>JARCGZ010000002.1:24895000-27395000 GCA_029784005.1 Lenwebbia sp. NSW1173648
GGCTTGATGTAATTCCAGTCATCTGTAAGTCCCCGAAGGATCTTTCTGACTTGCATCGGTTCTGCTACAGGAGCACCTTGTCTTGCAAGACCACTTGCTAGGATTTGAAACCTGTCAATCATTTCAGCAATTGATTCATCGTGCTTCATTTTGAAAGCTTCGTAATCACTCAGCAGAATGCTGAGTTTTGTTTCTTTCACTCTGTCAGTTCCCTGATATGTGACATGAAGTCTGTCCCATATAGCTTTGGCTGAATCTTCTTCTGCAACTCGATTATATAGAGGAATGGATAATGCGCAGAAAAGTGCATGCACAGCTTTAGAATCGAGTCCTTGTCTTTTTGCTCTTTTAGAATCTGACAGTGTTACAGTAACATTTGTATTGTTGTTTCCTTCATTTCCAGTGGAAGGGGTTGCTGTTACATTAGGAACTACTCCATTTACGACAACATCCCACATCAAATCATCTGATGCTTTGAAGAACCACTTCATTTTGTTGCACCACATATTGTAGTCTTTCCCATCAAAATAGGGTGGTTTGTTGCTGAAATGTGCATTACTGGTTCCTGTGAAATTATTGCTAGACATGATAGATCGTTAGCTCTGAAGTAAAACACTTCAAAATAATGAGCAACCAGGCTCTGATACCAATTGTTGTTTCCTAGCAATATCACCTAGAGAGGGGTGAATAGGCGATTCTGAACTCTTTTCAGATTTAATGCGGAAATTAATAAAGAATTTAGATTCGTAAACTGAATATGATCAGTAAGAGGACGTGCAGATAAACTAAATACAGCAAGATGAGTTTAGGGAAAGAGAAATTGCACGCAATGATTATAGTGGTTCGGCTTTAGCAAGCCTACGTCCACTCTCCCACGATGACAGCCGATCGACCGGATTCCACTATGAGTCGTTGAAAGGTTACATGCGTTGTCACTCCAATCGCTCTTACAAATGAACCTCTCAAGACTATGAATTTTAAGCTCACAAGAACAAGAGAATGTGAATTTGAATAACTCAGCACTTTGGAATTTTAAGTTCGTGATCTTTTTTAAAAACAGTCACCATTGATCTTCTTTATACTCCTTCAACCTTGAACTAGCCGTTACCAAGGTCCTTCAAAGGATCGCTCCTCAATCTCTGATTGGACGTCATTAATCCTGATTGATGGAGACTGTATATGGGAAGATCCAGTGGCCGTTGAAAGAGAATCTGAACCCTTCAGATTCAGTCGTCCATACAACCAAATCTTCAGTTTCCATAAATAGAGTTCATCCAAATCTCCAAGATATCTTGTCCACGGAAGGTAATATCCAATCGAGGATATTCTCCTGATTTGATTGGAAAATAATCCTGTCAATCAAATCTTACAAACTTCCATAACAAGGCGCGGTCAAGTCGAAAACCTGCCAAACGTGGGTCTTCAGAATCTAGTAGCGAGATATTGCAGAATCTGAACGTTGTTCAGAAGCAGTCTTCTGAACCAGAGAGACTCTCTGAATCTGAACAGTGACTCTGAGCTTCTGTAAGATCCTTGCTGACGTGTCACATAAATCTTCTAGAGATGAGTCTTCAGATGCAGCACAGACCTCCTTCTGAAGTCTTCAGATGCAACACAGATTCCTTCTGAAGTCTTCAGAGGTAGCACAGACTTCCTTCTGAAGTCTTCAGAGGCAGCACAGACTTCCTTTTGAAGTCTACTGAGGCACCACGATTCTCCATCTGAATGTAGGACTTCGACTATCTCAGAAGCAAGTGTGCGACGACTACTCCTTGAGTCTGAACGCCAGTCATGGAACATTATAAGCTTTTGTTCACATGCTCATGCCTGCAATAATAAATTATTTGTATTAACCAGATTCTCTTACAAGAAGGATAGTTCTGTCAGAATCAAAATATTCAGAGGGAAGGTTTTCTCAACACATTTTACTCCATCAAATTCATTATTCCTTCCTGTTAATTTCCAAATTCACATAATGTCGCATAAATTGATCTCCGCTGCTATGATGCTTTAACATAGATGACAATTAACAAGTGTGGCGTATTTTTCTCGATCCATTGTCGGAGGTTGTCTTGTAAGAAGTTCAAATAACAATTACAATTTGATTTACAGTGGTCTCAATCCTATGAAGTACCATGGCAAAAAAAGAAAAGAAAAACACATTACATGAAGTACCAGGAAAGATACTATCTTCTACATATTATTTAGGAATTACTACCACTTATTAAGTTCGACGTCAGCAGCAAATCATTCACTGATAATCGGAGAATCATAATTACAATTGCTCATACACTCGTGTTTCCCACACTTAGATTAAGCCCATACCCACGCTACATGTGAAAAAATAACTCAATCGGATGCAAAATTCACGGCACAAATCCTCCATGTGTGCGGAGCTTTCTTATGCACGACCCAAAGAAATGCTCCACTCTGTGCGGCTCAAGAAAGGACTTCAATATGTGGCCGAATTAAGAGTCTCCTTTTGACAAAAAAAAAAGAGAGTCTCCGATTCAGAAAAAATCTCGAGTATATATATTGACCAATTACTGGAGATCTCCGCTTTTCATACACAAACTCAAGCTCGAGACATAATTTAAGAGTGGTGGTCATCATCAGTGAAACTTCCGATGGCCTGACCGGTCATCATCAGTGAGTGGCCCGACCTCCTGTCCAGCCAGATCCCGCCACTATCAGCCCTAACCACCGGCGCCAGCACATCTCCGCCCTCACCCAGAAGCGAGGCTTCATCTCCAGGTGCCACACTGCTAGTCCTGTTCATGCCCATTGCCATATGCTTATCATGCAATTCTGTTATGTTAGTCAAACTAATGTCCAAAATCCTCAAATTCTACAGATTCACAATGCTTTCGGGTAATTCCGCAATTGCTGTCCCATCTAAATGCAGTTCAGTCAAAGACGTGAGGGAGCATATGGAGACTGGAAGTTGAGTAAGTTTACTGCATACACTTAAGTCAAGGAGAGATAGAGATGCTAGATGGCATATGGAGCTGGCTATGCAGGTTAACGATCCACAATTTGAGGCATTAAGAGTCTCGAACCCCTTCAAAGAACCAATTGATTCAGGTAATTCTTCAATCCCTGAATAATATAGGTCTAGGTGAGTTAACGACACGAGAGCCCATGGATTCTGGAATTTGAGCAAGTTTTCGACAACGGCGGGCACTTAGAGTCTCCAGCTTCATCAAACAACCTCTCGAAATAGGAATCTCTCGTATAGCAATATCATCTAAGATAAGCTCCCTCAAATTCTCCATTTTACCTACTCCAGCGGTAGCTCCTCCAATCGATAACAACCCCCGACATTCAAGGAGACGAGCGTCTTGATGTCCCCAATAGAAGGATGAATCTCTTTCAGATTCCCACAATTTTCAAGAATCAAAATCTCCAAGCTTTTGAAAGCGGACAAGTGAGGAGTTCTTTTCAAAGATAGACATCACGTGAGATTGAGAACTTTGAGCTCAGTTGCCATTGAAAAGAAAGAAAGGATACCTCAACGTGATTGGACCACTGTCACTTATGATTTTCCACCACTCGTATTTTTTTCTTTAGACTTTTAAAAGTTCCTCAAACACAAATTCATCCTCCCGCTAATCTTTCACATTTTTTTTATTTACTTTTAAATGTTTCTTTTAGTAGAATTTGGCTACGCCAACATATAAATGTTGTTTTTAATCATATCCATTGCGAAAAGAATGTTATGGGCACGTTTAGTTACGGATAACATTTTCAAAGGAAAAATATAATTAGTTTTTAAAAGTTATGGCGATGCCCTTTTTTGTTGATTAGACATAAGCAAATGTTATCATAAAAAAGCAGATGAGAAATTCAAATCGAAGAAAAGATCATTCACTGGGCACCACTGTTTCTTTCAACATAAACGGCTAGTTTAATTAGGAAAAGCAATTTTTAAATTTTATAAGTGCAAGATATAAAAAAATGTTAGGTCCAAAAGTACTTAAATGTCATTGGAAGGATAACTGGATTACTTTTGTTAGATTAATAGCTTATAACTGTGTTATACGGTGATTTCGATAATCAACATTTATAATGAACAAATAATACGGGCAACAAGTCAGAGCAATTTAAAAATGATTTCTATTTCTCTAAGACAAAATTGAATTTAAAATCTTAGTATGTATATATAACACAAGTCATTGTGACGGGGTTTCTGTTTCTCCATGAAACTTTGAAAGAAGATGGACATAGACATACAACAAGAATCGCTAAAAAAGACATACTTTTGCTTAGGGAGAAATTGAAAAAAACAGACCAAAAATCATTTAGATTAAGAAAATTCAAAATAGGCACTACTATTGTCATTATAATTTTAATAGATGGTAATTAGTATAGATAAGAAAGTTTTTTCTAGGATGCCAATGTTAAGCATGACTCGTTAAGATTTTAAAGGGCGTAAGCTTCCAGTATATTTAGGTGCCTATAAAATTTCTCTTATTTTTAGAGGAAAATCTTTAATTTGAGGAAGGATATTAAACCGTTCCAAAATAAAGAAGGAGAATTTGGTGCAATTGGACCATCGACAATATGTAATATTCACAATATATATGTCTTCTTTATATCTTACCTTTAGTGGACCCCATCCTCCCCAGTTCTCCCAAATGTGACTATGCGATAGACCAAGCACGACTAATTTCTTCAGATGAAAGTTGGCCACCGCGAAATCTGACGGACAATACTGCCATTGGAGCCATCTTAATTCAGGAAGCAAGTTCTGGAAATCTCCGATGAAATTCGCACCATTCATTTGAAAGAACCTCAAGTTGGTCAGCTTTTTAAATTGTTCAGATGTACATCTTCTTCCCCTACTATACATGCCAAGACAAAGGGACGGAATCTTGCTAGTGCCCTGCAACTTGGAAACATTGGGGACTGTTAGCTTTGAATGGTAGATCATACCACATAAAATATGCCATTGAGTTGTACACACACACACACACACACACACACACACACACACACACACACACACACACACACACACACATATATCAGCACGTCGGTGTTAGGGAAATTGATTGAATAAAGGTTAGTTTCTTGAAATGAACTTTTTAAGAAGAACAGATTCGTCTTCTAACAGTTCTATATCAGAGTTTTCTCAGGACCAAGGGCCTCTTTTGAGAGAAGAAATAACCATAGAAAATTTCAATAAGTCTATTGAAAAATGGAAGATTCCAAAAGTTAAATATAACCAAATCTGGGAAGAATCCAGATACAAGCTCTTTAAAAAATCTGATTATGTAATTTCTACAGAGGAAAGAGATGTTCCTCTTTCTTCTTCTTACACATCAATACAACTTTTGAATCCTGAATCTTTGAGAAAACATAAGCAAAAGTTTAATTACATTCACATAGGGATGGTCCAAGTAGGGATCAAACCCCTAACCAAAGCTGGTTTAAATACTTCAATACTTATGGTTTTGAGAGATGCTAGAATGTTGAAATATGATGAATTTGTCCTGGCAACTGTAGAAACAAGTCTCTATAGAGGACCCATAAATTTTGATTGTTCCCCTGATCTTTCTATATCTCTAAGAGATAAGAATATTTTGAAGTCACTTGTTTTGCAGATAAAAACTCATAATTATCATATAGATGAAGGATCAATTCCTATAGCCCTCATCTATAAAATTCATTATAAGGCAACGATAACCATTTTCAGCAAAGCTTATAAGGTCAGTTGAAAGGAGAAACACGTCTTCTCCGGATTGATATTTCTAGGTCCAACACCATAATTCCAAAATCCATTGACTGGAATCAGGTTTCTCTATCTGAACAATGGGAAATTGAACACCATGAACCCCAGCCAACTATTCAAAATACTAATCCAACCAATATCATACAACATCCTGAGGAAAGAGTAACATTACAATTCCCTAGATGGTCGTTAGATATTAGGTCTCAGCCTTCATTCCATAGTTTCTCATATCGGAGATCAGTTGATTTTCATCCCGAGTTACCTCCGGTTATTAGTTTACCTAGTAGTAGCCAGAACAGTACTCAAAACTCTGTATTTTCCTAGTGCTCTTCCACTAACTAACCTTAGTGGAATTGACACTAGCTCTAGGATTTTCAGACCTATTTACCAACAAGAAAGACAGGAACCTGAATCCCCTGAACCCACTCCTTCTCAAATGGAAAATGATGATCCAGAAATTTATACTCTTGAAAAATATTTTGAACCTAATAAGACAATCTTGAATGAAGATTTCTATTCAAAGGAAAATAGTGAAATCAGAAACTGGTTTTTGAATAATTTCAAAGATCAAGCTAAACAGATTAAAGAAGAATGTTATGAATTCATGCAGAAGCTTAAAGATCATATATTTTTCTTTGATTGGCTTGAAGACTATTTTCTAAACCCAAAAGAAATATTTGTTTTGGAAAGACAATATAAATGGAAATTAGACAATGGGCAAATCATCGAGTCTAACCATCCACCTCTAAGAAAAATAAAAATTTCTCATAGAGATTTTGAAATTATTGCCTCACCTTTCAAAGTACCCTCTGAAACAGAAGATAAAGGGATCCAAAAGATAATTGAACAAAAAAATTTTACAAATCAAATTGTTCATACTATCGGAGCCCAACTTGATAGAATTGAATCTTCCGTTTCAATGGCTTCCACCTCCACTCAGATATTTCAACAGGATTCCCAATCAAAAATTTCTACTTTAAAAACACCTCTTTTTAAAGCTTTTGAAATGCCTAAAACCTTTAGCAATGAATTTGTTAAAGCTTTAGCCGAAAAGAAAAGGGATATAAAACTTACAAAACAAAAGCCTCTTATTTTAGAAACTCCAAAAGTTGAAAAACCTTTAATAATTGAAAGTCGCTTACATGTTTTGGAAAAAGATGATTCTGAACCAGAATTAAATAAGATAACTTGGAAAGAACCTCAAAAACTATATTATTCAAGAGCAACACCTCCTGCTATAGTCTTTGAAGAAACTTTCCAATGTGTTCAAAATAGGTACTCTTCTGATGCTATCTATGAATGGAACATAGATGGTGTTTCTGAACAAAATTTAATCAATATTTTGAATCAAATGGTTATGCTTGCTACAACTTATAAAACTGCACCTAACACCTCTGATGAACAAATCGTATATCTTTTAATTGCTAGTTTTACTGGTCAATTAAAAGGTTGGTGGGATAACTATCTTTCAGAAGAACAAAGAGATGGTATTCTAAAAGCTTTAAAAGTTGATGACAATGGTCAAACCATTTTGATGATTACGGTCATCCTGTCCAGGATGCTGTAAGTACTTTAATATATTCCATATCCCAACATTTTATAGGTGAACCTTCAATAATTCGCGACCATAACCAAGATCTACTTTCAAATATGAAGTGTAGATCTTTAGGGGAATTTCGTGAATACAAAGATATATTCCTCCAAAGAGTCCTTCTTCGCCCAGATTGTAACTAGTCTTTTTGGAAAGAAAAGTTCCTTGCTGGTCTTCCTGTTTAATAGGAAACAAAGTTAGAGATAAGATAAGAGAACATCATGGTGATCCCATCCCATATGATCTCATATCTTATGGTGAGCTTAACTCTTTCATTTACAAAATTGGATCCCAACTTTGTAATGATATTAAGCTCCAAAAAAAACTTTAAAAAGAAAAGAAACTTACTAACTGCTCCCCCGGTGATTTCTGCCGACAATTTGATCCTACCTTTAACCATCCAAATCAAAGAAATGTTCTGGAAAATGCCCCTCAGAAATTTCTAACAAAAAGAAAAAATTTCATAAGAAAAATAATTTTCATAAAAAAGAAATTTTTTCTAAGAAACCAAGTTCTAAGCAAACAAGTACAAAAAAGGATTTTAGTAATATTACATGCTATAATTGTGGCAAAACGGGACATACCAAAAGGTTTTGCAGATTAAATAAAAAGATTAATGAACTAAGTCTTGACGAGGAAATTCTGAATCAATTAAACCAAATGATGATTGATTCTGAAGATCTTTCTACTGATAATGAGGATGGTCTTCAAGTAAATGACATTGAAGATTCAGACTTAAGGCACGCAGGATCTGAGGATACCAGTGAGGGAGAGATAACTTGTAGAAATTTTCAATAAAATCTAAGGAAATGGAGGATGTGTTAATTGATTTAAAGGTTTAAAGAAATCTTCTTCTTTTAAACTAATCTTGTTTCCTTTTAGAATATGTGGGTAACAATATGAAATGATAACTTAAAAGTTCAGTAAGATTTATCAAAATAAAAATTAAGATTCTTATACTTATGAATAAGATATAAAGTAATGAATGGATCATAAATGTCTTTTCTTATTAAAGTAAGAAGAGAAGAGTTCGGTTACAGAAACGTCTAAATAATAATCAAAATAATCAATAAATTCAAGCACGAGTTCTATTATATAATGTAAAAGGTATACGCTTAGAAACAACAAGGAAAGCATAAATCGTAAAAAGTAAAGTTGCAGACCACCAACAGGAGGCACGGCCTTCCGAATGCGGGGTATGTAAAGTAAATTGCAGAAATTAAATTTCAGAAATTAACGAAGTAGAAAAGATCGAACCACCAGTAGGAGGCATATCCTTCCGATTCTGGGGGTATAGATCTATATACAAGAATGGCCATCGATGATAATGTAAACTGCGAAACTGATATATAAAAAGACAAATAGAAGAATGCAGAAAGTTAAACTATCCATGTACATTTATGAAAAGTTTGCAGAAAATAGAAAGATTACAAGTGCAGAAAAATAAAAAACTTTGAGATCCAGAGACTTTGAATAGAGAGTTTTGGGTAGAAAGGTTCAGGAGCATAGAAACTTACTGGAGGTTGAGATCCATGAAGGTTTGCAGAGAATCTTCAAAAGGGTTCGGGTGTAAGGAGCCTAGAAAGAGAATGTGATCTGCGAGGGTGAGTGTATGGGAGGAAAAGAGAGAGAGATGGAGATGAACAGGTGTTGGAGAGTCGAGAGAAGTCAAAGAAGTTTCAGAAAAATGAACCCCCTTTTAGAAGAGGAGTAAGGGTCTTTTTAAAGAAATGGTAGCTCCTATAGCAACAGTGGTATATAAAAAAGCCGCTACAGTGAATAGTGAACAGTAAAAGTTGAAATAGTGTATAGTATACAATGATTTTCTACAGTATACAGTGTACAGTGATACTTAGAAATGCTTAGAAATTCTTGTCAAGGACTAGAGACGCCCAAGTCTATGCCATAGCAGTGATCTCCATTTGAATCGTCACTATGGTGAGACTGGGAAGAGCTCCTGGCTTCTTCATAAACAGCAACTGCCTACTTCATGAGCTCATAAAATTGTTCTTCATTTTGAGTTGAAGCAGCTCTTGAAACAGCAATAGACATGTTGTGTAGAAAAGGAGTAGCAACAGATCCCTCTTTATCTTTGAACCAATTATTGATTGATTCTTCAGAAATCTTATCCAAAACTTTTGCACCGTCCTACCACTTTGTCTTGTATTTTCTTATGAGGACCAGAATTGTGGGATCAAAAGAAGTTTTAGTGTAACCGAATTCCCATGCAGAAACCTAAGATACACTAAAATACAGCAAGAATACCAAAGAAACAGGAAAAGAAGCTTCATGTTTCTGTGGCTTGAATTTTCTTAGAAACAATTGGTAACCTTTTTTGCCAGATTCTAGAAGAATACCTGGAATGGGACCAAAATGTTCCCACCACCTATTGAACCAGAAGGGGATGCTTTTGATATCAACATTTTGATCAAAATAGAATAGCCAAGTGTGGCTGTAGTTATAATTTTGGCAGAAAAAGGTATTCCACCAAGCTTGTTGATAATCAAAATAGGTGTACTTGGTTCTGAATGAGAGAGACTGGGTTAGTCTCGCCTTGAAACTTTTTGGGGTCATGGGATTAGGTTCCCATTCAGAAGGATGGATGATCCTTTTGATTTTAGCAGTGGAATAATTGATATTCTCAACATTCTTGCCGTCAGAAAAATGCTTGAATTCTATAGAACCTGTTTCATTTAAAATTGATTCGTAGAAATCAAGTGGTTTGGCTAGATCATGTGGAGTATAAAACCAATTTTCTCCAAACATGGGTCTAGCAAAAACATTTGGGTTGTCATGGTAGAAACCTTTTTCAATGGTATAAACGTTTTGAAAATTCATCTTATGAATAATTTAGATTTTTCTTTTGAAAAAGAAACTTTGGAAGGAGGGGTTGCAGTTTGCTTAATAACCACCTCACTAGAAATTCGTTTTATATTGAGAGGCGAGGGTGACTGAACCCCCTCAGATTTAGAAATTTGCTTATTTAACGCCTGTTGAAGCAGGAGTTCTAGGGTCTCCTTAGGAATCATAGAAAGGATTTTTTCTTTTGTAACTTTGGGAGGAGAAGATGCTAACGGTTTATCAATAGCCTTTGTAGGAGTTATAGAAAGTGGCTTTTGGGGTTGCTGGATTGCTTCTAGCCAACTTTTGATGGGAGGGAGTTTTCCAAAGGGAGGATCCTCTTTGGCTTTTCCTTTGTCTTTTTTGGGAGGCATGGTTGTTTTCCCTATAAAAATTCTCTGGTGAGAAAATCTGGGAGAGAATTTAAATGACCATTTATGAATTCAATATCAAAATCAAAGACGGAAAGAATGGCTTGCCATCAAGCAAAAATTTGTTTCGAGGCCACATTTAAAATATCCTTTTGGAGAATGTCTTTTGCTGATTTGCAATCAATCCTTAATAGAAATTTTTGATTCAAAAGGTCGCCTTGAAACTTTGATATGGAAAGTACAATAGAAAGTATTTTTTTTAATGGTGGAGTAATTTTGTTGTGTCTCGTTCCAGTGTTTTGAAACAAATTGGACAACTTGTTCTTTATCATCTTTTCTTTGTTTTAAAATTCCTCCATACCCAAGTTCCGAAGCATCTGTTTCGACAATTTTGAAAGCAGATGGATTAGCTAGGTGTAAGCAAGGAATTTCTTTGACAAAAACTTTTATCTTTTTAATAGTATATGTATGTGAAGAAGTCCAAGCAGGTGGATCCTTCTTTAACCTTTGGTGTAAAGGTTTACAGATAATGTTGATGTCTGGAATAAAATCTATCACATAATTGAGACTGCCCAAAAATCTTTGTAGTTGAGTTTTGTCTTTTAATTCATCTGGAAATTTATCCGCAAATTGAATGGCTCTTTCAATTGGGGTAATTGTTCCGAGATGAATGTGATGTCCTAGAAATCTGATTTTGGTTTGGAATAGCAAAACCTTGGGAGGGGATAATGCTAATCCACTATTTTTGACAGTTTTGAAGAAAATATTTAGGTGCTTGAAATGGGAGTCAATATTTGACGAGTATACAAGCACATCATCAATGTAAGTTATTATGAAATCGGAATATGCATTGAAGATATCATTCATAACTCTTTGAAATTTTGAAGGGGCATTCTTTAAACCGAAAGGTATAACATTCCATTCATATATATAACCATGAGCACGCAGGATCGGAGGCTCTATAAAGAAATGGGAGGATAACTTATAGAAGATCTGTAAAACAAAAAAACAAAAAAAAATAATTCTAAAGAGATGGAGGATGAGTTAATTGATTTAGAAATTAGGGAAACCTTTTTCTTTTAAACTGGGATTGTTTCTTTTTAGAGTATGTAGGTAACAATATAAAATAATACTCTAAAAGTTCAACAAAGTTTATGAAAATGAAAATTAAGATTCTTATGCTTATGAATAGGATATACAACAATGAGAGAATCATAAACGTCTTTTCTTATTAAAATAAGATGAGAAGAGTTCTGTTACAGAAATATCTAAATAATAATCAAAATAGTCAATAAACTCAGTGACTAAATTAATTATAAAAAGTAGAAAGTGGACGCAAAGAAACAACACAGGAAACAGTAACTGGATACGCATAGAAATGAAATGCAGACCACCGACAGGAGGCTCGGCCTTCCGATTGCAGGGTATTAGATATTAAATAAATTGCGTATGATGATTGAAGTGTGTGTGGCCAGGCCGGAGAGGAGATCCAGATCAATCTTCACCCCGGGCTGTATGCATGGAATGCAGAAATTGAAAGGCAGAAAAGATCGAACCACCAATAGGAGGCAAAGCCGTCCGATTCTGGGGTAGATCTATATAAAGAAACGAGCATTCATAGAAATGTAAATTGCGAAAGTTGTATACAGAATGACGAGAAGAAGGATACAGAAAGATAAACTATCCATATAATGGAAAGTTTATAACAAAAAATAGAAAGATTACAAGTGCAGAAAGTAAACAACTTTTTAAAACTTCGAGATCCACAGACCATAAAAAGATCTAGAAAATCAAAGCAGAACAGGGAAGTTTAGGGTAGAAAGAGATCTGGATCGTTTGAGGCTTAGAAACTTACTGGAATGAGAAGATCCAGAAGGGTGGGTGCAGAAACTTCAAAAGGGTTTGGGAGAACAGAGCTTCAGAAAGAGAAGGTGGATTTGTGAGGTTGGAAAGGAGAGAGATGAAGACAAAGATGAACAGGTTTATGGGAGAAAAAGAGAGCAGTCAGAAATTGAGTTCTGAAATCCCCCCTTCGACCGAAGAGTGAGGGTCTTTTTAAAGAAACGGTAACTTCCTGTAGCAACAATGGAATCTTAGAAAAGCCGCTACAGTGAATAATGAACAGTAAAAAGTCGGAATAGTGTACAGTGTACAGTGATCTACGGTGTACAGTGTACAATGTTTCTTAGAAATACATAGAAACTCTTGACAAAAACTAACTACATCATGGCTGGTAGTCTTGGGTTCGTCAGGGACTGTTGGCTCCCAGATCAACTCCATAGCAGTCATCTTCATTAGAATTCCCGCTGTGGTGGGATTGGGTAGCATCTTTTGACTCTTCATAATCAGCAACAGCTTGCTTCATCAGTTCATAAAACTGTTCTTCATTTTGGGTTGAAGCAAGTTTTGAAACAGCAATGGACCTGTTATGCAAAAAAGGAGTAACACTTGATCCATCTCGCTCTTTTAACCATGCAGAGATAGATTCTTCAAAAATTTTATCTAAAAATTTGGCTCCATCCCACCACTTGGTTTTGTATTTTTGTACAAGAACCAAAGCTGTGGGGGTTAAAAGAGGTTTTCGTGTACCCAAACTCCCAGGCAGAAACCCAAGAGACACGAAAATATAGAAAATACAATAGAGAAACAGGAAAAGAAGCTTCATGTTTCTGAGGTTTAAGATTTCTTTGAAATAATTGGTAACTCTTTTTGGCAAATTCAGGGAGAATTTCTAGAATGGGACCAAAGTGTTCCCACCATCTATTGAACCAGAAAGGGAGGCTTTTGATATCAACATTTTGCTCAAAAAAGAATAGCCAAGTGTGACTGTAATTATAATTTTGATGGAAAAAGGAATTCCACCAAGCTTGTTGATAATCAAAATAAGTGTAACTGGTTCTGAAATGGAGAGACTGGGTTAGTCTCGCTTTGAAACTTTTTGGGGTTATGGGTTTAGAATCCCATTCAAAAGGATGAATGATCCTTTTGATCCTAGCAGTGGAATAATTGATGTTCTCAACAATATTCCCATCAGAAAAATGCTTGAATTCTACTGAGCCTGTTTCGACCAAGATAGACTCGTAGAAATCAAGTGGTTTCCCCAGATCATGTGGAGTAAAAAACCAGTTGTCCCCGAACATGGATCTGGCAAAAACATTTGGATTATCATTATGAAAACCTTTTTCGATTGTGAAAACATTTTGGAAATTTTTTTAAAAATAAATTTTGATTTCTGTTTTTTGAAGATGGGTTTTGGGTGTGGAGTTGCCATAACAACTACCCTGCTATCGATTCTTTTTAAAGGTGAGGGGGACTGAACCTCCTCAGTTTCAAAAACCTACTTATCTTTATCCAATGCTTGTTGGAGTAGAAGTTCCAAGGTCTCCTTAGAAATCATTGAAAGGACATTTTCTTTTGTGACTTTTGGGGGTGAAGATGCTGATGGTTTGTTAGCATTTTTGAAGAGGAACTTAGAAAATGTGGTTTTGGTGGCGGTTACTGGATTGCATCAAGCCAGCTTTTGATGGGGGTGAGCTTTCCGAAGGGAGGAGGGTCTTCTTTGGCTTTTCCTTTGTCTTTTTTGGGAGGCATGGTTGTTTTCCCTGTAAAATTTCTCTTGTGAGAAAATCAAGAAGAGAATTTAAACTACCATTAATAAACTCAATATCAAAATCAAAGATAGAAAGAATAGCTTGCCATATGGCAAAAATCTGTTTAGAAGTAATATTCAGAATATCTTTTTGGATTATATCCTTTGCAGATTTGCAATCGATTCTCAGAAGAAAATTTTGGTTCAAAAGATCACCTTGAAACTTAGAAATAGAAAGAACAATAGAAAGGATTTCTTTTTTAATGGTAGAGTAGTTTTGTTGCGTTTCATTCCAATGCTTTGAAATGAATTGAACAACTTGCTCTTTATCATTTTTCTTTTGTTTCAAAATTACACCATAGCCTATTTCCGAGGCATCAGTTTCAACAATTTTGAGGGCTGATGGGTCGGCAAAATGAAGGCAGGGTAAATCTTTTACAAAAACTTTTATTCTTTTGACAGTATTAGTGTGTAAAGAAGTCCAAGGAGGAGGATTCTTTTTCAAACGTTGATGCAAATGTTTACAGATTTGGTTGATTTCTGGAATGAAATCAATCACATAATTGAGGCTTCCCAAAAACCTTTGTAGTTGGGTTTTGTCTTTCAATTCATCAGGGAATTTGTCCGCAAATTGAATGGCTCTTTCAATTGGGGTAATAGTCCCTAGATGTATGTGATGTCCAAGAAATCTTATTTTGGTTTGACATAAAACTACCTTGGAGGGAGATACTGCCAGGCCACTGTTTTTTACAGTTCTGAAGAAAATGTTTAAATGTTTAAAATGGGATTCAATGTTTGACGAGTATATGAGTATATCATCAATATATGTTATAATGAAGTCAGAAAAAGTATTAAAAAATATCATTCATGATCCTTTGGAATTCAGAAGGTGCATTTTTCAAATCGAAAGGCATGACATTCCATTCAAACTGTCCAAAAGGAACAGTGAATGCAGTCTTATACCTATCCTTCTTAGCAATTTCGATTTGCCAAAATCCAGATTTCATGTCAAATTTAGAAAAGATTTTTTATTTATGTAATCTATTCGAAAGATCTTTTTTATTAGGAATTGGATATCTTATCCATTTTAAAGCAATGTTTAGAGGTTTGTAATTAATTACTAACCTAGGAACTCCTCTTTCAAGTTCAGCATTTTTATAGACGTAGAAAGCAGAACAACTCCAGGGAGATTTACTTTTCCTTATTAAATTTGTATCAAGGAGATCTTGGATTTCCTTTTGGCAGTAATTTAGAATTTCATGATTCATTTGCGTTGATCTAGCTTTTGTTGGGATATTTTTCTCAGAAAAATCTGGCTCATAGGGAAGATCAACTATATTTTTTTTTCTGGACCAGAAAGCATTTGGGAAGATAGAGCAAACATTTTCTTTTATAAAAGCCTTTGTTGAATCGATTTTCTTCTGAATATTTGGGGAAGATAATTGTTGATCAATCCTTTTATAATCTAAGTCATCTTTCAAATATAAAAGGTGATTTTCTTTATCTTGGATTAAACAATTTACTTCTGCTATAGAATTTTCTCGCAAAACATTCAAGTTTCTTGTTTGAGATCTTTTTATAAAAAGAAAACTTATCTTTTTCCCGAGGACTTTAGTTTCAATACCTTCTTCAGAAACTTTAAAGGGTTGAATTAAAGATATAAAAGGTGTTCCCAAAATTACCGATTGTTTTAAATCTTTTACTAACAGAAACGAAGTTTTTATTGAGATTTTTTCTTTTATTATTGAAGCTTCAGGCAGCTTATATTTTATCTTTAAATGTTGACCTTGAGCAGATTTTAAAGTTTCAGTTGTTTTTTCAAAATAATTGGTAGGGATTAAACCTTCTCGTATACAGTTTAAGTTAGCATCAGTATCAAAGAGTGAAGTTGTATTTAAGACAAATTCTTTATCGATCTATATGGAAATATCAACTAGCCATTTTCTTGTTGTGACTTCAGAAAGTAACATTAGAAAGTTCTTATTAGGAGAAGATTCATTAGATTCTTCCTTTTCTTTTCCTTTTAAAATTTTTGATTTTATTTCTAAAATTTCCTTTTGCATTTCAATCTGAGAAAGTTTGAGATTACGAATCTCAATTTTTGTTGGTTTATCTCATATTGAATATCATTAATGTTGGAAGGCCTGGAATGGACTTTCTTCCCCCTATTTAAAATTTCATTTAAATTGTAGGGTTTGTTGTATAGATGAGAAGAAGATGAAGGTTGGAATTTGTGTAAAATTTTTTCTTTATCTTCATCATCAGAAATGTTTTCGATGGTGTCCAAAATGTTTTGTTCTTCTTTTGTCAAAACATTTATTTGAGGGGTTTTATCAGAAAACTCATCAAAACTTTTAGGTTTTTCTGACTCTGAATCTGAATCTTCAATGTCATTGACTTGGAGACCATCTTCATTATCAGAAGAAAGATCAGAAGAAGATTCATTATCAGACTCAACCATTAATTGATTTAACTGGTTTAGAATTTCTTCATCAAGACTTAATTCATTTATCTTTTTGTTTAATCTGCAAATTTTTTTGGTATGACCTTTTTTGCCACAATTATAGCAAGTGATATTGCTAAAATCTTTTTTAGCATCAGTTTGTTTAGAATTAGATTTCTTAGAAAATTTTTCTTTTTTATGGAAAGTATTCTTTTTGTGAAATTTTCTCCTTTTGATAGAAGGGTCTGGAGGACATTTCCCAGAAAATTTCTTTGATTTGGATGGATTAAAAGTTGGATCGAATTGTCGGCAGAAATCACCAAGAGAGGAATGTGTCAGTTTTTTTTTTCTCTTTTTAAGTCTTTTTTGGAGCTTAATATCATTACAAAGTTGGGAACCAATTTGTAAATGACAGAATTAAGTTCACCGTAAGATAATAGATCATATGGGATAGGATCCCCATGCTGTTCTCTTATCTTATCTATGACTTTGTTACCTATTAAAACAGAACGACCAGCAAGAAATTTTTCTTTCCAGAAAGGCCGGTTGCAATCTGGGCGGAGAAGGACTCTTTGTAGAAAAATATCATTATACTCCCGAAATTCCCCAAGAGATCTACACTTCATGTTTGAAAGTAGGTCTTGGTTATTATCACGAAGAATGGAAGGGTCGCCTATACAATGTTGTGATATAGAATAAATTAAAGTACTTACAGCATCCTGTACAGGATGACCGTAATCATCAAAAATAGTTTGGCCATTGTTATCAACTTTTATGGCTTTTAAAATACCATCTCTTTGTTCTTCTGAGAGATAATTATCCCACCAATCCTTTAATTGGCCAGTAAAATCAGCAATTAAAAGATATGCGGTTTGCTCATCAAAAGTGTCTAGAGTGGTTTTATAAGTTGTAGCAAGCATAACCATTTGGTTCAAAATATTTATTAAATTTTATTCAGAAATACCGTCTATGTTCCACTCATAGATAGCATCTGCAGAATACTTATTTTGAACATTTCTAAACGATTCTTCTAAAATCATATCAGGATGGGTTGCCCTCAAATAATATAATTTTTGAGGTTCTTTCCAGGTTAACTTATTTAACTCAGGTTCAGAATCTTCTTTTTCCAAAACATGTAATTGACTTTCAATTATTAAAGGTTTTTCAACTTTTGGGGTCTCTAATAAAAGGGGTTTTTGTTTCCCAATTTTTAGATTCCTTCTTTTATCAGTTAAGGCAGTAGCAAATTCTTTGCTAAAGGTCTTAGGCATTTCGAATGTTTTAAAAAGAGGATCTTTTAGAGTAGAAAATTTTGCATGAGTATCTTGTTTGGTAATTTGTGTGGAAGAGGATGCCATAGAAATGGAAGATTCAATCCTATTTAATTGGGTTCCAATAGTGTGAACAAATTGATTTGTGAAATTATTTTGTTCAATAATCTTTTGGACCCCTTTATCTTCATTTTCAGAAGGAACTTTGAAGGGAGAAGCAATGACTTCGGAATCTCTGTGGGAAATTTTAAACTTTCTTAGAGGTGGGTGATTAGACTCAATAATTTGGCCGTCGTCTAATTTCCATTTATATTGTTTTTCTAGAACAAATATTTCTTTTTCACTTAAAAAGTGATATTCAAGCCAATCAAAGAAGAATATATGATCTTCAAGCTGTCGCATGAATTCATAATATTTTTCCTTAATTTCTTTAGCTTGATCTTTGAAATTTTCAAAAAACCAATTTCTTATCTCAGAATTTTTTTTAAGAATAAAATTCTTCATTTAGAATGGTTTTGTTTGGTTCAAAATCTTTTTCCAGGGTACAAACTTCTGGATCATCATTTTCCATTTGAGAAGGAGTTGGTTCGGGAGATTCAGAACCATGTCTTCCTTGTTGATAAACAGGTCTGGAAATCCCAGAACTAGTGTCGATTCCACTGAGGTTGGTTAGTGGAGGAGCACTGGGTCTTATTAAAACTGGATTTTGAATGGTACTTCGATTACTACTTGGTATAGTAATAATCAGAGGTAACTCAGGATGAAGATCAACTGATCTTCGGGACGAAAAGCTGTGGAATGAGGAAGAAGGATGTGACCTAATATCAAATGACCTTCTAGGGAATTGAATTGTTACTTTTCTCTCAGGATGTTGTATGATATTGGTAGGCTCAGAATTTTGAACAGTAGGTTGGAGAACTTCTTGATGTTCTATTTCCCATTGCTCAGGAAGAGTTACCTGATCCCAATGAATGGATTTAGGGATCATGGTGTTTGACTTAGAAATATCTGTTTGGAGAAATAGGGTTTCACGTTTTGGACCGATTTTAAAAACTTTACTTCCAAATGCTGAAAGCATGGCTTTATAGTGAACCTTATAAACGAGGGCTATAGGAATACAGCCTTAATCTATGTGGTAGATATGAGTTTGAATTTGTAAAATGAGAGAATTCATTACTTTCTTATCATTTAAAGAAATGGTAAGATTTGGTGAACAATCAAAATGGATTGGTCCTCTGCAGAGACTTGTCTCCACAGTGCTGAGGATTGATTCCTCATAAATGGTAAGTCGAGAATCCCTTAAGACAAGGAGGATTGAAGTATTCAGTCTTTCTTTCATCAAAGGTTTGATTCTGACTTGGACCATTCCTATGTGAATGTAATTAAACTTTTGCTTAAGCTTTTTCAAAGATTCAGCATTTAAACGATGTATCTGGGTATATGAAGAAGAGAGTGGAACGTCTCTTTCTTCCGTAGAAATTATGTAATCTGACCTTTTAAATAATTTGAAAGATTGTTTCTCATAAATCTGGTCATATTTAACTTTTGGAATTTTCCAATTATCAATAGACTTATTAAAGTCTTCTATGGTTATTTCTTCTCTCAAAATAGGGCCTCTATTCTGAGACATCTCAGATATAGAACTGTTGGAAGACGAATCTGTTCTTCTTAAAAAGTTCATTTTCAAGAAACTAGCCTTTATTCACCCAATTTCCCTGCCACCGACGTGCTGACCAACGGATTCACTGCCTCCAAGGACTTATGACTGGGACCACACTCGAAAAAAGGGGAAATTAAAGAGAATAAATTTTAGGTCTCAAAAAACGTCCTTAGAAAGAATCACAAATCCCTTCCCCCTTGGCTATGATACCATGAGCAAGTAAGATCAAAACATTTATTTGAGGGGTTTTATCAGAAAACTCATCAAAACTTTCAGGTTTTCTGACTCTGAATCTGAATCCGAATCTTCAATGTCATTGACTTGGAGACCATCTTCGTTATCAAAAGAACGATCAGAAGAAGATTCATTATCAGACTCAACCATTAATTGGTTTAATTGATTTAGAATTTCTTCATCAAGACTTAATTCATTTATCTTTTTATTTAATCTGCAAAATTTTTTGGTATGACCTTTTTTGCCACAATTATAGCAAGTGATATTGCTAAAATCTTTTTTAGCATCAGTTTGTTTAGAATTAGATTTCTTAGAAAAATTTCTTTTTTATGGAAAGTATTCTTTTTGTGAAATTTTCTCCTTTTGATAGAAGGGTCTGGAGGACCAGGGAGAATTTCTAGAAGGGGACCAAAGTGTTCCCACCATCTAATATATATTTTTCTAGACTAGAAAGCATTTAGGAAGATAGAGCAAACATTTTCTTTTATAAAAGCCTCCGTTCAATCGATTTTCTTCTGAATATTTGGGGAAGATAATTGTTGATCAATCCTTTTATAATCTAAGTCTTCTTTCAAATATAAAAGGTGATTTTCTTTATCTTGGATTAAACAATTTACTTCTGCTATAGAATTTTCTCGCAAAACATTCAAGTTTCTTGTTTGAGATCTTTTTATAAAAAGAAAACTTATCTTTTTCTCAAGGACTTTAGTTTCAATACCTTCTCAAGAAACTTTAAAGGGTTGAATTAAAGATATAAAAGGTGTTCCCAAAATTACCGATTGTTTTAAATCTTTTACTAACAGAAAAGAAGTTTTTATTGATCTTCCCTATGAGCCAGAGTTTTCTGAGAAAAATATCCCAACAAAAGCTAGACCAACGCAAATGAATCATGAAATTCTAAATTACTGCCAAAAGGAAATCCAAGATCTCCTTGATAAAAATTTAATAAGGAAAAGTAAATCTCCTTGGAGTTGTTCTACTTTCTACGTCTATAAAAATACTGAACTTGAAAGAGGAGTTCCCAGGTTAGTAATTAACTACAAACCTCTAAACATTGCTTTAAAATGGATAAGATATCCAATTCCTAATAAAAAAGATCTTTTGAATAGATTACATAAATAAAAAATCTTTTCCAAATTTGACATGAAATCTGGATTTTGGCAAATCGAAATTGCTGGAAAGGATAGGTAAAAGACTGCATTCACTGTTCCTTTTGGACAGTTTGAATGGAATGTTATGCCTATCGGTTTGAAAAATGCACCTTCTGAATTCCAAAGGATCATGAATGATATTTTTAATGTTGTTTCTAACTTCATTATAACATATATTGATGATATACTCGTATACTCGTCAAACATTGAATCCCATTTTAAACATTTAAACATTTTCTTCAGAACTGTCAAAAACCGTGGCCTGGCATTATCTCCCTCCAAGGTAGTTTTATGTCAAACCAAAATAAGATTTCTTGGACATCACATATGTCGCGACCTAAAAAAATTTAGATTCAGGCTAATAGATTATCAGATTGATTATTTAACATAATTCGGACCCTCCCAAGCCCTACCGAATCGCAACTTAGGGTATGATTTCATGCAAAATTATCAAATTGGAGCCGCCACTAATCTTTGTTTGCTAGGTAGATTAGAACTTCAATAAATTAGCGAGAGAACTAATTTATTTCCACGAACCAGAGAAAATGGGTCCGGAGACTTGATTACATTAATTTTAAAAAATTAATGCCCTTTCGGTACCAGATTTCATGAAAAATCCCTTTAGATTGATGAAGTGAACTGACTGTCTTTTATTTTTTCTTTGAGAAAATGTGAATGCAAACTATACTATATGACATGGCAAAGTATGATCTAAAACTATATGACATGCAAATGATTTTTTTTTATTTTTTCCGAAAATTAATAAGCAAAAATAAGCAAACAAAAATAAACAAAAATACCCATAATGTACCTTTAATTTCTGAATTTTCCGAAAAATTCACTCATACCCAAAGTTTAGGGTCGGAGTGGAATTTTATTCGCAACGTACTCTTAGATTCGAGTCAGTAAGTGAATTGAGGGGTATAGAACAACATCGTCCCTTTTGACAAATGGCAGAACACGAAATTCTATACAAATTGCCGTCCCATTCCACAAGATCGTGGCTAAGGCATGCAATTTTATTTATCAAATGGTCTAGGCATAAAGGGAGCATACATTATGGGCATGTTTGTTTATTAATGTGCAAACATTATAACAATCAAACAAACATGACCAGACGAGAAATAAAATGGACCAGGCGAGAAGCAAAGTCAACCACCCTTATTTATAATTTTCAAAAAAATAACAAGGGGTGGTCGAAAATTGAATGTAGGACCACTTTCCCCATCCGCCGAAGATCACATCTTTTAAATATTTGCAAATTATTATTCGAGATAAACACAATATTTAAAAGATATGCTCGAGATTTAGATATTTTAAATTGAGCAACAAAAGATATCTAATATTCTAGAGATAGGCATAATATCCTCAAGATTTACTCAAAATTCGAATTGAGCAATTATCACATAGATATCCGAAAATCAATCCATATTCACTTGACATTCAAATTAAGCAAGCAATTCTCAAAATATTTCAAGACAAAGATCATTACCTGATTCCGAGATAATGTTGCCAAAATTGAATGGATCCCGTGTATCGGCTCGCCAATTCTCGGACTCGTCTTGCGGGGTCAGCTTCAACGGTTTTGGGTGGTCTAACTTGTGTAGAAAATTCTGTGGGAGAACAATCAAGTACAATAATAGTGGAGGATGAAAACAAAGATTGAGACACCCTGTTATCTCCTTATACCCTTCACTACGTAAGCCTCCCACGAAGTCAAAACGATGGAAAAAATTAGGACCGAGTCCAACTTGCCAATTCAGCCATGATTTCTTAGTGCGGGCTCGGAAACAAGTTGCAACTAATCTACCTCCAACTTCAGCAAGTGAATGCTCCAGAATCAGGAACGTAATCTTAAAAAGATCTTCAAGTTTCAGAAGCTTTGACATATGATTCAGCGAATGAACCTGCAATAACACAACAAAAAGAAAACAAAAAGAAAACAAAAAAAAAAATCCAACCAAAGAAAAGAATGGACTCCACCGCCTTAGTCCATCATTCTTCAGACTTTTATTGTCTTTAGCATGGTAACGCACAGGGTCGAATATCACCGTATTCTGTGTACGACCTCCTCTGCAGTGTTGACCGAATGTGGTCTTTCATTCAACCCATAATACCCCAGTGGATTCTTGCATGAGTTTGGAGTACGCCGTTCGGACTGAACAAGGTGAATGCGCAATTTGGTGATGGACTCAGCGTGCCATGCGGCGTCGTCGTGGGGCTGTGTGGCATCACGTCTGAGCAAAGGGCGACCAGCGATATGCCAATAATGAAGCCTCTAGGGTTTCAGCGATGGTCGTTCAAGGATCGGTGGCGCTTTGAACAGGCACTAGAACCTGTAGAAACAAAACCATGAGCATTTATCGAGGCTCGCAATATTGTGATGGAGGACAACGTCGATCAACTCAGCCAGGAGGAATCATCATGGTTTCGGGACAGTAGTGGGCTCATCAATGTAGGGGGCTTGAGCGATTGTTGGTACGACGGTTTTGGTGCTCGTGGATGTGCAAGTAGTTGCCACAACGTCTTCAAGGAAAGTCTACTAAGCGAGCCAAAGGAAGTCTTCTTTAATCACAAATTCGTGGTAATTAAGGACTCGCCGCGGTGGTCGTCGATGACGTGAAGAAGGCAGCGACGGACGGCAGGCTCTGGGGAAGGTCTCAATTGGTGTCGGGTCTGCTGGCTCGCTGGTTTGGATGTTCGCCTTCGTACGCGTATCGTTGAGCTTGATGAGAGAGTTCCCAGTGAAAGTCCTCTCCTTTTCAAAATCTTCCTGTACCCACGCGTGACCTAAAAAAACCGTGGCTTCTTAGTGGGACTCAACAATCATGAAAATATACCAACAGAGAAAGAAAATTGGAGGCCAAGATACTCCCTTTTGAACATGATGGATGCCTCCAGGCGATCACGATGGGACTGTTTCGTAACAGATTCGGCTCAACTTGACTTGGCAAGGGGTTTGCGAATGCAAGGAGGGGTAGCACCGAAGCTTTCCACACATATGATCTTCTGCCAATGTTAGGGACTCCTTGTTGATGAATTCCTTTGGCCTGTAGTGCAATGGATTCTCTCTCTTTCACAAATTCTCCTCTTGTGTGGCCATGTTCTGTAGCGTTCTCTTTCCAGACCCTTCTCTCCAAAAACTGCCATGTATTCAATAAAGTGGCCCTCCTCTAACCCTAACTCTTAAGTTAGGTTATATAGACCTAAGCTAATCCTAGTCCTAGTAGGATTGATTATAGACCGTAGGATTAGACTTGGGTTGTAAGATTAGATTAGGACCGTTAGATCAAATATTCTGATTTTTTCAAGAGTCCTAATCTATTAAAACAATTTAATATTTTTAGCCATATGGGTGAAAGTGATGTGGCCAAGAGTGAATGTGATCATGAGAGTGAATGCGAGAATGAGAGTGAACGTGATCACGAGAATGAATGTGATCATAAGAGTGAATGTGATTGTGGCCGAATTTTCCACACTCGTGGACCGTCTCAGGCTCGCTCCATCAGTCTTTTCAAATTGAGCCTTCGTCAAATCAATTAAACCTTTTCTAAAGTTGGCCATTCAAATAGGCCTAATCAGACGAATTCCAACAATCTTGGAATTTCCAACAATCAAGCAATCTCTGAATTTTGAGCTCCAATAATCTTGGAATTTTGAGCTCCCACAATCTTGGAGTACCGGCTCCAATAATCTTGGAATCCAAGCTCCCATAATCTTGGAAAATTTGGTTCGCACCCTCAAACCTTTAGCCGGAAATTTGTAAAGAATCTCTCTCTAGACCGCATGTCGAATTCAGGCTCGTCCTCGCCATTGAGGCAAATGAATGCGAATGCAATGCATGGGTGATTTGATTTGATTTGATTTGATTTTATTTTATTTGGTAAGAACTAAGATTAGTTCTAATTTTATATGCAAATGATAACAACTAAAAAAGGTAAACCAAAATTTAGGTGTCAACAACATACATCTAGGGACTATTACCCCAATTGAAAGAGCCATTCAATTTGCGAACAAATTCCCTGAAGAATTGAGAGACAAAACCCAACTACAAAGGTTTTTGGGAAGCCTCAATTATGTGATTGATTTCATTCCAGAAATCAACAAAATCTGTAAACCTTTGCATCAACGTTTGAAAAAGAATCCTCCTCCTTGGACTTCTTTACACACTAATACGGTCAAAAGAATAAAAGTTTTTGTAAAAGATTTACCCTGCCTTCATCTTGCCGACCCATCAGCCCTCAAAATTGTTGAAACTGATGCCTCAGAAATAGGCTATGGTGGAATCTTAAAACAAAAGAAAAATGATAAAGAGCAAGTTGTTCAATTCATTTCAAAGCATTGGAATGAAACGCAACAAAACTACTCTACCATTAAAAAGGAAATCCTTTCTATTGTTCTTTCTATTTCTAAGTTTCAAGGTGATCTTTTGAACCAAAAGTTTCTTCTGAGAATCGATTGCAAATCTGCGAAGGATATAATCCAAAAAGATATTCTGAATATTGCTTCTAAACAGATTTTTGCCAGATGGCAAGCTATTCTTTTTGTCTTTGATTTTGATATTGAGTTTATTAATGGCAGTTTAAATTCTCTTCTTGATTTTCTCACAAGAGAATTTTTACAGGGAAAACAACCATGCCTCCCAAAAAAGACAAAGGAAAAGCCAAAGAAGACCCTCCTCCCTTCGAAAAGCTCACCCCCATCAAAAGCTGGCTTGATGCAATCCAGCAACCGCCACCAAAACCACATTTTCTAAGTTCCTCTTCAAAAAATGCTGACAAACCGTCAACATCTTCACCCCCAAAAGTCACAAAAGAAAATGTCCTTTCAATGATTCCTAAGGAGACCTTGGAACTTCCACTCCAACAAGCATTGGATAAAGATAAGCAGGTTTTTGAAACTGAGGAGGTTCAGTCCCCCTCACCTTTAAAAAGAATCGATAGCAGGGTAGTTGTTACGGCAACTCCACACCCAAAACCCATCTTCAAAAAAGAGAAATCAAAATTTATTTTAAAAACAAATTTCCAAAATGTTTTCACAGTCGAAAAAGGTTTTCATAATGATAATCCAAATATTTTTGCCAGATCCATGTTCAGGGAAAACTAGTTTTTTACTCCACATGATCTAGGGAAACCACTTGATTTCTACGAGTCTATCTTGGTCAAAACAGGCTTAGTAGAATTCAAGCATTTTTCTGATGGGAATACTGTTGAGAACATTAATTATTCCACTGCCAGGATCAAAAGGATCATTCATCCTTCTAAATGGGATTCTAAACCCATAACCCCAAAAAGTTTCAAAGCGAGACTAACCTAGTCTCTCCCTTTCAGAACCAGTTACACTTATTTTGATTATCAACAAGCTTGGTGGAATTCCTTTTTCCGTCAAAATTATAATTACAGTCACACTTGGCTGTTCTTTTTTGAGCAAAATGTTGATATCAAAAGCCTCCCTTTCTGGTTCAATAGATGGTGGGAACACTTTGGTCCCATTCCAAAAATTCTCCTTGAATTCGCCAAAAAGAGTTACCAATCATTTCAAAGAAATCTTAAACCTCAGAAACATGAAGCTTCTTTTCCTGTTTCTCTATTGTATTTTCTATATTTTCGTGTCTCTTGGGTTTCTGCCTAGGAGTTTGGGTACACGAAAACCTCTTTTAACCCCACAGCTTTGGTTCTTGTACGAAAATACAAAACCAAGTGGTGAAATGGGGCCAAGTTTTTAGATAAAATTTCTGAAGAATCTATCTCCGCATGGTTAAAAGAGTGAGATGGATCAAGTGTTACTCCTTTTTTGCATAACAGGTCCATTGCTGTTTCAAAACTTGCTTCAACCCAAAATGAAGAACAGTTCTATGAACTGATGAAGCAAGCTGTTGCTGATTATGAAGAGTCAAAAGATTCTTCCCAATCCACCACAGCGGGAATTCTAATGAAGATGACTGCAATGGAGTTGATCTGGGAGCCAACAGTCCCCGACGAACCCAAGACTACCAGCCATGATGTAGTTAGTTTTTGTCAAGAGTTTCTACGTATTTCTAAGAAACACTATACACCGTACACCGTAGATCACTGTACACTGTACACTATTTCGACTTTTTACTGTTCACTATTCACTGTAGCGGCTTTTCTAAAATTTCACTATTGCTACAGGAAGTTACCGTTTCTTTAAAAAGACCCTCACTCTTCAGTCAAAGGTGGGATTTCAGAACTCAATTTCTGACTACTCTCTTTCTCTCCCATACACCTGTTCATCTTCGTCTTCATCTCTCTCCTTTCCAACCTCACAGATCCACCTTCTCTTTCTGAAGCTATGTTCTCCCAAACCCTTTTGAAGTTTCTGCAGCCACACTTCTGGATCTTCTGAATCCAGTAAGTTTCTAAGCCTCGAATGACCCAGATCTCTTTCTACCCTAAACTTCCCTGTTCTGCTTTGATTTTCCAAATCTGTCTGGTGGTTCGATCTTTTCTGCCTTTCAATTTCTGCATTCCAGGCATATAGCCCACAGTGAAGATTGATCTGGATCTCCTCTCCCGCCTAGCCACACAACTTCAATCATCATACGCAATTTATTTAATATCTAATACCCCGCAATCGGAAGGACGAGCCTCCTGTCAGTGGTCTGCATTTCATTTCTATGCGTATCCAGTTACTGTTTCCGGTGTTGTTTCTTTGCGCCCACTTTCTACATTTTCTAATTAATTTAGTCACGGAGTTTATTGACTATTTTGATTATTATTTAGATATTTCTGTAACAGAACTCTTCTCATCTTATTTTAATAAGAAAAGATGTTTATGATTCTCTCATTGTTGTATATCCTATTCATAAGCATAAGAATCTTAATTTTTATTTTCATAAACCTTGCTGAACTTTTAGAGTATTATTTTATATTGTTACCTACATACTCTAAAAAGAAACAATCCCAGTTTAAAAGAAAAAGGTTTCCCTAATTTCTACATCAATTAACTCATCCTCCATCTCTTTAGATTTTATTTTTTTTACAGTTCTTCTATAAGTTATCCTCCCATTTCTTTATAGAGCCTCTGATCCTGCGTGCTCATATATATATATAGAGGGCGCAGAATCTGAGGATACTAGTAAGAGAGGACGATAACAACTTATAGAAAACTTTAATAACCCTAGAGAGCTAGAGGATGAATTAATTGATTTAGAAATTAGGGGAATATTTTTCTTTTAAACTATTCTCTTTTAGATCTGGACTATGTGGGAAGCAGAATGAAATAATATTCAAGAAGTTCTGTTAAATTAATTAAAATAAAGATCAGAATTCTTATACTTATGAAAAGTATGTAAAAGAGAGCAAGAATCATAAACGTCTTCTTTTATGGAAATAATTAGAAAAGAGTTCTTCAACAGGGATGTCCAGAAAATAATCACAGAAATCAATGAAGTATACTACGAATTCTAAAGCATTAATCAGAAAAGCAATAGCAAGAAATAGTAAAGGAAACAGAAAACGAGGATGCATAAATTAACAGACCACCGATAGGAGGCACGGCCTTCCTTTTGCGGGGTATGATATTTAAAATGCAGAAACAAATGCAGGAACAGAAAGGCAAAAGAGACAAGATCTGTACCACCAACAGGAGGCTAAGCCTTCCGATTCGGGGGAGTAGATCTATATGAAAAAACGAGCATTCAAGCTTATATACATTGCAAACCAAATGTACAGCAGTACAAGAAGAAGAATACAGAAACATAAACTATCCATAAAGATGGAAAGTTTGTAAAAATACAAGTGCAGAAAACTTTTAAAAGCTTTGAGATCCGCAGACCATGAACAGATCTGGAAAATCAAAGAAGAACAAGGAACTAGGTAGAACGGTTTCTGGGCTTTGAAACTTACTGGAGTCGTGCGATCCAGGGCAGAAGCTTTAGAAAGTACATAAGGGGTTGCAGTGTATGGGTTCTCCGAGAGGAACTCCGGTTTTTCGAAGGTGGATGTGTATCAGAAAGGGTAATGTGGAAGATGATGAATAGGAGAGAGCCTCGTGAGGAGAGAGAGAGAGAGATCTATCGAAGTGTGTGTTCCAGAAAAGAACTCCCCTTCCAACTGAAGTGTGAGGGTCCTTTTAAAGGGACGGTCACTTCCTGTAGCAACAGTGCATTTTTAGAAAAAAGTCGCTACAGTGAATAGTGAACAGTAAAAGTTGGAATAGTGTACAGTGTTCAGTGATTACAGACGTGTACGGTGTACATATTAAATTACAAGTATATCAGAAACCTATGAAGTCCTGGCTACAAACTGGTAGAAGGATGTCTTCACGGATGAGAGTCTTCAAAGTCAATCCCATAGCAGTCATCTTCATTTGTATTCCCACTATGGTGTGATTGAGTGGAGCCTTCGGAAGCTTTTGATTCTTCATAATCGGCGACTGCTTGCTTCATTAGTTCGTAGAACTGTTCTTCGTTCTTCATTCTTCGTTGAAGCCAGCTTGGAAATAGCCATTAATCTGTTATACAAAAAAGGGATGGCACTGGGAGCAGAGGTTTCTTGATGCTCCTTTAGCCATGCGGTGATAGAATCTTCAGAAATTTTATTTAAAAATTTGGCACCATCCCACCATTTAGTTTTGTATTTTCTTACAAGAACTAGGGTAGTGGGGCAGAAGGTTGTCTTCATATATCCGAATTCCCAGGCGGAAACCCAATGGACACGAAAATATATAAAATAGAGGAGGGAAACAAGAAACGGAGTTTCGTGTTTCTGGGGATTGAAATTTATACGAAATTTTTGATATCCTTTTTGGGCAGAAGCTGGAAGGATGTCTGGAATAGGACCGAGATGGTCCCACCATCTGGTGAACCAGAGGGGAATGGTTTTGGTGTCTATGTCTTTTTCAAAAAAGAGGAGCCATGTGTGGCAAAGGTTATAATTTTGACGGAAAAAGGCATTCCACCAAGCTTGTTGATAATCAAAATAATTATAGCAAGTCCTGAAAATGAGAGACTGGGTAAGTCTCACTTTGAAGCTTTTTTGGGCCGTGGGTTTCGGGTCCCATTGGGAAGGATGAATGATCCTTTTGATTCTGGCGGTAGAGTAATTGACCTCGTCGCCACTTTTAAAATGCTTGAATTCTATGGAATCTGTTTCAACTAAAATAGATTCATAGTAGTCCAAGGGTTTGCCGAGATCATGTGGGGTGTAAAACCAGTTTTCCCCGAACATATTTCTGGCGAAGATGTTTGGATTGTCATTATAAAATCCTTTTTCAACAGTTATAATGTTTTGAAAATTTGTTTTCAAAATGAATTTTGATTTTTGAATTGGGCTGGGTTTTGATGTTGCTGAAACAACGACCCTGCTGTCAATTCTTTTTAAAGGTGAGGGAGACAGAACCTCCTCGTACTCAGAGATCTGTTGCTTTTCCTTGTCTAGGGCTTGTTGGAGGAGAAGATCCAAAGTTTCCTTTGGGATTATAGAAAGAATGTTATCTTTTGTGACATCTAAAGGAGCAGAAGTAGATGGCTTTTCATCTTTTTTCGATGAGGAGCCTAGAAAATGTGGTTTAGGAGAAGGTTGTTGGGTGGCTTCAAGCCAACTTTTTATTGGCGTGAGCTTTCCAAACTGGGTTTCGGTTGGCTCGAACTTTGTTTTTCCTTTGTCTTTTTTGGGAGGCATGGTTGAGAGTGATTTCCTTGTAAAAATTCTCGGGTGAGAAAATCTGGGAGAGAATTCAAGTTGCCATTAATGAATTCAATATCAAAATCAAAGACAAAGAATAGCTTGCCATCTAGCAAAAATCTGTTTAGAAGCAATATTTAAAATATCCTTTTGAAGAATATCTTTTGCAGATTTGCAATCAATTCTTAGCAGAAATTTTTGATTCAGGAGATCGCTTTGAAATTTTGAAATAGCAAGAACAATAGCTAGAATATCTTTTTTGATAGTAGAGTAGTTTTGTTGTGTTTCATTCCAATGTTTTGAGATGAATTGGACAACTTGTTCTACATTATTTTTCTTTTGTTTTATAATACCACCGTAGCCAATTTCCGAGGCATCAGTTTTCACTATTTTGAAGGCTGATGGGTTGGCGAGGTGTAGACAAGGGATTTCTTTTACAAAAACTTTTATTTTCTTAACCGTATCAGTGTGAAGAGAATTCCAAGGAGGAGGGTTCTTTTTCAGGCGCTGATGCAACGGTTTGCAAATTTTGTTTATTTCAGGAATGAAATCGATCACATAATTGAGGAGGTAGTGAATAACAGGTTGTAGAACTTCTTGATGTTCTATTTCCCATTGCTCATGAAGGGAAACTTGATTCCAATGAATTGATTTGGGAATCCTAGTGTTTGATTTTGAAATGTCAGTTTGCAAGAATAAGGTTTCCCCTTTTGGACTGATTTTAAAAACCTTACTATCGAACGCAGAAAGCATAGCTTTATAGTGAACCTTATAAACAAGGGCTATTGGAATACATCCTTCATCTATATGGTAGTCATGGGTTTTGACTTGTAAAATCAAGGAATTCATAATTTTTTTTATCATTTAAAGAAATGGTGAGGTTAGGGGAACAATCAAAATGAATCGGACCTCTGCAGAGACTTGTTTCGATAGTGCTGAGGATAGATTCTTCATAAATGGTAAGGCGGGAATCTCTTAAGACAAGGAGGATTGAAGTGTTTAATCCTTCTTTCATCAAGGGTTTAATTTCGACTTGGACCATTCCTATATGAAGGTAGTTAAACTTTTGTTTATGCTTTTTTATGGATTGTTCATTTAAAAGACGAATTTGAGAATATGAAGAAGAAAGTGGGACATCTCTTTCTTCAGTAGAAATTATGTAATCATATTTTTTAAACATTTTGAACGATTGTTTCTCATAAATTTGGTCATACTTGATTGTTGGGATCTTCCAATTGTCAATAGATTTATTAAAATCTTCTATGGTTATTTCTTCTCTCAAAATAGGGCCTCGGTCGTGAGACACTTTAGACATCGAACTATTGGAAGATGAATTTGTTTTTCTTAAAAAGTTCATTTTCAAGAGGCTGATCTTCTTTCGATCAATTTCCCTACCGACGACGTGCTAACCAACGGTTTCACTGCCTCCTCAATTATGTGATCGATTTCATTCCTGAAATAAACAAAATTTGCAAACCATTGCATCAGCGCCTGAAAAAGAACCCTCCTCCTTGGAATTCTCTTCACACTGATACGGTTAAGAAAATAAAAGTTTTTGTAAAAGAAATCCCTTGTCTACACCTCGCCAACCCATCAGCTTTCAAAATAGTGGAAACTGATGCCTCGGAAATTGGCTACGGTGGTATTCTAAAACAAAAGAAAAATAATGTAGAACAAGTTGTCCAATTCATCTCAAAACATTGGAATGAAACACAACAAAACTACTCTACTATCAAAAAAGAAATTCTAGCTATTGTTCTTGCTATTTCAAAATTTCAAAGCGATCTCCTAAATAAAAAATTTCTGCTAAGAATTGATTGCAAATCTGCAAAAGATATTCTTCAAAAGGATATTTTAAATATTGCTTCTAAACGGATTTTTGCCAGATGGCAAGCTATTCTTTCTGTCTTTGATTTTGATATTGAATTCATTAATGGCAACTGGAATTCTCTCCCAGATTTTCTCACCAGAGAATTTTTACAAGGAACCCACTCTCAACCATGCCTCCCAAAAAAGACAAAGGAAAAACAAAGTCCGAGCCAACCGAAACCCAATTCGGAAAGCTCACGCCAATAAAAAGTTGGCTTGAAGCCACCCAACAACCTTCTCCTAAACCACATTTTCTAGGCTCCTCATCGAAAAAAGATGAAAAGCCATCTGCTTCTACTCCTTCAAATGTCACAAAAGATAACATTCTTCTTATAATCCCAAAGGAAACTTTGGAGCTTCTCCTCTAACAAGCTCTGGACAAGGAAAAGCAGCAGATCTCTGAGTATGAGGAGGTTCTGTCTCCCTCACCTTTAAAAAGAATTGACAGCAGGGTCGTTGTTTCAGCAACATCAAAACCCAGCCCAATTCAAAAATCAAAATTCATTTTGAAACAAATTTTCAAAACATTATAACTGTTGAAAAAGGATTTAATAATGACAATCCAAACATCTTCGCCAGAAATATGTTCGGGGAAAACTGGTTTTACACCCCACATGATCTCGGCAAACCCTTGGACTACTATGAATCTATTTTAGTTGAAACAGATTCCATAGAATTCAAGCATTTTAAAAGTGGCGATGAGGTCAATTACTCCACCGCCAGAATCAAAAGGATCATTCATCCTTCTCAATGGGACCCGAAACCCACGGCCCAAAAAAGCTTCAAAGTGAGACTTACCCAGTCTCTCCCTTTCAGGACTTGCTATAATTATTTTGATTATCAACAAGCTTGGTGGAATGCCTTTTTCCGTCAAAATTATAACCTTTGCCACACATGGCTCCTCTTTTTTGAAAAAGACATAGACACCAAAACCATTCCCATCTGGTTCACCAGATGGTGGGACCATCTCGGTCTTATTCCAGACATCCTTCCAGCTTCTGCCCAAAATGGATATAAAAAATTTTGTATAAATTTCAAGCCCCAGAAACACGAAACTCCGTTTCTTGTTTCCCTCCTCTATTTTATATATTTTCGTGTCTCATGGGTTTCCGCCTGGGAATTCGGATATACGAAGACAACCTTCTGCCCCACTACCCTAGTTCTTGTAAGAAAATACAAAACTAAATGGTGGGATGGTGCCAAATTTTTAAATAAAATTTCTGAAGATTCTATCACCGCATGGCTAAAGGAGCATCAAGAAACCTCCGCTCCCAGTGCCATCCCTTTTTTGCATAACAGATCAATGGCTGTTTCCAAGCTGGCTTCAACGCAGAACGAAGAACAGTTCTACTAACTAATGAAGCAAGCAGTCGCCGATTATGAAGAATCAAAAGCTTCCGAAGGCTCCTCTCAATCACACCATAGCGGGAATACAAATGAAGATGACTGCTACGGGATTGACTTTGAAGACTCTCATCCGTGAAGACATCCTTCTACCAGTTTGTAGCCAGGACTTCATAGGTTTCTGATATACTTGTAATTTAATATGTACACCGTACACGTCTGTAATCACTGAACACTGTAGAATATTCCAACTTTTACTATTCACTATTCACTATAGCGACTTTTTTCTAAAAATGCACTGTTGCTACAAGAAGTGACCGTCCCCTTAAAAGGACCCTCACACTTCAGTTGGAAGGGGGGTTCTTTTCTGGAACACATACTTCGATAGATCTCTCTCTCTCTCCTCACGAGGCTCTCTCCTATTCATCATCTTCCACATTACCCTTTCTGATACACAGCCACCTTCGGAAAACCGGAGTTCCTCTCGGAGAACCCATACACTGCAACTCCTTCTGAACTTCCTAAAGCTTCTGCCCTGGATCGCACGACTCCAGTAAGTTTCAAAACCCAGAAACCTTTCTACCAAGTTCCCTGTTCTTCTTTGATTTTCCAGATCTGTTCATGGTCTGCGGATCTCAAAGATTTTAAAAGTTTTTTGCCCTTGTATTTTTACAAACTTTCCATCTTTATGGATAGTTTATGTTTCTGTATTCTTATTCTTGTACTGCTGTACATTTGGTTTGCAAAGTATATAAGCTTGAATGCTCGTTTTTTCATATAGATCTACTCCCCAGAATCAGAAGACCTAGCCTCCTGTTGGTGGTACAGATCTTGTCTCTTTTGCCTTTCTGTTCCTGCATTTGTTTCTGCATTTTAAATATCATACCCCGCAAACGGAAGGCCGTGCCTCCTACCGATGGTCTGTTAATTTATGCATCCTCGTTTTCTGTTCCCTTTACTATTTCTTGCTATTGCTTTTCTGATTAATGCTTTAGAATTCGTAGTATACTTCATTGATTTTTGTGATTATTTTCTCGACATCCATGTTGAAGAACTCTTTTCTAATTATTTCCATAAAAGAAGACATTTATGATTCTTGCTCTCTTTTACATACTTTTCATAAGTATAAGAATTCTGATCTTTATTTTAATAAATTTAACAGAACTTCTTGAATATTATTTCATTCTGCTTCCCACATATTCCATATATATATATATATATATATGAAGGGCGCACGATCTGAGGGTGCTAGTAAGAGAGAAAGGAAATAGCTTATAGAAAGCTTTAATACTCCTAAAGAGTTGGAGGATGAGTCAATTGACTTAGAATTTATGGAAATATTTTTCTTATTTAGCAAATATTTAGTTAGTATTTATAGCATGGTCTATCATGTTACACAATAATCGTTTTTGGATATGCTATATGTTAAATATTGACCACCACGTGATAATAGATATTTCCACATCGTTCAACTCTTTGATGATGTTTGACCCAAAAAAAAAAAACTCTTGATGATCAATTTATTTAGCACATATTTAGTACATTTACATAATTTATTTTTAAATATGATTTGTCATTTAACATAGTGTTTTTTGTTAATGTCATTTGCTTATGAAAAAAAAAAATTCTCGTAATGAGTATCCATTGAAATATTATACATTTGGTAATGCTTACCATTGAAATATATGGAGTCATGCGATAGAACCCTCTAATCATATATTCTTTTGTCTTCTACGATGGACACTTTTGTTATATTCTTCTATTTGGTAAAGCATGTTAAATAATTTTTTGGTGGTGGGGTATTTTCACAATGGGGTTCCATACACCTTTTCAATCATAATAGTCACCAATAATTTTTCTATGATGATAAATATCTTTTTCATCGATCTTTTAGTATTATTTAGGTTGTCAAAGATTAGTCCAATATAAAATCGATATTTTGATACTATTATTTGACCAATACGAAGTTTGTGTTATTTATTTGTCAAATATTGCACGTAATAAATTATAGCTCCATAAACTGTTTCAATTGCTATAAGATACATATGTGTATATATATATATATATATATATATGGTGCTAGTAAGAGAGAAAGGAAATAACTTATAGAAAGCTTTAATACTCCTAAAGAGTTGGAGGATGAGTCAATTGATTTAGAATTTATGGAAATCTTTTTCTTTTAAATTGTTCTCTTTTAGACCTGGAGTATGTGGGAAGCAGAATGAAGTAATATCCAAGAATTTCTGCTAAATTTATTAAAATAAAGAATAAAATTCTTATACTTATGAAAAGAATATAAAAGAGAGCAAGAATCATAAACGTCTTCTTTTGTTGAAATAAGATGAGAAGAGTTCTTCAAGAGGGATGTCTAGAAAATAGTCGCAGAAATCAATAAAATATACAACGAATTCTAAAGCATTAATTATAAAAGCAACACTCAAAAAGGTTAAAGGATATAGAAAGCGAGGATGCATAAAATAAATTGCAGACCGCCGGTAGGAGGCACGGCCTTCCGATATCGGGGTATGATATTTAAAATGCAGAAAGTGAAGTGAGTGAAGCCAGACGAGAGAGGAGATCCAGATCAATCTTCACCGTGGGCGGTATGCATGAAATGTAGAAACAGTAAGGTAGACGAGACAAGATCGTACCGCCAATAGGAGGCAGAGCCTACCGATTCTGGGGTGTAGATCTATATGAAATAACGGGCATTCAAGCTTATAAACATTGCAAGCTAAACGTACAGAAGTACAAGAAGAAGAATACATAAGCATAAACTATCCATAAAGATGGAAATTTTGTAAAATACAAGTGCAGAAAACTTTTAAAAGCTTTGAGATCCGCAGATCATGAACAGATCTGGAAAATCAAAGAAGAACAGGGAGGTTCTGGTTATTGAAAGGGATCTGAGTAGAAAAGTTTCTGGGCATAAAGGTTTCTGGGTTTAGAAACATACTGGAGTCTAACGATCTAGGGCAGAAGCTTTAGAATGCAGAAAGGGTTCAGGTGTATGGGTTCTCCAAGGGAACTTCGGTTTTCCGAAGGTGGGTGTGTATCAGAATAGATCTGTGGAAGATGATGAATAGGAGAGAGTCTCGTGAGGAGAGAGAGAGAGATCTTCAGAAGTACTGAGAAGTGAACCCCCCTTCGACTGAAGTGTGAGGGTCTTTTTAAAGAAACGGTCACTTCCTGTAGCAACAGTGTGTTTTTAGGAAAAGCCGCTACAGTGAATAGTGAACAGTAAAAGTTGGAATAGTGTACAGTGTACAGTGATTACAGGCGTGTACGGTGTACATATTAAAATACAGGTATATTAAAAACCTTATGAAGTCCTAGCTACAAACTGGTAGAAGGATGTCTTCAAGGTTGGGAATCTCCAAAGTCAATCCGGTAGCAGTCATCTTCGTTTGTATTTCCGCTATGGTGTGATTGAGAGGAGCCTTCAGAAGCTTTTGATTCTTCATAATCGGCAACTGCTTGCTTTATCAATTCGTAGAATTGTTCTTCGTTTTGAGTTAAAGCTAGCTTAGAAACGGCCATTGATCTGTTATGCAGGAAAGGGGTAACACTGGAGGCAGTTGTTCCGTGTTGCTCTTTCAGCCATGCGGTAACAGATTCTTCAGAAATTTTATTTAAATATTTTGCACCATCCCACCACTTAGTTTTGTATTTCCTTACAAGGACTAGGGTAGTGGGGCAGAAGGTTGTCTTCGTGTACCCGAACTCCCAGGCAGAAACCCAAGAGACACGAAAATATATAAAATAAAGGAGAGAAACAGGAAACACAGTTTCGTGTTTCTGGGGCTTGTAATTTATTTGAAATTTTTGGTATCCTTTTTGGACATGGGCTGGAAGTATGTCTGGGATAGGACCAAGGTGATCCCACCATCTGGTAAACCAGAGGGGAATAGTTTTGGTGTCTATGTCCTTTTCAAAAAAAGATGAGCCACGTATGGCAGAGATTATAATTTTGGCGAAAAAAAGCATTCCACCAAGCTTGCTGATAATCAAAATAATTATAGCAAGTCCTGAAAGGGAGAGACTGGGTAAGTCTCATTTTGAAACTTTTTTGGGCCGAGGGTTTCGGGTCCCATTGGGAAGGATGGATGATCCTTTTGATTCTGGCGGTAGAGTAATTGATCTCTTCGCCACTTTGAAAATGCTTGAACTCAATGGAGTTTGTTTCAGTCAAGATTGACTCATAGAAGTCCAAGGGTTTGCCGAGATCATGCGCGGTGTAAAACCAGTTTTCCCCGAACATGTTTCTGGCAAAGTTATAAGGATTGTCATTATAAAAGCCTTTTTCAACAGTTATAATGTTTTGAAAATTTGTTTTCAAAATTAATTTTGACCTTTGAGAGGAGCTGGGTTTTGGTGTTGCAGAAACAACCACCCTGCTGTCAATTCTTTTTAAAGGTGAGGGAGACTGAACCTCCTCATATTCAGAAATTTGCTGCTTTTCCTTGTCCAAGGCTTGTTGGAGGAGAAGCTCCAAAGTTTCCTTTGGGATCATAGAAAGGACGTTATCTTTTGTGACATCAGGAGGAGCAGAAGCTGATGGCTTTTCATCTTTTTTCGATGAAAAACCTAGAAAATGTGGTCTAGGAGGAGGCTGCTGGGTGGCCTCAAGCCAACTTTTTATTGGCGTGAGTTTTCCGAACTGGGTTTTGGTTGGCTCGGACTTTGTTTTCCCTTTGTCTTTTTTGGGAAGCATGGTTGAGAGTGGTTTCCCTGTAAAAATTCTCGGGTGAGAAAATCTGGGAGAGAATTCAAGTTGCCATTAATGAATTCAATATCAAAATCAAAGACAGAAAGAATAGCTTGCCATCTGGCAAAGATCTGTTTGGAAGCAATATTCAAAATATCCTTTTGAAGAATATCTTTTGCAGATTTGCAATCAATTCTTAGCAGAAATTTTTGATTCAAGAGATCGCCTTCAAATTTTGAAATAGCAAGAACAATAGCAAGAATTTCTTTTTTGATGGTAGAGTAGTTTTGTTGTGTTTCATTCCAATATTTTGAAATGAATTGGACAACTTGCTCTACATCATTTTTCTTTTGTTTTAGAATACCACCGTAGCCGATTTCTAAGGCATCAGTTTTCACAATTTTGAAGGCTGATGGGTCGGCAAGGTGTAGACAAGGGATTTCTTTTACAAAAGTTTTTATTTTTCTAATTGTATTAGTGTGAAGAGAACTCCAGGGAGGAGGGTTCTTTTTCAGACGCTGATGCAGTGGTTTGCAAATTTTGTTTATTTCAGGAATGAAGTCAATCACATAATTGAGACTTCCCAAGAACCTTTGTAGTTGGGTTTTGTCTCTTAATTCATCTGGGAATTTATATTGGGAGAATAAACCAAGACATCATCAATGTAGGTAATTATGAAATCAGAATAGGCATTGAATAAGTCATTCATAATTCTTTGGAATTCTGACGGAGCATTTTTTAAACCGAAAGGCATAACATTCCATTCATACTGTCCGAAGGGAACAGTGAATGCAGTCTTATACCTGTCCTTTTCATCAATCTGAATTTGCCAGAATCCTGACTTCAGATTGAATTTAGAAAATATTTTTGAATTATGCAATCTATTCAAAAGATCCTTTTTATTAGGAATGTGGTATCTTATCCATTTCAGGGCTATATTCAAAGGTTTGTAATTAATTACTAACCTGGGGACTCCTCTTTCGAGTTCAGCATTTTTATTGACATAGAAAGCAGAAAAGCTCCAAGGAGACATGCTCTTTCTTATTAAATTTTTATCAAGAAGGTCTTGAATTTCTTTTTTACAAAATTCGAGGACTTCGTGATTCATTTGAGTAGGCCTAGCCTTGGTGGGGATGTTTTTCTCAGAAAAGTCGAGTTCATAAGGCAAGTTGACAATGTAACTTTTTCTTGACCAGAAAGCATTCGGGAAAGAAGAACAAATGTTTTCTCTGATGAATGATTCTGTAGAGCTGATTTTCTTGAGAGTATTGGGATTGGAGAGGTTTTGTTCGATCCTTTTAAACTCCAGATCTTCTTTTAAAAAGGAAAGGTGATTTTCTTTATCATGAATTAAACAATTTACTTCAGCGACAGAGTGCTCTTGTAAAATGTTTAAGTTTCTTGTTTGGGGTTTTTTAATGAAGTTGAAAACAATCCTTTTACCTAGGACCTTGGTTTCGATTCCATTTTCAGAAACTTTAAAAGGTTGTATTAATGATATGAAAGGTGTTCCCAAAATTACAGATTGTTTTAAATCTTTTACTAGCAAAAAGGAGGTTTTTATTGAAATTTTTTCTTTTATTATTAAAGCTTCGGGTAACTTAAAGTTAATTTTCAAATGTTGACCCTGTGCTGATTTTAAAGTTTCAGTGGTTTTTTTGAAATATTTGGTAGGGATTAAACCTTCTCGAATATAGTTTAGATCCGCACCAGTATCAAAAAGGGCAATTGTTTCTAATACAAATTCATTATTAATTTGTATTGAAATATCAATTAACCATTTTCTTGAGGTGACTTCAGAAAGGAGCATTAGAAAATTCTTATCAGGTGTGGGAGGTTCTTCGAAAACTTCCTTTTCTTTTCCTTTTAAGATTTTTGATTTTATTTCTAAAATCTCTTTTTGCATTTCAATTTGAGAAAGTTTGAGATTACAAATCTCGGCTTTTTGTTGGTTTATCTCGTATTGAATATCATTGATATTGGAAGGTCTGGTTTGGGCCTTTTTTCCTCTATTTAAAATCTCATTTAAATTATAAGGTTTATTAAAATGAAAAGAAGATGAAGGGTGTAATTTATCTAAAATTTTCTCTTTATCTTCAATATCAGAAATGTTGTCGATAGAATCTGGAATATTTTGTTCTTCTTTTGTCAAAACATTTTATGTGAGGAGTTTTGTCATAAGAATTTTCAAAATTTTCAGAAGCTTCAGACTCAGAATCCAAATTCTCAATGTCGTTGACTTGGAGACCGTCTTCATTATCAGAGGAAAGATCAGAAGAGGATTCGTAATCAGTTTCAAGCATTAATTGATTTAACTGATTAAGAATTTCTTCATCAAGGCTCAGTTCATTAATTTTCTTATTTATCCTGCCAAATCTTTTGGTATGACCCTTTTCCCCACAATTATAGCAAGTAACGTTGCTGAAATCTCTTTTGGTACCTGTTTGTTTAGGGATAGATTTCTTTTGAAAGTTTTCTTTTTTAGGAAAATTTTTTCTTTTATGAAATTTTCTCTTTTTGTGAGAAAAGTCTGGAGGGCATTTTCCAGAGCATTTCTTTGACTTAGAATGATCAAAAGAAGGGTCAAACTGTCGGCAGAAATCTCCTAGGGAAGAATGAGTTAGTTTCTTCTCTTTTTTGAGTTTCTTTTGAAGTTTGATGTCATTGCAGAGTTGGGAACCAATTTTATAAATGAAAGAATTGAGTTCACCATAAGATAATAGATCATATGGAATTGGATCCCCATGCTGTTCTCTTATCTTATCACGAACCTTGTTACCTATTAAAACAGGAAGACCTGCAAGGAATTTCTCTTTCCAGAAAGGTTGATTGCAATCTGGGCGAAGAATGACTCTTTGAAGGAAGATGTCTTTGTTTTCACGAAATTCGCCAAGGGATTTACAGCTCATGTTTGAAAGTAAATCTTGGTTATGATCGCGAATGATGGAAGGATCACCTATAAAATGCTGGGATATGGAATATATAAGAGTGCTAACAGCATCCTGGACAGGATGACCGTAATCATCAAAAATGGTTTGTCCATTGTTGTCAACTTTTATGGCTTTTAAAATACCATCTCTTTGTTCTTCTGAGAGATAATTATCCCACCAACCTTTTAACTGACCAGTGAAACCAGCAATTAAAAATAAGCAGTTTGTTCATCAGAAGTATCAGGAGTGATTTTATAAGTTGTAGCAAGCATAATCATTTGGTTTAAAATGTTGACTAAGTTTTGCTCAGAAGTACCATCTATGTTCCATTCATAAATAGCATCTAAGGAATACTTATTTTGAACACGTTGGAAAGATTCTTCTAAAATCATATCAGGAGGGGTTGCCCTCGAATAATATAATTTTTGAGGTTCTTTCCAAGTCAGTTTATTTAATTCAGGTTCGGAATCTTCTTTATCCAAAACATGTAACTGGTTTTCAATTATTAAAGGTTTCTGAACTATTGGAGTTTCTAAAACAAGGGGTTTTTGTTTTCCGAGTTTTAGATTTCTTCTTTTATTGGCCAAGGCTACAGCGAATTCTTTGCTGATAGTTTTTGGCATTTCGAATGTTTTAAAAAGAGGGATTTTTAAATCAGAGATTTTGGGTGGAGTATCTTGTTGGATGACATGAGTAGATGAAGAAGCAGCAGAGATTGAAGATTCAATTCTGTTGAGTTGGGTTCCGATAGTGTGAACAAATTGATTTGTGAAATTGTTTTATTCAATTATCTTCTAGACCCCTTTATCTTCATTTTCAGATGGGACTTTGAAAGGAGAAGCAATGACTTCGGAATCTCTGTGAGAAATTTTTAATTTTCTAAGAGGAGGATGGTTAGACTCGATGATATTACCATCGTCTAATTTCCATTTGTACAGCTTGTCAAGAACAAAGATTTCTTTTTCATTTAGAAAATGATTCTCAAGCCAGTCAAAGAAGAATATATGATCTTCAAGCAGAAGCATGAACTCATAGTATTTCTCTTTAATTTCTTTAGCTTGATTTTTGAATTTATCGAAGAACCAATTTCTAATTTCAGAATTTTTCTCAGAATAAAATTCTTCATTTAGAATGGTTTTGTTTGGTTCAAAATTCTTTTCCAGAACACAGACTTCTGGATCATCATTTTCCATTTGAGAAGGAGTAGGTTTAGGGGACTCAGACCCTTGTCTTTCTTGATGGTAAACAGGTCTGGAGATCCCGGAGCTAGTGTCAATTCCACTAAGGTTGGTTAGCGGAGGAGCACTAGGTTTTATAAAAAATAGGATTTTGAGTGGTACCTCGACTGCTACTGGGAATAGTAATAATCGGAGGTAACTCAGGATGAAGATCGACTGACCTTTGAGAAGAGAAACTATGGAAAGGGGTTTGGGATCTAATATCGAGAGACCTTCTAGGGAATTGTATTGTTACTTTTCCCTCAGGGTGCTGGACGATATTTGTAGGTTCGTCATTCTGAATAACATGTTGTAGAACTTCTTGGTGTTCTATTTCCCATTGCTCAGGAAGAGATACTTGATTCCAGTGGATGGATTTGGGAACCATAGTATTGGATCTTGAATTATCAGTTTGTAAAAATAAGATTTCTCCTTTAGGACTGATCTTGAAAACCTTACTATCAAATGCAGAAAGCATAGCTTTATAGTGAACCTTATAAACAAGGGCTATAGGGATACAGCCTTCATCTATATGGTAATTATGGGTTCTGACTTGTAAAATCAAGGAATTCATAATTTTCTTATCATTTAAAGAGATGGTAAGATTTGGGGAACAGTCAAAATGAATCGGACCTCTGCAGAGACTTGTTTCGACGGTGCTGAGGATAGATTCTTCATAAATGGTGAGGCGGGAATCCCTTAGAACAAGGAGGATTGATGTGTTTAATCCTTCTTTCATTAAAGGTTTAACTCCGACCTGGACCATTCCAATATGGATGTAACTAAACTTTTGTTTATGTTTTTTAATGGATTGTTCATTCAAAAGGCGGATTTGAGAGTATGAAGAAGAAAGTGGAACGTCTCTTTCTTCAGTAGAAATTATATAATCAGATTTTTTGAACATTTTAAAAGATTGTTTCTCATAAATTTGATCGTACTTGACTTTTGGAATCTTCCAATTGTCAATAGATTTATTAAAATCTTCTATGGTTATTTCTTCTCTCAAAATAGGGCCTCGGTCATGAGACACTTCAGACATCGAACTGTTGGAAGATGAATTTGTTTTTCTTAAAAAGTTCATTTTCAAGAGGCTGATCTTTTTTCGATCAATTTCCCTACCAACGACGTGCTGACCAAAGGTTTCACTGCCTCCTCAAGGACTTACTACCAGGACCACACTCGTAAAAAGGGGAAATTACAGCGAAATAAATCAGAGTCTCAAAAACTTGCTTAAAAAGAATCACAAACCCTTCCCCCTTGGCTCTAATACCATTTTAAGCATTTGAATATCTTTTTTAAAACTGTCAAAAACAGCGGCTTGGCATTATCACTTTCAAAGGTCGTCCTATGTCAAACCAAAATCAGATTCCTAGGACATCACATACATCTCGGAACCATCATCCCAATTGAAAGATCAATTCAATTCGCGGATAAATTCCCAGATGAATTAAGAGACAAAACCCAACTACAAAGGTTCTTGGGAAGTCTCAATTATGTGATTGACTTCATTCCTGAAATAAACAAAATTTGCAAACCACTACATCAGCTTCTGAAAAAGAACCCTCCTCCCTGGAGTTCTCTTCACACTGATACAGTTAGAAAAATAAAAAATTTTGTAAAAGAAATCCCTTGTCTACACCTTGCCGACCCATCAGCCTTCAAAATTGTGGAAACTGATGCCTCAGAAATGGGCTACGGTGGTATTCTAAAACAAAAGAAAAATGATGTAGAGCAAGTTGTCCAATTCATTTCAAAACATTGGAATGAAACACAACAAAACTACTCTACCATCAAAAAAGAAATTCTTGCTATTGTTCTTGCTATTTCAAAATTTCAAGACGATCTCTTGAATCAAAAATTTCTGCTAAGAATTGATTGCAAATCTGCAAAAGATATTCTTCAAAAGGATATTTTGAATATTGCTTCCAAACAGATCTTTGCCAGATGGCAAGCTATTCTTTCTGTCTTTGATTTTGATATTGAATTCATTAATGGCAACTTGAATTCTCTCCCAGATTTTCTCACCCGAGAATTTTTACAGGGAAACCACTCTCAACCATGCCTCCCAAAAAAGACAAAGGGAAAACAAAGTCCGAGCCAACCGAAACCCAGTTCGGAAAACTCACGCCAATAAAAAGTTAGCTTGAGGCCACCCAGCAGCCTCCTCCTAGACCACATTTTCTAGGTTCTTCATCGAAAAAAGATGAAAAGCCATCAGCTTCTGCTCCTCCTGATGTCACAAAAGATAACGTCCTTTCTATGATCCCAAAGGAAACTTTGGAGCTTCTCCTCCAACAAGCCTTGGACAAGGAAAAGCAGCAAATTTCTGAATATGAGGAGGTTCAGTCTCCCTCACCTTTAAAAAGAATTGACAGCATGGTGGTTGTTTCTGCAACACCAAAACCCAGCTCCTCTCAAAGGTCAAAATTCATTTTGAAAACAAATTTTCAAAACATTATAACTATTGAAAAAGGCTTTTATAATGACAATCCTTATAACTTTGCCAGAAACATGTTCGGGGAAAACTGGTTTTACACCCCGCATGATCTCGGTAAACCCTTGGACTTCTATGAGTCAATCTTGACTGAAACAAACTCCATAGAGTTCAAGCTTTTTCAAAGTGGCGAAGAGATCAATTACTCTACCGCCAGAATCAAAAGGATCATCCATCCTTCCCAATGGGACCCTAAACCCTCGACCCAAAAAAGTTTCAAAATGAGACTTACCTAGTCTCTCCCTTTCAGGACTTGCTATAATTATTTTGATTATCAACAAGCTTGGTGGAATGCTTTTTTCCGCCAAAATTATAATCTCTACCATACGTGGCTCATCTTTTTTGAAAAGGACATAGGCACCAAAACTATTCCCCTCTGGTTTACCAGATGGTGGGATCACCTTGGTCATATCCCAGACATACTTCCAGCCCCTGTCCCAAAAGGATACCAAAAATTTCAAATAAATTACAAGCCCCAGAAACACAAAACTGCGTTTCCTGTTTCTCTCCTTTATTTTATATATTTTCGTGTCTCTTGGGTTTCTGCCTGGGAGTTCGGGTACACGAAGACAACCTTCTGCCCCACTACCCTAGTCCTTGTAACGAAATACAAAACTAAGTGGTGGGATGGTGCAAAATATTTAAATAAAATTTCTGAAGAATCTGTTACCGCATGGCTGAAAGAGCAACACGGAACAATTGCCTCCAGTGTTACCCCTTTCTTGCATAACAGATCAATGGCCGTTTCTAAGCTAGCTTCAACTCAAAATGAAGAACAATTCTACGAATTGATGAAGCAAGCAATTGCCGATTATGAAGAATCAAAAGCTTCTGAAGGCTCCTCTCAATCACACCATAGCGGAAATACAAATGAAGATGACTGCTACGGGATTGACTTTGGAGATTCCCAACCTTGAAGACATCCTTCTACCAGTTTGTAGCTAGGACTTCATAAGGTTTTTAATATACCTGTATTTTAATATGTACACCGTACACGCCTGTAATCACTGTACACTGTACACTATTCCAACTTTTACTGTTCACTATTCACTGTAGCGGCTTTTCCTAAAAACACACTGTTGCTACAGGAAGTGACCGTTTCTTTAAAAAGACCCTCACACTTCAGTCGAAGGGGGGTTCACTTCTCAGCACTTCTGAAGATCTCTCTCTCTCTCCTCACGAGACTCTCTCCTATTTATCATCTTCAACAGATCTATTCTGATACACACCCACCTTCGGAAAACCGAAGTTCCCTTGGAGAACCCATACACCTGAACCCTTTCTGCATTCTAAAGCTTCTGCCCTGGATCGTCAGACTCCAGTAAGTTTCTAAACCCAGAAACCTTTATGCCCAGAAACGTTTCTACTCAGATCCCTTTCAATAACCAGAACCTCCCTGTTCTTCTTTGATTTTCCAGATCTGTTCATGATCTGCGGATCTTAAAGCTTTTAAAAGTTTTTTGCACTTGTATTTTACAAACTTTCCATCTTTATGGATAGTTTATGCTTCTGTATTCTTCTTCTTGTACTTCTGTACGTTTGGCTTGCAATGTATATAAGCTTGAATGCCCGTTATTTCATATAGATCTACACCCCAGAATCGGTAGGCTCTGCCTCCTATTGGCGGTACGATCTTGTCTCGCCTACCTTTCTGTTTCTACATTTCATGCATACCGCCCACGGTGAAGATTGATCTGGATCTCCTCTCCCGTCAGGCTTCACTCACTTCACTTTCTGCATTTTAAATATCATACCCCGATATCGGAAGGCCGTGCCTCCTACCGGCGGTCTGCAATTTATTTTATGCATCCTCGCTTTCTATATCCTTTAACCTTTCTGAGTGTTGCTTTTATAATTAATGCTTTAGAATTCGTTGTATATTTTATTGATTTCTGTGACTATTTTCTAGACATCCCTCTTGAAGAACTCTTCTCGTCTTATTTCAACAAAAGAAGACGTTTATGATTCTTGCTCTCTTTTATATTCTTTTCATAAGTATAAGAATTTTATTCTTTATTTTAATAAATTTAGCAGAACTTCTTGGATATTGCTTCATTCTGCTTCCCACATACTCCAGGTCTAAAAGAGAACAATTTAAAAGAAAAAGATTTCCATAAATTCTAAATCAATTGACTCATCCTCCAACTCTTTAGGAGTATTAAAGCTTTCTATAAGTTATTTCCTTTCTCTCTTACTAGCACCCTATATATATATATATATAGAGTTACATACGTATCTTATAGCAATTGAAACAGTTTATGGAGCTATAATTTTTTACTTGCAATATTTGAAAAATAAATAACACAAACTTCGTATTGGTCAAATAATAATATCAAAATATCGATTTTATATTGGACTAATATATATATATATATATATATATATATATAGAGTTACATACGTATCTTATAGCAATTGAAACAGTTTATGGAGCTATAATTTATTACGTGCAATATTTGAAAAATAAATAACACAAACTTCGTATTGGTCAAATAATAATATCAAAATATCGATTTTATATTGGACTAATCTTTGACAACCTAAATAATACTAAAAGATCGATGAAAAAGATATTTATCATCATAGAAAAATTATTGGTGACTATTATGATTGAAAAGGTGTATGGAACCCCATTGTGAAAATGCCCCACCACCAAAAAATTATTTAACATGCTTTACCAAATAGAAGAATATAACAAAAGTGTCCATCGTAGAAGACAAAAGAATATATGATTAGAGGGTTCTATCGCATGACTCCATATATTTCAATGATAAGCATTACCAAATGTATAATATTTCAATGGATACTCATTACGAGAAATTTTTTTTTTTCATAAGCAAATGACATTAACAAAAAAAATTATGTTAAATGACAAATCATATTTAAAAAATAAATTATGTAAATGTACTAAATATGTGCTAAATAAATTGATCATCAAGAGTTTTTTTTTTGGGTCAAACATCATCAAAGAGTTGAACGATGTGGAAATATCTATTATCACGTGGTGGTCAATATTTAACATATAGCATATCCAAAAACGATTATTGTGTAACATGATAGACCATGCTATAAATACTAACTAAATATTTGCTAAATAAGATGCTCATTAAGAGTTGAACAAATTAGAAATAATTGTAACAACATGATAGCCTCTGTTTAACAAATAAATATTAGAAGGGGATTAATATAAAAATTATCGATCATCACAAAAAAATTAAGGTATTAGCAAATGGATAGAAAAAAGTTATCAACTATAATGAAAAGTCTATAGAATGAAAATAATAAATGTCTAGAGGTTTATCTTACACAGTTGTGCATATCAAACATAAATATGGGAGCCACACCAGCAAATTGACGGTATTAGATACTGGTCGACCATAAAGAACTCGATTGTACAAAATATAAAGGATTATGTCGAGGAACAAAAAAATAGACACGGAACTAAATCTCAGAAACAGTGATACTTAAGGGACTAAATCTGTAATTAACACAACTTGGAAAATACACAAAACAGGATGGCTAATCATCAGAAATGAATGAAGGTCTCATTTATCGCAGCAAACAACTCATAAGAAGTCAATACTCCGTAAAAGAAAAAAGAAAGAAAAAAAAATGACCTAGCACGAAATCAAAAGAAGAATCCATACATCAAACATGTGCATTAATCACATATGCGGGAAAAGCATGGCCCCGAATAATGTATAAGTGTTAGCGAAAGTGGTCTGTCAAACAAATTTATCCTCAATTATGTCGTAGAATTTGGCAAGAACGGCAATTAATCGAAAGAATTCTTCTCCAGGTAGAAGCAGCACAAGTTTTGGGGACTTAAAACTGACAACAATTCTTATATCGAGCAAGAAAGAGAATATGGATTCACATTCATTAACTAAGACAAGTAGAGTAACCACATGACAGCCTATGTTTAACAAATAAATGTCGGAAGGGGATTGACATAAAACTGATCGATCGTCACAAAAAGAGTATGCATTAGCAAATGCATAGAAAAAAATTATCAACTATAATGAACAGTCTATAGAATGAAAAGAACAAATGTCTAGATTGACAACAATCTTTCTGTCGAACAAGAAAGAGAAGATGGACTCACATTCATTAATTAAGATGAGCAAAGAAAACTCTTACCTTGCTGTTGTCAAGCACATCTTTGGCTTCCATATAATTCCACAATCTACTGCGCTTCTGAGGCTTCATTGGATTTTCTTGACGAGCAATTTCCCTTCCAAGATCTCTCAATTGATTATGCATCACTAGCTTTCCGTCTTCGTCAATTTTAATTAGGGACAAATTACTCAATACTTCAATCCCCCTCGCCGGTAAAAATCACAGGCATCCCACATATAAGTCGGATTTTGTTTATGCGATCCAATAAGAAAACATGCTATATCCAAAAATATCTGTTTGTCCTCATCAGTTAATGTATCGTAACTTATCTTCAACTTTTCTCGCACTTCCTCGTTAGGCACCTTTTTTTAATTTCTTTAACGTATCTTTCCATACTTCTTTTCCCTTTCCCCGTAAGAACGAACGTATAACTTTAAGCGTTAAGGGAAGTCCCCTAGTAGTTGATACAATATCACCAGAGATAACCTCATAATCGCTCAGAGGAGAATCCTTTCGAAAAGCATGTCTACTGAATAAAACCAACGATTGATCCAAAGGTAACTCTTGGAGTTGGTAGATGCTGCTTCCCCTAGCCTCCTCAAGAATACTCTTTTTTCTAGTTGTTATGATGACTATACTACCAGCTTCAAACCAACTACTGTCTTCGGCCAAAGCATTCAACTGAGTATTATCATCCACATCGTCAAGGACAATGAGGACTTTTGTACTTGTAAATCGGCGACTTATGACACCGATTCTCTCCTCGACATTAGACACATCAAATGGACATCTTAGTATATCGCAAATGAGCTGCTTTTGTAGGCATTCAATACCCTTGCGTGCGGATGTTTCTCAAATATTTGTCAAGAAGCTAAGATGTTCGAAATGACTAGAGATATTGTTGTATAGGACCTTTGCAAGAGTTGTCTTACCGATGCCGCCCATTCCACAGATTCCGATAATCGATGTATTTGTAAATTTAGCATCTATGAGGCTCATAATCTCTTCCACACGATCATCAACTCCAACCAACTCTCTGGGAAGAGTTCGCTGAAAATTTCTTTTTAACTCACTCATAACTTTCCTGACAACAATCTTAACCAGTTCTCCTTCATGCCTATCAAATAACATAAAAATTTGAGTATAGGATGGAAAATTTTTTAAATCCATTTTGAAAAAAGATCTGTTTATGAAAAGTTAAATAATGTGCTGGTGGAGAATAATGTACCCGTTTCTTATTTTCTTCGATTCCCATCCTTTCAAGCGACTGATTTCTTTGAGCGCTTCTTCCCATTCCTTCACAATGTTTTCCTCTAGGTTCGCGTTGTGTGCATTGATAGCATTTCCCAATCGTTGCGAGGGTTCCACTTTGTAAAATATGGGAAGCAGTATTTGCCCTCCGCTCTTCCTGCACTTCAGCATCTAAGCCAGTTCACGAAGGCACCACATGCTGGAAGACTAACCCTCTGAGATAATCGGGATCGAAATCTTAGACTGCGTAATATTGTGGAGAAGCTCCGAACCAATCTCCTCACCGACACGGAGCTCGTTGTCGTCCCTGAACACGTGAATTCCTGCATCAACAAGGCTAGTGTAGAGATAATCGGTGAAGCCTTCGCGGGTGTCTTTCCCTTTGAAGCTCAAGAACACTTCGTAATTATTTCCTTTAGGCTTTTTGGTTCCGCCTCCATAGTCACCTACACAAGGAGGGGCCGACGAGGAAGACACCCCGTGCGTCGGATCGTCTACTGAAGGAGTGGGTTCTTCTCTTTCCATCTCGAGAGAGCTGGTGGAGCAGATGCTACAAAGCCAGTAAAAGAAATTGAGGAAGACGCCCACCATATCGGATCTGCATGGCCCCGCGTTCAAATTCACCTAAAAAGGCGGTAAAAGAGATTGATGGGAGCAGAGCTTCAAAAGACAGCAGGAAACAGAGAGGAGAAATATGGAATCCCAGATCTGGGAATTGCAGAAATGTCTCTCAGAACTCGATTCGAACTCATCAGAAGAAAATGGAGCTATCAAAGCAGGAAACAGAGAAGAGGAGAAGTGCAAGGCGTCATGCATTACCTGAGGAATGCTCAAACAACACGATCCACGCACTGCTGTGATCTGCAGAGATACGCAGCCTTGGACGTTGGAGTACCGGCACACAACACTCTGTCCAGCGTGCTTGAACGATGCTGAGCTCTTGCCGTCCAACGATTCAAGACTCTTCATGCTAAATCGAAATCGAACCGCGGCGATGGATGGTGATCAGAAAGGAGAATTAGCAGCATAACGCGGAAGGTGCTGCTTGACTTGACTTGTTTTTTCTTTTAATAAACAAAGATAGAGAAGAAAAAGAATGTAGATGCTCCTGGTTGTAACGCACATGAGCCAACGACAAACTTATCAATCGGCGGATTTTATGATTTTTTTTTTTTTTTGCACATCGTGCATGGCTATTTAAATTATTTTTGAATCCCGAACTACATCCGTAATTAGTCGAGTTACTTTTGTTGAGCAGACTCGGTCAACGTGCTCCCCGACCCACTAGAGGCGATTGGAGTTCATGATTAAGATCGACCGAGGATGTACCGATTCAACCACGTAGATTGCTGAATAAACCAAGAAGAGTCCACACTGGAGATGTTGGCTAAAATTGTCGTGGTGGACTGGCAAACAAGTGACCTTCTTTGTGCATTGCAAATTTGCACGCAAATGGGTCGCGATTTTGCTGAATGAAAATGATGTTAAACTTAATAATGTCATAATTTGTTTCATTAACAAGATGCAGTAGTAGTTGTTTGCTCTAAAATATAGGTTCTTGTCTTTTGAGCTGTTCATTAATCAGGTTTAATCAAACCAGAGCTGTGAAGAAAATGAGAGAAAAAGCAACATCAAAGACATAAGCAAGTTCAATCCGTCAAGCATTCCCATTTCCCAATTGAAACGACAACCACCATCGCATAACAACTAGAAAGCATTCCTCAATTATTTTTCTCATCCGGCCCTACCACTCTTCTTTCCGAGTCTCCATCCAAAGCCATCATGAACCTCTTCTGTTTAGTGTCAATGTGAAACGCAACTGGTCCAAAAGAAAAAAGGGAAAAGCTTAATGCACCGACACAATCAGTATGTTCACAGAAACGCCCGCGTGAAGTTTTGTTCGTGAAGGCTTATTTCCTCTGATTAAACTTCTGTGCAGCAGGGACATCATTGGATCGAGAAATCAAGTAAGTCTAGTAGTAGGGAACTATTTGGGAGTGTACGATAGATGCTTTGGCAAGAAAATGAAGATGAGGAGCTATTGATGTCACGCCCCGAGTCCCCGGGCGCGCAACCATCCCTGCCAAACGTCTGGTCAAAGGATGATGTCCCAGGCAGATCATCGACCCATTTCTTTTATCTTATAATTAAGCACATGCGGAAGCGAATACAACCCCGGACAACAAAGACAGGGATAGAAAGAATAGGAACTACAACAAACAACAACAAACCCCTTTCATTACTTGCTTGATTAGTTCACGATACACACATAATTTACACAAGTCCTCCTCGGACCGATCCCCCTTAGACCCACAAAAAGATACCGGGTCGGGTCGGGGCGCACTAGCCGATAAACTACTACTACACTACCAGCTATACACAACAACCTCCAGAACTCCTCCGCAGCCTCTCCAAAACCCCCGGGCCAACAACACCGGGTCAACCCTGGTAACCAGGCGGCGAATCTGGATCCTCCTCCTCCGAACTTAGATCTGGGTCCACAATCTCCCCATCCGGCATCTCAGCTTCCGTCGCGTCCCAAGTCTGGACTATCGGACCCGCACCCAGGGGTACATCAAACCCCCGAATCGGTCCTATGGGAACACCAGTCCGACACATGAACCAGGCCTTAAAGAGGTGGGCCACATAGTGTGGCAACCCCTCGTCAACCCAGACTGTCGTGACATGTTGTTCCCATATGTCCTCAGAGTTAGCGACGTGACGGCGATGAAGTACCGTCGTGAGTTCGATCGGGACACCAAACCTAACGTGGCGCGCGGCCATCACGAGGACCTGAAAGGCGATCAGCCAAAGCGCATGAGATATGAATCTCAGCGGGTCAACGCCTAAGTCCGATTAGGACGTTGATCACGACCTAACCATTCTATCGATCTAAGCTCAACCTCAGAACAACAACCACATGCAACGTACCTCGCCTGGAGCCATGCGACAGGTACAATATAATAATAAATAGACAATGCATCAACCAATCAGCCAGCACACTCAGCAATGGTCATGCATTATGCAACAAACGCGTTCCGGTCAGCCGGCCAAGAGATACCCCACTCTCGCCAAAGTACAGCCTCGCTGCTAGTACTCTTCCGGATCAACCGGGCGTCGTCCTACTACGTTACAGCGACGGCATCCGATGGCTCCCTCAAGACCCCTAAGGCGAGCACACCAGGGATATTCCAGAAGGGACTACGGACCAACACTGTTGCGACCGGCATCTCATCAGCCGTGAAATCCGGACGGTCCGTCGCCGGGCACGGACTGACAGGCAACCAATAAGCCGTGGAATCCCGGACTGTACGTCGCCGGCACACAGACCTATCAGGCGGCGACCCATGCCAACAAGGGTATCGCCTGTGCCCCCAGTTACGTTAGGGCGACACGGTGAAACAACTGCATGACCTCGCGCTCAAAACCGGCTCTCAAGCCAAATCTCATTTTTGATGCTCAAACCTGGCCCACGGCCAATTTTATGCTCAAACTTGGCCAACGGCCATTTTCATGCTCAAACTCGGCCAACGGCCATTTTTACGTTCAAAACTGGCCCACGGCCATTTCCACACTCAAATCTGGCCCACGGCCATTTTCACACTCAAATCTGGCCCACGGCCATTTTCACACTCGAATTCACAATCGATCACGCGAATAATCAATTTCCATTTAATATGGTATTTCGACCCTAGTGTGATCATTCAGCAATTTAATGCGCAATCAACACTCAATCCGATCCACGATCGGACGCCACAAACTAGGCACAACAACATGCAATTAACCATGGTAACTATTCCACCTAACCACGGTTAATTCAACTAACCACAGCAGTTAATTAATCTACCTCAGTAACTATTTAATTTAACTATAATAACTAATTAAACTAACCACAGTTAACTAACTAACCCAGGTAACTAACTATTAACTGCGGTAACTAATTAATCTAATTACGGTAACTAATTAATTAATCTAAATAGTGCAATTAACGGCCTAATCAGGGATTAGGGGTTAACTCACTCCTAAACGGGCGGCGACGGTCGGCGGCGACCGGCGATGAGCTGCGGCGGCGGCGGCGGCGGCGGCAAATTTTCCGGCGACGCTCCTACGGACTCCCCTCGTCGATCCGGACGCAACCACGGTGTCGGATTTCCAAAACGACAACCGGACGACGACGAACGGCGGCTGGACAGCGGCTGGAAAATGGCCAAACGGCGGAAACGGAGCTCAACGAGCGGCCGGCAAGCTCGGCGGAGCTTCGGCCAAGGTCCGGCGGGTCCTAGGTTGCTCCGGTGAAGCTTGGCGGTCGACGGCGAGGCTCGGCGGCGCTTGGACAGCAGCCAAACAGAGGCGGCAGCGGCTGAACAGGGGCGGCACGGCGACGGCGCGGCAAGGCGGGGGGCTCGGCGGGCGGCGGTGGCTCGAACGGCGGGCGGCGGTGCGGCGGTTCAAGCCAAGAAGATGAAGATGATGAAGATGGGATGAAGATGATGAAGATTAGAGATGGAAATGGGATGAAGGTGGCGTGAAAGGGGTGCTGCCAACGTGAGAAAGAAAGGGAAAGAAGAGAGACAGAGGAGAGAGAAAAAGGAAGAGAGAGAAAATTGGTCTTTAGGGGTAAAATGGACTTTTCAATGGTCCAATGGCATTTTGGTAAATACCCAAAAGTCAAAAAGGTGACAAGACTTTGGCATTTATGATGCGGGGCCCGCGGTCATTCGATATTAATTGTTTCTGGCGTATATGAATAATATCTGAGGGTATTTTGGTAATCTGACGATTTTAGGACTGGTTCAGAATATTTGGCTCAGGGTCGACGCAAGCGCGAAGGAATACGGCGAAGACTAATTACGGCGCGACTAATCTAATCGAACTATAATTATCTACGCTTCGATCGACGACTAACGAACTTCAGATCGAAAGATTCCGCGTCCGACAATTGTTACTCAATTCCAACCGTCCAATATTATTCATATAATATGCCTTGAAATTCCGGGACGTCACAATTGAAGTCATACATGAAAGAAAGCCGGAACCAATAAGGAAGTACCCATCTGTACGTGCTTACTAATTCCTCTGTTTCCAACCGAAGTTGCTCTGTTTTCGTCAGTTTCAATTTCAATCGAGAATTAGAAGCAGAATACCCAATTTCCAGAAACTCCCCAAGAAAACATGTTACTGAAATTGCTTTTACAAATTGGATAAAATTAGTCTCTGGACACCCCCTACATTTTTCAGTTGTTGTTTAAACTACTCTTTAATTTTCTTGCAAATAAAGTGTTCCTTGAACCTCTGAGTAATGGGGTCTCCACCCCATTGTTGGAGATATCATTCTTTCGTCGGAATTGCTCCGCAACAAAATATCTTTCATCGAAATTTGTACTTCGATTTTTAAATGTGATAAAGGGTCCTGTGATGATTTTGAAAAGGAGAGTTCTAGATAGTCAGAAAATCAACCGTGAAATTTGCAAAGGTTCTAGTGGAATTACACAAATGTCGTCTCGACTAGAATTTAACTCGATGGAGAGACTCTATAAGTACAAATATAAAGAAATCGATACATATGAAACTAAAAGGAAATATACAAATGTAGACTAAACCAGAGTTTGACTCGATGGTGTGGCTTGGCGAGCACAATTCCCTTCAAGGATAATAAATCAACGCACTCAAAACAGTGTCAGAGTTTAACTTGATGACAAAGCCTTGAACACGCTTCGATAATACAGCAGAGTTTGACTCAATAATATAGTATATGAGATAAAGTTAAACACCAGAGTTTAACTCGATGACAAAGATTTGAAAGCTACAACTAAGGACGATAAAATACAGTGCGATAAGTAAAAATAAGATAAATTTGTTGATTTGTTCGGGAGCTCCCTCTGTGGTCACCTCGTGGTATTTATAATGGTTGGCATAGTAACCGTTTCTCAGCGGTTGTAGTTCTAGTGCGCAAAAAATTGCCGCTTTCTTTGATTTATTCAAAACCTTTTGACCTGGTCTTTGAGCAGTTATTTAACTCTAGATAACAGATGGTATTGCCGCCATTGTTCAAACCTTTTATTAAGGTCGGTCGTGCCCACGTCTTCCACTTCTTGGGGCCTTGAAGTCAGAAATTCCAGTAACTGTCGATAAGACATCTACCGACCTTCTTTCGATCATGCGGAGTATGTCCATATCCTCCACGTTCCACACACTTTTGGCCTATTATTGGGCTTACTCTAACCCTATCTGCCTCAACTATCTTCCTGCCAAGGCATTCAGGACGGCCACTTTCGAATCCTTTGGCACTCTTTGAAAGATCATGAATCCTTGGCGGGATTATTTCTCATTGGCGCCCATGTTAATAGCTGTTATGATGATCTTGTCAGTCGACACTTATCAGCACCATCACATGCTCCGCGTGTGCCTTTCTCATTTTCAGTTGGAACAACTATTTCCCACGTGTCAATCACGTGCATCGATCCTTCACGTGTTTTGCTCGAGTGTCGATTCCTCAAGTGCTTGGCACATGTGCCGATTCCTCTCGTGTTTTGCTCGTGTATCAGTTTATCACGTGTTTCGGTGGGTGAACTATTTTGGGTGCTAACAATCATAAATTTATTTAACTGTTTCAAAATTTAAATTGTTAAATAAAGGCGTGATTTATTAATGAAATTCTTAATTAGTCTACTTCATTGAAAAGGCCTTAAGACGACTCAGCTGTACTTTTGGAAACTTTCTGTAAATTGACTATGACGTTTCCCATTATTTTCAATCTCAGTCTCGCTCACCAAACCACTCGAAGAGCATAATATTTACGCTCCGTTTGTTCCGTGCGGTTGCAAAAACATTTTTATCGAGTGCAAAAGCAACGAATGATACGATGGGAGGTTCTGTGGACATGGAGGTGGGAGGTGGTCTTGTAAGAAGTTCAAACTTGTGAGACAGATTTTAGATTTTTCTTTTGTTTTTTTTGTTTTTGTTTTTTTTTTACAGAGCAACATGAGATAATGAATTTAAAGGTTTTACAGTGTGTTCCGATTGTCTGGTAATTCGATTTTATTTTTGCTTCTGATTTTATTATAATTTTTAAGTAGTTTGCTCCGACCATTCCATTCTCTATTACTTATACGTGCAATCAATCTCGAGCTTCAGTGGCCAAAAAATCAATCTCGAGCTTCGTTTCTTTAATGCCGATGTTCTTCCATTATTTTTGTGGTGTGTTCAACTTCAACTAGGGGGTCACACGACGTTGCGAATGTGTCAAAGGGTGACAATATGACATCTGCACCGGCGCTTCTCCATCCTTGAAATGCCGGCGAGTATTACTCCATCTACATCTTTGCTAACGGTGACCATTGCTCTCCAAGGCCGAGAAGTAGCTGTTGTTAACATTAATCCGGAAATTGACAGGATCTTGCAATTTAAGCCAATGCGATATCACTAGTGAAATAATACGAGGAACGATAAATGAAATCAAAGATTGACGTGATTTGGTCCGAATGTCAGTACCTACCCCACGAGAAGAGCCAGCAGCAAATAATCCACTGATAATCGGAGAATTAGATGTGCAACCAGAGATATCCAACCTTTCCAGTTTTCCCTCAATTTCTTTAAACTAGAAAGGTCTGGTAATCTTTAAATAGATGTGCAACCAGAGATATCCAACCTTTCCAGTATTCCCTCAGGCTTTTTAAACTTGAGAGGTCGAGTGATTGTTGAATGGACGTGCACCCATAGACTACCACCAACAACTCCAACCCGTTAAAATCAAAATGTCCAGTGATTGTGCAAAGGACGTGCACCCTGATTTCCAACCCTTCCAAGGATTCTAAAATATCGAGGCCACGAGTTTCAGCAAGATTCTCACTGTTTGCAGCTCGGAATATTCTCAGCTTCTTTAAACTTCATAGATTCAGTGATTGTCCCGTTGGATCTTGCACCCAGAAATATCCCAATCCCTCAAGTATTTTGATCTATCAGGCCCTTGAATTTTGACTAGGTTCTCGTAGTTTGCGGTACAGAATTTCCGCAAATATCTTAAAGTTGACTAGATTGATTGTCTAAGGGACGTGCACCCAAAAATATCCAAATTCTGTGAAGATTCTAACCCATCAAGGCCTTGAATTTCAACTAGGTTTGTGCAATTTGCAGCATGAATAGTCCAAAGATGCTTTAAATTTGAAAGGTTTTAGTGATTGTCTAAGGGATGTGCACCCAGAAATATCCAAAATCCACAAGAATTTAGAGCTATCAAGGCCTCGAATTTCAACTAGGTTCTTGCAATCTGCAGAATAAAATTCCCGCAAACTCTTTAAATTTGACAGGTCCAATGATTGTCCAAGGGATGTGCAACCAGAGACATCCAAAGTTTTCAAGGATATTAATCCATCCAGGCCATGAATTTCAGTTAGATTCAGGCAATTTGTAACATGTGATTCCCTCACACATTCCAAACCTGCAAAATGTTGAGATTGTCCAGCGGAAGTGCACTCAGAGATATCCAACGTCAGTGAGGATTTTGATCCACCAAGGCCTTCAATTTCTTCTAAATTTTCGCAACTTCCAGCGATTGTTTCGTGCAGAGTTTTTGAATTTGAAAGATCTAGAGATTCTTCGGGCCGAGATACCGTTGCGCTCATTAGCACTTGTACATCCATGTGTAAGCCTCTCAATGAGTCCGAGGATTCGACCGCCCCAAGCCTACATATCTTGGGGCATTGCTGTACCCGTAAGATGGATAGGGATTGTAAACCTTCCAGGCCGGTGACTTCTGTTAGCTCAAAGCACTCCTTGAGAATCAATTCAGATAAGGGCTTCAACATGTGAGCCAATTCGCGAAGGCACCACTTGCTGGAAGAGTAGTCCTCCAAGATAATCGGGATTGAGATCTTAGACTGTGTAATATTGCGGAGAAGCTCCAGACCAATCTCCTCACCCAAACGAAGCTCGTTGTCATCTCTAAACACGTGAATTTCTGCATCAACAAGGCTAGTATAGAGATAATCAGTGAAGCCTTTGCGAGTGTCTTTCCCTCTAATGCTCAAGAACACTTCGTAATCACATCCTCTCGGCATTATGGTTCCACCTTCGTAAGCACCTACATGGGGAGAGGTCGATGAGGAAGACACTGCGTATGTCGGGTCTTTTGAAGGAGTGGGTTCTTCTCTTTCCATCTCGAGAGAATTGGTGGAGCAGATGCTACAAAGTCAGTAAAAGAGACTGAGGAAGACGCCCACCATATCGGATCTTCTTGGCTCCGCGTTCCAAATTCACCTAAAAAGGCGGTTAAAGAGATTGATGGTAGCAGAGCCTCAAGAGAAAGCAGGAAACAGAGAGGAGAAGTATGGAATCCCAGTGTTGGGGACAAACGGGCAGCACTTCACCTCAAATTAAGCCAATTCACGATCAAATTCCCCCCTGAAGCTATACCGACTTAATCCAGAAACAACCAACCATATATATCCAGCAAAAATAAACTCGCAACATGTAAATATGATAGCGGAATGATAATGAGACAACACACCAAGATTTACGTGGAAAACCCAAAACGGGAAAAATCACGGATGACCCAAAAACTTCCACTAATTACCAAGAATAGTAGGTACACAAATGTGTTCCTCTCTAGTCACATATTAGAGGCTTAACATCAAGAATACAAGAGCATTTCCTCATGTGTTGAACAATACAAAAGGGGCAAGAAAATCCTAACCACGATTGGAGAATTCGGAGACAAATCTCAACGAACGAAACCGATCAACTCGTAGACCTCGGCCTTACGAACAACATACCGAAATTTGAGCCAATTCCGTCAATGTTTGGCCTTCGAATCGGAACTGCAAAGCCGCGTCACTTTTTTCTTCTCTTCCTTCTCTCACGCTCGGCTCTCTTTTCTCTCCCCTGTTTTTCACTCTCCGCCTCTTTTGCCTCTCACACTACTGGGCGCACTCTCACACCAAGGAAACAGCCCACACTTTCTTTTCTTTTTGTCTTTTTTTCTTTTTTCTCTTGTTTTGACTTTTTGACTTTTGTTTCTTTTGTTTCTTATTTGAAATGCCGCTAGGCCCCACAAAGCGGCAGACCCGGCCAATAAATCTCCCCCTCTACCTCATGTGGGGAGTTCCATCATACCCGCTTGATTTTTACAAGAATCAAGTTTTACCATGGGCAAAGCTTTGGTCATCATATCGGATCCATTGTCGTCGGTGTGGACTTTCTCAAGTAGAAAGAGCTTTTCTTCTAACTTCTCTCGGACCCAATGATACTTCACATCAATATGCTTCGATCTTGAATGCAACACTGTATTTTTGCTAAGATAAATAGCACTCATGCTATCACAATATAGAACAAACTTCTCTTGTTTCAAGCCCAACTCTTGTAGGAATTTTTGCATCCACAAGAGTTCCTTACCTCCTTCGGTGATAGCTATATACTTCGCTTCAGTCATAGACAAAGCAACACATTTTTGCAATCTTGATTGCCATGAAACTGCTCCCCCTGCAAAAGTCATCATATAACCCGAAGTGGACTTTCGGGAATCATTGTTACCGGCATAATCGGAATCCGAATAGCCACTCAACTCAGGTTTTCCATTTCCATAACACAAGCAGAATCTAGAAGTGCCCCTAAGATACAGCAAAATCCATTTCACGGCGTTCCAATGCTTTTTACCTGGATTTGAGAGAAATCTACTCACAACACCAACTGCATGAGCAATATCTAGTCTTGTACAAACCATGGCATACATCAAGCTACCCACAACGGATGCATAAGGAATTTTCATCATCTCTTCCTTCTCTTTATCACTCGTAGGACACTCATTACTACTCAACTTGAAGTGACCAGCAAGTGGAGTACTTACCGGTTTACATGTGCTCATATTGAATCTTTCAAGCACCTTTTCATTGTACCTCTCTTGAGATAACCAAAGTTTCAAGTTCTTCCTATCACGAGTAATTCTCATGCCAAGGATTTGCTTAGCCGGTCCAAGATCCTTCATCGCAAAGGCTTTACTCAACTCATTTTTCAAGCTCTTGATTTTGTTAGCATCGTGCCCAACTATCAACTTGTCATCCACATAGAGTAAGAGGATAATAAAATCATCATCTAAAAATCTTTTCATAAGACGCAAGAATCTGAGTTGGTCTTACCATTTCCATGAACTTCCATGAATGAATCAAACTTCATGTACCATGGTCTTGGCGCTGGCTTGAGACCATATAGACTCTTCCTCAACCTGCATACCATATGCTCCTTGCCTTCAACTTTAAAACCCTCCGGTTGCTCCATGTATATTTCTTCTTCAAAATTTTCATGAAGAAAAGCTGTCTTTACATCAAGCTGTTCGACTTCTAAATCCAAACTGGCGGCCAACCCAAGAACAACTCGAATAGAAGGCATTTTTACAACCAGTGAAAAGATCTCTTCAAAGTCAATTCCCTTCTTCTGACGAAAGCCCTTCATAACAAGCCTAGCCTTGTATCGTGATTGCAAACTGTTTTCTTCCGTCTTTAACTTGTACACCCACATATTTGTGAGTGTTCTCTTGCCCTTAGGCAACTTCATCAATTCAAATGTGTGGTTCTCATGCAAAGATTTGAGCTCATCTTGCATGGCTTCATGCCACTCATTCTTTTGATCACATGCCATAGCATCTTCATAAGTTTCTGGCTCTCCTGCATTGGTGAGTAACACATATTCATGCGGTTGATATCTTTGTGAGAGTCTACGTTCTCTTTCCGGTCTTCTAACTTGAGGTAGGATTGGTTGTTCTTGCTCAATTGGCTCAACTGGTTGCTCATACTCAATTGATTCACCTGTCTCAACTGAAGAATCAACATTCTGTGAGGATTCACCCTCTTCATGATTTCCATGGACTTCTCCCCTGTGATTTCCACCCAATTGAGAAGAAAAAAGGGGCGCAACTTTGCGGATTCGATTCCAAAGCCAAACGTTGACGGAATTGGCTCAAATTTCGGTATGTTGTTCGTGAGGCCGAGGTCTACGAGTTGATCAGTTTCGTTCGTTGAGATTTGTCTCCGAATTCTCCAATCGCGGTTAGGGTTTTCTTACCCCATTTTGTATTGTTCCACCTTTATGGTGAAGAAATGCTTTTGTATTCTTGATGTTGAGCCTTTAGTGTGTAACTAGAGAGGAACTCATTTGTGTACCTACTATTCTTAGTAATTAGTGGAAGTTTTTGGGTCGTCCGTGGTTTTTCCCGTTTTGGGTTTTCCACGTAAATCTTGATGTGTTGTCTCCTTATCATTCCACTATCATATTTACATGTTGCGAGTTTATTTTTGCTGGATATATATTGTTGATTGTTGTTGGATTAAGTTGGTATAGCTTCAGGGGAGAGTTTGATCCTGGATTGATTTAATTTGAGGCGAAGTGTTACCCGTTTTTCCCCCAACAAAGTGGTATCAGAGCCCAGGTTACCAACAAGTCTGAATCCAATAGTCACACGGGAGAGATACGGGTTGTTGCTCCTCAGACCCATGGCTCGATGTGTGAGGGGGAGATTGTTGAGGTTGTTCCACATCGATTGTGAAAGAGGCTGGTGGTTGATTTATAAGTGTGAGGGAAAGTATCATCCTTTGAGTTAGCTTTTAGGATAAGAGAGGCCCAAGACCGCCCAAGACCACCCAACACCCAGATCTGAGAATTGCAGAAATGTCTCTCAGAACTCAATTCGGAACGCATCAGAAGAAAACGGAGCGAAAACAGAGGAGGAGAAGAGAAAGGAGTGAGGGATCACCTATCGGAGTGCTCAAACGACACTTTGTTCGGCGGGCTTGAATGATGCTGAGCTCTTGCCGTCCAACGTTTCAAGACTCTTCACGCTAATTCGAACCGCTGCGATGGATGGTGATCAGAAAGGAAAATTAGCAGCATAACGCGGAAGCTGCTTCTTGACTTGACTTGCTTTTTCTGTTAATGAAGAAAGATAGAGAAGAGAAAGTATGCAGATGCTCCTGCCGCTAAGGTACATGAGCCAACGACAAGATCATATCAATCGCCGGATTAAATAAGATTTTGTTAATATTCATTTGCAGATCATTAATATTAAAGTAAGGGAAATTTGTCATTTTCAATCCACAATATGAATTTTTTTTTTTTTGCACATCAACATGGCCTTTTGAATTATCTTTTAAATCCCGAACTACATCACTAATTGATCGAGCGACTTCTGTTGAGCAGACTCGGTCAACGTGCTCCACGACCCACTAGAGCAATTGGAGTTCGTGATCAAGATGAGGATCGACCGAGGATGCACGGATTCAACAGCGCAGGTTGCTTAATAAACCATCTAAGCAAGAAGAGTCGACGGTGGACATGTTTGCTAAAGTGTCGTGGTGGACTGGTAACAAGAAACTTCTTTTTTTCCTTCGTGCTGCTCAACCACAGGCTGGAACGAAGTTCCGCCCAGATGAGAGTTTTGATTACTAGGAGGAGCTAAGCCCTGAGATTCTTGGTTTCTCAACATCAGTCTTTTTAACCGGCGTTCAACCTCGTGCATTTGAGCTTCTTCCTCCAAGTCATCCTCCTTCAGAGCCAAAAAGAGAAGAACAAAGGTTGTTTTAAAGATGGTCAAAAAGTTGTAGTTCCAATATGGAGTGGATCACATACATCTGCAGTGCTTTTTCGCTTTTGCACCTCAACCTGTACAGCAGATTCATAAACAAAGATGAGAAAAACAAGCAGGAAAGAAGAGGAGGTGCAAAAGAGAGGGAAACATTGACGAAGTAAATATAGACCAGTCCTCCTCATCGAATATAGCATCTGCAAGAACTCTATAGTTTTCTTTTTCAATCAGCTCCCATTTTTTGTCGTATACTTTCAGGAGTTTCTTCAGCACTGGCTTCACCTTGTCTTCACTGATTCCGATATCCCTCATTGCCATAAAGGATGCCTTTACTCTGGGGTTAGGTGCCACAACTCTTCAAGCTCTTGGAAGTAAAGAGGGCTTACAATTGTTGGAAGAGCCTAGATATCTGAATTGTGAGATACAAGCTTCAGAGAACTCCATATATAATTTCACAAAACACACAACTTCGAGTAAAAAAAGGTCATACCAAGAAAAAATCAAAATGCTAGCCTGCAGTGACCTTTTAAAGGCATCAAAAGGTGCATTACCAAGAAGAACATTTAAAAGAAAAATTAAATAACCCAACAACACCAATACTAAGTGAGACCAGAGCATGCATCCCATAAATGCTTTACAAAGCAAAAGCTGAAGAATGTGAAGACTCTGATCCCTCAAACTATCTTCCATTGCATTCTCATTCTTTCCCAATGCACCACGAGGCACAAGGGAAAAAGTTAACATAAAGAGGTGCCAGAAGATAGGCATTACAAGACAACGAAGTGAAGCATGTTTTGAAAATATTGAATGAATTCTGATGACAATTGCGACATTGTTGACCATTTCTGTATATTCCTGTGAAAAGGGTGTCCCGAGCACTCATGGCTTATTGCCATGAGAGGGTTGGGGGAGATTCCTGCATGTTAATGAAAATTCCCAAAGTTGCTTTCGATCTTTTTGCAACACATTAAAGCCGGACAATTTCCACCCTTACCAAGTTACCAACAAATGTAACAAGCACCAAAGTTCTACAGTAAATGCAAGGCCAAAAGGGTGAGCAAAAGTACTTTGCGTAACAAATCCCCGGAGGAGTGTTGCTTCAAGTTTTTACAGAAATGCAAATGCAGTACCATAAGACAGACTTTCCACCCAAAAGACCATCTCAATATAATCGGAAGCCCTCCAAATGACCACACTGGAGACCGAGCGTAGAGCTCAGAAACAGCTACACGCAGCTCGTTAAGCTTTCTCAAGGCACAGAGCTCCACCACCGAACAAAACCAGAGAACCCACATTTTCGACTAACCCGCTATCGACTTTCTCGCATGCATGCGTTCGCCAGACCAGAGAGAGACCAAATGATCGGCAACCACTCTCCCCAAAAGCTCAAATGCACTAAGCAATTACAGCGAAGCTAGACCTCTCCAGCAGAGACAAGCCAATCTTCGAACGACCCGAAACTTTCGGGAGGAACAGCAATTCGGTCGTTCGAACAAGCACCGTCTCCCATCCCAAACGCAAGCAAAAATCGAAAAGAGAAAGCTACAGGAAGGAGAGAGAGAGAGATTGAAGGGCGAGGCTTACCAGTTCATGCGCAGAGTAGGAGTCTAATAGGGTACCAACGACAGTGGCCACACTGCTAAAAAGGACACTGACATTTTCTTCGCCTTCTCTATATAAAACGCTTCCGAGAGGGAGACGAAGGACACTGATTGGATTTCGGTTTGGTGAAACCCTACACCAGGAAAAGAATAGTCTTGTCCCTGCTGTAAGCTCTCTTCCAATTCCCGGTCCAATTCCTCTCAGCTCCGTTTGGCTCCCAATAGTTTTAAAAGCTTGGGAAGCAAATAAAGATTCCAGAAAGATTTAAATTCGTGATCTTCAACTCTGCTAGGATTTGAATTTTTATGGGGATAATTGCCAACTATTCTAAAAGTTGAAGCTATTAAGATGAAGATGTTATTGGATATTTAAATATTCTAAGAGCGGGGCAGTTGTCATTTCATTTTCTGCATTTATTTCTCATTCCATTATTTGCGCTTGTTTAATGCTTCTGCCGTGTGTGTAACACAAAATTTGCCTAAATATCTCATTCTCGCTATGGATGTGTAGGAAAATCTACATAACCTGCCGGACTGACGTGATTGGGTAGATTCCAGGGTGACTATTAGATCTTGTAGAGTAGATTTGAAGCTCTTAAATTTCGGAACCGGTAGCTATACAATAGGTTCCATAGTTTCGGCTTATACCACCGTGCACCATCTAACTTGTGCAAGGTACCTTATAGAAAGGTATAACGTGCCATATATAATATCTATCAATTAAAACATATGTGTGCTAAATTATTTATCGCTTTCTCTTTTCCTTTATGAGATTTCACATTTAAATGTGGGAATGCCCTGGTTGATCGGCACTCTCAAAACCCATTAAAACAAATCTCCAGCTCCATTTCACACTCCCTCTCTATGTGAAGAGCTCGAATATGTCCATGATGATACGTTTTGGTTCGTGCTCTCACTAGAGTGAGATAGACTTTCATGTAAAACTTATGGCTTTCAATGATGTGCGGAAACTGATTTACTATTTTATTCTTTTAATATTAGGTTACCTTCGCGGTCGGCCGTGTTTTGGGTGAGCATTTTACTCCATCGAATTCATTATTCCTTGCCGTTAATTTTCAAATTCACATAATGTCACATACAATGATCTCATGCTTTAACATAGATGAAAATTAACAAGTGGAGCGTATTTTTCTCGGCCCATTGTTGGAGGTTGTCTTGTAAGAAGTTCAAATAACGAGTACGATTTACAGTGGTCTCAATCATATGAACTACCATGGCCCAAAAAAAAAAAAAAAACATTACATGAAGTACCAGGAAAGATACTATCTTCTACATATTGTATCCTCTAACATGAAAGACACAATTTAGATTTTTTTTTTTCCCTTTACAGTATGTTTGGATCAAATCGGGGGGAGAAAATAGCTGTTGTAACATTAATGCGGAAATTGACAAGATCTTGCAACTTAAGTCAATGTGAAATCATCAGAGAAATAAACGAGGAATGATAAAGACACCATAGATTTACGTGATTCGGTTCGAGTGTCGGTACCTACTCCACGGAAAGAGCCAGTAGTAAATAATCCACTTATAATCGAAGAAGACAATCGCTTATACGCTCGACTAATTCCCACACCTAAATTAAGTCCAAATCCATGCTGCTTACAAAAAAAAAAAAAATGAAACAACTCAATTGGATGCAAAACTCACGGCATTAATACAACGTGTCCGGGTCAAGAAAGGACTTCAATATGTGGCCCAATTAAGAGAGTCTCCTGTGCAGAAAAAATCTTGAGTTATATATTGAACAATCACTGAAGATCTCCTCCCTTGCGCGGCTTGAACAAAGATGTCTACTTTTAGTATACGGTTCAAACTCGAGACATAATTTGACAGTAATGGTCATCATCAGTGGAAACTTCCGATGGCCCGACCTCCTGTCCAGCTAGATCTTGCCACTATCAGCCCCAACCACCGGCGCCAGCACATCTCCGTCCCCACCCAGAAGTGATGCTTCATCTCTGGGTACTACACTGCTAGTCCTGTTCATGTCCATTGCCATAAGCTTATCATGTCAGTTCATAAAACAAGAGGATCATTATTTCCACAACATGTAGGTGGCTTCCTCTCACAATTCCAGCATGATTCACACAGATAACATTGCTCAAACTTGTAATAGTTCATTATTTCCACAAGATATGGTTCTTTTCCGAAATTCCAAAATTCGGCTCTGTTTGCAGTTCCTATAGCATGAAGACCAAGACTATTGACAGATTTCAAAGCAGCAGGAGACAAATGCTCGCATACTGGAAAGTCAGAAACAGAGCATCAATAGAACAAAATCCTCACTGGCATGGCGAAAAAATCCCGGTAATGGAATGATCGACAGGTTAAACGGTGTAACTCTTGTTAGGATTAAAGCTCAACAAATAAACAGTTCGGCGAGAATTTAAAATGACAATGAAATTGTGAACTCGCTCTTGCAGACTTGCAGCATATCAAATTCACACCCTACGAAATTAGCTGGAAAGAACCCGACGAATTCTGTGGTTCGAGAGCGCCATAATCCAGCAGTATGATCTCTCTCCTTTGTCCATGTGTTTTTGTGCTGTGCCTCCAGAACCATCCTTAATAATCCACATGTTAATGATTAAATTAGCTTAGAGCAGTCATATGAGAACAGGCAAAATGGAGAATTACAGTTCAAATATCAGCAGAACAATGAAAAACCAATTCAAGCAATCATGAAAAGCAAGCAAATTCACGTCATTCCTTAGTGGAGGATTTCGATTGTCCACCGTATCAATGTCGCATATAAACCAGTATGCCTGGCATTATAAGGATCAAACAGAAGATAGAAAAGCCTAACTCAACTCACCGTGTCAACGAAAAAAACACGTTATAAATGACCTATGGGCAAGCACAACCACCTTAAAATACAGAACTTGCAAAAAGATTATTAATCCAAAAGTCTGGTTTTCCATATCATGTCGAGGATGAAGAATCATAGTGGATGACACATGACAAAGTATTTTCTACAAAGTCGCTCTCATGACGATCTAGTCCTCCAGCAAGGGCTGCCAGTTACATTCCTACCATGATCTAGAGAGATTTCATTCCAACTAAGAAACATGAATCACTCGGTAATGTACAAAGAAGAATCACTCACAGATGTTTCACCAGGACCGCCAGCTTCATTCCTGCCATTATCAAGACTAAGATTTTGCCTTCATAGTGGTTGATGTTCAACTGTATCAAGGGTTTCAAGCACGATAGGTCCCGGTAATATTCCTAGGGAAGTGTAACCACAGATGTCCAATATTACCAGTAATTCCAGCCCGTTAAGGCCATCAATTTCTACTCGACTCTTGCAGATGGCAGCATGAAATTTCCTCAAATTCTTTAAACTAGAAAGGTCCGGTAGTCTTTCAACAGATGTGCAACCAGAGATGTCCAATCTTTCCAGTAAATCCAACCTGTCAAGGCTGTGAAGTAAAACTAGACTCCAGCAATTTCCAGCAAAGAATTCCCTCCGATGTTTGAACTTGAAAGGTCTGCTAATCTTTCAATGGACATGCATCCAGATAAACCATTCCTAAGATTCTATCCGATCATGGCCCCTGACTTCAACTAGATTCTTGTAGTTTGCAACGTGAAATTCCCTCGAATTTTTTAAACTGGAAAGGTCTGGTTATCTTCCAACAGATATGCACCCTGAGATATTCAATCTTGCCGGTAAATCCAACCTGTAAAGACCATCAATTTCAACAAGATTCCGGCAATTTGCAGCATGGAACCTTTCCAGAGAGTCTAAAAGGCCTTGAACTTCAAATAGATTCTCTTTTAAACTCTTTAAACTTGAAAGGTCAAGTATTGAATGGACATGCAACCAGAAACATTCAAACTTTCCAGCTTGCAATTTGCAACACATACTAGCCTTAGATATTTTGAACTTGAAAGGTCATTGTGCAATGGACATGCATCTGGAGATGTTCAAGTTTTCCAAGGATTTTAACCTGTCAAGATCTCGAATTTCAACTAGATTATCACAGTTTGCAGCATAGAATTTCCTCAGACTCTTTAAACTTGAAAGGTCGAGTGATTGTTGAATGGACGTGCACCCATAGACTACCACCACCAACTCCAACCCGTCAAGGCCATAAAATTCAGTTACTGCAATTTGCAGCCCACAAAACTTGTTTCAAAATCAAAATGTCCAGTGATTGTGCAAAGGACGTGCACCCTGATATTCCAACCCTTCCAAGGATTCTAAAATTTCAAGGCCTCGAGTTTCAGCAAGATTCTCACTGTTTGTGGCTCGGAATATTCTTGGCTTCTTTAAACTTCATAGATTCAGTGTTTATTCGTTGGATCTTGCACCCAGAAATATCACAATCTCTCAAGTATTTTGATCTATCATGGCCTTGAATTTTGACTAGGTTCTCGTAATTTGCAGCACAGAATTTCCACGGATATCTTAAAGTTGACTAGCAGTTGATTGTCTAAGAGACGTGCACCCATAAATATCCAAAAACCATAAAGATTCTAACCCATCAAGGCCTTGAATTTCAACTAGGTTCGTGCAATTTGCAGCACGGATAGTCGAAAGATGCTTTAAATTTTAAAAGGTTTAGTGATTGTCTAAGGGATGTGCACCCGGAGATTCCCAAATACTTCAAGGATTCTGATCCATCAAGGCCTTGAATTTCAACTAAGTTCTTGTAGTTTGCAGCTTCAAGTGTCTCCAGATTCTTTAACTTTGACAAGTCCAGTGATTGTCTAAGGGATGTGCACCCGGAGATATCCAAATACCTCAAGGATTCTAATCCATCAAGGCCTCGAATTTCAACTAGGTTCTCGCAGTTTGCAGCTTTGAGTGTCCGCAGATTCTTTAAATTTGACAAGTCCAGTGATTGTCCAAGAGATGTGCACCCAGAGATATCCAAAAATTTCAAGGATTCTGATCCATCAAGGCCTCGAACTTCAACTAGGTTCTTGCAGTTTGCAGCTTTGAGTGACCGCGGAGTTTAACATATTTATATAGAAATCGAACTGGGTCGATAGGGATTTTTAATCTAATTAGCCAAAAAGAATAGCGCTACTTCATGATATGATTTATTTGGTCCTAAATATTTCCTGACCATACTTTTTAATATAGGTTTTATTGACACGGCATAGAGAAATTCCCTTCATATGAATATTCCATATGCATTTTTTGGCCCCCCAAAATATTTTTTCCTTATCCCTGGACACAAGCTCCTCTTAAACCACTAAATCAAATCTCGTGGCCCTTTTCCATCAATATTAATAGTATAATCACTATATAGTTGACATTAACCGCGGTTTTAACAAATAAATTAATAATTTGTTATTGTTGAAGTAAAGATAAAGATAATTTTTCAACGTAAATAAAGGGAGAAAATTGTCCAAAAAGTCTCAAACCTATTATACAGCGGCCAGGTCAGTTCTAAACCTTTCAATTGTGTCAATTTAATTGTAAACCTTTCGATAACTTGTCAATTCAATTCTAAACCTTTCAATTGTGTCAATTTAGTCTTAAATCTTTTAGCAATTTAACAATTTAGTTCTTCCAATCAATATTAGCTAGAAATAGCTGATATGACAGTTTAGTCAGTGCCGACCGTCCTAATTGACATGGTTGACGAAGGGCACGCTGATGAGAATAAATTTTTATATTTTTTAATAAAATTTCGAATTATATTTTATAAATTGAATTTTTTTTCTCTTTTTCCTTTCTTTCTTTTCTTTCTTTGTTTCTTTCCTTCTTGCTCTGGCCAATCACCGGGCCTTGGCAATGGCTGACGACCGACCACTGGCGAGGCTCGATCTTGCCGTTGCTAGGCGAGGTCGGCCCAAGACTGGCGAGGCCACTAGTGAAGTGGACCTTGCCAAATACGGCGAGGGCTAGCCTAGCCCGAGGTTGGTGAGGCCACAGGTGAGGTCGACTAGCCATAGGAAGAAGGAAAAGGAAAAGAAAAGGTTTCAAAAAATTTAGAAAAAGTTCAGAAAAATTAAAAATTTTATAAAAAAAATTTCAGGTTAGCGCTATTCGTGCCACTTAGGACGGGCACGTTGGCTAAACTGTCATATCAGCGATTTTCGGCTAATATTGCCGAAAGGACTACATTGACAAATCGTTAAAAGGTTCAGGATCAAATTGACAAATCCTCAAAAGGTTTAAGACTATAGGATTGACAAAAGGTTTATGACTAAATTGGCACAATTGAAAGGTTTATAACCGAATTGGTCGCCATACAATAGATTTAGGATGTTTTGGATAATTTTCTTTATGTAAAGGAGTTACATCTTAAATGGAGAAACAATGAAGTGAAAAAGAGAAGAGAGATGAGTAATAGATAACATTGTGTGAGGGAAGAAACCCTAATGCTGCCAACTAAGCAAAATGACCAAAAAGAGCGACAAATCTCTAGAATCGCTTCATTAGCAATAGCTTTTTCATTGCACGTATAGATATGGGTAAGTTCGTTTTTTAACCTCGTCATTTATAATATATATAAAAAATCAGTATTAATCTCCCGCTGTGTTTAATGTTTATCCCCCAAATAAATAAGGGTCAATACCACGAAAAACCCCAAACTGGTACACCTGTGACAAATTTACCCCCAAACTATTTTTTTGACCACGAAAAACTCCGAACTGGTACACCTGTGACAAATTTACCCTGAACTATTTTTTTGACCACCAAAAATCCTAAACTGATACACTTGTGACAAATTTACCCTAAACTAATTTTTTTTTTACCATGAAAAATCCCGAACTGATACACTTGTGACAAATTTACCCTCCGTTAAATTGGATTAATATCACGAAAAATCCCAAACTGATACACATATGACAAGCAGAGGGTAAAAATGCCAAACTAGTACACCCGTCAACTGCCACGTATCATCAAATTCAGCAATTTTACGATTAGATTTAATGAAATCTAACGGAGGGTAAATTTGTCACAAGTGTACCAGTTTGGGGTAAATTTGTCGTAAGTGTACCAGTTTGGAGTTTTTCGTGGTCAAAAAAATAGTTTGGGGTAAATTTGTCACAGGTGTACCAGTTTGGGGTTTTCCATAGTATTAACCCAATAAATAAACATGAAGCAACAATTATCACGAGCTTATTTTTCTGTAAAGAAAATATTTTAAGAGATTTGATTTGCTTAATTAGATGGACAATCACGCGATGCTCCGGGAAGATTTATTTGTCGCTCTTTCCACTCGGAGGCAAAAATGAAATACACGAGTCCGCCACTTTACTAATCCCACCCATGGCGTAATTTCATGATTGTATTTATTGCACAAAAGGCAACGAGATTGGACTATTTTCTTCTTTCAGTTTAGAACTGGAAGTTCACGTTTTGCTTAATCTAAATCCTCTTGCGTTTGATGAACTGCAGAGATGTGAAGCTTGTGTTCAATGATGGCCTAAAACAGAGCAAAAGCAAAGTTCCAAGCATCCCAGCTGCACCTCTTTCTTCCCATTAGAGCACCTCTTCTTTGTTACAATTTCAGACTGAATTGAGAAGCAACTTTTGATGAGTAAATTCATTTGTTATTCACTGAAAAAAAAAATTGAATGTGGGAGGACTAAATACCCACTACAAGCCCTTTTGTAGTATATCCATCATTAGCTATTAGAGCTAAGCACAAGCTTCATGAACAAAAAACTCCTATCAAACAGTCATAGCTAATATTACGCAACATGTCCACAGGTAATAAACACCGATTTTCACGAATGAAGAATCAATCAACAGCTGCATTTGGCTTTGGAACATTGGTCTTCAAAACGATGAGATCCGGGTCCGTGACTTTGCCATCTGGCTTAGAGTTCTTTCGATTCTTGCGCGCCGACCTGGACCATTATGACTTGTTGCTTGCTTTGGGAAGGCAGGTAAAGCCAGCACTGTCCTCTGCCTCTTGGCTGTCGAAAGGGATGAACATAGTGATTGTTTGCAATGTACTAGGCCTAAAGCAATAACCGAACTTCCTGCAAAAGCAACTGACCTGTTTCTGCTTGTTGACAATGCTCTCGGAATATCCTCTTGGAGGCTCCAAGTTTCTTTCCCACTGCAACTTCACCCGAGCTGTTGATCTTCGCAGTGGCCTGGTGCTGGTGGATGCTCTGGTTCTTCACTGACGATGTTGGTCCACTAGCACAATCTATTAAGCCGACTTCGCGGAGATCCACATAAGAATCTGACAAGTTTAAACAAATGAGAATGGGGACCCAAATAAACAAGAAGCAACCTACAAGAACATCTGCATAGTAATGGTATAATACCTGCAACATCCTTTGAGCTGCGGCAGATCTCTTTGACCATAGCCTTCCATCCCCTGCAATAAGAAAGTGAATCCGATTTGTGAGTAATTGGACGGGAAATCCTTATGAACTGATCATGCTCTTGCGCATACAATTGAGTGAAGTTGCTAAAGCACCCGAATCTGTGCTAGAGACAAGAGATAACATGTCAAAAAAGAAAATCCGGATATCATTGCTTGGATTATACAAGAAGCGGGCGATTACAAGTTGCAGTATTTCTACATTTTCTCCGAAGATCCAGTGTTCTATAAAGTTGAATCTAATCAAGTTTGAAGTGCTTGTATAGTTGGCATAAGTAGTTACTAAGAAAAACTTGTTTGATTGCTTGATGTTCTAGCACGAACACATTATGTGAAAGTGTCTATTTTTTGAAAAGCTGTGAAATAAATGAGAATGAAAGAACTGGAATATATCACTCCATACATAATAATGTTGTGTGCAAGTTGAGCCATCCGCGTCGATCCACCTTTCCTTCGGAGACGGTTGACAGTTATCCCGATCTTAGTTTTCTGCAAGAAGCCGGTGGAATTAGCTGAATTAAAGAAGCATATTGGCATTGTCTTTCAAGAACTTAAATGAAGTTAGATGAATCAAACCTCCAATAAATCCTTAGAGATTTTCATCAACTGGAGTTTTCTCAGTGATTCATACAGCGCGGAATCAAATTGCTGTACCGAAAAAAGAGCCGGTTATATTTGGACAACAAACGGAACAAAAAGCGACAACACACAGAAATTCTATTTATAGACATCACAATTAGGATATTCACCTCGGGTTGACTGTTGTCCAAAACCTGCTTGATCCATAAAACTTCACCGACAACTTGAGACTGCTCATCAATCTCATCACAGAATGCCTTGGCGCCTCCATAATCGTGATAGCTTTCCGGGTTCATGTCCACCCCATCGCGCTCGACGTCACCCCTACCGTTGTCTCTGATCCTTTTCATTTCTTTACCCGTGCGTACACAATAATCTCCACCGTCGTGCAATGCGGGTGGATCATCGCGCAGACTCTGGGTCGTTTTGATTGTGAGCAGCCGCTCCGCGATGCGGTCTCTCTGTTGCCGAAATTCTCTCGGGTGATCCAGCGCAGCTATCGTGATCGCGGTGTCAATGAATTCCAGTAAATCTGTATTCGTCGTACTAAAGAATTCTCTCCAGTCGTCCAGCGATTCCCCCATTGTGACAACAATGACTTGGAACAGTGTGCTTGGTGCGCAAGAAACTATCAAGAAACTGCAACGGTCTTTCTGGTTGTCGGAACAGATTGTATCACGCCACGAACCTGCCCGTTTGGAAACTCAATCGCAATGTGGATGGAACAACTGAGGAATCGAAGAGAAAATTCAGACAAACCTGAGAAATCCTCTCTTCGGCGATGGTGGAACAGGGTTAGTTGTCTTGGTATCTGAGGTTTGTATGTGATACAAACGTTCATTTAAGAGGGAAAATTACAAGGTTGTCTTTCTTTGTATACTTTCGAAATTTTATGACTGCATTCTCACGCTTGCTAATTATTTAAACTGGAACTCCCAGAAAAAGAAAAGAAAAAATAGAGCAGTTTTCTTTATCTTATCTCTTTTGCTTTTAACGTGAGCAAATATTTCTTCTTCTTCTTTTTTTTTTCGTTTTCTCGCTAAAAAATTAAAAGGATACCCAAGTCTCTTTAAATATCGAACAATTTTTTGACAATTCAAATCTCTTTAAATATCGAACCTTTTTTTTTTGTCAATATATATATTTTAGAAGTTTTAGATGATTCGATTTAAAAGTAATAATAATAATAAAATTTCAAAACCTGCTTGAGCCACAAAATTTAATAACCGTAAAAAGCAAAAGCTGTTCTAGACGCACCCGTATGTACTATTTGAAGAGAAGAACACGCATCGGTATGCTTTAAGCGGTAAATTGGAAACATATTTATCCAAAGAAATAACTTTTATTGATTATCAACATACTTATGTCTAGGCCTACCTAATAATTTCTACCAATGTAGAAAGAAGTTAGCATTTGTAGGCACATAGGTGTTTGGAGAGAGATTCAAATCGCTAAATTGGACTAAATCAAATTGGTTTTAGAAAAATGGAAACTTTGTGATTTGTTAATCTATTGATTTGGCTTTATTTGTTTTTGCGATTGATTTAACCAAATGGATAACCAGATATCCACAAAACAAAAACTAATAGATTCATATGTGAACTAAGTAGTTCTATTACAAAAATATCGGCTTTAACATCAATGTATGTTTTACTCGTAGGTTCTCTTTCAAAGAGATAAAGTATAACAGATTTATATAGAAATCGAACTCGGTCGATAGGGATTTTTAATCTAATTAGCCAAAAAGAATAGCACTACTTCATGATATAATTCGTTTGGTTCTAAATATTTCCTAGCCATACTTTTCTAATTTATATTGACATGGCATAGAGAAATTCCCTTCATGAATTTTCCTTATTGCATTTTTTGGCCCCCCAAAATATTTTTTTTTTTCTATCCCTGCGCACAAGCCCCTCATAAACCACTAAGTCAAATCTCATGGCCCTTTTTCATCAATATTAATAGTATAATCACTATATAGTTGACATTAACCTGCGCTTTTAACAAATAAATTAATGATAAGATATTGTGGAAGTAAAGATAAAGATAATTTTTCAACGTAAATAAAGGGAGAAAATTGTCCGAAAAAACCCTATTATATAACGGCCATGTCAGTCCTAAATATTTCAATTGTGCCAATTTAATCCTAAACCTTTTGATAACTTGCTAATTCAGTCCTAAACCTTTCAACTGTGTCAATTTAGTCCTAAACCTTTTTGAAAACTTGTCAATTTAATCCTAAATCTTTTAACGATTTAATAAGTTAGTCATTCTAGCCAATTTTAGCTGGAAATAGCTAATGTGGGGGTCTAATTGGCACCGACAGTCCTCTTTGGAATGGCCGACGATAGGCAACGCTGATGAGAATGACTTTTTATATTTTTTTATCATTTTTTAATTTAATTTTGTAAATTGAATTTTTTTTCCTTTCTTTTTTTCTTTCCTTCTCGCTCTGGCAGATCACCAAGCCTCAGCAATGGCCGACTACCGTCCACAAACAAGGCTCGATCTCACTGTCGTCAGGCGAGGTCGACCTTGCCTTGCCGCCCAAGACTGGCAAGGCCACTGGTGAAGTCGACCTCGCCAAATCCGACGAGGGCTAGCCTTGCCCGAGGTTGGCGAGGCCACAGGTGAGGTCAACCGGCAAGAGGAAGAAGGAAAGAAAGAAGAAAGAAAAAACAATAAAAAGATTCAAAAAATTTAGAAAAAGTTTATATAATTTCATGTTTGCTCTATCCGTCCCACCTGGGATGGCCGCGTTGACTAAATTGCCATATCAGCGATTTTCGGCCAATATTGCCGGAAGCACTAAATTGGCAAATCGTTCAAAGGTTCAGGATTAAATTGGCAAATCCTCAAAAGGTTTAAGACTAAACTGGCATAATGAGAAAATTTAGGATTGAATTGGCCACCGTCTAATAGATTCAGGATTTTTTGGACATTTTCTCTGTATAAATGAGTTACATCTTAAATGGACAAACAATGAAGTGAAAAGGAGACGAGAGATGAGTAATAAATAGCATTGTGTGAGGGAGTAAGAAAGCCTAACGCTGCCAACTAAAGCAAAATGACGAAAAAGAGCGACAAAGCTCTAGAATCGCTTCATTAGCAATAGCTTTTTCATTGTACATATAGATATAGGTAAAGTTCGTTTTTTAACCTCGTCTTTTGCAATAAAAAAAACAGTAATTAATCTCTCGCCGTGTTTAATGTTTATTCTCCCAAATAAATAAACATGAAGCAACAATTATCACGAGCTTATTTTTCTTTAAAAAAAACATTTTTAGAGATTTGATTTGCTTAATTAGATGGACAATCACGCAATGCTCCGAGCTATACGAGCTAAGCACAAGCTTCATGAACAAAAAACTCTTATCAAACAGTCATAGCTAATATTACGCAACATGTCCACAGGTAATAAACACCGATTTTCACGAATGAAGAATCAATCAACAGTTGCATTTGGCTTTGGAACATTGGTCTTCAAAACGATGAGAACCGGGTCTGTGACTTCGTCATCTGGCTTAGAGTTTTTTCGATTCTTGTGCGCCGACCCGGACCATTATGACTTGTTGGTTGCTTTGGGAAGGCAGGTAAAGCCAGCACTGTCCTCTGCTCTTGGCTGCCGAAAGGAATGAACAGAGTGATTGTTTGCTATGTACTAGGCCTAAAGAAATAACCGAACTTCCTGCAAAAGCAACTGACCTGTTTCTGCTTGTTGACAATGATCTCGTACTATCCTCTTGGAGGCACCAAATTTCTTTCCCACTGCAACTTCTGTTAGGATTTGATGAATAATCCCATGGGAAGTGAATGAGAAATGAAGGGACACGATTTGAATAGACATGTCCAGAAATGTTGGACATTCTGTTTCATCCGAACAGATATGATTGTTCGGTGTTGAGCGAATAGACATGTTAGAACATACATGTTCGTTCGAAATAAAGCGAACGAACGTGTCTGTTCGAATAGAACAAGAACAGTTTTCTTTGGTTCGCATCCCTTCATCAATAGACATGTTTTGCTTCGTGACTCTTCACTTCATTGTCTATAAATACAAAGAGCGACCGTCACTTTCAAAACTACTAACATTTTTTCACAAGACATTATTCATCTTCATTTGTGCGATTGTTCTACAAATTTGCGTTCGAATGAGTCATTTGAAGACGTACCGCTTCAAAGGAACGCGATCTGTTCTATCCTGGGAGACAATTGTCCGACGTCCTCGGGTACAGATTGAGGGGGCAAATTCGTCTTAATGACACAACGACTTCCGTTGGGCTCGGATCAATATTCTGATTTCTATTTCGCGTTGGCTGCAGGTTAGTCATTTGTTCACATGTCTTTCTGTATGAACTTAGCCAAAGAGTAACAACAACAATCTTAAGACGAATTTTGTTTTACTTCTTGTTTTTGCGCTTAGTTCGTATTTTTTGTTGTGGTGTTCGAATGATCTTTCTCGAACTTCTATCGTATCGTTTATAAGAGTTATTTTTTGAGATAAACGTTTTCTTTTTCCTCGTGAATATTGTAAGTATTCTGTGTGGTTGTTCATTTCGTATACTGTTTACGATTTGAAGAAAGTGTTCGGTTAGGCTTTTGTGTTAATCTTCGTCGTTTTCATTATTAAACTTTATTTTCCATAGAAATGGCTTCGACTTCGACTCCGATCACCCCTATTCCGAATCATGGAGAAAAGCCAGAAAAGTTCAATGGTACGGATTTTAAGAGATGGCAACAAAAGATGTTGTTCTATCTCACGACCTTGAACTTGGCTAGATTCCTCAATGAGGATGGTCCTAAATTGGACGATGGAGAGACTAATAAGGAAAAGGTTGCTGCTGTGGATGCATGGAAGCATTCTGACTTCCTGTGTCGCAACTATGTCCTCAATGGTCTGGACAATACTCTCTATAACGTCTATAGTCCGCTGAAAACGGCTAAGGAGTTATGGGAGAGTCTGGACAAGAAATATAAAACTGAAGATGCCGAACTGAAGAAATTCATTGTCGGTAAATTTCTGGACTTCAAGATGGTTGATTCAAAGACTGTCTTAAGTCAGATTCAAGAGCTTCAAGTGATTATGCATGATATTCATGCTGAAGGAATGACTCTAAGTGAGTCATTTCAAGTGGCTGCGTTCATTGAAAAACTGTCACCGTCCTGGAGAGATTTCAAAAATTATCTCAAACACAAGAGAAAGGAGTTGTCACTTGAAGACTTGATTGTTCGGTTGAGGATTGAGGAAGACAATAGGCTCTTTGAGAAGAAAGTTGGCAAGAACCTAGAGGTTTCAAGGGCCAACGTTGTTGAAGAAGGATCAAAACCCAACAAGAAGAGGAAAATGCCTAATAAGTCTGGAGAGGGATTCACCCAAGGCCTGAAGAAGTTCGTCGGCAAATGCTTTAATTGTGGAAAGTCTGGACATCGAGCCAAAGACTGCAGAGCGAAGAAAAAACAGAAAACTCAGGCAAATATGGTGGAAGAGATTTCCAATTGTGTTGATGATATTAATCTGTCTGCTATGATATCCGAGTGCAACATGGTGGGAAACCCCAAGGAGTGGTGGATTGATACTGGAGCAACTCGTCATATCTGTGCAAACAGATCGATGTTCTCATCCTACACAACTGTGGGGGGTGATGAAAAATTCTATATGGGTAATTCATCGACCTCTAAAGTTGAAGGCGTTGGGAAGATTGCTCTAAAGATGACATCTGGAAAAATCATGACACTGAACAATGTTCTTCATGTGCCAGACATTCGCAAGAATTTGGTGTCCGAATCTCTCCTTAGCAAGAATGGCTTCAAGTTGATTTTTGTATCTGATAAGTTTGTACTCTCCAAAAATGAGATGTATGTAGGAAAGGGTTATCTGAGTGATGGTTTGTTCAAGCTGAATGTAATGACTGTTGTAACCAAGGATGATATGAATAAAGTTGCATCTACTTATGTGCTTGAGTCTCCTAATATTTGGCATGCTAGACTAGGACATGTTAATTATAAGTCAATAAAGAAATTAATTAGTATGGGACTATTACCAAAGTTTGACTGTCCAAGTGAAAAGTGCCAAGTGTGTTTTGAATCTAAGTTTTCTAAGCCTCATTTTAACTCAGTAGTTAATAGAGTCTCAGAACCTTTAGATTTAATACATATAGACATTTGTGATATGAAAACAGTACCTTCCAGAGGTGGTAAGAAGTATTTTATCATGTTTATAGATGACTGTTCGAGGTACTGTTATATTTATTTACTTAGCAGTAAAGATGAAGCTGTGAATGCTTTTAGAACTTATAAGTCTGAAGTTGAAAATCAGTTAAATAAGAAAATAAAAGTAATAAGAAGTGATAGAGGAGGTGAATATGAATTTCCTTTTGAGGAAATTTGTACCGAGTTCGGTATTGTTCACCAATTTACCGCTCCTTATACACCGCAATCGAATGGTGTGGCGGAAAGGAAAAATCGATCCCTAAAGGAAACAATGAATGCATTGTCAAACAGTTCTAGTTTACCGCAGAATTTGTGGGGGGAAGCTGTCTTGACAGCAAATTTTATTTTAAATAGAGTACCCCACAAAAAGACACAACAAACTCCCTATGAGAAATGGAAAGGCAGAATACCTAACCTGAATTATCTCAAAGTGTGAGGGTGTTTGGCTAAGGTTGCAGTTCCTAAACCTAAAAAGGTTAAGATAGGACCAAAAACTGTTGACTGTATTTTTATTGGATATGCTCAGAATAGCAATGCATATCGATTTCTTGTTCACAAATCAGAAATCCCAGATATACATGTTAATACGATAATTGAATCAAGGGACGCTTCGTTCTTTGAAAATATATTTCCGTATAACATAGTATATGAACCAATTGATAATAATAAGAGGCCTCGAGATACTACATCTAGAAGTGATCCAATGGAGGATGAACCTAGACGTAGTAAAAGGCAAAGGACTTCTACGTCTTTTGGACTTGAGTTTCTGACATATTTGTTAGAGAACGAACCTCGGACATATAAGGAAGCCGTGACATCCCCAGAAGCCCCGCTCTGGAAAGAAGCTATCAATAGTGAAGTTGAATCCATCTTGTCAAACCATACTTGGGAATTGGCTGACCTTCCTCCTGGTAATAAGCCATTACAATGTAAGTGGATATTTAAGAGGAAAATGAAAGCAGATGGTTCTATTGATAAGTATAAGGCTAGGCTTGTCGTAAAAGGCTATAGATAACGTGAAGGTCTGGATTATTTTGATACTTATTCACCTGTCACGAGAATTACATCTATACGGATATTAATTGCTATAGCAGCCTTGTATAGACTTGAAATTCATCAAATGGATGTCAAAATAGCTTTTCTAAATGGGGATCTAGAAGAAGAAATATATTTAGAGCAACCTGAAGGGTTCATTGTTCCAGGACGAGAGAATGAAGTATGTCGACTTATCAAGTCACAATATGGCTTGAAACAAGCACTAAAACAATGGCATGCTAAATTTGACAAAGTTATGTTGTCAAATGGTTTCAAGATTAATGAGTGCGATAAATGTGTTTACGTTAAGAACACTCATAATGGCTTTGCCATCTTATGTCTATATGTAGACGACATGCTTATAATGGGCAGTGATAGTGAGATTATCAAGAAGATCAAATGCTTGCTCGCAAGTAAATTTGATATGAAAGATATGGGAATCGCAGATGTCATTTTAGGAATTAAAATCCGTAAAACGTCTGAAGGACTATCTCTATCTCAATCCCATTACATTGAGCAGATTCTTGAAAAAAGCAAGAATCTAGGCATATCACCAGTAAGTACACCGATAAATGTTAATTTACATCTTTCAAAGAATACTGGTGAAAGTAAGGCTCAAAATGAGTATGCCAGTATACTAGGCAGTTTAATGTATGTCATGAACTGTACTAGACCGGACATAGCTTGTGCGGTCAGCAAGCTAAGTCGATTTACAGTTAGTCCAAATGAAAATCATTGGAAAGCTATGAAACATGTATTGGGCTACTTAAAGCATACTCAAGATTATGCTTTGCATTACACAGAATATCCAGCGGTACTTGAAGGATACTGTGATGCAAATTGGATAACCGGCACTAAAGATACAAAATCGACAAGTGGATATGTATTCACACTTGGTGGGGCAGCAGTGTCATGGAAATCATCAAAACAAACTTGTATTGCTAGATCCACTATGGAATCAGAATTTATAGCTTTGGATAAAGCCGGTGAAGAAGCAGAGTGGCTTCGAAATTTCTTGGAAGATATTTCTAATTGGCCTAAACCAGTGCCAGCTGTATGCATTCATTGTGACAGTCAAGCGGCAATAGGAAGGGCAAGGAATGTCATGTATAATGGTAAGTCTCGACACATACGTCGAAGACATGACACTGTAAGACAACTTCTTTCTAGTGGAATTATCACGATTGACTATGTGAAGTCAAAAGATAATATTGCGGATCCATTAACAAAAGGCTTACCTAAAGAAATGGTTGTGAAAACATCGAAAGGAATGGGTTTAAGGCCTATAAATAAGTCGTCATAGCGGATACCCTACCTAATTGACTGGAGATCCCAAGATCTAGGTTCCAAGGGACAACTAAGTTATGAAGACTGTAGAGAGTACTGTAATTTATTACTCATTCCTAGATGAAGACAGTACGAATATGTGAAGGTTAAGCGAAATCTTTTAATGATTCTGAATTGAGTATGTGATATACTATATATTCAGAAATCACCTATGTGAGTGTGAAGTGAGGGCCGCTTCTATGAGAATTGAAAAGGCCGAATTCTCTAAAACACTCATGAGACCAGGCGGTGTTCATGGCCAAAACGAACACAACAGTGAGAACCAACTTTGTTCGAGAGACAGTTGTGTGATTTCTATTCTCTAGGCTTACACCAAAGATCGACAGTTCAAAGACATCAGGTCTACTGATTGACCGAGTAATCCCGATAGGTTTCACTAGGGAAAGTTCAAAGTCTCAGACTACTTATCCCGATGCAACGTTCTCTCATGGAATAATCGCACATTGCATTTCCTGCATATACGAAGAGTCGTGATATCTGAACATCTCATTCATGTGGGGGATTGTTGGGATTTGATGAATAATCCCATGGGAAGTGAATGAGAAATGAAGGGACACGATTTGAATAGACATGTCCAGAAATGTTGGACATTCTGTTTCATCCGAACAGATATGATTGTTCGGTGTTGAGCGAATAGACATGTTAGAACATACATGTTCGTTCGAAATAAAGCGAACGAACGTGTCTGTTCGAATAGAACAAGAACAGTTTTCTTTGGTTCGCATCCCTTCATCAGTAGACATGTTTTGCTTCGTGACTCTTCACTTCATTGTCTATAAATACAAAGAGCAACCATCACTTTCAAAACTACTAACATTTTTTCACAAGACATTACTCATCTTCATTTGTGCGATTGTTCTATAAATTTGCGTTCGAATTAGTCATTTGAAGACGTACCGCTTCAAAGGAACGCGATCCGTTCTATCCTGGGAGACAATTGTCCGACGTCCTCGGGTACAGATTGAGGGGGCAAATTCGTCTTAAGGACACAACGACTTTCGTTGGGCTCGGATCAATATTCTGATTTCTACTTCGCGTTGGCTGCAGGTTAGTCATTTGTTCACATGTCTTTCTGTATGAACTTACCCAAAGAGTAACGACAACAACTTCACCCGAGCTGTTGATCTTCACAGTGGCCTGGTGCTGGTGGATACTCTGGTTCTTCACTGACGATGTTGGTCCACTAGCACAATCTATTATTCCGACTTTGCGGAGATCCACATAAGAATCTGGCAAGTTTTAAACAAATGAGAATGGGAACCCAGATCAAGAACAAGCAACCTACGAGAACATTTGCATAGGAACGCTATAATACCAGCAACATCCTTTGTGTTGTGGCAAATCTCTTCGACCAAAGCCTTCCATCCCCTGCATTAAGAAAAACAATTACAGGTTGAAGTATTTCTATGCTTGTCGGATGTCATTGCTTGGATTATAGAAGAAGCTGGCGATTACAGGTTGAAGTATTTCTACAATTTTTTCCAAAGATCCAAGTGTTCTATAAAGTTGGATGGATCTAATCAAGTTCGAGGTGCTTGTTAGTTGGCATAAGTAGTTACTAAGAAAAACTCGTTTGATTCCTTGATGTTCCAACATAAACACATTATGTGAAAGTGTCCTACCTTTGTAGAAGCTGTGAAATGAATGAGAATGATAGAACTGAAATATATTACTCCATACATAGTGATGTCGTGTGCAAGCCGAGCAATTTGCGTCGATCTACCTTTCCTCCGGAGATTGTTGACAGTTATCCCAATCTTAGTTTTCTGCGAGAAGTAGGCGAAATTAGATGAATCAAAGCATACCAGCATTGTCCTTGAAAAAAGTATAAATGAAAGATATACAATTTATTAACCAAACCTTCAATATATCCACAGAGACTCTTCATCAATCTCATCACCGAATGCCTCAGCGCCTCCAAAATCGTGACAGCTTTCCGGGTTCATGTCAACCCCATCGCACTCGACGTCGCCCCCTACCGTTGTCTCTGATCCTTTTTGTTTCTTTACCCGCGCGTACATAATAATCTCCACCGTCGCGCGACGCGGGCGGATCATCATCGCACCTTGGGAGCTGACTCTGGGTCGTTTTGATTGTGAACAGCTGCTCCGCAATCCGGTCTCTTTGTTGCCGAAAATCTCTCGGGCGATCCAGCGCGGCTAGTGTGATCGCGGTGTCAACGAATTTGAGTAAATCCGTATTCGTCGTTCTAAAGAATTCTCTCCAGTCATCAAGCGATTCCCCCATTGTGGCAATGACTTTGAACAGAGTGCTTGGTGCGCAAGAAACTATCAAGAAACTGCAACGACACAAACGTCTGTTTAAGAGGGAAAATTACCAGGTTGTCTTTCTTGTATACTTTTGAAATTTATGGCTTCATTCTCCCGCTTGCTTAATTATTTAATAAGGAACTCGCCGAAAAAGAAAAATAGAATAAATTGAGAGGACTTTTTTTGGATACCAGCTTAGAGGCACGTGCGATGCACAGGCGATTCTTTTTTTTTTTGTTTTTTTGTTTTTGCCTTTCACGTAAGCAAATAGTTCTATTTTCTCACTCCAAATTCAAAATGATACCCACATTTCTTTAAATATGAAAAATCACAAACTTAACAAACAAACAAACAAAAATAGTCTACGGTAGCCGCAAAATTTGACATACATAAGAAGTTGGAGAAATTATATAAAAAAAGTCCTAAATCTATTGCATTTGTTTTAATTTTATCTTAAACCTTTCAGTTGGCCAATTTAACCCAAAACCTTTCGATGATTTGACAATTTAGTAATTCCGACCAATTTTGATAGGAAATCGTGAAGTCGGCCATTCTACGTGCCATGGCCGACGCTGACGTGATTGGTAACTAAACACGAGGGTTGCACTCGTTTTAAAAAATTTTTATTATTGTTTTCATTTTCTTCTTCTTCTTTTTCTTTTCCTTTTTTTTTTCCTTCTAAGACCCTTGCCCAAACGGCCAATAGGCGAGGGCCGCGACCCTCGTCCAATGAGTCGGTTGCCGACCCTTGCCGGACTTCGTAGGAAAAAAAAGGAGAAGAAAGAAAAATAAAAGATTATAAAAAAATTCATAAAATTTAAGAAAAAAAACTTTAAAAATTATATATAAAAAAATCACGTCAGCGTTTGCTGTTCTACATGGCACAGATGGCGTCCACATTAACGATTTCCGGCCAAAATTGGCTGGAAGGACTAAATTAGCAAAATCGTCTAGGACTAAATCGGACGAATTAAAAGGTTTAGTATTGGATTGAAACAAATGCAATAGGGTTAGGACTATTTTGGTACTTTTACTGAAAAATTATTAAGGTTAAAGTTGTTGCAAATGCACCCTAATGTACTGTTTGAAGAGAAGAACTTGCATCTGTATTTTTTCTAGTGGTAATTGGTAGAGGTGAGCAAATCGGACCGACCAAACCGAGACCAGTGGTCTGGTTCTCGGTTCTAGAGGGGTTCGGTCAAGTTCTCGGTTCCTAAAATTGGAACCGGTGACCGGGCGGTCCGGTTCCCAATTCCAGGGACATAGGACCGAATCGGACCGGTCGATTTTTATTTTTTTTTAACGTAACCCCAATGTTTACTTGTTTAGGGTTTGCTTCACTTCACAGTCCTCTTTTCTTGCCTCTTCACTTCTATTAGGAAAATGGAACACTCTTGTGGATGTGCATAAAGTGGAAGAAACATTTTTTGCACAAACGTGAAAAGAGAATGATCGATGAGCAGGAAATTATGATGCATGTTTTTTTTTTTTTGTCATGTTACCGGTCCAATGGAACCGATCACCTCTATTAATTGGGAACCTACACGACACACACACATCGATATGTACACAAAGAAATGACTTTCATTGATTAAAAAAAGGATTCACATAGAGTATTCTTTAATATCTTATTTTGCATTTTGTTTCAATTTAAATGGACTAAGGGCTATTGCATTTGGTCTATCTAATGACTTCTACCAACGTAGAAAGAAGTCGGCATTTGTAGCGCAGAGGCGTTCGAAGAGACATCAAAGTTGCTAGATTGAACTAAATCAAGATATTCTTAGAAAAGCAAAAACTTTTTGATTTATCAATTTATGGATTTGGCTTTGTTTGTTTTAAGAAGCGAAAATCAATAGATTTGACTTGATAAAATTAATAAATTGATAACCGCAAAAGAAAAACTAATCGATCCATAAAATAAGTATTTTACAAAACTATTTGCTTTAACATCAATTTCTATTTTACATGAAATCATACATGTCGGATGTGGAAAGAAACTAAAGAAAATACTTGTTTTCAAAAGGAAAAATTACACAAAATTCCTAAATTTTTCGGTGAACACCAATATGCCCGAACTTTTTATTGGTCTCACCAATACCCCAACTTGTACAAGTAACCCAAAACTACTTTCTTGTACAGTTTCGTCTGTAGTGACCACTGAATGAGTGGTTAGATTACGCAATCCCGCCTTATGGGAGCTAATGACTCATGTGAAGTGAGCTAACAAAAGTCGAGAATGCCTAACAATTTCAAAAGCATTATCCCCGTGTTTTGGGATAGGCCTTATCGACTACAATAGGAGTATAACATATTGCAATCCGGAATGGCACACAAGGTGTCATTAACATCCATGTCGCCCTATAGTATCCTTCCAAACGTTTTCAAATTTGACTTGATTGGCAATAGATAGATAGTGGTCTATGGAAAGAAACAAGAATGCTATGGTGTATTTGCCCAATAGCAATACAGCGGCCGGCCAGCAATGTGGTGAGACATAAGATCACAACAGAAACGATCGGTAAAACATCCTCGGACATGCTTTCCATCAATTCGCCACCTAACTTCAGAACAACCAAACAGGATCAAATAGGCGATCCTTAAATCGCTGCTGCTACTTACTGTGAAACCTACCGCGTAAAACTGAAATTCAACTCCTAGCCAGAGACCTGGAGAACCAGCTCGACCATCCAAAACTATCAACAATGGATGGTACCCTGAGCGAACCATCGTTCAAAACAGGACGCGACCATGATTACGGAAAGCTGACTGACTCTGCCCACCAGTGACTACGCTAGGAAACTCCTATCACAAATTGATACCCAAAAAACCAATCTCTGGAGAACATAGATCACCAGACACAGCGGTACGTAACATGCGTGCCAGTAATGTCACCACTGTAGGTAACTTTTACTACTTGACCCTTCTCGAGTCCATAATATCTTGCGATTGCATCGTTCTTCAGCATCCTTGGAAGCTGGTGAGAAACAAAATAACCACACACAATCAGCAGGATCTCCAATCACCAAACCGAAGAGAGTACACAAGCTTTCCTATATCACCAAGCGAGTTCTAAAAGCACATGCTGCTGATTCCAGATAAGAAAATTGATTCTACAAGTGTTGCTACGTTCCACAGTCCAAGCTTGGACCATGTAACTGAATGCAAGTAATGGATGCAGAAACTATGTAATCTAAATAAAGCACACAATTCATAGGACAATACTGTCTGTTGGGCAACTTCTAGAAAGCCGACAGACAATTACTTGGATCATGTCATTTCCCATTATTAGAAATGTGGTGTGTGACCAATGACGAGCAAGTAATGACCTAAAATGGAAACTCATTAGGGTACTTAGTATACTCAAAATGACAGGTACAAAAAAAATCCGAAGCTGTTTCATCAATGACACCGATATTTTGATGATCTAGATATTTGAAGCACAGCAAAATAACCTATAAGGCCATATAACAGAGTTAATCAAATTATGCATCGGTTATAGTGCACCTTCATGCATTAAGTTAATGGAAAATCATTCACAAACTAGTGGCTACTCTAATGCTTTGCAGCTATAAATTTTTAAACCACAAGAGCTTAAACAGATAAAAAAAAATGGACGAAATTCCATCCAAACTGACATATCAATGCATCTTCTCTGCATCTAGATGCACATATTGTACATCCTTTAATTTCTCTCTTTCCCAGTCTCCAATTTATGAAAACTAAAGCAACAAGAAAATCACCATTAAAATAGAGTTAAACAGATAGTTTCCTCCCTGTACAACTTGATGGACTTACCTAAATTCGCACATGACCACATTCACAGGCATATATTTAGTTTTCTAAGTACCTTAAAGTCTAAACTATGGTCAACTGGAGTGTCAAGAACTACAGTTAGTGTTCTTTTCCAGAAAAAAGCTTTATGCAATGGAACTGAATATTACAGCTAAAACGTCAGTATGAGACAAGATTTGTTATATGTATGTTGGTAGAGATAATAGTCCACCAACCTGCTTCTCCTGTAAACTGTACTTCTTTAAAAGACTTCGCTTTTCTTGATCCGTCAGAACACGATGTTTAGGCTTGAGGACATGCTTAGTTATATTCACAAGCAAGTCGGTTATCTGACATGAACAGAAAATAATGGATGATAGGAGCATCAAGCGACAAACTAGTCAAGATACACATAAAGATGAAACATGAGTCTCACATTAAATAATAGACAGCACCAGATGACAGAACCCTTTGATTATAAAGCAGATTTATAAGGAGCATAAATCCACAGAATACTGGATCGAAAGGAGAATAGATTCATGAAATAAAACTTGAAGTCATGCCAACATCAGGAATTAATAGGAAAATGCTCCAAGTGAGTGTAAGAGCAAGCAAACACAGGCAACATAAGTGACTCCATGAAAAGGGGAGGAAAAAGCCAGGCCCTAAAAGCATGAAAGGATTAGCAGCCCAAAAGTAATTTGAGTAGAAAAGATGAAGAGTATGTCTATTCTTTAGAGTCTTCTACTCCTTCGCTTCGCACACCAATCCAACCATCTAATATCTTCACTTACATACCAGAATACTATATAAGTTTTTATCAAACTCGACCAGCAGCAAAAGCAAAAATAACCTTCTCTTCCTATCATAGGCCGGCCACATCGGTTCTCATTCACCATATATGCTGTAACCGTTCTCATCCATGGCTTCTCAGCCTTCCCATCCCTTCTCAATTTGAGCCATCTCAATCAGTGTTTTTAAAAACATCAAGAGCCCTCAAGATGCAGACACTCCCCCGATAACTAAGGCGCTAGACGCTTGCACAAGTGAAGGGAGGCGCTAAAAGTTCCTGAGCGAAGGGAGTCACTAATGTAAAAGGGAGTCACTAATGTAAAAGAGGCTAAAAAAGTTAAATCTAATTCTGACAGCACAAGCCATTGTTTGTCACTTTTTCTTGCTTATTTCTCCTTTTTATTCCAAAATATCTTCCCATACTTATACTTACCTTTATCTGGATAGGGATAAGCAAGTAATAGACTAAGGCACAATTAAATCTTTGCTAAAGTTCTGCCAGGCGCCGTGAGCTGCTCGAGTAAGCGATGGCTAGGTGAAGTCACCTTGCAGGCGAGGTGCCAAAGCTTCAGGTACAAGGCGAGGAAAATTCACATTGCTCATTGAATTTTATAATTAAATATTACATTTCCTGCACCATTCCAACAGGCACCTGCATTTCTTCCTCCCTCCATCTTTCTCTTTTCAAAATCATATTCCTCCCCTTTCAATATGAATGTCCCTAAACGTCACGATCAATAAAAATACTGACTTACTTGTTAGAACACACAACTGCATACATTATCTGGAGGAAGAAGTTCTTATAAGGTGTCTTGCCACATTCTATGCTTTATTTACTCAACGCCTTCACATCTTACTCCAACAAGTAACATAAAGAAACTTCAGATACATTAGGGCTAAATTTGGATCTCGCAACTTTACTTCAACCTATGAGCCTTCTTTTCGCAACAACCACCTCAAGCACCAACAAGATTTAGTGATTTGTGTAGCACCTTTACCTCTAAAAAGAACTGAAGCTTACATTTAATCAACTTCGGAAAAAGAAAAAAAAAAAATGGTTCCAATCAACATAAACTGCTAGCTGTAGCCAACATATGATCTACTGTCTAACGCACAGAAACGAGGGGGCAAAAGAAGTGAATAGAACATCGTGATACCTGGAATACTTCAACTTTAAACGAGAAAAGATCCAGTGATTTAAGAGCTTGATTGGTCATTTCACCTTGCAAGACCAATATCAACCCGCTCAAACCTTCTTTGTTAGCAATTTGCCCACTAATATAACGGATATTATTGACTTTTACAGGACCAGGATTGCAAAAATACGCCAACACCTGCAGTCAGAGCACTTTTCAATTCACCGAAACAACAATTCGCTAATAAATAAGTACATGAAAAGTAGACGTAATCAAAAATGCCAACTGAAAGAGCGAAAGAAGCTACCACATGCCACAAGATATGATTCAGTTTTCGTGTTAAAGAAAAAAATTACCTACATGACGCATTTCTTCTTCCAGAGAGAGCTGTCAATTTTCTGATGGTTTCCCAAGACTGAAGCAGAAATGCTCAAGAGACAAGGCTTTTGACACAACTCGAAACACTACGCTATGGTGGAGAACTTTAAAGTACAATGCTGATCAACTTGAAGTTCTTGAACAGCAGAGCGACTCCACCAAAACTACAAGATGACCCCGCCCCAAAATAGTATGCGAAAATCGTATAACACAGCGTAAAGAAACAAGAGAGATGGTGGTGATGGTGGTAAATGTCAATAAGACCAACAACAAGGAGGCTCTATGAGCAAAGGTTCCTCTTAGTGGAAATCAATTGATCACACAACACACGAAAAGGGTTCAAAACCAAAAAAGCAGAGCATCTCCATTTTCTGCTGACTTGAGAAGGCATGCAAGCAAAGAATTTCATCACTGCACAGAGAAGTTTCAAATTTGACAATCAAGACGCACGATTGATCGAACCGTCTCAGACGCAACTCTCAAATTATCCCGCTTACTTAACATTTGACAAAGCAACATTTCACCTCACTCCATTGAAGCACCCGACGCCTAAGAGTACACCCATATCGGGAGACCATCGATGACGTTACATAAGAGAGCCTATCAAAAAGAAGTTGGGATCGAAGGCTTACTCGCTTGGAAGGGTCGGAGCGGAGAGAGTTGGAGATGCGGAGGCGGTCAATGTCGGGGCTCTGGCCATGGGAGGCGCGGAACTCGGCGAGAGAAAGATCGATCTCGGAGGACGGAATCGCGTAACCCCTGTCCCGGAGCATCTCGAGGAGGGTCCTCCGGGCCAGGTAGTAGCGGTGGCTCTCGGTGCTGCCCTCGTCGACGTAGCTGCTCATGCACCGCTGCCCCGTCTGTCCGTTCGCCGCCGCCGCCGCCGCCGCCATTTCCGGGCCGTCGATCTCCATTGCGCTTGCGGCCATGCCCTCTCCCTTTTTGGCACCGAGGTACGCTGTGCGTCACTCGCTGCGTGCGGGAGAGTGACTTGGAGAGTGTGGCCGACTCGACCAAGAAGAAGGGTGGACGGTGACGCGACCCTCTGATTGGCGGGCCGGTTCACAATATTAACCAGGCCGGGGCCCGGACATTGACCGGGCCGAAAGAATTGGCCCCAGTTGGGTTTCGTTTTCCATTACCACCTTAATTGAACGTGGCAGACAACTTTCTACGTTGGCAGTTTCTTCGTTTTTCCACGCAACTGCTTCCGTTTTTCTGTGTTCAACATTGTCTGCAACTAGCAAGTTCACAACATGGAAGAAGAAGCAGCAAAAAAGCAGGTTCTTTGAGCAGTTCTATGAATAACTTGTGGATGTGAAGACATCACCTGTCATCCTCTAGACTACGTGAGGGCCGCCCCAAATGGACTTTCACCAAAAGCAAACTTCAGTTGTTAGCTAAAGCAGCTAGAGGGTGAAACTTGAGAAATTATGATGAAAAAGAAAAAAGTAATAATTGGTGAGCATATTTTTGTATGAAATTTTTTTTTTTCCCCATCGAAATTCAAGATGTTCTTCAAATTTCACAGTACTACAAGAAAATTATATGCAAATTTACGAGTCAACATTTGTATTTAGTGAAGGTCTAGGGTGTTTCAGGCCAAGAAAAAGTCAAAGTGCATTGAGGTAAGATTTAAATTAAGGAGAAAGTAAAAGAGCAAAAAGGTAAGAATCTATTTTAACATGCCTAGATTAGAAGAGTTGAGTTTGTTTCGGCTTAATAATAAGCCAAAGAAGTAAGAGTAGTTTTTGCAACTTTCGCCGGAACAAAAAGGGTTTTGTTATAATTTTACGGTATTGTTAATCCCCGAAACTTTCATAATATATACGAATTTTGACAAGATTGGTCATCACTTTAGAATTTTAAATGATATTATAAGTCATAACTTTCGCTTAAATATAAAGACATGTGCTTGAAAATTTCTTTAAGGCTTCAAATGACTCTACAAGGTAGTAAATTCAAGGTGTTTACAGAAAATTTAAGGGAAAAAAAAAACAAATTTTACATATCAAAAGCAAAAGACTTTTTCATCAAAAAGACTCTGTTTTTTTTTTTTTTTTTTTTTTTTTGCAGTTTTCTCCCTTTCTTTTTGCCACTCACGGCAGATATATGGCTTCACTTGAGCAGATGGCTTTGCCCTTATGGTCTTTTGCCTCCCTCTGTTTTCGCTCATCACGTGACTGCTCAGATTTACACGACAGAGGCTCAAAGTCAATCTTCACGTCGTCACTTTTATTCTGTTCTTTTCCTGTTCAGCATCAGCAGTCTCTCATTTGATCCTATCCACCTTCTCTCTCATTCACTGATGAATCGAAACTTGTTGAAGTGAACCCGAAAAAGGGTCTTCACTACAGCTCCGGACAAGTGCTTCTGTTAGATCCTTTACTGGCTGGGTACTGTAAAAAATGGCGACTTTTCAAAGTCCTTCAGTGGGAGTCGGCATGACGTGAGCGAACGAAGCCACCAACCGCAATGTCACATTGCAATCAATGGCCATGTGGGGGCAGAAGCAGGGCAAAGACACGTCGTTTTTGGATTGGAGTGAGTGAGCATGTGGAGATATCAGATAGGGTTCCATCTCCCTTCAATTAGGAAACCTTGAACTTTCGTGGGGTCAGTTGGTGACAGGAGGTGGTTGTTGGCTTGAGAAATGGAGAAATTGTCCTCACGTGACCTTTTAACCAATGGGTCAACTACCTTAGCTATACAAGAGTTCTCCTTGACAACAATTTCATGCTTCAAATTTATGTCCTAAAAATTTGATTTCTGGGAAGAAAAATTGCAACTTTAAGGACTTTGCGATGTTATCTTAGATTTCTTTATAATCCCAGAAAGGATCTGCCAACTTTTTGGTAGATAAAGAAAGTGAATACAGAGAATTTGATGAGGGGAAGAAAAAGGAGATACAGGACAAGAAAATTAGTGAAAATGGAGAAATTTGTCATTAGTATTTAGTGACTTATACATGTTAAGAGTATTCAGGATACTGGTTAGGCATTATTTACAAAATCCTTTATGCAGTGGCAATGGAAAGGATTAAAGGAATGGCAGAGCATTGAATATTTGGTAAAACTCATATATAATTCCTACCTACCAACTACCAAGTAGGCGCCAGGTTGCTACCTTCCCCTCTCTCTCTCTCTCTCTCTCTCTCTGACCCGCCAAAATCTTGTCACAAACTCACATTTTCCTTTTCTGGGTGAAGTCACAGACTAACTCCACATTAACATCTCTCTCTCTCTCTCTCTCTCTGACATTCAAGACTCCACAGGCAAAGAGAGTCTCCCAAACAGGAAAAAATGCAGGGAGGCCAAATGATAGTTGAAGAGAATATCAAGCTCTCATCAGTTCTAACTCCTTCTAATCCTGTACATCTTCTTTCTCTTTCTCTCTCCTTTTCAAGTCCTATCCATAGTGAATGTGCTTTGTGTTACTTAAATTCTGTCAATTGTGTGCTTACAGTCAGCTTTCTTCTTCCTGAATCATGTACTTCGGTGTCTTGAGAAACAGATTTGTTGAGGAGATGAACATATATATCATGCAAACCATAAGTTGCTATATTATCAGTTATCTCATCCAAACATATGCTTGGGGCAATAATCACTTTGTCGATTTCTCACCTTGCAGAGCTATATACAATCACTCACCAAGATAGTCGGCACTCTCGGACCTAATTCGCGATCCGTTGAAGTTATCGAGGCATGCCTCGAGGCGGGAATGTCAGGTACATTCTAACCGCTGCTCATTGAGCGATTTTGATTTACCTAAAGATAGGCCCTGATCTGTCCACAAGTACTAATTTCGGACTTTCGTTTGGTTAGTCGCGCGTTTCGATTTTTCTTGGCTAGATGGAGACTACCATCAGGAAACTCTTGAGAATTTGAGGATGGCTATGAAAAACACTAAGAAGCTTTGTGCAGTGAGTAATCTGTTCTGGCATTTATATTTCTACATAGTAATCTGCTGAATAGAGACTTCATCACTTCACTAGTTAATCTTCAAAGTGTTTACTAACAAGTGCTCACCGACAGTGGTTATCTGTCTTGTTTCCTCTCGCACCGAGCATTATGACAATACAAGTGCATGTCCGCTTTCAAGTTTCAACACCCTTACTAAAGCTTATAAGTTATCTCTAATGTTTGTTTTCCTGTTTCAAAAGATAAAGGCATAGTCTGTCGTATTTGATTAATCATCTTAGGGGTTTGAAGGTACCTTGTCTGAAAAATTGCAAGTATTGATTTATTGTCAGATTATGCTGGACACGACGGGTCCAGAGCTGCAAGTATGCAACAAAACTGGGAATCCAATTGATTTTACGGCCGATAGTCACATAACCGTAACTTCAGACCTTTCTAAAGAACTATCTGCTGAAGTCTTACCAGTTGACTATGCAGAGTTAGCTAAGGTATAATTTTCTTCTGCACTATGTTAATATGCTAAACATGAAGATTGTCATTTTCTCGCTAATCGGATATAATCATGAAATAGACTGACGAAGGACGAACACGAAACAGGATTAGACTCTGTAGTACTGCAAATGCTAAGAGTAATTCTCCTGGATATGCCTAGCCTAACTAAATCTTCTATACACTTCTTCAATGCAGATGGTTCGGAAGGGTGACACGGTTTATCTTGGACAGCATCTCTTCACAGGACATGAGACTACATCTGTCTGGCTCGAGGTACCTTAGTAACTGCGAAACATTCTTTGCCATCCCTCCAAATTACAGAGTGATTGCATAGCTTAATCTCGTATGCTAGTTCTGTTGACAAATTTCGCAGGTCCTGGAGACAAAAGGTCAAGATGTCGTTTGCCTTGTGAAAAACAGTGCCACTCTCGCAGGCTCCATGTTCACTGTCTACGTATCCAATGTCCCGATCAACTTGCCCACATTAACTGAACATGACAAGCAGGTACTGCTCTCGTCTTTACAACTTCCAAATTTGCGATCTGGACTTTCAGTTTTCTCTTGTGCTTAGGATGATGTGATGTACTAGTCAGCCAAATATTAGCCATTGTTCAAGCATAAATTGCCTCCTGAGAGATTTTCTTTCTCGACGACTAGAAAGCTCATTAATACTTTTTACATAAGGAACAGTAATTGATGGGAACAAGGTGGTCTATCAATTAATTGATGCTGCTTAACTTTTGCCTCATTTAATTTTAGATGTTAACTAGCAGTTTGTAAGAGTAGAACGCAAATGCCTAGTCGCTCGTATCAGAAGTTGTATTGCATAGTCCATTTGCAAATATTTTTATACTGGAACAGCACCAAATTTTGCCGCCGTAATCATAGTTTCTTTGCCATGAATTGTTTAGTTATGTCTTCTGGTTGGAGTACAATCGACCATAGAAATCACTTTCTGACTCAGTTCAGTTTTTGCTGGATTTATGAGTGGGTTGTCCAGTTCCTTTTCCTTCAAGGCTTAAGATACAATAAACACACATCACAGTATCTGGTTTCCTTCACTGTTTGTCGCCATATTGCTTTCTACTGCAAATCTGCCAAAATCACTCGAAGTGATCTCGCTTCTGCTATTTTCCATGCTTGGCAGGTAATATCAAAGTGGGGCTCACGCAACAATGTCGATTTTATCTCTCTTTCATACACCTGTCATGGGGAAGATGTAAAGGAGGTCTGTTAGGATCACATCTTTGCTTTGTCTTTTTCTCGTCGGGTATCATATTGGAGTCACTCCTCCGTAAAATTTGGTTTTTATTGAAGTAGGAAACCAGATACAGGAAGGTTTTACAAGCAGACAACATCTTGTAGAATTGTTTATGTTAGGCATTGGCCTTAAATTGAGTTCTTTTCTACAGCTTAGGGAGTTCCTTAAGAAGCAGAATCTCAGCGAGACTCAAATATACGCGAAAGTTGAAACCGTGGAGGTAAGCTGACATTTGATAGGATAAACGATTACAATCTCGGTTTTTCCCGTAATCATGATTCTTGTGGTATCTATAATTCAGTTTTAGCATTCACATTTCCATTTAGTGGGGGGTTTGAAGAATAGTTCTTGTATTAACCATGGCATCATTTCAATTCATCCCTTTCCTCTGACCTCTGTCACTTGTCTACAATCATGCCAGGGCTTGAAACATTTCGACGAGATCCTGCGGGAAGCAGATGGCATAATCTTTGGTCGGGGAAACTTAGGAATCGACTTACCCCCGGAAAAGGTCAGGGCGGTCGTTTGTAGATACTTCTAATCAGCACCAAATACATTCTTCTCATGATCATGTAGAAATTGATACATAAGTCACTGAATTCTCTTTATGAAGCTAAAATTAATATCAAGGGGTCCATGATGAAGTTCTTACTATAGTCATTAACTTGACTTCATAAGAGATTTACTTCCCAATACCGTATATCAGATGTATGCATGCTCTTCGCTTCTATAGTACGATTATCCTAGCTGATTAATGTTTTGCTCCTCGTTTTCTAGGTCTTCTTGTTTCAGAAATATGCTGTCAATAAATGCAACCTCGTGGGTAAACCCGTTGTAATTACTCGAGTGGTTGATAGCATGACTGGAAACCTGCGTCCAACTCGGGCAGAAGCAACTGATGTTGCTAATGCTGTTCTTGATGGTTTGTGTCCCAATGAACTCTGACGGTTCACATGTATGACTCCTCTGCAAACTTCAGTAATTTTCTTTGTGTAATTAAACAGGTGCTGACGGAATAATGCTAGGTGCAGAGACCCTTCGGGGTCTCTATCCGGTTGAGTCCATAACAATTGTGGGCAAGATTTGTGCTGAAGTAAGTGACTAAGTGATAGGAGGAACATTTCATTTGAAAACAGTAGCAGGGATGGTGTTATACCTGTAGGTCGATGTCTTCTCGTGCCCATGAATGTTACTTGACGGGGCTTAGTCGATATTGCAGGCTGAGAATGTGTACAACCACTCCCTCCATTTCAAGAGAATCATCAGACATGTTGAAGAACCCATGTCCTATGCAGAATCCGTCGCCTCATCGGCGGTACTAAACTTCTTAATGTATCAGCTGCCTAAGAATATTTTTATATGTCGACTTGGACCGATAAAAGCCTCTCTAATTATCCTGTTTGGTATCTCTGAAGGTACGTTCTGCTGTTAAGGTCAAGGCTGCAATAATTGTTGTTTTCACATCTTCCGGCAGAGCAGCAAGGTGTTTTATTAACAGATGCTTATGTTTCAGTTTTCATATCTCACTTGGATCAAGACTTCCAGTATATAGAAAATGATGTGACGATTAAATGTGGCGTGACATTATTTGTAGGCTAATTGCAAAATACAGGCCGCCTGTGCCTGTAGTCGCGATCGTGACCCCTCGTCTCCGCGCGAATTCACTGAAATGGACTTTCTCCGGCGCTGCGCAGGTAATGGATAAGTTCTCTCAGCCTTAGTTGGTTTGATCCGGTGTTCGGCTTTTGAAAAATTTCTTATCTGATGAGCTTCCCATGAAACAGGTTAGGCAGTTGCTTGGAGTGAGAGGTGTTTACCCAATTTTGGGTGGTCCAGATGCTGTAAGAGCTTTTGTTTCTTCTTCCTCTATATGTTTCTATGTGTGCAAAGAACATCTTTCTTCTCACTTGAATAGTTTGTATTGGTATATCTCTTGGAGTTGGTGCATTTGGCACATAATTTGGAACACTTGCAGCAGTCAATTGTTTTCTTGATTGCACATCGATGCAGGCGACTTCAGGCGGTGAAGAACCTGGACTGAGACTAGCTGTTGAACATGGTAGATCGGTCGGTTTGCTCAAATCTAATGACCGCATCGTCGTCTTCCAGAAAATTGGAGACTCGGCAGTGGTGAAGATCATCGAGGTTCAAGGCCAGCTCTTGGTATAAGACATGTCGAGATCACAGCCCAGACGTTTCACTGCTGCCCACCCAGGGTCTCACTTCGATTCTATAAGTCCTCATCATCTGCATCTCCCTCGTGATCTCGTCGTCGCTTCACTCTTATTCTCCTCTCGATTTAATTCTTCCCAGTTTCTGTTCATTTACTCAACAATGAATTGGATGGATGCTGCGGAATATTTGGCCGAGTAAAACTTTTATTGTGAACTAAGGCCCCCGAATAGGAGAGATCAAGGGAATTCAAACATATGGAGGAGGTACGCAAGCATCTTGAAGCTATTTCAAGCTACAAATCTGGCATCTTTCAAACAGCAAATTATAAAGCCTAATAGCTACTATTTTCGAATTGATCGCCTTTGACAGCAATAAATCACGACCTTCTATAAATCACAACCTTCCCACTTCTTTCCACGGTGTAGGTCGCCGGTCGGCGTATGCTATTCACCCCTTGTTTGCAGACACTCCACACTTGCAGCAAAATGTGAGCACGATTGCTTAAGTAATGGATACAATACACTAATTGCAAACAAACAGAATGTTTTGTGCACTTAAGAGCACGTCCGCAATGAATATAAATGGGGAATCAGCACCAGGCAAAATGAAAGAAATCTTACAAAATGCAAACTGCAAAGGATTATGTAGAAACAGAAATAACCACTGCATTTGCTCGCTTATATCTCGTCTTCCTCGAAAATATCTCGTTCGGGGTAGTCCCCAACCTGGAACACCACATAACGATGAGAAAATTCAAGTTAAGGACAGTGGCAGTTCAACAAGCAAAGGCCACAGAACCCAACTCTGGTTAACAAGGCCAATTTCGTTTGGAATATTTGCAAGCATTTCTATTAATCCCTAAATGAAGAAAAATTCAACATATGAAAGTTGCCGCATCTCACATTTTATATACATGTCTCTTAGCGTGAACATGAATTTTTTTTTTTTTGGCCAGCGCACGAACAATAAATTTCAATGCAAAAAGTATGTTTCGAGAGAGATGCGCGCACATCCATAGAAAATGATGCCTCACTTTTGGCAATTTTTACAGTTCATCAATTGGCTCATAATTCACACATCTAGCAGTAGCAGTAGTAGTACATTTTAAGTATTAGATATAATACCATCATTAAACTACAGATGTCTCCTGACCTTGACTTTGTCTGGTCTGACCATTGCACCGTGAAGTGGAGGACACTTGAAGTAGCGTGTCCCTTTTACCCTGCAACATCAAAATGTCCGGTAAATATTTAAATGCGCAGGGACATCCATGAGGAAAGAACTTACTCATGCTAGCACAAGCAGATGGCAGCAAGCACGCATGGAAAGAGCAGAAAATAGCATGTTATTCTTGAGAATCTTTGCAGGAACAGTATTTATATGCCTTTCAGTCTATCAATCATTGCGACCTGAGAAGCCAGAGTTTCGGAGATCTAAGAAAATAGAGTTGGCACAGCTCAAGGGTAAAATTATACCCTTGAGCCTTTATTTTTCCTCCTGTTTTTAACCGGTGTTTTCAGCTTATTGTGGAATTCGACCATTTTTCGGAATAAGCAAGCAGGGTATAGTCGCGGCCTGTGAATAGAGCCAGGCCTAGCTCTTTAGGAAGGCTTTGTTCGGTGGAAAACAGAGAGCAAGAAGAGAAGTATATCATATGTTTTCCAATTTGGGACAAAGATTTTGGCATAACAGAACAAGCTTCAAAATATGATATGTTGCTTAATAGTGTTCATTGATCCTTTCATCTATCTATCACTACAAGCACAGTATTGACTTTGTTAGCTATGTCATTCCTATAATAACTCCTTTTCTCCACCAATGAACGCTAGAGTTGTAATCAGACTGACAGTGGGTCAATGACAGTGACAAGTATACATAACAACTCAAGTAAATGCCAAGAGAAAAAATTGTTACGAGGTACATACATGCCATCATGCTTTCCCAATGGTTCATCATATTGAACTCCAATCCAGAAACCGGGTGCAAGAGATTCTGCTTTACCCACAAATTTTACTACTCCTCTTTTAGCCCCTGGCTCAACTTCACATCTATCTCCTACCTTAACAATCAAAGAAGACAAACCAAAAATTATGTCCATCCTGTTAGCAAGGCACAGAAACAGTACAAAATATGAGAGAAAGACAGCAAGAAACAAGACAAGGAAGAGAAATAGAACAAGTCTAGAAATGCCTCTGCGCCTGTAATAAGAAAACTTCGGCACAAATGTATGTGTTCCATTTCACTTTCAAATAACAGGTCAAAATACAGATCTTATACCAAAAATGACCTCTACAGCAATCGATCCTATTGAGTTAATTTGGCATCAACCATGCTAACAAAAAGAAACGTGGATAGCAATTATTGACTAACAGTTAAGACTGCCAAAAAGTTGTCTAGTTTTAGTTTCTCTTGGATATGGAATTATCCTAACCAAAGCAGATGATAACTATTGCATGCAATATTTCGTATGATGAAGGGATACTTCAGAAAGGAACCCAGATTCATTGATCTCTTCAGCGATGTAAAATAAGATGCTAGGATGATATTTTAATATACTACTGTCAGAGCACTCAGAGTGATCACTGCTCTTTCATTTTATTTTTTATTCTCTCATACCTCCTTTCTACCAAGAAAGCTTCCCCTACTCATAGACATATTTTATGAGATATATGAATAGCTTCATATAAGAGACAGTTGATGACCAAAGGAAAAGTAACCAAACTAACTGACCTTGACATTCGTGCAGAGTTCTCCCAAGTAGTTGTCTGTTACCTGTAGATAATAGTAGTGGAAAACTTCAAATGCTTGATCCACAAATATTCTTGAATAAGGACAAGGGATCATTGATTGGACAAGCATGATGTGGAAACAGGACCCAAAAAAAAAACCTTCCATGACTGGCATAAAAAGTACATTTGATAAGGGGGAAAATCAATGTTCTTCAGAAACATGACTTAGGAGGTAGTACCTTTCAGCTAAGTCAAACTCGAAAGGTTACCTTCGGCTCAAAAGCTGATGGATTTTGGGATGCGATTTTTTCCTTAAATTTTTTGAAAGTTCCTGGAAAAGAAAAAATGCATCTTCAAAACCATTCAATGACAAGATGAAGCAGTAAAATCAGAAAACACAAATGTGCACAATAAGGTATGAACTGTAGGATACATATGTTCAAGAATTAACTCCTTCATCATTTGCACTCTTAATATTATCATCCATTTTACCTGGCAGGACGGTACAGGCCGATAGATTATCCATTTTTAATTAATAGTATAAGCACAGATTATTCCAAAACAAGCAAATCTCTTGTTATGCATTTGCACCAACTTGTTCTTGATAACATTGTACATAGGAAATTGATTAAAAAAAAATTTCGGTCCCCATGATTAAAAGTATGATACACGTAAAGTGAATGCAAATGACTAGATGAGCTTTATGATAAATATACTTCAACAAACGGATGGGAAAACATCATGCTAAGAACTCACCGTCGCGTTTATCATAAGCTTCATCAGAAATTTGATATTTTTCCACCAGTGAAGTATCTTCTAGCCAGCCGCCAGAGGTGACAGATGATGGATCAAGATCTATAATATGCAACCGATACCTTTTAAGAAAAAAAGAACACCGAGCTATACATTAATTAATAAACAAACAAGACAGAGGTCCAAAGCAAAAAGAAATTTCATGCCAAAAATCGCCAGTTAGCAGTTGATAAATTAGGAGAAAACAAGAACATTCACTAACGGTGTTCATATAGATAACAAAATCACAAGTCACAAGCAAAACGCAGCTTTATTCCTTGCCTAAAAGATGGTCCGGTTAATCATGTAAACAGAGGGGCGGAATAGTATTTGTCTATTCTTGGTTTGGAAACAATTCTACTGAACAAATACACAAATTTCAGCGTGCCACATGCCACAATCAAACAGGGACTCCAGAAAATCTCAAGCATTCCAAAATGCACATCCAACATACATCAAATTGCAGAAATGGAAACCGACCCATCAAGTGGAGAATAGAAACCGAGTGGCCTGGAGTTATCATCCAAGTTGGAAACTTTGGAGCCAGTGTCATCATAGAGCTCGAGGCACATTGAATCCACGGACGTCCCGCATTTCCTCCAGAGCTTCTCCTTCACAGACTCCACCGGCGTCTGCCCATCAACAGGAAAGTAAAGGAACAGACCAAAAAAAAAAAAAAACAGCTTCATCAGATTCAACACTCGTCAGATTCCCTCCATAGAAAGAAAACATCAAGATCGAACTGGAACCTGACTGCGAATCAAACCCTGAAGCTAAAATCCCTGCCATCACCACCCAAGAACGAGAACCCGATGGAACGGTTACCTGAAGCGAGAGACGGATTTCGGAAGAGAAGGCCTTGAGGTTGGAGTGAGAGAGTCGGAGAAGCACGGACTCGTCCCCCGGAAGCTGCTGTAGGCGGGTCGCCATCCTTGTGCGTTGCTCTGCTCCTGCTGAATCACCCAGATAAAGAAAGATCGAAAATGCTCGATCTGGACTCTCTCAACGGGTTCGAAATAGCGAAACGCGAACGGAGAAGCGAGTTCGCCAAATGACAGTGCTGAACCCAGAGAGTCTCTCGCTCGCTCGGTTGAGTTTTGATGGGGAACAGGCCCGTTCAACGGGCGTACACGCCTCTTAACAGTGGGGAGTTTCCCAAAAAAAAAAATTGGTTCAGAGTCCTTCATTTTTCTCCAAATTTTAGACATTTGGCTTCACTTTTCCTATTTCTCTACCTGTTCGCGGAGAAATCGATCCACGAAAACTTCATTGGGATGGCTTTGCCACAACCATTTCCCGTTCGTAGAAAAATAATAGTTTGAAATATATTTTTTTAGAAAAGAATGTGTTATCGACAAGAAAAAAATCAGCCCTCGATAAATATTTCATTATTGAAACTTATATTTAAATATTTGCACCAATGATAAATGCATTTTCGTTTATTCATTTTTGTAATCGATATAAACGACCACTTTTGGATAAAGTTCTCAAAATCGTCCATTTTCAATAAAACAAATGCGCTCGAGTTTCCTTTTAGGTTTTGTTTGTTTAGTAGAAAATGTGACGTTTTTGAAAAATATTTTTCGAAAAGTCATTTTTCAATATTTTTTCGATGTATGATTAAACCCTGAAAATGAGCTGGAAATATTTTCTGTTGTTTGGTAAGGAAAAATTACATTTGATTTTCTATGGCGTCGTTTGGTTGAAAATTGCTGACGTGAACCAGCCCAAGGCCGGTGAGCTTGTCCCTCGCCCCGTGGCCGGCGACCAGAAGAAAGACAAAAAAGAAAAGTATAAAATATAAAAATGTTATTGGAAAATATTATTACTATTAATTAAAAGGAATGTGAATGAGTGCAGGGACGAAAGAGAAGGGAAATAATTTATTCTTTTCTAATTTTCTCCATTTTTTATTGTGTTTTTTTTTTCCATTGGCGAAAAATATTTTCCTTGACTAGTTTATTTCCTGTGAACCAATAATCGAAAAGTTCGAAAACTTTTTCATGAAAATTATTTTTCGTGAAACAAACGGAGCATCAATTCAATCAACTTCTATTATGGAAAAAAAAAATGGAAGGTATTGTGGCGGGCCTGGTCCCACCTAGTCGTTCGACTAGGCGAGCCTTGATGGCAAAATAGGCCCAAACTCGGGCCTAGGTAGGTAGGCCTGGATAGAGTAAGGGCGCGCATGGCAACACTTTTGCTTCAGAAATCAACTTCTAGCTAGAAGTTGATTTTTTTACTTCTCCTCAGAAGCAGAAGTTGATTTTTCTACTTTTGCTCCAGGAATTGATTTCTGATCAGAGAAATTCGTTTGGTAACGGTTGAAAATTTATACTTCTGAAACATTATTAACACAAAATCTTCTATGAAAAATTATTGTCAGCGGCCGAAAAATTTCTACTTCATTTTTTAACATTTTAAATTTCTTTAAAAAATAAATTTTATTTTTTAAAAGTAAAAAATTATTATTTATTTTTTAAAAATAAAAAATTATTATTGATTTTTTACTCCGGCGGCCGGAGACAGCGACTCAGCGGCTGCAATCGACGGAGGTCGGCGGTAGACTGGCGGCGCGGTGGTCGCAGGGGGGGGGGGGGGGCGGCGAAGGTCGGCGGTTGGCAGCGGATGGCGGCGGTCAGCCATTGGCGGCGGGGGGCAGCTCTCGCGGCCGGCGGAGGTCAGTGGTGGGCGGTGGTTGGCGGCGGGGGGCAGTCGAAGGGGGCAGCGGTGGGTGATGGCCGGCGGATGGCGGAGGTTAGTGGTGGGCGGTGGTTGGCGGCGGGGGGCAGTCGAAGGGGGTAGCGGTGGGTGATGGCCGACAGAGGTCTACGGTGGACGGCGACGGGCGATGGTCGTGAGCGGCAATGGGCGGCGACCGATGGAGGTCGGTGATTAGCGGCAGGCAGCGGTGGTCGGCGATTGGCGGCGGGGGGCGGTGGTCGCAGGCGGCGGTGGAGGCAAGCGTGGTCAAAAAGAGGGAGATGGAGTAATGAAAAGAGGGTGAGGCGAGAAAAACTTCTTGAGTTGAGAAGCAATTTTTTTTAACTTCTCAAATTGGGAGTAGAACAACTTTAGAAATGAAAATTCACTTTAGAAGTAGAAATTTCTTTCAGAAGTAAAAAATTTTACCAAACGGATTTCTGCTCCAGAAGCACTTCTGGAGCAGAAATCCACTTTCCGGAAGTGTTACCATGCGCATCCTAACTTCTGGAGCAGAAATCCACTTCCAAAAATGTTACTATGCGCACCCTAAATAGATATTACCATCTAGAGAATAGGTGGGTTTGCATGTGAACCTAGTAGCTTGGCGGGCCGGGCCGGTTCGGTTTCTGATTCGAAACGCAGAATTGCTACCCAAACCGAACTGAAACAAATCAAATCGTAACCTATTTTCTTTTTCATCTTCATCTTCCGTCTCTATTTCTGTCTCATGTCACACTCTTTGCAATCTCTTTTACTCAAGAGTCACGAACATTGGCCGTCCTCTCTTGGCCTTGCCAATCTCCTGCCTCGAGCTTCGTGACTCCGCGCGTGCATGTGGGAAACCGCAAAAAGAAAAAGTGAAAGGAAGCAACAGATCCGATTCTTGCGTCCACCGACGCGTGAGGGTGAAAAACCGAAGGGACAAACCCGGTTCCTAGGTCCACCGTCGAACCGGCCGATTCGGCCCTCATTTGGTATGTTCCTAGTTCCAACTCAGTAATGGATCTCGTCTTAGAACCGGTCACCTCTGACATCTCGATGGCAAGAATATAAGTTTCTTGGTCTTTCTTGAGATTTTAGGGCTGCACGTTAAAATTTTAAATGTTCATCCATTTCTGTCTCTAAAAACACAAATTTTTAAAGCAGCTCGATGAATCACATATTTTTTTCTAATTATTAGAGCAGCAAGTCCTGAACTCAAATCTTTACAAACCTCTTATTTACGTTTCCAATCAGATGTTTCAACGCTCCATTTTTAGACCAAAATCTAATGTATAAGCGAAGGAGAATGCAGGAATTATTAGACATCAAGTCACGCATTTATCTAAGAGCTTAAATTCTTAGGTTATCGGTATTGGTCGATCAGTCGAACCATCAAGGGCCAGACCATGATTAGTGCACATGAATAGAAGCTACGGTCCATATTGGGCTCATTTCACACGGTCAAAAGATGAAAGTATGGGTTAAGGACTATTGTGGCGGGCTATCACTATGCTATTCTGGCCTAAGAATGGTATACCATGGTCTATACTCTCAAAAACTGAAGAGGCTTGGAATCAACTACTAAGATGTACTTCTCAGTGAGCAAATTGGAATTTTTTTTTTTTGGAAAGAAACTCTCTTTAAATTTACATGAACAGATAGATTTAGCTCAAACAGGAACCTTTTTTTTTACACAATTAGTTCGAAAAAAATTATCAGAAAATGCTAATGAATTTGCAAATTATATTGCCACCAATGTCGGCAGGAAAAATTTGTCTTTAAGGATTGGAGGACGCTACCGCCCACCTTTCTTCCGAATTGCTCTATCAAGCAATAGATGGACCAAGCCTAGTCTCCACTGATAGAGCAGATCAAATCAGAGACTCGAGATTTCGAAACCGTTTGATTTACAACATATTGGTTTATGATTCGTCTATCTGTCAAATTTCTCTCGAGTACAGTATCTCGTCTCTTTTGTCCTCTCACGCTCTCTGTCTTTTGATTTTCCTCTTTTTTCTGATGAGTGCTGATGATCATCCTCCACATCGTCAAAACCAAAATTGGCAGGAACCCATCTCCATGTCGAACGTGTGTACACGAAGCAACTGTCTCTTCATCTTCTGTTTAACCGTGTATGTATGATCCAGCATCGAAAGCCCTTCCTCTGTGTATACTACTTTCGTCGGAAAAAAGAGTAAGAATTTCCGGGGGCAGCTTGATCAGACCACAGCGGCAATGTCGCTGTACCTGGGCCTTGTTCTGTCGGGGGAAAGGTTCCCTTCCATGGCCTTTCTCTTGCTATTGCCTGATGGTCTTGGTGATGATTGTTGTTGATGGTGTTGGACCTGTTGTTGTTGCTGTTGTTGATGCTTTTGTGACTTAATCTCTTCTTCATCTTCTTCTTCTTCATGTTTCTCTTGTTCCTGATCCTTAGGTGCGGCTTTCATCATGTGGGGTCTAAGCCTTGTCAGATCTGATTGCCTCACTGGCTTCAAGAAAAATTCTTCTGCTCCTTCTTCTAAGCATCTGGAATTTTAAACAGCAATCATACCGAATGAAGAAGATTAGTTAAGCCTCATAGTCTACCAAATTAATCAGATTCCCTACACTTTCTTGAGAATATTGAGAAACGGGTTCTTTGTTTTTACCTGCTGATCCTGGAAGGAACATTTTCAGATGACATGATGACCACTGGGATGTTTCTTAAAGATGATGATTCCTGCACAGTCAAGAAAGTCCTATAAATATTTTCTACTTTCCATATTTTGAATCAAATATTGCAAGATTGTCCTCAGGGGCACTGAGTGTAAATAGGAATCAGCCACAAAAAGTGCAGGTGGAGTTAACCAAAGAAAGGAAAGTGCAGATCTTGAAAGTTATATGCATCAGTGGGATTACAGGACCGGCAATGGATTTCACAAATATTCTCTCTAAGAGATTAATCATTGATATTCCCAAGCAAGTGGCAGCTGAAAGTACACTCCTTTTCTCAACTAATATCAATTTTGGAATGTGGAATCCGTATGAAAAATCATTTTTTGAAAGTCCTACCAATTGTTGGCAGACCAAAACTTTCCAGGAAAAGAAAGTGATTCAGATGGGTGGAGGGAAAAAAAAAAGATTGTACCTTGATTTTCTTTAGCAAGTCATAGCCCGTCATTCCAGGCATACAGTAGTCTGTTATGATGAGATTCACTTCCAATTCCTGCAAAAAAAACACAGAAACACAGAAACAAGAACGGGGTCAGAATCACAACCCACAAAAGAAAAAGGTGAGAGCAGGACTGCAGGACAATACTCAGGAGCAACGCAGGATCTCCAAAAGAACACATGCCTGATGATGATTGTTCGTGGAAATGGATGGTGAATCAGAGTTGCTTTCATCATCCTCATGTAAGCCCAGAAATTCTAGAGCTTTGCTGCCAGAATCAACTGTAGTAACTGCCATTGAGAGAAAAAAAAAAAAAAACAAGCATTTGAGAGCAAAGAACCGAAATATCCAGAAAGTAACAGGAGGAAACTTCAACAAGGAGCAATCACCATCACAGAATTCCCCCATTTTTCCAGGTGGAAAATGAATCTGGGTTTGGAAAGAACAAATGAAAACAAAACAAAAAAAAAACGAAAAAAACCAAATCACCTTGATATGAGGAGGTCTTGAGGAGCCTCTCAATCAGCTTCCTGTCTATGATGTTGTCATCAACAGCTAAAACATGAAACTGTGACTCTGCTGCGGCCATGCCCATTGGGACCAACGTAAGAAGATCTGAACAATATGAGATTCAGAAGGAGGAGGAGGAGGAGGAGGAGGAGGAGGTGAAAGCGAGTTTATTTTTGCCTTTGGTGGTAGTTTGGTGGTTTGGTTCTTTTGTGTACTTATTGTGGAAGGGAGGTGGGGGAGGAGAGAAGAGGCTTTGTATTGAAAAGAAAAGCAAGACCCACCAAAATCCACACCACCCCACAAAGCAAGATCTGACCAGATTTTCATCCCAAATCTTCCAACTTGATTTTCAATTACAGGACAAGCAATGCAAAATCAAACAAAACAACAAAAAAAAGGGGATAAAAGAGAAAGATATGGGTCATTTAAGGGAGTGAATTTCAAGGGGCTGTTTTTTTAAACAAGGTGAGGTGGAGGGGTGGACCATGATTATGAGACCTGAGATTTTGGCCACTAAAGAACAAGGAAGGAAGGGGAAATTAAAAGAAAAAATAAAAGAGAGAGAAATTGAAGTTTGGAGAATGTGAAATTGGGAGAGTTTGGGAGTTGTTTTCCTTCATTGGATTTGGAGGAAAGCAAGGGGGCCAAAGGAAGATTATGGCGAGAGGTGGGGGGCCCACATGAAATCCTCCCAAGAGATACGGGTGATGTCACCAAGTTGGTGCCACTTTTCCTTTTTTCCAATTCTTTTCCTTTTCTGTCAAAGGGGTTGGAAGAAAAATTGGTATCATGTGGGAGTGTTTAGAATATCTTTGGAGGCAGGTAGGGGCAGTGGTGCAAAGAGAGGGCAATTTCTCTTGATTCGTGTGTGTATGTATGTACATATGTACATATGTACATATGTATTTGTTATTCAAGAAGCACTCACATGTATGTGTTACGAATCGAGAGTTTATCTAGAGTTCCCACGATCTGTGCGGCTTTAGGAAGTGATTCCCAAGTCAGCCTACACACACGCTCACACTCACTCGAGGGTCAGGTAATCCGAGCCAAACCGAACACACTCACAATATTACACGACCAAAGAGAGAGTGGAGGGAATCTGAATTTTATTGATGTTCAGATGATGTACAAGTGAGGGGGAGGGTCTCTATTTATACACAAAAGAGGCAACTCGCGGGTGACTCTCGGTCTGCCCGTGTTTGTCATGTTCTAGTCATCTGCTAGTATTTTGTCTCGCACTGCACGTTGCATGCATCATGCACGTTCGCCCGTGGATGAATCTGGACACTACCCAGCTTAAGAGTCGCGTCTGTTCGCTTGCCCAACCTTCTTGGATAATGCTCGGCTGGGTTGGGTCGGTTTGGGCCACCCAATACCATCCCGTCTAATCCATGGATCGATCCGTGCATCATGTCCTGGCCCATCCTGGTTGGAGGATTCATCGGGCCATGATATTCTCCCCCACTTAAACAGGCAACGTCCTCGTCGCCTTTCTTAGTATGAAAGACCTCAATGTATTTTTGGAATTGCCATAGTGCTTCTTCAGGTTCCCAACTATTCTCACTTTCAGGGAGGCCCTTCCATTGAATCAAGTATTCACGCTTAGGCACATGGTAACGCTTCCTTATGACTCAATCCGCCAGAATGCACTCGACGTCCCGATCGTAGGATGTCTTCGCCCCCAAGGGCGCCCGCTGCAATTCCCCCTGTTCCGGCTCTTCCTCATCCAAGTGAAATAGCTTAAGTAGGCTCACGTGGAACACCGGATGAATCTTCAATTTCGCTGGGAGTTCCAGCTTATACGTCGCTCATCCGATCCGTCGCACCACACGGAACGGTCCCTCGTATCGACGCAACAGCGCTTTATGTACCCCCTTGTACCGTAGGGGTAGCTTGCAAAGCACTTGATCTCCGATTTAGAATTTTACGTGTCGACATTTTCGATCGGCCCACTTTTTCATTCTCTTCGAAGCCTTGTGGAGATAAGTACGAGCCAAATCAGCTTCCTCTTGCCACTCTCTAGCCCATTGGTGTGCTGCCGGACTACTCCCCCGATAGCTCGTTGCAACCGCATTTGGAGTAAGCAGCTGTTGTCCCGTAACGATCTCAAAGGGACTCTTCCCCGTTGATTTGCTTCGCTGCAAGTTGTACGAAAATTGAGCCACATCAATCAATTTGGCCTAATCCCGTTGGGTTACACTCACGTAGTGTCGTAAGTAGAGTTCAAGGAGCGCATTCACTCGCTCGGTCTGGCCATCGATTTGCGGGTGGAGACTAGTAGAAAAGTTCAGCTCGGTGCCGAGCAGCTTGAAAAGCTCAATCTAGAATCTACCCATGAACCGAGAGTCTCGATCGCTCACAGTCGTCCGTGGCACACCCCTGTGCTTCACAACATGCTTTAGGAACAACCTGGCCGCCCCCTTAGCTGGGCAATCATCTGTGGCCGGCATGAACGTTGCATACTTCGAGAATCGGTCGACGATGACCATCAAGGTCCAACATCCTTCGGACTTGGGTAATCCAACGATGAAGTCCATTGATACACTTTCCCACGGCCTCGTCGGGATTTGCAATGGTTCGAGAAGCCCAGCAGGAGATTTTTGCTCCAATTTGTCTTGTTGACACACGAGGCAAGTTCGCACATAAGCTTCCACATCGTCTCGCAAATGCGGCCAAAAGTATTGATCTTCTACGAGCACTATTGTGCGACGGACTCCAGGATGGCCCGCCCATTTAGAATCGTGGCATTCTCGCAAGATCTCCCCTCGCAGCTTTTCGAAGGATTGGACGTAGAGCCTCCTCCCTCTAGTGTAGAGGAGGTCGTTCTCACACCAAAACGTCCGGGTTTTGCCTTTCCGAACATAGTCGAGCAGCGTCTTTGCTGCGAGGTCGTGTTGTAGCCCTTCTTTAATCCTTTCGATCAGAGGACATTCCGGCCGGCTCATCGAGGCCAGCTCACTCTTCCGACTCAAGGCGTTCGTACAAAATTCATCTTTCTCGGCTTATATTCCAACACGTAGTCGAACTCGGTCAAGAAATCTTGCCAACGAGCTTGCTTCGGGCTCAGCTTTTTCTGTGTTTGAAAATAGCTCGTGGTGATGTTGTCCGTCCTTACGACGAACCGTGACCCCAAAAAATAATGTTTCCACGTATGGAGACAATACACCACCGCGGTCATCTCTTTTTCTTGGACGGTATACTGTCACTCCGTTTCGTTCAGCTTTCAAGACTCGAAAGCCACAGGATGCCCATCTTGCATCAACACGCCCCCTATGGCAAAAGCCGAGGCATCGGACTCCACCTCATAGGGTTTTGTGAAGTCAGGCAGCACGAGCACCAGTTCTTCAGTCATCACCCCGCTTCAGGTGATCAAATGCCTTCTAGTTTTACTCCATCCATCCCCGCGTCGTCCCTTTCTTGAGCAGGACCATGAGTGGTGTTATGATATCTGAATAATCTCGAATGAATCGTCGATAATAGTTCGCCAAACTAAGAAACGATCTCAGCTCCGTTAGTTTCGTCGACGGCTCCCACTCCGTAATGGCTTCCATCTTCGCTGGATCCATCCTTACACGTCCGCCCCCGACAATGTGGCCAAGGAAGGGCACTTCGGGCTGTGCAAAGGCGCACTTCTCCTTTTTCACGTACAGCTCATTCTCCCTTAAGACCTGGAACACCTGTTTGAGGTGCTCGATATGCTCCTCGAGTATCCGACTATAGATAACAATGTCATCCAAGTACACTACAACAAACCGGTCATGGAACGGTTGAAGTACATTATTCATGAGCATACAAAACGTCGTTGGGGCGTTGGTTAGGCCGAAAGGCATAACGAGGAATTCATACAAGCCATAGCACGTCACACACGCTGTCTTTGGTTCATCCCCCTCAGTGATTCGAACTTGGTAATACCCTGACTGTAGATCAAGCTTCGTGAACCACCGAGCACTCCCAAGCTGATCGAATAGATCTGCAATGAGAGGAATGGAATACTTGTTTTTGATAGTCAGCTTATTCAACGCCCGATAATCGATGCACATACGGAGAGAGCCATCGAGTTTCTTTTGGAACAACACTGGCGCACCAAACGGGGCTTTCGAAGGTCGTATATAACCTGCATCGAGGATGTCTTTGAGCTGCCTTCTCATTTCCTTTAACTCTAGAGGTGCCATGCGGTACGGCGCCATGACAGGCGGTCGAGCGTCGGGAACTAACTCTATCAGATGGTCCACCTCCCTCTTTGGTGGTAACTTCGTTGGCAACTCGGGCGACATTACGTCCTTGAACGCGTCGAGGACCAGCATCACCTCCGTCGGAGTCTCCACTCCAATGATCTCTAGATCTTAGGCTTCAAGACAGCTACGTGGGTCTCCTCTCCTTTTTGAGTTCCTTGGGAGATTTGTATGGCTGAGATCATCTTCCGATTCCATCCTGGTTCACGATCCAACGGGACCGCGCATTGCGCCTGGGGATCCAGGATGCACATACTATCCATGGAAGGCACCACCACGCCGTTTATCCGCTCAATAAACCCCAGCCCGATGATGATGTCGTAGTCATCGAGAGGGACTACATCAATATTTCCCCGGCCTTTCCACTATCCCACAGCAAGTTCCACGTCTCTAGCCAAGCCGAAGGTAGGAACTTTCTCCGAGTTCACCGTTTTTAGCCACCCATCTCTTTTCTCAACTCACAAGTCGAGTTTCTTCGCGGCCTCCTCCGATATGAACAGATCGGAAGCGCCAGTATTGATGAGAGCACTCATCGTGGTACCCGCTATCGTCACGGCTGCGAACATCATTCCCTTGGGCTTAATCGCCTTCTTGGACTGAATGGCGTTTAGGATCCTTACCCATCCCACCTTTGCCGCTTCCTTTTGTTCTTCGTCGGCCTTGATAGCAGCCGCGACTCTCTGGGCTTTGGGACAATCCCGAAACTTGTGTGGACCTTGGCAAAAGAAGCACTTGAAGGGGATGGGTCCACCTCCTTTTTGTCCACCGTGGCTAGATCCCGCTTCATCTCGGGTGTGGGGTGTTGGGTGTTTTCTGCCATTGTGGCAGTGATGCTTGTTGCGATCTCCCCCACCAACACCCTTGCCCCCCTTATGTCGAACGTCCATCTTTTTCGAGGCACTCATTTTGAACTCCACAAGTGACTTAGCCACCGTCAAAACCGATGCGAGATCTCTCGCATTCTGCCGCTTCAACTCGTTCTTAGCCAACGGTTTGAGGCCACCCACGAACTGGTAATACGCCTCTGTGTCGTTCATCGACGGGATTTGAAGTTTCAGCTCTGAAAACTTCCTCACATACTCCCGAACCGCGCCCTTTTGTTCAAGGCGTCGCAGTTCATCCCGAGCTTCCTCCTCCGCATAAGCAGGGAAGCACTGCTTCCGAAACTCACCGATAAATGCTTCCCACGTATTGATAGGCTCGGCAGTCCTATCTGCGCTCCGTGTACGCCACCACAGCAGCGCATTCTCGCTCAGGTACATCGCCGCGGTATTCACCCGCGTGGCCTCATCACGAATCCCACTCGCCTCAAAGTACTGATTCAAGTACCAGAGGAAATTATCCACGTCTTTGGCCATCCTCGAGCCCTTGAACTCTTTGGGCCGAGGGACGTCCACCCTTGGCTGTGCCGGGAGCACCCCGTCTACATGCCCTGCTTTAAGCGCAGCCACCTTGGCTTTCAGCTCAGTCGATTCAGCTCGTAGCTCATTGAGCTCCACACGAACAGCTGCCACCAAGACCTCACTCTTCCGTTGGTGGCCCTCCAAGTCATTGAGGGCGCCTCTGACTTGCCCTTGGAGTTCACTCGTGCTGTCCCGAAGCTCCCGCACCATGGCGAGCAACTCCTCCTTCCCAGTCACGAGCCCCTTCAAGTCATTGGTCAGCTCCACAACCATGTCTTGCGACTCCGCAACAGACAACTCCATGTTGCCCATTCGGATCTCCATCTCGTGCAACACGTCTCGCGAACTCCTACATTCCTTCCTGGTCTTGGTGACGGTCTGCTCGGTTGGCAGGTCGGTGGTCCTTCCAGCTCGTTCATCATCGGACTTCTCCTCATGGACGACCACCGCATCAACCACCTTTTCACCACCTCTTGCCATCGTGTCAAGAGTCGAGCTTACTCAAGAATGAATCTGAACAAGGATCGAACTTGCTCTTATACCAAATGTCATGAACCGAGAGTTTATCTAGTGTTCCCACGATCCGTGCGGCCTTAGGAAGTGATTCCCAAGTCAGCCTACATACTCGCTCACACTCACTCGAGGGTCGGGTAATCCGAACCAAACCGAACACACTCACAATATAACACGACCAAAGAGAGAGTGGAGGGAATCTAAATTGTATTGATGTTCAGATGATGTACAAGTGAGGGGGGTCTCTATTTATACATAAAAGAGGCAACTCGTGGATGACTCTTGGTCTGCCCGTGTTTGTCATGTTCTAGTCGTCTGCTAGTGTTTTGTCTCACACTGTACGCTGCTCACATCATGCACGTTCGCCCGTGGATGAATCTGGACACTACCCAGCTCAAGAGTTGCGTCTGTTCGCTTGCCCAACCTTCTTGGATAATGCTCGGCCGGGTGGGGTCGGTTTGGGAGGCCCAATATCATCCCGTCTGATCCATGGATCGATTCGCGCATCATGTCACGGCCTATCCTGGTTGGAGGATTCATCAGGCCGTGATATATGTATGTGTGACTTTGTTGCCTCTTTCATTTCATTCCCACCATGACCTATCACATATTTGGGCGGTCATTGACTTGCCTTGTTTGGCTCATTCTTATGGATATATATAATTCTTTCTTTTGGTTAGTGTGTAATGCATATTCTAATGGCCTGAGCCTACATTTGCCAAGCTATATGTGACAAAAGGATATATTCATATTCAAGAGTACGAGGCTCCGATGTGCTTTGAAACCGATCATATACCGTAAAACAAAAATGTGATTAATTGGGTACCGAGTGACCCGATCACCTGAATTTACGAATAAGAATAAGATCTTTTATAGAACAAGGGAGAACAAAAGAAGTGGAGCAAAATCAAGTCGATATCTCGACTCCTTGATTTATTGGTGCAATGAATTTTGAAAATGACATATTACGGCATAGTCAATTCAATTTTTTGATTGATGTATCTAGTTCAAGGGAAAATCTGGTACTTTTATGAATCAAATCTTTTATTGCATCCTAAAATTCTTTTGGCGTTCTTCGGGAACATAATTGCATTCTAAAATTCTTGATCGGTTCAACCAAATTATAAACTTTTACCAAAAAGTGAAATCAAGTCCTAAACTTCTCAATAGGTTAGATTACGACCAAAACTTTTATTGAAAACCGAATGCAATTTAGGTCATTCATCCAAAAGGCTTGATTGCAAGTTTTGAAAACGGCTGAGGACTTGATGGAACCAATTCTAAAAGTTTAGAACTTGATTACATTTCATAAACAAGACTTAGAATTTTCGGTGACTTTTTATTTTCCTGTTTATCAACAAGCTTAGTGGTATTTAGGGGAAAATCCATGAAAAATGCCTAAAACTTCATGTGAAAAAAGGGTTGACCTGAGTCTTAGTCTTGGTCAACGCAAAACTCGACCGAGGAGCTTTAACGAAGAAATTATGTCCATTTATTCCACAAGACAGTAGCAGTCCCACAATCAGAACTTATTGTTGAATAAAACCCTAACATTTAATTATACTCATGTTCATATGGAGTCAATGGTCTGCTGAAAATAATGCTCTTCTCGTCAAACAAGAGCATATGATTGACGTACATATTTACGAATTTTGGAAAGAAAATAATTAAATCCCCACATGGTCATAATTCTCTTTTATCGAAAAAATTATCTAATTAGTCATAAACCTAGGATGCCAACTTAATCATAAAATTTTCAATTTTGCCAATTTAGTCTTTGAACTTTTGCGTGAAATTTCAATATTGTCCTTTCCACCAAGTTTCACCGGGAATTGCTGACATGACGGTTCAGTCATCGCCGGTCATCCTAAGTGGCATACCGGAATGTCAGCGATTTCCGTTGGAAATTGGTCGGAATGACTACATTGAAATTTTACGTAAAAAGCTCGTGACTGAATTGAAAAAATTGAAAAGTTTAGAACTGAATTCAGATTCGGACATAAAATTTAGGATTAATTGGCTTACTTTTTCCCTCTTTCATATGAGTGAACCTGTTCAAAGCTCGATTGAATCAATCATCGATTACTTTGAAAAGCAGATGGTGGTTCTTCAATTTTGCACGCTTTCGGTTTGATTGATTAGCTTCAAAGCGACATGCAAATCTATTGCTCTTGTTCTCATTATTTCGAGAATCTCCACAGTAAGAACTTCAAGGTTAAGGAAGAATGAAGTTGATATTGATTTCATGGTAGTAAAATAGTGACAAATCACTTTATATATCATCCTTAAATTACAACACTTTCTATTGGATTTTCATTTATCTATTTGCTCGCTAGCTAATTCCATTTCATTTTTAATTTCGTCCACGTGGAGCGTGCTATTGTAAAATCGTCAGGATGCACCTAATTAATCGTTTAGCATATTTATGGGTAAACACCATTGAAAATCCAAACCGGTACTCCATGACATATTTACGAAAAAATAACTTTCTTCTTCCAAAAAAAACATTCAAGTCAGTACTGTTGATCCAAATCTACCCTCCGTTGGAATTCAAATCAATACCTTGTTAAACGGCATATATGTCAATACACATGGCAAACAATTGCAATACCGATCTGAATTGGAGAATGACATATCCGACGCGGAAAATTCACGCATGTGGCCACTTACGTACTTCAACGGAGAGTACAATGGGATCGGGGTACCAGTTCGAGATCTCTTACGAGATGAAAATTGGTTCGGGGCAAGTGTGTCGTGGGGAACCGGTTTGAAATTTTCTATGATCGGTTCGAGACCAATGTGTCATGGCGCTCTCGGAAATGGTTTTTCATGAAATGAAAATCAGATCGAAGTAAATATGTCGCGGAGTAACAATTTGGAATTTCCAATGGCATTCATTTTTTATTTATTTAAACTAATGTATTGATAACATATTCTCACGGAAAAGAGTGGGGAAAAAAAAATGGTAAAGCGGGGGAAATTGAGGAACAAAAGAATGTGACAGGAAACAGAGAATCGGGGTACGATGGTCTCTTTTCTCGGCAAAGATTCCCCGACAGATTATAATTCAGTGTAGCCCCCTCCCCCCCACTGGTTGCCCCCATATAAATCCACGTTTTCAAAGATTTTCAGATCTTATCTTCCGGGGCCCACCCGACCCACCCGACCCACCAACTCGACGTGATCAGAACGGTCCGATCGGGGGCGCGAGGAGGAGGGGCTTCGATTTGGAATGGTTAATCGGACCAATCCGAACTCAGAGTGCATGCCACGTCAGGTTACTATTGTAAACTTTCTTTTTAACTAGGGGATAGTGGAGGGATCTTGGTCAAAATCACGTGTTTTGAAAGTTTGATGTCAAAGGAAATCTTGTCAGCGTGAAATTGGATTTGATTGAATCGAGCGAAGTTGAATAATGGTGCCACCGGACGACGAAATTATTGAATTTTCGCATTGCGCGATATGATTTCGAGTATAGTAGAAGATAAGTGTATGATGTCGAGAAAAATTAATGTGTGTAATAGTTGTTTGGTATTTGCATCGCGATCTGGTGGAAAAGTTCTTCTCCTTCTAGAGTCTTCTCGTAGAGATTAATCTAACAAAGAACATTGTAACCGACGCAATTGCCTATATACATTTTAGTGGATTCAATGGGTTGATCTCGCTACAAACTAGGTCCATGTGGTAGAACCACATAGCAATTACGTGAGTGTGTGCTCTTTTCATTCGCACGATCGCCGAGTTTCCTAATAAACTAATATTGGAGCAAGGTTGTATAAATTTAGGATCCAATGACAACCATGGCATGCACACAGACAGTCGATGTGGACAAACCTTTGATCTGTTTGTTGCTAGGTGTGGCACAAATGGGGTTTCCGTGGCAGGTGATGATCAATATTGAGTGGGTTGATGTTCTTGCCCTTGTGTGGATCGAATGTTTAGATTTTGCGTGGGTCTATCGGTTCATTTCGTATTGGTCGTGGCTGTGGTCGGGGTTCTTGGTGGGCCGGTTTGAAATTCGTGGAGCGATCATGTCGAGGATAGATCTAGTGTGTAGATTGATCGGTCACCAATTCTAGATGAGTTGACTATAGCCAAATGTGTACACCCTAGGGTTCAAGGTCGACCGTGTAGTAATGTACGATTGATTTTTGGGGATTCAGTGTGTTGCTCTATACCGTGGAATAGACCTAAGTCGTCCACCAATGTAAGATATATCTCCCCATTTAAATTTCCTATCCTCATTGAAATTGATCATCCTTTTTCTTCCAAAATAATATATTTCCCAACTAGCTGAAGATTGAAATTAGGCTTTGAATCATTCTCCATATGTTGAGTGTGCAACTTGAACAGTGACATATATCATTATCATCCACAGCAGACGCACACAAGATACTGTCAAGCTCCGATGAGATCAGACGAGCATCGTGAAAAACGCGCCACCCAATGGTAATTTAAGAAAAAGAAAAAAAAACAAGCCATTGAAGCAAAGTAAAACTATAGACAAGTATCTAGGGTTAGCTAGAGACAGCCAATGGAAATGGAACATAATCTGGTTGGGCCTAAGAGATGGAGACTAGTCGATTGGGAGAAGGGAGAGGGGAGCGGGGTTAGGACAGTTCGTAGCCAATGTGGTTCCCCACATTTTCAGACAACAGTGTTTTTCTGGTCATGGCCATGGCACTGGCACAACCTCTCACATGTTCTCTCTCTCTCTCTCCCCCCCAGAATTTTCCTCCATCGGCACTTTGACCCCACCAAGAATGCCTTTTTCCCTTTGGAGTCTCCCTCCTTCCCTCAACCAATCGAATCTATCTCGGGATCTTGCCCCTTATTTATATTCTTCTTGTTCTGGTTTTTTTTTTTTTTTAATCTCATCATCATTACTTCCTTCTGTCAAAATAATAGTTTGAATTTACACAGGAGAAATTACGTCTGAAATTGCTGAATTTTGTTTTGGCATAAATGGGTATCAATTAGACAGTTAATGTTAGGATAAACACGAATACTACTGTACTTAATCATGGAACTTTTCATAATCAAATATGACATCAATTGAGCAATCGTTTGTTATGATAGTTATAATACTATTGCTACTCATCTTATGAAATATATCAGTTCTCTATTGATTCACAATACTTGCATAATTATGATTCGGCTTACGAGCATCACATCAATTGTAGTTATCTATCATAGTATTCCATAATTCCAATCGTACCATTAGGTATATGTTGGTTACTTAACGATTGTAATTAAATTATTTAACCCCCTATACTACGAGATGAACAAAAGAGATAAAGCGCAGTTTGAAAACAGCTAGTATTGTTTTTGCTGTAATAGCTATTAGATTGATGAAATATGAGTTGTGAGTTAAGATCGATAATATTGTAGGATCTGGATTACCTAACATTGAGGTTTCTGTGACATGGGTAACATTACTCAAATCAGGCTGTCCATTTTCATTTGGATGGCCAAGAATGTGCCACGTCATTTGTTGAGGAGGAGGGAAAAAAATTGGGTGGGAATTTTTTTGGGGTTTGAAAAATTTTGAATCCCAAACCTCTCTCAAATCAGGCCGTCCATTTTCATTTAGACGGCCTGATTTGAGTAATGTTACCCATGTCACAGAAACCCCAATGTTAGGTGATCCGCTTCCTAATATTGTAACGTAATAACCATGAGATTAATGATCCCTTTGGAAAAATTACCAAAAAAGTCCTAAATTTATTACAATTGTTCCAATTCAGTCATATTTTTTTTTTACCAATTCAATCATAAAATTTTTGCATTTGTGTCAATTCAGTCCATTTGGCCGGCTGGCACCGACATGGCCAATTTTAAAAATATTTTAAATATTTTTTCAATTTTTTTTATTTTTTATTTTTTATTTTTTCTTTCTTTTTTTCTTCCTTCTACCTCCATTCAGCCGCTGAGCCATGCGAGGTCGAGCCTCACCCAGCCATGGCGAGGCCGACCTTGCCTTTGCCAGATCTGGGCGAGGTTGCGCTTCAACGGCTGGCTGGAGGTAGAAGGAAAAAAAAAGAAAAGAAAAGAAAAAAAGGAATAAAATAAATAAATAATTAAAAATTAAAAATTGGTCACATCAGCGCCGCTTGGCCAAATGGAATGAATTGACACAAATGCAAAAAGTTTAAGACTGAATTAGCAAAATAAAAAGTTTAGGATAGAATTGACACAATTACAATATATTTAGGACTTTTTTGTGTGTGTGGTAATTCTCCCATTTCACACCCTTCTTGCCCTAGATTTCCTACTTGTTTTGCCCGTTTGAGCACGTACGAGTACGACGCGGCAAGACCACTGGACACGGCTTTTCAAAGTTGGGTGCTTCCCCATCATTCGGTTTCTGAATGTTTCCAGACAATTGCCGAGCAATTTACCCAAAAAAGGTGGGGAAGAGATTGAGAAAGAAGATAAAAGGAAAGAGATAGAAAGATTTGGTGTTGGATTTTGGAGTACTGTGACTGTGAGATTGGAAGAAAGTTGAGGGGGAAGGGCATCATCTCTGGTCATGCCTAACATGCCGTGCCACGCTGAAACTTGACCGCTAATAATGACCAGTTGGCTTTTGGTATGGTCCCCCTCCCCCCCCAGCCTCTCCTCGATTTCTTGCACTCGGCAGTCGGCACGATCGACCCGATTCATAGGATTCGTTGGATTATGTGGGTTCGACGTAGGATTCACGTGATCGGACGGATCTTATGAACCGACCTTGTATGAATCGGGCGATGGCGAATAATATTCCCCTTAATAAGGCCATCTTGTTCGATGGTCCCCGCACCATTAACAAATCCCGCTTTCGCATTCGACACTTTGAAGAAGAATCATTTGCTTATACCATAATGCAATGTCGAAAGCTACATCATGTGCTTAGATTTTGTGGAACAAGAGCACTCAGCTAGATTATACGAGATAGAGCACTAAAAGGGAGATTCGTGACCTAATCTTCTAGACATATTTTAACACACGTCGTGTTATCACCAGCATTTGATAACACGACGTTAATCTTACCTGTGAATCACTCTAGACATATTAGGTCACAAATCTCCCCTTTTTTTTGTTGTTGTTGTTGGGATTTGATGAATAATCCCATGGGAAGTGAATGAGAAATGAAAGAGGGAGAGTCCCACATAGGAAAAAGAGTAGATGGTGGATGGGTTTAAATATTGGAACTTCACAAATGGGTTTGGGCCCCAAGGGGCACCGCACTTTTGTGGACGGGGGAGGACCTACACAAAGGTGGATCGGTCCACACGCGCGCGCCGCCGCCGGCTCGGTTCGGGCCGGGCCCGGGTCCGCGCGTTTATTTAATTCCATCAATTTTATTTTTTATTCTATTCTTTTTAAATTGAAGGGACACGATTTGAATAGACATGTTGGACATTCTTTTTCACCGAACATACACGTTCGTTCGTGTCTATTCGAACAGAACAAGAACAGTTTTTTGGTTCGCATCCCTTCATCAATAGACATGTTCTGCTTCGTGACTCTTCACTTCATTGTCTATAAATACATAGAGAGTCCGTTACTTTCAAAACTACTGACATTCTTTCACAAGACATTACTCATCTTCATTTTGTGCGATTGTTCTACAAATTTGCGTTCGAAGGAGTCCTTTGAAGACGTACCGCTTCAAAGGAACGCGATCCGTTCTATCCTGGGAGACAATTGTCCGACGTCCTCGGGTACAGATTGAGGGGGCAAATTCGTCTTAAGGACACAACGACTTTCGTTGGGCTCGGATTAGTATTCTGATTTCTACTTCGCGTTGGCTGCAGGTTAGTCATTTTGTTCACATGTCTTTCTGTACGAACTTAGCCAAAGAGTATCGACAACAATCTTAAGACGAATTTCGTTATACTTCTTGTTTTTGCGCTTAGTTCGTATTTTATGTTGTTGTGAACATTCTGCCCTTCGTTCGTTCAACGATCTTTTTCGAACTTATATCGTATCGTTTATAAGAGTTGTTTTTCCGAGATAAATGTTTTTTTTTTCTCGTGAATATTGTGAGTATTCTGTGTAGTTGTTCATTTCGTATACTGTTTACGATTTGAAGAAAGTGTTCGGTTGGGCTTTTGTGTTAATCTTCGTCGTTTTCATTATTAAATTTTTATTTTCCATAGAAATGGCTTCGACTTCGACTCCGATCACCCCTATTCCGAATCATGGAGAAAAGCCAGAAAAGTTCAATGGTACGGATTTTAAGAGATGGCAACAAAAGATGTTGTTCTATCTCACGACCTTGAACTTGGCTAGATTCCTCAATGAGGATGGTCCTAAACTGGACGATGGAGAGACTAATAAGGAAAAGGTTGCTGCTGTGGATGCATGGAAGCATTCTGACTTCCTGTGTCGCAACTATGTCCTCAATGGTCTGGACAATACTCTCTATAACGTCTATAGTCCGCTGAAAACGGCTAAGGAGTTATGGGAGAGTCTGGACAAGAAATATAAAACTGAAGATGCCGGACTGAAGAAATTCATTGTCGGTAAATTTCTGGACTTCAAGATGGTTGATTCAAAGACCGTCTTAAGTCAGATTCAAGAGCTTCAAGTGATTATGCATGATATCCATGCTGAAGGAATGACTCTAAGTGAGTCATTTCAAGTGGCTGCATTCATTGAAAAACTGCCACCGTCCTGGAGAGATTTCAAAAATTATCTCAAACACAAGAGAAATGAGTTGTCACTTGAAGACTTGATTGTTCGATTGAGGATTGAGGAAGACAATAGGCTTTCTGAGAAGAAAGTTGGCAAGAACCTAGAGGTTTCAAGGGCCAACGTTGTTGAAGAAGGATCAAAACCCAACAAGAAGAGGAAAATGCCTAATAAGTCTGGAGAGGGATTCACCCAAGGCCTGAAGAAGTTCGTCGGCAAATGCTTTAACTGTGGAAAGTCTGGACATCGAGCCAAAGACTGCAGAGCGAAGAAAAGACAGAAAACTCAGGCAAATATGGTGGAAGAGATTTCCAATGGTGTTGATGATATCAATCTGTCTGCTATGATATCCGAGTGCAACATGGTGGGAAACCCCAAGGAGTGGTGGATTGATACTGGAGCAACTCGTCATATCTGTGCAAACAGATCGATGTTCTCGTCCTACACAACTGTGGGGGGTAATGAAAAACTCTATATGGGTAATTCATCGACCTCTAAAGTTGAAGGCGTTGGGAAGATTGCTCTAAAGATGACATCTGGGAAAATTGTGACACTGAACAATGTTCTTCATGTGCCAGACGTTCGCAAGAATTTGGTGTCCGGATCTCTCCTTAGCAAGAATGGCTTCAAGTTGGTTTTTGTATCTGATAAGTTTGTACTCTCCAAAAATGAGATGTATGTAGGAAAGGGTTATCTGAGTGATGGTTTGTTCAAGCTGAATGTAATGACTGTTGTAACCAAGGATGATATGAATAAAGTTGCCTCTACTTATGTGCTTGAGTCTCCTAATATTTGGCATGCTAGACTAGGACATGTTAATTATAAGTCAATAAAGAAATTAATTAGTATGGGACTATTACCAAAGTTTGACTGTCCAAGTGAAAAGTGCCAAGTGTGTGTTGAATCTAAGTTTTCTAAGCCTCATTTTAACTCAGTAGTTAATAGAGTCTCAGAACCTTTAGATTTAATACATACAGACATTTGTGATATGAAAACAGTACCTTCCAGAGGTGGTAAGAAGTATTTTATCACGTTTATAGATGACTGTTCGAGGTACTGTTATATTTATTTACTTAGTAGTAAAGATGAAGCTGCGAATGCTTTTAGAACTTATAAGTCTGAAGTTGAAAATCAGTTAAATAAGAAAATAAAAGTAATAAGAAGTGATAGAGGAGGTGAATATGAATTTCCTTTTGAGGAAATTTGTACCGAGTTCGGTATTGTTCACCAATTTACCGCTCCTTATACACCGCAATCGAATGGTGTGGCGGAAAGGAAAAATCGATCCCTAAAGGAAACAATGAATGCATTGTTGAACAGTTCTGGTTTACCGCAGAATTTGTGGGGGGAAGCTGTCTTGACAGCAAATTTTATTTTAAATAGAGTACCCCACAAAAAGACACAACAAACTCCCTATGAGAAATGGAAAGGCAGAATGCCTAACCTGAATTATCTCAAAGTGTGGGGGTGTTTGGCTAAGGTTGCAGTTCCTAAACCTAAAAAGGTTAAGATAGGACCGAAAACTGTTGACTGTGTTTTTATTGGATATGCTCAGAATAGCAATGCATATCGATTTCTTGTTCACAAATCAAAGATCCCAGATATACATGTTAATACGATAATTGAATCAAGGGACGCTTCGTTCTTTGAAAATATATTTCCGTATAACATAGTATATGAACCAATTGATAATAATAAGAGGTCTCGAGATACTATATCTAGAAGTGATCCAATGGAGGATGAACCTAGACGTAGTAAAAGGCAAAAGACTTCTACATCTTTTGGACCTGAGTTTCTGACATATTTGTTAGAGAACGAACCTCGGACATATAAGGAAGCCGTGACATCCCCAGAAGCCCCGCTCTGGAAAGAAGCTATCAATAGTGAAGTTGAATCCATCTTGTCAAACCATACTTGGGAATTGGCTGACCTTCCTCCTGGTAATAAGCCATTACAATGTAAGTGGATATTTAAGAGGAAAATGAAAGCAGATGATTCTATTGATAAGTATAAGGCTAGACTTGTCGTAAAAGGATATAGACAACGTGAAGGTCTGGATTATTTTGATACTTATTCACCTGTCACGAGAATTACATCTATACGGATGTTAATTGCTATAACAGCCTTGTATAGACTTGAAATTCATCAAATGGATGTCAAAACAGCTTTTCTAAATGGGGATCTAGAAGAAGAAATATATTTAGAGCAACCTGAAGGGTTCATTGTTCCAGGACAAGAGAATAAAGTATGTCGGCTTATCAAGTCACTATATGGCTTGAAACAAGCACCAAAACAATGGCATGCTAAATTCGACAAAGTTATGTTGTCAAATGGTTTTAAGATTAATGAGTGCGATAAATGTGTTTACGTTAAGAACACTCATAATAGCTTTGCCATTTTATGTCTATATGTAGACGACATGCTTATAATGGGCAGTGATAGTGAGATTATCAAAAAGATCAAATGCTTGCTCGCAAGTAAATTTGATATGAAAGATATGGGGATCGCAGATGTCATTTTAGGAATTAAAATCCGTAAAACGTCTGAAGGACTATCTCTATCTCAATCCCATTACATTGAGCAGATTCTTGAAAAAAGCAAGAATCTAGGCATATCACCAGTAAGTACACCGATAAATGTTAATTTACATCTTTCAAAGAATACTGGTGAAAGTAAGGCTCAAAATGAGTATGCAAGTATACTAGGCAGTTTAATGTATGTCATGAACTGTACTAGGCCGGACATAGCTTGTGCGGTTAGCAAGCTAAGTCGATTTACAGTTAGTCCAAATGAAAATCATTGGAAAGCTATGAAACATGTATTGGGCTACTTAAAGCATACTCAAGATTATGCTTTGCATTACACAGAATATCCAGCGGTACTTGAAGGATATTGTGATGCAAATTGGATAACCGGCACTAAAGACACAAAATCGACAAGTGGATATGTATTCACACTTGGTGGGGCAGCAGTGTCATGGAAATCATCCAAACAAACTTGTATTGCTAGATCCACTATGGAATCAGAATTTATAGCTTTGGATAAAGCCGGTGAAGAAGCAGAGTGGCTTCGAAATTTCTTGGAAGATATTCCTAATTGGCCTAAACCAGTGCCGGCTATATGCATTCATTGTGATAACCAAGCGGCAATAGGAAGGGCGAGAAATGTCATGTATAACGGTAAGTCTCGACACATACGTCGAAGACATGACACCGTAAGACAACTTCTTTCTAGTGGAATTATCACGATTGACTATGTGAAGTCAAAAGATAATGTTGCGGATCCATTAACAAAAGGCTTACCTAGAGAGATGGTTGTGAAAACATCGAAAGGAATGGGTTTAAGGCCTATAAATAAGTCGTCATAGCGGATACCCTACCTAGTTGACTGGAGATCCCAAGATCTAGGTTCCAAGGGACAACTAAGTTATGAAGACTGTGGAGAGTACTGTAATTTATTACTCATTCCTAGATAAAGACAGTACGAATATGTGAAGGTTAAGCGAAATCTTTTAATGATTCTGAATTGAGTATGTGAAATACTATATATTCAGAAATCACCTATGTGAGTGTGAAGTGAGGGCCGCTTCTATGAGAATTGAAAAGGCCGAATTCTCTAAAACACTCATGAAACCAGGCGGTGTTCATGGCCAAAACGAACACAACAGTGAGAACCAACTTTGTTCGAGAGACAGTTGTGTGATTTCTATTGTCTAGGCTTACACCAAAGATCGACAGTTCAAAGACATCAAGTCTACTGATTGACCGAGTAATCCCGATAGGTTTCACTAGGGAAAGTTCAAAGTCTCAGACTACTTATCCTGATGCAACGTTCTCTCATGTAATAATCGCACATTGCATTTCATGCATACACGAAGAGTCGTGATATCTGAACATCTCATTCATGTGGGGGATTGTTGGGATTTGATGAATAATCCCATGGGAAGTGAATGAGAAATGAAAGAGGGAGAGTCCCACATAGGAAAAAGAGTAGATGGTGGATGGGTTTAAATATTGGAACTTCACAAATGGGTTTGGGCCCCAAGGGGCACCGCACTTTTGTGGACGGGGGAGGACCTACGCAAAGGTGGATCGGTCCACACGCGCGCGCCGCCGCCGCCCGCCCGCCGGCCGGCCGGCTCGGCTCGGTTCGGTTCGGTTCGGGCCGGGCCCGGGTCCGCGCGTTTATTTAATTCCATCAATTTTATTTTTTATTCTATTCTTTTTAAATTGAAGGGACACGATTTGAATAGACATGTTGGACATTCTTTTTCACCGAACATACATGTTCGTTCGGAATAAAGCGAACGAACGTGTCTGTTCGAACAGAATAAGAACAGTTTTCTTTTGTTCGTTCGAAAAAAGCGAACGAACGTGTCTATTCGAACAGAACAAGAACAGTTTTTTGGTTCGCATCCCTTCATCAATAGACATGTTCTGCTTCGTGACTCTTCACTTCATTGTCTATAAATACATAGAGAGTCCGTTACTTTCAAAACTACTGACATTCTTTCACAAGACATTACTCATCTTCATTTTGTGCGATTGTTCTACAAATTTGCGTTCGAAGGAGTCCTTTGAAGACGTACCGCTTCAAAGGAACGCGATCCGTTCTATCCTGGGAGACAATTGTCCGACGTCCTCGGGTACAGATTGAGGGGGCAAATTCGTCTTAAAGACACAACGACTTTCGTTGGGCTCGGATTAATATTCTGATTTCTACTTCGCGTTGGCTGCAGGTTAGTCATTTTATTCACATGTCTTTCTGTACGAACTTAGCCAAAGAGTATCGACAACAGTTGTTGCTATCACCAGTATTTGATCCAACTTGTTTCACGCAGGCCACCAAAACGAGTACTTAGGTGAACGCCTTATTCAGGTGCTTCTCACATAGATGATCACTCTTTCCCATCATCGGAGCAACCCGGGCCTAGCTCGTACCCGAATCACATGTCGATTGGTGGGGTGGTCCTCATCTGATACCATTTCAACGACTCGGCCCGATCCATGTAGGTTGAGCCTCTATAAAGACTACTCAAAGGTGATCACCCAGGGTGGCGACCTTTCGACGTTAATCTTACCTGTGAATCACTCTCCACGGTTTTCTCCCATTTGATGTGGGACTTGGGATACCGGGGTATAGTGTAGAGCGGTGTAGAAGTCAGAAATGTGCGAATTGAGTATCACATGAGATGAACTACTTCGCTACGAGTGTCACCTTTGAACCCTAATTGGGAAACGCTAGAGGGGCCACCTCTAAAATCCTCCAGCCTCGTGTCCTTCGCGATCGTCGGCCTATGTATCGAAGAATTACAGCGAACAAGTAGAATTCTAAAGATGGCTCTAACAACTCAAGAGGTGGTTTATTTCTTGTACCGCTTTATCTTCAAACAAGTTAAAAGAGGTGGCTCTTGTAATAGCACAACTTTTATCACCCTACGAAAATTCACACACTAGTTTGAAGTTTGTCAAGTGAGCACCAGGGAAATATCAACTTTTATTTTTCTAGATACGATCACTTGTATCGCTTGAAATAATTAGTCAACTAAAAATGTTTTCGTTATCGACAACATAATACGTTTATACATTTTCGTAGACGATCAAAACTTATTTTTTCAATTTATTTACTTTTGTAAACGATACAAGCGATTATTTTTAGGAAAATGTTTATCAAATCATTCATTTTCAGGGAAACAAACGGAGCTTAATTTTAAATTCATCAAATGTCAATGAAATTATCGGTGTTATGCTAATGTCTTCTCTCCCACTTAATTAGATCTAAAGTCAAATCGAGTCATATGCTTGTTTCATAACTTCCCTTGGTGTAGTTCATGTTCATAGAAAGAAAAGAAAAGAAAAGAAAAGGTTCCGATTCCGCGTACCACGCGAATGAGAGTGTGGAACCGATTGTGAAAATTATCCTTTGACTTTTAACTAGAATATTTAATGTATAATTGGCCAATGTCTATGAAATTTGACATTGGCTAAATAAAATATATAAATAGATAATTAAATGAATGAAGTCCAACAGGTGGTTAGATATGTAGACCCTAGTCCGATCTTCGGTAATATACTCCCAGAAGAAGGTGACAAATAGGAAATTTCCGGCATATGATCTTTCTGACCAAACATCAAAATCATGTAGCAATCACACTTAAGGATATTATAGTTATGGCAAAATATAATTATATTAAAGCCGTCGGCTTCATGCAGTGAACCCTACAACCTGGCTCGTTTTAATTTAAGAGATATGCTTGGAACAATGAGATCTTCTTGATAACATACTTTAATTACAACGAAGGATCTGTCCTTTCTATTTTGATACAAGCTAAGAGTCATGGCTCATAGAAAAATTGCAACTTGGAGGGAGAGATTTTGAACATAGCTGTGAAAAAGAGACTTTGACCTTTTTGTATGTCTTTTGTAAGTTGGAAATTAAGTTCAATAATCATGCATGCCAGCTTAAAATGCAAGGATTTTTTTTTTTTTGAAAAAAGGGTTTAATGTACGAGATCTTGTAGCACTTACCAAAAATGTTTGTCCTATTTCATCAGATCGGGGATGTGATATGGTTTCGGAACTGGACGATCCTATTTGGTCAAATTTCCTAGCGACACATAATTATGAGAAAATTGTTCCTTTTGTTTCGGAAAACTTGAGAGCTGATCCAAGTATCACCTGATTACTAAAAAAAAAAAGGGTCTACGATAAAGAAGATCGTAGTTATCAAATTTTCCACCCATTTTTTTTTTCTCTTTTCAAAAGGTTTGGGCAATTATTTAAGGGGCTTGTATCACAATAGGATATACCTTCGAATGAGTATTTTTTTATATTATTTTTATGTTCATTAATTTACTTATTTTGGCCGAAGTTCTCTTTTGTGGCATATTAAAATCATACTTTACAACCTAAACCTGCTCTTGGGGGGTCTATAGTAGGTTGACAAAACCAATAGGTCCAAACCAAAATGAGCCACAACCAAGTCGATTGCATATTCTATTGAGAGATCCAATTGGAAATCGAAACCTAGGTAGCTTGCGGAAACTCCTCGAAATGGTCCCTGCTATTATTGGAAAGAAAAAGGCCTTCAAGACAGTTCTTCTTGCTAAATATACTACAACTTTAAGGTGGTCGTACTCAACAAATGGTAATCGTAGTTGGTAGTATTTAAAGTATTTAAAAATTAGCCAATTGGAAAAAGTGTTTAAATATTCAACCACTTTATATGTGTGTATATAGCTCTATCGGTTTCGACAAAATATATATATATATATATAGGTATTGGTCGATTTCTTTCGCTTTCTTAAGAAAAGAAAGACAAATTTCTAATATTCACATTTGAGCTGATTATAGGAGGACATAAAATCGGGAAAATTACCCAAATCCTAAAACTATTGTACTTGTGCCAATTCAGTCCTGATTTTTTTTTTGCCAATTCAGTCCTAAACCTTTTGCAATTATGCCAATTCAGTCCATCCTCAGAATTTTGGCTGGCTGACGCTGACGTGGACGTCGGCCGGCCAGCAACACAATATTTTTATTTTTTTTAGTTTTTTTATTTTTCCTTTTTTTTTCTTCCCCTTCCCTCTTCTTCCTCTAGCCGGCCTTGCCAAGGACTGGCGAGGTTCGACCTCGCCATCTGGGTTGGTGAGGCCGGCCTAACCCAGTGAGCCTCAACTGCTGGAGAAAGAAGAGGGAAGGGGAAGAAAAAAAAGGAAAAATAAAATAAAAAATAAAAAATTCAAGTAAATATTAAAATATTATACCGCCAGCCTGCCAAAATTCGCCGGATGGACTGAATTGGCACAGTTGCAAAAGGTTTAGGATTGAATCGGCAAGAAAAAAATAAATTGACACAATTGAAATAGATTGATGATTTTTTTGGTAATTTTTCGGAAATAAAACAGCCGATGCTTTACTTTTCTTGCAAAGGGGTTAATTATATTGCCGAAAAATAAAATAAAATAAAATATTTGCAAAGACCAATGGGAATGAGGAGGCTGTTGACTATATGTCTCCCAAAGATCCGTTTCCACTTTTAATGTGCATAAGTATTCGAATTAAAATCATCACATAAGCTAAGCTTCAATCACACGTACCAAGGCCACAAAGATTTTGACTTCCAACGCCCACCCGTCTCCAACGCTCAATGGAAAAGGCATCAAACAGCTCCATGATTGCAATTAGACCCTTTTTTTATCATCCAATAGTGCAAAGGTCAAAAGACAAAGTCTGGTTAATTTTGCCATTTGAATAAGATGTTGGGCCATTAATCTCTCTCTCTCTCTCTCTCTTTCCTAGAAAAAGATTGGCTACGCAGAACAAAGTGAACTTTACGAAAGGAGGAGCCTTTTCTTTTTCCCTTTTTTTGGGGAGTTTTCTCGAGTCATGATTCTTGGCGGGCCCCTCGATTCTTCCGGGTAACGCTGCCACGTGGCGTAAGCCTGCCAATTAAGTGATATACATGTATCACGGGCCGACATATCTTTGGCCGCGGAATAGCCTGTGTGGCGCCTGGTGAGCTGAGAAGACAGGGCCAATTTTCCTTTCTAATGTTGTTCCTCGTAATAGTAATGCGAATAGCATCCTCCTATTGGATTATGCCACGCCTAGCTTAGCTCGAGTATCCAGTCCCTCGAGCGAGACACACAGTCCAATTCCGTACAACAACTGCTTTCGGCCTGCCATGGCCTCATTAGGAGAGAGGCATCAGCTCCCGATCAGTTTGTGCATGAAAGACCAACCCCGCTTTCTGAGTTCTCAAGAGTCATGGTCCTTCTATTCAAGAACTTCGAGCACAAACCACCCTAACACCATTCCTACGAACCAGTTGTATCTTTCTTTCTGCATCACTCACTCTTCACCCCGACATCACTAGCTCTACTAAGAAGGGTACGAGAGCACGAGAGAAGTCGGTCCGTGACATATGCACATGCGGCATCAAGTGGATAATGGTAATCGATTAGTCACATCACGCCATGTGATGTGTCCATCGCATGAGTACTTTCTCATATTCCATGTATCGAGAATGCTAGGATTTTCTTAATTTTTTTTTCTAATGTTTATCTTTTTCCCTTCGACTTAGACGGTGAAATCTCGTTAGCAGCGAAGGCTTTTTGCTTTTTCCAACCACATCGGAGTTTCCATGGCACCCTACGTCGATGTCCAAGCATCTAATTTTGGTTAAACTATTTTGTTACGACGAATTGTGGAAGTAGAGACGCAATGCGCCTTGCGAATTGTTTGCTGTGATATTCAATTCTTCGACGCCGAAGATCTCTCGACCATGGCGCATTCGAATCATCTATTTTTCTCTTGATACGACTCGAAATGGAAGAATTGCGTGACTATATTTGACAAGAGAAGGAAATTGATGCGAGATTGTGAATTAATTGCACTTAAAGCGTGGGCCGTAAGATCAGCCTTTAAGCCCAATGGGCAACGTGATTAACAGTGTTTTAACAAGGTCACTGGGCTTGAGCTACCTATATCGGCCTTTATCGTCGGATTATATTTGGCCAGCTAAAAATCCCGGCGGTTGGACCGGAGACCTCAGCGGCCGGCAGCCGGACCCTGAGCCTTGTTGGCCATACCTTTCAATAGTGTCAAGATTTTCTCTTCTTCACGGCCCAATTACTTATTTTCCATGATAAATTTGTACTTTCGTTACGAAAACGAATTCGTCGAGACAAACGGACTCTGAAAATTTCAACCTTTGGCAGGGAAATTCCGATGAACATGGTCTTGACATTCCAAAATCAATGAATTTACCAATCTTTATTTGAGTGATTTATATATTTACAACAAGGAAAAAAATATGTATTCTTGTGGAGGAAACAATAGAATTCTGCTAAAAAGAGACGAGAAATTCTTGGGTACATGGCCATTTCATGCTGGCTACGCAGAGCAAGAGATTGTCTCCTGGTTTGGTTAAGATGCTAACGGTTCATACTAAGCTGAGAGACAGAGCAATCTTTACCGACCTTCGGTGACCAGAGATGCCGAGAACGTCAACGAAGAGATCGACATGTTCCGTGGCACGACCGAGCTTGTCGCGCTAGTGCTTCCGGGGAAGTCCCGGGCTTCAATTATGTCGCTCAAGTTGCCGGGCAATTTCGAGACTCCGGTCAAGTACTGAACCACACTAGACATGCTGGGCCTGGCGGCCGCCACCACGTGCGAGCAATAGAGCCCGAGCTTCAATGCCACTTCGGCTTCTTCGGCTGTGTACTCGTTCCGAAGCCTGCCATCCACGGCCTCCAGAAGGTCTCCCCTCACCCAGCAGTTTAGCACCCACTCGGCGAGAAGAGTTTGATCTGCTGGCGCTCGTGGATCCAACGGCCTCCTGCCACAAACAACCTCCAACATGAAAACCCCGAACGCGTACAAGTCGGTGCTCGTGCTGGCTTTGCCAGTCTGGGCAAGCTCAGGTGCAATGTAGCCCAGTGTACCCGCCAAGATCGATGTTTGGGGGTCAGTCCCGTGGTCGACTAACTTGGCCAGGCCGAAATCTCCTAATCTCCCATTCATTTCGCCGTCTATCAGGACATTGCTAGCTTTGATATCCCGGTGTATGACCACTTGTGTCCATTGCTGGTGCAAATAGAAGAGCGCGGCCGCCACATCTTTCAGGATCTTGTATCGCATTCCCCAATTGAGCGTCGATTTTGGTTGCCCGTACAGATACTTGTCTAGGCTTCCATTGGGCATGTAATCATAGACCAGGAACAGTTCTTGCTTGTGCCTGCAATAACCGAGGAGCCTGACGAGGTTTGGGTGCCGAAGGCGGCCAATGGTGGCGATTTCTGCGACGAATTCTCTCATCCCTTGGTTGGAATCATGAGCGACCCTTTTCACCGCGATCTGCATGTTCGACGCCAGCAAGAGTCCTCTGTACACTCGGCCGAACCCTCCTTTCCCGAGAATCTCTCTGTCCTTGAAGCCCTTTGTGGCGGCGAACAGTTCCTTGTAGGTGAACTTATGCGGTCCATACTGGACTTCCCAATCTTCCAAAACTTCCCTCGACCTCCTCTTCCTCGAAACCAAGATCGCACCGAAAACTAAAGCTAGGACAAAAGTAGCTGCCGATAGGGACAGAACTACTGCTAAGACCTTCTTTGTTTTTCCGTATCCTCCATTTCCTTCAGTGCTTTTTGGAAGTTTAGGAAGCCGAGACGCTTCGATGTCTTTGGCTTCGCCGTTCATTTTGAAGTTCCAGGCCAATATGTAATGAGATGCTGAAGATGCATCTGCGTACGATGAGAAGCCGACATACATGTCCTCGTACATGTAGGAAGAAAAATCGTGCGTCAAGGTCACTAGTGGGACGCTCGGTCTCGGCGTCCTAACCGGATATAAGGTGACCGTGACTTGGTTGTTGGTGCTGTTGTATTCCACCCAAGTTTGGATCGGCTCACCTGTATCGAGCATGAGATTCTCGGAACTCCCATATTGATTGTCAGCGACCATCCGGTCGAGTTCAAGTACGATCACGTGGTTCGAACTGTTTCCGTCGCAATTGTTCAGCGACCAGGCACTGTTGTTAGGCGAGATTCCACAAGTCCCCTTAGAGGGTGAAATGACGAAGGAAAATCCGCTCCCATCCGAAAGGTCCGCGGAAGGAACGGCGAAGACAAAAGTCGTAGAGAAAGAGAAGACATCACCAGCCGAGGAATTCTTGAACTGGAGGGGACTGCTGTAATACGCGTAGCCCGCGTCTTGTGCCGTCGAGTTGGTTACGACGATTACGCCATTGGAATCTACCTCTAGGACGCCTTCGAGCTTCAATAGTCCATAGAAGCTGAAATTCCCCTGAACGGTTTCTGAACATGCCACCTTCAGAAGCAAGAACACCATGAAAATCGAGAACGGCATGGCTAAAGCCGGAGTCGTCAATCTAGGAAGAGCCCGAGATTGCTCGACTGGCCAAGGATATATTAACATAGTCTCTTGGTCTTGAATTACCAACTTGAAACAGGTCAGTGTGAAAGAAACACCTGCAAATTTCTTAAAAGTACACTAGCTGGTTCAAAAGTCTTTATACCTTCGACAAACAAAAATTTATTTCTTAGACCATCTTACATCTACTTTGGTGGGCTTCCAGAAGAAGTATAGTTTATATAAATCATGCCTTTCCCCCCATTCAAAATGCCTCATGGATTATAGCAAGTTTGACCAAAGGAAGTAGAACGTGGATTTGCTTCCCAAGCACCTAGAGAGAGAGAGAGAATGTGTGCTTCTAGGACACCTTTTAATTTGTCAACTTCGCAAAATTAGCCAGGGATAATGACACAAATGGTCCATGAACTTTTGGCCAATGTATAATGTGATTCATGAATTTTAAATTTACTCACTGTGATCCATGAAATTTAGTCTAATGTTCAATATTATCCATGAACTTTTAATTTGTTCAATGTGGTCCATGGACTTTCGATACATATTCAATTAGTCTCCGGACTGTATGAAAATGTTTAATGTTCGAATCCTACAGTCACCGATCTCTTGATGCCATTGCACCCCAAGAGTTGCTGATCCATGCGATTCTATAATTATTCGGCTTGAACGACATTACAATCAATTGTTTATCGAATAGTGTCACACGCCTGAACAACGAGAAAAGTACCAAAAAAGTCTTAAACCTATTGCATTTGTACCAATTCGGTCCTGAACATTTTAATTGGACCAATTCAGTCCTAAACCTTTTTGCATTATTACCAATTGAGTCCATCCAATCAATTTTGACTGGAAATAGCTTAAACGGACGCTGACCGTCCTACGTGGCACGGCCGGCGCTGACGTGGATAATTTTTTTAATATTATTTAATAATTTTTTAACCTTTTAAATAATTTTGTTGGTTATTTTTTCTTTTCAATTCTTTTATGGATTTTTTTTGCTGCTGGTTGGCAAGGGCCACCTGCCGACCCTCGCTGGCCACTAGGGTAATGTTACGACCACCAGATTGAGTGGCCTCGCCCAAATCGAGGGCGAGGGCTTGCGGCCCTCGCCACGATCCAGCGGGGGCTAGGACACCCTCACCTGTGGTAGGTGAGGGTCGGCTGGTGGCCCTTGCGGACCAATAGCCAAAAAAGAAAGTCCAGATAAGATATATATTAAAAAAAGCAAACCAAAAAAATTATTAAAAAAATTCAAAATACTATTTAAAAATATTTAAAATGTCCACGTCAGCGCCGGCCATGACAGGTAGGATAGTCGGCATCCACGTCAGCGATTTCGGCTAAAATTAGCCGGATGGACTCAATTGGTACCAATGCAAAAGGTGTAGGACTCAATTGGTACTAATGCAATATGATTATGACTTTTTTGGCACTTTTCCTATTAAAGGAAAATGCAGCGTTCATGTATCCATGGTCTTAAGATCAAACAGTAAGCTCAGATAGCTATTGATCATTATATCTAGTTCTAGAACAAATTTCGAAATCCATGAACACACTATTTTGCAACCTAGTGTTGGGGAGAAACGGGTAGCACTTCGCCTCAAACTAAGCCAATCCAAGATCAAACTCTTCTCCGAAACTATACCGACTTAATCTAGCAACAACCAATAATATATATCCAGCAAAAATAACCTCGCAACATGTAAATATGATAGCGGAAAGATAAGGAGACAATACATCAAGATTTACGTGGAAAACCCAAAACGGGAAAAACCACGGACGACCAAAAACTTCCACTAATCACCAAGAATAGTAGGACATACAAAAGGTTTCTCTCTAGTCACACACTAGAGGCTCAACATTAATATTACAAGAGCATTTCCTCACCACAAAAGTAGAACAACACAAAAGGGGGCAAGAAACCCCTAAACGCGATTGGAGAATTCGGAGACGAATCTCAACGAATGAAACCAATCAACTCATAGACCTCGGCCTCACGAACAACATACCGATTCCGATAACCTTTGGCCTTTGAATCAACCGCGCCCTTTTTCTTTCTTTTTCTTCTCTTGGCTGCTCACCGAGAAGACTCTTGGTCACCGAGAAGACTCTCTGCACCGAGAGCTTCCCCTATTTTTCTCTCTCTTTTTTTCTTCTAGGCTCACTCACGCATGCAGCAAAACAGCTCCTTCTTTTCTTCTTTTGTTTTTGTTTTTTTCTATTTTCTTTGACTTTTGTTTCTTGTTTTTCTTTATTTGAAATGCCAGCTGAGCCCCACAAGGAGGCGAACCCAGCCAACAAATCTCCCCCTCCGCCTCATGTGGGGAGTTTCATCATGCCCACTTTGTTTATACAAGAATCAAGTTTCACCATGGACAAGGCTTTGGTCATCATGTCGGATCCGTTGTTGTCGGTATGGACTTTCTCAAGTAGAAAAAGCTTTTCTTCTAATTTCTCTCGAACCCAATGATACTTCACATCAATATGCTTCGATCTTGAATGCAACATCGGATTCTTGCTAAGATAGATAGCACTCATGCTATCACAATATAGAACAAACTTCTCTTGCTTCAAACCCAACTATTGTAGGAATTTCTGCATCCACAAGAGTTCCTTGCCTCCTTCGGTGATAGCGATATACTCGGCTTCAGTCGTAGACAAAGTAACACATTTTTGCAATCTTGATTGCCACGAAATTGTTCCCCCTGCAAAAGTCATCATATAACCCGATGTGGACTTTCGAGAATCCATGTCACTACCATAATCGGAATCTGAATAGCCACTCAACTCAGGCTTTCTATTTTCATAACACAAGCAGAATCTGAAAGTGCCTCTAAGATACCGCAAAATCCATTTCACGGCGCTCTAATGCTCTTTACCTAGATTTGAAAGAAACCTACTCACAACATCAACTGCATGAGCAATATCTGGTCTTGTTCAAACCATGGCATACATCAAGCTACCCACGGCAGATGCATAAGGAATTTTCTTCATCTCTTCCTTCTCTTTTTCACTCGTAGGACACTTATTACTACTCAACTTGAAGTGACTAGCAAGTGGAGTACTTACCGGTTTACATGTACTCATATTGAATCTTTCTAGCACCTTTTCAATGTACTTCTCCTGAGATAGCCAAAGTTTCTTGTTCTTCCTATCACGAGTAATCCTCATGCCAAGGATTTGCTTAGCCGGCCCTAGATCTGACATTGCAAAGGCTTTACTCAACTCATTTTTCAAGCTCTTGATTTTGTTAGCATCATGCCCAACTATCAACATATCATCCACATAGAGTATGAGAATAATTAAATCATCATATGAGAATCTTTCCAGAAAGACACAAGAATCATAGTTGGTCTTACCATATCCATGATCTTCCATGAATGAATCAAACTTCTTGTACCACTGTTTTAGCGCTTGCTTGAGACCATATAAACTCTTTCTCAACCTGCATACAAGATGCTCATTGCCTCCAACTTTAAAACCTTCTAGTTGCTCCATGTATATTTCTTCTTCTAAGTCTCCATGAAAAAAAGCTGTATTTACATATAGCTGTTCGATTTCTAAATCCAAACTGGCGGCCAACCCAAGAACAACTCTAATATAATGCATTTTTACAACCGGTGAAAAGATCTCTTCAAAGGCAATTCCTTTCTTCATGCCACTCATTCTTTTGATTACATGACATAGCCTCTTCATAAGTTTCTGGCTACCTTGCATCAGTGAGTAACACATACTCATGCAGTTGATATCTTTGTGAGAGTATACGTTCTCTTTTAGATCTTCTAACATGAGGTAGGACCGCTTGTTCTTGCTCAACTGGTTCAACTGGTTGTTCTTGCTCAACTATTTTACTCGTCTCAGCTGAAGAATCAACATTTTGTGAGGACTCACCATCGTCATGATTTTCATGCATTTCTCCCTCGTGATTTCCACCCAATACGGTAGGAGGATTTGGGTTGAAACTAACAACGTGTTGAGCTACATTCTTTGGCTTCCCTGGTTTGTCAATGTCTTCAATGGTTTGATACTCAAAGAACACCACATCTCGGCTTCTAATGACTTTCTTTATAGCTGGATCCCATAACCCGTATCCAAACTCTTCATGTCCATAACCCAAGAAGATAGACTATTTAGACTTGTCATCAAGCTTGGACCTTTCATCTCTTGGAACATGCACAAATGCTCGACAATCGAACACTTTCAGATAATTGTAGGAAACATCTTTCCTACTCCAAACTCTTTACAGAACACCCCCTTACGAGGAACTGATGGAGAAAGATTTATCAAGTCAACTGCCGTTCTCATCGCTTCACCCCAAAATGACTTAGTCAACTTCGCATGAGAGAGCATACACCGAATCCGATCATTAATTGTTCGGTTCATTCTCTCCGCTACTCCATTCTGTTGCAGTATTTTAGGAACAGTCTTCTCAAGCTTGATACCATAGTTCCTGCAATAATACTCAAATGGGCCTCTATATTCTCCACAGTTGTCGGCTCGAACACATTTCAGCTTCTTCTCGATTTCTCTTTCCACGTTAACATGAAATTGTTTGAAAGCCGCAAGCACATGGTCTTTAGATTTCAAAACAATAGCCCACACTTTTCTAGAGCAATCATCAATAAATGTCACAAAGTATAATGCACCACCAAGTGTTCTAGTATCCATGCAACAAACATCGGTGTGAACTAAATCAAGTACATTTGATTTTGTGTGTGGAGAGGAACTATGAAATGAGAATCGATATTGCTTACCCGTTAGGCAATGAGTACATTCTATCAAATTTCTCTCCTTTAATGGTAGAAGGTTCTTTCTAGCAAGAGTTTCAAGCCCCTTCTCGCTAAGATGACCAAGCCTCATGTGCCATAGATCAACTGAGAAGTCCTCCACTGCATTTTCCTCTTCTCTGATCAACTTTGCTTCCATGGTGTAAAGAGTGCATGTCTTCTTGCATTTTGCCACTACCATAGAGCCTTTAGTCAATTTCCATTTGCCATCATAGAAGGAATTGCAATAACCATCGTCATCTAAGGTACCCGTGGAGATCAAGTGAAGTCAACTATCCAGAACATGTCTCACATTTCTCATAAGCAAATTACATCCCACATCGATCTCCAAATAAACATCTTCCATGCCAATAACCTTAGAAACACCACTGTTTCCCATCCTAACACAATTGAAGTCACCGCTGCGATAAGATGTAAAGTAGTTACGCCGTGATGTGACATGAAAAGAAGCTGCGGAATCAACAACCCAGCTAGAGTCTTGGCCCGTAAGGTTTATACAACCATCGTTACAAATGAACATAATATCACCATCGGATGCAACTGTCGTTGTAGCCTGGTTTTCTTCTTTCTTTCTATCTCCATGTCTATCATGAGATTTGTCTCTCTTTGGTAGCCAGCATTCTTTAGCATAATGTCCCATCTTGCCACAATTATAACACTTCACACTCCTCCTCGACCTTGACTTCGACCTTCCTCTTGACTTGCCCCTGTCATTACTTTGAAACTTTCTTGATTGACTTCTCGCCCTGTTTTCTATGACAAGTGCCTCCGATCTAGAAGCATAATTCAAGCCTTTTCTCCTTGTTTCTTCATTGAACAAGCTTTTTTTAACCATGCTCATAGAAAGCACACCGTAAGGAGCCAAATTGTTTAACGCCACAACCAAGGTGTCCCAACTATCGGGAAGAGTACCAAGCAATAAACATGATTGCAATTCATCACCTAGGTCAATCTCAAGATTTGTCAATTAATTTACAACATGTTGAAATTCACTCAAGTGTTCCGACATACTACTCCCCTCCTTGTATCTCAAATTCACAAATCTTTTAACTAGAAGAACTTTATTTTGTGAGGTTCTCCTCTCATAGAGATCACGTAGTTTCTTCCACAAAATATCCGCTTTTGTTTCTTGAGCAACATGATGAAGCACACTATCATCAATCCATTGTCAAATAAACCCAACCGTTTTTTCGATTCATTCGCTCCCACTCTTTGTCTTCCTTGTCTCCTTGAGACTCATCACCATCGACGGATCAAACAAATCTTTGCAATATAATATGTCTTCCATTTGAGGCTTCCATATGGAGTAGTTCTAGGCATTTAACTTAAACATGGTGCCACTCGATTCCTCAATTTAACACTAGAATCTCAACACTAGCTTTGATACCAATGTTGGGTGGTATTGGGCCTCTCTTATCCCAAAAGCTAGCTCAAAGGATTAGGCTTTCCCTCACACTTATAAACTGACCAACAGTCCTTTCCACAACCAATGTGGGACAACCCCAACAATCTCCACCTTACACATCGGGCCCTAGGTCGGAGCCGCAACAACCCATATCTCTCCCGTGTGATTGTTGAGTCCAGACTTGTTGGTAACCCGGGCTCTGATACCACTTTGTTAGGGAGAAACGGGCCGCACTTCGCCTCAAACTAAGCCAATCCATGATCAAACTCTCCCCCGAAACTATACCAACTTAATCAAGCAATAACCAACAATATATATCTAGCAAAAACAACCTCGCAACATGTAAATATGATAGCGGAATGATAAGGAGACAATATATCAAGATTTACATGGAAAACTCAAAAGGGGAAAAATCACAGACGACCCAAAACTTTTACTAATCACCAAGAATAGTAGGACATACAAAAGCTTTCTCTCTAGTCACCCATTAGAAGCTCAACATCAATATTACAAGAGCATTTCCTCACTATAAAGATGGAACGATACAAAAAGGGGCAAGAAAACCCTAACCGCGATTGGAGAATTCGAAGACGAATCTCAACAAATGAAACCGATCAATTCGTAGACCTTGGCTTCACGAACAACGTACTGAAATTTGAACGAATTCCGATAACCTTGGCCTTTGAATCAACCGTTTTTCTTTCTTTTTCTTCTCTCGGCTGCTCACCGAGAAGACTCTCTGCACCGAGAACTTTCCCTGTTTTTCTCTCTCTCGTTTTTTTTCTTCTGGGCTCACTCACGCACGAAGCAAAACAGCCCCTTCTTTTCTTCTTTTGTTTTTTGTTTTTTCTATTTTCTTTGACTTTTGTTTCTTGTTTTTCTTTATTTGAAATGCCAGCTGGGCCCCACAAGGAGGCGGACCCAGCCAACACCTAGCAACATGATTTATTTTCTGATGAACCCAATTAACTGTTCCTGGATTTTGATAAAATGACACGTTCGATCATCCAAATCCCATATTTTTTTTAAGGCAAGAATAGCCCAATTGGCTTGACTCGGAGTCGGAGGTTATTAACATTCGGTCAAACATGGTAACCTTGAACCAATTGGGCAGACACGTGAAATTTAACAAAACAGATATATGTGCCTCAAAAGTTTCAAAACTTATCGCAAAAGTACAAATACGCATTTTAAAACTTTCAGATAGTGCAATCAAGCTCGATTCTACTAAGTTCCTCCATTATCTCCGTCTAAACTGATGGAGAAAAAAATGATGGTCTGGCTTTATTTACTAATGTCTCTGTCCCACGTGGCTGTTTACTTAGCTGAGTCGTCCACGGTGGATCGAAACAGTCCGTTTCTTCCCCCTTCAACCCTTCATATCCTGTAATTTCTTCTCCGAGTAGGACGTCCAACTCATCTTCTTCATGCGAGCTCAAACTTGCAGAGGACAGAATTAACAATTGGAGGGAAAAAGATCGTTAGAGGCACGTAGATTTCTTCATATAATGCGCGTCAAGCATTCACTGCAAGTTCAATGGCCGACAATAAGATCACTGTCATTGTTTTCTTTCGAGGTAGCTTTTAAGTTGGACCGCCCTTTGGATACGTAGGTGGAGGAATCGTTGTTATCGAAATAGACTTACGAAAATGCTCGCTCTTGCATATAACTAAACACTATTGTGGCTAAGATTGGGTGTGAAATAGCCAGACTCTATGACACAGTTCCTAGAAGCAGTACTCTAAAAAATGGAAGTAGTACGTCATCATTTTGAGGGAAAATTCTAAATAAGGGCCTGAAGTGCTCAAATTATTTCAAAGAAAAACATGGCCGAAGGATATTTTCGTCCTTTACTTTTTTAAATTCTTTTTTCTTTTTCTATTTTTCTTTTTGTCATTTCTTTTTTCTTTTTTTCCTTTTCTTCTTTTTTTTTTTTTTGTCTTTTTTCTCCCCCTCCCCTCCCTAGGCCATCGTCGGCCCCAGGCCGCCCTCGTGTGGGCCGCGTCGGGCTACCCTCATCCGCGTCAGTTGAGGGAAGCCCTCATTTGGGATGGCGAGGCCAAGTGTTGAGCTACCCTCCCCCAGGCCGATGGTGGCGAGGGTCGCCCTCGCCCGGTGCTGGTGAGGGCAACCCTCGCCCTCGCCCTCGCCCGACGCCGGCCCGAGCGAGGGTAGCTTGACGCTGACTCAGGCCCTCGCCTGAGACGAGCAATGGCCTGGGGAGGGGAAAGGATGGGAGAAAAAAGAAAAAAGAAAATGCAAAAAGAAAAATAGAAAAAAAATAATAATAATAATAAAGGACAAAAGTGCCCTTCAGCTAAGCCCTTCTTTGAAACAATTTAAGCACTTCAGGCCCTTATTGAAACAAGGTCCAATTTAGGACCTTATTTGAGAAAACGATGGCACTTCATGCCCTAATTTGAAATTTTCTCTCTTTTTGGGGAACCAATTGGTTCTAAACATATTGTACGAATGCCAATTAGTCTCAATTTCTGCCAATTTAGTGCTAAACCTTTGCACGGAATTTCAATATAGTCTTTTCAGTCGATTTTCATTGGAAAGCGCTAATGTGGCCGTCTGCCACATAGGATGACTTGACGATGAATGGACTGCATCATCAGTGATTCTTGGTGAAAATTGACTAGGAAGACTACATTGAAATTTAATGCAAGGTTTAGGACAAAATTGACAAGTTTAAGGCTGAATAGGCATCCGTTCAATATGTTTATGACTAATTGAGTATTTTTTCCCCATCATTTTCCATCCAATTTGGACTGAGCTAACGGAAAAACTTGATTGCACCAACGTTACAAGTTTTAGATCTTGATTGCGCTATCTGAATTTAGGCTCTTGATTATACTTCCGCAACATATTTTGTGACTTTTGATGCATTCAACCCAAATATATATAAAAGGAAAATTCTCTATTGAGGTCTTAATTAAAAGGGGTCAATGAAGAAGATGGAGATTCTTTTGTAGCTGCTGATAAAACAAATATAGCAGAATCTACGAATAAACCGTTTCATGATATTTGCTTACTAATTCATACGTGGTAAGTACGACTTATGTCTTAGGCTAACGAATCATGCACGCTACATAAGAGTTTTTTTATCCATCAGATCGAGCAGCGCCGAGCCGGGCCTATGTTAAGAAAGTAAAAATAAATTGCAAATGCCCAAGCATTCTGAAATGGAAGAAATTGAAAATGTCAAAATGCCTTGACACAATGGAGATGAATAAGCTGATGGAAAAAAGATTTGTAATGCAGAAAAAGTTGATTAGTGTATGAAACATATAGCATGCATGTCCACCCGAATAGAATGAGGATTATAGATAGGTCTCACTATGTCCTGATGGGTGATCCAATTCATATGTTAGAACGGGTTTGGATAGTATCAGCATCGTTATTTAGGCTTTGATTTTCATTCGAGCGACTCCACTATCAATTGTTCTGAAAATTCAAGTAGAGAACAACGGGACATACACTTTTAAATCTTTCCAATGATTGTGCACTCAGCTTTAATGTTGCATCAGAGTATAAAGATTGGCAATTTTTAAATTTAAGGATCCGTTTTTTTCACGAAATTGTTTCACAAAAAAGTAACAATTTGAAAAATATTTTCCTAAAAATGATTATTTATATCTTTTGGAAAAATTATTCAACAAATTTTTTTTTCATCCACTTTCTCTAGAATAATATAAACAATTATTTTTAGAAAAATAATTCCAAATCGTTACTTTTCCAGAAACAAACACACCTTAAAAAAATAGATTATCACAGGTATACTCCATTGTAGGAGGATAAAGAAGAAGAACTTTCATTTATTTAACTTTCCATCCCTTGCAACTATTCTTTATTATAATTAATCATTTAATATACTCAACGTCTGTCCCAGCTGATCTTGATATATGAACTGGGATCGATTAAATAGAGAACCGTTTGTTTAAGCCACTTATTACACAATCTCAAAAGTATAAACTAGGACGATTAATCTACCTCGGCCTGAATGTCCTAAAATGATAAAATCTTCATTTTAATGCTGGAATAATTACACAAATGGTTCATGAACTTTGATTCGATATACAATGTCATCCCTGAACTTTTAATTTATTCATAGTTAGTCCGTGAACTTTAGCCAAATGTGCGATGTCGTCTCTGAACTTTTAATTTATTTAATATAGTCTTTGAACTTTTAGTAAATGTTCAAACTAGTCCCTAGATTATATGGAAAAAAAAATCCAATGTTATACTTCCATTAATTCAAGTAAACGGAATTTGCTAATTTGTCTTCATTCAAATAAAAAAGTTTGCTCTAGGCTTTCATCGCGAAATCAGGATACATGCATTATGAAGCTTTCTAGCTACAATCTAGATATGGCCTTTTGCAGGTTAGGTGCATGAATTTCTCCTAATTTCTTCACCAACTTGGCTTTATTTTTACCTTCACTTGCAATTCTAAAAACCATGTGAAAGGAGGGGACAGGATACTTAATTGGTTGCTCTTGTATGTTTTTTTTTAATCCTTTTTCCTAGATTACAAGTTGAAACCCTAGTTGCTGAGGCAACAACAATGAGACAGAAGAATGTGCATCCTGAACAACTCGATCACGACGAATGAGACAGACATAAGCGCACCCTGATTTGGTAAAAAAAAAAAGCAAGAGAGGAAGGATCACCAAGAACAACACGACCGCGAAGAACGTGCCCAAGTTGCGCATTGTGCCGCCCTAGCAATTCTATGTCCGTGAACGTTGTCTAGACTTTTGCAAATGACGTGTTTGGGTTTTGTATGATTTGACTCCTATCCTCCTTTTGTGGGTTTGTACTTTCGCTCATCTTAGAAAGGGAAAGAAATCTGTTCTGACAGCATTTTTAATGGCAAAAGAATACCTGGAGTGTTAATATTTATGTACGACGCTCACTTTGGTGTTAATATTTTTTTTTTGATCACTTCAGTGTCAATTCTTTTGAAAAACGATTATTTGAGTGCCAACTTCGGTGAACATCTTCGGTGAACATCGCCGGAAATATTACGTGGCATCTACGTGGCTCACTGGAGGATCCCAGTCATCAAAAGAAAAAGCCAAAAATTAATTAAAAAATTCCACTTAATATTAAAAAAAATTAAAAAAAAAAAGCTAAATAACTAAAAAATAAGCTAAAGATTGAAAAAAGAAGAAGAAGAAGACACCATAGGTTGCAGAAGCGAGGGATTCCACACCCCTCGCCGCCGCTGCACCACCATCGCCGGCAATGGCCGACGAGGGTGGGGGATGGGCCGGCAGGGGTCATCGAGCCTCGGCTAGTGGCTGACGACCCCCGCCAATGGCTGGCGAAGGCTCGACCTCGCAGATCTGGCGAGGTCGAGCCTCGCGGCGGCTGGGCAACCTGAGAAACGTGACACCCAGCAAGGTTTCGTACAAGCTATTGTCGTGGCGCCGGCAAGCGCTCTCTTTCCTCCTGATAAGCCACAGGGACCCAAGAAACGTGACACCCATAATGCCGAAGCAGACGAAGTTGTACCAGGCGACGTCTAGTCCCATGCCCACGAGATGTTCGACGGAATGTGCCAGAGAAGAGGGAATTGAATAAGGGTGCTCATTGGTGGGGGAGGTCTTGAGGGTTTTATGGAGCAATTGGTCCCGATAGAGGGAATGGTAGCTTTGACAGTCTGGTAAGGATCTTGGAGAATCATTTTGGAGTTTTAAATGGTTAAGCAAAGGAGGAGGGGGCGGTGGTGTGGATCGAGGGTTGACGTTTGGGAACTCATTTTCACAGTGAGCGATGACAGAAAGCTCTCAAAAGGGAAGGGATAAAGGGAAAAGAGACAAAAGTTCAGTCCAATCCGCGGCCACGCCGGCCTCGCCCAGCCACCGCGAGGTTCGACCTCTCCAGATTTGCGAGGTTAAGCCCTCGCCAGTCATCGGCGAGGGTCGTAGAGCCCCGGCCAGTGGCCGGTGACCCCTGCCGGCTGTGCAAGCCCTCGCCGCTGCAACTCTTCTTTTCCTTTTTTTTTTTTTAGTTTTTAAGCTTATTTTTTAAATTTAAATGAATTTAAAAAAAAATTAGCTACACGGACTTATTTTTTTAAAAAAAATTGCAACGTGTACTGCCTTTTTTTAAAAAAAAAAAAATTCACGTAATATTAAAAAATTAATTAAAAAATGCCATGTGGACTGCTTGGCCGGAATTGGCACTTAAGTGATCATTTTTGCTCCGATTTGGTACTTAAGTGAGCCGGCGAAAAATATTAGCACCAATGTGAGCGCCGTACACAAATATTGACACTCCATGTGTCCCTTTACCCATTTATAATTATTCAGTATTTACAAAATAGTTACGACTTTGTGTGCCAGTAACCCTAATCTTATGCGCGGTCTAGACTTCTGTATGAATATGACATCTATCAATATCTTGAACATAACTGCTTATGTGAGCTGTGTTAGAGAAGTCCTACATCGAAGAATTGATGTGGTGTGGAGTAATTAACATATCATAGTTGGTCCAAAAGTCATTCATTTAAGCTTTTGAGTGAATGTGAGTCCAATTAGATATGTTGTCGGACTTGGACATGGGTGCCCTCTTGGCGATCTCCCCGCCCGAATGTATGGGACTATGTTGACACTTAATTTTGGCGGTCTCGTATCTTATTTTCTTCGTAGAATAGAATATGTCAAAATTGTTAATTATGTATCCTTTCTTGTTTCATTCCAAAATAGAAAGAGAACAAAAAGTATATCAAACAAAAACCAAAAAAATCAGATTGGGCTGGGTCAACCTGAATTCGCGTGACAGACCCAACCCGTGTTTTTTTTCCCCTTACATGATACAGGCCCAACCCTTCTTCATCTTTCCTGCTTGAGCCCAAGTGACAAGCCCATTTTCCCTTTCTATTTCCACCAGCCCACACACCAATCAGCACTCTTCACCATCACCCACACGGTCACCATTCCTCCACGTTTCTCTCTCTCTCTCTTCCCCCCAACTCCCACGGTCACCACTTCTCTAAATTCTGCTCCTTCACGTTTCACTCTTCTCCACCACACATAAAGGAGAAAATATTCAATGGTTGTTGAATTTCAGGTCATCAACCGACGTGGCACAGAAGTGCCCATCTAGACAACCAGAAATTCGACATGTGGCAGTGAAGAGAGAGAAACGAAAAAGAAAAATTTAGCCGGCCAAATTTTTCTTCTCTCCTCTACTGCGCCTCTGCAACTACCCTGCAACACTCAAACATTAAATGCTCGTCCCCCTCTCTCTCTCTCTCTCTCCTCTTTTCAAATTCGTTTCCTCTCCTTTAGGATTGGAGAAAATCTAAGCGTCTCTCCTCTGCTGCGCCTCTGCTGCTCTCCTTTGTTGAGGCAAACATCAAATTGATTTCTCCTTCAAAAGAACTAGACCACGGCTGTGGAATGGAGGAGCTCGTCCCTCGCATTGCCTTCGACAGAAATATTCACGCACCAAACCACGGCTGGTGAGAAATCTGAGCATGAGAAAACGAGAGAAAACTAAGAGGTTACTTCTCTTATGCTCTGTGCTCAAATCTTTTTCTCCTCGTGAGAATGGCAATCCACTCGTTGGCCTCTGGTTCTCGCTTCAATTCCTTCTCGTTAAGCTCGCGAACACCCGTCCAACAGATTGGAGAACTCTCATGCGAAACCCAGGTTCGCTCGCTTCAATTCCTTCTCATGTGCTCCTTGTCGTTGTGCTTCTTTAGCAAATAGTGATTTCGTGTTTGGTTGTTTCAATGCTGTGTTTGATTGAAGATATCACTGCGCGAGTAATGAATTTTTGCCTGATGTTGCTTGCGCATAGTTTGCAAAAGTTGGGAATTGTTACGTGGGAAGGAGATGAGTTCTTTAATTTCTTTATAACAAACATACTTGTATCACTATTATAATCTAGTTATGATTGATGTTGGCTTGAGTTCAGATGGGTCTTACAGCATTTGGAAGCCACATTAATCGTGTCGCTTTTGGGGATTGGTAGTTGCTGTTGCTAGTTGTTTGCTAATGAAAAAGCGTTATGGGATGGATAACCATGGGTTCAAGAAGCGGGAACTACAATGTGAATTTTAAGTCTCTTCCTAACAGCTCTTTTTGACCTCCACCAATCTTTAGAGGCACTAGGCCTGTGATGCAAAACCTTATTATGTTTGGATATATTCGCATTTATACTTTTCCTCATTGAAAATACCAGTGAAAGGATGAATCTCTTTTCATACCATCCTTCTGGTTTGAGCGAATATGGAAACTTATAATGGGAAGATGATATTTTTGTGCAGTTGCTTGTCCTCCAGGGGACAGTAAACATTATTTCACATTTGGTTGTTCCTTAAGTACAGAATTGTTGCTTGGCCCATGACCAACCTTTGATGTTTAGCTGCATGTCTGTAAGTTTGTTACTGTGACCATGGCATTGAAGTAATTGAATTAAAGTTTACACTTCCTCCTATTTGCTTAATCTATCAGATGGACTTCATGCAATGCGAACACTACGTAGAAGACAACAGTGCAGTCTTTCTTCATTGCCCTCTCATTCTGCTTCAGTCTTCTTCGTTGCCTCTGTCCATTGAGATGATTAGTTGAGCATCACCCATGGGTAAGCTTAAATTGCCATTGCTCTTGTGTTGGAAGTTTGTTGCTTTTCGATTACATTTATTTTGTACTCTAAAACTGTTGCTTGCTTTAATTCGTCTTAGCTCAACCTATTTTTTTGCTTCAGTTTTTGAAAGGCAGCAACATTGAGGTCTACATGTGCCCTGGTTTAGAAGCACGTGTTTACAAGGTGCGAATACTGTCTTACGTATAATGTTTTCACAAAACCCACTCTTGATCTATCAAAACTGAAATAAAGCATGGACAAACAAAACTTTTGCACTGACTAACATTTTTACTATTATTCAGCAGATAATTTCTAGTCCTCGGTAGCTAATTCGACTTGTTCTCGAGAAAAATGGATATGACTTATCTATTTAGATTTTAAGTTTGTTTAAAGTTTATCTTTCTTCTTAAAATGATTAGATTTTTTTGAAAAAAATTATAGAAGCTACAAAGGATGATATCATCGTGCATAACGTTGATAAAGAATTTGAATTTAGAATTGGCATGACATTTGCTAATGAGGACGAAACTTATAATGCATACAATGCATATGCAATTTGCAAGGGTTTTGGAGTGCGAAAAGGACAAAAATCAAACAATAGCAAAGGAATATTTCGAATATGCACATTTTTGTGTAATTGTGAAGGATACTCTCCACCAATCCTACCTCATGAACAAAGAGATGTTTATATAGGACCGTGAAAAGAATCGGATGTAAAGCTTGCATTAAATTGAAAATCGAAGATGGAGTTTGGGTAGTTACCAAGTTTGAGGAGGTTCATAATCATCTATTCATTGATGATAAAAAAAAAAAAACATCTCATACAGTCATATCGGCATATAACAGATAGTGATAAGAGTACTTTGACTTCTTTGGCTGGGACCGGTATAAGGGCTACGAAAGCGTATTCATACCTTAGTGGTGAAGCGGAGGGACAAGAGAATGTTGGCTTTACTTTTCGTGATTGTCAAAATTTCTACCAATCAAAGAGAAGGGATCTGATTAGTGCAGGTGGTTATTAAAGGCTCATTAATCACTTTAATTGCTTACAAACAGATGGAAGCAATATTTCTTATACTTTTAAATTGGATGAGGACCCAAGACTGACCAATTGTTTTTGGTCTGATGGTGTATCCAAGCTGGATTATGAAGCTTTTGGAGATGTTGTGGTATTTGATACTACTTACCATACAAATAAATACAATATGATATGTGCACCTTTTGTTGGCTTGAATCATCATTGGAAAAATGTTCTATTTGGATGTGCATTTCTATTGGATGAAACTATTGTTTCTTTTGTGTGGGCATTTCAATCCTTTTTAAAGGCAATGGGTAATAAAGCACCCAAGACTATTTTCACCGATCAAGATCATGCAATGGCAAATGCCATTAAAACTGTTCTTCCGAACACTGATCATCGTCTATGTATATGGCATATTGGGAAAAATGCTACGCATCATATAGCACATCTTCTGAGATCGCCGGGATTTCGTGATAAGTATTAGCATGAGCTTTTATATCAATGTGAATCTGAACTTGAAATGGAGAACATTTGGAAAGCTATGTGTCACGAGTGGAACTTGGGGGACAACAAATGGTTGAATAATTTGTATCGCTTGCGTCATAAATGGTGTCCTGCATTTGGCCAGGATACGTTTTCTGCGGGTATTAGATCCATGCAAAGAAGTGAGACCACTAATAGTGTCTTTCAAGATATGGCATGTAAGACCATGACTTTGTCTGAATTTGTTAGTCATTATGAGAAGCAAGTAGAAAAAATGCGCAATGCTGAAGTTACTGATAATTTTGAGTGTGCTCGAGGAAAGTAGCAGATTATGGTTGCAAATAGTGGAATATTGAAACATGCTGCACATGTCTATAGTCATGTCATTTATAGAAAATTCCAGGCTGAGTTCTTGCATGCTATGTCTGAACATATTATGAGATCAGATACTGATGGGCTGTTGCACCCTTATATACTAGGAGCTGAAAGTAGTGAAAGAAAGCATATTGTCCATTTTTTTCCAAGCGATTCTACCATTACATGTAGCTGCAAGTTATTTGAGATGCAAGGATGGTTATGCAGGCATGCTTTATGTATATTGACACACGTTGTAAATGTCACAAGCATTCCATCACAATACATTTTGAAGAGATGGACAAAAGCTGCAAAAGAAAATATTCTTTGTGATGATGTTGGATAAAGCTTTCATGATGCGATGAAGTCAAACACATTGCGCTTGAAGAGGTTGATGCAATTGTCTTTCAGTGTTATGAGCATCAGTACGAAACATGATATTACGGAGAAGATGGCAACATCAAACTTGTTGCATCTCCACTCCCGTATCACGAACAAAATGCAGTCTCTCATAGGTAAAGATGATGTTAATTTCTTACGGGAAAATGATGAATCTGAATATGCAGAAAATTGTGGAATTCAAATAGTCGATCCCCTTCGGAGAAGGCCAAAAGGTGTACCAAATACTCGGTTGAAGGGCGCTAGTGAGAAGCAAAAGAGAAAGGAATCTTCATCACAGGGACTTGACCCCAACAATCTTCATACTCGATCCCATGGAGATGCCCACCTTTGATCTTCAGTCACAAATCTTTTGCAGAGTCGTGAATGTTCAGCTACTGGTGAGTGCTCCCTATTTTTTAAGCTCTCTGGCAGATGAAAACTTTGCTTCTTCATGTGCCTCTCGCCAATTGCACTTTTTGTTCACAGGCTAATAAGGACAATGATGAGGTATACACAAGAGCAGCAGAAATTTAAGGTTACCCATGGGTGATGCTCAACTAATCATCTCGATGGACAGAGGCAACGAAGAAGACCGAAGCAAAACGAGAGGGCAACGAAGAAAGACTGCACTGTTGTCTTTTGCCTAGCTTTCGCACTGAAAAATGTATTAAAAAAAAAAGAAAATAGGTAGGAAATGCCTCTATTTGCCTATATTGTCTAATTAGGCTTTTGTCTGCTTGATTGTTGATTGACCGTTCCCATGTTTTATTCATATAGCTTAATTAGATTTTGCATGCGAATATTTTGGTGAATTATTTGTTCTGTAAGCATGTCTCAATAGATAAATTAGCACGGCAATTAGAGTTTAATTCGAGACGCTCGTTTTATCCTTTACTTGACTGAACTTCACTGATTATCTGCTTTGAGTGAATGCCCGATGCATGAGATTGATATTCCAACGTGGTGATCGACGGTGATGCCCATGGAGAAGGTAGACCATTGAGGCTTGGTCATTGAAGACCGACGTCTGATCCGGTTTGATTTCATGTGTATCCGATCCGCCTATCGGAGTTATTTTCTTTAAACATCGTCATTATAGATTTGGTTTGCATGTGTACATTCCAGTCTAATATTTAGCGTATTTTACCTGATTGAGTGCTTATTATAGCTCTGTCTTTTGATAAATTGTCTGTTAATTGCTTTCCCTATATGTTAGGTTAAGGATAAATAGGTAATTGCACGAAATGACAGAAAAATATTATGCATGATCATCTTGCACTAGTTGGATACCTAGTTAGCTTAAAATGATATGCAGAATGTGTAGTCACCTTAGAGAATATTGACTGGTTAGGTACCGAAAGGGCGCTAATTATTTAATTAGCGTAAACAAGTCCCTGAACCTAGAAGCTCTGGTTGCATAGGAATCGAGACGATACTCCCATGTCTCGATTGGTTTCTAGCGGACCCCAATAGGCTAGTGGCGACTCCTAATAACCTTTTAGGTTGCTAATCAGTAAAACGAAATCCAACGTCACGCGAGGTAGGACTTGGGAGAGTTCGCGCCTAAACCAATAGGCAATACCTCGTCGGGCCCCCCGGGAGGAGCGAAGGGCAGGTCGTGACAGACTATGAATAATTTGAAAAGTATTTTCATTATGAAATCTGTTTGTTTCGCGGAATATGAATGATTTGAAAAATATTTTTCAGAAAATGATCGTTTAAAATAATTAGCCAATAAAAAGTATTTTCATTATGGACTACAATTTATGTCTAAATATGAAATTTTGTTCATTTATTTTTGGAAGCGATACAAGCAATATTTTTTCGATTTTTTTTAAGTCATTGATTTTTTTTTTCGAAACAAACGGAAGGTTAGATTGGTCAATGTCTCCCTAAGTCACCCGCAAAAGAGGTGGATTGATATCATCATGTTTTCTAGAACAAGTCAGGTTGAGGTTCAACCACGCCATCCGAGGAAAATATTTTTCCCACACTTTTTTCTTCTTCAGCCATCGTTTCTTTCAAACCCTAGAAAAAACATGAAGTATAGGTGCGTGTGGGGAACGGTTCTGCGCGGAGAAGAGATGCATTGAACTTTGTCCGAAGAAAAGAGAGGCGCCGACCTCCACTTGCGTCACCATTCATGACGACGAGAATGTGATCTTGGGGAAAGCTACACGAATAAGCAACCATTTCAAAGTGGAAAACAATAATGAGCGGGAGTTAATATCATCAAAAATTCTAAACTGATACGTTCGTGTCACGTTTATCTCAAATTAATTTTCGTGCCCCAAAAAATTCCAAACTAATACACTAGTGACACATTTAGACGCAAATTAATTTTCATGTCACAAAGAGTCTCGAACCGGTACAAACATGCCATATTTACCCTCAAACAAATTTCATGTCACAGAATTACGGATTTTAGCATATTTTCTAAACTTGAGGGAGCTGTTGGGGCAAAATTAGCAGATTTTAGCAGATTTTAAAATTCAAGATTTTGGAAAATTAGTTTGGGATAAACGTGGTACTTGTGTACTAATTTGGGATTTTCTAGGACATGAAAATTAGTTGGGGTAAATGTGACGAAGGCGTACTAATTTCAAATTTTTCATGACAAAAATTAGTTTTTGATAAATGTGACACGAGAGTACTAATTTGAGATTTTTACTGATATTAGCCACAGAGAGAGGAGTCCGAGTTCTTTACTGTTGAAAGCAAAAGCACTGTATAAACATTGGCTAGGGTTTTTTGCGGTCCAAAAAGCCCAGACCAAGTTTCTAGAATTAGCCGGCCCTAGTTTCTCTCTTCTCTTCTCTTCTCTTCTCTTCTTTCCATCTTATCTTCACACAGCTTTCTTCTTTTATCTCTATGGAGGGGAAGGTTCGAGCTAAATCTCTCATCCGCTCCCTTTTTTCTTAGGCTGTTTTAGTTTTCTATTTTCTTTTCTTACTTTCCTCCCTTTGAGAGTTTTTCACTCCGATTTAGTCTAGATCTAGAAGTTTATCTCTCCCATTTTGGGGAGATTTCTATCCTGATCTAGTCTAGATTTAGAGTCTTTTGCATGTATATTTTCGGGATTTTGCTTTCCTCTGATTTTGTTAGTGAATAAGTCTAGTTTCGGAGGAGATCAAAGGAGCTTCGCGTTCCGCTCTCATAGGTGTCAGATCTATACTCATTCAACCTTTTTATTCTGCTCAGCGATGATTTTGGGGATGCCAAAGTTAGGCACACACTGTCGAAAGGAAAAATCGCAGCAACAGATGGAGATCTTGGTGTGTGCTTATTATAGAAGACGGATTCGGTAATCGGCCACCGATTTTGGTGTGAAGAAGTCACAAATGTGCTCTTTGAGTGTATGACTCATAACCTTGTTCTCATAATTCCTCTTGTTATTTGAGCTTATTTTGTTTTGAAGTTATCTAGAATTTGTCTTGGTTTGCAGTTGAACTGCGATGTTTCTTTGTTATAGTTCAAGGAAGTGAATGAAATGTTACTTATTTTGACAAAAAAAATTCTTGAATTAATTGTCTTAAAATCGATCTTCTACCCAATTTCTAGTTTCTGTTGATCTTTGATTGTAGATCAAGGCAGCCAACTTTGCATAAATCTACGTATTGCACCGCATTATAACACTCTTTTCCATTGACAGTGTAATTCTGAAAACGTGCGCTGCACACGGGTTGGTCATGTAACAGTTTCAATGGAAGATGTTTTACATGAACAGAAATAGTAGTCCAGTTTCAAGGGACATTCCGTTGGTAGCAGAAATAAATGCATTTACAATGAGTAAAGACTTTTACCCCGATGCAGCAATAAAATAATCTTGACATGAAAAGATTTGGGATAATTGTCCAAAAATGCCTAAACCTAGTGTACGGCGGCTAATTAAATTCTAAACCTTTCAATTGTGCCAATTTAATCCTAAACATTTTGATGATTTGCCAATTTAGTCATAAACCTTTCAATTGTGCAAATTTACTCCTAAACATTTTGACATTTATCGGTTTAGTCCTAAACTTTTTTACAAGCCCGAATCCCCCGAAGTGGCCATCATGACGGTAGTGTATTGTGTCTCGGTAGTCATGACGATCCCCACACCAAAAATCACAACAAAAGAGAGAAGAGGAAGCAAAAACACTTGCGCGAAGGACGTTTTCTTTTCTGCCTTCTCATCTCCAAAGGCCAAGGGAGAGACTGCATCCCTTTCCTTCAGTAGCTCTTTCTGTTTTGTCGAGCCAGCTCCCCACCCGAACTGTTCGTACCTATCCTCTAGAGTCGGCTCTTCCATAAAGAGCAGAGTAGAAAGTACACGTAATGGTCCGCCAAGAGCGAAAATAGCTCAGCGACCGGATAAACCTTGATGAGAATACCAACCCTCTCCCTTTGTCATTTACGGAAGAGTCTTATGTCGGTCATATAAAACACCAACGCATAGAAAAAGGGCTGAAGAAACCAGTCCGTGACTTAACATCGGTGGAATGCTACCTCCAATTCCTTGTATGTTCGATAGAGCCAAAGATTCCCCCACTGATCGGAGTACGCCGACTTTCTATATCTCCTCCATCTACAAGGTGAACAGCTTAGCTTACAGCACAGCGTGTTCGCCACCACACCGGCTGGCTGGTGCATTGGCTTTACCGTAATAGAGGCGAGGTATGATCAAAACTACTGTTTAGTATAAAAGCACTGTCTACGCCCCTACTAGTCTTATTCTTATTAGGCTAAAGGACAATAGTAGTTCTGGAAGCTAGAGAAATAACTAGGGTTTATGTTCCTTGGATCTTCTTGGAGTTAGCGTTGACCAGATATTGGAAGAGACACAAAAGTACTTGATATGTGTTCATCTCCCTTGTGAGCTCCTTGCACGACTATTCTCGGCGTCTTGTGGGATTACAGATCGTTGATTCGCCGAATCTTATGAAAAAGACAAACAAAGTTCGGATACATTCTTCAAAAAGGATTTTGCGGATGAACTTAGAAGTTTGTGTCAATAATGTATCGATGTATTTGAAACTACCACAAGCATATGCTATGATGACTTTTATCATATTTTTCTTCAAGTGTGGATTATAATGTAAGAAATATCAAATACAAATTGTTACTCAATTAAAATGCATTGCTCATACCTTATTATTTCATGTTACAAACTAAGGAAAAATTATCAAAAAAGTCCTAATTCCATTGTACTTTTACTAATTCAGTCTTAGACTTTTTAATTGTGTCAATTGAGTCATAAACCTTTTCACGTTTTGCTAATTGGATCCACTTGGCCAATTTTACCCGAAAATTGCCGACGTGGACGCCTTTCATCCTACGTTGTACGAATAACAGAGGTGGATAATATTTAATAATATTTTAATCTCTTTTTTTGGATTTTATTTATTTGTTTAGTCTTTTCTTTTCCTTTTTTTTCTTCACCTCTTACTCTAGCTGATCACCAGGCCACAGATGCGAGGGCCAACGAGGTCAACCTCGGGCGAGGCTTGACCTTACCGTCACTGGGCGAGGCTCGCCCTTGCCAAAGGTTGGCGGGGTCCACCTCGCCCGTCCTCGCCCTCGACAACCGGCTAGAGGAAGAATGGAAAAAAAAAAAGAGAAAATAAATAAAGGAAAAAAGAAATAAAAATAAAAAATCGAAAAAGTATTGTAATATATTGAATTTTGTCCACGTCAGCATCGTCAAAGCCACGTAGGACAGCCAGCGTCCACGTCAGCAATTTTTGGCTAAAATTGGCCGAATGAACTCAATTGGCAAAACATGAAAAAATTTAGTATTCAATTGGCACAACTAAAAAGTTTAGAACTGAATTGATAAAAATGCAATAGGTTTAAGACTTTTTGGATAATTTCTCCTACAAACTCAAATACATAGTAACAAATAACTTTTTTCTACTGCATCAAACAATGTAACTTGTCCTCAACAACCGAGTTTAGTATGTATCTCAGTTTAAATCATTGTCCTCATCAAGAAGGGGTGTCTTTTAGTGTAGTCTAGAAGTGCTGACGACTAAGCCAACCATACAACTATCAGATGAAATAAAAAGGATGGCCTCTGGATAGAGAATCTACTTGTTGGTTGATTTCGATGCCATAGAAGCCGAATACCTTATTGGAGGAGATCGTGTAGGAAAAGTTTAAGTCCGACCTCATCAACATATCCAGATGAATCAACTTAGGTTATATTATATCGCTGTGCATTATACCATATCCTCAATGTGAGACTTCTTTCGCCTACTTTCTACGCACGTGTGCCTCAAAAATACTATTCCGCTTATCATATTCTGTGTGTGTGTGTGTGAGTGAGAGAGAGAGAGAAATGATGTATTACATGAATACCCCAATAAAGGAAAAATTATCCAAAAAGTCCTAAACCTATTACACTTTGCCAATTCAAGCCTAAACATTTTTCTTTTGCCAATTCAGTCCTAAGTCTTTACATGTTTTGTCAATTGAGTCCATCCCTCCAATCTTGGCCCCAAATAGCTGACGTGGACGCTGGCGCTGACGTGGATAGTTTTTAATAATGTTTTAGTAGATTTTTTGAATTTTTATTATTTAATTTTCTTTTTCTTCTTTTCTTCTTCACTTTTTTTTATTGTGGTTGACGACTGTCGTTGGGCCCTCACCAGCCACAGTGAAGAAAAAGTGAGGTAGAAAAGAAAAAAATAAAAAAAATAAAAATTATTAAAATATTATTAAAAATTATTCACGTCAATGCTAGCAGACGGCCGGCATTCATGTCAGTAATTTTCGATTAAGATTGGCCGGATGGACTCATTCTGTAAAAATTAAAAAGATTTAGTACTGAATTTGTAAAATTAAAAAGTTTAAGACTGAATTGGCAAAAGTGTAATAAACTTAAAACTTTTTGAAGAGTTTTTTGCACCCTAATAAATGCACACCGATAGTAATCATGAGTTGACAAGGGGAGTCAAAATTAAGACTAGTCAAGAATGAAAAACAACAGTTTAAATCCACCGAACGTCATGCGAAGTTTGGGACAATGATTATACTCAAAATTCACACAGTGGCAATGATTCTCCGGAAAATTCTCACGCCCCACACAATTTGTTGTATTTTCGGTTTGTTTTTTCTTTTGGACAAGGCAAACTGTTGTGTTTTCACTAGAAAATGATGGTGGAATTCGATCATGGAGGCCACGTTTCTCCTCGAAGTGCATGCATTTATCTTTCATGGTGGTGGTTGTGGGGGGGGCTCGCAAAGCATTGATCAGACATCATCTGCAATTATAACTAGGGTTTCATGTCCTGAACAAGAAATATCATGTGGGACACGTTTTTGTGTGGGGCTAAAAGAGACCACCCCTAAGTGTAATTATTGCTATTATTTTTATGCACCTAGTTCTGTCAGTGTGGTTACTGTACGTACAGAATGCAAGCATTAATTCATTGGACATGGATGCACTTCTGTGGGGAAAAGGACATGCTGTCCAGGAGGAGCGGATCTTGAGGTCTTCTCTGGTGGGGGCAAATTCTTCATAAACCAAAACTCTTGCCCCAAATTGAGACATCAGGTTTAATTTGATTTCCAAAACAAACCCTAGCTCCAAATTTTCCGTTTCAGTTCAAACAGATAGTTCGGCGACCAGCCGACCTGTCTCTTGGATGAACCTAAGGCGGCCTAGGCGTTAGTTAAGCTGAACTTGAGCCTCATTGAAAGGTTCAACCTCGAGTCTGGTTATGGCGGGAGACAAAATGGCGATCTATGGGCGAGGCCGAAGGTATAGGAGAAGTTGGACAACGTAATCGTAGTCTGCGCTGGAGAAGGCGGCATCGCCCTTAGGGTTTGGCTCGTCGACTATGACAGGATGGTGACTTTGCGAGAGAGAGAGAGATTAGGGTTTGGCGAATACCCTCTTATGGATATTTCATTCTTTTGGAAAGTGAGGAGATACGAGGCTCATAATACCAATTTAGAAAGGTTGTTCAGAGTTGAAAGTTCCAGTCATATTAGAATACCCGTTTGGCGTCAATGTCAGCTTCTAAATCTTTATTTTTCATAGTTCTCATACCACTTACCTATTCTCGGGAAAATTACCAAAAAAGTCCTAAACCTATTACAATTGTGTCAATTCAGTCTTAAATCTTTTGTATTTGTGTTAATTCAATCTATCCGGCCAACTTTGGCTTACCGGCGCTGACGTGGACGCCTGCCGACGCTGACATGGTGCTGGCGTGACAACTTTTAATAATATTTTAATATTTTTTTCAATTTTTTTTTCTTCTTCCCTCCTCTAGCCGATCGCCGATCCGAGGACCAGCCAGAGTAGAGGGCCGGCGAGGCGAGCTTGCCGTGGCTAGGAGAGCTCGTTGGTGCTGGGTGAGGTCTCACCCCTCGTCGGCCCTCTCTTCTTCTTCTTCTTCCTCTGTTGGAGGAAGATGAACAAAAAAGAAAAAAATAGTTTGAAAAAATATAAGAAAGAAATGTTAAAAATTTATTAAAAATTGCTGCGTCTACGTCGACATCCACGTCAGGGCTGATCAGTGTCCACGTCAGCGCCGGCTGGTCAAAATTGGCTGGATGGACTGAATTAACACAAATGCAAAATATTTAGGAATGAATTGGCCAAAAAAAAGTTTAGAACTGAATTGGCACAATTGCAATAGGTTTTAGGACTTTTTTGGTAATTTTCCCACCTATTCTCGGACCCATTTTTCCGACTGCTTTCAACTTGTTTACTGTTGATCGTTATTTTTCGCGTTTCGTTTTCCACTCAATGTCAATTTACCAAATTGCTAAGAATTTACGACTATTTATAGGTTATTGCCAAAGACACATGCAACTTTTTGACGATTTCTTAGAAAACTTAGAAAACTCTTCTGTAAGTGATTGTTACGCTGCGTGACATTATATATATACAAAAGCCCTCATTTACCTAAAACAGCTTTTGAAGTTGGCATTCCTTGATTGGAAATATCATGGTTTAGAGTTGCATTTGGCACAACTTTGGGAAGAGATTTTGGGCCTCCAAAATTCCTTAAATGAGAGTTTTAGGGGAAAATTGTCAAAAAAATCCTAAACCTTTCGCACTTTTACCAATTCAGTCTTAAACCTGTTAAGTTTGCCGATTCAGTCCTAAACCTTTTCACCAATAGGATTGAATTGGAAAAATGTGAAAGGGTTTAGGACTGAGTCGGCAAACTTAAAAGGTTTAAAACTGAATTGGCAAAAATGCGAAAGTTTTATGACTTTTTTGATAATTTTCCCAAAATTGTAGTGTTAGATACTAAATTTTTGAACTACTTTGACTCAAAGCTAGCATTGACAAAGCCCGAAGCTCAAGGCAGGTGTCTCCTTACTTTGGCTTGGCAACATTCTCGAAAACCACTTTGACTCAAAGCTAGCATTGACAAAGCCCAAAGCTCAATGCAGGTCTCTCCTTACTTTGGCTTGGCAACATTCTCGAAAAGCTCTCTCAAGGTTGATAGATTTTTTTTCTTACTACTCATTGTCTCTCTCAACCAAATGCAGACACTGTCCACCACTCCAGATTCTGGTTGACGTGAGCCCAAAGTCAAAGGTCGCTGAGATCTAGGTTCGCGCGATCTGAATTTGCCGAGCGCTGGGTTATCGAGATCGCGCGACCAAAAACCAAAAGCTATCATGAAACCAAACGAGCCTATCATATAAGAAGACGAAAAACGGACGCAATGCCGCAAGTACTAATTTTCACCATTTTCCTCCAAAGAGACAGTTTCCATCATCATGTTGAATCATTTAAGCAACAACACAAAGAGGAACATAGTACATGAATTGCTGTGAGGGTTACTAGGAAGCATCATGGGTTGCCCAGACAAGAAGCAAACAGAAAAAAGCAAAGCAGGGCAAAGACAAACATGGTTGGTTTCCAAAAAGGATGGCGGAAAAAATGATGTGGGTCAGTCCGAAACTTGCATTTCATCCATGTTACAGTGAGTCAGATAAGGATCGATCACGTGCATTGAACATATGGGAGGACGAACTGAGGTTGGTGGATGTGCACGGGATCTGCTCGTGTTCCCGTCCTGAATTTGTGGCAGATCAATCCGCTTGCGGAAAAGGATGGATCATTCATCATGGTGGTTGCCTAAATTCCCTAAAATCATGTGAAACGACCGCCTTTGGCTTTAGGTCCGGCGGAACCCAGTCAAAGGATGTGTGATAATACTTTAATACTCTCGAATGGCTGAAGATCTCTGCTCTTTACTTTTCTCTCGAGTGTAATTTTAGTTATGCATCTAGATAGCTTAAAAAAAAAGTCTTTATTGGCATTGTGATTGGGAGATTTTGTCGGATCACTGCTAATTGTTCTAAGTTTTAGCTGCTAGATGAAGGCGTGGATTGATTTGTAAATACTCTAATGGTGATCAAGCTATCATTATATAGTGAACGTGGTAGGTAGCAAGTCCATCAAGCATCTATTTCAAAAGCTAAGTTTAATGCAACTTTTTGTATCCTTGAAACTTCACAGAACTCTGCTCTTGTCAAGGTCTTGAATAGGGATGGCAATCGAGTCGAGCTGATATTTTGTTGGTCTCGAGCTTAAGTTGTCTTGATACGTACACGGTGTTTGAAATTCGATTCAAACTCAATCAAGTATTACTTATTTTATATTAAAATTATGTCTCGAGTTTGAACCAGTAAAAAGAAATCCATTGTAATCCGGCTCATTTTGTGAAAACGTCAGATGCAGCGTCCCTAAAAGAAAAGTCTGAATTTGCGGCCGACTTGTGGAAACTTTGAAAAGTAAATAAAAGCAAAAGAGGAAAAGTAAACCAAATTGACTTCCAGTTGGAAACGGCCAAGGAGCCCGGCCTCGACGAATGGTCCGAAAGAGGTTGTTGTTTATTATGGTCTATGGACAATGATTGTGAATGGTTGTAAAAACAAAGATATTGAAATGCTGGTACTGGTAATTAAAGTGATAATTGTCCAAAAAGCCCAAAACTTATTGTACAATGATCGATTCAGTCTTAAATCTTTTGATAATTTGCTATTTTAATTCTAAACATTTTAACAATTTGTCAATTTAATCCTACACTTTTTTGAAGATTTGCCAAGTTGGTCCCAAACCTATTATTTGAGCAATTGACCGAAAGGACTTCATTGACAAATCGTCAAAAGATTTAGGACTAAGTCAGCAAATTGTCAAAAGGTCTGGGAATAAAATGACACAATTGAAAGGCTTAGAACTGAATTGGCAAATTGTCAAAAATTTTATGACTCAATTGACACAATTGAAAGATTTACAATCGAATTAGCTGCCGTACAATAAGTTTAAGTCTTTTTGGATAGTTTCCCCGGTAATTAAAGATTGTGAGAAAGATAAAAGGTCAAAAAATTTAACGGTGCTCAAAGGATAAATTCATGTAAAAATTAAAGACGATAGTAAATGTGCATAGGAACAGGTGTCCAGTTGTCGACTTAGGGCGCGCATGATAACATTTCTATTTCTCTATTTTTCTATTTTTTTTGTTCTGGGGAACAGGTTTGTAATAGAAATCCGTTTGGTAAAGCAATTTTTGTTTCTATTCTAGGGACAAATTTTTGACTCAGAAATAGATTTGAAAAAGAAATCAAAAGTAGAAAAAAGTTACTTTTTGTTTCTGGAACAAAAAAAAGAAATAACTTCAAGCCATCCAAAAAGAAATAAGTTAGGGCCTTCTGATTCCGCCGACCCCCGCCGCCGCCGCCGCCGCAACCACCGCCATCGCCACCACCATTGGCTGCGCCACCCATCGCCATGACCACTGCTGGCCGCCGCCAACCACTGGCCTTTGCCGCCCACTACCGCGACCACCGCCAATCACAGCCGACAGCCACCGCTCGTCGCCGGCCGCCACCGCCCCCCTTCGCACCGCCGGCCTCCGCCCCCCTCTACCTGCCGTCCACCGCCACCCTTCGTCGGCCGCCACCAACCACTGTCGACCTCCGCCGGCCGCCGCCGCCCACCATCGCCGGCAGCTGCCGGAGTAAAAAATAAATAATAAATTTTTATTTTTAAATAGTAAATAATATTTTCTAATAATAAAAATTATCTTTTTAAAGAAATTTAAAAAAACTAAGCGACGACCACCGGTCGCCACCGACCTCCATCGCCGGCCGCCGCCAGCCACCGGCCCCCGTTGCACAGTCGGTCGCCGCCCCCCTCCGCCTGCTGCCGCCCCCCTCCGCCTGTTGCCGCCACCCATCGCCTACCACCGTCAGCCGCCTCCCCTCTCTGCTTGCAGCCGCCGCCGGCCACCACCAACCATCGCCCCCTTCGCCGGCCATCGACCGCCGCAATCATCGCCGCCACCGCTAGAATAAAAAATAAATAATGATTTTTTAATTTTTAAATAGTAAATAATATTTTCTGATAATAAAAATTATTTTTTAAAAGAAATTTTAAAAAAATAAAAAATGAAGTAGAAAATTTTCGTAAAAGATTTTGTGTTAATAATATTCCAGAAGTAGAAATTTTCAACCGTTATCAAACACGTATCTCGACTCAGAAACTCGTCTAGGAAATAAAAATAGAAAAATCTTTTTCTAGTAAAAAATAAGGCCAATAAAGAGAAATGTTATCATGCGCGCCCTTAGCTTCACAAAGATGGCAATGTGGGCTTTTATTTCCCACCATGAACAATTATTTACAGACAGCTATGGATACGAATAACTTCCTGACACTATCTACAATTATTGATAATAAAAAAAATCACATTTTCCGAGATTTTAGACACAATTCTCTATCACCTAACGGTGATTGTGCACGATAAGTCGTGAATTTTCAAGATTATATAGGCATAACCATCTAGCAGTCATGTGTTCGTGTCAATCTCACGGCCTTTGTTTTCGAACTTACGGGTCGGCAAACCACTGTTTTGGTCATAAATGACAGACATTTTTTTTTTGGTCAAACATAAATGACAGACATTGCTTCAACACTGAGCAATATTGTCAATCATTTTATTGTCGATGACTTTATGGGACGATCTCCTTCGAATTGTCAACTGATTTCACCAGTCGATTTCCTTCAAGCTTTCGATTGGAGGAGAATTTCAGCGATAGCCTTCACTAATCTCACCATCTTGTTGTATGCGATCTTGTACTACGATGGCAAATTTTTTCAAAGGATGTAGTGCCATGATCTATCCAATCAATTATGCGACAGGAAGCGAATCACAATTTATTGCGAAAATTTCAAATAATAGGCTAATTTTCTCAAATAAGAATCTGAAATGAAAATCTTTTCAAATAAGAGCACAAAATGACCATATTTGTCTCAAAAAAAGGGTCTGACCTAACCGGCCGAAAGGCATTTTCATCTTTTTACTTTTTTGAAATTTTTTTCCTTTTTTTTTCTTTTTTCCTCTTCCCTCCGTCGGCCATCACCAAGTAGTTCTTGACGGGGATAAGGAAAAGAAAAGTAAAGTTAAAAAAGAGCAAAAAAAAAAATTATATACATAGCATTCTTTTTGGCTAAAATAACGCCTCTTTTCCGATGGCCCAAAAAGTCACATACTCTCCTGCCGGCTAAAAATACTTATTTGAGACGATTTAGCCACTTCATGTTTTTATTTGAAACGATTTGGCCATTTCATGTTCTTATTCGAGAAAATGAGAACATTTCATGTCTTTATTTGGAATTTTTCTGAATTTGTTTTTTTCTTTTTAATCTCTCTCTTTAGAAAGATAGTTTGACTACAGTGAAGTACTTCAATCGCGAATCATGAATTGTTTGGTCGCAGACAATCATGCAAAACTGTGGAACAGTGGGAATTAAAGAAGCGGACAAAGCATAATGAAGACCGGAGGAGTCATTAGTCAAAGCTGTACTCATTACTGATCAGAAGATTAAGTTGCGGTTGTCTGAACCCGGACACAACATCAGGATTTCATGGCGGTTTTTTCCTTCTTCTTTTTTCTTGTTTGGACCGGCGACGCTCCATAAGAGCTTCGTCATCACCTTCCACGTTAAAACCCTCGCTCTTCACATTCCTCTCTCTCTCTCTCTCACCCACAAATAAGAGTTGTGTTCGATGGTTGTGTGCGAATGGAGGCGTGACGTACCGTCGATCGGATATTGGAGGAAGAAGATCGTCGAGAAACCGGAGGCTTTGATGGTCAAGTACTTCAGCGCGAGGTCCGTCGTGCTCCTGCTCGTCCTGGCGACATCGCTCCTGGTGCTGCCGCTGCTCCTGCCCCCGCTCCCGCCGCCCCCGGCGCTGCTGCTCCTCGTGCCCGTCCTCATCATGTCGGTCCTCATCCTCCTCGCCTTCTCGCCCTCCAACAAGCCCAACGTCATTGTTACTTCCGTCTGATCTTTAATTCTCGAGAGGACGATCACGGATCACTTGCATGAGAAACCATCTGGTGCTTTTCGCGAGTACCATCTCGCGGCTCGCCCGACCAAAACCTTATCAGAAAATTTTTTATTAGGGAGGGAAACGGAAGATCGCCGACGGCCATGTCAACGAGGATCGAAGTGAAAGAACGTGCGAAAACTTGCCCGAAGTTGAAAGATCGCGAGACCCCGGATAGAGAGACGATCGAGGTTCAAGACAGAGTCCTTACATCGTCTTGCTTAAGATTTTCTCTTCAGCAACCACAATTGCATTCAAAATCTACAGTCGCCGACGTTGGTAACGCGGCGGGAGCGGCGAAGGCGATCAACTAATGACACGGATGCGTTCGAAAAGCATCCGTAATCTCTGGTTTGACGGGGCGTTTCTGTAGGATGTACAATGTGTGCAATCGATAAGGTTGGATCCATTTTGACCCATCTGGATTCCCTTACGCTTTGTGATTTGAGAAGGCAGAGATTCTTATCGATTTTCAAACAACTTGTGTCTTGAAAATAGCATATAAAATTGCCCAGTGCTTCTGTGTTCCTTCTTGCACATACCCTAGAGATTGGTAGGAGGTGATTTTACAAAAAGAGAGAGAGAGAGAGAGAGGAGTATTAAATATAAAATATTTAATAAATTAGGCTGAGACTAGCTTAAAAAAAAGGAACAAAAATTATGTGCTTCAGGTATCTGAAATGCTTGACACGTGTACATTCCTTGGTTTTGGAGTTAATTAGGGTTTTGGGCGTGTCCGCTTGGAAGATCTTTGTCAATACGGACTAAGCGCCGGGACCAACTCTACACTTTATGGATACCACTCGTAATTTGTAATAATCAATATAGTTGTCAATTAATCTCATAAGTATCTCATCTAAAAATCATTTGAGTTTCTTTTTCTTAAAGTATACTGTAATTGAAAATAGTCATGATAATTTTCAGCTAATGTCATGAGTATCTTAGTTTCTTATAAGAACAATGCGGGAAGGAGAATCTCTGTTTTGATAAAGATGTTAAGGATATGTACAATCAAACCAAAGAGGCATATGGAGAATTTTCTAGATATAGGCACCATCACGAGAATTGAAAAATCAAGGGCAATATCCTACATATGTCTGATATCCCTGACCTGATGTAGAAGTCAAGAGTTTGGAAAAAAGATATGAAAAAACCCTAGGTAGATCGTTGAAGCGTTTCGGTAAACTGAAGAGAGAATCGGCTGACGGTTGTCACTTGTCGTTGCGACAGAAGTCTATCTTGGCTGCTGTGTAGACTACGCTACAATAGAAACAGGCTGACGTGCTTATCGGACGAGACGAACAATGCTGAGGATCGATTTTGAGAGAAAGATATTAGTGATTGTTGAAAAAGAAAAGACACAAGATAAGTGGTGTGCTTCAGGCGTGCACCGGTACTTCACAAGATTGTCCACCTAATGCCAAGATAAGAATAACGTAGAAATGAGAAATGTGTAGTTTCCATATATTTTTGTGTTATGATATAGAGTACATGAGACGGGCTTTATTAAATGACTATTTATGTAACATACTTATCAAGGATATGTACAAGCAAAGGGAGATATGGAGTACATCCTAGAGATATGCACCATCGTGAAAGATGTGAAAAATCAACGGACATATGAAAATCAAGCGAAATATCTTAGATATGGCTAACATTTTCCAAAATAGATTTAAATCCCTCTCATCTTATAAATATTTTAGGCATGCAGCCCTGCTGGTAAAAGGACTGAGGGTGGAACACTAGTATCATAGGTGTGGGGTTCGACTCTCTCGCTCTGCAAAAAGTCAGAGAGAAGAAAGTTAGATATATGACAATATCTCTCTCCAAGCACACTTGACTTTTATTTGCACATGCATAAGTATATGACTGTTTTGCTAGTAATGGAAAAAAAAAAACACTCTTCACATGTATATCGACATATATGATATCAATGGATTAGTTTATCAATGGGAAAAAAATGTACGCTCCGGGGGTCTTCGCTACTTGGAAATCAATAGCATTGCCCCAGTATATACGCCAACAAGTATACACGTATTCTTTGATTTGAAGAAGTTTTACAGCTTTTATGCTAGAGTTTAGCTGACAAAAAAGAGTAGGGTTTTTCTTTTGTTGGCCAGGACAATGCAGAGTAGACCACGGAGGATTCTCTCGGCAAAAATTTTGTGAAGCACTATCGATGGATTTATAGTTTGGGAAAAGTATAAAAAAAAATCGTAAACTTATTGTATCAATACAGATTCAGTCCTCAATCTTTCAGTTGGACCAATTTAGTCCTAAACCTTTTGCATTTGTGTCGATTCAGTTCACCCAGTCAATTTTTGTTGGAAATTACTGACACGGACGATGGTCGTCCTACGTAGCATGATCGACGCTGATGTGGATAAATTTTATAATTTTTAAAGATTCTTTTCTGAAGTTTTATTATAATTATTTCATTTTGGCCAGTGAGGGTCATCGAAGACCCTCACCCAAACCATTGCTGGCCGCGGGTCGCCCTCGCCAGCCAAAATTAACAAAAGAAAAGAAAAAAGAAGACAAAAAAATAAAAATAAAAATAAAAACAATTCATAGAAAATGTTTAAAAAAATAGAAAATTTGTCCATGTCAGCAGCGATTGTAGGACGCCTAACATCTATATTAGCGATTTCTGACCAAAATTGATATAAAAGTACTAAGAAAAAAGTCTTAAACTTATTGTATTAGTACCAATTCAATCCCCAATCTTTCAGTTGGATCAATTTAATTCTAAACCTTTTACATTTGTGTCGATTCAGTTCATCCTGTCAATTTTGATTGAAAATTGCTGACATGGACGTTGGTCGTCCTACGTAGAATGACCGGTGTTGACGTGGACAAATTTTGTAATTTTTAAAGATTCTTTTCTAAATTTTGTATATATTTTATTTTATCATTTTGGCCGGTGAGGGTCGTCGAAGACCCTCGCCCCGACAATCGTCAGCCGACGGCAAGGGCCGCCCTCGCCAGCCAAAACAAAAAAAAATAGAAAAAAATAGAAAAAGAAGACAAAAAAAACAATTCATAAAAAATGTTAAAAAATTATATTATATGTCCACGTCGGCGGCGATTGTAAGATGCTTGACGTCTATGTCAGCGATTTTCAGTCAAAATTTACCAAATAAATTGAATTGGCGCAAATGCAAAATGTTTAGGATTACATTAGTCCAACTGAAAGATTGATGACTGAATTAGTACTAATACAATAAGTTTAAGACTTTTTTTTTAAGTACTTCCCACTTTATAGTTTAGTTGGGGGGCCACATGAATTGTTCCTTGTTGCGATCAGAGGGTTGACAACTTGACACTTTTCATGTATGTTCATGCACAAATATCCAACATGATGACAATGCATTGTTCATCAAAAAATGAGAAAATTTCAAATAAGGGTTCGAAGTGCCTTCATTTTTCAAATAAGGGCCTGAAGTTGATCTTGTGTCAAATAAGGGCATGAATCGCTCAAATTGTTTCAAAAAAAAGGCACTGATCGATGGCCGTTTTCGTCATTTACTTTTTTAAATTTTTTTCTTTTTCTGTTGTCATTTTCTTTCCTTTTTTTTCTATTCTTTTTTACTTGTTCCTCTCCCCCAAGCCATTGCCGCCCTCGCAAGAATCAACAGAGCAGAAACCAACAAAGCAATCTCACACAAGAACAGAATAAAAAATGTAAAACAAAAAATCGAAATTTAGGCCTACTCAAACCCATGAACAAACTCAACACAAACGAGAAAAGGCAAAAAAAAAAAAAAACACCTTATTTCGCCATGCTTGGTCGGAGAAGAAACCAACGCCAAAGGAATGAGGGACCATGGGCTGAGGCCTGAAAGTGGAAACCATGGTTCATTTTTGTTTATTTGCAAAGACGGCTGGAGCTGAAAATGGAGCTTGGGGAAGGAGGAGGAAACGGTGGAGCGCATGAGGGACGCATCGGAGGTGGTGACCGAGTAGACGAAGTGGAAGATTATCTTCTGGGGGCACGTGGAGTGCATGAGGATGGAGAGGATGGCCTCCATGGAGCCCCGGATGTAGGCGGTGTCCAGGGTCATCGCCACGTGGACCACCGTCTCCGAGCAGATCATGTCGTCGTCGGCGTCGCCACTATCGCTATCATCATCGTTGTTGCTGTCACTGGAGGTGTTGAGGAGGGAAGGGCAGGTTGGGGAGTTGTAGAATTCCGGGGCTTCTTTGAATTGTTTGGGGTCGATGGTGGCTGTGGTGGCGCTGCTATTGGCGACAGCGGTGGAGACGGAAAAGAGGAGTGAGAGGAAGAGGAAGAGCAGAGCTTTATTGCTAGACAGCGACATAAGAGCATCTGGGTGGGATTTGGGAAAGATGAGGTCGGGGCGTCTTTGGTTTCTTGATGTCCACGGTCCTTCATTCCTTCGGGGTCGGTTTCTTGTCTGACCAAGCATGGCGAAATACGTATTTTTTATTTTTTATTTTTTGGCCTTTTGTGTGTGTTGAGTTTGTTCACGTTTCTGGGTTTGAGTAGGTCAAAGTTTCGATTTTTTGTTTGCTTTTTTTTATTGTGTGAGAATTTCTTTTTCTTTTTTACTCTATTATTGTGTGAGATTGCTTCGTTGATTTCTACTCTATTGATTCTTGCAAGGGTGGCAATGGCCTGGGGAGGGGAGGAGAGGAGAGGAGAGGGAAGAGGAAAAAGTAAAAAGGAAAAGGAAAAAAATAGGAAAGAAAAAGAAAAACATTTAAAAAAGAAAACGACGAAAATGCCCTTCGATCATGCATTTCTTTGAAACAATTTGAGCATTTCAGGCCTTTATTTGACACAAGGTCCACTTTAGGCCCTTACTTGAGAAAATAAATGTATTTCGGACCCTTATTTGGAATTCTCCCTAAAAAAAAAAGAATCGAGGGAAACACGTCAATTGTCGAATTAGGTCATACCGTATCCCATTGAGCTTGGATTTCTCTCACTAAGTTCATGTTTTGCGAATCGCCTTCTTGTGTCGCAATAGATATCGCCGCCCTCATTAACAAACTCGAGATTTCTCTTTCCTGTGAGCACTTTCAAGCTAGTTCATCCTAAGTCCTAATTCCAGACATTTAACCCCGTTGGAAGTAGGAAAAGTTTTAAAAAAATCCTAAACCTATTGTATCAGTACAAATTCAGTCATAAACTTAGTCCTAAACCTTTTGCATTAATATGAATGCTCCAAGCAAGGGCCGGCGACCCTCGTCTGCCCTCAATAACAAAAAAGAGTAAAGAAAAAGAAAAAGAAAAAGAAAAAAAGAAGAAAAAACCAAAAAAATCTATTAACAATATTAACATTATAAAAGAAAGATGTTCACATCAATGCCAGTCATGTCACATAGGACGTCCTGCATTCACGTCAGCGATTTCCGACCAAAATTGGCAGAATGGACTCAATTAGCACAAATGCAAAAAAATTAGGAGTAAATTGACACAATTAATAGGTTTAGGATTTATTTGGCAATTTTCCCTGCTAAAGTTCTATAAGTCTTGTGCTCATCAAAACATAACAACGAGCATCATTGTGATCTAACCATTGGGCACGCATGATAACATTTATGGAGTAGAATTTCTGCTTCGGAAGTGCTTCCGGAGCAAAAATCCGTTTGGTAACGCAATTTCTGGAGCAGAAATCCGTTTGGTCACGTAACTTCATTTTTCTACTTCTATAGCATTTTTTTTTTTTTTGTTGCTCCATAAGTATTTTTAGAGCCATTTGAAGAAGTAAAAAAAAAAATTACTTGTCTCTAAAACTAGAAAAATCAACTTCTAACCAGAGTTAATTTTTAGAGCAGAAATGTTGCCATGCGCGTCCTCCGTTCACTTCCAATTCATATTTCTTCCCCTCTTTTCCTTCTTTCACTGTTTCAATCTTTTGATGAACATGTTTTTCATTTCGAGCAGCACTTCGATTGTGAAATATGAAGTTTGCTATTTAGGGCAATGTCGTGGGGTCGTCTATCGGTATCCGGATCACCTAACATTGGGGTTTTTGTCACATGACTAACATTACTCAAATCAGGCCGTCCATTTTCATTTGGACGGCCAAGAATGGGCCACATCATTTGTTGAGGGGGGAGGGAAAAAAAATGGGCGGGAATTTTTTTGGGATTTGAATAATTTTGAATCCCATCCCTCTCTCAAATCAGACCGTCCAAATGAAAATGGACGGCCTGATTTGAGTAATGTTACTCATGTCACAGAAACCCAATGTTAGGCAATCCAAATCCCGTCTATCGGATCAATTACACGGCGGGAAATCGAACCAAGATACTTTGTATATCTCTCTAAAAGGATAGTTTTGTAACAGGGAGGTACTTCGATCGTGTGAATCATGAATTTCACGGTGGAAATTTAAAGAAGGGGAAAGCGCAACGAAGACTCGAGGAGTCACTAGTCAAGTTGGACTCGTTTCTGATCAGAGGATCCGATACGATACGTTGCGGTGGTCTGAACCAGGACCCGACTTCCAGGATCTGGTGCCCTTTTTCCTTCTTTTGTTTGGACCCAGTAACGCTCCACAAGATCTTCGTCATCACCTTCCCCGCATTAAAACCCTTCTTCACATTCCTCTCCCCTTCCCTCTCTCTCTCTCTCTCTCTCTCTCGGATATAAACAAGAGTTGTGTTCGATGGTTATGTGCGAATGGTGGCGTGACGCGATACTTGTCGTCAGACGAAGAAGATCGCTGGAAGGAAGCTGGAGGCTTTGATGATGGTCAAGTACTTCGGCGCGAGGTCCATCGTGCTCCTTGCCCTCCTGGCGACATCGCTCCTGGTACTACCACTGCTCCTGCCACCGCTCCCACCGCCCCCGGTGCTGCTGCTCCTCGTGCCCGTCCTCATCATGTCGGTCCTCGTCCTCCTCGCCTTCTCGCCCTCCAACATGCCCAACGGGGTCGTTACTTCCGTCCGGTTTTGACCCTGGAGACGACGATCGCGGATCAGCTCTTCCACGAGAAACCGTCCGGTGCTCCTTGTGGACGAGTGGGAACGGAAGATCGCGTGCGTCGGATCCGATGCACGTGTGATCGCAGAGGAAGAAGGTGCGAAAACTTGCCTAAAAGTTGGAATATCATGGATGGACTGGCGATCGAGGTTCAAGAAAGTTTTTGTTGCATTGTCTTGCTTCAGAGACTCTCTTCGGTGGCGGCAGACGGTTTTCAAATTCTAGAGTCGCGGAGTTGGTAACCCACGGTGGGGGCGAGGCGGCGGCGATTAATGAGGCGGATGCCCTCGAAAAGTATCCGCAATTTCCGGCTGGACGTGTCGTTCCTGAATGATGATGTATAATGGATTCATTTTGACCCATCTAGAATTTTGTTTCTCTTTTCCTTTTTTCATACGCTTTGTGATTTTAGCAGGCAGCGATTCCAATCGATTTTTAAACAATTTCGTCTAAGAAAACTTTAAAAAATTGCCTAGTGCTTCTATTGTTTTTTTTTTTTGTTCTTAAGTTGATTAGGGTTTTGGGTACATCTCTGCTTGGAAGATTCTTGCCAATCGGTCTGCCCACGTGTATCGCGTAAGACGGGAACGAACTCGGCCCTCAAAAGTTACCATAGGTCGGCGACTCTGTGATTTATAGCATGAATTAATGTGCTATATTCAAACCTGCATCTTGAGCAATTGACCAACATTGCATGTCCATGCGCGAATATTTCGACATGATCACAAGTTAATATTCGCCACAGATGGAACTGGTGAAGCAAGTCGAGTTTTCGAGTTAGGTCATGTCGTATCTTATTGAGTTCGGATTTCTCTCACTAAGCTCGTGTTTTGCAAATCGCCCTCTTGTGTCGCAATAGAAATTGCCGCCCCCCGATGATCATGCTCGAGATTTCTTTTTCCGGTCAGGCAGAGCACCTTCAAGAGAGTTCATCCTAACTCCGGACATTTAACCCCGCTAAAGCTCGCTAAAGTCATCTCCGTTCACTACCAATTTATGTCTTCTTTTCTTTTTTCCTTCTTTCGTTCTCCTCTAGTTCCGCTATACAAGATTGACATTCAAATCCACCATGGTCATAATCAAAGCGAATACCAAGTGCAAATTTTTGGTCCACCTAATTGTTTTTCGAGCTTGGTTGGGCCCTCATCATGAAAATTGGCCGAGTCACTCATCGTGTTCCTTTAGTACGAGAAACCAATGCACGAACAATTTGGAAAAAGGGGTGACCAGTGCATCCGGATAAGAGGGACGTCTCATTCCTAGAAATTTCATGGGACGTACGAGGAATCATTCAAAAGACAGAAAGCTGTCGAAAATGGAAAGGGTGAATGTTGACCAAGTCTTTGACCCAAAAAAAAAATGTTGACAAAGCCAAAGATATGAAGTTGGTGTTAGAATGAGAATGAGCAGCCCCGTACTTGGTGAGCAACGAGCAATCAGCCGAGATTTCGATTAGAAACATCACGATGCCTTTTTGACCAATTTGTAAAGGACCTATCAAAATAGGTCCAAAACCCATTCAATCATGAATAAATAGGTCATACTAAATTTCACGGTCTGGCATAATTGGTTGACTCTTCTTGGATTTCACACTCTCTTTGTTTTGCGAAAAGTGTGACGTTTCTGAAAAATATTTTCCGGCAAGTTATTTTCTAGAAAAATGACGATATTTTCCCGTGTTTGGCTAAAACCTGAAAACGAACTAGAAAATATTTTCCGCCGTTTAGTAAGAAAAATCAATTTTCACCATATATGCTTTTTAATTATTTTAATTATTTTATTTTTTTAATTATTTTTTATACAACCAGTCTCGTAATAGAAACATAAACCTGTTTATGGAATAAATCTACATGCTAAAAATAAAAGCCGTGCATGTGTCGATCTATAAAACTTGCTTATGTAATGAATTTTTTACACTACCCGCTCGTCGAATAAAGTTCCTTTCAAATATGTGATTTGCAAAGCAGGGGATGGTGGAAAACAAAAAACAAAAAAACAATTATGAAAATGCACGTACTTTGTTTTAAAAAAATTCAAGTTTACAATTCTGTAAGTAAAAGGATTCACAAGTCGGTATTTAAAACGGGAAGATCCATGAGAACAGAAAACAACTTCGACTTCAACCACGTAAAAAGAAAAATAGAAAATAAAAATTTAAAAAACTAATATTTTTGAATTTTTAAAAAATAAATAAAAATAAACTAAAAAAATAATTAAAAAGAAAGGAAATGTAAAATAGAGGAGGAAGGAAAGATGAGGCCAATGTTTTTTGAAAGAGGAAAATATTTTCCTCATTTTTGAAAGAATTGTTTCAATTGGTGGAAAATGTTTTCCTTGACTAACTTATTTTTCACAAACCAAATGCCGGAAAATCAGAAAAATATTTTCCTTAAAGTTGTTTTCCGCTAAACAAAAGGAGCCTCAATTTGGTATCCACGGCTACAATTAGCGTCGCGATCGGCAGGTTCTGCGATGTCTAGGGCTTTCATTGTCTTTCTCTCCTTTGGGTTTATAGTATGGGGCTTTTCTTGACGTCTGTCGCGACCCGATCTCGAAAAATCGGGCTAATTGATTACTAAGCCTCCCAGATGGGCTTAGCTCGGGCCCTCCCAAGCCCATATCAAATCGCGGCAAGTTATCTGATTCGATCTTAGTGTGATCGAGTGGTATGTATATGTGCACATGCAAAAAGGAGTCGCCACCGATCTTTGAGGAAAGTAGACCAGAAACCCTATCGAACAGTCGGGAGATGCCGTTCAATTCTACGCATCCAGATATTAAGGGTCTGAGAACTTGGATTCGCTGATGTTTCCACCAATGCTCTTTCGGTACCGAAATTTGGTGTTTTTCTAAAGTGCTCGTGCAGGTGTGAGTCTATCCTATCAATCGCAATCAAAGTATATAATGTGCGCAATCAAGAAGTCAATAACGTGAAGATAATACGCATCAAATCAAGCATGATATCCTTAGTAAAGCTCTAGGAGCTCAGAGAATAGAGTGATTAAAGTTTGGGACAATTTTAGGACACTTCGCCCAAATGGGCAAAATCATCATTTTCAGGGGTTTTAAAAGTCGAAACCAAGGAAATAAGGTTAATCTAGCAATTTCCCATTTTTTTTATAATTTTCTAGAATTTTTCTGATTTTTATTTTTTATTTTTTTCTATTTTTTAATATTTTTATTTATTTTTTTATTCAGGATTTTTTATTTTCTGAAAAAAAAAAAAGTGATCTGGATCGGGCCAAATGACCCGACCCGCGCGAGTGTTACCCGACCCAGGCCTTAAGGGCCTAGGTTGGTCTAAGACATAGGTTGGCTTCTGAGTTTGGGCCCAGACTTTATATATTTTTTCTCATTCTTTCTTTTCTACTGGACTGAACCGTAAAATTGAAAATCGGCCCAAGACAAAAAAAAAAAAAAAAGACCCCTCAGCCACAAAACCTAAAGAGCCTCCCATAATCTTTTCATTTTTCATTTTTTTTTATTTTTTGTTTTCTATTCTCCTTTTTTATTATTTTTGTGAGATTTTATTGGATCACTGCCAACTATTCTAAAAGCTGTTCACAGAGTCTTCGTGAGGTACTTTTATTATTTTTGTGAGATTTTTCATTTTTTTTTCTGTTTTTTTTTTGGTGAAATTTTATGGGACCACTCCGACTGTCCTTTTTTATTATCATGTTTATTATTTTTTGAAGCCATTTCCTTTCTGTCGTCCCCTCCACGACCTGTTCACAGAGTATTAAAGAAAGGACTCCTTCGGTGGCTTTCACAGACGATAACCACGACCCGCACGGACCACCGTCTCGGACGGTCGTCGGCCCTCCATCGACTCCGGCGTCCACCGCCTCCAATCACTGACACCAACCGGTCCCCGTCTCCGGTCATTTCGGCCACCGCCAGACCACAACGACAACCACACGAAAAAGGACGAGATTCGAGCGAAGTACGGTCGGATGACCGCGGCTCAAACCAAGGCATAAAATGGGCAAGCAGACGCGCAAGAGCTACTCTATGGACAGGTCGAAACATGATTCATGGGATAAACATGATCAAAGCTGACGGATTCGACTGCTTTGTGCTATATAAAAAAAAAACAGAATATCCGAGCCTGGGTAAAACTGACCTTTCGGAGTGGCGGCGAAGGCGTCGGTGATGGTGTGGTTATAGCTTTGGACCTCGGCAAAGCCTCCCTGTGCGTTTGTTGCTCCTGGAATCTTTTTCTTTCTCACGTTTTGTAGTAAAAGTGGCCACGGATGGATCCCCTTTTTGCTCTCTGTAAGCTGTTGTGTTCAAAACGATTCCTTGTAGTAGGGCTTCAAGGGTGCTGGCTGCTATCTCTCTGGATGCATCTACACTCACATGTTCTTTTCCCACCCAAAACTCCGTGACCCTCATCTCGTTTAACGTGAGAGTCCCGGTTTTATCCGTGCAGATCGTTGTGGCAGAACCCATGGTTTCACAGGCCGAGAGCTTCCGGACCATGGCGTTGTCGCCCATCATGCGCTTCATGGAGTAGGCCAGTGTCAAAGTGACGGCCAAAGGTAAGCCCTCAGGAATAGCCACCACCACAACGGTCACCACTGCGGCAACTATGCGCATGACCGCGTCCATCACATCCCCCTGACTTTGTCTTCCCACCGGTGAATTCTGTGTGTCCGGCCTCATCTTGGGAGTGTCCAGTGAAGTAGCGGATCAGCAAGACGAGAAGTACCAGTACGGCCACCAACAGCCCGACCTTCCCAATGAAGGAAGTCAACTTGTTTAGACGGGCTTGGAGCGGGGTCTCTTCATCTAAGGCCTTCCCCTGAAGACCAGCTCCCTCTGAACTCTCCCGCCCGGAACTCTCTTCTTTTTTTTCTTTTTCTCTAGTTCTCTCGGTGAACCTTTTTTTGTTTGCCTCTCTGACCTGCGTCCTCCTCTTCCTTTCCCCAAGCTCTCCTCCCTTCTTCACGCCAGTGCACCTTGGAACTCTCCCATTCATCCTTGAAAGCCGCAGCTCGCTCCCTTCTTGGAACTCGCCTCTCCCTCTCTCGGCCTGCTGCAAATCCCCTTGTCCAAGAGAGCACACAAAAGGCAGAAAAAGGGGCCTCTGATGCAGCCTGGGGAAGAGAGACTAAGCTAGATATGGATGGATTCAGGCCTTGGGTGTGCTGTTGGATGGAAAGGAAAGGATAGCCATTCCAGTTCTGCTCACGCTGCTGCTTCGTTTCTGTGCTCTGCTGCTGCCAGACCGGTTCAATTGAACCGGTTGACAAAAATCGGGCTGCTTCGGCCCGTTTTGGACGCTTTGTTTGCGAAGGTAAGAACGGTTCCTGGATCTAGAGAGCCACTACAGGCAGCGACCTTGTCTCGATCAGCTTTAAATTTTGCGAAAACTGAATTTTTTTGACCAAAAAGGGAGGGGGGGTATATGACCCGAATCGAATCCTCGAAAATATAAAGTGGCCAGACGCAAATGGGATTAAAATAAAATTTTTGAATATTTTTCCATTTTTTTTTACATCATTTGGTATTTTTTTTTATAATTTTCGGCTATTTTTAAAGTGGCCAGACGAAATGTCTTCTTCGCTTCTCAAAGACATTTCGAACTTCGAAACCCCGAGCCGGCCCTCGTACAAGCTCAGTTTCCAATCCCCAAACCCCCAATTCTTCACCGCCTCCAAGCAGACCCCTCTCCCTATCTCCACCGCATGTTGTGTGGGCCGTGCCTCGCTCGCCCCGCAATCAAGGCAGGAGCAATCCGCGGCGGTCGCGCACGCTGGGCGAGAGCGAGGCTTGACCTCGCCCAGATCTACTAGATCGAGCCTCGCTTGCGATCGTCGGGGTCGCCGGCCACTGGCCGAGGCTCGGCTACCCGCCGGCCATCCCCCACCCTCACCGCCTGAACCAAGCCTCTCCCCCCCTTTTTAAGTTTTTAGCTTATTTTTTATTTAATTTATTATTTTTGTTAATTATTTAGCTTAGAAGTCCACGTGGCCAGATTTTTTTAAAAAAATTGCCACGTTAGATAATAAATTTAAATATAAAAGCCACATATTTTATTTGGCCGGAATTTCTTCTATTTGGCACTTAAATGATCGTTTTTCTCCTATTTTGAGTGATCATTTTGAAACGTTTAGCACTAAAGTGAGCGTCCTACACAACTTATGGCCCTTGTAATGTACTTCTCCCATATTTTAGCAAGAGGAAATTCTATGGCTTAGTGTTTTCAGGAAAATCACCAAAAAATCTCAAACTTATTTAGTTGTGCCAATTAAGTATTAAACTTTTTTTTGCCAATTCAGTCTTAAACATTTGCACGTTTTTCCAATTGAGTTCGTTTTGCCAATTTTGGCTGAACTCGCTGATTTGGATGCTGGCCGTCCTACGTGGCATGGCCGGCGCAAAGTGGACATTTGGAATAATATTTCAAGAATTGCTGTAATAAATGATAGTATTGTCTTTCTTTTTTCTTTTCTTTAACTTTTTCCTTTTTTCTTGACTTAGGGCAGGGGACGCCCTCGCCAGCCCCAGGCAAAGACAGCAAGGGCAGCAGCGCCCACCCCTGGCTAGATTTGGCGAGGGCGTCGCGGCTCTTGCCAGATCTGGGCGAGGGGGCCACGCATCCTCGCCCTCGCCCTGGCGTCCCAACCCTCGCCGGCCCTAAGTCCAGAAAATGAAAAAGAAAAAGAAAAAATTATAAAAAATATTCAAAAAATTATTAAGACATTATTAAAAAATTGTCCACGTCAGCCATTTCCGTTCAAAATTGGCCGAATGGACTGAATTGACACAAATACAAAAAGTTTAGGATTCAATTGGCAAAAAAAAAAAAAATTGAATTGACACAACTACAATAGATTTAAGAGTTTTTTGATAATTTTCCCTAGTGTTTTCAGCTCCCGAATGAATCTGCTCCTCTTTGTTTCGCTCGTGCAGTTTGAGAAAGGACTATTCAAGGTTATTCGGCTTGTGGGGAGTAGAGAGCCATCCATGGGAGAGGAGACATCCCATACTAATGAACCTGGATTTGAATTTTGGACCTGTTTCTGATAGAGAACTGGAAAAGCCCCCATAATCGGTAATTAAGACCGAAAAACATCGCATCAAACGGGCATTAATCAATACATTGAAATCTCTTCTATATTTAATTAATACATTAAGATCTCGTCTATATCTAATCAACATATCGCATGTTTTCCTAGAAACATGGATTGAGTTTGGCACTGTGTCGCTCGTTGAAGCAAAAAGCCCTAGGCCTTAGAACTTCTTGGTCTCTTGTGCTTGGATTGGGCCTAAAAGAAAATTTCAATTACTAGGGCCAATCTGTACTACATTATCTTTAATTTTAATCTTAATCCTAACATTAATTAGAGTCATCTGTTATCTATAACTATAGGAAATCATCCAAAATGGAATATCACAATCGTTAAAACCTCGAGTAAGTTAAATCGATATCTATCGCGAAAGAAATAAACTGATTGTTTAGGATTAAGGAAAAGCAATCCGCCAAAATTTAAAATGTTATTTAAGCTTCAAAAGATACGAAAAAAAAATTATGTGATTTTTTCGTGTCAGACATTTCATTTTCCTGATAGTTTCGAGTGTTTGGGATGCAAAGTCATTTGGCAGTTGCTCGCCTTAGGTCAATCAGGTCCTTCACAAGCCCTTTCCATGTCCCCGCGCAAGAGTCACTCTTTGAGCATTTGGTAGAGCTCTAGATCCATATGTGCGAGAATGGCTAGAATGAGCCTTTGTGAAATAACCCCAATGAGAAGAAGAAGAAGGAAAAAAAAAAAAAGCAGCTGGATCACCTCCTTTTCAGGGAGAGATGCTTGTTGATTTTTCTTTTTCCTAAAATTCAAAGTGCGTGAGTCACAAGATTTCGATTAAGTGAAAAATAAAGAGTGAGAATCGGTTCAAACAGGTCCCAAGCAATCTTGAACCAAGATATTAATGTCGTTAAAGTAAAATATGTTGCTTCGATGAAAAGATAAATTGGCTTTTATCTCTATGCATGGATTGGAAAGTATGAATGCACCTAAAGTACAATGCTTCATCAAATCTAAGAGATTCAAAATATAATGCCTAAATAAGTTTATGTCTATCTAAAACTTGACCAAACAACAAGTAATGCAACATGTTCACTCCTCTTTGATGTGACGGTCCATGATGATTACTGACTCTTGCAAATATGTTAGTCCATTCTTTTTCTTTGGTAGATTTTCCATTTTGCACATCTTCTATCCTTTTTCTTGGTACATGTCACTTAATTTTCTTGATGCGTAAGTAAAAGGAGAAAAAGAGGAGAATAATTTTCTTCTCGACTTATAATAAATCAATTTTAAGGAAATTACCGAAAAAAGTGCTAAACCTATTATAATTGTGCCAATCAGTCCTAAACCCTTTTCATTTTGCTAATTGAATCCTAAATATTTTTCGCATTTTTGCCAATTCAATCCATTCGATCAATTCTAAGCGAAAATCGCTGACGTGGTACGGCTGGCGTGGACTATTTTAAATAGAATTTTAGTATTTTTGAAATTTTTTTTTTTTTGCTTTAGTGTTTTTCTTTTTCCTTTTTTTTCTTCCTCTTTCTTTTTTTTTTCTTCCTCCAACCGGTCATCGAGATCCGGCAACCTACCAGAGGTGAGGGCCGATGAGGTTGACCTCCTCGAACCTCGGCAACCTGCTGGAGGAAGAAGGAATGAAAAAAAAAATTATCAAAATTTGTCCACATCAGCACCGACAGCACAAATTCAGCAATTTTCGGTCAGATTTGGCACAAATGCAAACTATTTAGGACTCAATCAGCAAAAAAAAAAGTTTACAATTTTTTTGGTAATTCTCCCAATCTATTGTAAAACTTTTTTTTCATCATGTTCCGGTATTCAACCACTGCATATATCATAGTCATAGCTTTGTTAGAACGTCATATCCTTGGTTTGTCTATTTCGTATTAAAAATTCGATTATCTTGCTGATCTAGGCAGCTTAGTCAATTTGAAACTGAGGAAAAATGCGAAGTGTGTAGGTCCTCTTTCAGGTTGAAGACCAAAGTGGGCTTGATGTTCTACCCTGGAGACGAGGCACTTCTTTTTTTCTAATTTCAAGAAGTAAAGTCTGATTTGGAATTGGTTTGTCCCTCTGACCGAACATCTCTCTTCCTTCGTCGCGTAAAAGACAAGAAAAGCTTTGGGAAAGCATTTTCCCCAGCACCGTGGATTAGTAAATGAAAATATTTTCAATTGAAAAGTGAGAGTTTAATTATCGAAATGCATTGCAATCTCTACCATCTTTGAAATTAGCTTCGTCGGGTAAACTAGTCTTCGATGGCCCCGGTAGGAGCGGGATCACGGAAATTGGGTCTCGTGTGGTTGAGACCTAGACCCATGAGGCCGGACGAGAGACTCCAGTGCTTGAACCTGGGTCCCTAGCGTGAACATTGACCTTTGTGCTAGGGACCTAGATACTCGATATTGAGAACTCAACTCCCCGACCCAAACCCCTAGCTCTTGAACCCAGGTGCCCAAAGCCTAGGTAGGAATGGGTAGACAGCATATCCTCAAACCTAAAGAGCCTCGACTGGGTCATCTGCAACTTGAGCCGAAATCCTATATTCGAGACTTACACTTAGATCTGGTGTGACATTCTGGAATTCGACCCATTTCCGGGATTTATATAATGAATGGATATCTTGTTGATACGCTGCAGTTTAATCTCACTCAGAATTGATCACTCTTGAGAAGACTAACCGTTAGGGAAATGCTAACTATGAATTAAGTACGTGGACCTATAGACTCGATTTACGGATTGGTGCTTTGGCCATAAGGATTGGCGAGGGGATATTTTGTACCACTATAGGCCGATCCAAGAACGGTTACAGAATGATTTGTAAATACCATACAATTAGATCGCGGGTGATTCCGTTATACCACCGTGTGGATTGCAAACGTCCTAACACCAATTTCTAAAGATCGCGTCCTTCGGTACTAGTGATTGACCCTTGCAATTACATGACAACCAGGGCTGCCATGATTGGAGTAGCTCAAACGCGATTAGATGATAAATCGATCGCGGGTCGATACGCGTAACTCCTAAAAACCGCTCGTTGGTTTGAGATTTGCTAAAGTCGTAATCAATAGGTTTTGACCGCGAATTAGATTCCGGATTCGGGCGTCGAATTTTCAAGGATATCACCGCTAATATTTGGACGTCGCCTCATTGGGGTTCAGCGTTCATTGGCCAGCCGTACCGATCGCCCGAACTAAAATTCCCGGCATGTCCTAAAGTTGCAGATTGTCGATTTTTGTTTTGCAACATTCATTCGCAAGAGCCAAATGCCTTGATGGGAATTTGAACTTTTGAAAAATCCTATCAATCACCCACTAGTCACTTCTTGAACCCCACTACCAACCCTCACCAACTCACCTACTCCCACTCAAGCCTAAGAACAAGGGATGTGTTCTTGCCATTCTCTCTCCACCCTTGCACTCTCCCTTTCCCCCTTGGCCGAAGCTCTCCCTCCCCTCTCCTCCTCCACGCCGACGCCGTTCAGCAGCCTCACGCCGCCGCCGCCGCCGCCGTCCAACCTCACACCGTCGTCGGTCAAGCCGCCACCGTTCAGCCTTGCTTCGCCACCACCCAGCTCGCCGTGACACCGCCGTCCACCGCCGCTGCTGCCGTGAGGATTGGGGGCTGCACTTGGGTTGAATCTTGGGTTTTTCAAGCTTGGATTTGGGTAAGCAAGCCTCTAATCCTTATTTAGGATGATAGATTATCATGGATTAGCTTAGATGTGAATTTTAGTGAGTTTTAGTGGCTGCAAGTGTACTATTCATTGAAGGCCGAACACTTTTCATTGAAGACGGGGCACTATTCATCGAAGGCGAATACTATTCATCGAAGAAAAATACTATTAATCGAAGATCCGAACAATCAAAAGTGTTTGGGATGAATTTTAGAGTCTTTAGATGATGATTTAAGTGGTTAGGAACACTGTTAGTGTGGTATGGTTACCCTAAATGGGTTTATGGTTGATTTGCACTTGAAATGAGTGGGTTTTGTACATTTAGGGACTGCCCTTAGGGGATCTGAGAACTGAAGTTTGCATGATGATATTTGAATGCTTGGGGACCCATTTGGAGTATTAAATAATATGGTTGGGGTGGTGGAATTTGATTGTGTTCAATTGCGTTGTATGTGGCTCGGTTTAGGATGTTTTGCGCTAATGTGAATCGAGTGTGGATTCAGTTGTACCCTGGTTATGTGAATTGATTGGTGATCTTTGATGTGCACGTGTGGTCGTGCGAGCGATATGTTTGATTTAAGCCTTGATGCGTGTTACGCGGGGCTCGCTCTGAAATTATATGCTTTGTGAGGAATATATGTGAATTGAACCCTGAGGCGTTAAACGCGGGGTGTTGTGCAATCCTGATGCGTTAAACACGGGATTTGATATCTGACTGGGCTTTGGACCCAAACCTGAGACGTTAAACGTGGGTTGTGACGTGTACCTGAGGCGTTAAACGCGGGTCGCGATCGTTTCAGACTTGAGCTATGTATAAGGCTATATACATATATGTGAAACACTGTTGAGTGCTAAGTGTTGAAATGGTGGTTTGGACCTAATGAGGTTAATTGCGTTGGCTGTATCTTGTTTGCCCTCTTCGCGTTGTGGAACTGTAGTCTAGATGGTTTAGACTGCATGCTAGGTTGGTCTAGTGGTACATGCTAGCGAGACTTAGGGATGAGCTTATTGAGATTTATTCTCATAGTTATAAGTAAAATATTTCAGACCCCCAACCTTGAGGAAGCATGGTTTTACCGCCACGTTTTGGGATACCGAAGCATATCCAGCGCTCTGTGACGAAGTATACCAGGAGGGATGGCGCGGTTTATTTTAGGCACTATAGTATAGTGTGGATAGAAGTAGGTGGAGATCATTGGATCCCCCATACCTACGTAGCGTGGTCCCAGCGTGTAGGAGATGAGGTAGTTGGTCCTCTACAAGGTTTTGGTGTTCCTAACGTCGATGGTGGGGTGTGGGACCCCATGGAGCTATACCCAGTGGAGACGATGCCGGCCGACAGAGAGGTCACTGATCCGGACACCGGACCTAAGGAGCCTGAGCCTGAGGAAGAGTCGATGGAGTCGGATTCAGAGGAGGAACCGATGGAGTCGGACCTTGAGCCGGAGTCTGATGGTGGGGACTGAAGACATAGTTAAGTTCCCTCTCCTTTTTGGTGTATCTCCGTAGCGAATGTAGGCTGGCCGACCACCAATCCCTTTGAGTAGCGCATGGTCGCTTGTGTGTGAACTTGTCCCTTTTTGTGTAATTAGATGTTATGTTTTATGATATGATCTTTGTGCATTGCATTCTCTCTCTTCTCTATTCCTCTCTCTTAGTGTTGTCTGGGTGTTGAGTTCGTTTTCGCTAGCGTACACTTTAAGATCTTAAGCTTTTAATCTGGGTCGGCGACTAGTCTTAAGATGTCGCATTGTTATTCGACCGGAGTGAAGTGTTTCGGGATGTCGCGGGCTCGTATGGACGCGAGGCGTGACATCTGGAACCTTGCACTGTGACCCACGCCCACAAAGCTCGGACCTACGACTGGGTCCGTAGAACCTACACTTGGGAAATGGAACCTTCCACTGTGACTCTAGTCCCTAGAGCTCGAGCCTACGACTAGGTCCGCATAAACCACAATTGAACCCGAACTTGGGACCCCGACAACTAGACCCCAAAGCCTCACTCAGGATCTAGTCACACATAGTCACCTAGACCCTGGAACCAAGTCCTCGACACTCGGGGCCTGAGACCTTAAAGGCCAGACCAAGGTTCCCCATGCGCGAAGGCGAGACGCTGGAGTTAACAAACCTAGCGAGAGCCCTGGCGTCGAGACCCGGTCCCCTGAGTCTCGCCCAAGTCCTCGACACCCGAACTTCGAGTCCCATCGGTGTGTTCATGTCCCGTTGCCAAAAAGGGATCCTTTCTTTTTCAAGTTTTCCCATCTCAATTATATTTAAAAGCTGATTAAAATACAGGAAAACGAAAATGGATTTTGCCCAACTATGTAACCATCTCTATGCGGTTGCTTTACTGGATATATATTTCAATAACTGCACCATAAACAACACAACTGAATTATTGAAAGCTCCAGGACAAGATCAACCAAAACCCTAAATCACTACCTTTTGTTTCTTTCCCAAAAAACGTAGGTTGACTTCACGCTTGCGTCTTTGAATTTGCTCCTCCTCCCCCCTTTTCAATGCTCGCGCACTTGCCTGGCGGCAGATTCAAAAGTAAAGAATCAAGGCTGAGATGTGAGTCGTGACTCCAGATGATCATATTTTATGCTTGTTCATAACTGATTTAGAGACGTTTCTTGGGTCAGCTTCAAAGGAAGCAACTTACGTTGCGTTGTGAATTACTATGCAGGCGGCGCGGAAGAAAATCAACAACATCAAATAAAAATAAAAAGCCGATCGAAGTATAGGAATGTGAGTTTTCAACATCGTCGGTTTCCACGACGAGTGATTAAGCATGTTGGTATCTAGCTTAAACGGGGCCGTATCGTAAAGGGGATCAATTCACTTGTACATACATAATCAGCATGTCTTGCGGGGATTGATCCTTTAAACCATTTTTTTATGGCGCGATTTGACGTGTGTAATTTTATACCACATAATATGTATCTGTGTCAATATGACACATTTAGAGGGAAAAGGACACTTTTTGGTGCCAAAAGTTGTGTACAGAGATTACTTTGGTACCAAAAGTTTCAATCGGATCACTTTAGTGCCAAGTTTTTTAAAAAACGATCGTTTTAGTGCCAAATCCGATTTGGTCCGCTGGAAATCCAACGTGGCCTTATTTTATTAATATATGACGCTGACATGGCTCGCGCGGAGGTCCACCGTGGAATTTTTTGTATTTTGTATTTTGTATTTAAAATAATTTGAAAAATAAGTTGAAAATTTAAATAAATAAAAACTAAAAAAAAGGGGATATCATCAGGTGGAGAGGGTGGCTGTAACCCTCGCCGCCTGGTTCTAATTTCCACTTTTTTTAAAAAAAAATTAAGGTTTTTTGTTACATTTTTAAGCTTATTTTAATTTTATTTTTAATAAATTTTTTATTTTAAACGAATTTAAATTTTAGCTAATTTTTAAATTTGAATTTGATTTATTTTAATTTATTTTAAAGTGCAGAAGTTCACGTGGCAACCCAAGTGGACTTATTATTTTTTTAAAATATCATTTTACATTAAAAAATTATTTATTAATCACACATAACACTTTTGGCGGGAATAGGCACTAAAGTGATCATTTTGTCTCCGATTTGGCACTAAAGTGATCCGGAAGAAACTTTTGGCACCAAAGTGAACTTCGTACATAACTTTTGGCACTAAAAGTGTCCTTTTGCCTACGTTTAGATACGCTTATACACTTTTATACGTCTAAAATATTTTTACACATTTATATGTTAGAGTTAATGTCAAAGAAAATGGATTTTGCTTCAAAATATTTTTTAAATGAACTTATTTTCAAGGAAAATGATTTCTATATTTGGCTATTTTGCATATATCGTTGAAAGTCATTTTTCGATGTTTGGATTGGTTTAAGTACACTACAAGTGCCAAAACTTGTGTACGACGCTCACTTTAATCCCAAAACTTTCAAAACAATCACTTAAGTGCCAATTTTTTTGAAAAACGATCACTTAAGTGCCAATTTTTTTTTAAAAACGCTCATGTCAGTGCCAACTCCGGCGAGCCACGTCAGTTCAAATATTAATAAAAAAAATAGGCCACGTCAGATTCCCAGCGAGCCACGTTAGCTCAAATCGGAGTTGGCACTAAAGTGAGCGTTTTTCAAAAAATTTGGCACTTAAGTGATCGTTTGGAAAATTTTGGCACTAAAATGAGCGCCACACACAAGTTTTGGCACTTGTAGTATACTTTAGCCTAAAAAATGTATGAAACACGCATTTGAGGAAAATGTCTCGAGTATAACTCGGATCCTAGATTCAGGCGTTGGATACCTGGGCCTGGGTGCAAGGTCCCAAGCCGGGCACCAACCATCCTTAGGGAACTTGAGCCCGGCTGCCAGGGACCAGGGCATGATCGCTGGTTGTCGAGTTCGTCCTCCGGAGACCCAAGCATGGGCTTTAGGTCTCAACCTCAATGCCCAACCGTCAGGGACCTGAGCTTGGCCTCACGGAACCCCAACTGGGGCGCTTACGACCCGAGTGTGGGTGCTAGGTACTAGGGCTTGGCTGTTGGGGTCTTGAGCTCGATTGACGGCGTCCTTGGCTCGGCCTTGAGGAACCTGGGCCCGAGCGTCAGGGTCCTAGGTCCAAGCATCGTGATCCAGTCGTATTTTGGTAAATGATTTCTGTTCTTTTTTATATAAATATGACGCTATTTTCCGAACCCGACCATAGATTTTCAGTTAATTACGAAAATATTTTTCATCGACTCATTTCCTTAAACAATCCAACCTTCAAAAAATGAGAAAAATACTTTTCGAAAGGAGATTTTTTGTGAAAAAAAAAGGGATCCAATATGCTAAACACGTCATGCCGCGTATCCCGTAAAAAATAAACATATCCTATGATTTCAAAACCATGACACAAGTAGCAAACATTTCATGTATATTCCACTTAAGCATAGATTTAAAACGACCCGATGAGATAGACACAGTTGCCAGCTAGATTTCAACATCAGTACCGAAAACCATCCTTCGCCGCCCTGAAAACTATGATGGAAAATGTTCGTCTGCTTTTGAGATTTCCTATGGTCAATAACTATCAAATCGGCGAAGTGACGGGTGTTCCCAACTTCAATTTTTTTTCTTCAATTTTTTTTATTTTACTTTAAAAGATATATTAAAAGGGTATTTATCCCAAATTACAATGGATATTGATCGAATTAACATTTTTTTTTAAAAGTTTTCTGATCGAGATAAACCCAAAGTTCTGCATTTTGAAAGAGAAAGAAATGGTAATAGGTGACTTCATCCAAAGTTGGAATGCCCCGTACCTTTGACGACGAATCCGGTAAAAGATGAGAATCCTATTTACCCCGATACAAAATCTCAGGAAAAAAATAAAAATAAATGTCAGCATGACGTCATTCGAGTCGTTAGGGAGGGGTTAAGGGGAGCGTTTTTTAATCCTAAAAAAATCACATGGTCTTTGTAGGTAGCATTTCGCAATTAGACTCCGTGGAACACCTAAATCCTTTTCGAGACATATAATAATTGATATGTGAAGGCGATTACTATCTTTCTCGTTCATTTCTCCAAAATACCGAGAGATGATGAAGTAGTTTTTAAAGCAATGAAGATTCGTGGCAGCTTCTTACAAAGAGAGCACAGATTCAAAATGGTTTCAGACAGAGACAATAATGCCTCGTTCTCAAAATTAAGTGGAATTAAGGAAAATAATGATTGGACAATTTATGTAAAACACGGCGGCTGTCAACATTTTGGAATAAATTGACAAATTAAAATTAAATTAAAAAAATCCGACGAAAGCGACGTTCTCGGGAGCTTGGAATCATCTAGACGTCGTCGCGCTTCTTCTCTGAGCTCTCTCTCTCTCTCTCTCTCTCTCTCTTCGCATTTCGAGGTTGGACCGGCGAATTCCTACGCGAAGAGAAGACTTGAAGAGCAGTGAAGAAAAAGCTCCCACCTTTCGCTGTTTCTTGTTCATGGAATAGAAAGAGTCAGGTTGCGTGTCGCGCCTCGCTACGTGTATAAAAGCTGGTGTAAGGGAGTCAACAAGCTCGAGCAGTTCCACTTCGCTAAAAGGTTCGCCGGTTAGGGTTTTTCTGTTTCCCCTCTGTCGATCATCGTTCCGCTCTCGAATTCTCCATTCCTTATATGGAAGCGCCTCCTCGACTGGTAGGAATCGGCGGACTCGGGGCTCCGGCTTGAGGATTGGCGCGATTGAGCGAATTCGAGGTTCGGGTGTGGAGCGGCGTATAGTAAGTGGGGGTGCTCGACATGGTAATCGGGTTCTGAGGATGCCGAGCTTTGTTCCAGCGACACCGGCCTCCAATTCTATGTGAGTTTCTCTCTCTCCTGAGCTGCTCTGAATTTCCTTATGGCTTTGTTGTGTTGTGTTGTGTTGTTTGGTTGTTGATTTGTTGACCGATCATTTCGTGGGTTCAATCTGTCTGAAAGTAGGTAAACGTGTGATTTAACCGTGACGGGTCGGGAACCCATGTCTGAGCTTGAGTTTTGCGGCGTTGGAAGTGATTTGAAGTGTAATTTGTGTGGCTCCTTGTTTTAGTTGTCTTCCTTGCTTAGCTCGATGAGATTGTCCAATTATGTTAATGGCTCGGATGTTGGGTGGAGGTGAAAATATTTTAGTTTTCAAGGCAGGAAAGCTTCGATTATCTAATAAAACTGTGCCTCAGTGCAGTAGGAGATGGCCCAGAGGCTTTTACGGCACTATTGTTCTTCTAGGGACCAAGGAACTGTGACTGTCCCTCCTGAATATGGCACAACTTTGCAGTTACCTAGGTTTATTGTCACTGGTATTTGTCTTTTGGTCTGATTCAGTTTCGATGAAAGAGTTTGTAAATCGAAATAATGCAAAATATCGCATATAAGAACTGATTTTGGCTTAGCTTTGAACAGCAGGAATTTTGAGATGGTTAAATCTTATTTCAAGGCCCTTAGTCCTAGAGAAAACGCTTGCTTGCCTTGGAAACGAAATATTGGATCGTCAATGTTCTATCTAGCTTTCATTCTTTAGCTATTTAGCATCCCAGGGGAAATTCGGACAAATGAAAACTTAAACTGTTGGGGTCTCATTATGTCGATCAGCGTTGCATGTCTAGAAGGGGTACCAAAACTGTGAATTATCGTTTAATCCAATGTGAAGGGGCCTTTGCAATGTGGTCTTCATTTCTGATCAAAGATATTTGAGTAGCGTTTCTTGGATTCTCCTCTTGTGCGGAAGGTTTAATTCCTTTTTTCGTTTTGGTTGGATTAATTTGTTCGCCATCATTTTTCATTGGTAATGGGATGTGAATTCTTGGTCCCTTTTCTTGAATATTTGTAAGAGTGATAGATCATTAGTAATTAATTCTGTCATTAGTAATTAATTTTGTCAAGTTGGAAATTTATTACAAGTTTCTTTCAATGGTTGTCAATATATAAATGCAACAAAATATGAGAGACTATGTCACAGAAGTTGACTTTTAGAGAATCGACAGCTTCTCATGTTTCCTTTCCCTGATATGGTTCACTGTTCCTGGTTACTTGTCATTATTAATTTCTTCTGTGTACATGTTTTAGTGCAAAATTGGGATTAGTACTAATGATGCAATATCTGTCTTCCAGTGGTTCGGAGGGAGTCCAGTCTACTCAAAATACAGATTTTGGGTCGTTTGAGCATTCTCTTGGATTCCGCATAGAGGATGCCATCAACCTTAGTAGAAGTATGTATTTGGCCTCGTTCTCGTTTGATATATAATAATCTAAACTATATTTAGAACAGACGATGCCACTTCTCAATCTCACTTCTATCAGTTACCATGTACCTTTATGCTCATAAATCTGGAAAGAGTTGCAGCTCTGTCTCATTTTATCCAATGATGCTTTCTCATGAGTAACTCAGCCCCTAGTTCATCTGTTTATGGGCCTAACTGTTTTGTTTAACTTTTATTGTCTGTGTCTGCCACCAGATATTTGAGCTTCTCTTAACCTGTAATCACCCATCCCATACTCCAACCTCACTCTTGAATGGTCCTTAAGGGTGATCTACATTTTTTAGTGAGACTATTAGGGTTTGACCTGCAAAATTTCCTGCCAAATCTTGTTGACAAATTGGTAGGAGGTCATAGTGGAGAATGTATCTAACTTTCAATTGGTTTTACAGAAAGTTGTTTCTTTGTGGTAAAAAATGGTGAATTTTTTTTCTGGATGTGCACTAATTATGATTCCCCTGTTTGCCTTCTGTATTGCTGCGAAGTTCTCAATTAACTGCCATCTGATATTTATCAGCAGATCCTACCTTTAATCAGATAAAATCAAACGGTCGAGCGCTTGGAACTGACATTCAAGTTCGTGCTGTTAATAAGGTCTCTTTACTTTTAAGCTTCTTTGTTTTTCTTGTAGATTGTCAAATCAAAAGCTCTTAATCTCTTTGTTCTGTTGGTTTTCAGTCTGTTGTAGCCTCAGAAACAGATCAGTCTTCCACCGCTTCAGCCTCTCAGAGAATAGCTTTGCAAAAAGAGTCGCATCTAAAGCTGGTTTCCATACCTGGTGGTCACTCTGAAAATTGGGGGGACTCAAATATGGCAGACACCAGTCCAAGGACCGAAACATCAACTGATGACACAGATGACAGAAATCAAATGGTATGTCTACCATTACAGTTTAGGATCTTTTCTTTCTGACATTTTCTTCACGACACATATGTACGTAGGTTATGCTTTAAAGAAATGCTGCTTTATTTATCTTTTTGGATGTGGAAAGCAACTGGGATAATTGATGTGTTCTTCTTGGAGCTTTTTTCTACAATTCGCTGTAGCTTGAAGGCTTGAAGTACACTAAAGTCTCCATTCTTTCAGCAGCTTGAAGCAGGTCCATCAGCTGCTCTGGTAGCTTCCGACTCTAGTGGTAGATCAAAAGAAAAGGCTGTGGATCAGAAGGTATAAGCTCTAATCGAATTCTGATTCTGTGTTGCAGCCTTGTAATATAAATTTTTAATCAGCAGTGATTGTTTACAGACATTACGCAGACTTGCTCAAAATCGTGAAGCTGCAAGGAAAAGCCGACTAAGGAAAAAAGTAGGTATCACGACTTCAGATTTTTCTTGTCCAGCTAGAGGGGAAATTGCATTCTACTTGATTCTAGCATACTAGTCGTTTGTTTTCATACATAGTATTGTCAAATGACCTCCTGATATTTACTAGAGAGCAGCCCTTTTCTTCCCCTTCATGATAACTCTCTCATCGTGTCCCAAAATTTGGCTTTTGAAAGACCGATATTTTCTGACCAAAAAAAAAAAAAAAGAAATTTAAAATGTTTGTAACGCACGAGATATTTGGATGCTTCCAAGATTGAATATGAGTTTTAAAGCAGAAGCATATTACTGTGATCGTGACATCAATCAAATTTTTGTCCTGACCTTTCATGTTCACAAGCTTTAATCATATTGAAATTTTTCTCTTTTTCTTCATTTTCTCTTTTGGCTATCCTCTGCAGGCGTATGTACAACAACTAGAGAGTAGCCGTCTGAAATTAACCCAACTTGAACAAGAGCTCCAGAGAGCTCGCCAGCAGGTTTATACTTTTTCTTAGTTTGCTTTTTCGTGCGTTATTTCTTTTGCTTTGTAATCTAATGTGTTTCTTCAAATGCAGGGAATATTCGTTTCAAGCTCTGGTGATCAGTCCCATTCCAACAGTGGAAATGGTATTTTAGAAGTCTTCACGCGTCTCTTTGTTTTGAGTGTTCCCCCTCCCCTCTAATCCTCCCTCCCTCCCTCTTTGCTTTTCTCATCTGAAGATTTTGCATTCTCTTTTCCCACCTGAAGGCTGGTTTTGACAGTGCTGATTTTATTAGTGAATTTGAGATTTATATCATGTAGTTCTCGGTTTCCTCCGTGAGGATAAATCAGGGTGTTCATTCTGTCTCCCCTTGTTTTTCCCTTTGGTTGTCAGACGAGTTGGGAGGATCATAGTGTGTTCAAAAGTTCAACACCCCCCCCCCCCCACCCCTCTCTCTGTGTCGGCCCCTTTCATACGTGTGATATTATATGCTGAATAGTTTTTTTTTCTCTTTTGTGGTATACAAAGGAATATAGTCTTGTCTCTTGTGTGGCTGAAGGATATATTTCCCCATTGTGATTGTCTTGATTAGTGGGTGGTGGTTGAGTTGGTTTTATTGTTAGCAGATTGGATCATTAGTAGAAATGTGTTATTTAACATTGCAATGGTCCACAGGTGCCATGGCTTTTGATGTAGAATTTGCACGGTGGCTTGAGGAGCAGAGCAGGCATATAAACGAGCTGAGAAGTGCTGTAAATTCGCATGTGGGTGACACAGAACTCCGAATAATCGTTGACAATGTCTCGACACACTTTGATGACATCTACAGACTGAAAGATACCGCAGCAAAAGCTGATGTTTTCCACATTTTGTCAGGAATGTGGAAGACTCCAGCAGAGCGGTGTTTCATGTGGATTGGTGGCTTCCGTTCCTCTGAGCTTCTTAAGGTGATATCTTCCATTCATGTACTAACTTCTGTAAAGATAACTGATCCATAAAGGCTTGATAATATAAATGCAAATGGGAATGCCGTATCTTGTGGATTTCATTTAGAATTTCGGAAGTGCCTGATGATTAGAATGTGGTGAAACCGGAGGGGACTTGCGGTTCATCTGGGAATCAGTCACTGGTCTGGGCTTGTCACGAGTCAGAGTCGGCTTTAGTCAAAACCTGATTGTCAAACCAGTTCAACTGTTGGACTGGTGAATGAAACCAATCGGAACCTGGTCAGCCCTCTGTTTGTGTCATGGGTCACAACGACAACGTCGAGAAGTCGTGGATGGCTCGGTTGAGAGTTTGTGGATCTTGGCTTGAGGCTTCCATGTGCTTGTGTTGGGCTGTTCTTGTCTTGCCTATGGACCAAACCGGAAGATGTAGCCATATGCTTCAAACCTTGGACTTCTTGTAACATCTCAGTGATGCTTTCCCGCTGTACCTGGTGTGCCTGATGGGTGCATAACCCAAATCCTATTGTATTTGTCCTTTCATTGATGTTATCTGATCTCTGGTTGAACTGCCAACATACCCACTTGAACAGTAATTCTCTTTCTTTCTTTTCGCAAACACCTGACCAGTACTTCGATTGTCCACTTTTGCAAAAATTGAACAACGCTGTGATTTCTCAGTCCTTGACCAGGATTAGTTGCAAAACCACTGCCATAAATATGTGTTGTTTATCCAGGCAGAATTTAAGGAGTAACTGTATTGTCTTCAAAATTAGTTGGATGTATACCGCAGGGTTGTAACCCCTGGAGTTATCTATTCTATTTACCGCTGCTCTTGATTTTCCTATCTAGTTTTATTGTTGCTGGTACTTTCTTTCAACAAGAGTGTTCATTTTTTTCTGAATTCGGATGCTGTCTTTGTCGCAGCTTCTTATGAATCAGTTGGAGCCTCTGACAGACCAACAACTAATGGGCCTCTACAACCTACAGCAAACATCACAACAAGCTGAAGATGCTCTTTCTCAGGGTATGGAGGCATTGCAGCAATCTCTGGCTGAGACGCTGGCCAGTAACCCACCTGGTTCAACTGAATCATCTGGTAATGTGGCAAATTACATGGGACAAATGGCCATGGCAATGGGGAAGTTGGGGACTTTGGAGGGCTTCCTTCGCCAGGTAAATGTGATTTTGTTTCAGCACTAACTGCTTGTGCTGGATTCTCCAATTGATTGTTGGTTAGTCATGTCGAGAAAAAACTCAACTTGGAACTGAAAAAATTTGGTTGGCTGTTTATGTTTCTTCATTCTCAAGTCTCGTCGATGTCAAGTTCAGCTAGAACCGCATGAGCCTGGCACTTACCTTCGCTCGTGGTACTTTTAGGACGGAAGAAGTGCCTGAGGAGAGTAGTATAGAATTTTATTTTTTTAATGGTCAAACAAAGAAGTAGCTATAGTTCTGTCTCTACGCAATTTCTCAAAAGCTGTTCTGGATTTCGATCTGGTCTCAACTCACATAATTTTCTTTCCTTCCTCCTTCAATTAATGATTCATCTTCTCTTCTAGTTTGTCGCTCTTTCATGTCATTGTTCTCTTCATACTTTTCTGATGTGTATGGACTATTCGTGCCTTGAATCCTTCATAGAACAATCAAAAGGAGTAGGACAGTTTGTGCTCATTGCTGTGCCTATTTTCTTAAGGAAGGCCATTTGCTTGTGTCTTTTTACCAGGCCGATAATCTGCGTCAGCAAACACTAATGCAGATGCACCGTATACTGACAACACGGCAGTCAGCACGTGCTCTCCTCGCAATACACGATTACTTTTCGAGGCTCCGGGCTCTCAGTTCTCTATGGCTCGCAAGGCCACGAGAGTGACAGAAAATCAAGATTTTTGTCCTGACTGACTCCCTGCGGGGGCCGTTAAGTTGATGGAGGTGAAATCATTCCGCAGACAGCGAGTCCTTTTGATTGAAAGTGCTCCCGTCGTCGCCGCTGCTGATCTCCAGAGGCGCTGTTTAACTCTAATTCGGGGTGAGCAAAGTCATGTCTCTGTAACAAAATCATGTGTTTGTTGTTGTAGCATTTTAGCTAGTGGTTGTATATTGTTGTAATGCCCCTTTAGGACACGGTTGAGCTGATAAACTATGCAGGTCGAATGTTCTTATTGATTAGAAACAATCCTATTTGGCAATGAATAAATAGAAGGTATCATCGTGAAGGTGAATAGATTTACATGTTCCGATGATGATGCTTCATTCGTTTTTGTGGTATGCTGTTCTATCCCAACTTGGAAGCTGATTTCATTGGTCCAAGATAGAATGAGTGAATGAAATATAAGTATCATAATTTCTTTATTTTGTATATAAATTGAAAGAAGGAAGATCCTTTTTTAAGGAATTGAATGGGACAAAGATTTCAATAAATGTTGGACAGGTTCTACGAGATAGTTTAATCTAGTAGGATTTTATGATGATTGAATCACAAATTGATTAGCCAGACATTATTCTAAATGATAACTAATAAATTGACAATATTCCAAACGATACTAGTTATGTTATTAAAATAAATGAAATATATTATCATTTAAACTTTAGGGTGTGTCTAAAGTTATTCGAGGAATGGAAATAACGTGAGCCTATAGCCGCATCAACACCAACGTAAAGCCGAAACTTGAATTTGGTAATCCACTCTGAAAACATCAATATACCCTTAACATAAAGTTTTCTCTTAATGAGTAAAATGAGATCAGACGAAAATCTAATATCATTGACCATCGATCGGAAACGTGGAAGCGGAAGCTGTGGATCGGAGTTTGCTATTAGCTATCAACTACCCGGGAGAGTAAAACTATTCAGATCCGTTGGTAAAATGCACATCGCACGCGTTTTTTTTCTAGTCAATCGATTATCGATTCTGGCACTGTTTAGGATTTGCGCAAAATGCTAGCATCCCTCGCTAGGCCGAAGGAACCAATGGTCTGGCCACTTCAACAAACTCGATCGAACAAAAGATCGAAACGGGTGGTGGGGAAGTGACACTGTCTTGACTCGACCCGACATTGGACCGCCTTTGGCCGGTACAGAAGCGAAATACATGTCCGCAAGTAGGAAGCAATGGCGGGAAATGCTGCAGGTGGTGGGGAAGCAATGCTCCTGCAAAAATCATACATTCATCTGTTGATGTACATGCCAAGTTACGACTGTTTGGACTGTTGGGTTGCTAAGCTCTTCCAAAGTTGATTCCTTTAGAGAGCATTTAGCAGTGAACGCTCAGAGCTAATCCTCGTATAGTTCGCTTGATTTATTTGCTGATCTCGTTGCAGATCACGTAGAATTGTGCAAAGCAGCCATGAAGAGGATGAGATGGCATCTAAGATTTGTTCCCTTCAGCTAACACGCCTGGTGAAAATCAGGCATCACCCATACGGAACACGAGTAGTATGACGAGTAATCCGGCCAGTAGTAGAATGCTTCGACATGGCCATCAGCCATATTGTAGACCCCCATATCTCGCGCGGTTCTAGCGGATCTGGATCTTAATGCCACCACTGCTCGACGCCATCTCCGGTGAAGTAAATGCAGTTGCATTTGCAGTTCCCGAAGGAGGACGCGCAAATGGACATGGAATACTGACTTTTTACGAAGATGGCTCAGTCGCCCAAACCTTCAAACTTGGTCCATTCCTCCTCGTCGAAATCAAACTTGTGCACTTCGAAACGAACGAGCTCATGCCAATAGTCGTAAGCGGTTGCGCATTCGAACTGCTGAAGCATCAGAAGGTCTCCCGATGACTCGAGGAGGTACATGTGCTCCGACGCCCATTGGGGATTAGGAGGCGGTGCGACATATGTAGCTCTTGGAGGACCTTCGTTATCCATCTCGAGGAGCACGAGATCTCCGATCCCGCACAGCGCATAGATCTGACCCGAGAAGCGCGCGACATCTTTGAAACGATAGAAGTTGCTCGCACTCGCAGCGCCAATGGAAGCCCAGACATTTTAACTTGTTTTGATCAGGGACAGCTGCTTTGTTGGATAATCAATTGCCATGACCAAGAATGCATCAGTTGGCCCGGAAGTTGACTTCAATGTGTCCTTAAATGACAACGACTTTATATACGCACTTGTACCAGTCTAAGGCTGTGGAAACCTGGGCATTGTGAGATTCCGTTAACCGAGGCAGATCAATCTTGATCAGAGTCAATGGGTTCAAGAGGTGGAGTCCAAGATCCGAGCCGACCGTCATGACCCACCCGAGAGATGTTCCCCAACACATCCGTCCTCAAACTTCGGGAAAGTCGAGCCGATAAGTCTTGCCGTTGAGCAACCTGAAGAAGTCTCTGGTCGCGCTGTCTCGGTCCTCGGACAGCATGAGCCACAGGATTGAGGAACGAGGAGCCCAACTCTTGTCGACATAGACGGATTGCCATGAACGACAGACCGAGGAAAATGAAAGAAAATCTTCAATGGCGGTCAGTGAGTTTGCAATCTGCAAGATGAGTTTGTGTGAAAGAAGGGACCAGTTGGCCATGTGGGTGTGTTGCAATGAGTAGCTCCGAAGGCAGAGCAGGAAGACAACAGGTTGATGATATGAGAGATCTAAAGATTGAATCTTTAACAAACCTTAGTCCCGCTGGCTAAAAAGAAGAAGATATATTGGTCTATTTCCTTGGGGTACAAGGAGAGTTGACTTCGATTTTCTCAACTATAGTATTTGTTTCCCAATCATTAATGCTTGGATCGAATCTCATTTAGGTATAACGATGGATAAAGAAATGTTCCAGAAATGATCCATGTTCAATTCTGCTTCATTGGAGTGTAAATCTGGGGTCCTTTGGGTAAAACCCTTTAGCGCCAAAATTAGTATATCCAGTCTGTGATTTTCTACTTTGAACTGAGCACCCGAAGGAGGTCGACTTCCCTATTTATAGTCGACGAGTGCGGTACTACATTCGAGGCAATTTTCCGAAATCCTAATCCGCTGCACGACATAGGAAATAGACCTAATCAACGAGGGGGCAAGTCGGATTCCAAACCTAAAGGTCTTTATCCAGCCCGGCATTGGTATGAAAAAGCATAAGAAATTGGCCGATAAAAAGTCTGGACCAGACCAGACCAGACCAGCCCCAGAAGAGCTCATGCTCAAGAATGAACTTGTTTGCCTAGCCCTCTCCAAAATATACAATCTGCGAGTGCGACAAGTTCGTCGGCATCACGAATGCTTGGCCGACTTCCTTGTGTCGTCATTAACGATCATTATGCAGGGCCAAGCTTGGAGTTCACTCACTGGGTTCAGCCGAATCTGAACATCTAGTCCGTGGCCTTGAGTCGAGCAAGGCCGGTGCTTGGTTACTAGTCCATTAACAACCCGTTGGCATTCAAACAATCACCAAAAAGATCAAGCAAAAGGCTGCATATTAAAGAAAACAATACTAACTAATAGAGGCACAAATGGGAAGTATATGCAACACAAAATGGGAAAGAGAAAGCAGACATTTCCGTCGTGCAGAGCCATATCGGCATATTCTCAGGCTCATGGTAAAAGAACACTATTGCCGTAGCCATGCCTCAACAACCCGCACGTTGTTTCATCGAAACTTTACAACTACAGTTTCCTAATGTGAACACCAGTATTGAGCACTTAGAACTCCTAAAAACCATCTGAAAAGGATTCAAACCAAAGAGGAATTTGTGACTACAGGCGAGATCAGAAAATTCGACTTACCATAAATAATAATGATCAAAGCTTACAATGCAAAGAGACTATATAAAGAGCAAACCAACCCTCAGTCGAGCAAATCCGACACCAGAGTCTTCCTGAATGGATCAATCTGGGCCAGCTGTGCCTCCATACTTCTAGTTGGAGTTATGCCTTCCACCTTCAACCTCTCTCTAATTCCATAAGCTGGGACTTTTCCCTTTGCATAGGCGTTGAGGAGACACTGGTACTGCCGAATGCGAGACGTGTACCCAGACTGTTTCATCCGGTAGAGGATCTTTTCACTATTATGGACATCACCCCTTTTGGCATAATGATCCAAGAGAGACATGTAAGAGCTGAACATTGGCCTCATCTGATTCTGTTGTGATGCCTTTGTCAAGACTGAATCAGCCTTCTCCACTTCACCTGCTTCCACGTAAAGCTTCACAATCGAATCCCAGGTAAATGGACCGATGCGACGTCCACTATCTGCCATTCTCTTGACTAGATCCTTCCCCTTGGCCAGCATCTTGTTGCTCGCATACACCTTCAAAAGTACCGTGTAATGCTTTGATGAGACTTTCCATGTTTTCGACATCCTCTCAAAAACTGCCTCAGCCTCCTGGATATTCTTCAACTTTCCCCAGGCTTCAATAGCAGCGATGCAATCGGCAAGCCGTGGATTTGGTTCACAGACCTTCCAAACTCTCTCTACTTCATCGGCCTCTCCTAGTTCAGCATAAAGCGGAAGCAAAGAGTGGCAAGCCCACCGGTGCTGTTTAAGGTCTCCACCTTCCATCTCCTTCAAGACAGCCTTCGCCTTTTCTATCAATCCACCGGATGCATAGTGCTTCACCAGGAGAGCTTGTGTGCCAATGTCAGGTTTCATCCCTTCAGCATTCATAGCATCCACAATTTTTTCCATCCCTGTAATGTCATTCGACTGGCCTTTGGTGTCTATCAGAAGTCTGTAAGTAAGCATTGTCGGCTTTACATTTTCTTTCTCCATCAACAACAATACGTCAGCAATTTTCTTCTTGTCGAGCCTCTTGTAAAGGAGAAGCAATTGGTTGATGGAAAATGATGAAGGAGAGAATCCTCGATCCCTCATTTTGTTAAAAGTTTCCTCTGCTTTCGTGACGTTGCTGGCAGTAACATAGCTGGCCAACAAGGACCGATGGACTAGTTCCCCTCTTAAGGATTCAGGAATCTTTTTAAAGAAACTCTCAGCCCTAGGGAGTCCACATACTTTAGCGATCAAATCAAGTCGAGATGCATAATCTCCCTCTGTAAGATCCAATCTCTTGCTACTTTCCAACCACTCCGAAAGCTGCAAACCACCAAAAGTATAGATATGTAAATAAAGCAACTTGAAAATCATGTTACAGGAGATGAGTCATAAAAGACCTAGGACAACCATCTAACTTCACCTGATCAACTGATAACATCCAGAAAAGCAATACTACCCAATGGAAAAGAATAAATGAAGTCCCATTGGTTTTGCGCCATTACCTCATAAACTGTCTGCATCATTGGGTAATCTAAACTAATCTCCATCTCATAATCCCAACCTCATGTCTTTTTGTTCTGTCTCAATCATAAAGATCGCCTTAAATACTTTGATCCAAATGACAAGCTTCTGACAAGGCAATGCAAAAGCACAGTACACTTAATTTTTCACTCAAAACTCTTAGCAGAGGGAGTGATCACAAACAATATGTGGATCTCCCTTTTTTCTGCAAAACTTTTTCTTCATCCAAAAAATTAGCAAATCTCGACTGTAAATTAAATCTTTTAACCAACAAAAACAGAAGCACTTTATAAATCAAGAGATGATTTGCAGCGAAAATACAGAAACATGATCACAAGTACCTGAGAAGGCACTTCTCCTCTAACGGCCAAATGTTAGCCAATGAATAAACTACACTATGAGCAGAAGATGACCAAATGCCTAAGAAGCAGCTTAGCTGAAATCAAGAGATGATTTGCAGCGAAAATACAGAAACATGATCACAAATACCTGAGAAGGCACTTCTCCTCTAACAGTCAAATGTTAGCCAATGAATAAACTAAACTATGAGCGGAAGATGACCAAAAAGAAAATACATAAGGAGAAGAGATTACAGAATGAGAGTGTCGAGACTTGAGTGTGGTCAATGAGATTTACCTGCAGAGCCTTCGCATACATTCGACGTCTACGAAAATTGAACATGGCCAATGAGATTTCTTCCCTGTTAATTTCCTTTCCATCTTCAACCCGCTTGTCAAGGATTTGCTGCACAGAAAGGCCAGGAGCACTGTTGACGGCCTCAAACAGTTCCGATGTAACTTTTTTTTGTGATTCTTTCTTAGTTGACTCAGTTTCTTTCTCTGGCAAATCCAACTCATTTTGAGAGGCTTTTTCCGCATCCTCGTCAGCAGAGAGCTCTGGTTCAGAAACTAATTCATCGTCACTTTCATCTGCTGAATCACCCTTCTGAAAAGCCTTGGTACTGACAGGCTCTTCAAGTTCAGAAAATGCATCATCTTCTTCTCCGCTGCTCTCAGCACCGGCTTGTGAAGAGAGACAACGGCTCCCCATAGACAACCGGTGAGTACAGCTTGTTAAACAGTAAGATCTCTCCAGAGATGGATATCTACCAGATGATGCTTGAGAGGACTCGACGATGACAGCATTATCTCCGAAACAACTCCAATCAGATTTAGGTGAATGAACCCGCAATATTGAAATGCTAAATCTGTGGTTCCTGAAAGCACAAAGCAAGCATGCTCTAAGAATATCATATAAGCACACACATGAATTAGTCCATCAACTCAACTGTGCTGTCCTGAATGATTACAGTAAACACAGACACAGCAGGCAAAAAAAAAAAAAAAAAATTTGGGCAGGACAAAAAGCAGATTGAGCTATCAAGGCTCTCAATCTTGGGCGTCAAAAAATCAACAATGGCAGTAATGCAGTTTAAAAGTAGCCTTAGATTGGGTAAAATATATTTAAAATACCAACAATCTCTAAAAGAGAGACTGAAAGAAAATCAACCTAAAAGACCAGGAAAACATTCAGCATTCTCCACGATATTCCAATTCAAGACCATGCATCTAAGTTGCCGCATTCAATCTACCTCTCACAAACCCCGCTCAAGGCTACCAGGTAAACCCCAGAAGCGCCCGAATGAAGAAGCATTAGGCAAGTCGGGCAAATGTAGCAGCACACCTCCATGCGGAGAAAAGACCCAACAACGAAAATTCACAAAAGAGAACTTAACATTCTGAAATTGCGCGCTGAAAGAATAAAAGAAGCAAGAAAACAGAGCAATTAACAGAGAATCCATCAACGACAAAACCCTCTTCTAAAACACAATGTGCCGCTTCATGCAGATAAAACAGAGAGATTCCAACTCAAGGAACTCCCACAGTAAACAAAGACAAAATCCCAACAAGGCGGGGCTTCATTTCCGGCCCTTTCTTCCATTCATTTACTCTGAGAGCAACCTCCCCCAGCGAGCTCGAGAAAAAGAAACAGCAAACGGTCACATCACGCCGTGCAAAAAGCACGCCGATGCACAGAGGGAGAGAACGAGGGGCGGAGACGCTTTGGGAGAGAACGTTACTTGAGAGGATGAGAAGCTCGGCGAAGAGCCCACATGATGGAGCGGCTGCTGCTGAACTCGGAACGAAAGGGAGAGCAAGAAAATGTAGGGGAATGGAATGAAGCGGAGGTAAAGATCGAAGCTTTATCGCTTGATAAAACCCTACGAAGCGCAGAGAACTGAGGAGCCTCGGTTCAGTTCGCTCTCGCTGTCGACACAGTCTCCACTCGTCGTCCCCGTCCCTTTAAAACCCTAAAAACCCTACGTCGCGCTCTCTCCATTATTTACTGTTGAAATGTGTTTTTGGCTTCACCATGTCTATAATATAATACGGAAAAATAAAGTCAACATAAATTTCCTTTTGGAGAACAAGAAATGAACATGTACATAAGCACATTCCCACTATCTCATGCATATGCAAAGAAAGGGGAAGTTTACCAATTCAATCTTAAACACGTTGTAAGATAATAATTCAATCCTAAATTTTCATTTTACCAATATAGCGCTAAACCTTCGTGTAAAATTTCAATGTGATCATTCCAGCTAATTATTACTGAAATTTAACACGAATGTTCAGGACTACATTAGCATCATTGGAAAATCTATGACTGAATCGGCATCAATATAATAGATTTATGATTAATTTGGTGATTATCATGCAAAGAGAGTCGTATAAATTGTTCCAATGCATAGCATAATTATCGAAGCTACAATAATAGTTAAACCCGCATATATATGAGAGGGGATAATGCGCAAAACAAGAATGTACATATGCACGTACAAATGTGTATATTAATTGTATGCAAATACTCACACAATAAACAATTGTGAAAATTTCAAATAAGAACCTGAAGTCGACCTTATTTTAAATAAGAGCATGAAGTGCCATCATTATTTCAAAGAAGGGCTTGACAGATGGCATTTTTGTCATTTACATTTTTTTTTACCTTTTTTTTGTTGTTTCTTTTCATTTTTCTCATTTGTTTTTTTTTCTTTGTTGCGGCGGGAGAGGGCCCTACGACCCTCGCTAGCAGCGGGCGAGGCGCCCCTCGTCTAGCTCTCGTAGGTGGCCGGCCATCTCCTGAGACTAGTCACCGGCGAAAAGGAAGGGAAAAAGAAAAAGGAAAAAAGGAAAAAATTCATAAAATATAAAATGACGAAAATACCCTAGGTCAAATCATTCTTTGAAACAATTAGGGTACTACGGGCAATTTGAAATAAGGTCCAGTTCAAACACTTATTTGCGAAAATGAAGGCATTTCAAATTCTTATGTGAAATTTTCCCTAAATAACCATATAAATATAAATTGCATTCATTTTATGTTGTCCAAATGTGCTTTGCACAATGTATGCTATCCCAAGGCCGAGATAGAACTTAACTTATAACCATCAAGAAGATATAAAAGAATGATCAAAAGCCATGGGTCAAACATTTGTCCAAATTCAAGGAGTAGGGTTTCACAACCTGTACAAGGCACATAACACACACAATGTGGCTTGTATAATAGAATATGATAGAATAGAATCAGAAAAAAAAAAAAAAAAAAACATTTGTCCAAACTCAATTCGAGGTCTGCATATTATCTGTCTGTCCATGTCTCTATCTGGAATCAAGTGCAGTTTTAGTCCTATGAATTTCACTATTTGTGCAATTATACAATCGAATCCTCCAACTTTTTTCATTTGTATAATTAGGTCCTATCCGTAATTATTATTAGCAATACCTCACCAGTGGCCTGTGGCATCGCCAGTGTGGAACGAAATAAGATATCAACATTGATGCGGCATCAAATAAGCCCTAGATCAACAATTGTTAAATGTCCAACGGGCCTAGTCTTGCTCAAGTAAAGGCAATCAAACCTTGTGGAGAGAGAGAGAGAGAGGGGCCCAATTGCTATTGAGGGTTCGGCGATTCTCGTCGACACAAATGAGAGTCTAATGTACCCCGTCTTTTGAGACAGTGGACGATGTCGAGGGTTCGGCGACTCTCATCGGCACAAACGAGAGACTAGTGAACCCCATTTTTCGAGACGGTTCTCGCAGTCTGACAAGTGATACTGATGCTCGCCGATACTAGACATCAATGTTTGGGCGACCTTATTGCCACCAACCCCAAAAATCACCTCTTCTTCTGCCCTCTCTCTTAGTTTTTATTTATTTATAATTTCACCTTAACAGTTTTTTTTTTTTTTTGAGAGAATGTCCTCAAATTGTGGTGCTACTTGATGCACGTTTGTTAAGTAAATGGGACTTATTTGCAACAAAAAACAAAAACAAAAACAAGAGACAGGGGTGTTTATAGAATTGGCAATGAATGTAGGGGCTAAAAATATGAAAACGAAATGTAAGCACGAATGACCCAGAACCAGACGAGAAGAGCAGAGAGAGAGAGAGAGAGAGAGAGGGTCTTCAAACACAGGAATAGAAGAAAGAAGACGCAGTACACATTCAACGAGAACGAAGGTTTGGTTGGTGCTTCTTCATCAGTCTCTCTCTCTCTCTCTCTCCTCCGCTACACCTGAGATGATGAACGTGGGTCCTTCTGGTTTCAGTACGCATCTCTCTCTCTCTCTCTCTCTCTCTCTCTCTCTCTCTCCGTTTCATCAATTTCTGTTCGTTTGGCCAGTCGCACATTCGAATTCTCCGGCATCGATTTTGCTTTCCCTGCCGAATTTCCCCCAATCGATCCTTCGGTGGTGTTCGTTTCTGTTTTTGCAGACAATGCGCCGGCCTCCCGAGCGTTCATCGTCGCCTCCGGCGTCTTCACCGTCTTCTTCGGGATCAGGAACGGCGCTAACAAGCTCGGAGTGTCTTACCAGGCAAGTCAGTTGGACTCTGCTGTTTCTTTAGGTTGATTTTTGGTCGATTCGTACTTGGGTTTTCGCTGATTGTTGGTTTTTTTGAGCTCGTACTAGCTTGTAGGTTCTTTTCGTGCTTTTGATTTTTTTTTTTATCTGCGTCTTGGAAATGATGAATGGTGCTTGGTTTGATTTGGTTCTTTGAGTCGTAGGTTCCTGGCCTGTGTAGATTTCGTTTCTAATGTAGCTCACGCTTGATGGTCACGTTAGCTTGGAGGATCTTTTTACTTTTCTTTGTCAGAAAGATGAATCTGTATAGTTTTTTAGTTTTTTTCCTGCTCATGGCCCTAATTGAGGTGCGAAAACTGTCATTTCTTGCTGTATGTTTGATTTGATTTTTCTAGCTGCCCTGGTTGTGTAATCGAAGCTGTTTCGCATCTCTTTTTGATGCCATTGCTTGAAGTAGTTGTATCTGCATACAATCAACAATATGAAATTTGGAGTCTTTGTTTATATATTCTGCAGGATTGCTGAATTGCTAGTAAGTTCATTTTTAAGATATGACTTGCAATCTAAAAAATGGTAATAAGTCTCAATCATTATAGTTTAGTGATGGTATCTCATCTATTTGTAAGACCAGTGTAGACTGAGGTTTTATGTAGTGCTTTGGGTTGCCAAAATGAATTCATTGAGTTTGTCACTCCCAAGGACATTCATATCGCAATTCGAAAATGAACTAGGATCCTGGTCATTGTGCAGGTTTGCCTAAGTCAATAAGAGGGGTAGATTCAAGAATGATTCTATATGGATGTTAATGTCCAATTTCGAAATAGCACGCAGGGGCACTCACTAGTTGTTCACAAGGGATGAACATAAATAGTAGAGATACGTAAATCTAAGTCCGTTTATTCAGCTATTTGCTGAACTCAATTGCTTATGTGCCATCGAATTGGTGAACCGATTTCTTAATGATGATATGAGGAGGAAATAACTGCCAGTAATGAAGTCTGCCTTCTTAGCAAGTTGCTATACTATTTTGATACCCTCAAGCAAGTTTTCCTCTCTCCTATTCACTTTTTATATTAGAGATATTGCTTCTCCATTGACATTCTTTTAACTTGTTCTTGGGTTTTATTATCACTTTTCTAATATATCTGAATGACTTTGATTGAGTTCCTGTGCTGTGATGGAAACGAGTAAATGACCGTCTTGCTTTGTTGGTGACTCACACTTAGCAATATATGGGAGCATAATGCTTGCCATGTCAATAGCTTCCGATTTAGTGTTATTCCTTTGAGAATTCCACGGTCCCTTAAATTCTACAAAGAGGATAGCATCTTATTTCCTTGCTCTATGATCTTCAATGGCAGGACATTTTCCAAAAAATGCAGATGTGGAAGCTAATACCAGCAATCTTTGCCTTTTCTTCAACACCAGAACTGATTTTTGGTCTTTATCTGCTCTACTACTTCAGAATTTTCGAGAGGCAGATAGGTTCTAATAAGTTCTTGGTGAGTGATTTTCCTCCATAACAACGTAGAACTAAAAAACTACAAAACACTTCTGTAGGGTATCACTAAAGTTTTGTTTCTGTTTTGTGCTGAAAGATGGATAGGTTCTAATAAGTCTTTGGTGAGAGATTTTTCTTCGTTAGCTAGGTAGGATCAAATAACTGCACAACAATTCCGTAGAGTATGACTAAACTTTTGTTTCAGTTTTGTGCTCCACTCTAGGTATAAATTTTTTTATGCACTGTCACAGCGGTAAGGGATAATGCTTAAGCTATTTGTCTGACATGAAAGAATGTTTGGCGAGGTACTAGTTTTGTCGTAGTTTTTCTTGTCTGGTTTTTAGTCATTTGATTCCAGTTTGCGAGAGCACCCTGATTATTTGTTTAAAAGTCAAGGTATATCTGCCAATAGGCTCATCTCACAAGTTGACACTATTATGAGATGAAACTTGGCATTTGTAACATGCTATCCTATTTGGTGGATTAGTTTCCAATAAATCCAAGGGGTTGATGGAAAAAAATAGTAATGTGATGCATGCTGCTAGTAAGGTGTGAGATATGCAGAAAGGCCAACAAGGGGAAGACCGCCAGCTTCTTGTCCACTCTTTGTTCTGCAAAATGAACTGTCTTAATTGTGCTTTGGCATCTATGCTATCATGTTCAATGCTATTTTACATAGAGCAGAATAGGCGTTGTGCGTATCTGCTTGACAGTCAGCCGTTCTTTTATTCCAAACCATTTTCGTTTCCTTCCATTTGATGTGTGCATAATTCTTTTCTGTGGATACATAGGTCTTCATTTTGTTCTCTACAATAGTATCAATGGTCCTTCAAGTCCTCGCGTTGGCAGTTTTTAATGGTATGTCAATTCATTTTACCTTTGTGGGAGCTTCTTCTTGCTGTCTATTTTCACTTCATTCTTCTTTTACTGGTAGAAATCTATTTCTATATTTTGAAGTTCCTTCTTTTTTGGTTACTTATATGCCCCTGCTTAATTTGGTACAACTGGGTCTGAGAATCCAAATGACTCTGAAAACTGAAACATGACAGTGGGTGAATACTGATGTGCTTTTCTGGTGGATATGAGTCTATGTAGGAAAAGCAGAGGTCCTATTACCTTATAATACCTACTTTAACGTTTTATTTCATATGCAGTCTATATTGGAAAGACAAATGTCTTAATTGGCCGCCTTGTACAATTATCGCAATTGCCATTTTTGTTTGGAACTGGAAATGGTCGAACAACAAATGCCCGAATGGGCTGTTAAGCTCTTAAAAAATTGCTTCGCTTGTCGTAGGAATTTAGTACGTCAGCTGTGGTTGATTTGATATGCTATCTTTATATGGTCTGATGCCATGATTTGATTCTGAAAGACTCCAAGTGGTCCTAACTAGGTTCCCGGTTCTCCTTGTTGCACACTTTTTCTTAGTAGCTGCTTTGATCAGGATGAATTGAATTCTTGTGATAACTTTGCCCAAATTATGCAGTAGTTTCAGTGGTAAAAAGACTGCTATTGTGAGAGAAATGAGTTTTTCCAAGTTTCAGGAAATACCAAACCTTTCTTTTCCATATTTTGACTCAGAGGCAAACTTGTCTTGAAACTATGGATAAGTTGGTCATGGTCAATTGGCCAAAGGATGTCTTAACATGGATGTAGACTGTTGATATAAATCATTCCGTCAAGACTCCAGATTGGAGATGCCTTCATGAAAGAGTTACTGTCAGAAAGTTAACCCAAAGTCTTTTACGTATATGCTAAGGTAATACTTCATAGCAAACATATTATTCAAGTCAAAGAATGTAAAGCAAATGAAAGAAACATTGAAGTTCTTCAAACCAATCATAAGCTTTATTGAGATAATTAGACATACGGTAGTCCGCCTTGATAAATGCTAAAAAGTTCATATGTTCAGCTGAAAAATTTCCCATAGATTTCAGTGAAGACCTACCTTTCCTTGTGGGATGTTGCATTGGCTGAACAGTAATTTTTTTTTTTTCTCATTTTGCCTGTGTACACATGGAGCAAAGCCAAACTGATCCTTTATAATGACTAAACTGTCTCCATAATTGTCGGATATCAGAGGAGAAAGTTGACAAATGTTCAGGTACCTGCTAATGTAATGGTTTTAGCAGTTGATTATGGCTTATGTACATTGTGCAAGCCCTAACATGATGATATATTAACGTGATTGGCTTAAACTTATGATTTATCGTATGGCCCAGTAGTAGTGGTGGCCACGGGCCGGTTTGGCCCGGAATCGGCCCGGGTCAAACCCTTAACCCGCCTGTTGACCGGGCCCGCCGGCTCCAAACCGGAACCGGCCCGTGCCATAAGGGCCGGTTACGGGTCCAGCAAAAGTTGAACCGGCCTGGAACCGCCGGTTCTGGGCCGGTTCGGAACCGGCAAACTAGCCGTTCCAAAAAAAAAAAAAACAAAAAGAAGGGGAAAGAGCCTCCTTCAATTTCTTGTCACTCTGACTCATCCCTCACATCACCACAGACACCACTCACCCTCTCACATCACCCTCTCTCTCTCTCTTACTTTTTCTCTCTCTCTCCTCTCTCCTCTTTCACGTTTCCCTTCCCCAGGCTCCCCTTGAACACTCTTCTTCTCCCTCCCTCACCCGTGCGAGCACCACCAGCCACCACCCTCACCCACCGCCGCTCGCCGCCCCAGCCAGCCACCTCCATCCGCTGTCCTCCCCATCGCCGTCGAGCAGCCGCGCCGCCGCTATCCTCGCCGAACCTGCGAGCAACCCGAGCTCGGCCCGGCCCTCACACCCGAGCCCCTCCACCTCTCCCTCTCGGTTCCCCGACGCCACCAGCCACCACCACTCCTCACCGTCGCTCCATCCACCAGCCCGCCGCCCTCAACTCGAGCCGCCAAGTTCCACGCCGCTCGTTGTCTAGCCGCGGAACCCGAGCCCCCGAACCCACGAGCCACAGCCTCGTCACCCCGTGCCGCGAAACCCACCCGTGAGCCGAACCGACGCCCGAGAGCCCGGAACCGGAACCGGAACCGGCCGGTTCCGAACCGTGGCCACCACTACCCAGTAGGTAGAGCAGGAAGGTAGGAGCAGGACCCAAGAATCTTGTCAAGGGTGGACCATAGCTAGACACATTACTAGTTCCTAAGCAATGTAAATGGAGATAAAGATCTTAATTTAAACTGCTATTAGATAAGATTGCCATGCTAGTTTTTTTATCACGTTCCTAGAAATTGTCATGCCTACCTTGTGATAATCTTGGTTAACTTTTTACCTTTTGCTTGACAATGGACTGTTGAAAATTTTATCACATTCTTTCATGTCATAATTCTTGAATAATCTTCAAGTCTCCCCATGACAATACTGATGCAACGTTTTCTCTTTTAATCTGCAGTTCCTTCCTCAAACTTAGTCAGTTCAGGTCCTTATGCTGTTATATTTGCATCGTTCGTACCCTTTTTCTTTGACATTCCGGTTTCAACAAGATTTCGGGTGCTAGGCATCAGCTTCTCTGACAAATCTTTCATATATGTAGCTGGTCTGCAGGTAAGTTTTATTGATATATCTGTTTGGTGATTTTTCAGCTATATTAACTTTTTGTGCCTATCAGACAGGTCCTTTCTGTAATTTTCGTTTAACCTAGTTTTCATATTGCAGCTTTTGTTTTCGTCCTGGAGAAGGTCCATCTTGCCAGGGATTTGCGGCATTCTTGCTGGTTCCCTGTATCGACTCAATGTTTTCCGCATCCGCAAGGCGAAGGTTATACTCGAAAACGTTTATAACGAACCGTTTCCTTCTTACTATGCAATTAACTGTCGTTTGCAGTGGTGTTTGAATTATCCTTTTCAATCAGTACTCTTGTTAGAACTAAATTTGCGCGAGAATGCCTACTATGTGGATTATTTGTGAATTCAATTAGCTGAAAATGAGTTCTTTTACTCTGTGTGTGTGTGTGTTTTGTTTTTTTGTGGGGGGGGGGGGGGAGGGGGAGTGATTGATGCTTACGGTGGTTACGATGTGTGATGGCCTCAGTATCTCAATGTTATTGCTGGCAGAATGTTCTCGCCTGTGGTGTTCAAATGATGCCCATCTTTCTTTAATTACTGCAGATCTTCAGTCAGAATCATAATTTTTTTTTTCTTGAAAGTCTAGCAAAACCGTCCTTGTTTCTCTTGTGAAATAATAAGCTATGTTTAATTCATCTCATATGAGAGATTACCTCATGGATGCATATCGAGAAGGACGTAGTGTTAATGCATGTCCCAAGTTATTTTCCTGCGATACTTTGCTAAGTTTGTATATTAGTTGTATCCTCCCATATGAATTAAGTTTCCTACAAGAAAGGTAGTAGGGAGAGTTGTTCTATTTTCAAGGACTTTTTGAGGGGATTGTCATATTGGAAACCTAGAGATTTGCTCATCACTTTTACAAAGATAAATGCTTTCCGTTATGGTACCTAAAGTTTGTTTTTCAAATGCCTTGTGTCAACAGTTTCCAGCACCAATCTCTTCATTCTTTTCGCGGCTACCAGGACTTTCTATGGGAAGTTCACGTGTTACACCAACTAGGAATGTCGTGGGAAGTATTCCATCCTTTGCGAGTCACCAGGTAACAGTGCATCCAATGAATGTTTTGCATATATTCATCCGATGTTCTGAGTACATGTGAAATCTCTTTCTACAGTCTTAATCTGTCATTATTGCCTCTGCCTCGACTGAAATACTCTTCCCTTTCAGCGAAACTTTACTTCGGTGCCTTCCACTGCGGAGCCATCAGAGGAATCTGTTGCAACCCTTGTTTCAATGGGCTTCGACGGGAATTCTGCTAGACAAGCGCTTGCACAGGCTAGAAATGACGTCAATACAGCGACAAACATCCTTCTTGAAGCTCAGTCTCACTAATTGTTTATAGAAGTTCTGGTGATGCTACTTGCACTCTGTTAATTAAATTCAGGGGGGAGGATTTGATTGGTGACGAGATCTGTGACGTACACTAGGCATTTTGATTCGTCGGTCAATCTTCTAACAGGAGCTTCTGAATTTCCTCACCATGTTGTTCTTGGGATTTTCCCTTCATTGTAGATCCTTCGGTCCCTATGAGCGGTAGGCATTTATTTGCAGCTGAATGCAATTCGCGCACAGTATGACTGTTGGGATGAAGCCTAGATGGATTTCACCCAGAATCAAGACATGGTTAAACATTATCTTTAGAAGAAAGGCCTAGGGGAGAAACTGTGTACAGTATTTATCTCATTATTTCTTGTCTTCAGCCAGTAATAAGACGTTCCTTGGGTTGTCGTTTTCTAGACAGCGCACAATGGTCAATAGTGATTGTGCCTTGATAGGAAATGCAAATGTTAAGGATGATTATGCTGTTGACTGTTCAAATTTTGGAAAGGGCGTTCCATGACCAGATGGAATTGGTAGGCTTTTTCTATGCTACAGTGCTTGAAAATTATCATGGGGTGGTAAGTTTAATCATGAAGTTTGTAATGCCCCTCATTCTCATATGTTTCCTAATCTTAATGATTGGTTGAGTTTCTCGAGGCAGCGGTAAGTTTTCTAAATTGGCCACGAGAGCCACGAAAACATGAAAAAGTTGGTGACCATACTAGTGTTTACAACATTCCCCCTGTTCCATGGTGAAAAATGGTAATAACTGGCAGTTTCACATCTTTTAAGTTAAGCAAGCAACGCTGAATAAAGCTTCTGCTAATGGAAGCATTAGCAAAAAGACGTAGACCAAGTAGCTTCCTAGCATATTTTACGGCTATCTAACCTTATATCTTGACCCGATTTGCGTGAATTTGACCTCTCGACATCGACAATATATGTGATTAGGAAAAATCTGCTCTTAATAGAAAAGAGGGGAAAAAAGAAAAACTCTACTAGGTTGTCTCGTACATTCTCCATCACTGCATACTTTTCTTTCTCAATGGGAAAACCTCACTTCTCTACGGAAATGTCCTGAACAACATGCACCGAGCTCATGGACATGTTTAATATCCAATGTCGGGAACTTCAAACAACGTGCCTTTATACTGGTGCTATGCACACAATGGATGAAAATGCTTCCTCTATTAACCATTGTGAGAAATTCATCTAGAATCCAATAGAATGCAACTAATGGAAAGAGGGGAACACTTCAGTCGTACTACATGATGAACTCAGGGATATTGCAAGTAACACTTCTTACGTTGTGTCCCCACTAATTTGCCAAAACACGTCCACAAGATAGCAATTGGATTTAAGAAGAATAAGAAATCAAGACTGGTAGCTAATAACTATCAAATAAGCCACTGCTATCATTAGGTTTTCCCTCCATTCCAAGAGGGACAGCCGAAGCCATGAACTCTTTAACTCCAAGTAGAATCCACCACCTTAAAATGCAAAGTCCCGATGAATTAGCGTAGCAGGAAAAGCCTAGTCTTATGTAGGTGGCACGGTGTTCTCATGTATGTATAAACAACCCTAACGAATAAATTTCTCCAGCGTGACAAACAAAACTAGGCACTTGGGAGGGGCTTCTATGAACAGTGCAGCCTCTTTTCCCCATCAAAACTGCACTTTTCACTCATGGCACAAATAATAAACCACACTTTACAATAATAAAAAAATGTCCCTCTCTTGAATTCTTGCATGTATGTGTCCCCATTTTCGGCGAGTGCATCCTATTATCTTGTACAAGGATAGCCAGAAGACGCTGAACATACCTATCGCTCAAATCATGATTTTCAACGAACTCCCAGGCAACAGTCAAACTCCCATTTACAATTGTCAGCTCTCCTCTTCATCAATGGTATAAACAGGTATTTGCCATATCTTAGTGTTCTTCTTTGAGTCATCGCAAAGGCTTAGATCTGTATCATCCTCTTTAAATGTTCTGATAAAAGTTTTTGCTCCCATCATGACAAGCCTCTCAATCATGAACAACTGGTAATTGTTCTGAATCAAGGGATCAAGGATCTCGCTAAAATTTGAAGAGTATGCCATCTTGTACCTGTAAAAATTGGTCAAGATGAGTATTTATCAGCTTCAACTTCTACCAGGGTACACACTTATGCACATACACATCTGACATACAATTGGACATAAACACACTTACAATCCAAAAGAGAGAATAAGAGGCACTTTCATTTCAGTGGTTAATCTACAATCCCACCGCATAAAAGGCCTTTCATTTCCTGAGATGTTTTATACTCGTGCAGTGACTATAAAGTTAAGTAACTAGATGGTCAAAGGCGATTTCATTTCCGGGACAGACATTTTATACTCAATCAGTAAGTATAAGAACATGAAAGACCATTTATTGAGTCTCAAATTCGATTGTCGGCCAGCATTAAGGAAACAGGTAATAAATGCGTTTTCTGTGTTCATTCTTCTAGTGTTACAGGATGCAATGAAACCTTTCATGTCAATATTGTCATGGTCTCACAAAGAAAGCACCCATCATCTTCATCACCAGTCTGCTGTTACAACCAGTTACAAAGATGACATTGTCGTAATCTAAATACAGACATTCACAAATCATGTTCCTGGGAACTCTGCTCTAAAGCTTCATCAACAACCATCTAAAATGGAACCCATTTGCCACCATCAATCATATCTTTACTATATACAACAATAAGCCCAATTGTGTAGCCCATTACCATAATTTTTTATCTTCATAACTAACAAGAACACAGTGGCAACATCCACCTATCTCACTGAATGCCTCACGAACACTCCAAAGCAGTATCCTGTGCATGGTAGTTGCAATTTCTTAACTATCATGTCAAGATAGAAGTGCAACTCACACTTGGTATCACAAAATGCATAGTCCTTAGTGAGCCATTGAACTTATAATTCTCATATCACTGCATCTGCATTCAAACCGGGATGGATCGATATTGAAGCATATTCATTGCATGAGTAAACAGTTTTCACATTTCTAGGTGCAAAACAAATGAGAAGACCTAGAAGGTCAGTTCCCACAATTCAAAGACGCATCTTGTTCTTGCTTATCAATTAAACCTTGCCAAGTCTGTACCCTCCTATGCCCTCTAATTTGTGCAGGTAGTTAATGAGTTTGAGGATAACTCACCTTGTAGCGAGAGGCGAAAAAAAGCCAGGCGTCCTCTCATTTGAAGCAATAAAAAGAGTCCGTCCAGGTGGGACCCACTGTTTAATTCGGTGAAGAATAAACTCTGGACGGGTATCTCTGTCCAGATGAGGGTGTAGACTCCTTTCTACCCCAAACCTGTCTTTCCTGGTTTTCACTTTGTCACCTCGACGAACGTGGATGGCATCATAATCACCGAGAGAGGCTTTAATCTGTGAATTGGAGATTACTCAGATGCCAACTCGCAAATACAAAAAGACGTGATAGGGCAATCTTTTAGTACAGTACCTGCAGTATCATGAAATTCATATTTTCACAAGGTCATGAACTCTATCTATAACTCTACGAATACTCACTACAAGGAACTCCACACCAGGGTAATCCCTTATTTAGAAAGATGTACAAACCAAGTTGGCCGAACTGGAAAATCCTTCATATTCCTTTCTCAACAAAAACAAGAAGCCTTATCCTACTACCAGATTGTGTAGATGTTCATGAGTTCACCACATTAACTCTTCATCATTCTTTATCCTTTTTTTTTTCCTTTTTTAGTATATACTTAGTCTTAACTACCTGATTCAGAGACCTACTGCTTTTCTTAAACATTACCTTCGGAAATGGATTTATTTCAGTGGGACTGCTTTAGTAAATACCACACTATTTTCCCAAGGACTTCAATCATCTCAGTTCCACAGTGTCCTCCAAGTTACTAGTAGGTTCTTGCCAGTCCATATAGGGTTTGTTTCATATTTTAAGCTGTTAACTAGTAAGTTATTGTGATATTAACTACTGCTACCTTATAGGCAAATTCAACGAGATAGTTCTTTGTTTAAAGAATAGGTAAATCTTGATATCCTCCCTTCATACTTGACAAATACTATTCATTTCTACAAATGGTTTTTCCTGATGTCCTATGATATTGGGTTTGTAATGACAGTTTAACTCTCATGCTAATATATCATAGGTTATTGTCCTCATCTTTTGGACCTACATTAAACCACTTTTACTGGAAGCGAAAAATAATAGAAGATAATTGTTACCCAGAAAGAACAATATTCGCTATGTATGAATATACAGAATTTCTAGGTCTCCAGGTAAATTACCAACCTTAGCAGCCACATCTCTTAATTCCTTTGTGGCCATTGAAGGGAGAAATGAATAAGGCAACATTATGGCACTTCGATTTTTTCGATCCTTGCATTCCATAAACCTGTATCAACTTTATGGTTAGTTCTTGAGCGAAAACTAACAAGTTTGGAAAGTTTAATTCTTTAAAGCACATCTTACTGATATAATGCTTTTAGAGCTTACGAACAGCAAATGTCTATGCCCCTAAAAAAACATAGTATGAAAAAGAGCTCTCACATACTTAAATCCTTTATCCCGACAATCAAGTGATACAATCTCAGGTTCTTCCGTGAAGGATCTAAACTACGAAGAAAAAGAGCTTGAAGGAGGAAAGAAGACTTAGTAACATTTCAACCAAACAGATAGGAGTAACATGTTTAAGGGAAAAATACTGCTGAAGACACACGCATGCCTTCAAATGCCTTAAGGTGCAGTGAACAACTTACGCACAAGACTGAAGCGAACAAGCATGCTTTGCAGAAAATAAATGTTCCAGAGATGAATCTAGAAAAGGCTTACCAAGAAAGCGGACTAGCAGTTCTGTTGATAAGCAAAAGGTTTGAATAGCGTTGATCCTCTTTAAGATCATTCCGACTAAGTCCTTCCACATGAGCAACCCCTTGAGCTCCCAACTTCATGCTTGTTGACAATACCTGATACCACATTTTTGAATTGTCCAAAATCACAGGCACGGTGTCGGATATCAGATCTATATCGTAAAAAGATTCCATGGCACAAGAAGATGCTGCCCACCTACCAAAAACAAGTAGATTCAGGTAATTAATTGCTCCAGCTTTTCTTGTCATCTTTTCCAATCCATGGAGGGAAGTGTAAGACGATGAGGAAAAAAAAAAACAACGCAAGAAAACTCTTTTGAGATTAAGTGAAGTAACAGTATAGAAACAGCAACACTTTAGAAGGAGAAACCATCTGCTAAATGACAACCAACCCGCTCTCTCTTTTGGTTCAGCCATTGAGTTATGCACGGAGGAACTCACCCATCCTCAGAAGCCATATTTGTGGACTCATGAAGGATTCCCTTCTTGTTGTGTATGGGGTTGATACACATCCTGGAAGGCATAACAAAAGTCCTGCAATTGAAGGTAAAGGGAATTTTACTAAGGGAGTGAAATTGAGCTAACTCCCAAACACATAACTCAAGCAAATGTGAACATCATGTTCAGACCAGAAACCAAAGTGAGTTCATCTTTCTAAAATGAAGCCATACTCAGATCCACGCACTAAAGATAGCACCATTCCCAAATCACAGTTTTTGCAAAAACTAATCTTGTGCAAGCTCAAATCCACTTCAATTTAAGGACTCAAGACTTCTCTAGCGCAGAACCATCGCTTCAAAAACTCTTTTAACAACTACAATGTCATTACTCCTCCCAAGTTAAACAGAAGCACACGAATCAGAACCGCAAACACCAAACGAGACGGACCAAAACCTGCCAATTCAATAAAATACAGTGTAAGACACCTCAAATCTCGTACCTTTTGAGGAGCATTGCTTCTTCCAGGGCACATCTGAGGCTGGACTCCTGGTGGCCGAGGCCCTCGCAGGAGTCGCAATGCTTCCCGGGGCAGTCGATTCTGTTGCCCCAGTAGAGGTAATTGTCATGGAGCGAGTGCTGGTGCTTCTGCCTTCTCAGGATGCCGACGATCTCGAGGGTCTTGGAGGACGACAGCGAGACTCCGAACGTGGAGGCGAGAGAGGAGAGGAGGAAGAGGAGAGCGATGGCGACGACGGGGGCAATGAGGTAGAGGAGTGGGAACCCGGGTTTCGGTTTGGGCTTGAGGGTTTTGTTGACGGCCATGGGAGTTGCAGAGTGGGAGATGCAGATGAAGATGAAGATCAAGAAGAGCATACGATGATGCTTCTTCCCAAGTGAAAAATATCCGAAATGGCTGGGGAGATGAAAGCAAATCAAGAAGGGCATGAATAAATAAATCCAACAAAAAAAAAAATGATGAATCACATTGTTATTTGTTTACTTTTGTTATCGCTAGAATTGTCACGTGGCATTTAATTAGCTATTTCTCTCCCGCATGATCGATGAGCCGTCGGCGGAGCCGTCGAGCAGGCAGAAAACGTGCCGCCCAACCCCACCCAACCCAACCCAACCCAACCCAACCCCTCCGCCGCGATCGCCATGTACGTGACTGGTCCCGATCGAAATCCGAGCCTCAAGGAGTTGGAGGGATGATTGCAAACGGATCTTTGTTCGGTTCCGATCTTGATGTGAATTGTAGTTTTGGCGACGGATGAGGCGTTGTCGATGAGGATATTTGAATTAAGCGTGGTGGTGACTGGTGAATGTGCCGAAGATGGCCGGTAGAGATCAAGCTCCATACTCTTGAGGAAGATGATGAGCTCCCTTGAATTTTCAATGTTTTTCTTCGCACACACTTTTAACCGCATTAGAATCTTATTGCACTATTTGAAGATTTCACAGACTTAATTATATAAGGCTTTGAATTTAGATGAGTCTAGTTTGTTTCTTTGCTTCGAATCATTTTTCCTAACACGAAGAGTGTCGATAACACGACCAAGGTTAAAGATGATCGCGAATCAGGCAGCCCAAAGATCCCGACGGGCTCGGTCTCGATTTGTGGGTGTGTTCTGGCCGGACGGACCGAACCGGGCAGAGCCCATTTAAATTGGATTATCAATTCTAAACCTTTGAAACATGCCAAGGTCGAAGAAACAGTAGGTGGGTGGAAAATAATTGTTATTCATACTTATTTATCAGTTGTTTTTATGACCCACTTGTCTTTGGGAATTATCAAATTTCCAAGAGGGTGCCTTTATTGAACTTCATGATCAAATTTCATTTTATCGACAGCGGAAAAAATAAATTCGATTTCGATTACGATCTCATTTTTAATATATTTCTTTTTGAATCGAAACATTATTGGTCGTTTCGCTTCGTGGGTAAATTTCGTAATGATGATTATTTTTGCCCTAAATTTACTCAATGAAGTGAGAAGCATTATCATGCCAAGGGTTGTCATTGGAAATGAAGTGTGCATGGAAACTATATAAAACAAGAAAAGAACAACTTAAGCATGAGGAATTTTTTATTTTCTTTCTTATGGAACTTGATCAATTCACTCCTCCTGAGATCCGAGCAAAATTAGATAATAAAAATGATAATAATAATGATGATGATGATGATATAATCATAATAAGTTATTCCTTTTTCAGGACAAGTGGTCCAATGCACTACTTGGGAGATGATGATAATAATTTTTTCAGACAAACCATTATCACTCTTGAACAACCACATGATTAAAGAGAGGATTAGGCTGGCCAGAATCAATTGTTCTATCTGTGGAGTCAAGAAGCCTCCGTTCACATTTCAACCATCCTAATGATTCCTCCATCTCATCGGCCGATCTTCGACCCCGTCTAGTCCAACACGAACAACGACCCGGGAGTGATTCGCGTCGATGATTAAGGACCCAGTTGAAGAAACACATGAATCATGTCCGCACTGGCCTGGCCGTCATAACGAGCAATCACTCGCTCGGGCTGTCGATATTTAGAAAAAGGCGGTGGTTGCAACCGCCCTTGTGTTTCTGAATTTTCCTCAGTCCTTTGGGCAATTTAACCAGTGCACATGCACATGTGCCGTGCACAGATGACAGGATTTAAGTGACTTGCATCTGCAATCCAGCCAAATCTAGGTGTATTTGATATTTAATAAGGGTCTGGTTGCACCGTCGAACAATTTGATCCGGTGTCTATGAAGATCCCGGGGCTCGGCATTTACCTTTTTTAAGTCAAGCAGGATTGGGTTAATGAGGAGATTAGTGCGATATAAGCAACCGATTTCTGTCAGGCACAAGCATCGGTAAGCTTATTTATAGGAGCTAAGAGAAAGTTATTCGGAACATTATAATCGAACTGATCCATCTAGAGAACAAAGTGTGACACCCTCGAAACTCATAAGCATTCAGCAGCTTTGATGATCCTACATGCATTCAGGGGATCCATCAACCATCATCATCTGTACAAGCCCTCTGATCAAAGGCAACAATCATGTGGTAAAGGCACAAAAGGCCCCCTAAAAAGAGAAACTATATAACTCAACCGAAGAGATTAGGCCCAGAAAAGAAAAACAAAGAGACAAAAGTAATGACATACTCGGCGAAGACGGTGTGCCCGACATCTGCTTCATTTGTAATGGACGCATTTCGACCAGAGTTAGCTTGTCGCACCGGTTCTGAGCATCATATGATGATGGCTGTTTATGATACGTCTATCGTTCTGCATGCATTTGGTCCCCTCGAGATCTTTTCGTTCAAAGGAGAGTTTAGAAGATTGGGAAGCTCTAGTCAGACTTCATGTCAAAACTTTTGAATCGTCCGAGAAGAAGCACCGTGAAGAAGTCTGATGAATCCGAAGAAACTTAGCTTCCCATCTGAAGGTCGTATCCAGTCCTGGAGAACTACATGGATAGACACCGAAGTGCTAAGCCCAAGTTCCTGCAGATCAAAGTAAAATTAGTCCATTTCGGCGAAAACAAAAGCAAATATATATTACGCTCTATCCTTGAAAGGCAGGGGGGGAGAGAGAGAGTACTGATGCTAGTTCATCTATCATTATGGGTCTGTTCCCCTCTTTCTCGAAAAGCTCAAAACCCTTCCTTGCATGTTCTTCCCAACTCGCTGTTCCCTCCAGCTGATGGACACTTATGGCAGCCGCACAGAATTCTTCGAAATTGAACTTTCCATATTCAAAACTACTAACCTGACACAAGCATGAAGGCATATTTTCCACAATTAATATTCCTTTTGATGAGTTGCTTGTTTGCAGGACTCAATTGACATAATGATATGGGCATTGTCAACAAGTGCTTCCGGGACACTTGTTAAACATACAAAATGAGGAAATATTCGATTTTCAAAGCATTAATCGTGCATATCACGAGAACTAGTGCATTGAAAATTGTGACATTTCCGATTTTTAGTTGCTTAACAAGTGCTCCGGGATATGATATTTTGGATCCTTACCATGTGGGCATAATCAAGTATCCGTGAATGCTTCATAGCATCGGTAGAGTTCTTTGCCACCGCCTGGTAAAATGACACTCATTACAATGAATTCTCAATTGAAAGGAAAAATAGAAAAGCAAAACCATTCAAAGGCGACAAGTAATACGAAAACAACTGACCGTCTTGAAATTCTGCATGGAAATAAAACCGTTTCTGTTTGGCCCTAATATTGCAAACTGTTCCCTGAGGTAAGCCAGCTGAGCCACTGTCAATGTCTTTGCAAGAGCCTGCCATAGTGGTAAACATTCATAAGTTCATTTGTAGAACAGTACATGAGATCTGAACAGTCACTGAATAATACCCAATTTTAAGGCAGAGAAAGAAAATCACTGAAAAGTCAAAATTGTTTCGCAGTATATAATTATTTTCATGCAAGCTCTGTCCGTCCTCTGATTAGTCCAATCATGAAATTCAAGATGCAGCTTACAAGCAAAATTAATTTTTGAGACAGCAGACAACAGGAGATAGACAAATGCAGTAAAATCACCACTTACACGCAAAGCTTCTTTTCTTAGAGAAGATGACCATATATAGGCTCTTACAAGCCGGTACACGATCATATCTAGCGGAATCTTGACATCATGGTGAGAAGCCAGCCAAGGATGACCTAGTGAACAATATGGGAATGTGAAAATCAGATGCAATACCAATCTGCAACCCATTCTAATGGTTTTGATGAGGGATAAGTAGCAACTAATAAGATCAGATTGGCAATTAGAAATTGATTCTTGTTCTTTATTATCTTATTCTTGTTGAATGGCTCTATAGACTTACACAAAGCCTGGGCAGCGGTTGGTCTCTTTCTGTAATCCTTGTTCAACAATCTCTTCACAAAATCAATTGCCTCGGGGGATAGTGAAGGCCACGGGCTTTCATCAAAACTTGGATCTGCCTTAAGAACTGCTCGGAATATTCCAGATTCAGTCCGAGCCCAAAAGGGTCGACTACCACAGAGTAATATATAGGCAATGACACCAATACTCCACATGTCTGCTTCAGTTCCGTAGGATCTATGTAGGACCTCAGGAGATACATAATACGCGCTTCCCACAATATCATTCAACCTTTCATCTGCAGAGATTTCACACTTTAAGCCCAATTCCACATTGTCAACAGATTCAAATAACTTAAAGCTCAATCCGTAGTTCTAACCTAGCTTTACATAGTCAGAAAGTCCAAAGTCAATGGCCTTCAGAGGAGCGTTCTCATCTTTTGTTGTGAAAAGGAAATTCTGGAAAGAAAATCAAGCCACCATTAGTAGACAGGATTGTTGAGGTTTAGACCACTCATTAGTAGGTAGGTAGGGAAGGCAAGGTACCCACTGCATAATCCAAAATCATGTATATTGCCATTCAAGGTCATCATTTTCTAGTATTCAACTATAATGAGAAACCAACATAAAAATAATGTATTAATCTCAAATCCCATAGAGAAAGCTTAAACAGGGAAAGCGGTACCATGTCTAAAAATCAATATCTCATTAAAGCTAACAACCTGATTGTACACTTTGAGACAGAAATATAAGGCTAGCTCAGAAGGGAATTAACCTAACGTATCTGAAACAACAGGAAGATCAAGATATTAAACTTCAAAGATGATTTATGTTTCATGAAGACACTGTGAAGAAGCATGATCAGCAATTGATCAATTACCTCTGGCTTTAGATCACGGTGAACAACTCCTTGGAGATGACAGAAGGCTACAGCGCTCAATATCTGAACCATAATAGCCTTTGCATCTTCTTCAGAGTATTTTCCACCCCTATACAAGATAAACATTGCTCCATTCCGTAAGGATGTGAAAGGTGCACTTAAGCTCAACTAAAACATTGGAAGAACAAGCTTAGGACTTGATTAACTAAGCATTAGAAACACTTATTTACCTTGAAAGTATTCTGTCTAATAATTCACCTCCCTGACACAACCTGGACAACAGAGAATACACTATATAAGCCCCAAAAGTTTAATGACAAAATACAATTCTACAAATATTCTGCTTAAGACAAATTTTGAACACCAGAAGTCGATACAATAAACCAAAAATTTACCGAGTTACTGAGCACAGTCAAATAGGTTGAAGAACTGTTGATTCTTCAGCGCTGATTAACCATAAATTTTACCCCAATTCGTTGGGAGTCTCTCAGTTCAGATGGGCAGAACAATGTGCATTTTGTAGGTTAACTACTCATATGTTACTTGTATGATTGCCACGTAATTTCCTCTCGTGATCTGAGCTAACTCCCCTCATGCAATGTTCTTTATGGACAAGCTCACAGCTTCACACCAGAAACAATAATGTGACAGAAAACAGAAGCATAGGCAAATGACACAATTGAGACATACTCCATGACTATGTAAATGTTGTCTTCATCTTCATAAGCATCATAGAACTGGATTAAATTCTTATGTCCAGTTAACGCCCGCAGAATCTTCACTTCTCTTCTTACATCCTCTATAGCGATTGCCGTTGTCATCTGCAAAGTACAAAAAAGTGATTACTTGAATGGTTCCTACAGACAAATGCTCCAAAGCATCACACCTTTAGCAGCAACACCAACACATACATTCCTATCATCTTTCCATTCCCCGGGAATTTAGAGCACCTTAGGTGCAGGCAAGAGAACTTACTTCCTTGAAAACATCACTGATCATCCTTTTTTCTTTCTCAAGTAAAATATGACTAATGGGCCACGGAAGTCAAGCGTGTATGACTCAACAGTTCCTTAGTATAAGAGCTACGACAGTTCAATCATAGTATCCAAGGAGCATTATACCAAAAACATGACTCTATGACCTTCTAGATAGATTCCAATTACTAAACAGAAAAGATAAGACTCCTTTTCCCAAACATGACAAATGTAAAGACATGGGCACAAATCAAGGGAGTGACTGAACAAAAAATTCTCCAAATAATATGGAAAATTACGCAAAATACATACAGTTGGCGAAACAGATCAACAAGAAACAGTAAGTAATCATCACAGCATTGTATACACTCACCATCTGTAAATCAATAGGAGTTTCTACACAAGTAAAAGCAGGTCTATTCTGATGGAAACCCGAACAAAAAAGAGGGCCGTCACTAATTTCTTGTAGATTTAGATACACAATGAAGCTACTGAATGAACAAGAATCAGAATTCATATAAAATCGTTTCAAGCAAACCCAAACGAATGGAACAAGATCCAAAGAGGGAACACACAAAAAAAAAAAAAACCTTTGATTTAGGGATGACTTTGACAGCAACTTCAAGGCCCTTCAAGCTGCCCTTCTTGGCCTTGGCCGAGCATGTGTACCCAAAATGGCCCCTCCCAATCTCCTCACCCATCTCATACTGCGCCACGAACTGCTTTGAAAACCCGAAATTTTTGTCCAAACCAATCTCACACTCACCCCCTTCAGGGATGGAGGCCTCATTGGGTTTCACAGCACCATACCTCTTGGCAAGAAAAGCCTTGATGTGCTTCGCCGGGGAAGGGGGCGGGAACGGACGCTTGAAGATGCGAAGCGGGGTGGAATTCACGCTGCTCGAGTTGCCAACGGCGGGCGAGCTCTTGAAGAGGCTTGGAAGAGGGCTTGGGCTGTAGAATGGGAACTTTGAGGACTTGGGTGTCTTGGGGATCTTCAGGGGCTTGTTCTCAGACACTCCTGAGAGACCAGAATGATGAATCTGTGGAGCTTCATCCGAGAAGGGGTCGTGTTGAATGGAATTTGCAGTGAGTTGGGATTGAGTTTGCTGGTTTTCGATGGGTTTTCCATGACAGAGTCCCATGGAATTTTGCAAACACAAGAAGCCAAGGAGTCACTAACAAGGTAAGAAAACTATGATCGATCTCGACACTAAAGTTTCCAGAAAGAATTTAAAATGAAGATGAAAGGAAAAGGGGAAACTTCCAACTGGATTGGGAAGCTTCAAATTTTTTCCTATTTCCCGAGATTGACGACCAAAAGAGGGAGCATTTCAGTGGGTTTTGAGTTTCAAGGAGGGAACTTTTTTGAGATTGCCAATTCTCTCTCTTTATTTGGCTCCTCACTTTTCACACAGGCATCAACATATTTTGGCTAATGAACCATTTGAAGGACAGAAGAGAAGAGCTCTAGCAGATGAACTGAAGCTCTTCTAAACAAGCAGCTTCTCATTCTGATCTTCCCGGAAAGAGCTAGATTTCGCAAAACTTTTCCCGGAAAATCCCCCACAAGCTAGCAATTCTCAGGACACTAAGGAGGAAAGCAACCAACCTCTTCTTTTCTGTTAAACCAAAGGGGACAAAAAAAAAACCCAGAAAGGAAGAAGAACTAACAAGAACTCAACAGGTGCAAAAACTCAAGCTTGTTATAGAGGTGAAACCAGGGCAAGAAAACAACTCCAGGGGAAAATCTTACGCAAGAAGAAGGAAAGAATAACAAAGAAGAGAGAGAGAGAGAGAGAGAGAGAGAGGAGGGGGAAAAGGTAAAAGATGCTTAGCAGAGTCTACAAGGAAAAAGAAAAAGAGAGGAACCCCCAACCCAAGTGCCCTTTTTTCTGCTTTATGCAAGCTTTTTCGTTAATGGTGGTGCAAGAAATTAGCCCCTTTACTGTAACAAGGGAACTGACTCCATTTTCTTTGATTCTCTCTCTCTCCTCTCTCTCTCTCTGCCCTTGTCTATAATAATGGAAGGTGGGGCAGGGGGGTTTGGATCCTCCCAGCCTGTCCTTTTGTGGACCTGTGGAAAAGAGAAAGCAAGAGCAATGAAGGGGGAGAATGCATTTAATTGCATGGAATTGGTGGTGTTATTGAATTACATAAACAGGGGGATTAGCTAGACTAGAGCTTGTCTGTGGTGTGGACCTTTGACCTGCTTTTTGTTTGCACCCTTTGGAGATGAGAGAGGCCTTTGTCTTTTGCATTTCTTGTTTTTTTGGCCTCCTCCTCTTCTTTATCCGTTTTCCACTTTATCCATTTTTTGGGTTCAAATAAAAGCACCACGTTTCTTATCAACTTCAATTGCCAAACCAACAAAAGGAGAGGAGAAAAAAAGAAGCATGCTTTTATACCATCCCCTTTTGGAAAAATACTAGAATGAATAATATTGACTTAACATCTTTTTTAGAGTCGAGATTAGAATTTCGCTTAATCTCTTTAATCACCCGAGTAGAAATAAACCGAAACCTTATTATTGCATAAACTCTCTCGTTCATCATATTAGTATAACTATTTAAATATAATTTTAGATAACCCGGATGTGAGGATGCAATTAGGGTGTGCAACCGGACCGGATTTACCCGAAAAATCGTACCGGACCACCCGAAAAATAGGTCCGAGAATCGGTTCCTGTTCAAACCGGCTCGGGAACAGGTTCTAATTTTTAGGAACCGGTTGGAACTGGTCCGATTCCTGATTCCAAGTGAAGACCCACCCGGGAACCGGACTGGTTTTGGAACCTATTTTTAACTACTGTTTTAAAAAAAAACCCTAGTCTCGCTCTCCTCACCTCCTCTATTTTTGGTGGATTGTAATTTTTATTGCTCATATTAGGGATTGTTGCTTTTGGTGGATAATGAGTTTTATTATTCATCTTTTATTTTGAATCGTTTTATTGCTACTCATATTATTTTGCTGAAAAAATGAAATCAGAAAAGAAACAAAAGAAAAACAGGTTCTCGGGTAGACCTTGGAACCGTACTGAAAAAACATGGTAGATTCCAAAACAGGTTTCAGAATAAAAAGGGTAGGTTCCGGATTTCAAAAATTGAAAATCGGTTATAACAGGGTAGGTTCGGGTTTTGGGTTTGGAACCTACCCACTGGGACCATGCTCATCACTAGATGCAATAACTTGTTAATACTTTATATCGTGAATTCACATAGGTTATCTTGTTCAAAAAATTCGGAGGCAAAAAATTTGCTAAAGTATTGGTTGGGCCTGTTTTCGTAGATATTACTCTTATCTTAGAACACGATAAATTAGGAAAACTTTGTGCGTTTTTACCGTTGAGATAAAATGTTAGAATCCAAGCAAATTAGTAATAATGACATTTCTATGTGCATCGTATTAAAAAGTCTTTTTTGTCAAACGAAGGAATGATGAAGGTGGAATTGAGTTTTTTAACAATTAACTTAGAGGTTAAATGTATTTAAATTTGCTTTTGAAATTCACAAACCAAGAAAATAGTGAGAATTGGCCCTTCTATGTTAATTAAATATCTAATATTAATCTAAAAGGTGGAGCTTTTAAATTACCAGCAACTCCAAGTAACTTTTAAAAATTAAATAAAATTGAACTGAATTTCCACGAATAACGCATGGTCATTTTTCTACTCGTCACTCAATAACAACTGGATACTTGATCCGCGCACTGCGCGAGCATGTTTGTATTCATAATTGTGAATATCTTCGTAGCTAATCTAGATTCGTAATAATGATTTTATCTTACATAATACCGACATAAGGTTTCATTCAAGAAAAATAAAGCGAAATAAATTTAGGGAATCAAATTATTTATGCCCTCTCAATAGTGTGCATGATTTCCAAATCAGAAAAGCATGAATGAACAAAATTACTCAAAAAGGAGAAAAAAATTGCCATATGCACACGTTGGAGCCATCCATGGATATCCTTAAACGCGATAGAAAGAGAAAAGCAGAAGACGACCAACTAACCTACATAAAAAGATGTACTAATGGAGGAAGAAGGCGACGTTTTTATGTAGTTTGTACTTTGTACTATTATTCTATAACACCAAAATCTAAGTTTAGATAAATATCCAATTCAAATAGTTGTGGCTAAGTTAGACTCAAGATAACCTCTTTTGATCAAGTAGTTAAAATGTATACCATCTTCATTAATTCAATCGTTTCAAGATGTTTAAACCATCAACAAATGTATAGAAGCATAGGTTGACATATTGAAATTTGGTAAGATTATTGAGCCATGTGACAAAACAATGTTAAAGTAAATGTGACAAAACAATGTTAAAGTAAATGAAAGGTGGCGAGCGCGAAATAAAGAGAAGTGCCCGTGGCGAGCACATAAAGAGCATTCTCTTAGCTCGGGCTTTAACTATGAACTATAACAGATCAGTAGAAACTCATTTCATTAATAGCGAAATGATTTAAATCAATAAAAAAGGGGATAGAAGTTTTGTTCTGATGTCCTATTAATGCCCCTCGAATAATCATTTGTTCTCTTTTGAAAAGCATATCAATTCAGTCTTAAACTTTTTTTTTGGGTCAATTCAGCCCTAAACCTTTTGCATTTGTGCCAATTTAGTCGTAAACCTTTTGCATTTGTATCAATTCAATCCATTTGATGGGCCAGCACTGACGTGGACCTTTTTAAATATCATGTAATAACTTTTTGATTTTTAATTGTTTTTGTCTCTTTTCTTTTAGTTTTTCCTTTCCCCAGCACTTTGGGCTCGCGAAAGGACGCGGCCTGTCGCCTAGACTAGTGAGGGTCGCGACGGCCTCGCCCGCCCTAAGTGTGGGGGAGGGAAAACCTAAAAGAAATTCAAAAAATTACTAAAATACTATTAAAAAAAGTCCATGTCAGTGCTGTCGAAATCATGTCAAAGCCGGCGGGCTAAATAAACTGAATTGACACGAATACTAAAGGTTTAGAACTGAATTGACCAAAAACAAAAGATTTAGGTTGAATTGGTCGAAAACTCAACTTCACTTAAATCTTGGATTGGTCAAAAACTAGACATCAACCCACAAAATATTCTACGCCTAATTCCTTGTAATGCTGTCAGGATTAGCTCATCCCCACTAATCAAAATTAGATCTAAGGTCGGAAGACACAATTGCAAGCCCAATTAATTTATCATACGTATAACTTTGTCAACACGCGGGTGCAATTGGGGTCGACTAAGGTAGCACCAAAATTTGATGTCACTTGTTGTCTTTAAATTTTTATATTGTTGGCCAGAATTGTCGCTTGTTAATTTAGATAACGCATTCGACCGAAAAATAAAATAAAAATTAGATAACGTAATCACACCGGGAGTGGTTGTGCTGCTTACCCAATGTGAAGTGAAGGATAAAAAAAGGGAAGACGTAATCGCTAAGGCATAACCGGCGTAAAACAAATATTTTATTTTGTGCATTGCTCGGGGACCTCTGAATTCATTCACCATAGACTTGTATTATGTGACATTTCTGGATTAACGAAAAAATTATCAAAAAAGTCATAAGTTGAGCGTAATTGTGTCAATTTAGTTTTAAACTTTTTTTTATCAATTCAGTCCTAAACGTTTTGCATTTGTATCAATTTTGACAGGAAACCGCAGACGTGGCGCTGCGTTGACGTGGTAATTTTTAGTAATTTTTTGATATTTTTTTTATATTTTTTTGAATTTTTATTTTTTCTTTCTTTTCTTTTTCTTCCTTATCTTCTTCTTCCTCGAGCCGGTCCCCAAGGTTTGGCGATAGGCCTCCGCAAGCGAAGCTCGCCCTCATCGGCCACTAGCGAGGACGAGGTCGAGCCTCGCCATGGTTGGGGGCAGAGACAGCTATTGATACCTAAATTTTGCCCACCCATTTAGGATTTATTTCATAAAAAAAATAGGGACTAACCTTAGTCCCTAGAAAAAAATATTTAAAACATTTTCGATATAGTTTGCATATAGTATAGTTCAACAGGCCGGCCAAGCCCACTCAATGGGCTGGCCGGCCAATTAAGGCCAATTAAAATAATAATTTCTTCCCTGCGGTCAAATTGCAAATACCCAAAAGTTGAGGGACTATTCAGTTAATAGACTTAAACTAAACCTAGCAGAAACTCTATAAATATAGACTTATGTCACAGAGTTCTAGGTCGGAAAATTCATAATTCCAAATACACGTGAGAGGACAAGAGAGAGAGAGAGAATTCTCGACCAAGACACCCTCGGCTGAGACCCCACAGCCATCGCCAGCACCACTACTATCGCCTCTGCTTCGTCATTGTTCCACGCATTCTTGACTGTTGTAGCTAGCAATAATCACCTAGATGAGGGTGAATAGGTGATTCTGAACAATTTTAAAAACTTAATGCGGAATTAAACAAGTTAAAACAGAATCTGAATAGAATTTAGTATCAGATTCAAAATGATAACGTGCAACAATCTAAACACAGAAAATTGAGTTTAGAGTTGGAGAGAATTGCACACAAAGTTTATAGTGGTTCGGCTTAGATAAGTCTACGTCCACTCTCCCACGCTGATAGCCGATTGACTGGATTCCACTAGATGAATCGTTGAAAGGTTACAAGTGATATCATAGTTTCACTCTTTTACATAACCTCTCAAAGACAAAGTATTTCGCTCTCAAGAACAAGTATATGAATCTGAATAACTTAAACACTCTAGATTTCTTAGTTCTTTTGTCTACCCGCAATAGTCACCAAGGATCCCTTTTATACTCCTTCGACCTTGAACTAACCGTTGTAAAGGTCCTTCGAAGGATCGCTCCTCAATCGCTGATTGGACGCCAACAATCTTGATTAAAAGATACTGTATCAAAAGAGATTTGGTAGCCATTGGTGTAGAGTCTGAACCCTTCAGATTCAGTCGCTCATACAACTAAATCTTCAGTTTCCATAAGCGAAGTTGTTCAGATATAGAAATTTTCTTGTCCCATGGAAGGTAGTCTCCAATCAAGGATCTTCTACCAATTTACTTGCAGAATAATCCTGCCAATCAAAGATTACAAACTTCAGTAAATAACGTAGCCAGAACGGAAACCTGCCAACGTGGGTCTTCAGAATCTGGAAAGAGAATATTGCAGAATCTGAACATAATTCAGAAGCAGTCTTCAAAAGTAGAAGAATCTCTTGAATATGAACAGACTAAAACAGTGAATATGAGCTTGATAAAGTCCTTGTTGATGCTTCACATAAGTCGTCTCCCAGGATAAAAGTTGAATCTTCAGAAGTAATATTCCACTTCGTCTGAATAACATAATTCAATTTACTCATAAGCAAATATGTGAATACTTCGTCTTGAGTCTGAACATCAGCTTTAGAGCAGTATAAGCTTTTTCATTCACATGTTACACCTACAATAATGTATTTGAAGGCATTAACCAGATCATTTTTAAACAAGAATAGTTTTGTCAGAATCAAAATATTCAGAGGAGGTTTTCTCAACACTGACGACCTCCCTGCCACGACAAAGCACGTCGCCGCTGCCGAGTCTCTCGTTGACGAGTTGCTGTTATCGAGCCACTAAGCCTCCCTATGTCGCCTTTCGACGCCGTTGCTGTTGTTGTGTCATCGAGACCACCATCATCGACTGTTGTTGTCGGGCTGAATCAGACGTCGCTAGCTCGTCTGCAAGCTCCTTCAACATCGCCATCTCTGCCACTAGAGACGAAGTCGCTATTTTCCTGTCGTCGATTCAGCATTGACAAAGCCCTGACACATGTGCCTTTGTCACCGTTGATGTCCAATAGATCCGAGAGCCTCGACAGCCCCTGCCGTAACGCTTGCTGCAGTTTTGCCGATCGTTGCTGCTGCCGTTGCTGTCGCTGAGGAGCCTGCGTAGCTGCAAAGTCTGAGAAGTCCTGTCGTCGTCGTTGCGAGCCAATCCCCAGTGTCCCTTACGTGATCTACGGCTTCTCGTCATTGCCCGTGACAGCCATTGTGAGCCGCTACAGTTGCTGCCGTGACCCACCATCGCCGTATGCCACCAAGTCCCCTGCGGTTGAGCCATCCGTGATTCGCAAGATTTGTTCAAATTTGGAAGTTAATCCGCGAATTAGGTAACAATCTTCATCCGAATATATTTTGAACATATTGCTGCCTATTTTGAGTTATTGCATATCTAACATTATCTTGCAGATATTATTGCTAGATATAGCAATAAAATAAAATCATTATAATTGTTAATTTAAATCGCAAGACGTCGAATTATTATTTTTAATTATTTTGATTATATTGTAGATAATTAGGAATTTAATCCGAAAGATGCTGGATTATCTATTCCGATTGTCACAATATTAAATTGCATATTTGAATGAAATATTATGTGGATTGCGATTTTAAATAGAATATCTTGCGTATGTGCTGCATGTTTTAAAATTTAACAAAATTTCATCGTGTAGATTAGAATCATTGCATTTTAGAATATATGCATGCTTAGGTAATTTCTGCATTTTTAGAGTATATTTGCATGTTTAGGCTATACTCGCATATTTAAATTAACCTACTTATAATAGGATAAGTTTAGGTTTAATTATGCATAATCTAGGCTAACGATGTCTTTGCTAGATAGTTTAATTAGGCCTTTTATTAATTTCGACAATAAAAAATATCAATGCCATGTCATGTAGTATGCATGTGAGGTTTTATTGCATTTAGAATTGCACGTTTAGGTCATTTAATTAATTCGTACATCATGTAGTCGATTTAATTAGACCGTAATATAGATTACATATTAATTTAATTTAATTGCATGCCATCTAGGTTAGTCATATAGTTAATAGATTAATTACATATGCATTAACTTGGGATAGCTTTCATTTACTTTATATCATTGCAGTTAAATAGAAATTGATGCATTGCCTTTAGGTTAGTATCTTTCCTTTAAAAAAGCGAGAATCATAAAGAGAGAATAAATTGCTTGGTGCATGCTCCCCGTAGATTATTTGATATGCTTTAGGTGTTTAATTCATTGATTGCGTACCCGCATGATAACCTATGTTAGTGGCTTAGGTTAAAATTAATCCACGCTGCCTGCTAAACGTATTTTTCATTGTACCGAAAGAGCGTCAGAGAAATCTAGCGTAATCATGTCCCCAGACTTTCGACCAAAAAAAAAAAGAAGCTCCTAGACTCATTATCTCTGGTTCGTAGGAATAGAATAGTTCTCGCGTTATTTTTTTAGTTGTCTAATCGACTTACTGTAAATTGAGTAGTGACGACTTCGAATAAACTAATTTGCATGTTAATGAGTTAAACTTGAAGTTGCGATTTGATATCGACTTGGGAGAGTCCGAGCTAGGTTAAATAACTTAGTAATCTGTTAGCCAAGGATTTGGCGTTAGCCCAAATTTTAGGTAGCGACAATAGTGAGGCTTGCCTCGGCAATTGGCTAGAGGAAGAAGAAGATAGGGAAGAAAAGAAACAGAAAGAGAAAATAAAACGAAAATAAAAATTTAAAAAGAATATTAAAAATTGCCACGTCGGCGTTTTCTGGCCAAAACTGGTCGGATGGACTAAATTGGGACAGATGCAAAAGGTTTAAGACTAAATTGGCAAAAAAAAAAAAAGGTTTGACACAATTGCAACATGTTTATGACTTCGGATTAACTCACTGAGGTATTGTTCGCTTTGATCTGTCTCATACCAAGCTTCACGATTTTGTCCTTTGGCATATAAAGTTAAGTATTGCTGTTACGTCAAAAAGCGCATTCGTGAGTTAATTTCAGTTTTCACGCACACACGCACACATCTCAAAATTGCCATCCCTTGTTCGTTCATTCATGCCCCATTCGGCCCTGACGCCCACTCCCCGCCCTCGTCGGACCGGATTATTACACATTACATGGACACACTATGAAAGTAAAAATTAGGGAGAATTGCATAAACAATTTCTGGAAAAAAAGCGCGTAAATATGTTGACGCAGCATTAATGTCATTAAGTAATCGTAGAATATACATACTAAAATTAGTATTTTGTGTTATAGACATTCATAAATTTTATGCCCAATATTATAAGATCCAAAATTCCAAGTAAGAATTATGATATTGGAAAAAGAAATCTCAATTTCGAATGCATGTAATGAACCCTATGCATAAAAACATTGTTTTCTCATTGTCTATTAAAATAAAGAAACATCCACATATAAATAACAAATCTTTATGCGTCATTTCATTTGTAACTGCATCATAAAATGCAAAATTCTACATTTAGTTAACCAATGACTATCAAAATACAACACATATTATAAGAAATGACAAGGTTACATCATTTGGATAGATTTACTTGGGGGTAATTACACTACGAGTGCCATAATTTTTATACGGCCCTCACTTGAGTGCCATAACTTTATTTTCGCTTACTTAAGTGCCACATCGGAGGAAAATCGTTCAATTGAGTGCGACTTCCGGCAAACCTTCCTACGTGGACTTTTTTATTAATTTTTTGTTTATTTTTCAGCGACACATGGATTTTTTTAAAATTTTTATGGAATTTTTCTAATTTTTTATTTATTTTGATATTTTTATTTTTATTTTATTTTTGTTGTTTTTTCCGCCTTAGCCGACAAGGGCCGTCGAGCCCTCAGCCGCGGTCGGCGAGGCAGCCCTAGCCCTTGGGGTTGCCGGTGACCCCCGCCAGCCAAGGGAGTAAAAGCCAAGAAAAATCTAAAATAAAAAAAATTGCAAAATAAAAAAAATTATGAAAAAATCCTCGTGTACATTAAAATATTCAAAAGAATCGTTTCGCCGGTGCCACGTTAGCTTTTCTGGCGTCCACGTAATCGATAGCACTTAAGTGGTCGATTTTTCAAAGTTACGGCACTCAAGTAAGCGAAAAAAAAAGTTATGGTACTTAAGTGAGCGCCGTATAAAAGTTATGGCACTCGTAGTGTACTTACCCCGATGTACTTGCGATTTAGGTAATTAGCAATTCACTTAATATACACATATGGCTTATGGCCTCGAGTTGAATCGAATCATATGGTTTAAATTGAGAATTGTACCATTGTGATAATTATGACCGCCACCAAAAACCAACTTCCACCTAAACCTAGCCAACCACCAACTCGACCGTTGCCATCACCGCCTACAACAAGAACGCCATTGGCCAGAATTTCTACCACCACCAAATTCGCCAGCCACCCGAGCCAGCACTTGCCACCACCACCCTTAGAAACCACCACAATGGACTCATGAAAAAACTTCCAAATCGATCATGCTTGACCCAAATCCGTTGGGTGATCTACGTATAAAGTAACGGGCCACCCATCTATGTCGTGTGACCTCGATGCTGCGGTCGAAGTTGACTCAGGTCTATTCGCACAACCTCAAACAAAGGTCACATGCGACCCCGATTCGACGCGCAACCTCCACCCAGAGGCTGCAGACCAGTCGTTGGAGGTCGCTCCTTCTACCCAAAGGCCGCAGCCATCTAGATCTATTTGGTGGAGATCATATGATGGCCGGGAGATTCGACCTCCTTTGAAACCCTCGTTTAGCCTTAAATACTCTCGGCCACTGAAATATGGACAACGGCGACACGGTCTTGAGCGTACCCGGGAAGAAGCTGGAGAAAATAAGAAAAAGCAAAGAAACGAGAAAAGGAAAAGAAATATTATATGCTCACTTGGTAAAAAAAATTTTAAAAAAATTACTTGGTTAGTTGGTTGTCCATGTCATTATTTTGACCTAATTATGTAGTCCATGTTAACAAGAAATCATCTGACATAGCACTCAAATCTCAAATCAATGACGACCTCACGTTTAACGTGATTAAAAAAGTTGAGGTACGCAATTGAATAAAAGGTTTAGGTTCTTCATTGCAAAATGAAAAATAAAGATGCTTGAGATTTTTATTGTCAAAATTAAAATAATGATAGTGTTGCGAAAGGTGCTTATACTCTTAGTCGCGATTCAATTAGGTTCTTATTTTCTTTTGATTTTATTCAATTTAGTCTACTTATTACATCTACCCGACTTTGTCTTTCTAAATAATTTCATATTGTTGTCGTTCGATCTGGCAATTCAATTCTGAGGGTGGAAAGCCCATTGTTAATGCGACTCTCGGTTTTCACATAAGCAAAATTCCACAAAAAAAAAAAAATTTGGAGAAAAAGATTAGAGAGAGAAAGAAAGAGAGGGGCGGATATCGAAGACGGCGGCCGACGCCCCGTGGGCGAAAGAAGAATGGTGGTGCGGCCCCGGCTCATCCCCTCCGGGCCACCATCCATTCTTTTCTCTTCTAAGGGAAGTTGATGTGACCGTACACGTTAGAAACTATGAACCTCACGACTCCAAGATTACGTCAACCGTTTTTCGCATCATTCCTAAAAAGAAGTAGAAAGAGAAGATCAATCGTGAGAAATTGGAAAGGCTTTCGCATAATCTCATGGTTCATACGTAACATGCGAAGTTGAATCGACACACGATGTCGTCTTCCGAGTATTAGTTGATCGATGAAAGCTAACCCTAAACCTTTCAAAAGTTCACTGCATTTTCGAAAAAAAATTATCAGAAAAATCATAAATTGCAATTGTGTCAATTCATTTATAATTTTCTTTTGCTAATTCAATCATAAATAATTTATATTTGTGCAAATTCAGTTCATTCAGTCAATTTTGATTGAAATCGCTGATGTGACGCGATCGACACTAACATGGCGCGGCCGACACTGACATGGATAATTTTAATAATATCTTTCTTATTTTTCAAAAAAAATCGTTTTTCTTTTTTGTTTCTTTACCCTTTTTCCATCTAAACTTAGGGCCTGCGAGGGCCAGGATAGCCTCTCCAAAAATGAAAATTTGTCCAAGTCAGTGTCTGTCTCATCACGTCAGCGATTTTCGATCAAAATCGTCCGGATGGATTGAATTGGCACAACTGCAAAATATTTAGGACTGAATTGGCAAAAAAAGTAATTGTAATATGTATAAGACATTTTTCGTCCCAAGGTTTACACCTTTTTTCTTTCTTTCTTCTCTTGCTGGTAACTTGGCGGAGACACGCATGTTAAGATATATACATATTTAAAAGGTTGATCTGAACAAGGAATGTGGGATGATTCAGTTCAGTAACATGGCTAGATTCAGTTTATCCGCAGTCATGTTTCATTCAGAAAGACGTGATAATTAGCGATTCAGTCCTAAATTTATTGTGCGAATCTCAATTCAGTCCAAAATTGTTCATTTTTGCCCATGTCATCCTAAATCGTTGCTCAAAATTCCAATGTAGTGACGTGGCATGGAAACCTTTAACCCAATTGCCGTAAAAAAATCACTGACGTGGCATCTAATCATCATCGGTTGTTCTACGTGGCACGCTGACGTGGACTGCTCGTGGGTTGCTACGTCAGCGATATCCAGTGGCAATTGGCCGGTGGTACTACATTGAAATTTTGCTCAAAGATTTAGGATTATATTGACAAAATTGAAAAGCTCACATCTGAATTAACATTTGTAAGATAGACTTTGAATTGAAGAGGTAACTTTCCCGTTAAGAAGACAATTCTAATTTTATCTCATATGAACTCTAAGGGCGCGAATGATAACAATTCTGTTCTCGAGAGCTATTTCTGGCTAGAAATAGAAAAATCTATTTCTATTCCCTAAACGGGTTTATGAGCAGAGAAATGCGTTTGATAACGACATTAAATTTCTGTTCCCGAAATAGAAATTCGTTTGATAACAGTATAAATTTTCTACTGTTGACAGTCGACTACCGGCGACGGGGACGTGAGAGAAAGGGAGACCGCATGCGAGAGAGAGTGAGTGAGCGATAAGAAGAATTCTTATTTCTGTTTTCGTTTCAGAAATAGAAAAGTAGAAAAATTTCACTTCTCATTTATGTTCCAAACCTATTCACGAGCTAAAATTTTGTACAAAAAAAAAAATGTAATTGTTTTACTAAACGGATTTTTGTTCCAAACATGTTCTCGAGAACAAAAAAATAAAGAAACAAAATGGTGCGAATTCGGGGCCTAATAACTCGAATAATCACTCACCCTTTGCCACATCACATTGAGTAATTAACCCATTTTACCATGTGTGTTAGAATGTCTAACAGTGGATAACTTAGAGGTAAGACCCAGAGAATCCCCCCATTATTCCTGTGGAGCTATTCTTTTTTTCTCAAATGCAACATGGCCATTAATTCTTGTCATGGAAGAAACAGCGACTGATAATAATGACAAGAACGACTGTCTGGAGCAATGATGAGAAAGTCGTGTGGTCGAAACATGATTATAAAAAAAGAAGACTAGTTGGCTCCAATAATGACAGTTATCGTAGCAGTACGATTATTAAAGAGTAACAACGATAATGATTAATGCCATTAAATAAACCTACGACCCAAGACGAGTTTGGCTTATGTTGGGTGAGGATTGAGGAATATCAAGCTCTGTCTGATTGAACGGTGATTAAAAAGAACTCATTATCTTATGTGTGAAAAAAGGGTTGATTAGGGTTTCTTGATATTTGTCGTCGATAATAACTTTTTTTTTTCTAAGAAAGCAAGCTTCATTTTGATATTTTAAAATTTTTCTTTTGAATATCATGTGTCAGATATCATTTTTCGATATTTTAAAATCAACTCGCGGACCCGAAAATCCCTTGCAGAATTATTTTTCGGAAGCTCAAGAGTGCATGTCTTTTGTGCTCTTTTTAAGTCAAATTGCATGGGTTAAAAAGCTAAATATTCTAAATGAACTATAAATACTTGCGATAAATTTTTCCAAGTTTAAAGACATGCTTCAATAAGAAAGATGAATGTTGTAAATTCATAGGCAAGACCACTTCTGACATTTCTAGATTGCTACTAAAGAATGCATCAGAATGTTCGGAGGCGGCAACTATGTATTCTAATCGTGTTTTGCAATGCAAAGCGCGTCCAAACAGGACACAGAAAACCAACGTATCACATTCACTGTGCCTCCACATGTATATAGTATATGCACGATGGAATTGAAGTTGGGTCATGTTGATTGTTTAAATTGAAAGGATGAATGCTCATAATTATCCGAAAAGTCCTAAATCTATTGTACGACGGTCAATTCAGTCCTAAACCTTTTGGCGATTTAAAAATTAAGACCTAAAACTTTTGACGATTTGTCAATGTAGCATTTCCGATAGGTTTAGGATTGAAGTTGCAAATTTTGAAAAAGGTTTAAGACTAAATTGACACAATTGAAAGGTTTAGGACTAAATTCACAAATCGTCAAAAGTTTTAGCACTAAATTGGCACAATTTAAAGGTTTGGGATTGAATTGGCCGCTGTGTACAATAGGTTTAGGATTTTTTGGACAATTATCCAAGACCTTTCAATTGTGCCAATTTAATCCTAAACCCTTTTACAACTTGCCAATTCAGCTCTAAACCTTTCAATTGTGTCAATCTAGTCCTAAACATTTTGACGATTTGTAAATATAGTCCTTTTGGCTAATTATCCAAATAATATGTTTAGGACCGAAGTGGCAAACTTTCAAAAGGTTTAGAACTGAATTGGCCGCTCTACAATAGGTTTAGGACTATTTGGACAATTATCACACTTATTGAATATTCACTATATCAAATGCTGATACATGCACTCTTGTTAGCCATTTAATCTTGCAAGATTAACATTGGTTTGAGATTCGATCTACACCTTAATTTCGATAAATTATTGGCAGGCCCAGATTTACAACAATTGAGGAAGCATATCCATGTAAATCTCACGCCCCACTTACACAATCTTATACAAATCTTAAATTGCAAGTAGAATTTCTTCGTTCTGGACTCATGTTAACCTAGCTTAACTGATTAGTATAGATAGATCAAAAAGGCCTAGGGCCTTGCTGTCTTAAATTGGAAAAATGATAATGTTTTTTCTTAACAGATGCTTTTACCTCAGAAATTAAGGTGGGTGAAACATGATTTGTCCTAAAAATAGCCATAAAAACCCCAATCTCAATCTACGATTCCGTGGCACTTTCTGCGGAATAAAATCGATTTTTCTGACTCATCCTCTCCGCTTTTCAGAACCTTCTTGACTTTCCAATTTCCCTCCAGCAACGAAGTCCAGCGCTGGACAAATATGACAAAAAATTGAATCTTTCTTGTCATTGACAATTGCCCCTCGTACCTATTCTCGCAAATCTCGTGCCTCCTGTCTAAATCCCCAACCGATTTGATTTGAAGCCACAATATAAACTCACCAGATTCAAATCCTCCATGAATGTGCAGATGAATTGACAGTTGAAATAAAAAAAAATAAAAAAAATTGGATCACATTCATGACATGAGCTCTGGTCTTGGCCTCTTCCATGTGCAGCAGGTGAAGAAAATGAGAGTGGAGGTTGTTGGGGGGTGTTCCATGGTCGTCTTGGTAATTTTTTTTATTTCTTTTTCAAGAGCTTAATCAAGACAAAAAAAAAACTGGGTCATTATTCAAATCGATGTGCTCTCTGAATGGTGACACACTTTGCATTGAACTAAACCCTAACCCTAGATCATATTATGAAGTGGTTAATGTATTAAGAAAACTAGCAAACTTCATCATGTTTGGGCAACAAAGTGCCAAAATGATGATGGCATTCAGTACATTGGGAAAAAATGTAAAGGAGTGGTGAGGAGGAGGAGATACGGATGATGCCCTTTTGTTGCTGAGTGGAGTTTTGTGCCCATAAAAAAGAGAGAATACATTCTTATTCTTTGATGCCCTCCTCTTATCTCTCTTTTCCTTCTTCTTTCTGAAAGGAATAAAGTTGCTACGTATGCCCACAGAGAATTTATCACCCTCCTTTTCTTTGTCCAAGAATCTACTCACACACACACAGACAAAAAAAAGTCGAAAAAAAAATCGACATTCATCGGGTTGGTGAAGGTGCAACAAGCGTAGTCGGAGGATTTTTTTTGATGTTCTAACTTAGTATCGCCAACCAATCAAGTGTGCTTCAATACCAGGACGTGCATCACTTGATATCCGGCGAACAAGAACGTTTGATTGTAACATTTAATAGGTTTTTCTATAGCTTAGGGCTTTGAGAGGGTTGTGACTAAACAAGTTGCTGAGGAACATGCAAGAACATGGAGTACAGATGTTCTCCATGCAGACCTAGGAATTCCCCTTTCGTTCCCATCATTTGTGGTCAACTCTTTTGTTAAACATATTTGCTTAAATGGGAATCCAAAGGGCAATGAGAGCGCTAATCACGACAGAAAAAACCCACTTGCACTCTCTCCCTCTCCCTCTCTCTCTCTTCTAGTTCTCTGTGTTCGTGAAGAAAAATGGTTTGCTCTATGCACAAAAGTCCACAATTAAAGAAAAGTTAAACAACGTGTTGAAAGATGAGAAATATGGATAAAAAAATATTTTTCGTTTTGCTTGCACTTGATTGTCTTGGAGAAGTGTCATTATTATGGATATAGTGTTGAAATATGATATAACCCCCCACTCTTATCTGCATTATGATGTTGTTAGGTGACCAGTGACCCACCAATAATACCTAAGTCTTCATCTTATTTGATACTCTGACCACACAAAATGTCTAGAGAGAACGAAAGGTAGAAAAGAGAAAAATTGGTAGTGTCGAGACTACTTATATTAAGTACGGTCTTCGAACATGTAGTTCTTTTGAACACTCGTTCTTTGGAAAACGAAAAGAAGTTCAATGTATGGTTTGAAGCATGTAAAGAGTTTGAACCTGCACAATTTTTCTTAATTTGATACTGATTGCGTGAGAATTCTATATGGAGGGCACCTACCCGATTAGCAATTCGATACCACCTAAGTTTTTTTTTTCGAGAAAAAGGACTAGAGTCGGACATTGTGAACATAGATTGAGTAGCCCTAAATTGTCGGCGCAAATATGGCTCGAGAAAGTGTTTCTTCAACCTTTTATGAGCTTGTTCAGTATGGACGTAGTAACGTCTTAGTTTTATTGTGCCGTTCGTGCGTTGATGCGTTGTAGCGTTGTAACTTGTCTGTTTGGTCACGAGTGGTTTGAAGCGAAATCAGCTTAAAGTTAGGTGAAGTAGCTTTCTCGAGGTTGACGTGAGGTGTCACAGGGATGAGCAACTATGAAAGGTTGCCAAATTACCTCACAGGATCAAGCTGAAAACACCCATTTAGGCAATTGTAGCTTAGACAATTATAGGGGTTGTGCAAAAGATGATACAAAACATGTTTTATACACACATTGAAGGGTTCTATCCAAAAATGGGGTTAGCCACATCAAGCGAATATAGCTTAAATTGATCAGCCGCTATGAAGTCGAAGTACACGTGCTAATATAGAAGCATCACGAATTGTCACCTCTAAGATGTATTACCCCATTTCGAAAGTCGTGATTCATGACTCGTATTGGTGGCCGTGTCTCGAATTCCTCTTCGAATCCAATCTAGTCTGTCCTAAGATCGAGTTCGAAAAAGCATAATCTTGTGGAATTTTCATGTTAGCGCTTTGATATATGGATAATGCTAAACATATTGATTTTCGTACTGGGTATGTAAATAAGTTAGACAGATCGCTCATATTCAACTTTCAATGAAAGATCACCATATCACTTAATGCATGAATTTTTGTATACTCAACGTTATTCTTTATAATATTTTCCCGTTTTGGGGGCAAACTTGGACCGGCGACTTGAAAATGGCAGCTTGTGCCGGTCTAAAACCTACTGTCTAATTCTTAATTTATTTTTATTTTCTTTAAGAGGAAAAAAAAGCATTAGCCGACACGTGGCCCATTGTCCAGTCATCAGAAGGTGCTGAATCTCTGACTATTCTCCCCTTTGATTAGAAAGATTTGTGAGATTATTCTTGGTTGGACATGCATAGGGATTAGAGATTCTCTGACAGTCCTCCCAAAATGCAAATTTGTTTGTCACCTTTTTATTTATTTTGATATCGAATTATTTATTCTCTCTCCGACCCTTTTTATTTTTAATTTTTTTTTGTCTTACCCTTTATTTTTATTTTTTTATCAGCGGAAAGAAAGACAAAAAATTAATTAAATAAAAATAAAGACATTGCTTGATTATGCAAGGCAGGGCATCTTGTTGGCAAAGGTAATGGTGGTAGGCCCATCCTTGGGGATTGATTGAGAGATTGGAGGAATCTCCTTACTTTATTGCGATGCTTCTCTTACACCAAAAGTTTCCAAAACCCTAATACAAAAATGAATGATTTGCTCAATAAAAAAAAAGTGTTGGAACAATTTTTTGCAGCTAGAAAAGCTCCAATTTTTTATTTTATTTTATGTATGTGCATAAACTTTAAGTGGCAAATCGAATTGACATTTTATAATTTTTTTTTTGGTAAGGAATTGACATTTTATAATTGATTTCTGCTTTTTCGCAATTTATCGTTATATATATTATAATATAATATTTTGATTTAAACTAATCTTTTTAAGTAGAAAAAGAGAGAAAATTGGAACCTTTTAATCTCTTCCAATGATTCGAATAAAGTTTATATCATTTTATGATGTACATGGGGAGTAAGAGCATTTTAAAGTAGAGGTGATTATGGGCCTAGTAGCCCGCTAGTTAGCTTAAATGACTTTAGTAAATCGATATCCTCTCATCTCATCTTCGATACTAATAACAACCTCGGTATTGATTATAGTCCTCGATTATTCATGACTACGGTTTGAGCAGTGAATAAGTACTGTTCTTAACTAAATAATCAAATCCATGCATCTTATCCATCTCCCGTACTTGAGTAATTTACAAACCTAGATATTGTTTCTCACATGCGAAACAAATATTTTAACCCAGATACCTTCTTACTCAAGTATGCTCTAGTTTAGAATCTTCGGATAATGTTTGAATGATTTTTGCTTTTTGCACCCAAAAAGGAACATTATTAACTCCAAGGGAATGCATAGAGCGCCAAAGGAAAAACATATCATATCTAGCTCCGTTTGTTTCGTAAGAAATGAATGATATGAAAAATATTTTTCTAAAAACGGTTGTTTGTATCGCATATAAATATGAACATATAAAAAATTACTTTCATCGTCCATACAAATGTTTAGACATAAATAATATTTTTCATTGGTCAATTATTTTAAGCGATACAAGAGAACGTTTTCAAGTAAATATTTTATTTTCTTCATACGAAATTACGAAAAAGATGCAAGAAGTTACTATCCGCTACGGTTCGAGGATCCGTCCGATCGGCGGACCACAGAACATCCTTGCAATGACATTATAGGTGGCCTTGAGTTTGTTCTCTCCACAGTGACTTCAAGTATTTATCTAAATCCAGTGGGCTGGATAAGCCCAATACATTTTACAGGAAGATTGCCACTTTCTTTCCTTGGCACTCTTCCTCCGCAATAGGAATTTCCTGGATAGCCTTCATACTTAGTCAAGCTTTCGTTCTGATCTTCGTTTGGAATTGGATTCGCGGACACGGGAAGTGTTCACGGACGAAGGGCCTATAAATCTCGATTTTCTGTATCTCTGGCAATAGGCAAAACTGAGTGATTTCGACAAGGAAAAATCAAATGAATACTGTTTCAATCTTAACGCAAGGAATTTCTAAATAATGTGGAAATCAGAGTAAAGAATGAAGTTGCAAAAAGAAATAACAAGAAAATATCTAAACTGAAAAAGGTCTAAAAACAGAAAAACGCATAAATGATGGATTTTGAGACCTGAAAAGAGTGAAAATGAGCAAACCAATATAATGACAACAGAGTGCTTGGCTCGGAACGATTTCTGCGAATGCTATGTATGATAATCATTCTAGTTCTCTGATTCTGTTATCCAGAACAAAAAAAGATGAGAATCCTGTTTGGTAACGTAAACGATTCTGATACTGATTCTGTTCCCGAGAACAGTTTTGGAGCAAAAACATGAACAAAAAAAAAATTGGTTCTGGAAAAAGAATCACTTTTGAGAATCACAAAACAGAATGAAGTACAACATTTCTCACTTTTCTCTTTCGGTTCTCTCGTCACTTTTCCCTCGACCTAAAACAGAATAATGTCTCATTTTCAAAGAAAAATATATAAGATAATAAAAATAAAATAAAAAAATAAAAAAATTGGAAAAATTCTAAAAAATCAGAAAATTTTAGAAAAATTCCTAAAAATAGAAAAAGCTTAGATTAGGCTAGTTTAACCTTGTTTTCATAAATTTGGGCTTCGATTTCCTAGATTTCATAATTTTTTCTTTTTTAGGAAACTCATAAACACCTTCGAATTAAACCCGAACCACATTCTCTAAGCCCTTAGGGCTTCGTTCGGGTTTTATGATGCGATTTGTCAATGCCATGATCCTTAATTGTATACTTGATTTTATTAGTTGTGATTTGCCTTGGTTTATGTACATTAGACTTAGTCTAGTTTTAGAAAATTTTGGAAAAAGACAAAAATAACCAGCGTGAATACTTAGCAAGCTCTCATTCTTAAGTTTTGGATGAATTAAGATTGAGATTTGATTTCCTAGAACCAAAAATGCATACCAATGCAGGGTAGTGCAGTGCATTTTTTTTTGCAGAAAAGAGGGTGTCGCTCGTGTCGGTTGTCCGCTCGCTCAAAAGAGTTGGATGAAACCTCGCAATAAATGGCGAAAATGACTCGTGATGATTCTTGATATTTATTTTTACATTTCAATATGCAATATATTATATAAGAGAATTAATATGAATTAATCTTTGATTAATTCGAAATGTAAGATGAGATTTCACAAAGTAACTATTTAATTATTTGACTTAAATGAAAAAATTTGGAAGAGAAATTGTTCCCGGGAATAGAAATTATGTGCAGTTACCAAACGCGTTTCTGTTCCAAGAACAGAAATTCTATGCAGTTATCAAACGCGTTCTGATTCTCTAAAAATCATCCAGGAACAAAATCAGAAAAAAGTCATTTTAATCATAATCACTTTTTAGAATAAGAATGATTACCATACATGCCCTAATTATGCTCTCCGTAAAGGGTTATGGTCGTTTATTGCTCGCAGGAGGGAGAATTATTTAAAAAGTCCTAAATTTATTGTAATTGTATCAATTCAGTTCTAAGTTTTTTTTACCAATTCAATCTTAAATATTTTGCAATTATGCCAATTTAGTCCATTTGGCCGGTAGGCGCTAACATGACAAATTTTTAATAGTATTTTAGTATTTTAATATTTTTAATTATTTTTTAAATAAATATTTTCTGCCTTTCTTTTTTTTTTTTGGATGGTTTGGGCCGGTGGAGGTCTCTAGCCCTTGGGCGAGGACTTGCGACCCTAGCCCAGCTGTGGCGAGGGTACGTAGCCCTCGTCGGCGGCTGGGCAAGGGCTTGCTACCCTTGCCAACCGCAAGCGAGGGCTCGCGACTGTTAACACCTGATTTTTAATTCCTTTTATTTTAGAAAAATCCTTAAAAATCAATAAAAATTCATAAAAATAAAAAATCAACTATGGAACCCTTGGCTAAGCCTAGGGAACATTTTTTTTTATAACAAAAAATATATTTCAATATTTTCAGTATTTTTTATATATTAGAAAATACCCTAAAATAGAAAAAATAGCATCGGTGACCAGAAAAATATAAACAAATAGTATGTAGTCTTCTTTTAATTCCAATTGCATTTTAGTCCCTTTAAATCTTGAAAATTTGATCTAGGTCGTCTAAAACCCCAATTCACGTCTTTTATGCCCTAAACCGAGCGAAAAAGAGAGAGGTCAAATTGAGTTTGTTTAGTCTTTTTCTCACTTTAAGCGGATTTTGACATTTGATCTAGATGCCTGTAATTACGTTCTAGTCGAATCAAATTCTCGAACACCGGCCAAATTGGCATTGAACCGGAACGTTTTTGAGCCGGATCTGGTGGGTCAAACCCGACCCGACCCGGTCAACCCGGTCAACGAAGCAGTGCAGCGCGGCACAGAAACAGAAGCAGAACCAAAATGAAAGAAAGGCTTTCTTCCCTTTCCCTCCGGCGCCACGACCGAAGTTCCCAGGATGCCAAAACGAGCTCTACCCCCTTCCCCTTCGGCAAGCCTCTATTAGGGTCCCAGCTACTCCATAGAGCTGGGTTTTTGGAACACAAAAAGAAAAAGGGCAGACTTGTAGGGGAAGGCCAAGTACCAAGGTGAGGGGCAGGAAGCTCACGAAAAAGGGGATAGGAGGAGCTCGTGGTGAGGTGAGTTCCAAGGGGTGATTGGAGAAGTTCCAAGAAGTGAAGGGAGCAGAAAAAAAAGTCCGAGAGATAAAAATGGAAGAGAGAGCTCCCGAGGCGTGACACAAGAAAAAACGAGAACTCAAATGAGGGAGCTCTCTGGTTGAAGGGGTCTTCAAGACAAACGGGGGTCCTGAGTGAAAAAAAAGGTCAGAAGAAAAAGACGAGAAAAGAGAGCAAACGTGGGGAGTTCAAAGCAGAAACGAAAAAACGCAGAGGGAGCTGGGGGGTAGAGACCAGCTCGCCAAGCGGTGTCCAGCCCGCAATGCCACCCTCAACCAGTGATTCACAGGGCTTCCGCTGCGACCTCCGCGGCAACCCCGGTTCCGACCAGTGGCTGTACTGAGGCGACGCCTGCGAGTTCGACGTGCACCTCAGTTGCTCCTCCGCTGCTGCTTCAGCACCCAAACCATCCCCCACTCATCTCCACACCTCCATCTCCACGAGCAAAAGCAGAACAGGAGGAATAGAAGGAGTCTGGGGACACAAAAAAAAATGAGATTGCCAATTCAGTCCTAAACCTTTTATTGGTATCGATTTAGTCATAAAACCTTTTATATTTATGCCAATTGAGTCCTTCTGGTCAATTTTAGCCGGAATTCGCTGATGTGGATGCCGGTCGTCCCACGTGTTACGGCCGGTGCTGACGTGGACATTTTAAAATATTTTTTAGAATTTTTTAAATAAATTTTGTACTTTGTTTTCTTTTTCTCTTTTTTTTTTTCCTTTCTTCTTCTTTCTTCTTCGTTCTTTTTTCCTCCCCTCTTTTGCTACTTCTACGTTGCAGGCTTTTGCAACAGCTGGCCACCGCTCGGCCGTAGGCCGCACGTCGAGACGATTGGCCTCTTCGGGCCGAGGGCGAGCACAGGCCAGGGCGAGTCTCGCCACGCCCGGCCACGCCCGGCGTCGCCCGGGTGAAGGCGATGCTCGGCGAGTGTCGGCGTTGTCGGATCTAGCCTATGCGAGCCTTACCTAGGCCAGATCTAGCGACGCCGACCCATGTGACCTCCATTATTGCCGTCGACGCCAACCCACGACCTTCGTGAATGGTGAAAGACAAAAACGGACGGCAGCGACGACGCCAGTTGCGAGGGGCAAGTGTTTGATGAAGGCTGCAGGCGCGATGGCGAGGTATTGTCGCGGCCTCGACCAGGCGAGGATGGCTTCGGCCAAGCGAGGACAGCCTCACCGGGCCTCGTCCTTGCCATGCCGACATCGGCCGAGGCCATCCCGTTTGGGCAAGGGTCGGCCGTAGCGAGACTCGCCCTTGCTTGTGCTTGCCCTCTGCCTGGCAAGGCCAGTCATCACTGTCAAATATCTAAATTCGATCCTATCAGCGATGCAAGAAAGTAATGGAAATTGGCACAACACAAGAATTTACGTGGTTCAGTAGGGGAGATGTTCCGTCTGCCTACGTCCACAGGGGAGATGAGATCTGTTTCACTAATAACGTAGAAAAGTGTACAGCCGCTCTTCTCACCCCCTCTCTCTCTCCCTCTCCTTTTGAGACCTGTTTCGCCCTAAATATATATAGCGAAATCCTACATGGCCCAAATTACAAAATTGCCCACATAGCCTAAAGTATTTAACTTTTCCATATAAATCATGCTATGACTGAATATAAAATGCTTCTGGCGGCTCGGGAGCGCTACCCCCGCAACCCCCGCCGGGGCGGCCCCCCGGACTCCCGTGCCGTCCAGTCGTCATGGGGCCTTTCGGAACCGCCTCATAATCTCTTGGATAACAGAATACAAGACATCAACCTCAACAATCCCGACGTGCGACCTGCGGCTGAGCGGTGGCCGGCCATTGCAGAAGCCTGCAATGCAGAAGTAGCATAAGAGGGGAGGAAAAACGAAATAAGAAGAAAGAAGAAGAAAGGAAAAAAAAAAGAAAAAAAGTATAAAAACTATTAAAAATTTAAAAAATAATTTAAAGTGTCCATGTCAGCACCGGTTGTGCCACGTGGGACGACCAGTATCCTGGTCAGTGAATTCCGGCTAAAATTAACCAGAATGACTCAATTGACATAAATGCAAAATGTTTAGGATTAAATTAGCTTCAATAAAAAATTTAGGACTGAATTGATACTAATGTAATAGATTTAGGATTTTTTTGACACTTTTTAAAATAAAAAAAAAAGAAAAAAAAGAAGAAAAGAAACAGAGGGAGTTCTGGTGAGCAGTGGGGAACAAAGAAGACCGACGAAAAACAGAGAGCAAGAGGCTCTCGGCCCCAAGGAAAAGACGCTCGTGGAAGACGACAAAATAAGGGAGCTGAGGGCGTCGTCGGAGTTCAAAACCGAGGGAGAAGAGAAGGTCGGAGAGGAAAACTATCTCTCCCCGCCGATCCTTCTTGGCCCCGACTCCGCCGCTCCGCTGCTTCTTCGCACGTCGCCGGCTCAGTCAGCACATCCTCTCTCACCCGGTAAGTTTACACTCACGTTCTCCTTGTTATGCTCGAATCGCCCCTCGGGTTTGTTGTCTCCGATTCGCGTTTGTTCCGACCTGCATCAGTTTAGCTGTCTTGTTGTCTGCGGAGACTGTGTTTTTTGTGTCCGATGGTAGCTTAGCGACTGTGAGGTCTCGGCGTGTGACGAGGCTCGTTCGAGTATCCGGGTGACTTGTAGAGTCGAGTGAGTTTGTGGGAGACGACCGAGCCGGGTCTGTCACGGAGTGTCTCGCCTTCAAGGAGATCGCGCCGGCCTGCTAGGGAGGCTCGGTGGCTGACGGAGTCGACCATCAGTCCTGCGTGGAGACTTCATAGCCGGTACAGATCTGGAGGATGCACGAGCGATGATACGGCAGCGACTGTTGATCAGTCGGTGGCAAGTTCAGTGGAGGTCGTCGGCGGTGGTGGCGGCCGGTGAAGGTTGAGGAGGTCCTGATGAGTATCGCTCACGGCGGAGGTTTTGGTAAAAGTCTCTGGAGGCCTCCCCTGTGAAGAAGACGATCTGGGAGGAGAAATAAAAGAACAAGAAAAAAAAAATCAAAACAGAAACAAAAAGAGTAGAAAACCGGAAAGAAGATAATAATAATAAAATAAATATAAAATAAAGTAAAAGACTATTAGATGGCCTTTAGTTTTGGTGACCGATGGGCTCTTTTCAGTTGGGCCAGTGGAAAGCAAATTGAATGGAAAGTGGGCCCGATAGGTTAGGAGGAAATGGGCAAAAAGAATAGATTTTGGGTCAAGCTTTAGGTGTCCTTTTCCTTTGACCAACTTGGGCCCTTAAGGCCCGAGTCGGATTCTAGTCGGGTGGGCCGAGTCTACTGACCCAGTCCGGATCACATTTTCAGAGTATAAAAAAAAAAAAAAATTCAGAAAATTCTATAAAGTCATAAAAAAATGGGAAATGGCTAGATTGGCCTTATTTTCCCAGTTTCCACTTTTAAAACTCCCGAAAATGACGATTTTTCCCATTTGGGCGAATTATCCCAAAACCATCCCACGCTTTAACCACATCATTCTCTAAGCTCTTAGGGCTTTACTAGGGATGCGATGCTTGATTTAATGCGTTTTATCCGCGCGTCATTGACTCATTGATTGCGCACATTATATGCATTGATTGTGATTGATAGGACAAACTCATACTTGCACGAGCACGTTAGAAAAACACCCAATTTCGGTACCGAAAGGCTGTCAATGGAAACACCGACGTAACTAAGTCCCCGGACCCTTAATCTCTGGTTGCGTTGAATCGAATGGTATCTCCCGACCGCTCGATGGGATTTCTGGTCTACATTCCTCAAAGACCGGTGGCGACTTTTTTTTCGCATGCACACATACACATGCCACCCGATCATACTAAGATCGAAACCGATAACCCACCACGATTTGGTATGGGCCTGGGAGGGCCTGAGCTAAGTCCGTCCTAGAGGCTTAGTAACCCTTCAAAGCCCGATCATTTTCTTTAGATCGGGTCGCGACAGTGACCCTCGTCAGCGGACGACCCAAATTAAGATAAGAAAGAAAAGAAAAGAAAAAGACCAAAAAATTTATTCAAGCATAAAAATTTATTAAAAAATACAAAAAATATTATTAAAAATTTGTCATGTCAATATCGGCCAGTCATATGAACCGAATTAGCATAATTACAAAAGGTTTAGGACCGAATTGATAAAATAAAAGTTTAAGACTAAATTGATACAATTACAATAGATTTAGAACTTTTTTGATAATTTTCTCCTGACAGGATGAATTCTTGTACCGAGCCCGCCTGTTGGATTTTCGCTCATCCGAACGCTCTGGAAAGTCTTTGCAACCGCATCTATGTGAGTAGAATGCCTCGAAAAATGTAGAATTGGACCGCCTAGCATCACCTGTATGGAGATTTCGCTATTGCCATAATTATACTCCATTGCCACCATAATCATGGAATAGCGAGTCGATCGTCGCCACTTGCTGCCGCTCGAGATCTCGGCGCTTAGACTCCGGACATTGGCGCCTTCGAGACCTTGTCGTTAGGGATCCCAAGTCCGCGCCAGAGAACGTAGTGCTACTGCTTGGACCATGGACAAAACAAGTCCTAAAGGCATGTCGCTCTAAATGACATATTCTCGAATCTGTCCAAAAAACTAGACAGGGATAACAATACTTTGTAGTATGATTACTTGGAATAAGATCCCGTGGTTCAATTACTTATCCATGGAACCAAACGAGGCTAATGCTATGATCGTCCCATAAAATAAAACCTACTGATACAGCGGATCGTCAGAGGGAGCTTAGTAGAGCGTCATCACACAATAGAGAATCAGATCCTTAAAGCCCGATCCTCCATTTTGGGAAAAATTACAAAAAATGGTCATAAACCTATGATACTTGCGCTAATTCAGTCGTAAACCTTTCAATTGTACCAATTTTTTTTTGTCATTAACAATCATAACTTTCATTAGTAGCATAAGTGTTCAACATCAAAACATGGTAAAGACCAAAGTGAGTTCGCCACCCAATCAGCAACTTGATTTGCATCTCTAGAGTAGTGGGCTAACGAGACACCTTTCAAACGGGCCAGCAGCACTTGGCAGTCCATCACTATTGACCGAACAGCCCATGGGCTTTTGGCCTGGCCCAGGACACAAGCCACGGCTGATAAGGAATCGGACAAAAGGAGCACCTGCAGATCGGCCTTTCTTTTGTAATTATGCTAATTAAGTCCTAAACATTTTGACGATTTGCCAATATAGTCATTTTGGCCAATTTTGGTCAGACATCGCCAATATGGACGCCGACTGTCTAACGTGGCATGGACAGTGCTGACATGGACAATTTTTTTTCCTTTGTTTTTTTTGCCCCAATTGTGGGCCAACGAGGTCTGGGTGGCCCTCGCGTGCTGGCTAGCTAGCTAGCGAGGGCTGTGAGCCCCTCACCTATGGCCAGTGAGGGCATCTCTGCCCTCGCCTGGATCTGGGCGAGGGTCACTAGCCCTCGCTTGTGGCAAGCTAGGACGACGGCCCACAATTGGGAAACAGAAAAGAAAGGAAAGAAAAGAAAATAAGAAACGAAAAGAGGAAAAAAAGAGGAAAAAAATCAGAAAATACTAAATAAAATTGTCCACTTCGACACTGGTCGTCCTTTTTTACATCAGCGATTTCCGACTAAAATTGGCTAGATGAACTATAATGAAAAATATTTAAAAGGCTTAAGACTCAATTGATAAAATTGAAATGTTTAGGATTGGATTAGCACAAGTGCAACAAAATTAGGACATCTTTGATACTTTTTCTCTCCATTTTGATTGCACTCTGTTAATTCATTCCTCCATTTCTACTGCATCCTCCTCCTCTTCGTTTTCGTTCCCCGTCAACTTCACAATTCCCCATTGAATAAAGCAGAGTTGTCTCTGCCACAGCCTCTGCAAAACGATTTCCATCCTCGATAGCAAATGTGGCAATTCAGGACAGTTGTTGTGAAGCTCCGTGCCTTTGGTCCTCCCAGCTTCAGCTTCCTCATTGGTAACCATACACAAGAGCACATAAGCTAAGAACCAAAAGGTAGGATTGAGACGGCTGTGCCTAAACTTCAATGAGCTAAAATGATATGGTACTCTTAATTTTAATATATCACCTGTAATATGGGTATTAACGTATGTTCTTTGACAAATATAAATGGAGCAGGGCGGGGCTAATTCCGTCCCTGCCTCGTGCCCCGCCAGATACCCCGACGTGCAATTTTCACGAGGAGAACTCGTCCGGTTCGAGGCTGGGGCACGGATTCCCCTTGCGCATCCGTAGCTTTATGTTGCCATCGTCTCATTAGTTTTCCATGTTGACATGTGGTTGTATAAAATGTGTGACATGTCAATGTTCCAACGGCTTAAACTCTTACAGCAATCAATAAAGTGGTCGAGTTGAGAAAATATTCTATGATGTTTGGAAAATGATAAAAAAAAAATTCAAGATTACTAATATGTGTATTTGAGTGCGTAGAAGGAACAATTTTTCCTATGTTTCCAATTGAATAGACTACAATATGCACATCATCTTATTGTCATGGTAATAATGCTGCAGGAAGAATATTTTCCTTCCACACGTGGTGTATGTCAAAAAGTTGTTTTTCAGTGTCTTACGCTTCACGGCTTGCATTATATGAATGCATGCTAGATAGATCATCACACACACTCACTTAGAGAGAGAGAGAGAGAGAGAGAGAGAGAGAGAGTCAAATCCCAAAATCATCATTGAGGCAGCCTTACAACTGTTAGACATTAGAAATCATCCACATGTGAGCTGAATTGATTTAAAACTTTAGAGTAGTCAAATTGATATAAGACCTTCGCTTATGATGATAGTATTAAAGAACTGTACAATTTTTAACTTAGGAGAAAATGATCCTTTTTTCCCCTTAGATGAATTTCAGAAATGTCCCAGTTGAAATCTCCTGGAAAATTTATGAAATTAGAATAGATAAGAGAAAGAAGAAGAAAACAGTTTTAGGCACATGCTGGAGAAGGCCACTTTGAAATTTTACTCCCTTCATGCTCAAACAGGAACACAGTCCAAAACTTTAAACACACCATCACCAACCCCTCCAGATAAAAAGCAGACACAACATTGATATCACCACCAACCCCATACTTAGCATTAATTCTCTTCAACAATATCATTTTCAAAAACAGAAAAGAAAAAGAAACGATGAGAAAAATAATCTCATGAACATACAGTAAACTACATACACTTATCATCTTCGCTTACAAAATCTGCAAACCTATATTCTAGTATAAACATCTTCAACAACCTTTGAAAGGACTGATCATGAGGGTTTGAGGTAGTCCATGGAATCTCTGTCTCAATCAAGCATTGAGGAAATGCACATCTTTGCTTGGCAATGGCAAGAACCCATGAGGAAGAAGAAGGGGGAAAGAAAAGAACAGAAGAAAATCTTGGATAAAAATTTTAAACTACCAAGAAATGGAGGAGTTAATCGGAACTTTTCCAGCACTATCTGTTGTGAAGAGGATTGGGACCTGTGTAGACACGTCTCTTTTCATCCCCAAACGCTTGATCACCACCGTCTCTTTCATCTGCATCTCCTCTGGAGCTTCCATGGAAGCGAGCTTTACTGTTCAGCTTGTTGGGGAAGAACCTTCCTCCATGTCTATCTGCATAACATCGAGGCTCCAAGTGCAGAAGCATGAGCAAGAGAAGGGACAGACAAGCGAGCTTTCTTCTTCCTCCAACCACTAGCAGTTTCTTGCTCACAGGCCACTCCATAGCATCAGAACTTCTTCTCTGAATCTCTCTCACTCGCTCTCTCTCTCTCTCTCTCTCTCTGGCAAGAAGCAGAAGTTTGGAGATGTCTTGGAGACAAAGTTGGATTCCTTGTTTCTTTTATATAATAAGGGACTATTTGTTTTTGTGCGTGGGTGTGTTTTTGGAAGCCTAGGGGTTTGAAGAAGAGAGCAGGGTGGAGTTTGCAAGGGTTGGAAGTCAAAGTGCATTGGAGTTGGAGCTGTCTTATTTTCCTTTGACAAAAAAGAAAGAAGAAGAAGAAGAAAGAATAGATAATTCACTACTAACCTAGTTTTTACTATTCAAGCACACACAAACATAAACTTTTGAATGCTCTGTTTGGAAGCCTTTTTGTCATTTGATGCCTAGAGTTCCTTTTTGTAAGTCCTGTGTAATATCTTGGTTAACCTAATAATCTAGGGTTTGGCATAAAAGGCCCTTTGCCGATAAGAAACATAAGAAGGGCCCTGCCTATTCTAACATCGATTCCTTTTGGAACTTTAGAGTATGAGCAGTCTTTATAGAATTTTGCTTACAAAGACTTGTAGTTGTTTATCAACTTGAGTACACAATGAAGAATCCTTGGTTATGCAAATCCTTTTCAATGTTTCCAAATAGGTGCATGTGCGGAGTGTTGGGGTGTGGTTTGTACTCCCCATCGATAAGAAAGCACGGGATCTCGTTCCTCGGTGAGCAGGCGGGGGTCCGAGGGAGCCGCCCCTGTCGGGGTCCTAAGGGGGCAGCGTTCCTTGGACGCTAGAAGATTTTTATAGTTGAGCCCATATTTTATTAGTAGTTTGTGCTTGGGCCCATGAATAACTACCGCTACGTATTATCTTTTTCGCTTGTAATTGAGTGTTGTAACAGAGAGGTGCGATGTGCTAAGTATAGTGGAATCATCCGCTAGATGTAGCCTTAATTTAAAGGTGAACCAGGATAAATCTTGTATATCGTTTTCCCTTTCTCGCTTTTACGCTTTATTTCATTGTGGTTGTGCGCCGAATCCTAACACGGAGGTCTACAAGCTATCAAACACCATGCTTTGTATTGATTCTTCTCTGTCACCTTTCCAAATCAAAGCACCTATCGTTTCTAAATTGAGCAACTTCACTTTAGGCAAGTACAACGCAAGGCAAAAGTCGACGAATAGCCAAAACACGAGATCATTTAACTTGAAGGCCTGGAGAATCAAACTTGTGCCGTGGCCTAATCCACATACAGATATGTTTATTCTTTGAACGTAGATCTTTTATCCAAAAGATGCTCCCATTACCCTAGATACAGACATGATTCGATCGCACTTGTCTTTTTATCACGCTAATCAAAACCCAAACCCTAACAATCCATATCTCTCTCTCTCTCTCTCTCTCTCTCTCTCTCTCTCAAGGGAGGTCAACATAGGTGATGGGCGTGCGCCTGTTAAGGGTAAAGGAGTCTCAACCCCATTCCTTCGTCATCAATGCTAGCCATCTCCGGGAGTTTACTTGATCTATCAAGAGATTGGATTGGTAAACCCTAGCGCCCTGTTTTCATCCTTCTACTTGGCCTCCTTTCAAGATCCACGCACCAAATTTTCCTCACTTTGGGAAATTAAGTGCTCACTCAATCTACCAAGAGCTTGGATCACCTAATTACAATACATTAAAAATACAGTTGACAATCAGCAGAGGGAGTACTCTCCTTGGTTAATAGTTGAGAGAAAACAATAAACACAAAACTACCCAAATAGCCAAAATATGTTTCGACAGGGTTAGAGCTGAGATAAACTATTTTGATTTCACACTTGAAGTGAAATTACAGTTCTCAGTCGGAATACCATCTGACCCGTCCTATTAGCAAAACAAAAGGAAAATCACAAGGGTGAATCTTGAAATCGCACTTTTAATTCTGCCTCACAACTTAAGATGAAATTTCATAACCGGACATGAATAATTACTGACATATTCTATGAAGGTCAATCTTTGTATTAGGGTGATATTGTGCCTTCTTATTATCGAGTAGGAGACTAGCGGTCCATCGTACCAATCAAATCCAAATCTGGCTAGATTTTCGGGGGCCATTTTTCGTTTTCGATCGGCATTAGGACATCAACATACGCCATTGGAAGATAATAAATTAACGTTATTGTGTCTTATAAGCTTCATGATTACACGATGCTGATGCTGCGGGTCTCGAATAGAATAAGAAACTTGGCTTGTCGATAGTTCGATTTAGTCTTGTTCACGAGAGGAATAGACACACAACGCTCTTCATGAAAACACATTCCGTTGAAAAATGGAGCAAAAGAAAGAAATAAACAGGACAAAGCGTGGGCCAGGAAAGATTAGTGTGAATGTAGTGGTCGCTTTCTTACACGAAATGATGATGTTTTTTCACCTTTCTTTATTTTTTTTGCCAACTACTTTGCATTTTGTGAAAGTCAGAGACACTTTGATGAATTTTGTGCTCCCTGACAAAATATAAAAGGACCCAAAGTAATTTCTGACCTCATTCATCAATTCATTGTCTTTCTTTTTCAGCCTCAACTAAATTATTTATTAGCAACCCCCCCTGAGCCAATCAGAAATCATTGTTCAATTTACATCATACAAGACTTATTTTTGAGCCGATCTGCCCAGTTGCTTGCTATGTTTCATATTAGCTCTAAAAGGGTATTCGAGATGTCTTATTATCGCAGTAACGCATGGATGGTGACTCGACTTCATTTTTAAGCCAAACCCTAATTTGCAGTTCACTTTGTGAAACTTTTTAGAGTGGCTCTAATCGAGAACTCCGGCGATTGAAGCCAAAGGTACGGTCCGACATTGTCAATGAAAAACTGCAGACAAATTAAGCGACCCGCTGTTTCGTATATTCTAATCCGTAAGATGTTGGACTTCCTGAAGGGGTCAGGGTTTTGAACAAAGTTCTTGATTGCACGATTAAGGGAAAATGGTCAAAGCAATGGCGTAAGTGAACAAGAAAAAGATGGATGGATCGAATCCTTGTCATGGGCGGTATCGCCATGATTGCTTTGAATGAATTATTAGAACAAAGAAAATATTGCCTTGCAAGCTACTAGGGCAGCAACTCTCATCATTTTTTCCTTCTCCCCCGCCTTTATTTCTTCCCACGCCCACACGGTCAAAACTCTTGCCTCTTTCATCATTGGAACATAGATGTCCACATGAAATGGTCAATAATAATAGGACTTGGTCGGCTAATTGTCCAAGATTATATACATCTGGGACTGCTAATTTAATTATGACGTCAGTTCGGATGATATATTACGCACTAAAAAGAGCTACTCGAAATAGGAGTTCTGTCAAGGTTAGGGTGGAAGTTACAGAGAAATTGTATGATGGTGGGGATGGCGTGACAAAGATAATAAGGTTTAATTAATACAATAATACAAGGTTGAAAAGCTTGATTTGAGGTATGCCCCCGAGGTGATGTGATGGGAATTTTATCGGTCAGCTGTTGTTGTGGGGTTGTCGAAATTATTTGGTTCATGAGGGGCGGTCTAATCAGCACTTTGTCCAGGCAAAGCTGTCTCTCGATAATTTGTACGTTGCTTGTCAACTATGGTGTTCTCGATAAGGAAGAAAGGAAGACTGCTCAAGGAAGAAGAGGGGCATATGATGGTAGCCGGCGGTGTGCTTATTCCAAGGGAAGAGATCGATAGGATGCGTTATTAGATGAACGTTCCGGGTGCTTCTCAACCCTAATTATAGCCAAGATCTTTACAAGAGTGATTCAATGATTCAAGCGTTTCTATCTCTAAAGCTCTCTCGACGGCCGTTCTCTTGATTTCCCACGAGTTATGCTTTTAGTGAAACCTAATAAATCGAGCCTTCTTAGCCTGCAGACTGTGGCTCCGATCGTGAAACCGGGTTTCCCAGGATTGTAAAAGCTCCATCGCACAAAAAAAAAAAAAAAAAAAACTTGGCCAAACTCAATGAATGAAGGCATAATTACACAAATGGTCCATGAATTTTGGGCCAATGTGCAATGTGCTCCTTAAACTTTAACTCAATATGAAATGTCAATCTAATCATTGAATTATATGAAAATGTTCAATGTTGTTCATGAATTTGAATTACTGAAGGGACAACAAGGGATATTTTTATGTAGTACAAGAATTAGATTGAACATGTACTAAAAGTTTAAGGACCATATTGAATAAATTAAAAGTCTAGGGACTACATTATACATTGCGCTAAATATCATAGACCACATTGAGCAAATTAAAAATTTAGAGACCACATTATATATTGTACACTAAAAGTTCATGTACGAAAGACTGAGCCGTGTTGCGTTCTAGTTTACCACAGATTGAGCTAAGAAGTCTGGAAACGGTTCTTCACTACTTAAATACTTGAGTTTCCCTCTTATCCCCAACTGCAGGGAGGCTTCAATTAATTCAATCTGTGGACTTCAGTACTATAAACTATAAATTAATTCATGAACATCACTTTCGTGTCAATACTTTTTAAATCCGTCCGATGGACTTTTATTATCAAAATAATACCAAGTCAAGTTTTCCGAAGGTGGAGTCACTTAAGTTATTATTTTTTAAAAATTGGCGACCCTTGAATGATCGTTTGAATAATTTCGACACCAAAGAAAGTACCGTACACCGATATCGTCCTTTTACCAAGTTTATGGGATCAAGTTTATATGGCTATAGTTGAAGGCGGTTTCTCTATTCATAGAGTTTGAAAATGAACATGGTTCGTGTTAAGATGTATCTTCTACGCTATTAAGTGAAAGCACCATCTTTTGTGTCATCTTCGTGCAGTTTTCATCCACTGCCCACTTCGCACACGTGCGTAACGTGCGTTCCAAATTGGTATAGTCTAATACTTCAATCGAGCTCTCTATGCATTGGCTCTCAATTATATTCACTTTGATTTATCTTAATCATATATGATATCCGAACCTTTCGGTTTGACTAATCTCTGCTAATGCATGCAAACCGTCGCATCCACGTATATTAGGCAACACGCCACCCACAGTGCGATCCACATGGCCATCGCTAGTACGTTAAACTTAAACAGTAATGATGTGCTCCGAACACGGAATTTCGCTTATCTAGACCATACAATTTACCTGCGAACCGATCCTTTAGGGGCCGACTCTAAATTAATCTCTGATGTTGTCTCTTATGGGCACTGGGATAGGGGAGCGAGCCAAGTCTAGTGATCTACAACAATTTTAAAGTGATGCCCGAGTCAACTACTGGCCCTTCGGCAACGCCCAAGTCATATAATTGCTTCTTGACCTTGGTCGAATGTTTCAAATTGAAAGAAAACATAAAGAAGAAAACACATCTGCAATTATAAAAATTCAAGCGAATTTAGTTATGACAAATGTCATATAATCTGATAAGTTTCCCATAAACCTTTCAGGGGTGCCCACATGTCTTAAATCATGTTTGGCACAGAGGGAGACCTCTCACCAAGCACAGGTTGCTGTCAAAAGATAACAGAAGAGGTAGGAAAACATCATTGACCCAAGACCTGATGATGCCATGAGATGAATTTAAAGAAGTGCAAAGTGCATGAAGCAAATAGTACCCCGAAATAATGAAGGAAACAGCCAATCTTTTCCAGCCACGACCTTCGTTTGATCTTCATAAGTGCACAGTAGGGTCATTGTCTGTTAGGAATCGCGCAACAATTCCAGAAAAATAATTCGAGAAAATAATCTACATTGGCAGAATATAATAATAAAAAAGAACAGAATCAGAATAACACACCAAAGAATTTGTTATCAAAGTTCACCCAAACTTGGGCTATGTCTCTGCGCAGAGATACCTTGCGAATTTACTAGTCTTCGAGAAAGTAGGAATACAATTGATGATCTTCTCACAAGATCATGGCACAAAAAGATTAAGAACATTCATAAAGCCGTCACGGCCTCTCTTTTTATTTTTCTCTCTATTCGCTACTTTGCGGTGGTGTTTGCCTGTTCAGTTTGGTTCTCAATTTGGGATATTTAGCCAAAGGAATCAAGCTGTCCCTCCCTCTATGTACAACAACCATCTTGGTCTAATGAGATTAGGGGATCGAGAGAATTGACATCAGGAGTGTTGAACATGGATATGCAAATCCTCACGGATTATTCTCGCGGATTATTTGTTTTTGATTTGATTTGATTTGATTATAATTAGGGATTTGACTTGATTTACTTATATCAATCTGCAATTATATTCTTTAGATAGAACCCGTGCTATATTATAAATAGGGTCCTCATACAATGTAACTTTACACAGAAAAGTAAATGCAAAAGAGCCTATTCCCTCAGTGTCTCTTTTCACGTACATTTTCTTACATGGCATCAGAGCGAGGTTCTTTTGGCCTAGCTTCCATAGACGATTCCTAGAATTGCCTTTGTCTTTTTTTTTTCTTCTGAATTGTTGTTGCAGTCCCTTTCACGCAAAACAAAGTCAGCAAGTCAGTAGGAATTCATGGAGCAAAATCAAAACACAAACACAGGAGAAGAGAGAAATTTGGCACATGAAGAAGTGATTAGCCCCCTTGGAGTTTCGGATCCAGTTACTATGAGCCAGGGTGATCTGTTTTCGATCCAACTTAATGGATCAGCCCAGCCTTCTGTCCAAGTCACTAGTCCAACGCATTGGCTGACATTCCAGTTGGTTCCGTGGCCTAGTCATTGGGCCAGTGGATCCAGCCAACCGTGGGCTTCGATCCATGCTTCCGGAGGAGAAGTAAATCCAAATCATTCTGATAGATCCGGGCCAACACCCTTTGGGCCCCAAATTGCTCCACCGGGTGGGGGAACAAATCCCTACCCGGTTTATGGACCCGGCTTTGCGCTGTGGGCCATCCCTGGGAATGGGAACCGTCCTAAACCTGGTGATGCCCTCTACATGTCGCCGGTCGACGGCCTCGAGCTTCGAATCATTGCCTTGCCACTCGCCGGAGTAGAAAACTATATAGCATGGGCGCACGACTTCCGGCGAATGCTCATTACCAAGGACAAGGACGGGTTCCTAGATGGAACTGTCCCCGTCTCGGCCTATGAGCGGCTGCAGCGTCACCACCGCAAGTGCAGTCAACTCGTCCTTGCTTGGATTCGGAACTGTCTTAATCCTGAAGTGGCGATGGGTCTCCCTCTGACTAATGACCCGAAATTGTTGTGGGACGCGATCAAGGAAATGTATGGGAAGCTCGACTGCGTCAAAATTTTCGCCCTAATGCAGGAGTTGTCTGAATTCAAGCAGGGGGACCTCTCGGTCACTGCCTGCTTCAACCGGTTGTCCGCCTTGTGGCATGAACTTGATGCGGCCACAGTGAAGCTTGAAGGACCGGATTATACACTTCAACAGTACAAACAAATCAAGGAAGAAGAGAAGGTAACTCATTTCTTACTTACCTTAAATGACAACTTTCTAGGGTTCCGATCACAGATCCTCGCCATGGATCCCGTTCCACCCCTCGGCCGGATCTACCAGCTCGCTGTTCAAGAAGAGAGCCAGCGACTAGTAGGTTTAGGACACGCCAAGACAGCCGAGAGCATGGCACTCGCAACTCCAGCAGGACCATCGCAACGAGCACCCGCCGCTCTCGGGCCGCCATCTTTGGAACTGCCGCCTCTCAACTCTCCCTTCGGATCTGCTCGAGTTTATGGGTCGAGCCCGGGCTTCAATATGTCTTCGGACGAGCCGGGTTACTCAACTTCGGCCCCTCTTTACAAGGATGGAGAGTCGAATCCAGTGAACAAGCCCAACATGGGCAGCTTCAATGTAGGTAAACCGAAGGCAGGTGGGCCCAATTCAAGTAGGATTTATTTGTTTGACCCATCCAAGGGTAATCATAATGGAAAATCAAAATTATATTGCGAGTACTGCAAACGCCCTCATCATACCGTGGACACTTGCTGAAAGTTGCATGGGAAACCTGGAGACAAAGGCAAAAGGGAGTCCACTGCCCTTCAGGTGATTGGGGACCATCATCTGATGCAGGATCAATACCAACAAATTCTGAAAGCATTGAAGCATTTAGACTCAGCCGACAAAAAGGCTGGATTCTCAGGCACTTCATATTGCCTCGGTATTATTTCTCATGAAACATAGATTATTGATTAAGGTGCCAGTGATCACATTATCTGCGATGAGAGTTTCTTTTCCAATGTCTATATTAATCCTAATTCCCCAATATCCGTGCGGCTTCCCAGTGGCAACACCATATTTGTCATGAAAGTAGGAACAGTTGCACTCAGTCCTACCATCACACTCCATATTGTCCTTTATGTCCCTCAGTTTCAATTTAATCTCATATCAATTTCCAAAGCTTGCGAACAGAATTATTGTCGTATTCTTTTCAATACTGATACTTGCTTATTCCAGGCCCTTTCGATTGGCAATCTGATGGGCTTGGGTAAACTTTTTGAAGGGCTCTATTTTTGGACCAAATTTTCGGAAGATCTTGATTTGTCTTGTTTTTCATTCAATAATTCATCATTATGCAATGCTTGTACCGATGATAATGTTATTTTATCTCATCGACGATTGGGTCATTCTGCCATTTTTTCCTATCCCTCTTGTGATATTTGTCCTCTTGCCAAACAAACACGAACTCCTTTTCCTCATAGTTCAGCTCAAGCTTCAGATATTCTTTCTCTCATTCATGTACCCCTCATCGCGATGGTTCTAGATTTTTCCTCACCATTGTGGACGATCATTCTCGTGCTACGTGGATAGTCCTTATGCAAACCAAATGTTAAGCTCTTTTTCATTTAAAAGCCTTTATTACATTGTCTCAAAATCAATTTGGCAAATCTATTCATCGCATTCGAACAGACAATGGACAAGAATTCTTTAGTAAAGAATGCCAATCCTTTCTTACTTCTCATGGCATATTACATGAAAGTACATGCACTTATACACCTAAACAAAATGGGGTTGTTGAACGAAAACACCGCCACCTTCTTGAAGTCGCACGAGCTCTTAAATTCCAAGCTGCCATCCTTGAAACTTTTTGGGGAGATTGTGTGATCACTGCTGCATACTTGATCAATCGCATGCCCACGAGAATTCTCGGCGGACGAACCCCTTTTGAGCTCTTATTCGTTAAGAAGCCTCAAACTAATCACTTAAGAGTATTTGGATACTTATGTTATGCTACCATATTAGGACCTCATGATAAAATGGGTCCTCGAGCCCGCCACTGTATATTTATGGGGTATCCCACCCTTCAGAAGGGATATCGAGTCTTCAAACCCTTGACCGGGGAATTCTTTATCACCGGGGATGTCATTTTCCATGAAGATATTTTCCCCTTCAAGGATGCCTCTTCGACCTCGAATTCTCTTCCTGGAAATGACTCTCGACAGTTCTTGCACAAGGATGACTTACCTTCTCCGTCATATGTGCTGATTCTAACATCTTCTCATCCGATTCCTCTCGAGACTCTGAGGAACATACATCCGGAATCCCATGCGACAGCTGAGACAGTTCCTATTGTTGCCAACTTACCATCATCTCTGGAACAAGAGCCATCTTCTCCTGTGACTCCTCCAGTAGCTCCTCGACGTTCTGGGCGTGTCTCTCGACCACCTGCTTGGACTAAAGATTTCATATGTGGCTCACTTCAATCATCAAAGACGGAACCAGCATGCTACGATGAAGCTGTTCAGGATCCTAGATGGCAAAAGGCCATGGAAGCAGAAATCCAGGCTTTGACTGATAATCATACTTGGGACATTGTTCCCTTGCCAGCATATCGGTGACCCATTAGATGTAAATGTGTCTACAAATTTAAATGCAGGGCTAATGGAATAGTTGAGCGTTATAAGGCTTGGTTAGTGGCCAAAGGATTTACACAACGTGAAGGCTTCGACTATCACGAGACCTTCTCTCCGGTTGCCAAGGAGGTAACTGTTCGAGCATTCTTATCCGTGGCTGCTTTTCGCAATTGGGATGTTCACCAAATGGACGTCAACAACACTTTTCTTCATGGTGATCTTGATGAAGAAATATATATGGAACTACCACCTGGATTACGGACACATGGGGAGACTAGAGTATGCCGTCTCCGTAAATCCTTCTATGGGCTTAAACAGGCATCTCGTCAGTAGTACACCAAGTTCACTTCTGCTCTCACTACAGCAGGTTTCCAACAGTCCAAGCATGACTATGTTTTGTTCACCTGGACAAAAGGTATGTCATCAATTCATTTAATGATATACACTGATGATATTAATCATGGGAAACGATAATGTGGCAATCAAGCGTCTGAAGGAGTATTTGCATGCCACATTTCGTATTAAGGATTTAGGTCCTCCTAAATACTTTCTTGGAATTGAAATCGCTCGGTCAGAATTGGGAATCTCGCTAAGCCAGCGAAAATTTATGCTGGAGATTATATCAGAAATAGGCCTTTCAGGGTGCAAGCCAGCAGTGATTCCAATTGAGCAGAACATTAGATTGACCACAACAGAATTTGATATTGGAGCACATTCTGACGTCAATGATCCATTGCTCGGTGATCCGTCCGCTTATCGAAGGTTAGTTGGGAAACTCATATACCTCACCATGATAAGGCCGGATATTTGCTATGCTGTGCAAATGCTTGGCCAATTGATGCAAAACCCAAAGGAGTCTCATATGAATGTGGCGCTGAAGGTCGTAAAGTATTTGAAGAAATGTCCGGGACTTGGGATACTTCTTTCTCAGGATTGCAACATGGAGATGACGACTTACTACGACACGGACTATGCCACATGTCCTATGAGCCGAAGATCAATAACAGGTTTTTGCATTAAACTTGGAAGTTCTCTAATATCGTGGAAGACGAAGAAGCAGTCGATTATGTCTTTATCTTCAGCCAAGGCAGAATATCGAGCTATGGCCAAGATAGTATGCGAAATAGTATGGGTATGAGGATTATTGTTGGATCTAGGAGCGAAAGTCAAAGAACCAACAACCATTTTTTGTGACAACGATGCTGTAATAAAACTTGCAGCAAACCCCGTGTTCCATGGGAGGAAAAAACACATAGAAGTGGATTGTCACTATACTCGGGAGAAGATCCAGGAGGGCGTAATTAGGACAAGTGGAATTAGAACCACGGAACAACCGGCGGACATATTCACTAAACCACTATGTCAGAGACAACGTGCATATCTATTGAGCAAGCTAGGCGTCCTCGATATATACCGGCCACCAGCTTGAGGGGGAGTGTTGAACATGGATATGCAAATCCTCGTGGATTATTCTTGCGGATTATTTGTTTTGATTTGATTATAATTAGGGATTTGACTTGATTTACTTGTATCAATCTGCGAATATATTTTTTAGATAGAATCCGCATTGTACTATAAATAGGGTTAACTTTACACAGAAAAGTAAATGCAAAAGAGCATGTTCCCTCAATTTCTCTCTTCACCTACGTTTTCTTACAAGGAGGACTTGTAAATGTTTCATTTGTCGGTTACTCCTATTGGATATGAATTTGATGGGTGGGTGATGGAGTGGGATTAAAGACTTTTTCGGGTTTGGCTTCCTAATGACCTTCGTATCCCTGATCATTCTTCGGATTCGGTTGTACATCATCGCATTGGGCTGACGAAGATAGAGCAGTGATTAAAGTTCTTTGATGCTTTGATGCGTGATGACGATTACCGTCGTTAAGGTATTATTTTTCCCCATTACTGTTGCTGCCGGTGACCCTTGTTGGCTAGAGAAAAAGCACAGAAAAAAAGAAAAAGAGAGGAAAAAGTCAAATTTCAAAAATGAGAAATTCGAAAAAAAAAAATTAGAATATTATTAAGAATTATCCACGTCAGTGCCTGCCGACCATGTCACGTAGGACGGTCGACATGGACGTCATTGATTTCTGACCAAAATTAACAAAATTAAAAAGTTTAGAACTGAATTGGCAAAAGTGCAATAGATTTACGATTTTTTAGACAATTTTCTCTTGAAGGAAAAAGTCTTGTAGGATGGGTATTGGCTTCATCATGCGCTTCAATATGTAATTTTCTGTTGGCTATATGTCCTTCAAGATCCGTCTGCAAGTGTAGGGTGATAAAAACTTTCCCTTCGCTGTATTTTTTCAATAAAAAGGCCCCCTATCGAGCATAAAGGAACGGATCTGCTAGAGGGTGATTTGCTTTCATAAAAGAACAATTTTTTTTTTTTTTTGGGTCAAAAAAGAACAAAAGTTTGCTTCCTGTTTTGGTACACTTGTTTTGGATTGGAAACAATGGCATGTCCCCGAAAGGATCGGACTTAACGAGTCTAACTTGCTCTCCATTTGTAGAATAATAAGAATTATAGATATCTCTGTCCGGTCCAAGTGGTTCGGTTCACACCTGGAATCATGAATTCCGTTACCGGTTCTAGATTTTAGGAACTGTAAAATGACCAGTTCGGTCCGATTCCAATGCTCACCCCTACCTGTGATGGCACAACACTCGTGACCAGTAGGACTACTCAACAAATTAGAAGACCTGAAAATTAACCGTGGAAAGAAGATGCACCTATTGGAGGTTATGGGTTTGAGAGAGTATAGAGTGTTTTTGGTTGCTTAAAGTATTACACCAAGAGACATCAAGTTTGGAATGCTCAACAGTGTTACCTCCAACTTAGGAGAACCCTAGAGTTAATATGTAAGCTATTGGGCTTCATCTCATATGGACCAAAAAAATCATGCTTTCACCTATTGGGCTTGTATGTGAACATACTATTTGGACTATATTAACAATATATCCAACAATCTCCTCCTATGTTCACCATACAGCACAATTCAATACGGTGGTCAGTGTAATGTTCAAACAAATATGAATCATCCACATTCAGTCCAAGACAATCAACTCGGATCGGTCAAAGAGTTTTAGCAGTAAAATATTAAACTCAATCATCATTTGCAATCCAAATAAGTGAATCATCCTTATCAAGAATCTATTCTGAGATCAGCATACCAAAATAAATCTCAAAATCAGTTCACAACCAACATATGCATAACAGTCAGGTATAAGTAGGCCAGTCAAAATAGTCCAAGGCCTTACAAGTACAAGAAATAAGCATAGTAATATTCACAAAATAGAGATAGCAAAAAGCAAGTCTCAAGTAAATGGACTCCATCGAAATGGGCAATAGCAGCTGAACTGTCAAGTCCCCACACACTCTAAATGATATATATTCATTCATCAAGTAGGTCATCCTAGTCAGGATCCCACTCATTAAGCTCTCCTCCATCTCTGCCATCCTCTGTAGAATGTCGAATAAAAATTTCATATTATCATGAATTCAATCATTTGAATAATCTACTAAAAGTGTCTAGTTCTACTAAAAGAACTTAGCATAATAACGTCAGGCAGAGAAGAACATATATTAATGTCATAAAGCATCATAATATCATGTTCATAAGCATCAAGCCAGTTTCATAAATTATGAACAAGGCCTAAACAGTTTGATTTACAAAGAGCCATCAACTTAAGTTTTAATTAAGAACATGACCAACAGGCTTCTTATGCAAACAACTATTTCTATGTTTCAATTTGGAATGTCACAATTACTAATTCCTTAAAGTCAAATAATCTAGCATCAAGTTTGTAATGAGATCATTTAACCAAAAAAGGATAGTCCAAACTAGTTGGATTGTATCATCAAGTTTGGAATGACACAAGCTTTCTAGGTAGAACTTTTGAACTAGGTTAAAGTCATCTTCATCAAGTTTGGAATGAGGCAACTCACCCGTTTCAAATTAGTCAGTAACCATGAACATCGATGAAACATATAAACTGTGCTTATCATTTTTTTTTTGGCCAACAAAGGAAGATTCGATAATTCAAAACATACAATTAGAAAGTAAGTAAATGATAATTAAGACTAGTCTACATAGTCTTTAACCCCATTTCCCCCACTGTTTTGAATAATCGATCTTTAGGCATACCTTTTGAGAGAGTATCGCCCATGTTATCCTTCAATCTCACATCGATCAAGGTGATAACTCCTTGTTCTCTCAGATAATTCAACAACGCATGTCTCAGTCTCACATGTCTTCTCTTTGAATTAAAGAGAGCATTCTTGGCGACTTGGATAGCTGCTTGATTATCACAGAACAGGCTTAAAGAATTAATCTTTAGCCGAGTCAAAGGAATATCCATAATCAGATTCTTTATCCACTCTGCCTCTTCGCCAGTGGAAGCTAAAACAAAAAGTTTCGATTCCATAGACAACAATGCAATACAAGTCTGTCTTTTGGATTTCCAAGTAATAGCAGCTCCACCCAAAGTTAATACATATCCACTTGTGGACTTACTATGTCCAATTTCTGAGCACCATGAGGCATCAGAATATCCATCCACATTTGTAGGATAACCAGAATAACATAGAACATAATCTTTTGTACCTTTAAGGTATCTCATCACCCTACTGAGGGCATTCCAATGCTCTTTACTGGGATTACTAGTGAAACGACTCAACATGCCAACTGTAAAGGCTATGTCGGGTCTAGTGCAACTCATAGCATACATGAGACTATCGATTAGTTTCGAGTACTTTAACTGATCCACGTTGGTCCCTTCATTATGACTCAGTCTTTTATTATAATCACATGGTGTCTCACTCGGTTTACATTTACTGTATCCCCGGGTAGAAAGTAGCTGCTCAATATAATGAGTCTGGCTAAGGGAGATGACTTGCCTTTCAAAGCTTACTTCCATACCAAGAATGGTATTAACAATACCAAGATCTTTCATGTCAAATTCTTTAGCTAAAGTAGCTTTCGCGTCACTCACTACAGAATGATCGGAGCCAAGAATTAACATGTCATCAACATACAAGCAAATGATGACTGTTTTATTTGACATAGAACGATGGTAAAGGCATTTATCTGAATAACTAGACTGAAAGCCATAACTCTTTACTACTTTGTCAAATTTAAGATGCCACATCGTAGGTGCTTGTTTAAGACCATACAAGGATTTGTTCAATTTACAAACTTTGTCCTCAAAACCTTTCATGCCATTTAGGAAAGCTGTCTTTACATCCATTTGATGCACTACAAAGTGTTCAATAGATGACAAAGCAAGAAGAATTCTTATAGTTGATAGATGACACATAGGTAAATAGACATCAAAATAGTCTATTCCACTCTGCTGTTTATAGCCTTTAGCTACTAAATGTGCTTTGTATCTTGCTATCGATCCATCACTATTCAGTTTCTTTTTCAATACCCACTTACAGCCTATAGCCTTAGCCCCTTTTGGCAAATTGACTAGCTGCCAAGTGTGATTTTGCAGCAGAGAGCTCATTTCATCATCTATGGCTTCTGCCCATAGTAGGGATTCCCTAGATCTCATTGCTTCCTAATAGGAAAATGGATCATCCTCTAGATGGTAAGTAACAAAGTCCTCACCAAAACTTTTGGGATCTATCTCTCTTGTAGATACTCTAATTGGAACTGATTCAATAGCCATCTGTGTGGGATTAGTGTCAGAAGGGCCTGCTTCGGATTCTACAGGAGATTCCGAAATCATATCTGTAGATCCAGAAACATTCAAGCCATGATCTCTGAGAAACTTATTCTCGACGAATTCTGCATCTATAGATTCTATCACTGTGTTAGTAGATAGATCCAAAAACCTATCTGCAGCACTATCTTCTGCACTACCTAGATATACACAAGTAATGGTTCTAGGTCCCACCTTAGGTCTCTTTGGATCTTGTATTCTTACATAAGCAACACAGCCCCAAGTCTTAAGAGTATCATATCTACAAGGACGCTTATGCCATATCTCATAAGGTGTCATAGACAACTTAGAGTGTGGCAACCTGTTCAGGATGTGATTAGTAGTTAGAACTGCTTCTCCCCAGTAGGAGGAAGGCATGCCAGCTGTAAGTAACATAGAATTTAACATTTTAGTTAACGTTCTATTCTTACGCTCGACAACACCATTTGATTGGGGTGAGTAAGGAGTAGTGGTTTCAAGTATTATGCCATCTGAAGCACAAACTTCCTTGAACCCTGTCATTGTATATTCTCCTCCTCTATCACTCCTAAACCTCTTAATTTTCAACTTGAGTTGATTTTCTACTCTAGACTTGAAAAACTTAAACTTTTCAAAAGCCTCATCTTTCGATTTCAACAAATAGACATGACAATATCTAGAAAAATCGTCTATGAATGTTATCAGTTACTTCCGACCACGTCTAGTAACGTAATTTCTAAAGTCACAAAGGTCAGAATGTATTAGCTCAAGAAGTTGTGTGCTTTTAGAAACCGACTTAAAAGGTTTTCTAGTGATCTTAGCATGTGCACACACTTCACATTTGTCAAATCGAATAGAAGTATCCAATGGAATGTTGTGAGGTTTAGCTAGATGTTGCATTTTCCTGTAGTTCACATGTCCAAGTCTATTGTGTAACAACTTTGGATCAATAAGAGTAGAACTCACATGGTTTATGCTATCATTATCTAAACTCAACCTATACATACCATTAACCATGAATGCACAACCGAAATAACATGAGTTAACAGATAAAGTTACTCTACCATTCATAGTTGAAAAAGACATACCAGCTTTATCAAGTAAACTCAAAGATATCAAATTCTTTTTAAGTAAAGGTACTACTCTAACATGTTTCAGAGTTAGTAATTTACTAGAAGAAAGCACCAAATTTGCAGTTCCAGCATAAGTCACTTCTGCCTCACCGCCATTGCAATTTTCAACGGTGTCTTTCACTTCTGTGACCTCAGTGAGTAGGTTCTTGTCATTTGTAGCATGACAAGTAGCGCCACTATCCAACCACCACTCAGAAGAGACACTGGCCTTTCCATTTTTCATCATTCCAATGAAAGCTTGAGGTTCAGATTCACTAATTAGCATATTAGCCTCATTTTGTGGTGTGTCATTCTTTGGCTTCTTTGGTAGTTTACACTCTGCTACCCAGTGACCCCACTTTCTAGAGTTATGGCACTTTCCCTTCTTCTTCCTTTTGGAGATAATCTTTTTGGCCTCTAACTGTGAAGAGGATTCACCTTTTGGTGACTTGGACCTTTTCTGAGGTTTATTGGAGTGTGAAATTAAGTTGGTAACTGACTTTTGTTGTCCTACTTGTTTCAAACTCTTTCTAGTAATGTTTTGATCCTCAATGTGAATATACCTCTTTAATTCATCCAGTCCCATCTGTTCTTTCAGTCTGTGCATTTCAGTCCTGAAAGAACTCCATTCAGCAGGTAGCTTACTCAATACAAGACCTACAAAGAGATTATCGGACATATTAGAGTTATCATCTTTCAGCTTATTCCTCATGTTCTCAAGTTCAATTAGCTGAGAGGTGATGCTTAAATTCATATTGAACTTAAAGTCAAAGAATTTCTTCGCTAGGAGAGTTTTAGAGAGCTCCTCTTGTTTTTGGAACTGAGCGTTCAAGTGATCCCATATCTCTTTCGCCATCTTATACTCACTGTAAGTCATAGTTAGACGAGGATTTAGAGAGTTCAACAAGTAATCTCTACAAAAATCTTCATCTTTGTTCCATTGATTTTCATCTACATCTTCAGTGGAAGATGCAAAATCACTCAATACATTGTAGAATATTTCACGTTCTTTCATGCCAAATTGAACATGTAATTTCCAACCATGAATTCAATGACATCAAATGATTGCAGCTTTATAATATCATAGGAACTACGCTTTGCCATTTTAATCAGAGCAAAGTGTTAGAAAGAGTGCACATTGGAGTCCTCGGAGCTCACAAAGTCGAATAAAGTCCCTAACCTTGATCAAACCGCTCTGTAGAGGTGGAATTTTCCAAAAAAAAATCCCAAAAAAATAAAAATAAAAAATGGATCCGGAGCGCCCAAAAACCTTAAGATGAACTGCCATTGTCGCCGGAAACTCGATGAAAACTTCCGATTGCCGTATCTCCGCCGTCCGACCTCCGTTCGACACGAGTGACCACTCAAAACGTTCGTATCGACGAGTAGAACAAAACCCAAGTGGTTTCACCATCTAAAATTGGCTATAATTTCTGGGTTTTTGAATCAAAGATTTCGGCCACCCGAATCTTCAAACTCATATCCCGGCCAATCCCACCGTCGAAATTGAAAGTAAACTACACCCGCGAGTTCGTCTTGACGAGATCTTCAAGTAGACACTTTACTCGCTCAAATCCGACATACGAATATAACACTTTAAGATTGTTGGAGGTTATGGGTATGAGAGAGTAGAGAGTGTTTTTGGTTGCTTAAAGTATTAAACTAAGAGACATCAAGTTTGGAATGCTCAACAGTGTTACCTCCAGCTTAGGAGAACCCTAGAGTTGATATGTAAGCTATTGGGCTCCATCTCATATGGACCCCAAAAATCATGCTTTCACCTATTGGGCTTGTATGTGAACATACTATTTAGACTATATTAACAATATATCCAACATCACCAACTCACCCTTTTTCGCTTTATACAGTGACTTGCAGTTTCGTCTTCTTTTCATCCTCAGAGCAAGTTTGCATTGAGGTGGCACGGCGGTTTGCATGCAGCGGACGGAGCCGAGCTCTTCTGCGAAGCCAAATGGTTGCGACACGGCATACCGCGCAAACAACCTTCTCGATACCATTTGGTCTCGACCTCGATTTGAAATGTCTTCTGGGCACAGAGATGTTTTGCCCGGTGAAATTCACACTATAGCCAAATAATTAGAAACGTGTTGTTGTCTGTTGCGATATTTAGAGTGCTGTTATGTCTCGTCTAAATAAGAAAGGGGAAAAAATTAGAAATACGAACGTGTTTTTTTTTCTTTCCTCCAAACTGTCACTGAACGGCCTCGAAGGTCCCAAACCCCAACTATTTCCCAAAATTAGGGTCACGTGGCCCAATCGTCGAAGTTAAGACGAGAATAATTTCAGATTTGGATCGCTCTATTAGAGCCTAATGGATGTGGACCGGCTTAAGCTCAGGAACAATAATGATGTTTCCGAACGAGTATAGGTTTATCGCCAAATGTCTCTTTTGTTACGAAGTCCATTTGGTTGTCGGGAGCCCTGCCGTGCTTGGGCTGCTGGCCCATTGGCAACTCACTCATATGTTGGATTGACGTGTCGGATGTCCATCCGGCCAATTCAACTCGAAGGCTGAAAGTTCCTTCTAAACCATACCAAGATAAAATTGATCACACTTAAAGTTGAACTATGAAAATGGATATCAAAGAAGAGTTTATTTATTATTTCGGACTATACATCAAAGAAGAGTTAAAGCACTACGTTATGATGGAAAATTTCAAATAAAAACCTAAAGTGCTTTTATTTCCTTAAATAAAAGTATGAAGTGAATTTTATTTCAAAATAAGGGCTTGAAGTGTCTCATTGTTTGAAATAAGGAACGTTATTTCAAATAAGGGCATGAAAATGGTCATGTCAGTCTCAAAAAAGGATATGACATCACCAGCTGATCAAGGACAATTTCATCCTTTATTTTTTTTTTCATTTTTATTATTTCATTTTTTCTTTTTCTATGAAGTTTGTTCAGTTCCTCTGTGCATCTCTATGATGGGTAAATCCCCATAAAAAGGGACAGCTTTCGTGTAGTTTGTAATTGGATATGACTGTTAAGATTTTAAACTCAAAAAAGATAAAAAGATAAAACCTTAAAAAGAAAACACAGAAAAAAAGAAGAAGAAAAATCACCAGTGGCCACCGCCCTTTCACCGATGGGGTTGCGGCAATGGTCGACGAGGTCGCCAATGCCTCGGCGAGAGCCTAGCCCTCTCCAGAATCGGGAGAGGGCCGCGACCCTCTCCTAGATCTGAGCAAGGGTTGCCAGCCCTCACCAAGGCATAGATTACTGGTGTAATGATAACATTTTCCCTTGAAAAATATTCTTAAGAGCTTAAAAACAATCGTTCAAAACAAAATGTTTTCTCAAATTGGACTTTATCCCTTCTCATCTTTCCCTTTTCTGAAAAACCACCAAGCGTGCTCTTTAGAATCGGGAGAGGGCCGCGACCCTCTTCCAGATTTGGGCAATGGTTGCTAGCCCTCACCAAGGCACCGGGCGATTAGCCCTCCAGCCTGTATGGTTCTTTTTTTCATTTTTCAAAATTTTAGTTTTGAACTTTTTAACCTAATTCAACTAAAAATTAGGTTAAAATTGTTTTTGGATGAAAATACCCGCGGCGAGGACAGTCTCTTATTTAAAATAGCCATTTATTTAAAGTAAGATTCATTTTAAAATTTTATTTGAAAGAATGAGGGTATTTCATACTATTATTTGAAATTTTCCCACGTTTTAATGATGTACCTGAAATCTTCACAAAACCCAAGCGGGTGAGCTAGCGTCTCTCTTCCTGCCCAAACAAGTGAAGCAGTCTTCCTCTTTCTTCAGCTAGGTTTTTAAAATCAGTTTCCTCCACCTCTTTCCGTCTTCTTCTTCCTCCTCCTCCTCCTTTCAACGACAGGGTCGCCTGGGAGCGCCGCGCCCCGGCCATCCAGATCGAAGGCGAACGCAGGCTAACGAGCGATCCTGGTAAACCCTGATTCACAATCGAATTCGCTCTGCCGCTATGGCTTTTCTCCCTTTTGTCACTGACGAATTGTCTTCCAAAATTCGTCGATGCAATGCTTTTGAGGGCTTGGCCTATAACGATTAGGCTATTTCGATTTCGGTCGTGTGGGCAGGTTTCTTCAGGGCGGTGTTGATCGGCGGTGATGGACCAGGAAGCTGCCCGAACCGCCCGGGAATCTCTGGATCTCGCGTTCCACATGTCCAACATTCTCGAAACCGGACTCGATCGCCACACCCTCTCCGTCCTCATTGCCCTCTGCGACCTGGGCGTGAACCCTGAGGCGCTCGCGGCGGTCGTCAGGGAACTCCAGAGAGAGCCTTCTCCATCCGTCACGATGCCGGGTCCGTATCAGGTTTGTCGCCATTTCTGGCCGATTCCTCTGCTGGTTCGAGCACTAGCTCTTAGAGTGCAGTGCCTCTCTTTTTGAAGACTATGAGTATTTTGCTCAGTGCCATGTCCGATGTTTCATTGGTCTCTTGACGCCTCTTTGTTCTGAGCATTTTCTTTGTTCGAGCACTGCCTCAATGACACGTAGAAGGTAACCCACCATATAAGGGGTAGAAACTGTAATTGCTGACATCGTAGTTCCTTGAATATCGCCTGCCATTTCCCGGCTTTTTATCTATCAATGTCCACCTGAAACTTCCGTTCTCAACCCATTTAGGAGACATTTTCTAGTGGATTCTCTTGGGCAGAACATTGGCATATTTTCGAATGTGTCACCTGCAGTATTTAGAAAGTTCTTTCCGGTTGTAGCCGTAGAGTTTTCCCTAAGATGTTTTCCGGCTTGTGCTGTTGTATAGTTTAGCAAGAAACGATGTTGATATTCTCAAGTTACCTTAGCATGTTTCATGATACAGAAAAATGTGAATAGGTTGTCCTGAATTGCATTACTTCTGTAGGTAGCATCTTTGGGCATGCTGAAATTTCAAAATTTTGGGTAGTTGACTCTTTTTTAGCTTTTGAAGTTCGGTATTTCCATACATTTTCTGCCTTGGGAGAAAATGACTAGTAACGGCTTGTTTAGTAACCTGTCTATTTCTCTGATCTTTTGTTTTCCGGAACAGAATTAGAACACAAATATGTTTGTGTACTTCAGTTAATTTTCTATCCTTGGAATAGATCAGTGGCTAGGGAATAGATTTGGAACAGAAACAAAAAGTAAAAAAAAATCTACTTTTTATTTCCCGGGAACAAAAAGAGAAACAAGCTCGTGTAATCCGCCCCGGTACCCGACCTACATATACCTAAGTCATTGGGTTGGGTCGAGCCGGTTTCGGGTCAGATTTAGGGTATATGTCTATGTGTTTTTCTTTTGGCAGAAGAACATCCATACTTTTAGCTTCCTTAGTATACTTGTCATCAAAATAATGGCAAGATAAAATCAAAATAATCGATTTGATTTCTTTTTAATTTCTAAGTTAAGATTTTTCTTTCAGCACCTTCAAATACATTTTATAGAAGACGCATTGAAAAATCCGTATACAACATGAAAGAATTGACAACAAGGGAAGAACATTTAAATTCATATTCAAATGCTTTGTATCTACATATATGAAATGTGTTAACACTTGAGTTTTATTAAGTCCTATTTTTTGTTTATCGGAAGTGGGTGTGGTGGGAGTGGACCAGGAGGGCGGAGTTATATATTATCAATTTTTCGGATTGAATCTTTAAATATTATCTTTTGCTTAATTATAGTGTCTTTTTAGAATTCTTGGGAATGCAGGTGAGAAGGGAAGAAGAAGAAGAAGTGCAAAAAAAAAAAAAATGAAATAAAAACCTGAATTGAACCGGCCCAACTTGACCCGAACCGTCAAACTCTCTTTACTCGGACCTACCCGACCCGATCAGAAAAACCCTGAAAATTTTGGGTCGAGTCGGGCCGGCTACGATATTTTTTACACCCCTACTAACTATTACGTTGGACTTTCTGAGGCTATCTTGGAATATCTTGATCAGTTAAGTCCTTAAAAAAGTCCAATTTTATCCAAACATAAATTGTTAAGTTTCCATTGACATTTTTATAATGAAATGAAAAAAATTGGGAATAGAAATTTTTAGGTCGCACTAAACGCATTTCTGTTCTTTTTCTATTTCCAGAATAGAAATTTTGTGCAGTTATCAATTGCGTTTTTCTGCTCAAAAACTCGTCCAGGGAATTAAAATAGAAAGAACTATTTCTAAACATAAATTGTTCTTGAGAACAGCAATGTTACCAAATGCACCCTAAACTGTACAGAGGAGTCTGGATACCCTCTATTTATTACTTATCTGGAGGACGATGTTCAAGAAATATTTGACGGTAAACTTTTGTGGTCGGTGAATTAGTTGAAGGCTTCGACCAAAAAAAAAAAAAAAGAATTAGTTGAAGGCGAGGTAGAGTAAAGAATTGAGAAACTCTTCGATCTTTCCTATTAGTTATGTCCTAAATCGACATAAGGTATGCCTCTCCTTAAAGGAATTTGCCCTTTTCATTTGCACAGATAATTTAACAATCTGCTATTGGCCCAATGGTGCCACTGTTATTTACATCTACTTTCTTTTGCAAAAATACTAGGTTACTTGGCAGTTGATACATATGAAGCATGTTGTGGCAAAATACTTTACACATGCATGATTGGCTTAGACATTAATTTTGTATCTCTTTCGGTACATTATTAAGTTATTGTGATTATTTAGAGAGCTATGGTGCGGGGGCAAAAATTCAGACTGGGCGCATCAATATGGTTTGCATATTGTTCTTCAGATTTTCAGTTTCCTAGCAATGGATAGAATTCTGGATGGATGTCAATTTTCTCTTGAATCCATGCTTTTAATACCCTTCTATGCTCCTTGTTGTAGGTTCCCGATATTGTTGAACAACCATGGGCCAATTAATGACTTGCGTTTTCATTGTGACTTTGCAGACTCAAAAATAGTGACAAAATGCACGTCTTGCATTGCAGTGATAGTGTGCCTGAAGATTGGGTAAGGCGGTCCTCTTTTTTTCAAGGGCGGATTAGTTGTTCCTGGACAAATCCTAGCTTCCTATATGCAAATAAAGATTTCTGTTGCTGCTTGGGTGGTTTTTCAATATGCAGAAGTTTGTACTTGTCTACTCGGAATCTACAGCAACTACAACGTGACTAGTAGTGAATATGCTTATCTCTACCTATATTAACGCAGCCGAACATGTTTGTAGAGACTCTTTATGTGGAATTTTAGGAGTTCCGTGTTAAATTGATGATGTTTCGATTGATCAAACCTGTTTCGACTCTTCTGCATTGATGTAAACACTGAAACTTGATGAGTATGTTTCTCTGTCTGAAAGGAAAGGAACATGAAATGCAATGACTTTAGGAACATCAGTTCTTCGGCACTTGCCTACTGTAATTTAAACTGCAGGAGTCGTCACTACTTGATGGCCTTCACTTTATTGCTCTGTTTGTGTTCTTATGGAGTGACTGTTTGATTGTAATCTATTTCTGAAGATTGTAGTAGGCATTTGATGGCGGTCTGCCCTCAACCCTCTTGGACATAGATCATCAGGCAGTTGTCTCTGCTGGAAATATGATTAGAATCGAGTTTAGTGATCATCTTATCGATCAACTGCATTGCCAAAAAACTTTCCCTTTATACCTCTTTTCCTTGTTGGAAGCTTTCCTCTCTTCCCTTCGTTCGGAGCTATTTTCGGGCACTCTTAGCTTAGTTAGCCCACTTCACATGAGCCGTATCAGTTAATTTGCATGTAAAACATGTGTTATCATCTAATTCACATCATATTTATAATACTTGTTTGTCAAATATGATCTATCATGTTATTTAACGTTTTATCGGTATTTTGGTAGTTTATTTGTGAAATATGGCAGAATGCTTTGTCGTATGAATGACGCCAAATGGCAAACTTTGTTCTCGTCGATTATAAAATAATTGCAGATCAGATGTAGGGTTTTAATAATAAGATTTATCAATAGACCTGCACTTGGGAATATTTACTTATGACCTATGAGCAACTGTGGAATATAACCTTTTTAAAATTCATTATTTTCTATCTGTAGACTCTTTGTAATACCGGATAATTTGTTTGACTGATTTACCATCATTTAATTTTATGGTATTCGTATTTTTTTTTTGGGTCAAAATATGCGTACTTTTGTAAAGCATGATACAATTTTGTGCGTGTGTGTGACGATGGATAAGTTTTATCAATCCTCTAAATCAGTGGTCTAGTAGCGACAAAAGATATTTTTATGTTGTCCAATTCCCAGTAAGTATGACGCTGATTTAAGTACTATTTATATCATTCATTTGTTACGAATTGGGTATGACTTTATTTAATATTTTCTTTAGAGATTTGTTACTTGCGTTTATGATAAAGTATTGCGTCATAATTGGTATAACATTGTGATGTTGGTGCGTTGCACGGATGGAAGAGTATATTCTTTGGTCTTACGAAAAATTAAATGAAACATTCATCTCTAAAGAATTCAATTATCAATACAAACTTAAAGATCTTAAAAAAAATCATATTTTACTCTAAACGTATTTGGTCTCATCAATTGAAAACTGATGAGATTCTAAGTAGCATTTAGTTGTATTTACTTGCCATTACGTATGCATATGACTAATGTATATTCATCCCGTGAATAATTTCTTACGTTCGATATTTCGTTATTAAACAACTTATTAGAAACACAAGACGGCCAATCAGAAATATCACGAAATCCCCCGCTCTTTCGAAAAGGGTCGAATTGTCTGAACCCCCTATCTATATTACATTGTTGTTGCTATTAATGGGATAAAATTCCTAGGTAATTTTACAACTACATCCTCACGATGTAATATAAAATTGAACCTTTATTTGGTCCAGCTTAAAATATATTAACACATCCACCGTTGGATGATCTATATACGGAACAATTTAGTTGCAAAGCAAACTCGAAACCCACATATCACTCATAAACAATTATGTTTACCATCCACTACACAAACAATTTATGTTTACTTATTTACTTTTGAAATATGTGCAATCAGGAAATGTAACTTCAATTCAGAGAGAAGAAATTTGAGAACAAGATAGAATATTACCTGCTCGAGATGTTTGATCATTCATCTAATAAAATCTATAGATACATATCAAATTATTTTCATTTGTCACCAAAATAGGCACAGTTCTACTCTTTCTAGTACATGAGCGTTCCACGTGGCTCAATCTCGCGCGCTCTTTACATGCTTGACGCATCATAGTTCTACTATTTCTAGTACTTGTTCATTTACATGGTTCGCGAAAGAGAGTGGAGAGACAAAAAAAATCTTTCACCTGTATCGAAAAATTCAGGTATGTAGGATGTCTTCTAATACAATTTTCGAATTGTACCCTTGAAATCACACTCATAATCTATCGGCTTGACAGAGGCAAATCTAGAGAAGTGACACAAGTTTTGCGTATCCGTGCTCTTCAATTAACATTCCGAACAATTTATCGTCCACTTCGGGGTCATGGTAGTCCTCACTTGTTTCTATCTTCCATGCTAGCAGATTGTCCAACATTTCACGCCCAGAAAGATCCACCACAGGTGTAGCAAGGACATATAGTTCCGACAGGTTCTTCAAATTGGAGATATCAAGTGTGGTAAGCGACCGACAGCCTACAACATGAGGCTTTGAGACGCTCGAGGGAATCTGCGGGATGCATACCAGAGCACCGCATCTATAAAGATGAAGAGACTTCAAGTGAGGAAGCGCACCTAACTCAGGAGACAGGTTAGTCATGTGTGGGATCTTCAGCGTCAAGACTTCCAATTTGGATAGCCTCCCAATCCACCAAGGCATAGGATCTTGCAGTTGCACCAACTCAGATGGGCCTTCAGGCACTTCCATCACCAGTAACAGTCGTTTCAGATTGATCAGGCTTGAAAGATCAGGAATTGTTGTCAAATTTGAGTGTGCGATACTCAGAGAAGTCAAGCTTACGGGAAGTTTAGGCAGGGCAGAGAAACATCGTGACGCTCCGGTACACGATAATTTCAACTCTTTCGGATTCTCCAGACTTTCCATAGAGTCGGGGAACTCTGTGATTCCCGTTTCCAATAGATCCAACTGAGTCAATGATCGTAATTCATTAACGGAGTGTGGAAGTCTGCCCATTTCCAAACATCCATTTAAAGATAACCTTTTGAGGTTTGTCAGTGCTCCAATGGAGTTGGGTAGGTGAGTAATTTCTGTACTGTCCAATGAGAGCTTCAACAACGAAGTTAGACAATTGACTGAATCCCCTGCTTTTGCTGACGGTGAAATCTGAACATGGGGATTCTCCAGGTTCTCCGTACCCCACCAATCAGGAATTTCTCGTATTGAAGTTCCAACGAGGAGAAGTTCTGTGAGAGCTGGCAGTCCACCCAAAGCTCGTGGCAGATGGCGGAGTTCACTACAGAAGTTCAAGTTCAAGAAAACCAAGTGCTCCAATAGACCAATTGACGAGTTGATTTCAGCCAATCTTTCACACTTTTCGAGAATCAATCTCTCCAACTTTAAGAATCCGGAGAAATCAGGAGTCTTGATCAAGTGCTCACACCCCGAAAGGTTAAGAACTTTTAATTTCTCCGCTCTCCGCAACACAGTAAGATAACTGTCAGTAAATTTTTTACACCAAGAAAACCTATACACCGATAAGAAAACTTCTCTAGAGCTGAGGGTACCTTGATATGTTTCCATCCGTCCCAATCATGAGTGATTTTACTCCTTGAAAAATCAAGAATGACTAAATTACACACCGAAAATTTCCTTATCTTGAGTATTCGCCGAGGGAAATTATGCCAAGAGAGCCATCTTAAATTTGGAAGGAGTTGGTCGGACAGCAAAAAGTCCATAGGCGATGTGGTCAAGTTATGCAAAAGAAGTGTAGCTTGGGAGCGAAAACGGTTGGCATCGTCATAAGCAAGGGGTTGGCTATCAACACCAAGAAACCTTACATTTGGTAGCGCTGCAAATCCTTCGAGAGTGAAACGATACTCTGACCAATCCTCAAACTTCAAACAGAGGGCTTCGAGCTTCTCATTTCTCTAAAGGAGCAAACAAGAAAATTAATGAAAAAGGAGGCGGCGGTTACCTAATTAAGAGAAAAATGTAGGTCTTCTTTGAATTTAAGGCAAAGTTTGTATCTAGATAATTGGGTGTATCTAAAGATGTTTAAGTTTGCTCTCACATCGGTTTTGAAACTTAAACTTTAGTAATCTAAGAAATGTTAGTAAAATACGTGGAGATTTTAAAACCGTGTATGTTGAACAAATTGTGATTGTTTTCATTGAGGGGAGAGTGCTCCCGATTACTAACATGTAAAATTTCTCGTGCACAAAGGAAATCGGACCTAGGATTTACCTTCTCCCTTTGTATTATGTCCAATGCGTCATTGTGATTCCACAACCTACTTCGCTTATCTAATTCCCCATGACTTTCTTGAAAAACAATTTCTCTACCAAGGTCTTTCAGTTGATCATGCATCCACAACTTATTATCTTCTCCAATTTTAATCAAGGACATCAACTGAAGAGTTTCAAGACCTTATGTTGGGCATAAACCACAGTCTTCCCACATGTACATTACCGTACTCTTATCATATCCATCGAAAAGACAAGCTATATCAAGAAATATTTGTCTTTGACTAGGATCTAGTACTTCATAACTAATCATCAACTTACTTCTAATTCTCTTGATGTCTCCTTTTTTCAACTTCCTCAAGTAATCATCCCACATTTCTTTTCTTTGTCCACGTAATGATAAAGTAGAACCCATAACCTCAAGAAGCAACGGAAGACCTTGGGCGATCTTCACAATTTCTCTGGATTGGTCTAATTTTTCAATTGGAGGGTGATCTCCTATGAAAGCATGCTTGCTAAATAGCTGAAAGGATCTATGGAAATCCATGCCATCAACTAAATAAGTCAATTTTACTTCGAATGCACGGAGAACCATTGCATTTCTTGTGGTTATAAGTATCCGGCTTCCATGACCAAAGCAACATCGCCTCCCCAAAAGTGCAGTTAGTTGACTCTTGTCATCGACGTCGTCAAGAAGAATAAGAACTTTCTTACTTGAAAACCTCTCTTCGATCGTCCTCATTCCCTTCTCAACGTAATCAACACTTGGAAGTGTCTGATTTGAGAGATCTGAAATTAGTCTGTTTTGCAAATACACAAGTCCTTTCGAGTTTGAAGCATCTCTAACATCACCTAGGAAACAAGAGTAGGCAAACTCTCGAGAAAGCTGGTTGTAGACTACTTTGGCAAGAATAGTTTTTCCGATGCCACCCATTCCGTGGATCCCCACCATCTTTACATCATCCTTGTTGGTGCCTATCATCTCCAAAACCTCTTTCACACTATCGTCAATACCAACCAAGAAGTCACAAACCACCAAATAAGCCTTCTTCAGCTCACTTAAAACCGTGGTAATGACCTGTTTAACTAGTTGTCCTTCGTGCCAAATGGAAAAACAACGAGAAAGGCCCAGGCAAATTGGAAAAGTAAGTTAGAATAGACAAGCCGAAATATATGACATCAGGAATTGATAGCAGTCTCTGGAAGCCAGAGGATGCAACAAGAAATGCTAACGGAAAATACTACATTCATTCAACGGAAGGAACAAAATTTTGGACTTGCTAGGCAGTGCTCAAACCTTGTGCAGAACTCAACCATCAAATTATAGTAGGTGATCACTATATCTTGCGAATAAGGAAAAAAAGGGCTGATGATGTCTACGGGTACTTCTGATGTGTAAACAAGCTTCTCCTTCTCAAGAAAAGCTTTATCATTAGCATATAGTACACGTCTCAAGTGCTTTGAACCGTGATCCATTCATTTGCAGCACACCACATAAGTTAATTCTGACGAATGTTAATATGTCTGCTCATTTCAATGACACAATCACATAAGTGCAACGGACTGTTGTATAGGTTGATAAGAAAGAGAGATACGATAAGATAATTAGGAACCTGTTAGCCACGTTTTCTATGTTCCATCCCTTTAACCCTCCAACCACATTGAGAGCAGCTCTCCACTTTTCGATGGTCTCATCGTCCACTCGCTTCTTGTTTTCGTGCACAAGCAAGGCCTCACCATAACACCCGGTTTGGTATCGAACCTCGGATGGTTCGACATAGTAGAAAATGGGCATGATTATCTGCCCCTTCCTTTTCCTACACTCCACCATCTTAGTCAGCTCCATAAGACACCATTTACTGGAAGCATAACTTTTGGACAAGACAGGTATAGAGATGATCAGTGATGCCCTTGCGCGTGTCCAGTCCTCTAAAGCTCAAGAACACTTCATAGTCGCACCCTTCCATCGCGACCAGTTGCAGAGAAAATGAAGCACCAGACTTGCACCAGTTCAGCAAAAGCAGATTTCTGAGCTCTATGATGCTGAAAGTTACTGGACATGCATAAATGTAATGTAAAATGCATTACGGGACAGTTGAATTTCTCCATGAAAGATAATTGGAAGAAGACGAACTAACAAACCAATGGTGACTGGTAGGAAATGTTAAGCCTCGTTTCAAAAGTTTGACCTTTCACGAAAATTGCGATGTCTACACATACAGGACCAGTAACCACCAGGTACCAAAAAGTTTTCAATAAAGCTGTAGTACAAGCACGTCCGCAATATGCCATGCCAGTTTTTAACATTCCAGTTTCTATTTGTCAGAAGATCGAAAAAAGGATAGCAGATTTCTGGTGGAGAAACAGTGAACAGAAACGTGGTTTGCATTGGAAAAGGTGGGAGATTCTTAAACTTGGAAAGGGCAAGCGTGGCGTATGATACAATCTCCCTCCTCTTTATGGTGCCAATTATTAAAGGCGTTTATTTTCCTAATGCTGATTTCTGGGCTGCTGGAAAGGGACATTGATCTTTGTGGGGTTGGCAAAGTCTTCTGAATGGTAGAGAAGCGATCAATCCTTCTTTGAGATGGGCAGTAGGGAATGGAGAAAAAATCAGTATCAGGGAAGCAAGGTGGCTGCCTAGAGGAGTAATTGGGGGTCTGGCGAACAGAGATGAACCTAAAAAGGTCCGTGAGTTAATCGTTAGAGAAACATCAGCTTGGAATGAACAGCTTCTAACGAAACTGTTTGATGAGCAGATTACCAATGAAATCCTTACAATTCCACTGGGTTCACAGTTAAAAGGGACAAGTTGGTTTGGCCCAACACCAAGTCAGGGGAGTATACGATCAAGAGCGGGTACATCAAAATCAGGGAGGAGATTGAACAGCAAACTAGAATCTCAGCCTCTATGTCCTGCCAGATTCCCCGAGAGTTATGGAAAAAGGATCTGGAGGATTAATACAAGCCCCAAAAATCAAAATTTTCTTGCGGGGTATTTGTCAAAATGCACTACCCACTAAGGGAATTTTACTAAAGAGAAACATAGTCGGAGATGTTACCTGCGATTTGTAGAAACTTACTCTGTCTCTGGACCAATCGAGTATGGACGGATCCTGCACTTAAGATTCAAATTATACCTCAAGGCCTGACTCGAATGGAAGATTGGTTGCTTAATTCAAGTCAATACCTCGGTAAGCTTCGATTTTTTGGTCAGTATCCTTTGGCAAGTTTGGAAATCCAGGAACAACTTTGTCTTCAAAAAGCGAAAACCAGAGAGCCAAAGCACCTGATTATAACGGCCATGGCAGAGCATCAATTCATTGTCCACTGGGCTAAGAAGAAGGAAAAAAATCTGGAGTCGAGGCTAACTCACCTCAAATCTGGAAGTGCCAGGTAGAAGGAACACTTGAAATCAACACTGATGCCTCCTTTGTGGAAGCTTCGACTATGGTCGAAGAAGAAGGAAGAGGAGGAGGAGGAGGAGGAGTTGACCCAAATAAGAAGGTACAAGGCAAGTTGGGATTGGCTAATTATGCAGAGAGTCTGGTCGGGACCAACTTACAAGAATTGGTCAATAAAAATATTGCAAAATCACTCCAGCCTGCGAAGTTGATAATGCAGTTTTATTTTTTCACACCTAATGCATAAAATAAGGTTCATCAGTGCAATAATACAATTCAACGACCAGTTTGCAAGAATTGGTCAATGAAAACATTGCAACGTCACTCCACCCTGCGAAGTTGATAATGCATTTTTTTTTCTCACATCTAATGCATAAAATAAGGTTCATCTCACACAACGCCTACAGCATCACGTATAATTCATTGGCAATTCCAAGTCAACGAAAACATTTGGGATTCCTGCCTCACAATTGGTTGTCTAATTCTCCATGCCCACCCACCGGGGAGATCGCCAAGAGGAAGCCCAAGTCTAAGCCTGTCAACATATTCAGTTGGACCAACATTCACTCAAAAGCTTAAGCTAATGAGTTATATGGGCCAATAGAGATATATTAACTGCTTCACATCATATCAATTCTCCGATGCGAGACTTCTTTAACACAACTCACACGTGCATCCAGATGGTAAAGTGACCCAGCATGGTTCTAAATATCCCTTCCAATGTTTGTTGACGTTAGGATATGACGTGAATTCAAATCAATATTATCCAAATAAATGTTTGATTTGCAGGATTAAAAATAAAAATAAACCCTGAAAATAACACAACGCCTCTTTCCCATGATTTTGAGGATGCCCACGAGGACGCCTTCTCCTTCTGGCAAGTAGTAGAGCACATTACAAAATCACAAGTCTCAGAAAACTAGGCTCTTCAATCGAGCAATTGATGGATCGATTTTCTACCTAGCTGACAGCCTTGAAGAATCAATCTCTCTAGTGATAGATACCCAGAGAAATCAGGAGTCATGGTTAACCGGCAGCTTCTTGTGAGGTTCAAAACTCGGTTTCCATGCACTCTGCAACAGATATATAAGAGAATGTAGCAAATGAGATGACATAATAGTTGTACTAGTTTTAACCTACTTAAAGTTATGTACTACCTTCATATGTTTCCATCCTACCCAGTCATTAGTAATTTGGCTCTGCATGGGAGTTTTTTGTTTTCAGGTAAAACAAAAAACTCGGATCAGGCCTCCTCCTTCAGCACATCCGAAGGGTTCACCCACTACAACATCGGTGATTTACTTCCACCAGTCAACCGGCAATAGAAGCCACCTGAAATGCACTATAGTATTGTGTTTCTGCTTAATTCTACTACCATTGACAGCAAGATATTCAGCCGCTTTCGACAGACATATCATTACAGGTTTCCTTGATGATTTGTCATTGCCAAAACATGGTTGTTTCTAGCAATCCATAGAGAACACAGTCACATAAGGAATAGAATACGCCACGGAATAGCAGGATTTTCACGCAATTGCTTTGATCGGACATTTGATTTAATCCAATCTTTGATAGGCAGCTTAAATGAGCAAGACATGCCTCTAGGACACCAAGTTCATTCCAGAATCTTTTGGCAACCACACAATTTCTCAGAATATGCTTAGGATCTTTCTCTTCGCTGTTAAATTGAGAGCAAACTATGTCTACATTCATACCTCTATGAGCCAGCATGGATTTAGCAGCAATGCTATTATTAATAACAAGCCACGTAAAAGGCTTAATTCTAGGAGTAGTATTAGCTAGTGGTGGCCACGGGCCGATTTGGGCCTGGAACCGACCCGGGTCAAACTAGGAACCGGCCTGGCCCATACGGGCAGGTTCCGGGTAACGATTTTTATGAACCGGGTGGAGGAACCGTCGGTTCGACCGGTTCTGAACTGGCGGTTCGGAACCGGCTTATAGCCGTTGCCGAACCGGTCACAATTTGATCGTTGCAAGGTAACGGTCAACATTTTGACTGTTGCCTTGCAACGGCCATTTGGCCAATTTAATATTTTTTTTATTAAATAAATCTATCCTAAATTCTATAAATATCCCTTTTCATCTTTCATTTTTTCTCACAAATTGTCACAAATTCTCTCAAATTCTGTCAAATTTTCTCAAATCTGCGACTTTGTCAATTTTCTGAATTCGCTTTCAGCTCAATTCTCTCAAAAAATGGCAAGTGGAAGCAGAGGTAGTAGCAGAGGAAAGAGCCCGATGAGCTCGATGGGGGAATCCGATCATCCTCATGATTCTCGTGATTTTTCATATTGGGGAGACGATGTTGTTGATATCAATATTATTTCTAACGTCGAGCACGTCCCAACGCAAGAAAGTCTGCATCCCTCCTCCTACCAGTGTCAAAGAAATGTCAACAACAAAGGAGCTGGAACGGGAGGGTACATCCGACATATGGGAGCACTTCACGAAGGAATATTTAGGCGGAAACAAGTATGAGGTAAAATGTAAATATTATGGGGCAACATACAAATTTACAGGTGGAGGCGGCTATGGAACATTTAAATGGCATCTGAGGTCGAAACATCCAACGCAAGCATGGATCGACACCAGCCAACAATAAATTTTCGGGTACGCCAATTTTGACGCTTCTCCTTTATTTCGTTACAATGAAAAAGTTTATAAATAAGAATTAGCTAGATTTGCTGCCGTTGAACATTTATCATTTAATTTTGTTGAAAAAGTTGGTTTTAATCATTTTATACAAGCCGCATGTACTCCACAAGCAAAACCCGTTTCGAGAAATATGCTTAAACGCCAAATTTTTTATATTTATAAAAGAGAAAAAGAAGATTTGAATTTTTTTATTTATGAATTTCAATAGATGTGTGCATATAGGTAGCGACATTTGGAGTGATCCTTGGAAAACTCATTCTTATATAGCTATTACATGTCATTGGATAAGCGATGATTGGAACATTCAAAAAAGAGTTATTGCATTTCGAGTTTTTGATGACAGACATACGTCAGTTAATATTTATAAAATAATTATGCAAGTTTTAGAAGAATATTTTTTGATTAATAAAATTTTTTCAGTTGGTTTTGATAATGCCGCGGCAAATACCGCTTCCATTCCCGAGTTAGAAAATATTTGCAAACTCGCTTTTGGTGGATAATTTTTTCACGTTAGATGTGCTTGCCATGTTTTAAATTTATGTGTATAAGATGGTTTACAAACTCTTGATGTTTTTCTCAACCTAATAAAGACAGCAATTCAATTTTTATGGAGACTTCATCAAATTATGAAAGAATGGGGAAAATTTTGTAAAGCAAATAGAAGAAGACCAAAAAGGTTTCTAAGAGATGTTCCAACTCGTTAAAATGCTACGTACGAGTTGCTTAATCAATCTTTTGCATATAAATATTTATTATGTATGTTTATTTCGAAAAATATTTCTCAAATTAATTTATTCCCACAAGAGTTGGATATTTTAAAAAAAATTTAGATCTTTTAAAAGTTTTTAATGATGCAACTTATACTTTATCCGGTGTTTATTATCCTAATACGCATTTATTTTTAATAGAGTGTGTTAATATTGCTGGTATTTTTGAAGAAAATGAAAAAGATGATTAATTAGGTCTGACTATTATGGCAATGCGAACGAAATGGCTGTATTATTATAGCGAAATTCCTCTTATTTATTTGGTTGCTTGTGTTTTCGATCCACATACCAAATTAGATGGTTTAGGTGATGATTTGAATACGTATTATGACTGTTTACATTTGATTGAATTTATAGATATTAGAACTATACAAACAGTAGTTAAAAATGCAATAGTAAAAATGTATAATGAATTTTCTAGTAGATATAATGTAGGTGATAGTGGATCTTCCCAACCTAGTGACGTACAAAGCGGAGACCTAGGTAGAATTAGTAGATGGTACAAAATGCTGATGAATAGGCAAAAAAGACAAAAGGGAGCAACATGAAATATTTTCGAAGTAGAGACCTATTTAACCACTTTTTTTGAGTTTAGTGAATTCGAAGGCGGTACAGATTTCAAAATTCTAGAGTGGTGGAAGAGGCATTCAACCCAATTTTCAATTCTCGCTCTCATCGCAAGATAGGTTTTAGCAACCTCTTGTTCAACAGTTGCGGTTGAACAAGTATTTAGCGCTGGAGGCAACATTTTGGACGAACGACGTTCAAGATTAGCTCCGGAATCGGTGGAGGCTCAAGCTTGTGTCGATGATTGGACAAAGGCTCAACATCGACAACAAGAGATGGATCGCAGCAATGAAGCCGAATTCTTCGATGATGGAGATACCACCGCTACGGGTACCGGTACCGGAACCGGCGAAACCGGTAGCGACGATTGACGATGAGGTAAGTATGGGATTATCAAAGGTAAAAGAACTACATGGACTTTGATTCTTCGATCCCAAGAAGATATGTAGGCGCTTAATGATAATTCATTAAGTTCAAGCCCCTTCCGTTTCCCTTTTTTTTCCCTCAAATTTGATTACAATTTACAATTTGATTACAATTTGTATTTGATAATTTCATATTTTTTTATTTATAATTAATTATTTAAAAATTAAATTTGAAAATCAGAACCGGAATCGGAATTGGAACCGGAACCGACCGGTTCTATTTCGATTTTGAATTGGAACCAGGCCTTGAACCGGCCCAGAACTGTCTGTTCAAAATCGGAACTGGAATCGGCCCTTAAGGTTCCGGTTCATAGTGGCCATGAACTGGAACCGTGGCCACCACTAGTATCAGTCTTGCACACCCATGTCCAATTTTCATTACTACTCTGAAGGGAATTTTTGCCTGCTGCAATTCCATGCGTAGAATTCAAACAAAACCATTTTTCGTAAACAACATACCTGATGTTCTTGATTTTCCCTGCCGCAAATAGGAACATCAATAACAATTCTTCAGGTAATCAAGGAATATCAAAGGGAATTCTTGTATAGTACCCAGCCCCCACTCGAGCCGCTCCCAGTGATTCAACCCTTGACTCATAACTCCTCCTCTTCCCTAGCAAGAGGACCTTCAACAAGGCTGTGAAGAACATCAAGGCCACTCCAATTCTGTTTCCACATACTGACATCAGACTCAGAGTCAATAAAAAATCCGATGCCTTCTTGAAAAACTTGATCCCCCACAACCAATGCTTTCAAGCACTAATTTTTCATAGGATTAATACCACGAAAAACCTCAAACTGTACACTTGTGATAAATTTATCTCAAATTATTTTTTTGACCATAAAAACCTCAAACTGATACACCTGTAACAAATTTACCCCAAACTATTTTTCGACCACAAAAGCCCCCAAATTGATACATTTGTGACAAATTTATCCCAAACTAATTATTTTGACCACCAAAAATCCAAAACTGGTACACATATGACAAATTTACCCTCCGTTAGATTTCGTTAAATTAGATTAATACCACGAAAAATCCTAAATTGATACACCTGTTACAAATAAAAGGTAAAAACCCCAAACGTGTACATCCGGCAATTGCCATGTGTCATCAAACTCAACAATTTGACGATAAAATTTAACGGAAACTAACTGAGGGTAAATTTATCACAGGTATACCAGTTTGGGGTAAATTTGTCAAAGGTGTACTAGTTTAGGATTTTTGGTGGTAAAAAAAATAGTTTGGGGTAAATTTGTCATAGGTGTACCAGTTTGGGGTTTTTCATGGTATTAACCATTTTTGATAATATCCCTAAAATCTTTATAAAAAAAAAAAACCAAACGGGAGGAAGGGTTCCTCTTCCTGCCCAAACATGTGATTCAATCTTCATCTTTCTTCATTTTTCTCTAGAATCCATGCTCTTAATCCCCTTCTAAGCTCCTTGTGGGGTGTTCCTGTCGCGACCTAAAATTCGGGAAATTCTAGGTTAATGGATTACTAGATTAATTAAATAATTAACTAACCTAGTCCGAGCTCTCCCAAGCTCTACCAATTCGCAACTTAGGTTTATGTTCAAATGATTTAAATTTTGGAGTCGCCACTAATCTTTTCTTGGTAGGTAGATTAGATACCTAAATAAAGTATCGGGAGAATACTTTATTTTCTGCTAACCAGAGATTTAAAGTTCGGGGACTTGATTATGTTAATTTTCCAACTAACACCCTTTCGGTACCATTCTTGTGAAGATTTGTTGAACTGGCAAATTCAATTGATTCAATTTGAAGACCAAGGTGCAATTATATTTTTTGGGTTTTCTTGATTTAATGCATACTATGCAAATGCATGAATGCAACTATGATGTGAAACTATATGACGAGGAAATAATCATGCATGATGACTCTCGAAAAGAAATCAAATTTTAATGTAAGAAAAATATGAATTCTAGCCTAAATGACATGCGACATGATTTTTAACGTATATGACATGAATAATGATGATATTGAGAAAATGGGTTTTGATGCACATAAATATGAATTATAAATTATATGGTATGAAATATGGACTATACTAATGATATGAAAATGCATGGATGATGAGACACAATGCATGACATGCGAAAATTTGCATGAGTACTCTAGCCTAAATGTCATGACATGAAGCAATGCATGAATGTCAGATCAAACATGATATGATGAAACATAATATAATGACGTGCAAAGATGGATGCTACATTAAATGACATGCAAAATGACATGGTAAAGCAATGCATGATAACTAAACTATATGATATGCACATGAATGAAATTTTTTTTTGGTATTTTTTATGTTATTTATGAAAAAAAGGGAATCAAATACTAATATAATGAACATTGAGCATAGTACACCTTAATATCCGCAATTTTCGATGAATTCGCTTCGTACCTAAAGTTTAGGGTCAGAAGGGAATTTATTCACATCGTACCCCGGGGGTGGGGTCGGATGGTGAATTTAAATATCATGAAATTGGTCGGTCCGGTCCCAAAGTTATGGGATGAGACGGACAATTTTATTGTGCGGATGGCGTCGTACTTCAAAGGTGAAGTCGGATGGCCATGCACAAATTCCGAGGGACAAAGGCACAAGGGAGCATGTACTATACTCAAGGTGGATTATAAAAATATTTGATTTAGACTATAATATATAAAAACAACAACGCACTTTTCGGCCAACTAGGGGGATTGCCGAATTTTAAAGGGGATAGGCCCCTATCCACAAAGGATTTCACATTTTGTTAAAATTTGAAAGATTATCTCTTAGGATTTTAGAATGATTAAGATAATTTACCAAATTTTAAAAGATATGATCAATTAAGACCAAAGCTTATCCGATATCCTCAAGATATGATTATATATGCACAATATCTTTATGATTTCAAATTATTTGAAAATCGAATCACAAAAGATATTCAATGTTCCGACAATTCCACCCAAAATCGAAAATATCCCCCATATCCACAGAATCAACTTCAAGTTTCGAGAACTCAGATTGGGCATCCCATATCAGTTTCGAAAATTTAAGAATCTTGCTGATTAAGTGCTACGTTTTTTTTGTGTTTGCTCAGACTCATGATTATCCAATTAACTTGTTAGATTGTGCAAAGCAAAACACAAGTTGACCAAGATAAACCTCCATGACAGTTTAAGCCTCAGCAAAATCCGTATCTCAACCGAAACATATACAATTTCCCGAACATTGCATGAACATGAGGGAGCATCCGAATTCTCAAATCAGATTGGTCTTTTCTTACGAGCAATCAAACAAGATTGAATTTTTGACGAAAAAAGTATTCTCTTTTAGCAAAAGAAAATCAATCAATGTTCAATCAACAACATTAGTAATGAAAACATGTTGATATCAACAATTAGGATGATCATTACCTAACTTTGACGAGATCGTTGAATTCGTGTTCCTCAAGCCGCCGATGATAAGCTTAATGACGGACTGGACAGCGCTTGGATTTGCTTCTGATGGCACCAAATCAGCAGTTAATCGACACCGAACAACAGCTAATCGATCACCGAACCACAGAGACTTCGCAGACCAAATTTCAGATCAAGCGAGTACCGGACAGCCACTAGAACGCGCCGAAAACAGCATGCAATTTGTTTTCATCGCAGCAGCGAAACAGTAGCGAAAGAAAAAAAAAACAAAGTTGACCATGAACAATAGCACAAACCGCCCAGCAGACTTTGAATCGTTGACTGACCAACCGGTGTAGACCACTTGCACGCCAGTAGGAAGCAAGAACAGCCCACGTGCAATAGCGGCAGGAGGAATCAAGGCAATTTCGCTAGAGGGCCTCGGCTGAACCTCTCTTTCTTCCTCATGTATTCTCGTGTCGCCCTCTGCTATTCTGAAATTTTTTGAACCCAATTGCCGGCCCTGAACCGTGTGTCTTAAGTTAGTTTATATAGATATAAACTAAACCTAGTCCTAGTAAGATTGATCATAGACCGTAGGATTAGGCTTGGGTTGTAGGATTAGATTAGGACCGTTAGATTAAAAAATCTGATATTCAAGAGTCCTATATCCTAAAATACTATGTAATTTTCGACCAAATAAGGATGTGCATGGGCTTGGCTGAGGACTCTCCCCTTTTACTAACTCAAGTTCGCACGGGCCGAATCTTAATTAAAGTTCAGTGAGGCCCCTTTCTTCAAGGAATTTTCGACTGGCATGTCTCCCAAATGCCGAAAACATTTTGTCAATTTTAGTCCAAATCGCCTGATAGATTAAGCTCAAATCCTCCTCCGCCGATCCAATTTAGTATGCAAAATGCAATGCAATGCAGAGAAAATAAAATATGCAATGCATGAGGAAATATTTTTGGCGAGAATTAATTCTCATTTTATAAATGATTTAAAGAAAAAATCAAAATTTAGGTGTCAACAGTTCCTAATATCGTTGAACAACCACGGGCCAAATTATGACTTGCGTTTTTGACTTTGCAGACTCAAAAATAGTGACAAAATGCTCTTCTTGCATTGCAGTGACAGTGCGACTGAAGATTGGATAAGGCGGTCCTCTTTTGTTCCTGGACAAATCCTAGCTTCCTATATGCAAATGAAGATTTGTGCTCCTCTGTTTCTCTGTTTGAAGAGATTGTCCATCTTGAAGATGTTACTTAGTGGGTTGTTGCTGCATGGCTGGTTTTTCAATCTGCATAAGTATGTACTTGTCTACTCGGAAACTACAGCAACTACGACGTGACTAATTGTGAATATGCTGATATCAACCTATATTAACGCAGCCGAACATGTTGGTAGAGATTTTTATGTGTGATTTTGAAGAGTTATGTGTTGAATTGATGATGTTCAGGTTGTTTCTTCTGCATCGATGTGAACATTGAATCTTGACTAGGTTGTTTCTTTGTCGAAAGGAAAGAAACATGAAATGCAATGACTTTAGGCACATCAGTTCTTCGGCACTTGCCTCCCGTAATCTAAACTGCAGTCGTCACTTCTTTATGGCCTTCACTTTATTGCTCTGTTTTCGTTCTTCTGGAAAGACTATGTCATTGTAATCTATTTCTGAAGATTGTAGAAGGCATGTGATGGCGGTCCGCCATAAACCTTCTTGGACATAGATCATCAGGCAGTTGTCTCTGCTGGAAATATGATTAGAATCGATTTTGGTGATCATCTTATCGGACAACTGCATTGCCAAAAAACTTTCCCTTTATAACTCTTCCCTCGTTGGAAGCTTTACTCTCTTCCCTGTGCTCGGAGCTATTTTCGGGCACTCTTAGCTTAGTTAGCCCACTTCACGTGAGCCGTATCAGTCAATTTGCATGTAAAACATGTGTTATCGTCTAATTTAGGTCATATTTATCGGTATTTTGGCAGTTTATTTGTGAAATATGGCAAAATGCTTTGTCTTATGTTCAAATTTACCCTGTAGTTATCAACTATAAAGTCGCATCGGACTTTGTTCTCGTCGATCATAAAATAATTGCAGAACAGATTTAGGATTTTAATCATAAGATCTACCAAAAAATCTTCACTTAGGAATATTTACTTATGTGACCTACAGCGGATTATAACCATTTAAAAATTTATTGTTTTCCATCAGTAGATAATTTTTATTTCTTTATTTACTATTAGTACGTTTTAATTTTATCGTATTCGGACATTTGTAAAGCATGTAATATGATTCTTTTTGTGATGATCGATAATTTTTCGTTAATCCTCCAAAACAGTGGTCTTGTAGCGACAAAAGGTTTTTCTATATTGTTCAACTCCTAGTAAGTATCGTGCTGATTTAAGTACTATTTATCTAGTTTGTTTGTTACATATGGGATGTGAAGTTATTTATTATTATCGTTAGAGATTTTTTACGAGTGAAATATGATGAAATATTTTTTCATAATTTGTATACATGTAACTCTTCAAGCATAAAGGCCATCAATTACTTTGTTATGCCTGAAAAATTGGTATATATACAAATTTTTAGTCATAAAACTCGTCAATTCCTCAATTTGTTCCTTAGTTTTGAAAAATCACGAGCCATATGTTGAGTGACCTTCAAAACTAAAGTATGGGGTCGAGCTCGCACGCAAATATACCATGTGGCGCAACATCACGCGAGCTTTACTCACTTTTATATATATTCCTAAGAAATGTTTGTATGTTGCACGGATGGACACGTATGGACGATTATATTTTTTGGTCTGACGAAAAATCGATTGAAATATTGATCTTTAAAGAATTCAGTTAATCCATACAAAATTGAAGATTTAAAAAAAATCATATTTTGTTCTCATAAATGGAAAACTGATGAGATTCTACGTCGCATTTAGTTGTATTTACCTGCCATTATGCATGTATATTGTAATGTCTATTAGAACTATGAAGAATATCTCATGTTTCGATATTTTGTTAACTATCCATATTACATTACCGTTTCTAGAAATACCACAAAATTTCCAGATGAATTTACAACCATTGAACTTTTATTAGGTCCAGTTTCACGTGGCTCAATCTCGCGCGCTCTTTACTTACTTGACGCATGATGTAATTATCTTCATTTGTTCACTTACATGGTTCGTGAAAGGGAGTCGAGAGAAAAGAGATCTCATGTGTATCGAAAATCCAGGTACGTAGGATATCTTCTAATACAATTTTCAAATTGTATCCTTGAAATCAAACTCATAATCTTTCGGTCTGGCGAGGCAAATCTAGAGTAGTTACAAAAATTTTGCGTATCCGTGCTGTTGAAATAACATTCGCTTCAAATTATCGTCCATTTCCGGGTCATCGTAGTCCTCACTTGTTTCTATCTTCCATGCTAGCAGATTGTCCAACATTTCACGCCCAGAAAGATCCACCACAGGTGTAGCAATGACATACAGTTCTGATAGGTTCTTCAAATTGGAGATATCAAGTGTGGTAAGCGACCGACAGCCTACAACATGAAGCTTTGAGACGCTCGAGGGAATCTGCGGAATGCATCCCAGACCGTGGCAATAATAAAGATGAAGAGACTTCAAGTGAGGAAGCGCACCTAACTCAGGAGACAGGTTAGTCATGTGTGAGATCGCCAGTGTCAAGACTTCCAATTTGGATAGCCTCCCAATCCACCAAGGCATGGGATCTTGCAGTTGCACCAACTCAGATGGGCTAGAGATATCAGAAACTCCCATCCACAGTAACAGTCGTTTCAGATTGATCAGGCTTGAAAGATCAGGAATTATTATCAAATTTGGATGTATGATTGTCAGAGAAGTCAAGCTTACGGGAAGTTTAGGCAGGGCAGAGAAACATCGTGACGCTCTGGTGCTCGATAAATTCAACTCTTTCAGATTCTCCAGACTTTCCATAGAGTCGGGGAGCTCTGTGATTCCCGTTTCCAATAGATCCAACTGAGTCAATGATCGTAACTCAATAATGGAGTGTGGAAGTCTGCCTATTTCCAAGCATCCATTCAATGATAAGCTTTCAAGGTTTGTCAGCGCTCCAATGGAGTTGGGTAGGTGAGTAATTTCTGTATGGTCCAATGAAAGCTTCAACAACGAAGTAAGACAATTGACTGAATCCCCTGCTTTTGCTGACAGTGAAATCTGAGCAAGACGATTCTCCAGGTTCTCCGCACTACACCAATCAGGAAATTCTCGTATGGAAGTCCCATCGAGGAGAAGGTCTATGAGAGCTGACGGTGAAAGAACAAGAGGATTCTCCAGGTTCTCCGTACCCCACCAATCAGGAATTTCTCGTATGGAAGTCCCATCGAGGAGAAGTTCTGTGAGAGCTGGCAGTTCACCCAACGCTTGTGGTAGATGGCGGAGTTCACGACAGAAGTTCAAGTTCAAGAAAACCAAGTGCTCCAATAGACCAATCGACGAGTCGATTTCAGCCAATCTTTCACACTCTTCGAGAATCAATCTCTCCAACTTTAAGAAACCGGAGAAATCAGGAGTCTTGATCAAGTGCTCACACCCCGAAAGGTTAAGAACTTTTAATTTCTCTGCTCTCTGCAACACAGTAAAATAACTCAGTAAATTTGCTACACCAAGAAAACATATGCACCGATAGAAAACTTCTCTAGAGGTGAGGGTACCTTAATATGTCTCCATCCGTCCCAATCATGAGTGATTTTACTCCTTGAAAAATCAAGAATGACTAAATTACACACCGAAAATTTTCTTATCTTGAGTATTCGCTGAGGGAAATTATGCCAAGAGAGCCATCTTAAATTTGGAAGGAGTTGGTCGCACAGCAAAAAGTCCATAGGCGACGTGGTCAAGTTATGCCAAAGAAGGGTAGCTTGGGAGAGAAAACCGTTGGCATCGTCATAAGCAAGGGGTCGGCTATCAACATCAAGGAACCTTACATTTGGTAGTGCTGCAAATCCTTCAAGAGTGAAATGATACTCTGACCAATCCTCAAACTTCAAACAGAGGGCTTCGAGATTCTCATTTCTCTAAATGAGCAAACAAGAAAATTAATGAAAAAGGAGGAGGCGGTTAGCTAATTAAGAGAAAAATGTAGGGTCTTCTTTGAATTTAAGGCAAAGTTTGTATGAAGATAATTTGGCGTATCTAAAGATGTTTAAGTTTGCTCTCACATCTGTTTTGAAAATTTAGTAATCTAACAAATGTTTGTGAAATATGTGGAGATTTTAAAACCGCGTATGTAGAATAAATTGTGATTGTTTTCATTGAGAGGAGAGCGCCCCTGATTACTAAAATGTAAAATTTCTCGTGCACATAGGAAATCGGACCTAGGATTTACCTTCTCCCTTCGTAGTATGTCCAACGCGTCATTGTGATTCCACAACCTACTTCGCTTATCTAATTCCCCCTGACTTTCTTGAAAAATAATTTCTCTACCAAGGTCTTTCAGCTGATCATGCATCCACAACTTATTATCTTCTCTAATTTTAATCAACGACATCAACTGAAGAGTTTCAAGACCTTCTGTTGGGCATAGACCACAGTCTTCCCACATGTATATTACCGTACTCTTATCATATCCATCGAAAAGACAAGCTATATCAAGAAATATTTGTCTCTGACTAGGATCTAGTACTTCATAACTTATCATCAATGTACTTCTGATTCTCCTGATGTCTCCTTTTTTCAACTTCATCAAGTAATCGTCCCACATTTCCTTTCTTTGTCCACGTAATGATAAAGTCGAACCCATAACCTCAAGAAGCAACGGAAGACCTTGGGCAATCTTCACGATTTCTCTGGATTGTTCTAATTTTTCAATTGGAGGGTGATCTCTTCTGAAAGCATGCTTGCTAAATAGCTGAAGGGATCTATGGGAATCCATTCCATCAACTAAATAAGTCAATTTTACTTCGAATGCACGGAGAACCATTGCATTTCTTGTGGTTATAAGTATATGGCTTCCACGACCAAAGCGACATCGCCTCCCCAAAAGTGCAGTTAGTTGACTCTTGTCATCGACGTCGTCAAGAAGAATAAGAAGTTTCTTACTAGAAAACCTCTCTTCAATCGTCCTCATTCCCTTCTCAACGCAATCAACACTTGGAAGTGTCTGATTTGAGAGATCTGAAATTAGTCGGTTTTGCAAATACACAAGTCCTTTCGAGTTTGAAGTATCTCTAACATCACCAAGGAAACAAGTGTAAGCAAACTCCCCAGAAAGCTGGTTGTAGACTACTTTGGCAAGAATAGTTTTTCCGATGCCACCCATTCCGTGGATTCCCACAATCTTTACATCATCCTTGTCGCTGCCTATCATCCCCAAAACCTCTTTCACACTGTCGTCAATACCAACCAAGAAGTCACAAACCACCAAATAAGCCTTCTTCAGCGCACTTAAAACCGTGGTAACGAGCTGTTTAACTAGTTGTCCTTCGTGCCTAACGAAAAAACAACGAGAATGGCCAAGGCAAAGTAGAAAAGTAAGTTAGAATAGACAAGCCGAAATTTATGACATCAGGAATTGACAGCAGTCTCTGGAAGCCAGAGGATGCAACAAGAAATGCTAACGGAAAATACTACATTCATTCAACAGAAGGAATAAAATTTTGGACTTGCTAGGCAGTGCTCAAACCTTGTGCAGAACTCGAACAGTGATGCAACCATCAAAGTATAGTAGGTGATCACTATATCTTGCGAATAAGAAAAAAAAGGGCTGATGATGTCTACGGGTACTTCTGATGTGTAAACAAGCTTCTCCTTCTCAAGAAAAGCTTTATCATTAGCATATAGTACACGTCTCAAGTGCTTTGAACCGTGATCCATTCATTTGCAGCACACCACGTAAGTTAATTCTGACGAATGTTAATATGTCTGCTCATTTCAATGACACAATCACATAAGTGCAACGGACTGTTGTATAGGTTGATAAGAAAGAGAGATACGATAAGATAATTAGGAACCTGTTAGCCACGTTTTCTATGTTCCATCCCTTTAACCCTCCAACCACATTGAGAGCAGCTCTCCACATTCCGATGGTCTCATCGTCCATTCGCTTCTTGTTTTCGTGCACAAGCAAGGCCTCGCCATAACACCCGGTTTGGTATCGAACCTCGGATGGTTCGACATAGTAAAAAATGGGCATGATTATCTGGCCCTTCCTTTTCCTACACTCCACCATCTTAGTCAGCTCCATAAGACACCATTTACTGGAAGCATAACTTTTGGACAAGATGGGTATGGAGATCTTCGATTGCTCAATCGCTCCCAGGAGATCCGGGCCGATCTCTTCACCGATGCGAAGATCTTCGTCGTCTCTGTACGTACGGACCCCTGCTTCTCTGAGACGGGTGTAGAGATGATCGGTGATGCCCTTGCGCGTGTCCGGTCCTCTAAAGCTCAAGAACACTTCATAGTCGCACCCTTCCATCGCAACCAGTTGCAGAGAAAATGAAGCACCAGACTCGCACCTGTTCAGCAAAAGCAGATTTCTGAGCTCTATGAAGCTGAAAGTTACTGGACATGCATAAATGTAATGTAAAACGCATTACGCGACAGTTGAATTTCCCCTTCAAAGATAATTGGAAGAAGATAACTAACAAACCAATGGTGCCTGGTAGGAAAAGTGAAGCCTCGTGTCAAAATTTCGACCTTTCACGAAAACTGGGGTGTCTATTCATACAGGACCGAGTTACCACCAGGTACCAAAAAGTTTTTCATTAAAGCTATAGTACAAGCACTTCCTCAATATGCCATGTCAGTTCCTAAAAATCCAGTTTCTATTCGCCGGAACATCGAAAAAAGGATACCAGATTTCTGGTGGAGACACAGTGAACAGAAACCTGGTTTGCTTTGGAAACAATGTGAGATTCCTAAACTTGGAATGGGCAATAGTGATTTGGGTTTTCGAGATTTATTATCCTTCAACAATGGGATGTGCGTATGATCCATTCTCCCTCCTCTTTATGGTGCCAATTATTAAAGGCCTTTATTTTCCTCATGGTGATTTCTGGGCTGCTGGAAAGGGAGATCGATCTTCGTGGCGTTGGCAAAGTCAACTGATAGGTAGAGAAGCGATCAATCCTCCTTTGAGATGGGCAGTAGTGAATGGAGAAAAAATCACTATAAGGGAAGCAAGGTGGCTGCCTAGAGGAGTAATTGGTGGTCCGGCGAACAGAGATGAACCTAAAAAGTTCTCTGATTTAATCGTTAGAGAAACATCAGCTTGGAATGAACAGCTTCTAACGAACCTGTTCGATGAGCAGATTACCAATGAAATCCTTACAATTACACTGGGTCCACAGTTAAAAAGAGGACAAGTTGGTTTGGACCAACACCAAGTCAGGGGAGTATACGGTCAAGAGCGGCTACATCAAAATCAGGGAGGAGATTGAACAGAAAACTAGAATCTCAGCGTGTATGACCTACCAGATTCCCCGAAAGTTATGGAAAAGGATCCGGAGGACTAATACAAGCCCCAAAATCAAAATTTTCTTGTGAGGTATTTGTCAAAACTTGCGATTTGTAAAAACGTGCTCTGCCCCTGGACCAGTCGAGTATGGACGGACCCTTCACTTAAGATTCAAATTATACCTCAAGGCCTGACTCGAATGGAAGATTGGTTGCTTAATTCAAGTCAATACCTCAGTAAGCTTCGATTTTTTGGCCAGTATCCTTTGGCAAGTTTGGAAATCCAGGAACAACTTTGTCTTCAGAAGCGAAAACCAGAGACCCAAAGCACCTGATTATAACAGCCATGGCAGAGCATCAATTCATTGTCCACTGGGCTAAGAAGAAGGAAAAAAATCTGGAGTCGAGACTAACTCACCTCAGATCTGGAGTTTACCCAAATAAGAAGGTACAAGGAAAGTTGGGATTGGCTAATTATGCAGAAGAGAGTCCGGGACCAGTTTGCAAGAATTGGTCAATAAAAATATTGCAACATCACTCCAACTTGCGAAGTTGATAATGCAGTTTTATTTTTTCATACCTAATGCATAAAATAAGGTTCATCTGTGCAATAATACAATTCAACGACCAGTTTGCAAGAATTGGTCAATGAAAACATTGCAACGTCACTCCAGCCTGCGAAGTTGATAATGCATTTTTTTTTTCTCACATCTAATGCATAAAATAAGGGTCATCTCACACAACGCCTACAGCATAACATATAATTCATTGGCCATTCCAAGTCAACGAAAACATTTGGGATTCCTGCCTCACAATTGGTTGTCTAATCCTCCATGCCCGCCCACCCACCCACCGGGAAGATCGCCAAGAGGGAGCCCAAGTCCAAGCCTGTCAACATATTCAGTTGGACCAACATTCACTAAAAACTTTAAGCTAATGAGTTATATGGGCCAATCGAGATATATTAACTGCTTCACACCACATCAATTCTCCAATGCGAGACTTCTCTAACATAACTCACACGTGCATCCAGATGGTGAAGTGACCCAACATGGTTCTAAATATCCCTTCCCATGTTTGTTGACGTTAGGATATCCTAACGTGAATTCAAATCAATAATATCTAAAAGAATGTTTGATTTGTAGGATTAAAATTAAAAATAAACCCTAAAAATAACACAACGCCTCTTGTGACGTCCCGAACTTTCAAAACTTATTAAATGAATGATATTGAACTGTTGAAAATTTAGTGACATTTATCGGACGCGGAATCATTCAATCTGGAAGACTGATCGATGACTGAAGCGTAGATAATTGTAGTTTATTTAGTTCAATCGCGTCGTAGATAATTCTCGCCGAATTCCTTCGCGCCCGCGCACGACCCTGAACCAAATATCCTAAACAAGTCCTGATTTGTTAGATTACCGAAATACCCTCAGATATTATTCATATACGCTAAAAAAAATTAATACCGATTGACCCGTGGGCCCCACCTCATAAATGCAAGTCAAATATCCCTTTTTGACTTTTGACTTTGGCAAAATTACCAAAATGCCCCCCAAGACCCTTTTCTCTCTCCTCATTCTCTCTCTCCTCTCACTCTCTTGCTCCTCTCTTGAATCCCACGGCAGCTCCCCCTCTCCCTCACGTTCATCTTCATCTTCACCATCACCATCTTCATCTTCTTCTTGGCTTGAACCTAGCCACCACCGCCGTTCGCTGGACCGCCGACCACCCCCACCGCTCACGCCGCGCCGCCGTCCGCCGCCCCGCAGCCGTGCGCGGCGCCAACCGAGCCCCGTTCCGCCCAAATCGCCTCTGTCCAGCCGCTGTTCGGCCACCGTCCAATCGCTGCCGCCGCCCAGCAGAGCCGCCGGAGCCCCTGCCGTGCCGCTAGTGCAGCCGCGCCGCCTCGCCGAGCCCTCCGCCTGCTTACCGAGTCCGTCGTCGTCGTTTTGCCGCGAGACCAGCCGCTATCCAGCCCCTATTCGCTGTTGTTCATGCATCGTCGTCGCAAACCACGATCGTCGTGGTTGCGTCCGGATCGTCGAGACGAGTTCGTGGGACCACTGCCGAAAATTTCGCCGCCGCTGCCACCGCCACCGGAAACCGCTGCCGTCGCCCGCCGCCGGTCGCCGCCGACCGTCGCCCTCCGCCGGTCGCCGCCGACCGTCGCCCGCCGCCGGTCGCCGCCGACCGTCGCCACCCGTGTCGAAGTAAGTTAACCCCTAATCCCTGATTAGATTGTTAATTTCACTTAGTAGTTTAATTAGATAGTTACCGTAGATAATTAGCTAGTTACCGTGGTTAGATGGTTAACTGTGGTTCGGTTAAATAGTTACTATGGTTAGTGGATAGTTACCGTGGTAGATTAATTAATTGCTGTGGCTAGTTGAATTAATCATTGTTAGGTGGAATAGTTACCATGATTAATTGCCTGTTTTATTGTGCCTAATATTTATTGGTGTCTGATCATGGATCGGACTGAGTATTGATTGCGCTTAATTGCTGAATGATCATACTAGTGTCAAGATGCCATGTTTAACTGGAATTGAATATTCGCGTGACCAATTGTGGTTTTGAACATGAAAATGGCCGCAGGCCGGGTTTTGATCATGATGTGAATGTGATTGTATTGGGAATAAGAATCGGCTTGAGTGTCTGTGACGAATGTGGGGGTCACATGATGGCTTTGATTGTGTCACCCTAACGTAACTGGGGACACGAGCGATACCCTTGTTGGCATGAGTCGCTGCCTAATAAGTCTGTGAGCCGGCGACGTACAGTCCGGGATTCCACGGCTTATTGGTTGCCTGTCAGTCCGTGCCGGCGACGGATAGTTCGGATTACCACGGTTGATTAGATGACGGTCGCAACTTGTGTTGGTCCGTAGTCCCTTCTGGAATTATTCATAGTATGTTCGCCTTAGGGAATTTGAGGGAGCTATCGGATGTCGTCGCTGTAACGTAGTAGGATGACGCCCGGTTAACCCGGAAGAGTACTAGCGTGAGGCTGTACTGTGGCAAGAGTGGAGTATCTCTTGGCCTGTGATGACCGGAACACGCTTGTTGCATTGTGCATGGTTTATGGCTGAGTGTTCTTGTTGAGTGATTGATTTGTTGTTTATTCCCTGCCATGATTTATCTATCGTATGGCTCAAGACGAGATATGTTGCATGTGGTTGTCTTTGGGATGTTAGGCTCAGTTCGCTAGATTTGTTGGACTGCTTGGGTGAATCAACGTCCTAGTTGGACTTAGGCGTTGACTCGTTGAAATTCATATTTCATATGCTTTGGATGATCGCCTTTTAGGTCCTCGTAATGGCAGTGCACCACGTTAGGTTCGGTGTTCCTATTGACCAAACCAAGGTCCTTCATTATCGTCATGTCACTAATTCTGACGATCTTTGGGAACAACATGTGACGATCGTCTGGGTCGATGAGGGGTTGCCACACTATGTGGCACACCTTTTCAAGGCCTGGTTCGTTCGTCAGGGTGGTGTTCTCATCGGACAGATTCGGGAGTTTGAGGTACCCTAGGTGCGGGGCCAGTCGTTCAAACGTGGGGCACGATGGATTTTGATATGCTGGATAGGGAGGTCGAGGACCCGAGTCCGAGTTCTGGTGAGGAGGACCCTGATTCGTCGCCTGGATATTAAGGTTGACCCGGTGTCGTTAACACGCAGTGCGAGTTGTGCTGTGGAGGAGCTTTTTGGAGGCCGCCTTGTTGATAGCTGGTAGTGTAGTAGTGTGTATCGGCAGTAGTGCGCCCCTGACCCGACCCGGTATCTTTTTGTGGGTCTTAGGGATCGATCCGAAGATGGATTTGTGTAGTAGATATTTTCTTATGGACTAATCATGTTTATAAATAAAAAGGTTTGGTGTTGTTATTGTGATTGTATCTCCGGCTTTTCTATCCCCGTTGCATTATTGTTTGGGGTTGTTGTTGCTTCCGCCTGTGCATAATTATAAAATAAAAATGAAATGGGTCGATGACATGCCTGGATGTTATCCTTTGACCTGACATTTGGAAGGGATGTTCGCGCGCCCAGGGTTCGGGATGTGACATCCCAGCTTTGGTATCAGAGCATGGTTTGTGGAGTGATAAGGTGCATTGGGTTTGGGATAGTTAGTAGGATTGAAACCATGTGCTGGTGTTTTCTACTTGATTGTTGTGTAGTGGTAAATCTGAGTTCTCATTACGAGTTGCTTTGGTCGAGCATGAGTCTTTACGGTCCTACAGAATGAGCAGCCATAGTCGGAGAGCGCCTCGAGGTAGGGCAACTCAGGTGGATCCCGAAATGGTAAGGGATCGTGTCCCAAGAGTACCTAGAGAAATGGTAGCTCCAATTGTTCCTGAGGTGGTTGAGAACCACATTCCTGTAGCTCACAGAGGAAGGGCTGCCCGAGCTAGACCTAGAGTGGGTAGGGTGGATGAACCGGAAATGTCCGGAGGAGGGGTAGTTCATGCAGATCCCCGAGTGGATGGGATCCTGCAAGCCTTGGAAACCATGAGGAACCTGATGGAGCTGTAAATGAGGAACCAAACTGCAGCTGCCATTCCACATGAGGGTCCGTTAGCTGAAGACGGGATCCGCAGACTCACAGATTAGTAGAGCAATTTCTAAAGCTCAAACCGCCGAGGTTTTCAGGGAACTGGTGACTTGGAGACTGCAACCTCATGGATTGAGAATTTGGAGAAGGCCTTCGCCTTGTTAGGATGTTTTGAGGAGAAGAAAGTAATGCCGGCTGTCTACCAACTAACAGGGTAATGCTAGCTCATGGTGGAAGGCCACGCAAGGAAGTGTGTTTCCCGAGGGTGTGGTCTCGGAGTGGGGTGCCTTCGCGGAAGCCTTCAACGGAAAGTACTTCTCGGATTGTGCACGAGAGCAGAAGATGGATGAATTTCTACACCTTCGTCAGAATCTATCATCAGTGGACCAATATGATGCAAAGTTTGCCGAACTGTCCAAATATGCACCGAGGATAGTAGAAAACCCCGAGGATAGGGCGAGAAGGTTCCGAGATGGGTTGAAATCGGAGATCAAAAGCGTGTTAGTACCGTTCAACCTGAGAGACTACAATGAGCTGTATGAGAGAACTCAGTTGGTAGAAAGGGACGTTGCTGAAAGGGCAACCGCATCTAGACCGCGGTTCGCTCCTGCTATGAAGGATACCCGAAGGTTCGGTAAAGGACCAATGGTGGGTAATAGGTATCCCATTCCGTCTAACAGGAAGAACGCTGTTGGGAAGTCGACGTTTCGCCCTGACATCGTGTGCCCAATTTTCCAACAGAAGTATGGGTCTGCCTCGTGCCCAAGGAGGACAAGTGCTTGCTTTGGTTGTGGCAGGCATGGCCACCAAGTCAGAGATTGTCTTTAGAGACAGACGGGAGGACAGTTGCAGCAGGGAGGTCAAATGCGAGGGAATGTTCCGCAGAACTTTCAAAACCGACCGCCAGTACAGGGAAGGGTGTATGCTGTCACCCGCGAAGAGGCGAAAGATTCGCTGACCGTTTCAGGTATGGTCTTTCTGCATAACCAAGTAGCTTATGCTTTGTTTGATTCTAGAGCTTCCCACTCCTTTGTTGTTGAACAGTTCGTTAAGCTAGCTGGCATAAGTACAGAACCATTGAGATCGGTTTTTAGGATATCTACACCGCTTAAGGATAATGTTATGGCTGTAGTAGGATGTCCTGATTGTAGGCTGGTTGTAGATGGTCATGAGGGAAGGATAAATCTGGTTGTGCTAGCTATGTTTGATTTCGATATTATTATTGGTATAGAATGGCTTACTGGAAAAAAAAGCTGTTTTGGATTGTCATAGTAAGACTATCATGTTTAACCCATTGAATGAGGTTAGTTTCAAGTTTGTTGGGAACCGAGGGGGAACCTCAATCCCCTTAGTTTCGTCGCTGAAAGCGACTCGGTTGTTGGATGGTGGTTGCCAAGGTTATTTGGCGTATGCTATTAATGTGTTGGCTGGGGAGTTAAGGCTGGAGGATATTACGGTAGTAGTGAGTTACCTGACGTTTTTCCTAAGGAGTTGCCTGGCTTACCGCCTGAAAGGGAAATAGAGTTCGTGGTTGAGCTAGCCCCTGGTATAGAGCCAATCTTAAAGGCACCGTATCGGATAGCGTTGTCGGAGCTAAAGGAAATGAAGGTACAGATGTAGGAATTGTTGGATAAAGGATACATCCGTCCAAGTGCATCTCCGTGGGGAGCGCCTGTTTTGTTTGTGAGGAAAAAGGATGGATCACTTCGTCTGTGCATCGACTACCGTCAGCTCAACCAGGTGACAGTCAAGAACAAGTATCCGTTGCCAAGGATTGATGATCTGTTTGACCAACTTCAAGGGGCTTCGGTATTCTCCAAGATCGACCTAAGGATGGGATACCACCAGCTAAGGATAAAAAAGGAGGATATACCGAAGACGGCTTTTAGGACGCTCTATGGACACTATGAGTTCACAGTGATGCCGTTTGGTCTGACAAATGCCCCAGCTACTTTCATGGACTTGATGAACATGGTATTCAGTGAGTATTTGGACAAATTCGTCATAGTGTTTATTGGCGATATCTTGGTGTACTCTAAGAACCTTGAGGAACATGAGCAACACTTGAGGACAGTGTTAGAAACTCTTCGGGAACACCAGTTGTTTGCTAAGTTTAGCAAGTGCGAATTGTGGCTAGCTCGCATAGCCTTCCTTGGTCACATAATTTCTGGAGAAGGAATATCTATAGACCCAACCAAGATTGAAGCGGTCATGGATTGGCCGAGACCGATGTCAGTGACAGAAGTTTGGAGTTTCTTGGGTTTAGTAGGCTACTATAGACGTTTCGTAGAAAGGTTCTCCGTGATAGCCTTGCCACTGACACGCCTGTTGAAGAAGGACGAGAAATTTGAGTGGACAGATAAATGCGAGCGTAGTTTCCAAGAGCTTAAGCAGAAACTAACTACGACTCCTGTTTTGACAATATCATCTGGTCTTGGAGGTTATGAGATTTACAACGATGCATCCTTCAATGGACTAGGCTGTGTGCTTATGCAACATAGGAGAGTAGTCGCATACGCTTCTCGTCAGTTGAGACCGCACGAGTTGAATTATCTGACGCACGATCTAGAGTTAGCAGCGATCGTGTTTGCCCTTAAGATTTGGAGACACTACCCGGTAGGAGAAAGGTTCCAAGTCTACACCGATCATCAAAGTCTGAAGTATCTATTCTCTCATAATGAGCTGAACATGAGGCAGCGTGGTTGGATGGAACTTTTTAAGGATTATGATTGCGAGATCTTGTACCACCCAGGAAAGGCTAACAAAGTTGCTGATGCGCTAAGTCGAAAGTCGGCAATTGCCCAGTTGATGATCTGGGAGTGGCGCCTTTTGGAAGAGGTGCGAGACTTAGAGTTTAAGTTGGAGGTAGGCCGTCTGTCGAGTTTGATGGCTACGTTGAGAATCGAGCTGGAGGTGCAAGCAAGGATTAAGATATTGCAATCAACGGATCGTGCCATTCAGAAAATCCTTCAAGAGGGCTTAGAGAAGAGGAAAGAAGACTTTCAGGTAGCTGAGGATGGAATACTGAGGTTTCGAGGACGTTTGTGTGTGTCGGCTAATTTGAATCTTAGGGAAGAAATCTTGTCAGAAGCACATCGTAGTAGTTACAGTGTTCATCCGGGTAGTACAAAGATGTATTAGAATCTGAGGCAGTACTTTTGGTGGAGTGGCATGAAGGTTGACATAGCCAAGCATGTGGCGAAATGTCTAACGTGTCAACAAGTCAAAGCGCAGCATTGTAAACCTGGAGGATTGTTACAACCGCTTGAGATTTCAAAATGGAAGTGGGAGCACATCACGATGGACTTCATGACAAGTTTGCCGAGGAGCCAAAGGGGCCACGATTCAATTTGGGTCATAGTGGATAGATTGATGAAGTTTGCGCACTTCATTGCGGTGCGAAAGGATGTTTCTCTAGACAGGTTGGTAGATTTGTATGTGCGCCTGATAGTACGTCTGCATGGCGTGCCAGTAACGATCACGTCGGATCGTGATCCCAGGTTCACTTATACCTTTTGGAAAAGCTTACAGACTGCGTTGGGAACGAAGCTACAGTTTAGTACTGCTTATCATCCGCAGACGGATGGCCAGCCTGAAAGGACGATTCAGACACTTGAGGACATGGTGCGGGCATATGTGTTGGATTTCAAAGGCAACTGGGAAGAGCAGCTTCATTTGGTCGAATTCGCCTACAACAATAGCTATCAGCAGAGTATTAAGATGGCACCTTCCGAAGGGTTGTATGGCAGACCTTGTAGAACGCCAGTTTGTTGGGACGAGGTTGGTGAAAGGAAAATCACCGGTCCCGAGTTAGTACAATAGTCATTGGATATAGTCAAAATCATCAAAGAGAGGCTAAGGACAGCTCAGAGCCGTCAGAAGAGTTGCTCCGACAAGCGACGCAGACCGTTAGAGTTTCAAGTAGGCGATCATTTCTTTTTGAAGGTGTTGCCTATGAGAGGGACATCTCGTTTCGGCAAGAAGGGAACGTTGAGCCAGAGATATGTTGGGCCGTTCGAGATCTTAGGTACATGACGTATTCCATGTATCTATGTTGAGAAAGTATTGGCCCGATCCAACTCATGTGCCGAGTTTTGAAGAGATTGAAGTGGATGAACGTGTATCGTACGTAGAACGTCCGGTGAGGATTGAAGACACGAAAGAGCAGGTTCTGCGAAACAAGACAATCCCGTTGGTGAAGGTTGTTTGGCAACACCATGAGACCGAGGGAGCGACGTGGGAAAGTGAAGAGTCAATGAAGAGTCGGTATCCTTTTCTTTTTGAGGTGGTGTAATGTTTTAATTTCGAGGACGAAATTTCCCTAAGGGGGGAAAAGTTGTGACGTCCCAAAATTTCAAATCTTATTAAATGAATGATATTAGATTGTTGGAAATTTAGTGATATTTATCGGACGCGGAATCATTCAATCTGGAAGACTGTGATCGACGACTGAAGCGTAGATAATTGTAGTTCATTTAGTTCAGTCGCGCCGTAGATAATTCTCGCCGAATTCCTTCGCGCTCGCGCCCGACCCTGAACCAAATATCCTAAACTAGTCTTGATTTGTCAGATTACCGTAATACCCTCAGATATTATTCATATACGCCATAAATAATTAATAACGATTGACCCGTGGGCCCCACCTCATAAATGCAAGTCAAATATCCCTTTTTGACTTTTGACTTTGACAAAATTACCAAAATGCCCCCCAAGACCATTTTCTCTCTCCTCATTCTCTCTCTCTTCTCACTCTCTCTCCTCTCTTGAATCCCATGGCAGCCCCCCCACTCCCTCACGTTCATCTTCATCTTCACCATCACCATCACCATCTTCATCTTCTTCTTGGCTAGAACCTAGCCGCCACTGCCATTCACTGGACCGCCGACCGCCGCCGCCGCTCGCGCCGTGCCGCCGTCCGCCGCACCGTAGCCGCGCGCCGCGCCAACCGAGCCCCATGCCGCCCAAACTGCCTCTGTCCAGGTACTGTTCGGCCGCTGCCGCCGTCCAGCAGAGCCGCCAGAGCTCCTGCCGTGCTGCCGGTGCAGCTGCGCCGCCTCGCCGAGCCCTCCGCCCGCTCGCCGAGTCCGTCGTTGTCGTTTTTCCGCAAGACCAGCCGCTGTCCAGCCCTGGTTCACCGTCATCCGTGCGTCGTCGTCGCAAACCGTCACCGTGGTTGCATCCGGATCGTCGAGACGAGTCCGTGGGACCGCCGCCGGAAATTTCGCTGCCGCCGCCGCCCACCGCCGGTCGTCGCCCACCGTCGCCGCCCGTGTCGAAGTGAGACATCCCCTAATCCCTGATTATGATGTTAATTTCATTTAGTAGTTTAATTAGATAGTTACCGTAGCTGATTAGCTAGTTAGCGCAGTTAAATTAGATAGTTACCGTGGTTAGATAATTAACTGTGGTTAGGTTAAATAGTTACTATGGTTAGTGGATAGTTACCGTGGTAGATTAATTAATTGTTGTGGCTAGTTGAATTAATCATGATTAGGTGGAATAGTTACCATGGTTAATTGCTTGTTTTATTGTGCCTAATATTTATTGGTGTCTGATCGTGGATCGGACTGAGTGTTGATTGCGCTTAATTGCTGAATGATCACACTAGTGTCAAGATGCCATGTCTAACTGGAATTGAATATTCGCGTGACCAATTGTGATTTTGAACATGAAAATGGCCGCAGGCCGGGTTTTGATCATGATGTGAATGTGATTGCATTAGGAATAAGAATCGGCTTGAGTGCCTGTGACGAATGTGGAGTCACGCAATGGCTTTGATTGTCCCACCCTAACGTAACTGAGGACACGAGCGATATCCTTGTTGGCATGGGTCGTTGCCTAATAAGTCTGTGTGCCGGCGACGTACAGTTCGGGATTCCCCGGCTTATTGGTTGCCTGTCAGTTCGTGCTGGTGACGGATAGTTCGGATTACCACGATTGATTAGATGACGGTCATAACTTGTGTTGGTCCGTAGTCTCTTCTGGAATTATTCCTAGTATGCTCGCCTTAGGGAATTTGAGGGAGCTATCGGACGTCGTCGCTGTAACGTAGTAGGACGACGCCCGGTTAACCCGGAAGAGTACTAGCAGTGAGGCTATACTGTGGCGAGAGTGGAGTATCTCTTGGCTTGTGATGACCGGAACACGCTTGTTGCATTGTGCATGGTCTATGGCTGAGTGTTCTAGTTGAGTGATTGATTTGTTGTTTATTCCCTGCCATGATTTATCTATCGTATGGCTCAAGACGAGGTATGTTGCATGTGGTTGTCTTTCGGATGTTGGGCTTAGTTCACTAGATTTGTTGGACTGCTTGGGTGAATCAACGTCCTAGTTGGACTTAGGCGTTGACTCGTTGAGATTCATATCTCATATGCTTTGGCTGATCGCCTTTCAAGTCCTCGTAATGGCAGTGCGCCACGTTAGGTTCGGCGTTCGTATCGACCAGACCACGGTCCTTCATTAACGTCATGTCACTAATTCTGGCGACGTCTGGGAACAACACGTGACGACTGTCTGGGTCGATGAGGGGTTGCCACACTATGTGGCACACCTTTTCAAGGCCTGGTTCCTTCGTTAGGGTGGTGTTCTCATCAGACCGATTCAAGGGTTTGAAGTAACCTCGAGTGCAGGGCCAGTCGTTCAGACGTGGGACATGATGGATTTTGATATGCTAGATGGGGAGGTCGAGGACCCGAGTCCGAGTTCTGGTGTGGAGGACCCTGATTCGTCGCCTGGATATCAAGGTTGACCTAGTGTCGTTAACCCGAGGTGCGAGTTGTGCTGTGGAGGAGCTTTTTGGAGGCCGCCTTGTTGATAGCTTGTAGTGTAGTAGTGTGTATCGGCAGTAGTGCGCCCCTGACCCGACCCGACTCGGTATCTTTTTATGGGTCTTAGGGATCTGTTCGAAGATGGACTTGTGTAGTAGATGTTTTCTTGTGGACTAATCATGTTCATAAATAAAAAGGTTTGGTGTTGTTGTTGTCATTGTATCTCTTGCTTTTCTATCCCTGTTGCATTATTATCTGAGGTTGTTGTTGCTTCCGCCTGTGCATAATTATAAGATAAAAATGAAATGGATCGATGACATGCCTGGGATGTTATCCTTTGACTTGACGTCTGGAAGGGATGTACGCGCGCCCAGGGTTCGGGGTGTGACACCTCTTTCCCATGACTTTGAGGATGCCCATGAGGATGCCCACGAGGACGCCATCTCCTTCTCGGAAGTAGTAGAGCATATTACAAAATCACAAGTCTCAGAAAACTAGGCTCTTCAATCGAGCAATTGATGGATCGATTTTCTACCTAGCTGATAGCCTTGAAGAATCAATCTCTCTAGTGATAGATACCTAGAGAAATCAGGAGTCATGGTTAACCGGAAGCATCTTGTGAGGTTCAAAACTCAGTTTCCATGCACTCTGCAACAGATATATAAGAGAATGTAGCAAATGAGATGACATAATAGTTGTACTAGTTTTAACCTACTTAAAGTTGTGTACTACCTTCATATATTTCCATCCTACCCACTCATTAGTAATTTGGCTCTGCATGAGAGTTTTTTGTTTTCAGGTAAAACCATGCGGTTAAAACATAAACATAGGAGCTCAATAAAACCTAGGAAAGCAAACAAACTAGCAACAGGTAATAGTTCTAGGAATCCACTCTCCTTTTTCCTACAGATAAAATAAGCTTCCCAACAATATCATTAGGAATGTCTGTAAGTACTTTCAGACATTCTTTCCATGGCTTTCCAATTTCAGCAAGTGCATCAGTTGGCCTTGCGGAATATCTGCGTGATTTGAAACTGCTGCAGCTGTCCCAAAAATTGCCTGCAAATATCAAAAACTTGTTTTAGTAAACGATTTTCCATAATCCGGTCCGAAAAGCTTTCACAAGATCTGCATCATCAATCTGAATCTCATGCTTTTGCGCATTTGACGCCGGAGCACGTTGAAGGCCATTTTTTAGTGCCTTAAACTCATCCACGGCGGGGTTTTGGGTACCAAAATTACACGCAAAGACAATTTTCTGATGGCCGTTTTTTAAATCTCAGATTAGGCCTCCTCCTCCAACACATCTGAAGGCTTCACCCGCTGCAATATCGGTGATTTATTTCCACCAGTCAACCGGCAGCGGAAGCCACCTGAAATGCACTGTAGTATTGGGTTTATGCTTAATTCTACTACCATTGACCGTAAGATATTCAGCCGCTTTCGACAGACATATCATTACAGGTTTCCTTGATGATCTGTCATTGCCAAAACATGGTTCTTTCCAGCAATCCATAGAGAACACAATCACATAAGGAATAGAATAATCCACGGATTAACAGGATTTTCACGCAATTGCTTTGATCGGACATTTGATTTAATCCAATCTTTGATAGACTAGTTAAATGAGCAAGACATGCCTCTAGGACACCAAGTTCATTCCAGAATCTTTTGGCAACCACACAATTTCTCAAAATATGCTTAGGATCTTTCTCTTCTCTATTAAATTGAGAGCAAACTATGTCTCCATTCATACCTCTATGAGCTAGCATGGATTTAGCAGCAATGCCATTTTTAATAACAAGCCACGTAAAATGCTTAATTCTAGGAGTAGTATCAGCCTTCCACACCCATGTCCAATTTTCATTACTACCCTGAAGGGAATTTTTGCCTGCTGCAATTCCATGCGTAGAATTCAAACAAAACCATTTTTCGTAAATAACATACCTGATGTTCTTGATTTTCCCTACCGCAAATAGGAACATCAGTAAGAATTCTTTAGGTAATGAAGGAATATCAAAGGGAATTCTTGTATAGTACCCAGCCCCCACTCGGGCCGCTCCCAGTGATTCAACCCTTGACTCATAACTCCTCTTCCATAGCAAGAAGGCATTCAACAAGGCTTTAAAGAACATCAAGGCCACTCCAATTCTGTTTCCACATACTGATATCAGACTCAGAGTCAATAAAAAATCCGATGCCTTCTTGGAAAACTTGATGCCCCACAGCCAATGCTTTCAAGCACTAATTTTTCATAGGGTTAATACCACGAAAAACCTTAAACTGTACACTTGTGACAAATTTACCCCAAACTATTATTTTGACCAAAAAAAACCTCAAACTGGTACACCTGTGATAAATTTACCCCAAACTATTTTTTCGACCACAAAAGCCCCCAAATTGATACATTTGTGACAAATTTATCTCAAACTAATTATTTTGACCACCAAAAATCTCAAACTGGTACACATGTGATAAATTTACCCTCCGTTAGTTTCCGTTAAATTAGATTAATACCACGAAAAATTCCAAATTGATACACCTGTGATAAATAAAAGGTAAAAACCACAAACGTGTATATCCGACAATTGCCACGTGTCATCAAACTCAGCAATTTGACAATAAAATTTAACGGAAACTAACTTTGGGTAAATTTGTCGCATGTGTACCAGTTTGGGGTAAATTTGTCATCGGTGTACCAATTTGGAGTTTTTCGTGGTATTAACCCTTTTTCATAATGTGACGTCCCGAAATTTCAAGGCCTATTAAATGAATAATATTGGGATTCTTGGAATTGAGTGACATTTCTCGGACGCGGAATCGTTCAATCTGAACGACGTTGATCGACGACTGAAGCGTAGATAATTATAGTTCGATTAGTTTAGTCGCGCCATAGATAATTCTCGCCAAATTCCTTTGCGCCCGCTCTCGACCCTGAATCAAATATCCTAAACCAATCCTGATTTGTCCGATTATCGAAATACCCTCAGATATTATTTATATACGCTAGAAACAATTAATACCGATTGACCCGTGGGACCCATCTCATAAATGCCTAGTCAAATCTTACTTTTTGACATTTGACCTTGGAAATTACCAAAATGCCCTGCAAGAGCATTTTCTCTCTCCTCTCTCTCTCTCTCTCTTCCCTCTTGGACTCCACGGCACCCCCCCTTTGCATCTCGCGCACACCTCCATCTTCATCATCTTCTTCTTCAAGCCACCGCGAGCCGCCATCGCCGTCCGCTGCTCGCGCAGCGCTGCGCCTTGCCGGGCCAGCCGAGCCCCGTGCTGCCCAAACTGCCCTGTCCAGCTGCTATCCGAGCACCGCCGCGCCTCGCCGGAGCTCCTGCCGTGCCGCCAGACCTCAGCCGAAGCTCTGCCGAGCTTGCCGCCGCCTACCGCAAGTCGTCGTCGTTGTTTGGCCTCGAGACCAGCCGCTGTCCAGCCCTGGTTCGCCGTCGTCCGTGCATCGCCTTCGCAAACCGTCGTCGTGGTTGCGTCTGGATCGTCGTCGGGAAATTTCACCGCCACCGCCCACCGTCGCCGCCAGTTATCGAAGTAAGTTAACCCATAATCCTTGATTAGGCAGTTAATTGCACTTAGTAGTTTAATTAGTTAGTTACCATAATTAATTATATAGTTACCGTGATTAGATAGTTAACTGTGATTAGATTAAATAATTACTATGGTTAGTGGATAGTTACCGTGGTTGAGTAATTAATTACTGTGGCTAGTTGGATTAATCATGGTTAGGTAGAATAGTTACCATGGTTAATTACCTGTTTTGCTGTGCCCGATAATTATTGGTGTTTGATTGTTGATCGGACTGAGTGTTGATTGCGCTTAATTGCTGAATGATCACACTAGTGTCGATATGTCACGTTGAACTGGAATTGAATATTCGCGTGATCAATTGTGGTTTTGAACATGAAAATGGGGGGACACGAGCGATACCCTTGTTAGCATGGGTTGCTGTCTAATAAGTTTGTGTGCCGGCGACGTATCGTCCGGGATTCCACGGCTTATTGGTTGCTTGTCAGTCCGTGCCGGCGACGGATAGTCCGGATTACCACGGTTGATTAGATGCCGATCGCAACTTGTGTTGGTCCGTAGTCCTTTTTGGAATTATTCCTGGTATGCTCGCCTTAGGGAATTTGAAGGAGCTACCGGATGCCGTCGCTGTAACGTAGTAGGACGACGTCCGGTTAATCCGAAAAAGTACTAGCAGTGAGACTGTACTGTGGCAAAAGTGGGATATCTTTTGGCCATGATGACCGGAACGCGCTTGTTGTATTGTGCATGATCTTTGGCTGAGTGTTCTGGTTGAGTGACTGATTGTTGTTTATTCATTGCCATGATTTATCTGTTATATGGCTCAAGACAAGGTACGTTGCATATGGTTGTCTTTCGGATGTTGGGATTAGTTCGCTATAATTGTTAAACTGCTTGCGTGAATCAACGTCCTAATTGGACTTAGGCGTTCATCCGCTGATATTCATATCTCATGTGCTTTGGCTGATCGCTTTTCAGGTTTTCGTAATGGTAGTGCGCCACGTTAGGCCCGGAGTGCGAGTTGAGCTTTGGAAGAACTTTTTGGACGCCGCCTTGTTGATAGCTGGTAGTGTAGCAGTAGTGTATCGGCAGTAGCGCCCTGACCCAACCTAGTATCTTTTTTGTGGGTCTAAGGGATCGGTCCAAATGGACTTGTACAGTAATGTTTTTCTTGTGGACTAATTATGTGTATAAATAAAAAAGGGTTTGTTGTTGTTGTTGTATCTCCTGCTTTTATATCCCTATTGTGTTTTGTCTGGGGTTGTTGTTGCTTCCGCCTGTGCATAATTATAAGATAAAAAGAAATGGGTCGATGATGTGCCTGGGATATCATCCTTTGACCTGACGTTCGGAAGGGATGTTCGCGCGCCTGGGGTTCGGGGTGTGACACATACTATCCCTAAAATCTTTATAAAAAAAAAAACCAAACGGGAGGAAGGGTTCCTTTTCCTGCCCAAACATGTGATGCAGTCTTCATCTTTCTTCAATTTTCTCTAGAATCCATGCTCTTAATCCCCTTCTAAGCTCCTTGTGGAGGGTTCCTGATATCGTTGAACAACCACGGGCCAAATTATGACTTGCGTTTTCATTTTGACTTTGCAGACTAAAAAATAGTGACAAAATGCACTTCTTGCATTGCAGTGACAGTGCGACTGAAGATTGGATAAGGCGGTCCTCTTTTGTTCCTGGACAAATCCTAGCTTCCTCTATGCAAATGAAGATTTCTGCTCCTCTGTTTCTCCGTTTGAAGAGATTGTCCATCTTGAAGATGTTACTTAGTGGGTTGTTGCTGCATGGCTGGTTTTTCAATCTGCATAAGTATGTACTTGTCTACTCGGAATCTACAGCAACTACGACGTGACTAATTGTGAATATGCTTATATCAACCTATATTAACGCAGCTGAACATGTTGGTAGAGATTTTTATGTGGGATTTTGGAGAGTTATGTGTTGAATTGATGATGTTCGGGTTGTTTCTTCTGCATCGATGTGAACACTGAATCTTGACTAGGTTGTTTCTTTGTCTGAAAGGAAAGAAACATGAAATGCAATGACTTTAGGCACATCAGTTCTTCGGCACTTGCCTCCCGTAATCTAAACTGCAGTCGTCACTCCTTTATGGCCTTCACTTTATTGCTCTGTTTTCGTTCTTCTGGAAAGACTATTTCATTGTAATCTATTTCTGAAGATTGTAGAAGGCATGTGATGGCGTTCCGCCATAAACCTTCTTGGACGTAGATCATCAGGCAGTTTTCTCTGCTGGAAATATGATTAGAACCGATTTTAGTGATCATCTTATCGGACAACTGCATTGCCAAAAAACTTTCCCTTTATAACTCTTCCCTCGTTGGAAGCTTTACTCTCTTCCCATTGTTCGGAGCTATTTTCGGGCACTCTTAGCTTAGTTAGTGTTGACACCTAAATTTTGATTTTTCTTTAAATCATTTATAAAATGAGAATTAATTCTCGCCAAAAATATTTCCTCAGGCATTGCATATTTTATTTTCTCTGCATTGCATCGCATTTTGCATACTGAACTGGGCCGGCGGCGGAGGATTTGAGCTTAACCTATCAGGCGATTTGGACTTAAATTGCCAAAATGTCTTCGGCATTTGGGAGGCCACAAAAATTTCAGAATACATGGCCAAGAGGATGGAGGATACATGGCGCAAAAAGTAAGAGCAGAAAATAGAGAGTTTGGGATAGAAAAAGGGAGCCGGGGAGAATCCTCTCACCCGCCCAGTTCCGGAACCCTCCACTGTTTGGGCCATAACTTTGTCATCCGACGTCGGATAAAGACGTTCCACCCATCAATAGAAACCTTATTCTCTTCCCGTTCTAATGACATATTGTGAGCTCAATTTGGCGCAGCGGTTCGTTTGGTAGAGCGGTTTGAGTGAGCAAAGGTCGCTGACCGACCCTATCCGACCAGTTTCTGCCGTTTGCTTCGTCCCGCTCGAGCGCCGCCTCCGGCCACCTCCGGCCACCTCCGGCCACCTCCGAACCAGTCCTCCACCACCACCAAAAGACAAAGAATCAAAGGCCACTAAGATAGTGGAGAGGCCACCTTGATAGTGGAAAGGCCACTAAGATAGTGGAGAGGCCACTTTGATAGTGGAGAGGCCACTTTGACAAAGGAGAGTGGAGGTGGTTTGGAAAGGCAAAAGGGCAAAGGGGAAGGAAGAAGAAGAGAGGGGTCGGCCGCACGAAGGAGGAGGATCTCGCTCGGCTGGCTCGCCCGCCCAGCTCCGGAGCCCTCCACTGTTTCGGCCATAACTTCGTCATCCGATGTCGGATGGAGACGTTCCACCCATCAATAGAAAGCTTATTCTCTTCCCGTTCTAATGACATATTGTAAGCTCAATTTGGCTCAGCGGTTCGTCTTGTAGGGCGTTTTTAATGAGCAAAGGTCGGTGACCGACCCTGCCCGACAGTTTCTGCCGTCTGTTTCGTCCTGCTCAAGCGCCGCCTCCGGCCACCTCCGAGCCGGTCTCTGACCACCTAAATCACCCTCAGCCTCTCCTTTACAAGTTCCAAGTGGTAGCTCGTCCATTGGAGGTCCCATTTGTCCGAACCAGCCCCAAACCCGAGAGCCTGTCAATCCCGTTTTCTAGCGCGCGCCCGACTTGGAATCGCCCGTTTGAGCTCGTCCGGAGGGCGAATCGAGCTCCGTTTTCGCCCACGCGACCGTAAGATCAAGGACTATGAGGATCTGAGGACTGCTTGTCCAGGAAGTGGCTGGGATTTTGTGGGTTTGGTCAGAACAGAGGCCGGTCGTGGAGAACCGGCGCGTTCCGCCTCGTTTCAAGCTCCGCCGAGCTTGCCGTTCGCTCACCGTGACCGTCGTCGTCGTTTGGCCACTAGAACAGCTGCTGTCCAGCCGTCGTTCATCGTCCTCCGGGTGTCGCCTTCAAAAACCGACACCGTGGTTGTATCCGAAGCGTCGAGAGGAGTCCGTAAGACCGTTCGCCGGAATTTTCCGCCGGACCGCCGCCGTCGCCGCTCATCGCCAGTCGCCGCCGCTCGTCGCCGCCAGTTGTCGACGAGCCTTGACGGGAGCACAAAATTTCTTTCACCATCCATCTCAAGCCCACCGCAAGACGTCCAACACCGAACAGAGCTTGCATCCGCAAGTAATCCTGTGATCCGAAGATTGCGTCTTCGAAATTTGGATAACATTCGGGTTTGGTAACGGATTCTATCTTTAGAATATTTTGCGATATTCGTTACTTAATTTGAATTGTTTGAAATTTGAACAAGATGTGATCCTTTGTGGATAGGGCAATCTTGCCCTTTATAATTCGGCAATTCCCTCTAGCTGGCCGAAAATTCATTTTCCTTTTTTATACTATAGTCTAAAGTCAAATATTTTTGTAATTTACCTTGAGTATAGTACATGCTCCCTCGTGCCTTCGTCCCTCGGAATTTGTGCATGGCCATCCGACTTCACTCTCGAAGTACGACGTCATCTGCACGATGAAATTGTCCGTCTCATCCCATAACTTTGGGACCGGACCGACCAATTTCATAATATTTAAATTCACCATCCGACCCCACCACCGGGGTACGACGTGAATAAATTCCATTCCGACCCTAAACTTCGGGTACGAAGCGAATTCATCGAAAATTTCCGATATTAAGGTGTACTATGCTCAAGGTTCATTATATTAGTATTTGATTCCCTTTTTTTTCATAAATAACATAAAAATACCAAAAAATGTCATTCATGTGCATTTCATATAGTATAGTTCATACATATTTCCATGTCATGCATTGTGTCTCATCATCCATGCATTTTCATGTCATTTAGAACACAGTTTTGGCTTTGCTAGTTTAATTTGCATGTCATTTAAGCTAAAATAAAACCCACAAATTTCGCATGTCATGGTAGAATACTCTTGCTCGTCATGTAGTTTAATTAAATCATGTCGCATGTCATATAGGATGGATTTCATATTGCATGTCATGTAATTAGAATTCACGTTTATGTGCATCAAAAACCATTTTCTCAATATCATCATTTGCATGTCATATAGGTTAAGAAATCATGTCATTTAGGTTAGAATTCATATTTTTCTTCTTGCATTAAAATTTGATTTCTTTTCTAAAGTCATCATGCATGATTATCTCCTTGTCATATAGTTTCACATCATAGTTGCATTCATGCATTTGCATAGCATCCATTAAATCAAGAAAACCCCAAAAAAACATAATTGCACCTTGCTCTTAAAATTGAATCCATTGAATTTGCCAATTCAAGAAATCTTCACAAGAATGGTACCGAAAGGGTGTTAATTTGAAAATTAACATAATCAAGTCCCCGAACTTAAATCTCTGGTTAGCAGAAAATAAAGTATTCTCCCAATACTTTATTTAGGTATCTAATCTACCTGCCAAGAAAAGATTAGTGGCGGCTCCAAAACTTAAATCATTTGAACATAAACCTAAGTTGCGAATTGGTAGAGCTTGGGAGAGCTCGGACTAGGTTGGTTAATTCATTTAATTAATCTAGTAATCCATTAACCTGGAAATTCCCCTGGAATTTTTAGGTCGCGACAGCTTGGCGACTCCGCTGGGGACTGAACACTTGAATTTTCGAACAATTGGGTTTTGTTGTGCACTCTTGCAATTTTCGGAATTTTCATTTGTTCTAAGTGGACTTATGCCAAATTTCTTGTGATGATTTCCCTTGGTTGGCATAATTCATTGACCTTTTAGGTGTTATATGTTCTTGCAGGATAAATTTAAACTATTAACCTTTGTTTTGCAGGGTAATATAGTTTGATTTTATTTCTGATCTGAATAATATGCCATGTGTCCGCATGTTTATTGCATCGCACTTTCACTGCGACCGAACCTGGGTCGCTAGTAAATAGGATGGTATTGCGCGGGAATCCACCCGACCTCACCCCCGAGGTACGGTCGATTCCTGTCCCCGATCCCGAACTTTCCTTCGCGTTGGAGATCTCTCCCCTGGCCATACCCTAATGGCACGGGCAGAATCTTGACCATAGCCGGAATTCTGGAAACCAGACCCGACCAAGCCCCATTGGTACGGTCCGTTTTTGGAATTTCACTTTGAAAAGATTAATCAATGAATTTGCATTCATGCGCATGTGTTTGTGATTGTGGTCTTCCATGGGTAAGCTTCTTAACCTTCTCTTCCAATTTACTCATTTCACGTCGTTATTTTGGGTCGGTCCATTGACATTTAGGTTGGTCGAATTTTTCAAGGAAATACAATCGAATGAATTTCTCCGCATGTTCTGATTTACCTTGTTGTGTTGCATGATTTTTGTAAACTTCTGCGATCGAATTTTGGGCAAACACCTTTAACAAAAGTCGTAGATAACATAATTATTTTCAACATGTAAAAAAATCAGAACCAACGGACTTCATATGCTTGGGACGAAGTTGGGCCAAACTCACGTTTTTCTGAATACGTGAAAACTGCAAAGCATTCTGACTGATCGACCTTCACTGGTTCAATGATTTTTTCCACCATTTTTGGCCCATAATTGGAACATCACCTCTTCACAAGAAACGTTTGGAAGATCCTAATCTATCAGAGATAAAAATTTCGGATCAATCCAAGACGCTTTCCAATTATTTCAGAATTTAAGATGAGAACAAATCAGTCTGGATTTCAGAATTTTGCAGGCCTCAACATTATTTTGACATTTACCACAAGTTAATGGACTCTTTTGCAAGGATTCAAAGAATAAAAGTGGTTAAATGGGTTTTGAACTAGAGGCCTGAAACATTTGGGATCTTAATTCGAAGTTTTGATGGACCACTTGGCTCTCAAGTGAAAATCAGATGAATCCGTTTTCTGATCAAAAGTTTCTGGAAAGATGAATTAAACTGTATCGATCCATGTGAGTTTTTCCCAAGCTCAAAACATGAAAGTTGTTCATGATCTTCTCAGTCATATGTCCGTAAATTTCGGCATCATTTTAAGAATGTCATGAATTTTCGTGAATTTGTTTCCAAAGGTGGACGAGACTGAAATTTTCTGAAATGAAATTTTGATGCCACATGTGCACTACCACTTTTCTCCACGAGTTGCGCTCAGATGGAAAGAGTCTAGGCACTCGTCATGGACTGACCTTTTGTCAATCCCAAACTCATTGCATTCCTGTTTCCTTTTTCAGGTAACCATGATGAGTCAAAGATCACCCCCACAAAGCTAGCCAGTCAATTAGACACTGAAACATTTTGCTAGCATGAAAGAACGAATGAAATGGCTATTATTGCAAATTGAGTCCCTCCAAAGGAATCATGCTATTGTGCCCATTACACCTGAAGCGGTGTTGCCTCACACTCGAGTCGCATCCCCCAGTTCCTTCGAGAATGCCAAACTAAGTGCCATTGAGAGGCTGAGTATTAACCATGACGTTCATGCCAAGCGCGCCACGTCTGCGAACGTCCATGATGGCTCGTACACAGCTTCACATGTGAAGCAGGAGCTCTGGACATCCTTGTGCTATCACCTCAAGATTTGACACCGGATTGACAAAAGCATTTTCCACTCCATTTGACTATCTTCTGATCGCAGAATACTTGAGAACCATCAATGGAGACGGGCACAGGCCCGAATGATTGAACCTTTAATTTCATGCACATCCCTTCCGTGGGACATTTCCTGCTTTCTAAATGTCTAGGCTGCATTTTCAATTACTAAGATTTCCTTTTCAATAAGATGTAATTTTTTGATTCGTAATCAATAAAATTACAGAAGTTTTGTCATCATTTTTGGAAACTTGTCGAAGTATACCAAACCAGTCCGATGACGATAGCTAACGATTGAAAATTTGTCATCTACGGTAAGCACTGAGGATTGGGCTTCTTCAAGAATTCTCGTCCCCCGGTCTTCAAAAATCAAAGAAACCTTCAAAAACACGAAAATTCGATGCTTGTGAATGCATCTGGTTTGAACCCTGTTTGTCCTTTTGATTCCCTCTACTCTATCTTTCAGGGGCAAAGACGAGGAGGGAGAGCCAGCAGATCCATATGATATCCATAAGTCAGAAGGGCCTGATTATGATGATGAAGAAATACGCCAGAACTTGGAGCGTCATGAGAAGTCTAAATCTTTGACCGGAGAAGAAACTGTGCCGATCAATCTAAGCGACACAGAAAACCCCAGAGAATTAAAAATTGGGGCAAACCTTCCCGACGATTTGGCTATACGCCTAACAAAGCTCCTGAGAGACTACCAGGATATTTTCGCATGGTCATATGCAGACATGCCAGGGCTCGATCAATTGATCGTTGAACACTGTTTACCCACTGACCCTTTGGTGGAGCCGATGAAACAAAGACAACGTAGGGCAAAACCCGAGCTGGCAGGGAAAATCAAAGCAAGAAGTCATGAAGCTCCTTGATGTAGGATTTATCGAGGCTACCCAGTACTCTGATTGGGTCGCCAACGTAGTCCCAGTGATGAAAAAGGATGGCCGAGTTCGGGTGTGAGTTTGTGTAGACACCGGGATCTGAACAAGGCTAGCCCGAAGGATGATTTTCCACTCCCTCACATTGACATGCTCGTAGATAGCACGGCAGGATCCGATTTGTTCTCATTCATGGATGGTTTCTCTGGTTACAACCAGATTCTAATGAATGAGAATGACAAGATCAAGATGGCATTCACAACCCCGTGGGGGACACTCCATTACAGAGTGATGCCTTTCGGTCTAAAAAATGCCGAGGCAATATATCAACGAGCAATGGTTACCCTCTTCCATGACAAGATGCACAAAGAGATCGAGGTTTATGTTGATGACATGATAACAAAGACCCGGCGTGACCAAGATCATGTGGAGACCTTGACAAAGCTGTTTGATAGGCTTCGGAAATTCAAATAGCGCCTCAATCTGACAAAATGTGTGTTCGGGGCAACATCTAGCAAACTATTTGGTTTGATGGTCAGTAGTAAAGGCATCGAGATCGACCCGTCCAAGGTGAAAGCTCTTTGTGAGCTCAAGGCCCCTACCTCAGTCAAGGAAGTCCGAAGTCTCATAGGTAGATTGAATTACATTGCTCGATTCATTTCCCAGTTGTCTGAAACCGCCAAGCCATTCCTCAAGCTATTAAGAAAGAATGCGCTAGTCAAATGGGATAGCGAATGTGAAGGGGCTTTTGAGGAGTTGAAACAGCACCTCATGAATCCACCTGTGCTTGTTCCACCAACACCAGGGCAACCTCTAGTCTTATACCTCACAATTCATAGCGAATCTCTGGGTGCCATGCTAGCTCAAGTAAGCCGAGAAGATGGAAAAGAGCGAGCTATTTATTATCTAAGTAAGAAATTCACAGCTTCCGAGATGAACTATTCTGAGGCGGAGAAGACATGTGCGGCGTTAGTCTGGGTGTTACACAGGCTAAGACAATACACCCTGCATTATCAGGTGCTCTTGGTGACAGAGTGTGATCCTATCAAATACTTGCTCAACCAACCGGCCTTGCTTGGAAAGCTTGCCAAATGGCAGATTCTTATTTCCGAGTTTGACGTTGAGTACCTATCACAGAAATCAGTTAAAGGGCGGGTTATTGCTGATGTCCTAGCAGAAAATCCAGGCCAAAATGAAGATATCGATCATCCTGAAGACAGAGTCATGTCGGTAGATGATTATGCCTGGACCATGTATTTCGATGGAGCCGTAAATTTATCTAGGTCAGGCACTGGAGCGGTTCTGATATCTCCAGGCGGTCAACACTATCCTGTAGCAGCAAAGTTGGTATTCCCTTGCACCAACAATATAGCTGAGTATGAGGCATGTATTCTCGGTCTGCAAGCCGCGATTGAGATAGGAGTAACCCGGCTCAAGGTATTTGGAGATTCAGCCTTGATTATCCTTCAAACCGTCGGGGAATGGAAGACGCGAAATGCTAAGTTGCTACCTTATCATGAGTATCTGGATGAGTTAGTAGAAGAATTCGATGATATTTCTTTCGAGTATCTATCTAGGACACACAATCGGTTTGCCGATGCGTTAGCTACATTATCATCGATGTTACAAGTCACTGTTGGGCTTGAAATTGAACCACTAAAGATAGAGATATTGAAGAAGCCGGCCTATTGTATGGCTGTGACTGAAGAGCCTGATGGCAAGCCATGGTACCATGATATCAAGACTTACATTCAAAAACAGGAATTTCCTGAAAAGAGTATCGCAGCCGATCAACAGTACATAAAGAAAATGGTTTCGAAGTTCTTCTTGAGCGGAGAGAGTTTGTACAAGCGATCTTACGACTCAATCCTTCTAAGATGCGTCGATTCCGCTGAAGCGATTTATCTGATGATGGAAGTACATGAAGGAATCTGTGGCCCACACATGAATGGTCACATGTTGGCTAAGAAGATCATGAGACTGGGTTATTACTGGCTCACCTTAGAAGCAGACTGTATTCAGCATGTTCGAAGTTGTCACAAGTGCCAGATTCATGGGGACAAAATCAATGTTCCTCCAAACAAACTCCACCAGTTATCAGAGCCATGGCCATTCTCTATGTGGGGTATTGACGTGATCGGTCCAATCAACCCCAAAGCATCTAACGGGCATCGATTTATCCTAGTTGCCATCGATTACTTCTCGAAGTGGATCGAAGCCACATCGTATCCCGCAGTCACCGCGCGAAATGTGTTGAAGTTCATTCGTCGGGATATCATTGCTCGATATGGTTCACCAGAAGCCATAATTACTGACAATGGCTCTAATTTGAATAATAAGCAGGTTGACGACTTGTTCAAGGAATTCGAGATTAAACATTTGAACTCTTCTCCGTATCGTCCTCAGATGAACGGAGCGGTGGAAGCAGCCAATAAGAACATTAAGAAGATCTTGGCTAAGACGGCCGAGAATTATCGTGATTGGCATGAGAGGTTGCCGTTTGCACTCATGGCTTATCGAACATCGATCCGAACATCGACCGGGGCGACCCCATATTCTCTTGTGTACGGAATGGAAGCGGTACTACCAGTTGAAGTGGAGGTTCCTTCCTTGCGTATACTATCTCAAGTCAAGTTAACTGAAGCTGATTGGGTCCAACAAAGGGTGGACCAACTGAACCTGATTGATGAGAAACGGCTCAAGGCAGTATGTCACGGCCAGTGCTATCAGCAAAGGGTTGCTAAATCCTTTAACAAGAAAGCCCGGCCTCGACATTTTCAGGTAGGAGACCTTGTTTTGCGGAAGCTGTTGCCAATAGTTCCACTTCCAGAGGGGAAGTTTGCTCCAAATTATGGTGGACCGTATGTTGTGAAAAAGGTACTTCCAGGTGGAGCTTTAATTCTAGCAGAAATGGATGGTCGTGTTTTCACCAATCTTGTCAATGCTGATTCTGTAAAGAAGTACTATACTTAGTTTGTACTCATACTGTTATTTTCAGTTAGTCTGGATCTATCAATGGAAAATGCATTAAGCCGTATTTGGGATGAAACAAAACACAAACATATGAGAACCATCCTTTCATTCCATACACCAAGCCTTACAACGAGTCATCGAGGGGGAAAAGTAAAACCAAACTGAGCCCTAATAAGCGACACAAAGGAGCTCAACTGACTCTCTACACAGTTAATGCTCTGCACGCGCTGAGCACTCCGGGAATCGAGGTCCGCAAGCTTGAGAAAGAGGCGATCGCATTTCTCCTTGAGCCTGGTTGCACTGGCTTCGTGATACTCAGAGGCAGACTCCAGATTCGGGATCAGGGCTCTCTCGAGGGCTATATCCATAGTCAGGCATTCAAGCCTCTCTTCTAGCCATTCACATTGGAACTTCATCACGACGTCGCTCGAGTCGTGCTCGTAGTATGTCTGGGTCAGGGCTAAACGTCCCACCAGCCTCTCCCTCTCACGAACCAACAAAGAGACTCGTTCGTTGACAAGCTCGGCAGCCTTCTCATGCTTGTCAACCAGGTAACGGGCCAACGCCAGAAACTCAGACTGATCCTGGTAACGAGCTCTCACAAGACGAGCCAGGATAACCTCCTGATCAACGCGCCGATAAGCTTCTAGAAAGTTGATGAAAAGGGTCCGGAATGTCCTATATTCCCTCTCTAAATTGGTGTTTTCAATGGAAGCTGTGTCCATGCCAATAAACAGACTGAAGATCTCAGCTTCAGTATCTGGATGATGGGCAATATGAACGTAGCCTCGGCCAAGAAGATTATAAAGTCTCTCCCATTTGGCTAAAGCTTCGGTTGAGAGGATTTGGTTAGAGGCCATTGTTATTGAAGAAGGAAGGGAAAAGATTGAAGGCAGAGGAATGATCAGATGATTTGAAACTGAGGATGCAAAGATGTTAATCTGCTCTGCGTCAAGTTCTGATTCTTATAGCAAGAGGAAAGTGAGGAAAAGAAGAAGCCATCATTTGCTCCCGCACCGAATAACGTCAATGTCTGCCATTACGTAAAAGAAGCATTCAATGCCAACCCAGCAAGCTTACGGCTTCTACGAATTAGCTGCTTGTGCTACACCGTCTGAATTGCACGACAGAAGCCTATTCGTCCTTTTCGTCGGTGCTATCCTCTGTTCATCCTTTTCGTCAGTGCCTTTTCCCTATTTCGTCCGTTGGTCCAATTTCCCTTTCCATCCATTGGTCCAAATTCCCTATTTCGCCCGTCGGTCGTGGACCCATCACTGGTCTCCAATCTCGAGCCCAACGAATCCGAAAATTTCGCGAAAAGATTTGGAGGTCCCACCACATTAAAGAGGAAAAGTAGAAGACAAACTGAGCGAGAAACACGGCAGATCTTTAGGAAAAACACACCTTTTCATGCAGAAGACGTGAAATCTTGAGAGAGACGTCCTCTTGGTGTTTGTCATCCGTGTTCAAAAGAAAGCTTCAGAGTATACAAGGCCACTCAGAAAAATACAGAAGAGAGTAGAGAGCCTTGAAAGAACAAAAATCAGTCAAAGATGTCTCAACCCAACATGTTTGAGAACCACCATGACTTGCTGGACATGACCAATGATGCGAATTTCATGAGCATGTTCGAGAGCCACCATCACTTTCTGGACATGACCAGCGAATGGAGCTCCACGAGCGAAGTGTTAAAGGTGAGAGATTTTGAAGATCTCGGGACCAAACCTGGCACCGAAACCATAGAACACGATCCTTCCGGCAACGGCGTTTAAGATCCTGACAACGACGACGACAACATCAATGGTCGACCTCAGAAAAAGAGGCGCTTCACTCAACGTCAAGTTCAAGAGATGGAAGCCGTCTTCGAGGAGTGCCGTTACCCAGATGATACACAAAGACAGGAACTGAGCCAAAAGCTTGGGTTGGAGCCTTTGCAAATCAAATTTTGGTTTCAAAATAAGCGAACCCTATCGAAGGTTCGACATGAACGCCGCGATAATGTGATTCTGAAGGCTGAAATTGAAAAGCTCCAAGCAGAGCACAAGAAGTATGGAGAAGCTCTCAGCACTGCCACCTGCCCTAACTGCGGCGACCCCACCGCCCCCGGTGGAATGTCTCTTGATGAGCGGAATCTAAGGATTGAAAATGCTCGTTTGAAAGATGAGATAAAAAGGATATCCGCCATTGCCTCGAAGTATGTTTGGAAGCTGTTGGTTTCTAACTACCCTCATCTCCCTCCTCATTCGTCGTCCTGTCCTCCAGATCAATTCCCGGCACAATCAAGTTCCGTTGGAGAAAAGCATGGGAGAATCAATCTTACGAGGTCAGTATCAATGCCTGCTGAGGGAAGGAACATACATCCCCACGGGTCGAGTTGCCTCGGCGATGACCTTGCTGTCATGGTCAACCAGTTCAGCGTTGATGAACCCCCAAAGCCGTAACTTGTGATCCAAAGCCGGTGATTTTAGGTCCTCAAATACCACCCATCTGTACCTGGCTAGCTGATCGCCTGAGAACTTTCAGAAGAAGCGGGTGTAGGCCCAAATTAGTGAAATTTCATTTCATGCAATCCCCTGCGTGGGATATTTTTCCTACTTTCTAGGAGTCTGGAATTAGGGGAAGGGGCAGTGTTCCCTTTTTCTATGTTCAAATGCATGGTTTATCAGATTTGGCGCAAATCAATTTACGGATGATGCCTCTAAATGCCGTAAAGGAAAATGTTGTATAACCTCAAGAAGGGAAATTGCGAGTGAAAAGCGCGAGCAAGCTTGAAAAGGGTAACCCTGTATCGTTTTCGATTTACCCTTAATCATTTCGATTCTAACTCGAGTTCATACCATTCTCGACAGGGGTTGTCAACCGCCACGAGATCAGTGAAAAGCGCGAGCAAGCTTGAAAAGGGTAACCCTGTATCGTTTTCGATTTACCCTTAATCATTTCGATTCTAACTCGAGTTCATACCATTCTCGACAGGGGTTGTCAACCGCCACGAGATCAGTGAAAAGCGCAAGCAAGCTTGAAAAGGGTAACCCTGTATCGTTTTCGATTTACCCTTAATCATTTCGACTCTAACGCGAGTTCATACCATTCTCGACAGGGGTTGTCAACCGCCACGAGATCAGTGAAAAGCGCGAGCAAGCTTGAAAAGGGAGGTTGTCAACCGCCACGAGATTAGTGAAAATTGGAATCATTTGATATGACGTGGAAGGACATGCCGTTTCCAGGCCAACACTTAACTAAAAGTGCTGCACCCCACGAATGCCAACTACACCGCAGTTTGGTGGCATGAGGGAGTGACAGTGGTCCGAAACGACCCGGGTTCGATCCCCGACGTTAGTGAATGATGTAAATATTGTAAATCAATAATAAAAAGCTTTTTGCACTTTCTTTTTTGCAGAAGAAGATGAGAATGCCCAACCGAACGAGACTAAGACCTTGGGCGATTCCAAAGCTTTGACGGCTACAATTTCATTCACTCATTTGCCACCAAGCGGTGGAGCCGGTAAGGGGAAATTGCAAAGCACTCATGTAGTGAGCTCAAAGTGAAGAGATGTGTTTCCACAAAAAATGAATTTAAACATGCTTAGCATGCTTTGAAAGGAGCTCACATTTTGCAAAATTTTGTACATGATGTTGAGAAAGAATTTCTGATCAGGCCATCTGTTGAATGAGAAACGTCAGAACGATGAAAGGCGAGCCATCTCCATACACATCCTGAATACTAATCCTCAGTGTGAGCTAAGTTGGAAATTCCGTACTAACAAGGTAAAGGGTTTTCTCGCAAAAAGTATGACGACCAAAGTGATGAGAGGCATTCATTTCCTTCATCCAAACACTACAGGGATTCCTTTGCTTAACCCATTTGAGCGGAGCTTTGTTTCTAACCCCTGTCAGGAACAACCCCACACTGGGGCAATTACCAGAAAATTCAAATGGTTAAAATTTTCTTGCTCTCACTTGCATCAATCTCCGAGTGTCTTTATTGCATGCGAATCTTGTGTTAGCTCAAGTGCCTTAGACATGACGAAGAGCATTTCTTTCTATATCCCTACACGTCATACCCTTTGCTTACCCAGTTTGAGCGGTGGATTCATTTCAAACCGGTTGGTGATCTTTCCCATGATGAATTAAAGGGACCGTCTCAAAGCGTCGAGACAAATGAATTATGAAGTGACTATGGGGCAAATGGAGGGTCAGAAAGAAATCCATCAAAGAAAGTGTGCAAAAGGATTTCATCAAGCGGTGTCCTATTTTCCTCTCAAATATCTCTCAAAAGAAGAAGGAAAAGGGGACTGAAAAGGAGCATTAAAGCCTCTCTCGAAAGAGCAAAGTCTCTCTTGAAAAAAAAAAAAAAAAAAAAGAGAAGAAGAGAAAGGAGAGCCCTAGCTGAAATCACAAAAATCCTTCTCAAGAAAGATCATTCATGAAGAAAATTTGCCGAACATTCGCCAGAGTAGAAATCAGTGGCAAAAGCATTGAGAATGGGCGATCACCAATTCCCTCACAATCAATCCCTCTAGATTGAAAATAGGCCTTTCATTTCGAGCCTACCCGCACCTACGTTACAACCCATACCCGAAGCCTCTTCAGATTAGGGCACTTGAGTTGACGTAGGATTTCAAATGTCTATAAATATTGCTCAGAGAAGTGCGAGCAAGATCATTTTATCTCATTTTGCAGGTTTCCTGACTTGTAAACTTGATAAGGCTGATGATACTATTCAAATTCAAATGACTCACGTGAGTCCCCTTGGTTAAACCTTTGACCGAGCCTGAATTGCAGTCCTTGCAAAAACCTCTTAGATTGGTCTGGTCATACTAATTGCGAGAATACCCAGACCCTCGTCGAGCATGATGATCGCAGTTCTAAGTGATTCTCATACCCGCATCAATGGTCGGGTTTCAAAAGCCTTTTCATGAGAGTGAGTGAAAGTCCTTTCTAACTGAAGGTTCCTCATTCAATGTTGATTGGTTTTATCAAAAGGATCAAACAGATTTCCTTATTGATGAAATTCCCTAGTTGAAGCCTTGTAATGCAAGCAAGCAAACGAGTTTTTACTGGCATATGATGTTGCATTTACTTTGGTTTTATGCACATGATCATTTCAATCTCTTCTTCGAGTGAAAAGACAGGTATGACCCAGTCAGCTTGTCCTTCCCTTAGCCGTTTGCTCAAAGAATCCAGGTAAGTTTTCTAAATCCTTTTCAAATTGACAGCTCTGCTAACTTTAGTTGTCATTTTGATCTTTTCAGTTCACGATCGACTTGCTCTCGTGTTCTTGATCTTTATCTTTACCCAATTCACGATCGACCTGCTCTCGTGTTCTTGATCTTTACCCGGTTCACGATCGACCTGTTCTCGTGATACCTTTACCCAAGTCACAATCGACATGCTCTTGTGGTCTTGGTCTTATCTTCATCCAACTCATGATCGACCTGCTCTCATGAGGTTTTTACCCGGTTCACGATCGACCTGCTCTCGTGATACCTTTACCCAAGTCACAATCGACATGCTCTTGTGGTCTTGGTCTTATCTTTATCCAACTCATGATCGACCTGCTCTCATGAGGTTTTTACCCGGTTCACGATCGACCTGCTCTCGTGATACCTTTACCCAAGTCACAATCGACATGCTCTTGTGGTCTTGGTCTTATCTTCATCCAACTCATGATCGACCTGCTCTCATGAGGTTTTTACCCGGTTCACGATCGATTTGCTCTCGTGATACCTTTACCCAAGTCACAATCGACATGCTCTTGTGGTCTTGGTCTTATCTTTATCCAACTCATGATCGACCTGCTCTCATGAGGTTTTTACCCGGTTCACGATCGACCTGCTCTCGTGATACCTTTACCCAAGTCACAATCGACATGCTCTTGTGGTCTTGGTCTTATCTTCATCCAACTCATGATCGACCTGCTCTCATGAGGTTTTTACCCGGTTCACGATCGACCTGCTCTCGTGATACCTTTACCCAAGTCACAATCGACATGCTCTTGTGGTCTTGGTCTTATCTTTATCCAACTCATGATCGACCTGCTCTCATGAGGTTTTTACCCGGTTCACGATCGACCTGCTCTCGTGATACCTTTACCAAAGTCACAATCGACATGCTCTTGTGGTCTTGGTCTTATCTTTATCCAACTCATGATCGACCTGCTCTCATGAGGTTTTTACCCGGTTCACGATCGACCTGCTCTCGTGATACCTTTACCCAAATCACAATGATACGCTCTTGTGATCCTGGTCCCTTTTGCCAAAACATGATGATGCGCTCTCATGGTCTTGGTCCCTTTTACCTAATCATAATGATGCGCTCTTATGGTTTTGGTACTTCTATCAAATTGCAATGATGCGCTCTTGCGATCTTGATCCCTTTTTCCGATTCACAATGTATGCGCTCTCGTGATATCGGAAAATCCATTACAGATCTTGCGCTATCTCGCATCAGAATGAGAGTTCTGGTAACAGATGGGCCCCAGTACCCTAAGATCCTTGCATCCCTAAGAAGGAGCTTTGAAATCAGGGGAATCATCAGCATTACGAAATGTCTGGTAAAACAGGTATTTCATATGCGATCCATGTGTAGGTCTTCCTATTCTATTTCATGGAAGAAAGAAGTCTTAACACGTGTTTAATTACAGTCCTGCATTTCATACATCATCTTTATCTGCATTGAAAATGGGATTAAAACCCCACCAAAAAATTATCATTCATTATTTGCATTGTCAAAATTTAGGTTCAATACTGTCTTTGAGCAAAACCTCTGCGAGCATTCACTCAAAGAGGGGCAGCTGTTGACACCTAAATTTTGATTTTTCTTTAAATCATTTATAAAATGAGAATTAATTCTCGCCAAAAATATTTCCTCAGGCATTGCATATTTTATTTTCTCTGCATTGCATCGCATTTTGCATACTGAACTGGGCCGGCGGCGGAGGATTTGAGCTTAACCTATCAGGCGATTTGGACTTAAATTGCCAAAATGTCTTCGGCATTTGGGAGGCCACAAAAATTTCAGAATACATGGCCAAGAGGATGGAGGATACATGGCGCAAAAAGTAAGAGCAGAAAATAGAGAGTTTGGGATAGAAAAAGGGAGCCGGGGAGAATCCTCTCACCCGCCCAGTTCCGGAACCCTCCACTGTTTGGGCCATAACTTTGTCATCCGACGTCGGATAAAGACGTTCCACCCATCAATAGAAACCTTATTCTCTTCCCGTTCTAATGACATATTGTGAGCTCAATTTGGCGCAGCGGTTCGTTTGGTAGAGCGGTTTGAGTGAGCAAAGGTCGCTGACCGACCCTGTCCGACCAGTTTCTGCCGTTTGCTTCGTCCCGCTCGAGCGCCGCCTCCGGCCACCTCCGAACCAGTCCTCCACCACCACCAAAAGACAAAGAATCAAAGGCCACTAAGATAGTGGAGAGGCCACCTTGATAGTGGAAAGGCCACTAAGATAGTGGAGAGGCCACTTTGATAGTGGAGAGGCCACCTTGATAGTGGGGAGGCCACTTTGATAGTGGAGAGGCCACTTTGACAAAGGAGAGTGGAGGTGGTTTGGAAAGGCAAAAGGGCAAAGGGGAAGGAAGAAGAAGAGAGGGGTCGGCCGCACGAAGGAGGAGGATCTCGCTCGGCTGGCTCGCCCGCCCAGCTCCGGAGCCCTCCACTGTTTCGGCCATAACTTCGTCATCCGATGTCGGATGGAGACGTTCCACCCATCAATAGAAAGCTTATTCTCTTCCCGTTCTAATGACATATTGTAAGCTCAATTTGGCCCAGCGGTTCGTTTTGTAGAGCGTTTTGAATGAGCAAAGGTCGCTGACCGACCCTGCCCGACAGTTTCTGCCGTCTGTTTCGTCCTGCTCAAGCGCCGCCTCCGGCCACCTCCGAGCCGGTCTCCGACCACCTAAATCACCCTCAGCCTCTCCTTTACAAGTTCCAAGTGGTAGCTCGTCCATTGGAGGTCCCATTTGTCCGAACCAGCCCCAAACCCGAGAGCCTGTCAATCCCGTTTTCTAGCGCGCGCCCGACTTGGAATCGCCCGTTTGAGCTCGTCCGGAGGGCGAATCGAGCTCCGTTTTCGCCCACGCGACCGTAAGATCAAGGACTATGAGGATCTGAGGACTGCTTGTCCAGGAAGTGGCTGGGATTTCGTGGGTTTGGTCAGAACAGAGGCCGGTCGTGGAGAACCGGCGCGTTCCGCCTCGTTTCAAGCTCCGCCGAGCTTGCCGTTCGCTCACCGTGACCGTCGTCGTCGTTTGGCCACTAGAACAGCTGCTGTCCAGCCGTCGTTCATCGTCCTCCGGGTGTCGCCTTCAAAAACCGACACCGTGGTTGTATCCGAAGCGTCGAGAGGAGTCCGTAAGACCGTTCGCCGGAATTTTCCGCCGGACCGCCGCCGTCGCCGCTCATCGCCAGTCGCCGCCGCTCGTCGCCGCCAGTTGTCGACGAGCCTTGACGGGAGCACAAAATTTCTTTCACCATCCATCTCAAGCCCACCGCAAGACGTCCAACACCGAACAGAGCTTGCATCCGCAAGTAATCCTGTGATCCGAAGATTGCGTCTTCGAAATTTGGATAACATTCGGGTTTGGTAACGGATTCTATCTTTAGAATATTTTGCGATATTCGTTACTTAATTTGAATTGTTTGAAATTTGAACAAGATGTGATCCTTTGTGGATAGGGCAATCTTGCCCTTTATAATTCGGCAATTCCCTCTAGCTGGCCGAAAATTCATTTTCCTTTTTTATACTATAGTCTAAAGTCAAATATTTTTGTAATTTACCTTGAGTATAGTACATGCTCCCTCGTGCCTTCGTCCCTCGGAATTTGTGCATGGCCATCCGACTTCACTCTCGAAGTACGACGTCATCTGCACGATGAAATTGTCCGTCTCATCCCATAACTTTGGGACCGGACCGACCAATTTCATAATATTTAAATTCACCATCCGACCCCACCACCGGGGTACGACGTGAATAAATTCCATTCCGACCCTAAACTTCGGGTACGAAGCGAATTCATCGAAAATTTCCGATATTAAGGTGTACTATGCTCAAGGTTCATTATATTAGTATTTGATTCCCTTTTTTTTCATAAATAACATAAAAATACCAAAAAATGTCATTCATGTGCATTTCATATAGTATAGTTCATACATATTTCCATGTCATGCATTGTGTCTCATCATCCATGCATTTTCATGTCATTTAGAACACAGTTTTGGCTTTGCTAGTTTAATTTGCATGTCATTTAAGCTAAAATAAAACCCACAAATTTCGCATGTCATGGTAGAATACTCTTGCTCGTCATGTAGTTTAATTAAATCATGTCGCATATCATATAGGATGGATTTCATATTGCATGTCATGTAATTAGAATTCACGTTTATGTGCATCAAAAACCATTTTCTCAATATCATCATTTGCATGTCATATAGGTTAAGAAATCATGTCATTTAGGTTAGAATTCATATTTTTCTTCTTGCATTAAAATTTGATTTCTTTTCTAAAGTCATCATGCATGATTATCTCCTTGTCATATAGTTTCACATCATAGTTGCATTCATGCATTTGCATAGCATCCATTAAATCAAGAAAACCCCAAAAAAACATAATTGCACCTTGCTCTTAAAATTGAATCCATTGAATTTGCCAATTCAAGAAATCTTCACAAGAATGGTACCGAAAGGGTGTTAATTTGAAAATTAACATAATCAAGTCCCCGAACTTAAATCTCTGGTTAGCAGAAAATAAAGTATTCTCCCAATACTTTATTTAGGTATCTAATCTACCTACCAAGAAAAGATTAGTGGCGGCTCCAAAACTTAAATCATTTGAACATAAACCTAAGTTGCGAATTGGTAGAGCTTGGGAGAGCTCGGACTAGGTTGGTTAATTCATTTAATTAATCTAGTAATCCATTAACCTGGAAATTCCCCTGGAATTTTTAGGTCGCGACAGTTAGCCCACTTCACATGAGCCGTATCAGTCAATTTGCATGTAAAACATGTGTTACGTCTAATTTAGGTCATATTTATATTACTTGTTTGTCAAATGTGAGCTATATCATGTTATGTAATGTTTTATCGGTATTTTGGTAGTTTATTTGTGAAATATGGCAAAATGCTTTGTCTTATGGGTTTCTGTATGTAGTTCAAATTTACCCCGTTCGTCCATCATAAAATAATTGCAGAACAAATTTAGGATTTTAATCGTAAGATCTACCAAAAAATCTGCACTTAGGAATATTTACTTATGCGAGCTACCGCGGATTATAACCATTTAAAAATTTATTGTTTTCCATTAGTAGATAATTTTTATTTCTTTATTTACTATTAGTACGTTTTAATTTTATTGTATTCGGACATTTGTAAAGCATGTAAAGCTTGTAATATGAAAAATCACGAGCCATATGTTGAGTGACCTTCAAAACTAAAATATGGGGTAGAGCTCGCACGTAAATATACTATGTGGCGCAACATCAAGCGAGCTTTACTCACTTTTATTTATATACACGAGAAATGTTTGTACGTTGCACGGATGGACAAGTATGGACGGTTCTAGTTTTTGGTCTGACGAAAAATCAATTGAAATATTTATCTTTAAAGAATTCAGTTAATCCATACAAAATTGAAGATTTTAAAAAATCATATTTTGTTCTCATAAATGGAAAACTGATGAGATTCTAAGTTGCATGGGATAGCCTCCCAATCCACCAAGGCATGGGATCTTGCAGTTGCACCAACTCAGATGGGCTGGATATATCAGGCAGTACCAAAAGCAGTAACCGTTTCAGATTGACCAGGCTTGAAAGATCGGGAATTGTAGTCAAATTTGGATATGAGATTGCCAGAGAAGTCAAGCTTACTGGAAGTTTAGGCAGGGCTGAGATACCACATGACGCTTCGGTCCACACACACAATGACGCTTCGGTCCACACTAAGTTCAACTCTTTCAGATTCTCTAGACTTTCCATAGAGTCGGGGAGCTCTGTGATTCCCGTTTCCCATAGATCCAACTGAGTCAATGATCGTAATTCATTAACGGAGTGTGGAAGTCTGCCCATCTTCAAGCATCCATTCAAAGATAAGCTTTCAAGGTTTGTCAGCGCTCCAATGGAGTTGGGTAGGTGAGTAATTTCTGTACTGCCCAACGAAAGCTTCAACAACGAAGTTAGACAATTGAGTGAATCCCCTGCTTTTGCTGATGGTGAAATCTCGACATGAGGATTCTCCAGGTTCTCCGTACCCCACCAATCAGGAATTTCTCGTATGGAAGTCCCATAGAGGAGAAGTTCTGTGAGAGCTGGCAGTCCACCCAACGCTTGTGGTAGATGGCGGAGTTCACTACAGAAGTTCAAGTTCAAGTAAACCAAGTGCTCCAACTGACCAATTGATGAGTCGATTTCAGCCAATCTTTCATACTCTTCGAGAATCAATCTCTCCAACTTCAAGAATCCGGAGAAATCAGGAGTCTTGATCAAGTGCTCACACCCCGAAAGGTTAAGAACTTTTAATTTCTCCGCTCCCTGCAACACAATAAGATAACTGTAAGTAAATTACACACCAATAGGATAACATCTCTAGAGGTGAGGGTACCTTGATATGTTTCCATCCGTCACAATCACGAGTGATTTTACTCCTTTGAAAAATCAAGAATGACTAAATTACACACCGAAAACTTTCTTATCTCGAGTATTTGCCGAGGGAAATTATGCCAAGAGAGCCATCTTAAATTTGGAAGGAGTTGGTCACACAGCAAAAGGTCCATAGGTGACGTGATCAAGTTACGCCAAAGAAGTGTAGCTTGGGAGAGAAAACGGTCGGCATCGGCATAAGCAAGGGGTTGGCTATCAATATCAAGGAACCTTACATTTGGTAGCGCTGCAAATCCTTCGAATGTGAAATGATACTCTGACCAATCCTCAAACTTCAAACAGAGGGCTTCGAGCTTCTCATTTCTCTAAATGAGCAAACAAGAAAATTATCTTCTCTAATTTTAATCAACGACATCAACTGAAGATTTCAAGACCTTCTGTTGAGCATAAACCTCAGTCTTCCCACATGTATTTTACCGTACTCTTATCATATCCATCGAAAAGCCAAGCTATATCAAGAAATATTTGTCTCTTACTAGGATCTAGTACTTCATAACTTATCATCAATGTACTTCTGATTCTCCTGATGTCTCCTTTTTCAACTTCATCAAGTAATCGTCCCACATTTCTTTTCTTTGTCCACGTAATGATAAAGTCGAACCCATAACCTCAAGAAGCAACGGAAGACCTTGGGCAATGTTCACGATTTCTCTGGATTGTTCTAATTTTTCAATTGGAGGGTGATCTCTTCTGAAAGCATGCTTGCTAAATAGCTGAAGGGATCTATGGGAATCCATTCCATCAACTAAATAAGTCAATTTTACTTCGAATGCACGGAGAACCATTGCATTTCTTGTGGTTATAAGTATATGGCTTCCACGACCAAAGCGACATCGCCTCCCCAAAAGTGCAGTTAGTTGACTCTTGTCATCGACGTCGTCAAGAAGAATAAGAAGTTTCTTACTAGAAAACCTCTCTTCAATCGTCCTCATTCCCTTCTCAACGCAATCAACACTTGGAAGTGTCTGATTTGAGAGATCTGAAATTAGTCGGTTTTGCAAATACACAAGTCCTTTCGAGTTTGAAGTATCTCTAACATCACCAAGGAAACAAGTGTAAGCAAACTCCCCAGAAAGCTGGTTGTAGACTACTTTGGCAAGAATAGTTTTTCCGATGCCACCCATTCCGTGGATCCCCACCATCTTTACATCATCCTTGTTGGTGCCTATCATCCCCAAAACCTCTTTCACACTGTCGTCAATACCAACCAAGAAGTCACAAACCACCAAATAAGCCTTCTTCAGCTCACTTAAAACCGTGGTAACGAGCTGTTTAACTAGTTGTCCTTCGTGCCTAACGAAAAAACAACGAGAATGGCCAAGGCAAAGTAGAAAAGTAAGTTAGAATAGACAAGCCGAAATATATGACATCAGGAATTGATGGCAGTCTCTGGAAGCCAGAGGATGCAACAAGAAATGCTAACGGAAAATACTACATTCATTCAACAGAAGGAACAAAATTTTGGACTTGCTAGGCAGTGCTCAAACCTTGTGCAGAACTCGAACAGTGATGCAACCATCAAAGTATAGTAGGTGATCACTCTATCTTGCGAATAAGAAAAAAAAGGGCTGATGATGTCTACGGGTACTTCTGATGTGTAAACAAGCTTCTCCTTCTCAAGAAAAGCTTTATCATTAGCATATAGTACACGTCTCAAGTGCTTTGAACCGTGATCCGTTCATTTGCAGCACACCACGTAAGTTAATTCACGAATGTTAATATGTCTGCTCATTTCAATGACACAATCACATAAGTGCAACGGACTGTTGTATGGGTTGATAAGAAAGAGAGATACGATAAGATAATTAGGAACCTGTTAGCCACGTTTTCTATGTTCCATCCCTTTAACCCTCCAACCACATTGAGAGCAGCTCTCCACTTTCCGATGGTCTCATCGTCCACTCGCTTCTTGTTTTCGTGCACAAGCAAGGCCTCGCCATAACACCCGGTTTGGTATCGAACCTCGGATGGTTCGACATAGTAGAAAATGGGCATGATTATCTGCCCCTTCCTTTTCCTTCACTCCACCATCTTAGTCAGCTCCATAAGACACCATTTACTGGAAGCATAACTTTTGGACAAGATGGGTATGGAGATCTTCGATTGCTCAATCGTTCCCAGGAGATCCGGGCCGATCTCTTCACCAATGCGAAGATCTTCGTCGTCTCTGTACGTACAGACCCCTGCTTCTCTGAGACGGGTGTAGAGATGATCGGTGATGCCCTTGCGCGTGTCTGGTCCTCTAAAGCTCAAGAACACTTCATAGTCGCACCCTTCCATCGCAACCAGTCGCAGAGAAAATGAAGCACCAGACTTGCACCTGTTCAGCAAAAGCAGATTTCTGAGCTCTATGAAGCTGAAAGTTACTGGACATGCATAAATGTAATGTAAAACGCATTACGCGACAGTTGAATTTCCCCTTCAAAGATAATTGGAAGAAGATAACTAACAAACCAATGGTGCCTGGTAGGAAAAGTGAAGCCTCGTGTCAAAATTTCGACCTTTCACGAAAACTGGGGTGTCTATTCATACAGGACCGGGTAACCACCAGGTACCAAAAAGTTTTCATTAAAGCTATAGTACAAGCACTTCCTCAATATGCCATGTCATTTTTTAAAAATCCAGTTTCTATTCGCCGGGACATCGAAAAAAGGATAGCAGATTTCTGGTGGAGAAACAGTGAACAGAAACCTGGTTTGCATTGGAAACAATGTGAGATTCTTAAACTTGGAATGGGCAATAGTGATTTGGGTTTTCGAGATTTAATATCCTTCAACAATGGGATGTTGGGAAAACAAGCATGGCGTATGATACAATCTCCCTCCTCTTTATGGTGCCAATTATTAAAGGCCTTTATTTTCCTCATGGTGATTTCTGGGCTGCTGGAAAGGGACATCGATCTTCGTGGCGTTGGCAAAGTCAACTGATAGGTAGAGAAGCGATCAATCCTCCTTTGAGATGGGCAGTAGTGAATGGAGAAAAAATCACTATAAGGGAAGCAAGGTGGCTGCCTAGAGGAGTAATTGGTGGTCCGGCGAACAGAGATAAACCTAAAAAGTTTTCTGATTTAATCGTTAGAGAAACATCAGCTTGGAATGAACAGCTTTTAAGGAACCTGTTCGATGAGCAGATTACCAATGAAATCCTTACAATTCCACTGGGTCCACAGTTAAAAAGAGGACAAGTTGGTTTGGACCAACACCAAGTCAATGGAGTCTACGGTCAAGAGCGGGTACATCAAAATCAGGGAGGAGATTGAACAGAAAACTAGAATCTCAGCCTGTATGTCCTACCAGATTCCCCGAAAGTTATGGAAAAGGATCCGGAGGACTAATACAAGCCCCAAAATCAAAATTTTCTTGTGAGGTATTTGTCAAAACTTGCGATTTGTAAAAACGTGCTCTGCCCCTGGACCAGTCGAGTATGGACGGACCCTTCACTTAAGATTCAAATTATACCTCAAGGCCTGACTCGAATGGAAGATTGGTTGCTTAATTCAAGTCAATACGTCGGTAAGCTTCGATTTTTTAGCCAGTATCCTTTGGCAAGTTTGGAAATCCAGGAACAACTTTGTCTTCAGAAAGCGAAAACCAGAGAGCCAAAGCATCTGATTATAACAGCCATGGCAGAGCATCAATTCATTGTCCACTGGGCTAAGAAGAAGGAAAAAATCTGGAGTCGAGACTAACTCACCTCAGATCTGGAAGTGCCCGGCAGAAGGAAACCTTAAAATCGACATTGACGCCTACCTTGTGGAAGCTTCGGCTTTGGTCGAAAGCCTCAGATTTCTTGTTCTGGCCGCACGAAAGGAAGACTCCCTCTTACTTGAGTCGGCCTGTGCTGTTCTAACAAGGAGTCCATCGACGCAGAAGGAGGAGGAGGTGACTTGACCCAAATAAGAAGATACAAGGAAAGTCGGGAGAGGCCAGTAAGACCAGTTTTGCTAGATTCCAAAGAGAACGATTTTGGTTGTCAAATTCTGTTTTTTGGAATAAAAAATAATGAGAATCGTGTTTGGTAACGTAAATGATTCTAATTCAGTTCCCGAGAACAGTTTTGAAACAAAAAAAAAGAATAAAAAAGAAGTTGGTTTCGAAAAAAAAGAATCATTTTTTAAAATCACAAAACAGAATAAAGTCCCACATATTTTGTTTTTCTCTTTCAGTTATCTCGTAGAATGAAATCTCATTTTCTAGAAAAATATAGAAGATAATAATAAAATAAAATAAAAATTCTAAAAAAAGTTCCAGAAAATTCATAAAAATAGAAGAAGCTTAGATTAGGCTAGTTTGACCTCATTTTCATAAATTTGGACTTGAATTTCCTAGATTTCATAGATTTTTTTTTTTTAGAAAAATTATAAACACCTTTGAAATTAAACCCAACCTTAATTTCTCTAAGCCCTTAAGGCTTCATTAGGATTGTATGATACGATATATCCATAGCATGATTCCTTGATTGCGCACTTGATTTCATTGGTTGTGATTTGCTTAGGTTTAGGTACTTTAAATGTAGTCTAGTTTTAGAAAATTTGAAAAAAAGACAAAAATAACCTTTGTGAACACTTAGCATTGGCTTACCTCATATTTTAAAAATGAATTAAAAATTTGCGTGAAACACGTTTAGAAAACACTCAACTTCGATATCGAAAGGACGTCGGTGGAAATACCGACATAACTAAGTCCCTCACCCTAGATTTCTCTAGTTGCATAGAATCGAACGATTTCTTTCGACCGCTTGATAAGGTTTTCGGTCTACCTCCACCGAAGACTAGTGGAGGCTCCATTTGCATGTACACATACACATGCCACCGATCACATTAAGATCGAATCCAATATTCTCTAATTGCGATTTAGTATAGGCCTGGGAGGGCCCGAGCTAATCTGAAATCACACACTAATCCAATATGGTCTCTCTCTTTTTTAGCTTAAAATGACTCGTTATGACACGACAATTAGACGGAATAGTACGAAAAAATATTATATCATATGTTATATAAGAAAATCAATATGAATTAATCTTCAATTAATTTGAAATGTAGGATGAAATTTCACAAAGTAACTACATAATTATTTAACTTAAATGATAAAAACTGAGAAGAGAAATTATTCTCGGGAACAAAAATTTTGTGTAGTTACCAAACACGTTCTGATTCTTTAAGACTCATCCAAGAAACAGAATAAAAAAAATCAATTCTAATTAAAATTATTTTTTCGGATCAGAATCATTGCCGGCTCCAAGTCAACAAAAATATTAGTGGCGAATTGGATTGCAAATGGTCATGGGCCCGCCTCTCAATTGGTTGTCTAATTCCCCATGCTCCATTGGGTTTTACGATGTTCGGTATCCCATTTTATATATACGAACTCATTGAGATAGTAATGCAAATCATTTTTTTTTTTAAGAAAAGAAAAAAACCACCAGATACTGCACATAATAAATGCGTTCAAGGTTATTTCGATTTCAATTGAAATGATGCCTAGCCGATAGTTTTGCTAATTCCCTCTCTCTCTCTCTCTCTCTCTCTCTCTCTCTCTCTCTCTCTCTCTCTCCCTCCTTAAAACTTCATAAATAACTACACAATGAGGAGCCAAATTATCCATGATAGTGGTAAATGTGTCCCAATCTGGTAAAAAGATTTTATTTGTTGCAAGCGTGTATAACACATTGTTGACAGGCTCAAATTTGGCCTCCCTTTTGATGATCTCCCGAATGAAGGTATTAGACTTCTGCTGTACACCCCTAACAAATGGTATCGGAGCTGATGGTTAGTGACCAATGCGATTTTTCAGCGATAGGCGTCGTGGTATAGTAACGCGGGCCAATGACAAACCTCATGATTGTGAGGTTACGTGCTGATTCAAGATGAGATATCTTGATGCAGAAGGATTCCTATATTAAGGGGGAGCAAGCCTAACATTAAATTCATCGAGAGGGAGATTGTTATGATGCACGTGTGAGTGAGTTGTGTTATAAAAATCATACATCGAAGAATTGATGTAGTATTGTGCAGTTAAATAACCCAGTTGGCCCATAACTTATTGGCTTTAAGCTTTTGTGTGAAGATGAGTTCAATTACATATGTTGACCGGCTCGGATTTGGACTCTCTCTTGGCGATCTCGGTATCGGACTTCTATTGTGCGCTCTCAACACGTGTTAACTGCGATTTTCGAATAAAAATCTGTCTCTAATTGCCCCAACACGTGTTAAATATGACTTTCGGATAAAATTCTGTCTCCGATTGCCCTAAAAAAAGACAAACGTCTTAAATACGAAAAAAAAGGACAAAAGAAAAATCGCGCGATAAGAGTGTGTCTGATTGCTCCTACGTCATGTCTTCAAGCAAGCTGGGAAAGATCGGAAAGAAGTGGTGGGGGTAGGGGAAGAGCTGGAGGTTGACCGGAAAAATGGTCAAAAGGGTCTTGTTTCTGGTAATATGTGTGTAAACAAGTTAAATGTGATAAAAAGACTAATTACGATGCCTTCTTGGAAAACTTGATCCCCCACAGCCAATGCTCTCCTACAACAGATGTGACGTCCGGAAATTTCAAGGCTTATGAAATAAATATTATTGGATCTTTGGATTTTAGTGTCAGCTGTCGGACGCAGTTTTGTTTGTCTTGGTAGAATTTGTGTGGTCGTCGTAGTGTAGTTTATTTCTGTTAGTTTAGTGTAATCGCGCCGCAATTCTTTCTCGCCGAATTCCTTCATGCCCGCGCTCGACCCTGAACCAAATATCCAAAACCACTCCCGATTTATCAGTTTACCCTTCTGCCCTCAGATATTATACGTATAAGCTGAAAGCAATTAATACCGATTGACCCGTGGGACCCACCTCATTAATGCCTTAAGATATTAGCTTTTTACTTTTCGACTTTTATCCCCCCAAGCAAAATTACCAAAATGCCCTTGAATTTCTCTCTCCTCTCTCTCTCTCTTCTCACCCCTCACCCCCATCTGCCGTGAACCTCCGCCTCTCCCTCACTTCATGTTGGCTTCACAATCATCTTCACTTCATCTCCATCTTCATCTTCAAGCTGCTGCCGTGAGCCACGCCGGACCGCCAGACCGCCCCCGATGCTCACACCGCCGTGCCATGCGCCGCACCACCGCCGGCCCAACCGAGCCGTCCACCACCCTGTCCAGTCGCTGCCCGAGCTCCGCCGCACTTCACCGAGCCCAGACCAGCCCCTCCAAAGCCACCGCAGCACCTCCGAACCTCAACCGAAGATTCGGCGAGCTTGCCGTCACCTTTCGCCCGTCTGTCGAGCTCGTTTGCGTCGTTTTGCCGCGAGAACAGCTGCTGTCCAGCACTGTTTCACTACCTTGCGCTCTTTTTTAGAGTTCGTCGTCATCGTATTCGTGACTGGAGCGCCGAGATGAGTCCGTAGGACCGTTCGCCTGAATTTTTTGTCTGACCGCCGCTACTCGCCGGAAGCCGCCGCCGTCGCCGCCGCCACCACTCACCGCCGGTTGCTGCCGACTGTCACCGCCAGTTATCGCAGTGAGTTAACCCATAATCCCTGATTAGGTCGTTAATTACATTTAGGTTTAGATTAGTTAGTTACCGTAGTTAAAGTAAATAGTTACGGTAATTAGGTGGATAGATTAATTAGTTATTATGGTAGAATAAACTGTGACTGTGAATAGTTGGATTAATCATGGCTAGGTGGAATAGTTACCATGGTTAATTACCTATTTTATTGTGCCTGATATTTATCGGTGTCTGATCGTGGATCGGGCTGAGTGTTGATTGCGCTTAATTACTGAATGATCACACTAGTATCGAGATGTCATGTTTATCTGAAATTGAATATTCGTGTGACCAATTGTGGATTCGAGCATGAAAATGGCCGCAGGCCGGGTTTTGATCATGATGTGAATATGATTGCATTGGAATTAAGAATTGGCTTGATTGCCTATGGTGAATGCATGGTCACACGATGGCTTTAATTGTGTCACCCTAACGTAACTTGGGACACGAGCGATACCCTTGTTGGCATGGGTCGCTGCCTAATAAGTCTGTGTACCGGCGACGTACAGTGTGGGATTCCACGGGTTATTGGTTGCCTGTCAGTCCGTGCCGGCGACGGATAGTCCGAATTACCATGGTTGACTAGATGCCGGTCGCAACTAGTGTTGGTCCGTAACCCTTATGGATTTATTCCTGGTATGCCCGCCTTAAGGAATTTAATGGAGCTATCGGATGCCGTCGCTGTAACGTAGTAGGACGACGCCCGGTTAATCAGAAAGAGTGCTCGTAGTGAGGTTGTACTGTAGCGAGAGTGGGGTATCTCTTGGCCTTTGAATAACTGTAACACGCTTGTTGCATTGTGCATGGTTTTATGGCTGAGTGTTCTGATTGCGTGATTGAGCTGTTGTTTATTCCTTGCTATGAATTATCTGTCGTATGGCTCGAGACAAGGTAAGTTGCATGTAATTGTCTTTTGGCTGTTGGGCTTCGCTCACTCGATTTGTTGGACTACTTGAGTGAATCAACGTCCTAATCGGACTTAGGCGTTATCTCGTTGAGATTCATATCTCATGCGCTGTGGCTGATCGCCTTTCAGGTTCTCGTGATGGCAACGTGCCACGTTAGGTTCGGTGTTTCCGTCAACCAATCCGCGGCCATCCATTATCATCACGTCACCAATTCTGACGACGTCTGAGAGCAACATGTGACGACTGTCTGGGTCGATGAGGGGTTGTCACACTATGTGGCACACATTTTCAAGGCCTGGTTCGTTCGTGAGGGTAATGTTCTCATCGGACCGATTTAGGGGTTTGAGGTACCCCTAGGTGCGGGGCCGATCGTTCAGACGTGGGACGCGATGGATTCGGATATGCCAAATGGGGAGGTCGAGGACCCGAGTCCTAGTTCTGATGAGAAGGACCCCGATTCACCGCTAGGGTATCAAGGTTGACCCGGTGCCGGAAGTCAACCCGCGAGTAGAGCTGTGGAGGAGCTCTTTTATCAGTTGTTTTTGCGTGTTAGTCAGTAATAGTAGTGTGTGTGGCGGCAGTAAATGGTCCTTGACCAACCCGGTATCTTTTTGAGGGTTTAGGAAAGCAGCCCGAAGGTGGGCTTGTATAGTGGAACGTTTCTCTGTGGACTAAATGTATATTAATAATAACACCTGTTGTACTTCGCCTTGTTCCGTATCGCTATCCCTATTTGTTTGAAATTGTCTAGGGTTGTTATTGCTTCCGCATGTGCATAATTGCAAGATAAAATGAAATGGGTCGATGACATGCCTGGGATGCTATCCTTTGACCTGCCGTTTGGAAGGGATGTTCGCGCGCTCGGGGTTCGGGGCGTGACAGCAGACATAACAATTTAGTCATTTATCACGGAAAGGACATTGAAAATTCATCATAATTGTAATTATATACGAGATATGTGATTCGTAAGTATAGGAAAACATTCTATGTCTAAATTTGTCTTGTGTCCAGCCACCTACTAGAAAAAAGAAAGGTGCATGACGAGATTCCTTATCTAATGCCCCATCTTTATCACCACCGATTCACCCAATATGGACAAACCAACACGGAAAAATTTCAAATAAGGGCCCGAAATCCTCTCATTTTCTCAAATAAGGGTCCGAAGTGAATATCGTTTCAAATAAGGGCCTAAAGTGGCATAGTATGTTTCAAATAAGGGCCTGAAGTAGCTATAGAGTTTCAAAAAAAGGCTTGAGCTAAAGGGCATTTTCGTCATTTCTCATTTTGATTTATTTTTTCCCTATTTTTCCCTATTTCTTTTTTTAAATATTTTTAACAAAAAAAAAAACAGCCCCACAGGTAGGAGGGCTGCCCCTTTCGCCTGTGGCCGCCGGCGCACCGCTAGTGGGGGGTTGGTGGGGGCGGCCGGCGCTCCCCTAGTTTTTTTCAAATTTTTGTTAATTTTTAAGAAACAGAAAAAAATCAAAAAGAAAAAAAATCAAATAAGGAAAATGATGAAAATATCCTCGAAAATCAGGCCATTTTTTGAGATTTCATGGCCACTTCAATCTTTTATTTGAAACAACGTTCACTTCAGACCCTTATTTGAGAAAATGAAGGCACTTCAGGTCCTTATTTGAAACAAGGATCACTTGGGGCCCTTATTTTAAAAAACATGAGATGACTTCGAGCCATTTTTTAAAATTTTCCCAACCAACACTGCAACTTTCTTATAGAGTGAATATTTACTTGCAAATGAAATGCCACTTCCCTGACCCCCCAAAAAAAAAGAATGCCACTTCTCTGAACGCCCCCCCCCCCCCCCCCAAAAAAAAAAGAAAAAAGAAAAAAAGAAATGCCACTTCATTATAGCTCAAAACCCAATGTTCTACGGAGCAAATCCGTACGGTTTCACTTCAAAACCATAATAAAGGCCTAATAACATTGTGCTAATAGAACGAGAAAACTCGGTAATTAATTTTTTATTTGCATTTGAAAATCTCTCCAAGAGCTAGCCTAATTCAATAAAATATTTCCTCGTATTGTGATCATTAAGATGATTATTCCGGTAATAATAATAGGACTGCTTTGCTTTTCATGAGATTGCGAGTTTAATTTATGTCGTGAGCGAATTTTTGAACATTTCGTGTTAAATCATCTGACTATGACAGGCATAGTCTTTCTAACCGTTAGTATTTTAATAGTGTTGTAGTGATGGGTTCACGGGCTAATCTCCCTTCCTAATTTTTATTTATCATAAAAGAAACCGAGTGCCCGAGCTTATCCTCCTCTCTCTCGAGGGTCGACCCGCCCGTTCGTTTGCATTCAAACAAACATCTCAGACCGAAGTGACGGCGGTGCAAACCATCAACCGACACACACTCTCTCTCTCTCTCTGAAACCTTTTAATTTCAAAAGAGAGAAACTTTCAAGCCGCCTTTCTCTGTCTCTCTCTCTCTAGCCATGGAGGACCTCGTCGGCAACGCCCTCCAGACCCTTTACCGGCAATTCTGTGAACCGGACGACGACCCCATCGCTTCGCAAGGCTCTCAGTCTTCTTCTTCTTCCTCTCAAGCGTCCACCTCCGAAACTTACCTCCTCGGCTTCATCATCGCCAACATAGTCGGACTCCGCCACTATTCCGGCACCATCAGCGGCTGCAAGATGGTGGGCCTCGTCCGCGAACCTTTGAATCCCTACGGCGAGAACGCCATCCGGGTCCTCAACACCAGGACCATCCAGGTCGGCCACATCGAGCGCGACGTCGCCGCCGTCCTGGCCCCTTGATTGACTCCAATTTGATCTCTGTCGAGGGCATTGTGCCCAACACTCGTAGCGGCTGTAGCAAGTTTAGGATCGCCTGCCAAGTTCACATCTTTGCGAGGGTCGAGGCGTTCGACCTAGTGAAGTCGGCTATTTCGCGAGGCGGATTGGTGCTCATTTCAGACGCGGGTGCTTCGTTTGTTTTGCTTGTCGGAGGCGGTCGTGGTGAAGGAGAAGAAGGGTGGGAAGGAGGTGAGGAGTGTGGATGAGATTTTTAAGCTGGTGGACAAGAATGTCGGGAAGAATGCGATGATGGAAGCCCTGGAGCCACCGAGGGAGGTGATAAAGTCTAGGCTCTCCGATCACCAGAAGAAGGGGTTGGGCTGGTTGTTGGTTCATAGGGAGAATTCCGGGGAATTGCCGCCGTTTTGGGAGCTGAGAGATGGTGAGTATGTGAACATGTTGACGAAAATTTTCGAAAAATCCAGGTACGTAGGATATCTTCTAATACAATTTTCGAATTGTATCCTTGAAATCAAACTCATAATCTTTCGGCTTGGCGACGCAAATCTAGTGACAAAAGTTTTGCGTATCCGTGCCGTTCAAATAGCATTCGCTTCAAATTATCGTCCATTTCGGGGTAGTCCTCCCTTGTTTCTATCTTCCATGCTAGCAGATTGTCCAACATTTCACGCCCAGAAAGATCCAACACAGGTGTAGCAAGGACATATAGTTCCGACAGATTCTTCAAATTGGAGATATCAAGTGTGGTAAGCGACGGACACTTTACCACATGAAGCTTTGAGACGCTCGAGGGAATCTGCGGAATGCATCCCAGAGCAAGGCAACAATAAAGATGAAGAGACTTCAAGTGAGAAAGCGCACCTAACTCAGGAGATAGGTTAGTCATGCGTGGGAGCGACAGCGTCAAGACTTCCAATTTGGACAGCCTCCCAATCCACCAAGGCATGGGATCTTGCAGTTGCACCGACTCAGACGGGCTAGAGATATCAGTCACTCCCATCCACAGTAACAGTCGTTTCAGATTGATCAGGCTTGAAAGATCAGGAATTGTTGTCCAACATGGATATTCGATTGTCAGAGAAGTCAAGCTTACGGGAAGTACAGGCAGGGCAGAGACAAACCATGACGTTTTGGAGAAAAACAATGCCGAGAGAAACCATGACGCTTCGGTCCACGAGAAGTTCAACTCTTTCAGATTCTCCAGACTTTCCATAGAGTCGGGGAGCTCTGTGAGTCCCGTTTCGAACAGATCCAAATGAGTCAATGATCGTAATTCCTTAATGGAGTGCGGAAGTCTATCCATTCTCAAACATCCATTCAAAGATAATCTTTCAAGGTTTGTCAGCGCTCCAATGGAGTTGGGTAGGTGAGTAATTAGTGTACCGTCCAACGAAAGCTTCAACAACGAAGTTAGACAATTGAGTGAATCCCTTGCTTTTGCTGATGGTGAAATCTGAACATGAGGATTCCCCAGGTTCTTCGTACCCCACCAATCAGGAATTTCTCGTATGCCAGTTCCATCGAGGAGAAGTTCTGTGAGAGCTGGCAATCCACCCAACGCTTGTGGTAGATAGCGGAGATCACTACAGAAGTTCAAGTTCAAGAAAACCAAGTGCTCCAACAAACCAATTGACGAGTCGATTTCAGCCAATCTTTCACACTTTTCGAGAATCAATCTCTCTAACTTTAAGAATCCGGAGAAATCAGGAGTCGTGATCAAGTGCTCACATCCCGAAAGGATAAGAACTTTTAATTTCTCCGCTCTCTGCAACAAAGTAAGATAACAGCCAGTAAATTTGTTACACCAAGAAAACATACACACCAATAGAAAAACTTCTCTAGAGCTGCGGGTACCTTGATATGTCTCCATCCATCCCACTCATGAGTGATTTTACTCCTTGAAAAATCAAGAATGACTAAATTACACAACGAAAATTTCCTTGTCTTGAGTATTCGCCGAGGGACATTATGCCAAGAGAGCCATCTTAAATTTGGAAGGAGTTGGTCGCACCGTAAAAAGTCCATAGGCGACCTGATAAAGTTATGCCAAAGAAGTGTAGCTTGAGAGAGAAAATGGTCGGCATCGTCATAAGCAAGGCGTTGGTTATCAACACCAAGGAACCTTAGATTGGGTAGTGCTGCAAATCCTTCAAGAGTGGAACGATACTCTGACCGTGTCTCAAACTTCAAACAGAGGGCTTCGAGCTTCTCATTTCTCTAAATTAGCAAACACGAAAATCAATGAAAAAGAAGGATGCGGTTAGCAAATTAAGAGAAAAATGTAGGTCTTCTTTGAATTTAAGGCAAAGTTCGCATCTGAAGATGTTTAAGTTTGCTCTCACATGGGTTTTGAAACTTTAAATATAGTAATCTAAGAAATGTTTGTAAAATACGTGGAGATTTTAAAACTGAGTATGTCGAATAAATTGTGATTGTTTTCATTGAGGGGAAAGTGCCCTTGATTACTAAAATGTAAAAATTCTCGTGCACAAAGGAATCGGACCCATGATTTACCTTCTCCCTTCGTAGTATGTCCAACGCGTCATTGTGATTCCACAACCTACTTCGCTTATCTAATTCCCCCGGATTTTCTTCAAAAACAATTTCTCTACCAAGGTCTTTCAGCTGATCATGCATCCACAACTTATTGTCTTCTCCAATTTTAATCAACGACATCAACTGAAGAGTTTCAAGACCTTCTGTTGGGCATAAACCACAATCTTCCCACATGTATATTACTGTAGTCTTATCATGTCCATCGAAAAGACAAGCTATATCAAGAAATATTTGTCTCTGACTAGGATCTAGTGCTTCATAACTTATCTTTAAGTTACTATTGATTCTCTTGAAGTCTCCTTTTTTCAACTTCATCAAGTAATCATCCCACATTTCCTTTCTTTGTCCACGTAATGATAAAGTGGAACCCATAACCTCAAGAAGCAACGGAAGACCTTGTGCGATCTTCACAATTTCTTTGGATTGTTCTAATTTTTCAATTGGAGGGTGATCTCTTCTGAAAGCATGCTTGCTAAATAGCTGAAGGGATCTATGGGAATCCATTCCTTCAACTAAATAAGTCAATTTTACTTCGAATGCACGGAGAACCATTGCATTTCTTGTGGTTATAAGAATCCGGCTTCCAGGACCAAAGCAACATCGCCTCCCCAAAAGTGCAGTTAGTTGACTCTTGTGATCGACGTCGTCAAGAAGAATAAGAACTTTCTTACTAGAAAACCTCTCTTCGATCGTCCTCATTCCCTTCTCAATGTAATCAACACTTGGAAGTGTCTGATTTGAGAGATCTGAAATTAGTCTGTTTTGCAAATACACAAGTCCTTTCGAGTTTGAAGTATCTCTAACATCACCTAGGAAACAAGAGTAGGCAAACTCTTGAGAAAGCTGGTTGTAGACTACTTTGGCAAGAATAGTTTTTCCGATGCCACCCATTCCGTGGATCCCCACCATCTTTACATCATCCTTGTTGGTGCCTATCATCCCCAAAACCTCTTTCACACTGTCGTCAATACCAACCAAGAAGTCACAAACCACCAAATAAGCCTTCTTCAGCTCACTTAAAACCGTGGTAACGACCTGTTTAACTAGTTGTCCTTCGAGGCTAACGAAAAAACAACGAGAAAGGCCAAGGCAAAGTAGAAAGTAAGTTAGGATAGACAAGCTGAGATATATGACATCAGGAATTGATATGAGTCTCTGGAAGCCACGGGATGCAACTAGAAATGCTAACGGAAAATACCACATTCATTCAACATAAGGAACAAATTTTTGGACTTGCTAGGCATACAGTAGGTGAAAAATATCTTGCTAATAAGACAAAAAAAAAGGGCTGATGATGTCTATGGGTACTTCTGATGTGTAAACAAGCTTCTGCTTCTCAAAAATAGGTTTATCATTAGCATATAGACTATAGTACACGTCTCAAGTGCTTTGAACCATAAACAAAAGATCCATACACCACATAAGTTAATTCTGACGAATATTTATATGTCTGCTCATTTCAACCACACAATCACATAAGTGCAACAGACTGTTGTATAGGTTGATAAGAAAGAGAGATAAGATAAGATAATTAGGAACCTGTTAGCCACGTTTTCTATGTTCCATCCCTTTAACCCTCCAACCACATTGAGAGCAGCTCTCCACATTCCGATGGTCTCATCGTCCACTCGCTTCTTGTTTTCGTGCACAAGCAAGGCCTCGCCATAACACCCGGTTTGGTATCGAACCTCGGATGGTTCGACATAGTAAAAAATGGGCATGATTATCTGGCCCTTCCTTTTCCTACACTCCACCATCTTAGTCAGCTCCATAAGACACCATTTACTGGAAGCATAACTTTTGGACAAGATGGGTATGGAGATCTTCGATTGCTCAATCGCTCCCAGGAGATCCGGGCCGATCTCTTCACCGATGTGAAGATCTTCGTCGTCTCTGTACGTACGGACCCCTGCTTCTCTAAGACGGGTGTAGAGATGATCGGTGATGCCCTTGCGCGTGTCCCGTCCTCTAAAGCTCAAGAACACTTCATAGTCGCAACCTTCCATCGCAACCAGTTGCAGAGAAAATGAAGCACCAGACTCGCACCTGTTCAGCAAAAGCAGATTTCTGAGCTCTATGAAGCTGAAAGTTACTGGACATGCATAAATGTAATGGAAAACGCCTTATCGGACAGTTGAATTTCTCCACAAAGATAATAAGACAACTAATAAACCAATGGTGACTGGTAGGAAAAGTTAAGCCTCGTGTCAAAATTTCGACATTTCACGAAAATTGTGGTGTCTACACACACAGGACCGGGTAACCACTAGGTACCAAAAAGTTTTCACTAAAGCTGTGGCACAAGAACTTCCTCAATATGCCAGGTCAGTTTTTAAAAATCCAGTTTTTATTTGTCGGAACATCGAAAAAAGGATAGCAGATTTCTTGTCGAGAAACAGTGAACAGAAACCTGGTTTGCATTGGGGGAGATTCTTAAACTTGGAAAGGGAAATAGTGGTTTGAGTTTTCGAGATTTAATTTCATACAACCTCCCTCCTCTTTATGGTACCAATTATTAGAGACCTTTATTTTCCACATGGTGATTTCTGGGCAGCTGGAAAGGGACATCGATCTTGGTGGGGTTGGCAAAGTCATCTGATAGGTAGAGAAGCAATCAATCCTTCTTTGAGATGGGCAGTAGGGAATGGAGAAAAAATCAGTATCAGGGAAGCAAGGTTGCTGCCTAGAGGAGTAATTGAGGGTCCGGCAAACAGAGATGAACCTAAAAAAGTCTCTGATTTAATCGTTAGAGAAACATCAGCTTGGAATGAACAGCTTCTAACGAACCTGTTCGATGAGCAGATTACCAATGAAATCCTTACAATTCCACTGGGTCCACAGTTAAAAAGAGGAAAAGTTGGTTTGGACCAACACCAAGTCAGGGGAGTCTACGGTCAAGAGCGGGTACATCAAAATCAGGGAGGAGATTGAACAGCAAAGTAGAATCTCAGCCTCTAAGTCCTACCAGATTCCCCGAGAGTTATTGAAAAGGGTCCGGAGGACCGATACAAGCCCCAAAATCAAAATTTTCTTGTGGGGTATTTGTGAAAATGCACTACCCACTAAGGAAATTTTACTAAAGAGAAACATAGCCGGAGATGTTACCTGCGATTTGCAAAAAACCTGCTCTGCCCCTGGACCAGTCGAGTATGGACGGACCCTGCACTGAACATTCAAATTATACCTCAAAGGCCTGACTCGAATGGAAGATTGATTGCTTAATTTCAGTTATACCTTGGTAAGCTTCGATTTTTCTGGCCAGTATCCTTTGGCAAGTTTGGAAAGCCAGGAATAACTTCGTCTTCAGAAAAGCAGAAACCAGAGAGCCAAAGCACCTCATTAGAACAGCCAACTCACTTCTGTGAGTTTTCTTAGCCCAGGGGACAATGAATTGATGCTCTGCCATGGCTGTTCTAATGAGGTGCTTTGGCTCTCTGGTTTTCGCTTTTCTGAAGACAAAGTTATTCCTGGCTTTCCAAACTTGCCAAAGGATAACCATGATGCCTAAACGGTTTTGCTGATTCCCTCTCTCTCCCTCTCTTTGTAACTTCACAAATAACTGCACAACGAGGAGCCAAATCTGGTAAAAGGATTTTATTTGTCATTGCCAAAAGCATGGTTGTTTCTAGCAATCCATAGAGACCGCAGTCTCATGGGGAATAGAACATGCCACCGGGATAGCAGGATTTTCATGCAATTGCTTAGATTGGACATTTGATTTAATCCAATCTTTGATAGGCAGCTCAAATGAGCAAGACATGCCCCTAGGACACCAAGTTCATTCCAAAATCTTTTGGTAACCACACATTTTCCAGAATATGCTGCAAGAGCCTTCCGCAACCACGTCTAATTTTCATTCCTACCCTGAAGGGGCTTCCTGCCTGCTGCAATTCCATGCGTTGAATTCAACCAAAAAGATCCAACAATCCTAATGTGCTTGATTTTCCCTGCCGCAAATAGGAACACCAGTACCAATCTTCTTCAGGTAATCAGGAATATCAAAAGGGAATTCTTGTAAAACTACCCAGCCCGCACTCCCAGTGATTCAATCATAAACTAATAACACCTCCTCTTCCCTAGCAAGAGGGTCTTCTTTCTACTTTTCCTGTCATGGAGGGAAGCGGGAGAAATGGCCGATACTACTGGTTGAGAGTTTCCTGCAGTAGAAAGTGAGTTCATGTCGAGAGAAATGAGTCGAGCCTATTTCACCCTTGTCCCAAAGTTCTGCTTGTACCGAAGAACAAACACCATATTTGAATGACCAAAAGCCACACATCCAGTCTCCTCCATCATTGCGGAAAACACCGGCTCCACCCGCCATTCCTGGGTTGCCTTTAGGAGCTGCATTTCGTGTCAAGTTTAAACCAACTCAACAGGAGAGAGTTCCCAAAAGAGCGGTGCAGCAGTAGCATCAACAAAATCCAACTTTCTGAAAATCATTATAAGATGGCAAAATGTCTCTTGCTAGCTCCCGGAGATTGTCCACACTCCAGATTATTCTCATTATTAATTAATTAATTAAGTAAAAGCGTTTCATGGCTTTTCTCGCCAGAAAGATAAACAAAAGGAACGCTCGTTTCGAAAGCCAAAAATAAAAATAAAAATAGCAATAACGATCGTAAATATTCATTCTGATTTCCGAACCATCTGATCCCAATCCAAATTCTGATATTAGCCTCGGTTTTCGGAGTTTCTATTATTCCCTGTCTCTCTGTCCCTCTCGCTACTCTTCAAAGCTCCCCATCCAGAAGATATTGAAAGGACAGACAGATTATTTTTTTTTTTCATTCGAGAAAATGTGGACTACTGAGGAGGATTGTGAGAGAGTCATTTGGAGGCTTGGGGCATTACAGAACGGGAAGCAGACTTGATTCATGTTGCAAAAAAATATATATTCACCGCTAAAGGGGTAAGGGAGTGGGAGGATGTTTTCGAACAGGTCGAACCAACAACAATCACAGCAAATATGAATCTGTCCTAACTCAACCTGTTCATGATGAGGAGGTGAGAGCAGCAGCCTCTAAAGGCCCCTGGACCTAATGGTTTTGCTGGCATTTTCGATCAAAAGCATTGGGTTGCAGTTGGCCCTCTGGTGACAAATGCAGCCATAGACATTTCTTCGAGTCTGGTCGGCTCCCTCTGTCCTTAAACTCTAGTAACAATCTCTGGATTCCAAAGGTTTCTTTTCCTGAAGATGCTTCTTTTTTCATCCTATTAGCCTGATTTATCTTATCCACATGACCGTTTAAAAAATCCTTGTCAATTGGTTAAAATGGCCACTGAATTGTACAAGGTGGGGTTTGTATACCCTCTATTTGTTACTTAATCTGGAGTACATAGTTAAAAGAATATTTGACGGTAAACTTTTGTGGTCGTTTAATTAGTTGAAGGCGAGGTAGAGTAAAAGAATTGAGAAACTCTTCCATCTTTCCTATTAGTAATGTCCTAAAGTGACATAAGGCATGCCTCTCCTTAAAGGAATTTTCCCTTTTCATTTGCACAGATAATATAACAATCTACTATTGGCCCAGTGGTGCCACTGTTATTTACATCTTCATTCCTTAGCCAAAATACTAGGTTACTTGGCAGTTGATACATATGAAGCTTGTTGTGGTACCATTCTTTACACATGCCCAATTGGCTTAGACATTAACGTTGCATCTCTTTCAGGTAGATTATTAAGTTCATGTGATTATTTAGAGAGCTATGGCGCGGGAAAAAAAGAAGAATTCAGACTGGGCGCATCAGTGAGATTTCCATATTGTTCTTAAGATTTACAGTGTCCGAGCAATGGATACAATTCTGGATGGACGTCAATTTTCTCTTGAATCCATGCTCTTAATCCCCTTCTAAGCTCCTTGTGGGGGGTTCCTGATATCGTTGAACAACCATGGGCCAAATTATGACTTGCGTTTTCATTGCGGCTTTGCAGACTCAAAAATAGTGACAAAATGCACTTCTTGCATTGCAGTGACAGTGCGACTGAAGATTGGGTAAGGCGGTCCTCTTTTGTTCCTGGACAAATCCTAGCTTCCTTTATGCAAATAAATATTTCTGCTCCTCTGTTTCTCCGTTTGAAGAGATTGTCCATCTTGAAGATGTTACTTTGTGGGTTGTTGCTGCATGGCTGGTTTTTCAATCTGCATAAGTATGTACTTGTCTACTCGGAATCTACAGCAACTACGACGTGACTAATAGTGGATATGCTGATATCAACCTATATTAACGCAGCCGAACATGTTTGTAGAGATTTTTATGTGGGATTTTGGAGAGTTATGCGTTGAATTGATGATGTTCGGGTTGTTTCTTCTGCATCGATGTGAACACTGAATCTTGAATAGGTTGTTTCTTTGTCTGAAGGGAAAGAAACATATAATGCAATGACTTTAGGCACATCAGTTCTTCGGCACTTGCCTCCCGTAATCTAAACTGCAGTCGTCACTTCTTTATGGCCTTCACTTTATTGCTCTGTTTGCGTTCTTCGGGAAAGACTATGTCATTGTAATCTATTTCTGAAGATTGTAGAAGGCATGTGATGGCGGTCTGCCATAAACCTTCTTGGACATAGATCATCAGGCAGTTGTCTCTGCTGGAAATATGATTAGAATCGATTTTAGTGATCATCTCATCGGACAACTGCATTGCCAAAAAACTTTCCCTTTATAACTCTTCCCTCGTTGGAAGCTTTACTCTCTTCCCTTTGTTCGGAGCTATTTTCGGGCACTCTTAGCTTAGTTAGCCCACTTCACGTGAGCCGTATCGGTCAATTTGCATGTAAAACATGTGTTATCGTCTAATTTAGGTCATATTTATATTACTTGTTTGTCAAATGTGAGCTATATGATGTTATGTAATGTTTTATCGGTATTTTGGCAGTTTATTTGTGAAATATGGCAAAATGCTTTGTCTTATGTTCAAATTTACCCTGTAGTTATCAACTATAAAGTCGCATCGGACTTTGTTCTCGTCGATCATAAAATAATTGCAGAATAGATTTAGTATTTTAATCGTAAGATCTAACAAAAAATCTGCACTTAGGAATATTTACTTATGTGAGCTACCACGGATTATAACCATTTAAAAATTTGTTGTTTTCCATCAGTACGTTTTAATTTTATTGTATGCGGACATTTGTAAAGCATGTAATATGATTCTTTTTGTGATGATCGATAATTTTTCGTTAATCCTCCAAAACAGTGGTCTAGTAGCGACAAAAGGTTTTTCTATATTGTTCAACTCCTAGTAAGTATCGTGCTGATTTAAGTACTACTTATCTAGTTTGTTTGTTACACATGGGATGTGAAGTTATTTATCATTATCGTTAGAGATTTTTTACTAGTGAAATATGATGAAATATTTTTTCATAATTTGTATCCATGTAACTCTTCAAGCATAAAGGCCATCAATTACTTTGTTATGCCTGAAAAATATTGTGTCATAATTGGTATGTATACAATTTTTTAGTCATAAAATTCATCAATTACTCAATTTGTTCCTTAGTTTTGAAAAATCATGAGCCATATGTTGAGCGACCTTCAAAACTAAAGTATGGGGTAGAGCTCGCACGTAAATATATCATGTGGCGCAACATCACGCGAGCTTTACTCACTTATATATATATACACACATGAGAAATGTTTGTACCTTGCATGGATGGACACGTATGGACGATTATATTTTTTGGTCTGACGAAAAATCAATTGAAATATTTATCTTTAAGAATTCAGTTAATCCATACAAAATTGAAGATTTTTAAAAATCATATTTTGTTCTCATAAATGGAAAACTGATGAGATTCTAAGTTGCATTTAGTTGTATTTACCTGCCATCATGTATATATATTGTAATGTATATTAAAACTATGAAGAATATCTTATGTTTCGATATTTTGTTAACTATCCATACTACATTACCGTTTCTAGAAATACGACAAAATTTCCAGATGAATTTACAACTATTGAACTTTTATTAGGTTCAGTTTCACGTGGCTCAATCTCGCGCGCTCTTTACTTGCTCTTTACGCATCATGTAATTATCTTCACTTGTTCACTCACATGGCACGTGAAAGGGAGTCGAGAGAGGAGATCTCACGTGTATCGAAAATACGACAAAAGTTTTGCGTATCCGTGCCGTTCAAATAACATTCGCTTCAAATTATCGTCCATTTCGGGGTCATCATAGTCCTCACTTGTTTCTATCTTCCATGCGAGCAGATTGTCCAACATTTCACGCCCAGAAAGATCCACCACAGGTGTAGCAAGGACATATAGTTTCGACAGGTTCTTCAAATTGGAGATATCAAGTGTGGTAAGCGACGGACACTTTACCACATGAAGCTTTGAGACGCTCGAGGGAATCTGCGGAATGCATCCCAGAGCAGGGCAACAATAAAGATGAAGAGACTTCAAGTGAGAAAGCGCACCTAACTCAGGAGATAGGTTAGTCATGCGTGGGATCGACAGCGTTAAGACTTCCAATTTGGACAGCCTCCCAATCCACCAAGGCATGGGATCTTGCAGTTGCACCGACTCAGATGTGCCTTCAGGCACTTCCATCACCAGTAACAGTCGTTTCAGATTGATCAGGCTTGAAAGATCGGGAATTGTTGTCAAATATGGATATGAGATTGTTAGAGAAGTCAAGCTTACGGGAAGTTTAGGCAGGGCAGAGAAACATCGTGACGCTCTGGTACACGATAATTTCAACTCTTTCAGATTCTCCAGACTTTCCATAGAGTCGGGGAACTCTGTGATTCAACTGAGTCAATGATCGTAATTCAGTAACGGAGTGTGGAAGTCTGCCCATTTCCAAACATCCATTTAAAGATAAGGTTTCGAGGTTTGTCAGCGCTCTAATGGAGTTGGGTAGGTGAGTAGTTTCTGTACCGTCCAATGAAAGCTTCAACAACGAAGTTAGACAATTGACTGAATCCCCTGCTTTTGCTGACGGTGAAATATGAACATGGGGATTTTCCAGGTTCTCCGTGCCCACCAATCAGGAATTTCTCGTATTGAACTTCCATCGAGGAGAAGTTCCGTGAGAGCTGGCAGTCCACCCAACGCTCATGGCAGATGGCGAAGTTCAGTCGCCTCGATCCCCTTGGTTTCGTAGCTGGAAGCGACTCGGTTGTTAGATTGTGGTTGCCAAGGCTATTTGGCGTCTGTTGTTGATGTGTTGGCTGAGGAGTCAAAGTTGGAGGATATTGTTGTAGTGGGCGAGTTTCCGGATGTTTTTCCGAAGGAGTTGCATGGATTGCCGTCTGAGAGGGAAATAGAGTTTGTAGTTGAATTAGCCCCTGGTATGGAGCCGATATCAAAGGCACCGTATCGGATGGCGTTGTTTGAGCTTAAGGAGCTTAAGGTGCAGATGCAGGAATTGTTGGACAAAGGATTCATTCGTCCTAGTGCGTCCCCATGAGGAGTGCCTTTGCTGTTCGTGAGGAAAAATGGATCGTTACGTCTGTGTATCGACTATCGGCAGCTCAACCAGGCGACAGTCAAGAACAAATATTTGTTGCCGAGGATCGATGATTTGTTCAACCGACTTCAAGGAGTTTCGATGTTCTCCAAGATCGATCTACGGATGGGATACCACCAGTTGAGAATTAAGAAGGAGGATGTACCGAAGACGACATTTAGGATGCGCTATGGTCACTACGAGTTTACGGTGATACCGTTTGGTCTGACAAATGCTCCAGCTGCCTTCATGGATTTGATGAACATGGTGTTCATGGAGTATTTGGACAGATTTGTCATAGTGTTTATTGACAATATCTTGATTTATTCAAGGAGCTTTGAGGAGCACGAGCAGCATCTGAGAATAGTTTTGGAGACTCTTAGGGAACATCAACTATTTGCTAAGTTTAGCAAGTGCGAGTTCTGGTTAGCTCGCGTAGCTTTTCTTGGTCACGTGATTTCTAGAGAAGGAATATTCGTGGACCCAGCCAAGATTGAAGCAGTCATGGATTGGTTGAGATTGACAACAGTTATAGAGGTTCGAAGTTTCTTGGGTTTGACAAGCTATTATAGACGTTTCGTGGAAAGGTTCTCCACGATAGCTTTGCCGTTGCGCGCCTACTGAAGAAGGACGAGAGATTTGAGTAGACGGATAAGTGCGAGTATGGTTTCCAAGAGCTTAAGCATAAGCTAACTACGGCTCCTGTTTTGACGATACCGTCTGGTCCTGGAGGTTATGAGATTTATAGCGATGCGTCATTTAAAGGATTAGGCTGTGTTCTTTTGCAACATAGGAGAGTGGTTGCGTACGCGTCTCGTCAGTTGAGGCCGCATGAGTTGAACTACCTGACGCATGATTTGGAGTTGGCAGCGATCGTTTTTACTCTTAAGATTTGGAGGCATTACTTGGTCGGAGAAAAGTTCCAAGTCTACACCGATCACCAGAGTCTTAGGTATTTGTTCTCTCAGAAGGAGTTGAACATGAGGCAGCGCCATTGGATGGAACTTCTCAAGGATTATGACTGCGAGATTTTGTACCATCCAAGTAAAGCTAACAAGGTCGCTGATGCGCTGAGTTGGAAGTCAGCGATTGCCCAGTTGATGGTTCAGGAATAGCGTCTCCTGGAGGAGGTGCGAGATTTAGAGTTTAAGTTGGAGGTAGGCCGTCTGTCGAGTCTGATGGTTGCTTTGAGGATTGAGCCAAAAGTACAGGCAAGAGTTAAAGTTTTGCAGTCGACGGATCCAGAGATTCGGAAAATCCTTCAAGAGGGCTCAGAGAAGAGGAAAGACGACTTTTAGGTAGCTAAGGATGGAATATTGAAGTTTCGAGGACGTTTGTGTGTACCTGCTGATGAAAGTCTTAGAGAGGAGATCTTGTCGGAGGCACATCGCAGCAGTTACAGTGTTCATCCGGGTAGCACGAAGATGTATCAGAATCTGAGGTAGTACTTTTGGTGGAGTGATATGAAGGCAGACATAGCCAAGCATGTGGCGAAGTGTCTGACGTGTCAGCAAGTCAAAGCGCAGCATTGTAAACTTGGAGGACTGTTACAGCTGCTTGAGATTTTGGAATGGAAGTGGGAGCATATCACGATGAATTTTGTAACGGGATTGCCTAGGAGCCAGAGTGGCAATGATTCGATTTGGGTTGTGATGGATAGATTGACGAAGTCTGCTCACTTCATCGTCGTGCGAAAGGACTTCGCTTTGGACAGGTTGGCTGATTTGTATGTGCGCCAGATAGTGCGTCTTCAAAGAGTGCCAATGACGGTCACGTCGGATAGTGATCCCAGACCTCTACCTTTTGGAAGAGCTTGTAGACTGCGTTGGGAACGAAGCTGCAATTCTATACGGCTTATCACCCTCATACGGATGGCCAATTTGACAGGACTATTCAGACGCTCGAGGATATGTTGCGAGCCAGTGTATTGGATTTCAAAGGCAATTGGGAAGATTAGCTTCATTTGGTCGAGTTCGCCTACAACAGTTATCAGCAAAGTATTAAGATGGCACCTTTCGAAGCTTTGTATGGTAGGGCTTATAGAACGCCAGTTTGTTGGGATGAGGTTGGTGAAAGAAAGATCACCAGTCCGGAGTTGATTTAACAGTCGTTGGATGCTGTCAAGGTCATTAGAGAGAGGCTTAGGACAGCCTAGAGCCTTCAGAAGAGTTACGCCGATAAGCGACGTAGACCGTTGGAGTTTCAAGTAGGTGATCATGTCTTCCTAAAGGTGTCGCCTATGATAGGGACATCTCGTTTTGGCAAGAAAGGAAAGTTGAGCCCGAGGTACGTTGGATCGTTTGAGATCCTAGAGTGGATTGGGAATCTGGCTTATCGTCTTATGTTGCCACTGAGACTTGCTTAAGTACATGACGTATTCCATGTATCGATGTTAAGGAAGTATGAGCTTCATCCAGCTCATGTGCTGAGTTTTGAGGAAATTGAAGTGGATGAGCGTGTATCATACGTGGAACGTTTGGTAAGGATCGAGGGTCGAAAAGAGCAAGTGCTGCGGAATAAGACGATCCCTTTGGTTAAAGTGGTTTGGCAATACCATGGAATAGAAGGAGTGACTTGGGAAAGCGAGGAGGCTATGCAGAGCCGGTATCCGTTTATTTTTGATGCTATGTAATGTTTTAATTTCGAGGATGAAATTTCCTAAGGAGGGAAGAGTTGTGACGTTCTGAAATTCCAAGGCTTGTAAAATGAATAATATTGAATTTTCGAAATTTGAGTGACAATTATTGGGCGCGGGATTGTTGATCCTATTTGGCCATGAGTAGCCCATGTAGTGTAGTTCAATAGAGTTCGTTTAGTTTAGTCGCGCCGTAGATATTAGCATCGCATTCCTTCGCGCCCGAGCTTAACCCTGACCGAAAATATGTTCAGTCGCCTTAGCCAAATGACCAACCGGACCTAAATTATCGAATTACCGTTTTACCCTTAGATATTATTCATATAAGCTAGACGCCATAAATGCAGATTTGACCGTGGGACCCACACCATTAATGCATAGTAAATATCTCAAATTTCACTATTCACCTTTTTGACTTTGGCTTTTTACCAAAATACCCTCAAGAGCATCGTCTTCTCTCTCTCTCTCTCTCTCTCTCTCTCTCTCTCTCTCTCTCTCTCTTCCCCTCACCCCTCACCCAAACTCCCTCTCTTCCCCTCTCCTTCGTCCGCCGGCCATCGCCGTCGCCGTCCACCCTCCGTTCGCCGCTTGCCTTAGCCGCCCACGAGGCCGCCGCCGAGCCGCCCAAGCGCCATTGCCTTTCAGTTCGGCCCTCCGCCCGTGAACCCTGAGCTCAAACCGCCCCTACCGTGCCGCCGTGAGCTCCGCCGAGCTTGCTGCCGCCCTCCATGAGCTCGTCGCCGTCGCCCGAGCCCAAATCGAGCCGTCGCCGTTCCCCCGTAGTCGCCGTGGCGTGCCGCAATTTCCAGCCGCTGTTCGTGGTGGTTCGCCGCCGTCTGAGTGTCATCGGAGTCCGCCGTCGTCTTAGTTGCGTGGCGTCGAACCGAGTCCATTGAGCTGTTTGCCACCAATCGCCGCAACCGTCGCCGCTTGCCGCCGATCGTCGCCGTCAATTGTCGAGTGAGTTAATCCCTAATCTTTGATTAGGCCATTAATTACACTTAGGATTAGATTAATTAGTTATCGCAGTAAAATTAGATAGTTACCATGGTTAGGTTAATTATTTACTATGGTTAGTAGATAGTTATCGTGGTAGAATAAATAATTACTGTGGTTAGTTGGATTACCATGGTTATATGGAATAGTTACCATGGTTAATTGTTTCGTTTACTATTATTAAATCAGACCTACGTATTAACTATTGTGGCGATAAATAGTTAGACCGGGATTAATTGCCTGTTAGTATTTATCTACCTTTGATTGCTGATTGATTAATTATTGATTGCTCGAATCTGCTGGTTGATCGCCTAGAGCAGATTATTCCGTTTAATTGGAATTGAATATTTATGTGAGCAATTGTATACTTTGAGCGTAAAAAAGGCTGTTAGCCGAGTTTTGAGCATACTCATGAGTGTGACTACATTGGGCTAAATGTGAACTGAGAATTTGCTGGTTTGCCTGATGTGTTTCTGTGGTCACACGATGGTTATTCGTCCCCTAACGTAACTAGAGGCATGGGGCGGTACTCTTGATGGGTTTGTCGCCTAATATGTTCGTGCAGGCGACGTACAGTCCGGAATCCCACGACTTATCGATTGCACGACAGTTCGTGCCAACGACGTACAGTCCGGAATGCCACGACTGATCGGATGCCAGTCGCAGCTTGTGATGGGCTGAAGTTCCTTACAGGAAATCCTGATATGTTCGCCTTAGGGGTCTTGAGGAGCTATCGGTTGCCGTTGCCGGAATGGTGTGGGACGACACCCGGTCCTATAGGAAGAGTACTAGTATGAAGGTTGTATTGTGGCGAGAGTGGAGTATCTCTTGCATTAATAACCGAAACACGCACGTTGCATAGTACCTGAGTGGTTGACGTATGTTTTGGTTGTGTGCCTTGGCCTGTTATGTTTTATTGCCATGATATATCTGTTATGTGGTTCCATGTAAGGTGAGTTACGTGTGGTTGTTTATTGACCGTTGGGCCGTGCCTCTGCTTGGTATTGTATGTTTAGGCCGCCTGGGTGAATCAACGTCCTAATCAGACTTAGGCGTTGACTCATTGAGATTTATATCTCATTTGTTGTAGTTAACCATTTTACAAGTCCTTAGTATGGTGGAGCATCACATAAGGTTCGGAGTACTACGGTTGGCTTGGTGATGGTGGCCATTGAGCTGGAGTTGCTGAGGAGGTTTCTTTTTGTGGTAGCCTTTTGGTGGTGGTTGTTAGCCCCTAGACCTGACTTGGTATCTTTTTGTGGGCCATAGGAAATGGCCCTGAAGATAGGCATGTAGATCGGATCGTTTCCCTTAGGCTAATCGTATATAAATAAAATGGGTGTGTTGTTATGATTTGTGATATTCCCTACTGTCTATCCCTGCCTTTATAATTGTCTGGGGTTCTCTATTGCTTCCGCTTGCATTTAATTGAAAGATAAAAAGAAATGGATCGATGACATGCCTGTGATGTTATCCTTTTGACCTGACGTTTGGAAGAGTTGTCGTGTACCTAAGAGTAGGAGCGTGACATTTCAAGTCAACAAAAATATTAGTGGCAGACTGAATTGCAAAAGTCCATCCACACGATCCTCGCCACGTGGCTTGGTGGCCATCGCTAGAGACTGGAGAGGGCCGTAACACCACCGGCCATTAATTAGGAGCATTTTTGTCATTTTCTTTTTTCTGTAAAAAAGTAAAAAAGGAGATACATGCGGGAGGGGCCCTCCCGCCTGTGGCCGCCACCCCAACGCCAGTGGGGCGGTGGCAATGGTCGGCGATCCCTCCGACCAGAAGCGAGGGCCTGGTGGCCCTCGCCAGAGACGGGAGAGGGCTGCGACACCGCTGGCCATTGATTAAGGTCGCGGCCCTCTCTCGTCGGTGGCCCTCGCCTCTAGACGGTGAGGTCGTCGGCTCTTACCGAGGTGCCGGCAACACCCCCGGCCATGGCTGCGGCCCCACCGGCGGTGGGGTGGCGGCCATAAGCGAGAGGGCAATCCTCTCGCTTATATCTCCCTTTATATTTTGACGAAAATGCCCCTGATCGGCTGAAATTTTTGGCCAGCTGGCCGGCGAGGTCAGGCCCTTATTTAAAATAGCTCTGGCCACTTCATGCCCTTATTTGAGATCAAGAAAGTACTTCAGGCCCTTATTTGAAACAATGACCACTTGTGGCTTTTATTTGCGTAAATGAAGGCACTTTGGGCCTTTTTTTGGAATTTTCCCAATTTCAATTGAAATGATGCCTAGCCGACAGTTTTACTGATCCCCCCCCCCTCTCTCTCCTTATAACTTCACAATGAGGAGCCAAATTATCCATAGTGGTAAATACAATAAAAAAAGAAAGAAAGAAAGACAATTTGTGCGGTAAGAGTGTGTCAGATTATGCTAAAATGACTCATTTTTGTGGTAAAAATGTCCCAAGTATGGTCATAGGGTTTTTTTTTTCTGGTAATATGTGTGTAAACAAGTTAAATGCAATAAAAATGACTAATCACGCCATTAGAGTTTCTATGAGATTACCATCAAAACAATAATTTTCATGGAAGATTTGCCCCGAAATTGGTAAAAGATTTTGTCCCAGATTTTCGTATCGAATATATTTAGCTCAATCCGTGACTTGCATTTTCCGACGAAGTAGGGAAGTTTCTTCAGCGATAAGCAGTTTTGTCTTTTCTTAGGACAAGTACTCAAGGTTAACCAATATGCCAAGGGAGTCGGATAGTTGAGTAATTCTTGTGCCATTCGTGTAAGCGGCGAAAACGACACTCCAAAATCACCATAACTATAATCTAGGACACAATAATGGAGGAAAAGAGTTTGTGCACCTGTTTTGGAATCCATCATTCTTGATGTGAAATAACGACGATCCAAAACTCAAGTGCTTCTCCTATGCCCCTCACAATTCAACTTTAGTAACTGCTCCTTATATGAGGCTATTTGTGCATCGGGTTAGAGGAGAGACTTGAGCATTGTATATAGAATTCTAGCCACAAAACCACTCATCATAGGCAGGGCCTTACTCGGCCCACACTAATCAACTCCATATTAGATTAATTAAAAAAAGTTATGTCTTATTAGACCAATCCCGTAAGATGCTAAATTACAATTTCAATTAGTTGTAGCCCACATCAGAAAAAATCTTACAGTTTGATGATAGATTCAACAGAGAAATTAGACAGCTCATATAACCATTCGCCTTTACTGATGAGCGATCCAAGCATTCTGAGATTCTTCTCACACCACCATTGAGGGATTTTGTGTATGTGGTAGTTCTATGGATGAGAAGGTCCGTCAAAGAATGCATGCCACCCAGTTCTTCTGGCAAGTAGGAAAGCAAATGACAAAATCACAAGTGTAAGAAAACTAGGCTCTTCAATCAAGCAATTCATGGATCGATTTTCAGACTATGGCTGACAGCCTTGAAGAATCAATCTCTCTAGTGATGGGCACCCGGAAAAATCAGGAGTTATGGTTGACCGGTAGCATCTTGTGAGGTTCAAAACTCTGTTTCCGTGCACTCTGCAACAGATATACAAGAGAATGCAGCTAATGAGATGACATAATAGTTGTACTTGGTTAAACCTACTTAAGTTATGTATTACCTTCATATGTTTCCATTCCATCCTCCCCAGTCATCAGTAATTTGGCTTTGCATGGGTGCTTTTTGTTTTTAGGTAATACAATGCGGTTAAAACATAAACATAGGGGCTCACCAGAACCTAGGAAAGCAAACTAATTGGCAACAGATACAATTCTAGGAATCCATTCTCCTTGTCCATCAGACAGAATAAGCTTCCCAACAACATCATCAGGAATGTTGTAAGTACTTTCAGACTTTCTTTCTGTGGCTTCCCAATTTCAGCAAGTGCATCAGCACATCTGTCGGCCTCCCAAGAATATCTGCGTGATTCGAAACTGCTGCAGCTGTCCCAAAAATTACCTGCAAACATCAAAAACTTATCTTTACTGAGGATTTTCCACAATCAGGTTTGAAAAGCTTTCACAAGATCCGCATAATCAATCTGAATCTCAAGCTTTTGCATGTTTGACGCCAGAGCAAGTTGAAGGCCATCTTTTAGTGCCCTACATTCATCCTCAGCTGGGGTTTGGGTACCAAAATGACACGCAAAGACAATTTTCTGATGGCCGTTTTTTAAATCTCAGATTAGGCCTCCTCCTCCGGCACATCTGAAGGCTTCACCCGCTGCAATATCAATGATTTATTTCCACCAGTCAACCGGCAGCGGAAGCCACCTGAAATGCACTGTAGTATTGGGTTTATGCTTAATTCTACTACCATTGACAGCAAGATATTCAGCCGCTTTCGACAGACATATCATTACAGGTTTCGTTGATGATCTGCCATTGCCAAAAGCATGGTTGTTTCTAGCAATCCATAGAGACCAGAGTCCCATACGGAATAGAATACGCTATGGGATAGCAAGATTTTCACGCAACTGCTTTGATCGGACATTTGATTCAATCCAATATTTGATAGGCAGCTCAAATGAGCAACGCATGCCTCTAGGACACCAAGTTCATTCCAGAGTCTTTTGGCAACCACACAATTTCTCCGAATATGCTTAGGATATTTCTCTTCACTGTTAAATTGAGAGCGAACTATGTCTACATTCATACCTCTATGAGCCAGCATTGATTTAGCGGCAATGCTATTATTAATAACAAGCCATGTAAAATGCTTAATACTAGGAGTAGTATCAGCCTTCCACACCCATGTCCAATTTTCATTACTACCATGAAGGGGATTCCTGCCTGCTGCAATTCCATGCGCAGAATTCAAACAAAAAGAACCATTTACAAACCTAATGTTCTTGATGTTCCCTGCGGCAAATAGGAACATCAGTAACAAGTTTCTTCAGGTAATCGGGAATACCAAAGGGAATTCTTGTAAAGTACCCAGCCCCCACTCCCTGTGATTCAACCCTTGACTCATAACTCCTCTTCCCTAGCAAGAGGGGCTTCAACAAGGCTGCGAAGCACATTCAAGACCATTCCAATTTGGATTCCATAGACTGATATCAGACCCAAAGTCCATAAAAAATCCGGTGCCTTCTTGGATAACTTGATCCCCCCACAACAAACGCTTTCCTGCTCTGATGCCATGTGAGATTTTGTAGGACCATTGTCAATTGTTCTAAAAGCTTAAGCTGTTAGATGAAAGCGTGGTTTAATATTTAATTACTCTAACATCCAACTTCCTGAAAACCATTATAAGATGGCAAAATGTCTCTTGCTAGCTCCCGGAGATTGTCCACACTAGTAGTGGAAAAGCTAAAGAGGCACTTCTCTCTCTCTTTATTACTATTAAACTATGATTATCAAAATGGTATTTTTTTTTTTTGCTGCAAATTAACTTGTAAAAGCGATCATATCGCAAGACCAAATAAAAAAGTACTTCGTCCTATCCTGTTCAAACGATTTCTTCTTCCTTCAATCGAACAAAACGATTGTGATTCTCGTTCCATTCCATTCCACTCCACCTCATTCGTTTTCCATTCCATTCATCTTATTATGTTCCTTCCATCCTAGCAAACCCGACATTTAGTCATTTATCAAGGAAAGGACAGCGAAAAATCGAGATTTGTAAGTATAGTGGAACATTCTATGTCTAAATTTGTCTTGTATCCAGCCGCCTACTAGAAGTAAAGGTACATGATATTAAAGTACTTACGAGATTTCTTATCTAATGCCATCTTTATCACCACCGATTCACCAAATATGGACAGACCGAAACTGCAACTTTCTTTATGCAGTGATTTTCATGGACACTTGCACAAACCCACCGTTTTACCTTTAAAATTTTATTTATCTGTGGAAAGATGGTACGATTTTACTTGCAAATGAAAGGCCACTTCATTATAGCTCAAAACCCAATGTTCTACAGAGCAAATCCATACGGTTTCACTTCAAACCATAGTAATGGTCGGATGATTAAAATGACACGATCTGATGCGATAAAATGATCATGTTGCCCGCAGGCCGCCATGTATTTTACTCGATAATTAATTTTGTATTTGCATTTAAAAATATCGCAAAGAATTAGCTTCGTTCAATAACGTTCGATACGTTTGAAATGTTCTCTCGTATATGATTATCAAGATGATCGATTCGGTAATAATAGGGCCACCTTAATTTCACGAGATTGCTAGTTTAATTTATGTCGTGGGCGAATCTTTGAACGGCTCCCGTTAGATGATATCTAAAGCTATGACATGCATAGTCTTTCTAACTATCGATATTTTAATAGCGTTGTAGGGATGGGCTCTCGGGCTAATCTACCTTCCTAATTTTCATTTATCAAAGAAGAAAAGAAAAAAGAAAAGAAAAATCTTCCGAGCGAGGGCCCCAGCTTGTCGTCCTCTCTCTCTCTCGAGGGTCGACCCGCCCGTTCGTTTGCATTCAAACAACATCTCAGACCGAAGTGACGGCAGTGCAAACCATCAAACCCACACACACACACTCTCTCTCTCTCTCAAACCTTTAATTTCAAAAGAGGGAAACCTTAAAGCCGCCTCTCTTTCTCTCTCTAGCCATGGAGGACCTCGTCGGCAACGCCCTCCAGGCCCTTTACTGGCAATTCTGTGAACCGGACGACGACCCCATCGCTTCGCAAGTCTCTCAGTCTTCTTCTTCTTCCTCTCAAGCGTCCACCTCCGAAACTTACCTCCTCGGCTTCATCATCGCCAACATAGTCGGACTCCGCCACTATTCCGGCACCATCAGCGGCCGCGAGATGGTGGGCCTCGTCCGCGAACCTTTGAATCCCTACGACGAGAACGCCATCAGGGTCCTCAACACCAGGACCATCCAGGTCGGCCACATGGAGCGCGACGTCGCCGCCGTCCTGGCCCCTTTGATTGACTCCAATTTGATCTCTGTCGAGGGCATTGTGCCCAACACTCGTAGCGGCGGTAGCAAGTTCAGAATCGCTTGCCAAGTTCACGTCTTTGCGAGGGTCGAGGCGTTCGACCTCGTGAAGTCGGCTATTTCGCGAGGCGGGTTGGTACTCATTTCGGACGCGGGTGCTTCGTTTGCATTGTCGGAGGCGGTCGTGGTGAAGGAGAAGAAGGGTGGGAAGGGGGTGAGGAGTGTGGATGAGATTTTTAAGCTGGTGGACAAGAATGTCGGCAAGAATGCGATGATGGAAGCCCTAGAGCCACCGAGGGAGGTGATAAAGTCTGCGCTCTTCGATCACCAGAAGAAGGGGTTGGGTTGGTTGGTTCATAGGGAGAATTCCGGGGAATTGCCGCCGTTTTGGGAGCTGAGAGATGGTGAGTATGTGAACGTGTTGACGAACTATCACACAGATAAGCAGCCGGAGCCTCTACGAGGCGGTATTTTTGCAGATGATATGGGGTTGGGTAAGACTCTCACTTTGCTTTCTTTGATTGCTTTTGATAAATTTGGTAGTTCTGTAGCATCTGGATTTCGGTATGGTAGTGTTGGTGTAAACAGTGGTGGTGAACAATGTGGGGATGATGAGGTTCGATCTGATTTGGCTAACAGAAAGGGTAAGAGGGGTAGAACGAGTAAAGGGGTTTCTCAGTCTCAAAAGAAGCGCAAAACTCGAAACACTGTTTCGACTAGCAATTGGAAGGCAACGTGTTCGAGTGTAGATGATGGGACGTCTGATGCCCCGAGTACCAAATCCACATTAGTTGTGTGCCCTCCATCTGTGTTTTCCACTTGGATTACGCAGCTAAGCGAGCATACTATACCTGGGAAGATGAAAGTGTATATGTATTATGGAGACAGGACAAGAGATGCTGAGGAGCTTAGGAAATATGATATTGTGCTGACAACGTATACCATATTGGCTACTGAGGGACCTTGGGAAGAATCTCCAGTGAAAAAGATAGAGTGGTGGAGAGTCATTTTGGATGAGGCTCATCTGATTAAGAATGTGAATGCCCAACAGAGCCAAGCAGTCACTAACTTGAAAGCTAAGAGGAGGTGGGTGGTAACTGGAACGCCCATTCAGAATGGTTCGTTTGACTTGTTCTCTTTGATGGCATTTTTGCGGTTTGAGCCGTTTTCTATAAAGAGCTACTGGCAAAGCTTGATCCAGCGTCCACTCAGCCAAGGGAATCAGACAGGGCTTTCGCGTCTCCAGGTAATTTTCTGGTGTGGATGTTAACTAACAATTTATGCATTGAAGAGAAAGGTCTATGTCCGGTTTTGAGGATTAATATTGCAGCATGTCCATTTATGAGGTTATGTTAAAAATGGAATTTTCTAGGCATAGTATTTGATTCAATAACGAGTCATCTGTGCAGCTTAGTTTTTGTCTTGTACTTGAGAAATCTTAAAATGCTGCTTGAGGTTATTAATACATGATATACCGCAGTTATCTAAATGTGAGGGACAGAGAGAAGTGTATAGTTTCTCCTTCTTCCATGTGATTCATTGACTAGTTTGAGCATTATAACAATCTCTTTGACTTATAAAATCAGGATAAATGTCTTTGATGATGAAATCACCTTGTCGGTTCATATACAGCTTTTATTCTCATGTGCCTAATAGTTGTGACTGTTAATTTCTGCTCTTGTGTGAGACATGCTCTGAATGTGGTATTATAATGTACTTTGCTCCATTTCAGGTTCTGATGGCCACCATTTCTCTACGAAGGACAAAGGACAAGGGTTTGATTGGATTACCCCAAAAAACAATAGAGACTTGTTATGTCGAACTTTCTCATGAAGAACGTGAACTGTATGATCAGATGGAAAGAGCGGCCAAGAGTGCTGTCCAGGAATGTATCAATGCTGGCGGTTTGATGCGAAATTACACTACTGTGCTTGGTATAATTCTAAGACTTAGACAGATATGCATTAGCATGGCCCTGTGCCCTCCAGATCTGAAGTCGCTTCTCCCATCTAACAATATTGAAGGTATTGCCAAGTCCTAACAGCCTGATACTATGTGTCACTGTATACTTGGTACATTATTTCACCAATGAGGAGACAAGTTTGCGAAAATTGTTTGAGGTAGTTTTGGTGGTTGAGCTAGTGTGGTGCAATTTTTGTCACAGCTGTTTTTTGTGGTTTTACATCTGTAAACATTTGTCATGCAGAACTAGGTTTCAGTTGTTTAAACATTTCCGATTCTTGAATTTCCCCTAGTTTCCCATTTAGTCAAAATTGGGAAGAAAGAAAGAGTTGCTGTCATAATGCTTCCTCTAGTTCACTTAACAATCTGTTCATGGATCAGCATGTGTATTTGGATGTTCTCATGATTGACGCTCAAAGGAAATTTTGTCTATTTTGGGACATTAATTAGGGCAATGGTTATTTTTGTTAGAAATTAAATTTGGAGTAAAACTCTTTGTCGAGGATGGGAGTTGGTCATGTTTATTCTTCTGAACCGTGTATAGCTTGCTTGTGAAGAAGTCAGCCTGGATCTAAAACTCTGGTCAGCTAAAATATGGAGTCAGTTTACTTCAACAGTATCAATTGGATATTTGGTACATGCCAGTCAACCCACGGCAGCATCGCATGATAAAAAAACTAATTCTGCAATCTGCCTGCTACTTAGCTATCTAAAATTGCCTTGGGAGTTATGATTAGGATCTGAAGAAGTGTTTTGTTACATTGAGTTTGAAGAATGCACTTTTAAGACTTTATAGAACTTAGATTTTGGTTAATCATTGATATCCTTAAATTTCTACATTAGGTTAATTATGCAATTGAGTTTTCTATTTTTAAGTTACCTGGCCTAGACATTGTCATATATTAAGATCGCATTTCTATTATTTGCCCTTGGGAGACCCACTATGGTTGTGGAGGTCCTTTGTGCTTTTCTTAGATGTGCAATGTATAATAGATTACTGCGATCTTAAATGTGGCGGATATATCTAATAACCCTGATCTCAAATGTGGCAGATGTATCTAATAACCCAGAGTTGCTGAAGAAGTTGGTTGTAGTGCTACAAGATGGTGAGGATTTTGATTGCCCGATATGCATTTCTCCATCTACTGATCTCATAATTACTTGTTGTGCTCACATCTATTGCCGAGCCTGCATTCTCAAGACTCTACAGAACTCGAAAAAGAACTGTCCCCTTTGTCGCCATCGTTTGACCGAGTCTGACCTGTTCTCTGCTCCACCGGAATCATCTGAAAGTGGCAAATTGGAAAATTGTTCCGAATCTGTTTCTTCTGCCAAAGTTTCTGCTCTTCTGAAACTCCTCCTGGCAGCAAAGGACCGAAATTCGACTTCAAAATCAGTCGTGTATTCTCAATTTAGAAGAATGCTATTACTTTTGGAAGAGCCACTTAGAGCAGCCGGTTTTAAGATCTTGCGCCTAGATGGTTCGATGAATGCAAAAAGGAGGGCACAAGTGATCGAAGAGTTTGGAGCACAGGAGCAAAGTACACCCACCGTGTTGCTCGCCAGCCTCAAGGCTTCCGGCACCGGTATAAATCTGACGGCTGCATCAACGGTTTATCTGCTGGAACCATGGTGGAACCCTGCGGTCGAGGAACAGGCCATGGATCGAGTTCATAGGATCGGGCAGAAGGAGGATGTGAAGATCGTGAGGTTGATAGCACGTAACAGTATTGAAGAGAGGATATTGGAATTGCAGGAGAGGAAGAAGAAATTGGCAAGGGAAGCTTTCGGGAAGAGGGCTTCGAAAGATCAGAAGGAGATTGGGTTGGACGATCTCCGCACTCTCATGTCCTTGTGAATGCAGAAGTAGTTGTGCATAGAGTTTTCTCACAAGTAAATTTTTGTTTGCCTACTTTTGGCTGTTTTCAATGTTGATCAGGCGAATCCAGCTTCAACTGTTCCTGAAAATTTTTGTGTAAAACCTAGCCCTGACATATGTACTTAAGCTCAGTTTGCCAAAAACATGAACTGCTTTCTACGACCGAGGTTCCTCTCTCTCTTGACCCCTCACTTTCTTTTCTTTCTTTGTTATATATTGACCAATCCGGAATTGTGATCAATCAATATTGCAAAATCCTGGTATCTATTACTGGTCGGAATTGGCCGACCATAATGGAATTGCTTCTTTAGAGGACTAACGGCACTCATCATTCCGGGGAGCCCAGATGCAACTGCTCTTGTTGAAAATGTCGTCACCAAGTCCATGGATTTGCTGGGATCTTGCATCATGGACCTCATCAAGCAGGTAACCGCTATCCAATCTTCAAACTTAGATTGCAGTTTCAGTTTCATCCGTGCAAAATTTGGTAGAATATAACGCAAGAATCTAGTTCAAGTCTGCGTGTGTGACCTTGCCCTCATCCAAAATATGATTCCCTCATTTGTCGACCTCAGAATGGTTCTATTTTTTTGTTGGTAAGTAAAAATCTTTCTCTTCAGAATAGTTCGTCCGTCTAACCTGAGAACCATTACTTCAGGAAACCGATTTGCCTTTTCCCTTTCCTGGTTCTGTGTGGGGAACAATAAGTGAAGAAGACTGGATGACTTTGCCGGTGTATTTTGCATCTCCTGAAGAAGTAAAAGGATCAGCGGAGAAGAATGGTTGCTTTTGCACTGAGAAAATGGTGGAGCTGCCTATAAACACCACGGAAGGAAATCCTGCAAGAGCCGAAGAGTTCAAACTTCTCATTGGAGAGCCGTTAGTAAGGGACTCCTGAAGGAGCAATTTGAGAGCGAGATGTTAGATGATCTTTTTTACTCGCTGACTCGAAAGCATGAAGAGTCATCCATTTTTGAGTCTGAAAGGCCGCATCATGTTCGTGTTGCTCCAATGGACTGCTAGTTCTGGAATTTTACAAGCAGATTGATTTAAGCAGGTGAACTTTCTAACCCGATATTCAACAGAGTTCGTAATGATTTGATGATGGGTTGATCCATTCTCGTTGAGATGGTTGGATAATATTCAAGATGAAAACTCCAGGAACATAGTGCGACATTAGCGAATTTAATGACACCATACGAGAACTGATTCAATCTTTTTGTTCGTTCGAGTACTAATTCAACCTTCGCGTCACACCTGCAATTTTGATAGTGATACATCTGCACAAAACGAACTTACCAATCTCACAAAACCAAGTGGAAACCATGGCTTCGACGTTAGACTGTCGGAAGCAGGAAGAGGTAGTGAACCTCTCATTCCCCAGGTAAAGCTCCTTGCTTAATGAACTGCTGATCCAGAGTTAGATGTCATTGCCTGGAGATCTATACACCTTTTAATTAACCCATTCAACCACCGGAAGCTTACACAAGGAACGGCCATCCCATGAATAATATTGAATTCACTTATAATCTCCCAAGAGAAAGCTGAATATAAGTATGTTATTGCGCCATATCAGAAGGTTACAAGCATAAGAGAGGAGAACAGGGCAGAAAAACAAGAGCAACACATTGCTCAGGGTGTGTTTTATGGCTTGTTCGGTGCTGAGGAACGCAGGTGGCTCAGGAGAGCAGTCGAATAGTTAACCAGCATATCTCTAGGTGGATAGCATTCCTTAATCAGCGAAATTTCGGTGAAGTTTTGTGCCCATTCGTGAAGGGATGGGAACCTCTCAGGATCAAGTATCTTAATGCCTCCAGTTTCTTCCATGACGCCGAGCCAATGCGGGATCCAACCAGCCACGAGATCCAAATAGCCTATCTTGTCTCCCGCGAAGAACTTCTTCCCTTCAATCTGCTTCTCGAGATAAGTGAAAGACTCTAATGCAGCCTCCACTGCTTTCTCCTTTTCCAGCGCATCTTCGGCACAGCAGGCTCCCCAAGTGCCGAAGACACACTGTTCTCAGAACAAGCAAGCTTTTGTCATCAAGAAGAATTATTCGACTCGATCGGGAAATCAATTCTGCTGTAGCCACAAACATGCATGATATGAAAAGAGTCAAAAGAGTCACCTTGTCATCAGCAAACTGAGCCCAGAAACGAGCTCGAGCCCTCTCACAAGGGTCTTGAGGCAGCAATGGATAAAGATCGCCTCCCTTCCACTTCTCATCGATGTACTCCAGAATCACTTTTGACTCCGCGATCACGACCCCATCGTCCAAGAGCACCGGGACCTTCTTGTGTGCCGGGTTCGACTTCAAAAGCAATTCGCTCTTCCCCTTGCTACAGTCTTCGAAAGTGAGCTCGTACTCGAGGCCCTTCAGCTTTAGAGCCCACTCGATCCTCGTGCAGAACACGCTCGTCGCAGAGACTATGATCTTTAACTTAGCCATGTTCGTGTTTTCGTTGTTTCGAGCAGTGTAATCGAGTATGGGAGATCTCACGTATATAAATAGACATGAGAAGTGTTCTTGAAAACGACCCCCATGCTAGTCTACTGCTGCCAAGGTTGAATCTTGGAGCAGAAGAAAGGCGCGGCCATTGACGAGGAACAGTGAAAGGCAAGGCCAAGAAGGAGAAACGAAATAGATTTGGTTGTTTTTAGTGTACACCATTGGAGTTCGTCGTTCAACATAAATTCATCTTGAAACAAGAACAAAGCTCAATATACAGGTCTAAACTTAGTATCAACCACTATATACTCGCACAGAATGAAGCGTCGGTCAGTCGAATTTAAGTCGCGTATAAATCTCCCAACAGGAATCTCACTAAGCATAGAAACAGAATAAGACTAATTTATTCACCCCATCATGAGGTTCCAAGTAAAGACATCTCAGAGTCTCTCGTCTTCTTCGTCGTGGTCCTTGATCGAAAAGAAGGGCACTTGTACGGTTTCTCGGTCTGCAAGGGAACGCCATGGTTTCTTGAAAACGACCTTCAGCTTCTCACAGGGGTTCTTGGAAGTTGCGGTCATTGACAAGTAAAAGGCGAAGGGACAGAGAATGTAAGATATGAGAGAATGACCAGGCTCAAGTTGGAAAGGATGCTTATGGAAAGACGAGTATATTCCTATAGAGCCCCATAATCTGCGACATTGACATAGGCTCATGTTGAATCAAAGTTAGATAAATTAAATGAAAAAGAAAAACCATAAAACGACCTGGAGGACGTTGCTGGTAACCTAAAATCCCTTTTCGAAAGTGACTTCGACTCGCGAGCCCCACGGTCCCAGCCTCCCTTCGTCTGCGTCTGCCGGCCCCGCTGCCTCCTCTACCCTCCTATCAAATGATCCTCAACGACCCCGGCAAGGTGAAGCTGGTGTCGCGCGGCACAGGGCGAGGCGTGGCGACGCCAGCATCCCTCGACCTCGCAGCGAAGCTTCCGAGCTCCGTCTCTGTTAAATCGTTAATTCAGCTATCTATCCTAAAAGAAGTTACCATGGGTTGATAAGTTAATCCACGTGATAGGGCACTACATTGACTATAGTCAAATAGTTAATGAAATAATATTCCAGTTCTAAAGTATTTATTGGACTTGAGGATAGACATAGCATTCAAATTGCGACACATTACTTTAAGGGCTCTCTAAAAAACAAAAGGAAAAAGAAATCCAATCATTTAAAGGCACCATGCAAGAAAAATCTCGAATCATTCATTTTTGCAATTTTACACATTGTCATTTCTTTTTCTTTTTTGTTAATATTCAGTCATTCATTTCCACTGCTCGGAAGCAAATTTGGAGAACGCCTTGGTGTCACTAAATCAATCTTTATAGCTTACAATAAAGATATCTGAGCTTTTCAACCACATAATAGTTTATTAAATTGGGATACGAACTGTCAATTGGAACCTTAAATTGATAAATCGTGAATCTAGATCAATCGAATTATAGGATAAGTAAAATCTAATATGAATATTTTAGTATGTTCCAGGGCTTATAGTAAATATATCTTAGTTCTCAACACACGTTACGGATGCTACGCGTAAGTAAATATTGTCACTCGCAGCTTTTTAAACCAACAGATTACGTTGGAAGATAATACTCATCATAAAGTACGAAAAAAGGCACATCATTTAATGCTAGGCGTATCGAACCCAAGATATTCACGAGTAAATCGGTTGGATTTTCTTTTGTAATCAATCATTTATAAATTCACTTAATATTAGACACATGGTTTAGATCAGAATCAGATTTAAAAAATAAGATCAAAAGAATCGATTGAGTGGCAGCCCGAGGCGGTTGTATTCTCATCACTTTAGCAGGTTAATATCTCTCAACCAACCAACCAAAATAATTTCATTAAAGAGAGGAGATATAGAAGAGATTATATTTGTACTTAGGGCTCCTTACGTTTGTCTTTGGTTGTGTCTTTTGTTGAATGTTGTTGTTCTGGAAAAGATATAAATTAAGAACTCGTGGTGATTTTTTCGAAATAAAATTCAAACCCTTGGATTAAAGTCAATTATCAGTAAGCATGTCTTCTCTCGAAAGGCAAAAAGCTAGAGGACAACAGCTTCCACTTCTGGCTTTTACGGATAAGTTTTGGACGTATAATACCAAATAAGAAGCATAATTTAGGAGTAAAGAACCCCATAAAAGTTTCTAAAATTTGCACTAAATTAAAATATCTTTTGACCCGAACAAAATATATCTTTAATTCGATGAAAGTTAGTTCGTGGAAAATTAAGATAAAGGTGGATACGAGTGGTCAGTTCCAAATTGACTCTTATCCCATTCAAATTTTTAATGATTTTCACTAAACAAAGAGGAATTCTATCGTTACTATGTCGGTATGATTATATGATTAATGTTTGTCGTATATATATATATATTTTTCATTCGAGTACTTATATTTTTTCTATGGGTTTGGTAAATCCCAAAACGACAAAAAGTAAATTTCACAAATCAGATTCTAGCAACTCTTCATGAAATTCAAACTTACTAACTCATCCAAAATAATTACCGCAATCCACACCCATTATCTTGAATTCATTGAATGGTTTAGCAAAAAGCGATTGTGTTCAAACGACCCCGGATTATAATCTTCGAAATCCAACGGTGGAGATGGGTTCGCCGCCTTTTGATCTCAGACAGGAAAGTCATTTATTAAATTTTCTCATCTTGGCTCTCTTGTCAGTTAAACACCGCACGGACACGAGTCTTACGGACGCTCCGAACGCTGCTCTGTGCCAACGTCGTAGAGCTGAAGGATTTCTCTCGAGGTTAGTAACAATTTTCTTACCGATTCCTCCGTTGTTGCTCTGATGATACTTCAAATGTTTTGAAACGGGTTATTTCGTTTCGATCGATTCGGTTGATAAAAGAAAAAGAATTATCTCGCAGTTTGTCGACCGTTGCTTGCGCCCTAAGCAATTTTCTCTTCGATCGTTTCCACAATGGGGGAGTCGATCGATGTCTGGAGAGAATTCTTCAGAACCACCGCAGACGCCGACGTCTTCGAGTTCATTGACAAGGCGATCACTATCGCCGCACTCGATCGCCCGAAAGATTTTCTGTTGCGAAGAGACCGTATCGCAGAGCGCCTGTTCTCGTGCGAGATGATTGGGGCCGGAGGTGATTGCGCAATCGCGAGTAAAGAAAGCAAGGCGAACGGCAACACGGGTAATGTTGCACATGGTGTGGTGAACATCAAGTACAGTGAGGGAGAAGCTGAGACATTCAGCGACGATAGCGAAGAGACCTCTCAAGTAGTCGGTGAAGTTCTGAGGATCAAGCGGGTTTTGGACAATAGTCGACATGAGGTCTGTGCCCTAACTCTGAATTTGGTCCACCGCTGGCCAGTTTTTGTTTCTTGTCTATGATATACCCATTGATTTCGAATGTACATAGTTTCGAGATAAATGTAAGCAATCTAACTTGGTTATGTTTCTTGTATGGCAGTCTGATTCTGCGCTGCTTGAATCACTCCGAAGACTCCGATCGATGACTATCACGGTGGATATATTGAAGGTTTGATTGAAATTCTATATCAAGTGATACATGCTTTTTGTATAAAAAATCCGTATCTTGATAATTCAATTTTTCTAAATTATCGCAGAAAACTAAGATCGGAATAAGCGTCAACCGTCTTCAAAGGAACTGCGAATCCAATCAGATTGCTCAGCTTGCCCACAACATTACTATGTACGGAATGAATTAATCTGTCCACAACAGTTGTCAAACGCAGTCTTTTTGCTTAGTGTCTGGTTTATAGAATAGCTCATAAGTTCATTTCATTGAATTCATCTGTCCAATTTGGTCCTGCAAGAGCACGACCGGTAGTTCTCACTGCTCGATTCTTTTCATTGCAGGGGATGGAAGGCTTTGGTCGAAGAGATTTGCCGCGGCGCACAGGATGTTGCTGGTATTAATTTACTGCACAAACGTTCTTGTTGTTTGAGTCCCCATGTGCTTGAGTTTTCCTGACTGGGTGCTTGAAATCTTACTGTAGATCCTTGCAACGTCGGAGACGGAACAACATCTTCCGTCAAGAACCAGAACATCAGGAAACGAGGACAAGAACAATACGACATCAAGTTTCAAGCCACCAAGAGGAAGATGCAAGAACTTTATCAAAAAGCAGAAGCGGGTTAGTTGATTGATTTCGTAGTAAAGTCATCATCTGGTTCATAAGCCTAATACCCATCAGGGCCATAACTCTATTATTCCTTCTCCACAGACAAAAGGCGGCGGACAATGCAGGTATTGGATCCGAGTGATCTCCCAAAGATGGCAGCGAGTCTCCATGCTCCGTGTGCCACAACTGCAAAGGCTCGTTGGCGGAAGGTGAGTTCGCGGAGCGGGGTTTCATGCGTTTGAAGACCGAACAGTCGTGAGCCAACACTTTTGCAGAAAGAGACCGATGTTACTGGACTTGTGATCAAGCAAGAGTCCTATAGTTTACAGTTCTCTTCTTAGTTAAAGACAATTAAGACAACTGGGTGTTAATCATCAGAGTCGTATTCTAGGAGGTGATGTTGATGTATTCTTTGCCGGATATTGTATCTGGCAACTTGTGATCAAAACCTTGATTTCTGAGCTATAAGATGATATTTGTTTCTACTGCTTGGGTGTCTCGCGTTTTCCTACTACAAATTGCTTCTGTGGCCATAAGAAATGGATCACTAACGAATTAGATGTGCTTTGTCTCTGAATGGAGTTAGAATTAGTTTGGCTTGTAAGTTAAAAGTGGTTTTATCAGCGAAGCCAAGAAGGAGAAACAACTTAGGTTTGATTAAGACTTCGTTGTTTAACTTAAGTTCCTTTTGAAACAATAACAAAGCTCAAGCATGTGTGCTGAACTATGTGTAGATCCAAACTTCATTGCTTAATATACAGGTCTATAAGCCTGTTCAGTAGCTTTTTTTTACTTAGTATCAACCACTGTAAACTTGCACACAGAACAAAGCATCGGTCCATGAATCGAGTCAAATTTAAGTCGCATATAGATCTCCCGACAGGAATCTCGCTAAGCATAGAAGCAGAATGAGACTCGTTCTGCACCACATCACGTGGTTACAAGTAAAAACATCTCGGAGTCTCTCGTCTTCGCCGTGGTCCTTGATCGATAATAAGGGTTCATCTATGGTTTCTTCGCCTGCAAGGGAACACCAAGATATCTGCCAAGTTTGAATAATCGTGGGTCAAAGGAGAGGCTCTTGGAAGTTGCGGTCATTGATAAGTTAAGCATATGACATTCGAAAATCCTTTTTTGTTTTCTCTTTGATTCCCTTTTAAGTGTATTTATCAGAGTGGTCGTATATTCTGAAAAGCCCAATTTGAAATGATCAGGGCCCAAGTTGGAAAGGATGCTTGTGGAAAGACGAGTATATCCCTATCGAACCACATAATCTGCGACATTGACACGGACTCATGCTGAATCAAAGTTAGATTAATTAAACGGAAAAGAAAACCATAAAACGACCTGGAGGACATTGCTGGTACCCGAAAATCCATTTTCGAAAGCGACTTCGCCTCACAGGCCCCACCGTCCCAACCTCTCTTTGTCTGCGTCTGCCGGCCCCGCGACCCCGGCGAGGTGAAGCTGGAGTCGCGCGGCTAAGGGCGAGGCAAGGCGATGCTAGCATCCCTCGACCTTCGTAGCGAAGCTTCCCAGCTCTGTCGCTATTCAAGCAGCAAGGATAAAACTGGAATACCAATTTAGTAAGGGCGAGATTGAATGGAAAAAAAATAATCACTACACCCACGAAGTCAAATTCCGAGAATGTCGAAAGGCCAAAGCTGGGGGAGAGTTGTCTTATGCTTTGAGCAAAGCTCAACTTTGCATCAAAGGCCTTGGAGATAAACACCAATTTTTTTTTGTCAATTCAGCCCTAAACCTTTTTAATTTGTGCCAATTCAGTCATTCCGACCAGTTTTGCGTCGAAAATCGGTGACGTGGAGCAACCAGCGCTGATATGGCCAATTTTTAATTATATCTTAATATTTTTTCGTTATTTTGTATTTTGTATTCCTTTTTTTCCTCTTCTTCTTCCTCCTCCTCCAGCTGATTGCTGAGCCCGGCGACTGATCAAAGGCAGGCCACCAGCGATGGTGAGCCCGACGTCTTTGTCTCTAGGCGAGGTCGAGCCCTGCCTAGCCTTGCCATGGCCGAGCGAGGTTGCGCCTCGCTAGTGGCGGGCAAGGCTTGCCCACACCGGTAGCCGGCAAGCTCGGTGGCCAGTTGGAAAAGAAAGAAGAAGAGAAAAAATATAATTAAAATTTAAAGAAATATCAAAATAGTATTAAAAATTGGCAACGTCAACGCTAGTCGCGCCACGTTAGCGATTTTCGACGCAAATTGGCCGAAGGACTGAATTGGCACAAATGTAAAAGGTTTAAGACTGAATTGACCAAAAAAAATTGTAAGACTGAATTAACACAATTACAATAGGTTTACGACTTTTTGGTAATTTCCCTTGACTTGATAGCTTATTCATTCATTGAACGTGTACTCTGAAGGCTCTCTAAGGGTACGTATGGTAATACTTATGGAAGTGGATTTCTGCTCTAGAAGTACTTCTAGAGCAGAAATTCGTTTGGTAAAATTTTTTACTTCTGAAGTGAATTTTCACTTCTGCAGTTGTTTTTCCCCTAATTTGAGAAGTTAAAAAAATTTCTTCTCAACTTAAGAATATTTCTTGCCCTACCCTCTTTTCATTACGCCCTCATATTCTTTTCAACCACGCGCGCCTCCACTAACCTCCGCCGCCGCCCACTCCGTCGCCGCCCACCGCCACCCACAGCCCCCGTCGCCTACAACCGCTCGCGACCACTGCCGACCATCGCTCGCCACCGCCCACCGCAGACCTTCGCCGGCCACAGCCCACAATCGCCACCCGTCGACTGCCCCCCGCCGCAAACCACCGCCTCCCCCCGCGCCCAACTGTTGACCAGCACGCTGCCCTCCGCCGCAGTCTATCGCCGGCCGCCACTGTCAAGTAGCTGTGTCCAGCCGCCGGAGTAAAAAATAAATAATAATTTTTTATTTTTAAAAAATAAATAATATTTTCTAATAGTAAAAATTATTTTTTAAAGAAATTCAAAAAGTTTAAAAATGAAGTAGAAATTTTTTAGCCACTGGCAATAATTTTACATAGAAGATTTTGTGTTAATAATGTTTCAAAAGTAGAAATTTTCAACCGTTACCAAACGAATTTTTCTGATCGGAAATCAATTTTTGCTTCTACGTAGAAGTAAAAAAAAATCAACTTCTGGCCATAAGTTGATTTCTGGAGCAGAAGAATTGCCATGAGCGTCCTAAAAAACAAAAACAAAAAGAAAATCCGTCTAAAATTTAGGGTTTAACTAAATAACTTCTAGTCGCTTATAAATTGCAATGCTTCGCTTAAAATGCACTTTATCATTTAAAGATACCGTGCAAGAAAAATTTCCAATCATTCATTTTTGAATTTTACACGGGAGTAGTTAAACCACATTGTCATTTCTTTTTTGGAATATTCTATCATTCATTTCCATTGCTTGGAAGCAAATTTGGAGAACGCCTTGGAGTCACTAAATCAATCTTTATTTTATTATTTCTCGAAGTATCTAATTTATTGTCGTCATTGGTGGAGTGAGCAACTACGGCTTAAGTACACTACAAATGCCAAAACTTGTGTACGGCGCTCACTTTAGTGCCAAAACTTTCAAAACAATCACTTAAGTGTCAATTTTTTTGAAAAACGCTCACTTCAGTGCCAATTCCGGCGAGCCACGACAGCTCAAATTGGAGTTGGCACTGAAGTGAGCATTTTTCAAAACATTTGGCACTTAAATGATTATTTTGAAAGTTTTGGCATTAAAGTGAGCGCCGTACACAAGTTTTGGCACTTGTAGTGTACTTTAGTTGAGCAACTACATTGTGCCTTTTCATTTATTGGGGCTTTAATGTGGACAGAACTTTGGGAGACAAAACAAAAACCAATTCTTTTGTTTTTCACTTGATACACTGGGTAGGACCACGCTTTGTTATAAGGGTATAGCTGTTAGGATGCACGTGTGAGTTGTGTTAGAGAAGTTCCACATTGAAAAATTTATGTGGTGTGGAGCAGTTAATATTTCCAAGTTGGCCCATAACTCATTGGCTTAAGCTTTTGAGTAAATCCGGGTCCAACTGGATATGTTGACGGGCTCGAATTTGGAGTTCCTCTTGGCGATCTCCCTAGACAAAGGTATCAGACTTCTGCTATGCTCTCCCAACAAATGGTGTTAGAGCTAGGCTTGCTTGAGTTGAAGCGAATCGATGGCGATAGAAGAAGTTAAAGTGAAAATCGACAGATTTGAGGGGAAGTACTTTGGTTTCTAAAAGATGCAGATTAACGACTATCTATATCAGATGAAGCTGCACTTGCCCCTGTCTAGAGAGAAGCCAAAGACAATGAAGCAAGCTGATTGGGAATTGTTGGATAGACGAGCGATGGGTGTTATTCTGCTGACGTTGACTCGTAACGTCGCATTTAATATCGTCATAGAGAAAACAACTGCGGGTTTGATGAAAGCCCTATTAGATATGTACGAAAAGCCTTTTGCGATCAACGAGGTCTATTTGATGCAATGTCTGTTTAACTTAAAGATGAGAGAAGCTGCGTCATTTGCTAATCATATCAATGAATTCAATGTGATTGTTAATCAATTGGGTTCAGTTGATATTGACTTTGAAGATGAGGTATGTGCTTTGATTCTATTATCCTTATTGCCTGATAGTTGGAATACTACTGTTACTGCTGTTAGTAATTCCTCTATATCAACGAGTTTAACTTTTGATGGGATTCGAGATTTAATTCTGAGTAAGGACATCCTAGAAGAGAATCTGGCAAATTTGTATCTACTGGTTTACTTGGTGAAAATAAAGAAAGAACTGGTGCTCGTGTTAGCAGAAGTAGTATAAACACGAACAGACGTAGTCAGTTTAGGACTGGTAGTGCTGTCTGTTGAAACTGTGGCAAGAGGGGGCATTTTAGAAGGGATTACCTTAAGATGAAGAATGAGAAGGGTAAGAAAATTAAAGTTGAATCTGTGGATGATGTTGTAGTTGTAGCTAACAGTAATCTGGATAATGCTGAGTTTATCGTGCCTGTCATTGATGATTCATCGTTTGATGGATGGATTATGGATTCTGGTTCTTCTTTTCATGCAACACCAAACAGGAACCGATTTATTACTGATCAATGCATGGATAGTAGTAAAGTGCAGTTGGGGAACAACGCTAAATGCGATGTTGTAGGTGTTGGCGATGTTAGCATCAGAATGCATGATGGTATTGTGAGGACATTGACTGGAGTGAGGCATGTTCCAGAGTTGAAGAAAAATTTAATTTTCTTGAGTGCTCTAGATTCAGCTAGGCGTCGAAATTTGTTAGAATGTGGAGTTCTAAAAATTATTTGTGGTGCCTTGGTGATAATGAAAGGAATCAAGCATAATGGCCTGTATGAGCTTCAAGGTAAGACAGTAACGAATTTCGCCACGAAGACGTCGGATGCATCTGTCTAGGAGTTTGAATTGTGGTAAATGCGTTTGGGGCACATTAGCTCTAGTGCTGGTATGGCTAGGAGATTTCTAGCGGATGCGCTTAGTACGGCGAGTTACCCGGTGAATAGATCCACATCGACTACGATTAGATGTCGGACTCCCGAAGAAGTGTGGTAAGGTAACATTGCTGATTATTTTGTTCTTAGAATATTTGGTTGCCCATGTTATGTTCGAGTTAGTGATGGTAAGCTCGATGGAGGGGCAAGAAAGTGCATGTTCCTAAGCTATGCACAAGCTGAGTGGGATTATCGGTTGTGGTACCCGAAATTAAATTCACATGTTATCAGTAGAGTAGTTACGTTTGATGAGTCTCCAGTACTTCTAGTTAGAAGTGATTATAGCAGTATTCATACGGATCTAGACGGTGTTCAGCTTGAGGTAGAGTTGCAACCAGAAACTCCTAAGGTAACAAGTACTAGCGAAGTAATCGACACATATGATGCTTGTAGCGAGGTGGAGCCTGTAGAGCCAATAGTTGCTATAGTTGCTGATATAGACAAGGTACATATTCATTCTCCTGACAGATATGGATGCAATGATGGTGCTGCTTTATCTGTGCTAGAGGAGCTTGTATCGAAAAGTCCTTGTAGAGCAGTTAAAGGTGTATGTGCAGTTGGTGTTTTGATGAGGTCCACGGTTATGGCGAAGTTAAAGCGCAGCTTGGACTTGGAAGACGTCTGTGGTGGTTGAGCCCATTGGGGCTGTTGGGAGAGTAGTAGCGAAGTTCGAAGTTCTAGCGAAGCGATTGTGATTTGGCTCAAACGTCGAGCTAAGTGGGGATTGTTAAAATATACCTTGAGTTTAAGCTCGAAGCGAAAATCTGAATTCCGAAAATAGATATATCTTGATCTTGAAATTAAAGATAAGATTTGTTTTGAATATCACGGAAATCTATCTTGATGGAAACGGTGGAAATTATATTTCCTGTTCGGTATAATGCAAATCACTATCAAGAAGAGAATTGCGCTGTTGGAGTCGGTCAAGGATAATAACGAAAGGAAAGTTGAGTTTGGATTTTTTACTTGGTCAGCAAGAGAGGAATAAAAGTAAATAAAAGCAAAAGGATCTTGGACTTTTTGTCGGCAGAATTCTAATAGATATTCTGTGCATGGAGTTTCCTTTTCACACTGACGTCGTCCAAGAAGTTCAAATATTGATATATATTCTCGTGACTCAAGGGAGAAAGATAAAACGACAAGGGAGTCTTGAAGCGCTGTTCGAGTGCTTGTTCGTTATTTCTTCGTGGAATTCAATCAATAATTCTTGTGTTCTAGTGAAGAAATTCTTGTGGATGGTGTCTGATTTATTTACATTACAATAAAGATATCTTGGCTTTTCAACCACATAGTTTATTAAATTGGGATAAGATTATCCAGCCGAACCTTAAATTGATGAATTGTGAATTTAAATAATTTGAATTGTAAAATAAGCAATATTTTGATATTAATTCTTTGGGGAAACTACTACACAAGTCATAAATATATTGCATTGATATCAATCAGTCATAAACTTTTCAATAAGATAATTTAGTCCTAAACATTTTTATAGTGGTACCAATTCAGTCAATCCAGCCAATTGTAGGATGGAAATCGCTGATGTGGATGCTAGCGGTCCTACATGGGGCACGATACGTGCCATTGCTGGCGCTATATATATATTTATAATATTTTGAGTTTTCATTCTTCTTTTTTTTTTTCCTTCTCTTTCTGCCGATGGCCGATGAGGGCTAGCCTCGCTTAAATGAGAGTCACCCTCACCTGCTATAGGGGAGGGTCGGCCTTGCTTGGACAAGGATGGGGCCTCGCCATGCCTCGTCCTGCCCCAAGTGAGGCCCAAGGTGGTTGCCCTGGCCTCAGTGAGGGTCGGCCTCGCTAGATCTGGCAATGGGGGTCTTGCCAGTGTTCGCCCTCTCCCAAGAATGGCCCGAGGGGGTCAACCCTCACCGGCCATGGCCATTGGCGGGCAACTGACCATTGGTAGAAAAAGAAAGGAAATAAAAAGATAGGAAAAAAAGAAGAAAAAACTCCAAAGATTATTAAAAATGTTCACGTCAGTACTGGCTATGCCACATAGGACTAATTGCATTCACGTCAGTGATTTCTAGTCTAAATTAGCTGGATGGTCTGAATTGGTACCAATGTGAAAAGGTATAGGATAAAATTGGTTTAATTGAAAGTTGTATAACTGAATTGGTACTAATGTAACATGTTTAAAATTTTTTGGTACTTTTGCCTAATTATTTTAGTAAGATAATGACTTATAAAAAGTATATCGCAGTTATTAATACAAGTTACAATTGCTATATTGTCACTCCTAGCTTTTTATACCAAAAGATAACCACTGAAGATAAAAGATGTATAAAACTCATGATAAAGTACGAAAAAAGGCACATCATTTAATGCTAGACGTATCGAATCCAAGATATTCCGGAGTAAATCAATAGGATCTTTTTTGGTAATCAATCATCTATAAATACACTTAATGTTAGGTCCATGGTTTAGATCAGAATCAAATGTAAGAATAGATCAAAGAATCGATTGGATCGTAGCCCGAGGCGGTTGTATGCTCGTCATTTTAGCAGGTTAATATCTTGCAACCAACCGAAATAATTTCATTAAGAGAGGAGATATTTTTTAGACTATATTTGTATTTATGGCTCCTTACGATTATCTTTCGTTGTGTCTTTTGTTAAATGTTTGCTCGGGAAAAATATAAATTAAGAACTCGTGGTGATTTTCCAAATTAAATTCCAAATTATTAGTAAGTATATCTTCTCTAGAAAGGCAAAAAGCTAGAGGACAACGGCTTCTACTTCTGGCTTTTACAAACAAGTTTTGGACAAAATAAGAAGCATAATTTAGGGTTAAAGGATCCCATGAAATGTTTCTAAATATATCCACTACATTAAATATCTTTATTTATTTATTTTGGTCAGAAAATATCTTTATTTGGATGCAAGTTAGTTTGACGAAAAATTAAGATAAAGGTGGATATAATTGATCAGTTCCAAATTAGTTTTAATCCTATTAAAAAATTTAACGATATGAATCAGATCATAGTAGATATTTAAACATTTGATGAAAGTTAGTTACTTGAAAAACTAGGAGAAAGGTGCTAGATTATGCTATGTCGGTTTCAAGTAAAGTCTAATCATTCATACGAAATAATTATTCGATAATTCTTTGTCCTGTTAATATTTTTTATTCTAACTCTTATATGTTCTCTATGGGTTTGGTAAATACCAAAAAACGACAAAAAGTAATTTTCACAAATCAGATTTTGGCAACTTTTCATGAAATTCAAATTTACAAACTCATCCAAAATATAAACGACCCGGATTATAATCTATGAAATCCAACGGTAGAGATGGCTTCGCCGCCTTTTGATTTCAGATAGGAAAGTCATCTATTAAAATTTCCTGGTCTTGGCTCTCTTCTCACTTAAACACTGCACAGACACGAGTCTTACGGACGCTCAAACGCTGCTCTGTTCCAACATCGCAGAGCTGAGGATTTCTCTCAAGGTTAGTAACGATTTCATTACCGATTCCTTGTTACTTCTACTGTTTTGAAATGGGTTAGTTCGTCACGGTCGATTCGGTTGATAAAAGAAAAAGCATTATCTCGCAGTTTGTCGACCGTTGCTTGCGCCCTAGGCAATTTTCTCTTCGATCGTTTCCACAATGGGGGAGTCCATCGATGTCTGGAGAGAATTCTTCAGAACCACCGCAGACACCGACGTCTTCGAGTTCATTGACAAGGCGATCGCTATCGCCGCGCTTGATCGCCCCAAAGATTTTCTGTGGCGAAGAGACCGTATCGGGAGCGGCTGTTCTCGTGCGAGACCACTGGGGCCGGAGATGATTGCGCACTCGCGAGTAAAGAAAGCCAGGCGAACGGCAACACGGGTAATGTTGCGCATGATGTTGTGAACATCAAGTACAGTCAGGGAGAAGCTGAGACATTCAGCGATGATATCAAAGAGACCTCTCAAGTTGTTGGCCAAGTTGTAAGGATCAAGCGGGTTTTGGACAATAATCTACATGAGGTCAGTGCCCTAACTCTGAATTTGGTCCATCGCTGGCGAGTTTCTGTTTATTGTCCATTCTGTACCCATCGATTTCGAATCTAAACCGTTTCGGAGATAATTGTGTCTTAGGAAGTTGCGTCTAGTCCTTTTCATTCTTGAGATCTTCTTGAATGCAAGCAATCTAACTTAGTATATTTCTTGAACATCTTCCGTCAAGAAGCAGAACATCAGGAAACGAGGACAAGAACAATACGACATCAAGTTTCAAGCCTCCAAGAGGAAGATGCAAGAACTTTATCTAAAAGCAGAAACGGGTTAGTTGATTGATTTCTTAGTGTAGTCATCTGGTTGATAAGCCTAATACACAGCAGGCCGTAACCCTATTATTTCCCTTCTCCACAGACAAGAGGCGGCGGACAATGCAGGTATTGGATCCCCGTGATCTCCCAAAGATGACATCGAGTCTTAAGGCTCCGTGCGCCACAACTGCAAAAGCCCGTCCGCGAAGGGTGAGTTCGCAGAGCCAGGTTTCATGCGCTTGAAGACCAAAGGTCCCAAGGCAACAATTTTGCACAAAGAGACCGATGTTACTGGACTTGTGACCAAGCAAGAGTTCTGTAGCTTACAGTTCTCCTCTTAGTTGAAGGCAATTAAGAACGCGGGGAGTTAATCATTAGAGTCGTATTCTAGGAGGTTATGTTGATGTATTCTTTGCCAGATGAAATTGTATCTGGCAACCTGTAATCAAAACCTTACTTTATGAGCTATAAGATGCAACTCTGTTTTTACTGCTTGGGCGTCTCACGTTCTACTACATATTACCAATCTCACAAAACCAAGTCCAAACCATGGCTTCAACGTCAGACTGTCGGAAGCAGGGGAGGCAGCGAATCTCGCATTCCCGAGGTAATGTTCCTTGCTTAGTGAACTACTGATCCAGAGTTAGATGTCTTTGCCTGGTGGTCTGTACACCTTTTAATTAACCCATTCAACCATTGGAAGCTTACACAAGGAACGGCCATCCCATGAATAATATCGAATTCACTTATAATCTCCCAAGAGAAAGCTGAATATAAGTATGTTATTGCGCCATATCAGAAGGTTACAAGCATAAGAGAGGAGAACAGGGCAGAAAAACAAGAGCAACACATTGCTCAGGGTGTGTTTTATGGCTTGTTCGGTGCTGAGGAACGCAGGTGGCTCAGGCGAGCAGTCATAGAGTTAACCAGCATCTCTCTAGGCGGAAGGCATTCCTTGATCAGCGGAATTTCGGTTAAGTTTTGTGCCCATTCATGAAGGGATGGGAACCTCTCAGGATCAAGTATCTTAATGCCTCCAGTTTCTTCCATGACGCTGAGCCAATGCGGGATCCAACCGGCCACGAGATCCAAATAGCCTATCTTGTCTCCTGCGAAGAACTTCTTCCCTTCAATCTGCTTCTCGAGATAAGCGAAAGACTCTACTGCAGCCTCCACTGCTTTCTCCTTTTCCTGCGCATCTTCGGCACGACAGGCTCCCCAAGTGCCGAAGACACACTGTTCTCAGAACAAGCAAGCTTGTCATCAAGAAGAATTATTTGACTCGATGGGAAATTAATTCTGCTGTAACCACAAACATGCATGATAATGATATAAAAGAGTGAAAAGAGTCACCTTGTCATCAGCAAACTGAGCCCAGAAACGAGCTTGAGCTCTCTCATAAGGGTCTTGAGGCAACAACGGATAAAGATCACCTCCCTTCCACTTCTCATCAATGTACTCCAGAATCACTTTCGACTCGGCGATCACGACCCCATCGTCCAAGAGCACCGGGACCTTCTTGTGCGCCGGATTCGACCTCAGAAGCAATTCGCTCTTCCCCTTGCTCCAGTCTTCAAAAGTGAGCTCGTACTCGATGCCCTTCAGCTTTAGAGCCCACTCGATCCTTGTGCAGAACAAGCTCGTCGCAGAGACTATGATCTTCAACTTAGCCATGTTCGTATTTTCGTTGTTTCGAGCAGTGTAATCGAGTTGGGAGATCTCACTTCCATAGATAGACATGAGACATATTCTTGAAAATGACCCCCGTGTTAGGTCTACTGCCGCCAAGGTTGAATCTTGGAGCAGAAGAATGGGGCGGCCATTGACGAGGAACAGTTAAAAGGCAAGGCCCAGAAGGAGAAACAAGATAGATTTGATTGTTTAACATACACAATTTTTTTTTTGGTAAGGACGTTTAACATACACAATTAAACTTCATTGTTTAGCATAAGTTCATCTTGAAACAATAACAAAGCTCAAGCATTTCTGCTGAACTTTGTGCAGATCCACACTTCATTGCTCGATATAAAGGTCTATAACCCTTGTCAGTAGCTTTTTTTACTTAGTATCAACCACTACAAACTTGCAACACACGATGGAGCATCGGTCTATGTATCGAGTCGAATTTAAGTTGCGAACAAATCTCCCAACAGGAATCTCACTAAGCATAGAAACAGAGTAAGACTTACTATGCACCACATCATGAGGTTCCAAGTAAAAACATCTCGGTGTCTCTCGTCTTCGTCGTGGTCCTTTGATCGAAAAGAATAATCGTGGGTCACAGAGAAGGTTCTTGGAAGTTGCGGTCATTGACAAGTAAAAGGCAAAGGGACAGAGAATGTAAGATATGAGAGACAAGTCAAAAGGTAATAATTCCTAAAAATTATGTTTTTCTTTTGCCATGCAATGAGATCAACATGTTGTATATTTTTAATGATATCCAAAATTATCATAATCTATATCTGTGATGGACTAATTTTATGCAAGCTTTTACTATAAAAAAAAAATTGGCCCAAAAAAAGGCACATTTCCTCAACATATGCTATATAAAAATTAACATGGAGCACCTAGTGACCAGTGGGGCGGAGGGTCCTTGTCAGCCCCGCTTGTTGGGTAAATTTCCGGTGAAATAAGAGCGTATACATGTATTCGCTACATTTGAGTTTTTAGTGCTAGTTCTACAAATTAAATAATCTAGTTTAGTAAATGCTTCTTCTGTAAATCATATCACATTCGAAGATCCTTTTTGTTTTCTCTTTGATTCCCTTTCTAATGTATTTATCCCGACTTTTGGAAGGGATGCATTTATTAGATAAAAGGTTGACGCCGGCTTTGCCCGTTCCTTTGATGATTCATGATAACTTGACGGATCGCACAGCCATCGTCAGCATCCATTTTGAAAAGCCCAATTTGGAATGACCAGGCTCAAGTTGGAAACGATGCTTCTGGAAAGACGAGTATATTCCTATAGAGCCCCATAATCCGCGACATTGACAGAGGCTCATGTTGAATCAAAGTTAGATAAATTAAATGAAAAAGAAAAACCATAAAACGACCCGGAGGACGTTGCTGGTAACCTAAAATCCTTTTTCGAAAGCGACTTCGACTCGCGAGCCCCACGGTCCCAGCCTCCCTTCGTCTGCGTCTGCCGGCCCCGCTGCCTCCTCTACCCTCCTATCAAATGATCCTCAACGACCCCGGCAAGGTGAAGCTGGTGTCGCGCGGCACAGGGCGAGGCGTGGCGACGCCAGCATCCCTCGACCTCGCAGCGAAGCTTCCGAGCTCCGTCTCTGTTAAATCGTTAATTCAGCTATCTATCCTAAAAGAAGTTACCATGGGTTGATAAGTTAATCCACGTGATAGGGCACTACATTGACTATAGTCAAATAGTTAATGAAATAATATTCCAGTTCTAAAGTATTTATTGGACTTGAGGATAGACATAGCATTCAAATTGCGACACATTACTTTAAGGGCTCTCTAAAAAACAAAAGGAAAAAGAAATCCAATCATTTAAAGGCACCATGCAAGAAAAATCTCGAATCATTCATTTTTGCAATTTTACACATTGTCATTTCTTTTTCTTTTTTGTTAATATTCAGTCATTCATTTCCACTGCTCGGAAGCAAATTTGGAGAACGCCTTGGTGTCACTAAATCAATCTTTATAGCTTACAATAAAGATATCTGAGCTTTTCAACCACATAATAGTTTATTAAATTGGGATACGAACTGTCAATTGGAACCTTAAATTGATAAATCGTGAATCTAGATCAATCGAATTATAGGATAAGTAAAATCTAATATGAATATTTTAGTATGTTCCAGGGCTTATAGTAAATATATCTTAGTTCTCAACACACGTTACGGATGCTACGCGTAAGTAAATATTGTCACTCGCAGCTTTTTAAACCAACAGATTACGTTGGAAGATAATACTCATCATAAAGTACGAAAAAAGGCACATCATTTAATGCTAGGCGTATCGAACCCAAGATATTCACGAGTAAATCGGTTGGATTTTCTTTTGTAATCAATCATTTATAAATTCACTTAATATTAGACACATGGTTTAGATCAGAATCAGATTTAAAAAATAAGATCAAAAGAATCGATTGAGTGGCAGCCCGAGGCGGTTGTATTCTCATCACTTTAGCAGGTTAATATCTCTCAACCAACCAACCAAAATAATTTCATTAAAGAGAGGAGATATAGAAGAGATTATATTTGTACTTAGGGCTCCTTACGTTTGTCTTTGGTTGTGTCTTTTGTTGAATGTTGTTGTTCTGGAAAAGATATAAATTAAGAACTCGTGGTGATTTTTTCGAAATAAAATTCAAACCCTTGGATTAAAGTCAATTATCAGTAAGCATGTCTTCTCTCGAAAGGCAAAAAGCTAGAGGACAACAGCTTCCACTTCTGGCTTTTACGGATAAGTTTTGGACGTATAATACCAAATAAGAAGCATAATTTAGGAGTAAAGAACCCCATAAAAGTTTCTAAAATTTGCACTAAATTAAAATATCTTTTGACCCGAACAAAATATATCTTTAATTCGATGAAAGTTAGTTCGTGGAAAATTAAGATAAAGGTGGATACGAGTGGTCAGTTCCAAATTGACTCTTATCCCATTCAAATTTTTAATGATTTTCACTAAACAAAGAGGAATTCTATCATTACTATGTCGGTATGATTATATGATTAATGTTTGTCGTATAATTTTTTTTTTCATTCGAGTACTTATATTTTTTCTATGGGTTTGGTAAATCCCAAAACGACAAAAAGTAAATTTCACAAATCAGATTCTAGCAACTCTTCATGAAATTCAAGCTTACAAACTCATCCAAAATAATTACAGCAATCCACACCCATTATCTTGAATTCATTGAAAGATTTAGCAAAAAGCGATTGTGTTCAAACGACCCCGGATTATAATCTTCGAAATCCAACGGTGGAGATGGGTTCGCCGCCTTTTGATCTCAGACAGGAAAGCCATTTATTAAATTTTCTCATCTTGGCTCTCTTGTCAGTTAAACACCGCACGGACACGAGTCTTACGGACGCTCCGAACGCTGCTCTGTGCCAACGTCGCAGAGCTGAAGGATTTCTCTCGAGGTTAGTAACAATTTTCTTACCGATTCCTCCGTTGTTGATCTGATGATACTTCAAATGTTTTGAAACGGGTTATTTCGTTTCGATCGATTCGGTTGATAAAAGAAAAAGAATTATCTCGCAGTTTGTCGACCGTTGCTTGCGCCCTAAGCAATTTTCTCTTCGATCGTTTCCACAATGGGGGAGTCGATCGATGTCTGGAGAGAATTCTTCAGAACCACCGCAGACGCCGACGTCTTCGAGTTCATTGACAAGGCGATCACTATCGCCGCACTCGATCGCCCGAAAGATTTTCTGTTGCGAAGAGACCGTATCGCAGAGCGCCTGTTCTCGTGCGAGATGATTGGGGCCGGAGGTGATTGCGCAATCGCGAGTAAAGAAAGCAAGGCGAACGGCAACACGGGTAATGTTGCACATGGTGTGGTGAACATCAAGTACAGTGAGGGAGAAGCTGAGACATTCAGCGACGATAGCGAAGAGACCTCTCAAGTAGTCGGTGAAGTTCTGAGGATCAAGCGGGTTTTGGACAATAGTCGACATGAGGTCTGTGCCCTAACTCTGAATTTGGTCCACCGCTGGCCAGTTTTTGTTTCTTGTCTATGATATACCCATTGATTTCGAATGTACATAGTTTCGAGATAAATGTAAGCAATCTAACTTGGTTATGTTTCTTGTATGGCAGTCTGATTCTGCGCTGCTTGAATCACTCCGAAGACTCCGATCGATGACTATCACGGTGGATATATTGAAGGTTTGATTGAAATTCTATATCAAGTGATAGATGCTTTTTGTATAAAAAAATCCGTATCTTGATAATTCAATTTTTCTAAATTATCGCAGAAAACTAAGATCGGAATAAGCGTCAACCGTCTTCAAAGGAACTGCGAATCCAATCAGATTGCTCAGCTTGCCCACAACATTACTATGTACGGAATGAATTAATCTGTCCACAACAGTTGTCAAACGCAGTCTTTTTGCTTAGTGTCTGGTTTATAGAATAGCTCATAAGTTCATTTCATTGAATTCATCTGTCCAATTTGGTCCTGCAAGAGCACGACCGGTAGTTCTCACTGCTCGATTCTTTTCATTGCAGGGGATGGAAGGCTTTGGTCGAAGAGATTTGCCGCGGCGCACAGGATGTTGCTGGTATTAATTTACTGCACAAACGTTCTTGTTGTTTGAGTCCCCATGTGCTTGAGTTTTCTTGACTGGGTGCTTGAAATCTTACTGTAGATCCTTGCAACGTCGGAGACGGAACAACATCTTCCGTCAAGAACCAGAACATCAGGAAACGAGGACAAGAACAATACGACATCAAGTTTCAAGCCACCAAGAGGAAGATGCAAGAACTTTATCAAAAAGCAGAAGCGGGTTAGTTGATTGATTTCGTAGTAAAGTCATCATCTGGTTCATAAGCCTAATACCCATCAGGGCCATAACTCTATTATTCCTTCTCCACAGACAAAAGGCGGCGGACAATGCAGGTATTGGATCCGAGTGATCTCCCAAAGATGGCAGCGAGTCTCCATGCTCCGTGTGCCACAACTGCAAAGGCTCGTTGGCGGAAGGTGAGTTCGCGGAGCGGGGTTTCATGCGTTTGAAGACCGAACAGTCGTGAGCCAACACTTTTGCAGAAAGAGACCGATGTTACTGGACTTGTGATCAAGCAAGAGTCCTATAGTTTACAGTTCTCTTCTTAGTTAAAGACAATTAAGACAACTGGGTGTTAATCATCAGAGTCGTATTCTAGGAGGTGATGTTGATGTATTCTTTGCCGGATATTGTATCTGGCAACTTGTGATCAAAACCTTGATTTCTGAGCTATAAGATGATATTTGTTTCTACTGCTTGGGTGTCTCGCGTTTTCCTACTACAAATTGCTTCTGTGGCCATAAGAAATGGATCACTAACGAATTAGATGTGCTTTGTGTCTCTGAATGGAGTTAGAATTAGTTTGGCTTGTAAGTTAAAAGTGGTTTTATCAGCGAAGCCAAGAAGGAGAAACAACTTAGGTTTGATTAAGACTTCGTTGTTTAACTTAAGTTCCTTTTGAAACAATAACAAAGCTCAAGCATGTGTGCTGAACTATGTGTAGATCCAAACTTCATTGCTTAATATACAGGTCTATAAGCCTGTTCAGTAGCTTTTTTTTACTTAGTATCAACCACTGTAAACTTGCACACAGGACAAAGCATCGGTCCATGAATCGAGTCAAATTTAAGTCGCATATAGATCTCCCGACAGGAATCTCGCTAAGCATAGAAGCAGAATGAGACTTGTTCTGCACCACATCACGTGGTTACAAGTAAAAACATCTCGGAGTCTCTCGTCTTCGCCGTGGTCCTTGATCGATAATAAGGGTTCATCTATGGTTTCTTCGCCTGCAAGGGAACACCAAGATATCTGCCAAGTTTGAATAATCGTGGGTCAAAGGAGAGGCTCTTGGAAGTTGCGTTCATTGATAAGTAAAGCATATGACATTCGAAAATCCTTTTTTGTTTTCTCTTTGATTTCCTTTTAAGTGTATTTATCAGAGTGGTCGTATATTCTGAAAAGCCCAATTTGAAATGATCAGGGCCCAAGTTGGAAAGGATGCTTGTGGAAAGACGAGTATATCCCTATCGAACCACATAATCTGCGACATTGACACGGACTCATGCTGAATCAAAGTTAGATTAATTAAACGGAAAAGAAAACCATAAAACGACCTGGAGGACATTGCTGGTACCCGAAAATCCATTTTCGAAAGCGACTTCGCCTCACAGGCCCCACCGTCCCAACCTCTCTTTGTCTGCGTCTGCCGGCCCCGCGACCCCGGCGAGGTGAAGCTGGAGTCGCGCGGCTAAGGGCGAGGCAAGGCGACGCTAGCATCCCTCGACCTTCGTAGTGAAGCTTCCCAGCTCTGTCGCTATTCAAGCAGCAAGGATAAAACTGGAATACCAATTTAGTAAGGGCGAGATTGAATGGAAAAAAAATAATCACTACACCCACGAAGTCAAATTCCGAGAATGTCGAAAGGCCAAAGCTGGGGGAGAGTTGTCTTATGCTTTGAGCAAAGCTCAACTTTGCATCAAAGGCCTTGGAGATAAACACCAATTTTTTTTTGTCAATTCAGCCCTAAACCTTTTTAATTTGTGCCAATTCAGTCATTCCGACCAGTTTTGCGTCGAAAATCGGTGACGTGGAGCAACCAGCGCTGATATGGCCAATTTTTAATTATATCTTAATATTTTTTCGTTATTTTGTATTTTGTATTCCTTTTTTTCCTCTTCTTCTTCCTCCTCCTCCAGCTGATTGCTGAGCCCGGCGACTGATCAAAGGCAGGCCACCAGCGATGGTGAGCCCGACCTCTTTGTCTCTAGGCGAGGTCGAGCCCTGCCTAGCCTTGCCATGGCCGAGCGAGGTTGCGCCTCGCTAGTGGCGGGCAAGGCTTGCCCACACCGGTAGCCGGCAAGCTCGGTGGCCAGTTGGAAAAGAAAGAAGAAGAGAAAAAATATAATTAAAATTTAAAGAAATATCAAAATAGTATTAAAAATTGGCAACGTCAACGCTAGTCGCGCCATGTTAGCGATTTTCGACGCAAATTGGCCGAAGGACTGAATTGGCACAAATGTAAAAGGTTTAAGACTGAATTGACCAAAAAAAATTGTAAGACTGAATTAACACAATTACAATAGGTTTACGACTTTTTGGTAATTTCCCTTGACTTGATAGCTTATTCATTCATTGAACGTGTACTCTGAAGGCTCTCTAAGGGTACGTATGGTAACACTTATGGAAGTGGATTTCTGCTCTAGAAGTACTTCTAGAGCAGAAATTCGTTTGGTAAATTTTTTTACTTCTGAAGTGAATTTTCACTTCTGCAGTTGTTTTTCCCCTAATTTGAGAAGTTAAAAAAATTTCTTCTCAACTCAAGAATATTTCTCGCCCTACCCTCTTTTCATTACGCCCTCATATTCTTTTCAACCACGCGCGCCTCCACTAACCTCCGCCGCCGCCCACTCCGTCGCCGCCCACCGCCACCCACAGCCCCCGTCGCCTACAGCCGCTCGCGACCACTGCCGACCATCGCTCGCCACCGCCCACCGCAGACCTCCGCCGGCCACAGCCCACAATCGCCACCTGTCGACTGCCCCCCGCCGCAAACCACCGCCTCCCCCCGCGGCCAACTGTTGACCAGCACGCTGCCCTCCGCCGCAGTCTATCGCCGGCCGCCACTGTCAAGTAGCTGTGTCCAGCCGCCGGAGTAAAAAATAAATAATAATTTTTTATTTTTAAAAAATAAATAATATTTTCTAATAGTAAAAATTATTTTTTAAAGAAATTCAAAAAGTTTAAAAATGAAGTAGAAATTTTTTAGCCACTGGCAATAATTTTACATAGAAGATTTTGTGTTAATAATGTTTCAAAAGTAGAAATTTTCAACCGTTACCAAACGAATTTTTCTGATCGGAAATCAATTTTTGCTTCTACGTAGAAGTAAAAAAAAATCAACTTCTGGCCATAAGTTGATTTCTGGAGCAGAAGAATTGCCATGAGCGTCCTAAAAAACAAAAACAAAAAGAAAATCCGTCTAAAATTTAGGGTTTAACTAAATAACTTCTAGTCGCTTATAAATTGCAATGCTTCGCTTAAAATGCACTTTATCATTTAAAGATACCGTGCAGGAAAAATTTCCAATCATTCATTTTTGAATTTTACACGGGAGTAGTTAAACCACATTGTCATTTCTTTTTTGGAATATTCTATCATTCATTTCCATTGCTTGGAAGCAAATTTGGAGAACGCCTTGGAGTCACTAAATCAATCTTTATTTTATTATTTCTCGAAGTATCTAATTTATTGTCGTCATTGGTGGAGTGAGCAACTACGGCTTAAGTACACTACAAATGCCAAAACTTGTGTACGACGCTCACTTTAGTGCCAAAACTTTCAAAACAATCACTTAAGTGTCAATTTTTTTGAAAAACGCTCACTTCAGTGCCAATTCCGGCGAGCCACGACAGCTCAAATTGGAGTTGGCACTGAAGTGAGCATTTTTCAAAAAATTTGGCACTTAAATGATTATTTTGAAAGTTTTGGCATTAAAGTGAGCGCCGTACACAAGTTTTGGCACTTGTAGTGTACTTTAGTTGAGCAACTACATTGTGCCTTTTCATTTATTGGGGCTTTAATGTGGACAGAACTTTGGGAGACAAAACAAAAACCAATTCTTTTGTTTTTCACTTGATACACTGGGTAGGACCACGCTTTGTTATAAGGGTATAGCTGTTAGGATGCACGTGTGAGTTGTGTTAGAGAAGTTCCACATTGAAAAATTTATGTGGTGTGGAGCAGTTAATATTTCCAAGTTGGCCCATAACTCATTGGCTTAAGCTTTTGAGTAAATCCGGGTCCAACTGGATATGTTGACGGGCTCGAATTTGGAGTTCCTCTTGGCGATCTCCCTAGGCAAAGGTATCAGACTTCTGCTATGCTCTCCCAACAAATGGTGTTAGAGCTAGGCTTGCTTGAGTTGAAGCGAATCGATGGCGATAGAAGAAGTTAAAGTGAAAATCGACAGATTTGAGGGGAAGTACTTTGGTTTCTAGAAGATGCAGATTAACGACTATCTATATCAGATGAAGCTGCACTTGCCCCTGTCTAGAGAGAAGCCAAAGACAATGAAGCAAGCTGATTGGGAATTGTTGGATAGACGAGCGATGGGTGTTATTCTGCTGACGTTGACTCGTAACGTCGCATTTAATATCGTCATAGAGAAAACAACTGCGGGTTTGATGAAAGCCCTATCAGATATGTACGAAAAGCCTTTTGCGATCAACGAGGTCTATTTGATGCAATGTCTGTTTAACTTAAAGATGAGAGAAGCTGCGTCATTTGCTAATCATATCAATGAATTCAATGTGATTGTTAGTCAATTGAGTTCAGTTGATATTGACTTTGAAGATGAGGTATGTGCTTTGATTCTATTATCCTTATTGCCTGATAGTTGGAATACTACTGTTACTGCTGTTAGTAATTCCTCTATATCAACAAGTTTAACTTTTGATGGGATTCGAGATTTAATTCTGAGTAAGGACATCCTAGAAGAGAATCTGGCAAATTTGTATCTACTGGTTTACTTGGTGAAAATAAAGAAAGAACTGGTGCTCGTGTTAGCAGAAGTAGTATAAACACGAACAGACGTAGTCAGTTTAGGACTGGTAGTGCTGTCTGTTGAAACTGTGGCAAGAGGGGGCATTTTAGAAGGGATTACCTTAAGATGAAGAATGAGAAGGGTAAGAAAATTAAAGTTGAATCTGTGGATGATGTTGTAGTTGTAGCTAACAGTAATCTGGATAATGCTGAGTTTATCGTGCCTGTCATTGATGATTCATCGTTTGATGGATGGATTATGGATTCTGGTTCTTCTTTTCATGCAACACCAAACAGGAACCGATTTATTACTGATCAATGCATGGATAGTAGTAAAGTGCAGTTGGGGAACAACGCTAAATGCGATGTTGTAGGTGTTGGCGATGTTAGCATCAGAATGCATGATGGTATTGTGAGGACATTGACTGGAGTGAGGCATGTTCCAGAGTTGAAGAAAAATTTAATTTTCTTGAGTGCTCTAGATTCAGCTAGGCGTCGAAATTTGTTAGAATGTGGAGTTCTAAAAATTATTTGTGGTGCCTTGGTGATAATGAAAGGAATCAAGCATAATGGCCCGTATGAGCTTCAAGGTAAGACAGTAACGAATTTCGCCACGAAGACGTCGGATGCATCTGTCTAGGAGTTTGAATTGTGGTAAATGCGTTTGGGGCACATTAGCTCTAGTGCTGGTATGGCTAGGAGATTTCTAGCGGATGCGCTTAGTACGGCGAGTTACCCGGTGAATAGATCCACATCGACTACGATTAGATGTCGGACTCCCGAAGAAGTGTGGTAAGGTAACATTGCTGATTATTTTGTTCTTAGAATATTTGGTTGCCCATGTTATGTTCGAGTTAGTGATGGTAAGCTCGATGGAGGGGCAAGAAAGTGCATGTTCCTAAGCTATGCACAAGCTGAGTGGGATTATCGGTTGTGGTACCCGAAATTAAATTCACATGTTATCAGTAGAGTAGTTACGTTTGACGAGTCTCCAGTACTTCTAGTTAGAAGTGATTATAGCAGTATTCATACGGATCTAGACGGTGTTCAGCTTGAGGTAGAGTTGCAACCAGAAACTCCTGAGGTAGCAAGTACTAGCGAAGTAATCGACACATATGATGCTTGTAGCGAGGTGGAGCCTGTAGAGCCAATAGTTGCTATAGTTGCTGATATAGACAAGGTACATATTCATTCTCCTGACAGATATGGATGCAATGATGGTGCTGCTTTATCTGTGCTAGAGGAGCTTGTATCGAAAAGTCCTTGTAGAGCAGTTAAAGGTGTATGTGCAGTTGGTGTTTTGATGAGGTCCACGGTTATGGCGAAGTTAAAGCGCAGCTTGGACTTGGAAGACGTCTGTGGTGGTTGAGCCCATTGGGGCTGTTGGGAGAGTAGTAGCGAAGTTCGAAGTTCTAGCGAAGCGATTGTGATTTGGCTCAAACGTCGAGCTAAGTGGGGATTGTTAAAATATACCTTGAGTTTAAGCTCGAAGCGAAAATCTGAATTCCGAAAATAGATATATCTTGATCTTGAAATTAAAGATAAGATTTGTTTTGAATATCACGGAAATCTATCTTGATGGAAACGGTGGAAATTATATTTCCTGTTCGGTATAATGCAAATCACTATCAAGAAGAGAATTGCGCTGTTGGAGTCGGTCAAGGATAATAACGAAAGGAAAGTTGAGTTTGGATTTTTTACTTAGTCAGCAAGAGAGGAATAAAAGTAAATAAAAGCAAAAGGATCTTAGACTTTTTGTCGGCAGAATTCTAATAGATATTCTGTGCATGGAGTTTCCTTTTCACACTGACGTCGTCCAAGAAGTTCAAATATTGATATATATTCTCGTGACTCAAGGGAGAAAGATAAAACGACAAGGGAGTCTTGAAGCGCTGTTCGAGTGCTTGTTCGTTATTTTTTCGTGGAATTCAATCAATAATTCTTGTGTTCTAGTGAAGAAATTCTTGTGGATGGTGTCTGATTTATTTACATTACAATAAAGATATCTTGGCTTTTCAACCACATAGTTTATTAAATTGGGATAAGATTATCCAGCCGAACCTTAAATTGATGAATTGTGAATTTAAATAATTTGAATTGTAAAATAAGCAATATTTTGATATTAATTCTTTGGGGAAACTACTACACAAGTCATAAATATATTGCATTGATATCAATCAGTCATAAACTTTTCAATAAGATAATTTAGTCCTAAACATTTTTATAGTGGTACCAATTCAGTCAATCCAGCCAATTGTAGGATGGAAATCGCTGATGTGGATGCTAGCGGTCCTACATGGGGCACGATACGTGCCATTGCTGGCGCTATATATATATTTATAATATTTTGAGTTTTCATTCTTCTTTTTTTCTTTTCCTTCTCTTTCTGCGATGGCCGATGAGGGCTAGCCTCGCTTAAATGAGAGTCACCCTCACCCGCTATAGGGGAGGGTCGGCCTTGCTTGGACAAGGATGGGGCCTCGCCATGCCTCGTCCTGCCCCAAGTGAGGCCCAAGGTGGTTGCCCTGGCCTCAGCGAGGGTCGGCCTCGCTAGATCTGGCAATGGGGGTCTTGCCAGTGTTCGCCCTCTCCCAAGAATGGCCCGAGGGGGTCAACCCTCACCGGCCATGGCCATTGGCGGGCAACTGACCATTGGTAGAAAAAGAAAGGAAATAAAAAGATAGGAAAAAAAGAAGAAAAAACTCCAAAGATTATTAAAAATGTTCACGTCAGTACTGGCTATGCCACATAGGACTAATTGCATTCACGTCAGTGATTTCTAGTCTAAATTAGCTGGATGGTCTGAATTGGTACCAATGTGAAAAGGTATAGGATAAAATTGGTTCAATTGAAAGTTGTATAACTGAATTGGTACTAATGTAACATGTTTAAAATTTTTTGGTACTTTTGCCTAATTATTTTAGTAAGATAATGACTTATAAAAAGTATATCCCAGTTATTAATACAAGTTACAACTGCTATATTGTCACTCCTAGCTTTTTATACCAAAAGATAACCATTGAAGATAAAAGATGTATAAAACTCATGATAAAGTACGAAAAAAGGCACATCATTTAATGCTAGACGTATCGAATCCAAGATATTCCGGAGTAAATCAATAGGATCTTTTTTGGTAATCAATCATCTATAAATACACTTAATGTTAGGTCCATGGTTTAGATCAGAATCAAATGTAAGAATAGATCAAAGAATCGATTGGATCGTAGCCCGAGGCGGTTGTATGCTCGTCATTTTAGCAGGTTAATATCTTGCAACCAACCGAAATAATTTCATTAAGAGAGGAGATATTTTTTAGACTATATTTGTATTTATGGCTCCTTACGATTATCTTTCGTTGTGTCTTTTGTTAAATGTTTGCTCGGGAAAAATATAAATTAAGAACTCGTGGTGATTTTCCAAATTAAATTCCAAATTATTAGTAAGTATATCTTCTCTAGAAAGGCAAAAAGCTAGAGGACAACGGCTTCTACTTCTGGCTTTTACAAACAAGTTTTGGACAAAATAAGAAGCATAATTTAGGGTTAAAGGATCCCATGAAATGTTTCTAAATTTATCCACTACATTAAATATCTTTATTTATTTATTTTGGTCAGAAAATATCTTTATTTGGATGCAAGTTAGTTTGACGAAAAATTAAGATAAAGGTGGATATAATTGATCAGTTCCAAATTAGTTTTAATCCTATTAAAAAATTTAACGATATGAATCAGATCATAGTAGATATTTAAACATTTGATGAAAGTTAGTTACTTGAAAAACTAGGAGAAAGGTGCTAGATTATGCTATGTCGGTTTCAAGTAAAGTCTAATCATTCATACGAAATAATTATTCGATAATTCTTTGTCCTGTTAATATTTTTTATTCTAACTCTTATATGTTCTCTATGGGTTTGGTAAATACCAAAAAACGACAAAAAGTAATTTTCACAAATCAGATTTTGGCAACTTTTCATGAAATTCAAATTTACAAACTCATCCAAAATATAAACGACCCGGATTATAATCTATGAAATCCAACGGTAGAGATGGCTTCGCCGCCTTTTGATTTCAGATAGGAAAGTCATCTATTAAAATTTCCTGGTCTTGGCTCTCTTCTCACTTAAACACTGCACAGACACGAGTCTTACGGACGCTCAAACGCTGCTCTGTTCCAACATCGCAGAGCTGAGGATTTCTCTCAAGGTTAGTAACGATTTCATTACCGATTCCTTGTTACTTCTACTGTTTTGAAATGGGTTAGTTCGTCACGGTCGATTCGGTTGATAAAAGAAAAAGCATTATCTCGCAGTTTGTCGACCGTTGCTTGCGCCCTAGGCAATTTTCTCTTCGATCGTTTCCACAATGGGGGAGTCCATCGATGTCTGGAGAGAATTCTTCAGAACCACCGCAGACACCGACGTCTTCGAGTTCATTGACAAGGCGATCGCTATCGCCGCGCTTGATCGCCCCAAAGATTTTCTGTGGCGAAGAGACCGTATCGGGAGCGGCTGTTCTCGTGCGAGACCACTGGGGCCGGAGATGATTGCGCACTCGCGAGTAAAGAAAGCCAGGCGAACGGCAACACGGGTAATGTTGCGCATGATGTTGTGAACATCAAGTACAGTCAGGGAGAAGCTGAGACATTCAGCGATGATATCAAAGAGACCTCTCAAGTTGTTGGCCAAGTTGTAAGGATCAAGCGGGTTTTGGACAATAATCTACATGAGGTCAGTGCCCTAACTCTGAATTTGGTCCATCGCTGGCGAGTTTCTGTTTATTGTCCATTCTGTACCCATCGATTTCGAATCTAAACCGTTTCGGAGATAATTGTGTCTTAGGAAGTTGCGTCTAGTCCTTTTCATTCTTGAGATCTTCTTGAATGCAAGCAATCTAACTTAGTATATTTCTTGAACATCTTCCGTCAAGAAGCAGAACATCAGGAAACGAGGACAAGAACAATACGACATCAAGTTTCAAGCCTCCAAGAGGAAGATGCAAGAACTTTATCTAAAAGCAGAAACGGGTTAGTTGATTGATTTCTTAGTGTAGTCATCTGGTTGATAAGCCTAATACACAGCAGGCCGTAACCCTATTATTTCCCTTCTCCGTAGACAAGAGGCGGCGGACAATGCAGGTATTGGATCCCCGTGATCTCCCAAAGATGACATCGAGTCTTAAGGCTCCGTGCGCCACAACTGCAAAAGCCCGTCCGCGAAGGGTGAGTTCGCAGAGCCAGGTTTCATGCGCTTGAAGACCAAAGGTCCCAAGGCAACAATTTTGCACAAAGAGACCGATGTTACTGGACTTGTGACCAAGCAAGAGTTCTGTAGCTTACAGTTCTCCTCTTAGTTGAAGGCAATTAAGAACGCGGGGAGTTAATCATTAGAGTCGTATTCTAGGAGGTTATGTTGATGTATTCTTTGCCAGATGAAATTGTATCTGGCAACCTGTAATCAAAACCTTACTTTATGAGCTATAAGATGCAACTCTGTTTTTACTGCTTGGGCGTCTCACGTTCTACTACATATTACCAATCTCACAAAACCAAGTCCAAACCATGGCTTCAACGTCAGACTGTCGGAAGCAGGGGAGGCAGCGAATCTCGCATTCCCGAGGTAATGTTCCTTGCTTAGTGAACTACTGATCCAGAGTTAGATGTCTTTGCCTGGTGGTCTGTACACCTTTTAATTAACCCATTCAACCATTGGAAGCTTACACAAGGAACGGCCATCCCATGAATAATATCGAATTCACTTATAATCTCCCAAGAGAAAGCTGAATATAAGTATGTTATTGCGCCATATCAGAAGGTTACAAGCATAAGAGAGGAGAACAGGGCAGAAAAACAAGAGCAACACATTGCTCAGGGTGTGTTTTATGGCTTGTTCGGTGCTGAGGAACGCAGGTGGCTCAGGCGAGCAGTCATAGAGTTAACCAGCATCTCTCTAGGCGGAAGGCATTCCTTGATCAGCGGAATTTCGGTTAAGTTTTGTGCCCATTCATGAAGGGATGGGAACCTCTCAGGATCAAGTATCTTAATGCCTCCAGTTTCTTCCATGACGCTGAGCCAATGCGGGATCCAACCGGCCACGAGATCCAAATAGCCTATCTTGTCTCCTGCGAAGAACTTCTTCCCTTCAATCTGCTTCTCGAGATAAGCGAAAGACTCTACTGCAGCCTCCACTGCTTTCTCCTTTTCCTGCGCATCTTCGGCACGACAGGCTCCCCAAGTGCCGAAGACACACTGTTCTCAGAACAAGCAAGCTTGTCATCAAGAAGAATTATTTGACTCGATGGGAAATTAATTCTGCTGTAACCACAAACATGCATGATAATGATATAAAAGAGTGAAAAGAGTCACCTTGTCATCAGCAAACTGAGCCCAGAAACGAGCTTGAGCTCTCTCATAAGGGTCTTGAGGCAACAACGGATAAAGATCACCTCCCTTCCACTTCTCATCAATGTACTCCAGAATCACTTTCGACTCGGCGATCACGACCCCATCGTCCAAGAGCACCGGGACCTTCTTGTGCGCCGGATTCGACCTCAGAAGCAATTCGCTCTTCCCCTTGCTCCAGTCTTCAAAAGTGAGCTCGTACTCGATGCCCTTCAGCTTTAGAGCCCACTCGATCCTTGTGCAGAACAAGCTCGTCGCAGAGACTATGATCTTCAACTTAGCCATGTTCGTATTTTCGTTGTTTCGAGCAGTGTAATCGAGTTGGGAGATCTCACTTCCATAGATAGACATGAGACATATTCTTGAAAATGACCCCCGTGTTAGGTCTACTGCCGCCAAGGTTGAATCTTGGAGCAGAAGAATGGGGCGGCCATTGACGAGGAACAGTTAAAAGGCAAGGCCCAGAAGGAGAAACAAGATAGATTTGATTGTTTAACATACACAATTTTTTTTTTGGTAAGGACGTTTAACATACACAATTAAACTTCATTGTTTAGCATAAGTTCATCTTGAAACAATAACAAAGCTCAAGCATTTCTGCTGAACTTTGTGCAGATCCACACTTCATTGCTCGATATAAAGGTCTATAACCCTTGTCAGTAGCTTTTTTTACTTAGTATCAACCACTACAAACTTGCAACACACGATGGAGCATCGGTCTATGTATCGAGTCGAATTTAAGTTGCGAACAAATCTCCCAACAGGAATCTCACTAAGCATAGAAACAGAGTAAGACTTACTATGCACCACATCATGAGGTTCCAAGTAAAAACATCTCGGTGTCTCTCGTCTTCGTCGTGGTCCTTTGATCGAAAAGAATAATCGTGGGTCACAGAGAAGGTTCTTGGAAGTTGCGGTCATTGACAAGTAAAAGGCAAAGGGACAGAGAATGTAAGATATGAGAGACAAGTCAAAAGGTAATAATTCCTAAAAATTATGTTTTTCTTTTGCCATGCAATGAGATCAACATGTTGTATATTTTTAATGATATCCAAAATTATCATAATCTATATCTGTGATGGACTAATTTTATGCAAGCTTTTACTATAAAAAAAAAAAATTGGCCCAAAAAAAGGCACATTTCCTCAACATATGCTATATAAAAATTAACATGGAGCACCTAGTGACCAGTGGGGCGGAGGGTCCTTGTCAGCCCCGCTTGTTGGGTAAATTTCCGGTGAAATAAGAGCGTATACATGTATTCGCTACATTTGAGTTTTTAGTGCTAGTTCTACAAATTGAATAATGTAGTTTAGTAAATGCTTCTTCTGTAAATCATATCACATTCGAAGATCCTTTTTGTTTTCTCTTTGATTCCCTTTCTAATGTATTTACCCCGACTTTTGGAAGGGATGCATTTATTAGATAAAAGGTTGACGCCGGCTTTGCCCGTTCCTTTGATGATTCATGATAACTTGACGGATTGCACAGCCATCGTCGGCATCCATTTTGAAAAGCCCAATTTGGAAGGACCAGGCTCAAGTTGGAAACGATGCTTCTGGAAAGACGAGTATATTCCTATAGAGCCCCATAATCCGCGACATTGACAGAGGCTCATGTTGAATCAAAGTTAGATAAATTAAATGAAAAAGAAAAACCATAAAACGACCCGGAGGACGTTGCTGGTAACCTAAAATCCTTTTTCGAAAGCGACTTCGACTCGCGAGCCCCACGGTCCCAGCCTCCCTTCGTCTGCGTCTGCCGGCCCCGCTGCCTCCTCTACCCTCCTATCAAATGATCCTCAACGACCCCGGCAAGGTGAAGCTGGTGTCGCGCGGCACAGGGCGAGGCGTGGCGACGCCAGCATCCCTCGACCTCGCAGCGAAGCTTCCGAGCTCCGTCTCTGTTAAATCGTTAATTCAGCTATCTATCCTAAAAGAAGTTACCATGGGTTGATAAGTTAATCCACGTGATAGGGCACTACATTGACTATAGTCAAATAGTTAATGAAATAATATTCCAGTTCTAAAGTATTTATTGGACTTGAGGATAGACATAGCATTCAAATTGCGACACATTACTTTAAGGGCTCTCTAAAAAACAAAAGGAAAAAGAAATCCAATCATTTAAAGGCACCATGCAAGAAAAATCTCGAATCATTCATTTTTGCAATTTTACACATTGTCATTTCTTTTTCTTTTTTGTTAATATTCAGTCATTCATTTCCACTGCTCGGAAGCAAATTTGGAGAACGCCTTGGTGTCACTAAATCAATCTTTATAGCTTACAATAAAGATATCTGAGCTTTTCAACCACATAATAGTTTATTAAATTGGGATACGAACTGTCAATTGGAACCTTAAATTGATAAATCGTGAATCTAGATCAATCGAATTATAGGATAAGTAAAATCTAATATGAATATTTTAGTATGTTCCAGGGCTTATAGTAAATATATCTTAGTTCTCAACACACGTTACGGATGCTACGCGTAAGTAAATATTGTCACTCGCAGCTTTTTAAACCAACAGATTACGTTGGAAGATAATACTCATCATAAAGTACGAAAAAAGGCACATCATTTAATGCTAGGCGTATCGAACCCAAGATATTCACGAGTAAATCGGTTGGATTTTCTTTTGTAATCAATCATTTATAAATTCACTTAATATTAGACACATGGTTTAGATCAGAATCAGATTTAAAAAATAAGATCAAAAGAATCGATTGAGTGGCAGCCCGAGGCGGTTGTATTCTCATCACTTTAGCAGGTTAATATCTCTCAACCAACCAACCAAAATAATTTCATTAAAGAGAGGAGATATAGAAGAGATTATATTTGTACTTAGGGCTCCTTACGTTTGTCTTTGGTTGTGTCTTTTGTTGAATGTTGTTGTTCTGGAAAAGATATAAATTAAGAACTCGTGGTGATTTTTTCGAAATAAAATTCAAACCCTTGGATTAAAGTCAATTATCAGTAAGCATGTCTTCTCTCGAAAGGCAAAAAGCTAGAGGACAACAGCTTCCACTTCTGGCTTTTACGGATAAGTTTTGGACGTATAATACCAAATAAGAAGCATAATTTAGGAGTAAAGAACCCCATAAAAGTTTCTAAAATTTGCACTAAATTAAAATATCTTTTGACCCGAACAAAATATATCTTTAATTCGATGAAAGTTAGTTCGTGGAAAATTAAGATAAAGGTGGATACGAGTGGTCAGTTCCAAATTGACTCTTATCCCATTCAAATTTTTAATGATTTTCACTAAACAAAGAGGAATTCTATCATTACTATGTCGGTATGATTATATGATTAATGTTTGTCGTATAATTTTTTTTTTCATTCGAGTACTTATATTTTTTCTATGGGTTTGGTAAATCCCAAAACGACAAAAAGTAAATTTCACAAATCAGATTCTAGCAACTCTTCATGAAATTCAAGCTTACAAACTCATCCAAAATAATTACAGCAATCCACACCCATTATCTTGAATTCATTGAAAGATTTAGCAAAAAGCGATTGTGTTCAAACGACCCCGGATTATAATCTTCGAAATCCAACGGTGGAGATGGGTTCGCCGCCTTTTGATCTCAGACAGGAAAGCCATTTATTAAATTTTCTCATCTTGGCTCTCTTGTCAGTTAAACACCGCACGGACACGAGTCTTACGGACGCTCCGAACGCTGCTCTGTGCCAACGTCGCAGAGCTGAAGGATTTCTCTCGAGGTTAGTAACAATTTTCTTACCGATTCCTCCGTTGTTGATCTGATGATACTTCAAATGTTTTGAAACGGGTTATTTCGTTTCGATCGATTCGGTTGATAAAAGAAAAAGAATTATCTCGCAGTTTGTCGACCGTTGCTTGCGCCCTAAGCAATTTTCTCTTCGATCGTTTCCACAATGGGGGAGTCGATCGATGTCTGGAGAGAATTCTTCAGAACCACCGCAGACGCCGACGTCTTCGAGTTCATTGACAAGGCAATCACTATCGCCGCACTCGATCGCCCGAAAGATTTTCTGTTGCGAAGAGACCGTATCGCAGAGCGCCTGTTCTCATGCGAGATGATTGGGGCCGGAGGTGATTGCGCAATCGCGAGTAAAGAAAGCAAGGCGAACGGCAACACGGGTAATGTTGCACATGATGTGGTGAACATCAAGTACAGTGAGGGAGAAGCTGAGACATTCAGCGACGATAGCGAAGAGACCTCTCAAGTAGTCGGTGAAGTTCTGAGGATCAAGCGGGTTTTGGACAATAGTCGACATGAGGTCTGTGCCCTAACTCTGAATTTGGTCCACCGGTGGCCAGTTTTTGTTTCTTGTCTATGATATACCCATTGATTTCGAATGTACATAGTTTCGAGATAAATGTAAGCAATCTAACTTGGTTATGTTTCTTGTATGGCAGTCTGATTCCGCGCTGCTTGAATCACTCCGAAGACTCCGATCGATGACTATCACGGTGGATATATTGAAGGTTTGATTGAAATTCTATATCAAGTGATAGATGCTTTTTGTATAAAAAATCCGTATCTTGATAATTCAATTTTTCTAAATTATCGCAGAAAACTAAGATCGGAATAAGCGTCAACCGTCTTCAAAGGAACTGCGAATCCAATCAGATTGCTCAGCTTGCCCACAACATTACTATGTACGGAGTGAATTCATCTGTCCACAACAGTTGTCAAACGCAGTCTTTTTGCTTAGTGTCTGGTTTATAGAATAGCTCATAAGTTCATTTCATTGAATTCATCTGTCCAATTTGGTCCTGCAAGAGCACGACCGGTAGTTCTCACTGCTCGATTCTTTTCATTGCAGGGGATGGAAGGCTGTGGTCGAAGAGATTTGCCGCGGCGCACAGGATGTTGCTGGTATTAATTTACTGCACAAACATTCTTGTTGTTTGAGTCCCCATGTGCTTGAGTTTTCCTGACTGGGTGCTTGAAATCTTACTGTAGATCCTTGCAACGTCGGAGACGGAACAACATCTTCCGTCAAGAACCAGAACATCAGGAAACGAGGACAAGAACAATACGACATCAAGTTTCAAGCCACCAAGAGGAAGATGCAAGAACTTTATCAAAAAGCAGAAGCGGGTTAGTTGATTGATTTCGTAGTAAAGTCATCATCTGGTTCATAAGCCTAATACCCAGCAGGGCCATAACTCTATTATTCCTTCTCCACAGACAAAAGGCGGCGGACAATGCAGGTATTGGATCCGAGTGATCTCCCAAAGATGGCAGCGAGTCTCCATGCTCCGTGTGCCACAACTGCAAAGGCTCGTTGGCGGAAGGTGAGTTCGCGGAGCGGGGTTTCATGCTTTTGAAGACCGAACAGTCGTGAGCCAACACTTTTGCAGAAAGAGACCGATGTTACTGGACTTGTGATCAAGCAAGAGTCCTATAGTTTACAGTTCTCTTCTTAGTTGAAGACAATTAAGACAACTGGGTGTTAATCATCAGAGTCGTATTCTAGGAGGTGATGTTGATGTATTCTTTGCCGGATATTGTATCTGGCAACTTGTGATCAAAACCTTGATTTCTGAGCTATAAGATGATATTTGTTTCTACTGCTTGGGTGTCTCGCGTTTTCCTACTACAAATTGCTTCTGTGGCCATAAGAAATGGATCACTAACGAATTAGATGTGCTTTGTGTCTCTGAATGGAGTTAGAATTAGTTTGGCTTGTCAGTTAAAAGTGGTTTTATCAGCGAAGCCAAGAAGGAGAAACAAATTAGGTTTGATTAAGACTTCGTTGTTTAACTTAAGTTCCTTTTGAAACAATAACAAAGCTCAAGCATGTGTGCTGAACTATGTGTAGATCCAAACTTCATTGCTTAATATACAGGTCTATAAGCCTGTTCAGTAGCTTTTTTTTTACTTAGTATCAACCACTGTAAACTTGCACACAGAACAAAGCATCGGTCCATGAATCGAGTCGAATTTAAGTCGCATATAGATCTCCCGACAGGAATCTCGCTAAGCATAGAAGCAGAATAAGACTCGTTCTGCACCACATCACGTGGTTACAAGTAAAAACATCTAGGAGTCTCTCGTCTTCGCCGTGGTCCTTGATCGATAATAAGGGTTCATCTATGGTTTCTTCGCCTGCAAGGGAACACCAAGATATCTGCCAAGTTTGAATAATCGTGGGTCAAAGGAGAGGCTCTTGGAAGTTGCGGTCATTGATAAGTTAAGCATATGACATTCGAAAATCCTTTTTTGTTTTCTCTTTGATTCCCTTTTAAGTGTATTTATCAGAGTGGTCGTATATTCTGAAAAGCCCAATTTGAAATGATCAGGGCCCAAGTTGGAAAGGATGCTTGTGGAAAGACGAGTATATCCCTATCGAACCCCATAATCTGCGACATTGACACGGACTCATGCTGAATCAAAGTTAGATTAATTAAACGGAAAAGAAAACCATAAAACGACCTGGAGGACAATGCTGGTACCCGTAAATCCATTTTCGAAAGCGACTTCGCCTCACAGGCCCCACCGTCCCAACCTCTCTTCGTCTGCGTCTGCCGGCCCCGCGACCCCAGCGAGGTGAAGCTAGAGTCGCACGGCTAAGGGCGAGGCAAGGCGACGCTAGCATCCCTCGACCTCCGCAGCGAAGCTTCCCAGCTCTGTCGCTATTCAAGCAGCAAGGATAAAACTGGAATACCAATTTAGTAAGGGCGAGATTGAATGGAAAAAAAAATAATCACTACACCCACGAAGTCAAATTCCGAGAATGTCGAAAGGCCAAAGCTGGGGGAGAGTTGTCTTATGCTTTGAGCAAAGCTCAACTTTGCATCAAAGGCCTTGGAGATAAACACCAATTTTTTTTTGTCAATTCAGCCCTAAACCTTTTTAATTTGTACCAATTCAGTCATTCCGACCAGTTTTGCGCCGAAAATCGGTGACGTGGAGCAACCAGCGCTGACATGGCCAATTTTTAATTATATCTTAATATTTTTTCGTTATTTTGTATTTTGTATTCCTTTTTTTCCTCTTCTTCTTCCTCCTCCCCCAGCTGATTGTTGAGCCCGGCGACCGATCAAAGGCAGGCCACCAGCGATGGTGAGCCCGACCTCTTTGTCTCTAGGCGAGGTCGAGCCCTGCCTAGCCTTGCCATGGCCGAGCGAGGTTGCGCCTCGCTAGTGGCGAGCAAGGCTTGCCCACACCGGTAGCCGGCAAGCTCGGTGGCCAGTTGGAAAAGAAAGAAGAAGAGAAAAAATATAATTAAAATTTAAAGAAATATCAAAATAGTATTAAAAATTGGCAACGTTAGCGCCAGTCCTGCCACGCAGCGATTTTCGACCCAAATTGGCCGAAGGACTGAATTGGCGCAAATGTAAAAGGTTTAAGACTGAATTGACCAAAAAAAAAATTTAAGACTGAATTAACACAATTACAATAGGTTTACGACTTTTTGGTAATTTCCCTTGACTTGATAGCTTATTCATTCATTGAACGTGTACTCTGAGGGCTCTCTAAGGGTACGTATGGTAACACTTATGGAAGTGGATTTCTGCTCTAGAAGTGCTTCTAGAGCAGAAATTCGTTTGCTAAAATTTTTTACTTCTGAAGTGAATTTTCACTTCTGAAGTTGTTTTTCCCCTAATGGGAGAAGTTAAAAAAATTTCTTCTCAACTCATAAGTATTTCTCGCCCTACCCTCTTTTCATTACGCCCTCACATTCTTTTCAACCACGCGCGCCTCCACTAACCTCCGCCGCCGCCCACTCCGCCGCCGCCCACCGCCACCCACAGCCCACGTCGCCTACAGCCGCTCGCGACCACTGCCGACCATTGCCCGCTGCCGCCCACCGCAGACCTCCGTCGGCCACAGCCCACAATCGCCACCCGTCGACTACCCCCCCGCCGCAAACCACCGCCGGCCACAGCCCACAATCGCCACCCGTCGACTACCCCCTCCGCCGCAAACCACCGCCTACCTTCGCCGGCCGTTGCCCATCGACGCCCGCGACCACCGCCGCCCCCCGCGGCCAACTGTTGACCAGCACGCTGCCCTCCGCCGCAGTCTATCGCCGGCCGCCACTGTCAAGTAGCTGTGTCCAGCCGCCGGAGTAAAAAATAAATAATAATTTTTTATTTTTAAAAAATAAATAATATTTTCTAATAATAAAAATTATTTTTTAAAGAAATTCAAAAAGTTTAAAAATGAAGTAGAAATTTTTTAGCCACTGGTAATAATTTTACATAGAAGATTTTGTGTTAATAATGTTTCAAAAGTAGAAATTTTCAACCGTTACCAAACGAATTTCTCTGATCAGAAATCAATTTTTGCTTCTACGCAGAAGTAAAAAAAATGAACTTCTGGCCATAAGTTGATTTATGGAGCAGAAGAGTTGCCATGAGCGTCCTAAAAAGAAAAAAGAAAAAAAGAAAATCCGTCTAAAATTTAGGGTTTAACTAAATAACTTCTAGTCGCTTATAAATTGCAATGCTTCGCTTAAAATGCACTTTATCATTTAAAGGTACCGTGCAAGAAAAATTTCCAATCATTCATTTTTGAATTTTACACGGGAGTAGTTAAACCACATTGTCATTTCTTTTTTGGAATATTCTATCATTCATTTCCATTGCTTGGAAGCAAATTTGGAGAACGCCTTGGAGTCACTAAATCAATCTTTATTTTATTATTTCTCGAAGTATCTAATTTATTGTCGTCATTGGTGGAGTGAGCAACTACGGCTTAAGTACACTACAAATGCCAAAACTTGTGTACGGCGCTCACTTTAGTACCAAAACTTTCAAAACAATCACTTGAGTGTCAATTTTTTTGAAAAACGCTCACTTCAGTGCCAATTCCGGCGAGCCACGTCAGCTCAAATTGGAGTTGGCACTGAAGTGAGCATTTTTCAAAAAATTTGGCACTTAAGTGATTATTTTGAAAGTTTTGGCATTAAAGTGAGCGCTGTACACAAGTTTTGGCACTTGTAGTGTACTTTAGCTGAGCAACTACATTGTGCCTTTTCATTTATTGGGGCTTTAACGTGGACAGAACTTTGGGAGACAAAACAAAAACCAATTCTTTTGTTTTTCACTTGATACACTGGGTAGGACCACGCTTTGTTATAAGGATATAGCTGTTAGGATGCACGTGTGAGTTGTGTTAGAGAACTTCTACATTGAAAAATTTATGTGATGTGGAGCAGTTAATATTTCCAAGTTAGCCCATAACTCATTGGCTTAAGCTTTTAAGTGAATGCTGGTCCAACTGGATATGTTGACGGGCTCGAATTTGGAGCCCCTCTTGGCGATCTCCCTAGGCGAAGGTATCAGACTTCTGCTATGCTCTCCCAACAAATGGTGTTAGAGCTAGGCTTGCTTGAGTTGAAGCGAATCGATGGCGATAGAAGAAGTTAAAGTGAAAATCGACAGATTTGGGGGGAAGTACTTTGGTTTCTAGAAGATGCAGATTAACGACTGTCTATATCAGATGAAGCTGCACTTGCTCCTGTCTAGAGAGAAGCCAAAGACAATGAAGCAAGCTGATTGGGAATTGTTGGATAGACGAGCGATGGGTGTTATTCTGCTGACGTTGACTCGTAACGTCGCATTTAATATCGTCATAGAGAAAACAACTGCGGGTTTGATGAAAGCCATATCAGATATGTACGAAAAGCCTTTTGCGATCAACGAGGTCTATTTGATGCAATGTCTGTTTAACTTAAAGATGAGAAAAGCTGCGTCAGTTGCTAATTATATCAATGAATTCAATGTGATTGTTAGTCAATTGAGTTCAGTTGATATTGACTTTGAAGATGAGGTATGTGCTTTGATTCTATTGTCCTTATTGCCTGATAGTTGGAATACTACTGTTACTGCTGTTAGTAATTCCTCTAGATCAACAAATTTAACTTTTGATGGGATTCGAGATTTAATTCTGAGTAAGGACATCCTAAAAGAGAATCTGGCAAATTTGTATCTACTGGTTTACTTGGTGAAAATAAAGGAAGAACTGGTGCTCGTGTTAGCAGAAGTAGTATAAACACGAACAGACGTAGTCAGTTTAGGACTGGTAGTGCTGTCTGTTGAAACTGTGGCAAGAGGGGGCATCTTAGAAAGGATTACCTTAAGATGAAGAATGAGAAGGGTAAGAAAATTAGAGTTGAATCTGTGGATGATGTTGCAGTTGTAGCTGACAGTAATTTGGATAATGCTGAGTTTATCTTGCTTGTCATTGACGATTCATCGTTTGATGGATGGATTATGGATTCTGGTTCTTCTTTTCATGCAACACCAAACAGGAACTGGTTTATTACTTATCAATGCATGGATAGTAGTAAAGTGCAGTTGGGGAACAACGCAAAATGCGATGTTGTAGGTGTTGGCGATGTTAGCATCAGAATGCATGATGGTATTGTGAGGACATTGACTGGAGTGAGGCATGTTCCAGAGTTGAAGAAAAATTTAATTTTCTTGAGTGCCCTGGATTCAGCTAGGCATCGAAATTTGTGAGAATGTGGAGTTTTAAAAATTATTTATGGTGCCTTGGTGATAATGAAAGGAATCAAGCATAATGGCCCGTATGAGCTTCAAGGTGAGACAGTAACGAATTTCGCCACGAAGACGTCGGATGCATCTGTCTAGGAGTTTGAATTGTGGTAAATGCGTTTGGGGTACATTAGCTCTAGTGCTGGTATGGCTAGGAGATTTCTAGCGGATGCGCTTAGTACGGCGAGCTACCCGGTGAATAGATCCACATCGACTACGATTAGATGTCGGACTCCCGAAGAAGTGTGGTAAGGTAACATTGCTGATTATTTTGTTCTTAGAATATTTGGTTGCCCATGTTATGTTCGAGTTAGTGATGGTAGGCTCAATGGAAGGGCAAGAAAGTGCATGTTCCTAAGCTATGCACAAGGTGAGTGGGACTATCGGTTGTGGTGCCCGAAATTAAATTCACATGTTATCAGTAGAGTAGTTACGTTTGAAGAGTCTCCAGTACTTCTAGCTAGAAGTGATTATAGCAGTATTCATACGGATCTAAACGGTGTTCAGCTTGAGGTAGAGTTGCAACCAGAAACTCCTGAGGTAGCAAGTACTAGCGAAGTAATCGACACATATGATGCTTGTAGCGAGGTGGAGCCTGTAGAGCCAATAGTTGCTATAGTTGTTGATATTGACAAGGTACATATTCATTCTCCTGATAGATATGGATGCAATGATGGTGTTGCTTTATCTGTGCTAGAGGAGCTTGTATCGAAAAGTCCTTGTAGAGCAGTTAAAGGTGTATGTGCAGTTGGTGTTTTGATGAGGTCCACGGTTATGGCGAAGTTAAAGCGCAGCTTGGACTTGGAAGACGTCTGTGGTGGTTGAGCCCATTGGGGCTGTTGGGAGAGTAGTAGCGAAGTTCGAAGTTCTAGCGAAGCGATTGTGATTTGGCTCAAACGTCGAGCTAAGTGGGGATTGTTAAAATATACCTTGAGTTTAAGCTCGAAGCGAAAATCTGAATTCCGAAAATAGATATATCTTGATCTTGAAATTAAAGATAAGATGTGTTTTGAATATCACGGAAATCTATCTTGATAGAAACGGTGGAAATTATATTTCCTGTTCGGTATAATGCAAATCACTATCAAGAAGAGAATTGCGCTGTTGGAGTCGGTCAAGGATAATAACGAAAGGAAAGTTGAGTTTGGATTTTTTACTTGGTCAGCAAGAGAAGAATAAAAGTAAATAAAAGCAAAAGGATCTTGGACTTTTTGTCGGCAGAATTCTAATAGATATTCTGTGCATGGAGTTTCCTTTTCACACTGACGTCGTCCAAGAAGTTCAAATATTGATATATATTCTCGTGACTCAAGGGAGAAAGATAAAACGACAAGGGAGTCTTGAAGTGCTGTTCGAGTGCTCCTTCGTTATTTCTTCGTGGAATTACATCAATAATTCTTGTGTTCTAGTCAAGAAATTCTTGTGGATGGTGTCTGATTTATTTACATTACAATAAAGATATCTTGGCTTTTCAACCACATAGTTTATTAAATTGGGATAAGATTATCCAGCCGAACCTTAAATTGATGAATTGTGAATTGTAAAATAAGCAATATTTTGATATTAATTCTTTGGGGAAACTACTACACAAGTCATAAACATATTGCATTGATATCAATCAGTCATAAACTTTTCAATAAGATAATTTAATCCTAAACATTTTTACAGTGGTACCGATTCAGTCAATCCAGCCAATTGTAGGATGGAAATCGCTGATGTGGATGCTAGCGGTCCTACATGGCACAATACGTGCCATTGCTGGCGCTATATATATATTTATAATATTTTGAGTTTTCATTCTTCTTTTTTTCTTTTCCTTCTCTTTCTGCCGGTGGCTGATGAGGGCTAGCCTTGCTTAAATGAGAGTCACCCTCACCCGCTACAGGGGAGGGTCGGCCTTGCTTGGACAAGGATGGGCCTCGCCATGCCTCGTCCTGGCCCAAGTGAGGCCCAAGGTGGTTGCCCTGGCCTCGGCGAGGGTCGGCCTCGCTAGATTTGGTAATAGGGGTCTTGCCAGTGTTTGCCCTCTCCTAAGAGTGGCCCGAAGAGGTCAACCCTCACCGGCCATGGCCATTGGCGGGCAATTGTCCATTGGTAGAAAAAGAAAGGAAATAACAAGATAGGAAAAAAAGAAGAAAAAACTCCAAAGATTATTAAAAATGTTCACGTCAGTACTAGCTATGCCACATAGGACTAATTGCATTCACGTCAGCGATTTCTGGTCTAAATTAGCTGGATGGTCTGAATTGGTACCAATGTGAAAAGGTATAGGATAAAATTGGTTCAATTTGAAAGGTTTATAACTGAATTGGTACCAATGTAACATGTTTAAAATTTTTTGGTACTTTTGCCTAATTATTTTAGTAAGATAATGACTTATAATACATATATCTCAGTTATTAATACAAGTTACAAATGCTATATTGTCACTCCTAGCTTTTTATACCAAAAGATAACCATTGAAGATAAAAGATGTATAAAACTCATGATAAAGTACGAAAAAAGGCACATCATTTAATGCTAGACGTATTGAATCCAAGATATTCCGGAGTAAATCAATAGGATCTTTTTTGGTAATCAATCATCTATAAATACACTTAATGTTAGGTCCATGGTTTAGATCAGAATCAAATGTAAGAATAGATCAAAGAATCGATTGGATCGTAGCCCGAGGCGGTTGTATTCTCGTCATTTTAGCAGGTTAATGTCTTGCAACCAACCGAAATAATTTTATTAAGAGAGGAGATATTTTTTAGACTATATTTGTATTTCTGGCTCCTTACGTTTATCTTTCGTTGTGTCTTTTGTTAAATGTTTGCTCGGGAAAAATATAAATTAAGAACTCGTGGTGATTTTTCCAAATTAAATTCCAAATTATTAGTAAGTATATCTTCTCTAGAAAGGCAAAAAGCTAGAGGACAACGGCTTCTACTTCTGGCTTTTACAAACAAGTTTTGGACGTATGATACAAAATAAGAAGCATAATTTAGGATTAAAGGATCCCATGAAATGTTTCTAAATATATCCACTACATTAAATATCTTTATTTGGATGCAAGTTAGTTTGTCGAAAAATTAAGATAAAGGTGGATATAATTGGTCAGTTCCAAATTAGTTCTAATCCTATTAAAAAAATTTAACGATTTGAATCAGATCATAGTAGATATTTAAAAATTTGATGAAAGTTAGTTACTTGAAAAACTAGGAGAAAGGTGCTAGATTATGCTATGTCGGTTTCAAGTAAAGTCTAATCATTCATACGAAATAGTTATTCGATAATTCTTAGTCCTGTTAATCATGCTTGATCGCCCCAAAGATTTTCTGTCGCGAAGAGACCGTATCGCGGAGCGGCTGTTCTCGTGCGAGACCACTGGGGCCGGAGATGATTGCGCACTCGCGAGTAAAGAAAGCAAGGCGAATGGCAACACGGGTAATGTTGCGCATGATGTTGTGAACATCAAGTACAGTCAGGGAGAAGCTGAGACATTCAGCGATGATATCAAAGAGACCTCTCAAGTTGTTGGCCAAGTTGTAAGGATCAAGCGGGTTTTGGACAATAGTCTACATGAGGTCAGTGCCCTAACTCTGAATTTGGTCCATCGCTGGCGAGTTTCTGTTTATTGTCCATTCTGTACCCATCGATTTCGAATCTAAACGGTTTTGGAGATAATTGTGTCTTAGGAAGTTGCGTCTACTCCTTTTCATTCTTGAGATCTTCTTGAATGCAAGCAATCTAACTTAGTATATTTCTTGAACATCTTCCGTCAAGAAGCAGAACATCAGGAAACGAGGACAAGAACAATACGACATCAAAGTTTCAAGCACCGCAGACACTGACGTCTTCGAGTTCATTGACAAGGCGATCGCTATCGCCGCGCTTGATCGCCCCAAAGATTTTCTGTCGTTTATTGATAATTGGGCTCACGGATTGATCCACTGCCCCATCGACACCCACTACGAGTGCCTTAATCTCATCACTGCATCTCAATCCCACCCTAAAAGAATCGATTTTGGTTTCGAAAGCGAAAGGCTTTGAAGAAATCGCCGTTGAAAAAATTGGTTGATTCAAGAACACGAGGGCTTCAGTGTGTGTAACAATCAGATCATTGACGATGAAGTCTCACTGAAATCCGCTAAGATTATATTGATTTATCATCACAAGCCCATCTCGACACACCAGAAGCAAAAAATCACGACAGAGAACGACTCACGGAAAAACACAATAATGAAGGACGCAATTTGAAGAATAGATCATGAGAGAGTGCTCAGACAGCGAAGGGTGAGTTCGCGGAGCCGGGTTTCATACGCTTGAAGACCAAAAGTCCCAAGCCAACAATTTTGCACAAGGAGACCGATGTTACTGGACTTGTGACCAAGCAAGAGTTCTGTAGCTTACAGTTGTCCTCTTAGTTGAAGGCAATTAAGAACGCGGGGAGTTAATCATTAGAGTCGTATTCTAGGAGGTTATGTTGATGTATTCTTTGCCAGATGAAATCAAAACCTTACTTTATGAGCTATAAGATGCTGGTTTGTTTTTACTGCTTGGGCGTCTCACGTTCTCCTACTACAAATTACCAATCTCACAAAACCAAGTCCAAACCATGGCTTCAACGTCAGACTGTCGGAAGCAGGGGAGGCAGCGAATCTCGCATTCCCGAGGTAATGTTCCTTGCTTAGTGAACTGCTGATCCAGAGTTAGATGTCTTTGCCTGGTGGTCTGTACACCTTTTAATTAACCCATTCAACCATTGGAAGCTTACACAAGGAACGGCGATCCCGGGAATAATATCGAATTCGCTCATAATCTCCCAAGAGAAAGCTGATTGTAAGTACGTTATTCGCCGTATCAGACGGTTATAAGTATAAGATAGGAAAACAGGGCAGAACAACAAGAGCAACACATTGCACAGGGTGTATTTTTATGGCTTGTTCGGTGCTGAGGAACGCAGGTGGCTCAGGCGAGCAGTCGCATAGTTAAACAGCCTATCTCTAGGCGGAAGGCAATCCTTGATCAGCGGAATTTCAACGAAGTTTTGTGCCCATTCATGAAGGTATGGTAACCTCTCGGCATCGAGTATCTTCACGCCTCTGATTTCTTCCACGACGCCGAGCCAATGCGGGATCCAACCGACCACGAGATCCAAATAGCCTATCTTGTCTCCGGCGAAGAACTTCTTCCCTTCGATCTGCCTCTCGAGATAAGTGAAAGACTCTAATGCAGCCTCGACTGCTTTCTCCTTTTCCAGCTCTTCTTCGGCATGGCAGGCTGCCTGAGTGCTGAAGAGACACTGTTCTCAGAACAAGCAAGCTTTTGTCATCAAGAAGAAATATTCGACTCGATCGGGAAATCAACTCTGCTGTAGCCACAAACATGCATGATATGAAAAGAGTCAAAAGAGTCACCTTGTCATCAGCAAACTGAGCCCAGAAACGAGCTTGAGCTCTCTCAAAAGGGTCTTGAGGCAGCAATGGATAAAGATCGCCTCCCTTCCACTTCTCATCGATGTACTCCAGAATCACTTTCGACTCCGCGATCACGACCCCATCGTCCAAGAGCACCGGGACCTTCTTGTGCACCGGGTTCGACTTCAAAAGCAATTCGCTCTTCCCCTTGCTCCCGTCTTCGAAAGATAGCTCGTACTCGAGGCCCTTCAGCTTTAGAGCCCACTCGATCCTCGTGCAGAACAAGCTCACCGCGGACACTATGATCTTTAACTTAGCCATGTTCGTGTTTTCGTTGTTTCGAGCAGTGTAATCGAGTATGGGAGATCTCACGTATATAAATAAACATGAGAAATGTTCTTGAAAACGACCCCCATGCTAGTCTACTGCCGCCAAGGTTGAATCTTGGAGCAGAAGAATGGGGCGGCCATTGAAGAGGAACAGTTAAAAGGTAAGGCCCATAAGGAGAAAGAAGATAGATTTGATTGTTTAACATACACAATTAAACTTCATTGTTTAGCATAAGTTCATCTTGAAACAATAACAAAGCTCAAGCATTTCTGCTGAACTTTGTGCAGATCCACACTTCATTGCTCGATATAAAGGTCTATAACCCTTGTCAGTAGCTTTTTTTACTTAGTATCAACCACTACAAACTTGCAACACACGATGGAGCATCGGTCTATGGATCGAGTTGAATTTAAGTTGCGAACAAATCTCCCAACAGGAATCTCACTAAGCATAGAAACAGAGTAAGACTTACTATGCACCACATCATGAGGTTCCAAGTAAAAACATCTCGGTGTCTCTCGTCTTCGTCGTGGTCCTTGATCGAAAAGAATAATCGTGGGTCACAGAGAAGGTTCTTGGAAGTTGCGGTCATTGACAAGTAAAAGGCAAAGGGACAGAGAATGTAAGATATGAGAGACAAGTCAAAAGGTAATAATTCCTAAAAATTATGTTTTTCTTTTGCCATGCAATGAGATCAACATGTTGTATATTTTTAATGATATCCAAAATTATCATAATCTATATCTGTGATGGACTAATTTTATGCAAGCTTTTACTATAAAAAAAAAAAAAAAATTGGCCCAAAAAAAGGCACATTTCCTCAACATATGCTATATAAAAATTAACATGGAGCACCTAGTGACCAGTGGGGCGGAGGGTCCTTGTCAGCCCCGCTTGTTGGGTAAATTTCCGGTGAAATAAGAGCGTATACATGTATTCGCTACATTTGAGTTTTTAGTGCTAGTTCTACAAATTAAATAATCTAGTTTAGTAAATGCTTCTTCTGTAAATCATATCACATTCGAAGATCCTTTTTGTTTTCTCTTTGATTCCCTTTCTAATGTATTTACCCCGATTTTTGAAAGGGATGCATTTATTAGATAAAAGGTTGACGCCGGCTTTGCCCATTGCTATGATGATTCATGATAACTTGACAGATCGCACAGCCATCGTCGGCATCCATTTTGAAAAGCCCAATTTGGAATGACCAGGCCCAAGTTGGAAAGAATGCTTCTGGAAAGACGAGTATATCCCTATCGAACCCCATAATCCTCGACATTGACAGAGGCTCATGTTGAATCAAAGTTAGATAAATTAAATGAAAAAGAAAAACCATAAAACGACCTGGAGGACGTTGCTGGTAACCTAAAATCCTTTTTCGAAAGCGACTTCGACTCGCGAGCCCCACGGTCCCAACCTCCCTTCGTCTGCGTTTGCCGGCCCCGCCGCCTCCTCTACCCTCCTATCAAATGATCCTCAATGAAATAATATTCCAGTTCTAAAGTATTTATTGGACTTGAGATAGGGCACACATTACTCTAAGGGCTCTCTAAAAAACAAAAGGAAAAAGAAATCCAATCATTTAAAGGTACCATGCAAGAAAAATCTCGAATCATTCATTTTTGCAATTTTCCACATTGTCATTTCTTGTCTTTTTTTTTAATATTCAGTCATTCATTTCCACTGCTCGGAAGCAAATTTGGAGAACGCCTTGGTGTCACTAAATCAATCTTTATAGCTTACAATAAAGATATCTGAGCTTTGCAACCACACAATAGTTTATTAAATTGGGATACGAATTGTCAATTGGAACCTTAAATTGATAAATCGTGAATCTAGATCAATCGAATTATAGAATAATTAAAATCTAATATGAATATTTTAGTATGTTTCAGGGCTTATAGTAAATATATCTTAGTTTTCAACACATGTTACGGATGCTATGCGTAAGTAAATATTGTCACTCGTAGCTTTTTAAACCAACAGATTACGTTGGAAGATAATGCTCATGATAAAGTACGAAAAAAGGCACATCATTTAATGCTAGGCGTATCGAACCCAAGATATTCACGAGTAAATCGGTTGGATTTTCTTTTGTAATCAATCATTTATAAATTCACTTAATATTAGATACATGGTTTAGATCAGAATCAGATGTAAAAAATAAGATCAAAAGAATCGATTGAGTGGCAGCCCGAGGCGGTTGTATTCTCATCAATTTGGCAGGTTAACATCTCTCAACCAACCAAAATAATTTCATTAAAGAGAGGAGATATAGAAGAGATTATATTTGTACTTAGCGCTCCTTACGTTTGTCTTTGGTTGTGTCTTTTGTTGAATGTTGTTGTTCTGGAAAAGATATAAATTAAGAACTCGTGGTGATTTTTTCGAAATAAAATTCAAACCCTTGGATTAAAGTCAATTATCAGTAAGCATGTCTTCTCTCGAAAGGCAAAAAGCTAGAGGACAACAGCTTCCACTTCTGGCTTTTACAGATAAGTTTTGGACCTATAATACCAAATAAGAAGCATAATTTAGGAGTAAAGAACCCCATAAAAGTTTCTAAAATTTCCACTAAATTAAAATATCTTTTGACCCGAAAAAAATATATCTTTAATTCGATGAAAGTTAGTTCGTGGAAAATTAAGATAAAGGTGGATACGAGTGGTCAGTTCCAAATTGACTCTTATCCCATTCAAATTTTTAATGATTTTCACTAAACTAATAGGAATTCTATCATTACTATGTCGGTATGATTATATGATTAATGTTTGTCGTATAATTTTTTTTTTTTCATTCGAGTACTTATATTTTTTCTATGGGTTTGGCAAATCCCAAAACGACAAAAAGTAAATTTCACAAATCAGATTCTAGCAACTCTTCATGAAATTCAAACTTACAAACTCATCCAAAATAATTACAGCAATCCACACCCATTATCTTGAATTCATTGAATGGTTTAGCAAAAAGCGATTGTGTTCAAACGACCCCGGATTATAATCTTCGAAATCCAACGGTGGAGATGGGTTCGCCGCCTTTTGATCTCAGACAGGAAAGCCATTTATTAAATTTTCTCATCTTGGCTCTCTTGTCAGTTAAACACTGCACAGACACGAGTCTTACGGACGCTCCGAACGCTGCTCTGTTCCAACGTCGCAGAGCTGAAGGATTTCTCTCGAGGTTAGTAACAATTTTCTTACCGATTCCTCCGTTGTTGCTCTGATGATACTTCAAATGTATTGAAACGGGTCATTTCGTTTCGATCGATTCGGTTGATAAAAGAAAAAGAATTATCTCGCAGTTTGTCGACCGTTGCTTGCGCCCTAAGCAATTTTCTCTTCGATCGTTTCCACAATGGGGGAGTCCATCGATGTCTGGAGAGAATTCTTCAGAACCACCGCAGACGCCGACATCTTTGAGTTCATTGACAAGGCGATCACTATCGCCGCACTCGATCGCCCGAAAGATTTTCTGTTGCGAAGAGACCGTATCGCAGAGCGCCTGTTCTCGTGTGAGATGATTGGGGCCGGAGGTGATTGCGCAATCGCGAGTAAAGAAAGCAAGGCGAACCGCAACACGGGTAATGTTGCACATGATGTGGTGAACATCAAGTACAGTGAGGGAGAAGCAGAGACATTCAGCGACGATAGCGAAGAGACCTCTCAAGTAGTCGGTGAAGTTCTGAGGATCAAGCGGGTTTTGGACAATAGTCGACATGAGGTCTGTGCCCTAACTCTGAATTTGGTCCACCGGTGGCCAGTTTTTGTTTCTTGTCTATGATATACCCATTGATTTCGAATGTACATAGTTTCGAGATAAATGTAAGCAATCTAACTTGGTTATGTTTCTTGTATGGCAGTCTGATTCCGCGCTGCTTGAATCACTCCGAAGACTCCGATCGATGACTATCACGGTGGATATATTGAAGGTTTGATTGAAATTCTATATCAAGTGATACATGCTTTTTGTATAAAAAATCCGTATCTTGATAATTCAATTTTTCTAAATTATCGCAGAAAACTAAGATCGGAATAAGCGTCAACCGTCTTCAAAGGAACTGCGAATCCAATCAGATTGCTCAGCTTGCCCACAACATTACTATGTACGGAGTGAATTCATCTGTCCACAACAGTTGTCAAACGCAGTCTTTTTGCTTAGTGTCTGGTTTATATAATAGCTCATAAGTTCATTTCATTGAATGCATCTGTCCAATTTGGTCCTGCAAGAGCACGACCGGTAGTTCTCACTGCTCGATTCTTTTCATTGCAGGGGATGGAAGGCTTTGGTCGAAGAGATTTGCCGTGGCGCACAGGATGTTGCTGGTATTAATTTACTGCACAAACATTCTTGTTGTTTGAGTCCCCATGTGCTTGAGTTTTCCTGACTGGGTGCTTGAAATCTTACTGTAGATCCTTGCAACGTCGGAGACGGAACAACATCTTCCGTCAAGAACCAGAACATCAGGAAACGAGGACAAGAACAATACGACATCAAGTTTCAAGCCACCAAGAGGAAGATGCAAGAACTTTATCAAAAAGCAGAAGCGGGTTAGTTGATTGATTTCGTAGTAAAGTCATCATCTGGTTCATAAGCCTAATACCCAGCAGGGCCATAACTCTATTATTCCTTCTCCACAGACAAAAGGCGGCGGACAATGCAGGTATTGGATCCGAGTGATCTCCCAAAGATGGCAGCGAGTCTCCATGCTCCGTGTGCCACAACTGCAAAGGCTCGTTGGCGGAAGGTGAGTTCGCGGAGCGGGGTTTCATGCGTTTGAAGACCGAACAGTCGTGAGCCAACACTTTTGCAGAAAGAGACCGATGTTACTGGACTTGTGATCAAGCAAGAGTCCTATAGTTTACAGTTCTCTTCTTAGTTGAAGACAATTAAGACAACTGGGTGTTAATCATCAGAGTCGTATTCTAGGAGGTGATGTTGATGTATTCTTTGCCGGATATTGTATCTGGCAACTTGTGATCAAAACCTTGATTTCTGAGCTATAAGATGATATTTGTTTCTACTGCTTGGGTGTCTCGCGTTTTCCTACTACAAATTGCTTCTGTGGCCATAAGAAATGGATCACTAACGAATTAGATGTGCTTTGTGTCTCTGAATGGAGTTAGAATTAGTTTGGCTTGTAAGTTAAAAGTGGTTTTATCAGCGAAGCCAAGAAGGAGAAACAAATTAGGTTTGATTAAGACTTCGTTGTTTAACTTAAGTTCCTTTTGAAACAATAACAAAGCTCAAGCATTTCTGCTGAACTATGTGTAGATCCAAACTTCATTGCTTAATATACAGGTCTATAAGCCTGTTCAGTAGCTTTTTTTTACTTAGTATCAACCACTGTAAACTTGCACACAGAACAAAGCATCGGTCCATGAATCGAGTCGAATTTAAGTCGCATATAGATCTCCCGACAGGAATCTCGCTAAGCATAGAAGCAGAATAAGACTTGTTCTGCACCACATCACGTGGTTACAAGTAAAAACATCTCGGAGTCTCTCGTCTTCGCCGTGGTCCTTGATCGATAATAAGGGTTCATCTATGGTTTCTTCGCCTGCAAGGGAACACCAAGATATCTGCCAAGTTTGAATAATCGTGGGTCAAAGGAGAGGCTCTTGGAAGTTGCGTTCATTGATAAGTTAAGCATATGACATTCGAAAGTTAAGCATATGACATTCGAAAATCCTTTTTTGTTTTCTCTTTGATTTCCTTTTAAGTGTATTTATCAGAGTGGTCGTATATTCTGAAAAGCCCAATTTGAAATGATCAGGGCCCAAGTTGGAAAGGATGCTTGTGGAAAGACGAGTATATCCCTATCGAACCCCATAATCTGCGACATTGACACGGACTCATGCTGAATCAAAGTTAGATTAATTAAACGGAAAAGAAAACCATAAAACGACCTGGAGGACATTGCTGGTACCCGAAAATCCATTTTCGAAAGCGACTTCGCCTCACAGGCCCCACCGTCCCAACCTCTCTTTGTCTGCGTCTGCCGGCCCCGCGACCCCGGCGAGGTGAAGCTGGAGTCGCGCGGCTAAGGGCGAGGCAAGGCGACGCTAGCATCCCTCGACCTTCGTAGCGAAGCTTCCCAGCTCTGTCGCTATTCAAGCAGCAAGGATAAAACTGGAATACCAATTTAGTAAGGGCGAGATTGAATGGAAAAAAAATAATCACTACACCCACGAAGTCAAATTCCAAGAATGTCGAAAGGCCAAAGCTGGGGGAGAGTTGTCTTATGCTTTGAGCAAAGCTCAACTTTGCATCAAAGGCCTTGGAGATAAACACCAATTTTTTTTTGTCAATTCAGCCCTAAACCTTTTTAATTTGTGCCAATTCAGTCATTCCGACCAGTTTTGCGCCGAAAATCGGTGACGTGGAGCAACCAGCGCTGACATGGCCAATTTTTAATTATATCTTAATATTTTTTCGTTATTTTGTATTTTGTATTCCTTTTTTTCCTCTTCTTCTTCCTCCTCCTCCAGCTGATTGTTGAGCCCGGCGACCGATCAAAGGCAGGCCACCAGCGATGGTGAGCCCGACCTCTTTGTCTCTAGGCGAGGTCGAGCCCTGCCTAGCCTTGCCATGGCCGAGCGAGGTTGCGCCTCGCTAGTGGCGAGCAAGGCTTGCCCACACCGGTAGCCGGCAAGCTCGGTGGCCAGTTGGAAAAGAAAGAAGAAGAGAAAAAATATAATTAAAATTTAAAGAAATATCAAAATAGTATTAAAAATTGGCAACGTCAGTGCCAGTCGCGCCACGCAGCGATTTTCGACCCAAATTGGCCGAAGGACTGAATTGGCGCAAATGTAAAAGGTTTAAGACTGAATTGACCAAAAAAAAATTTAAGACTGAATTAACACAATTACAATAGGTTTACGACTTTTTGGTAATTTCCCTTGACTTGATAGCTTATTCATTCATTGAACGTGTACTCTGAGGGCTCTCTAAGGGTACGTATGGTAACACTTATGGAAGTGGATTTCTGCTCTAGAAGTGCTTCTAGAGAAGAAATTCGTTTGGTAAAATTTTTTACTTCTGAAGTGAATTTTCACTTCTGAAGTTGTTTTTCCCCTAATTGGAGAAGTTAAAAAAATTTCTTCTCAACTCAAGAAGTATTTCTCGCCCCTACCCTCTTTTCATTACGCCCTCACATTCTTTTCAACCACGCGCGCCTCCACTAACCTCCGCCGCCGCCCACTTCGCCGCCGCCCACCGCCACCCACAGCCCCCGTCGCCTATAGCCGCTCGCGACCACTGCCGACCATTGCCCGCCGCCGCCCACCGCAGACCTTCGCCGGCCACAGCCCACAATCGCCACCCGTCGACTACCCCCCCCGCCGCAAACCACCGCCGGCCACAGCCCACAATCGCCACCCGTCGACTACCCCCCCGCCGCAAACCACCGCCTACCTTCGCCGGCCGTTGCCCATCGACGCCCGCGACCACCGCCGCCCCCCGCGGCCAACTGTTGACCAGCACGCTGCCCTCCGCCGTAGTCTATCGCCGGCCGCCACTGTCAAGTAGCTGTGTCCAGCCGCCGGAGTAAAAAATAAATAATAATTTTTTATTTTTAAAAAATAAATAATATTTTCTAATAATAAAAATTATTTTTTAAAGAAATTCAAAAAGTTTAAAAATGAAGTAGAAATTTTTTAGCCACTGGCAATAATTTTACATAGAAGATTTTGTGTTAATAATGTTTCAAAAGTAGAAATTTTCAACCGTTACCAAACGAATTTCTCTGATCAGAAATCAATTTTTGCTTCTACGTAGAAGTAAAAAAAATCAACTTCTGGCCATAAGTTGATTTCTGGAGCAGAAGAGTTGCCATGAGCGTCCTAAAAAAAAAAAGAAAAAAAGAAAATCCGTCTAAAATTTAGGGTTTAACTAAATAACTTCTAGTCGCTTATAAATTGCAATGCTTCGCTTAAAATGCACTTTATCATTTAAAGGTACCGTGCAAGAAAAATTTCCAATCATTCATTTTTGAATTTTACACGGGAGTAGTTAAACCACATTGTCATTTCTTTTTTGGAATATTCTATCATTCATTTCCATTGCTTGGAAGCAAATTTGGAGAACGCCTTGGAGTCACTAAATCAATCTTTATTTTATTATTTCTCGAAGTATCTAATTTATTGTCGTCATTGGTGGAGTGAGCAACTACGGCTTAAGTACACTACAAATGCCAAAACTTGTGTACGGAGCTCACTTTAGTACCAAAACTTTCAAAACAATCACTTAAGTGTCAATTTTTTTTTAAAAACGCTCACTTCAGTGCCAATTCCGGCGAGCCACGTCAGCTCAAATTGGAGTTGGCACTGAAGTGAGCATTTTTCAAAAATTTTGGCACTTAAGTGATTATTTTGAAAGTTTTGGCATTAAAGTGAGCACTGTACACAAGTTTTGGCACTTGTAGTGTACTTTAGCTGAGCAACTACATTGTGCCTTTTCATTTATTGGGGCTTTAACGTGGACAGAACTTTGGGAGACAAAACAAAAACCAATTCTTTTGTTTTTCACTTGATACACTGGGTAGGACCACGCTTTGTTATAAGGATATAGCTGTTAGGATGCACGTGTGAGTTGTGTTAGAGAAGTTCCACATTGAAAAATTTATGTGGTGTGGAGCAGTTAATATTTCCAAGTTAGCCCATAACTCATTGGCTTAAGCTTTTAAGTGAATGCGGGTCCAACTGGATATGTTGACGGGCTCGAATTTGGAGTCCCTCTTGGCGATCTCCCTAGGCGAAGGTATCAGACTTCTGCTATGCTCTCCCAACAAATGGTGTTAGAGCTAGGCTTGCTTGAGTTGAAGCGAATCGATGGCGATAGAAGAAGTTAAAGTGAAAATCGACAGATTTTGGGGGAAGTACTTTGGTTTCTAGAAGATGCAGATTAACGACTGTCTATATCAGATGAAGCTGCACTTGCTCCTGTCTAGAGAGAAGCCAAAGACAATGAACCAAGCTGATTGGGAATTGTTGGATAGACGAGCGATGGGTGTTATTCTGCTGACGTTGACTCGTAACGTCGCATTTAATATCGTCATAGAGAAAACAACTGCGGGTTTGATGAAAGCCCTATCAAATATGTACGAAAAGCCTTTTGCGATCAACGAGGTCTATTTGATGCAATGTCTGTTTAACTTAAAGATGAGAAAAGCTGCTTCAGTTGCTAATCATATCAATGAATTTAATGTGATTGTTAGTCAATTGAGTTCAGTTGATATTGACTTTGAAGATGAGGTATGTGCTTTGATTCTATTATCCTTATTGCCTGATAGTTGGAATACTACTGTTACTGCTGTTAGTAATTCCTCTAGATCAACAAGTTTAACTTTCGATGGGATTCGAGATTTAATTCTGAGTAAGGACATCCTAAAAGAGAATCTGGCAAATTTGTATCTACTGGTTTACTTGGTGAAAATAAAGGAAGAACTGGTGCTCGTATTAGCAGAAGTAGTATAAACACGAACAGACGTAGTCAGTTTAGGACTGGTAGTGCTGTCTGTTGAAACTGTGGCAAGAGTGGGCATCTTAGAAGGGATTACCTTAAGATGAAGAATGAGAAGGGTAAGAAAATTAGAGTTGAATCTGTGGATGATGTTGCAGTTGTAGCTGACAGTAATTTGGATAATGCTGAGTTTATCTTGCTTGTCATTGACGATTCATCGTTTGATGGATGGATTATGGATTCTGGTTCTTCTTTTCATGCAACACCAAACAGGAACTGGTTTATTACTTATCAATGCATGGATAGTAGTAAAGTGCAGTTGGGGAACAACGCAAAATGCGATGTTGTAGGTGTTGGCGATGTTAGCATCAGAATACATGATGGTATTGTGAGGACATTGACTGGAGTGAGGCATGTTCTAGAGTTGAAGAAAAATTTAATTTTCTTGAGTGCCCTGGATTCAGCTAGGCGTCGAAATTTGTGAGAATGTGGAGTTTTAAAAATTATTTGTGGTGCCTTGGTGATAATGAAAGGAATCAAGCATAATGGCCTGTATGAGCTTCAAGGTGAGACAGTAACGAATTTCGCCACGAAGACGTCGGATGCATCTGTCTAGGAGTTTGAATTGTGGTAAATGCGTTTGGGGCACATTAGCTCTAGTGCTTGTATGGCTAGGAGATTTCTAGCGGATGCGCTTAGTACGGCGAGCTACCCGGTGAATAGATCCACATCGACTACGATTAGATGTCGGACTCCCGAAGAAGTGTGGTAAGGTAACATTGCTGATTATTTTGTTCTTAGAATATTTGGTTGCCCATGTTATGTTCAAGTTAGTGATGGTAGGCTCAATGGAAGGGCAAGAAAGTGCATGTTCCTAAGCTATGCACAAGGTGAGTGGGATTATCGGTTGTGGTGCCCGAAATTAAATTCACATGTTATCAGTAGAGTAGTTACGTTTGACGAGTCTCCAGTACTTCTAGCTAGAAGTGATTATAGCAGTATTCATACGGATCTAAACGGTGTTCAGCTTGAGGTAGAGTTGCAACCAGAAACTCCTGAGGTAGCAAGTACTAGCGAAGTAATCGACACATATGATGCTTGTAGCGAGGTGGAGCCTGTAGAGCCAATAGTTGCTATAGTTGCTGATATTGATAAGGTACATATTCATTCTCCTGACAGATATGGATGCAATGATGGTGTTGCTTTATCTGTGCTAGAGGAGCTTGTATCGAAAAGTCCTTGTAGAGCAGTTAAAGGTGTATGTGCAGTTGGTGTTTTGATGAGGTCCACGGTTATGGCGAAGTTAAAGCGCAGCTTGGACTTGGAAGACGTCTGTGGTGGTTGACCCCATAGGGGCTGTTGGGAGAGTAGTAGCGAAGTTCGAAGTTCTAGCGAAGCGATTGTGATTTGGCTCAAACGTCGAGCTAAGTGGGGATTGTTAAAATATACCTTGAGTTTAAGCTCGAAGCGAAAATCTGAATTCCGAAAATAGATATATCTTGATCTTGAAATTAAAGATAAGATGTGTTTTGAATATCACGGAAATCTATCTTGATGGAAACGGTGGAAATTATATTTCCTGTTCGGTATAATGCAAATCACTATCAAGAAGAGAATTGCGCTGTTGGAGTCGGTCAAGGATAATAACGAAAGGAAAGTTGAGTTTGGATTTTTTACTTGGTCAGCAAGAGAAGAATAAAAAGTAAATAAAAGCAAAAGGATCTTGGACTTTTTGTTGGCAGAATTCTAATAGATATTCTGTGCATGGAGTTTCCTTTTCACACTGACGTCGTCCAAGAAGTTCAAATATTGATATATATTCTCGTGGCTCAAGGGATAAAGATAAAACGACGAGGGAGTCTTGAAGCGCCGTTCGAGTGCTTTTTTGTTATTTCTTCGTGGAATTACATCAATAATTCTTGTGTTCTAGTCGAGAAATTCTTGTGGATGGTGTTCGATTTATTTACATTACAATAAAGATATCTTGGCTTTTCAACCACATAGTTTATTAAATTGGGATAAGATTATCCAGCCGAACCTTAAATTGATGAATTGTGAATTTAAATAATTTGAATTGTAAAATAAGCAATATTTTGATATTAATTCTTTGGGGAAACTACTACACAAGTCCTAAACATATTGCATTGATATCAATCGGTCCTAAACTTTTCAATAAGATAATTTAGTCTTAAACATTTTTACAGTGGTACCGATTCAGTCAATCCAGCCAATTGTAGGTTGGAAATCGCTGATGTGGATGCTAGCGGTCCTACGTGGCACGATACGTGACATTGCTGGCGCTGATGTGGATATTTTAAATATATATATTTATAATATTTTGAGTTTTCTTTCTTCTTTTTTTCTTTTCCTTCTCTTTCTGCCGGTGGCCGATGAGGGCTAGCCTCGCTTAAACGAGAGTCACCCTCACCCGCTACAGGGGAGGGTTGGCCTTGCGTGGACAAGGATGGGGCCTCGCCATGCCTCGTCCTGGCCCAAGTGAGGCCCAAGGTGGTTGCCCTGGCCTCAGCGAGGGTCGGCCTCGCTAGATCTGGCAATGGCTATGCCACATAGGACTAACTGCATTCACGTCATCGATTTCTGGTCTAAATTAGCTGGATGGTCTGAATTGGTACCAATGTGAAAAGGCATAGGATAAAATTGGTTCAATTGAAAGGTTTATAACTGAATTGGTACCAATGTAACATGTTTAAAATTTTTTGGTACTTTTGCCTAATTATTTTAGTAAGATAATGACTTATAAAAAATATATCCCAGTTATTAATACAAGTTACAACTGCTATATTGTCACTCCTAGCTTTTTATACCAAAAGATAACCATTGAAGATAAAAGATGTATAAAACTCATGATAAAGTACGAAAAAAGGCACATCATTTAATGCTAGACGTATTGAATCCAAGATATTCCGGAGTAAATCAATAGGATCTTTTTTTTGCTAATCAATCATTTATAAATACACTTAGTGTTAGGTCCATGGTTTAGATCAGAATCAAATGTAAGAATAGATCAAAGAATCGATTGGATCGTAGCCCGAGGCGGTTGTATGCTCGTCATTTTAGCAGGTTAATAACTTGCAACCAACCGAAATAATTTCATTAAGAGAGGAGATATTTTTTAGACTATATTTTTATTTATGGCTCCTTACGATTATCTTTCGTTGTGTCTTTTGTTAAATGTTTGCTCGGGAAAAATATAAATTAAGAACTCGTGGTGATTTTCCAAATTAAATTCCAAATTATTAGTAAGTATATCTTCTCTAGAAAGGCAAAAAGCTAGAGGACAACGGCTTCTACTTCTGGCTTTTACAAACAAGTTTTGGACAAAATAAGAAGCATAATTTAGGGTTAAAGGATCCCATGAAATGTTTCTAAATTTATCCACTACATTAAATATCTTTATTTATTTATTTTGGTCAGAAAATATCTTTATTTGGATGCAAGTTAGTTTGTTGAAAAATTAAGATAAAGGTGGATATAATTGATCAGTTCCAAATTAGTTCTAATCCTATTAAAAAATTTGACGATTTGAATCAGATCATAGTAGATATTTAAAAATTTGATGAAAGTTCGTTACTTGAAAAACTAGGAGAAAGGTGCTAGATTATGCTATGTCGGTTTCAAGTAAAGTCTAATCATTCATACGAAATAATTATTCGATGGGTTTGGTAAATACCAAAACGACGTCGATGTCTGGAGAGAATTCTTCAGAACCACCAGAGACACCGACGTCTTCGAGTTCATTGACAAGGCGATCGCTATCGCCGCGCTTGATCGCCCCAAAGATTTTCTGTCGTTTATTGATAATTGGGCTCACGGATTGATCCACTGCCCCATCGACACCCACTACGAGTGCCTTAATCTCATCACTGCATCTCAATCCCACCCTAAAAGAATCGATTTTGGTTTCGAAAGCGAAAGGCTTTGACGAAATCGCCGTTGAAAAAATTGGTAGATTCAAGAACACGAGGGCTTCAGTGTGTGTAACAATCAGATCATTGACGATGAAGTCTCACTGAAATCCGCTAAGATTATATTGATTTATCATCACAAGCCCATCTCGACACACCAGAAGCAAAAAATCACAACAGAGAACGACTCACGGAAAAACACAATAATGAAGGACGCAATTTGAAGAATAGATCATGAGAGAGTGCTCAGACAGCGAAGGGTGAGTTCGCGGAGCCGGGTTTCATGCGCTTGAAGACCAAAAGTCCCAAGCCAACAATTTTGCACAAAGAGACCGATGTTACTGGACTTGTGACCAAGCAAGAGTTCTGTAGCTTACAGTTCTCCTCTTAGTTGAAGGCAATTAAGAACGCGGGGAGTTGATCATTAGAGTCGTATTCTAGGAGGTTATGTTGATGTATTCTTTGCCAGATGAAATCAAAACCTTACTTTATGAGCTATAAGATGCTAGTTTGTTTTTACTGCTTGGGCGTCTCACGTTCTCCTACTACAAATTACCAATCTCACAAAACCAAGTCCAAGCCATGGCTTCAACGTTAGACTGTCGGAAGCAGGGGAGGCAGCGAATCTCGCATTCCCGAGGTAATGTTCCTTGCTTAGTGAACTACTGATCCAGAGTTAGATGTCTTTGCCTGGTGGTCTGTACACCTTTTAATTAACCCATTCAACCATTGGAAGCTTACACAAGGAACGGCGATCCCGGGAATAATATCGAATTCGCTCATAATCTCCCAAGAGAAAGCTGATTGTAAGTATGTTATTGCGCCATATCAGAAGGTTATAAGCATAAGATAAGGAAACAGGGCAGAAAAACAAGAGCAACACATTGCTCAGGGTGTATTTTTATGGCTTGTTCGGTGCTGAGGAACGCAGGTGGCTCAGGCGAGAAGTCGCATAGTTAACCAGCATCTCTCTAGGCGGAAGGCATTCCTTGATCAGCGGAATTTCGATTAAGTTTTGTGCCCATTCATGAAGGGATGGGAACCTCTCAGGATCAAGTATCTTGACGCCTCCAGTTTCTTCCATGACGCTGAGCCAATGCGGGATCCAACCGGCCACGAGATCCAAATAGCCTATCTTGTCTCCTGCGAAGAACTTCTTCCCTTCAATCTGCTTCTCGAGATAAGCGAAAGACTCTACTGCAGCCTCCACTGCTTTCTCCTTTTCCTGCGCATCTTCGGCACGACAGGCTCCCCAAGTGCCGAAGAGACACTGTTCTCAGAACAAGCAAGCTTTTGTCATCAAGAAGAAATATTCGACTCGATCGGGAAATCAACTCTGCTGTAGCCACAAACATGCATGATATGAAAAGAGTCAAAAGAGTCACCTTGTCATCAGCAAACTGAGCCCAGAAACGAGCTTGAGCTCTCTCACAAGGGTCTTGAGGCAGCAATGGATAAAGATCGCCTCCCTTCCACTTCTCATCGATGTACTCCAGAATCACTTTCGACTCCGCGATCACGACCCCATCGTCCAAGAGCACCGGGACCTTCTTGTGCACCGGGTTCGCCTTCAAAAGCAATTCGCTCTTCCCCTTGCTCCCGTCTTCGAAAGATAGCTCGTACTCGAGGCCCTTCAGCTTTAGAGCCCACTCGATCCTCGTGCAGAACAAGCTCACCGCGGAGACTATGATCTTTAACTTAGCCATGTTCGTGTTTTCGTTGTTTCGAGCAGTGTAATCGAGTATGGGAGATCTCACGTATATAAATAAACATGAGAAATGTTCTCGAAAACGACCCCCATGCTAGTCTACTGCCGCCAAGGTTGAATCTTGGAGCAGAAGAAAGGCGCGGCCATTGACGAGGAACAGTGAAAGGCAAGGCCAAGAAGGAGAAACGAAACAGATTTGGTTGTTTTTAGTGTACACCATTAGAGTTCGTCGTTCAACATAAATTCATCTTGAAACAAGAACAAAGCTCAATATACAGGTCTAAACTTAGTATCAACCACTATAAACTCGCACAGAATGAAGCGTCGGTCCATGGATCGAGTCGAATTTAAGTCGCGTATGAATCTCCCAACAGGAATCTCACTAAGCATAGAAGCAGAATAAGACTTATTATGCACCACATCATGAGGTTCCAAGTAAAAACATCTCAGAGTCTCTCGTCTTCTTCGCCGTGGTCCTTGATCGAAAACAAGGGCAACGCCATGGTTTCTTGAAAACGACCTTCAGCTTCAGTTTGATATCTGCCAAGTTTGAATAATCGTGGGTCACAGAGAGGTTCTTGGAAGTTGCGGTCATTGACAAGTAAAAGGCAAAGGGACAGAGAACGTAATAAGAGACTAGTCAAAAGTTTAATAATTCCTCAAAATTATGTTTTTCTTTTGCCATGCAATGAGATCAACATAGGTATATTGTGAGTTAGATCCAGAATTATCACAATTTATATCAGTGACAGACTAATTTTATGCAAGATTTTACTCGGGAAAACATTAATGACCCAAAAACAGGTACGATTCCTCAACGAATGCTATATAAAAAATAACATCGAGCATCCAATGACTAGAGGGGCCGAGGGTCCTCATCAACCCCGCTTGTTTGGTATGTTTTACGTAAAATACGAGCGCATACATGTATTTTTTAGCCCAAAGTTATTTGAAATATGTTACGTCAAATGCGACAGCCAAACTGCATTAGATGAAAGCTCTGTGAATCTTTGAAACTAAAATGTCCATCTTCTTCTTATTGTTTTAACACGCAAACAAATTAATCATCTAGGCATGATGATCTGTGCGTGTAATGGAATTCAAATATCATAATATGTGCAAGCTTTTCTTAATTGCAGTACAATTGGCGTAAACTTACTGTATCACAATTTCGCAATTTCTATAATCTTTATTATGAACCTAAAAAATAAAAAGGGGACGCCTATTTTTCTAAGTCAGCACCGTCTAAATTCTTGTGCCGAGACGAGACTAATTTCCTTTTATCATATTTCTTAGAAGGAAATAGTGTTTATTGTTAAATCGTTAATTCAGCTATCTATCCTAAAAAAAGTTACCATGGGTTGGTAAGTTAATCCACGTGATAGAGCACTACATTGACCATATCAAATATTAAATGAAATAATATCCGAGTTCTAAAGTATTTAATGGAATAGACATAGCATTCAAATTGCGACATATGACTTAATATCTTATTCATTCATTGAACGTGTACTCTGAAGGCTCTCTAAAACGTAAAATAAAAAAGAAAGAAGAAAATCCATCTAAAATCTAGGGTTTAACTAAATCAACTTCTTCTAGTCGCTTATAAATTGCAATGCTTCGCTTAAAATCTAATTTATCATTTAAAAACACCAGTTTAGTCCTAAAATTTTCAATTGAGACAATTTAGTCATATAAATTTCCACATTAGTACCAATTTAGTCAATCCGGCCAATTTAGATTGGAAATCATTGATGTGGATACCAGCGGTCCTACGTGGCATGGTACGTGACGTGGCTGGCGCTGACAAGTACATTTTCAATAATTTTTTGACTTTTTTTCTTCTCCTTTTGTCTTTCTTTTTATTTCCCTTCTCTTTCTGTAGGTGGTCGATGAGGGCTGGCCTTGCTTAAATGAGGGTTGCCCTCACTCGCCACAGGTGAGGGTCGACCTTGTTGAGAATAACTTCTAATTGATTTTGAAGTTGACAAAACAACCCATAATCTCTAATATCTAAGTTAATGCCGTGAAACATTATTTTGCAGATTATCCAAAGATGTATGGATCAAGATACATGGGATTTAATCTGGCAAGATGTGCTTAGACAATGTTCTGAAGGACTCAGATGATGCTTGGAGCTCAGACGTTATGAGAAGAGCCCAGACGTTGAGCGAGGAGCTCAGACATTGTGCGAGGAGCTCAGACGTTGGAATGATGTTCAAGCGTTGAGTGTTTCACGAGCAACGACCAGATTATCAAGAGATCTGTTTCAAGATGATTTAATTGTCAAATTACATCATCACAATGGCTAGCAATCAAACTGGATTCATACTTGGAGATTCTCAATCATGAAGATCAATTAAGCACGTGGATTAAGGGAGACGAGGATGACTCACCTAATGAAGTAATCCATCTATGGAAACCCAAGATCACGATTGTATGGGCGATTTGATCCAAAGGGGAATTCTTTCATTTGTCGACCTTAACAGCTATGAAATCCTTTGTATACAATCTCGTCCAGACAGGGAAGTTTAGAGAGCGAGCCTTTGGAGATCTTGCAATGGGAAGTTGGGATGGAGGAGTATAAAAGGAGACCTCAAGGCTGAAGAGAAAAAAGCACGAGGGAACAGAATTCAAAATTCCAAGAACGAGAAAGCTTCACATCCTTCATATACTTTTGATCCAACACTATAATACTTAGAAGAGAACATACGAGTGTGAGAGTGTTAGACGAAAAGTCTATTCACCAAGCTATAACCTTTGAGTTATTCAATAGTGGAATCTAGCCGACTGGCTGCCAGCGTGAAGAAGTGGACGTAGGTTTGAACAAAGACGAATCACTATAAATCCTCTTTGCACATTCTGTTTCGCTTAATCTCTCTGTTTATATATCTATGAAAGTAGTTGTGTGCACGGCGCTGCATCTGAGAGTTTCTTAGATCTTCCTAGTAGTATCGTCTGAACGAAGTTATGCTTTTAAGGAGATCTCAGATCTTACTAGTTAATATCATCTGAACGAAGTTCTTAGCAGATTAGTTATATTCCGCATTGATTTCTTAAAATTCTTTAAAATAACCTATTCACCACCCTCTAGGTGATAATGCTAGCCTCATCAATTGGTATTAGAGCCTGGTGCTCGTATTTTAATGAAGTGTCATTACTTCTGAGCTAACGATCTCTATGGCTAGCAATTTTGCTCCCACTTGGATTGAAGGAGGAAGCAATGACAGGCCACCTTACTTCAAAGGAAAAGAGTACAATGATTGGCAGAATAAATTTAAGGCATATCTCAGATGCCAAGATCCACAGATATGGGATGTAGTGCAAAAAGGGGTTGATCCATCCACAAGCACTTCGGGCGGCTCAAACGCTAAGACAACACCAATCCTACTCCCACAGCTGCTCTATCTGCTATTGAATTAGCAAAGAGAGATTCTCTAGATGCTTAGGCTATTTATTCTTTTTATAGTGCATTATCTCCCACTGAATACAAACGTATTGCAGATTGTTCCTCATCAAAGGCTATTTGGGACAAGCTCTATGTAACTTACGAAGGAATGGACATAGTCAAGGAGATAAAAGTCAACATACTCCTCGACCAATACGAAACTTTCAAGATGAAGCCTAATGAAACGGTGAAAGAGAGAGATGTACGACAGATTCACTGAAATATTGAATGGTCTCAACTATCATGGGCAACTTGTGTCTGGACTGATGCGAGTGAATAAACTCCTAAGGGCACTCACAAAAGAATGGGATAATATCAAAACTTCCATTTGAGAGACTCAGAGAATCTCACCTCTATCCATGGATGAACTCATTAGAACTCTTCAATCCAATGAGGATGAAAGAATCAATGAGTAAACTCAATCGAGAGGTAAGAAATCCATTGCTTTGAAATCTAATGCTGATTCTGATATGTCAGACTATGAAGATGAAGACGATGAGGAACTAACACTCATGGTTAAGAGGTTCAGAAGAATGGAAAAGAAAAGCAGAAATTTCAAAGGTAAAAGAGATTTCTAGCAACATGATCTAAGACGATCATCTGGTGACAAAGACGAAAGCAAAGATGTGATTTGCTATCAATGCAAAAAGAGAGGCCACATCAAACCAAACTGTGCCTTTCTAAAGAAGAAGGGAAAGGATGAAAAATTCAAGAAAGCTCTAAAAGCTAAAACTTGGAGCGAGATAGAATGTGAAAGTAATGATGAACTTGCTAATATCTGTTTAATGGCCATCTCAGACTCTGAGAATGAATCTGAGGTAACTTTTACTAACATTCCTTCTGAAGTATCTGAATATATAGATGAATTGTGTTCAGATTATAAAACTGCTCTTAAAAGGCTTTTTAAATTGAAAAAGAAAATTGCTTGTTTAAAGAAAAATGATATTTCTCAAAAAGATAAAGTAAAATTTCTCGAAAGTGAAGTTTCTCAAATCAAGGAAAGATCAGATTTAATCTCTAATAAAAATGAAGATTTGCAAATCGAAAATGAATTCTTGAAAAAGGAAAACGTTTCTTTGAAAAAGGAGAATGATTGTTTGAAAAAGGAAATTTCAGATATCAATAAAAAGTTTACCTTTGGTTCAAAAACTTTACAATATATTCTTTCTTTACAAGTTCCTTACTACAACAAGTCTGGACTTGATTTTCAAAAGGAAAGTGAATTGAAAAATGATTTTCCAAAGGTAAAAGAAAGACTCGGAAGAAAACCTTCGAAACAAGCATATATAAATCCCTTTCATAAGTAATTTATAAGATCTGAGGGACAGAACGTCTCAAAATGCACAAACTACAGTAATCCAAGGCATTTCAGAAATTATTGTCCTAAGATCTGGAGACCAACACGAGATATTTTGTGATTTGCAAACTCCACTAACCCGAAAGGACCCAAACAGATTTGGGTACCAAAAAAACTTGAATTCCTTTGATGTTTGCAGGTACCAATGAAAAGAAGAAACAAATGGTACCTTGATAGTGGGTGTTCTAGACACATGACTGGAAATTCCAAGATATTCATCAATCTAACCGAATTTGATGGAGGAAGTGTCTCCTTTGGCGGCAATAACAAAGGAACAATTTTTGACAAAGGAACCGTAAAGATTGGTAACCTCTTCATTAATGATGTCTCATTGGTTAAGGGTTTGAATTTCAATCTTGTTAGCATAAGCCAATTGTGTGATATTGGATATAAAATCTCTTTTGTGGAGGATAAATGCTCAAGTGTTAGCCGAGACAACAAGTGCTCATTCACCGGACATAGACATGGTAATATGTATCTTCTGGATACATCATCTGAAGATGTGAAATGTCTATTATCAGTCAAAGACTACTCATAACTTTGGCACAAGAAGCTGGGACACATAAGTTTCAAACAAATCTCAAAGCTTTTATCAAAAGGGTTTGTAAGAGGACTCCCAGATGCTAAATTTGAGCAAACAAAACTTTGTGATGCTTGCACTCTTGGAAAATAAGTAAGAAATTCTTACAAGTCAATAAATCAAGTTTTCACTAACCGTACTCTGCAGCTTTTACACATGGATATTTTTGGACCTACTCCAACCTAGAGCATTGGAGGTAAAAAAATATTGTCTGGTAATAGTAGATGACTCTACTAGATTTACTTGGGTTTTCTTCCTTGCAAATAAGAATGATGTATTTTCATATTTTGAAAGTTTTTCGAAGAAAGTTCAAAACAAAAAAGGTCATTCAATTTCCAGCATCAAAACTGATCATGGGGGAGAATTTGAAAACCAAATCTTTGTAGACTTTTGTGATCAAAATGGTTTTCAACATAATTTTTCATCTCCTTATACTCCTCAACAAAACGGAGTAGTTGAATGGAAAAATCAATCTGTACAAGAAATGGCATGAACCCTTTTAATTGAAAGCAAAGCTCGTTCCCATTTTTGGGCAGAAGCTATTTTTTTTGCATGCTATATCATAAATCGAGTTTTTCTGAGACCATTGCTTGAGAAAACCCTTATGAGCTTTACAAAGGCAAGAAACCAAGCATAGCATACTTTCATGTATTTGGCTATAAATGCTTTATCCTAAAAAACTCAAGTGATCGTCCGGAAAGTTTGATGAAAGATCAGATGAAGAAGTATTCCTTGGATATTCCACCTCAAGAAAGGCATGCAGAGTCTTCAACAAGAGCTTAAGAATAGTTGAAGAATCAATGAACGTGAGGTTTGAAGATGGAAATGACACTCAGAAGATAGGCGCTGAAATCACCACATCATCTGAGAGGAATACATCATCTGAGCAATCTCCATCATCTGAGGACAAAACATCATCTGAAGCCACTTAGAACATCATTGATACTCAGACTGCTACATCATCTGAGAACGAAAACCAAGATATTTCTCCAAATGATGAACAATACAGTAGAAACAAGAACTGGAAATACAAATCTAGTCATCCTACAGATCTTGTCATCAAAGATATAAAAGATGGAATCCAAATTAGATCCAAATTCAAGAATGCCATAAATGGTTTTGCACTTGTAGCTGAAGTAGAACCCAAAGGAATTGAAGAGGCTCTTGCAAACGAAAGCTGGATTGAAGCAAGTAAACAAGAGCTACATCAATTCAAACTCAGTGAAGTTTGGGAACTTGTACCCATTCCTAAGGATCATCCAATCATTGGAACTAAATGGGTATTCAGAAACAAGTTGGATGATAAGGGCCAAGTTACTAAAAATAAGGCAAGACTCGTAGCCAAGGGATACTCTCAAGAGGAGGGGATTGACTACGATGAAAAGGATGCTCCCGTAGCAAGACTAGAATCTATTAGATTCCTCCTAGCTTATGCTTGTTACAACGACTTCAAGCTATATCAGATGGATGTCAAGAGCGCATTTTTGAATGGCTACATTAAGGAAGAGGTGTACGTGGAACAACCACTAGGGTTTGAAGATCCAAAGAGCTCAGATCATGTCTATAAACTCAAGAAAGCTCTGTATGGACTCAAACAAGCACCGCGAGCCTGGTATGTGTAATGTCCTGAAATTTCAAGGCCTATTAAATGAATAATATTGGACTGTTGGAAATTAGTGACATTTGTCGGACGTATGAATCGTTCAATTTGGGTGACGTTGGTCATCGATTGAAGAGTAGTTAATTATAGCTCGATTAGATTAGTCACGCTGTAATTTAGTTTCGCCAAATTCCTTCGAGCCCGAGCTAACCCTGAACCAAATATTCTGAACCAGTCCTAAATCGTCAGATTACCGAAATGCCTCAGATATTATTCATATAGGCCAGAAATAATTAATACCGAATGACCTTGGGCCCCGCCTCATTAATGCAAAGTCAAATCAACCTTTTTTACCATGAGAAATTACCAAAATGCCCCTTGCCCTTGGAAAAGACCAAAATGCCCTTGAAGATCAATTTTCTCTCTCCTCTCTCTCTCTTCCTTCTTTCTCACGCACGGCAGCCCATTCTCACGTTGCCATCTTCACTTCATCTTCTTCTTCAAGCCATCGCCTAGCCACCGCCGACCGCCGCTCGCGCCACCGCCGTCCACCGCGCCACGCCAAGCCCCGCCGGAGCCACCGAGACCCCGCCGGACCTTGGCCGAAGCTCCGCTGAGCTTGCCGCCCGCTCGTTGAGCTCCGTTGTCATCGTTTGGCCGCCGTCCAGCAGCTGTCCAGCCGCCGTTCATCATCGTCCGGGTGTCGCCTTGGAAATCCGACACCATGGTTGTGTCCAGATCGACGAGACGAGTTCGTAGGGACCACCGCCGGAAATTTCACCGCCGCCGCCGCCGCCGGAAGCCGCCGCTGCCGCCGCCCTTCGCCGATCGCCGCCGACCGTCGCCGCCAGTTAATTAGTGAGTTAACCCCTAATCCCTGATTAGGAAGTTAATTGCACTTAATAGGTTAATTAGTTAGTTAACATAATTAATTAGTTAGTTACCGCAGTTAATAGATAGTTACCGTGGTTAGATAGTTATCTGTGGTTAGATTAAATAGTTACTATAGTTAGTGACTAGTTACTGTGGTAGATTAATTAACTGTGGTTAGGTGAAATAGTTACCATGGTTAATTGCCTGTTGTATTGTGCTCGATAATTTGTGGTGTCTGATCGTGGATCGAACCGAGTGTTGATTGCGCTTAAATGCTGAATGATCACACTAGTGTCGATAGGCCATGTTAAATTGAAATTGAATATTCGCGTGATCAATTGTGATTTTGAGCATGAAAATGGCCGTGGGCCAGGTTTGAGCATGATGTGAGTGCGATTGCATCAAAATGGTATTTGGCTTGAGAGCTGGTGGGAAAATGCGAGGTTACGCATGTTTTAATTGTGTCACCCTAACGTAACTGGGGGCACGAGCGATACCCTTGTTGGCGTGGGTCGCTGCCTGATAAGTCTGTGTGCCGGCGACGTACCGTCCAGGATTCCACGGCTTATTGGTTGTCACGCCCCGAGCCCCGAGCGCGCAACCATCCCTTCCTATCGTCAGGTCAAAGGATGATGTCCCAGGCAAATCATCGACCCATTTCTTTTATCTTATAATTAAGCACATGCGGAAGCGAACAACAACCCCGGATAACAAACAACAGGGATAGATTGAATAGGAACCACAATAAACAACAACAAACCCTTTTTATTATTTGCTTGATTAGTTCACAATACACACATAATTTACACGAGTCCTCCTCGGACCGATCCCCTTAGACCCACAAAAAGATACTGGGCCGGGTCAGGGCGCACTACAGCTGATACACTACTGCTACACAACCAGCTATACATAACACAGCCTCCAAAGCTCCTCCACAGCTCAACCTGCGCGGCCATCATGAAGACCTGAAAGGCGATCAGCCAAAGCGCATGAGATATGAATCTCAGCGAGTCAACGCCTAAGTCCGATTAGGACGTTGATCACGACCTAACCATTCTATCGATCTAATCTCAACCTCAGAACAACAACCACATGCAACGTACCTCGCCTGGAGCCATGCGACAAGTACAACATAATAAGAAATAAACAATGCATCAACCAATCAGCCAGAACACTCAGCAATGGTCATGCATTATGCAACAAACGCGTTCCGGTCAGCCGGCCAAGAGATACCCCACTCTCGCCAAAGCACAGCCTCGCTGCTAGTATTCTTCCGGATTAACCGGGCGTCGTCCTACTACGTTACAGCGACGGCATCCGATGGCTCCCTCAAGACCCCTAAGGCGAGCACACTAGGGAAATTCCAGGAGGGACTACGGACCAACACCAGTTGCGACCGGCATCTCATCAGCCGTGAAATCCGGACCGTACGTCGCTGGGCACGGACTGACAGGCATCCAATAAGCCGTGGAATCCCGGACTGTACGTCGCCGGCACACAGACTTATCAGGCGGCGACCCATGCCAACAAGGGTATCGCCCGTGCCCCTAGTTACGTTAGGGTGACGCTGTGAAACAACTACATGACCTCGCGCTCAAAATCGGCTCTCAAGCCAAATCTCATTTTTGATGCTCAAACCTGGCCCACGGCCAATTTCATGCTCAAACTTGGCCAACGGCCATTTTCATGATCAAACTCGGCCAACGGCCATTTTTACATTCAAAACTGGCCCACGGCCATTTTCACACTCAAATTTTCACACTCAAATCTGGCCCACGGCCATTTTCACACTCAAATTCACAATCGATCACGCGAATAATCAATTTCCATTTAATATGGCATTTCGACCCTAGTGTGATCATTCAGCAATTTAATGCGCAATCAACACTCAATCCGATCCACGATCGGACACCACGAACTAGGCACAACAACATGTAATTAACCATGGTAACTATTCCACCTAACCACGGTTAATCTAATTAACCACAGCAGTTAACTAATCTACCACGGTTACTATCTAATTTAACTATGGTAACTAATTAATCTAACCACAGTTAACTAACTAACCCAAGTAACTATCTATTAATTGCGGTAACTATTTAATCTAATTACGGTAACTAATTAATCTAATCTAATTAGTGCAATTAACGGCCTAATCAGGGATTAGGGGTTAACTCACTCCTAAACTGGCGGCGACCGGCGAAGGGCGGCGGCGACGATGGCGACGACGGCGGCGGCGGCGGCAGCGGCGGCGGCGGCAAATTTTCCGGCGACGCTCCAACGGACTCTCCTCGTCGATCCGGACGCAACCACGGTGTCGGATTTCCAAAACGACAACCGGACGACGACGAACGGCTGGAAAACGGCCAAACGACGGAAACGGAGCTCAACGAGCGGCCCGCAAGCTCGACGGAGCTTCGGCCAAGGTCCGGCGGGTCCTAAGGGGCTCCGGTGAAGCTTGGCGGACGACGGCGAGGCTCGGCGGTCGACGGGCAGAGGCTGAACAGGGGCGTCAGCGGCTCGGCTGGGGCGGCACGGCGACGGCGAGGGCTAGGTGGGGCGGGGGACGGGCGGGCGGCGGCGGTCCACGGCGAGGTGAAGAAGATGAAGATGAGATGAAGATGGGATGAAGATGGCGATGGAGTGGGCTGCCAACGTGAAAAAGAAAGGGAAGAAGAGAGAGAGAGAGAGGAGAGAGAAAAGGGAAGAGAGAGAAAATGGTCTTGAGGGCATTTTGGTAATTTCAATGGTCCAATGGCATTTTGGTAAATACCCAAAAGTCAAAAAGGTGATATGACTTGGCATTTAAGAGGTGGGGCCCGCGGTCATTCGGTATTAATTGTTTCTAGCGTATATGAATAATATCTGAAGGTATTTCGGTAATCTGACGATTTAGGACTGGTTCAGAATATTTGGTTCAGGGTCGACGCAAGCGCGAAGGAATACGGCGAAGACTAATTACGGCGCGACTAATCTAATCGAACTATAATTATCTACGCTTCGATCGACGACTAACGATCCTCAGATCGAATGATTCCGCGTCTGACAAATGTCACTCAATTCCAACCGTCCAATATTATTCATATAATAGGCCTTGAAATTCCGGGACGTCACATTGGTTGCCTGTCAGCGTGAAGAAGAGGACGTAGGCTTGAACAAAATCGAAACACTATAAATCCTCTGCGCACATTCTCTAACACGCCCCGAACCCCAGGTGCTCGACCATCCCTTCCGAACGTCAGGTCAAAGGATGATATCCCAGGCATATCATCGACCCATTTTCTTTTATCTTATAATTAAGCACAGGCGGAAGCGACAACAACCCCAGACAGAAATCAACAAGGATAGAAAAGCAGGAGATACAACAAGCAACAACAAACCCTTTTATTTATAAGCTTGATTAGTCCATAAGAAAAACATATATCACACAAGTCCATCTTGGACCGATCCCTTAGACCCACAAAAAGATACCGGGTCAGGTCAGGGCGCACTACTACCAATAACTACCACACCAGGTAAACCTCCAAAAAGCTCATCCACAGCTCAACCCGCACCCCAGGCCTAACATGGCGCACTGCTATCACGAAAACCTGAAATGTGATCAGCCAAAGCGCATGAGATATGAATCTTAGCGGGTCAACGCCTAAGTCTTAGGACGTTGATTCACCCAAGCGGTCTAACAATTCTGCCAAACTAACCCAACACCCAAAGAACAATCACATGCAACGTACCTCGCCTTGAGCCATACAACGTATATAACATAGCAGGGAAATATGCAATAAATCAGTCAATCAACCAGAACATTCCGCCAAAATCATGCACAATGCAACAAGCGCGTTCCGGTCATCAGCAGCCAAGAGATACTCCACTCTCGCCGTAGCACAGCCTCACTGCTAAATACTCTTCCGGATTAACCAGGCATCGTCCTACTACGTCACAGCGACGGCATCCGATAGCTCCCTCAAATTCCCTAATGGGAGCACACCATGAATCATTCCATAAAGGACTACGGACCAACACAAGTTGCGACCGGCATCTAATCAATCGTGGTAATCCAGACTATCCTTCGCCGGCACGGACCAACAGGCAACCAATAAGCCGTGGAATCCCGGACGATACGTCGCCGACACACAGACTTATCAGGCAGCGACCCATGCCAACAAGGGTATCGCCCGTGTCCCTAGTTACGTTAGGGTGACACAATTAAAGCCACGCGTGACTCCGCATTTATCACCGGCTCTCAAGCCAAATCTCATTTTAGATGCAATCACACTCACATCATGATCAAACCTGGCCCACGGCCATTTTCGTGTTCAAAATCACAATTAGTCACGCGAATAATCAATTCCCATTAAACATGGCATTTCAACACTAGTGTGATCATTCAGCAATTAAGCGCAATCAACACTCAATCTGATCCACGATCAGACACCACAAATTATCGGGCACAGCAAAATAGGCAATTAACCATGGTAACTATTCCACATAACCATGGTTAATTCAACTAACCACAGCAGTTAATTATTCTACCACAGCAACTATTCACTAACCATAGTAACTATTTAATCTAACCACTGTAAGTATCTATTAACTGTGGTAACTATCTAATTAATTACGGTAACTAACTAATTAACCTATTAAGTGTAATTAACTACATAATCAGGGATTATGGGTTAACTTACTAATTAACTAGCGGCGACGGTCGGTGGTGACCGACGATGGGCGGCGGCGGTGAAATTTTTTGGCGGCGGTCCTACGGACTCTTCTAGACAATTCGGACGCAACCATGGTGTCGATTTTCGAAGGTAACACCCGGACGATGACGAACGGAGGTTGGACAGTAGCTGTTCTCGTGGCCAAACAACGACGACGGAGCTCGGCGAATGGGCGGCAAGCTTGGCGGAGCTTCGGCTAAGGTCTGGCGGGGCGGCTAGAGCTCCGGCGGGGCTGGGCGAGCGACGGCGAAGCACGGCGGAGCTCGGACATCAGCTGAACAAAGGTGGTGGGTGGCTCAATTGGGCTCGGCGAGGTGCGGCCGAGCGGCAGAGGGCTGGGCACGAGCGGCGGGAGGGTGGTGGGCGATCCGGCGGCTCACGGTGGATGGCGGCAAGATGAGGTGATGAAGACGGTGAAGTGAAGAAGATGGTGTCCACGTGAAAATGAAAGGGGGAGGGGCTGCCGTGAGAAGAGAGAGAGAGAGAGGAGAGAGAATGGAAAGAGAGAGAAAATGGTCTTCAAGGGCAAAATGGTAATTTCTAAGGTCCAAGGGCAATTTGGTAATAAGCCCTGGTAAAAAAGGTGGATTTGACTAGCAATAAATGAGGTGGGTCTCACGGTCATTCGGTATTAATTGTTTCTAGCGTATATGAATAATATCTAAGGGTGTTTCGGTAATCTGACGATTAGGACTGATTCAGAATATTTGGTTCAGGGTTGGCAAGGGCGCGAAGGAATTCGGCGAGAATTATCTACGGCGCAACTAAACTAATTGAACTACAATTATCTACGCTTCAATCGTCGATCAACATCCTCCAGATTGAACGATTCCGCGTCCGATAAATGTCACTAAATTCCAACGGTCCAATATTATTCATTTAATAGGCCTTGAAATTTCGGGACGTCACATTCTCTTTTCCTTAATCTCTCTATTTATATATCTATGAAAGTAGTTGTGTACACGGCGCTACATTTGAGAGTTTCTCAGATCTTCCTAGTAGTATCGTCTGAACGAAGTTCTGCTTCTGAGGGGATTTCAGATCTTACTAGTTAATATCATCTGAACGAAGTTCTTAGCAGATTAGTTATATTCCGCATTGATTTCTTAAAATTCTTTAAAATAACCTATTCACCCCACTCTAGATGATAATGCTAGCCTCATCAATTGGTATTAGAGCCTGGTGCTTGTATTTTTATTGAAGTGTCATTACTTCTGAGCTAACGATCTCTATGGCTAGCAATTTTGCTCCTACTTGGATTGAAGGAGGAAGCAACAACTGGCCACGTTACTTCGAAGGAAAAGAGTACATCGATTGGCAGAGTAAATTTAAGGCATATCTCAGATGCCAAGATCCACAGATATAAGATGTGGTGCAAAAAGGGGTTGATCCATCCGCAAGCACTTCAGGCGGCTCAAACGCTAAGGACAACACTAATCCTTCTCCCTCAGTTGCTTTATCTGCTATTGAATTAGCAAAGAGAGATGCTCTAAATGCTAAGACTATTTATTCTTTTTATAATGCATTATCTTCCACTGAATACAAACGTATTGCAGATTGTTCCTCATCAAAGGCGATTTGGGACAAGCTCTATGTAACTTACGAAGAAACGGACATAGTCAAGGAGACAAAAGTCAACATACTCCTCGACTAGTACGAAGCTTTCAAGATGAAGCCCAATGAAACGGTGCAAAAGATGTTTGACAGATTTAATGAAATAGTGAATGGTCTCACCTATCATGGGCAACCTGTTCCTGGACCGATGCGAGTGAATAAACTCCTAAGGGCACTCACAAAAGAATGGGACAATATCAAAACTTCCATTCGAGAGACTCAGAGGATCCCACTTATGTCCATGGATGAACTCATTGGAACTCTTCAATCCAATAAGGATGAAAGAATCAATGAGGAAACTCAATCAAGAGATAAGAAATCCATTGCTTTGTAATCAAATGCTGATTCTAATATGTCAGACTCTGAAGATGAAGACGATGAGGAACTAGCACTCATGGTCAAGAGGTTCAGAAGAATGGAAAAGAACAGCAAAAATTTCAAAGGTAAAAGAGATTTCAAGTAACATGATCTGAGACGATCATCTGGTGACAAAGACGAAAGCAAAAATGTGATTTGCTATGAATGCAAAAAGAGAGGCCACATCAAGGGATTTTTCCATATCCTATCCACTGTTTGGTGAATCACAGTAATAAAGCCGAATATGTTTATACCATATCATGTTCATTATTTTGTATTTACACATATCGATATAACTTAACTTAAAACTGCACAAACGAAGACTATAAGAATCTATCATAATTCACTACCAACTCTAGTAAGAAAGAAAATATGATCATTCACATTTGTAACTACAAAATTTTTTGCCTCTCTTTTTACTTTCGTTAAACTTTAACATGAATCACAAAGCTGTGGAGGAGAATGAGTTTTGACTCTCTTTCTACTTTCATAGACTTTTGAGGTGAACAAAAAACCTACGAAAGAGAAGAAGTTTCGACTCTTTCGCCGTTTTCATAGAGTTCTGGCGTGAACTAAAAAACTACAAAGGAGTGGTGAAACTTTAACACGAACCAAAGATACATAGGAGAAGTAGATGGAGATTTCTAGATTTTTTTTTATTATAGAAATTTCATTTCCCCACATTCTTCGAGAATTTTTTTTATTTGCAAGTTCGAATTTTGTTCATTTAAAATCTAGGTTCGTCTACTTCATTCTTGTATTTATTTTTTATTTTTATATCTCTTTTTTTCATTATTTTTATTTTGTTCCATCATTTCTTAATAATTTTTATTAAATAATAAACTATACTACCATACCTAAAATATGTAATGAAGTAATGTGGATATGAAGTGTGTGTATATGCACAAAATATATATTATAAAGTAGAAAAAAACTTAAATTTATAAATACATATACGAATAAAAAAATATTTTTAATTTTAATTTTTTTAATTTAGAATTCATATTTAATAATTATTTTAATTTTATTATTTAAGAATTTTATTATTTGAGATAAAATAGCTGTTATACCATGAACATAAGAAATCCTATCCATCTTTATCCACCTTCCCCATGAGATAATTTTATCTAGGCTATATCCCCATTATATCTCACTTTGTCATGTTCTGGGCGAGAGCCAAACACAAGATATGATAAATTTTATCCTATCCAGATTTTTATCCTGACTGCCAAACGCAGCCTTAATGTTAGATAAAATCATTTTTTTTTTTGGTAGAAGATAAAGCCGTTTCAAAAGGTACAATAGCGAATAGGCATGCGACCCTCCTGATAAAGGGATTGGGGGTGGGAGACGTTAGTATCATAAATGCGGGGTTTGACTCCCACACTCTGGAATGAGCCAAAGCAAAAGTCTGAGAGAGGGGAGTTAGAAATAGGATAGAAAAAAAAAATGTTACAAAAATAGACTGAAGCAAAAAAAAAAATAAAAAAATAAAAAAAAAAAAAAATAAAAAGTGAAAATCACTCCAAAACATATTAGAAATCAGAATCCAACGGTAATAAAAAAAAAATTCTTAAGTAAAGAGATGCATTCATTAACACATTTTTCCCTATCCTTTGGGTTATAGTTTGATTTGACATAGCTTTGTAACGAAAGTAGGCTTAGTTTTTGTTTTAAATAGTGTATTTCCACTTATAAACATTTATTTCTTGAAAAAATTTAAAGATAAGTTAACTGCACTTTTTTTCAAGCGACTCATAAATTATGGTAGTGGAAAAGTTGATTTAACGTTTGGTATTTTTAAGGGTCGATTTTTCTTTTTTGTTTCCGTCCTTTAAGTTTTAAATATGAGATCTTAATTTTAATTTTATTTTTGTTTCGAAGAGGCTCGCTAATTAGAGTGGTGGAAAAGTTGATTTCTTAGCTTTCTTATTCTTGGTAGTTACATTAATGTTTTTTTTTATGTTTAAATCTTCTCACTAATGAAATGCATATAAAATTCGACCAAAATAAAACCCAGGCTCTTTGGATTCTATACCACATTTTGACTTCAAGCAAGAATCTTGGTCTACTGAGCCGTGGTGTTCATGGACCGGCCGACAAATCGTGGCCCAAAGTCACGAGCCTCGTCTCGTACCGTAGATAGCCCCGAGTTCAGAACTTAAAAGAGTCCGAAACAGAATGACCACAACGTTGTCCCATATCGACAGGTCGTGAACCAGGAGAAGAGGAGTCAATACATTACGATCCTTTCAGCCATGGATCATCCGAAGCAGCTGCGCAGTGAGCACAGAGCGAACTATTCTTTCGCCTTTTACTAAAGAATACCGTGTGTTCGCTGCATGAAGTAGCATACTCCAATTTTTGAAGGGTCTTTGCCTCCGTTGGCAGAACCCAACAACTCTTAAGTGAAGTATTTATTTACATGTACATGAGCCATACATTTTGGAAGGAGCATGGTTTCAGTCAGGTAGAATCGAACCTGGGTCTTAGGTGCATGGAGTTCGATTAATGATGACCTTAAGGTGCAGTAAGACTGTAAGAGCAGAACCATAACTAATCGGTTACCTCGGCTCTTTCTCGAAGCCCCGAAATGTTCATAGTCATAGTAGCGATTGGACCAATTCATTTCACTGAAGCTCAACCTTGCAAGTCACAATTCCATTATGGCCAATCCATGATGGGGTTGAGCCTTATGGTTCTTTATAGTCATAGTAGCGATTGGACCAATTCATTTCACTGAAGCTCAACCTTGCAAGTCACAATTCCATTATGGCCAATCCATGATGGGGTTGAGCCTTATGGTTCTTTATAGTCATAGTAGCGATTGGACCAATTCATTTCACTGAAGCTCAACCTTGCAAGTCACAATTAGCCTTATGGTTCTTTCAAGACGGTCGGGTGCCAAATTCATTCATATTTCTCTTTCGTGGCGAGGTTCGAAGGTTGTCTCTGAACCTTGCATATTGTTTCACCGTAGTGCAGTCCAAGTAACTCACTAGAACAATAATAGGGTTCCAATCAAATAAACTATTTACCTTTGTTATGGAGCTTTTGATTCAATCTCGATGTACCATGTAAGTTCTTACGAGATAATTTCGACATAGATCGAGCACAGAGCAAACTATTCTTTTGCCTTTTACCGAAGAATACTGTGCAATACTGTGCGCTCGCTGCAAATAGCACAGCAAACGCCTATTTTCGAAGGGCTTGCCTTCACTGGCTTGAGTCCTACAAATCAGTAAAGAAAAGTTTCTTGTCACTTCTTAGCCCGTTGACTTAAAAGCATTTTTTTGTCTCTTTCTTCTTGCACTCCCTTACAAGCATACCTCAAAAATGTCATTTTGTTTGACAGATTTTAAGTATTGTGTTAGATGTGACCTCTAACGAGTTGAAGAGAGTGGACAATGCACAGAGGCTTCAGGTTTTGGCGGTACCTATATGGTGTTCGAACTTTTGTCCCAGTGAGATCATCTGATAGCTGTACAATGAAAGAGGATGCTTCGGACAATCAACAACAACAAAGAGAAGACAAAGGGATATCTCCGAGCCTTTTGTCTACATATAGTTTAATTTGTCGGCCGGGATTCAATTGCCGGCTAGAGGTAAATTTATTCACAATCAAAACTGGAATGACAACACTTTCGACTTCTTTAGTCCAAGTCTCGATCTGCTTGCTGGATTACTAATCCATGTGACATACCACCATTCTCGGGTGACATTAGCAAGAAACCATTATATGTTGAAACTGGATTCTCCACCAAAGAGACAGGGCAATTCCCTTCCCTTGTTCTTGTTGACTAGAACAACTGACAGGAGATGCAGAGGATGACAATACCCGAGTCTTCAGCCAACACTAGTGATGGCGCTGGCCAGGGACATCCCAAGAGCTTTATCTGGCAGGTGCTTACAGGCCCGTGGTTCATGCTCTTCGCGACGCTCCTCATCATGTCCGTCAACGGAACGTCGTACATGTTTGGCTTGTACTCCAACAGCATCAAATCGTACTTTGGCTATGACCAGACAACCCTCAACTTGCTAGGCTTCTACAAGGACCTGGGTGGGAATCTGGGCGTGGTGTCCGGGTTCATCTATGAGCTCGCGCCTCCATGGGCCGTACTCTTGATCGGGGCGCTCATGAACTTCTCCAGCTACTTCACAGTTTGGCTCGCCATCACCGGCCGCATCCCGAAGCCGCCAATATGGCAAATGTGTCTTTACACGTGCTTCGGCGCAAACTCTCTCTCCTTTCCCAACACCGGGGCCTTGGTCACGTGCGTCAAGAACTTCCCTGAAAACAGAGGGATTGTCATCGGCCTACTGAAGGGGTTCATCGGTTTGAGCGGCGCAATCATCACACAAATCTACCATGCCTCCTTTGGCGATGACCCGAAGAAAGTCATTTTGCTGATCGCGTGTCTTCCCACAGCAGTGTCCCTAGTTTTCATCCGGGTGATTCGCATCACGAAAGCTTCTCAGCGAGTGAAGGAGGTTGCGATATTCTATCATCTCCTGTATATTGCGCTCGGGCTTGCTGGGTTTCTCTTGATTGTGATCATCCTACAGACTAGAATTAAGTTCACCAGATATGAATACATCGGGAGTGCCTTAGTTGTCCTAATGATGCTGATTCTGCCACTTGGTTTCGTTTTAAATGAAGAAACCAAGGTTCAGAAAGCCGAGCTAAAATGTTCTCCCAATGATCTGCCGTCGGAAGTGGTACTGGTAAATCAACCTCCTGGCAGAACATCGCTTCCAGAAGCCACGCCGACTCCTCCAAGAAAATTGGACCCACTTTCTTGCCTCGGCGACATTTTAAGGCCACCCAAGAGAGGAGAGGACCATTCCATATTGCAAGCGATTTTCAACATCGACATGTTAATAATAATCATCTCAACAACCTGCGGGGTGGGAGGAATCCTGGCCGTGATCGACAATCTAGGCCAAATCGGTAGTTCCTTAGGCTATCCGCCTCGCAGTATCGCGACCTTTATTTCGCTCGTGAGCATCTGGAATTTCCTCGGTAGAGTGTTCGCAGGTTTCTACTCAGAGTACCTTTTGACCAAGTATAAGCTTCCCCGCCCTGTGATGCTCGCCGCCATACTCCTCTTCACTTGCGCCGGCCACGCATTACTCGCCAGTGCGGTCCCGAACTCCCTGTACATCACCACAATGATCATGGGATTCTGCTTGGGAGTGCAGCTGCCATTGGTGTGCACCATCATATCTGAGGTATACGGGCTCAAGCATTACTCTACGCTTTACAACGTCGGGTCGATATCGAGCCCGATCGGGTCTTACATTTTCAACGTGAAGGTGGCCGGGCATTTGTATGATAAAGAGGCGCTGAGGCAGTTGAGAGCCTCGGGGCTCACGAGGAGAGCAGGAGATGCCTTGAGGTGCACCGGGGTAAAGTGCTATCAGACGGCCTTCATAATCATCACCGCAGCCACATTTTTCGGTTGCCTCGTTTCGATAGCATTGGTGCTGAGGACGAGGAAATTCTACGAAGGCGATATCTACGCAAGGTTCAGAGATGACCGAGAAAACTCAGCAGCCGATGCTGATGTGATTCCAATAAGAAATTGAACTGATTCTTCACGGTGGTTAAGCATGATCTCATTATTTGATTGGCTTCCAAGTGATATTGAACGAATTTGATACTTGTATCGTTACCCTACCATCTTAGCTGAATGCTTCCCATTTTAATGGGCGAGCGGCATGCTTGTGTAGAATACAAGAGGACGATTTGCTGGGTCGAACTTGCACGCAATAGATGAGAAGAGCTCGCCTCTGGCTCCATATTCACTATCTTAGCAAGGATGAGAAACGAAAAAACAAACGACCAAAATATGTAAAAAGAGGTAAAAGCGTCAGCATAAATTCACCCTAAGTAGCATCTCGATGCAAGACTACGACCCGAAGTATGAGAAATTTACAGGGCTCATCACGAAGAACACAAACGTATGTCAATATACTGAAGGTTCTTTCATGGCCACTCATGTACCAGAAGAATTAGTACATTCGATGATTCGAGTGCGCTAACACTAGTCGGGAGCGATATGATGGTTTATATAGCTTCCTGACTCCAGCCCTTTGCCATCTTCGCCGGAGTGGCCGAGGACGGTGGTCATGTCACCACCATGACCACCATAATCAGAAGCAGACGGAATACATAAAACGAGAGTTCGACCACACGGCCCACGTAATGCAAGAGCACCATCTTCCTCTTTCCTCCTTCTGGTTCTCCTGCTTGCGCGCGTAGGGAGAGAGAGAGAGAGAGAGTTAATATGTAAACGATCAGATGATGGTTATGCTCCTATTCAAGTGTGGTATTATTGAGTTCTCTGTTTTTGTCCATTTGGTCAAAAAGGTGAGTGATTGGGATGATGGTGGTGATTTTACTGGTTGGTCCTACACGATGGATTGTTGTGCTCTGGCTATTGGATTCGTGCCGAAGTGAGTGGAGAGAGCTACCTGTTTTTTTTCCCAATAGCCCCCGGCTTGACCGTTTGGTGATGGCTACACGCACGCGCATTGACGATGGGGCCGAGGATCGTATACACTCCCCGTAAGGGCCCCATTAGTTGAAATTATAATTTATCGTTTTATGGGATTGATCTAATAAGGTAAAATATAAAAATTCTTAACTAGTCTAATATGGGTCAAGCTTGTGTGGGCCGACTTGAGCCCTGCCTGTAACAAAAAGATCTGGTTGAAAATTCTATAAATAGCGCTAAAGTCTCTCATCTAACCTTAATGCACGAACATCGTTACATAAGGAGTAGTCATAGGATTGTGTAGTGAGGGGTAGTCTCATTGAGCTAGTGATACAGAGGGTGATAGATGAGAAGTACTTGAGTTTTGGATCGTAGCTATTCCGCATCAAGAATGATGGATTCCGAATCAAGTGCACAAATCCCTTTTCTCAATTACCATGTTTCTTGATTCTAGTTATGGTGATTTTGGGGTGCCGTTTTTCACGGCTTACATGTGGTATCAAAGCTTTTCATAGTTTAGAGCTAGAACCTTCAATTTTTTTTGCCCATTTTCAAAATTTTTGTCCGATGAAAATTGATTTTAATCGCATATTTGGACTCGCCTCGTCGAGACTAGCATTTTGTTTGGTAGCGCGCCTCCATGAGCGGCCAAGCACCGAGGTGAGGGAAGGGAGTATTGTTTCTAGCAATATCACCTAGAGGGGGGTGAATAGGTGATTCTGAACAAATTTGACTCTAAATTGCAGAAATAAAAGAATCTAGTCAAATTGATCTCCAAAACAGAATCTGAATATTATGCGGTATGTGATTATGAACGTAGTTATTCTATGTTCTATCAGACACAATAGAAAGAGTTTAGAGATAGAGAAAATTGCACACGATGATTATAGTGGTTCAGCTTAGATCAAGCCTACATCCACTCTTCTACGCTGACAGCTGATTGGCTGGATTTTACTAGATGAATCAATGAAAGGTTACAAGTGATTACACTCTCACGCTCTTACAAAAACCTCTCAAAGATTATAGTATGTGGGTTTCAAGAACAAGTATAGAATCGAAAGCACTCTAGCACTTTTGAATTGATGATTGTAATCACATACCAAGAGCGGCATCATGGATCTCCTTTTATACTCCTTCATCCCAAACTAGCCGTTGGATAGGTCTTCAAAGGATCGCTCTTCAATCACTTATTGGATGTCATCAATCTTGATTGAACGAGACTATATCTTGGGAGATTGGATGACCGTTGATGTTGAATCTGAACCCCTCAGATTCAGTTGTCCATACAACTCCATCTTCGATTTCCATAAGTAGAGTTCTTTAAATAAGGAAGTTGTCTTGTCCTTTTTAGAAGGTAATTTTCAATCAAAGATATTCTACTAATCCGTTGTAGAATAATCATTTATCAAAGATTACAAACTTCCATTAATACCTTGGTCAAATCGAAAAAACTGCCAACGTGGGTCTTCAGAATCTGGAACTAATATATCGCAGAATCTGAACAATCTTCAGAAAAAGAAGCTGTCTCTTGAGTCTGAACAGATTAGAACACCGAATATAAGCTCGATAAAGTCCTCATTGATACTCGCACATAAGTTTTCTTCAAAGGTGTAGTTGAATCTCCATAAGTGATATTCCACTTAATTTAGATAACATAATTCAGCTCCTTCAAAAACAAATATGCGATTATCTCATCTTGAGTCTGAACACCAATTTCGATCAATCTAAGCTTCTTCATTCATGCGTTACACCTGAGATAAAACACTTAGAGTATTTACCAGATTCTATAAGATACATGACAGTTTTGTCAAAATCAAAATATTCAAAAGAAGGTTTTCTCAATAGAGAGTGCCGCTTATGCTTGCCTACATGCCTAAGTGCGTAATCTCCTTTGGGATTGCACGCGCTAGGGCTGACGTCATCATGAAGTTAGCGACCCGCCGACTAGGATGAATCGGGACCCGACGCAAGTTTGACACTTTGACTGGACCCAGGTTGACCTTTAACTGGTCTATGGTCGAGCCGGTCGAACCGATCTATGGTCAGACCGGCAATTCAAGCCGGTTAAGAACTCGTGTGTGCGGGTGAGTGGGAGCTCTGTTTGGAGCTGCTTGGTACCGGCGTGTTCGTATGAAGATGCTCTACATGGTGGTATATTTATTTTACATTTTGTATGCTTTTAAGGATGAGAAAATGTGTATTAAGCCCTATATATGTGTAATTTTTAGGGTATTTTTGCATTTTTTTCATGTATTTCCATATGGTTTCGGAATACATATGCTAGCTCACATATATATGACCACATACGGAATGTGTAGAGCGTGATCCATTGATGGAATGTATAAGATTCAACATGTATCAATGAATGGACTAATGTAATTGGCATCGCATGTGATTTTAGTGAAAACATTGCCCGTGTCATCAAGTCTAAAATGACATGTATATGGTAAATGTAAGACATAAAGTTTATTCCCTGGTATGAGAGAGTTTCAAAGATTTAATTGGGTTGTGACCGCCAAAGTGGCATATTTTATTGGGTTTGAGAAATATCTGTCTCATATTGTAGTGGGGTGTCTCCTATTCTAATGCGTGGTCATACTCCCAAAGGAGGTGGTCGTGTATTGATACATGGAGCGACACATGTACAGCATATGATTGAGAAGTGACTAATCCTAGTGATTCATATACCCAAATATGATGATTCACGAAGATTGAAATATATTCTCATATCTGCTATCATGTGGAGAGTATACAACTGCATGTCATATATTTTGTCCAAATGTGATTATATGATGATGCATGTAACTCTCGGGATGTGTATTTATACAGTTTTCAATTACGAGTGAGGTTCTTACTGGTTTAAACTTTAAGAAATGGAAAGAGGATTTTCTATTTGAGATGGAGCTAGCAAATTTTCATATTGCTCTTACTGAAGATAAGCTGGCTAATCTCATTGAAACCAGTACAGAAACCCGATAAAGCACATTTTTCTACTTGGGAAAATAGCAATCCAATTTGCTTGTTATCAATGAAGCAATCTATTCAGGAATACTTGAAAAGTGGTTTGCCAGTTGATTGCACTGCTAGACAAATGATGGAAGCCTTTGAGGCTAGGAACCGTGTCTCATCTAATACTAAAATTGGGACACATCTACAAGGACTCTTTAGCATGAGTATGATGCTTTGGGCGGGGTTTGGGATTACGTCCTTAAAATGGTAGACCTACACACTAAGAGGTCAAAAAATCATGCTCATAAAGGAACTCATGAAACCACTGGTTATTCTGATAGTTTGGATCCTAGGAAAGCATCTTTTAAGAAGGATTGTGACCGTTGCTTCATTTTTAAAAAGAAATGTCACACAAAGAAAGATTGCGACAAATACAAAACTTGGTTGTCTAAGTGTGAGCTTGCAAGTGATGATTCATCGGCGTTTATTTGTGAACCAACCTATTTGTAGCCACATCCAGTTCCTGGTGGCTAGATAGCAGAGCAACTAGTCATGTTGCGTTCACCATACAGGGATTCATAAACCGTAGGAAGCCAAATCAGGATGAACCAAAGCTCACTATAGGGAATAACAATAAAGTCGATGTTGAGTTCGTGGGAAATGTTAAATTAATTCTAGATTCTGGTTTTAATTTGATGTTAAGGAACACATTTTATGTACATTCCTTTAGACGGAACTTAGTTTCTATATCATGTTTGGACATGTGTGGCTACTCTTTTGAAATAAGGAACAATAATATTTTTATGTTTTTTTAATTAAGATAAGGTTGGGTGCTACAATATGTCGAATGAATTGTGCAAATTGTGTTTAACTCTCAATGATGTATAATTCGTTTATACGGTTGAAAAGGTTATTTTCAAAAGACCTCTACCTAAGAAACAGTTTTATGCATCACAGCTCTAGGGAAAGAATGGAAAGGTTGATAAAGGCTGACATCCTACCTACTCTTAAAAGTGACTTAGAAACTTGCATAGACTGTTGCAGGGATAAAATGACTAAGATAAAGAAGAAAACTACAATCCGTGTATCATGCCCCGACCCTCAGGCACGCGACAACCCTTCCTTACGTCAGGCCAAAAGGATAACATCTCAGGCACGTCATCGGCCCATTTCTTTTATCTTCGATTAAGCGCATGCGGAATCAACATAGAACCTTAGATAATAATCTAAACAGGGATAGATAACAGGAGATACAACAAACCACAATAGCACAACCACTTTATTTATATACAGTTAGCCCAAGGGGAAACGATCCGATCTACAAGCCCATCTTCAGGGCCGTTTCCTATGACCAACAAAAAGATACCAAGTCAGGTCTAGGGGCTAACTACTACCACCAAAAGCTATCCTCCAAAAAGAAACCTCTACAGCTGTGCACGCTCACTACCTGCCATCACCAGGCCAATCAAGATACCCCGGCGGAGTCTCTGGATCGTAATTCGGATCAGACTCGGGATCCTCCACCTCCCCGTCCAATGTATCAAAGTCCAGCGGGTCCCAAGCTCGGACGATCGGGGTCGAACAAGGGGGTCCCTCAAACCCCCGGATTGGCCCGTAGAGATCATCGCCGTGACGCATGAACCAGGCCTTAAAGAGATGGGCCACTAAGTGGGCTATCCCTTCATCGACCCAGACAGTCGTCAAGTGCTGTTCCCATACTCAATCCGAACCTAGACCCGGACTGCGAATGATACGATAGGACTGGTCGGTGGGCACCCCGAACCTCACGTGACGCTTCACCATACTTATGGACCTGTAAAACGGTTAACTACAACAAATAAGATATAAATCTCAATGAGTTAACGCCTAAGTCCGATTAGGACGTCGATTCACCCAGGCGGCCTAAACAAGTAGCACAAGAAAAACAACAGACTAAAAGCAGGTGAGGTACACCAAACTCAGGCTGCCTAATATATATGCACGGGCCAACGGCCAATAGACAATCACATGTAAACTTACCTCGCCTTGGCTCACGCAACAGATATCACATGGCAATCAATAATTGACAGGCCAAAGCACATAATTAGAACACACGCCAATCACTCAGGCACTATGCAACATGCGTGTTCCAGTTATTACTACAAGAGATACTCCACTCTCACCATAGTATAGCCTCACTACTAGTACTCTTCCGATAGGACCGGGTGTCGTCCCACTCCGTTCTCGCGACGGCAACCGATAGCCTTCTTAGAACCCTCGAGACGGACATACCAGGTTTTCCTGTAAGGAATTTCGGTCCGTCACAAGCTGCGACTGACATCCGATCAGTCGTGGCATTCCGGACTGTACATCGTCGGCACGATCTGTTAAGCAACCAATAAGTTGTGGGATTCTGGACTGTACGTCATCAGCACGAACATATCAGGTGCGAAACCCAAGCCAACAAGGGTACCGCCCACGTCCCCAGTTATGTTAGGGTGACATGAAACCATCATGTGACCACACAAACACACCAGGCAACTAAGCCAATTCTTACTTCGCTTTAGTCCAATGCAATCACAAATACATCATGCTTAAAACCCGGCCAACGGCCACATTTATGCTCAAAAGATATAGTTGGTCACACGGATATTCAATTTTAATTAAGCATGATATTTTTCCCTAAGTGATCAGCCAGTAGATCCAAGCAATCAACAATTAACCAAACAGCAATCAAGGGCAAATAATTACTAACAGACAATCATTCCGGCCCTGGCTATTTATCGCAACAAAAGTTAATAAACATGTATGATTTAGCTACGGTAAATCAAACAATTAATCATGGTAATTATTCCACCTAACCATGGTAATTCAACTAACCACGGTAACTATTTACTCTACCACGGTAAAATTTAACTAACCATGGTAACTATTTAGTCTAACCATAGTTAATTTATCCTAACCACGGTAACTATTTAATTTAACTGCGGTAACTAATTAATCTAATCATACGTGCAATTAACGGCCTAATCAAAGATAAGGTTAACTCACAACGACGGCAGCAACGGCGAGCGGCGGCGGTCGGCAGCAGTCGGCGACGAGCGGCTCTACGGACTTGGCTCGAGGTTGCGAACGCAACTTCGGCGACGGCGGACGATGATGACACTCGGACAACGGCGAACCACCACGAACAGCGGAGGCTCACAAGTGAACGGCGAAGACGACGGCTAGGGGTACGGTGGCGGAGCTCAGCGGGACCTTGGGCGGCGGCTGAGCTGCGCGGCGACCGCTCACAGGCGAAGGGATGGTCTCGCATGGTTGGTAGGCTCGGCGAGCAAAGAAGCTCACCGGGCTGGAGGGGTCGCGGCCGGGCTGGCAGTGCAACGGTGGCTCGATCGAGGCGCGGCTGCGGCATGAGACAGTGGCCGGTGGTGCGCGGGAAGGAGAGGGAGAGGGAGTTGGCCAAAGGGGGGTGAGAGAGAGAGAGAAAAATGAAGAGAGAGAGAGAGAGAGAGAGAGAGAGAGAGAGAGAGAGAGAGAGAGAGAGAGAGAGAGAATAGAGAGAGAGGGTGGGGGTATTTTGATAATTAGCCACAGTCAAAAAGTAAAAATTGACTTGAAGAGATGGGTAATAAATAGGTGGGGCCCACGGTCAAGTCAGTATTTAGGATGTCTGGCTTATATGAATAATATCCGAGGGAGTTTCGGTCATTTGGCAATTCAGGTCTAGTTGGTCATTTGGCTCAGACGACTGAAGGCATTTCGTTTAGGGTTAGGCTCGGGCGTGAAGGAATTCGATGCTAAATTCTACGGCGCGACAAAACTAAACAAACTCTATTGCACTACGCTTCAGGGGCTACTCAAAGCCTTTCAGAATAAACAATTCCGTGTCCGATAATTTTCACTCGAATTTCGAAAACCCAATATTATTCATTTTACAAGCCTTGGAATTTCAGGACGTCACAACTCTTCCCTCCTTAGGGAATTTCGTCCCGAAATTAAAACATTACTCAACATCAAACAGAAATGGGTACTGAATCCTCATCGTCTCCTCGCTTTCCCATGTTGCTCCTTCTGTTCCATGGTATTGCCAAACCACCTTAACCAAAGGAATCGTCTTATTCCTCGGCACTTGTTCTTTCCTGTCCTCGATCCTCACAGGGCATTCCACATACGCTACACGCTCATCCACCTCAATTTCTTCAAAACTCAACACATGAGCTAGATCAGGCTCATACTTCCTTAACATCGATACATGGAATACGTCATGTACCTGACCAAGTCTCGGTGGCAATGCAAGACGATAAGCCAGATTCCCAATCCGCTCTAAAATCTCAAACGGTCCAACGTACCTCGGGCTCAACTTTCCCTTCTTGCCAAAACGAGATGTCCTCCTCATAGGCGACACCTTTAGGAAGACATGATCACCAACCTGAAACTCTAACGGTCTGCGCTGCTTGTCGGTGTAACTCTTTTGACGGCTCTGGGCTGTCCTAAGTCTCTCTCTAATGACCTTGACAGCGTCTAATGATTGTTGAACCAACTTTGGACCGATGATCTTCCTTTCACCAACCTCGTCCCAACAAACTGGCATTCTACACGCCCTACCATACACGCTTCGAAAGGTGCCATCTTAATGCTCTACTGATAACTATTGTTGTAGGCGAACTCGATCAAATGAAGCTGATCTTCCCAATTACCCTTGAAATCCAATACACAAGCTCGCAGCATATCCTCGAGCGTCTGAATCGTCCTTTCTGATTAGCCATCAGTCTCAGGGTGATAAGCCGTACTAAATTACAGTTTTGTCCCCAACGCAGTCTGCAAACTCTTCCAAAAGGTAGAGGTGAATCTGGGATCTCGATCCGATGTGACCGTCACTGGTACTCCATGAAGACGTACTATCTGACGCACGTACAAATCATCCAACCTGTCCAAAGTGAAGTCCTTTCACACGACAATGAAGTGAGCAGACTTCGTTAATCTATCCACCACAACCCAAATCGAATCATTGCCTTTCTAGCTCCTTGGCAAACCCGTCACGAAATCCATCGTGATATGCTCCCACTTCCATTCCAGGATCTCGAGCGGCTATAACAGTCCTCCAGGTTTACAATGTTGTGCCTTGACTTACTGACATGTTAGACACTTCGCCACATGTTTGGCTATGTCGGCTTTCATGTCACTCCACCAAAAGTACTGTATCAGATTCTGATACATCTTCGTGCTACCTAGATGAACACTATAACTGATACGATGTCCTTCCGACAAGATCTCATCCCTAAGACTTTCATCAGCAGGCACACATAAAACGTCCTCGAAACTTTAGTATTCCATCCTCGGCTATCTGAAAGTCGTCTTTCCTCTTCTCTGAGTCCTCTTGAAGGATTTTCTGAATCTCAGGATCCGTCGATTGCAAAACCTTAACTCTTGCCTGTACCTCTGGCTCAATCGTCAAAGCAACCATCAGACTCGACAGACGGCATATCTCCAATTTAAACTCTGAATCTCGTACTTCCTCTAGGAGACGCCACTCCCAGACCATCACCTGGGCAATCGCTGACTTCCGACTCAGCGCATCAGCAACCTTATTAGCTTTACCCGGATGATACAAAATCTCGTAGTCATAATCCTTGAGAAGTTCCATCCAATGGCGCTGCCTCATGTTCAACTCCTTTTGAGAGAACAGATACTTAAGACTCTGGTGGTCGGTGTAGACTTGGAACTTTTCTCCGACTAGGTAATGCCTCCAAATCTTAAGAGCAAAAACGATCACTGCCAACTCCAAATCATGCGTCGGGTAGTTCAACTCATACGGCCTCAACTGACGAGACGCGTACGCAACCACTCTCCCATGTTGCATAAGAACACAACGTAGTCCTTTGAAAGATGCATCGCTGTAGATCTCATAACCTCTAGGACCAGACGGTATCGTCAAAACAGGAGCCGTAGTTAGCTTATGCTTAAGCTCCTGGAAACTACACTCACACTTATCTGTCTACTCGAATCTTTGGTCCTTTTTCAACAGACGCGTCAACGGCATAGCTATTGTAGAGAATCTTTCCACGAAACGTCTATAATAGCTTGTTAAACTCAAGAAACTTCGAACCTCTGTCACTGTCGTAGGTCTCGACCAATCCATGACTGCTTCAATCTTAGTCGGATCCACATATATCCCTTCTCCTGAAATCACGTGACCAAGGAAAGCTACGCGAGCTAACCAGAACTCGCACTTGCTAAACTTAGCGAACAACTGATGTTCCCGAAGAGTCCCCAAAACTGTTCTCAGATGCTGCTCATGATCCTCAAAACTCCTCGAGTAAACCAAGATATCGTCTATAAACACTATGACGAATCTATCCAAATACTCCTTGAACACTCGGTTCATTAAATCCATGAAAGCGGCTAGGGCATTTGTCAGACCAAACGGCATCACCGTAATGCCGTCTTCGGTACATCCTCCTTCTTAATTCTCAACCGTGGTATCCCGTTCGTAGGTCGATCTTGAAAAATACCGAAGCTCCTTGAAGTAGGTCAAACAAATCTTCGATCCTCGGCAATGGATACTTGTTCTTGACTGTCACCTAGTTGAGCTGCCAGTAGTCGATACACAAACGGAGCGATCCATCCTTTTTCCTCACGAACAACACAGGCGCTCCCCATGGAGACGCACTAGGACGAATGAATCCTTTGTCCAACAACTCCTGCATTTGTACTTTCAACTCCTTGTGCTTCGACAACGCTATCCGATATGGTGCCTTTGATATTGGCTCCGTACCAAGGGCTAGCTCAACTACAAACTTTATTTTCCTTTCTGGCGGCAATCCAGGCAACTCCTTCGGAAAGACCTCCGGAAACTCATTTACTATAGCAATATCCTCCAACCTCGACTCCTCAGCCAACAAATCAACAACGAACGCCAAATAACCTTGGCAACCACAATTCAACAACCGAGTCGCTTTCAGCGACGAAACCAAGGGGATCGAGGCTCCCCTTCGGTTCCTAACAAACCCAAAACTAACCCTATTCAGCGGGTTAAACAAAATGGTCTTACGATGGCAATCCATCACAGCCCTTTGCTCAGTGAGCCAGTCCATACCAACAATCAAATCAAAATCAAACATAGCCGACACAATCAAGTCTATCCTTCCCTCATGACCATCTATAACCAGCTTACTACAAGGGCAACCTACTGCAGACATTACACTATCCTTAAGCGGTGTAGAAATCTTATGGACTGTTCCCAACGTTTCCGTACCCAACCCAGCTAACTTAACAAATCGCTCAGCAACAAACGAATGGGAAGCTCTCGAATCAAACAGGGCATAAGCTACTTGATTATGCAAGAAGACCGTACTTGAAACGGTCGGCGAATCACTCGCCTCTTCACGGGTGACAGCATACCCCCTTCCTTGCACTGGCGGACAGTTCTACGGAATGTTCCCTCGCATCTGACCTCCCGGCTGCATCTACATCTGCCTTCCCAACTATTTCTGCGGGCAGTCTCTAACCTGGTGGCCATGCTAACCACACCCAAAATAAGCACCTGACCTTCCAGGACACGGAGCTGACCCATGCCTCTGCTTACAGAGCTGGCATACACAGTTGGGGCAATACATCGGCTTCCCAACAGCATTCCTCCGGTTGGGCGGGACGGAGAACCTGCTTCCCACCATCGACCATTTGCCGAATCTGCGGTTATCCCTTACCGGGGGGGGGGGGGGAGCAAACCGCAATCCAGATGTGGCTGCTCTCTCTGCTGAGTCTTGTTCTACCATATGGGCCCTTTCATACAACTCATTGTAGTCATTCAAATTCAACGGCACCAACACACTCCTAATCTCGGGCTTCAATCCATCTCTAAACCTTCTCGCCCTATCTATATGGTCTTCAACCATTCTACATGCGTACTTGGACAACTCGGCAAACTTTACCTCGTACTGATCCATTGATGACTGATTCTGGCGGAGGCGCAGGAATTAGGAACGGGGTATGCTGCGTGTAAAGAGCACAGTACGTTAGGAATAGCCTTTAGTTCGTTAACTTGGTTCGAAGGTACTTTTTGAAGAGTAATTGGGTTATTCCCTCTGTGTCAGAGGAATTTCACAGTCTTTTGTGATATATTTGCTTTGAAGTTGCAAGGTGTAGTCTAATATAATAGAGGAGGCCACCACTCATTGAACTTGCTTCCAACAAATCCAAAATCCTAAATTAGGTTCAAAGAATGTTCTAAATTAAGCTAAAAATATTACTTGCCATCTTTTGATACGACTCTTTCACATTTACCACTCAATCATATGAGACAGAATCATTTAAAGAGTTAATCAAACAGAACTCAGAGTTTGAATCAAATCGAGTAACATGATTTTAACACAGCCAACTCGAATTGCTCAATTTTGACAACATTGATGTGGAATACTGGGGTTCGAGGAAGGAAGTATTATGAGGAGAAGGAATGGTTCAGAGCAAAGAGGATAAGAGGAGATGAGAGAGTTGTATGTATGAGTTGGAATGGAGCTTACGATCACTCCGGTGAGGATGCAGCAGGAGTGACTGCGAGGGATAGCACAAGCATCTTGTTAGCTGGAGATTGCACGAGAATACATCTGCAGATGAAGAAGTAAACCAGGCTTAAGCAATCAACGTCATAACAGAGCTAAAGGGAGGATGAAAATCGAAGTGGAAGGATGATTCAGAAAAATTTATACTCACTTCAAAAGGGGAAATGAAGATGATTATTTCAAAGATAGACGTCCACCGTTCAGATATCAACAAATACAGATACAGAATAGTGCAGAAGTAAAAATTTTATGTTGGAAAAACCAAGCAAATACATACGCTCATCAGGTTGCTACTAATTGTAGGACAAGGATGTACTCCATGAATTGGGTTTCTCAACCCCCAACTTCCTTCTTCTATGAAGAAGATGACGCCAAAGGCTTTTCTGCTATAGTTGGGATGTAAACTGTTGGGTTTTGAATCTTTCATAACAAAAGTGTTTTCCCTTGTGCCGGAAAAATTTAACAAAGAAATTACCGCCCCTCTACACGTGGACAATCTATCAATGCTTGAAAGTTTAAGCAGCAACCTCACAACTCAGCTTCAGTGAACAGTGTTAAGAAACCACAGCAACCATAATTAAAATGAGGCAGGCATAGAGATAAAGGAAAACCACTAATGAAGCCAACATTACGAGTCTATTCTCCCATGAGTAATTAAAATGTCACCACAGAGAGAATACGTTGAAGAAATTCTAAACTTACAGCTATTCTTCTTGGCTGCGTGCATATGATGTTACAATATCCACCACATCCTGATTCAATCATCTCATCCAATATAAATTGGGGAACCTGCAACAAATGCCATTTGAAAGCAAATAAGGAAATGCCCGACACAGATCACATCACCGCTTGAGAATATGGTAACAATCAGATTCAATCAAGCACATCTCAACCCATCCACAATCATGTTTTTAAATCATCAGAAAGCAGACAATCTTTAAGAAAATTAAGTATAACTTTCACCTGAGTTGTCTTGCCAGAACCTGTTTCCCACAAACAACAAGAACATTCTTCTCCTTCAGCAGTTGCAAAATCTCGCTCTTTGAAGCAGCAATAGGCAGCGCAGCTCTAGCTCTGAGCATTTCCTAAATAATAGAACAACACTGTTTATGTATACTGAAGTTTTACTAATTAAATAAAGGGAAATTAGTTGAGGTTTTGCCAATGGATAATCAACAAAGAGATTGCTAAGTCTCAGTGTCAAAATATGTAAATGAAAAACATTGCAACTCTTTTTATGGCATATTAATATTTTCCTGTACATGCTCACTTGTATGTTAATTTCCTAGGTTGTTGTGATATCAAGCCAATGATGTGCAAAGTGAATTACACCAGCCAGTTCATTGGTTCAACCAGGAACCAGACCGAGGTCTAGACCTCAAAGCAGCTATGGTCAGGAACAGGGTCATGCACATCAACTAAACCAAGAACCGCTTTGGCACTGTTTATCAGAGAAGAAATGCAAAAAGAAATAGCAATAGCAGTGGGGACAATTCAAACAAATAACAGTACTAAAAACATAGTGCCCCTGTCTAGCCATGCGTCACTTTCACTAAGGTATCAATTAACTTAATAGATGACCAACAAGAATGTGAATAGCATGCATCAGAAGCTTCATGAAAGGCTTGACTGAGAGCATTCCCTGTTCTTTACAGGTCTTCTGCTCTCCATGTTTTCTTGACTCTGTTTTCTCTCTCAATTTTTTTTTTCTTTTGATGATTTCACTCAATAAATTGAAGACAGGTTCCTCAGATTCTCTTTCTTGAAGTAGAGTTTTGATGGAGCTGGTGAAAGTGGGATAAACACAATGGAGCGGAAGTTCCGAGTATTCGAGGGGAGAGATTAAGATTTTCTTTTTGAGAGCTAGTTTGTTTAATGAGACAATGGGCTGACAAGTCATGTGGGCAGGAGAGAGAGAGAGAGAGAGAGAGGTGGCAAAGAAATTATATTAAACAAGAAGCAAGAAAGCTAAAAAAAAAAAACCTTTTCTTGGTAGTCAACGCTGCAACCCGGGGCAATAGATGACCCTCTCCGATTGAAAACGAACAATAAAAACGTCCAATACCATCGTCACAAAAGCTTGGGAAAATTGCCTGTATTCTGCCTTCTTAAATAATATACCAACCAGTCGGCATAGATCCTCCTTCCGCTTAAAACAGCAGGTGATTTCTATGTCAGATGACTTCTGGCAAATCCATGCAGAAACTGTTCACTACAAGTATGTGAGAATATTTTAACATGCAAATCAAATTTTAACTAGGACAAGCCAGTCCTGTATGTCCTCCGAAAAGGCAATCATTTCCACAGCAAGCAATAGATTTGAACCATGAAACTGATACACACTATAAACTTGCAGTCCTCACAATTGATTTTAGTGATGATGCCCATTTTGTTGAGATGAAGATAATAAGTGGACAGGCACAATATTACTGAAAAACAGGGTGCAGAACTGCAGATATAAATATTTCTGACCGGATACCAACATTTGCTGAAGAGAAATAATCTACTGACCTTGTATTTCTACCTTTTCTTTCGACTCTCGTGTTCCTTTCTCAGGTAAGAACTCTCTGCTTCTTTAGAGAGCTCTACTCCTGTAATTGTTGTCGATACTCTTTGGCTAAGTTCGTACAGAAAGACATGTGAACAAAATGACTAACCTGCAGCCAACGCGAAGTAGAAATCAGAATATTGATCCGAGCCTAACGAAAGTCGTTGTGTCCTTAAGACGAATTTGCCCCCTCAATCTGTACCCGAGGACGTCGGACAATTGTCTCCCAGGATAGAACGGATCGCGTTCCTTTGAAGCGGTACGTCTTCAAAGGACTCATTCGAACGCAAATTTGTAGAACAATCGCACAAAATGAAGATGAGTAATGTCTTGTGAAAGAATGTCAGTAGTTTTGAAAGTGACGAACGCTCTTTGTATTTATAGACAATGAAGTGAAGAGTCACGAAGCAGAACATGTCTATTGATGAAGGGATGCGAACCAAAAAACTGTTCTTGTTCTGTTCGAACAGACACGTTCGTTCGCTTTTTCCGAACGAACAAAAGAAAACTGTTCTTATTCTGTTCGAACAGACACGTTCGTTTTATTCCGAATGAACATGCATGTTCGTTGGTCTAACATGTCTATTCGCTCAACACCGAACAATTATATCTGTTCGGATGAAAAGGAATGTCCAAAATTTCTGGACATGTCTATTCAAATCGTGTCCCTTCATTTCTCATTCACTTCCCATGGGATTATTCATCAAATCCCAACAATCCCCCACATGAATGAGATGTTCAGATATCACGACTCTTCGTGTATGCATGAAATGCAATGTGCGATTATTCCATGAGAGAACGTTGCATCAGGATAAGTAGTCTGAGACTTTGAACTTTCCCTAGTGAAACCTAACGGGATTACTCGGTCAATCAGTAGACTTGATGTCTTTGAACTGTCGATCTTTGGTGTAAGCCTAGACAATAGAAATCACACAACTATCTCTCGAACAAAGTTGGTTCTCACTGTTGTGTTCGTTTTGGCCATGAACACCGCCTGGTCTCATGAGTGTTTTAGAGAATTCGGCCTTTTCAATTCTCATAGAAGATTTCGCTTAACCTTCACATATTCGTACTGTCTTTATCTAGGAATGAGTAATAAATTACAGTACTCTTCATAGTCTTCATAACTTAGTTGTCCCTTGGAACCTAGATCTTGGGATCTCCAGTCAACTAGGTAGGGTATCCGCTATGACGACTTATTTATAGGCCTTAAACCCATTCCTTTCGATGTTTTCACAACCATCTCTCTAGGTAAGCCTTTTGTTAATGGATCCGCAACATTATCTTTTGACTTCACATAGTCAATCGTGATAATTCCACTAGAAAGAAGTTGTCTTACGGTGTCATGTCTTCGACGTATGTGTCGAGACTTACCGTTATACATGACATTTCTCGCCCTTCCTATTGCCGCTTGACTGTCACAATGAATGCATACAGCCGGCACTGGTTTAGGCCAATTAGGAATATCTTCCAAGAAATTTCGAAGCCACTCTGCTTCTTCACCGGCTTTATCCAAAGCTATAAATTCTGATTCCATAGTGGATCTAGCAATACAAGTTTGTTTGGATGATTTCCATGATACTGCTGCCCCACCAAGTGTGAATACATATCCACTTGTCGATTTTGTATCTTTAGTGCCGGTTATCCAATTTGCATCACAGTATCCTTCAAGTACCGCTGGATATTCTGTGTAATGCAAAGCATAATCTTGAGTATGCTTTAAGTAGCCCAATACATGTTTCATAGCTTTCCAATGATTTTCATTTGGACTAACTGTAAATCGACTTAGCTTGCTAACCGCACAAGCTATGTCCGGCCTAGTACAGTTCATGACATACATTAAACTGCCTAGTATACTGGCATACTCATTTTGAGCCTTACTTTCACCAGTATTTTTCGAAAGATGTAAATTAACATTTATCAGTGTACTTACTGGTGATATGCCTAGATTCTTGCTTTTTTCAAGAATCTGCTCAATGTAATGAGATTGAGATAGAGATAGTCCTTCAGACGTTTTACGGATTTTAATTCCTAAAATGACATCTGCGATTCCCATATCTTTCATATCAAATTTACTTGCGAGTAAGCATTTGATCTTCTTGATAATCTCACTATCACTGCCCATTATGAGCATGTCGTCTACATATAGACATACAATGGCAAAGCTATTATGAGTGTTCTTAACGTAAACACATTTATCGCACTCATTAATCTTGAAACCATTCGACAACATAACTTTGTCAAATTTAGCATGCCATTGTTTTGGTGCTTGTTTCAAGCCATATAGTGACTTGATAAGCCGACATACTTTATTCTCTTGTCCTGGAACAATGAACCCTTCAGGTTGCTCTAAATATATTTCTTCTTCTAGATCCCCATTTAGAAAAGCTGTTTTGACATCCATTTGATGAATTTCAAGTCTATACAAGGCTGTTATAGCAATTAACATCCGTATAGATGTAATTCTCGTGACAGGTGAATACGTATCAAAATAATCCAGACCTTCACGTTGTCTATAGCCTTTTACGACAAGCCTAGCCTTATACTTATCAATAGAACCATCTGCTTTCATTTTCCTCTTAAATATCCACTTACATTGTAATGGCTTATTACCAGGAGGAAGGTCAGCCAATTCCCAAGTATGGTTTGACAAGATGGATTCAACTTCACTATTGATAGCTTCTTTCCAGAGCGGGGCTTCTGGGGATGTCACGGCTTCCTTATATGTCCGAGGTTCGTTCTCTAACAAATATGTCAGAAACTCAGGTCCAAAAGACGTAGAAGTCCTTTGCCTTTTACTACGTCTAGGTTCATCCTCCATTGGATCACTTCTAGATGTAGTATCTCGAGGCCTCTTATTATTATCAATTGGTTCATATACTATGTTATACGGAAATATATTTTCAAAGAACGAAGCGTCCCTTGATTCAATTATCGTATTAACATGTATGTCTGGGATCTCTGATTTGTGAACAAGAAATCGATATGCATTGCTATTCTGAGCATATCCAATAAAAACACAGTCAACAGTTTTCGGTCCTATCTTAACCTTTTTAGGTTTAGGAACTGCAACCTTAGCCAAACACCCCCACACTTTGAGATAATTCAGGTTAGGCATTCTGCCTTTCCATTTCTCATAGGGAGTTTGTTGTATCTTTTTGTGGGGTACTCTATTTAAAATAAAATTTGCTGTCAAGACAGCTTCCCCCCACAAATTCTGCGGTAAACCAGAACTGTTCAACAATGCATTCATTGTTTCCTTTAGGGATCGATTTTTCCTTTCCGCCACACCATTCGATTGCGGTGTATAAGGAGCGGTAAATTGGTGAACAATACCGAACTCGGTACAAATTTCCTCAAAAGGAAATTCATATTCACCTCCTCTATCACTTCTTATTACTTTTATTTTCTTATTTAACTGATTTTCAACTTCAGACTTATAAGTTCTAAAAGCATTCACAGCTTCATCTTTACTGCTAAGTAAATAAATATAACAGTACCTCGAACAGTCATCTATAAATGTGATAAAAAAACTTCTTACCACCTCTGGAAGGTACTGTTTTCATATCACAAATGTCTGTATGTATTAAATCTAAAGGCTCTGAGACATTATTAACTACTGAGTTAAAATGAGGCTTAGAAAACTTAGATTCAACACACACTTGGCACTTTTCACTTGGACGGTCAAACTTTGGTAATAGTCCCATACTAATTAATTTCTTTATTGACTTATAATTAACATGTCCTAGTCTAGCATGCCAAATATTAGGAGACTCAAGCACATAAGAAGATGCAACTTTATTCATATCATCCTTGGTTACAACAGTCATTACATTCAGCTTGAATAAACCATCACTCAGATAACCCTTTCCTACATACATCTCATTTTTGGAGAGTACAAACTTATCAGATACAAAAACCAACTTGAAGCCATTCTTGCTAAGGAGAGATCCGGACACCAAATTCTTGCGAACGTCTGGCACATGAAGAACATTGTTCAGTGTCACGATTTTCCCAGATGTCATCTTTAGAGCAATCTTCCCAACGCCTTCAACTTTAGAGGTCGATGAATTACCCATATAGAGTTTTTCATCACCCCCCACAGTTGTGTAGGACGAGAACATCGATCTGTTTGCACAGATGTGACGAGTTGCTCCAGTATCAATCCACCACTCCTTGGGGTTTCCCACCATGTTGCACTCGGATATCATAGCAGACAGATTGATATCATCAACACCATTGGAAATCTCTTCCACCATATTTGCCTGAGTTTTCTGTCTTTTCTTCGCTCTGCAGTCTTTGGCTCGATGTCCAGACTTTCCACAGTTAAAGCATTTGCCGACGAACTTCTTCAGGCCTTGGGTGAATCCCTCTCCAGACTTATTAGGCATTTTCCTCTTCTTGTTGGGTTTTGATCCTTCTTCAACAACATTGGCCCTCGAAACCTCTAGGTTCTTGCCAACTTTCTTCTCAGAGAGCCTATTGTCTTCCTCAATCCTCAACCGAACAATCAAGTCTTCAAGTGACAACTCCTTTCTCTTGTGTTTGAGATAATTTTTGAAATCTCTCCAAGACGGTGGCAGTTTTTCAATGAATGCAGCCACTTGAAATGACTCACTTAGAGTCATTCCTTTAGCATGAATATCATGCATAATCACTTGAAGCTCTTGAATTTGACTTAAGACGGTCTTTGAATCAACCATCTTGAAGTCCAGAAATTTACCAACAATGAATTTCTTCAGTCCGGCATCTTCAGTTTTATATTTCTTGTCCAGACTCTCCCATAACTCCTTAGCCGTTTTCAGCGGACTATAGACGTTATAAAGAGTATTGTCCAGACCATTGAGGACATAGTTGCGACACAGGAAGTCAGAATGCTTCCATGCATCCACAGCAGCAACCTTTTCCTTATTAGTCTCTCCATCGTCCAATTTAGGACCATCCTCATTGAGGAATCTAGCCAAGTTCAAGGTCGTGAGATAGAACAACATCTTTTGTTGCCATCTCTTAAAATCCGTACCATTGAAATTTTCTGGCTTTTCTCCATGATTCGGAATAGGGGTGATCGGAGTCGAAGTCGAAGCCATTTCTATGGAAAATAAAATTTAATAATGAAAACGACGAAGATTAACACAAAAGCCCAACCGAACACTTTCTTCAAATCGTAAATAGTATACGAAATGAACAACTACACAGAATACTCACAATATTCACGAGAAAAAAAAACATTTATCTTGGAAAAACAACTCTTATAAACGATACGATATAAGTTTGAAAAAGATCGTTGAACGAACGAAGGGCAGAATGTTCACAACAACATAAAATACGAACTAAGCGCAAAAACAAGAAGTATAACGAAATTCGTCTTAAGATTGTTGTCGATACTCTTTGGCTAAGTTCGTACAGAAAGACATGTGAACAAAATGACTAACCTGCAGCCAACGCGAAGTAGAAATCAGAATATTGATCCGAGCCCAACGAAAGTCGTTGTGTCCTTAAGATGAATTTGCCCCCTCAATCTGTACCCGAGGACGTCGGACAATTGTCTCCCAGGATAGAACGGATCGCGTTCCTTTGAAGCGGTACGTCTTCAAAGGACTCCTTCGAACGCAAATTTGTAGAACAATCGCACAAAATGAAGATGAGTAATGTCTTGTGAAAGAATGTCAGTAGTTTTGAAAGTGACGAACGCTCTTTGTATTTATAGACAATGAAGTGAAGAGTCACGAAGCAGAACATGTCTATTGATGAAGGGATGCGAACCAAAAAACTGTTCTTGTTCTGTTCGAACAGACACGTTCGTTCGCTTTTTCCGAACGAACAAAAGAAAACTGTTCTTATTCTGTTCGAACAGACACGTTCGTTTTATTCCGAATGAACATGCATGTTCGTTGGTCTAACATGTCTATTCGCTCAACACCGAACAATTATATCTGTTCGGATGAAAAGGAATGTCCAAAATTTCTGGACATGTCTATTCAAATCGTGTCCCTTCATTTCTCATTCACTTCCCATGGGATTATTCATCAAATCCCAACAGTAATTGGTAAAGGTAGACCATAATAAATATCTCTGACATTCTCTTCTCCATTCATTGCGAGTCACTCTTTCATGAGAAAATAAGCATCCTTAATCAATTGATGTGAAAGGGTCCATGTAAGATTTTTATCACAAAATAAGATCGCCAAAGGAGCACCTGCTATTCTATGCATAGAAGTCCATGGCAACAAAAATCTCTCAGGTTGATTAGCTACGATTTTTATCGGTAGCACTACTTACAAGCAAACAACTGCCCATCCAAAATCCACTCAAGATTTGCACAGATACATTGACATGCTAGTACTGAATCAGACATTTTTGGTCCATCCATAATCTGAATGTTAAAAAAATGCTCAGATGTACAGACAACTAGTACTTAGATTAGATAATCTTGTGATCGACTTTCGCCACCTTCACACGTAGCTGCATACTCTTTACTTTCAAATTCTCATAGGAAATGTTTCTTTTCTCCTATGGGCCTATCCTGCCAAATTTGCATAGAATGGTTTATTCATAACAGGTGAATTTAGTGAGGTTTGGTCTCCACACATTCTATTCATTGAAAGTGGGGATTGACTAAAGAGCTACATTCAATTTTTTTAATTTTTGTGTACTTTCTAACTAAAAATGTTTAATATTAACCCTAGAGACTTCCTATATTATAGGAAATGTGGACCATCGAAACCAAAGTCACAAAAATCCTAAATTTATCACATATCCAAGATTGGTCACCACTTCCCAATTCATGTGATGCAAAGCGAATGGTTTATTCATAACAAGTAACTTTAGTGACGTTCGTCTTCACACTTCCTATTCATTGAAGATGGGAATTGACGAAAGAACTACATTCATTTTATTTATTTTTTGTCTTCTTTGTAACTAAAAATGCTTAGGCCAAAGTATATTAACACTAGAGACTTCCTATATCATATGAAATGTGGACCATTGAAACCAAAGTTACAAGAACCCTAAGTTCATCATATATCCAAGATTGGTCATCACTTCCCAATTCATGCGATGCAAAGTGAATGGTTTATTTATAACAAGTAACTTTAGTGACTTTCGTCTCCACACTTCCTATTCATTGAAGATGGGGATTGACAAAAGAACTATATTCATTTTATTTGATTTGTGTTCTTTGTAACTAAAAATGTTAAGGCCAAAGTATATTAACACTAGAGATTTCCTATATCATAGGAAATGTGGACCATCGAAACCAAAGTCACAAGAACCATAAGTACATCACTTTACCAAGATTGGGTCATCACCTCCCGATTCATTGGATGCAAAGTAATAGTTTATTCAAAACAAGTGACTATAGTCACGTTGGTCTCCACACTTCCTATTCATTGAAGGTGGGGATTGACTAAAGAACTATATTCATTTTATTTGATTTTTATGTTCTTTCTAACTAAAATTGCTAAGACCAAAGTATATTAACACTAGAGATTTCCTATATCATAGGAAATGTGGACCATCGAAATCAAAGTCACGAGAACCCTAAGTTCATCACTTAGCCATGATTGGGTCATCACCTCCCGATTCATTGGATGCAAAGTAAACGGTATATTCAAAACAAGTGACTTTATTGACATTGGTCTCCACACTTCCTATTCATTGAAGGTGATGATTGACTAAAGAACTACATTCATTTTATTATATTTTTGTGTTCTTTCTAATGGAAAATGCTTTTTAGTTAAAGCCAAAGTATATTAACACTAGAGACTTTCTATCTTATTTGATTTTTGTATTCTTTCTAACTTTAAGGACAAAATATAATAACACTAGATAATTTCTATATTATAGGAAATGTGGACCATAAAAAATAAAGTCACAAGAACCCTAAGTTCATCACTTATCCAAGATTGGGTCATCACCTCCTAATTCATTAGATGCAAAGTGAATGGTTTATTCATAATAAGAGACTTTAGTGACGTTGGTCTCCACACTTCCTATTCATTGAAGCTGAGGATTGACTAAAGAACTAGATTCATTTTATTTTTCTTTTGTGTTCTTTTTAACTAAAAATGCTTTTTGGTTAAGGCCAAAGTATATTAACACTAGAGACTTCCTATCTTATTGAAAATGTGGACCATCAAAACCAAAGTCACAAGAACCCTAAGTTCATCACTTATTCATGATTGGATCACAACCTCCCAATTCAGTGGATGCAAAGTGAATGGTTAATTCATAACACGTGACGTTGGTCTCCACACTTCCTATTCATTGAAGGGGGTTAACTAAAGAACTGCATTCAATTTATTTGATTTTTGTGTTCTTTCTAACAAAAAAGGCTTTTTACTTAACGTAAAAGTATATTAACACTAGAGACTTCCTATCTTATCGAAAATCTAGATCATCGAAACCAAAGTCACAAGAACCCAAATTTCATCACATATCCAAGATTGTGTCATCACCCCCCATTCATTGGATGCAACGTGAATGGTTTATTCATAACAAGTGACTTTAGTGACGTAGATCTCCACACTTCCAATTCATAGAAGGTGGGTATTGACTAAAGAACTACATTCATTTTATTTGATTTTTCTGTTCTTTCCAACTACAAATGCTTTTTAGTTAAAGCCAAATTATACCAACACTAGAGACTTTTTATATTATAGGAAATGTGGACCATCGAAAACAAGGTCACAAGAACCCTAAGTTCATTACTTATCCAAGATTATGTCATCACCTCCCAATTCATTAGATGCAAATTGAATGACTTATTCATAGCAAGTGACATTAGTGACGCTGGTCTCCACACTTCCTATTCATTGAAGGTGAGGATTGACTAAAGAGCAACATTTATTTTATTTGATTTTTGTGCTCTTTCTAACTAAAAAGCATTTTAGTTATGGCCAAAGTATATTAACACTAGAAACTTCCTATCTCATCGAAAATGTGGACCATCGAAACCAAAGTCACAAGAACCCTAAGTTCATCACTTATCTAAGATTGGGTCATCACCTCCCAATTCATTCGATGCAGAGCGAATAATTTATTCATAACAAGTGACTTTAGTGATGTTGATCTCCACACTTCCTATTCATTGAAGATGTGGATTGACTAAAGAACTACATTCAATTTATTTGCTTTTTAGTTAAGGCTAAAATTTATTAACACTAGAGACTTCCTATCTCATCGGAAATGTGGACTAACGAAACCAAAGTCACAAAAACCCAAGTTCATCACTTATCCAAGATTGGGTCATCACCTCCCAATTCATTCGATGAGAGCAATGCCGAATCGCAACAGAAATTGACTAAACAGAAAATTGAAAATTAAAAGAGGACCAAATAGTTCTCTCGAATACGATTATCTCAAATCAAATAATGTCTACCTCCACTCCGACCTTAAACACCCATTTTATATGGTTGTTGACACCTAAATTTTGATTTTTCTTAAATCATTTACCTTGCATAAAAAATGAGGATTAATTTTAGTTCTCGCCAAAAAATAATTAATTAAGTTTTCATGCATAGGATATTTTCTTACTCATGCATCGCATTTGCATTAATCGGACAGCAGCGATGGAATGAATGCGAGTTGGTCTTGAGCTCAATTAGAAGCTTCTGGGCAAAACCTGCAAAGAGCAGAGAAGGTTAGAAAGCCCACGGTGGTCGAAATTAGCTTGTGGCATTTTTTGTTTCGGTCATGGTAAGCGCTACATGGAAGTTAATTATAATATACATTCAGTGTTATTCGATGATTTGCGGAGCAATTGATCGTGGGCAAGATTTGGTTAACAAAGAAGAATATTCGACCGAGAGAAAAGGAAATGAATAAACAAATCAAATTGGTAGTGGAACAGATTATTTTTCAAGGTTTCATATATTCACTTTGAAGGAGATGGTGAGGAAAGGTTCTCAGATTTTAGGAAATTTGATTTCCAGAAAAGATACGTGAGGTTAAAGACAAAAGTTAAAATATATCTCTAAGCATTCACAAGAGGAAAGAGGCTTTTGTTTCTTTCTTTGGATCCAAAGTCATCCTGGCCTATAAAAGGGACTTCCATTCACGTCAGAAGGGATCATCAACAATAGCTCAGAAAAATCAGAGATACACGTGAGGCTCTTGAGAGAAAAAAGATCAAGAAAGGAGGGCAAAAGTAGAGCACTTTGACTGGAGTCTTCCACAGCCGAGTCTTCACCGTCCATCCAGGGTCCACTTACCACCGAATGCCTTTGCATCACCTGACGCACCATCATCAATTGGAGAATTACACGTGAAGAAGAAAGAAGCTCAAGGGACAATCTTCTTGAATCGAAGGCCTCAGTTCTGTTCCATGGCGTTGCTTCCTCCTTGCGTGGCCCTCATTGACGTGCTGATTTTTTCTGCTGCTTGACACCTCGGGCTACAGGTGTCGCTGGTCCCCCGCTGTTCCATGCGAGTAGTCGTCCTTGTGAGCGACCGAATCGTCGAGCAATTGAGACATCCCAGCTACGAGTTGCCATCAACGGCGATGCTTGCGGGTCTGTGAATCGCAGATCGCACCAAGAAAGGTGTAGAACATCCAGACCCGAAGCTGCCATCGTTCTTTCGTCGGTGATCAATCATCGAACCACTAACAGTACCCTACCGAACACGAGTCACCCCAGCCGACGATTTCCGAATTCCGAAGCTTGATTCGCAAGAGTGGGTGCGGATCCAAACTGGGAAAGTGCAATTTTGCAATCTAGGTAAATTTCTGAATTTGAAGTTTAGAATATTCACTTGCCTATTTTGCATGAATTGATTGATTCAAATTGCATGTCTCGGAAAAATTATGTTGCAAGATTAAGATATTCGAAAATTGCTTAATTTGAAAATCTGCACATTGAAAGATTGAATTTTAGGCATCCTTGAAATTTTGATTATTCACTTGCCAATCTTGTTGATTGAATTTGCATATCTGAAAAATTGCACTTCTAGTTAGAACTGAAAGATTGCATGTTAAATTTGGAAATAAAAGTTCTGAATATATCTTGCAATATATTTTTTGCCCGAATTGGAAAGATTGCGATTCAATCTGAATATTTTGGGGATCTTATGTAAATCTCCTGATAATCTGAAATTTTTTTGAATATACTCAAGATATCCAAAATATTTCAAAATGTAATCGATTAGGAAATTTCCTAATCCGCAACCGCATACATGGAAATAAGTCGATCTATCAGGCTTTAGTTAGAATTATTTCCATAGCGGGTATTTCGAATTTTAGGGTCGATCTATCAGGCTTTAGATCGAAACTTAATTCGAAAGAAATAGCGAAAATTATCCTTTAATCTTTGCAACTTGAATTCTAAATTTCATCCATAAAAACAAAAAATCACAAAAAAATCATAAGATCGAAAATTCAAGAAAAACTCTTTGGTGATTCATCTTTTAATTTCAATTCACAAAATCTCAGAAAATTAAAAAGCAAAATCTAGCAAGATACGGTTTCTTAAAAACCACATCTCATCATTTTTAGAAAGATAGGATTTTCTAGAAATCCTATCTAATGGATTGCCATTTTAATGAATAAAATCTTTTGGAATCCATTTTAAGCTTTAAAAGATGTAGACATAGGGTAAAAAGATTTTCTTAATTTTTTGGGAATTAATGCAAATTAAATCCGAAAATGATAAGATAATCTTGAACCAATTCACTCTGATTTTCCTTTAATTTTTAATTTCGAAAATCATTTAGAAAATACAAAAATTCATAAAAAGAAAATCCTAAAAATGCACCTTTGAACTTCAAATCAGAATTCGTCAAAATTGCCAAATTAAACATTTTCATGAAATTAGTACCGAAAGGACATTAATTGAAGAATTAATGTAACCAAGTCCCGAACTCAAAATCTTTGGTTCGTAGAAGTAATTTAGTTCTCCCACTAAATTACTTAGGTTTCTAATCGACCTACCAAAAAATGATTAGTGGCGGCTCCGAAAAATTAAAAATCTTTTGTAAGATAATCATTTGAACCATAAGTCACGAATTGGTAGAACTTGGGAGAGTTCAAGCTAAGTTAATTAATCTAATTAATTAATTTGGTAATCCATTAACCTAAGATCGGAAAACCCGATTTTTAGGTCGCGACAATGGTGTTAACCCTAATTACCTAGGAAAGACAAAATTACGAAAACGCCACTGAAATTATAAAAATTGCCTAAAAACCCATCTAAACGACCACGAAACGCGAAAAAACGACGTCGTTCACAGCATGACGGTGACTTTTGATTAGCAGCCCGTTTTCTTGCAGCCGACCAAATTTCAGCCCATTCCTAGTTCGCCAACTCAAAATGCATCACAAAGTGAATGATTTATTCATAACAAGTGACTTTAGTGACGTTGGTCTCCATACTTCCTATTCATTGAAGGTGTGGATTGACTAAAGAACTACATTCAATTTATTTTCTTTTTAGTTAAGGCCAAAAATTATTAACAATAGAGACCTCCTATCTTATCGGAAGTATAGACCAACGAAACCAAAGTGACAATAACCCTAAGTTCATCATTTATACAAGATTGGGTAATCACCTCCCAATTCATTGGATGCAAAGTGAATGGTTTATTCATAACAAATGACTTTAGTGACGTTGGTCTCCACATTTCTTATTTATTGAAGGTAGGGATTGACTAAAGAACTATATTCATTTTATTTAATTTTTGTGCTCTTTGTAACTAAAAATGCTAAGGCCAAACTATATTAACACCAGAGATTTCTTATATCATAGGAAATGTCGACCATCAAAACCAAAGTCACAAGAACCATAAGTATATCACTTTACCAAAATTGAGTCATCACCTCCCAATTCATTAGATGTAAAGTGAATGGTTTATTCATAATAAGTGACTTTATTGACATTGGTCTCCACACTTCTTATGCATTGAAGGTGGGGATTGACTAAAGAACTACGTTCATTTTATTCAGTTTTTGTGTTCTTTCTAACTAAAAATGCTTTTTAGTTATGGCCAAATTATATTAACACTCGAGACTTTCGATCTTATTGGAAATGTGGACCATCGAAACCAAAGTCACAAAAATCCTAAGTTCATCACTTATCAGAGATTGGGTCATTACCTCCTAATTCATTGGATGCAAAGTAAATGGTTTATTCATAACAAGTGGCTTTAGTGACGTTAGAGCTCCTAAAATTTGTTACAAAAGTGCAATTGAGTTCTAAAATTTTCAAAAGTGCATCAAGTTCTAAAACTTGTCAAATTGATAAAATCAAGTTCTTCCGTTAACATCGTCAATTTGATTAACGAAACATGTTGACGTGGCGTTTTTAAATTAATTTCTCTATCCTACATGATATTTATTATTATTTTTTTACTGAGATCCTATTTTAATTATATTGAAAAAGAAAATATAAAATTTCATTTTAAAAAACAAAACAACATAGATCCAAAAAAGAAGAAGAGAAAGGTAAGGCTCACTAATAGGGGTACTAATTTAATAAGTTTTAGGACTTGATTGTAATTTTTGAAAATTTTTAAACTCAATTGCGCTATGCTGTGACACATATCCAATTAAAAATGTCCGCTTCTGCTGAGTGAACGTCGTTATGGATAATTTACTTTTCCGAAAACGACGTCTCTCTCTTCGCAGTCGAACGTCGTCTCCTTCCGTCCCCATCCTAAGCCCCAAACTCCAACTCGTCTCCGAAACATCTCTTTTTTGTTTCCAAATCGATGTCCTCTGAACCCTAGACCCAAACTCAACGTCGTCTCTCTCCCTCTGAACGAAATTAACACTCGTCTCCCTTTGAACTCTAAGCCCCAAATCAAGTTCGACGATTTGTAATTCCCTCGTGATTTGGGTCCCCTCGCGAGTTGGAGTTTGACGCCCATCGTGATCTGGAATTAAAAGAGTTCGAGTTTGACGCCCATCACGAGTTCGAGTTCTCTTCTTCATCGATCGCGAGTTCGTGCGAAGATCCGTCCGGCGGGAGTCCCGGCGGCGGATCGAGCGGTGTCGATGACGGAGCCGGCAACGACGACTATCTCCAAGCCTCTCTCCTTGGGCAGGTATCGCTCTCTTCATTTGTGATGTTCCACCGTAGCTTTTTGAACTGTTCAATGCGGCCAGAATGTGTCTTTGAATGTGTGGTTTTTTTTTTATCTGTTTAACGCCGCCGTATCTCACTCTCCTTCTTGCAGGTAACAATCGCATTGTTATCTCAGTTTGAGCTTTCCTACAACATATGGATATTGTGATATTGATCATGAAGTTGCATTGCGGTTACGCAGCGATTTTTCTAGTTTGTTTTTCCTATGTTGATTGTTAGTCTCCTTTTAAAATATCTTCAATTCAGAACTTGAACAAACCTATGACATTAAAAGTGCTATTTGTTTTTATTCCTTTGTAGGTCCAATGGGACAACAAAGTTTATGTCACTGTTTTCTTTGAAGGTAAACTTCGAGTTGGACCGCCCTTGGAATACGTAGGTGGAAGGGTCGATGTTGTTGAAATAGGCTCAAGTAAGGTTCGCTGTCTAATATAATTGAAGCTCTGCATTCTGAAATATCGACCATGTATTGTAAGATCTATATGTTAAGGTTCCAATTTAATGACGATGAGTATATATATTCAGGCTAAAGCTAAAGCAACCACAAGTGTAACTAAAGGAGGATTCAAAGGCCAGGCCAATGCTTCTGTAGAGGCCAATGTAATACGAGACAATAGTGGGTAGGCCAATGCTTCTTCTCAGGCTAGTGCAGATGTAGGAGGATGTAGTGCCAATGCAGATGTAAGAGGATGCACAGCTACTGCTGATGCAAGAGGATGTAGCGCTTTTGCTGAAAATGGTTGTTTTTAGGTGAATTAATGTCAATTATGAGCTGATTCTTTTTGTATGAGACATATGTAGTTGTTTGTTTAGTGGCTAAAGTTGAGTGAGACTTGGGTTTCCGGTAATGTTAAGACTTATATAGCTTTGTTTGTGTGAGGGATTCGTTACATAACCAGGAGTTATTATTTTCTTCCAAATTACGGTTTTTCTTAACTGTTCAGTAATTCAGAGTTATGACATATGTTGATAATATAGGGGCCATCAGGAAATTTTTTTAGTAGAAATAAGAATAGAAAGATACAAAAACAAAAGGCAGTGATGAGACAAGCCTCTGATCTCAATATTTAAGTTCAAGGACCTCCTTAGGATGTTGCAATGGGCTCCGTGTACGCGCGCGCGCGCGATGATTAGTTGCCACTTCCCTTTTTTCCTCCAACCCCATCTTAGAATGCTCTTTAAATAAAAGATAAATTCATAATTGTCCTTGTTCTTTTAGATGGTCGATCGTCCTCACCTTGAGTTGGGTCGATGCTTCTAGACTCCTCTTATTTCCAAGGGGGCTCATGCAATAGGTTCGAGGGAGAAGCACTGGATTGCAAATAAGTTTTGAAAGCATGAAATATGTGATCTACTATGGTTTGTTGTTAAAGGTAGCATATAATTCTCATTTGGCAGCCTATCTTGCCCTACTTTCCATGTGATTATCCTGATCGCAATGCGTATGCATCCTATTTGAATGACATATGGGAAGAAGTCAGTAGTCCCTAAACGCGTTTAACACCCTTTACTGGGGTCTTGATCCTGACAGCTTGTATTCTTGTTGCGGTTAGCTTCGAACTGTGCATATCGATTGCTGCTTACTATTCCTAATAGCTGACATCCATTTCAGATACTCAAGTTTCTCTTATCCAATGTGCTATTGCTTTTTTTTTCTCTCTTAATATTTTGTTGACTGTTCAATTTAAGTGTCTTTAAACTATACTGGGGAAGCCCCGAATATATTCGTCGAGGTGGGAAACTGAAGCACTCAATAACTTGCCTATACTCTTTCTACTTTACCATTCACCTGACGACCAATGGATGCTGAAATATGCATTGCATCTTGCATCAGAATGATCATGTCAGCATGGTTCATGTGGGTCACCGAACATATGCAGGTTACAAATACATCGGCAATTCGGGAGGGATTAATTAAGTTAGACAAGCCAAAAGAAGAGCCACGTTTCTATAACCTGTGGGGAGATGATCCCAACTCAAAGGACAGGGCTGGTCATCTAGCCTATATCCCTGCACCAAAACCCAAATTACCAGGTGATCTGTCTTTCACAGTTCATAATAGTCAATCCACTATTTTTTATGCGTCTTGATTCATTTTGAGACAATAGTAATACCCCTTTCTTCTCTCCTCTTTGCTAGGGCATGAAGAATCTTATAATCCTTCTTTAGAATATATACCCGCACAGGAAGAGATAAATTCCTACCAGTTTATGTATGAGGAAGATCGTCCTAAATTCATTCCTAGAAGGTAAATGCGCCAATTTCCCATTTTCTCGGCTGGTCTTCTTTTTGTCATGCTTCCTGATTATTCATTTGTTTCTCTTTCTATCTAGGTACACATCTCTCAAAAGTGTGCCAGCTTATGAAAATGCTGTTAATGACTCTTTTGAGGGATGCATGGATCTCTACATGTCATATAGAGCTTGGAAAAATGTGTAAGTCGTTATGGCTAGCCTGGATGATACGAAAGGAGACCAATGCTGCCTTTGAGTATAATTATGTACTTTCTAGCAAGTAGAAACTGCAATTCAAAATTCATCAATGAATTGATTTTTGCAATGTAATGCCTCAACTTAACATTAGGGGTGTTAGAACTGAACCGAATAACTGAATTGACCTGCGAACCGAACTGAACCAAACTGAAAACTTCGTGTGTTTCAATTTAGTTCGGTTTCGGTTTGGATAGTGAAAATTAACCATTCTTTTTTTTTTGGTTCAGTTTATTGCAATTCAGTTCGGTTAATCGAACCACCGAACCAAACTAAAAAAATTATCCAAACGGAGAAGATAACTATCGAATCCTCCTAGATTGCGTCCCATGGCTCGTGCTTAAGGAGCTTGGTTTTGTTGCTCCAAAATCAATTGTTGCGAGGTGGGTTCTTTCCTTAATCCCTCATACTGTGGGGTGGCAAAGCGGTGGCAAATCTTAGGGCTTGGGCTAGACATGGTGGGGATTTTGAGGAACCGCCGGGGATTTACGTGGCAAGACAAAAACGAGATCTTTAGGGCTTTGGCTTGAGTGGTAGCAGCGACGGAGGAGGAAGAGGGGTGGAAAAAGAGGAAGAAGAACGAGCGAGCTTCATCATGTCTGTTTCCATCGCTCTGAACCTGAGCTGAGGCGAGTTGGAGTCTCTTTTGCGGATTTGTTTACCCAGCCAGTTTCCTGTTCGCCCTTTTTTTTCCTGGGTGTTGTGGTTACTTGCGCCGAGTTTCTTATGCGATGAAAAATGTCTATAGTATATGGTGATCTCAGTGGCTGGTTTTGACGAGCCTTGATACACGGCATTCGCCGTTTGGCGATGGAGGAAGGAGAGAGAATATACAGAGAGAAACTAGGTGTTGGGAAGTGAGAGGAGAGTAACTTTCATAGGGGGACGCTAGAGAGAGAGAGTCATGAGACCAATAGTGAAGGAGAGCAAAAGAACCAAAAACTGAACCGAACCAGATTTTTGGTTCAGTTCATGTTCAGTTCGGAGCGGGATTTGATTCAGTTCAAGCGTATATCTTAACGGTTCGGTTCAGTTCGATTTTTTGAAAAACTAAACCGAACTGAACTGTTGACACGCCTACTTAACATTGACCCTGAGTCTTTGAAGCCCATGTTACCTAGCCGAAAGGATCTTAAGCCTTATCCAATGACATGTTATCTTGAGTACAAAGGTCACGAGGGTGTAGTTGTGTCAATTTCTACTGAAGCTTCAAGGTAGTGGATTGCTTCAGGTGCGTGTGATCTCACATATTCTTCTTTCTTTGAATTTCACGACTTTTAGATTCACCAAATCTCATTCTCGTCTTCTATTATGGCAAATGCTGATGGAACTGTTTGCATTTGGGAGGTTGAAACTGGCAGATGTCGTGGGGTGTGGACTATAGGTGAACTGGTCCAGTGCGTATCTTGGAATCCATTGTCCGAGCTTCCAATTTTGGCAATTGTTGCGTGAGTTCTAGCAATTTGGTGTTTAATCTCCTATCCTTATCCTGGCTTCACATGTTTATGTTGATATTCTTTTGCCTTATTTGTCTCTGTAGGGGCCAAGATGTACTACTACTTAACATAGGAATGCTAATGAAGAAGATAAGGAGAAGATTAAGGAACTTCTCTAGGTTGAAATATCTGGGACAGCAGGTGACTCTGGTAGGTTTGTTACCAATTTTTATGCAACTCTGAAGTTCAGACAAGTTTCTTGACATTTTAACTTGGTGAAGCTTGAGCTTAGCACGATATCACAATTCAATGAGGAGTCCTCATTGTATTGGGATTCTTTTCCTCATTGAGCGAGTAGTTTTATCCCCTTGGTGTCCCGTAGTAAATTTCTCTTTTCTTTTCAAAATAATTAGTAGTCTTAGTTTTATTTTTTTTGTGAATTCAATAAGTTTCTTTTTCCTATTATTAATACGGTCATTTTATTTTGTGTTTGGACATTTCCTACTTAGATCGTTTGTTCTTTAGAGGTTGTCTACCCTAATTTGAAATCGCATTTAATAGTATGTAAATACATGTTCTCTTGTGGAGACATTCTACTTAATTTGGTTTGAATATTAGCCGTCGTTTGCTTGGGAAGCATGTGATGCAATAAATGCTTAATAAACCAAGTGGTGATCCCTTTGAGATATCATTCATTGTCAATCTCTTCCGGTTCTCAACAATTTGAGCTCATTATTTTGGAGCTCATCTTCCTACGGCAAATTTGTTTGAAGTTTCGTTTGAACTTAATTTTAACTTTGTCGGATATATGGCTATGCATAGATGAGCAGCCCTTGGTGAGCTGGCTTCAAGATGATAGGCACAAGCATGAGGCAATCAAATTTAGACATTTCAAGGTACCATTTTAGAATTTATTCAAATTATTTTGTGCTCAAGTCGTTATCTACAGGCCTTTTTAGTAAAGCCATGGGTGTTGGTTTCTTGGGTTTGTGTAGACTGTGACCTTAGTTGAATGGCATCGCAAAGGAGACTATTTATCCATAGTGCGGTTGCATGCGGATATTCTTGTGATTTAGTGCTTTATAACAATGCATCTTCTTAAGGGGTAGTTGAATACATGGTTTGAAGAGAAGTGAATGCATCTCTTTGAGGGGTAGTTGAATACATGGTTTGAAGAGAAGTGAATGCATTTTTATAAAGCACTAAATCACAAGGATATTTGCAGCATTAGCATATACATGTTGCACTAATAGTGTGACTTACATGAAAGAATCCAGAACATCCATTGTTGTAGTAGCAGGTAAACTTTTTGTGTGTGTGGAAGGTATGTAGGGAAAAGGTTGGTAGAAACTAAATAGGCGTTGCATGCAAGACAAGAATCTATGTCAATCATTGTAAAGTCTCGTTAGTTATCTTAGCCATCTTAAACATAATAAACAAAGTTTTCTTCATTTGAACTTGAAGTACTAAGACCCATGATGAAGTCTCGTTAGTCATCTTAAATCCACCTTCATTGAATATAAAGTATGGAGACCTACGTCACTAAAGTAACTTGTTATAAATAACCAATTCACTTTGCATACAGTGAATTGGGAGGTGATGACCCAATCTTGAATAAGTGGTGAACTTATGGTTCTTGTGACTTTGGTTTCGATAGTTCACATTTCCAATAAGATAGGAAATCTTAATATATTTTTTGGCCTTAAGTAAAATGAATTCTTAGTTAGAAAGAACACAAAAATCAAATAAATTGAATGTAGTTCTTTAGTCAATCTTCCTTCAATGAATAGGAAGTGTGGAGATCAACGTCACTAAAGTCACTTGTTATGAATAAACCATTCACTTTCCATCCAATGAATTGGCATGCGATGACCCAATCTTGGATAAGTGATGAACTTAGGGTTCTTGTGACTTTGGTTTCAATGGTCAACATTTCCAATAATATAGGAAGTCTCTAGTGTTAATATACTTTGGCCCTAACTAAAAAATATTTATAGTTAGAAAGAACACAAAAATCAAATAAAATGAATGTAGTTCTTTAGTCAATTCCCACCTTCATTGAACCATCGTCACTAAAGTCATTTGTTATGAATACACCATTCACTTTGCATTCAATGAATTGGTAGGTGATGATCCAATCTTGTATAAGTGATGAACTTAGCATTCTTGTGACTTTGATTTCGATGGTCCACATTTTCGATAAGATAAGAAGTCTCTAGTGTTTATATACTTTAGCCTTAACTAAAAAGCATTTTTAGTTAGAAAGAACACAAAAATCAAATAAAATGAACGTAGTTCTTTAGTCAATCCCCAATTTCAATGCATAGGAAGTGTGTAGACTAACGTCACTAAAGTCACTTGTTATGAATAAAATATTCACTTTGCATCCAATGAATTGGGAGGTGATGACCCAATTTTGGATAAGTGATGAATTTATGGCTCTTGTGACTTTGATTTTGATGGTCCACATTTCTAATAAGATAGGAAGTCTATAGTGTTAATATACTTTAGGCTTAACTAAAAAATATTTTTAGTTAGAAAGAACACAAAAATCACATTTCAATGAATAGGAAGTGTGGAGACCAACGTCACTAAAGTCACTTGTTATGAATAAACCATTCACTTTGCATCCAATGAATTGGGAGGTAATGACCCAATTTTGGTTTCGTATTCTTTCTAACTAAAAATGCCTTTTAGTTTAGGCCAAAGTATATTAATATTAGAGATTTCCTATCTTATTAGAAATGTCGACCATTGAAATCAAAGTCACAAGAGCCCTAAGTTCATCACTTATCCAAGATTGGGTCATCACCTCTCAATTCATCGGATGCAAAGTGAATGATTTATTCATAACAAGTGACTTTAGTAATGTTGGTCTACACACTTCCTATTTATTGAAAGGGGATTTTTGTATTCTTTCTAAATAAAAATGCTCTTTAGTTAATGCCAAAGTATATTAACACTAGAGATTTCCTATCTTATTGGAAATATGGATTATCGAAATCAAAGTCATAAGTTCATCACTCATTCAAAATTGGGTCATCACCTCCCAATTCATTGGATGCAAAGTGAATGGTTTGTTCATAACAAGTGACTTTAGTAACATTGGTCTACACACTACCTATGCATTGAAGTTGGGGATTGACTAAAGAACTACGTTCATTTTATTTGATTTTTGTGTTCTTTATAACTAAAAAGCATTTTAGTTAAGGCCAAAGTATATTAATACTAGAGACTTCATATCTTATTGGAAATGTGGACCATCGAAATCAAAGTCACATGAATCCTAAGTTCATCACTTATACATGATTGGGTCATTACTTCCCAATTCGTTGGATGCAAAGTGAATGGTGTATTCATAACAAGTGACTTTAGTGACGATGGTTCGATAAAGGTGAGAATTGACTAAAGAACTATATTCATTTTATTTTATTTTTGTGATCTTTCTAACTATAAATGTTTTTTAGTTAGGGCCAAAGTATATTAACACTAGAGACTTCCTATATTATTGGAAATGTTGACCATTGAAACCAAAGTCACAAGAACCCTAAGTTCATCACTTATCCAAGATTGGGTCATCACATCCCAATTCATTGGATGGAAAGTGAATGGTTTATTCATAACAAGTGACTTTTGTGACATTGGTCTCCACACTTCCTATTCATTGAATGTGGATTGACTAAAGAACTACATTCAATTTATTTGATTTTTGTGTTCTATCTAACTAAGAATTCATTTTACTTAAGGCCAAAATATCTTAGGGCTTCTTATCTTATTAGAAATGTGGATTATCGAAATCAAAGTCACAAGAGCCATAAGTTCATCACTTATCCAAGATTGGGTCATCACCTCCCAATTCATTGGAAGCAAAGTGAATGGTTTATTTATAATAAGTTACTTTAGTGACGTAGGTCTCCACACTTCATATTCAATGAAAGTGAATTTAAGATGACTAACGAGACTTCATCATGGTTGCCAATACTTCAAGTCAAATGAAGAAAACTTTGTTTACTATGTTTAAGATGACATAGATTACTAACGAGACTTTACTATGGTTGATATAGATTCTTGTCTTGCATACAACGAGCTATTTAGTTTCTACCAACCTTTTCACTACATACCTTCTAGAAAAAAAAGTTTACCTACACTACAACAATGGATGTTCTAGGTTCTTTCATGTAAGTCACACTATTAGTGCTACATGTATATCATAATACTGCAGATATCCTTGTGATTTAGTGCTTTATAACAATGCATCTCTTTGAGGGGTAGTTGAATACATGGTTTGAAGAGAAGTGCTTCTCTTCAAACCATGTATTCAACTACCCCTCAAAGAGATGCATTGTTATAAAGCACTAAATCACAAGGATATCTACAGGCGCACTGTGAATAAATAGTCTCCTTTCCGATGCCATTCAACTGAGGTCACGGTTTTCACAAACCCAAGAAACCAGCACTCATGGCTTTTCTGAAAAGGTCTGTAGATAACAATGACTTATGCACAAAATAATTTGAATAAATTCTAAACGGGTACCTTGGAATGTCTAAATTTGATTGCCTCATGCTGTGCCTATCATCTTGAAGCCAAGTCACCAAGGGCTGCTCATCTATGCACAGGCATATATCCGACAAAGTTAAAATTAACTTCAAACAAATTTGACGTAGGAAGATGAGCTCCAAAATAATGAGCCCAAATTGTTGAGAACCAGAAGTGACTGATAATGAATGATATCTCAAAAGGATCACCACTGGGTTTATTAAGCATTTATTGCATCACATGCTTCCCAAGCCAACAACTGCTAATATTCAAACCAAATTAAGTAGAATATGTCTCCACAAGAGAGCATGTATTTACATACTATTAAATGCGATTTCAAGTTAGGGTAGAAAACCTCTAAATAACAAACGATCTAAGTAGGAAATGTCTAAACACAAAACAGAATGACCGTATTAATAATAGAAAAAAGAAACATATTGAATTCACAAAAAAATTTAAAAATAAGACTACTAATTATTCTGAAAAGAAAAGATAAATTTACTACGGGACATCAAGGGGATAAAACTAATCTCTCAATGAGGAAAAAAAATCCCAATACAATGAGGACTCCTCATTGAATTGTGAAATCGTGCTAAGCTCTATCTTCACCAAGTTAAAATGTCAGGAAACTTGTCTGAACTTCAGAGTTGCATAAAAAATGGTAACAAACCTACTAGAGTCACCTGCTATCCTAGATATTTCAACCTAGAGAAGTTCCTTAATCTTCTCCTTATCTTCTTCATTAGCATTCCTATGTTAAGTAGTAGTACATCTTGGCCCCTACAGAGACAAATAAGGCAAACGAATATCAACATAAACATGTGAAGCCAGGACAAGGATAGGAGATTAAACACCAAATTGCTAGAACTCACGCAGCAATTTGCCAAAATTGGAAGCTCGGGTAATGGATTCCAGGATACACACTGGACTAGTTCACCTATAGTCCACACCCCACAACATCTGCTAGTTTCAACCTCCCAAATGCGAACAGTTCCATCAGCAGAACCTTCATTTGCCATAATAGAAGATGAGAATGAGATTTGGTGAGTCTAAAAGTCATGAAATTCAAAGAAAGAATAATATGTAAGATCACACGCGCCTGAAGCAATCCACTGCCTTGAAGCTTCAGTAGAAATTGACACAACTACATCCTCATGACCTTTGTACTCAAGATAACATGTCATTGGATAAGGCTCAAGATCCTTTCGGCTAGGTAACATGGGCTTCAAAGACTCGGGGTCAATGTTAAGTAGGCGTATCAACGGTTCAGTTCGGTTCGGTTTTTGAAAAAATCGAACTGAACCGAACCGTTAAGATATACGCTTGAACTGAATCAAATCCCACTCCGAATTGAACATGAATTGAACCAAAAATATGGTTCGGTTTAGTTTTTGGTTCTTTTGCTCTCCTTCACTGTTCGCCTCGTGACTCTCTCTCTCTCTCTCTCTCTCTCTCTAGTGTCCCCCTTTGAAAAGTTACTCTCCTTCTCTCACTTCCCAACACCCGATTTCTCTCTCTCCTGCCTCCATCACCAAATGGCAAATGCCATGTATCAAGGCTCGTCAAAACCAGCCACTGCTATCACCATATACTACTGACATTTTTCATCGCATAAGAAACTCGGCACAAGTAACCACAACACCCAGGAAAAAAAGGGCAAACAGGAAACTGGCTGGGTAAACAAATCCGCAAAAGAGACTCCAGCTTGCCTCATCTCAGGTTCAGAGCGATGGAAACAGACATGATGAAGCTCGCTCGTTCTTCTTCTTCCTCTTTTCCCACCCCTCTTCCTCCTCTTTTGTTGCTGCCACCACTCAAGCCAGAGCCCTAAAGATCCCGTTTTTGTCTTGCCACTTAAATCCTCGGTGGTTTCTCAGAATCCCCACCATGTCTCTCCCAAGACCTAAGATTCGCCATCGCTTTGCCACCCCACAGTCCGAGGGATTAGGCAAAGAATCCACCCCGCAACGATTGATTTCGGAGCGACAAAACCAAGCTCCTCAAGCATGAGTCAAGGGACGCAATTTGGGAGGATTCGATAGTTATCTTCTCCGTTTGGATAATTTTTTAAGTTTGGTTTGGTAATTCGGTTAATCGAACTGAACTGAAATAAACAGAACAAAAAAAAATGAATTTTTAATTTTCACTATCCGAACCCAAACCGTACTGAATTGCAACACACAAAGTTTTCAGTTCAGTTCGTAGGTTAGTTGAGTTATTCGGTTCAGTTTCGACACCCCTAATGTTAAGTTGTGGCATTACATTGCAAAAATCAATTCATTGATGAACTTTGAATTGCAGTTTCTACTTGCTAGAAAGTACATAATTATACTCAAAGGCAGCATTGGTCTCCTTTCGTATCATCCAGGCCAGCCATAATGGCTTACACATTTTTCCAAGCTCTATATGACATGTAGAGATCCATGCATCCCTCAAAAGAGTCATTAATAGCATTTTCATAAGCTAGCACACTTTTGAGAGAATCGAACTAAACTGAAACAAACTGAACAAAAAAAAAAGAATGTTTAATTTTCACTATCCGAACCCAAACCGAACTGAATTGAAACACACGAAGTTTTCAGTTCGGTTCGCAGGTTAGTTCAGTTATTCGGTTCAGTTTTGACACCCCTAATGTTAAGTTGAGGCATTACATTGCAAAAATCAATTCATTGATGAATTTTGAATTGCAGTTTCTACTTGCTAGAAAGTACATAATTATACTCAAAGGCAGCATTGGTCTCCTTTCGTATCATCCAGGCCAGCCATAATGGCTTACACATTTTTCCAAGCTCTATATGACATGTAGAGATCCATGCATCCCTCAAAAGAGTCATTAATAGCATTTTCATAAGCTGGCACACTTTTGAGAGAATCGAACTAAATTGAAACAAACTGAACAAAAAAAAAAGAATGTTTAATTTTCACTATCCGAACCCAAACCGAACTGAACTGAAACACACGAAGTTTTCAGTTCGGTTCGCAGGTTAGTTCAGTTATTCGGTTCAGTTTTGACACCCCTAATGTTAAGTTGAGGCATTACATTGCAAAAATCAATTCATTGATGAATTTTGAATTGCAGTTTCTACTTGCTAGAAAGTACATAATTATACTCAAAGGTAGCATTGGTGTCCTTTCGTATCATCCAGTTTAGCCATAACGACTTACACATTTTTTCAAGCTCTATATGACATGTAGAGATCCATGCATCCCTCAAAAGAGTCATTAACAGCATTTTCATAAGCTGGCACACTTTTGAGAGATGTGTACCTAGATAGAAAGAAATAAATGAATAATCAGGAAGCATGACAAAAAGAAGACCAGCCGAGAAAATGGGAAATTGGCGCATTTACCTTCTAGGAATGAATTTAGGGCGATCTTCCTCGGACATAAGGTGGTAGGAATTTGTCTCTTCCTTTGTGGGTATATATTCTAAAGAAGGATTATAAGATTCTTCATGCCCTGGCAAAGAGGAGAGAAGAAAGGGGTATTACTATTGTCTCAAAATGAATCAAGACGCATAAAAAATAGTGGATTGACTATTATGAACTGTGAAAGACAGATCACCTGGTAATTTGGGTTTTGGTGCAGGGATATAGGCTAGATGACCGGCCCTGTCTTTTGAGTTGGGATCATCTCCCCACAGGTTATAGAAACGTGGCTCTTCTTTTGGCTTGTCTAACTTAATTAATCCCTCCCGAATTGCCGACGTATTTGCAACCTGCATATGTTCGGTGACCCACGTGAACCATGCTCACATGATCATTCTGATGCAAGATGCAATGCATATTTCAGCATCCATAATATTGACATCAGAGGCTTGTCTCATCACTGCCTTTTGTTTTTGTATCTTTCTATTCTTATTTCTACAAAAAAATTTCCTGATGGCCCCTATATTATCAACATATGTCATAACTCTGAATTACTGAACAATTAAGAAAAACCGTAATTTGAAAGAAAATAATAACTCCTGGTTATGTAACGAATCGCTCGCACAAACAAAGCTATATAAGTCTTAACATTAACGGAAACCCAAGTCTCACTCAACTTTAGCCACTAGACAAACAACTACATATGTCTCATACAAAAAGAATCAGCTCATAATTGACATTAATTCACCTAAAAACAACCATTTTCAGCAAAAACACTACATCCTCTTGCATCAGCAGTAGCTGTGCATCCTCTTACATCTGCATTGGCACTACATCCTCCTACATCTGCACTAGCCTGAGAAGAAGCATTGGCCTACCCACTATTGTCTCGTATTACATTGGCCTCTACAGAAGCATTAGCCTGGCCTTTGAATCCTCCTTCAGTTACACTTGTGATTGCTTTAGCTTTAGCCTGAATATATATACTCATCGTCATTAAATTGGAACCCTAACACATAGATCTTACAATACATGGTCAATATTTCAGAATGCAGAGCTTCAATTATATTAGACAGCGAACCCTTACTTGAGCCTATTTCAACAACATCGACCCTTCCACCTACGTATTCCAAGGGCGGTCCAACTCAAAGTTTACCTCCAAAGAAAACAGTGACATAAACTTTGTTGTCAGCCATTGGACCTGCAAAGGAACAAAACAAATAGCACTTTTAATGTCAAATTATGTAGGTTTGTTCAAGTTCTGAATTGAAGATATTTTAAAAGGAGACTAACAATCAACATGGGAAAAACAAACTAGAAAAATCGCTGCATAACCGCAATGCAACTTCATGATCTAAAAACAAGATTGGTCTTAAAGGTCGCCTAGATTCTAATACCAAAAAAAAATCATATAAATATTAAGAAGAACTTACCTACCAAATCTCCACCTCAATGAGAAATAACATGAAAATTGGGGGACTATATTTCACCCTTTTACTATTGCCATCTCACTGACTTTAATAAAAGAATTTCGATTTAAGGAATTGCTCATTCTTGGACTCGCATATAGAGGTTGATTACTATGCAAACTTGGATGGATTTTGTGGAGTCTGATAGGAAAAAGAAAAGCAATAAGAAGCGCAGAGCTTTTACATGGCATAGTTGTAATTATTAAGCGCATAACTTTTACATGGCATACTTGTAATTTACATCATAACTATCTATACCCTAGACTCCTGCTATATATTGGGGCAATATCTTTTACTTTTGTAACGCTGAAGCTTGTACCGTCGATACAGATACTGATAGTGAAGATTGCCTAGTGCGGCACCGTGGTTTTTTCCCTTTCTGATTTAGAAGGGTTTTTTCACGTAAAAAATTTCTTGTCTTATTCTTCTTGTCTATTTTTTCTTTTCTTCAAAGATTTGTGCTCCTAACAACTGGTATCAAAGCCTGGTTTGGCGAGTTAGTGGGAGCGATGAATATGGACGAAGGGAAGGTGAAGATCTATCGGTTCGATGGTAAGGACTTTGGTTTCTGGAAAATGCAGATCGAGGATCTGCTGTATCAGAAGAACTTGCATCATCCTCTGTCGGGAGAGAAATCGGAATCGATGAAGCAAGAAAAGTGGGAATTGTTAGATAGACAAGCTTTGGGTGTGATTCGTCTCACATTAGCGTGGAACTTTGCTTTCAACATTGCTAACGGGAAGACAATGGTGGATCTGATGGGGGCCTTGTCCAATATGTTAGAGAAGCCTTCTGCATCAAACAAGGTATATTTGATGGGTCGTCTTTTCAATTTGAAGATGGATGAAGGTGCTTCTGTGACAGATCACATCAACGAATTCAACGTGATCACGACTCAGTTGAGTTCGGTGGAAATCAAATTTGCCGATGAGGTAAAAGCTTTAATTTTATTATCTTCTTTACCTAAAAGTTGGAGTGCAACTGTGACTGCAGTGGGCAGTTCGTCTAGTAATAAAAAGTTGGAGCTTCAAGCAATTCGAGATTTGATTCTTAGCGAGGATATTCGTAGAAGAGAGTCGGGTGAATCTTCAGGTGCTGCCTTAAATACCGAAGGTAGAGCGAGAAGCAATCAACGATGGCAGAACTAGAATCGTGGTAGATCGAAGTCTAAAGGGAGAAGCAAATCGAGACCTCGTGGTGAAATAACTTGTTGGAATTGCAAAAAGAAGGGTCATCTGAGACGAGATTGTAGAGCCCAAAAGAAGAAATTTCAGTATCGCGATCGAAATCAAGAAAACGAGAAATCAGTGAATGCAACTCTTGAAGAGACGGTTGATAATGATGCTTTAATTTTGAGCATTGAAAGTCCGATTGAGTCTTGGATTTTAGACTCAGGTGCGTCGTTTCACTTTACTTCGTGCAAAGAATTAATGCATAATTTTGTTGCTGAAAAATTTGGAAAGGTTTATCTTGCTGATGATGAACCTTTGAATATTATGTGAAAGGGTGATGTTTTTATTAAAACTACTAATGGATATCAATGGAAGTTGCATGATGTCAGATATGTTCTAAGACTTAAGAGAAATCTGATCTCTATAAGTCAATTAGACAGCACAGGATACAGAACTTTTTTGGGGGATAGCTCTTGGAAAATAGTTAAAGGTGCTTTGGTTGTAGCACGGGGAATAAAGTCAGGAACACTATACATGACTGAAAGCAATAGAGAAACCGCAGCTGTTGCTGAGTCGAAAGTGGATTCTAAATTGTGGCACTGTAGGCTTGGACACATGAGCGAAAAGGGGATGAAGTTGTTAGCATCTAAGGGAAAACTGCCTGATTTGAAGTTCATAGATATTGGTCTATGTGAAGATTGCATTATGGGTAAGCAGAAATGTGTTAGTTTTTTGAAGATTGGGAGAGAACCAAAGAAAGGAAAATTAGAGTTGGTGCATACAGATGTGTGGAGGCCAGCCCTTGTACATTTCCTTGGAGGCTCGCGTTATTATGTCACATTTATTCACGACTCCACCAGAAAGGTATGGGTTTATTTTTTGAAAAATAAATCTGACGTGTTTGCTACTTTTAAGAGATGGAAAGCTGAAGTAGAGAACGAGACTAGCTTGAAGATTAAATGTCTAAGGTCCAATAATGGTGGTGAGTATGATAGCAAGGAGTTCAAGCAATTTTGTGCAGAGAACGGAATCAGAATGACAAGAACTGTTCCCAATAGACCGCAGCAAAACGGAGTTTCTGAGAGGATGAATAGAAATTTGAATGAGCATACAAGAAGTATGAGGATGCATGCAGGATTACCCAAGATGTTTGGGCTGATGCAATTAACACATCAGCATATCTAATCAACAGAGGACCTTTAGTTCCACTTGATTTCAAGCTACCAGAAGAAGAATGGAGTGGAAAAAATGTGAATCTCTTGCATCTGAAAGTTTTTTGTTGTGTTTCATATGTCTACATAGATTCTGAAAATAGAGATAAGCTTGATGCAAAAGCTAATTTTTTTTTTCATTGGATATGGTTCTGATTATTTTGGCTATTGATTTTGGGATGAGCAAAATAGAAAAATAATCAGAATCGCTAATGTTACATTCAATGAAAACTTGTTGTACAAGGACAGAGCTGTGGTAGAATCTAGTGTGAAGAAGCAAACGGTGGAGACTAGAGAGATTGAATTGGAAGGAGTTTGTAAGAGTGTTATGGTTAGAAATCCTGAAACTGTTGCTGTAGACTCTAATGAAAAATCAGAACAAGAATAATGTACTCCTGAGCCCACTTTGAGAAGATCTAGTAGAACATCTAAACCTTCACACAGGTATTCTCAGTTATTGAATTATTTTCTTTTAACTGAAGCTGGCGAACCAGGAAATTTTTCCGAAGCACTGCAGGTTAAAGATTCTGTTAAGTGGGAGTTAGCAATGTAGGATGAGTTGGATTCACTCGAGAAGAAAAGAACTTGGGTGTTAACTCAATTACCATATGGGAAGAAGGCATTGCAGAACAAATGAGTGTACCGGGTCAAAGAAGAACCTGATGGCAGCAAGAGGTACAGTGCAAGGTTAGTAGTAAAAGGTTTTCGGCAAAAGGAAGGAATTGACTATATAGAGATTTTCTCTCCTGTTGTGAAATTGACTACTATTAGGCTAGTGTTGAGTATTGTTGCTACTAAGAATTTACATCTGGAGCAGTTAGATGTAAAGACTGCATTCCTCCATGGTAACTTAGAGGAGAATATATATATGGTACAACAAGAAGGTTTTCAGGTTTCTGGAAAAGAAAATTATGTTGCAAGCTGAAGAAAAGTCTATATGGCTTGAAACAGACTCCTAGACAGTGGTATAAGAAATTTGACACCTTTATGTGTGGTAACAGGTTCACCAGGAGTGAGATGGATCATTGTTGTTACTTCAAGAAATTTGATGACTGCTATATTATTTTTGTTGTTGTATGTGGATGATATGCTCATTACAGGATCTAGCATGAGGGAAATCAACATACTAAAACAGCAATTGTCAAAAGAGTTTGAGATGAAGGACTTGGGCGCAGCGAATCAAATTCTTGGGATGAGGATCATGCGGGATAGATCCAAGGGAATTCTAAAGTTATCTCAAGAAAAGTACATCGAGAAGGTGTTGGACAGATTCGAAGTTCAGAATGCAAAGCCCAAAAGTACTCCTTTAGGAAGTCACTTTAAGCTCTCGAAGAAGCAGTCGCCAAAGACAGACGAGGAGCGAGAATATATGGCTAAAGTGCCGTATACGTCAGCTGTTGGCAGTTTAATGTATGCAATGGTGTGTACCAGACCAGACATAGCTCACGCAATGGGAGTTGTGAGCAGATACATGGCTAATCCAGGAATAAAGCATTGGGAAGCTATAAAGTGGTTATTAAGATACCTGAGAGGCACTTCAGGTATGTCTTTATGTTTTGTGAAAAATAGTGTAACTTTACAAGGCTTTGTCGATGTAGATCTTGGTGGTGACTTAGATAATAGGAAGAGCACCTCGGGTTATGTTTTTACTTTAGGTGGCACTGCAATCAGTTGGTTGTGTAGACTTCAAACGTGTGTCTCTCTCAACCACTGAAGCAGAGTATATTGCTATATCTAAAGCTGGTAAGGAGATGATTTGGTTAAAAAAATTTCTGAAGGAGATAGGCAAGGAGCAAGATAGCAGTGTTCTTTTCAGTGACAGTCAGAGTGCTATTTGTCTTGCAAAGAATCCGATATTTCATTCAAGGACAAAGCACGTTGAGTTGAAGTATCGTCATATTCGTGAGCTGATAAAAGATGGGACATTGTCATTGAAGAAGATTCTTGATGCAAAAAATCCAACAGACATGTTAACAAAGGTTGTCACCATTGAGAACTGAGGCTATGCATTGCCTCAGTTGGCCTCCATGGATAGTGATGAGGGGGGTCGCCGCACTAGGACAATTTTGGTTACAAAGAGGATTGAAGACTATTAAAGATTGTTGCTGTTTGAAGATCAGCCTCCAAGTGGGAGATTGATGGATTTGTGGAGTTTGATAGGAAAAAGAAAAGCAATATTAAGCACAGAGCTTTTACATGGCATAGTTGTAATTATTAAGCGTATAGCTTTTACATGGCATGCATATAATTTACATCATAACTATGTATGCGCTAGACTCTTGTTATATATTGGGGCAATATCTTTTGCTTTTGTAACGCTGAAGCTTGTAAAGCCGATACTGATACTGATAGTGAAGATTGCCTAGTGCGGCACCGTGGCTTTTCCCTTTCTGATTTAGAAGGGTTTTTCCACGTAAAAAATTTGCTTGTCTTCTTCTTCTTCTCTATTTTTTCTTCTCTTCAAAGATTCGCGCTCCTAACAAACTTATGTGATGCTTTTGTCCTCGTGTTCTTTTTCTTTCTTTCTTTCTTTTTTCTTTACTTTCCCTTCCACATGCGTGGATTTATGACTGAAGTTTCTCAATGTTTTTTTTCTTTGTTATCTTAATGCTATCATGTTTACTTTCTAATTGTCCACTTCTTAATAGGGGCTTAATACGGGATATGTCATGACAAAACTGTACAATATTTACAATTTCTTTTTTAGCTCGCTTTAATGATATCTTGATTTTTCTAAATGACTACAAAAGTGAATACCGAGCTGTGTATACTCTACCTTATGACATGACAAACATTTCTGCCATATGAATAAGAGGGTTGCATGTTCTCTTTTCCATCACTCGAATAAAGCTATTTGCATTTACCCCGAAATTTATTCATCGCTTCAGTTTCAAAGTACCCAAAAGCAATTTTACACACGTGTGACACCTAGTAGAGTTATTTATAAAATTGAGGAGTGAAAGAGTTTACAATTTCTTACACGAATTAACAGGTTTATATTATTTGACAAATTTGAAAGTGACACGATTTGACACAAACTTCATATTCACAGGTTTATATCATAAATTAACAAGAGTATGGTGTTTTCTAATGACACAAGGGCAAACCTATTTATTACACGTGAACTTGAATCTTATTCTCCGGCAGACATAAGAGCGGAGGGGCGAGTAAGAAAACGTTCAAGGAAAATCAATGAAATGGTTTGATAAATGGGAGATTTATTATCGGAAGGGCTCTGGCTTGATTTCTTTAGTTAGAAGCTGACTTGCAAGCTTGTTTGAAAAAAAGATGCTAACATGGAAGCTCCAGAATGCTCAAAATTCACCTATGAATAACCTATTTTACCCAAACGTGAAGCTGGCTTGTTTATGGATAGTTAACAGTGCCGTAGGAGATTGTGGATCATGCAAAGATGTCTGATGCTTGTGCTGTTTCTACCCCATGCACCACCGAGGAACCATTGTCCATTCATCAAGGGGAGCCTTTACCTGATCCTCCACTTTACCGCAGCATTGTGGGTGCCCTCCAATACTTAACTCTAAGTCGGCCTGACATTGCATACTTAGTGAATACAGCTTGTCAATTTCTTCATGCTCCTACTACCGCACACTGGCAGGCTGTGAGACGCATTCTGCGGTATCTGGCAGATACTCCTCGTCATGGACTTATCTTCACTCACACTTCTTCTATGGCCCTTCATAAATTTTCTGATGCGGGGTGGGCTAGTGATCGTGATGATCGTTGCTCTGTTGACGGATATTGTGTTTTTCTCGGTTGTAATCTTATCTCTTGGTGTTCACGCAAACAACAAACTGTGGCACGCTGTAGTACTGAGGCTGAATACAAGTGCCTTGCTGACAAGACTGCTGAAGTTATGTGGATCGAGTATCTTCTTCGTGATCTCCATGCTCTACCGCCTCATCCACCCACGCTCTGGTGCGACAACCTTTTTACCATTTATCTTACGGCGAATCCGGTTTTTCACGCCCATACAAAACATGTGGAGATTGATTATCACTTCATTCGTGAGCGTCTTGCTCGCGGACAACTTTATGTTCAATTTATCTCCTCAGCTGATTAGCCTGCAGACGTTCTTACTAAAAGATTGTCGTCTACTCAGTTTCGTCTTTTACGATCCAAGCTGATGGTTTGTTCTGCACCATCAGCTTGCGGGGGATGTTAACCCAGAATCAAACGTTATCTCCAGCTCACACCAAAATCAAAGCACAATCAGAATATCCGCGTGATTAGCAATCTAAGATTGATTCAAATTATGGTTACCAATTCTGTTATCGATATTTATTTCTTGAGATTCTTTCTAAGTGTATATATATAGGAGTCATTATTCATTGTAACATAGTATTCAGAAATAAAAAATATACAATTTTCATATCTTCTTTACGCTCTATTTTTCTGCATCTCTTCTTCTATCTAACGCATTCTAAATGCTATATTCAGCTTAAACTTTTGGACTTTCTAATACTAACTATTGCATCATCGAAGGAAACACCAAAAAATAATCAAGTGGTTTTTAAAAGGATCCTGCTGCTAAAACTATGGTGGCTTGATGTAGTCTCAAATATACATTCTCCGTGATAGGGAATGTACTGACATATAGAATACAAAAATTAGTGCGATGTACACTTGTCCGTCCTTCCTTTCATTGCATCTACCCATCAAGAAAGAGATGGTAGTTTCCACTCCCTTCTTTTCCTTGTTTCCCCTCTTCATTAGGAAATATTTCTCTGCCTTTCTTGTTTGATGAAGATTCTCATGTAACTAGATTCCCAGACACCATTTTTAATCTCCTAAATGGGGTGCATTTAAGAATGACATAAAGGGCTGCACTCCATAGACCAACCTAGAAAATTAGTGGGAATAACACAACCCTGCCATACCAAGCAAAATCATTTGTACTTACCAATATGCACTTTCAGTACAGATGTTCTACCTATCTAGGGGGAAAAAGAGAAGGGACTCGAATCCAGAGCCATAAGTGCGACGTCTTGAAATTTCAAGGCTTATTAAATGAATGATATTGGACCTTTGGATTTTAGTGTGAACTGTCAGACGCAGTTTTGTTTGTCTTAGTAGAATTTGTGTGGCACTCGTAGTGTAGTTTATTTATGTTAGTTTAGTTTAATCGCGCCGCGATTCTTTCCCGTCGAATTCCTTCGCGCCCGCGCTCGATCCTGAACCAAATATCCAAAACCAGTCCCGATTTATCAATTTACCGTTCTGCCCTCAGATATTATACGTATAAGCCGAAAGCAATTAATACCGATTCGGGGGTTTGAAGTACCCCTAGGTGCGAGGCCGATCGTTCAGACGTGGGACGTGATGGATTCGGATATCCCGGATGGGGAGGTCGAGGACCCGAGTCCTAGTTCTAATGAGAAGGACCCCAATTCACCGCCAAGGTATCAAGGTTGACCCGGTGCCGGAAGTCAGCGAGCGGGTAGAGCTGTGGAGGAGCTCTTTTATTAGTCAGTTTTGCGTGTTAGTCAGTAGTAGTAATGTGTGTAGCGGTAGTAGATGGTCCCTGACCAACCCGGTATCTTTTTGAGGGTTTAGAGAAACAGCCCGAAGGTGGGTTTGTATAGTGGAACGTTTCTCTGTGGACTATATGTATATTAATAATAAGACTTGTTGTACTTCGCCTTGTTCCGTATCGCTATCCCTGTTTGTTTGAAATTGTCTGGGGTTGTTGTTGCTTCCGCATGTGCATAATTGCAAGATAAAATGAAATGGGTTGATGACATGCCTGAGATGTTATCCTTTGACCTGATGTTTGGAAGAATTGTCGCATGCCTGAGGGTCGGGTCGTGACAATAAGACTCTCAATGCATTTCATCGTCTTTTGTTTTTCTAAACAATTCTCAACCGGTATGAGCCTTTTTCGAACTGGAAAAATGAAATGGTTTAAACTTCTAGATTCTAAATTCTAGTTGAGCACACAAGATTGTCCCTCCTCTACCAGAATATGGGTTTAAGGACATATAAACTCCAGTGTTAGTTTAAAGACAACATGCGCTTAATGAAAAATTCATCGTGACAACCACAAAACATCTACCAATACCGGTAATAAGTTGGTAAACTAGAAAGATGTCAAATAAGTGAAAGAAATTGGTAATTTTACCGCAGGAGCTGCCTCCAATGCTCCTTCACCAGCTGAAAAGCTCACATGCTTCAGTCCATTTTCTTTTATGAACTTAGGACCCAGCTATAAAAACACCAAAAAGAAACTTAAACTTAAGCAGTTAATAAAGGGCAATCGCTCTGGCACCCCATAAGGAAATTTGCTATTGAAGGAGGACAGATGGCACAATAAACAATGACATTTAAGATCTGAAAATTCAAACATACGTAGGTGAAACCAGTAGGAAGCAACTCTGAGTGGTTTCTCTTCAGTCCATTGGGGCATTCGTGCTAGCTCCTTCACCGATTGGATCTTCTCAAAGATCCCATAGTTGGGAATCTAATAGAAGATCAAAAGAACATATCAACACTACAAATTTCCATAGCATTGAACCAATTGGAAAAACTTCTATCGGTATATCAAAATCGAGAGCATAAACTTTCTTACTGCGAGAGACAAACGGAAATCCCCATAATCAAGAGCTTCGTGAATAATAATAAGATCTTTGTTACCTTGAATATCAGGAGCATGAGCTCTTTTAGGGCATTCTACTATATCAAGTTAGTGTTGCGAAATCAACATTCTACAATGTCATGAAGTTGAAAAGCTTGATGAAAACACAAAAACATCACAAAAAGATCCGAAAAATCTCCGATATATGAAGTTGAAGCAATCAGGAAGTTTATGTCTATGTCCAGCATTCCTCACAAGGTGACGACTCAATCATCATTCTAGGATTTCAAGTCATAGTTTCCTATCCACACATCCGAACAAACACATAATAGATGAACACTTCAACCACCTAACCTATCTAAAGACTGCAGAGGTACATACCGAAACTGGACATCATCCAGTAATTCTGCTAATCCAAGCCATTTTTCTAAGTTGTTTACATGGAAAAGAGAAAACAACCCAAATAGATTCATAAAACAAGTGCATGTGATCCGCAACTACTTTTGCCATCCATTCAGGTAAGATCTGTGATCCAACTTCTCTGCTGCATATTTGACGCATAGGAAGTACCCTGTCATCTACTAACTACTAATCTGCACAATTGCAGGGGATCTATTTGCCAAGGCAATATTTCATCTTTCAAGGACAACATTCTGATTATAAACAAGCATGGGAAGGATGACATACTACTGAGGCTACAACTGAACTTTCAAACTCCCCTCACCTCTTTTTCACGTATCAAGGATGGCCTACACTTTCTAAAGACAACAGGAAAACTAGGATCTTTTGTCAAATGCTCACAGGGACTCTTTAAAGTTAAATTATTTAGACAACTATTCCCCAATGAATTTGTTCATAGTAGTTAATGTGTAATCAACACGCAGCATTTTCAATTTGCAGTGGGGTATCTGGTGTGACTTTAGTTTTAGCGTTTTGGCTGTAGCTGTTGCCCTTAGTATTTCAAGTTTAACTTTTGTTTGATACCAAACACACCTTGTCTTGAAAAGACTCTGAACATTAACATTTCAAATCAGAAACGAACTACTCATAATTATTCAAATCAGAAACGAATTATACCAAACAGAGCCATTGCAGAACAGAGCTCTAGGAAATGAGCAAATGAGAGTCCTTTGCATGTATTGATGTCCATACCTCGAATTCTCTTGTTATATAGTATCAAATGTCACTTAGAAAAGATGGACTCAGATTCTGAGTTACTCCGGGAATACTTGTTCTGCACATGAAAGCAATTAATGGTCAAGGTAGGCTTTACGCGTTCATTTGATTTCCTTCTAGTTCCATAAGTGTATGACATTATCCTAATGGCCACATGGAAGTGAGTTTTTCATCCTTTAATTAAGTGGACAAGAGGATCAGATAAGATAAACACACATGTGCAGATCATCCTTAAACGAGCATAAGCTATGTACTGGCAACAACGTAATTTAATTTTGTATACCAAAGTCCGTCCAAGATTTCGAATTAAAGCCATCGACTCGACTCAACCGAGCATCTTTTCCATTTTCCAAGCTGCATTGATTCAAAGAGCATTGACTCAACTCAGATTCTGAGTTACTCCGGTGGAGAATGTATGTCTAAGCATAAGTGGAATTGGAAAGGGAATACTTGCTCTGCACATGAAAGCAATTAATGGTCAAGGTAGGCTTTACGTGTTCATTCGATTTCCTTTGACGTCAAATTCTTCTTGATCAACATCCAGTTAGCAATCCATATATTTCCTCTACCCTCTTTTTTGTTGCTTGTGGCCGGTTATGAGCGGCATTTTCCATGTGAGCCTCAATCTTGCTACTAGATAGTCGATACATAGGGATAATGTTATAAGTGGTCCATATTCTTGTGTCGGCAATTATCCTGCTACTTTTGGGTTAATACCACGGCAAATCCCAAACTGTTACACATGTGACAAATTTACCTCAAATTATTTTTTTGACCACAAAAAACCCCAAATTGATACACTTGTGACAAATTTACCCCAAACTGGTACACTTGTGACAAATTTACCCTCCTTTAGTTTTCGTTAAATTTAACGCCAAATTGCTGAGTTGGATGACACGTGGCAGTTCACGGGTGTACCAGTTTGGGATTTTTACCCTCTGTTTGTCACAGATGTATCAATTTTAGATTTTTCGTGGTATTAACCCAATTTAACAAAGGGTAAATTTGTCACGGGTATAATAGTTTGGGGTTTTTTGTGGTAAAAAGAATAATTTAGGGTAAATTTGTCACAGATATACCAGTTTGGGGTTTTTGGTGGTCAAAAAATAGTTTGGGGTAAATTTGTCACGTGTGTACCAGTTTGGAATTTTTCGTGGTAAAAAAAATAGTTTGAGGTAAATTTGTCACGGGTGTACCAGTTTGGGGTTTTTCGCGGTATTAACCCGCTACGTTTTTTTGGTTCAAAATGTTAAAATATGTCTCGAGTTTGTGCCCCCGAATTTACCCGACCCGAATTGAAATACTCGACATGTGAAAGTTCAAAAACGAGTAATGCAGACTATGGATATTTGTTCTCTATTGGAGCGGCCAAGAATGCAAAGTCCAATTGGACTTTAGGTTGGATACAAGTGTTGGAAGCACACGGCAATTTCCTTGGCGAAGAAAAATGGGATACATCCACTTTGATTCCTAATTGAAGTCTGATCCAGGAAATTGAAAGAAAAAAAAAAGGAATCCTTCAATTTAGGCTTTGCTCACTAATACTGGTTGACCGAATTTGGACTTCTTTAAGCGGTGGGTGTATATACACACACACTTGCGGATTAGTAAAAAATAGAGACACGAAGAACGTGATCTGGAAGCGCCGTTCTTTGAGTGCTTGGCAGCAGGTGCGTTGACTTTTATTTGTGATACTACCTCAAAGGTTCAAGTGTCGAAGCCGATTAAATTCTTGTGGTAAGAATTTGTGTATAATTCTTTCGTGAAATTGAGAAATTATTTCGCGAGAAATTGCAAGGCTAAACACTGCGTGAGTTATTGGATGTATGGCCTATTTGGTTCGGCATTTGGAAGGGGCTATGGGGCTCTAAAGTCCCTTGGCCGAATACAAATAGCGTTTGGTTCGTTTTTTGCTCAATTTTGAAAAAATATAATTGCATTTCCAAAGGCCCCTAAAAGCCTTTAGCCCAAAGTAGCTCCGGAGTTACTTTGGAAAGTTGCATTTCTGGAATGCAACTACAATTTTTTATTTTTTTTAAATCTTTTTATTTTCTTCTTTATTTTCTTTTTTCTTTTTCTTTTCCTTTTTTCTTTTCTCCTTCTTCCTCCTTCCTCCGCCAACCGTGGACCTCAACGACGGCGGCCGCCTGACGATGGACCATGACAGGCGGGCCGACGAGCTTGAGGCTCGACGACGCAAGCCTCAACCTTAGCTCGTGGGCCTCTGACGAGGTTGGGGAGAGGCCGAGCTTGGCCTGTGGCCGATGACAGGCTAAGAAGAAATTAACGAAGGAAGAAGGAAAAAAAAAGAGAAAAAAATTAAAGAAAGTAATTAAAAAATAAAATAATGTTTATCCGTTATATTAAAAAATAATTAAAAAAAACCGAATTATTTACAATTGGTGTTTTTTACCAAACGACATTTACGTTAAAGTTGCTTTCCATTGTGTTTTTAAAATACACTTTACCAAACACTATTTGCATTATGAAAATCCCCTTTAGCCCAAAGTTATTTGCATTTTCACAAGGACATTTCCTCAAAGCTGAATCAAACAGGCCCGTAATTGGGGCTGGGAAACACTAAGACTGTTTGAGTGACTCGAGTGTGGTTTGTAATCTCTATTGGATCGCTTGTTCTATAGTGGAATTCATTGTTGCTCTCCCCGTGGACGTAGGTCTCTACGACTGAACCACGTACATCTGGTATTCGATTTATTTTATTGTTCTGTTTTTTATCGTTCAATCACTTGTTCCGTGCAACACAAAATGATCCATGTACATTTCAAAATGTCTACCATTGGCCATTCCCTTAACTTAGTTGTTGTAATGTCAAGTTGGACACCACAGCGCGTGTCGTGGTGAACACTCTTAAGCAGTACATGGATCATTATGGAAAAAGAAGTAAAGTAGAAGGTAAAATTTCGATTTTAAGAAAAAAAAGAAATCATCATCCAAGATAAAAATCAACATTTTTTTATCTATTCAACCACGGATAACTGAGTAGCATTTAGATGTGCATGCACATTGAGGTAGACAGTGTTTTCCCCTTCTAATTATCAGGATGTAAGGCATCATCAACTAAGGCAGCATCATCTAATCGTGCTTTACTTGTTAATTAAGGAGATTCCAAGTTGTTGTCAATCCCATTCTCTGCCTGCATTTTCAAATCTGTGTCTCGGCTTTTGGAGGAGGATATGGTTGGACTAGTTCTTTATTTTGGGGTAGACAGTGCTTTGGACTAGTTCATTATTTGTAATTTATACTTTGAAAATTGAACTGTTCTTTATTTTGGGGTAGCCAGTGTTTTTCCCCTCTAATTTTGGGGTAGACAGGATGTAAGGCATCATCAACTAAGGTAGCATCATCTAATCGTGCTTTACTTGTTAATTAAGGAGACTACAAGTTGTTGTCAATCCCATTCTCTGCCTGCATTTTCAAATCTCTTTATTTTGGGGTAGACAGTGCTTTGGACTAGTTATTTATTTGTAATTAATACTTTGAAAATTTATTGGCAGCTCCCGTGCCAAGAAAAATATAGCGGCTGTCCTACTGGACCTAAGACTCCTTGGACCTAAGTATGTCCTTAAACTACTTCGTCTGAACTTTGGGACGTTAAAATTCGAAAGTATTCCGTGGGATAAAGAAAAGAAAATTATTTTCTCTCAATTTAGGTGGTGGCGGTGGAGAAGGTAGACTCCATGTTATCTTCGGATTGCTACTATTGGGTAGGCTTATATAGTAGCGACCCGCGCCTGGAGTGAGTCATTGGAGTTTCGACTCCTGTTTTGCTGGCATGTGCTTCGTATAGTGCTAGTTAATCAGCTTGTTGGCAACGTACCCCTTGGTTAACTAGCACTGTATTTTCAAATCTCTTTATTTTGGGGTAGACAGAGCTTTGGACTAGTTATTTATTTGTAATTAATACTTTGAAAATTGAACTGTTCTTTATTTTGGGGTAGACAGAGTTTTGGACTTTCTTTGCTACGGGGAAACTCATACGAAGCTTCCAAGAAATTTCTCAGCGATGTGATGTCTAAAGGTGGGGAGACTAGTAAAATTAAGAAATACAAGGGAAGGGACGCACCTTCCTCCTTGCATTCCTGAGCCGGAGACTCTCTACTTGCCGAGCCAATTCCATATCTGAATCAAATTGCTATTCCTTGAATTTGATATGTAGTCTTCTTGTCCTCGAGGAATTAATCATTTGCACAAACGAAACGAAGGAATGAAGAGGAAGGGGAATTTGCACGTAAACGCTTTGGACATCCCGACAAATCGGATTTTCTATGTTCCTTCACAAAAAATATTTTGTTTTAAAGGATGTCCAAAGAACATTATTACTTTTTAACTTACGAGATTTGACAAAATCAATTATGACAATCGCAATATGCCGAGAGGAGTTGTGCAGGGAGTTCACATGGAAGATCAACTCATATCAAGTATTATTGTCTCTTCCAATAGTCGCTTCGTTTACTCCCAAGTCAAACGCAGATTGACCTCGAGCTGAACTGGGTTGTGACTGCGATTGTTTAGTCCCATTTGAGCTCCCATAAAATGCTGGTCAAGGACCGTGCAACACCAGCTGCTCCCAAATAGCCCGAGACCCAAATCAGAGCGACCCTCCCGACCCTGCATCAGAATCATCGATTCTCCGAGCCCAAGAGCCTCGATTTCTCCACGTGGGCGTCTGAGAATCTCTACAAGATTTTCACCGTCGGCCTCCTCATAGTCGCGGTAGCCGCAATTTTGTTCCTCCAGCACGGGGTGCAGAAAGATTGTTGGGTATTTGTTCGCAATCCAGCACGGGGCGAAGAAGATCTTCGATGCGGACGATCGAAGAAGGGAAAAGAAAAAAAGAGAAAAAATATTAATAAAAAATTCAAAAAATTATTTAGAAATTATTAAAAAATTCCACGTCAGCGCCGGCGATGCCGCGTAAGACAACCGGCGTCCACATCAGCTGTTTCAGGCCTAAATTGACCGGATGAATTGAATTGGTACTAATGCACCAAGTCTTGGCAATTTTGAAAGAGAAGAAGGAAAAAACACAGAAGATTTTTTGAAGAGAATGGAAGCTACGAGGAGTTAGCAAAACACAGAATTGATCGTGTGTTGATACCTGCCAAGTATTTGTTTGGAAAAAGGAATTGGCAGAAATTTGAAAAGTAAGCCCTCTCAATGTCTCTATGATGGTTGATTTCCCGTACAAAGTGCGTTCCTCCTCTCCAGCAGATGTATTACCCACGGATGTATTCATATTATTGGAGCTAAGCAAATATTTAAACTATTTCGTCTGAAGCTTATGCGGACCTCGGGAACCCTTAGACGTTAAATAAATAAAGGGTATTCCCTGCCATCAGGAAAGAAAAAGATATGATTGGCAATTGAAGTGCAGGGCGTGCGGGCATCGACATGTTAAAATAAAGAATGTATCTGTGGAGCCCGCCGTCCCTGTATATCAAATGGCCAGGCCACAGAGGTCCTGTAGGAAAGAAATATTCCCAGCAGATGTATTACCCACCAATGTATTCGCATTGTTAACAACACTTACTTGCCATTTAAAAGCTAAGTAGCACCCAATACTGACACGTGACATGACATGACATGACTTGCCGACACGCCATTTCTCAAAAATAAAGAATTCCAACACGTTTGGACATGTTATATATTAAACATATATTTTCATATATCATGTATATATAAAAGGGTTAATACCACGAAAAACCCCAAAATTTACCCCAAACTATTTTTTTGACCACGAAAAACCTCGAACTGGTACACCTGTGACAAATTTACCCCAAACTATTTTTTTGACCACCAAAAACCCTAAACTGGTACACTTGTGACAAATTTACCCTAAACTATTTTTTTTTACCATGAAAAATCCCGAACTGATACACTTGTGACAAATTTACCCTCCGTTAAATTGGATTAATATCACGAAAAATCCCAAACTGATACATCTGTGACAAACAAAGGGTAAAAATGCTAAACTAGTACACCCGTTAACTGCCACGTGTCATCAAACTCAGCAATTTTACGGTTAGATTTAATGAAAACTAACGGAGGGTAAATTTGTCACAGATGTACCAGTTTGGGGTAAATTTGTCATAAGTGTACCAGTTTGGGGTTTTTCGTGGTCAAAAAAATAGTTTGGGGTAAATTTGTCACAGGTGTACCAGTTTGGGGTTTTCCATGGTATTTACCCTATATAAAAATATCAGGGATGAGTTTCTTATTCTTTTTCTTCTTCTATTAGGGATTCACGATTAGACTTTTTTGGGCTGGCTGGGTATATTAATTTTAGAATGGCTGGATATATGACTTAAGTATATATATTTTTGATAAATTTACACTTTGACCCATAATTTATTGAAAATGCTTAAAATTGACTCCGTGCGTGTCGAAATGGCGTGTCGGAATGCTGGACTCGCGTGTCGCTAGAGTATCTGGAGCGCTGATCATGTATCGGTCACATGTCGGAGAGTCTTGGATAGTGTCGGACACGACACGACACTACACGAAGGCTCTCGAAGAGTGTCGGTGCTTCCTAGTTTGAAAGTATAGACCGACTTGTATAAATAATCTTAAACAAATTAAAAAGAATTGCAAGCACAGATGCATAGACCGTTAAACTGAAAATTTAGCGCCAGACTAAGGGCCACTGAATGCTGTTCTAGACTAATATTTACAATGAAAAAGAAAGAATGCGGAGCAATGTTGACTCTTGCTTGCAATAGGCAATTTTGCCGCTAATTCAGTTTAGCATACTACTTAAGTATTTTAAAGGGTTAATACCACGAAAAACCCCAAACTGGTACACCTGTGACAAATTTACCCCAAAATATTTTTTTGACCACAAAAAACCCCGAACTGGTACACCTGTGACAAATTTACCATGAACTATTTTTTTGACCACCAAAAACCCTAAACTGGTACACCTGTGACAAATTTACCCTAAACTAATTTTTTTGATCATGAAAAACCCCAAACTGATACACTTGTGACAAATTTACCCTCCGTTAAATTGGGTTAATATCACGAAAAATCTCAAACTGATACACCTGTGACAAACAGAGGGTAAAAACGCCAAACTAGTACACCCGTCAACTGCCACGTGTCATCAAACTTAGCAATTTTACGGTTAGATTTAATGAAAACTAACGGAGGGTAAATTTGTCACAGGTGTACCAGTTTGGGGTAAATTTGTCACAGGTGTACCGGTTTGGGGTTTTTCGTGGTCAAAAAAATAGTTTGGGGTAAATTTGTCACAGGTGTACCAGTTTGGGGTTTTCCATGGTATTAACCCAATTTTAAATAACATTAATTATGTGATCTCTTTGAACTTCTTACATTACTTGAAAGGACAATCCAGTCCATTCAAAGAAAAGAAATCCCAACGATAGAAATATGTAGAACCATCATCACTGGATACAATTGTTTACGAATAAATTTTTGGGATAAGTATACTTAAAGTCCTAAAACTTGTCACGAAAGCGCAATTGAGTCCTAAAACTTGCCAAATTGGTGCAATGGAGTCCTTCCATTAGCTCCGTCAATTTTGCTTAACGGAACACACTAATGTGGCTGATTTTAATCATTTCTTTCTCCCACATGGCAAAGAGTCTAATTAAAAAGAGGGCGATGTGCACTAGAGCTCTTAAAACTTGTTATAAAAGTGCAATTGAGTTCTAAAATTTTTAAAAAGTGCTATCAAGTTCTAAAACTTGTCAAATTGATAAAATCAAGTTCTTCCGTTAACTCTAACAAAAAAAAAAGTTCTTCCATTAACATCGTCAATTTAATTAAAGGAACATGTTGACGTGGCGTTTTTAAATTAATTTCTCTATCCTACATGACATTTATTATTATTATTTTTATTGAGATCGTGTTTTAATTATATTGAAAAATAAAATATAAAATTTCATTTTAAAAAATGAAACAACATAGACAAAAAGAAAAAGAGAAAGGCAAGGCTCGTTGGCAGAGGCACTAATTTGATAAGTTATAGGACTTGATCGTAATTTTTGAAAGTTTTTGAACTTAACTACATTTTCGTGACACATATCCGATTAAAAATGTCCGCTCCTTATGGATAATTTACTTTTCTGAAAACGACGTCTCTCTCTTCGCAGTCGAACGTCGTCTCCTTCCGTCCCCATCCTGAGCCCCAAACTCCAACTCGTCTCTGAAACATCTCTTTCTTCTTCCCAAATCGAAGTCCTCTGAACCCTAGACCCAAACTCAACGTCGTCTCTCTCCCTCTGAACGAAATTAACACTCGTCTCCCTTTGAACCCTAAGCCCAAAATCAAGTTCGACGATTTGGAATTCCCTCGTGATTTGGGTCCCCTCGCGAGTTGGAGTTCGACGCCCATCGTGATCTGGAGTTCCATCGTGATCTGGAATTAATAGAGTTCGAGTTTGATGCCCATCACGAGTTCGAGTTCTCTTCTTCGTCAATCGCGAGTTCGTGCGAAGATCCGTCCGGCGGGAGTCTCGGCGGCGGATCGAGCGGTGTTGACGATGGAGACGGCAACGGCGACCATCTCCAAGCCTCTCTCCTCGCGCAGGTATCGCTCTCTGCATTTGTGATGTTCCACCGTAGCTTTTTGAACTGTTCAATGCGGCCAGAATGTGTCTTTGAATGTGTGGTTTTTTTTATCTGTTTAACGCCACCGTATCTCACTCTCCTTCTTGCAGGTAACAATCGCATTGTTATCTCAGTTTGAGCTTTCCTACAACATATGGATATTGGCAATGTGTGAAATCATTTAAGAACTTTTGCAAAGTGCTTAAGATAAAATTCTTATAGTACTTCAGTAAGAAAGGCAGTAAGATCCTAGAGACAGTGGCTATATGGAATTCAATGGCTATGGTATAACTGTGAAACAAATACCAATATAACCATTTTAATTCATCTTGAAAATTGGTGATGTCCAATGTGAAGACATGAATGAACAAATGCTCTCTGTTGACTAAGTCATTTCAGCATGAATTTTCAGTTGATCAGAAAATGCTTTTCGTTGATTAAGTCATTTTCAGCAAACCAAACGGGTCAAAGTCCAGAAAACTAATTTTGAGAAAATGCTTTCCCTGAAACAAACGCACCTTGGACTTCCATATTGTTTGAATATCTTCAATTGATAATCCCCAATAAGTGGTTTCGTATCTCTGAAAAATTGTCTAGAAAGGACAGGCTAAAGTGTTTCATGCGGCATATCTCCGCGGAGGTTTGATGGAGCTGAGGTTGATCCCCCAGCAACTTAATGTACATTTTTTATTTGAGCATGTAAAAGGATGAGAGGACTTTGGGTCTTGAGAGAAGATATGCGAGGACGTTTTCCTATCTTTTGATGCATTTGGTTTCAATAAAGTATTTTGAAAACCATTCTGCCAATCGGTGAGAATGAGGAACTATTTTGGCTCTGAACTTCATCATTTGGGGAAAGGACAAAATGTCCATCTCAACATAGAAATCATATCGAATAAGTTGAAATTCGAATTTAAGTACCATATTTGACGGATAAGATTTCTTCGAATTTGGAGTGGTACTGAAGTTTGGCCACTGAAAACTGTCCACTATATATATATATATATATATATATATATATATATATATATATATATATATATATATATATATATATATATATATTTCAGTGGCCAAACTTTAGTACCACTCCAAATTCGAAGAAATCTTATATCCCTCCGAAAGTTTAAATTATGTAGGTCCCACGTAGGTATTACTATGAAAAAAAAATGATAACTAGATTAACACATATCTGCTAAGCATAAAAAGTTACGAAATTTTTTAAATAAGGGCTCGAAATGGAATCATTTTCTAAAGTAAGGGATGAAAGTGGATCTTGTCTTAAATAAGGGCATGAAGTGGCAAATCAGTCTCAAGCATAACAAAGAAAGAGGCAAAACAAGGAAGAAATTTCTTGAATCCTTTCTCCTTCTCATTCTGGTTCGGTTATGCAACAATCACGCCTCCGCCTTCTATTTGCATCCTCAGTAGATCTTAGACTTGACACCCAAATCTCACACTGACGAGCTCATAGGGAAAAGGCGACGGACCAGAGAGGAAGGTCTTGGTTCAATTTTACTCTAATTTTTTTTTTGTCTCATAAAATATCACTAACTTTAACTTGAGTCTTAAATTTGGCTCCGTTAACCCTCCGTCAAAAGCAATTTTGTGCTCGGCCTTTGATCTCTCGTTCTTGGGTTTGCGGTCGAAGAGCTCGCATTTGGGATGCTCGAATAGCTCGTGTTTGGGAGTTTTTCCATTTCTCGATTGTCAACAAGAAGATTAGGACGGAGGCTTAATGGTGGCAGATTTGTGACTCAAGTAAAAATTTGTGGTTTTTTACGAGACTGTAAAAACTTTAGGATAAAATTGGGACTAGACTGTAAAATTGGGAAAAGACCTAAAATTAGTAGCTTTTCATAGGACCAAATAGTTTAGGGTATAATTGGGATATGACCTAAAGTTGAGGGTCTTTTATGTGACAAAAAATATTTATTGTAGAATTGAGACATGACTTAAAGTCGAAGGTTTTTTTATGAGACAAAAGGTAGAATTAGGACATGAGCTAAAGTTAAAGGTTATTTAGAGTATTGGGCCTTGTTTAATCAGAAAGATGAAGATTATATATTTGAGATGGGTCTTCTCCTTAATGGAAGTGATGTTAGCTAAGCACAAGCTCCCTCCTTTTCACAGGACTAGAAGGTTTAGTGGGCTCTTTAGAGTTACAAATGGGTATCATGCCTGTGTAAGAGGTTGCATTGGGTTTTACTTATGATCTGGAAGGGGCTAAGAGGTTGGAACAAGAAATGATGCCAAACGACATGTCGAGAGGTGAAAATGCCAGGTCAACTTCAAATTCGTCAATGCGAAGAGATAGATTGAGAGGGCCATGGATGAACGGTCAAGTGTCCCATGAGGTTATGAATTGATATTGATTTCATTAAAAAAATTATTAATCAGAAGAGAATCTCTCTCACAAAATTTATTCCATATCACGGATTTATTGAGTCAAAACTCTCTAAAGTACTCGATCCCACTCCCTTATGAACCTTATCCAAATCTCTAAAATGTCGAAACAAACTAAGCAGATTGTCTAGAAGAGATTTGACTTAAACATTATAATGTCGGATACAAGTCTGAATTTCTAATGAGGCTCAATTTAATATGGATGTAAAAGCTGGACTCTGTTTTACTTATTTTAGCATTTAAGTGTGTAATTTATAGAATATTGACTGAGGTCAATGCTATGAGCTACAGGTTTTCATAATTGCAATATGATAAATGATAAATAGAATGAATTAATGAACTCAATCCCAAAATTCAGTGAATCAGATAGCAAATATACATGCAAAAGAGCCAATACTTTCATGAGCCTTACATCGAATTGTACAAGAAGATCCAAACTGAAAGAATTGATAGATGATAATTCACCACTGCTCCACCACCGCTGCCGCTCTCCTTTTCATCTCCATCGCCCTATCCACTGCATCCTCGGCCTCCTCACCAACTCACTACCACCTCTGCTGGCACCACCATCCATCTATGACATCGCTTCCACTGTCGCGATCATATCTAGTTGAGATCGAGTTCGCTATCACTAAAGCCTACCCTCACTCCACCAACCACCTTTAATCAAATAGAAAACATACTCTCAATGAAGTTTTAAATGGTGAATATTCAACTCCCCATGACATAGTGGTAATCCTAAAAACTGAAGATACTGCTAAGAAGAATGTCGGGGAAGACAGAACGAAAAAGAGATGGGATAAAGAAGTGGAATATGAACTTCAAGGGTTAAATATGTGGACAAGACAATTAATTTTACACCTCATTTGTGGAGTCCTCTAACGGAATCCTACTGGGTGCAATCCCTCAGCTCTCGTTCCGACGTGGACTGGAGAGGAGACTAATCCAATGCACGAATAAAATTACAAAATGCCCTTTGATAGTTGGTAAAGAAAAACAACGAAGCAGCAGCAACATAATATAACGAAAGCATTCAAGTTCCAGAAATCTATTAACAGGACACGAGAGCATTCTATACCATGCAATTTCTCTTGCGCTCTTTTCTTCTTCCATGTCTAAATCCTGTATATTTGCCCTTCTTTTTCCGAGCCTACAACATATCTTATAATCATCTCCAATAACATACCAAACATCCAAATCCTTCGATTGCTTTGATGAAGTAAAGATATAGCATGGCTTCTGTTGCCAACAACCTAGGAATAAGATCCAACATATCTTATGATGTTGAAGCTTTGTCTTTGACGCCACCCTCACGTCGCAGGCTGTTCTCTCTAATGTAAGTAGACTTGGCACCCTGAGAAGTAAGGGACAAATTTAACATATATCAAGACTGATAATATCTTGTTATTCAAGTGCACAATGTTTAAATGACACTCACTTGGAAAATTGTCCCGAGCTTTTTCAAAGCTTTAGCGCGAAGCTTGAGAACATTCTTGGAAGCATTAGGGTCTTTAAGAATCTGAAACAACAAAAAGAACAGTTAGACTATATTCACTTAAAACGACACTTGTTTGAGTCAGCTATTGTTATCCTCTGGAAAGTCGGTAAATTTCAAGTCTGGTTTTGGCAAACTACGCCCTAGAGAAAGCATGACATGCAATAACACACCTCATTCCACCATCACCATGCAAGCATTCTGTCTGAGTCAGAACCACAACTTTTAATATACATTCGCAACTGAAGACGTCTAGCTCTGTTCAAACATATAAAAAATATAGGAAGAAACAATTTGAAATTTCAGCAGTCACCGAGGTGCAGAGCATACTACTGTCTTTTTGTCCATTTATCGACTTCGGGTTCTTAACATTTAGTTGACTTCTTGAGCAATGCAAGATGAAGGTAAAAATGTCCCAGCTCTTCACTAATCATAAATCGTGATTAGCTAGCCAAGGATGGTGTCACAAGCTTATATTGTTTTGGAGCTACAAAAGATCTAGCACTCACTGCTTGGCAGATTTGCGATAAAGTTGACTCTATATTAGCCACATTAATTTCCCATAGCGAATGAAGCATGGCATCCTTCTTCTCTTCAATATCTTTTCGAACAATCTCTTCTTTGTTTTCTCCTCCTTTCAACTGTTTCAGGTCATCCTGTGTTTGAATCAAAGTAACAGCAGCTGCACATTCAAGCAGTCATGAGCCTGTTGACTATAGTAGAAGCTCTACAAGAAATAAAGGACCTTAAGGCCTCGATATCATATCAGCATGCATCATTTCCCAGGATTGAGAGAGAAAATACCGGCAGCTACCTTCCTTGCGATTTTATCTAGTGCCCCTTATCTCACACCCACTCTGCTATAAACGGGACCTTCATAAATAGCTTTCCAAGTTCTTTTGCAGCTTTTTGCTTGTAAACATAGCCGGTGGTATGAAGCATGGCTTCTCCAAAAGCTATGGATGACAATAGTTAATGTCATCAGTAAATAAAAAATAAAGTGAGCCTTCAATTGGGGCAAATCACTTCTCTCTCTCTCTCTCAATACATAAAGTGATCAGGTTTAGTGTCATTTGAAGGCTCGCTTTATTTTTTTATTTACTGATGACATTAACTGTTGTCATCCATAGCTTCGGAGAAGCCATACTTCATACCATCGGCTATGTTTACAAGCGAAAAGCTATAAAATAACTTGGAAAACTATTTATGAAGGTCCCTTTTCTAGCAGAGTGGGTGCAAGATAAGGGGCACCAGATAAAATCGCAAGTGAAGGTAGCTGCCGGTATTTTCGCTCTCAATCCTGGGAAATGATGCATGCTGATATGATGTCGGGGCCTTAAGGTCCTTTATTTCTTGTAGAGCTTCTGCTATAGTCAACAGGCTCATGACTGCTTGAATGTGCAGCTGCTGTTACTTTGATTCAAACACAGGACGACCTGAAACAGTTGAAAGGAGGAGAAAACAAAGAAGAGATTGTTCGAAAAGATATTGAAGAGAAGAAGGATGCCATGCTTCATTCGCTATGGAAATTAATGTGGCTAATATAGAGTCAACTTTATCGCAAATCTGCCAAGCAGTGAGTGCTAGATCTTTTGTAGCTCCAAAACAATATAAGCTTGTGACACCATCCTTGGCCAGCTAATCACGATTTATGATACGTGAAGAGCTGGAGCTTTTTTTACCTTCAATCTTGCATTGCTCAAGAAGTCAACTAAATGTTAAGAACCCGAAGTCGATATATGGACAAAAAGACAGTAGTATGCTCTGCACCTCGATGACTGCTGAAATTTCAAATTGTTTCTTCCTATATTTTTTATATGTTTGAACAAAGCTAGACGTCTTCAGTTGCGAATGTATATTAAAAGTTGTGGTTCTGACTCAGATAGAATGCTTGCATGGTGATGGTGGAATGAGGTGTGTTATTGCATGTCATGCTTTCTCTAGGGCGTAGTTTGCCAAAACCAGACTTGAAATTTACTGACTTTCCAGAGGACAACAATAGCTGACTCAAACAAGTGTCGTTTTAAGTAAATATAGTCTAGCTGTTCTTTTTGTTGTTTCAGGTTCTTAAAGACCCTAATGCTTCCAAGAATGTTCTCAAGCTTCGCGCTAAAGCTTTGAAAACGCTCGGGACAATTTTCCAAGTGAGTGTCATTTAAACATTGTGCACTTGAATAACAAGATATTATCAGTCTTGATATATGTTAAATTTGTCCCTTACTTCTCAGGGTGCCAAGTCTACTTACACTAGAGAGAACAGCCTACGACGTGAGGGTGGCATCAAAGACAAAGCTTCAACATCATAAGACATGTTGGATCTTATTCCTAGGTTGTTGGCAACAGAAGCCATGCTATATCTTTACTTCGTCAAAGCAATCGAAAGATTTGAACGTTTGGTATGTTATTGGAGATGATTATAAGATATGTTGTAGGCTCGGAAAAAGAAGGGCAAATATACAGGATTTAGACATGGAAGAAGAAAAGAGCGCAAGAGAAATTGCATGGTATGGAATGCTCTCGTGTCCTGTTAATAGATTTCTGCAACTTGAATGCTTTCGTTATATTATGTTGCTGCTGCTTCGCTGTTTTTCTTTACCAACTATCAAAGGGCATTTTGTAATTTTATTCGTGCATTAGATTAGTCTCCTCTCCAGTCCACGTCGGAACGAGAGCTGAGGGATTGCACCCAGTAGGATTCCGATAGAGGACTCCACAAATGAGGTGTAAAATTAATTGTCTTGTCCACATATTTAACCCTTGAAGTTCATATTCCACTTCTTTATCCCATCTCTTTTTCGTTCTGTCTTCCCCGACATTCCTCTACGCAACTGGAGATGGCTTCCGGGAATCATAAAAGACACGACCATGCTTAGGCAATAATTGAAAAGTCAGCTACCTAAGTGTACGTGTGAAAAATAAAATAAAAATAAGCTAGAGATTATAAATCTGAGGATTTGGTTACCTGTAGGACGGATATTTCACGACGTTCTTTCAATATCGAAGTTCTATTTTCTCTGAAGTGCTAAATTTATTCACGAACTAATTTCCCAAGCAGGCATCATTTTTGTTCCAAATTTTTAGACATTGCCAAAACACTCATTCAACATCGTTATTGATCACAAGGCCATTTTCTCTTTTGTGGTGTTGGATTTGTGTGTGAGAGAATGTCAACTCCAGATGCAAATAAAATGTCAACTCCAAATGCAACATAGAAATTTAATCTAAATATGTCCAAATGTGGCAACGACATAGAAAATTCAGATTCAATATGATTAAAAAAAAAACATGACACTGAAATGGCATGGCAAGAATGCACACATAATGAGAGAATGGCATGACAAATTCGAAATTCAATGAGAAGATAACAGACATGGAAAATACCAAATTCAAATATAATAGGTATGGCAATGAAATGAGGAGTTTCGAATTCAATCTAAATATGTCCACCAGCACAAAGGGGTTCGAGGACATGACACCCTATCTTCCAAGCTAAAATTTCTCTGAAAATGATGTTGTATTAATATCAAATCATACATAGAAAGCAGTGAATTATCTACTAGCATTGCATAATTACAGGAACATGACATGTGCTTTCGGAACTCACCGAGTATCCTTTCCAAATAGAGATATTTACCAGCAAAGCAGACTCATAATCAAAATAAAATCTCATCGAAGTAACTACCCATAATCAATTATGACAAGCTCAAAATCTCCTCTAGATTAAAAAAAAAAAAAAAAACCAACCTTTAGATTGTGGAATCCGTCACCAGCGCAAATTGAGATCTTACTGGGCGTATAACTCTCATCAAGCTTAAAATCCACGGAGAGAGCCACCATCTTCAACCAAATCAAGTCCCAAAGAGCACAATTTACACTTGTAACTTTCAAAAGCATCGCATGACCAATGACAAAGAGCAGAAAACCAGGAATTGATGAAGAATCAAACCTGGAGCTTCACTTTCTTCTGGAACTGAAGGTTCACCAAATGAGGCTGCGCATTGTCGGATCAGAGTCCTCCCAAGAAAACCACCATAAAAACAAACCTAACGATCAATTCTCGAATTTCTTCCTGAAACGGAGAACTTAGAGAGAGAGAGAGAGAGTGTGTGTGTGTACCGTCAGTAAGGGTCCAGGTTGTCGCCACGAAGGGAGGAGAGGGAAGCATCGGCGGGTCAGAGGGAGCACGCAAGAGAGAAGAGCCTGAATTGTTCTCAAACGCACAAGTGAACGAATTGGCTCTGGCATGGTGTTTTTAGATCTGAACGTAAGCTCTCAACATCACTGACTCTCTACTTAGCTTCATTTCCAAAAAGTTCTGTTTGGAATTTCGGGAGTTTGCAAAATTCATGAACGACGAATACTATGATTTAATGTCAAGCGAGCAATAAGGAGCAAACGGTTATAGGGAGAGAGAACCTCTGACTGATTCAGCTTGGAACCAACAGCGGAGATCGTCACCCGGGGAGAAAAAAGGACAGTGGTGAGACGGACTGGAGGTCCTAGGAGGGGGAGAGATTTTCCATGGCTGTGGAAGCTTGGAGACTGGCCCGCTTTTATGGAGTTACGATGCGGTTTCAGGGAGACGAAAGATGGAGGATTCTACAATTGAACTGAACGATTAGCAGAGAGAAAAGAGAGAGAGAGAGAGGGAATCGATCAACTGAACTGAACGATCCCTAAAGAATTGGTGCTCCAAGGATAATGTAGAATTATTTGGTTGTTCTAGATTTAGGAAATCGCATCTTGAATATTTTCTTTTTCAGAAATTTGTTATTATCGTGGAAAGCCCTGAACTTAGCCATGCACATCCTTAGTAATCGGTGGAACCAATCTTCCAGTTTGACTGTTCCTAGCGTCACAAAAGCCCCACTGTCTGGCTAGCCAGGCTCCAAACGAATTAATGATGTTTCGAAACTCAATCATAGTCCTTGTCGATTTATTGTGCATTAACTTTTGTCGAATTATTGTAATATGCAAATATCAATCCACTCCATTTGTAATCTATGTGACATGATAGACATTCTTAAACATTGAATATCTCCCATTTGTTAAATTGAAGCTGCACTTTGACTTTGCTCAGTATATTGATAAAGTAAATAATACTTTATTGGACGTAACTTATTTAAAGAATTGCTTTTAGTCTACGATATCGCTTAATATATGAGTTTTTTTTTGCAAAGAAAAAAAGAAAGAAAAGAAGTTGCCTAGCATTCGTGCGTTTGTAAACAAAAAAAAATTCTAGTCTTGGTGTAGTCCTCCGGGGTTTGACTTAAAAAAAGAAGCTTTATACCCCGAGAGAGAGAGAGTTTCGATCCACGAGGTTCTGAACGTTAGATTATACGTTATATTTGTAATTACAAATTGAGTCGGGTTGAAATTAAATTAAACTTATTTTATTTTTATTTTATTTTTTTCATTGGGGTGTGTGCATATGATGCACATGCATGCCCAAAGTGGACACATATTAATGTGCTCAAAATGCACACATGCTGATTGTGTACTCTCTTTTCAATAATAATAATAATAATAACAATAAACGAAGGGCACATGCACATGATCATCAATTGTTGCCGATACATGTATGGTTTGCCCGCGAGTTCTTTATCCTTTTGTGGGTACCGTGACCGAAATATTAAGAGCGCGGAGAATTGTCTTCTCGAGATTGCTGGCACAATTAAGATGGTGATTACCCGCAAATTCTTTCTTCCATTCAACATGCGATTGGTGGTGTGTTTGAACTAGAGTTCCGAAGTTTGTGAAGCCTGAACTAAAGAAAATATGAACCAAGTCGTTTACGAGAGGTAATCCGTTTAACCCTTTCTGTTCTAATGATTATTAAATTAAAACGCACGAACAACGCCTCTAGAGATATATGTATGGTTCAATTTTACTTTTTGCTTCCGCTGCGTTTATTATTATTATTTTACCTATAAATGTTCCGTAAACACCAACAGATTAATCTTTTTCATGTTATCTGGACTCCCTCGGAATCGGATCACCACTCTCTCCCTCGTCTCGGGCTGGAGCCAATTATGAAATCAAGGGTTGCGTAAGCACGATCATAAACTTTTTCTATACAGACAACAATATATAATACTCTGGAAGACATGTGTTGTTATCTTAATCTTCACACTAAAACTAAAATCGTACTAATTCTTTTAATAGTAGAGAAAAAAGAACGAGCTCAAGAAAGCCAATCAAAGGGGATATTCTTTTGGAAGTTTGGAACATCCTCATTCACTTATTCCAGCAAAATGCTCCTCTTTTTTTATTATTATCTCCATTAGGATAAATATAAAAAAAGCAGTCAGTGAAATATATAATCTTGCAAATTATGGGGAGTAGTGGAAATATCTTAAAATGTTTACGCAAATAATATATAATAGTGTTTCCACAATATGGAAATAATCCTTGCAAGAGGGGCGAGGCAGAGAGGGTTTAGAAAATTTCTCCATTCCTTTCTTTCATTAATTGAGGTCTTTAGTATGTTTATGAAAAAATGAGGTTTTAACTATTGCTAATAGCAACCTACCGGCAGGTGGCCTAGTTGGTAAGAACACTGTGACCTCTTGGTCACATGTTCGAACCATGGCGTTCGCGCCAGGGTTAAGTGGCGTTCGCGCTAATACCTGTGTCTTACCCGGGGCGCCGTGGTGGTGGGGTCCTGCGGCCTCCCCGAGAACTAGTCGTGCTTCACAGCTGGTTTGAGTGTAAGCTCGCCGGCCGCGCGGAACCTCGGTTATAAAAAAAAAAAAAAAACTATTGCTAATAGCAAATATAAGGTTTTAGAGCCGTTTATTTTCAGCATTAAAAATCGATTATTTTTTGTTCCTTTTTTTTTTAATGCAAGGTTTAAGTATATGGCTAGATGAAGGGTAGAGCTGTTTTTTTTTCCTTTGGAACTAGAAAATCAAAAAAAAAAAATTCCTACATGGAAAACTAAGAATTATTTATAAATTTTAATTTAGAAAACCATGCTACACAATTATATGCCAATTTATAGTTTTACGTTATATATTATATAAGATTGTATATATCATGCACTAAATTGAAATCAAATTGTACGAACTGCAAAACCTAAAAAATTAATAATAACTTGAAAGAAATGAATATAAAAAGTAAAGGTATGCCTAAAGAATGCACAAAAATCATTTCTTGTAATGAGGAGAAGGCGTTCCGAATAAGGCTATTTTATTCCGAGAACGTGGCAAAGCGAGCTGTGCTGATCCCGCAACCGGTCGAGCGAATCTTGGCTGTACGTTAGGTGGGCCAGCACTGCGCACGGCAGGGATTGACCCTACACCCTGGGCACCCCACGAGCGAGGGAGGGAGGGAGGGAGAGAGGGAGAGCGAGAGAGACTGAGGGCGAGAGAGGGAGACTTTTGTTCGCTGACGCTTCCGTTCTGCCTTGCTTTTAGCCCTTCTCGCTCGGCGAATTTCTCACGATCTTCGTCGTCATTTCTCGCTCGGTAGATAGAAGAAATGGCCGGTGACGTCGACGGAGAGGGATCGAGTGGTAGGAGGAAGAGCAGTAAGAGGAAATGCAAAGCGAAGCTTCTTGTTGGCGAGAAAGTGGACATCTAGGGAGAAACTGGTGTTGGAAACTATCAATGAAAACCTTGCAAATGCTTCAATTGATCTTATTCCCTTTTTTAGACTTTCCAAGATGGAGAAACTCAATGGAAGAAAGCTGCATGCTGTTGGAGTTACCTGAACTGTCTTCTAAAGTAAATCACAGTGGCATAGCGGCTTGGGATGACTCTCATGTTACAGTCCCTTTTTAGACTTTCCAAGATCGGTCCCCTGTCATGGACGCTCTGATAAGGCAACTGAGAAAGCCACAGATCTAAATGGAAGGAAATGTGAAACCTCTTGGCGGCTTGTTGGTCGTGACATGACTGCATAAGCCGAATGCTGTCCATATGCTAGTCCGAAGTATGCGTCTAATATAAGCAGGAATGATCGAAATTCTCTAAAGGCAGATGAACTAGAGCCCCTGTCATTTCTAGGCTGGAAAATTGAATTCTTGGGGGCAGTAACTGCCCCAGCTATAAGTATATCTCTCCCGATGGGAATTGGTCTTACTCACTTATAGAAGTCTGCCAAGATTCGATCAAAAAAACAAAAAAAAGTCTGCCAAGACTAAGGAAAGTCAACGGGAGAACTCATACTCGAATATCCTCAGGCAATAACAAGTGCTTGGTCGTTTCAGGGGATAATCTTCTCTTGCCTTTGACTTTTGACAGTTGCGACATCAGTACTGGTTGTGGTCCCAATCCTTCAAAAGCTGTGGCACCATTAAGTATTGGCATGCTTGATGTCAGATCAATATGTAGTCCTCGAGCTGTTGTGCCCGCTAACAAGCCTGGATCTGATCAGACTTGCTATACAGAACATAAGGCAACAAAGGTCTTAGCTGTAAGAAAGGAGCTAAAGGATATCGATGAGAGAGGAAAGACCAAAATGAGATGTGATTCATCCGGGAAACGGAGTCATGATTCACTTGTTTTGGCTCTTCCTTATCCTGGGCACAATGAATTGTCGGCAGCTGGTGGGGTTGAAAAAAAAAATGCTGGGGTGATAAGCGGCAAAGAAAGAAGAGGATGGATCGTTCCAATCGTAGAGAACCTCAGTTGATTGGAAGTCAAAGTGGCGATTGTTAGGTGGATTCAGCTGCAACAGAAAGTTGAGAGACACAAAGCATAAACCCACTGATACTGCCAGGTCGAGAAGTATGACATCCCGAGCTTTGGTCAAAGTGCGAGGTAGGGGAGCTGAATGTTGAAATCGCATTCGGAGATCAAGCCAAAGGATTCAGCAGGTTGTTCCCAGTCCGTCGTGCCATCATCCTCGGAATGTACTGTCTTGGTTGGCAGATAATGATAGAGTTCTGAGCAGGAGAAAAGTATATTACAGAAGGGGGAAGAACCACAGTACTTTGGCTGAAGGACGAGTAATTAGTGGAGGGATCAAGTGCAGTTGTTGCAAAAAGGTGTTCACTTTACGTGGATTTGCATATCATGCTGGCCGAAATAACCAAAGAGTAGCTTCCTGCATATTTTTGGAAGATGGCAGGTCGCTGTTGGACTGCCAGAAGCAGCTATTAAGTGATAGAAGAATGAGTAGATTCACAATCGAGCAACACGGTAAGACCAAAAGAAAATGGAAGAATGGCAAAAATGACTGCATATGGTCAGTCTGTCATTACGGAGGCGAGTTAATTTTGTGTTATCAGTGTCCCTCCTCATTCCATCAGATTTGCCTTGGCTTGAAGGTGGGTAATTTATTTGATTAATTTGAGAATAGTGAGGTTATATTTTCATCATGTTTTGCTCGTCCATTCTCTTTTGCTTATTCATAGTATTTGTGGCACTAAACTTTTTTATTTGCTGTCCTCAATAGGAAACCCCTCAAGGTGACTGGTTTTCCCCATCATGCTGTTGTGCTATTTGCAGCCAAAGAAAACTCAAAGAAGATGCTATGCAGTATGTGGATGATGAGAATGCTTTAACTTGCAACCAGTGTGAGCGTAAATTTGACCCTTAGATAAGGCCTGCTAGTTGAACACATGCATATAAATTTATAAGATCACACTTAAAAGTGCTTCTTATCTATGCATTTTGGTACTTCTGAACTCGCTGTTTGTTTCTTTGCAGATCATATAGGGTGCCTGAGGAAAAAAGGAGCAACTAAATTGGAAGCTCATTCCAAAAAGGACAGGCATTGCAGCAAGAACTGCAAAATGGTACTCTGAAATGCAGCACTTCCCTTCTGATCTCCATATCATACCTAAGCTAGTTAGTGCTGATAATTTCGATTTTATGACGACTTGAAAGTGCTATAATGCAATTATAGAAACTTTGAGCCCTTTGACTCTGAGTTGCCTGCAAATGGTAACATGCAAATGTTCGACTGATACTGGATAATTCCTAGTCTGCTACTCCAACCTGTTGTCCTTCTCCTCTTTCCATCCAATTATGGCCGTTTAATGTTTTCTTTTTCTGGTTTGAAGCGAAATGAAGTAAAGAGATGATCTTTATAAGCAGTAACATTTTCATGTTTAAAGCTCTGTTTATCTAGGTCCTAATAGTCTGTCTTTTTGTTGTATCTTTGTTTACAGTCAAACCTATTACTGTTCTTTTCCTAAATTGAGAATTACCTCTGTACATTAGATGTTTGAATGGCAAGCTTTTGTTTGTCTGGAATATCTATCATCTCTAAGTTGCAGTATAGAGTAAGCAATTTCTTAAAGGCTTTATGATTATAATTGTTGTCTACAGTTGCATATCTTCTGAATCAAACGCTCTTCATAATGATGTGAATGTGCAAAGTGGTTTCCAAAGGTAAAAGTCAGGTGTATATTTGGTATTTGCAAAAGTAGAGGTATGGAAGTGGTCATTGGGTGGAAGGCGTGGTAAGTTTTTGATACTTTCCCCCCTTTTTGAAATGATGAAAGCCAGCACTGTTTTAACTGCTTGATATTTCATACTTACATCAAGATGCCAAAAACATGTACAATTGCAGGATGGATTCTTAGCTATAGCATCTACTGAATATTGAATCACTTTTGTAAATCTTTCTTGGGCTTAATAAACTCTTGAGGAAGCCAATTCCAGTGGGCGTGGGGAATTTGACGTGGACCCTATCAAGGTCTATTGATACTGGTTACTTTGATGTTGGTAATCGTCATATCAAGTCTGTGATAGAAACTAACTGCAAGCTGAATGTTGCCGTTGTTGTGATGCACGAGTGTTTCGAGCCTGTAAAGGAGCCTTATGCCAGGAGGGATCTCATTGGGGAAAATTATCTTTAGTAGAGGGTGGGAAATTTTGATTTTCATCAAATTTCAATAGTTCTGCTTGTGTTCATATGCTATAGTGTTACCATTTTCACTGTAGTTTGATTATTCACTCTTTGGTGCTATCATTTTGTTAAGATACTGCACATTCTTTCTAGCATAAGCAAGAAATAATTTACTATCATCTCATAAAGAAACTAAGAAACAAGTCCCGTTTCTTGAGTTGCCGCTTCAATCCATCCCTACGAATAAGACCTGTTAAAGGAGGGCAACTGATGTCTAGTTTTAAGGTTTCAATCTCAAATATCCATTAAATACCCTCATTTGCTAGAAACATGGCCATGTTGCATGTGATTGTAATCGCATGCATAAACAGCTTAGCAGTTTTCTAGCACTTACTGGTGGCAAAAGTTTCTGAGAGGATACCCACTGGCAGGTGGCCTAGTTGGTAAGAACACTGTGACCTCTTGGTCACATGTTCGAACCGTGGCATTCGCGCAAGGGCTAGGTGGCGTTCGCGCTAACACCTGTGTCTTACTCGGGGCGCCGTGGTGGTGGGGTCCTGCGGCCTCCCCGAGGACTAGTCGTGCTTCACAGCTGGTTCGAGCGTAAGCTCGCCGGCCACGCGGAACCTTGGTTATCAAAAAAAAAAAAGAAGTTTCTAAGAGGATCTTTACCCAAAAAAAAAAAAAAAATCTGAGAGGATTGGCATTTGTTGTATCTTCTTCAGTACTGGTGAAAGGTTCTTTCCTGAGTGAGTGAGTGTGGCTATTCCAAATTGCTCGTTTGCCTTGATGCCTTCTTGTATCTGCATGCAAAAGTTAAATCTAGGAAATTTTTCACTATGTGAACTGCACCCTGATGCCGAAGTCTTTGATGGCGTGAATGTTCTTGAAGGTGCTTTTCACAAGCTATTTTCTTTGATCATAGGATAAGGAGACTCAAACCTAGATGAACTTTCTTCCACTTTTCTGTTTCATAATGTTGTGTATCACTAATTGCCTTTCTTTGGAATGTGGATATACTTGCAAATGTAACTCTGCTTGCCCAATCGAACAGAAAAAAAGAGAAAAAGAAATGGAGAGAGACAAAATTGAGAACTTAACACAGGACTTTAGCACTCATGAATGACCAATACCTCATGCACGGCGCTGTTACTTCGCATTCAAGTGAAAATTGTTCTTATGTTTTATGTACAATACCAAGCAATGTTGCTTAATGACCCCATTCTCTTGTGACCTTGCAGATCAGAGCTTAAACGTCTGAATTTCAGAGGATTCTATACGGTATTATTGGAGAAAAATGATGAGTTGATCTCAGTGGCTTGTGTCAGGTAATGAGATAGAAATATAGGCTTTACACAGGCGTTTTGCTTTACATGGTATTAAGAACTTCTCGAGTTTTCATTTCATATTTTGCTGTTAGTTCACCCTGTTTTTACTAGTGTATCTTGACTTCTAGAACTTAATTTTTCTATGCTCAAGGGTGCTTGGGGACAAGGTTGCGGAAGTACCCCTAGGGTTGGCAGGCTAGTGAGCTTGCCTCCACAGTTGATCCTAATAACTCTGCTCAAAAACACTTTGTTCGGACTTTTCTATTCGGAGACCTAAGTAGACACTAAAAGCTCTAAAAAGTAGGTTCTAGTTGTACAGGTTTGAGGAGTTAAACCTGGTTTACACTAGGAGAGTAAAATCATGCAACAAACCTAGGCAAGAAAATTATTTCGATAGAATCTGCATTCTTCAACGTGTAAGTGGACATTGTTTAATTTGAGATGTATGGAAAGTATCTATATCCCAGTTCACATTAATCAGGAGACTATATAGCTAGGAGTTGGAAAAACTTAGGGCCTGCTTATAACCAATTTAATGAGATTAGGTTTGTTTGATAACTCTAATTAGCATTGACCTAAAAGATTCAATTATAGAACGAAGAGGACTGAACTAGAAGCTAGAATTATGGAGGGAAACTCTGAAATTCAAGGCTTTAGCACTCATCTGATTTGATAGCCATCCTTTTAAGGCCGTGACCTAAGTCGTTATGTCATGCCTAAAGCTAGGAACTGCCCTCATAGCTGTTATTGGAAGATATGGAATATCTCTCTTTCCCCCCCCCCCCCCCCCCCCCCCCCCCCCCATGTAAATCTTCTGTCCTTTTTCCTAGGTAAAAAGTCATAATGCTGCTTCTTTCAGATTTCATTGATTCTAAGAATTTCACTGTCGGGAAGGTCCTGTTGAAATTGAAGTTCAGTTAAGTTATGTGGGTTTCATTAAATTGGTAAGAAGGCTGAAATTGAAGTTATTCTTTCCTTTCTCTTTTTTGCAAAGGACATGCATTGATGGGCGCAATAATCGCTGATGAGACTGAATTTGTGGGAGATAGAGCGACTTGTTGTCCCATCAAAGGAAGTGAGTTAATGGGCGCCATAATCGCTGATACAACCACATCGGCAGAAAGATGGAACAATATGATGTCACAATAAAATAAAATAAAATAAAATAACGTGCATGAACGGAAGCGATGAGACTGTCGGCGAACCGAAATTGATTAGGTGACTCGGAATGTACATTCTTAATGATGATACATACCTATAGGGGGCTAGCATTGAGTCCCCCAGATACGGAAAAAGATGCCAATGTCATAAGATTTGGGGCCATGCATGGGTCACTTACTTGGTTAGTGACACGTCAGCGAATTCGAATCGGGATGGTCTTAAATGAAGCTGTCACGTTTGAGGTATTGCCAACACAGGTCCAATTGATAATGTTGAAGTCTTATAAATATTATGACCAAGTGTTAGCATGGGCGATATAAAGCAATGACAGCGGAATACGCAAGCGAAGGTACTACATATAATACCAAACCACTCGAAATTGCTTAGTTTCGTGGAATCCTGTCGCGCCAAAGTGTTTCCTGATTATGTGACCGAAATTACTTAAGTCCATCTCTGGCTTTACCATCGCGTCCACAAGTTCATACAGGTCAGGGCAAGTGTTGTCAACTCTGATGGACAAGCGATGGCATGAAGCCATAAGTCGTTCCACCAATTTCTGTTGGTTGATAAAAGCTTGCAACGTGGTATGGTCATCAGCTCGAAAATCTTCCAGGACGCGCCGGGCATGAAGGAGTTCCTCATATTTGTGCCAATGATCATCTAGAACCGGTTCATAGGATTTGTACTTTTTCCTCAGGATCTTGAAATCTGCTAAGTTGCGGTCAAAAGAAGAAGAAAATTCTTTGAAAACATGCGCGAATGCGGCACATGTATGCTGCTGACGAGGAAGATCGGACAAACAGGCCAGCAGGGTTTTGATCTCCTCTTCCGCACCTAGATCAGACCAAATTCGATCATATTCACGATCAAGCAGTTGATGAAGTCTAGCCCTCCTAGCAATGAAGCTTCCGTAAAATTTGACGGTGAACAAATCAGATTGGAATTGTCCCCAGGAGCACGAGCGATTGATGGTGATTCTGCAGTAGAATACCGAGGAGATTCCGGAGCTATGGAAAACAGCAGAGCTTGAGATGAAGAGAAAATCGACAGGTTTTGGGCCAAACAGAAGGGTAGGGTTTAACGCCAAAAAAGAAGAAGGTATGTGAAAATCAAATCCTTCGGCGCATCAAAACTTTCTTGGATAGGCAGCGTGAGAAGGTGTTACCAGGATAGAGATGGTTGCGAAGAATGTGCAGAGAAGTTGAAGAAAAATCAGATATTCGTCCATAAATCTTGGCCCCACTAAAATATTCCAATTTCTTTAATTACATATGTCACGCCCCGAGCCCCGGGCGCCCGAATGTCCCTTCATTTCGTCAGGTCAAAGGATAACATCCCAGGCATGTCATCGACCCATTTCTTTTTATCTTTCATTTACGCACATGAGGAAGTGATATCAAACCTTAGACAAGAAATCAATAGGGATAGATAAGTAGGAGATATAACAACATTTTATTTATAAACATGATTAGTCCACTATGGAACATCTACTATACAAGTCCATCTTTGGAACGATCCCTAAGACCCACAAAAAGATACCGGGTCGGGTCAGGGACGTACTACTGCCGATACACACTACTACTACTACCAGCTATCAAACAAGGCGGCTTCCAAAAAGCTCCTCCACAGCCTAACTCGCACCTTGGGCCTAACGTGGCGCACTGCCATTACGAGAACCTGAAAGGCGATCAGCCAAAGCATATGAGATATGAATCTCAAAGAGTCAACGCCTAAGTCCGATTATGACGTTGATTCACACAAGCAGTCAAACACATCGGGCAACTAAGGCCAATAGCCAACGGACAATCACATGCAACTTACCTTGCCTTCTGCCACACAACGGATATCTCATGGCATTCAAACACAACATATCAAGATAAACAACTAGAACACACGATAACAACTCAGGCATCCTGGCACTCAGGCACTATGCAACAAGCGTGTTCCAGTTATTAGCAGCCAAGAGATACCCCACTCTCGCCGTAGCACAGCCTCATTGCTAGTACTCTTTCGGATTAATCGGGCATCGTCCTACTACGTTACAGCGACGGCATCCGATAGCTCACTCAAATTCCCTAAGGTGAGCATACCAGGAATAATTCCAAGAGGGACTACGAACCAACACAAGTTGTGACCGGCATCTAATCAATAATGGTAATCCGGACAGTACATCACCGGCACACAGACTTATTAGGCAACGACTCATGCCAACAAGGGTATCGCCTATGTCCCTAGTTACGTTAGGGTGATACAATTAAATCCATCGTGTGACCACACATTCACCACAGGCAATCAAGCCAATTCTTAATCCCAATTTAGTCCAATGCAGACACATTCACATCATGATCAAAACCCGGCCTACGGCCATTTTCATGTTCAAAACCACAATTGGTCACACAAATATTCAATTTCAGATAGACATTGCATCTCGACACTAGTGTGATCGTTCAGCAATTAAGCGCAATCAACACTCAGTTCGATCCACAATCAAACTCCAATAATTGCCAGGCACCATAAAACAGACAATTAACCATGGTAACTATTCCACCTAACCATGATTAATCCAATTAGCCACAGTAATTAATTAATCTACCACCGTAAATAGTTAACCTAACCACAGTAACTATTCTAACCATGGTAACTATCTAATTTTACTGTGGTAACTAACTAATTAACTATGGTAACTATCTAATTAACTACTAAGTGTAATTAACGGCCTAATCAGGTGTTAAGGGTTAACTCACTTTAGCACGGGTGGCGGCGACCGGCAGCAGCGGCGGCGGCGGCGGCAATGAAATTTTCTGGCGACGGTCCCACGGACTCGTCTCGACGACCCGGACGCAACCACGGCGACGGTTTACGACGAAGACGCTCGGAAGACGGCGAACGGGCAAGGATAGCGGCTATCCAAGCGGCGCGACAACGACGGAACGACAGGAAAAGGGTGGCGGAGGGCTCGGCGAGGCGGCGCGGCTACACCTGCGGCACAGCAGGGCTTCGGCGGCTCTGCAAGACGGCAGCAGCGGTTGAACAGAGGCGAAATAGCGGCTAGGCAGGGGCGGCAGGGGCTGGTTGGCGCGACACACGGCGGTTCGGCGAGCGGCTCGGTGGTGGTCGGCGGTGGCGGCAAAGGAGAGGGAGAAATGGAGGAAGATGGTGATGAAGATGATGAACGTGAGGGAGAGGGGTGGCTACCGTGGGGTTCAAGAGAGGAGAGAGAGAGTGAGAAGAGAGAGAGAGAATGAGGAGAGAGAAAGTATCATAAGGGTAATTTGGTAATTTTACAAAAAGTCAAAAGGTGAATAGTGATTAAGATATTTTGACTTGCATTTATGAGGTGGGGCCCACGGGTCAACCGGTATTAATTATTTCTAACATATATGAATAATATCTGAGGGTATTTCGGTAAATTGATAAATCAGGACTGATTTAGGATATTTTGGTTCAGGGTTAAGCTTAGGCGCGAAGGAAAAATGGCGATAAATTCTTCGCCACGACGAAACTAAAGAACTACAATTATCTACACTTCAGTCGATGATCAAAGCCTCCTAGATCGAACAATTCCGCGTATGATAAATGTCACTCAATTCCAAGGGTCCCAATATTATTCATTTAATAGGCTTTGAAATTTCAGGACGTCACAACATATCAAAGTAAAAGAATTATTTTAGAAAATTTTAGCAAAAAAGTCTTCCAAAATTAAGAGCTATGTTTTGCAACAATTTTGATTCCAATAGTAAAATACGATAAATTATGAGTAAATTTCCAAACTTGAGAATTATTGCTTTTGTGTAGATGGTTGAGAAATGATCGTCTGGCATAGATGGAATGTTTGAACTTTACTACTAGGTCTATCTCCAATGAGGTAATAGTAAGTCGTCGTTATTTCTCTTTTATTTATTTCACGCTACATTCCCATGTAAAATTATTCTACTCTAAATTGGTATAATATCACCAAGCTATTCTCTTCGAGCGTTCAAATTTGAAAGATTGATTGATATCTTGTATGTAGAATAGAGCTATAATTTTTTAGATGACACAAATCAAATAAGCATATGTTCCCTCATAGCTTTCTTTTTCCATTCCTCTGTGTAAATAACTCTATATTGATTCACAATCAATAACATTTTCACCATCTAGACTAAGGATGAGCCAACGAGCACCATGCATTAATGGGTGGTGAGGTCCCATTTTGACTATCATGAGGTCTTTTTCTTGTAGTTGTTGCATTCATAGGTTATTTCTCGATTCATTCTTTCATAAATTGCTGAAAATGAAAAGAAGTTCATTAAAATTCAAGTTCTAATAAAAAAAATCAAATAATTTAAATTCCTTATTAGCGAGTTTTTGATTCCCGAATATTTAGCTGACTGATTAATTCTTTATAACGTATTCCGTTTTAAGGTCATTGGCATTTTCCCAGGATTTTATGTAGACTTTTCTTAGATAAATAATCTTTTTCGTGCAATTCCAAATAGGAAGTAAGTCTTCGAATCTCATTGGTGAAACGAAATAATTGAAAATCAACGGACTTTATCTGCACTATTTTTCTTCTTCTTGAGATGATAGAATACAAGAATACAGAGAAGAATCAGCGCAACAAACTCCGCAACCAAACGACCTGAATCGAAACGAAACAAAACTGCCCTTATCCCTTTGTTTGCCGTGGTTTGACTTTAACTTTTTTTTTCCATGGAAGTCCAAAACGATTAGAGATTAGGTAATGTTTGGATGGAAGAAGGAGAAGAATAAAAGAAGAAAGTAACATGGATTCTGCAGAGGAGAACTCAGAGAGGACCAAGGTTTGAAAAAAGGGCGTGTCCCCACTTTCGTTGGAGGGCCCACCTTGAGAGTATTATTGCAAATATTTTCACTCCAATAAAATGAAAGTAGATTAAGGTTTGGCTAAGTTCGTGATAAGTGAGATTAAATTGATTAATCACAATTCGGCCGATTCTTAGCTTTTTGAATTGGGAATAGAAATGGTGGATCCTAGGACAGGCCTGGAGGACCGGCCTACCTTCTTTTTTCTGTTTTTATTTTATTTTATTGATTTGATTGATCTAAGACCTTCGGAGATAAAGAAAGCTCGGGATCCATACGCAAATAGAGGTGCGAAAAGAACCTAAACAAGCCTGAGGCAAGAGATTTAAAGAGAGAGAGAGAGGGGGTTAAGAAAAGGTTAAGGCTCCATTTTTTTTCACAGAAAACAACTTCAATTTTTTCTTTTTTTGAATTTTCCGTTATTTGATTCACAAAAAATAAACTGGTCAAGCGAGGTCGAACCTCGCCCGGCAAGGCTCGACCTCGCTCTAGGCTAAAAAAATTATTGAAAAATCCAAAATAGTTTTTTTGTACAAAAACTGTCTAAGTTAGCGACGGACGTGCCACGTAGGACGATCGAGTTCATACAGCAATTTCCGACCAAATGACAATACAGAAAAGCAAACGAGATTTTCCTTACCAAACAACGCAATATATTTTTCATTTTATTTTCATATTTCAGACAAACATTAAAAAAAAATATATCCCACAAAATAAAGCACAATTATTAGGGTGTCGATAATTTATTTCGCAAAAAACATGACATTTAGTGGGAGCCTTACGATGGTAGCTTTTCGAAACCATTCTCGCTAAATGCGTGATCCATGTGTCTTTACTGGCCCCCACTATGGATGGTTTTCTCTTCTTCTTTTTTCCCTTCTCACCATTTCCCTAACCTCCTCTCATTCACTCTATCTGCCCGTATTGTACTTCTCGAAATTATGCCTAAACACAATGACTTACAAAAAGTTTACATACTCATCCATAGATCTTGGCCCCATCGATTTTTTTTTTTTTTAGTTTCTTTACATTCCAAAGTTCAAAGAATGATTTTAGAATCTTTAAGCAGAAAAACCTACCAAATTTAATTGCTATGTCTTGCAACAATAATGCTTCCAATTGTGAAATACGATAAATGATGAGCAGTCATTTGCAAACTTGAGAAATAATGCTTAGGTATGGATATGGTTGAGAAACAATTCTTTGGTATAGATGGAATGATTGGACTTTACTATTAAAGCTCCGTTCGTTTCGCGAAAAATAAATTGTTTTCGGAAAATATCTTGCAATAGGTCATTTTTCAGGGAAATAACACTATATTCTAGTGTCCGGCTAAAACTTGAAAATGAACTGGAAAATATTTTCGTTATTCATTTCGAAAAATCGGATTCAATTTTCCTCCATGCCATAATTTTAATAATTTTATATTTTAACTTATTTTTATATCTATTTTTTAATTTTAAATTTTTTTTTTAATTTTTATTTTTTTCTTTACATTTTTTTTTCTTTTACCTTCTTCTTCAACTAGTCGCCAGCCACGGCGATGGCCAGTGAGGTCGAGCTCGCCGGCCTCGGGTAGCTCACCTCACCAGATTTGGCAAGGCCGAGCTCACTGGCCTCGGGGGAGCTCACCTCGCTAGAGTAGGCAGGGTCGGCCTTGCCGGCCTTGGGCAACTGGCTGTGGCCGATGACCAACAGAGGAAGAAAAAAGAAAAGTAGAAAAAGAAAAGAAAAAAGAAAAAAATATATTAGAATAAATATTAAAATATTAAAGTTTAGCATATTAAAAAATGCGAAATAATTTTTTAACATAGTTAAAAAAAAATAATGTGAAGGAGTGGAGGGAAGAAAGATGAGGGAAAATGCTTTTCTCTTTTTGAAAAGACAAAAACTTTTTCTCCACTTTTGAATGTGTTTTTTTCGCCGGTGCTGACTAGGATTCCACATCAGATTTTTCCGATCATCAATGGCCGGATGGACTGAATTGGCACAATTGCAAAATTTCTGATCATCAATGATTCTTCGAAATTTTTTTTTTTTAACTTGAAACGTCCAAAAGTTTCACAACATATAAATATTGACAAGTAAAATTAAGTATGTTTATTTCATAATTTTTTGGAAATATGAATCTTTACACGGGCCTTAGCCTCGCATGAAAAGTTCTTATTAATATTTTTCATAAAAAAGCATACCATTGAAAGGAATGTAATCCACAGCAATTACTTTTGATCAATTCCAAAAGAAAAATTATTTTGATGAACAAAAATCAAAAGATTTTAAACAATTCAAATCACTAATGAAATGTTCAAAAGGAGTAAAGTGCAATTTCAACATATCCTAAATTCAACGGGAGATAGAACATTCAAGTCGAGGCCATTTGCTAGGAACATGAATAATTGAAATATCTAATCTTCCCCTTGAATTTAAAAAACATGAAAGACTTTCTCCAATTGCCATGGATTACAAAAAAAATAAAATGCTAATCATGCGAATGTGATGAAAATGTATATGCCTATTCAATTTCATATTTTCTTTTGGTGAAATAAAGATTGGATTTTCTTACATGACCAAAAGGTCGTATACATATTCCGATTAGGATTTTTTCAAGAGGAATTACACAATTGAAAAGGAAACATTTGGGTGATTAAATGAAATGCCCCCTCACATTCTAATGATGTTTTCAAAATATATAAAAAGTTCGAATGAAGTGAATACAATCAAGATAGATCCCTATACAATCAAATCTAGGGGATGAGATAATGAGGACCCCGAAGGGGAATCATGTACATGGATTCTAATCAAAGAAAGAAAGAAAAATCGAAGGAATATGAACCGATTCTAAATAATGCCCCAAGTCTAATCCTCAAGAAACGGCTACGAGACCATGTACGCGTCGGCCATTCTATGTTGGCATCGTCTTCATCACCCAATAAGTGTCAAGGAACGGCAACATCCAAGGGCTATTTAGACTCGTGGATACCATCTTACACTATCCTAAAAAAAAGAGGTATTTAATCCAATCACCTAAATGTATGCAAATGATGTATAAAATGATCAATTCAAAAGGCACAAAATAAATGAACGGGCAACGCGATAGGTAAAGCTATAGAAAACCGTATCTACCAAGTTTGTCGATTTTTTGTTTGTTTGTGTCGTTTATATCAATCACAAAGACATGTGGATGAACTTGTGAGGGTTTGACACCTAAGAGGTGAGGTATCTAAGGTTTAAAAGCTCCCAGTTCGAGTTTTAGAAATAGTTGATTTCATTGCATAACTATCGTTGCATTGACACCCGATCCATAGTTCGAAATGACAAAATTGGAAAGTGGATTACCCATTTTTTTTTCTCACGGAGGTTCCATTTCTAATTCCTTCTAAGGGTTTCCTTTGGGCACGACCGGGGTTTAAGTCACTGGCGTGTGTACAATTCTAGTGTTGTGCTAAAGCAAATAAACATGCAATTGAATCTAACAAACGCCGCTTCAAATGGTAAACATTCACATACTCATACAACCAAACTCCATCTACAAGAAAAAGGATTAACAATCACGCCTCCCCTTATAACTCCCACCTACAAAACCATTTAACACAAGTAAGCGACTAACCTTGTTTTCCTCGCGACTTTGACATGCGCTACAAAATGTAAACTAAGTTAGATAACAATCAACCAATTCATTACGGCTTCAATCCTCTCAAATCCTTAATGGAGCCGCCAAGCTGTCGCGACGTGGAAATAATTTTGGAATGGCGTGGATATCGAGGTATCAATCCTCCCTTTCTCATTTTTCCAGATACATCGAAAGTATTGCCTAAAGGGGCGGATCTACGCCGAACCAAGACGATAACTCGAAGGTTGTATTGAGGATTCAATGTATTTCGTCAGATTCCTAAAGGCGGGGGCACTCTCGTTGCCCCATACCTTATGGCGACGGTTTGGTGACTATTTCGTTTTCAAAAGCTGTTTCATTAATTTGTATTTTCTTTGGAGCTACCACTAACCATTTTTAGGGATTGGTTAAAAACCCAATTAGAAAGATGAGATCTTTCTAATCCCTACCCAACCAGAGATTTAAAGTCTGGGAATTTGGTTACACTAGTATTTCCACTAGAGTCCTTTCGGTTATTGTGAGATTTGTTTTGTTACCCAATATGATCACGCGAGGTTCACTTAATTTTGACTCCTAAAAACGTTCTTACGACTATGCTAAGCGTTCATGCAAAATATTCTTGTAGAGGTAAATTTCATGGCATTTTCTAAATTTGTAATCCTATTCTAAAAGAAAAGGAAAAACAACCAAAGCACTCAAAGGGATAAAAGAGGATAAAATCAAAATAAGAAGCTACGCTAAAACAATAAAGGAAAACCCGCTACTTGTCAGGTATTTACAAACCGAAATAAGGAGCCCGATGATCGTGTGTACAACAAATCAGACCGGGATGAACATTGGTTATCCTCCATCATGAAATAAAAGCCTAAAAATGCTAATTAGACTAAAGATACAGTAAAAGTCTTTTTTTGAATTTTTTAAATTTTACCCAAATTTTTCGAATTTTTTTTATTTTAAAAGAACAATATTTTTTTATTCTGAAAGTAGTGATCCGGGCTGGGCTTCGAAGCCCAACCCTTCTAAAGCCATAAGCTAGCCACAAACCAAGAAGGAGAAGCCCAAGCCTAATTAAACCTAAACGTAAATCTTTAAGCCCATCCCACACTCTAACTACTAACATAGGCCCAATATCTCTAAAAGTCTAGGCCTCACGTCTAAACTTCCCTTCCCCCTTCCGCACGCCTCTTTCTTTTCCATTCTTCGCAGCCGACCAATACGTCCATCGCGGAACCTCCATGGCGTCGTTCATCGTCGCCGACGAGGCGACTGGCTATACTCCGAAGATCCCCACCCTCAACTAAGCCGGACCATTGTGTCGACAGAACACCAGCCAACGCCTCAAACGCCGGCCATTCGACATTTCCAACCACAATGTCGCAAGAATGCATGGTAAAAGAACCCATGTCATTTCTCATCAGTGACCATTGCTCCTCATCACCAGTACCAACGAATCAGGAAATGCAATAAAAACGTGGGCAGCAACACTTTTAATAATGATGAGATATGGCAGGAATCAAATATGCTCAGTCATGTGCGCAAACACAGCTTCGTTTAGGCATTTTTACGAACATTTAGCGGTCAGCTTGATCATATTGCAGCAAACGTGAGCAGTTCACTATCTCATTCACTCGTTGTTCATGCGTTCAGTTTACTCAAGCTAAGACAAGACGACGAGGTTCATACATATCGTCAAACAAGTTATGTGCAACCGATTGGGAACAAATACATCCACCCAAAAAACCAGATTCACGGCTCAAATGAGGACATCAAACAAATTGCGAAATCAGGGAAAAAAAATCTTATCAAAACACGTGCTGACGAAGGAAATTAGATCTAGGCTTTGACTTCAACTAAGACAAGGCAACTCAGGGAAACGGACGCTACTCTCGCAGCAAGGAAGCTATAAATGCGCCGGTTACCCTACTCGGCTTGAACACGACGAATATAAGGGGCACTCGAGATGGGTCGAGCTATTGTCAGCCACCCCTTATCATCTCCGACCCAAGATCCTCGGGAACCAAACGAAACCAAACGAAACCACCGAGAACACCCACCTTTGTAGAAATAGAGGAGACTGACTCAGGTTGATCAAGGAAACACCGGGAGCTAGAAGGCCAGAGAAGGGACGCCGGAACCCACTGTGACTGGTGGTGGTGATGATGGACGAGGGAGGGCGGTCGACAGTTCGGCTGGGAAAATGGGTCCAATGGAGAAGAAGAGGGTCTCGGTCTAAGACAGGATGAGTCCCCCCTCGTTTCTCCTTTTCTTTCCTTTTTTTTTGTTTCTTTCTCTTGTCTTGAAAACCCAAAAAGAATGAATGAAGAACCAGACTCAATTTTGTTTCTCTCCAAAACTAGATCTAATCTCTTGTTCCCTGTGCGTGATTTTCTCCAGAGAAAATGGACTAAATTCAAAACCCCCAATGGCCTCCCCCTTGCTCTCTTTCAGGCCACACACACACACACTCACTCTCTCTCTCTCTCTCTCTCTCGGGTTTGGTCCCCCTTTGTCTAGGTTTTTATAGGCCTATTTTGATACCTTAGGATTTCAATCGTAACCCTAAAATTGATCTAACGGCTTAGATTCCCTTGTTATGTCCAAAAAATGATCTAGAATTAGGTCAACTTTGGATTATGCCCGAATTGTGAAATTGGATTGACCAAAGTGAAATTGAAGGTCCTTAAACCAAATGTAAAAACTGACTTAGAGTAAGAAGATGACAAGAAGGAGGCCAATTTGTATTTATTGTTTTGCTCAATTAGGTCATGAATTCCCATGATTCGGGGAAAAAATATAATCCTAATCGAAAAAGAAAAGTGGCCAAGATGAAATTAAAATTAAATGAAAATTATTAAGTATTTTATCATATTTTTCTAACCACATTTGGTATTTTTCCCAATTTTTAAATGAAAAAAAATACAAAAATACTGAAAACATATGAAAAATATTTTTTGGTCAAAATTGATTCCTTAGGCAAGGCCAAGGGTTCCAAATTTGATTTTTGCATTTTATGAATTTTAATTAATTTTTAAATATTTTTCTAAAAGTTAAAATAACCAAAAATCAGATGTCAACAATAATAATAAAAAATGTAATAAAAAATAAAAATGATCTAACGTCTAAGATGGTGCCAAAACTACGTCATGGGTCTGGGTTGGGTCAATTGATCTGTATAACTTTTCTTAAATTAAATAAATTGAAAAGAAATTAGAAAATCTTTGAAAAAAATATAAAAAAATCCAAACAAATCATAAAAATTATGAATAAAATAAAATAAAAATTATAAAATCTCAGAAAATAGGAAATAGCTATTTTAAACTAATTTGACCTCATTTTCTTAGTTTTGGACTAAGATTCCCTAGAATTGGACTATTTTGCCCTTTTGAGCAAATCGTGCACATCTTTGAAATCGAAACCCTAATTGAATATTCTCTAAGCCTCTAAGGCCTTACTAGGGTCATTTGATGTGATTTATCCCTGTCCATTGGATCCTTAATTGCGAACTTATATTTCTTGATTTCGGTTGCTAGGTTAGTCTCCCATTTGCATGAAAACCTAAAAATTGGATTTTTACCTCATAAAATTTGAAAAGTGAAAAAATGTATGAACAAGTTAGAAAAACACTCGACATAGGTATCGAAAGGGCATCGGTGGTGACACCGGCATAACCAAGTCTTGAAACCCATAATCTCTGGTTGCGTAGAATCGAACGGCTTCTCTCGACTGCTCGATAGGGTTTTCGATCTACCCTCCTCAAAGACTAGTGGCGACTCCAAGCATGTATACTTTTGCACATGTCACATGATCGTATAAGGATCAAAATCAATTTACCCACCCACCTATGACGATTCGGTATGGGTCTGGGAGGACTCGAGCTAAACCCGTCCTTGAGGTTTAGTAATATGTTACCCCACCTCGATTCCCTTCTCGAGGCAGATCGTGACAACTGTGCATAACAGTATGTTGTAGCTACACAAGCCATCACTTCCTTGGCTTGTGTCTTCAATGGCATCTACTTTGGAGCATCGGATTTTACCTACTCTGCATATTCCACGACAAACCCTTAAGGTTGGGTTTGGTCGTTCGAATTTCTAGCTAGGATATGATTGGATATGAAAATTAAAGAAAAATGACCAAAGACCCGTGGATAGAGTCAGAGCGACCCATATTCCAATGAAACAATCTTTCTTAGAGAGATGGAATAACAAAGCAATGCTAATAATAGAGAGAGAAACCTGCAAACAGAACCTTATTAGAGAAGAGTAAGCATATTTGAAAGTCACGAGAACTGAATAAAGTAGGTCTTGGTAGAAGATATTTAGGGGCTTGCCGTGGACGGAATATGTAGAGTAGGTAAAATCCGATGCTCCAAGTAGATGCCATCGAAGACACAAGCCAAGGAAGTGATGGCTTGTGTAGCTGCAACATACTGTTATGCACATTTTTCGCGACCCGCCTCGAGAAGGGAATTGAGGTGGGCTAACGGATTACTAAACCCCAAGGACGGGTTTAGCTCGGGTTCTCCCAGACCCATACCGAATCGCCACAGGTGGTTGGGTAAATTGATTTTGATCATTATACGATCATGTGACATGATACCGCTAGCTACAACAAACTAAAGCAAACTAACCAATAATCATGATACAACCAACTTAAACTTTATAATGTTTGGATAAAATATTAATTTGAAGTATCAATAAATGCAAAATACCTTAACAGCCGTTGGCAACGAAATTTTCGCAAGAAAAGGAAGGAATATGTGAATATTCTTAATCTTAAATAAATCAAGGGAATTTTGTTTATGCATTGCATATCGCATATTGCGTATTTTGCAAGATATCCAAAAAATTTATTTGAGATACAATGTCATGGATAACCAAATATTCGACAAATATTGCTAAAGTTAATATATATATATATATATATATATATATATATATATATATATATATATATAGACATCAGATTGTTAGAAAAAAGAAAATGGGAGAATTTGCATAACGAAGAAAACAGAAATATAAGAAGGGGAAATTCTATTTTCGCTCCCAATATATATGCCAAATTCATCGATTAAATAGAGGAGAAAACATCTTGTCCAATGAAGATATAAGGAGGATTCTAATAACTTTAGCTGGAAATGACATAGATATTATTTCTCCCCCATATCGAATCTAATATAGATTAAATGAAAAATGAACGGACCTTTCCCTAGCAACTAAACCATCCCCAGGATCATGACTGCCTTCAAAGTTAACTTTGTATCTAGTTTCTACTTACTTAGAAGGCTAGTCTTGATATCGTCAAGATCGACAGTTTCTCTACTAACAGTCATAATTTTTCTAAAGTTCTTATAAAATGAGGAAATGAAACTAACAATAAAAGAGTTGAAACCCATTCAATCTTGATATCGATACTTCCTAATTCAGAGTTAATAGTATTGAACTAAGAAATAGGAGACTTAAGGGCATCACTTTCAGCCATACAAAGAGTGAAGAGTCATTGCTTGAGCCTAAATCGATTGGTGAGGGATTTCGTCAAAAAAATGTTCTCTAATTTCGTCCATACCTATAGTTGTTTTCTAATATAGTACCTCCTGTGGAACTTCATTCAAGGCACAACTGGATAGTAGAAATACTATTTTCATCCATTTCTTTTTGGGTTTCATCAGACATGCCTATCGGTTTCTGTCATTTTCCTTACAGAGTTTTCTTCAAACCCTAATTCTTAAGAACATCCAACATATGAACTTGCCATAGGTTGATACTGCTGCTACCATCAAACTTCTCACTATTAGATTTCATTGTCGAACTTGAAGCCATAACTAGAAGATCAAAAAACCCTATGGCTCTATACCATATTGTTATGACTAATGCGGGAACTACAAAGAAATTAAAACTAACAATAAATGAACACACACATTTATGTGGAAAGCCCTTATGGGAAAACGGGGAGAGGAGAAGCAAAATCCACTATGGAAATTCAAAGTACCAAAGGTGGCTCGAGAAAACCTTAAGACTCTTTCTGTCTCTTCTTCTAAACCTAATAACTTGAGAAAAATAATATTTAAAATTGCTTCATAGTGTTTGGCTACGGGCTTGGGTCGTAAGCTCAATTTTGGTCGAATACCCCAAAAAGAATTCAAGAAATATTTAACAGAATCGATGGAATGCTCATGGAGAATGAGTGCCCGAAATTTACAAGCAATATGAATTGGTGTGTCCGGTTGTTGCACATGATGTAGTTTAGCGGTTATTGTTCATCTATGTTGGCTGAACAGTTTGATTTACTACTTCAATAAAAAAAAATATGATAAATATGCATGACGATTGTGAGAGATGTCTGGAAACTAGCACTTTGGTGAAGAGTAAAAGGACTAAACTAAGATAAAGGCAGAGACAATTATTTGAAGCTAAATAACTGATTGAAAACTTAGTCAAAAGAATTCGTGGGAAAAGATAGGCGTGTGCCTGCAATTGGCGCGCTAAAAGTCATAACCGCTGAAGGGAAATTGCATACTAAACCATTATAAATACCACCCTACATCCTCAGAGGAAACCCCCTGGACAAATTAACAAATTTATCTTATCTTTACTTATCGTACTGCACTTTACTTTTCTTAGCTGTAGCTTTCAGATTCTTGTCATCGAGTCAAACTCCAATGTTTATCTTTATCCCAGATATTGCACCATCGAGTCAAACTCTAGTGTATTATTGCGGCGTATTCAAGACTTTGTCGTCGAGTCAAACTCCGACACTATTTTGGGTGCGTTGGTTCATTGTTCCTTGAGAGAAATTGTACCTATTGAGCTAATCCATCAAGTCAAACTTTGGTTTGGTCTACATTTGTATATTTTCTTTCAAATTCATCTATATCGATGCCCTTTGAGTTGTACCAATGAAATCTCTCCATTGAGTCAAACTCTAGTTGAGATAACATTTGTGTAATTCTATTGGAATCTTTGCAAATCTCACGTGTTAATTTTCTAACTATCTAGAACTTTTCTCTCCAAGATCACCACAGGACCCTTTATCACATTTACAGGCAGAAAAACGAATTTCGGTGAAAGACATTTTGTCGTGGAGAAATTCTGGCGAAACAACATGAGAAAAAACCTCTTAAAAATCCGTTTTCTCTCTCTCTCCTCTCGCACCTTATTCTGCCTCAATGAAGAATATTTTTATTCTTAATTAAATTAAGGGAATTCTGTTTATTCATTACATAACGCGTACTGCATATTTCACAAGATATCCAAAAACTCTATTTGTGGTACATTTTCATGGATAACCAGATATTCGTCAAATCTTGCTAAAAAAATAGACATTAGATGGTTAGCAAAAAGAAACAAAAACTGCTTCCCTGACAGTGCTGTCAAGGACAATACAATCTCAGCTATATATCTACACACAATCACCGTGTGTTTTGCATAAAACACTTATTGATTGGGAGAGCGTGTGGTTAGAAATACTGATAGTAAACTGTCAGGCTAGCAGCTTCCAAAAGAAAATAGAAGATTTTCCATAAGGAAGGAAACAAAAATATAGGAAGCGAAACTCTATTTTCACTCCCAATACATATGCCAAATCCATTGATTAAATAGAGAAGCAAAAACATCTCATCCAAAGAAGATATAACCAGGATTCGAACTTTAGTTGGAAATGACAAAGATATTCTTTCGTCCCAATATCGAATCTAATATAGATTAAATGAAAAATAAATAGTTCTAGCTACTAAACCATCCCCATGATCAGTACTGCCTTCAAAAGTCAAATTTATATCTAGTTTTTGCATATTTAGAAGACTAGTCTTGACATCGTCAAGATCGATAGTTTTTCTACTAACAACTATGGTCTTTCTAAAATTCTTCAGAAGAAAGAGGTAATGGAACTAACTATAAAAGAGCTTAAACCTCACATTCAATCTTAATATCAGTGCTTCCTAATTCAGAGATAATAGCATTGAACTCAGAAATATGAGACTCAAGGGAATCACCTTCAGCCATACTAAGAATGAGGAGTCATTGCTTGAGCCTTAATCGATTAGTGAGGGATTTTGTCAAAAAAATATTCTTCAATTTCGTCCATAAATCTGTAGCTATTTTCTAATTTTGTCAACAAATTCTGATAAATATGCATGACGATGTGAATAGGTCACTGCTAAGCTTCTCGCCTGTTTATTGAATTTGATTTACATAATGGGTTGAAGCTAGCATTTGAGTAGTGCCGAAATTTCTAAACTGACAGAGAAATTGAAGAATTCGATGTTAGATTATCAAAGTCAATGCCGACAATTAGTAGCCAAGTTTCTATCATCTGAGCATATTATATTTGTCGCCAAGTAGTGCATCACTTAGTCCTTTCTAGAGTAAATGCGTCATTTAGTTTAGAAATTCATGCATGTTTAGATTAGGGCTTAGCTGGTGGGTTGCTATCCCGGGTCTTAATACTAAGACTATGTCATAGCCCGACTCGTATTAAGTTACTTTACCGTGTAATCTTTCATTTTTATGTATGGTTGTGATTCTTTTATACTACCTTGATATATTGATTGGCTTGTTGCAGTTGAGTGGTTAGGTTTAATTTAGGATCATAATAAACACCAAAAATATTACATGAACACTTAGCAGGTGAGAACCTTAGGATTCATATTTAGTAAAAGATTGTGTGGATACTTTAGTTGACAAATAATCAAGTCGAGGTACCAAAAAGGCACTTGTTAGATAGTTATGTAATAGAGTCCTCAATCCTAGATCTCTGGTTGTGTGGGTGTATCTCACTCGGTTCCTAACTGGCCTTAATAGGCTAGTGGCGACTCTTCTCATGATAGATTTGCCACATGCTTAATTGAACAAAAATTGAAAATCCCAAGTGTCGCGCGGGGTAAGGGTTTGGGAGAACCCTTGCCGAATGAAAATCGAAGGCCCATCTTCAGCATTACCTCTGAACCTATATTCTCCTGTCAGGGAGGGTCGCGACAGCTTGGTGACTCCACTAGGGACTTGGTTAAAGACCATAGGACGACTTATGCCTAGATAACTTCATTGTTTGTGAATTAACGTGGTTTTCATCGCAACGCTTGTCAAATTCACATAAAAAATGAGGTTAGTCCGGTAATGATGTGTTAAATGTTAATGTAGGTTGGGATTTATAAGGGATGGAATGTTTGTTGACCCATTTGCCTTGCAGAGAAAAGTGGGAACGTATGTTTTATGTGGGTGTATATGGAAGTGGTATTTTGATATAAACTGTAGTGTATGTTTTTATCTGTCTTAGCACTACACTTTGTAAGACTTGGATATATTCACAATATAATTAATACTATAGGTTAGAAAATATTATTCTTGATCTCCACAAGTATGGACAAATTGTTCAAAAAAACCTAGACCTATTGTACTTTTGCCTATTCAGTGCTAAACCTTTTAATTTTGCCAATTGATTCCTAACCCTTTTGATAATTAACAATTTTCAATCCCCTCGACGACACAATAAGAAAAGAGAAAAAATAAAATAAAATTCAAAAAAACAATAAAAAATTAAAAATATTTTTGAATAAATTACACAAATTGTCCATGTTAGCTCCTACCATGCCACATAGGATGACCGGCGTTCACATCAGTGATTTCCGACCAATAGTAGGACTCAATTGGTAAATTATCAAAAGGCTTAGGATTCAAATGGCAAAACTGAAAAGTTTATGACTAAATTAGCAAAAATGCAATAAGTTTATGACTTTTTGGACAATGTCCCCCGAAAAGCATCTAACCTATTTCATGCCTGTCCAACTATATACTACAAAAGCATAGACAAGGATATTCATCAATCCGAGGACAATGCAAATCTCTAGTCTAAGAGTATTCAAGAGAGAATAAAACAGAATAATCAAGGATGATGTAACCTATTTCATCGACATATGCACAAAGGAAAAAGACATAACATTACCGGCCCAACCTAGGTGATTGACACCCTTATATAGCCAAAACCTCATACCTAATATAGAGTAAATAGAAAATCAACATCAAAATGAATTTACTGACTGAAAACCCTATGAGAAATAAGCCCTTTTTATACCCAACTCCATTTGTGTGTTTCTCTACACTAATCAAGAGAGATTAAGAGGGAAGTCGATGAACACTATCATCATGTCCACAACACACAAAATCGCAATCCTGCTCATATTAATCTCCCACTGTCTTTGTATCATAAGAAGTGACCCGGACGTGACTTTTGTGGGCAAGGTATGCAATGGGGCGCAGTTCTGGTATTGGGACGATTATGCCAACGCATTCTACGCTGTCCTGCAGGATCTGAGGTCCAACACCGCAGGAAATGAGTTCAACTACTACATCGATGCTTCTATGAACAGTGCCAAGTGCTTTGGCCACGGTGTGTGCAACGGTGCGTTGACACAAGCCGACTGTACTAGCTGCATGGGTTCCGCCTACGATGAAGTCCAGAGAGAGTGCCCACGTAGTATTGGCGCACAACTTAAGCTTCAGGACTGTAGACTTAGGTATGAGCAATATTTGTTCACGGAATAACCTAAGCTCAAGATGTGTCATGTTTTAGATAATCAATAATCCAATAAGAGCTCATCACATTGTGATATGAATATAGTAGTGTGATATGAATATGGAATGAATGGCGTCGTCGGCACCGCTGGTCTTTGTATATGTACGAACTAATTAATCATCGACAAGAATGGATCAATTTTATCCGACAATGTTTGGGCTTGACCCCACTCGATATTGGCAGTGTTCGATCTTGATAAGTACAAAGTTATATCAAATAAATAGAAAATAGTTAAATTCGAAGAAGACAGCTTTCAATCTCAAATGTTTGTTAGAAAAATTCATGAAATGCCTATATTTGTTGTTGAAATGTACGGTACGAATATGGTATAACAAAGTGGCGGAAATAGTAACCATGAAAATCAAGATCGTTGTCAACTAACCGCATGAATATACGGACAAAAATGAACATACACCGTCAATGTAAAAAAAAAAAAAAAATTGATACGCAATTGATACTAGCGGTCTCATCTACCCATGATGTAAAGATTATAACAGCTCACTCTCTTAAATTATTACTGTACTAAAGGATGGTGTATGCTATAATTACGCCAATTATATACTATCCTAAATCATTTTAAGTCAAATAAATAAGTTTGTCTCTTTCACGTTTACCCCTCTTTAGACACATTTCAATTCTCTTCTTGCAACTCGCAGGCATGTGTGCTCCTTCGCTAGTACAGTACAAAAGAAGATCCCCAAACGATTTTTTGCCTCTATTAAGAGCTAGCAATATGTTTCCATTTTACTTGGTATTTTAACCGTACAAGAGAAAAAACATCTAAAAAATCTTCTCTCTCTCTCTCTCTCTCGCTCTCGCCTCGCTCCTTTTTCTACTTCTAGCATGCCCGGACCAACTTTGACAACCATTGCCTCCAGCCACTATCATCTGAGATAGAGAACTCCATTGCACCATCCCTAACTTCTTTGACCCTCGAGCTTCCTTTCTCTTGCTTTGGTGTGTTAAGATTCAGTGCATAACCACAACGAAATAGAGCGTAAAATGAGAAAGAGAAATTGAGAGGGCTATGATTCCACTATAATTAGCACCTTGCATCTTTCTGTTACATCACTCAATTACAAGCGAATAAAGAGCATATATAACATATAGCAGTAGCTATTCATAGGCCCAAGTGAGATGCTGTCATAAGTAAATAAAGAATATGTATAACAGTAGCTATTCATAGGCCCAAGCGAGACGACCGTGCTTTCTTGTCAATGGAAAGTATGAACCACACCCCAAGACGGTTCGTTGACCTTGAACTCATGGCAGTGTCGAGTTTGTCGATCGTGACGACGCTCGAGGCAATGTGTCAAGCTCTATCTTGTTGGAGTCGATCATCGGTAGGAAAGGGGATGGTTTCGTCTAGGAAACCGACCTTATCCTTTGTCTTCGTCATGAGTGCTCGCCAGAAATCCCTAGACCAGGTCGAGTAATTGTCTTGTCTGATGAGATGTTGGTTGATGAGTCGTAATTCTGGCCCATCAACCATTGATGTGTATAGCGAATCCCCGGGTTCCAAGCGGTCACCGATGGTGGGAATCAGGTATGGCAGATATCCGGGTTGGTGGAACGGGTACGGTAGGGATTCGTTGCTAAACCTTCTAAGACTAATTCAGGTCTCTGACCCAAAAATGAGAAGCCCGATCCACCATTTAGTTTAGTTCCGAATCCGTAAGGCCCACCTCCATTGAGCGAGGCTCCAAAAGCACCAGCCATTTCTTCTTCGGACGCGCCCTGCTGAGTCCAAGGTTGGCCCTGGACAGGAAACCAATGGACTGGTGGCTCTGAATCCCGTTCTCTTTGATCTAGATCAACTTGATCCGAAGCTTGATTCTGAGGTGATTCAAAGACTTCTTCCAAGACAGGTGCGTCTAGATCACGGCTTTCTCCCAAGGTTAAACTTTGATTTTTCGGAATGATTTCAGTAAAGAAAAAAAAGGACGGTTTATAGATTCCTACCGGAGTGCTAACTCTGATACCATGAAACGAAACGAAAAGAAGAATTTGGAAATAAGAAAATTGTATTTCTGATGATTTCTTACTTGTACACAAGGATATATATAGTACAATCAAATAAAAAGTAGGAAGCAATAATTTCCTATTTTACAGACTTAATATCCAATCTCATGGATTGATTGATTCCGTCAATCTAAGATTTACACACTCAAACCCTATCTCCAACAGTGATGATAGTGCTCCTTCGAGTCAACTGTATGTACTTAGGAAAAATTATTTATGATAATGGAGAAGTGAATGTGTGTTGAAGGTGCCTTGGATTCGTAAGAATAAAACCCCTCGTGATCATGGACCCACTCATTGAAGACATGGAGAGATATAATTTCTACTTGGACGATGTGACGAGGTCACTGCTAAGCTTCTCGCGTGTTTATTGCATTTGATTTGGATATTGGGTTGAAGCTAGCATTCGAGTAGTGCTGGAATTTCAAAACTGAGAAATTGAATAATTTGATGTTAGATTAACTACGTCAATGCCGACAATTAGTAGCATATTTGAGCTAATCAAGTTTTGTCATAGTGGATAACTTAGTCCTTTCTAGAGTAAATGCATCATTTAGTTAGAAATTCATGCATGTTTAGATTTGGGCTTAGCTCATGGGGGTTACTATCCCAGGGCTTAATAATGAGGCTATGTCATAGCCCGACTCGTATCAAGTTACTTCACCGTATTATCTTTCACTCGCTCTTTTATTGATATTTTTAATGTATGGTTGTGATAATTTTGTATTACCTTGATATTGTGATTTGCTTGTTGCAGTTGAGTGGTTAGGTTTAATTTTAGGATCATAATAAAACCAAAAAACATTGCATGAACACTTAGTAGGTGAGAACCTTAGGATTCATATTTTGTAAAAGATTGCGTGGATACTTTAGTTGACAAATAATCAAGTCGAGGTACCAAAAGAGCACTTGTAAGATAATTATGCAATTAAGTCCCCAATCCTAGATCTTTGGTTGTGTAGGAAGTGAGAAATATTCCCGTATCTCACTTGGTTCCTGGCCGGCTTTAATAGGCTCGTGGCGACTCTTCTCATGATAGAATTGCCATAGGCTTAATTGAACTAAAATTGAAAATCCCAAGCGCCGCGCGAGATAAGGGTTTGGGAGAACCCGCGCCGAACGAAAATCGTAGGCCCATCTTCAGCATTACCTCTAAATCTGTATTCTCCCGTCAGCGAGGGTCATGATAGCTTGGTGACTCCACTGGGGACTTGGTTAAAGACCATAGGAGGACTTAAGCCTAGATAACTTAATTATTTGTGAATTAACGTGGTTTTCATGGCAGCGCATGTCATAGTCACATGGAAAATAAGGTTAGTCCACTAATGATGTGTTAAATGTTGATGTAGGTTAGGGAGTTATAATGGGTGGAGTGTTAGTTGACCCATTTACCTTGCAAAGAGAAGTAGGAACGTGTGTTTTATGTGGGTGTATTTTGAAGCGGTATTGTGACATAAACTGTAGTGTATGCCTTTATATGCCTTAACACTACACTTTGTAAGACTGGAATATCTTCACAATATGATTAATATTATAGGGTGGAATATATTATTCTTGATCACATAAAGTATGGGAAAATTGTCCAAAAAAACCTAAACCTATTATACTTTTGTCAATTCAGTCCTAAACTTATCAATTTTACCAATTGATTCCTAAATCTTTCGACAATTTGTCAATTTTTAGTCCCCTAGCAGGCACAATAAAAAAAAAGATAAAAAAAGATAAAATTAAAAAAATACACAATATTTTTAAAATAAATTACACAAATTGTACACGCCACCTCCCGTCGTGCCACGTAGGACGACCAGCTTTCCACATTAGCGATTTTCGGTCAATAGGACTCAATTGGCAAATTGTCAAAAGGTTTATGACTCAATTGGCCAAATTGAAAGGTTTATGACTGAATTGGCAAAAGCGCAATAGGTTTATGACTTTTTGGACAATTTTCCCCGAAAAGTATCTAACCTATTTCATGCCTGTCCAACTATATACTACAAAAGCATAGACAAGGATGTTGGTCAATCCGAGGACATTGTAAATCTCTAATCTAATAAGAGTATTCAAGAGAGAAGAAAACAGAATAACCGAGGATGTTGTAACCTATTTCATCGACATTTGCACAAATAAAAAGAGACATAAAAGTAGCGGCCCAACCTATGTAATATAGATTAAATACAAAAAAATCAACATTAATATGAATTTACTGACTGAGAACCCTATGAGAAATGAGCCCTTTTTATACCCAGCTCCATTTGTGTGTTTTTTTTTTTTTTTTTTTTTGGTAAAGGCTCCATTTGTGTGTTTCTCTGCACTAAACAGGAGAGATTTAAAGGGAAAGTCGGTGAACACTATCATCATGTCCACAACCCACAAAATCGCAGTCCTGCTCATATTATTGTCCCACTGTCTTTGTATCATAAGAATAGATTGGGGGGTGTCTTGGGTATGCCATGAGGCGCAGTTCCAGTATTCGGACGATTACGCCAACGCATACTACACCCTCCTGCAGGATCTGAAGTCCAACACCTGTAAACATTTGTTGTACTACTACACCCATGATTCTAACAACAACGCCGAGTGCTTTGGCTACGGTGGTTGCAGCGGGACGACGACAGCTGACGGCTGTAATAACTGCATGGATATCCTCTACAATGAAGTCCAGGAACTGTGCCCACGTAGTATTGGCGCACAAGTTGCGCTTCCTGACTGTAAACTTAGGTATGAGCAATATTCGTTCGGGGAGTAACCTAAGCTTCTATTAGAGAATATCCAATATCATGATGCATCACATTTTAGATAATCACTAGTCCAATAAGATTTCATCACAGTGATATGAAGATGGAATGAATGGCGTCGTTGGCGCCACTGGTCTTTGTATATGTTCGAACTCATTAATCATCGACAAGAATGGATGAATTTGATCGGACTATTTTTTGGGCTTGAGCCCACTCGAAATTGGCAGTGTTTGATCTTGACGAGTACAAAGTTATGTCAAGTAAATAGAAAATTAGTTTTCGACCAAAAAAAAAAAAGAAAATTAGTTAAATTCGAAGAAGGGGGCTTTCAAAATCAAACTTTTGTTAAAAAGAAAAATCATGAAATGCCTATATTTGTTGTTGAAATGTACCGTAGGAGTATGGTATAACAAAGTGGCCAAAATAGTGACCATAAAAATCAAGACCGTTGTCGACTAGAATTATTACTGTATTGCAAAGAGGGTGAATGCTATAATTACGCCAATTATATACTTTCCTAAATCAATTTTTTTTTTATCGAATCCTAAATCAATTTAAGTCAATAGATAAATTGTCTCTTTCTCGTTTTCTCCTCTTCAGACACATTTCAATTCTCTTCTTGCAACACGTTGGCATGTGTGCTCCTTCGCTAGAATAGTACTATAGAAGATCCCAAAGGATTTTTTGCCTCAATTAAGAGCTAGCAATATGTTTCCATTTTTACTTGGTATTTTACCGTATATGAGAAAAAAAACCTCTAAAAAATCCTCTTCTCTCTCTCTCCCCTGGCACCTTTTTCTGCCTCAATGACGAATATTCTTATTCTTAAATAAATCAAGGGAATTTTGTTTATTCATTACGTATCGCATACTGCATATTTCACCAGATATCCAAAAACTCTCTTTGTGATACATTGTCATGGATAACCAGATATTCATCAAATCTTGCTAAAGTTAAATAAAGAAGAATAGACATCATATGGTTAGCAAAAAGAAAAGGGAAAAGGGAAAAGGGAAATGCTTCCGTGACAGTACTATCAAGGACGGTACAATCTCAACTGTAGATCCACACACCATCAACTCGTGTTTTGCAAAAAGTACTCATTGATTGGAAGATCGTGTGGTTAGAAATAACTGACAATACTATCAAACTGTCAGACTTGCAGTTTCCAAAAGAAAAGGGAAGAATTTCAATAAGGAAGGAAACAGAAATATATGAAAGAGGGAACTCTATTTTCACTCCCAATATATATGCCAAATTCATCGATTAAATAGAGAAGCAAAAACATCCCATCCAAAGAAGATACAACCAGGATTCTAACTTTAGTTGGAAATGACAAAGATATTCTTCGCCCCCATATCGAATCTAATATAAGATTAAATGTAAAATAAATAGTTCTAGCAACTAAACCATCCCCACGATCAGTACTACCTTCAAAAGTCAAATTTATATCTAGTTTCTGCAAATTTAGAGGATCAGTCTTGACATCGTCAAGATCGATAGTTTTTCTACTAACAACCATGGTCTTTCAAAAATTCTTACAAGAAAGAGGTAATGGAACTAACAATAAAAGAGCTTAAGCCTCACATTCAATCTTCATAGCAGTACTTCCTAATTCAGAGATAATAGCATTGAACTCAGAAATATGAGACTTAAGGGAATCACCTTCAGCCATACTAAGAGTGAGGAGTCATTGCTTGAGCCTTAATCGATTGGCGAGGGATTTTGTCAAAAAAGTATTCTTCAATGTCGTCCATAAATCTGTAGCTATTTTCTAATTTTGTCAACAAAATTCTAATAAATATGCATGACGATGTGAATAGGTCACTGCTAAGCTTCTCGCGTGTTTATTGAATTTGATTTGCATAATGGGTTGAAGCTAGCATTTGAGTAGTGCTGAAATTTCTAAACTGACAGAGAAATTGAAGAATTCGATGTCAGATTATCAAAGTCAATGCCGACAATTAGTAGCCAAGTTTCTATCATCTGAGCATGTTAAATTTGTCGCCAAGTAGTGCATCACTTAGTCCTTTCTAGAGTAAATGCATCATTTAGTTAGAAATTCATGCTTGTTTAGATTAGGGCTTAGCTCATGGGGGCCGCTTACCCAGGGCTTAATAATAAGACTATGTCATAGCCCGACTTGTATCGAGTTACTTTACCGTATTATCTTTCACTCGCTCTTTTATTACTATTTTTTATGTATGGTAGTGATTATCTTATATTACCTTGATATTGAAATGTGCTTGTTGCAGTTGAGTGGTTAGGTTTAATTTTAGGATCATAATAAACACCAAAAAAACATTGCATGAACACGTAGCAGGCAAGAACCTTAGGATTCATATTTGGTAAAACACAGTGTGGATACTTTAGTTGACACATAACTAAGTCGAGGTACCGAAAGGGCACTTGTTAGATAAGGCACACTAAACAAAATCGTCTTGCAAGGTAAGGCTTTGGGAGAACCCACACTAAACAAAATCGTAGGCCCATCTTCAACATTACCTCTAAACATGTATTCTCCCTTCGGGGAGGATCACGACAGCTTAGTGGCTCCACTAGGGACTTGGTTAAAGACCATATGTCGCGACCGGCTCTTCCCTTTCCCGGGGGCTAGCAAGTTTAGAGGTATTGCCATCGGTCAATGGCACGGACTCTCCCAAGTCCTACCTCGCTTGATTTTGGATTTCGTTTTTATGATTAGCAACCTAAAAAGTTACTAGGAGTCGCCACTAGCCTATTGGGGTCGGCTGGAAACCGATCAAGACATGGGAGTGTCGTCACGATTCCTACGTATCCAGAGTATCTAGGTTCAAGGACTTGTTTAGGATGATTAGCTAATCAACGCCCTTTCGGTACCTAACCAATCGATATATCCTAAGGTGACCACACATTCTGCGCATCATTCAAAGCCTATAGATATCTAACCAGTGCTAGATGATCATACATAATAGTTTTCTATCATTTTTGTGCAATTACCTATTTAATCCTTAACCTAGTATCTAGGAAAGCGATTAATAGGTAATTTATCGAAAATCGATGCAATAAAAACACTCAATCACGTAAAATAGCCAAATATTAGACTAGAATGAAAACCACAATAGTAACGGCAATATTTAAAAGATAATAAACTCTGATACGAAGATCGGGTACATAGAAATTAGACCAAACTGGACATCGGTCTTCAACCATCGCCAATCTAGAGCCTAAAAATTCAAATTAGGCTTAGAAAGGCAATAAAAATTATTTTCCTAATTTTCTGGAATTTTTTGAATTTTTGGGGACTTTTTAGAATTTTTCTGAATTTTTAAAACATTTTTTTATTTTTTTTGAAATAAAAATTCAAAACTGCGCCATTTCGGGTTCTCTGTGCAAAACCCAAAACGGCGTCGCACACGGGATCCAAAAATGGCACCGTTTTGCTCGCTCATCGCAAGATTGAAACGACACCGTGCAGGGGGCCTCGGGACGGCATCGCATGCGGGACCCTAAAATTGCACCTTTTTGCTCGCTCATCGCAAGACTGAAACGACACTGTGCAGGGGACCTCGGGACAACGTTGCACTGGGGAGTCAGAAACAATGTCGCCACGTCTGCCCTTGGAACGGCCAAAATGGTGCCGTTCTTTAGCTTGCTCGCGAACCAAAACGGGGTCGTAGCCTTCTAGCTCAAACGACGCCATTCGCTGATCCCTCGCACAAAGCTCAAAACGACATCGGTTTGCTCCATGACCAGACAACCAAAACGACGAAGTTTCCTTTGGTTCTCTACTGAACTCACCAGAACGATGTCGCTTCCTACCTAGTTCAAACCAGCGAACCGGGCCCGATCGAAACTCCTCACGTGCAAGAGCCGCCATTTGGTCCAGCTGGCGCCTCGTCGAACATCGTCGGACCTGGCCAACCCATGGGCTAGGTGCGCTACATCCCCGCGACCTCTAGGGGACCGCTGATCAACGCCGAAGATCCCTCTGCGACATGGACAAATCGCCAAAGGCATGCTCTCGCTCGCTATCTCTCGTGTCACTAAGGGCCTGCATGGTAACGATTCTGGTTCTCTGATTCTGTTCTCCAAAAAAAAAAAAAAAGGATGGGAATCATGTTTGGTAGCGTAAACGATTCTGATTCTGATTCTGTTCCAGGGAACAGTTTTGGAGCAAAAACAAGAACAAAAAAAAATTGATTCTGGAAAAAAAAAATTTAGAATCACAAAACAAAATGAAGTCCCACATCTCTCACTTTTCTCTTTCAGCTCTCTCATCACTTTTCCCTCAATCTAAAATAGAAAGATGGCTCATTTCTAAAGAAAAATATATAAGATAATTAAAAAAATTGGAAATAATTCTAAAAAATCAGAAAAATTTCAGAAAATCCCTAAAAATAGAAAAAGCTTTTATTAGGCTAGTATGACCTCATTTTCATAAATTTGGGCCTAGATTTCATAGAGTTTGTTCTTTTTTAGGAAAATCATAAACACCTTTGAAATTAAATCCGAACCACATTTATCTAAGCCCTTAGGGCTTCATTAGGGTTTTATGATGCGATTTATCAATGCCATGGTTCCTTGATTGCGCAATTGATTTTATTGGTTGTAATTTGCCTAGGTTTAGCTACTTTAGACTTAGTTTAGTTTTAGAAAATTTGAAAAAAGACAAACAACCTGTGTAAAACACTTAGCATTGGCTTACCTCATAGGTTTATGAATTGAAAATTTGCATGAAACACGTTTAGAAAATACTCAACTTCGGTATCGAAAGGGCATCAGTTGAAACACTAACGTAACCAAGTCCCCGGACTCTAGATTTCTCTGGTTGCGTAGAATCCAACGGTTTCTCCCGATCGCTTGATAAGGTTTCCGGTTTACCTTCCTCAAAGATTGGTGGCAACTCCATTTGCATGTATACATACACATGCCACCGATCACACTAAGATCGAATCTGATATTCTCTCGTTGCGATTTGGTATAGGCCTAGGAGAGCCTGAGCTAATCTGAAATCACACATTAACCTAACAAGGTCTCTCCTTTTTTAAGCTTAAAATGACTCATTATGACACGGCAATTGGACGGAATAGCACGAAAAAATGTTATATGCAATATATTATATAAAAAAATCAATATGAATTAATCTTCTATTAATTCGAAATGTATGATGAAATTTCACAAAGTAACTACGTAATTATTTGACTTAAGTAACAAAAATTGGGAAGAGAAATTATTTCCGGAAACAAAAATTTTGTGCAGTTACCAAACCCATTTTTGTTCCATGAACATAAATTTTGTGCAGTTACCAAGCACGTTCTGATTATCTAAAACTCATCCAGGGAACAGAATCAGAAAAAATCAATTCTAATCAAAATTACTTTTTTGGATCAGAATCGTTGCCATGCAGGCCCTAAACGGCCCGACTCAAGGAAACAGAGCCCCGGTGGAACCTCGATTGAGCCGGCTTAGTTCAAACTTCTCGCACGCGCAAAGGACGTTGAGACCTAGTTGGTCTCGCCTGCATCCTTCTGGCCATCGCCGGACCTGGTCAACCCATGGGCCAGGTGCGCGATGTCCCTACACCTCTAGGGCGGCGACAGTTGACGCCGTCAACCCCTGAGGTAGCTCGGGCAATTCCTCGAAGTCGACTTCCCTCGTCGCGCCCAACGACCAGCAACTACCGATGGTGAAATCAACCAAATTTGGTTAATCCAGGCACAACATAAGTAAAGGTGAACAAGCAGCAGGTGAGGTATTTCCAAATTTTTTTATAAACATTAAATAAAAGTAAATTTAATTTATATTTTTCCAAATTGGCGAATAAAACAAGAAATAGGTAAATCCAATCTAACCTTTCCCTATTTTAACCTTTAAGGAAAAAATAAATTAAATTTAGCGGGGACCGGCAAAATTATGTGTCAACACCATAGGACTTAGGCCTAGATAACTTGATTGTTTTTTAATTAACGTGGATTTCATGGCAACGCATGTCAAAGTCACATGGAAAATGAGGTTAGTCCGCTAATGATGTGCTAAATGTTGATGTAGATTGGGAGTTATAAGGGGTGGAGTGCTTGTTGACCCATATACCGTGTAGAGAGAAGTAGGAACGAATGTTTATGTGGGAGTATAATAAAGCGGTATTTCGATATAACTATCGTGTATATCTTTATCTGCCATATCACTACACTTTGTAAGACTTTTATATATTCCCAATATATAATTAATATTATAGGTTGGAACATATTATTCTTGATCATAAAAGTATGGGAAAATTGTCCAAAAAAATATAAACCTATTGCACTTTTGCAAATTCAGTTTTAAACCTTTCAATTTTTTCTATTGAGTCCTATACTTGTCAACAATTTGCCAATTTTTAGTCCCCACGCCGGGACAATAAAAAAATAAAATAAAATTCAAATTTTTTTATATAAATTATATAAATTGTTCACATCAGCTCCCGCCGTGCCACGTAGGACGACCGGCGTCCACATAAGCGATTTTCGGCTAATAGGATTTAATTGGGCAAACTATCAAAAGATTTAGGACTCAATTAGCGAAATTGAAAGGTTTAGAACTGAGTTGGCAAAAGTGCAATAGGTTAATGACGTTTTGGACAACTTTCCACGAAAAGTATCGAACCTATTTCATGCCTATCCAACTATACACTACAATTCAATCTAAAAAACTATATACTGCAAAAGCATAGATAAGGATGTTCGTCAATCAGAGCACATTGTAAATCTCTGGTCTAAGAGTATTCAAGACACAAGAAAACAGAATAATCGAGGATGTTGTAGCCTCTTACATCGACAAATGAAAAGAGAAGTAAAAGTAGCCGCCCAACCTATGTAATTGACACCCTTATATAGCCAAAACTGGCTAACTCAAACTTCGAATCTAATATAGATCTAAATAAAAAAAATCAAACATCAAGATGATTTTACTGACTGAAAACCCTTTGAGAATGACCCTTTGTATACCCAACTCCATTTGTGTGTTTCTCTACAATAAACAAGAGAGATTTAGAGGGACAGTCGATGAACACTCTCATCATGTCCACAAGACACAAAATCGCAGTCCCACTCATATTACTCTCCCACTGTCTTTGTTTCGTAAGAAGTGACCCGAACGGGATTGGGACAATTATGCCAACGCATTCTACACCGTCCTGCAGGATCTGTGGTTCGGCACCGCGGAAAATGGGTTCAACTACTACACACATGCTTCTATCAAACGTGCCGATTGCTTTGGCCATGGTGTGTGCCACGGGGCGCTGACACAAGCCGACTGTACTAGCTGCATGTATTTGGCCTACGATTCAGTCCAGAGAGCGAGCCCACGCAGTATTGAAGCACAATTTCGGCTTCCCGACTCTAGACTTAGGTATGAGTAATATTCGTTCACGGAATAACCTGAGCTCTTGTTGGAAAATATCGAATATCATGATGGGTCACGTTTGAAATCATCAATAATCCACTAAGATCTCATCACAATGTGATATGAATATGGAATGAATGGCGATGTTGGCGCCACTGGTCTTTGTATGCCATAATTGCGCCAATTATATACTTTTCGATAATTTAAGTGAATAAATAAATTAGTCATCTCTTTCACGATTTACCCCTCTTCAGACACATTTCAATTCTCTTCTTGCAACACGCAGGCATGTGCGCTCCTTCGCTAGTATAGTACAAAAGCAGATCCCGCAACAAATTTACATTTTACTTGGTTTCTCTTATATCTGAGTTAATGCAATGAAATACTTATTTTGCAAATTATCCAAAGGTGTGAGTTACACAGGATTGAATCTGACAAAAAAGGCTCAGACGATGTTCTGAGGGACTTAGATGCTGTGTCGAGCTCAGGCGTTGAGCGGGGAGCTCGGACGTTGGAATGAAGCTCAAGCTCTGCGAGACTATTTCATGTGCAATGACCAAAATATCAAGAGATATGTTGAAGATGATTTAATTGATTTATTACATCATCACAACGGTTAGAAAATCGAGTTGGATCGTTCTTGAAGATTCTCAATCTTGAAGATCAATCAAGGACATGGATTAAGGGAGTCGAGCATGACTTACCTAATGAAGAACTCCATCTATGGAAACCCAGGATCACGATTGTATGGGTGATTTGATCAAACGGGAAATTCTTTCCTTTATCGACTTCAATGGCTACGAGATTTTCTTGAGATATAATCTCGTTCAAATGGGAAGTTTGAAGAGCGATCCCTGGACGCCTTGCAACTGGTAGTTGGAGGTGGAGGAGTATAAAAGGACTTCTCAAGGTCGGAGAGTGCGCGAAGCGAGGGAGCAGAATTCTAAATTCCAAGATCAAAAGAGCTTCACCTTCTTTATACACTTTTGATCCAAATACTATAATACTTAGAGGAGAGCATTCTGGTGTGAGTGTTGGGCGGGAAGTCTTTCAACTCAAGATCTATCACTGAATTGTAACCTCTGAGCCATTTACTAGTGAAATCCAGCCGATTGGCTGCCAACGTGAAAAAGTGGACGTGGGCTTAAACTAAAGCCGAACCACTATAAACCCTCTGTGCAGTTTCTCTATCCCTTACTCTCTTTGTTTAAATTCAATGATAGTAGAACTGTGCATGCTGCTTTCGAGAATAACTCAAATCTTATCTGTGTTCACCATATGAGGGTTAAGCGAGTTTCGGCTTTCTTCTCTTACAAAAGCCACCCATCACTAATCCAAATTTTTCTACCTCTCTCGGGAAGGTCAGTAATTTCATGTAATCATTGCCAAATTTGATTAGATATCTTAATGAAAAAGGGTAAATAAAATTTTGTGAAAGATAAGAAAAGTATTTTTTTTGTTATAAATAAGAAAAGTTGATAATTTTAAAATCAAATAAACATCGATAATTAACTAAAATAAAAGTTGGTAACACTAAACTAGTTGGTAACTTAACCAAACAAAAGTTGATAATCAATCTAATCAAGGTTGGTAATTTTCTAGAAAGAGTTGGTAAATTTAGCGAGTTGATAAGTAAGACAAATAAAAATTGAAAGCTTTTGAGCCAAAACAAAAAACAAAAAACGCCAACTTATGCAACTTTTTTTTTTTTAATGAGTTGGCAAACCTTTTTTTTTTTTCGGTCAAAAAGTTGGCAAACTTAAATTACATGGTAACCTAACGGGAGAAAAGATGGTACAGCTATGATTATTGATAAATTTGAGGCATTTGTAAGAAAGATAAATAGAAGTTTGTAGAAACAACAAATGTTGTTAAGTTAAAAAAGAACTGAACATATTTTTGTAGGTAATTGAATTGAGAATTGGTAATTTAATACTTTAAAAGAAAATCCGTATGTTTTTATGAAACAGCAGAATCGTACTAGAGTAGAAGACAGACTAGAAAACACATAATAAGATCAATGTAAATGCCTGATCAACTATAGGGGTTTTGTTGCAGCAAGGGCTACCACAGTCGCTTGAACACTGCCGGCAAACGTTGCACCGCCAGCACCGCATCCCAACGACTCTGCCGACATCGTGTTCGGTCGTCTCTTCCTCCTCATGAACTTCCACATTTTTTTTGGCTCCCTTTCTGTGTATCCATGAAGTTCGGGCCATTGCACAGCCAGATTCGACTTCACTCTCATCGACACCGCAAGATCTAGCTCCTCTTAGTCGACAAATACAGAGCCGACTGGTTCTCTGAGAGAGAGAGAGAGAGAGTATGGTAATCACGGCCAATTTGAGACCTTTGGGTGATAAAGAGAGTGTGAACGACGGCCGCGTCCTAATTGCCGTGCTTGTGTTTCCGGCCATAGCGAACCTTGAATAATTTGGGCATAAAGAATGCAAAATCAGCTTTAACGTGATAAGTTGTCGATGATGGAGCTCGAGTGAAAATTGTATAATGTAAACTATATCTCTTTACATTTGATCTCTGCGAAAAGATTTCTATAGGTTGTACAATATTTTTCTCTTTATTGTTTCACAGGCGTAAATTTCGCTTTTCACACCCACGGGAAAAAACAATGCAATTTCATCCGTTAAACGACGGAGAAGCAGAAAGAGAGAGGGGGGAAAGAACGAGGGAAGATTTCCAATGAAGGAATCGTTAGTGTTGCAACTTGAAGTCCTGATGAATGCTCATTCACTTCCTATCCACGGCCACGCTGGATCGGACCATCTCTTTGTCAATGGCACGACCAACTGGAGGAGCCACCGTGGCGTGGCCTGCGAAGTTCCTGGTCTGCGTGCAAGGCGCCCCTCCTCTGCTTGGGGTGTAGCTGCACCCGTTCCCGGGAGGACGGACCGGGCCCTTTTGCAATACGTTGAACAAGTGATGAGGGTTATGATTTTGGTATTCATCTCTTTGGTGGAGCGATCTGCAGGCTTCATTGGGTTCAAATCGTAGCAGCAAAAGCACAAGAATGGACACTAGAATTGCTCTCTGGAACTTCATTGTTCTTTCTTTTTTGGTGGGTCAAATGATGTAGTCGCTGAGGACGTAGGAATTTGATTAGGGTTTGTGTCTGTGTGTGGGTATTTGTAGACCAGAGAGGCCGTGTCTGACTTCAAATTCTTCTGAGAGACGTGTTTTGAACGTTGACTATTTCTGCTCGAGAGGAGTAGAAGAAAATTCTGAAAGGATGAATGGGTCAAACGCAAGAATTATGTCTTAGTTTTCATATGTTGCATGCACATAACGAGGGGGTCACCTGGGGAGCGGTTCTTAATACGATGTAATTATACTTTGGAAGTTCCTTGTTATTTGGTTGGAGAATTAGGATTACAGAGGTCAATGTCAAGGAAGGTGGCGCAAGAAAACGTGGTTATCTGCTAATTTTGAATGTCTTTGCTGGTTCTTCGCGTTGTTTCGCACCAAGTAGAGGCATGTGCTCGGAGAATTGGCCATTCCATGTCGTTCATGAGGACGATGCGATTGAATGGATAATTTTTCGTGCCGGTAATTTCCTTAAAGAAATTGCAAGTGGTAAAGAACGGTGGGGAAAAACGGAAGAAATACCAAAAAAAATTTAAACTTATTGTACTTGTGTCAATTCAGTCCTAAACTTTTTAATTGTGCTAATTAAGTCCATCCGATCAATTTTGGCCGGGTATCGATCTATTACTGCGCCATCCTATTGGGAACACTGACATGGACGCATTTCATCCTACGTGGCACGACCGATGCTGAAGTGGATATTGTTGAGTAATATTTTTTCTTGAAGTTGTTAAATATTTTCTTTGAATTTTTTTTTTCTTTTCTTCACTTTTTCTTTCTAACTTAGGGCCGGTGAGAGTCGCCGGCATTGGGCTAGACGTCGCGGCCCTCGTTGGCCCGGGGCCGGCAAGGGCGTCGCGGTGCTCGCTAGCCCCGGGCGAGACCGTCGTTAGCCCTCGCTTTGGCTAGCGAGGACTGCAACGCCCTTGCCGGCCCCGGGCGAGGGCATCGCGGCCTCCCCCGATTTGATCAAGGCCGCAACACAGTCACAAGCCCTAAGTTCAATAAAAAATGAAGAAAAGAAAAGAAAAAGTTCAAAAAAATATTTAAGAAACTAAAAAAATATTAAAATGTTATTAAAATTGTCAATGTTAGCACTCGCTGTGCCAAGTACGATAGCCAATTAGGGAGCAAGGTTTTGCAAACTGCACATAGCACATTAGCATACACAGTGTGGCTTGGCTTGTAAAATAAAATAGGATATGATATAATCAGACCCCAAAAAAAAAAAAAAAACTCCTATATGAATTACCGATATTTATTTGAGTGATTACCTACTTTTACCGATTAAATTACCAAGTAATTTTGGGTTGCCAACTTTCATTTGAGTTTACTTATCGAAGTTTATTTGGTACTACTTTTACTTGCCTCTCTTACAAACACCTTAAGTTTACGATCTTTTTTATAAACTTACCGAACTTTATTTTTGTGATTTATCAATTTGTTGCCCATTAAATTACCCACTAGTTTGGGTTTACCAAATCTCATTTATGTTACTTACTAATGCTTATTTGTTATATTGTTAAGCATTTACCAAATTTTTTATTCACTTACCGACTTTTATTTATGTTGCTTACTATCCCATTAAATTTACAAACTCTTTTTAGAAAATATAGACGTTAACTGGAGTGATTAGCAACTTTTATTTGATCAAGTTACCAGCAAATTTTGCGTTAACAACTCAAATTTTTAGGGACCGGCCACAGACTATGAGTGTGAGCGTTAATAAAGTAAAAATTTATGGCAAAAAAAACAAAAACAAAAACACCCCATTTTCTTCTTACGTTTGGGTTTATGCGATTTCTTCTTCTCTCAAAATCCTATACTTTGCCTCTTGAAATTTAAAGAGGAACTGCATATCACGCCCGGGATTCTAACTTCAGTGCAAAGTTATAAAAATTAAAGAAACCAGAAAGTGCAAATTGTAAGACAAACTCATGTGCTTGCAGTTTCTTCCGTTATAATGGTGGTACAGAGAAAAATTCTGTTCTTGATCTAGATGGCAACGAATAGACAAACCCGGTAATTTTCGTCTTGAGAACAGAGGATCTTCCTTGATATGGAACCATAGTTTTCCATGATTCCACGCTTCAATTTGGCTTCTCTCTCATCTTGTGAAACTATGTTGCGTTGGCAAAAGAAAACCTCTCTTGATCACGGGCGTTTGAAATACTTGTAGAGAATCTTTGTCTCCGCTCGGCATATGCATTGTTCGCATTCTGTGTCGTCGTAGTGGTCGATGTCGAGCACCCATCCTCTCCTCTTGCAATGCTCGCTTTGCATCCGGCAGTCATAGCGAGGAGGCTCTCCTCTCAAGATCGTCGCATTGTTCCACCACATGTTGCGCACGACTTTGAGGTACTTCTTGCGGCATTCCACCACTTGCCCGCTCGCATAGACTTTTCTTAGCAGTCGAACTCCTTCGTTCTTAAACTCGCCGTCCTCGCAGACGAGGAGGAGCCCCACGGCATAGGAAGCTCCGAGATGCCCGATCTGCACGGCCCTCTTTAGTAGCTCCAGTCCTAGCTCAACCTTCACAGAACTTATATACTCAAACTGCAGCATTCACAAATTGCTTGGTCAATTGCGAGCTTTGAAGAAGGTTATGGATAATAAATTAGAGAGATAAATCACACAATTAAACACGTACTAGTCCTTGTGTATACAAAGCTTCCAAATTGTCGCACTTGATGCACCTCTGAACGAAGGCATTGCCTTCTTGGGGATGCCGCCATTTTATCCTAAAAATCTTTTCGAATGATATTTGTTGGTATATATAGTCTTCTTCGGCTAATTCATTAAGAATCTTGCAACTGCGGTACAGAATAATGACAAGAATAAGATTACATGATTTAGCTACTAATATTTATCAGGCATACTACTGGGGAAAAGAATTGTTTACAGCAAAATAAAAGATTAATGTATGGCGCTAGTTATTTTTTGACGTCATCAGCAACAATACCATAGGAACAACATATTTCATGTGTATAGTTAATATATGAGCATGTTATCATAGATACTAATGGTTGTACAACAATTGCAATGGTTCTTTGTACTCAACTGTTGACACTATTTCGACCACAAAAAAAAAAAACTGTTGACACTATATCTTCAAAGGTCGGATTCCACTGGGTCTCAATAATTCTGAAAGCATAATCAAGTTTACATGGCTAAAATCGAATTTAAAAATCTTTATTAAGATAAAGTCATCTATTTAGCGCGAACGCTTAATTGGATAAATAACATCACAACAATATAATTATAAAAGCGCTATGTGCTACAGTATTAGAAGTTCTCCGTAATGTATGATTCAGAGATCACCAAAGTAGGAAAAAGTAAAACACAAGAAATATTTATTAGCCCCATATTGTTAAAAGAAACCTAATGAGCCCCAGATTAGAGAGCAGTTCTTTGAAGGGGAAGATTAACTGATACCTTACTTTCGCGTTGAAGAAGTCGTCCATGGAGCTGGCGGCGACAGAAGCAAGAATCTCCACCACCACATCATTAGGAATAACATCGAACGATTCGATCTCCATATTTTGCAGGCAATGGTGACGCGACTCAATTTCGATTGTGAGAAAATCGTGCTTCTCGAATCTTTCGGCCTTTGATTGTACGAGACAAAAGCAAAGGAACTACGCTAATAATGATTGAAGTGATCGAAGTCGAAGTCGAAGTCGAAGAAGAAGAAGAAGAAGAAAGTAGTCGATCAATGGTTGAAGAGGGATTTCATGTTGTAGATATTTATAGAAATATTCTAAGCTTATGTCGAACTATCCTTGTACAATTCTAATTAGGTAATCAGATTTGACGCAATCTGAAGTTTCGTGTGCTTTTAAGTTGTCTGTTTCCTATTCTAATTAGGATTCACATCTAGCCATCAGTGATCCTAGAATCTAAATCAGGAAAGTGACATTTACCAGGTAATTGGAGCAAGATTAACACAGTTTTAATTACCAAACAATGTGGTGATCCACAGTTCTTTTTTACTAACAATTTTTTCTTACATTTATCTAATTCTTTCATAGATCAACTAGTATAGAAAAAAAAAATTCCTAAACTTATTGTAGAGTGGCCAATTCACTCATAAATCTTTCAATTATGCCAACTTAGTTTTAAATCTTTTGACAAATTTCAATTTAGTCCTCAACCTTTTAATTGCATCAATTTAGTCCTAAATCTTTCAGTAATGCCAACTTAGTCCTAAATCTTTTGACAATTTTTCAATTTAGTCCGAAACCTTTTAATTGCGCTAATTTAGTCCTAAACCTTTTGTATACTAAGAATTGCACCTACTCCCTTCTCCAAGAATTCAATATTTTTCTACGCTACTCCTTAAATATCTATATATTTCCTTATAACATAATTTGTATAGGAATATGTGGCTAATAGATTGCCACGTCTGGTATTGTCCAGAAATATCTAGGAAGATATTTTCTCTAGAAATACGTAGGAGATTAGAATCACCTCTTTTCCCTGGTCCCTTTTTCTATATGTTGAACAAGTGATTAGTCTTATGATTTTGATATTAAATCTCTTTGGTGGAGCAATTTGCACGCTTCCTTGGGTTCAGACCACAGCAGCAAAAGCGCAAGAATGGCCACTCGAGTTGCTCTTCGAAACTTCATTATTTTTTTGTTGGGTCAATTGATGATGATGTTTTTGTTGAGGACTTAGGATTTTGATTAGGATGTTTGTAACGTACGAGGTATTCGTAGACGAATAGGGCTTGTTTGACTTCAAATTCTCTTGAGACGTTGCTTTGAATGTTGACTTTCTGTGGATGAGATAATTAGGAAATTTTTGAAAATAATGAATGGGTCAAATGCAAGAATTGAATGCGGGTCATGACGAGTGCGTCACCTGGAGAGGGCTTCTTGCTACGATGTAATTTTAATTCGTAAGTTTCTTTTATATTGGTTTGAGAATTAGGATTACAGAGGTGGAGTCAAGGAATGTGGCACAAGGAAATGTCATTATCTGCTAATTTTGAATATTCTTTTCTAGTTCTTTCGTTGTTTTGCGCCGAGTAGAGGCCTGTGCTAGGAGAATTAGTCATTCCATGTCGTTCATAAGGACCGATGCAACCAAACCGATGATTTGATTTACCGATAATTTGTTAATAACTTTCATGCTTTTACGGAAAATTATCAAAAAAGTCTCAAACTTATTGCAATTGTGCCGATTTAGTCGTAAACTCTTTTTTTGCCGATTCAGTCCTAAACCTTTTGTAATTGTGACAACTCAGTCCATTTGACCAATTTGGCTAGTTGGCACTGACGCAGATGCCGAACGACCGTGACATATTTTTTTTCTTCCATCTTCTTCTTCTTCCTCTAGCCAGCGGCTGGCCAGAGGTGACGGTCGGCGAGGTCCATCTCGCCGGCCTAGATTTGGTTAGGTGAGCCTCGCTCGGCCGTTACATCTGGCCAACGACTGGCTAGAGGAAGAAGAAGGGAAGAAAAAAAAGATAAAGAAATGAAAATAACAAAATTCAAAAGAACTCAAAAAGATTCAAAAAAACCTTAAAATATTATGTCGTAGGACAATCGGCGCTGGCCGGCATCCACGTCAGAGCCAGCCAACCAAAATTGGCCGGATGGACTGAATTGGCACAATTGTAAAAGGTTTAGGACTTAATTGGCCAAAAAAAAAGTTTAGGACTGGATTGGCATAATTGCAATATGTTTATGACTTTTTTGGTAATTTTCCCCAAGCTTTTTTCAACATTTTTGTATCATATACTAAATTTTAATTGTCTTGCTTATAGTTGAAGAGAATCGGGCAACGATTACCAACAATTAACCCAATCCAGGATCAATTTCTTTCTCAAAACTAAATCGACCAAAATGAACTTAACCCCAACAACAATGAGCTATATATCCCAGCAATACAAACCTCAAAATAAGTAAATATAATGCCGGTCATTTGAAATTCAAAAAAGAATTAGATATTACGCCCGGGAATCTTACTTCACCGTTGACATCATTGAAACCATATCTATAGGACTACTGTCCATAAAAGACATTCATATCTTAATATTATGAGCCTAAGTACTAGCATTAATAGATGTTTATTGATGTAAGCTACTTATCCTCGCAGAATTTTGAATCACCCGGTAAGTATTGATGGGATGAAATGCAGCCAGGTCTGATTGTGAAAAACAATTTCACATTGCCGAACCTTTTAAAAAGTTTAACCTTAATCATGATAAGCTTCTGACCCAAAAGACAAATCATGATCAGCTATTTTGCGTTCACGATGATTTAATTGAGATGGAAGAGTGACGGGATGTTGGGCCAAATCCATCCCAGTAACTTTTTATTACTTTCGAAACCCATCCCAAAGCCGTTGCAGGTTTTAATAAAATATCCCAAACCCGTCTCACTAAAGTAGTCGGTGCTAGTTGGGTACCTGCAACCGGCCATAAGATTTTACAACAGATGAAACTCTTAAGTTAAAGTGTAATAAGCAATCTCAAATTTGCAAACACGATTGTTTATTCAAAACTCGTGTATCATAAATCTCGGGAGAATTATAAAAAAGGTCATATATCTATTATAATTATGCTAACTCAGTCCATTTGACCGGCCTACGCTGACGTGGTAAACTTTTAATAATATTTTAATATTTTTCAAAATTTTCAAATTATTTTTTTCTATCTTTTTTCTTTTTTTTTCAAACCAAAAAAAAAGACAGAAAATTGTTTAAAAAAATCAAAAAATTTGAAAATATTGAAATATTATTAAAAATTTGCCACGAGCGCCGGCCGGCCAAATGGACTAAATTGGCACAGTTACAAAAGATTTACAACTAAATTAGAAAAAAAAAAAGTTTACGACTGAATTGACACAATTACAATAGGTTTAGGACTTTTTTTGGTAATTTTACCGATGAATCTCCCATAGAAAGATATGGAGTCTCAAAATATAAAATGCATAGAATTCAATTGCCACAGTGCCGTCTCTTTTCCTTGCTACTCGAAAATACAAAAACTACTGTATTGCATGTAAAGATAGATTAGTTTCCTAGCTAGGATTGCATGTCTAGGGAATATGTAGTAATTTAGAAAAAAATTCAACTTAGAATACGATTTAATTTAGATTTCCTAATTTGAATTGGATAATCTGACACTTTAGATAGTTTTAATTATTATGAATCTAGAAGAAAATCCCAAAAAAAATAGCATGTTGCATATCGCATAGATTTCATGTCATCATTCTTGCCACGTAATTTAGTAAATGCATGTTTAGGGTCATTTAAATTAGATTGCATGTCTTGTTAAATTAGTAGCATGTAGACATAATATAGGATTAAATTGCATTACCTGCATTGCCCATAAAATGGACAGATTTAATTTCCACACTGCCGTCTCTTTTCCTTGCTACTCGAACGACATTCATACCGTTGAAACAAAACAGTAATTGACTCGCTTTTTACCTAGTGATCCTGCGTGGACCAATTGATTGCTTTAAGTTTGAATTGACTCACTATTAACTTTTTAAAACCCACGAATCTTGCGACCATGACCGAAGACAAAGAAGAGAAAAAATATGGTGAACCAAAAGTCAACGCTGGCCAATATACCAAAAGGTTTTCAGACTGCAGAAGACGAGCACACAAGCAAAGCATGAGGCAGCTTCGAAGAACATAACATGTTTTCCGTGGCTAACACTATTGGGATGTGATTCATACTCTCTATTGATAGGAAGGCATAGCAAGATTTTATGATTTGAGTCCGTATTTTATTAATAGCGAATGTCTATTGTTATATATAATCTCTCTTTTGTAACAAAGAGGCGAGATGTGTTAATTATAGTAGAATCCTCTACTGGATGTAGCCCTAGTTTAAGGGTGAATCAAGATAAACCTAGTGTCTCAATTTTTTTTTTCTCGCATTTACTATCGCATGCTGGGTCGATGCACGAACTCTTTGTTCCCACCATGAGCTACGGGTCTACAAGATTTTGGGGAGCCTTTGGGTGTGGAACTAGTCATTCAGGTTCTTTCATGCAGAATATTGAGACATGTTCCTGTTCCTGTCTATTGTGACTACTCAGACGAGCGTTTGCTTCTTTTGGGCGTGAGTGTTCACATTCGTTTGAACTCTTTGTTGTGTTTGAGCGTCAAATCTTAACAAATATCGCATGCTTGGGGCTTTGTTCTTCTGGACTCGCATCGTTCAAATTCTTCAACCTTCTACGTAGAGACAATGCTCATGATCATTGTATTTAGATGACCGTCGGTTCTGTTGCGCGGATCTGTAACATTTCATTGAAACGAGAGACTTGAATTGAAATTCTACAAGCTGTAGCTATGCCCACGTTTGAGAAAGTCAACATTTGTTTTTCTTGATATTCTATCGAAGAACAAGAGGATCCCGCACGATATATACAACTTCTGCATCACTGAAAAAAAAATGGGAATTTCGCAACAAGCGAGAAGAGGAACTTTTTCTTTTGGTCAAATTCATGCAAAATTTGCAATGCCACCTTTTGTACCGTGAAATTTACTTATATTGCTTCCATGTTATTAGCACAGACATGGCTATACACATTGGAAATTAAAAACAAAGTACTTGTGCGTTTGGATTTGGAAGCGTACCAAGAGAAGTAAAGTGTCACGTGAAGTGTCCATGTGTGTTTGCGGTGGGTTCGTGAGTTTGGTTTGGAGAGCCCGAAGGTCGAATGCTGCATTGGATTCTTGTGTCTGGCTGTCGGGAACTTGAGACATATAGCTAACGTCTAAAGTCTAGTGTCATGCTCCCAAATTATTATCATTTTTTCTTTTCTTCTTTACTTTTTCCTTTCCTTGTTTTTTCTAACTCTGAGCTTGGACTGGGCAAGGGCGTTGCAGTTCACGTCCTTGCCTAAATCTGGGGCGAGAGCCGCAACCCTCCCCGGCCTAGGATAAGGGAAAAAAAGAAAAGAAAAGAAAATCTAGAAACAATTGAATTTTTTTTTATAAAAAAAAATCATATTACCGTCAACCGTGCCAATTAAGATGATTGGTGCTGACTAGATCGTCACGCCAGTAATTTCCGGCCAAAATTGGCCGGAATGACTAAATTGACATCAAAAGGTTTAGGACTAAGTTGGCAAATTGCTAAAATTTTAAGACTGAATTGGTACAATTGAAAGGTTTAGGATTGAATTGGTAAAAGTACAATAGGGTTTAAGACTTTTTTTTATTATAATTTTTTGCATTTTTTCCCATAAATATAGTTATCAATTAGAAATTTACTCTTACATAGTAATATTTACTTATGCAATGACTTAAGATTTCTCAGAGTTGAAATGAAATGTGTGTGTGGGTATATGTCCGAACACCATGTTGACATCATACTCGTGGAAAGTTTAACACACTAAAAAATCTCCAACTTTAGTTCTTTTCCTAATTTTACTTTTTGTCGCATAAAAAATCTTTAACTTAGGTGCAGTCCCGATTCTACCCTAAACTATTTTGTCCCATAAAAAACCCACAACTTTAGGTTCAGTAACAATTCTACTTTAAACCCTTTTTTTTTATCGATCACGACTTTGGGTGAAGTTTCAATTTTACTCTAATTTTGTTGTCTCATAAAGATTATCAACTTTTACTTGAATCCTAAATCTGCCTCCATTAGTTCTCTGTTAAAATCGCCCTTAGTGATTTCGCACTTGATTTCGCACTTGATTTCAATCTCTCGTGTTTGGAAATGTTCCATCTTTCGCGGTCGGAGAGCTCGCGCTCGAGATACTCGAATAACTCGTGCTTGGAAGTTTTCCATTTCTCGGTTGTCAATGAGAAATTTTGGACATGGGGTTAATGGAAATAGATTTGTAATCAAGAAAAAATTTGTGATTTTTTATGAGACTATAAAATTTTAAGGTAAAATTGGGACTGGATGGTAAAATTGAGACAAGACCTAAAGTTAAGATTTTTTCTAGGATAAAAAAAAAATCTTTGGGTTGAATTGAAAAAGACCTAAAGTTAATGGTTTTTTATGGGACAAAAAATAGTTTGGTGTAGAATTCGGATTAGACCTAAAGTTGGAGGTTTTTTATGTGACAAAAGATAGAATTACGCACAAGAGGTAAAGTTGGGATTTTTTTTAGGGTATTAGGTCATTCGTGGAAATAGAAGAACCGAAAATTAATTGAAAAAATTACCAAAAAAAATCCTAAACCTATTGCAATTGTGCCAATTCAGTCCTCAATCTTTTTTTGTGCCAATTCAGTCCTAAACCTTTTATATTTGTGTTAATTCAGTTCATTTGGACGACCGGCGCTGACGTGGCAAAATTTTAATAATATTTTAATATTTTATATTTCTTTCTTCTTTTCTTTTTTCTTGTTTTCCTTTTCTTGCTCATTTTTCTCCCATTCCCCCATGTGGCTGGCAAGCTATGGCCGACAGAGTCACCAGAGCTCGCTGGCCACTGGGCGAGGGCCGCGGAGCCCTCGCCAGCGGCAGGCGAGGCCATGCCCACCTTTGCTGTGGCCTTGGCGAGGCTAGGCTCGTCCAGATCTGGCCGAGCCCACGGCCGCGATTGCCTTACCCAAGCTAGGCAAGGCCGGCCGAGGGCCGCGCAGCACTCGATGGCGGCTAGCAAATGCTCCGTGGCCCTCGTCCACTGGTCGGTGAGCTCCGGCACCGGCCACAGCTCGCCGACCACAGGGGGAAGGGGATAAAAATGAGAAAGAAAAGAAGAAGAAGAAAGAAATATAAAATATTAAAATTTTATTAAAATTTTGCCACGTCAGCGTCGATCGGCCAAATGGACTGAATTGGCACAAATATAAAATGTTTAAGATTGAATTGGCACAAAAAAAAAAGGGTTTATGACTTAATTGACACAATTGCAATAGGTTTAGGACTTTTTTGGTAATTTTTCCGAAATTTCGACATACTGAAATTTATCGTGTGTAAACAATCGTTCATGATGGCATCGTTCTCGGACGTTGTGGACATGATACAACAAACGAGTTGGTCAAGGACGAGCACGAGACATTAGCTGTTCTACGACCCGAGCTAATGTCTAATAAATTTGTTAGCAGTTTCGTTCTTCATTGTTCTGTCAATTTGGGATTGATGAAAAACCCGAGTGTTGTTGAAATGGTAACAAAGCAAATGGTGCGCCAAGTAAATTTCTTGTTGTGTGTGCCACGCATTAAACTACAAAAATTCGAGGGGACAACAACTTTTATCTGTGATAAATTAAGACATGCACTTCCTCAGTGACTCAAGGATTTGGCACGACGGATTAAGTCGTGTTCACATGTCATAACTGGATGTTAAACTTGTAATTTATATTTATTCTGTTAACATAGGCACCGTTTATTTCGCAAAAATTTTGACATTTCCGGAAAATTTTTCTAGGAAAATGATGATATTATTCGGTGTTTGGTTGAAATCTGAACATGAACTAGAAAATGTATACCGTCGTTTGGTAAAAAAAAAAAAAAATCTGATTTGCTCTACCTAAATAGACATACATTATTCGGGCGTTATTGACTTGTGCTTAGGCAGTTGGGAAATCAGGTATGGGCATCAGAGTCTTGGGTTTGGCCTCGATGGACCTTGACCCGAGCGCCGCGGACCTCTGCATAGGCATCGATCTCGCATTTGACCTCGATGGTCCCAGGCGTCGAGGACGGCATCACGGGCTCCGCGGTCTCGAGCCTGGCCACGATGGACTTGGGCGCTAGGGACGGATCACGAGCTTCGGGGTCCCAGTCCAGGGCTCGATGGACCTGGACTCAGGCACTGAGGTCCTGGGCCCTACCTCGATGGATCTAGGCGCGGGGGTCCTGGACCCAGCCTCGATGGACTCGAGCCCAAGCGCAGGGTACCCAGGCATGGGCTCCAAGGTCCCAAGCACTGGTGCTGAGGTCCGGGCCCAATCTTGATGGACGCGTATGTGGCCTTGATGGACATGGGCCCTGACACTGAGGACCCGGGCATTGGCAGTGTCGACCTTGATAGACCCAGTCCCGGCCGCAGGGTCTCGAGCCTTGTGGACCTGATTCCAACCTCAATGGAACCGAGCCCGAACGTTAGGGGTTCAAGCAAGATCATCAAGGTCGTGGATTCGGCATCTGTGGACCTGTGCCGGGGAGCAAGGCAACGGTCCCGGAGCCCTAGGCACAGCCACCGGCCCTAGTGCCTCGAACCCAACCTTTATAGACCCGGGCCCAGCCTCTTTAGACTTGGGATTGACCTCAATGGACCCCGACGGACCCAACCTCGGGTTCGTTGCCAAGGGTCCGGGAACAAGTTGTCACGCTCCGACCCTCAGGTACGCGACCACCCCTTCCAAACGTCAGGTCAAAGGATGATTTTCCAAGCAGATCATCGACCCATTTACTTTTTATCTTTTAATTATACGCATACGGAAGCGAAATAAAATCCCGGACAAATAATCAAATAGGGATAGACAAGTACGAGATACAACAACAACACCGCCATTTTATTTATCTTCATTTAGCCCAACAAGAAACGTATAGATCTACAAACCCATCTCCATGGCTGTTTCCTATGCCTCACAAAAAGATACCAGGCAGGGCTAAGGGTCTACTACCACCACTACCAACTATCATACACGATAAATCTCCAAAAGCTCCTTCGCAGCTCAACTTGCACCCCGGACTACCGGCACGCCATTACGAGAACCTGAAAGGCGATCAACCACAGCAAATGAGATATACATCTCAATGAGTCAACGCCTAAGTCCAATTAGGACGTTGATTCACTCAAGCAGCCTAACTTACAATACCAAGCAGCAACACGGCCCAACGGCCAATAAACAACCATATACAACTCACCTTGCCTTCAGCCACACAACAAATATCTCATGGCATTCAAACACAACAGGTCAAGGTATACAACCAGAACACATGTCAATCACTCAGGCATTCAAGCACTCAGGCACTATGCAACATGCATGTTCCAGTTATTACTGCAAGAGTCGCCCCACTCTCGCCACAGTACAGCCTCACTGCTAGTACTCTTCCGGTTATATCGGGCGTCGTCCCACAACGTTCGCGGTAACGGCAACTAATAGCCCCTCAAGACCCCTAAGGCAAGCATATTAGGATTCCAATATGGACTTCGGCCCATCACTAGCTGCGACCGGCTTCTGAAACAATCGTAGTATTCCGAACTCCCGCCGGTACAAATTGCCAGGCTTCTGATAAGTCGTGGGATTCCGAACTCCCGCAGGCACGAACTTATCAAGCTTCCGATAGGTCGTGGAATTCCGAACTCCCGCCGGCACGAATTTATCAGGCCACGGATCCGAGTAACCCCGGGTGCCGTCTACGTCCCCAGTTACTTTAGGGTCACGTTTATCCATCGTGTGACCACACAACAACACAAGCAACTAGGCCAATTCATATATTCGCATTTAGCCAATGCAAACTCAATCATGCTCAAAACTCGGCTCATGGCCATTTTTATGTTCAACACGGCCCTCGGCCATTTTCGTACTCAAAATCACAATTGGTCACACGGATGTTTAAAAATTTATTTAAACATGGCATTTAAAACAAGTGGGATCATTCAGCAAAAATGTGCAATCCACACTCAAGCCATCAATCAGTGATCATGTTTCACTATTCATCCACCAATAAATATCCGAATCCGGACTATTTATCTCCACATCAGTTATAAATCCAATCTAATTAATTACCACAAAGCAGGCAATTACCCATGGTAACTATTCCACCTAACCACGGTAATTCCAACTAACCACAGTAACTAATTAGTCTAACCATGGTAACTAATTAAACTAACCATGGTAACTAATTAAACTACAGTAACTATTCAGTTACTATGGTAACTGACTAATCTATTTACCGTTACTTAATTAAACTAAACCTAAGTGCAATTAACAGCCTAATCAGGAATTAGGGGTTAACTTACTCGACAACTGGCGGCGACGGTCGGCGGCGGCGGCGGTTTCCGGCGAGCGGCGGCGGTCCGACGGAAAATTTCGGCGAATGGTCCTACGGACTCCTCTCGATGCTCCGGACTCGAATACGACGACGGCGGAGCTTGAATCGATGCAAAACACGCCTTTTCCCCAACGACCAGCCTCTGTTCAGTTCAACCCATGAAAATACAGCAAATTCATGGACGATCCATCCTCATATCTACGTGTCCCAATGTCTTACGGTCGCATAGGCGAAAACGGAGCTCGATTCGCCCTCCGGACGAGCTCAAACGAGCGATTCCAAGTCCGGCGCGCGCTGAAAAACGGAAAAACGGGGCTCTCGGGTTTGGGCTCGCGGACGGCGATTCGGGCGGCGGTTGGCTCACGGTGGGGGATGGTGGTTTGGTGAGGTGGTGAACAACGAGCGGTGGCAAAAACCCACGGCGGCGTACGACAATCGGTGGTCCGGCGGCGAAGACTTGGAAGCTTGAAGATGAAGATGGTGAAGAAGATGATGAAGATGGAGGTGAGCGTGAGATGCAAGGGAAGGGGGCTGCCGTGAGTTCCAAGAGGGAAGAGAGAGAGAGGAGAGAGAAAAGGGAAGAGAGAGAAAATGCTCTTGAGGGGCATTTTGGTCATTTCCAAGGTCAAAGGGCAATTTGGTAATTTTCAAGGGTCAAAAAGTAAGATTTGACTAGCCATAAATGAGGTGGGTCCCACGGTCAATCAATATTAATTGTTTCTGGCGTATATGAATAATATCAGAGGGTATTTCTGTAAACTGACAATTCATGACTGGTTCAGGATATTTGGTTCAGGGTCGGCACGAGCGCGAATGAATTCGGCGAGAATTATCTACGGCGCGACTAAACTAATCAAACTATAAATATCTACGATTCAGTCCTCAATCGAAATCCTCCAAATCGAACAATTCCGCGTCCGATAAATGTCGCTCAATTCCAAGAGTCCTAATATTATTCATTTAATAGACCTTGAAATTTCGGGAAGTCACAACTCTTCCCCCTTGGGAAATTTCGTCCCCGAAATTAAAACATTACACCACCTCAAAAGAAAAGTGGTACATACTGTTCATTGACTCTTCACTCTCCCAAATTGCATCCTCTATTCCATGATGTTGCCAAACCACCTTAACTAAAGGGATTTTCTTAGTCCGCAACACTTGCTCTTTTCTGTCCTTGATCCTTACTGGACATTCCACATACGACACCCGCTGGTCTACTTCAATTTCCTCAAAACTCAGTACATGAGCTGGATCCGGCTCGTACTTTCTCAACATCGACATATGGAATACATGATGTACCTAAGCAAGTCTCGGTGGCAACGCGAGACGATAAGCCAGATTTTCAATCCGCTCTAAGATCTCGAACGGCCCAACATATCTTGGGCTCAACTTTCCCATTTTGCCGAAACGAGATGTCTCTCTCATAGGCAACACCTTTAAAAAGACATGTTCTCCTACTTGAAACTCCAGCGGTCTACACCGCTTGTCTGCGTAACTCTTCTGACAGCTCTGGCTGTCCTAAGCCCTTCTCTGACAACCTTAATAGCGTCTAATGACTGCTGCACCAACTCAGGGCCAGTGATCTTCCTTTCACCGACCTCATCTCAATAAACTGGCATTCTGCAAGGTTTACCGTACAACGCTTCAAACGGTGCCATCTTAATACTATGTTGTTGTAGGCGAACTCGACCAAATGAAGCTATTCCTCCCAGCTACCCTTAAAATCCAATACGCATGCTCGCAACATGTCCTCAAGTGTCTGAATCGTCCTGTCAGACTGGCCATCCGTCTGCGGATGATAAGCAGTACTAAACTGTGGCTTTGTTCCCATCGCAGTTTGCAAGCTTTTCCAAAAGGTGATAGTGAATCTTGGATCACGATCCGATGTGATCGTCACTGGCACTTCATGAAGATGTACTATCTATCGCACGTACAATCAGCATACCTATCCAATGCAAAGTCCTTTCGCACGGCGATAAAATACGCAGACTTCATCAGTCTATCCACCATGACCCAAATTAAATCATTGCCTCTATAATTTCTTGGCAACCCCACCACGAAGTCCATCGTGATATGCTTCCATTTCCACTTTGGAATTTCAAGCGGTCGCAGCAATCCACTAGCCTTACAATACTGCGCCTTCACTTGCCGACGTATTAAACACTTCACCACGTGCTTGGCTATGTCCTCTTTCATGCCATTTAAAGGGGTTCTCATTGATCCCAATACTCACAGATCTATCTAGTCATACCAACCTGCTGTCCATTAACAATTTTCTATGGACAATTCAAGCTCGTTTCTCACTCGCCAATCTACATGGCTTCATTCAAGACCATAATGTCTATCTCATTTCACCAAACAGTGCGTCCATAATCACTCAGGACATAACACATCCCTGCTCTTTCTTGATACCAACATCACATGCCATGCCTAGGATTCTGTTGGTTACGCTCTTCGCATATAACACAATTTCAAACATGTCTAACGCAATCCTGGGATCTCTGGGAATCAACCTCCAGGTATTCCGTGGCGCAATCTAGACCTCTGCAGGACACATCACTGCAGGTACACACAAACAACACATCCCTCACATAGACGTGATCTTCTCCAACAGCAACCTCGAAGGTATTACAACAGACTTTCACCAACTTCTCACCAGGCATTCAGGCATTTCTCATACACGGCATCTCAATCCACTCATCCTTTCATTCATCACTTCACTTACCAAAACGTAATGCTATGCCATGCACTTTAAGTAAGATGATGCAGCTTTTAAAACTAGTCAGACTCAGCACAACGCCTAGACCCACTTTTCAATGTGTGGCTTGGTTCATTCCTGTCCCCATCGTCATCTTAGAAGCCTGTCAGGGGCCACACTTTGTCCGAGCCTCTCTGCTCCCGCGATCACTCTCCGCCCTCGTTAGACCGGGTCGTTACAGGCCCACCAGCTTTCGTCTGGTTCGTCCCCAAGTCAAGCACCTACTAAGAAGGTCCCGTTCAACACGTCCCATACCATGTCTCACTACGGTTTAAAGGCATCCCGTACAGCTTGTCCCATACCAAGCGACGGTTTATCAAGTCTGACAAAACGATGATATGCTTATGCATGTATGCTCTCAAACTCTCGTTTCTAATGCAACCAATCGGTGCAATGCATGAGCAACCTCAACTTCCAAACTCGTATCGCATACCACTTACTTTCCGTAACCACAGTTCTCACATTTACCTAAACATTCTAGCATCATAAGCAACCATTGCATCAAAGATCAGATACTTAAAATCAACCTAGAGCACTCTTTCCTGGTCGCTGTCCACAACAAGATCATAATCATGCAATTAGATTGGCCCTTCATCCAAAGTTGATATCTAAACCACCAAGCACAAGTTCAATCCACGCTTAGCACTTCACAATCATCGTTCGCTTCCCTACGAACCTCACATCTCACATGCCTTCACAATATCGATTCCTTATCTCAAACTGAGCATTCAAATACCACATGCAACCATCATATCAAGGATTAGGTACTTAGAATCAAACTATATAACCCTTTCTTGTCGCCGTTCACAATAGATCCATGATCATGAAATCTAGCTAGCCCATAATCCAAGGTTACTGTTTGCTTCCTTGCGAACCTCACACCATCATCTAGGGCCTTTCGATAACAATCGATATCTAAAACCATCAAGATCTGATATAGATTCAAGCCTATAATCCTCAGATACCAAACCATCGCAATTCCATATCCACAATCCGTTATACAGGACTAACCGTCAGAATTCACAATTCAAGTCTATCAATAAGTCGTCCTCATTCCGACTTATCGTCCATTCCCCTATCGATCACTATACGATATCCTCAAGGCGGAGAGATCATCAAACATATGCATTGATCGACAAACTTCTCATCTAACAAGTAGCCTAAGCTACTACCAATCCCCTAGTAATTCTTGTAGAAAGACATCGGAAAAATCACTCACCACTATGATGTCCTCCATCCTTGGTTCCTCAATCAATAGTTTAACTCCAGTTACCAACTAGCCTTGACAACTACTATCCCATAAACGAGTCACCTCCAGTGACGAATTTAAGGGAATTAAGATTCCTTCTCAATTCTCAACAAACTCAAAACTAACCCCCTCTAACGGGTTAAACTGAATTGCATTGCAAATCTCTATCATATCACTACTCAGGGCCATTAATAAATTCGATCACCAAAACCATTAGAAGACAACACGAGTTCAAACTTATATTCAATACATAACCAAAGTTCCAGTCTATTTTTTTTCTCGCAACCCCTATAACTAACTTACAACCAGAACATCCTACCGTAAACAATACACTATTCTTTAGCGAGGTTGATTTAGGTTGTCATGCGGGGCGTTCCCTCACATCTGTTCTCCCTGCTGCATCGGCATCTGCCTTCCTATCTATCTCTGTGGGCAGTCTTTAACTTGGTGGCCATGTTGACCACAACCATAACAAGCACCTGTCCGTCCAGGGCACGGGGCTGATCCATGATTCCACTTACAAAGCCGACACACACCATTGGGATGATACCTCGGCTTCCCAACAGCATTCCTCCGATTGGGCGGGATTGAGAACCTGTTTCCCACCATTGGTCCTTTGCCGAATCTGCGGTTATCTCTTGCCGCAGGAGCACAGCGCGATCCAGATGCGGCTGCTCTTTCAGCAACATCCCTTTCTACCAACTGAGCTCTCTCATAGCTCATTGTAGTCTTTTAGATTCAGCGGCACTAGAACACTCTTAATCTCGGGCTTCAGCCCATCTCTGAACCTTCTTGCCCTATCCACAGAGTCTTCGATCATCCTCGGCGCATATTTGGACAACTCGGCAAACTTTGCCTCGTACTGATCCACTGATAGCTGGTTCTGGCGCAGGCGAAGGAATTCATTCATCTTCTGCTCTCGCGCACAGTCTGAGAAATATTTCCCATTGAAGGCATCTACAAATCCATTCCACACCAGGCCTACACCTTCCAAGAAAGCTCTTCCTTGCATGCCCTTCCACCACGAGCTAGCGTTACCTTACAGTTGGTAAACGGCCAGCGTTACTTTCTCCTCCTCCGAGCACCTTAGCAAGGCGAACACTTTCTCCAGCTCCTCGATCCACGAGGTTGCAGACTCAGGGTCACTTGCTCCAGAAAACTTCGGTGGCTTGAGCTTCAGAAACTGCTCCACCAGCCTATGCGTCTGCGGCCTTCCAACTCCGTTCTCAGCTAACGGATTCTCCTGTGGGGTGGCAGCAGCAGCTTGGTTCCTCATTTGCTGCCCCATCAGGCCTCCCATGGCCTCCAATGCTTGCAGGATCCCGTCCACTCTAGGATCTCTAAGAACTGCCCCTTCTCTGGGCATTTCCTGTTCGTCCACCCTACCCACTCTGGGTCTTGCTCGGGCGGCCCTTCCTCTGCCTCTGCGAGCTGCAGGAACGCGGTTCTCAACCGCTTCAGGAGCAACTTGAGCTACCCTTTCCGTGGGTACTCCCAGGACACGATCCCTCTCCATTTCAGGATCCACTTGAGTTGCCCTACCTCGGGGCGCTCTCCGACTACGGCTGCTCATCCTGCAGGATCGTAAGGACTCCTGCTCGCCCAAAGCAACACGTAATAAGAACTCAGGTTTACTACTAAACAACAATCAAGCAGCAAACACAAGCACATGGTTTAATTCCTACTAACTATCCCAAACCCAGTGCACCTTATCACTCCAGGCCAAGACCATATGGTTCAGGTTGACCTTGCTCTGATACCAAAATGGGGATGTCACGCCCCGACCCTCAAGTACGCGACCATCCCTTCCAAACGTCAGGTCAAAGGATGATTTCCCAAGCACATCATCGACCCATTTACTTTTTATCTTTTAATTATACGCATACGGAAGCGAAATAAAATCTCGGAAAAATAATCAAACAGGGATAGACAAGTACGAGATACAACAACAACACCACCATTTTATTTATCTTCATTTAGCCCAACAAGAAACGTATAGATCTACAAACCCATCTCCAGGGCTGTTTCCTATGCCTCACAAAAAGATACCAGGCAGGGCTAAGGGTCTACTACCACCACTACCAACTATCATACACGATAAATCTCCAAAAGCTCCTTCGCAGCTCAACTCGCACCCCGAGCTACCGGCACGCCATTACGAGAACCTAAAAGGCGATCAGCCATAGCGAATGAGATATACATCTCAATGAGTCAACGCCTAAGTCCAATTAGGACGTTGATTCACTCAAGCAGCCTAACTTACAATACCAAGCAGCAACACGGCCCAACGGCCAATAAACAACCACATACATCTCACCTTGCCTTCAGCCACACAACAAATATCTCATGGCATTCAAACACAACAGGTCAAGGTATACAACCAGAACACACGTCAATCACTCAGGCATTCAAGCACTCAGGCACTATGCAACATGCGTGTTCTAGTTATTACTGCAAGAGTCGCCCCACTCTCGCCACAGTACAGCTTCACTGCTAGTACTCTTCCGGTTATACCGGGCGTCGTCCCACAACGTTCACGGCGACGGTAACTAATAGCCCCTCAAGACCCCTAAGGCAAGCATATTAGGATTCCAATATGGACTTCGGCCCATCACTAGCTGCGACCGGCTTCTGAAACAATCGTAGTATTCTGAACTCCCACCGGTACGAATTGCCAGGCTTCTGATAAGTCAAGGGATTCATAACTCCCGCCGGCACGAACTTATCAGGCTTTCGATAGGTCGTGGAATTCCGAACTCCCGCCGGCACAAACTTATCAGGCCACGGATCCGAGTTACCCCGGGTACCGTCTACGTCCCCAGTTACTTTAGGGTCACGTTTATCCATCGTGTGACCACACAACAACACAGGCAACCAGGCCAATTCATATATTCGCCTTTAGCCAATGCAAACTCAATCATGCTCAAAACACGGCTCATGGCCATTTTTATGTTCAACACGGCCCTCGGCCATTTTCGTACTCAAAACCACAATTGGTCACACGAACGTTTAAAAATTTATTTAAACATGGCATTTAAAACAAGTGGGATCATTCAGCAAAAATGCGCAATCCACACTCAAGCCATCAATCAGTGATCATGCATTCACTATTCATCCACCGAAAAATATCCGAATTCGGACTGTTTATCTCCACATCAGTTATAAATCCAATCTAATTAATTACCACAAAGCAGGCAATTACCCATGGTAACTATTCCACATAACTACGGTAATTCCAACTAACCACAGTAACAAATTAGTCTAACCATGGTAACTAATTAAACTACAGTAACTATTCAGTTACTACGGTAACTAACTAATCTATTTACCGTTACTTAATTAAACTAAACCTAAGTGCAATTAACAGCCTAATCATGAATTAGGGGTTAACTTACTCGACAACTGGCGGCGACCGGCGGTGAGCGGCGGCGGTCCGACGGAAAATTTCGGCGAATGGTCCTACGGACTCCTCTCGATGCTCCGGACTCGAATACGACGACGGCGGAGCTTGAATCGATGCAAAACACGCCTTTTCCCCAACGACCAGCCTCTGTTCAGTTCAACCCATGAAAATACAGCAAATTCATGGACGATCCATCCTCATATCTACGTGTCCCAATGTCTTACGGTCGCATAGGCGAAAACGGAGCTCGATTCGCCCTCCGGACGAGCTCAAACGAGCGATTCCAAGTCCGGCGCGCGCTGAAAAAAGGGAAAACGGGGCTCTCGGGTTTGGGCTCGCGGACGGCGATTCGGGCGGCGGTTGGCTCAGCTGATGGTGGGGGATGGTGGTTTGGTGAGGTGGTGAACAACGAGCGGTGGCGACAACCCACGGCGGCGTACGACGATCGGCGGTCCGGCAGCAAAGACTTGGAAGCTTGAAGATGATGAAGATGGAGGTGAGGGTGAGATGCAAGGGAAGGGGGCTGCCGTGAGTTCCAAGAGGGAAGAGAGAGAGAGAGGAGAGAGAAAAGGGAAGAGTGAGAAAATGCTCTTGAGGGGCATTTTGGTTATTTCCAAGGTCAAAGGGCAATTTAGTAATTTTCAAGGGTCAAAAAGCAAGATTTGACTAGCCATAAATGAGGTGGGTCCCACGGTCAATCAGTATTAATTGTTTCTGGCGTATATGAATAATATCAGAGGGTATTTCAGTAAACTGACAATTCAGGACTGGTTCAGGATATTTGGTTCAGGGTCGGCACGAGCGCAAATGAATTCGGCGAGAATTATCTACGGCGCGACTAAACTAATCAAAGTATAAATATCTACGATTCAGTCCTCGATCGAAATCCTCCAGATCGAACAATTCCGCGTCCGATAAATGTCACTCAATTCCAAGAGTCCTAATATTATTCATTTAATAGACCTTGAAATTTCGAGACGTCACACAAGTGTTGGGGTTTCCGTGCCCAAACGTAGAGTTTGAGTCCAAGTGTTGATATCTAGTTATATTTTAGAAAATGATCTCCGAATTTCTAGAGAGAAAATCATTTTCCTAAACGATCCAAATGCCAGAAAATGAAGAAACATTTTTCCAAAAAATATTATTCGCAAATCAAAGGAAACCTTATGTATATTACATCCGTGTCAATGCTGGTCGCTTTTGGATTTGCCACGTAACAGTGTCTAAACGTTTTAATTTGTGTGAAAAATTGTCAGCCCTGAATCGCTTTAGCTAATTATGAACAGTTGGCAACAAGCAAAATCTATAGCAGAGGCCTGTGGTAGAGGAACTGGTTATGCAACTCTACGGACTATTTGCTATATTGCTGAAGGAGCTTTATAAGTGGTAGAAAAAATTAACCATCATCTGATCTTTTGATAATTTGCTGGTAATTTATCAACACTTCGATGAACTTTACTAACCTTTTTTTTTTTTTTTTACAGTTAACAAGTTATCGACATTTCTTATCTTTGATAAGTTTTAGTTGTCTTTCTGTCTAACTTTTGAATTTACCAACTCCCATATGAATTTATCGATCTTTATCGGAATGACTTGCCTATTTTTTTTCCTCTTAAATTACCAGTTAACTTTCTATTGCTTACTTTCATCTGAGTTATACTATGTTTGCACCAAAAAATTGACCGACTTTTGGTTATTATCAACATATGATAGACTAAGTCGACCCGAGACATGCGGTTGCTTTCAATCAAAGTAATTGACTTGATGCTTAACCAATGTGTACGTAAATGGAGGCCTTTTCTTAATCAATTGCCGCACTGGCGTCTCTTTTACTTGCTGCTCAAACAACATTTATAGCGTCGCAATACACCCCCATGTTAGGAAATAAAATAGCAATTGACCCTTTTTTTTTTTTTTCTGTTTACTCAATGAACCTGTGGGGACGAATCGAGCGCTTTGAGTTTGAATTGACTCCCGATTAAACTTATATAGTGCGCGTGATTGGTACATATGTTTGAATGAGACTTTTGGACATGAATTGGAAATTCCACACTATTTGGCAATGCCCCTTTTCTTAGGGTGTGTAATTGTAGGACTATATTGTTTTGGAATGCTTCGATGCGGTCGGTTTGGGGCTTCGTTCTTTTGGACTTGCGTCGTTCAAATTCTTTAACCCTAAAAGTAGAGACGATGCTCGTGTACGTTAAAACGAGAGACTTGACCTGAATTGGTATTCCACACGCTGTAGCTTTGCCCTTCTTTGAGATAGTCAACATTTGCATTTCGGGAAAAGTGTCAGAAAACCTTATTCATTAATATACTACTTATTATTGATTCCTATCAAAAAGAAAGAATTTCAGTAGAAGGTCATATATTTTTTTATGAGTTTTTTTTAAATGAGTCTGCTTTTATGTTATTTTATAATATACAATTCCGTTGTTTGTGGGATCATTTTCTCATGAGAGTTAATGAAAAGAATTATAGAATGGATTGCTATCTATGCCTAGATCGAGGATAAACGGAAATTTTATTGATAAGATCTTTTCAATTGTATTGCATTGGTGCCAATTTAGTCTTAAACTTTTTTACCTAGAGTCAATTCAGTCCTTCTAGCTAATATTTGCCAGATATTGCTGACGTGGACGCTAGACGACCAACGTGGCACGGCCAACACTGACATAGATATTTATTAATAATGATTTTCGATTTTCTTTATTTTTCTTTCATTTTTTTACGTCTTTTTTGCCTCTTTCCTTCGGTGGCCAGCAAGGGTGGCCTCACCGCCACAAGCTAGGGTGGGCCTCGCTGGTGAGGATGAACGCCATCTAGCGAGGCACCTCGCCAACCATCAGAGGAAAGAGGCAAAAAAAGACAGTAGAAAAAAGAAAGGAAAAAATAAAAATAAGTTGAACATTATTAAAAGAATATTCACATCAAGCCCGGCCGTGCCATGTAGGCCGTTTGGCGTCCACGTCCGCAATATTCTATCAAAATTAGCAAGAATGACTAAATTGGCTCTAGGTCAAAAGATTTAGGACTAAATTGGCAACATTAAAAAGTTTAGAATTAAATTGGTACCAATGCAATAGGTTTATGACTTTTCTAACACTTTTCCCTATGTTTTTCGTAGGGATAAAAGCACCAAAAGTCTTTAATCTCATCACCAAAGTACAATTAATTCTTAAAACTTTCAAATAGTATAAATCAAGTCATAAAATTTGTCACATCGGCGCAATCAAGTGGTTCTGTTAACTCCGTCCAATTTTTTTTCTTTTGTCAAAATCTCCGTCCAACTTTGCTAATGGTTTTTTTTACTATTTTGTTCTCTTTCCAACGTATCATGTTACGTTATTAAATCATGAAGTATAAGTCTAAAAAAACGTCGTTTCAGTTCAAATCTTGATTTTTTTAGCCAAATCTTACGTCACTAAAACATGTAATGAATAACTATTGAACTTTATTACTACTTCAACATTCGTTACAAAATAAAAATTACGACGTTTAGACGAGCATACTAGATCGAATCTAAGTCACAAAGTTTCGTGTCTGCCCCCACATTAACATGGGTTCCACCGCAAGGTCCAAAATCCAAGCATCGAAATCTCTTATCCATCTACCGATGTCTTGGGTTCTTAAGTCCCAGGTTGAGCCAGTCCCCGAGGTTCTTTCCAGGAAGAGACATTAGCTGTTCCACGACCGACCAATTCAAATTCTTATTAACGCTTCTTCTACTTCTTCTTCTTAACCAGTGAAGTCAAATCCGAATTTCTTCTCCAACTGTGGCAGTCAAAAATCAAAATCCCGTGTCCAACAATTTAATCAGAAGAATCGAAGAAATACATGAAACTATAATCTGGTGTTTGCTTATAAATACGAGAGATACCTCCCACAAGACTAGGCAGCCTTCATCGTACCTTTTGTCAAGCCTAGTTACAAGTCGTACCAAGATCCAAAAAAAGCAGATAAAAAAGGTCAGGAATAGAGCTAGAAGATGAAGAAGTTCCTGAGAGTTGGTGTGATTCTGCTATTCTTGGTGGGAACGTTAGTGCAGCCAAATGAGTCATGCAGGGTTCTAATTAAGGGCAAAGCGGAAAGCGTTCTTGTTCTCCAAACCCTGCAAAAGGCTCCGGTGCGCCCTCCTGGAAACCCTGATGGCTACACTCCAGGCGGCCCTAAACTCGCTGCAGACACCACCAACACCAGGGCCTTCGCCGGCCGAGCCATGGCGTGTGGTTACTCCTGTCACATTCCTAAGTTCGGCGTAGCTGCCGATCGCAAATAGCTGGAGCTCACCAAAGGACGCTTATCCATAGGAATGTATGCGTCGTGGAAATTAAATTCCTAGAGGCCAATAAGTAGCTGCTAAGTATAGAGGTTCATAGGTACCAATAATAGTCACTTTGCCTGAATAAATTGTATAACAGTTCCGATGGTTAATTTCCATCTATTATGTAGAGTATGTGACTTGGTGAGACATGTCTTGTTTGATTTAATCTTTTGAAGTATTATAAATTTCTTAGCGATTTTCTTATAAATTGACGCCCAGATGTGCACAAAAATAACTTAATTGTGCACGAAAATTACAAATAACACATGAATATTACTAGTAAATGAAAAGTTACAAACTTACAAACTACATTCAATCTGTTACTTTGCAATATTAAGAAGTTATTTCGCTATTTATTAAAATTATTAATTACATGTGAGTATCAAGAGTAAATGAAAATTATTAACCACATAAAAAGTTACGAAGTCTAATGCAAGTTACTTTGATGTATATAATGACATATGAATATCCCACGTACATGAAAGTTACTGGCCAAACAGCATTTGATACATTCCTGTATTGAAATTAACAAAGGGAAATGAAAGTTATCCATCTAAAAGATAGTCACTAATTACATATCGTATTACAAGTAAGCGAAAAAGATTTAGGCTTCGTTTCGCGGAAAATGTGGCATTTTTGAAAAATGTTTTTCAGGAAATCATTTTCCAGAAAAATGACGATATTTTTCGGTTTTTGGCTGAAACCTAAAAACGAACTGAAAAATATTTTTATGCTGTTTGGTAAGAAAAATCAATTTTCACCGTACATGCCTTTTTTCTTTTTTCTTTTTTCTTTTTTCTTTTTTCTCTTTTCTTTTTTATTTTTTAATTTTTTTTCCCTTTCTTCTTCAGTTGGCGATTGGCCGCCGAGCCTCGCCACCGGCCGGCGAGCTCGAGGCCGGCGAGGCTCGCCTTGAGCTCACCATCAGTGAGGCCGTGAGGCTCGCCTAGCCTCGCCAGATCCGGGGAGGCTTGGCCATGTTCGCCAGTGGATGGTCGTTGGCTGTGGCCGGCCGAAAAAGAAGGGAAAAGAAGAAAAAGAGAAGCGAAAAAAAAAAATTTGTCTAATTTTTAAAAAATAAATAAATAATAAAAAGAAAGTAAAAGAATAATTAAAAAGAAAGAAAATGTGAGAGAGTGGGGGAAGGAAATATGAGGAAAATGTTTTCCTCTTCTCAAAAGTGGAAAACATTATCCCCACTTTTGAAGGAGTTTTTTTCATGGGTAGAAATTGTTTTCCTTAACTAGCTTATTTTTCGAGAACCAAACGCCAGAAAATCTAGAAAATATTTTCCTGAAAGTTATTTTTCGTGAAACAAAAGAAGCCTTAAACACATAAAGTTTTTTTTTTTCATATTGAAAAGTACTGAACACATTGAGAAGTAGTAGTTACTTAAACCATCGAAGTACAATTCTCATACGATGATTTAGCGAAAGAAAAAACAGTTTTATATCAAAAAATGCTCATTGGCCATAGCCACCAGGCCAGTCGTAATACTCCGACGGAGTCTCTGGATTGTAATCCGGGTTGGACTCGGGATCCTCCACCTCCTCGTCCGGTGTATCAAAATCCAGTGGGTCCCATGCTCGGACAATTGGGGTCAAACACGGGGGTCTTTCAAACTCTCGGATCGGCCCATAGAGATCATCACCGTGACGCATGAACCAGGCCTTGAAGAGATGAGCCACTAAGTGAGCTATCTCTTCATCAACCCAGACAGTCGTCACGTGTTGCTCCCATACTCGATCTGAACCTAGACCCGGACGGCGATTGATATAAGAGGACTGGTCGGTGGGCACCTCGAACCTCACATGACGTTCCACCATACTTATGGACCTGTAAAACGGTTAACGACAACAAATGAGATATAAATCGCAATAAGTCAACGCCTAAGTCCTAGTAGGAAGTCGATTCACCCAGGTGGCCTAAACTTGCAACATAAGAACGATGACAGATCAATAGCATGCGATGCACGCCACACTCTAGCTACCAAACAGATAGGCACGGCCCATGGCCAATAAATAATCACATGTGAACTTACCCCGCCTTGGCCCACACAACAGATATCACATGGCAATAACATATAAACAGGCCAAAGCATACCACCAGAACACTCGGCAACCACTCAGGCACTATGCAACATGCGTGTTTCAATTATTAATGCAAGAGATACTCCACTCTCGCCACAGTACAACCTAACCGCTAGTGCTCTTTCGGCAGGACCGGGCGTCGTCCCACTCCATTCCGGCGATGGCAACTGATAGCCTTCTCAGGATCCCCGAGACGGACATACCAAGATTTCCTGTAACGAACTTTGGTCCATCACAAGTTATGACCGGCATCCGATCAGTCGTGTAGTTCCGGCCTTGCCGGCACGAACTGTCGTGCATCCAATATGCTGTGTGCATCCGAACTCCCGCTGGCACGGACATATCAGGCGACGAACCCAAGCTATCAAGGGTACCACCAACGTCCCCAGTTACGTTAAGGTGACGCCCAACCATCGTGTGACCACACAAACACACCAGGCAACCAAGCCAATTCTTACTTCGCATTAGCCCAATGCAATTACATTCACAAGTATGCTCAAAACTCGGCTAATAGCCATTTTCATGCTCAAAGGACACAATTGCTCACACGAATATTCATTTCCAATTAAACGAGATATTCTTTCCTAAGTGATAACCCATCAGATTCAAGTAACCAAGCAATCAACAATTAACTGATCAGCAATCAAAGGCAGTTAAATACTAACGGTAATTATTTCGGCCTTGACTATTTATTTCCACAACAGTTAATTTACTGATCTATTCCAACCATAGTAAATCATCAACTAACCGCGGCAATTATCCACTAACCATGGTAACTAACCATTAACACAGTAACTATTTAATTAATTACGGCAACTATTTAATCTAAGACGAAGTGTAATTAACGGCCTAATCAAAGATTAGGGGTTAACTCACAACGACTGTGGCGACGGCGATCGGCGGCGATGGCGGCAGTAGGCGGCGACGGGTCTATAGACTCGGCTCGAGGTTGCGAACGCTGCTACGACAACGGCGGACAACGACGAACCACCACAAACAGCGGCGGACAGCAGCTCGACAACGCACAAACAGGCTCGGCGACAAGGCGGTAGCAACGACGGCAAGTGGCGACTGAGCTCGGCAAAGCTCATGGCGACTGGACAACGGATGGGGTGCACGGCAGGGGTTGGGCGAGGCCTAGCAGAGGAGGGGGAACCGAGTGGTGACGACGGGGATCGGCGATCACGGGGTTGAGCTCGGCGGGGCCACGGGTGGCCGGACGGCGCGCCACGAGTTGGACGACGGCTGCAACGTGGCTGACCAGATGGCAGCGATGACGTGAGGCAGTAGACGGCGAAGGCTGGCCCGCGACGAGCAAGGGGGGAGAGATGGAGTCAATTGGTCATTTGGCTCCGACGAATGAAGGTATTTCGCTTAGGGTTAGGCTCGGGCGCGAAGGAAATCGATGCTAATATCTACGGCGCAACTAAACCGAGAAATTCTACTGACCTATGCCTTAGGAGCTACCCCGATCTTCCATATCAAATGAATTCACGTCCGACAATTGTCCCTTAAATCCCAAAAATCCAATATCGTTTAATTTTCGAGTCTTGGAATTTCAGGACGTCACAACTCTTCCCTCCTTAGGGAATTTCGTCCCTGAAATTAAAACATTATACAACTTCAAAAAGAAAAGGGTATCGACTCTTCATAGCCCCATCGCTTTCCCACGTTGCTCATTCCGTTTCATGGTGTTGCCAAACCACCTTCACCAAAGGTGAATGAGAAGTCCTATAGAATGTTCCCAACAATTCCATACCCAACCCAGGTAGCCTAACAAATCGCTCAGCAACAAATGAATGAGAAGCTCCCGAATCAAACAATGCATAAGCTACTTAATTATGCAAGAAGACCATACCTGTAACGGTCGGCGAATCCCTTGCCTCTTCATGGGTGATAGCATATACCCTTCCTTGCACTAGCGATCGGTTCGGCGGAACGTTCCCTTGCATCTGACCTCCCCGCTGCATTGGCATCTACCTTCCCAACTGTCTCTACGGGTAGTCTCTAACCTGGTGGCCATGCTGACTATACCCAAAACAAGCACCCGACCTTCCGAGACCCGGAGTTGATCCATGCCTCTACTTACAGAGCTGACATACACCGTTGGGGCGATATGGAGGCTTCCCAACAACATTCCTCCGGTTGGGCGAGATGGAAAACCTACTTCCCACTATCGGCCCCTTGCCGAACCTACGGTTATCCCTTACAGCAGGAGCGAACTGCGATCCAGATGCGGCTGCTCTCTCAGACATGTCCCTCTCAACTAGTTGGGCTCTCTCTTACAGTTCATTGTAATCCTTCAAGTTCAGGGATACCAGCAAGCTCTTGATCTCCGGTTTCAACCCATCTCAAAACCTCCTTGCCCTATCCATAGGGTCTTCAACCATCCTCAGCGCATACTTGGACAACTCGGCAAGCTTTACCTCGTACTAATCCACTAATGATTGATTCTGGCGAAGGCGCAGCAACTCAGCCATCTTCTGTTCTCGCACACAGTCCAAGAAGTACTTTCCATTAAAGGCCTCCACAAAGGCATCCCACCCCGGGACCGCACCCTCGGGAAAAGCCCTTCCCTACGTGGCCTTCCACCATGAGCAAGCGTTACCCTGCAGTTGGTACATAGCCAGCATCACTTTCTCCTCCTCAGAACACCTTTGAAAGGCGAACACCTTTTCCAACTCCTCAATCCAAGTGGTTGCAGCCTCCAAGTCACCTGCTCCCGAAAACTTCGGCGGCTTGGGCTTCAAGAACTGCTCCACCAGCTTATGCTTCTGCGCCCTACCGATCCCCGTTTTCAGCTAACGGGTCCTCTTGTGGGGCGGCAGCAGTAGCTTGATTCCTCACTTATTGCCCAATCAAATCCCCAAGAGTTTCCAACTCCCAAAGTATCCCATTCATCCTGGGATCTTCCTGAGCTGCTCTCTCTCCAGGCACTCCCGGGTCAGGAACCCCAAGGCAACACGTAATGAGAACTCAGGATAACATTCTAAAAGAAAACAACAGTAAACACAAGCATGAGGTTTTAATCCTACTAACTATTCAAACCCAACGCACCTTATCACTCCAAGCCATGACCAAATGGTTCAGGCTGACCTTGCTCTGATACCAAAAATGGGGATGTCACGCCCCGACCCTCAGGCACGCGACAACCCTTCCAGACGTCAGGTCAAAGGATAACATCCCAGGCATGTCATCGACCCCTTTCTTTTTATCTTTCAATTAAACGCATGCGAAAGCAATATAGAACCCCCAGATAGTAATATAAACAGGGATATACAGTAGAGATATAACAAACCACAATAGCACATCCATTTTATTTATATTCAGTTAGCTCAAGGGGAAACGAACCGATCTAGAAGCCCATCTTCAGGGCCATTTCCTATGACAGACAAAAAGATATCCGGTCTGGTCTAGGGCTAACTACTACAACCAAAACACTACCACCAAAAGCAACCTCCATAGCTACGCACGCTCATTGGCCATCACCACCAGGCCAGCCGTAATACTCCGACGGAGTCTCTAGATTGTAATCCGTGTCGGACTTGGGATCCTCCACCTCCCCGTCCGGTGTATCAAAATCCAGCGGGTCCCATGCTCGGATGATCGGGGTCGAACACGAGGATCCTTCAAACCCCCAGATCGGCCCATAGAGATCATCACTGTGACGTATGAACCAAGACTTGAAGAGATGAGCCACTAAGTGAGCTATCCCTTCATCGACCCAGACAGTCGTCACGTGTTGCTCCCAGACTCGATCCGAACTGGACTCGGACAGCGATTGATATAAGAGGACTGGTCGGTGGGCACCCCGAACCTCACATGACGTTCCACCATACTTATGGACCTATAAAACGGTTAACAACAACAAATGAGATATAAATCTCAATGAGTTAACGCCTAAGTCCGATTACGACGTCGATTCACCCAGGCAGCCTAAACGTGCTACACAAGAACGATGACAGATCAATAGCGTGCAATGCACGCCACGCTCTAGCTACTAAATAAATAGGCACGACTCACGGCTAATAAACAATCACATGCGAACTTACCCCGCCTTGGCCCACACAACAGATATCACATGGCAATAACTTATAAACAGGCCAAAGCATACCACCAGAACACTTGGCAACCACTCAGGCACTATGCAATATGCGTGTTCCAGTTATTAATGCAAGAGATACTCCACTCTCGCCACAGTATAGCCTAACCACTAGTACTCTTCCGGAAGGACCGGGCATCTTCCCACTCTGTTCCTGCGATGGCAACCGATCGCCTTCTCAAGACCCCCGAGACGGACATACTAGGATTTCCTATAAGGAACTTCGGTCTATTACAAGCTACGACCCACAACTGATCAGTCGTGTGGTTCTGGCCTCACTGGCATGAACTATCGTGCATCTAATTTGCCGTGTGCATCCGAACTCCCGCCGGTATGGACATACCAGGCGATGAACCCTAGCTATCAAGGGTACCGCCAACGTCCCCAGTTACGTTAGGGTGACGCTCAACCATTGTGTGACCACACAAACACACTAGGCAACCAAGCCAATTTTTACTTCGCATTAGCCCAATGCAGTCACATTCACAAGTATGCTCAAAACTCGGCTAATAGCCATTTTCATGCTCAAAGGACACAATTGCTCACATGAATATTCATTTCCAATTAAGCTAGATATTCTGTCCTAAGTGATCAACCAACAGATTCCAGCAACCAAGCAATCAACAATTAACCGATCAGCAATCAAAGGCAGTTAATTACTAACAGGTAATTATTTCGACCCTGAATATTTATTTCCACAATAGTTAATTAACCGGTCTATTCTAACCATAGTAAATCATCAAGTAACCGCAGCAATTATCCACTAACCATGGTAACTAATCATTAACCACAGTAACTATTTAATTAACTATGGTAACTATCTAATCTAAGACTAAGTGTAATTAATGGCCTAATCAAATATTAGGGGTTAACTCACAACGACGGCGGCGGTGGTCGGCGGCAATGGCAGCGGTCGACTGCGACGAGTCTATAGACTCGTCTCGAGGTTGCGAACGGGGCTATGATGACGAACGGCGACGAACCACCACGAACAGCAGCGGACAGCAGCTCGGCGACGCACGGACGAGCTCGGCAACCGGGCGGCAGTAGCGATGGAAAGCGATGGCTGAGCTCGACGAAGCTTACGGCGGCAGGACAGCGGCTGAGGTGCACGGCAGGGGTTGGTCGAGGCCGAGCAGAGGAGGGGGAACCGGGGGGTGGCGACGGGGCTCGGCGGTTACGGGGCTGAGCTCGATGGGGCCGCGGGTGGCCGAACAGCGCGACATGAACTGGATGGTGGCTGCGGCGCGGCTGACCAGACGGCGGCAAAGGAGTGAGGCGGTGGACAGCGAAGGCTGGCCGGCAACGAGCAAGGGGGGAGAGAAGGAGTCGGTCGGGTGATAGGAGAGGGAGGGGACGAGAGAGAAGAGAGAAAGAAGAGAGAGAGAGAGAGAGAGAGAGAGAGAGAGAGAGAAGATGTGGTGATGGTGATGGGTAGAAGATTAGTTAAGGGTGGGGCCCACCATGGTTAAATCCCATTTAATGGCATTTGGCTCTTATGAATAATATCCAAGGGTAAAACGGTAATTTGGTAATTTATGTCTGGTTGGTCATTTGGCTCAAACGACTGAAGGCATTTCGCTCAGGGTTAGGCTCGGGCACGAAGGAAATCGACGCTAATATCTACGGCCCGACTAAACTGAGAAATCCTACTGACCTACGCCTTAGGGGCTACCTTGATCTTCCATATCAAACGAATTCGCGTTCGACAATTGTCCCTGAAATCCCAAAAATCCAATATCGTTTAATTTACAAGTCTTGAAATTTCAGGACGTCACAAAATAAGTGGAAGATTCATTAAAATGTGCGACATTACCCTACCAAACAGGTAATATGTTTCCAATGCCAAAAAAAAGTAACTCACCCAAAATGGTATTTAACATCTAGAAAACTGCCAATAAAATGCGTCCCAAGTAGAAATATCACAAGTACCTCCTCGTTCCGGACCATTGCAAGGAAAATTATAACCGAAATCCTTTTTATTCTGGCATTAACTTCGAACCGCGTGCATCTAAAGCGCCATTTACTAAGATCAATATAGCTGTTTGTAAACCTAGAGCAATCACATGATGAACAAGAAGTCTTTAGGACCAATTATTAAGAAAGTATGGCACGAGGCAAGAAAACAATATGCCCCTAGAAAGAAACCTTCTCCTTAGCCGGTGACGTACCAAGAAAGAGCCATGTTTTTCTCTGTCTTTGAGAAGTGAGTTACCAGCATGAACTTTACCCGCATTTATATTCAGTTAAGTTATTATGTGGGTGGGTCCATAAACTTATAACCTACCAACGAGAATTTTCTCCAACTAGAAATGGAAGAAAATATGACCTATGAAAAATGGAAACCAAACCACAAACAAAATCCCATGCATTACAACTTTGGGGGTACACACGCCGGTACAATACTCTTAGCAATGCACCGAGCTCCAAGCAATGCATCAGAACTCACGAGTTCGATTTTCGTCATAAGCGAACTTCTGAATAACTAATGTTTTTTTTTTTTTGGTCCTGTTCTATCCTATCATATTCTACTATACAAGCCACATTGTGTGCGCTATGTGCCGTGTGCAGGTTACGAAACTCTGCTCTCTCCTCACGCGTCATGAAGGGAACACATCCCACAACATACGCAGCACAATTACACAGAAAACATGCCCTAGAATCAACTTAAATCACTGATCGTAAACGAGTACATCACACGAGGGACGTAGCGTAATTTTCACAGACTAAGAGTTACCATTGCAGCCTTGAGGGAGTCCTTCATCCGTTTGACGTTTGGGAGAGATTCGTCGTCGGTTTCTTCACTATTCTCACTTTTTCTCTCTATACAGTGAACATCTGAAGCGACAACTGTTGACACCTAATTTTTAATCACTTTTTACTTTAGAAAATTAATTAAAAATCAAGAAAAATTCAATTAATTTAAAAATCAACTTTGGGACCCTTGGCCAAGCATAAGGAACCAATTTTGAGTAGAGGCCTGTGCTAGGAGAATTAGTCATTCCACGTCGTTCATAAGGACCGATGCAACCAAACCGGTGATTTGATTTACCGATAACTTGTTAATAACTTACATGCTTTTACAGAAAATTACCAAAAAAGTCATAAACCTATTGCAATTGTTCCAATGTAGTCCTTTTTTTTTTGCTGATTCAGTCCTAAACCTTTTGTAATTGTGACAATTCAGTCCATCCGACCAATTTGGCTGGCCGACGCTAACGTTGATGCCGAACGACCGTGACATATTTTTTATTTTATTTTCTTTTTCTTTTTTTTTCTTCCATCTTCTTCTTCTTCCTCTAGCCAGCGACTGGCTAGAGGTGACGATTGGCGAGGTCCACCTCGCCGGCCCTAGACGAAGCTCGCCAGCCTAGATTTGGTTAGGTAAGCCTCGCCCAACCGTTACATTTGGCCAGCGACTGGCCAAATGAAGAAGAAGGGAAGAAAAAAAAGATAAACAAATGAAAATAACAAAATTCAAAAGAACTCAAAACGATTCAAAAAAAATATTAAAATATTATGTCGTCGGACAGTTGGTGCTAGCCGGCATCCACGTCAGCGCCAGCCCTACCAAAATTGGCCGAATGGACTGAATTGGCACAATTGCAAAATGTTTAGGAATTAATCAGCAAAAAAAAAATTAGGACTGAATTGGCATAATTGCAATAGATTTATGACTTGTTTGGTAATTTTTGCCATGCTTTTATCGACATTTTTTTTTATCATATACTAAATTTCAATTGTCTTTCTTATAGTTGAAGAGAATCGGGCAACGATCACCAAGAATTAACCCAATCCATGATCAATTTCTTTCTCAAAACTAAACCGACCAAAATGGACTTAACCCCAGCAACAACCGGCAGTATATCCCAGCAATACAAACCTCAAAATAAGTAAATATAATGCCGGTCATTTGAAATTCAAAAGAGAATTAGATATTATGCCCGGGAATCTTACTTCACCGTTGAAATCATTGAAACCATATCTATAGGACTACTGTCCATAAAAGACATTCATATCTTAATATTATGAGCCTAAGTACTAGCATTAATAGATGTTTATTGATGTAAGCTACTTATCCTCGCAGAATTTTGAATCACCCGGTAAGTATTGATGGGATGAAATGCAGCCAGGTCTGACTGTGAAAAACAATTTCACATTGCCGAACCTTTTAAAAAGTTTAACCTTAATCATGATAAGCTTCTGACCCAAAAGACAAATCATGATAAGCAATTTTGCGTTCACGATGATTTAATTGAGATGGAAGAGTGACGGGATGTTGGGCCAAATCCATCCCAGTAACTTTTTATTACTTTCGAAACCCATCCCAAACCGTTTGCAGGTTTTAATAAAATATCCCGAACCCGCCTCACTAAAGTAGTCGGTGTTAGTTGGGTACCCGCAACCGGCCATAATATTTTACGATAGATGAAACTCTTAAGTTAAAGTGTAATAAGCAATCTCAAATTTGCAAACACGATTGTTTATTCAAAACTCATGTATGATAAATCTCGAGAGAATTATCAAAAAGGTCATAAATCTATTGTAATTGTGTCAACTCAGTCCATTTGGCCGGCCTACGCTAACGTGGCAAACTTTTAATAATATTTTAATATTTTTAAAATATTTCAAATTATTTTTTTCTGCCTTTTTTCTTTTTTTTTTCCAAAACCCAAAAAAGACAGAAAAATTGTTTAAAAAATTGAAAAATTGAAAATATTATTAAAAAGTTGCCACAAGCGCGGGCCGGCCAATTGGACTAAATTGGCATAGTTACAAAAGATTTACAACTGAATTAGAAAAAAAAATTATGACTAAATTGACATAATTACAATAGGTTTAGGATTTTTTTTGGTAATTTTACCGATAAATCTCCCATAGAAAGATATGGAGTCTCAAAATCTAAAATGCATAGAATTCAATTGCCACAGTGCCGTCTCTTTTCCTTGCTACTCGAAAATACAAAAACTACTGTATTGCATGTAAAGATAGATTAGTTTCCTAGGTAGGATTGCATGTCTAGGGAATATGTAGTAATTTAGAAAAAAATTCAACTTAGAATACGATTTAATTTAGATTTCCTAATTTGAATTGGATAATCTCACACTTTAGATAGTATTAATTATTATGAATCTAGAAGAAAATCCCCAAAAAAAATAGCATGTTGCATATCGCATAGATTTCATGTCATCATTCTTGCCACGTAATTTAGTAAATGCATGTTTAGGGTCATTTAAATTAGATTGCATGTCTTGTTAAATTAGTAGCATGTAGACATAATATAGGATTAAATTGCATTACCTGCATTGCCCATAAAATGGACAGATTTAATTTCCACACTGCCGTCTCTTTTCCTTGCTACTCGAACAACATTCATACCGTTGAAACAAAACAGTAATTGACTCGCTTTTTACCTAGTGATCCTGTGTGGACCAATTGAGCGTTTTAAGTTTGAATTGACTCACTATTAACTTTTTAAAACCCACGAATCTTGCGACCATGACCGAAGACAACGAAGAGAAAAAATATGGTGAACCAAAAGTCAACGCTGGCCAATATACCAAAAGGTTTTCAGACTGCAGAAGACGAGCACACAAGCAAAGCATGAGGCAGCTTCGAAGAACATAACATGTTTTCCGCGGCTAACACTGTTAGGATATGATTCATACTCTCTATTAATAAGAAGGCACAGCAGGATTTTATGATTTGAGTCCGTATTTTATTAATAGTGAATGGCTATTGTTATATATAATCTCTCTTTTGTAACAAAGAGGTGAAATGTGTTAATTATAATAGAACCCTCTACTGGATGTAGCTCTAGTTTAAGGGTGAATCAGGATAAACTTAGTGTCTCAATTTTTCTTTCTCTCATTTACTATCACATGCTGGGTCGATGCACGAGCTCTTTGTTCCCACCATGAGCTACGGGTCTACAAGATTTTGGGGAGCCTTTGGGTGTGGAACTAGTCACTCAGGTTCTTTCATGCAGAATATTGAGACATGTTCCTGTTCTTGTATATTGTGACTACTCAGACGAGCGTTTGCTTCTTTTGGGCATGAGTGTTCACATTCGTTTGAACGAGACTTCTAGAATTGAATTGGAATTCCACACTATTTTGTTGTGTTTGAGCGCCTAATCTTAACAAATATCGCATGCTTGGGGCTTCGTTCTTCTGGACTCGCGTCGTTCAAATTCTTCAACCTTGTACGTAGAGACAATGCTCGTGATCATTGTATTTAGACGACCGTCGGTTCTGTTGCGCGGATCTATAACATTTCGTTGAAACGAGAGACTTGAATTGGAATTCCACAAGCTGTAGCTATGCCCACGTATGAGAATGTCGACATTTGTTTTTCTTGATATTCTGTCGAACAACGAGAGTATCCCGCACGATTTATACAACTTCTGCATCACTGAAAAAGAAGCGGGATTAGAATCAAAGTCAAGAATCAGATCGGATCTTTCTCCAACACTCCCCCTCAAGCTGGCGGCTTATATATGTCAAAGATGCCTAGCTTGCTTAGAAGATATGCATGCTGTCTCTTGCACAAAGGCTTAGTGAAGATGTCTGCAGGCTGCTTCGCAGTTCCAATTCCTCGAGTTGTAACAGTCCCTTCTTGAATTTTTTCTCGAGTAAAATGACAGTCAACTTCTATATGTTTTGTTCTTTCATGAAAGACTAGATTCGCTGCAATTTGAGTGCTGCATCATTGTCACAAAATAGTTTACACGCTCCATTGATTTGTACCCCAAGATCTGATAGCAAACCTCGTATCCAAATGATCTCGCAAATAGTTTTTGCCATAGCTCTATATTCTGATTCAGTTGATGATAAAGAAAGAGTTGATTGTTTCTTTGTCTTCCATGAGATTAAAGATCTTCCCAGTTTAATGCAAAAACCTGTGATAGATCTTCTAGTAATTGGACAAGTCGCATAATCTGTATCACAATAAGCTGTCATTTCCATGTTGCAATCACGAGATAATAAGATTCCAGGTCCTGGACATCCTTTCAAATACTTCACGACTATTAGTGCTACATTCATGTGTGATTGTTTCGGGTTATGCATAAATTGGCTGAGTATCTGCACTGCATAACATATATCAGGCCTGGTCATGGTGACATAAATCAATTTTCCCACGAGTCGCTGATATCCTGATGGATCTCTAAGTAATGGATCTTCATTGGGTGACGTTGAGCTCTTATCATAGTCAAGTGTTGTGAGCTTGACATTTTGCTCAACGGGAATAAAGGCTGGCTTACATCCCGATAGTCCTGCTTCAGATATGATCTCCAAGACAAATTTCCGCTGACTAACACATGTTCCCTTGTCAGATCTGGCTATCTCAATACTAAGAAAATATTTGGGAGATCCCAAATCTTTAATATGGAAGGTAGAGTGCAAATAATCCTTAAATTTCTTAATAGCAGAATCATCATTTCCCATAATGAGTATATCATCAACGTATGTCAATAAATAAATTGATGAAGTACCTTGGGACCATGTGAACAGGGCATAATCATGCTTGGAGTGCTTAAAACCTGCATTTGTGAGTGCAGTAGTGAATTTGGCATACCACTGTCGAGAAGCCTATTTGAGACCATACGGGGATTTACGGAGATGACATACCCGAGACTCCCCCTATCTGCATAAACCTTGTGGGAGTTCCATGTATATTTCGTCATCCAGATCGCCATGAAGAAAAGCATTATGGACATCCATCTGATGTAATTCCCAATTATGAAACGCAGCAACTGATATAAAGGAGCGAACAGTTACCTCTTTAGCAACTGGAGAGAAGGTTTCATGATAATCAAAACCTTCTCGTTGCGTGAATCCTTTAGCAACTAGCCGAGCCTTGTAACGTTCAATGGAACCATCTGCCTTGTAATTGATTTTATATACCCATTTGTCGCTAATTGGTTTTCTATCTGGAGGCAGAGGAACTATATTCCAAGTATGATTATCCAAAAGGGCACCTAATTCGGCATCCATAGCTTGTTGCCATCGCCGGTCACATGCTGCTTCTTCATAAGATGTAGGTTCATGTTCCTCAGATATGCGGCTAATACAGCACATGTGTTCTGCCGACAGTCGATTAAAAGAGACATATTAAGATACAAGATATTGTGTACCTAGAGAATCCAGCGTGGGGCAAATGTAGTCTTTTGTCCATGTAAGGGGATGAGCTTGACATCTGGATCGTCGAGGTGGTTCGGTAGTTGGTTGTTCCGATAATGAGGGAGATGACTTATCAATATGCTGCTGTGGAGATGGAACAGATAAATCTTCCTCCTCGGTGGATGGCACATGTGACTCTATTGTCTAGTTTGAGTATTTAGGAGCTTCTGTCGTTTGATTAGGAGAGACGAAAATATATGGTGAAGTCATAGACAAATCTTCTTCAGATAAGAATTGATGATGTTTGGACTCCGATATAGTTGTTTGGGAGGAATATATCGATTCCTGGAATGGGAATATATCTTCATGGAAAGAAACGTCTCTACTAACAAGAAACCTTCTTGTAGATATTTCCATAACCCTGTAACCTTTCTGGAGGAGACGATATCCCATGAACACACATTGAATGGCACGAGGATCCATTTTGTTTCGAGGACCCACATTTGTTGCGTAACATAAGCAGCCAAAAACTCTCAGGTGTCCAATTTCCGGTGGTTTGTCGAAACGCATTTCAAAAGGAGATCGTCCCTTAAGAATTCTAGTTGGCATGCGATTAATCAAATAAGCCGCCGTGACCACACAATCACCCCAAAAAATTTCAAGGATAGAAGCTTGATATTTTAGAGCTTGAGCTACTTCTAAGAGATGGCGATATTTGCGCTCTACAACCCCATTTTGTTGAGGAGTGTAGGTGCAAGAGGTTTCATGAAGTATCCCATGAGAAGAAGGAAAGATTTTCACTCTGTAGTGAAAAACTCGCGTCCATTGTCTGTCCGAATTTTATGGACAGACTTGTCGAATTGATTTTTGATTAAGGAAAAGAAATTCGACAATTTGGAGAATGTTTGACTCTTGGATTGCATGAGGAAAACCCAAGTGGCACGAGTGTGATCATCTACAATTGTTAAGAAAAAACAAGACCCATCATGGTTTGAGGTATGATAGGGACCCCAAACATCAATATGAAGCAGAGAGAATGCATTAGTAGCTCGAGATGTGCTTATCGGGAATTGTGCTCGTGGTTGTTTTGCCAAGGGACAAATTTGACAATTTGGATGGGGAAAACAAGCACTATGACCCAAACGTTGATGAAAAAGAGAATTTTTATTGCTGGTGGTAGCATTACGTGAAATGCTTTTATTGAATAATGATATATCAAAACCCTTTGCAAAGCCGATCCAAAAATACAATCCTTGTGCAACACTACCTAAAGCCCATCATTTTGCCAGTCGAATGGTCTTGAAAGAAACAGTTTTCAGAATTGATTATGACATGACAAGAGTTGTCTCCACAAATTTTGGAAACTGATATAAGGTTGAATTCAAATTCAAGAATGTAGAGAACATTTTTAAGGGTAATGCTTGGACTAAGATGAACTGTTCCAATTTTGGTGACATGAGTAACAGTACCATTGGGAAGACGAACAGATGCATCAGGATTTGTTTTGTGGTGATCAGAAAAAAAATCGCTCATCACAGATTATGTGGTCACTAGAGCCAGAGTCGATTATCCATGCATCAACTGAAATACTATTATTCTTGGGAAAAGAAGTACCTGAAAAACTTGCTGCCTTGTCCGTAATCTTTAATTGATTCAATGCCCTCATGATATGCTGGTATTGATCATTAGTAATGGTCTGATTTGCCCTACCAGTCCCTTGTGCCAAAACCTGATAAGCAGAAAAATCTTTTTCTCTTTTCTCTTTATCATTCGGTTTTCCATGTAACTTCCAGCAGGTATCAATAGTGTGATGTGGACGTTTGCAATAATCACAATATTTACCTTTATTTTTAAAATTTTGTCCATTTCCTCTAGCTGACGTGGCGCTTCATGAACCACATGATTTGAAATTTGAAGCTGACGTGGCCTGATGATAGCCTCTCGATTCATCCTCGTGGATGGTTGAATGAGAGCCGTCTGATCCCTTCTTGTAATCTGGACCGTCCATCCTAGAAACCCTATTATTTGGGTTTTCTTCATCCCAGCGATTAGAGTTTCGCCTGTTTGTCCCGATGGAGGTCTGAGCTTGCAGCGGCAGTGGCGGTCCCAGGGCGCTCGACGGTCATTGTGGTAACCTCGTCGAAGCAGCAAGCGTCACGCTCTCTCCTATCTTCACGTACTCTGTTGTGGCCAACCGATGGTTCTCTTCTTGCACCGCTAGCTAATAGATCCGGCCAAGTGGAGGGACGGGATCCATGGCAAGGATTTGGGAACGAAATGGTGAGTAACTTTCGTTTAGAATCAACAAAAAACGGGTTACCTTCTCTCTTTCTCGAATCTTTATGTACTGTTCCAGTGTCTATTCGGGTCCTTGAAGCTCCTCCTCAGCCACCTCGAGTTCATTCCATAGAGCCGAGAGTCGGTTGAAGCAAGCGGTAACCGAGAGGTTCCCTTGCTTCAACTCCGATAGAGCTTGTGTGAGTGAGAAATGCTTCGCTCGATCCATTTTTCATGCATTTCCTGAATGCTATCCCACATTTTCTTTGAGTCTTTGGTCGGTGGGAGACCAGCGGTGATGTCGGGGGCTATGCAATTCCCGATCCAAGTGCAAACAAGTTGGTTGCATTTGCGCCAATATTGCAGTGTCCGGTCGTCGGTCGGGAGAGGCACGGTTCCGTCAAGGAATCCATCCTTATCCTTGGTCACAAGGGCTCGCCGGAAATCCCGAGCCCATGTATTGTAGTTATCGGGGCCGGTGAGCTGCAAGTTAATAAGCTGGAGCTCCGGTCCGTTGGCCGGCGATGTGTAAAGCACGTCGCCGGGCACTGGCGACCAAAAGGGTGTATGGGTAGAAACCGGATTATAGTCCCAGGTAGGGATTCATCCCTTGAATCAGTAAAGTCGGGTCAGATCTATGGTCCGAATGTGGCCATCCGGATCCAGTCGGCTGGGCTTCTTGAACTGGAATCCATTGTGCTGGCAGCCACTGGACATGACCAGAAGGCTGGATTGGAGTTGGTGCTGGAGCCGAGGGATGTTGTGCAGGATCCTGTTCGTGGTGCGTCGGATCATCTTGGTCTGAAGTCTGATTCTAAGGTGAATTGTTGGACGATTCCTCCATCGCAGGTAGGATTGTTTGTTGATTTTCACTGGTTTTTCTATTCTGACTTTTTTTGCATGTATGCAGGTGTTTGAATTCCTACCCGAAGCGCTAATTCGTTTTGCCGGATGAGATTTGCAACAACGAAATTAGAGAGCTATCAGGGGCAATTCAAAAGAATTTTTGCGGAAGCTAGGTCAGAACCGAAGGCTCTGATACCATGACAGAAAATGTAAAGGAAGAAGAAATATTGAAAATGTTCTTGTTGTATATTTTGTATTCTGTACATGCCAAAATTTATAGTACAAAGAAAGGATCAAATAAAGAATAAACAAGATATATTTTCCTAATTAATCCCGATTGACAGAATAAATTAATTCTCAATCTTCGTGATTAGAATCAAAGTCAAGAATCAGATCGGATCTTTCTCCAACAGCTGCATTGCATTCTTGTGTCTGGCTGTCGGGAACTTGAGACATATAGCTAACGTCTAAAGTCTAGTGTCATGCTCCCAAATTATTGTCATTTTTTTTCTTTTCTTCTTTACTTTTCTTCTTTTATTTTTCCTTTCCTTGTTTTTTCTAACTCTGAGCCTAGACTGGGCAAGGGCATTGCAGTCCACGTCCTTGCCTAGATCCAGGCGAGAGCCGCGACCCTCGCCGGCCTTGGATAAGGGGAAAAAAGTAAAGAAAAAAAAAATCTAGAAACAATTGAAATTTTTATTTAAAAAAATCATATTACCGTCAGCCGTGCCAATTAGGATGATTGGTGCTGACTAGACCGTCACACCAGCAATTTTCGGCTAAAATTGGCCGGAATGACTAAATTGACATCAAAAGGTTTAGGACTAAGTTGGGAAATTGGTAAAAATTTTAGGATTAAATTGGTACAAATGAAAGGTTTATGACTGAATTGGTAAAAGTACAATAGGGTTTATGACTTTTTTTATAATTTTTTCTTTTTTCCCATAAATACAGTTATCAATTAGAAATTTACTCTTACATAGTAATATTTACTTATGCTATGTCTTAAGATTTCTCAGAGTTGAAATGAAATGTGTGTGGTTATATGTCCGAACACCATGTTGACATCATACTCGGTGGAAAGTTTAACACACTAAAAAGCCTCCAACTTCAACTCTTGTCCTAATTCTACTTTTTGTCTCATAAAAAATCTTCAACTTTAGGTGCAATCCTAATTCTACCCTAAACTTTTTTGTCCAATAAAAAACCCTCAACTTTAGATCTAGTATCAATTCTACCCTAAACCTTTTTTATCAATCACAGCTTTTGGTGAAGTTTCAATTTTACTCTAATTTTGTTGTCTCATAAAGATCACCAACTTTTACTTGAGTCCTAAATCTGCCTCCATTAGTCCTCTGTTAAAATCGCCCTTAGTGATTTTGCACTCGATTTTTGATCTCTCGTGTTTGGAAATGTTCCATCTCTTGCAGTCGGAGAGCTCGCGCTCGAGATATTCGAATAACTCGTGCTTGGAAGTTTTTCATTTCTCGGTTGTCAATGAGAAATTTTGGACGGAGGGTTAATGGAAGCAAATTTGTAATCAAGTAAAAATTTGTGGTTTTTTATGAGACTATAAAAATTTGTGGTAAAGTTGGGGGCGGATGGTAAAATTGAGACAAGACCAATGTTAAGATTTTTTCTAAGACAAAAAAAAAATCTTTGGGTTGGATTGAAAAAGACCTAAAGTTTGTAGACTGCTAGCGTTATCACCTAAAGGGGGTGAATAGGTAATTTCAAAGAATTAAGAAACTAATACGGAATTTAAATAGATAAGCTCATAGCTTCGTTCAGACGATGCTACTAGGAAGATCTGAGAAACTCTCAGATGCAGCGCCGTGCACAAATCTACTTCCACAAATATATAAATAGAGAGATTAAGGGAAAGAGAATGTGCATAGAGGATTCATAGTGATTCGACTTTGTTCAAGCCTACGTCCATTTCTTCACGCTGGCAGCCAATCGGTTAGATTCCACTAGTGAATAACTCAGAGGTTACAGCTTGGTGAATAGAATTCCCGTCTAACACTCTTACACTCGTATATTCTCCACTAAGTATTATAGTGTTGGATCAAACGTATATGAAGGATGTGAAGCTCTCTCGCTCTTGGAATTTTGAATTATGTTCTCTCGTACGTTACACTCTTCAACCTTGATATCTCCTTTTATACTCCTCCATCCCAACTTCCTGTTGCAAGATCTCCAGAGGATTGCTCTCCAAACTTCCCCATTTGGACGAGACTATATACAAAAGATTTCGTAGCCATTGAGGTCGACAAAGGAAAGAACCCCCCTTTGGATCAAATTGCCTATACAATCGTGATCCTGGGTTTCCATAGATGGATTACTTCATTAGGTGAGTCATCCTCGTCTCCCTTAATCCACATCCTTGATTGATCTTCAAAATTGAGAATCTCCAAGTACGAATCCAGCTTGATTTGCTAGCCGTTGTGATGATGTAATATGTCCATTAAATCATCTTGAAAGCATCTCTTGATAATCTGATTGTTGCTCGTGAAATACTTCCTCAGAGCTTGAGCTACGTAACAATGTTTGAGCTCCCCGCTCAATCATCTGAGTTCCTCGCACAATGTCTGAGCTCCCCACTCAACGTCTGAGCTCCAAGCAGCCTCTGAGTCCCTTAGAATATCGTTTGAGCACATCTTGCCAGATTCAATCCCATGTATCTTGATCCATACATCTTTGGATAATCTGCAAAATATTATTTCATGGTATTAACTTAGATATTAGAGATTATGGATTGTTTTTTCCACTTCAAAATCAATTAGGGATTTTTCAACAATCTCCCCCTTTTTGATGATGACAAAACTATCCATACAAATATACCAATTGTTGTATAAGAAATGTGAGTAACATAATGATTTGCTACTCAATGAAATTTTGCTAAACAATGATATATCATATAGTGCTTTTAGCAAAAATTGAGTTCTGGACAAAAATGAATTCAGGGTTTGAATTCGTTTTCAAAGTATAGTTCGTTTTTCCTTCAAAAATTCTAAAGACCTGTATCGGAGTTTATAAGGTCTAACTCATTTCTCAGATTTTTCAAGTCATTCATTTTAATTTTCGATCTGAGAAGCTTAATAGCCTATATCATAGCATTATAATGAATAGATTCAGAGCGTAGATACATATTTAGAGTAAGATATAAGTTCAGAGCGAAATCGTATAAGTATGTCATTACTCAGAACTTGTATGTAGATTGACTTGAGTCATTCTCAGAACCTGTTCTTGTGGTATTCTTTTTTCCTTTTTCTTCCTTAGTACCTGCAAGTAGAAAGTAACTCATTATTTCTTTAGTACCCAAATCTTTTTGGGTCCATTTGAATTAATCACAGTTAATATCTTTCTATTAACAGGTCCCCACACCATCATGCAATTATTTTTAACATGATTTCTAACACCACAGTTTACACAATGCAATGGATAAGAAGATTTTGTAAACTATTTATGGAAATGCCGTTTATAAGCAGATTTGGAAGTTTTATGCGAAATCTTGTCATTTGTATCCGGAATTTATTTTTGAAATTATTTTCCTTTTTGAAACCAAGACCAGACTTGTTACCATATGGAAATTGTCTGGAAATAATATTTTCCAAATTTTTCGAACTTTGAGAAAATCTTTTTGAAATATTTTCAATCTCAATTTTCAAAGAATCATTTTCTTTCAAAATCAAATCACGATGTTCCTTGATTTGTTGAAATTCCCTTTGCAAAAACTCAATCTTGTCTTTTTGAGAAACATCTTGTTGTTTCAAAGAGGAAACTTCCTTTTTCAAAACTAAAATTTTTTTAAGAGCTTCTTTATCGTTCATGCATAACTCTTCAATATATTCAGAAACTTCATCTGGTATTTCAGAAGGACATACCTCTACGTCAGAATCAAATTCTGATTCTAAATTTGACTTTGCCATTAAACATATGTTTGCCTTCAATGCTTTTTTGTAATTCTCATATTTAATCTTATCTTTCTTCAGAAGTGGACAGTTGGGTTTGATGTGTCCTACCTTCTTACAATGGAAGCATATTACATCTTTGCTTTCCTATTTTTCATTGCTCGATTGTGTCTGATCATTCTTTCTGAATGATTTCTTCCCTTTAAAGTTTCTACCTCTTTGAGCCATCTTTCTGAATTTCTTTACCATAAGTGCAAGCTCTTCATTGTCTTCATCTTCATCTTCTGAATCTGGCAATTCAAAATCAATTTTAGATTTTAAAGCAATAGACTTCTTACCTTTTGAATCTCTTATTTTGTTGGTATGCTCAGTCTCATATGACTGTAAAGTTCCGACGAGCTCATCAATGGATAGAGGTCTGATTGTTTGACATTCCTGTATTGATGGCTTGATGTAATTCCAGTCATTTGTAAGTCCTCGAAGGATCTTTCTAACTTGCATCGGTTCAGCTAAGGAGTACCTTGCCTTGCAAGACCACTTGCTAGTATTTGAAACCTGTCAATCATTTCAGCAATTGACTCATCGGGTTTCATCTTGAAGGCTTCGTAATCACTTAGCAGAATGCTAAGATTGGTTTCTTTCACTCTATTAGTTTCCTGAAATGTGACATGAAGTCTGTCCCACATAGATTTTGTTGATTCTTCTTCTGCAACTCAATTATATAAGGGAATGGATAGTGCATAGAAAAGTACGTGTACAGCTTTGGAGTCGAGTCCTTGTCTTTTTGCTCTTTTAACGTCTGACAGTGTTGCTGTAGCATTAGTGTTGTTATTTATTTCATTTCCAGTTGAAGGAGTTGCTATAACAGCAGAAACTACTCCATTGACAACAACATCCCACATCAGATTATCTGATGCCTTGAAGAACCACTTCATTTTGTTGCACCACACATTGTAATCCTTTCCATCAAAGTATGATGGTTTGTTGCCATAATGTGAGTCACCTGTTCCTGAGAAATTATTGCTAGACATAGTAGATCATTAACTCAGAAGTAAAACGCTTCAATATAACAAGCAACCAAGCTCTGTTTATTGTATCTAGCAATATCACATAGAGGGAGGGTGAATAGGTGATTCTGAACGGTTTTGAAACTTAATGAGGAATTTAACAGATCAAAACACAAACTGAATAAGATCAGTAAAATGACATACCGATAAACTAAACACAGGAAGAGGCGTTTGGGGTAAGAGAGAATTTGCACGCAATGTTTATAGTGATTTGGCTTTAGCAAGCCCACGTCCACTCTTCCATGATGACAGCGATTAGCTGGATTCTACTATGAATTGATGAAAGGTTACAAAAGTTGTCACTCTTATCACTCTTACAAAAGAACCTCTCAAAGAAATGAATTTTAAGCTCTCAAGAACAATAGTATGTGAATCTGAACAACTCAGTACTTTGGAATTTTAAGTTTTTGATATCTCTCCATAACAGTCACCATTGATCTCCTTTTATACTCCTACGACCTCGAACTAGCCGTTACCAAGATCCACCAAAGGATCATTCTTCAATCTCTATTTGGACGTCATCAATCTTGATTGATCGAGACTATATATGAGAAGATCTAGTAGCCGTTGAAAAAGAGTCTGAACCCTTCAGATTCAGTCGCATATACAACGAAATCCTTAGTTTTCATAAGTAGAGTTTATCCAAATTTCCAAGATATCTTGCTCCTGGAAGGTAATATCCAATTGAAGATATTCTCCTAATTTGATTAGAAAATAATCCTGTCAATTAAATCTTACAAACTTTCATAAAAGTCGCGGTCAAACCGGAAACCTGCCAAACGTGAGTCTTTAGAATCTAGTAGTAAGATATTGCAGAATCTGAACGTAGTTCAGAAGCAGTCATCAGAAGTAGAAAGACTCTCTGAATCTGAATAGATTAGAACAGTGACTCTGAGCTTTTGTAAAGTCCTTGCTGACGTATCACATAAGTCTTCTCCAGATTAAGTCTTCAGAAGTAGCACAATCCTCATCTGAATACCAGACTTCAACTTTCTCGGAAGCAAATATGCGACGACTACTCCTTGAGTCGAAAGGCCAGTTTTGGAACATTATAAGCTTTTGTTCACATGCTCATTCTTGCAATAAAAGATTATTTGCATTAACCAGATTCTCTCACAAGAAGGACAGTTTTGTCAGAATCAAAATATTCAGAAGGAGGATTTTCTCAACATTAGGGAGTAGAGAGTTTGCAAATACAAATTGGAAAGCAAATGAAGGATCTGCAAACCATTTTTCTCAAAATACTCAAAGTCAACTGGCCTATTAGCCATGGAAGTTCTAGCCAGTAGAGAGTTGAAATAATCATGATGCTCACCTAATCTGAAAATTCTGTCCTCCAGACCTTCCTTGACTAAAAATTTCATCACCATTCCTTGAAAATGAGCATATATCATCTCATCATCATCTTCCCTCAGATGATCACTAACCAGCATAGTCTCAGGTCTAACTTCTTTCTCGTCCTTATCTCCTTCAGATCTTGCTTCAGTCGAAGCAAGATGTGCTTCCTCAGCCCTTGAAGGTTCACCAACCTTCTATGATCCTCCTACTTTAAGTTGATCAGCCAATTGTCTAGCCTGTTCTATCTCCCTTTGAGTCAGCATCACACTAAATCTTTGCATCTGTCCTTCATTAAAGAATCCTTTCTCAAGCACTAAATCTCTAATGAATTTCTCATCTCTACCATGCATTCTCATTCCCTTCATCAGATTTATAGTATATCTTTCTGTCTTAATTCTAGAATCTGTACATGCTTGGAGTCACCACTGGTCTTTGAGGAGGGTAGATTGCAAACTTAGGGTAAATTGATTTTGATCCTTGTATTTTTTGTGCCAAAAATAAGACAATGCGGAATCCGTACATTTTTTATTTAATTTGAAATTAAAGAAAAAGAGGTGGCAAGAGTGAGATTTGACTAGAGAAGAGAGCGGTGAAGACGGAGATAGAGAGACGTCACGAGGAAGAAGAACATGAAGTCGGGGTGAGGCTAGTGGGACCCATTATTTGGGTAATTATGTCCTTTTAAATTTTTGGGGGGTGGATGATGTTGGAAAATATGATTGAAATGGATGAACAACAGAATCAGACTTTGAGGCGTGATAACACTCTCTTTAAGGATTTATTTGCCCCACAACATTGCTAATGGTTTTGGAAAATATCCTCTAGGATACAACAAAGTCTCAATGAGAATAGCATATAGTAATTCTGATATTTCTCTAGGATCTTTCAAGGGAACAATTGAAAACAATGACTATGTATCTTTTGAGAAAAATAAAAAAAGGAAGTTAAGATTCTGAAAATGAACAGAATCACTCAATATATAAAACTTGAAAGAAGACAAATTTTCATGTCTCAAAAGTGTCATTTGATCACAACTATTCGTGTCCAAAGAACAGTTAATTTCGGACACACCACTGTGTCTGAAGAGCAGCTAATTCGGACACAACTCTTCATTGTCCGAAAAACTGCCTCGTCTGAAAGATTGCAACTCTTGCACATAAACAGTTAATTAAAATTCGAAAATTAAATTTAATAAAATAACTGCAACTCCTACGTCAACAGTTGTACTGTTTCGTTAGGAATCAACAATTTATTTTAATTATAATTTTGAAAAATAAAAAATAAAAATAAATTGATCGTTGATTAGTGCCAATAATTATCCGCCAAAATCGCGCAATTACACGCGCACCCACACGCGGGTATGGTGGGGACTAGCCCACTTGCCCATTTCTTTTTTTTTAGAATACTATAATAGTATTCTAATTTATAAACTGACTTGAACTCTCCCATCTCTCATATGTGAGACACAACAAAAGGCACTTATATTTGTTTTTTAAAACAAACTTCAACAAATGAGCCATTTTGGGAGTGGAAATATCGCGCCCCTTTTTCATAATTCAAAATCGATGAAAGATCAAAGTTGAAAGAGGTAAATATGGAAGAACATATTTGAGATGGTTTAAGTCGAAGGCGGGCTATTTGGAGAACTAATTCGTAGCTGCCATGGCTACCATATAGCCATTAGGTAATCATAAAAGACACTACCATGCTTAGGCAATAATTGAAAAGTCAGCTACCTAAGTGTACGTGTGAAAAAAAAAATAAACGAGAGATTATAAATCTGAGGATTTGGTTAACTATAGGACGGATATTTCACGACGTTCTTTCAGTATCGAAGCTCTATTCTCTCTAAAGTGCTAAATTTATTCATAATCTAATTTCCCAAGCATGCATCATTTTTGTTCCAAATTTTTTGACGTTGCCGATGCTGGATATTTCAATATGTTTTGCAATATTAAAAGCTATTATTATTGTAACGGCTTTTTACCATCATCAATTTGTAACATTTTCCATCCTCCACTAATTTATAACGGTTCAATAATGGTTTTACAACGGTCATATAACGATTTTCTTAATGAAGAGCTCAGTTGTTGGCGAGCTCAAACGTTGGTAAGCTCAAACATTGATGAGCTCAGAAGCTGATGAGCTCAGACGTTGGTGAGCTCAAAAGATGATGAGCTCAGACGTTGGCTCAGACGTTGGCGAGCTCAGACTCTAAGGAGAGTCTCAGAAGCAACTGTTTTGTAACGATTTTCTTAAAAGCTCATTCTTAACAGCTTTGTAACGTGCGATTTATTTCTTCATAAATCGTCCATTATTCTACAATGGCTTTCTAACGGTTTTCCAACGGCTCTATTTTGTCTTGAATATAAATTGAACTTTAAGAGACAACCTTTAGATGGAATTACTAAGAGGATTTCCTTTCATTTAGTTATTCTTCTTTGCTGGGTTATACACATAACGTTGTTCATGTTCCTTCTAATATTCGGTGTAGAATATAGAATAAGGTCTGTTGTATCTTGGGAGGATAGCCGCTAGAAGCCTTACGCACCGAGTTTCGCACTCCGAGGGGCGGAATTATCCTTAAGTACAGTGCTTGCACAGCTCAGACGATTCTTATTTTTCATCAGTTTTTCAACAATCTTAAGGATAATTCTGATGGATACTCCAGTTGATGCCAACGCCGCCGCCGCCAGAGATGCATCTATCTCCGCCACTCCAGTTGCGCTGCCACAACAACCACATATGTCCTATGCTAAACCATTTCCTGACATATCAAAGATTGAAGTTTTTAATGGCAACAACTTCAAAAGGTGGCAGGAAAGAGTTTTCTATATCCTAGATGTGCATGGAGTGGCTTTCACACTCACAGAGGCCGAACCAATTGAAAATAATCTACGAGAACAGTGGATACATGCTAATAAGGTATGTAGGCACACAATGATCAATACGCTTTCTAATGAATTGTTTGATGTCTACTGTCCGTATAAGGAAGCAAAACAAATATGGGAATCCATGACAGCAAAGTACACTGCCGAAGGTGTGGGCAGACAAAAGTTCATGATCGGAAACTATTATTGGTGGGAAATGTCCGATGATAAGGAGATCAAGACACAAATCAATGAATATCACAAGCTGGTAGAGGACTTGAAAGCGAAAAATACCAATTTGCAAGAAGAATTTGTTGCGGGTTTGCTGATTGAAAAATTGCCTCAATCGTGGAATGCTTACAAACAACAACTCAAGCACAAAGACAAGCAACTGTCACTTGCTGATCTAGTTGTTCATATTATCATTGAGGACACAACTCGCAAGGAGATCAAAGCCGCTAAAGCTAAGGAGATTGCTACAAGGGCACATTTGATGCAAGGCAAACCTCAACATCACCAAAACAGGTACAATAACAAAAACCTGATTACAAACCCAAAGTTGCTCACCCCACCTTCAAAAACCTTCAAAAGGAAGGGCTCTTGTTTTTTTTGTGGTAAACCAAGTCATCATGCAGCACAGTGCAAAAAGTGCATAATGGAAAATGACCATCCTGCTAAACCAAAGGTTAATTTGGTTGAAGCAAATGACCATAATAATATCATCGTTGCGGTCATTTCCCAAGCCAATATTGTGGTCAATGTGAAAGAATGGGTGACTCAGGTGCTACTAAGCATATTTGTGCAAACAAAAATGCCTTTTCCTCCTACACACCAGTAGGAGAAGGAGAAGAGATTATTTATCTAGGCGATTCAAGAACAACGCAAGTTCTTGGTAAAGGGAAAGTCCTTCTCAAACTCACATCTGGCAAAACTTTGGCACTGAATGATGTACTGCATGTCCCTAATATAAGGGCGAACCTAGTTTCAATAGCTCTTTTGGGAAAGGTTGGGGTGAAGGTTTCATTCGAATCTGACAAGATTGTAATGACAAAAAATAACGTCTTTGTGGGAAAGGGCTATTGTAATTAGGGGCTTTTTGTTCTTAATGTTTCTAATGGTATCAATGAAAATGCTACTTCTTTCACTTACTTGATTGAATCTATTGACTTGTGGCACAGTAGATTAGGACACGTTAATATTTCTTATATTAAGAAAAATGCAACAACAAGGTTTAATTTCTAAAATGGAAAATCAATAATTTAATAAATGTATTATATGTGCCGAAACAAAATCTACTAAGAGGCCTTGTATTCCTATAAATAGAGAATCTGAATTGTTGAGCTTAATTCATACTAATCTAGGAGATTTAAAACAAACTATGACTAGAGGAGGTAAACAATATTACATGACTTTCATCGATCATTATTCGAGATTTACTAAAGTTTATTTACTTAGACATAAAGATGAAGCTTTTGATATGTTTCTTTTATATAAAGCTGAGGTAGAAAATCAATTAGAAAAAAAGGATAAAAAGAGTTAGATCGGATAGAGGTGGAGAATACGTCTTGCTTAATGAATTTTGTGAAAAGGAAGGCATAATTCATGAAACTACCCCTCCGTATTCTCCTGAATCAAATGGTGTAGCAGAAAGGAAAATAAGGACATTAAAAGAAATGATGAATTCTATGCTTGTTAGTTCTAAAGCTCCTAATAATTTATGGGGTGAAGCATTATTATCTGCTTGTCACATTCAAAACAGAATACCTCATAAGAAAACCGGTAAAACACCTTATGAATTATGGAAGGGTTATTCTCCTAATTTAAAATATTTGAAAGTGTGTGGGTGCCTTGCTAAGGTTATGCTTCCTAGTTCTAAGAAAAGGAAAATAGGCTCCAAAATATCTGATTGCGTGTTTATTAGTTATGTTGAACATAGTACTGCATATAGATTTCTTGTATTAAAAAGTGATATGCTTGATAGTAATACAATTGTTGAGACAAAGAATGCAGAGTATTTTTAGCATATTTTTCCGTTACGAATTGATACTGTTTCTCCTACATCTCCTCATAAAAATGATTTTGAAAATTCAAATGAATTGCGTAGGAGTAAAAGAATAAGGAAAGAAACTTCTTTTGGAAATGATTTTTATACTTATCTTATTGATAATGATCCTTTAAATTATTCTGAAGCCATATCTTCTAGTGAAAGCAGTTTCTGGAAAGAAGCCATAAATATTGAGATTGACTCCATTTTACAAAATAAAACTTGGGAATTGGTTGATTTACCACTAGGTGCGAAACCGGTTGGTTGTAAATGGATTTTTAAGAGGAAACTTAACCCTGATGATTCTATTAATAAATATAAAGCAAGATTGGTTACAAAAGGTTTTACTCAAAAACAAAACGTTGATTATTTCGATACCTTTGCTCCAGTAACAAGAATTTCCTCTATTCGTGTTTTATTTGCATTAGCTTCAATTTACAAACTCGTTGTGCACCAAATGGATGTTAAAATAGCTTTTCTAAATGGTGATTTAGAAGAAAAAATTTACATGATGCAACCTGAAGGTTGTATTCTTCCTGGCCAACAAAATAAAGTTTGTAAACTTCCTAAATTCTTATTTGGCTTAAAGCAAGCGCCAAAACAATAGCATGAAAATTTTGATCAAGTTCTAATCAGTAATGGATTTTTCTCCATTGGAGTTGATAAATGTGTGTACATGAAAACTGTTAATGGTGAATGTATAATTATTAGCTTATATGTTGATGACATGTTTATTTTTGGTACGTGTATTGATGTTGTGAATGAAACAAAATGTTTCTTGACTTCGAAATTTGATATGAAGGATTTGGGAGAAGCTAATGTTATTTTGGGTGTTAGAATCGTAAGAAGTGCTCATGGCCTAATGCTTACTCAAGAACATTATGTGGAGAGGTTACTTAAAAAATATGAGCATTTTGATGTCACACCTATGAGTACTCTTATGATTCTAATACCTAATTAGAGAAAAATAAAAAAGATAGTGTGGCTCAATCTAAGTATGCTCAGATTATTGGGAGGCTAATGCATTTGATGAACTATACTCGACCTGATATAGCTTACGCTCTATGTAGACTGAGCAGATATACACAAAATCCCAATTGTGATCATTGGACTGCCTTGAGCAGAGTAATGAAATATTTGAGAGGAACCATAAACTATGGTATCATATATAGTGGATTTCCCGCTGTATTAGAAGGATACAGTGATGCTAACTGGATTTCATATTCAGACGAGACAAAATCCACTAGTGGATATATATTCACCCTTTGTGGAGGTGCTATAACATGGAAGGCTGCCAAACAAACTATATTTGCTAAGTCCACCATGGAGTCAGAGTTTGTAGCTCTCGAATTGGCTGGTAACGACATGCATTGTGATTGCCAAGCGGCAATAGCCATTACAAAGAATAAAACTTTCAATGGTAAAAATAGACACATCCGGTTAAGGCATGATGTGATAAAGCAGCTGCTTAAGGATGGAATAATGTCCATCGATTATGTAAAGTCAAGTGAATTTGGCCGATCCTCTTACTAAACCGTTGGGAAGGAAATTAATTTTTTAGACATCGAGGGGAAAGAGACTTAAGCTGATTGAGAAAAATCAATAGTGATGGTAACCCAACCTATGTGATTGGTGATCCCATTAATTAGGTTCAAATGGGTAATAACAAGTCATTTGTTGATATTGTGATGCACTATAAAATTTAGGTCCCTCCTAAGGTGAGTATAGTGCAAGACTGTAAGGAAAAAGAGGTTAAGCTAAGCTCTTAATGAATTCCATAGCTATTGTTAGTGGTGTAGTAAGTTGTAGAATACACTTGATGGAATCACCTATATAAGTGTGGAGTGGAGCCGCTCGTATGAGATTTTTGGCAAAAATCTCTAGAGCACTTATGAATAAACCAAGCACGCGCGTGGCTTATTAGCACAAAACCGCGTCGAACAACAAACCTTGTGGGAGTGTAATGTGATTGGTGAAAATTATAATTCACAAAAAGGAATTCTTGGTTCACAGAAGTTTTAAACTTCACCAATGATTTCGTGAGTTATATTTCATTCTTTCTAGGGCTGGTTCATAGCCTAAAAAGCATCAGTTCCGATGCATTGCACTCCAATAACCCAGCACTGTATTATTCTATCTTCTTTTCAAAAAAATTTGAAATATGTAGGGGATTGTAGGATATTTCAATATGTTTTGAATTATTAAAAGCTATTATTATTGTAACAGCTTTTTACCATCATCAATTCGTAACGTTTTCTGTCCTCCATTAATTTATAACGGTTCTATAATGGTTTTGCAATTGTCATATAACGGTTTTCTTAATGACGAGCTCAGTTGTTGGCGAGCTCAGACATTGGTGAGCTCAGACGTTGATGAGCTTAGAAGCTGATGAGCTCAGGCGTTGGTGAGCTCAGAAGCTGACTAGCTCAGACTCAGAGGAGAGTCTCAGAAGCAACGGTTTTGTAACGATTTTCTTAAAAGCTCATTCTTAACAGCTTTGTAATGTGCTATTTATTTCTTCATAAATCGTTCATTATTCTACAACGGCTTTCTAACGGTTTTCCAATTGCTCTATTTTGTCTTGAATATAAATTGAACTTTAAGAGACAATCTTTAGATGGAATTACTAAGAGGATTTCCTTTCATTCAGTTATTCTTCCTTGCTGGGTTATACACATAACGTCGTTCCTGTTCCTTCTAGTATTCAGTGCAAAATATAGAAGGTCTGTTGTATCTTGGGAGGATAGGCACTAGAAGCCTTACGCACCGAGTTTCGCACTCTAAGGGGCGAAATTATCCTTAAGGATAGTGCTTGCACGCCTCAGACGTTTCTTATTTTCCATCAGTTTTCCAATAGCCGAAACACTTATTCAACATCGTTATTGATTACAAGGCCATTTTCTCTTTTGTGGCGTTGGATTTGTGTGTGAGAGACTATGGATGCAAATAAAATGTCAACTCCAAATGCAACATAGAAATTCAATCTAAATATGTCCAAATGTGGCAACGACATAGCAAATTCAGATTCAATATGATAAGAAAGAAAACATGACACTAAATGGCATGGCAAGAATGCACACATAATGAGAGAATGACATTGACAAATTCGAAATTCAATGAGAAGATAATGGACATGGCAAATACCAAATTCAAATATAATAGGTATGGCAATGCAATGACGAGTTTCGAATTTAGGCATGAGGAGTAAATGGCGTGCGACATCAGAATTCAAAACATGAGAAAATGACATCACATGCCAACAGAATTTACCTGAATGGGTCACATTCAACGTCGAAGTTGTAAGTATCTGAGCTTCCACAAGTTCATGGCGATTATGTGCAGGTAGGCTCATCGTCAGATAGTTCTACATCACATAACAGGAAAAGAGACCATTCTAAATTGCCCCCAACTGTTAGACAAGGTAAACACGACAACGATTGGCACCAACAACCACTAGCAGAAAGGTGTTCCAGGACATGACACCCTATCTTCCAAGCTAAAATTGCTCTGAAAATTCTTCCGTATGATGTCGTATCAATATCAAATCACACATACATAGAAAGCAGTGAATTATCTACTAGCATTGCATAACTATAGAAACATGATGTGCTTTCAGAACTCACCGAGGATCCTTTCCAAATAGAGATATTTACCGGCAAAGCAGACTCATAATCAAAATAAAATCTCATCGAAGTAACTACCAATAATCAATTATGACAAGCTCAAAATCTCCTTCGGATCCCCAAAAAAAAAAAACCAACCTTCAGATTGTGGAATCCGTCACCAGCACGAACTGAGATCTTACTGGGCGTATAACTCTCATCAAGCTTAAAATCCACGAAGAGAGCCACCATCTTCAACCAAATCAAGTCCCAAAGAGCACAATTTACACTTGTAACTTTCCAAAGCATCGCATCACCAATGACAGAGCAGAAAATCAGGAATTGATGAAGAATCAAACCTGGAGCTTCACTTTCTTCTGGAACTGAACATTCACCAAATGAGACTGCGCGTCGTTGGATCTGAGTCATTCCAAGAAAACCACCATAAAAACAAACCTAACGATCAATTCTCAAAATTCTTCCTAAAACAGAGAACTTAGAGAGAGAGAGAGAGAGAGAGAGAGAGAGAGAGAGAGAGAGAGAGAGAGAGAGAGAGAGAGAGAGAGAGAGAGAGCACGGAGAGAGCCACCATCTTCAATCAAATCAAGTCCCAAAGAGCACAATTTACACTTGTAACTTTCAAAAGCATCGCATCACTAATGATAGAGCAGAAAATCAGGAATTGATGAAGAATGAAACCTGAAGCTTCACTTTCTTCTGGAACTGAACGTTCACCAAATGAGACTGTGCGCCGTCGGATCTGAGTCCTCCCAAGAAAATCACCATAAAAACAAACCTAACGATCAATTCTCTAAATTCTTCCTGAAACAGAGAACTTAGAGAGAGAGAGAGAGAGAGAGAGAGAGAGAGAGAGAGAGAGAGAGAGAGAGAGAGAGAGAGAGAGAGAGAGAGAGAGCACGGAGAGAGCCACCATCTTCAATCAAATCAAGTCCCAAAGAGCACAATTTACACTTGTAACTTTCAAAAGCATCGCATCACTAATGATAGAGCAGAAAATCAGGAATTGATGAAGAATGAAACCTGAAGCTTCACTTTCTTCTGGAACTGAACGTTCACCAAATGAGACTGTGCGCCGTCGGATCTGAGTCCTCCCAAGAAAATCACCATAAAAACAAACCTAACGATCAATTCTCTAAATTCTTCCTAAAACAGAGAACTTAGAGAGAGAGAGAGAGAGAGAGAGAGAGAGAGAGAGAGAGAGAGAGAGAGAGAGAGAGAGAGAGAGAGAGAGAGAGAGAGAGAGAGAGAGAGAGAGCATGTGTGTGCACTGCCAGTAAGTGTCCAGGATGCCGCCGCGAAGGGAGGAGAGGGAGGCATCAGCGGGTCAGAGGGAGCACGCAAGAGAGAACATATTGCATTTAGTCAATTTAATCTTAAACATTTTGACAATCTGCAAATTGACTCCTTTTGGCCAATTTTTGCTCGAAATCGCAGATGTGGACGCCGGTCGTCCTAGTGACACTACTAGCGCTGATGTAGACAATTCTTGTAATTTAAAAAAATGAAGTTTTTTAAAAAATTTCTATTTTTATTTTCCTTTTTTTCTTTGCTTATTTTTTGTGCAGACAAGGGTGTGAAAGCCCTTGCCAGATCTAGGCTAGGACGTTCACGGCCCGCCGGCCACGAGCGAAGCGGCCCTCTCCCTCGATTGATGAGTCCCCGATGGCCTCCTTCGTGGCCGGGGAGGATCGTCGCTGACCCTCGTTGGCACTGTAAAAAAAAAAAGCAAAGAAAAAAAAAGAAAATAAAGGTAATAATACAAAATTGAAGAAAAATTTAAACGGCTTTTTCAATAATTATCGGCGGCGATGCCACGTAGGACGACCAGCGTCCACGTCAGTAATTTTTGGCCAAAATTAGCCGGAAGGACTCAATTGGTAAACCAAATGTTTAGGACTAAATTGGTTAAATTAAAAAGTTTAGAGCTGAATTGGCACAAGTGCAATAAATTTAAGAATTTTTTGGTAGTTTTTCTAATTTCCTTATTCTTAGAAGGAAATAGTGTTTATTGTTGGATCGTAATTCAGCTTTCTATCCTAAAAGATGTTACCATGGGTTGATAAGTTAATCCGCGTGACAGGGCACTGCATTCATTATAGTCAAATATTTAATGGAATAATATCCTGAGTTCCAAAGTATTTATCGTACATGAGAATAGATATAGTATTCAATTTCACCCTGCAACCCTAACACCGAGAAGGGACTAAGCTGAAGGCAAGAAAAATCTCCAGTCATTCATTTTTGAATTTTACACGGGAGTAGTTACACCACATTGCTTGGAAGCAAATTTGGAGAACGCCTCGTTGTCTTAATCAACTAATAATCTAATATTATGAGGTATCTTAGCTTTTCAACCACATAGTTTATTCAATCGGGATAAGAATTGTCAATTGCAGCCTTAAATTGATGAATCGTGAATCTATATCAATCGAATTATGGAATAAATAAAATTTAACATGGATATTTTAGTATGATCTAGGGTTTACGATAACTATATCTCAGTTTTCAATACATGTTACGGATGCTATGCGTAAGTAAATGTTGTCACTCACAGCTTTTTAGACCAAGAGATTACGTGTGAAGATAAAAGATATATAATACTGTAATACTCATGATAAAGTACGAAAAAAGGCACATCATTTAATGTTAGGCGTATCGAATCCAAGATATTCACGAGTAAATTGGTTGGATTTTCTTTTGTAATCAATCATTTATAAATTCACTTAATAGTAGATACATGGCTTAGATCAGAATCAATTGTGAAAAATATATCAAGGAATCGATCGACTCGCAGCCCGAGACGGTTGTATTATCATCATTTTAGCAGATATTTAATAGACTATATTTGTATTCATGCCTCCTTACGTTTATCTTTGCTGTGTCTTTCGTTAAATGTTTTTTTTTTCTGGAAAAGATATAAATGAAGAACTCGTGGTGATGTTTCCAAAATAAAATTCTAACCGTGGATTAAAAGTAAATTATCAGTAAGTATATCTTCTCTTGAAAGGCAAAAAGCTAGAGGACAACAGCTTCTAGCCTTCTACTTCTGGCTTTTACAGATAAGTTTTGGACGGATAATACAAAATAAGAAGCATAATTTAGGAGTAAAGAATCCCATCAAAAGTATCTAAATTTTCCGCTACATTAAAATATCTTTAATTCGATGAAAGTTAGTTTGCCGAAAAATTAAGATAAAGGCGGCTATCAATGATCTGTTCCAAATTAGTTCTAATCCCCTTCAAATGTCTAAAGATTTTCACTATATAAAATAGGAATTGGATCATTTATTATATAATTAAATTTTGATGAAAGTTAGTTACTTGAAAAATTAGGAGAAAGGTGCTAAGATTATGCCATGTCGGTATAATTATATCATTAATCTTTGTCCTATTAATTTTTTTTTTCATTCTAGTACTTATATGTTTTCTATGGGTTTGGTAGTAAATTTCAAAAATCAGATTCTACCAACTTTTCATGGAATTTCAAATTTCACAAACTCGTCCAAAATAAAATCCACACCCATCTTCTTGAATTCATTAAATGGGTTAGCAAAAAGCGATTATGTGGATTGCAGTTGCGTCTTATTGGACAGTAGAAGAAGAGACGCGGTTCGGATCTCAAACGGCCCGGATTATGATATTTCAAATCCAACGGTGCAGATGGCTTCGCCGCCTTTTGATCTTTAGATAGGAAAGTCATTTATTTAAATTTCCTTGTCTTGGCTCTCTTGTCAGTTAAACACTACACAGACACGAGTCTTACGGACGCTCCAAACGCTGCTCTGTTCCAATGTCGCACAGCTGAAGGATTTCTCTCAAGGTTAGTAACAATTTTCTTACCGATTCCTCCGTTGTTGCTCCGATGATACTTCAAATGTTTTGAAACGGGTTATTTCGTTTCGATCGATTCGGTTGATAAAAGAACGAAAAAAAAAAATCGCAGTTTGTTGACCGTTGCTTGCGCCCTAAGCGATTTGCTTTTTGATCGTTTCCACAATGGGGGAGTCGATCGATGTCTGGAGAGAATTCTTCAGAACCACCGCAGACACCGACGTCTTCGAGTTCATTGACAAGGCAATCGCTATCGCCACACTCGATCGCCCGAGAGATTTTCTGTCTCGAAGAGACCGTATCGTGGAGCGGTTGTTCTCGTGCGAGATTATTGGGGCCGGAGGTGATTGCGCAATCGCGAGTAAAGAAAGCAAGGCGAACGACAACACAGGTAATGTTGCGCGTGATGTGGTGAACATCAAGTACAGTCAGGGAGAAGCTGAGACATTCAGCGACGATATCGAAGAGACCTCTCAAGTAGTCGATGAAGTTCTGAGGATCAAGCAGGTTTTGGACAATAGTCGACATGAGGTCTGTGCCCTAACTCTGAATTGGTCCACCACTGGCCAGTTTCTGTTTCTTGTCTATGATATACCCATTGATTTTGAATGTACATAGTTTCGAGATAAATGTAAGCAATCTAACTTGGTTATGTACTTATGTTTCTTGTATGGCAGTCTGATTCAGCGCTGCTTGAATCACTTGGAAGACTCCGACCGATGACTATCACGGTGGATATATTGAAGGTTTGATTGAAATTCTATATCAAGTGATACATGGTTTTTGTATAAAAAGTCTGTATCTTGATAATTTAATTTTTCTGATTTATCACAGAAAACTAAGATCGGGATAAGCATCAACAGTCTCCAAAGAAACTGCAAATCCAAGCAGATTGCTCAGCTTGCCCACAACATTACAATGTACGGAGTGAAACGCATTCTTTTTGCTTATCGTCTCGCTGATAGTATAGCTCATAAGTTCATTTCATTGAATTCATCTATCCAATTTGGTACTGCAAGAGCACGGCCGGTAGTACTCACTGCTTGATTCTTTTCGTTGCAGGGGATGGAAGGCTTTGGTCGAAGAGAATTGCCGCGGCACAGAGGATGTTGCTGGTATTAATTTACTGCACAAACACTCTTGTTGTTTGAGTCCCCATGTGCTTGAGTTTTCTTAACTGGGTGCTTGAAATCTTACTGTAGATCCTTGCAACGTCGGAGACGGAACAACATCTTCCGTCAAGAACCAGAACATCAGGAAACGAGGAGAAGAACAATACGACATCAAGTTTCAAGCCACCAAGAGGAAGATGCAAGAACTTTATCAAAAAGCAGAAGCGGGTTAGTTGATTGATTTCGTAGTATAGTCATCATCTGGTTCATAAACCTAATACACAGCAGGGCCATAACTCTATTATTCCTTCTCCACAGACAAAAGGCGGCGGACAATGCAGGTATTGGATCCGCGTGATCTCCCAAAGATGGCACCGAGTCTCAAGGCTCCGTGCGCCACAACAACTGCAAAGGCTTGTTGGCGGAAGGTGAGTTCGCGGAGCCGGGTTTCATGCGTTTGAAGACCGAAGAGTCGTGAGCCAACGCTTTTGCAGAAAGAGACCGATGTTACTGGACTTGTGATCAAGCAAGAGTCCTATAGTTTACAGTTCTCGTCTTAGTTAAAGACAATTAAGACAACTGGGCGTTAATCATCAGAGTCGCATTCTAGGAGGTGATGTTGATGTATTCTTTGCCGGAAATTATATCTGGCAACTTGTAATCAAAACCTTGATTTCTAAGCTATAAGATTATAGTTTGTTTCTACTGCTTGGGTGTCTCACGATCTCCTATTACAAATCGCTTCTGTGGCCATAAGAAATGGATCACTAACGAATTAGATGTGCTATGCGTCTCTGAATGGAGTTAGAATTAGTTTGGCTTGTAAGTTAAAAGTGGTGTTATCAGCGAAGCCAAGAAGGAGAAACAAAATAGGTTTGATTAAGACTTGCTTGTTACTTTTTTTTGTGGCAAAAAATAGACTGTGCATAATAGTCACCCAAAAACTGTTACATAATCAATTCTCCTATAAAAATTACATAATCAATTCTCATTATTCTTCTTCTGTAAAGCATATGACATTCGAAATTCGTTTTTGTTTTCTCTTTGATTCCCTTTTAAATGTATTTATTAGAGTGGTCATCCATTCTGAAAAGCCCAATTTGAAATGACCAGCGCCCAAATTGGAAATGATGCTTATGGAAAGACGAGTATATCCCTATCGAACCCCATGATCTGCGACATTGACACTGACTCGTGTTGAATCAAAGTTAGGTTGATTAAATGGAAAAGAAAACCCTAAAACGACCCGGAGGACATTTCTAGTACCCGAAAATCCGTTTTCGAAAGCGACTTCGCCTCACGGGCCCCACCGTCCCAACCTCCCTTCGTCTGCATCTGCCGGGCCCGCGACCCCCCCAAGGTGAAGCTGGTGTCGCGCGGCACAGGGCGAGGCAAGGCGAATGAAATGTCCATCATCATCATCATCTTCTTCTTCTTCTTCTTCTTCTTCTTCTTCTTCTTAATACGCGGACGAATGAATTACTGACGTGACTTATATTTCAAACTAATTTGTCAAAGTGACCAATCTCATAAATCTGTGATTTTAATATGAACCTAAAAAAGAAAAAAGAACGCCTACTTTTCTAATGCAGCACCGTGTAAATTGTTGTGTCAAGACTAATTTCTTTTTATCATATTTCTTAGAGGGAAACACTCTTTATTTTAAATCGTTAATTCAGCCATCTATCCACACACACACACACACACAAAAGTTTCCATGGGTTGATAAGTTAATCCACGTGACAGGGCACCACGCTTAATAGGAAAAATTACCAAAAAAGTCATAAACTCATTATAATTATGCCAATTCAGTTTTAATTTTTTTTTTTTTTTTTTGCCAATTCAACCCTAAATCTTTTTTAATTTGTGCCAATTCAGTCCTTCCGATCAGTTTTAGGCCGAAAATCTTTGACGTGGCGCGACCGGTGTTGACATTGCCAATTTTTAATTATATCTTAATATTTTTTCGACTGGTCAATAGTAGGCCACCAGCAAGGGCAAGCCCGACCTTGTCGTCTCTAGGCGAGGTCGAACGCTGCCCAGCCTTGCTAGGGGCGGGCGAGGCAAGCCCACACCGATGGCTGATAGGCTTGGCGGCCTGCTGGAAAAGAAAGAAGAAGAGAAAAAATATAATTAAAAATTATAGAAATATCAAAATAGTATTAAAAATTGGCCACGTCAATGCCAGCTGCGCCACGCCGGCGATTTCCGACCAAAATTGGCCGGAGGACCGAATTGATACAGATGTAAAAGGTTTAAGACTAAATTGACAAAAAAAAAGGACTGAATTAGCATAATTACAATAGGTTTAACGACTTTTTTGGTAATTTCCCTTTACTTGATGGCTTATTCATTCATGTGAACGTGTACTCTGAGGGGTTATAAATTGCAATGCTTATAAATTTAGGGTTTAACTAAATAACTTCTTCCGACCAAAAAAAAAACTAAATAACTTCTAGTCGCTTATAAATTGCAATGCTTCGCTTAAAATGCACTTTATCATTTAAAGGCACCACGCAAGAAAAATCTCCAATCATTCATTTTTGAATTTTACACGGGAGTAGTTAAACCACATTGTCATTTCTTTTTTGGAATATTCGGTCATTCATTTCCACTGCTTGGAAGCAAATTTGGAGATCGCCTTGGTGTCGCTACGTTGTGCTTTTTCATTTATTGGGGCTTTAACGTGGACGGAACTTTGGGAGACAAAACAAAAATCAATTCTTTTGTTTTTCACTTGATACACTGGGTAGGACCACGCTTTGTTATAAGGATATAGCTTGCATAACAATAAAGATATCTTGGCTTTTCAACCACATAGTTTATTAAATTGGGATAAGATCATCCAACTGAACCTTAAATTGATGAATCGTTAATTTAAATCATTTGAATTGTAAAATAAGCAATATTTTGATATTAATACTTTGGGGAAACTACTACACAAGTCGTAAATATGTTGCATTGATATCAATCAGTCCTAAACTTTTCAATTGGACAATTTAGTCCTAAACATTTTTATAGTGGTACCGATTCAGTCAATCCAGCCAATTTTAGGTTGGAAATTGCTGATGGGATGCCGGCAGTCCTACGTGGCACGATACGTGACATGGCTGGCACTGATGTGGATATTTTAAATATTTTTTAATAATTTTTTGAGTTTTTTTTTCTTCTTTTTTTTTCGTTCTCTTTCGGCCGGTGGCCGATGAGGGCTGGCCTCGCTTAAACGAGGGTCACCCTCACCCGCTACAGGGGAGGGTCGACCTCGCGTGGACAAGGATGGGCCTCGCCATGCCTCGTCCTAGCCCAAGCGAGGTCCAAGGAGGTTGTCCTGGCCTGGGCAAGGGTCGGCCTCGCTAGATCTGGCGAGGGGGTCTTGCCAGCGTTCGCCCTCTCCTAGGAGCAGCCTGAGGAGGTCAACCCTCACTGGCCATGGCCACTATCGGGCGACCGACCATTGGCAGAAAAAGAAAGGGAATAAAAAGAAAGGAAAAAAGAAGAAAAAACTCAAAAATTTATTTAAAATGTCCACGTCAGTACTTGCTATGCCACATAGGACTGATTGCATTCACGTCAACGATTTCTGGCCTACATTAGCAGGATGGTCTGAATTGGTACCAATGTAAAAAGGTATAGGATTAAATTGGTTCAATTAAAGGTTTATGACTGAATTGGTACCAATGTAATATGTTTATGATTTTTTGGTACTTTTGCCTAATTATTTTAGTAAGATAATGACTTATAATAAATATATCTCAGTTATTAATACAAGTTACAAATGCTATACTGTCACTCCTAGCTTTTTATACCAAAAGATAACCTTTGAAGATAAAGGATGTAGAATACTCATGATAAAGTACGAAAAAAGGCACATCATTTAATGCTAGACGTATCGAATCCAAGATATTCCGGAGTAAATCAATAGGATCTTTTTTGGTAATCAATCATCTATAAATACACTTAATGTTAGGTCCATGGTTTAGATCAGAATCAAATGTAAGAATAGATCAAAGAATCGATTGGATCGTAGCCCGAGGCGGTTGTATGCTCGTCATTTTAGCAGGTTAATATCTTGCAACCAACCGAAATAATTTCATTAAGAGAGGAGATATTTTTTAGACTATATTTTTATTTATGGCTCCTTACGTTTATCTTTCGTTGTGTCTTTTGTTAAATGTTTGCTCGGGAAATATATACATTAAGAACTCGTGGTGATTTTTCCAAAAAGCTAGAGGACAACGGCGTCTACTTCTGGCTTTTACAAACAAGTTTTGGACAAAATAAGAAGCATAATTTAGGATTAAAGGATCCCATGAAATGTTTCTAAATATATCCACTACATTAAATACATTAAATATCTTTATTTATTTTTTTGGTAAGAAAATATCTTTATTTGGATGCAAGTTAGTTTGTCGAAAAATTAAGATAAAGATGGGTATAATTAGTCAGTTCCAAATTAGTTCTAATCCTATTAAAAAATTTAACGATTTGAATCAGATCATAGTAGATATTTAAAAATTTGATGAAAGTTAGTTACTTGAAAAACTAGGAAAGGTGCTAGATTATGCTATGTCGGTTTCAAGTAAAGTCTAATCATTCATAGGAAATAGTTATTCGATAATTCTTTGTCCTGTTAATCATGCTTGATCGCCCCAAAGATTTTCTGTCGCGAAGAGACCGTATCGCGGAGCGGCTGTTCTCGTGCGAGACCACTGGGGCCGGAGATGATTGCGCACTCGCGAGTAAAGAAAGCAAGGCGAACAGCAACACGGGTAATGTTGCGCATGATGTTGTGAACATCAAGTACAGTCAGGGAGAAGCTGAGACATTCAGCGATGATATCAAAGAGACCTCTCAAGTTGTTGGCCAAGTTGTAAGGATCAAGCGGGTTTTGGACAATAGTCTACATGAGGTCAGTGCCCTAACTCTGAATTTGGTCCATCGCTGGCGAGTTTCTGTTTATTGTCCATTCTGTACCCATCGATTTCGAATCTAAACGGTTTTGGAGATAATTGTGTCTTAGGAAGTTGCGTCTACTCCTTTTCATTCTTGAGATCTTCTTGAATGCAAGCAATCTAACTTAGTATATTTCTTGAACATCTTCCGTCAAGAAGCAGAACATCAGGAAACGAGGACAAGAACAATACGACATCAAGTTTCAAGCACCGCAGACACTGACGTCTTCGAGTTCATTGACAAGGCGATCGCTATCGCAGCGCTTGATCGCCCCAAAGATTTTCTGTCGTTTATTGATAATTGGGCTCACGGATTGATCCACTGCCCCATCGACACCCACTACGAGTGCCTTAATCTCATCACTGCATCTCAATCCCACCCTAAAAGAATCGATTTTGGTTTCGAAAGCGAAAGGCTTTGACGAAATCGCCGTTGAAAAAATTGGTAGATTCAAGAACACGAGGGCTTCAGTGTGTGTAACAATCAGATCATTGACGATGAAGTCTCACTGAAATCCGCTAAGATTATATTGATTTATCATCACAAGCCCATCTCGACACACCAGAAGCGAAAAATCACAACAGAGAACGACTCACGGAAAAACACAATAATGAAGGACGCAATTTGAAGAATAGATCATGAGAGAGTGCTCAGACAGCGAAGGGTGAGTTCGCGGAGCCGGGTTTCATGCGCTTGAAGACCAAAAGTCCCAAGCCAACAATTTTGCACAAAGAGACCGATGTTACTGGACTTGTGACCAAGCAAGAGTTCTGTAGCTTACAGTTCTCCTCTTAGTTGAAGGCAATTAAGAACGCGGGGAGTTGATCATTAGAGTCGTATTCTAGGAGGTTATGTTGATGTATTCTTTGCCAGATGAAATCAAAACCTTACTTTATGAGCTATAAGATGCTAGTTTGTTTTTACTGCTTGGGCGTCTCACGTTCTCCTACTACAAATTACCAATCTCACAAAACCAAGTCCAAGCCATGGCTTCAACGTTAGACTGTCGGAAGCAGGGGAGGCAGCGAATCTCGCATTCCCGAGGTAATGTTCCTTGCTTAGTGAACTACTGATCCAGAGTTAGATGTCTTTGCCTGGTGGTCTGTACACCTTTTAATTAACCCATTCAACCATTGGAAGCTTACACAAGGAACGGCGATCCCGGGAATAATATCGAATTCGCTCATAATCTCCCAAGAGAAAGCTGATTGTAAGTACGTTATTGCGCCGTATCAGACGGTTATAAGTATTAAGATAGGAAAACAGGGCAGAAAAACAAGAGCAACACATTGCTCAGGGTGTATTTTTATGGCTTGTTCGGTGCTGAGGAACGCAGGTGGCTCAGGCGAGCAGTCATATAGTTAAACAGCATATCTCTAGGCGGAAGGGATTCCTTGATCAGCGGAATTTCGACGAAGTTTTGTGCCCATTCATGAAGGGATGGGAACCTCTCGGCATCGAGTATCTTCATGCCTCCGATTTCTTCCATGACGCCGAGCCAATGCGGGATCCAACCGACCACGAGATCCAAATAGCCTATCTTGTCTCCGGCGAAGAACTTCTTCCCTTCGATCTGCTTCTCGAGATAAGTGAAAGACTCTAATGCAGCCTCCACTGCTTTCTCCTTTTCCTGCGCATCTTCGGCACGGCAGGCTCCCTGAGTGCTGAGGAGACACTGTGCTCAGAACAAGCAAGCTTTTGTCATCAAGAAGAATTATTCGACTCCATCAGGAAATCAATTCTGCTGTAGCCACAAACATGCATGAACAAAATCTGGCCTACTTGCCAAAAGAGTCAAAAGAGTCACCTTGTCATCAGCAAACTGAGCCCAGAAACGAGCATGAGCTCTCTCACCAGGGTCTTGAGGCAGCAATGGATAAAGATCGCCTCCCTTCCACTTCTCATCGATGTACTCCAGAATCACTTTCGACTCCACGATCACGACCCCATCGTCCAATAGCACCGGGACCTTCTTGTGCGCCGGGTTCGACTTCAAAAGCAATTCGCTCTTCCCCTTGCTCCAGTCTTCGAAAGTGAGCTCGTACTCGAGGCCCTTCAGCTTTAGAGCCCACTCGATCCTTGTGCAGAACAAGCTCGTCGCGGAGACTATGATCTTTAACTTAGCCATGTTCGTGTTTTCGTTGTTTCGAGCAGTGTAATCGAGTATGGGAGATCTCACGTATACAAATAAACATGAGAAATGTTCTTGAAAACGACCCCCATGCTAGTCTACTGCCGCCAAGGTTGAATCTTGGAGCAGAAGAAAGGCGCGGCCATTGACGAGGAACAGTGAAGGCCAAGAAGGAGAAACGAAATAGATTTTGTTGTTTTTAGTGTACACCATTAGAGTTCGTCGTTCAACATAAATTCATTTTGAAACAAGAACAAAGCTCAATATACAGGTCTAAACTTAGTATCAACCACTATAAACTCGCACAGAATGAAGCGTCGGTCCATGGATCGAGTCGAATTTAAGTCGCGTATGAATCTCCCAACAGGAATCTCACTAAGCATAGGAGCAGAATAAGACTTATTACGCACCACATCATGAGGTTCCAAGTAAAAACATCTCAGAGTCTCTCGTCTTCTTCGTCGTGGTCCTTGATCGAAAAGAAGGGCAACGCCATGGTTTCTTGAAAACGACCTTCAGCTTCAGTTTGATATCTGCAAAGTTTGAATAATCGTGGGTCACAGAGAGGTTCTTGGAAGTTGCGGTCATTGACAAGTAAAAGGCAAAGGGGCAGACAACGTAATAAGAGACTAGTCAAAAGTTTAATAATTCCTAAAAATTATGTTTTTCTTTTGCCATGCAATGAGATCAACATAGGTATATTGTGAGTTAGATCCAGAATTATCACAATTTATATCAGTGATAGACTAATTTTATGCAAGATTTTACTCGGGAAAACATTAATGACCCAAAAACAGGTACGATTCCTCAACGAATGCTATATAAAAATTAACATCGAGCATCCAATGACTAGAGGGGCCGAGGGTCCTCATCAACCCCGCTTGTTTGGTATATTTTACGTAAAATACGAGTGTATACATGTATTTTTTAGCCCAAAGTTATTTGAAATATGTTACGTCAAATGCGACAGCCGGACTGCATTAGATGAAAGCCCGTGAATCTTTGAAATTAAAATGCCAATCTTCTTTTTATTGTTTTATCACGCCAACAAAGCAATCCTCTAGGCATGATGATCTGTGCGTGCAATGGAATTCAAATATCATAATATGTGCAAGCTTTTCTTAATTGCACTACAATTGCTGGCGCTGACGTGCACATTTTCAACAATTTTTTGAGTTTTTTTCTTCTCCTTTTGTCTTTCTTTTTATTTCCCTTCTCTTTCTGCCAGTGGTCGATGAGGGCTGGCCTCGCTTAAATGAGGGTGGCCCTCACTCGCCACAGGTGAGGGTCGGCCTTGCCGTGCCTCGCCCTTGCCCAGGCGAGGCCCGACAAGGTCGCCCTAGCCTGGGCGAGAGTCGACCTCGCTAGATCTTATGAGGGAGGTCTTGTCGGCGTTCGCCCTCGCCTAGGAGCGGCCCGACAAGGTCAGCCCTCACCGGCCATGGCCTGTGGATAATGGCGAGCGATCAGCCACTGGCAAAAAAAGAAGGGAAAGGAAAAGAAAGGTAAAAAAGAAGAAGAAAAAAACTCAAAAATTATTAAAAATATCCATGTCAATACTAGCTGTGCCACATAGGACCGACTGCATTCACGTCAACGATTTCTAGCCTACATTGGCTGGATGGTCTGAACTGGTACCAATGTGAAAAAGATATATGACTAAATTGGCGCAATTAAAAAGTTTATGACTAAATTTGTAACAATGCAATAGGTTTAGGATTTCTTGGTACTTTTTCCTGAATATTTTAGTAAGATCCACGACTTAAATGTATCTCAGTTATTAATACAAGTCACAAATGCTGTGCGTAATTAGATATCGTCACTCCTAGCTTTTTATACCAAAAAATAACCTTTGAAGATTAAAAAAAAAATGTATAATACTCACGATAAAGTGCGAAAAAAGACACGTCATTTAATGCTAGACGTATCGAATTCAAGATATCCATGAGTAAATCGATAGGACTTTTTTTTGGTAATCAGTAAACTTTTAAATTCGCTTAAGATTACGTCCATGGTTTAGATAAGAATCAAATGTAAGAATAGATCAAAGAACCGATTGACTCGCAGCCCGAGGCGGTTGTATCTTAGTCATTCTAGCAGGTTAATATCTTGCAAAATAATTCCATTAAGAGAGGAGACATTTTCAGTTTCAAATTAGTTCTAATCATTAATACAAAATAATAATTTTAATAATTATTCGTCCTATTAATTTTTTTCATTCCAGGACTTATATGTTTTGTATGGGTTCGGTAAATACCAAAACAACAAAAAGTAATTTTCAAAATTCAGACTCGAGCAATTTTTCATGCAATTCAAAATTTTACAAACTAATCGAAAGTAATTACAGCAATCCACACCCTTTTTCTTGAATTCATTAAGTGGGTTAGCAAAAAGCGATAGTGTTCAAACGACCCGGATTATAATCTTTGAAATCCAACGGTGGAGATGGGTTCGCCGCCTTTTTTTTTTTTATCTCAGACAGGAAAGTCATTTATTAAATTTTCCCGTCTTGGCTCTCTTGTCAGTTAAACACTACACAGACACGAGTCTTACGTACGCTCCAAACGCTGTTCTGTTCCAACGTCGCACAGCTGAAGGATTTCTCTCGAGGTTAGTAACAATTTCCTTACCGATTCCGCCGTTGTTCCAATGATGCTGCTACTGTTTTGAAACGGGTTATCTCGTTTCGATCGATACGGTTGATAGAAGAAGAATTATCTTGCAGTTTGTTGACCGTTGCTTGCGCCCTAAGCAATTTTCTCTTCGATTGTTTCCACAATGGGGGAGTCGATCGATGTCTGGAGAGAATTCTTCAGAACCACCGCAGACACCGACGTCTTTGAGTTCATCGACAAGGCGATCGCTATTGCCGCGCTCGATCGCCCGAAAGATTTTCTGTCGCGAAGAGACCGTATCGCGGAGCGGCTGTTCTTGCGCGAGCCGACTGGGGCCGGAGGTGATTGCGCAATCATGAGTAAAGAAATCAAGGCGAACGGCAACACGGGTAATGTTGCGCGTGATGTGGTGAACATCAAGTACAGTCAAGGAGAAGCTGAGACATTCAGCGACGATATCAAAGAGACCGCTCAAGTTGTTGGCGAAGTTCTAAGGATCAAGCGGGTTTTGGACAATAGTCGACATGAGGTCAGTGCCCTAACTCTGAATTTGGTCTGTCGCTGGTGAGTTTCTGTTTCTTGTCCATTCTATACCGATTGATTTCGAATATAACTGGTGGGTTTCGAAGATAATTGTCTTAGGAAAGTTTCTAGTCCTTTTCATTCTTGAGCTCTTCTGGAAAGCAGACAATCTAACTTAGTTATGTTTCTTGGTATGACAGTCTAATTCCGCCCTGCTTGAATCACTGAGAAGGCTCCGATCGATGACTATCACCATGGATACATTGAAGGTTTGATTGAAATTCTATATCGAGTGATGGTACATGCTTTTTGCATAAAAAATTTGCATCTTGATAATATAATTTTTCTGATTTATCGCAGAAAACTAAGATTGGGATAAGCGTCAACAGTCTTCAAAGGAACTGCGAATCCAAGCAGATTGCTCAGCTTGCCCACAACATTACTATGTATGGATTATCGTCTCGTTTATAGTATAGCTCATAGGTTCATTTCATTTGTCCAATTTGGTCCTGCAAGAGCACGACCGGTAGTACTCACTGCTCGATTCTTTTCGTTGCAGGGGATGGAAGGCTTTGGTCGAAGAGATTTGCCGCGGCACACAGGATGTTGCTGGTATTAATTTACTGCACAAACATTCTTGTTGTTTGAGTCCCCATGTGCTTGAGTTTTCTTCACTGGGTGCTTGAAATCTTACTGTAGATCCTTGCAATGTCCGAGACGGAACAACATCTTCCGTCAAGAACCAGAGCATCAGGAAACGAGGACAAGAACAATACGACATCAAGTTTCAAGCCACCAAGAGGAAGATGCAAGAACTTTATCAAAAAGCAGAAGCGGGTTAGTTGATTGATTTCGTAGTATAGTCATCTGGTTCATAAAGCCAATACACAGCAGGCCATGACTCTATTATTCCTTCTCCACAGACAAAAGGCAGCGGACAATGCAGGTATTGGATCCGCGTGATCTCCCAAAGATGGCAGCGAGCTGTAAGGCTCCGCGCGCCACAACTGCAAAAGCTCGTCGGCAGATGGTGAGTTCGCGGAGCAGGGCTTCATGCGTTTGAAGACCATAAGTCCTGAGCCAACAATTTTGCACAAAGAGACCGACGTTCCTGACTAGTGATCAAGCAAGAGCTCTATAGTTTACAGTTCTCTTCTTCGTTGAAGGCAATTAAGACCACTGGGAGTTAATCATTAGAGTCGTATTCTAGGAGATTATGTTGATGTATTCTTCGCCAGATGAAATTGTATCTGGCAACCTGTAATCAAAACCTTACTTTATGAGCTATAAGATGCAACTCTGTTTTTACTGCTTGGGCGTCTCGCCTTCTCCTGCTATAAATTGCTTCTGTGGCCATAAGAAATGGATCACTAGCGAATTAGACGTGCTTTGTGTCTCTAGAATTCAGCTCGTTATATTCGATTGGAACACGGGAGATTACCACGTTCTTTGAATGAAGTTAGAATTAGTTTGGCTTGTAAGTTGAAAAGTGGTTTTATCAGCAAAGGAGATATGTAGCAAGCAACTGAAATTAACAAAAGAAAAAGAGTTGCCACTTGCCAACACCACCCGACGCTGGACTTTCGAAATCTCACCTGACATGAGATGTTGCTGTCTGCAGCATAAAAGAAAAGGATGACACATCTAGAACCAACATTAAGGTAAAAAGATGTCACCAACACCACCGGGCGCTGGACTTTCGAAATCTCACCTGGCAACAGAAATTAGCGAGTTCTTTTCCCAAAGTTGAGATTAGGATCGACCACGTACTTTCTGAAGTGGTTCCTATAACTTGAAGTCCCTTATCTGCATCAGTCGTGCACCAACTAAAAGAAAGGAAATCAACACACTAAACGGAGTAGAGGACAGTAGTGATCCATAAGGAGTAGCTATGGTGTCTCTTAAAGGTTTATTAGCTACAGATGTAAGTTTATCAACTCATACCTACTGGAGCCTATCAACCTAGAACAAATGATCAAGTACAACGCGATCAATCTTAAACTTGAAGACAGTCGCAGCTCTCTTGCTTCAAACACAACATACCCACAAGTCTTAGGGACACTCAAAACGCTACTCTCTCCCAAGATCGCAGAGCTGAAGGATTTCTCTCGAGGTTAGTATCAATTCTCTTACCGATTCCTCCGTTGTTCCGATGATACTTCTACTGTTTTGAAATGGGTTATTTCGTTAGGATCAATTCGGTTGATGAAACAACAAAATATGTTTTCTCAGTTTCTTGACCGTTGCTTGCGCCCTAAGCGATTGTTCTTTTCGATCGATTTCACGATGGGGGAGTCACTCGATGACTGGAGAGAATTCTTTAGAACCACAGACACCGACGTTTTCGAGTTCATCGAAAAGGTGATCACCATTGCCACGCTCGATTGCCCGAAAGATTTTCTGTCGCGAAGAGGCCGTATCGCGGAGCGGCTGTTATCGTGCGAGACGATTGGGGCCGGAGGTGATTGCGCACTCGCGAGTAAAGAAAGCAAGGCGAAGGGCGACAGGGGTAATGCTGCGCATGATGTGGTCAGCATAAACGACAGTCATGGAGAAGCTGAAGCACTCAGCAGCGATGATATGGAAGAGACCGCTCCAGTTGTTGGCACAGTTCTAAAGATCAAGCGGGTTTTAGACAATAGTCAACATGAGGTCTGTGCCCTAACTCTGAATTTGGTCCATTGAGTTTCTGTTTCTTTATCCGTTGATGTTGATTTAAATTTTTTTTCTTTCGGAGATAATTATGTCCATATACCTTTTAAAAAGTCTGTTTCGAGCCTTGTCCATTCTGTAGATCTTCTGTAGTGAGATAATTATGCTATCTAACTTGGCTTTGTTTCTTGGTATGGCAGTCTGATTCGGCGCTGCATGAATCACTTAGAAGACTCCGGTGTATGAACATCACTGTGGATATATTGGAAGTGTGATTGAAGTTCTATTTTGGAATGGTACGTTCTTTTTGCATCAACAGTCTGTGTCTTAATCATTTAATTTCTGTAATGTTTCGCAGAAAACTAAGATCGGAGTAAGCGTCAACAGTGTCGGAAGGAACTGCGGATCGAAGCAGATTGCTCAGCTTGCCCGCAACATTACTATGTATGGAGTGATCCATTGTTTTTGCGTAGTGTCAGGATTATAACATAGGATAAGATTGTTTCATAGAATTTTATTTGTCAAATTGGATCCTGCAAGAGCACGATTGGTTCATACTAACTGCTCGATTCCTTTCGTTGCAGGGGATGGAAGGCTCTGGTCGATGATATTTGCCGCAGAACAAAGGATGTTGCTGGTATAAATTTACTGCACGAACATTCTTCTTCTTTATCTGGAGGTCCCACATGCTGAGTTTTCTTAACTGGTGGGTGATTGTAATCTTTCCGTAGATCCTGGGGACGTCGGAGACGGAAAAACATCTTCCATCAAGGAACCGCGACAGGAGAAATGCGACATCAACAAGGCCGGTTCACTTGCTAACCGGAACTGGAGGCTGAATGTGAACCAGCACAAGGGCACGTTGAAGCCCAATATGTCCTCAAACACTAACTTGAGGACAGTCCCAGCTAGCGAGGTCGCGTCACCAAATTTTGAGAAGGAGAGAATGCTTCAGTCGCAAAACTCAAACGGATCAGTCGCGGGATGCAGACAACCACTCGCCAATCGACAGGACGTAAGTAGAAAAGCCAATTTAATTCGCTGAGAATCCGTCCAATTAAAAGAACAGACTTGTTCATTTGGTTCAATCAGAAGATCAAGGGCTGGAAGGAAGTTGCGGTTGACGGGAAGGTTCAAACCGCCAAGAGGAAGACGCAAGGACTTTATCAAAAAGCAGAAACGGGTTAGTTAATTGATTTCAAAGTATAGTCATCTGGTTCGTGGACCTAATACACAGCAGCAGGCCATAATTCTATCATTCCTTCTCGACAGACAAGAGGCAGCATACGGTGCAGGTATTGGATCCGTGTGATCTCCCAAAGATGGCGGCAAGTCATAAGGCTCCGGTCGCCACAACTGCAAAAGCTGGCCGGCCGAGGGCGATTTCGCGGAGCCACAACTGCAAAAGCTTGCTTGAACGTTTGAGATCAAGCGAGAGTCGCATTGGTCATAGCCGTCCTCTTAGCTGAAGAACGATATAAGACAGCTGGGTGTTGATGATTAGGGTCGTAATCTAGGAGGTGATGTTGGATGAATTCTTAGCCGGATATTGTATAACCATCAATCAAGACCTTCATTTTTTTTAGCCATGTGGATGCGAATACAGTTTCATCCTCGTATTTCACTTACTTTAGTTGTGCTTTTATCTCTAGAATTAAGCTCGTTAAATTCGATTACAGAAAGGGAGACTACCCCTCTATCTGAATGAAGTCAAAGGTTGTTTGGATCATTAAAAACAATGTCAAAAGTGGTTTTATGACCGAAGTAGATCAACCAGATCCTATGGAAGCAAACCTGGTTGAAAAAGGAAAGTGCCCTTTCAACTATGACCCAAACTATGGTTTTAAGTCTTCACTTCAGACCGCCTCTTAAGTATCTGCTCCTCTACTAATTTTATGTTACAAGACATACCCATCTACCGAGCCACAACTGTTGCTCGGGACTTTGAAGATCCATTGAGCTTGCAATTTGTCAAATGAGTGCCGGACGAAACTTTTGACACTTTTAGTGTCCTGGTGCCGAGTAAGACCTTAGCACTTAATCATGTCTGTTTTGTCGTCCGTTAGGCAGCGATGATTTGCTCGATGTTAGTGACTTCCGCCCCTGCATGCTTTGATTTTTTGCAAAGTGATGGACCTAGAGATCGACAGGTTCCGGATAATGTAAGGTAATTTATCACGTGGTGAGATGATAATTGGATGATCTTATCTATATACTTGTACTTCCAGAAAATCTAATTTATCGTCGTCGTCGGTGGAGTGACCAACGGGGTTGTGTTCTTTCCATCTATTTGGGCTTGGACATTTTTTAGTGTTTCACTTGATTCACTGGGTAGGACCACGTTTGTAATAATGATACAACAAAAATATCTCAGTTTTTCAACAAAAATAGTTTAATAATTTGGGATACGAATTTTCAATCGGAACCTTAAAACAATCAACCGGCCAAAAAGTCTTAAACCCATTGCATTAGTGCCAATTCAATCTTAAACTTTGTTGGTGACAATTCAGTCCTAAACCATTTGCATTTATGTCAATTCAGTACTAAACCTTTTGTATTTGTGCCAATTGAATCCTAAACCTTTTGCATTCATGCCAATTGAGTCAATACGACTAAGTTTGGCCAGAAATCGCTGACGTGGACATCAGTGGTCCTACGTGGCATGGCTGACGCTGACGTAGATTTTTTTAATATTTTTAATGATCTTTTTAATTTTGTCTTTTTTTTCTTGCATTTCTTTTTTTATTGGGGGACAGCAAGGGTCGCCGGCCCGACCCCTGCCGGCCCCAGGCGAGTGCTGGCAACCCTCACGCAGTGCCGGTGAGGGCTCACGAGAGCCCTCGCGGGGGCTAGGCGAGGGCGGCAATGCCCTCGCCTGGGGCTGGGTGAGGCCACGACGCCCCTCGCCCAGACCCGACAAGGGCCTCCGGTCCCTAATAAAAAAAGAAAGTGCAAGAAAAAAGAAGAAAAAAAGAAAAAACCAAAAAAATAATTAAAAATATCAAAATAATATAAATATATATATTCACATCAGCGCCAGCTGTGCCACATAGGACAACCGACGTCCACGTCAGCGATTTTCAGCCAAATTTTACCGAAGGTGACTCAATTGATACAAATGCAAAAGATTTAAAACTGAATTGGCTTCAATGCAATAAGTTTAGGACTTTTTTTACACTTTTCCCGTGAATTGGAATCAAACCGAATTGTAAGAGCATTCAATGAAACACTTAAATTTAAATAAGTGCTATATACTGTGAAAATGTTAGTGTGATCCATGTCTTATATAAAGATATCTCAATTTTGAGTACATGTTACGAGTGCTATGCATAGTATTGTCGCTCACAACTTTGTAATAAGTTTTCTCTAAATTATTATTTAATTGTCGTAAATAATATCCATCATAAAGTACGAAAAGAAAAGGCAACATCCTATGATGGTAGACATGTGGAATTGAAGATATTCACGAGTCCATAGAGTTCTTTCTCGCGATTCAATAAATTGTAGATTCACCTAATATTAAATACAATGTTTAGATTAGAATCAAATGTAAAATCAAATCATTCCTATGCAAATCAAACCATAATATTTGCATAAACATCATACCCAAGGAACTTAGAACAAGATGATTTTCACAATATCATAATCGACGAGAGGTATACCTTGATCCATGATGATTTCTTGTGAAGAAATCAATTGTAGATGAGAAATCTTTCAAAGAAATAGGTTTCTCTCTCTTGACCCCTTTTTGGCTATCTGACGTTCTTGATGGAGAGAAAACAGCTATTTTCTTTCTAGGGTTGAGAGATGACCAATTTCTAATTATGGCCTTTTATAGTCACACCATCCATCATGGTATACAGTAATTAGAATACACCTCTCTATTGACCAATAGAAATTTAGCACCTAATAATTATTAAACCTAAACCACATATGGGCCATTAATCACGTGGGCCACAATAAAATCCAACATTCTCCCACTTGGCCCATGTGATATTATTTAACTTCAAGGTTTAACAATAAAACATAATGCGCCGAGTATAAGCTAAATCCTTTCTCACATTGGCCAAATCACAAATCATTATTAAGTAAGAACTTATGATAACTCTATAAAAATAGAGTGGTGGAGGTAGGTTGTTATTTTCGGATCAGAGATGGATTTTGTTATGGAAAAATGTTACTACTTTGTGCGTGGCGCTATTCAGGATAACCTTGATTACAAGTTGCAACAAGTAGCCCTACGCATCGACATTGACTGACGACCCGCCGTTTCCTCCTCTCCCTTCTTTTGTTTTTGCTCCTTAGTGCATAATTTCTGCCTTTCCTTTCGGAGATCGTCGCTGTTTTGTGTGACAAAGTGTCGGTCTTTTCAAGGTTTTTGTCTTATGGGATCTTGTATTGAGTATAGATACTTAAAAAAATTTTGAGAGTAGTAATACATTTGCGGTGACATGTGTAAGATGAGAATTGATCTTGGATGTTATAGGCTTGAACTGTCATGAGAAATTTACATGTGGATATAGGTCGAAATAATATGCGTGGTTAGTATGATTGTAAGCTGTGAATTTTTGAGCTGTAGGTTCTAATCTTACTCTAAAAGAGTATTGTGGAATTAGTGGATGTGATTAATCTCAGATTTGAGATTTCTCTAGAGAAGTCACTTGGAGTGCTTAAGTCATTGAACTAAAGAATGATAATCTTAGGTGATATTCTAGGTTGATAATTTGAGTTATGTCAAATTCAATGGAAATTAGATAGTGTCCTTATCTTGGTGAATTAAGGAGTTAGAGACATTCCATTTTAAGAGTTGATACGAGATATTCTTTATTGAGAATTGTGGATTAAAGAGAAGTTCTTTCTTTGGAAATCTATGATTTTAGAGACAACGATGGTAAATTATCTTGGAAGACAACTGATATTGAAATTGAAGAAATAGATCTTCATGTTTGGAAGTATACGGTCATTACAAGTGATATTATGAATACTGCGTGTACTAAAAGTTACAAAATGATTTTGGTATAAGATTATCAAAGATGTCTTTCCAGGTGTTAGAAGAACATGACGAGTATCTGGAGGGTTTTAGATAAATAAGAATTGATGTTCAAGTGGATGATGCGATATTCTTAAGCTATGTGCATAATTGAAATGTTGAAAGAAGAATTGATGACCCCCAAAAAAAAAAAAAAATGTCAAGTTGTGATGATTATTGAAGATGCATATATTTTTATTGATATCCTGCAGATTAGATTTCTAGTGTTGACAAAATGATAACAAACCTTATGGTATTGGAGAAAATTGATACCATGGAGATATTAGAATTTATTAAGAATTGATATTGCTAAAGAATTCGAAAGAGAATATGAAAAGATTGCGTGGATGTCAATCTGCTAATGTGAATGTTAGGCATGGCAAATTCTAAGCAATATATATTGGTGGATTTGTTTGAGACACTATTTGTATGGTTGAAAAAAAAAAATTGAAGTTCCTATAGATCAAGGAGCTTGAAATATAGTTGGGAGGATATGAGAAAGTTGGATGTTGAAGTATTGATGAGTAGGGGTGATCGGTTCACAGGATGAATGGTTCCACCCTTGAACCGAGAACCGCCCGTTAGGGACCGGTTCCGCAAAATACGAACCGTGAACCATCCACTCGTTCCATGGATCCACCCGAGAATCGAACCACTGGTCCGGTCCGGTTCCCGGTTGGATCCTGGTTACGGTCCTAATGTCACATGCTCGTTCCATGGAAAAATGAAGTTGAATACTAAGAAACTCGTTCAAGTATTGACATATCATGCCTTCTGTTTCCCAATTCACCTTACTTGAGAAATAGACAAAAGCAAAATGCTCAAACGAACTTATTACATACTCGCAACTACTTTTGCGAGTTCTTGAAGGGCACGAGGTGGAACAAGGCTGCCCTATCCATTGTCATTAGCCTTGCCCTTGCATTGCAGCAAGTCTAGTTAAACAAATGGAGAACATTGATATGAAATCTATAATGGAGAACTTTCAAAAACCTTATGCCCCCAGAATTTCACATACTGCTCAAGGAACTTACCATTCATATTATAAAAAAACCGGTTCGGTTGGACCGGTTGGATGGTTCCCACCCGAAATCGGGAACCGAACCGGTACCCGCCGGTTCTAGAAAATTGGAATCGAAAACCGAACCATACCTGTCGGTTTGGATCCAAAATCAGCCGGTTTGGTACGGTCCGGACCGGTTTGGTTGGATCGTGGTTTTTTTGCTCACCCCTATTGATGAGTACAACCAACCTTGATTGACCAAATGTATATTTTCGATTGAGGAAAATCAGTTTTCAATATCCACGGGGACGGTTCCTTGAGGCTTTGTGGTTGATTATGTGCTCTTGATGATTTAGAGTTGAAAAGGGAGATTGAAGGATTCTTATAGTACTAGATTTTTAATTCGTCTGGTGGCACTAGTATAGGAATTTAAGCGGTTAGGAGATTGAGGAAAGCCACGTATGGAGCTTGAGGCGCGGAAAATGCGCAAATGCACACTTTTATTAGAAAATTGAAGTGAGTTCAAATTTCGAGGACGAAATTTCTTTTAAGGAGGATAGATCGTAAGAAATAGAGGAAAAAAAAAAGAGACAGAGAGATAAAGAAATATAAGAAAAAGTGAGCCCATAAGCCCATCTGAAGAGAACAAAAATGAAGCTTCTGCTGGTGGAGTCGTGAAGTGAGGAAAATTAGAACAGCTTCGAAGGAGAGAGAGAGACAGAGAGTACGTAGAAAAAAAAAATAGAAGGAAAGAAAGAGAAAGGGGTTTCTTGCATGCACGCTCAAGGAGTCTCGGCGAGTCAATAATTAACTACGTTAGCAACGTCCGGTAAGTACTCGATTTTTTAGCAATATATATAAAAAGAAAAAAATCAAAATTTAGGTGTCAACAACCAAAAAATACTTTCTGTTGACTAAGTCATTTTCGGCGAACCAAACGGGTGAAAGTCCAGAAAACTAATTCCAGAAAATGCTGTCCCGAAACAACTGCACCCTTAACTTAAGTTCAAATTATTTATTTAATTGGTTAAAAACATCCGTTCAAACAATATAGTCAACGGGACGGGTTAGGGCTGCATTTACATATTCCTCCTACGTTTATAACAACCTTGGATCGTAATTTCAAGTATAAAGTTCGATTTTACGGCGAGCTTTTCACCGTAGCCCCTCCCGCTTCCGTCCCTACTCAAGCATAGCTTCTCTCTCGCATCGAGTCTCCGAGCCTCACCAAACTAAAGGTAGAGCTAAAAATCTCGTAGCAGAGGTAGGAGATAGGACAAAGTTCCATCCAATTTCAGCTCTACTGCACCTTTCATGCCTTAAAAAGACATAAATATAGGTTCAATTCAAGGCCCTCCGCTTTCGCCGCAACCGCCTCTCCGCCGTGGTGTCCACCTCCACCACCATGACCACCTCCTACATGGTGGCCCCCGTGCTGGTGGTGGCCATCGCCGCCTCCGCCTGCATAGTAACCACCACCTCCGGCTATCTCTCTTTTTTCTTTTTTGCGGCGAGAGCCAGACGAGTTGCCGCCATTGTCGCCGCAGGAAGCGAGGATCAAGCATGGCATGAAGATCACTCCGCCGCGGAAGATCCGCTCCAGCATCACTATGATCGGCGGCGCTTGCAAAAGCGACCCGATTTCTCGCCACTCATTTTCCCCATCATCTCATGGAGAGAAGCAGGAACTCGAACTTGAATCACGTTTCCACAAAGAACGTGAAACGCCACCGCCGCATGCACAAATCACAAATTCTCTATAGTACCTTTTTCATAACTCTGTCTTTCCCTTGAAATTTAAGATGGACCGGAATCGAATAGATAGACGGATAAGAAGAGATAAACCACAACCATGCTCTAAACACAAATTCTATATACTAATTGATGTCACCAAACTCTTTTACCCATCAGCTACTTATTTAGCCAGCAAATCATAATGCCATTACCAACACCAACATAAAAAACCTAAACATAATTACTTTATGTTTGCAAGGATTGGCTTCGAAGTTAGCAGCCACCCCCGCCGCAACCTCCGCCCCCGCCGCAACCTCCGCCTCCGCCCTTCCATTTCGTTTTGCTGCTAGAGCGAGAAGAGTTGTTGCCGTCGTCACCACAGGAGAACACTACGATGGACGCGAGGATCAAGCACGCCACGAAGATCACTCCGGACTTGAGCAGCAGAAGATCCAATCCATCATCATCACGACGAACGCCGGCGCTTGCAAAAGCCCCCCATTCTCTCGCCATTAAGTTCCTCATTGTCCCACGGAGAGAACCAGACGCAAGAACTCAACTATTCCCGAGGCGAGGAACATTCAATTAAGTACTACTGGCCATAACGATGATAGACCACTCCGATTTTGGAAACAATTCACGTGCAGGACTTCTTGCAAGTCGTGGCGAAGTATCTTCGAAATTGCTTCTCATCAAAGTTTGAATTCTTAAAATGCAAATGCCTATGGTTGGACCACAAGGTTAATAAGACAAGTTGCGGGACAATCAAGGCTATCGGTGAGTTTGATTCGAAACTATGTTCCAAGTGGGAGGTTTTGTGCTATTGGTGAGTTTGATCTGACGCTTCATGCTCCAATCAAATCCTCCCGACGAAAATTCACCCGGAGTTTTTGATTTAGCGCTTCGGTCAACGTAGGCCGTCTTATCATCTTATGTGACATGCCGGTGATGATGTGATGTGGAAAAATTTATTCGAAACAACCCCTTTTTGTAGAATCTTTTCTTTTATTTTTGTTTTCTTTCCCCTTTTTTTGTCACCTCCATTAACCGGATCTAGCACGCCCTCCTCCTTCCTTGTTTTCGCAGTTGAATATGCAAGCCCCGTTGTTGCTCGACTCCGCAAGCTGTCGCCGTTGTTCGTCGAGCTCGATGGCCATGGCCCGAGCCTCCAGATCTCGGCGAGCTTGCAGCAACTGAAGTTCAGCCGCTTCGAACTCGGTGGCCATTGAAGGCCATGGAGATTGAATCCGCTTCTACGGCTTCTTCTTTTGTAGGCGATTATTCATGCTTTAAGGGGAATTAAATCATCGTGAAGCTCATTGAATTTTGGGGGTTCCAATTATTTCCGTCTCATTTGGGAGGGAATTCAAATTGTAGAAGCCAAAAAGAAATCCAATGAGCGCACTTTCTGTCAGCTCATGGAGTTGTAGAAGTTCGTCAATTGAGATGGTTGAAGAGTTGCTTGGCGTGATTTGAATTGTAGCTTGCTGATATGGATGGTCATGTTCAAATTTTTTGTTGCCATTAAGTGTTTACGCTTTAGGAGAAAAATAAACAGTGGACAGAATGGGAAAAAATAAAGGAAAAGGCAAAAAAAAAAAAAAAAAGAGGATAAAAATCAGAAAATTAAGCAAAACCGTGTCGTTTCGAGTAAAGCTATCCACGTCAGATAGATGGCTGTGACACATAGGACCGTCGAGATGACTGGACCACCACTTCAGCAATTTCAGGTGAGAATTGACCAAAAGGACTATATCAGAATTTTATGCAAATGTTCAGGATTATATCAGTGCAATTGGCTTATGATTGAAATAGCAATGTTCCCACTAACTTTGCTTCTAATAACGCATACCAACTAAAGACTAATTTCAATCTACCAAATGCTTAATTTCATGAAAAACTCCAAATTTTAAGTGTAGTTCCAAATCTGTCTTAAATTTTTTTGATCTAGAAAAACTTCAACTTTAAGGTCTAAGTTTTGCCCGAACTTTTTTTTTTTGTCAAAAAGGGACCCCAATTTTAGGTCCAATCCTAAATCTGCCACTAACATTTTTTTTTTATCTAAAGACATCACAAACTTTAATTCTAGTCTCAAATTTTCCCTTGTTAGCCATCCATCAAAAAAGTGTCGTTAGTCGTCCCTAATTTTCATCTCAATGAGCGATTTCATTTTGGAGATGATTTTTCACATTACCTTGCTGATGTAGATTTGTTGCCGACGTGGAAATGTCACGTCAAACAACTAATCAAGACTTTTTGGACGAAGGGTTATCGAGAATAGATTTCAGACTATATTGAAAGTTTGTGATTATTTAGACTGAAAAAAAGTTCGGGCGTATTTGCGATTTTTTTTTCAAAAGGTTCTGGGAAGGATTGAGACCAGACTAAAGTTGAGAGTTCTTTTCAAAAATATTCGGAGTAGAATTAGGACGAAATTTAAAGTTGCAGTTTTTCTAGGAAATAGGCCTTTTACTGGATGAGTTAATGCTGAAAGCAATTTTCATCACTAGCGTCTAAAATTTTAACGAGTATCCAGTGGTATATTACCGAGTGCTATAAAATTTTATAATTGGGCCTATTAAATAATTTGTGACTTACAAATGGAAGGATGATTTTATCACCGCACATCGAGTAGTGGGGTTGGTCCCCATCATTTATGTGCATTGACTTGACTTTGTCTTAATTGGTTGATGACCCCCAAATGATCTTCTCATCACATAATCCATCCCTACACTGTGAGCCTCCACCCATGCCCAGCAAACAAAAGGATCTCCTTTGAAAATTCTGCCATTTACTAGCCAACTAGTGGACAGCAACTAATTTAAAAGCAACGGCTAGGATCATAGTCGCCCCACAAGAGAAACAGCCAGTGTCTTGTCATTTTCGGCTCAACTTTGTTGACCGGCAATTCAGCCAAGACCGCCGGCTAATAAGATGTCACATCCCAAATCCATCAAGAATGGGGCCATGTCACGGCCGTCCCTCTACCCGAAGGACACAGCTTCAAACCACTCAAAATCCAACTCCCATAAGTCCCCCTCGGTATCGCTCTCTGTAGTGGCCGCTAACCGGAGAACCTGGAAAAAATTGGAATGAAAGGATGGGTGAGCAATCACAGTTCGGTGAGTAATGCGTACATCTTCTAAGTAGGGGTGATCGGTTCCCGGTCCGGTCCGGTTCCCCTCAATGTTAGGATGCACGTGTGAGTTGTGTTAGAAAAGTCCCACATCAGAGAATTAATATGGTCTGGAGAAGTTAATATATCCAAGTTGGCCCATAACTCATTGGCTTAAGCTTTTGAGTAAATGAGGGTCTAACTGGATATGTGGACGGGTTCAGACTTGGCTCCCTCTTGGCGATCTCCCCGGTTGAAGGTATCAGACTTCTACTGCACGCTCCCAACACTCAAGAACCGGGAACCGGACCGGTGTTCCCAGTTCCCAATTTTTCAGAACCGGGAATCGGATCGGTTCGGTTCTCGGGTGGTTCCATTGGACCGGAAACATGCCAAAAAAAAAACATGCACCATTCGGTCATAATTTTTTAGAGATCAATCTTTAATTTATATTAATCATCAGACCAATTTCATTCAAGATGAACCGAAAATTCATAAGAGGAATAAGCTTTCATTTGCATATCATACAGTTTAGGTGTCATGCTTTGCATCCTTCACGTGTCATGCCGTTTAGTTTTAGCTCATTTTTTTTTTGTGCATTAAAACTCAGTTTTTTCTAAAAATTATCATGCATTGTTTTACTATGTCATTTTGCATGTCATATAATTAGAATCCATATTTTTGTGCATTAAAACTTGATTTTTTTTAGACATCATGCATAGTCGTCGTATTCGCCATATAGTTTAGAATGCATTACATGATATAGTTAGAGTTCTTGCATTTTATTATCATGCATTTGCATTGCATTCATTTAATCAAGAAAATCCCAAAAATAAATGAATTGCACCTTGGTTTTCAAAGAAATCAATTCATTTGGACAATTAAGAGAATTTTTCACAAGAATGGTACCGAAAGGGTAATTGAAAAATTAACATAATCAAGTCTCCGAACTCAAATCTCTGGTTTGCAGAAAATAAGGTATTCTCCCGATACTTTATTTAGGTATCTAATCTACCTACCAAGAAAAGATTAGTGGCGGCTCCAAAATTTAAATCATTTGAACATAAACCTAAGTTGCGAATCGGTAGAACTTGGGAGAGCTCGAACTAGGTTAGTTAATTCATTTAATTAATCTAGTAATCCATTAACCTGAAATTTTCTAATTTTAGGTGGCGACAGCTTGGCGACTCTGCTGGGGACTGAACACTTGGATTTTCGAAAAATTGGGTTTTGTTGTGCACTATTGCAATTTTCAAAATTTTCATGTGCTCTAAGTGGACTTAGGCCCATTTCTTGTGATAATTTTTTGTTGGTATTATTTGATTGACTCCTAATTATTTAGGTGTTATATGTTTTTGCTAGATAAATTTAAACTATTATTAACCTTTGTTTGGCAGGGTAATATAATTTGATTTTATTTCCAATCTGAATAATATGCCATGTGTCCACATGTTTATTGCATTGCATTTTCACCGCCACCGAACCCGGGTCGCTAGTAAATAGGATGGTATCACGCGGGAATCCACCCGACCTCACCCTCGAGGTACGGTCGATCCCGTCCCCGATCCCGAGCTTTCCTTTGTGTTGGAGATCTCTCCCCTGGCCATACCCTAATGGCACGGGCAGAATCTCAACATTAGCCAGAATTTTGGAAACCAAACCCAACCAAGCCCCGTTGGTACAGTCCGTTTTTGGAATTTCACTTTGAAAAGATTGTTAATCAATTGACTTGCGTTCATGCGCATGTGGTTGTGATTGTGATTGTGATTTTTCATGGTAAATCCCTAATTTTTGTCTCGTAATTTACTCATCTTTTTATCGTTATTCTTGGGTCGGTCCATGGTATTAGGATTGTCGAGTCTGTATCTTGATCATGGGAAGCAAGGATAATCCTAAGAATATCCGGATCATTGTCACACCGAAATCAAACTTGAGCGAGTGGCTGACCCGGCTCGCCCACACCGTCCGTGCATATGTGGAGTCTAGAGTCGGGCGATTGATGCCGATATTGGATATCAAGACTCGTGTGGGGATTGTTCATGCATTGACACATTTCTGGAGCCCTGATACTTCGACGTTCATCTTAGGTAAGCATGAGCACACCCCTACCTTGGAAGAATATAGCGTGCTTATTGGAAAACCTGTGGAAACGGAGTTGATTAGTCCGCCTATTGAATTAGATCCCGCTATAGCACTAGCCGATTTTTTGAAAATCAAAGATGAAGAAATCCGCAAGGTTTTGAAAGCTGGTCGCGGAATTGCCCGTTTTCTTTTGTAAAAAAATGCTTCGATGAAGCATCGCCTATTCAAAAGGGCAAGGTTTTTTCTATTGGCTTTCTTTGGAATGGTCATTTTTCCATACATTCAGAATTTCCTCAATCCTCATATTGCTTTTGTTGTTCAACAAATATGTGATGGGAGAAACTTGGTCCATGTTATCTTAGCCGAGACTTTTATATCCCTCACAAAATCAAACAAGAAAAAGGGAACATTTTGCAATCATCGGCCGATCTCTTACTTATTTGGTTTTTATCACATATTAGGCCATGTAAGAATCTTATCTCGGTCGAGAAAATCAGAAATTTTTCCCACCCCATCACTATTTTTAAAAACAAACAAGGGGAAATTCCGGATTATCATTTTTTCGATTGGCTTTTGCTTTTAAGGGATCCGCGTCCTAGGGGGTTCCGATGGCAAGCTAGTTGGTTCCAAGTAGAGAGTGCTCGATTGGCGAGCGGCGGGGCAAAGCCTATTCCTTTGCTCGGATTTACCGGAGTGACCAAGTATTACCCCTTGCGAGTGGCCCACCAGTATGGAGTGGTTCAGACGTTGCCACCACCTCTTGAAGCCGATCGGGTCCGGTTCTATTTTACTCAGAGTATCCCGGAGCATGAGCAGGCAGTGATCACCGTCCGTTCTCTATGGGACTTTTGCCGACCAACCAAGCTCAAGCTACCGATGAAGGTCTTATTAGGCGTCGAGAAGGCATATCATGCTACGGCCCTTTACATTAAGAAGCACGTGATCCCCGAGGCAATCCGGCCGAAGATTCCGACAGTGTCAGTCACAGCCACTCACCGGGCCGAGAAGGAGGAACTCAAACGGAAGTTAGAGCGAGCCAAGGGGACTATCTCAAAGCTGACCACTACAAATGAAAGACTGAAGGATAAACTTGCTTCCCCGAAGTCATAGATCGCGATGGTTTTGTCATCGAGTCTTTTGTTTGTGGTCTTGCATTTCATTGTTTTCTTTTCGATGTCGTGTCATGATTCTTTACATTTTTTAGGTCTCTTGTTTAGGAATTGTTTTCGGATTATTGAATTGTAGTACCTTTATTACATTTTCAGTTCAATGAATCAGTTCTATTCTCAGAATTTTTTGAACCCCTTCGGGTCAATTTGCGACCTGAGTCAAAAAACGAAAAACGTTTGGAAGACTTTCAAATTTCACGTGAACAATTTTGGGCCCAATCCATAATGTTTTCCATTTAATACAGAATTTATGGTCCAATGCAAAGCAGTCTGGAATTTCGGCAGTTGGAGAATGGGCTTTGAAATAATGTCCTGAAAATTTTTGTACCTTAACTCACATTTTTAATGGGTCTTTCGTTCATTAAATAAAAACCGGACAAAACAGTTTTTTTGAGTGAAATTTTCGGAAAAGAGCATTAAACTGTACCAATCCGTGTGAAATCTACCCAATCTCAAAAAACAAAAGTTGTTCATCGTCATCTCAAATACCATCTTGTAAATTTTCGTGCCATTTTGACCACTTTGAGAATTAATACAAATTTTATGGTAAAATTCGACGAAACCGGAATCCGTCTGAGTCAATCATTTGGTTATTTGCTTCATTTTTTTTTTTTTTTGGAATCTAGAGGGAGCCATGGGTCGACTTGCTATATCTGCTCCTTGTACTGATCATATTGACACACTTTTGCAGGTAATCTAACACGGACACCCCCGCGCACATTTATCACTCGGTCAGTGGCAAGGAAAATGGCCGACAAAGCCGAGATTAATGCAACAGTTCAAGAGGCTCTGATGGAGCATATGGAGGAGATGAATAACCATTTCGAAGGGATGATATCCCAAGCCATGGAGAGAATGATGGCGGGATTTGCAGCCACCCAGCATCCGTCCAGCTCGGTGCCTCCGCCTGTGGCACCTCCTCCACCGCCCCCGCAGACAATCCTGACAAGGGTATCGACCGAGATCCTACACATACTCTACCACTGGAGGATGTCATTTTTACTGGTGCCAGCTCAGGCACGTCACATGTAGTCCCTACACCCCAGGCCAGCCCTACGGCCGGAAGATTGAGCAAGGAGGCCATGAAAGTTATAGCTCAGATGGAGCAGAGGTTGCAAGAAGTTGAGGGATCCCACAATATTGCTCCCGTCGACCTGTCTGTTTACTCGAAGGGCCAGGTGCCTGATAAGTTCAAGACCCCCGATTTCAAGAAGTATGACGGTAGCTCCAACCCGATTCAGCACGTTCAGATGTACCAGGCTAGAATGAATAAGTACGCAGCTAACGACCCCCTGATGGTCCAGACTTTCTAGGCAGTCTGAAGGATGCGGTCATGAGGTGGTACACAGACTATGAAGTTTACCGAATGGAGGATTGGGAGAAGGCGGCCAATGCTTTTATCAAACACTTTATCTTTAACCTGGATGTCATTATCACCCGAGAGGATTTGGAACAGTCAGAGATGAAGAAGGGCGAATCGATCAAGCAGTATGCTACCCAATGGAGGAATATTGCATCTCAGCTGAAGCCGGTACTGCCATAGCGAGAGCTCATGAGATTGTTCGTCTCAACCTTACCTCAGATAATGCGGTCACGCATCCTTGGGACGGCGGCCACATCATTCAGTCATCTCATTGCAATGGGTGAGGAAGTTGAGACCGGCCTGAAGAAAGGATGGTACGGTGAGGCTGGCTCTAGCACTAAGTGGTTCCAGGCGAAGAGAGACAAAGAACCAGCTCCTCAGGTCAATATGACCTATGCGCAGAAGCCTCAGCCTCATGCACCCAAGGTGCAAGTCCCTAACCAGCAGCAGGCCAACTTCGATCCGCGGAATCAGCATGGCAAACCAGCGTGCCAACTGACAGTACACTCCGCTCCCAGGTACTCCTTCTCAGGTTTTGGGTGTCTTACGCAAGAAGGAGCTGCTGACCACTGAGCCGATGAGGGAAAATTACACATCCTTTTCAAAGTATGACCCAACTAAGAAGTGTGATTACCACCGAGGGGAGCCAGGTCACAGTACAGATGAATGTTATGCACTCAAAAACCGTATCCAAGATTTGCTCGAGTCAGGAGCATTCTCATTTCAGAACAATGGTCAACCGAATGTCCAGAATAACCCTTTGCCTAAACACGAGGGTAAGGTTAATGCTGTCTTCGCTGAGATAGGCTAGGTTGGAAATGCTCGAGTTCGCTGACTGATGTATTCGACACTTTGGTTCGTGCGGGTTATTTCCAGAGCGGGGAGATCGTGTCATTAGACTAGGTGAGGCAGAATGTGCTAAGTTTAATCGAGCAGGGAGTGATCGTATACACGAGCCTGGCCGGAGTAGTTGCTACTGTTTCACAAATAATCATCGATTGGGATGAAGAGCTGGTTGCATTAACCACCCAAGTAAAATCGAAAATGGAGATTGGGATGACCGAAGACGAGACGGCCAGAAAGATCAAGGCAGATCCTGAATTGGCTGACATGCCAGCCCTAGAGGACGCTTCTGACAACGAGCTGAGAATTGTCGTGCCTGATACTTTTATGATCACGTCGCGTCAGCTGTTTCCATACCAGGATGATAAAGCAGTACCATGATCTTACGACTTGGAATTGGCACTGGTGACAAGGTCGGGGTGGGCCTATAACAATGATCCACCAGCCAAACAAGCTACAGACAATGAAGCGCAGGAATTCCTGGCGGTTATCAAGGCTAGCGAGTATTGTGTGGTCGATCAATTGAGAAAGCTACCGGCTCATGTTTCTTTGCTGGAGCTTCTCCAATCCTCTGAGAAGCACCGGGGCCCTCTGATGAAGGTATTAGGGCAGGTTCATGCGCCTGAAGACATTGATAGAGAGAAGCTGGAGAACTTTGTCGGGACTATCCTTTTGAAAGATCAGGTAGCGTTCGCTGATGATGAGATCCCTGTTGAAGGGAGGGAGCATAATAAAGCCTTGCATATTTCGGTCAAGTATAAGCAAACCCACATGGCCCGAGAGCTAGTTGATAACGGGTCAGCTCTAAATTTGTGTCCTTTGGCTACACTGAACCGCCTAGGCGTTGATCTGGCTAAGATGCAAGCGGCTAAGATGTCGGTCAGGGCATTCGATGGAATGAGAAAGAGTGTCATGGGGCAGATCAATCTGGAGATACAGGTCGGTCCATCTATGTTTGATGTGTTATTTCAGGTGCTGGATTTCCCGTCTGCTTTCAACCTTTTGCTAGGCCGTTCGTGGATCCATAATGCTGGCGCTGTTCCGTCCAGTTTGCATCAAAAGGTCAAGTTTGTGGTTGAGCAGAAGCTCGTGATAGTTTAGGGAGAAGAGGATTTTCCTATTTTCAATAGAACGGCTATTCCTTACATCGAGCCGGAGCATACTAAAGAAGACTCTTATCACTCTTTTGAGTTGGTGCATACGATTCATGCTTCTCCAGACAGTCCTTTACCGATCCCGGAACTATCTAATACCTCTGTTATGGTTGCTAAGGTGATGGAGAGCGATGGATTTGAACCTGGTGCTGGATTAGGCCGGTAAGGACAGGAGATCCGCGCCCCGATTAAGATTAATGGGCAATCCCACACGGCTGGTTTGGGATATTATGGATCTAGACGATGTAAGCATGGTTGTGGACACGGACGTGGACGAGCTGGTCGAGGAGGTCGAGGCCTGATAAGTTGTGGAAAGCCTAGATGCAGTCCATTGCCACCGCCTCTTTACGAAACCTTCCGTTCAGCTAGAGTGGTAGGCGGCTATGACGACCTAAGCCAGTTTGAAGACGACCTGGGGATAGTGTTCCCTGATTCGCCTGAACCGATGGTACTTGATGCTAAAGATATTGATGATAGCGTGCCCAACCTGGCTAGCTGGTTCGATGACTTGACCATTGCGGCTATTTTTGAAGATCCGATGCAAATTGACGGAGCCTCTAAGGAGGAACCTTACACGGTGCCCAAACCTCCGAAGCCGCCCGTCATTGCCATATTTGATGATCCGCTGGAGGGATTGGACTCGAAGTAACATCTTTTTGTTTCTGCATTCCCCTACATGGGAAATTTTACTTCTTCCTTATGATTTCCCTTTCAATTCAATGCTGCACTTTAGGTTTTCCCTTATCAATAGGGTGTAATTCGATTGATTAATATCAATGACATTACAAAGTTTTTTCATTATATTTTGAAATCTTGTCGAAGTACCCCAAACCAACTCGATGATGATAACCAATGATCGGAAAATTGTTATCAACCTCTGGTAAGAACTGAGGGTTGGGCTTCTTCAGGAATTCTCGTCCCAAGGCCTTCAAAAACAAATGATTTTTTTCGAAAATAGAACTTCAAATTTCTACATTGGCGTGACATGTATGCGTTTAAACCCTGTTTGTCCTTTTGATTTTGCTACTTTATGTTTCAGGGGCAAATATGAGGAGGACAAGCCAGCGGAGCCGAAAGTAGGCAATATTCATGGGTCAGACGATTCCGATTCTAATAACGAGGAGATACGTCAAAACCTAGAATTCCATGAAAAGTCTAAATCTGTGACCATTGAGGAAACCGTGTTAATCAACCTTGGTGATGCGGAGAATCAAAGAGAGGTGAAGATTGGGGAAAAACTCTCTGAAGACATGGCCGATCGTTTGCGAAAGCTCCTGAAGGAGTATCAGGACATCTTTGTCTGGTCCTAGGCAGACATGCCAGGTCTTGATCGATCAATTATCGAGCATTGCTTACCGACGGATCCCTCAATCAAGCCTAAGAAGCAGAAGCGACGCAAGGCAAAGCCAGAGCTGGCAAAGAAGATCGAAGAAGAAGTCATGAAACTTATTGACGTTGGATTCATAGAGGTTACTCAGTACCCCACGTGGGTGGCTAATATAGTCCCGGTGCTGAAGAAGGATGGTCCCGTTAGGGTTTGTGTGGACTATCGAGATCTGAACAAAGCTAGTCCAAAGGATGATTTCCCCCTTCCACACATCGACGTGCTGGTCGATAGTACGGTAGGTTTTGAATTATTCTCATGCATGGACGGGTTCTCGGGTTATAATCAGATCTTGATAAACGAGGAAGACAAGGAGAAGACAGCATTCATAACCCCTAGGGGAGTGTTTAATTACAAGGTCATGCCCTACGGCCTCAAAAATGCTGGGGCGACGTACCAATGAGCAATGGTTACTTTATTCCATGATATGATACACAGGGAGATCAAGGTTTATGTTGATGATATGATCGCGAAGACTCGGCGTGGTGAAGATCATGTGGAGACCTTGACGAAACTGTTTGAAAGGCTCCGTAAGTTCAAGTTGCGACTCAACCCAGCCAAATGCATGTTCGCCCCTAGCTCAGGCAAGTTGCTCGGGTTTATTTTCAGTAGTAAGGGCATTGAGATCGACCCATCTAAGGCTAAAGTCATCTATGAGCTTAAGCCATCAACAACCGTCAAGGAAGTTTGAGGTCTTATGGGCAGACTGAATTATATCGCTCAGTTAATTTCCCAGCTAACTGAGACCGCTAAGCCGTTCCTCAAACTGTTAAAGAAAAATGCGCTAATCGAATGGGATAGCGAGTGTGAAGGGGCCTTTGAGAAGCTTAAACATCACCTCATGAATCCACCTGTGCTTGGTCCACCTACGCCAGGGCAACCTTTGATCCTATATCTCACAATCCATAGTGAGTCCCTGGGCGTGGTGCTTGCTCAATAAAATCAAGAGGATGGTAAGGAACGAGCTGTCTATTATTTAAGTAAGAAGTTCACAGCCTCTGAGTTGAATTATTCTGAGGCAGAAAGGACATGTGCGGCGTTAGTCTGGGTGCTACATAGTTTACGGCATTATACCTTGCATTATCAGGTACTCCTGGTGATGGAGTGTGATCCTATTAAATACTTGCTAAATTAGCCGGCTTTGGTTGGAAAGCTCGCGAAATGGCAGATTCTTATTTCCGAATTTGATGTTCAATATTTGCCACAGAAGTCAGTTAAAGAGCGAGTTATAGCTGATGTCTTGGCTGAAAGCCCGGGGCAAAATGAGAGTATCGATCATCCTGAGGATCGAATCATGTCGGTAGAAGATTATACTTGGACCATGTATTTCGATGGAGCTATGAATTTATCCGGGTCAGGTACTGGTACGGTGCTAATATCCCTTGGCGGGCAACATTACCCAATAGTCGCAAAGTTGGTATTTCCTTGTACTAACAATATTGCAGAGTACGAAGCATGCATTCTTGGGCTACAAGTCGCGATTGAGATGAGAATTACCCGACTCAAGGTGTTCAGGGATTTCGCTTTGATTATTCTTCAGACCGTGGGCAAGTGGAAGACGCGAGATGCTAAATTGCTACCTTATCATGAGTATTTGGACGAGTTGGTGGAAGAATTTGAGGAGATTTCGTTCGAGTATCTATCAAGAACTCACAATCAGTTCGTTGATGCGTTAGCCACCTTATCTTCAATGTTGCAGGTTACTGACGGTCTGACGGTTGAGCCTTTGAAGATCGAAGTGCTGAGAAAACAGGCATACTGCATGGCTATGGCTGAAAAGCCTGACGGCAAACGATGGTATCATGATATCAAGACTTACATTTAGAAGTAGGGGTTTCCCGAGAAAAGTACCGCAGTTGATCAGAGGTACATAAAGAAGATGGCCTTGAAGTCCTTCTTGAGCGGAGAGAGCTTGTACGAGCGGTCTTATGATGCAGTCGTTCTGAGGTGAATCAATTCCACTGAGGCGGTCTGTCTAATGATGGAAATACATGAAGGAGTCTGTGGTCCACACATGAACGGCCATATGTTAGCCAAGAAGATCATGAGGCTGGGTTATTATTGGCTTACTCTAGAAAGTGACTGTATCCAGCATGTTCGGAGTTGTCACAAGTGTCAAATTCACGCAGACAAGATTAATGTCCCTTCGAACGAGTTGCATCAGTTGTTAGAGCCATGGCCTTTCTCTATGTGGGGCATCGATGTGATTGGCCCTATCAACCCAAAGGCATCTAACGGGCATCGATTCATCTTAGTCGCCATTGATTATTTTTACAAATGGATCGAAGCTGCATCATATGTCGCAGTCACAGCAAAGAATGTGGTGAAGTTCATTCGTCAGGATATTATAGCTCGATATGGTTCTCCTGAGGTCATAATCACTGATAATGGATCAAACTTGAATAACAAGTTGGTTGATAAATTGTTCAATGAGTTCAAGATAAAGCATCTGAATTCTTCCCCATACCGTCCCTAGATGAATAGAGCGGTAGAAGCAGCCAATAAGAATATTAAGAAGATCTTGGCTAAGACGGCCGAGAATTACGGTGATTGGCATGAACGGTTGCCTTTTGCTCTTATGGTATATCGAACTTCAATCCGAACCTCAACAGGGGCAACCCCATATTATCTTGTTTACGGCATGGAAGCAGTATTGCCTATTGAAGTAGAAATTCCTTCCTTGCGTGTTCTTTCCCAAGTCAAGTTGACTGAAGCCGACTGGATTCAACAGAAGATGGATCAATTGAACTTGATTGATGAGAAGTGGCTCAAGGCCCTATGCCATGGCCAATGCTACCAGCAGAGGGTTGCTAAGTCCTTTAACAAGAAAGTTCGACCACGACATTTCCAGGTAGGTGATCTTGTTTTACGAAAATTATTACCAATAGTTCCACTTCCGGAAGGGAAATTTGCCCCGAACTATGGTGGACCGTACGTCGTGAGGAAGGTGCTCCCAGGTGGCGATCTGATTCTAGCAGAAATGGATGGTCGAGTGTTTACTAGTCCTGTTGTGACATCCCCGTCCCACATCGCTTATGGGGGAGTCCTGGGCTGGTTTATAAAGGATTGGGTTCCCCTTAACTTGCATGATGCCTTTTTTCGAGGGTGTCCTAGAGAAAACAAAATCGTGAGGACTGTGTGTCCAAAGCGAACAATATCGTGCAAGTGAGACCCAAGGTCGTTATAATTGGTATCAGAGCCGACTCCCGACAGCGTGTGGACCGCAGTGGGTGCTCGCTGGTGTACGCGGTGCACAGCGGGGACGCTGTGCCATTGAGGTGGGGATTATGTGACATCCCCGTCCCACATCGCTTAGGGGGAGTCCTGGGCTGGTTTATAAAGGATTGGGTTCCCCTTAACTTGCATGTGGCCTTTTTCCGGGAGTGTCCCAGAGAAAACAAAATCGTGAGGACTGTGTGTCCAAAGCGGACAATATCGTGCAAGTAGGACCCAGGGTCGTTATACCTATTAATTCTGATGCTGTAAAGAAATATTACACTTGATCTGTTTCTGATATTAATCAAGTTGTGATGATCTTTTTGAGCTCAGAACTTTTATACATTCGTTTGCCTGTTTTCGCTTGTATTACTAATTTTCATTAAGAGGAATGTTTTAGACAGGTGAATTTGTTTGATCCTATAAGAATGATCATATTGAATGAGGAACGTCAGGATGACGAAAGGCAAGCCATTTCTATACACGTCCTACATTTCTAAAATTCCCCAGTGAGATGTGCAAAATTTCCATGCTCACAAGGCGAAGGGTTATCTCGCGAAAGTATGATACCAAAATGATGAGAGGCATTCTTTTCCTCTATCATACACACTACAGATTGTCCTTTGTTTAAACCCTTAGAACAAAGAATTCATTTCATATCCCTGTCAAGGACAATCCCATATTGGGACAATTTCCAGGAAAGTTCATATGGTTAGAATTTTCTTGCTTTCACTTGCATCAATCTTCAAGTGTCTTTATTGCATGCGAATGCTGTGTTAGCACAAGTGCCTTAGATATGACGAAGAGCATTTCCCTTCCATATCCCTACACACTTCAATCCCCTTGCTTACCCATTTGAGCGGCGGATTCATTTCTCACAAACCCGGTTGGTGATCATCCTCGTGGTATAGAATAAATATTGAAGCACCTGATAAGTAGAATACTCTAGGGCAAGTTGAAATTCGAAAAAGTATTCAAAGAAGCTTCAAATGAGGTCTCCTTTCTTCAAAAAAAAAAAGTCTCTCTCTCTCAAAAAAGAAAAAAAAGAAAAGGGAGACCTCAGATGAAGTTATTCTCAAGAACGCTCTCCAAAAGAAAGACCATTTGTGGAAAGTCTACAGAATCACTTGCAACCTAATCAGCGTGCTCAAAGTGTCAAAGACGGATGATCACCAATTCAATACATTCATAATATCCCTTTTTCTATAAAATAGGCCTCTCATTTCAAGCCTACCTAAACCTACGATACAACCCTTACCAAAGTCTCTTCAGATTTAGGACACTTGAGTTAACGTAGAATCTCAAATGTTTATAAATGTCGCTCGGAGAAGTGCGAGCAAGATTATTCGATATCATTTTATGTCGTAGGGTTCCTGACTTGTAAACCCAATGCAGGTGGAGGTGTCATTTCAAAGCCAAATGACTCCCATGAGTCCCCTTTGTTAAAACCTTTGACCAAGCCCGAATTACAGTCCTTGAAAAGACCTCTCGGATTGGTCTGATCATACTGATTGCGAGAATACCCAGGTCCTTGTCAAGCATGATGGTAGCAGTTCTGAGTGATTCTTGTGTCCGCATCGATGGTCGAGTTTCAAAAGCCTTTTCATGAGAGTGAGAGAAAGTCCTTTTTGACTGAAGGTTCCTTATTCAATCTAATCAAATTTATCAAAAGGGTCAAGCGAATTTTCCTTATTGATCAAAGTCCCAAATGAAGCTATATCATATAGCGAAAGCTCATAGAATTCATTGATATATGACGTTGCATTGGATTTATGTGACTGATTGTTTAATCTCTATTTTGAACAAGCAGGTATGACATAATCGACCTGTTTATTTGTTCGGGAGAATCCAAGTAAGTTTTCTGAACCTTTGTTCTATGAAATTATCTATTTTTCGTGTTTGCATTGATGTGATTTCGCCTTGTGAGATTGGCGATACATCTATGCAACACACCCGGTTTGTGAATTCACCCTGTGAGATTGGCGACACATCCCTCATATCCTTTACAGAACTTGAGCTTATTGTCGTGTTTGTGCTGAATTGAGATTCGTACAACGCGCACCTTTCAGGCCCCAGTACCTTGAGATCCTAGCATCCACAAGAAGAAGCTTGGAAATCAAGGGCATCATCAGCATTATGAGGTGTCTGGTAAGATCGATACTTCATGTGCGATCCATGTGCAGGTTTCTCTAATCCATTTCCTTAGAGCGGAGAAGTCTTACCACATGTTATTTATAGTCTGGCATATCATGCATTACTTCATTTGCATAGAAAATGGGATTAAAACTCCCACAAAAATCATCATCATCTATTTGCATTGTCAAAATTTAGGTTTAATTTGGTCTTTGAGCGAAACCTCTGCGAGCCTCCACTCAAAGAGGGGCAGCTGTTGACACCTATATTTTGATTTTTCTTTCTTTATATATATTGCACAAAATTGAGAATTAATTCTCAAAAAAAAAAAATCATGTATTGCATATTTAATTTCTGTTAGTCATGCATTATCATTTGCATTCAGGCTACGGGTGAGCTTAATTCGACATGCGGTTTGGACCGAGCTTCTTAATATTTGGCTAACGCAGGCTGGCATGACTGAAAATTATCTGAGTCCCTCGAGCATATTTTTGAGCTTAATTGAGCTGGTTAAATAATTATTTCTTGGAAAAGGCTTAATTTAAATATGCATATTTTGATTAGAAAAGCCTAATCTAAGCTCCAAATTTGCGCGAATGAACCTGAAATTAAAAATAAAAATTCGGCTAGGACTGTCCATATCATATGCCGAATTTTCCAAGAGGCTTGGACCTATTTTTTTTTTTAATGAAATTCAGCCCATTTTGCTCAATTGAATGTTAAGGCTTTTAATTAATCACCCGTTTAATTAATTATGGCCTGATTAGAGCCCGAGATCATGCGAGTAGCCCGCAAGAGTGTGATTTTCGGCTGGCCCTATAGACCCCTCTCTTGGCCGAATTCTTGAGGAGTTTTAATCCATTAGAACTCCTCAAGTTCAGATTTTTTAATCAGACGGTCAATATTCCATCAAATCTCTTGATCCAGCGGTCATCAATGAATCCTATCTCGACTAGGATTAGAGAACCTTCTTGCCTATAAATAATCAACTTAGCTTTAGGGTTCACGGTCGGCGATTATTATTCAGAATTTTCAGAGCATCACTTGGAGTTCGAGAGTTTTTCCTCCCCCGAGGATCGAAACTTTCCTCCCCGTTCATGCACCACCACCTCGTTGCCGCTGCTTCGCTGCCACCTAACGTCCGACCACTGGTGCAACCCTATCCAACACCGCCTCTGCCCGTAGCTCCCGCTATTCCGCCACCACCTCTACTGGACTTCCCGCCAACCCGACGCAACAAGCCACCGTCGCTCGCTGCATCCCAGCCATATGCCGGCGCAAAAATCAGCCACTGCTCAGCCTTGATCCCGTGGTTAGTCGGCCCTGTCTTAATTACAAATTAAGGTCTAACTAAGCCGCCATCTTGTGTTAGAAGGTCTGATGTCCGGGAGTACCTTTTCGCAACGAATTTTGTCTAAAAGGAAGCCGTTTTGGACGTCGTTTTCCCGATTGTGCGAGTTCAATTGGCAACGTTCACAATTGGTTCAAGGTAAAGCCTTCATATTTTTGTTTGCTTGATATATTTTGCTGAGTGTCTTGAATATCTTGGGCGTATCTTTGAACAAATTGAACATGGATGGTTTGTTCTTGTGCTAAAATTTTTGTCTTGCTCATTGTTTACAAGAACTGATTGAATCAGAGAGCTCGAATTGCCTTGCAAGTTTTTCGGAAATATGGATATGTCTTGTTGGGATCGTGGATTTTGCTCGTCTTGAATTGGTGCTCGAGTAGTTATAAAATTACTTATCTTAGTTAACTTTCAGAATCGGTTAACATGCTTCAAAGTTAACTAGATAATTATGAGCTTGAATATAAAAATTCAAATCTGCAAGACACCTATGAATTTTTGAAATTTGTAGTAAGAATTGCCTATTTTTGAATTGTTGATAAATCTTGTGAATTCGGCGCATATCTTTGAATATTTGGCATATTTTCGGATTGGATATATCTTGTTTGGAATATTTGAATATTTTGTGACTTAATCCTGAAGCATATTTCCGAATTTTTGAGCATATTTTCAGAATATTATGCATATCTTGTGATTTAATTTTCGAAGTAATTTGATTCTCAAAGCATATCTCTTAATATTGTGGATAAACTTTGCATATTCTGAACACATCTTTCTTAATTTGGATAATTATCTAAAAATTCTTTCAAATCTCAAGAGATAACTTTCCTGAATTAAAAAGATGTAGATCCTTTGCGGATAGGGCCTTTTGCCCTTTAAAATTTCGGCAATAGCCCTAGCTTGGCCGAAAATTTCATGCATTTTATATACAATAGTCTAAATTAAATATTTTATAATATTCTTTGAGTATAGTACATGCTCCCTTGTGCCTTTGTCCCTCGAAAAATATGTGCATTATGGATGGCCATCCGACTTCACCCTCGAAGTACGATGTCATCCGCACAAATGAAATCGTCCGTCTCATTCCATAACTTTGGGACCGGACCGACAAATTTCATAATGTTCAAATTCACCATCCGACCCCTCCCCCGGGGTACGACGTGAATAAATTCCCTTCCGACCCTAAACTTTGGGTACGAAGCGAATTCATAAAAAAAATTCGGATTATAAGGTGTACGATACTCAAGGTTTATTATAATTTTACTTGATTCTTTTTTCATAAAAAAATGAAATAAAAAAAAAATCATCATGTCTTGACTTTAAGCGCAAATTTTTGGAAATTGCATCTCAAGGTAGCTCTTAACGTAAATTGAATTTTGATAAATCAATTTGTGTTAATTGTTGGACCAAAAACTACAAAAAAAAAAACTAAAAATTTATTAAAATTTATGACATTTCATTTGCATTTGCATATAGTCTAATTATCATGCATATTCATCATTTTTTCTAATTATAATTTTCAGAAACTATAAGCTTCAAGGTGATCTTAATATAAATTGAATTTTTGAGAGATCAATCTTTAATTTATATTAATCATCAGACCAATTTCATTCAAGATGAACCGAAAATTCATAAGAGGAATAAGCTTTCATTTGCATATCATATAGTTTAGGCGTCATGTTTTGCATCCTTCAAGTGTCATGCCGTTTAGTTTTAGCTCTTTTTTTTTTTTTTTTGCATTAAAACTCAGTTTTTTCTAAAAATTATCATGCATTGTTTTACCATGTCATTTTGCATGTCATATAATTAGAATCCATATTTTTGTGCATTAAAACTTGATTTTTTTAGACATCATGCATAGTCGTCGTATTCGTCATATAGTTTAGAATGCATTACATGATATAGTTAGAGTTCTTGCATTTTATTATCATGCATTTGCATTGCATTCATTTAATCAAGAAAATCCCAAAAATAAATAAATTGCACCTTGGTTTTCAAAGAAATCGATTCATTTGGACATTTAAGAGAATTTTTCACAAGAATGGTACCAAAATGGTGTTAATTGAAAAATTAACATAATCAAGTCCCCAAACTCAAATCTCTGGTTTGCAGAAAATAAGGTATGCTCCCGATACTTTATTTAGGTATCTAATCTACCTACCAAGAAAAGATTAGTGGCGCTCCAAAATTTAAATCATTTGAACATAAACTTAAGTTGCGAATTGGTAGAGCTTGGGAGAACTCTGACTAGGTTAGTTAATTCATTTAATTAATCTAGTAATCCATTAACCTGGAATTTCCTAATTTTAGGTCGCGACATTGGTCAATGAAAAATTCATGGCTAAAACTAAGAAAGTGAATCCTAAATCTAAATAGATGAAAACACTTTCCGGATTTGTTCTCACTAATTTTTTATATTATTTTTTCTTTCTTTCTTCTTCTTCCTCTACAATGGCCAGCGGCGGCCGTGGGCGAGCTCGAGGCTACCGTCGGCCATCGCAGTGGAGGAAGAAGAAAGAAAGGAAAAATAAAACCAAGAATAAATAAATAAATAAATATTTAAATATATGATTTTTTGCTTGAGATAAAGTCATGAGATTATATCATTTTTCAAATGAGATCCAAACAACAAAAAACGTTTTCATTCACATCTCACAAAATAAAAATTTTCCTAGAAACTTTTTTGAAAATCAATTTTCTTTTTCATGGAGTTTTTTGCTAAATAAACGCACCCTAAGATGTAATTATACCTAAATGGATAGTGTACTAATTAATATAAATGACACACTTGTAAAGTTTCAAAACACTCGATATTCTACTCCTGGATGTCGGGGTAGTGAAATTATTGTTCCATCGGTAAGTCATGAAAAACTTGTTACGCCCAATGGTAAAATAGTAAATGGTTAATACCACGAAAAACTCCAAACTGGTACACTTATGATAACCCAAATTTTTTTTTTGATAAAAAAAAATCCTAAACCGGTACACATTTGGCAAATTTACCTCAAACTAGTTTTTTGACCACAAAAAATTTCAAACTGGTACACCTTTGATAAATTTACCCCAAACTAATTTGTTGACCACCAAAAACTCTAAACTGGTATAATTGTGACAAATTTACCCTCCGTTAATTTTCGTTGAATTTTACCGTCAAATTGCTCAATTAGATGACACGTAGTAGTTGACAGTTGTACCAATTTGAGATTTTTACTCTCTGTTTGTCACAAGTGTTTTAGTTTGGGATTTTTCGTGGTATTAACACAATTAAATGGAAACTAACATAGGGTAAAATTATCACAAGTGTACCAGTTTGAGATTTTTGGTAGTCAAAAATTTAGGTTTGGATAAATTTGTCACATGTGTACTAGTTTATGATTTTTTTTGTGGTCAGAAAAATAGTTTGGGGTAAATTTGTCATAAGTGGATCAATTTGGAGTTTATTGTGGTAAAAAAAAATAGTTTTGGGTGAATTTGTCACATGTATACTAGGTTGAGGTATTTTGTGGTCAAAAAATAGTTTGTGGTAAATTTATCACGTGTCTACAAGTTTGGGGTTTTCGTGGTATTAACCCAATAATAAAGCAGTTGGTAGTTTGCTTCTGAAGACTATATTTGAAAATGGTAACATGGAGTTTTCATTCATAAGTTACAAATTAATCAACGAGGCCCACTTATAAATTTTTAGAGTACTCGGTAATTTACTACTCGATGTGTGGTGATAAAATCATCCTTCCATTTGTAAGTCACAAATTATTTGATCGGCCCAATTATAAAAATTTATAGCACTTGGTAATATACCACTGGATACTCGTTAAAATTTAGACGCTAGTGATGAAAATTGCTTTCAGCATTAACTCATCCAGTAAAAGGCCTATTTCCTGGAAAAACTGCCACTTTAGACTTCGTCCTAATTCTCCTCCGAATTTTTCTGAAAAGAACTCTCAACTTTAGTCTGGTCTCAATCCTGCCCAGAACCTTTTGAAAAAAAAAATCGCAAATGCGCCCAAACTTTGTTTTTGTCTAAAAAAATCACAAACTTCCAATAAAATCTGAAATCAATTCCCGATACCCTTTGTCCAAAAAGCCTTGATTAGTTATTTGACGTGGCATGTCCACGCCGGCAACAAATCTACACCAGCAAGGTAATGTGAAAAATTGTCTCCAAAACGAAACCATTCATTGAGATGAAAATTAGGGACGACTAACGACGCTTTTTTTATGGATGGCTGACAAGAGAAAATTTGAGACTAGAGTTAAAGTTCATGATGTCTTTAGATTAAAAAAAATGTTAGTGGCAGATTTAGGATTGGACCTAAAATTGGGGTCCCTTTTAGACAAAAAAAAAAGCTTGGGCAAAACTTAGACTTTAAAGTTGAAGTTTTTTCTAGATCAAAAAAATTTAAGACAGATTTGGGACTACACTTAAAATTTGAAGTTTTTCACGGAATTAAGCATTCGGTAAATTGAAATTAGTCCTTAGTTGGTATGAGTTATTAGCAGCAAAGTTAGTGGGAAAATTGCTATTTCAATCATAAGCTATCGCACATATTCCAATTTAATTCTAAACCTTTCAATTGAGCCAATGTAATCCTTAACATTTGCCTAAAATTCTGATATAGTCCTTCCGGTCAATTCTCGCCTGAAATTGCTGACGTGGCGGTCTAATCATCTTGACGGTCCTATGTGTCACAGCCATCGATCTGACGTGGACAGCTTTACTCGAAACAACACGGTTTTTCTTAATTTTCTGATTTGTATCCTCTCTTTTTTTTTTGCCTTTTCCTTTCTTTTTTCCCTTTCTGTCCACTGTTTATTTTTTTCCTAAAGCGTAAACACTTAATGGCAACAAAAAATTTTGAACATGACCATCCATATCAGCAAGCTACAATTCAAATCACGCCAAGCAACTATTCAACTATCTCAATTGACGAACTTCTACAGCTCCATGAGCTGACAGAAAGTGCGCTCATTGGATTTCTTTTTGGCTTCTACAATTTGAATTCCCTCCAAAAATGAGACGGAAATAATTGGAACCCCTAAAATTCTGTTGCGCGGAACAAGCGATCGAATAATAAAATAGACAGAACAAGAAAATAAATCGGATACTAGATGTACGTGGTTCGGTCATAGAGACCTACGTCCTCGGGGAGAGCAACAACGAATTCCAGTATAGAACAAGCGATACACGGAGATTACAAATCACACTCGAGTAACTCAAACACTCTCAGTGTTTCTCAGCCTTAATTACATCCAGTAACGCACACAGTGTTTAGACCACAATTCCTCACGAAATAATCTCTCAATCTCACGAAGGTATTAACAAATCTTAAGTCAAGATTTCACGGCTAAACTACTCGAAAACTTCTCTAATTTCTCACGAGAAGAAGACGTCCAGGATGCTGCCCAGTTGATCAACAATTTTTTTCTCAAGACTTCTTCAGAACAGGTTATATATATCTGTGAAGAAAACCTTTGCTGAATCCCAAAAGATAAAGTAAATCTTTTAGTTTCCCCTTTTAACTTTTCTTGGACCGACTAACAAGAAGTTGTTTCCTTTTCTTGTTTCTGACCCAAAGTCAGACTTCAAATAACTCTCCAAGTCCCACAAGTCATATTAAAATATGCTAGAAAATATTCAACGTTGGACTTTTATTCTTTTCTTTAATAAACTGGGCATTCTTGTAATATATATCTCAAGTCGGGTTTCATTCGTGAGCTCAAATTCAAGACATATTATAACAATCTCCACCTTGGCTCGATGTTTGAGCCAAGTCACAATCTCTTCGCTGATAATCCGAAATTCACTACTACTCTCCCACAACCCCAATGGGCTCAACCACCACAGACGTCTTCCAAGTCTAAGCTACGTTTGAACTTCACCGTAAACGAGGACCTCATCAGAACACCAACTGTACATGCACCTTTAACTGCTCCACAAGGACTTTCTGACACAAGCTCCTCTACCATAGATAAAGCAAAACCATCGTTGCATTTATTTTTGTCCGGAGACCAAATACGTACCTTGTCAATATTAGCAGTTACAGCTGTCACGCCCCGAATCCCAGGCACGCGACAACCCTACCAAACGCCTCAGGTCATTAAGGACGACGTCCTAGGCACGTCATCGACCCATTCATTTTATCTTGCACTTAAGCACACGCGGAACGTTAAACTACCCAGACAGGAATATAAGCAACAGGGACAGCCAGCAGGAGAACAACAATCAACAACAGCAAAAGATCATTATATATATATTGTTAACCCAGGGAAGCAAGAGCATCTACAAGCCCACTCTTCAGGGTTGCTTCCTAAGACCACCAAAAAGATACCAGATCAGGGCTAAGGGTTAACTACGACTTCCAAAAGCTCCATCCAAAAAGGGAGTCTCCACCTCCATGCTCGCTCAGAGGTAGTGGTAACCGAGCGGAGTCTCCGAGTCCTCCTCTACAAGGTCGGGCTCAGGGTCCACCACTTCCCCATCCAGGGTATCAATATCCATTGGGTTCCACGTTCGGATAACCGGAGTCGCAGTCGGAGGTCCCTCAAATCCCGAATAGGCCCATAGAGTTCATCGTCGTGGCGGACAAACCATGCCTTAAAGCGATGAGGCACCAGGTACCCCATCCCCTCTTCGACCTAAAGGGTCGTCATGTGATGTTCTCATACCCGATCCGAATCTGGGATCGGGTGATATGTGATATCGAACGACTGGTCAAGTGGCACCCCGAACCTTACCTGACGAACCTCTATACTAAAGACCTGAAAAGCAGTTAACAACGACAAATGTGATATAAAATCTCCGTGACTCAACGCCTAAGTCCGAACAGGGCGATGATTCACTCAGGCAGCCTACACATGCAACATAAAGAGATGACAGATCAATAGCGTGCGATTCACGCCACGCTCTAGCTATCAAACAGTTAGGCATAACTCAACTCAACAACCAATAACCAGTCATATGCAAGCTTACCCTGCCTTGGCCCACACAGTAGTAACCACATGGCATTCGATCCTATACAGACTAAGGTACACAACCAAAACACTCAACACGATCACTCATGCACAATGCAACACGCGTGTTCCAGTTATTAACGCGACCACAGCACAGCCCAACGTCTAGTGCTCTTCCGACAGGATTGGTCGTCGTCCCGTTCCATCCAGCGACGGCAACCGATTGCCCCTCGGGACCCCCAAGGAGGACATACCAGGCTTTCCGATAAGGAACTTCGATCCGTCACAAGCTTCGACCGACATCCGATCAGCCGTGTTGTTCCGACCCAGCCGGCATGGACTATCAGGCAACCGATAAGCCATGTGATCCGACCCAGCCGGCACGGACATATCAGGCAACGAACCCAAGCCATCAAGAGTACCGCCAACGTCCCCAGTTACGTTAGGGTGACGCTCAACTATCATGTGACCACACAAACACGCTAGGCAACCAAGCCAGTTTATATCTTCAGTTTTAGTCCAATGCAACCACATACATAATCATGCTCAAAACCCGGCTAGCAGCCGTTTTCATGCTCAAAGGACGCAGTTGATCACACGAATATTCGATTCTAGTTAAACATGATACTTTGACATAGGTGATCACTCTGCAGGTCCACGCAATTAAACACTCAAGCCAATCAGCAATTAACCAATCAGCATCCGATAGCAGTTAATTAATAACAGATAAATATCCCGATTTTGACTATTATCTCCACAACGGTTAATTAACTAGACAACAACCAACTAACCCGGTCTCAGCTAATTAACCGATCATGATCACCCAAAAAAAAACTACAGTTAATCCATTCTAACCACAGGTAATTATTTAACCTAACCACGGTAACTAACTAAACCACGGTAACTAATTAACCTAACCACGATAACTAACTAATCTAACCACGGTAACTAACTAAACCAAAATTAATTTAATTAATCTACCCCTAAGCGAAATTAATGACCTGATCAGAGATTAGGGGTTAACTCACAACAACGGCCGGCGATGACGACGCCGGCGGCGAGCAGCGGCGTTGCTACGGGTCAGCTCGGGGTCGTGGACAAGGCTACGACGACGACGGACGACAGTGACTCGCGAGTGGCTCGGGACGACGGCGAACAGAGGTGGCGGCACGGCGGCGACGGCGCGGGTCGCGACGCTGGCGGCAGGACTAGCTCGAGGGCGACGGTGCACAGCAGCGGCTCGAGGGTGCGGTGACGCGACTTATCAGTGAAGGGCGTTCTATGGGCTGCGGTGGTCCACCGCACACGGGACTACGGTAGGCAACGACGACGACTAAGGACAACGGGCGAACGGCGGCGAGGCGGCAAGGGTCGGCGGTGAGGGGGCGACACAGCAGCGGTGGGCGGAGGGGTCATAGGTCGAGCTCGGCGAAGAGGTGCGGTGACGAAGGCGCACGGGTGGAGGGGGCCTCGGGTGGTGGCTCGGCGGAGAGGGACTAGCGGCGCACGGCAGCGCGCAGACGGCGGAGGCGACAGCGACGGGGGAAAGGAGCGGCGGCAAGGGAGGAGGAGGGATAGAGATGGTGAGCTAGCCAAAAGAAGAAGAAGAAGTGAAGAAGAAGTGGGGGAAGGGAGGGTGGTCGGCCAAGGGGAGGGGAGGAGAGAGAAGAGAGGAGAGAGAGAGAGAGAGAGAGTTAACTTAATGGTGATGCGGAGTAGATGGGGGTGGGGCCCACAAATCAAGTCAACCATTAATGTTTTTGGCTTTTAAGGAATAATATCTAAGGGCATTTTGGTCAATTGATAATTTCGGACATATTGGTTATTTGGCACAAAAGACTGAATGTATTTCGGTCAGGGTTAGGCTCGGGCGTAAAGGGTCACGACGCTAGATTCTACGGCGCGACTAAACCAGCTAGATTCTACTGACCTATGCTTCATGGTCTTTCAAATCCCTTCCAGATCAAGCAAAATTGCATCCGATAATTGTCCCTTAAACCTCAAAAAATCCAGTATTATTTATTTTATAGACCTCAAATTTTCGGGATGTCACAACAGCAACCATTGATTCTATATGCTCCAATACGCTATGAGCATCATCTATGTCGATTACTTCGTTAGTACTCGCTACCTCATGAGTTTTTGGTTGCAACTCCTCCTCAAGCTTAACACCGTCCAGATCCGTATGAACACTGCTATAATCACTCATAGCCAAAAGTACTAGAGACTCGTCAAATGTAACTTCTCTGTTGATAACATCTGAATTTAATTCCGGACACCACAACCAATAACCACGTTCACCTTGTGCATAGCCTAGGAACATGCACTTTATTGCCCTTCCATCGAGCTTACCATCACTAACTACAACTTAACATGGGCAACCAAATATTCTAAGAATAGAATAATCGGCAACGTTACCTGACCACATTTCTTCGGGAGTTCGACATCCAATCACAGTCGATGGGGATCTATTCACCAAGTAGCTCGTCGTACTAAGCGCATCCGCTAGGAATCTCCTAGCTATACCAGCACTAGAGAGTAATGTTCTGCTCATCAACTCTGCAACATATTATGGTTCACTAACACTAGTGCGGTGTCTCGCTATGCCTTCATTCATGCAGAATTCGTTTAACAGCTCAGAGCAAAACTCCATGCTTTTGTCAGTCTGCCCCTGCTTGATTGTTTACCAGTCTCCTTTTCGATCAAAGCTCTCAACTGCCTGATCCTGACAATAGCATCAAACTTGTGCCTAAGCACAAACACACAGGTCTTCCTCAAGTAGTCATCAACAATTGTTAACATAAATCGGGCACTTTTCCTCAATGGAAACCGCTACAACCTGCAAACATCTAAGTGAAGTAATTCTGCAATTTTCGTGGTTTCTTTGACAATCGTACTAACTGCACTTTTCGCCGTTGATCTAAATCACAGCACATGCATACATTCAGTTTGTCAGCAATATAACCACATAATAAATTTCATTCACTTAGAACCTTCAGGCTTCTCTCACTAATGTGACCCAAACGTATATGCCACAATTCAAACTCTCGAACAGATGCATCCGATGTCTCCGCGGAGAATTTCGTCACCATCTCACCTTGAAACTCATACAAGTCATTATGCTTGATTCCTTTCATTATCACCAAGGCATCTCGAATAATTTTCAGAATTCTACATTTTGACAAATATCGACACCCAGCTGAATCCAAGGCACTCAAGGAAATCAGATTTTTCTTCAACTCTGGAATATGCCTAACTCCAGTCAATGTCCTCACAATACCATCATGCATTCTAATTCTAACATCGCCAACACCCACAACATTGCATTCAGCATTGTTCCCCAACTACACTTTACTATTATCATGTATTGATAAGTAATAAACCAGTTCCTATTTGGTGTAGCATGAAAAGAACAACCAGAATCCATAATCCATCCGTCAAACGACGAATTATTAGTGACAGACAAGACAAAATTAGCATTATCCGAATTGCCGTCAACTACAGCTGCAACATCATCCGCAGATTCGACTCTAGTTCCCCAACTCGTCTCATTTTTTAGCTTAAGGAAATCCCTTCTAAGATGCCCCCTCTTGCCACAGTTCCAACAGACAGCACCACCAGTCCTAGCCTAACTGGGTCTATTCTAGTTCGTACTACTTTTGCTAACACGAGTACCAGTTCTTCCTGTATTTTCACCTACTAAAGCAGTAGACTTAGATTCGCCATATTCTCTTCTACAAATGTCCTCACTCAAAATTAAATCTCGAATCCCATCAAAACTTAAACTCGTTGATCCAGAAGAATTACTCACAACAATATCAGTAGTATTCCAACTATCAGACAATGAGGATAATAGAATCAAAGCACAAACCTCATCTTCAAAGTCAATATCAACTGAACTCAATTGACTAATGATCATATTGAATTCATTGATATGATTCGTGTTGACACCCAAATTTTGATTTTTTGATTTTCCATTTACATTGCACGAAAATGAGATTTAATTTTAGTTCTCACAAAAAATATTTTCTCATACATTGCATATTTAAATTTTCTGTCAGTCATGCATTCATGCCGGAGGTGAAGCAATTGAGCTTTAATTTGACAGGCGACTAGACCAGAGCATATCATCAGATTTTTGGCCAGAGCATGGGAGGACGTAATTTCATGTCATGGATGGATTGATAAAATTCTTTTGAAGTGGAAAAATCACAAGCCCGAAAAAAGCTAGAATTAAAATCCTGCTTTGCAAGTAAGAATTACTTTCATAGAAACGCTCAATGGGAAATGAGAAAGGACACAAATGGTAATTTTTCCTCAAAATTTTCCTCATTTCATTTTCATTAATTTCTAGAAATTCAGCAAAAATGACAACCAAATCAATTCCCACACAAGGGTGAATTAGATCAATGTTCAAAGGTTTTCCAATGGCAATGCTATATTCTTCCAAAGTCGGAGTGAGCTCGTGCTTACCTAGAATGAAGGTAGCGGTATCCGGGCACCAGAAATGTGCGAGTGCTTGCATAACCCCAGTTTGTAATCCAATGTCCAGGAGTGGCAATATGTGACCCATACGGCTAAGGACATAGCTCTGTGCATCGATACTCAGAAGGTACCGCATCTGCTTCAACTCGGCCTTCGAAATATACACGAAACGAATATCGTTGTGTCCCATTGTCTATAGATCGCGTGCCACAAACATAATTATCATGGACCGACCCAAAAAAAAAATGATATAAGACAAGATGAAGTTGGGGGTCATACTTTACCGTAGGATAAGAACATAAACAATCACATGGACATGCACATGATTCGTGAATTATCCTTATTCTAACTATCCTAAAGGCTCGCAAATTGAAGTGAAAGACTTACGGCAAGGCGACGATCTCGCGCACATAATCAAAATTAGTCGTGATCTCACGACGTAACCAGGGTTAACCGAGTCTTTCAACTTCGGCTTCTCGAGTTAAAAATTATAACCCCCGCTTCGGTAATCCTACCGAGCACGAGTTCTAACTTTTGAAACCCATTTTTGAAAAGAGAATCAGGATCGAATTCGGACTAACTTTCAACCGTGATCACACGGAGAACGTTAGGATCCAATCTCTATACCATTGTAAAACTAGTTGCCCAGGTCCGGCCACGGGTTGTGTGTAGTGCTAAAACAATTAATCATGCACAACATTTTAATCCAACATCGTTTCAAAAGGTGCAGAAATTAAATAAGGAATTCCCAAACACCGCAATCTACTAAACAAGGGGTTAGCCAAACACTCATCCCCTTATAACTCCCATTCTGCAAGACCATTTAACACCTAAGGATGAGAATTCAATCAAAATTTGCCAAGCCAATAGACAATTATCACGAAAATTTCCTGGCCTAAGTCCTCCTTAAAAAAAAGTCCCCAGTGGAGTCGCCAAGCTTTCACGACCTAAAAATCGACTTTTCCAATTTTAGGTTAATGGATTACCAAATTAATTAATTAGATTAATTAACTTAGCTCGAACCCTCCCAAGTTCTATCAAATCGCAACTTAGGTTCAATTTCATGCAAAGACTTATTTTGGAGTCGCCACTAATCGTTTCTTGGTATGCCGATTAGAAACCTAAGTAAATTAGCGGGAAAACTAAATTACTTCTACGAACCAGAGATTAAGAGTCCGAGGACTTGGTTACACTAATTTTTCAATTAATGCCCTTTCAGTACCAATTTTCACGAAAAAAGTTCAATTTGGCAATTTTGGTGGATTCTCACTTGAAGTCCAAAGGTACAATTTTTTTTGGGTTTTCTTTCTTTCTTTCTTTGAAAATGTAAGAATTAAACTATATGCAATGTATATCATGAATGATTTTTTTTGTATTTTTCGGATTTAATTACAACTCTAAGTAAAACTATGCCAAAATACTTTATTTCTCAAATATTTTAGGATTTAATTTGTCGTAAACCCTATCTTATTAAAGATTAAGTATTTTTAACATGAATTACCGTTTTAGAGACGTAATTTTAATGAAAAATGCAATCTAATCGAAATATTTACAAGATGGATTACATGTGCAATTATCTATATGATGCTAATTTTGAAAGATGCGATTTTTAGGCGTGGTGGAATGATATATCCGAGAAGATTTAATCGGGATTCAAATCAATCAATTTAGGTAACAAAATTTTGAATATTTTAAAAGAATAGAATCGTTACCTAATTTGGCGAATTCAACTGTCGAATTCGAACCTTAAATTGTCTTGTGGATCAGGACCTCGGATCACGGCTCGAACGACGGGGATGGACTCGCGGTTCTGGATTGATAAAAGAATCTGCATGGGGGACTCGATCGAGATTTCTCTCAACCGAATTCTTTCTTCTTTAGCTCACAAGTTCTCTCACCTCACTTTGATTTACTTTTTTTTATCTCTCTCTCCAAGTTCTCAAAACTTCTTCTCCAAAAAAAATTTTCTCCCAAAATTCTTCTTCCAAAGCTCTCAAAAAATTCCCCTCCAAAATTCTCTTCATCTTCTTCTTTTATAACTCCCTCATTCTATCTACCTTTCTCTATTTTCCTTTCTCTATCTTCCTTTCTAATTTCTCCACTAACTCCATCTTCCTTTCTCTATTCTCCTTTCTCTATCTCTCTTTCTAATTCCTCCACTAACTCCATCTTCCTTTCTCCATCTCCCTCTCTCCATCTTCCTTTCTTCATCTCCCCTTCTAATTTGTCCACTAACTCTTCTTTTGGTTATTTTCAAAGTAGTCCCTCAAGTTTAAATATTTGCACTTTAGTCCTTGAGGTTTTAAGTATTTGCAATTCAGTCCCTGAGGAAATATTTCTTCTTCTGATTAAGTCCAAGCCTTCAAAAGATAAGTCCTTCGCCGAAATTCATGCCTAGTCCAATCGCCTGTCAATTTAAACTCAAATCTTTCGTTGTTAGTCTGAATGCGATGCATGAATAAATATGAAAAATTACTTGATTATTTTTTTGCAAGATCTAAAATTAGTTCTAATTTTTTAATGGAAAAATGACTAAAAAGGTTAGTCAGAATTTATGTGTCAACAAACTTGGCTTTGTTTCTTGGTATGGCAATCTGATTCCGTGCTGCATGAATCACTGAGAAGACTCCGGTCGATGAACATCACTGTGGATATATTGGAGGTGTGATTGAAGTTCCATTTTGGAATGGTGCATTCTTTTTGCATCAACAGTCTGTGTCTTAATCATTTAATTTCTGCGATGTTTCGCAGAAAACTAAGATCGGGGTAAGCGTCAACAACGTCAGAAGGAACTGTGGATCGAAGCAGATTGCTCAGCTTGCCCGCAACATTACTATGTATGGAGTGATCCATTGTTTTTGCTTAGTGTCAGGATTATAGCATAGGATAAGATTGTTTCATAGAATTTTATCTGTCAAATTGGATCCTGCAAGAGCACGATTGGTTCATACTAACTGCTCGATTCGTTTCGTTGCAGGGGATGGAAGGCTCTGGTCGAAGATATTTGCCACAGAACAAAGGATGTTGCTGGTATGAATTTACTGCACGAGCATTCTTCTTCTTTATCTGGAGTCCCCACATGCTGAGTTTTCTTAACTGGTGGGTGCTTGTAATCTTTCTGCAGATCCTCGCAACGTTGGAGACGGAAAAACATCTTCCATCAAGAACCAGAACATCAGGGAACCGCGACAGGAGAACTACGACTTCAACAAGGCCGGTTCACTTGCTAACAGGAACCGGGGGCTGATTGTGAACCAGCACAAGGGCATTGTGAAGCCCAATCTGTCCTCAAACACTAACTTGAGGACAACCCCAGCAAGCGTGGTCGCGTCACGGAAGTTTGAGAAGGAGGAGAGAATGCTTCAGTCGCGAAACTCAAACGGATCAGTGGCAAGATACAAACGACCACTTGCCAATCGACAGGACGTAAGTAGAAAAGCCAATTTTATTTGCGAGTATCCTTCCAATTAAAAGAACTGACTTGTTCATTTGGTTCAATCAGAAGATCAAGGGCTGGAACGAAGTTGCGGCCGACGGGAAGGTTCAAGCCGCCAAGAGGAAGATGCAAGGACTTTATCAAAAAGCAGAAACGGGTTAGTTAATTGATTTCATAGTATAGTCATCTGGTTCATGGACCTAATACACAGCAGCAGGCCATAATTCTATCATTCCTTCTCGACAGACAAGAGGCAGCGTACGGTGCAGGTATTGGATCCGTGTGATCTCCCAAAGATGGCGGCAAGTCATAAGGCTCTGGGCGCCACCACTGCAAAAGCTGGCCAGCCGAGGGCAATTTCGAGGATCCACGACTGCAAAAGCTTGCTTGAACGTTTGAGATCAAGCGAGAGTCGCATTGTTCATATAGTCGTCCTCTTAGCTGAAGAACGATATAAGACAGCTGGGTGTTGATCATTAGGGTCGTATCCTAGGAGGTGATGTTGGATGAATTTTTCTCCGGATATTGTATATTGCAACCTGTTGTCATCAATCAAGACCTTCATTTTTTGAGCCATGTGGATGCGAATACAGTTTCATCCTCGTATTTCACTTACTTTAAACCATGTAGATACACTCCCCAGGGAACTGCTTGAGTGTCGCACATTCTCCTACTCAGTTGCTTCTGTGGCCATAAGAAATGGGTCACCAACAAATTAGAGGTGCTTTATCTCTGGAGTTCAGCTCGTTCAATCCGATTACAGAAACTCAGACTACTACTTTGTCTGGACGAAGTTAAAAGTCGTCTGGCTTAAAAAAAGGAAAAAACACTAAAATGTGCGGAAAGTGGTTTTATATGGCCGAAGGAGATCTAGGTGACAAGAACAGAAAATAAGAGATGGATATCACGAAGAACGTTTTAGATTCACATGAAACGTTGTTGTCTGGAGCATAAGAGAAAAAAGGACAACACATCTGGAACCAACAATGAGGTAAAAAGATATTGCGAACATCACCCTAACTCGGACCTTCCGAAACGATATTTGCGAGTACTTTTCCCTACCGGTCCAATTATCATCCCCTGATACTACGGCAGACACGTAATAACGCAATAACGAACACTCATGCATCCATTACACTTCCGCTGCTAACTCTCACATGTCATCCGGTATTTGCTCCTCCTCCTCGTCTTCATAATCACCTTCCTCGTCGGCAGTTGCATCTTGATATTGCTGATACTCGGACACGAGATCATTCATGTTGCTCTCCGCCTCGGTGAATTCCATTTCGTCCATTCCTTCACCAGTATACCAGTGCAAGAAAGCCTTTCTCCTGAACATGGCAGTGAACTGCTCACTCACCCGCCTAAACATTTCCTGGATGGAAGTCGAATTCCCGATGAATGTGGAAGCCATGGAAAGCCCCTTGGGAGGAATGTCGCACACGCTTGACTTCACATTGTTCGGAATCCACTCCACAAAGTAGGAAGAGTTCTTGTTCTGCACATTTATCATTTGCTCATCCACCTCCTTGGTACTCATCTTGCCCCTGAACATGGCCGACGCAGTAAGGTAGCGACCATGCCTTGGGTCAGCAGCACACATCATGTTTTTGGAATCCCACATCTGCTGTGTGAGTTCTGGCACTGTCAATGCGCGATACTGCTGGGAACCGCGAGAGGTCAGAGGGGCAAAACCAACCATAAAGAAGTGCAGGCGAGGGAAGGGAATCAGGTTAACAGCAAGTTTCCTCAGGTCAGAGTTCAGTTGACCGGGGAAACGAAGGCAGCAAGTAACGCCACTCATGGTTGCAGAGATCAGGTGGTTCAGATCGCCAACTACAAATACGTAAAAAAAAAAAACAAAACCGGGCCAAGATTTCAGGCAATCATCAATAGTCAAAATGCAATACACAAAAGGAAGGACAACAAAAGCATGAGACAGTAGTCTAAAGTAAAGTGCCCAATACTACAACACTATTGCATAGCCCAACAAGATGGACATAAAGTGCATACTTATTAAACTATTGTTATTTCATTAGTTTAAATTGAACAGACCAGATTAACGAACTCGCGATATCCTTATTGAATTGTAAAAAGGCTATAATTCAATAAGCCAATAGCAAACAGTAAACACTAGATTCTAGACAATTTGCAATTGGACCACTTTTCTCTTTCAAATGCACCTCAGTATGCCAGATGTAAACCAAATCGATCAAATAGAGTTGACCATGAAGAAACTACATCTAAGGCCGTAAATTCTTGTCTACTTACAGCTAGGAGTTGTCAGCTTGAGAGTCCGGAAACAAATATCATACAAAGCTTCATTGTCCAGAACCATGCATTCATCTGCATTCTCGACAAGTTGATGGACAGAAAGGGTGGCATTGTAAGGCTCGACCACTGTATCAGAAACCTTAGGAGAAGGGAACACAGAGAATGTCAGCATCATCCTATCAGGGTATTCCTCCCTGATTTTTGAGATGAGCAAAGTGCCCATTCCAGAGCCAGTTCCTCCACCAAGTGAATGGCATACTTGGAAACCTGTATAAATACCACCCAAGGTTATGGCATCTTTATTCAGTAGATAAAATATACTTTTGAAGTTATTCCTATAACTTGAAGTCCCCTATCCGCTTCCTCAAGCACCAACTTAAAAACGAAACCAAAACATTAATTAGAGTGTGAAATTAATCCCCCATAGCTCATCAACTGGTCATATTTTCCCAGAGAACAAGGTTCATGCAAATGTAGGATAAAGTGATCCATAAGGAGTAGCTATAACATCTATTAAATGTTCATTAGCCACAGATGCAAGTTTATCAACTTATAATTATTGGAGCCTACCAACCTAGAAAAGATGATTAAGCACAACACAATCAATCTTTACCTTGAAGACAATCGCAGTTCTCAGCCTCCTTTCTTACAACATCAAGAACTGAATCAATAAGCTCAGCACCCTCAGTATAGTGCCCCTTCGCCCAGTTATTCCCAGCACCAGATTGCCCAAATACAAAGTTATCAGGCCTGAAGATCTGTCCGTAGGGACCAGTTCGAACGCTATCCATGGTGCCCGGCTCAAGATCCATCAGCACAGCTCGAGGAACAAATCTACCGCAAGATGCCTCATTGTAGTAGACGTTGACACGCTCAAGCTGCAGATCAGATGTCCCAATGTACTGTCCAGTCGGATCTATCCCATGTTCGTCACAGACGACTTCCCAAAATTTGGATCCAATCTGGTTACCACATTGTCCGCCTTGAACATGAAGGATCTCTCTCATCTTTCCTGTATTCATTATGATAAAATCAGTATTAGGATAAACGACCAAATCCAAGTTATATTGTTTATAATACGCAAATTAATTGAATACTATTTAGACAATAGCCATGTAAGTGATACGATTTACCCAAGCACAACAGACCATAGAAATGACAAACAGAGCGACTGAGCTAGCAAGTTAGATCATGAGTGTCTAGGCATTACATTCTTTGATCTGGAAAAAGAAGTACCAGCTTACGCGTGAAACAAGACAACCTCACTTCGTTTGTACAAACGAATCTCCAGTTGCGTCACTAATTCTCGAAGATGCAACTCGCCTTGTCTAATAAAAAGAAAGTGGACGCCAAAATATAAAGCACTAAACGATTTCGGCATAAGAAACACGAATCTGTGGTTGAAGCAGTTTCTGCAGCCAGATCGTATTGTCTGAACAAATGCAGACCAAAAAATCAAGACAAGTCAACGGATCTACAACTCAAGAGCACACATGAGCCGCAACTTCCACAGATCATATGCAAAAACGAAATATCAAGAGAAGCTATCGCTGATTGCGCGGGAGAAAGATACCGCAACGGTTCGAACCAGCCGAGACACACAACATGAATTTCGCAGCAGAAGCACACGGATCAAAAGCATTTCCAGCGACAGCATTTGAATCAAGCATACCAACGCCTCATCAATGGCGACCGATTAACTACAAGATCTACTCAATTCTCTAAAAATGCGAGAGAAAACAAAGCATGATGAAGCATCGTTCAAAGAGTCCGCCACAAAACTCACCAGAAATGCAGGCGAAATCCGGAGGATCGGAAGGATTTGGAGACGGAGAGCGAGCGAGCGATGGAGTGAGGAAAATAGCTGAAGCGAGACTGAGAGTGGAATTGTGAAGATAAGTAGCTGCGACTGACGATTCTTATATATGCGACCGAAGAGGGAAGCGCAGCGTCAAGTGTTGTACCGTTTCGCTCGATCCGACGGCCAGCGTCGTTTCCCTCCTCTTTTATGATGATGCCCCCCGGATGCCGTCCGATGGAGACCGTGGACGGCTTAGATTCGTTTTTACTGTTTTTTGAAAACAAATGCTCGACGAAATTTAATGTAGTCCAACGAGTAGGCCCTCCGAGGTGTCACTACGGGTTTTAGATGATCCGGATCCACGCGATTACTTGCTCCATATACGCACCGTACATCATCCAATAACCCCTGTGCTTGGAGAATCTCATGTGATCGGACGGCTATGGTGTATCGGATTTACATGCACTCAATACATTTTAGTGGCGACTCCTACTCGTAAGACGTGATCATCTTCGAAAAGTCTTATCGAGCGCTCGGGAATCATATCTTTCGACACGCCTTGGCCATCGAATGTATGAGATATCACGAATGACGCATCAAATGACTTGTCCCCCAAACTGGGCCAGGACCAACCTCGAGATGTTTTTGCAAACCTTTCATCCATGTCGGCCCATCAATGGTGACATCAAAAGCCATTCGAAGCGATGCAGGTCTTGACAAATTTATGGTTACTGAATATATCTTGAATCCGCAAGCTCATTATTGATTTCAAATGGAATTGTCATAAGTTGTCGCGATACGTCAGATCGATAGAGATGGTCAGACCGTCGAGGAAGAAAAATCAGGCGAAAATTGACCCCGAGGGCCTTCATTACGCTTTGATGGTTCTTCCTTATAAAGATCTGGGACTACGTTGAATTAATTAGAATGTCAAAAATATAATTCCATTACTAAAATTTCCCGGACATTTTATCTTAATTTTTATATTTAAGTGCCCTACCATATAATTTTTTTCTTATTTGTCTCGCGATCTAACGGTGAAGATTGGAATGATTCCTTGAAGTACCAAAAAAAAGTGGATATTTTCTCGGGCAGCACTTGGGAGTGAAAAGGTTGGTCCGAGAATGCGCAGCAGACCACATGAGCAGGTCGAAATTGACATGTGACCTGCCAAGTTCTGCCAGCCAAGATGTCGGACTCCACCGTCTTAACCATGGTTAGGAATTAACCGGACACCCAGCTAATCGGAAGCACCCAGCCAATCATAGAGGGAATCCCGTGCTTGCTTAGTTTAGGGTGTAAGCATCCTTTGACTGCTTATCTTTATTAAATTGGGGGAACTAACTTCAACCACAAGACCAACCGTGCTTGATCTGATTATTATCTCCAAGACACATTTTTAATTGGAGGATGTGGGACGACAGGTGTCCTTGAGGGGAATCCTATGGAGGGTATCCGTAATTTATTGAGTTGCAATTATACTCGCTCTGCATTTTACAAATACGATATGTTTAATTCAGTACGCCACAGCGGATAACTCCGTCGTTTCTCATTAGAAATATTAAAATCGTTTGCTTGTAGTGCGTCGCCTGCTGATGTCCATTTATTTTTATTATTGATGCTCAATAAGAATAATTCTATATGATGTCCAACAAATCGTTGCGATTGATCTAATTTCTTTTCATGACAAGATGTCTTATTTTGGATATGTGAACTTTAAACCCAATTAAATCTGATGGACTAGGTAAGACGCGGGCATGGACCTAAGCCCAAATGAGTGACGATAGAGAATTGTTTACACTTGATGATGCGAGGAATTGAATTTGTGCCACGCGCTTAAATAATGCATATATTGGGCCTTAACCACCGAGTCAACCCATGACTGATCATCTAGCATAGAAGCACATTGAAGGCACCGTTCTGACCAAAAAAAAACATTGAAGGCACCGTAAATGTTGGAGTGGCTCGGTCTTGATCTTCACACTTCTGGTGACTTATGGAGTCAATTATGCATATCAAATTAAGGGTGTGTTTGTTTGGGTGAAGGAATTCTCTGTGAATTAGTTTTCCGAACTTTCACGCATTCGTTTTACTGAAAAATGATAAGTCAACGGAAAATTATTTACGATCAAAGAAAATATCCATACTTAAAAATTAGGAAAAAGAACTCCCTAATTTGGAAAGGGAAAAACATTTTCCTTCAAAATTATTTTTATGGAAAGTACTTCCCTTTATAAGAAATTTTCCTCGAAACAAACACATCTTGAAGCTCCGTTGTTTCGCGGAAAGTGAATGACCTGGAGTACAATTTAAAAAAAAAAAATGATCGCATGCATCGCTTGAAATAATTAGTTAATGCAAAATATTTTCATCATCGACAACAATATATGTTTAAACATTTTTGTGGACTATAACATTCATTTTTGTAGGCGACGGAAGTGACCGTTTTAAAAAAAAAATGTATTTTAAATAATTCATTTTCTGAGAAACAATATATTTTTCAATTCGAACGGAGAATTTATTTCAAACCCTAGTTTTGCTTTCGGCCCCCCAAAGAGCATTGTACAATCTCGGCCCAGTCGTAATCCACCCATGCACGAGCCATTTGGGGCATACTTGCTTATTTCGTTAGCCCGTTTCTGTCAGAAACTCAAATGGACCTAATGAGATTGGGCTTGAAAAGAGCCTGTGCTTCCGTTCATGTCAATCCATCTTTCCATGCTCTAATCCCCAACTCTTCTGGGCCATATCAGCTCTAATTACAACTAATTTTGCCCAAGGAATACAGAAAAGCTATCCTTCATGAACTGAACTTAGAATTCCTCCATTTTCCATTGGTCTCTCGAAGTCTCTGATCTTGTGCTTCTCTTTTGCTCTTTTTCCATGAGCCGAAGCCCGTGAAGGCACGTAAGTGCGAACCCATGGAACACTTCGTCGATCTCATAGGACCGGGTAAGGCGCGATAAGATCAAGTTCGACCCTTTACGTTCGGGGGTCATATGTAGAGGTGGCAAAATGGGTCTAAGAACCCATATTTGACTCATATTTCATGGTGGTGGGTCATAAATGAGTTCTTGAAGTTTTAAAAGTGAGTCATAAACGGGTTACTTAGAAACTTAATAGGTTTTAAATAGGTCATCAATGAATTAGCTAAGAAAACTATAAAAAAAAATAGCAATATATATATATATATATATAAGAAATAATTTTCTCTAAATTGAATTTTAATACTGAAGTGTTTTAACAATATAGATCCGATCGGCTATGGATTGGGTCGGGTATGAGTCACTAGATTTGTATAGAATGAAAATGGGCCAAAACGGATTAAATTGGTCAATATGGGTCGGACTATATTCAATCCGACCCAAACTCAACACAACCCACTCATTTGACACCTCTAGTCAGACGGGAGATTAGCCTCAACTCCATTAATTCCTTAAGTTTTGTCGTGCATCACGGGAAGGAATGTTCACGTAGATTTGACCTCTTGTGCATCCACAGAGCACATAATGCGGAACCCTCCAACTTTCACTGTCCAAATATGACGTCCGCATCTGCATCTTATTATACGCCATCTTGATTCTAAACCACAGCATGCCTTCGATTGATCGATGCCAAACGAGCAGTCGTTTTCAGCCGCTCGTGAATCCATCCTCGTGCATGCACGTTCTCCCCCCTAATTGAGTTCCTCCCTTCTCTTTCACACCCGGGGCGGTACTTTCGGCCGGCCTTCGCGTGAAATGCAAAGGCGGGTCGGTAGACTACCATATCGAGACCGAGAGATTACTCTCTCCTATGGCTCGTTGGGAATCCGGCGACGAAGGCCATTTACTTAAGAGCCTGGACCGACAAGATCCGGAACGCGGCTCGGGCGTCTTCGAGCTCCCGACGGTGTCGTCTAGCGGCGTGTATCGAACCCGAGACCTCATATTCGCATCTCCGAGATTCGGCAATCTTAGACGCATGTGGTGGTGGCCTCGTTTCACAAGAGAAGGAGGGGGCCAGATAAAGATTGCACGAATCCGGAGCACCGCAACGCGGACGGATCGAGAGATGGGTCCTACCCATGTGAAGGTGTTGAGGATTTGCAATCAAAGCGTGTAATTATGGCTTTTTTAACCATAATCAAAGGAGAGGGGATCGGAAGGCTTCTCTCCCGCATCACTCCACTGACTTCTTCGATCGCTCTCCCCGTTGATTTATCATAGTTAATTGCTTTCGTAAAGAAGACAGAACGCCAGACAACCTGGGTTGAATTCGGGGGCCCGGCATTGGACCCGGTTCGTTTGGTGCTTGGAAGGGAAGCCTTTTGCCGTCTTCATTGGTGAGTTATAGGCGTGTTGGTTTGTTTTGGTTGAGCGATAGCATGTCGTGGGAGTTTGCTTTCTTTTGTTTATGGCGGAAGGCATCGCAAAGGGCATTTGAAGCTCGATTTCTCAACATTTTTCAATCATTTTAAGGATAAAAGCAGTCGTTTTTAAGAAAAATATTTTTTAAATCATTCATTACCAGCAAAATAAACTGAGCTTGGTACCGCAGAAGTTCTGCGATTTTCGCTGTTTAGCTCTTTGATTTTTTGAAACAAAGCCTCCAAACTTTTAACATACCATGCCGCATTGGAGGTGAGTGGTTCCAGAGTCAATCTAGGTTCTAGCTGGAGTTTGGAACTTGTCCATCGGAATCGGTTGTCCAGTTTTTGGAACCCCGAACATACTATGCATACCTTATAACCTGAAACCTCTCATGTCACAGATTCGATGGTCAGTTCTAGGAACTACCCAAGTTCCACCTGTACTCATAATTGAACGATTGCAATGAATCATCGTCTCTAATGACCACAATTTGGTGCTCCAAGCCACCGATTACAACTCAATTTTAGACACACGAAGGATATGAAACATTAAAAAAAGTAAAAGTCTCAGTCATAAGTATAACTGGAAATGAAAGCTCATACTAGTGATTCCAAATTGCACACGAACGCCATAAAACATCGCAGGATTGCGTGACGTCATAGAACCCAAAAAAAAAAAAAACACAAAGACTTGTTCCATGTTTTAGGTTTCAAGCTGTGGAAATCGCTTTCTCAATTTTTGAAATTCGGAACTTACCCTGCATACCCTAAAATCGAACCGATTCCTGATTTTACCCTGAAACCATGCTCACCACTTTGCCGTGTTGGTCAATTATATTAGTTAGCATGTCGGTTTTTGTACCCGAGCGAGTTATGGAGAAGATTCAGTGCAAGTGAGAGTTAACCATTACAATCATACAAAACTGAAACTCATGGGCTTAAAACCCTTGTTTTTTTTTTCAACAACTTTAGTTTTCTGCTGAAGCATTTGAATAATTTAGAATAGACCCCATCAATGTGTTGGCAGGTTGGACCCTAGTACATGGCCTTGGTAAATAAACAATTTTTATCTACAAAATCGATTGAGTCACGGCAAGCTTGGCCGGTAAGACGTAACCTAAAAAGAGAATTGCTTGCCTATGCGTGCCCCTTTTATCGGGCAGGGATAGCGGTTTACGTTTCGAAATTCTTTTGTTATGACTCAAACTCGTCCAGTTCTGTCGTTATCGCCATATGTGTCGTCCAGAGAATTTACCGGTATCAAGACTCATAAGTTATTGGGTCAAATTCACGTGTACTCAAAGTATTTACAAATTAAGTATTCTTAAAGACTACGGAATGGAACGAGGTACAATCTCTGCTTTCAGATTACATTAGGAAACCCACCAATAATTTAGGCTTCTGAAAAAATAGAAAAGAGGCGGAAAAATTAGAGAGGCTTCAGAGAAAAATGCTAATCCTCGCAATTAACGTACCACGTGCATATACCACGTGTGTTAATCTAGTCGATAAGATATTTAGAACACACGACGTCGTCAAACATCGTACGTCAGTAGGTGCATCAACCCTAAAAGACATAGTTTAATAGAACGTACTTAGAGAAAGGTTAGAAAGTTTGGTTGGACTGCCCATGACCACACCATACACTCAAATCCTTGATATATATGGATTAAAACAGCCATATGTTAATAAAATCAGTTTATTTCGCGAAAAATAAATAATTTGATTTTTTTTAAAAAAAATTATCGCTTGTGTCGCTTACGAAAACTAATGAACAAAAAAAAAAAATCACCATCCACGCAAATAGTTGGTCATAAGTCGTCATCAATGATGAAAGGATTTGAAATCAGCTAATTAATGCGATCGCATACGAACTGTCGTTTTCCGAATCATTCATATTCCGTGATACAAACGGACCTAAATCCCAACAATGGGTATGTTTTTCATTGAAAATTTCATGATAAAGGAAAATATTTTCCATGGACATCATTTTCAAGGAAAACAGTTAGTTTTCATTTGTTTGGTGGATTAAGAAAATTGATTTCTTTCTTGTCAGAAGGGGAATCAGTTTGTTGTTTTCAATCCATGAAAAAAAAAATTCATAGATCGATTTGCTTTCCATGATCAAAATACGGAAAAAAATTCGGAAAACAATTTCCTTTCAAATAAACGGATCCGAAACGTATACAAATGACACTTGGTATCTGCATACCGAGCGACGTAACAAATCCTTGTTGGACGTGGAATATACCGCATGACTAGATGTGTCAAATGGGTGGGTCGGGTCGAGTTTGGGTCGGGTCGAATATGGTCTGACCCATATTGACCCTTCTAACCCGTTTTGACCCATATTTAATGACCCATACCAGACCCAACCCGCAACCGACCCAAACCTGACCCGACCCAACCCGTTTTGACCCATATTACCAAATCACATTAATATTCTAAAAAAACCTATATAACTCATTTAACCTATTTTATGCTCTTCACATGTATATGTTATCAGATAAGAACTTCACATCAAATAAAAAAAGCAAATTAAATAATAAAAAATTAGTAAACAAAATAAAAATTGATATTACTAAAGTACTTTCATGCAATAAAATTTAGTGAATTTTTTTTTTAAAATTTTTTTATTAAAATAAATATATTTTATTAAAAAAATATATTTTATTATTAAAAAGTATTTTTTATTTTATTTCATTTTTCTCTGGCCACTGGCTGCGGCGGAGACTGGCGGTGGATGGCGGCGGGGGACGGTGGTCAACATAATAAATATTTTTTAATTATATTTTTCTTTTCTAATTTCTTTCATTCACTTATAAAAATAGAAAATAAAAAAAAATAATAACCAAATTGAACCTTTGAGGCCCTTCGCCCATTTGCAACTTGTGGAAGTTGCCCTCATAGGTAGAAAATGGGTCCAGATGGGTCAAAAATGGGTTCCATGCGTGACCCATTTAATTTCACTTCAATCTTTTGGATTCATTTTTAGTAGGGTCTCTAAAAGTTATGGACCCATATAAGACCCATTTTATATAAAATATGAGTCAAATATGGGTCTACGACCCATATTGACAGCTCTACGCATGACCCGCTTTAACTTTTTTATTTGTAGTTGGCCGGGTCACTTAATATATCGATTCCGTATACTACTTACATTATTTAATGTACAAAAAGCGTGGGTGGCTTAGATAAACTCCCATAAGATTCCAAGTTGAGGGGGGGCCCACCTCATCGGCCTCATAATCACCGGGCACTATTGAGTGGTGATGATTACTGCTTAAGGAGGGGGGGACAATTGAGTTGCTTCCGGTGTTTTACCTAACCGGTGCTCCCCACCCCGCCATTAATTTAAGGCTTATCTTAAAGTTCAAAGCACCTCCCAACCTTCTTCCGTCGCTCGCTGCTTAGCCGTTATCACCCGAAAGTCTAAAGCACGCTCCGCCACTCCCAACCGCACGCGCCATTAGCTCCACCGCCCCCGCGCGCGCTTCACGCGCCGGGTCGAAGGGGGAAAAACTCCACGTCTTCTAGAATAAACGAGTATTTTAAGCAAATACTTTAAAAAGTAAGATTTCATACACGTCGTTTGGATTAAGCTTGCTTGTGAATATCGTACTTGTTTGGAGTGGCTGCGGCTTCTAATTACAACTTTTCGATTTTAATGGTAACATTATGAGTTACGACTTTTGATTTTGGAAGATGTCAGATGAATGTGTGAATTACTCTTTAAGCACTCTAACACTCTGCCTCGCGCATAGCCGGACTTTGGCCTAAAAACCGAAGCGTGAAAAATATATTATTCAGGAGGCGATAGCTAATAAGAGGCCGGGTCTGATACTATCCAAAAGATCAAATTGTTAGCCGAACACGTAATGCAATATTTAAATATTCTAACACACGCCCCTATGTTTACGAAGAAAAGGCCCTTTGCATTATAAAACTGTCAATCCAGATGTGCATTTGATTTTATTTAATTTGATACCATTTCACACATTTGTTAAAAATATTCAGCATTCTTTAATTATAGTCAATTTGGCTTAAAGAATATCAAAAGCATATAAACTAGAAAGACCTGCTCCGATTTGGCCTAGGGTTTGCTTCTTTGACTGGTTTTGGAAATCAAACAGCTTGTTGTACCAAACTGACAATAAGTTGTTGAGTTGCCTCCAACCTAGGGAAGCTCGTGCAAAGTCTGCATCAATTGCAGTTCATCGTGCCCATACGAGTAGTTGCCTTCACACCAAACAACGTACTTGTTCTAGTGGTACTACGTTAATTGGGAAAGATACGTTTGGTTTTGCTACCATTTTTGCGTACATGTGAAGTATAGGAGATTTTTTACCCCCCAAAAAAAAAGTATAGGAGATCCATTGCCCTACTGCTTTGGTTTTGTTAATTCTGCTTTGGTTTTGTTAATTATTGGCCAAGCATCCGCGTCTTTAAGAAAGTGCCTATATCCATCGCTCCAAATCTCATGTTCAAATATTGTCCCACGTCGCCTGACAGCAGGTCTTATATGCTTTGTTACCGGACTTTCTAACATAGTATCGGAGCGAGTGCTATTACTTGCCTATATGTGCGCCCACTCCTCACCAATCATATTCCACGTGCTGTAGTCCTAATCCTACTTGCACGTGAGAGGAGGTGTTCAAATATTATTCCATATCGCTCGACAACGATTCCTATATGCTTTGATACTGGACTTTCTGTCATGATATCAGAGCCTGTGTTCTCCCCTTTCATGTATGTACGCCTAGCCCCATCAGTCAAATTCCACGTGCATGGTTTTACTCTGGCTTTGATGTTAGATGAGTTGTTCAGATATTGTCTCACATCGCTTGACAACGAGTCCTATATGTTCTGATGTTAGACTTTCTAACATGGTATCATAGTCAGTGTTATCCATTTCGCGTATGTGTGTCCATTGCCCATAAGTCAAATTCCACGTGCTACCGTCATAATCCGACTTGCACTTGAGACGGGATATTCGAATATTGACCCACGTCGCTTGATAACAGGTTTTGTATGCTTTATGTGTGTGTGTGTGTGATCTACTTACCCTTATAATCTCAAATTTTTATATTGGATTTTCTAACATCTCCTAACAACAATCAATCGTTACAAGAGTCCTCCCTACTACGAGGCTTATGAAAGCCTCTACAAACCCATGAATTGGCCACGTCCAGACTTTTTGTCCCATGCAAGTGGCCTTTACCCAGAGAGGCTCGTATTTGATGGGATTTAAACGGAAATGGATCCCCTGACATTGCAATGTCAATGTCAGGGGTGACATGATTGATCCAGGCCGTCCAAATCAAAAATGGACTGCCCGGATTGATCCACATAATTTTTTTTAAAATTTTGAAATTTCCCGCCAAAAAATCCCCACCTCCCTAAAAAGATGATGTGGCTCAATCCGGACCGTCCATTTTGAAATGGACGGCCTGGATCCCTCAATGTCACCCCTGCCTTTATGGCAGGGGATCCGGATCCGATTTAAACGGCTATCCTCCAAAACAAAACAAAAACAAAAACAAAAAACAAAAAAAAAAAGGGCAATCCTCCGGTTTCTACAGGAAACTCCTTTTAAAAGTGAAAATTAGATTGATAGCAACCAAAAATGAATATGAAGTTTTGAAGTATTTTTAAAATATGTCACATCAGGATTTTTCGATCAATCCAATTAGACGGATAACGAAAGTACTTTTTCTTTTTGGTTTGAGGATAACTGCAACTTCTAGACCAATTTTAAGATTCGATTGCAGTGTTAAATTTTTTTTTACGACTCGGTTGTATTTTTACCACAAGTTTTAGAGTTTCAAGTGTCTTGAAACCGAAAACCTAACCATACAACTCGAATGGTCTCTCGATTCTTGAATGTCAGTTGATCCCATTGGGTGCCTAATAAGCATGGTACATATTGTTTCTCCTCTTTGGGCCAGTCGATTGTATCGTACTCGCCACGTGAAAACGAGAGAAATCATCTGGATTTTTTAATTTGTGTTTGTTAAGGAGAAAGCCATAATGTTCCTCTAATTGGAAAAGATACTTACAACTTCCATATTATATTAAGGCAGTTGAAAAAGGTTTCCTTCATGAACACCATAGCAACCATAATGCTAAATGGTACTTAATTGAAGTGCCACCTACTGGAAGACGAGGACATAAAAAATTCTGCCATCTTCCTATAATTGGAAAAGACGGCTATAGTTTCAATATTATCTGGAGGTAGTTGGGATTAACACTAAGATAGTTACATTAGTAAATGGTAGTTAATTAAATATCAACCTATTGCAAGACAAGGACATAAAAAAATTAGGGGCCAAACCGAATCAACCTACGCGCGAGTCGGTCTGGCTCAACTTGATGCTTACTCAAAACCGACTTGCTTGATTTCGAGCAGAGCTGGAACTCAAGATATTGTGTATTCTATCTAGTCGAGCTTGAGCTCGCCAATATTTAACTCGAGAGGTTCACGAGCTTAATCGAGATTGTATCGCTTTATGAGAAAATATTCAATAACTATATTTACGTCAAACGTTTATAGTGGTACAGGGTTAGCATTAGAATTTTTGAGTTCGAGCTCGAGCCCGAGTTCCTTTATAACACGATTGTAATCGGGACGAGTTGAGTCAAGCTCGAATATCTTGATAATCTAATTGAATTGACTTGGAGCATTATTTTCGGTGTGTTCTAGAGCTAGAGTTGAGTTTTGAGAATTGTGTATATTAGTCAAGTTGAGCTTAAGCTTAGCCCTGTATCAGCTCTATATAAAGTATAATTTAAAGAAACATCAGAGCCCAAAATGTCGAAAGGGAAAAAAAAAAAAGGGAATTTGTTAAAGAAAAATTAACTTTACTGAAGAATATTTTCAAAAGAGCTTATTTTCAAGGAAAATGATTACATTATGTTTGGATGTATTTGTAAATTATATGGACGTCATTTTCTATAAATACTACAGGAAAATCATGAAACACGCGTTCGAGAAAAAAAAAAAAAAAACTCGATTCATATCCCACGTTCGTGCATTGGGACCCAACTCTATTCTCGAAGGACTTGAGTTTGGCCGCCATGTATCGTAGCACCGTCGCTACGGTCCCGGGTCCGAACGCAATGATCCAGTCATATTCTGAAAAATGATTTTTAATTTTTTGAAAAAAGAAGATATTTTCCGGAAGTTAAGCATATATTTTCCTTTGATTACGACATGATTTTCGGTTAAGTCATTTGACTTAAAAAAATTCAAACGCTAGAAAATGACAGAGTACTTTTCCATCATAAAATTTTTTCTCGATACCATCATAAAGTATATTGATGCTTCATGCATGCATCGTGGAAAATAAAAACGAAAAAAGGAAACGAAACTATCTTTTTTCTTCCCTTCCCCCCACCCCTTCTTATACGTCTTGAGGTCACTTTCACCTCCCCATGAACTCCCCCTTCAAGCAGAATTGAAAACGACGGGACAAGGGCGATTTTGTAATTATCATTCCACTTTTATATACTTCCACTACATTGCAATAAGTTGACCCACCAAAGCGCTTAGGATAATGATAATTATATTAGTTACCTTCGGTCTTGCTCTCTTGCTTTTTGAGGGATATTTAATCTCAATTTGAAACGGGGAGGATTATATAATTGAACGTTTTTATTCAAAAAATGAAAATGGAATATTTTCGCGTAAAAGATGTAAAAACAGATATTGAATTATGAGCACTTAAATATTTTTTCAATTAAAAAAAAATATTTGATGAAGGCATTTGCAAACATAAAAAGAACCCTATCCATCTACTTCAAGACATAGGGACCTCAACCATGTGGGGGATTATAAAAATTAAAATATTTAATACAAGCTGCCAACTAGAACTCAACTTTTCTTTTTATGCCTTTCTTTGCCAATTAAAATATTTAATGGAAATGATACTTCCATGACCCCATAACAAAAAATCTTGAATCGCATATATATCACATGCATGTCAATTTGGACTCATCCCCGGGTTTGATAGGTTAGGTAACTTATTTCTATGGACATAAAAATTCCAAAAAAAATTCCAAAAGAAAATTTCAAGTTATGCTCGCCATAACACTAATATCCCAAGCTGTTCTTTTTGTTACAAAAATCCCAAAATTCATATCAGCGTGTGACAAAAATACCATATATCTATCAAAAAATTCCTACGCTATGCTTAATGTAATACCAATTCCACGAATCACTTTCTTTCAAGTCACGAGTTTCTCAAATTTGTACCAGTATGATAAAAATCCGAGATATTTTTAGTCACACGGATGAAAATTTAAGGGCTTGCGGCAAAAAAGAAGTTTGGAGTATTAAAAATTATAGGAGGCCTAGTTAAGGCTTTTGGGTGACATAAAAAAAAGGTTGGGATTAATGGTTACAATGAGTATATAGTGTCGCGTCTTCCATGCTATTTAACTTTACAAAAAAATAATAAAAAAAAGATTATACTTTTTAGAGTTTTATGGACAAATGGACAATATACTTTTTAAAATACGATGTCATCGTCAGTAATTTGTGACGCAATCAAGGTTGTTTCCATGCTAACCACCATGGGAATAATCGCAAACTAACTGACCCGCGAGACAGTTCGGTCCCCGTGATGAGCTGTTTTCGCCACGCGCCGTCAACCACGCGCTTTCAGGCAGTTGCAGAAGAAAAGGGAGAGGCGATTTTAATATGTGACCGGGACCCACGTGGAGACAAAGCGGTCCGAGCGCGTGGGGGGAGGGATGAGGGATCAGGCCTCGCTTTTACATTTTCCACTATTCTTTTTTACCAGAAATTTCTTTTGTCCTTTTAGAAAAAAAAAAAAAAAAAAGGAAGAAGAAGAAGAAAATGATGATGCACGAGAGGATTTTCTTACATAACTCCCCACTAATCTAAGAAAATAAAAAATGATCTTGTAATAATTATGCGTACAGAATTTATATGTTATTTATACACACGTTGTCTATTTCGACTTACTAATTTAAGATTGACGCAGCAAGAAAGCAAACTCGGGAACAACTTCAAGGAACTCGAAAGTTTCGATTCAATATTGATACTGTGATATTCCTCAATTACAGAGACGAACGTCCTATAGGACTCCTTTTGGAAATCAAATAAGTAAATATAACATCAAATAAACTGAATCTAATCTAATCAAACAGAATATTTAAAATTAAAGATAATTACGAATTTCCTAGATCAGAAAAACTGCCGAGATTTTCGGCGATCCTGACGATCACGCAATTCTAAATAATCGTACGCCAACTGTTCTACATCATTCCCTCCCTCTGCGGAAGAACTCGCCCTCGAGTTATGATCAGGATAGAGGGGAGTATCATGAGAATGATACTCAAATAAGTCCGCCACATTAAATGTAGGAGAAATGTTGAGATCATCAGGGAGGTCAACCACATAAGCATTGTCGTTGATCTTCTTCAATATTCGGCAAGGACCAACCTTTTTATGCTTCAGTTTATTATAAGTACTAACAGGGAAGCGCTCCTTTCACAAAAAAATCACGACCTCATCTCCTACTTCAAAAATCTTCGAACGGCGTCGTTTATCAGCATCTTCTTTATACTTGGAATTCGAAGCAGCTAATTGGCGAGTAACATCTGCTTGGACATCCTGAATTTTGGTCTCCAAATGCTCTGCCGCGACACTATAGCCTGGAATCTTGGGCAAGGGAACCAAATCCAAAGTATGCTGCGGAGTACGCCCATAGATGATCTCAAAAGGAGATTTTCCCGTGGAACGGTTAACAGTGTTGTTGAAGGCGAACTCAACAGGAGCCAGATACCGATCCCACTGCTTAGGCACATCACTACAGAGGCATCAAATGATATCTGCCATAATACGGTTCACAACTTCGGTCTGACCGTCCGTTTGGGGATGGGGATGAAAAGAGCTGCTATATTGTAAGCCCGTTCCAAACAAACGCCATAAAGTACGTCAAAAATGGCTTAGGAATTTCGTGTCATGATCAGAAGTGATGGTCTTTGGAACCCCATGCAGACGGACTACTTCACGAAAAAATAAACTTGCCACATGTGAAGCATCCGAAGTCTTCTTGCAAGGGATAAAGTGTGCCATCTTGGAGAACCGGTCAACCACCACGAATACAGAATCCGCACCTTGCTGGGTGCGAGGAAGTCCCAACACGAAATCCATCGAGATATCCACCCACGGACCAGAAGGAACCAGCAAGGGAGTATAGAGGCCAGTGTTCTGAGAATAGCTTTTAGCCGTCTGGCAAATATAACACTTGCTGACAAATCGCCCCATGTCACGCTTCAGCTATGGCCAATAGTAGCATTCCTCCACTAAGGCTACAGTCTTATCACGGCCCAAATGTCCTCCAAGAGTACTACCATGAAGCTCTCGAATAAGTTGTTCCCGCAAAGAACTTCGAGGAATACATAATCTATTGCCGAAAAATAGGAACCTGTCCTGAATTATTATATCGCCATGGGAACCTGCTTCAGAACACTTCTCCCATATAACACCAAAATCAGCATCCTCAGGATAAAGAGAACAGAGTTGATCAAAACCAACAACATCAGTGCACATAGTCACGAGTGTCGCAACACGCTGACTGAGTGCATCCGCCACTTTATTTAAACGGCCTTCCTTATGACGAAGTACAAAATTAAACTGCTCCAAAAAGGAAACCCACCGTGCATGCATCATATTCAAATGCTTCTGACTCTTAATGTATTTAAGAGCTTGATGATCAGTATTAAGACAAACTCTTGCTGGTAAAGATAGCACTGCCAATGCTTTATAGCGCGCATTACAGCATAATATTCTTGCTCATATGTAGACCAGCGCCGACGAACTTCATTAAGCTTCTCACTAAAAAAGGCAATAGGCTTACCTTCTTGGGAAAGAACAACGCCGATTCCCACACCCGAAGCATCGCAATCCAACTCGAACACTTTCTCAAAATCTGGAAGCATCAATACCGGGGCTGTTAAGAGCTTTTCTTTGATAAGCTTAAAACTGGCAGAAGCTTCATCACCCCAATGGAATTTGCCTTTCTTTAAGCAATCAGTGATCGGGGCCACGATTGTACTGAAATCTCTAATAAAACGTCGGTAGAACGTCGCAAGGCCATGGAAACTTCGAGCCTCGCCAACATTCTGTGGAACTGGCCAATCGCGGATTGCTGCCACCTTTTCTGCATCAACATAGCGACCTTCCGCTCCAACAATAAAACCCAAGAAAAGAAGTCGCTCGGTCATGAAGCTGCACTTCTTCAAATTAATAAATAACTGATTTTTCTGCAAGGTCAGCAGAACATCCCTCAAGTGCTCTAAGTGCTGTCGTTCGTGCGGACTATAAATGAGAATATCATCGAAGAAAACAACCACGAACTTGCCAATAAAAGGTTTGAGTACCTGAGTCATCAAACGCATAAAAGTACTAGGCGCGTTAGTGAGTCCAAATGGCATGACAAGCCATTCGTACAAACCTGCACTCGTTTTAAAGGCTATTTTCCACTCGTCGTCTGGATGGATGCGAACTTGGTGGTAGCCGCTTCGAAGGTCGATCTTCGTAAAGACCCATGATCCAGCAAGTCTATCCAGCATATCATCAAGCCGGGGAATTGGAAACCTGTACTTGACAGTTATCCGATTAATGGCACGGCTGTCAACGCACATACGCATACTGCCATCTTTCTTCGACGTGAGAAGTGCGGGTATGGCACAAGGACTTTTGTTCTCGTGCAAGAAACCTTTGCGGAGGAGCTCTCCCACCTGCTCTTGTAAAATCTGGTTCTCCTTTGGATTCATCCGGTAATGCGGCAGATTAGGGAGACTAGCACCTGGTAGAAAGTCAATCTCATGCTGGATATCCCTCATAGGAGGTAATTCGTCAGGTAAATCATCCGGCATTACATCACAGAACGCCTTTAGCAAAGGCTTAAGAGTTTCAGGAATACGAACCACGGTCTGTTTGTCACTCTTCTCTACAAGCATGTACATCCCTTCACGTTTACGAATATTCAACATAACTCTTGCATTTTGCACAACGCCAGAACTAGAACCCTGTTTCTGTGGGGCCTGGGGAGTATCACCCCTCGGCTTCAACGTAATTTTGGTTTTATTCCATACAAAAGAGTACGTGTTCTCCCTAGCTCGATGTGTAATATCCACATCATACTGCCATGGTCGCCCTAATAATACATGACATGCATCCATCTCTACAACATCGCACATAATAGTATCCTGATACGACTTTCCAATAGAGATAGGTAAACGACATACATGTGTTACCTTAAGCTCAAGTCCTTTGCGAATCCATCCGATTGTATAAGGCGCGGAATGTGGCTCCGTCTTCAACTGTAAGTGGTCCACTAAAGCCTTTGACACTATATTCTCGCAACTCCCGCTGTCAATTATAACATTGCATACCTTGCCGTTTACAGTACAACGAGCGCGGAAAAGCTGATTTTTCTGGATGTCTTCTATCCGCGGAGCAAGTAATAAACGACGAACAACACAATTCACTTGTTCGCCCGCCTCATCTTCCACTTCTTCTTCGTCCACCCAATTCTCCGACGGGGACAATCGCTCGAACGATGGCCCAATTCGTTACACTTATAGCACCTGATCGGTTGCGGCTTGGCATAAGGATTCTGGACGTTCGAAGCACGGTTATTTGCCGCGACTGGTTCCTTAGGCATCCCAGCAACACCTCCCGGCGCTCGATTCGTATCACTGGTTTGCTGACTTGAGGAACCTGAAGTATCAATCTGCTTCCCTTTTCCGAAGGATCCACGACCTGAATAATGGCTTCCACGAGTACTAGGGGTAGTCCTCTCCAACTGCATCTCGATTTTTCGCGCCATCTCCTGGGCATCTTCAACCGAAAATACACGATGCAAAGAAACACGATCTTGAATATAATCATTCACAAGCCGTTTATGTATCTAGCAGTTTGTTGCGCTTCCGATTCAGCTAGATTATTTCCGGCGGAAAGTTGGAGGAACTCTTCCGTATAGGCTTGGACTGTTCGGTTCGTCTGTTTGCAATTCTGAAATTGCTGAAACAACAACTGCTCATAATCAGTGGGAAGAAACCGTGACTCAGCATCTGTTTCATGCGATTCCACGTTCGGACATGAGCCTTTCCTTGTCGGCGTCGGGTTAATTGCGTTTGCTCCCACCAAGCCGAAGCACCACCCTTCAGTTTGTACGCAACTAACTTAACTTGTCGATCCTCTTCAATCTCTATGGCGTTAAAGAATTTTTCAACCTCCCACAACCAATCTAGGAAATCTTCGATATTCAAATTCCCGTTAAAGGTTGGTAGATCTACCTTTAACTGATATTGCTCCGAATCCCGCTGATGTCCTCCATAGCGCCGACCACCACGGACACGATCATTCTGGAATCCTCCATTCTGCCGTCCTCTTCGAATAGACACGTCTAGGAAATCTTCCTCGTCTTCGTCTTCAGAGTCTTCGACATAGTCTACCCGTCTATGTCGGATATTGGCCCCACTGTCCACAACAACTTCGGGATCACGACTGACAGGAAGTCGATCGGCTGGAAGAACGCCGGGTGCGGGGTTTGTGGATAAACGCTGTATGGCCTCAAGGATTTCTTGAAACCTATGATCGGTTTGATCCGCGAACTGGGTGAACTCAGCCCGTGTAATAGGCTCGCTTTCACGGCCCTCAGCAACGGGGAGATTAACGTTCGCGTTATTGACCATCGTCATAGGAGATGCCTGCTCTGATACCAAATGACGTAGCAAGAAAGCAAACTCGGGAACAACTCCAAGGAACTCGAAAGTTTCGATTCAATATTGATACTGTGATATTCCTCAATTACAGAGACGGACGTCCTATAGGACTCCTTTTGGAAATCAAATAAGTAAAGATAACATCAAATAAACTGAATCTAATCTAATCAAACAGAATATTTAAAATTAAAGATAATTACGAATTTCCTAAATCAGAAAAACTGCCGAGATTTTCGGCGATCCTGACGATCACGCAATTCTAAATAATTGCACGCCAACTATTCTACATCAAAGATATCCAATATTCTATCACGGTGTTAGAGCCAAATTCAATTTTCCGTGTTGTTCCCTACTCTGCCTGTAAGTGAAATGGGCCCCATTTATCATTTTAGAGTTTATATGTTCTTTATAGGGTTTTGTTAGCATAACAGTTTTTGAATGACTGTGATAATAACAATATGTTGTGAGCCACAATTTTTTTAAAAGAGTGAACCCCAATTTTTTAATTAATTATTGTTTAGGTCCAAAGCGGACTGTTTAACCTTGCTAGTAAAGCCCTGCTTTATAGTCACCCAAAGACTGCTCTTTATAGGGCTTTACTAGTATAACATATTTTGGACGATCGTGAAAATAAAAGTATGCTGTGAGCCATGAATTCTTAACAGAGTGGAACCCAAAATTTTTTAATTAATTTTTTTTTTTTTGTGATCCAAAATAAACTAATAATTTTATAATTACTCTAAAAGGCTATTGCATAATCAATTCTGTTCGTTGTATACACGTATTTTCTCTCCACTTTGTATTCTCTTTTAGAGTCCCCATCAGGAATTATTATTTTCACACAAGTTCCATCCATCTCACGTTAACTCGGGTTGCCGTGACCGTGACTTAAGCTTTATTTGTGACATTATGACAATATTGTCCTAGCTGTAAAACAAGTCAATTCAGCTTTTTCAATTTTCTCACTTTTTTATTTTTATTTTTTATTTTTATTTTTCTGGTTAAGCAGAGAGAAAGGGGGGGTCATGATGGTTTGTGAAAAGAAAAAGAGGAACAAGAACATCTGTGCTCTGCCCTCTGTCTCTCTCTCTCACTGATGTTGTTGCAAGAAGGAGAAGAGAGACAGACATTGGAGAGGTCAGAGAGACCGAGCAGAGAAGAGAGAGAGAGAGGCGCCCTGCTTTTCTTTTTTCTCTCTCTAACTCTCTCTTCTTTTGTTTTTGGGCCATTTTAAAAGGGAAATAGCTGAAACAACATTCCTCAGATTCTTCTCTTCGCCATCATCGCCGTCTCTCTCTCTCTCTCTCTCTCCTTCTTCTTTCACATGCTGTCTGAACTTTTGGGAAGAGAAACGGAGGTTCTCGTAGCATTTGACTGAGGTTCGGCTCGGAGCTTCCGCTCCTTCGTCAGGCATTGCTCTGGTGGTGAGTTTGCAAGTTCTGTGATTTCGACGTTCTATGTGTAGCCGCATTGCATTTTCTTCATTTCTCTCTCTGCTTTCCTTTTCTGGCTCATTTGTCGTTGGAAGCTTGTAATCCGAAGCTTTTCTGCTATCAAATTTCTGTTTTTTTTTTTTGCCCCTCTCGTTTGCAGTTACGTGACATGGTCCACGCTACTGCTTCGTTTGCGAATTTTGTCCTTGATTTACGTTTCGCACTGAGAGTTTTTGTTTTCATATTTTGTTAAATTTGGTTGTAAATTATTGTATTCGGGACATATCCCTGTTTTATAATTTGTGTGATAGCTTCTTACTGGTTTGTACTCTGGCTCTGTAATTGCTTAATATACAAGAAAGAACTCGACCAGATTGCTTAGGACAGTCTATTCATGGGAAAACAAACCACTTCTTTTGAGGTACTTTTGGGAATTTTCTTGGGAATGTATCTTCGCGACGGAGATGATCATGTTCTGTTTTTTTTGTCCTTTTTTAAATTTATGAGTGTTTTTGTCCTTTGGTTCTTCCTCTTCATTGTAAATAATGCATGCGACTGGGCGCTTCAATCTCCGGAAAATCCGGTAGATTTGGAAGCCTCTTTAGTGCTTTAATGTTGATATAGGTGTTGATAAATGAGGAGATTCAGCTTTTCGGTGAAAGTTACTATTGTGGGTGGAATTTAGTCTCTTCTCTTCTGGGATTGCCTTACTTGAAAAGTGAGATCTTATCTTAGTCGAATATGAACTGTTTAGCCTTACAATTACTGATCTGGTGCTACTGGTTCCTGTTAAATCTGAAATTCTAACAGCTAGACCCAGCTAATTGATACCCATTTCTCTTCTGTATGAACTCTCTTTTTCGTTTCTTTTCTTTTTCATTTTTAATGTCCCTGGCTGCTTCATTCTTTACCTCTCTTCATGGTGATTCAAAGATTCTTTTGTGATCTTGATTCACTGGAGCTTTACACAACCAGCTTGATAATCCTTCAACTGGAGTGTCTAACACGACCAGCTTGATTATCCTTGGTTTTGGAAATAGTTTCTAGATATTCCTGGATTAGAAACTTCACTCACTATATTCTTTTCCTCAAATTTTTGGTTCTCTGTTCAATCCGTTTTTACCCCATTTTGTTCTCTTGCTCTTTGATCTAAAAAATCTTGCTCTTTTTGAGCAGATAATTGTCTGAAGGATGACGAAAGTGAGTCCTGACCTTGGTAGCATGGGGTCTCAAGAAGTTCTGGCAGTGTCAGCGGATGTTAGCTTTGCTTCTGATTGCTTTCCTAAGTACAAGTTAGGTCCAGATAATCAGATTTTGGAAGAGCCAAAGGATGATAATAAAGGTCCACCCTTGAAGGAAGTTGTGGAACGAGAAACTGCCCAGTTGTCAGAGCAACATAAGCGCCTCTCAGTTCGTGACCTTGCCAGTAAATTTGATAAGAACTTGGCTGCTGCGGCTAAATTGTCTAATGAGGTATCTAAGTCTACTATTTTTCTGAACTTTGTACTGAATACATATAAAAGTTGTCCAAATTTAATCATATTAATTTGATATTGTAACTAGACCTTTGATTAACCATGCCCTGACTTTATCCTAGTTGTATTAGCCATATTCTGTTGGAGTTCACCATGTAAAGAAACTCGAATTGGTTTGTTTCACTTGGTTTTTAGCAAAGTCTTCTGTTTTTTTTTTCCCTTGGAAATTGATCAATTTTTCAGAGAGTTAATGTCAATAAACTTTTGCTGTATATCAGGCGAAACTGAGAGAAGTTGCTTCTTTGGAGGGTCACGTGCTCCTAAAGAAGCTTAGAGATGCATTGGAATCATTAAGGGGCCGGTTAACTGGGCAAAACAAGGAGGATGTAGAGAAAGCCATCTCAATGGTTAGTTCTTATGCCAATTATCCATGTGTTGCTTCAACTCCCTTATTCCATGACCTGATGGACTAGCTCAGTTCTTGGTTCCTCTGGTTGAGCCAATGCGATTTGGATTGTAATTGTATATGACTGTCTAGTGCACTGAAGGATAGCCATATTTACTGAAGTATGAACAACCATGGTATTGCAGCAACATTGACGTAGAGCAAAGGCCATGTTCTTGTCCTTCTCCCTCTCTCTTTTTTGTTTTAATTTTTAAATCAGTAAACCTTCATTGAACTGACTCTTTTTGTCAAACGCGTATCAATTACCTGGGTCGAATTTTTTTTTCTTTAATCGGATGCTTTAAAAGGGTAGATATTCATGATATGCCTAAGCAGTCTGGCTTTGGACATTTGGAATCACAATAGAGAACCAGTATTCTATTCTCTGTTCTTTCTTCTGTCTCTATAACTTGAATCTGTTAATGTAATTCATCCCATACACAAAAAGTAGCTGGACCTCTATTTTGCTGTTAGCTTTATCAGATAATCTGAACATGCATGCATGCGACCAAGTTTACCTGCCTTGCAAGTTGAAATACATCGAATCACAAGAATTACCTGTTAGTTTCTGAGGATCTTTTATGCACTCTGTTCAGTATCATCTCTAGTTCCACATTTCTCCTTTTGCCATGTTCTTTAGGTGAGGAATTTTTTTTTTCACTTTTGAGTGCCTAGCTGTCTTTTTAGTGAGATTAGCTATTTTTGCTGTCTCGTCACATATATGTTGAGCTGGGAATTCATCATCATCATTCTATGACGAAGGAATGCTTCACATGTGTCTCGACTTCTTCTCTATGAACAAGATACTTTATGTACTGGGTATGAATGTCCTATAGTGGCTATCTTCCTGAGAACATATGGTTCAGCATAATTACTGAGTTTTTTGGACTCTGATTGCCTCACAGGTGGAAGCTTTAGCAGTCAAGTTGACTCAAAAAGAAGGAGAGCTAATCCAAGAAAAGTTCGAAGTGAAGAAGCTTGTAAACTTCCTCAAACAGGTATGCTAATGCTAGAGAAACTCGAGGACAGTCTTATGGCAAAAGATGGTGCTAATGATAGACTGAAGATATATTCTTAATACACTATCCAAGCTAACTTTCATCATAGTGAGATAAATTAGAAACTTGGCCTCGTTCACCATTCTCTTTTGTACTTATATGTGACCGTAGCCGTTATTCCAGGAATTTCAGTATGGTATCTGCACTTGCAAAGTGTCTCAAGTTAAGTTTCTGTAATCTCTTTAGTAGGGATGTCCTTTTTCTCACTTGTGCTCTTCATATGCAGGCTTCTGAAGATGCTAAGAAGCTTGTTAGCCAAGAAAATTCCTTTGCTTGTGCTGAAATTGAGAGTGCTAGAGCAGTTGTACAGCGATTTGGGGAGGCGCTTGAAGAGGAAGAAAGAAACTCCCAAACATCCAAAAAGCAGGTATTGAGTTTGATGCTTTATTGTTATTAAGCAATAACAGCCCGTCAAGCTTACATATGTTATGACGGAACATAGGTTTATTGGCATATGTAAAAATTTTGCATTATCTGGATCAACTCGTAAAAAAAATGGAAATGAAAAGTTTTTCTCACCCTCTTTCAACTTTACTTCCTTCTATTTTACTTCACGGTGGGCAATGGTTTCCCCCAACTGAGTGGCATGGTAGTTGTGAGCCTGAGACAGGAAATAGAGTTAAACCTCATCCTGGGAGCTTTTCGAATTTGCTGTGGCAAACTGACAAAATTTCTCCAACCATCTCAAAACCACATGAACAAACTCTGCATACATGATAAATTCTCTCTCTCTCTCTCTCTCTCTCTCTCTCTCTCTCTCTCCAATTGTCACATGCTGTCTAATTGTTAGTTGTAATCTGATCTAATCATGTCTTCAAGTTTGGCTACTAGAGGCAAATGCAAATAGACCAGTTTAGTCAACCTTTGTGTATAATTTCTGACCCAACCTTTCTTTTGTCCTTCTATTAACTTCCTGGCTTTAATAACTGCACCTATAAAGTACATGTCTTGCTTATGGTAATCTCTCTCAGTGAAAGGGCAATATAATACCTGATGAATTGCATTTCTGTTGTACTCTAGCTTACACTGCAAGGGTGCTTGGTGATCCTAATGCATCACTTGAAATTCACAATTTACATCTTTGGTGACTCATGGTTTAAAATGCAACAAACACATGTTCAACCGTGTTTGTTTATCTGGTGATGAGGTAAAACCTAACACTCATTGTTAATGCGTGTGTTCTTTGGTTGTTATAGGATGTGGAAGAATTACTGCGGGAGGTTCAAGAGGCCAGAAGAATCAAATTGCTGCACCAGCCGAGCAAGGTGCGTTATCGTTGTCACTTACGTTTCCAGTAGCAAACATAATTTCCTTAACGTGCATTATTAGAGTTACTTTGTGGCATGTCCTTGGAAATTATTATTGATTATGGAAAAGTAAGGGCAATTCCAGGAGTTAATTGTTTTGAAAAGACAATCCGTCAAAGAATCTTTTTGTTTGCAAGAGGTTCTGTTGCCTGTGATTATTCGCAGGTAAGTTAACCCAATTACTTATTAGTTCTCATTGAGGGTATACGCATGAATTATCATAAAGAAAGGCCATCTTTACCACCTCAGAAATCGACCTTCTAGTACTGTGCTTGCCTATGCCATGAATGTTGTTGGCTGATAAATCGGCCCCAAATCAATGGCTGAAGCAATAATTCTAGATAAGATTGGTAAATATGCGAGACTTCCCTTGCTCCTTCTGCATGCGTTTAACTCATTGGAGTGAAACCAAACGAGTAAGTAAATTCAACCGTGACGAGTTCAAATGACATAGTATCCTTGATTTGCCTAAATGAGTGAGCGTCACTTCTCTCTACAGCACACGAATTGAATTACAACTTGCACTTGGCGCATACTGTAGAGTTCTTGTCATAGAGACTTTGCTTCAGGAGGAACATATGCTTTTGTGCAGGTGATGGATATGGAACATGAGCTTCGTGCACTCCGACTACAGATTCGAGAGAAATCCATATTTTCCTTTAAGCTTCAGAAAGAGGTTTGTCAATTATCAGTACATTACATAAGGCCAGATGTTTTTCAAATCCAGGATATTAAGAGTGATATGGATTCATTAGTTTTTCTCTTCTGATATTATACTTGTCTTTCTTTGTTATGAAGTAAATTCATGACTAGAGAACAAAATAAACAGATAAAATAAGTGGTAATATTCATGCCCCTGGATAATTGGATATAAAAGTGATTTTGGTTTTTTCGACACATTATCCATGAAAAACTAATGTTTTTGAAAGCAAAGTTAGGCTACCAGGAAAGGATTAATGATTCATGTAGATGACCCCACACAAGTCTCCGAGTCTCCATGTCGTCAAAATCTTTTTGAAGTTGTGTGTTGAAGGGACCAAAATCAACCCTTTGATTCGATGTATGAACACAAGTTGAGAGACCAAAACTATAGTGATGCCTATGTTTAGTGACTCGGACTGGTTGGAAATTTTTACAAAGCAGAAGTTTTTTAACTTTCTCTTCACTTTGTATTATTACAGAACGGCCCGCCCGTTGCAGTGGAGAAAATTAATTTTTCTTTGGAATTCTTCTTTTAGCAAAAAGATTATTCTTATCTTTCTTTAATATTGAATGAGTTTGTCGATATTTATCATTATTAAAGATAAAAAATGTAACAAATTTTACTTAATTTCTTTTTCAGGTAAATATGCCTCTCATGCTATGCGATCTTATTAGATTGTGTCAATATAGCACATTAAAATTTTAGCTTTTCCTCTTACAAAATAAAAATAACTTTTTCAAGACATTTGATAACTTATGCAAGTATTTCTATAGAAAAATAGCTATTTCTTTCCATATTGTGTTAGATTCGATTAAAAAGTGATAAACGTATAACTTTATACTGTTACAATAAAAGATGAATGCATACATAACAGAAGTTAACTCAAGAAGATGTAGGGATACGTGTAACTACAAGTCCTAAAACTTGTGGCGAAAGTACAATTGAGTCCTAAAAATTGTCAAATCGGTGCAGTCAAGTCCTTTCGTTAGCACCTCAATTTGACTAATGGAAAAATGCTGACGTGGCATTTTTTATGCAAATCTTATTTAAATCAGATTAAAAAACTAAAAAGAAAAGCTAAAATTTAAAAAAAAAAATGAAAAAAGGAAGAGAATGGCAGGCTCGTTGGTGGGGCGCCACAGCCGCCCGTCGCAGGCCCACGGCCCCTGGTGAGATTGGCCCTCGCCAGCCTAGGCGCCCCCGGGCCTTACCTGGTGCGAGGCCTCGTCTAGGGTGGCCAATGGTCGCCGGCCCGAGGTGAGGGCCGACGTCACCCAGATCAAGGTGCCCTCGCTCGGGCCTGGTGAGGGTCACCGGCCTGTCTCCTCCGGTGAAGGGTGGTGGCGGTAGCAGCGCCCCACCTGCGAGCCTGCCATTCTCTTCTTCTTCTTTTTCAATTTTGTTCTTTTTAATACAAAGTTTTTTCTTTTCTCTTAATCTAATTTAAATAAGACTTGAATGAAAAATAATAATTAATGCCACATATAAAAATGCCACGTCAGCATTTTCCGTTAGTCAAATTGACGGTGTTAACGGAAGGATTTGATTGCACCAATTTGACAAGTTTTTGAAAGTTATAAGACTCAATTGCACTTTCGCGTCAAGTTTTAGGACTTCTGCACTTATCCCAAACAATTATACTTATACAAAAAGACATTTGTATGATTCAATGAGAAAAACTAAAGTGAACTGATATGGTGAAGGGAACTAAATTTTATTGGCAAATTCATTCATTGTTTTGCTGATATTTGTTTATTAGCCTAATTTTTTTTCTTTAGTTTGGTAAAATCAACTAATTTAATGAGAGAAAATCAATTATAGGAATTTAAATTAATTTCTACAAAAATATAAGCTTTATCTTCATATTCAGACAAAATGATAAACTTATAAATATACACTTTATTGTTAGCCGTGTTAAGAGAGATAAAAAAATTGACAAGTGGCACACCCCTTCTATACACACCCCTTAGTGGAATACATATTCATTGGGATAGAGGTTATTGTGGCAACAATATTAAAGTATTCTTTTTTCATGATACTAAATTTGATTTGTCATGTAAGAAATGCATTCAAGAAATTTGAAGATTTTTTCATATTTGGATATTTTTTTTGGTCAAAATATTTGGATTCAATTGCAATATATTTTTAAAAAATAGAAAAATTGAAAACTGTAAAAGATACATGAGTGGATTGATTTGGAAATGTATAATAAACTAATTACAATCCTACACTCAAAGAAAAGTTGGGAAACAATGAAAACAAAAGATTAATTTATCTTTGATTGGATTAAGAAAAATAAAGAGGAAAACAAAAACCAGGAAAAAATTGTAGGAAATATTTTGTTAGTTGAAAAAAAGAAAAGAAAAGAAAATTTACAAAGAAGTAATAAAGAAGAAAAGAACGAAATTATAAAAATAAAGAGGTCCAGCTCGAACCTGGAGGCGTATAATGCCACTCCCAAATTAGAAAAGTGGTTCAGCTCCAACCAGGCCACTTCACCCTTTACTACTTTTTTCGCAAGTTATTTATATATAAGCAATCATAAGAGCGGACTGTCCAACCACAAAATGACACGAGACCCATCGGGGTTGGACACTCGAGAGCTTTTATCTTGGTACACCACTTTAGTGTTCTTAAAGATTTCTTCTGGTTGACTCTTCGCATTGTATGAGCTAGACTCTGGCACACATTTGCAGCCCCTGGCATTATAATTTTTGGCACTTAGATCTCTTCCATAGTGGATGCTGTACTCTTGTTGGTGATTTACATGACTAATCCATCAGTATGCATCTTTTTAATGAGACTAGTCTTTTGCTCTTCCTATTGATTAGGTGTTCTCTTGAGCTAATCTCAGCCGTTCTCTTACAGCTGACCATGAGCAAGAGAGCTGAAGAGAACAGATCTCGTCTATATATATTAGATGGTTGTGAGGCTCTCGGGTCAACTCTACGGGTCCGTCCTTGTGCAGATAATGCTCCAGCACTTTGCAAGTGTTCCATTCAGTGGTTTCGCATATCTTTTGATGGAAGCCAAAGAGATGCCATTTCAGGTAACCATTTTCATATCTAATTCACTTCACGTCTTACTACGCATAACCTTTCTCAAGCTCGCTGGCACTCTTGGTTTGTTCGTGTAAAATACTACATGGTTTCCAAGTATAATAATGGCTAGAGGCATAACCTTTCTCAAGCTCGCTGGCACTCTTGGTTTGTTCGTGTAAAATACTACATGGTTTCCAAGTATAATAATGGCTAGAGGACGGAAGGCTCTGTCCTGCTATCCATGAAGTCTACCATATGCATTCTGATCATGTATGTTGAGGGTGTGTGGGACCTGATAGATTCTCTCTTTAATATTGTGTGTTTACATTTGCATTATTATTTCCATGCGGATATTTTGTTAACACTCCAAACATGGTGGAGCAGAAATCGTTCTGTCTAGTATCGGAATTCATGAATTATTTTCTGAATTACTATGATGTTTTGCAAGGAAATTTGGAATTGCGATGATGTCATAGTTTGGTCCCTGTTTTTGCATGAAGGAATAATTTCAAGTAGAATATCAATGATGTCGTGGTTGATGAACTATTGTGTGTTTATTTAGACATAAGAGCCAGAAACTCCTATTAAAACTTTACAAAATAATCTGTAGCAGTAGCAGTATGCGAGAGGCTCGATATCTGAGAATTGGATGCCAAGGTTCATCATATATCTGGTGAAGGAAATTATCCACTTTTATCATTTTATGCTTTTCAAGTCCCCAAAGCCTTTCGGCCAAAAAAAAAAAAAAAGTCCCCAAAGCGTTGAGTGCAGAGCTAGACTGTTGCATAGTTGCAAACTAAAAATAATAACTTCCAGTGGATGATTGCTAAATGCTTGCATCATGTAGATTTATTATTGACAAAAGCAATTAACAAAGAAAGTATTGCTGCTTCGTCACGAAGCAAACCGGTTTACAATAAGGAAAAAGAAGAAACAAGCTTCTTCTATGGATGTTACCGATCAAAAACAAAAATTTCTTCACCATAGACTTTGCCTTTGCAAGTTCAATGGTCAGTCTCATTAAGCACACTTGTTCAGGGAAAAAATAATTGAAAGGGGCTGTTTGGCATGTGCGAAAACACAAATTATGTGAGCTTGCCTTCTTGAAAGCTTCTGATAATTGTGTATTTCCAATCTGTCCCATCAACGATCTTTGTGAAGATTAATGGGCCTGCACTATCTGGACTCTGAATTCTCTTACTCAGTCATGTATATTGCTTCATCTATCTGATGATTTTGTGCTTTTCTGACCTAAAATCAAATTTGATCAAGGCTTCAAAATTCCGCACCTTATCTTGAGTTTAGTTGTGCGATTTCTGCAATAAATTTAGTAGCTTGCTCTACCCAGAAAATTAAAAAAACATTAAGTAGTTTCTGAAGTTATTTCCCTCAGGTGCCAACTCACCAAGTTATGCTCCTGAACCCTTGGATGTTGGACGAATCTTAGAAGCTGAAATAATATTAAATGGTAACAAAGATTCCGTGGCAACCATCAGTCCCATCGATCCTGGTATGTTTACACTCACCATTCTCGAATAAAGTGCTTTATTATGATTTATTCTTCTACAAGCTTTGACATGGTTCTCTACTTCTCATGCTGCGCTATTTTTCTTGGTACTTTTGAAAAGATTGAAAAGCTTAACAGTTAATGCTGTGGCTGGGTGCTCAATAATGATTGTCCTCTGAAGCCGATTGAATTTCTAAAGTTGCAGGATTGGAAAGCCATGTAGAGACATTGATGCGGAAATCCAATGCTGAATTTACCGTATGTTATCTCACTTCTTATCCAGTGTGTATCATGATATCAATGTTGGTTCTTCTTTTCCTTCTCAAGCAGTATGATTGTTGGAAGATACTACTCCCTTTACATTTCCTGTCTTCTTGATACGGTGAGTCGGTGACTTTATGCCTTCAAGTTAATTTTTACTGTCACGCAGGTAACTATTTCTCAGATGAATGGTCAAGATCATCAATCGCATTCGTCTCATACGTTTCATGTGGGGAAAACAAGGATAAAGCTTTGCAGAGGATGGATAACAAAGGCCAGAGACATATACTCGGCATCAATGCTGGTACATGTGTGGATGCGTTAATAGCATGCAATTGAAATCTACAAGAAGAATAATGTTCTGTTTTCTCTAGTTAAAAATTTCCTGGATATGCATCAATTGGGTGCAATAATAACGAAAATCAAGTTACTCTTTAACAAGAGATGTGATCTATAAGTTCCATGAGGTTTATCCACTGAACCAGCTAAAAACCCCAACTAAGAGCGCAATAATCTCGATACCTATCTCCATTGTATGTGAAGCAGTTTCAACTCAATATGCAAAATCTCATTCTTCATCTTTTTCAAATCCAGTTATGTGGAGTCAGAAGCGATAGCAGTGCGGCAGCCAAGGGATTATTTTGGCAACCGAGAAAAGGGTCGTCGTTTGTATTAACCTTCGAATCAGAGCGGGACAGAAATGCAGCTATAATGCTCGCAAGAAAATATGCCCTAGATTGCAATGTATGTACTCTGCCCTCGTTTCACTTGATACATCACTTTCCCTTTTCCATGTCACTGCAAGTATCTTTCCTGCAAAAGCCGCTTCTTTCAGTGCTTGTTTTAATCACTTAATGCCAGGTTTAAACATATTCAGTCTTCATTTCGAGGTGTTTGTATTGCAACTTAGAATTTCTTCCTGATCAACAGGTTATGGTTGGTGGACCAGATGATCATCTCTGAAGCTCCGCCTCACTGACTGAAATTCTTTTTAAAGTGTGAGTATGATCAGTTTTTTTAAGTAGGTTTAGTAGCGTGCATGGGTCTGATTATCATGGAAAAGACCAAATGTGTTCGCGATTCTTCCTTTTTATTTTCCCTTTCTATTTCCCTAAGCGACCATGTGTGTTTGCTGCAAAGGGTTGTGCTTCGCTAATCGTCTCGTGTGGTTTTTAGGCGTCGTTTTTTCTTCCCGCCTAATCATCTGATGTAACGTGTTTTTGGGTGTATAGTGATTGATTTGATCAGCAAAATGCTTGTTTGAGTTATGCGCTTGAAGAACATTCTCGCTGCGAAACGATAATTCTCCCCCTATTCGTCTGATCTTAATGCTGAGCGCGGACTATATAATCATCTGATGTATGTCGAGAACCGATGCACAAGTTCTGTTTGGTGAGTTCCGTTTGATTTGATAAGATGTGAAATTGCTACTATAGAAGCTGAGTAAGGGTGCATATTTGCCTCTGAGCGGGGAAGAGTCACAAATAAATCTTCCCGGAGCATCGCGCGATTGTCCATCCAATTAAGCACATCAAATCTCTTGAAATATTTTCTTCAAAGAAAAATGGAGAAAAGCTCGTGATAATTATTGCTTCATGTTTATTTAGTTGGGTGGATAAACAGAGCGAGAGATTAATTACTGTTTTTTTAGTTACAAAAGATGAGGTTAAAAAACAAACTTACCTATATCTATATGTACAATGAAAAGAGTATCAACACATCTATTATAATTGTATCAATACAGTCATAATTTTTTTTTTCGGTCAATTCAGTCTTAAATTTTTTGTGTTTGTGTCAATTCTTTTTTCCCCAACTCAAAGGGTCGGCGAGAGCTGCGACGGCCTTGCCTGATATGGGCGAGCGAGGCCATCGTAGTCGTCTCCCAGACCATGCGAGCCGGCCTAGAGTTGGGGGAAAAAACTAAAGAAAAAAAGAAAAAAAATCATAACAAATTCAAAAATGTCAGCGCCAGCCAATCAAATGGATTGAATTTGCACGAATGCAAAGGGGTTAAGGCTAAATTGGCAAAAGAAGAAGAAGTTTAAAACTAAATTAGCACAATTACAATATGTTGCTTACTTTTTTTTAGTAATCCTCCCCTCTTTTTGATCATTTTGCTTAGTTGGTAACCTTAGGTTTTCTTACTCCCACACACAATGCTACCGACCTGCTGCTCATCTCCCTTCTCTTTCTCACTTCATTGTTTCTCCATTAAGATGTAACTCGTTTATATACGTTGCAAAACCATAGTTATATTTACTTCCACAATATCATATCATTACTTTTAGGGATAAGTGCATTGAAAGTCCTAAAAGTTGTCACGAAAGTACAAATAAGTCCTAAAAGTTGTCGCGATAGTACAATCGAGTCTTAAAACTTTTAAAAAGTGCAACCAAGTCCTAAAACTTGTTACGAAAGAATAATCGAGTTCTAAAATTTTCAAAAAGCGTAACCAATAGAAGGACTTGGTTGGATCAATATGACAAGTTTTAGGACTTGATTGTATTTTTTAAAAATTTTAGGACTTGAATGCACTTTCATGACAAGTTTTATGACTTAATTGCACTATTTAAAAGTTTTATGACTTCCAATGTACTTATCCCTTCTATCTCAAACAAAAAAAATGTACTTATCCCTTAATTTTATTTGTTAAAAGTGCAGTATAATGTCAACTATATTAGGGTTGAGCATAATGGATCGATCGAATCGGGAATCGCCTGAACATGATTGGCGGGCTCGGTTCGATTCTCGAGGGCTCTAGTCCAGTTCTCGGTTCCAAGGGGAAATAAACCGCTCAGATTGGACCGACTAATATATTTTTTAAGAAAAAACTTCAAAATGTAAACCTAAACCTAAGCTTCAGATTCTTAGGATACTTAATATGACTTTCAGGTTTAGCGACAACGTGAAGCAATTAAGCGGAGTTGGTCCAGTGAATATGTCGTTAAAGAGGAAAATTTAATGACAAATCACAAAAAAAAACTACCGGTCCAATGATTGGACAGCCTTGGAACCGGACCGGATCGGGAACCGATCACCCCTAAACTATATCATAATTTTACTATAAACATTAATGAAATAGCCCCATGAGATTTGAATTAGGGGTTTAGGAGGGGCTTGTGTGCAGGGATAGGAAGGAAAATTCATATGAAAGCAATTTCTCTATGGCATGTCAATATAAATTAGATTAAAAAGTATGGCTAGGAAATATTATGGACCAAACGAATTATATCAATTAGCCCTATTCGTTTGGCTAATTAGATTAAAAAGCCCTATCGATCCAGTTCGATTTCTATATTAATCCGTTATTACTTTATCTCTTTGAGAGATAATCTATGAAGTCAACGATAACCTAAATTTAAAAAAAAAATCGATATATTTCTATTTGAAGAATGCAAAAGTAATAGAATATGTAAATTTGACTTGTCATGTATCCTTCACACATTGTGATATAATGGATGGAGTATTGTAACGCTCGGTTTGTTTCACGAAAAATAAATGGTTTGAAAAAATATTTTTTTAAAAAATTATCACTCATATCGCTTGAAATAATTAGCCAAATGATAGTATTTTGATTATCGATAACAATTCATATCTAAACATTTTCGTGGATGATGAAAATATTTTTTATTCATTAATTTTTGTAAGCAATACAAGCAACCACATTTAGGAAAATGTTTACCAAAACTATTTATTTTCCGCGAAACAAATGGAGCCTAAAACTCCTTGTCTTTGGTTTCTTCTTCTTCTTCTTTTTCCTTAAATTCTTTTCTTTAGTTTCTTTCCACATACTATTCGAGTTCATATAAAACATAAATTGATATTAAAGCAGATATTTTTGTAATAGAACTACTTAGTTTACAGATGAATCTGTTAGTTTCCGGTTTGTGGATATCAAGTTGTCAGTTTGGATCAGTCAATTGTAAGAACAAATAAAGCCAAATCAATATGTTGATAAATAAATAAATAAATAAAAAGTTTTCATTTTTCTAAAACTATCTTGATTTAGTCCAATCTAGCGATTTTGCGGCTGAAGCAGGTTTTGACTCTCTCCTTTTCTTTTTCTTTTTAACTCGAACCATCTAAAACTTTTACAAGATACAAATATTGACCAAAAACAATTGTTCAACATCTAAAGAGATTTGAATTGTCAATAAATTGTTTGATATTTAAAGAGATTTGGGTATCCCTTCAAATTTGGAGCGAGTTATATATATATATATATATAAAGAAAAAATTTGCTCAAGTTAAAAGCAAATAAAGATAAGATAAAGAAAATTTCTCTAAGCTGACATCCAAAAATTAAGCAAGCGTGAGAATGCAGTCATAAATTTAAAAAGTATACAAAGAAAGACAACCTGGTAATTTTCCCTCTTAAATGAACGTTTGTATCTCATACAAACCTCAGATACCAAGACAACTAACTCTGTTCCACCATCGCCGAAGAGAGGATTTCTCAGGTTTGTCTGAATTTTCTCTTCGATTCCTCAGTTGTTCCATCCACATTGCGATTGAGTTTCCAAACGGGTAGGTTTGTGGCGTGATACAACCTGTTCCGAAAACCAGAAAGATCGTTGTAGTTTCTTGATAGTTTCTTGCCCACCAAGCACACTGTTCCAAGTCATTGTTGTCACAATGGGGGAATCGCTGGACGACTGGAGAGAATTCTTTAGTACGACGAATACAGATTTATTGGAATTCATCGACACCGCGATCACGATAGCTGCGCTGGATCACCCGAGAGAATTTCGGCAACAGAGAGACCGCATCGCGGAGCGGCTGCTCACAATCAAAACGACCCAGAGTCTGCGCGATGATCCACCCGCATTGCACGACGGTGGAGATTATTGCGTCTGCGCGGCTAAAGAAAGCAAAAGGATCAGAGACAACAGTAGGGGCTTCGTCGAGCGTGATGGGTTGGACATGAACCCAGAAAGCTATCAGGACTGTGGAGGCGCTGGGGCAATCAGTGATGAGATTGATGAGCAGTCTCGAGTTGTTGGTGAAGTTTTAAGGATCAAGCAGGCTTTGGACAACAGTCAACCCGAGGTGAATATCCTAATTGTGATTGTCTATAAATAGAATTTCTGTAGTTGTTGTGGGGATAAATGTGTTGTCGCTTTTTGTTGCGTTTGTTGTCCAAACATAACCGGCTCTTTTTTCGGTACAGCAATTTGATTCCGCGCTTTATGAATCACTGAGAAAACTCCAGTTGATGAATATCTCTAAGGATATATTGGAGGTTTGATTCATCTAACTTCATTTAAGTTCTTGAAAGATAATGCCAATATGCTTCTTTAATTCAGCTAATTCCTCCGGCTTCTTGCAGAAAACTAAGATCGGGATAACCGTCAACCGTCTTCGAAGGAAAGGTGGATCAACGCGGATGGCTCAACTTGCACACAACATTATTATGTATGGAGTGATATATTCCAGTTCTTTCATTCTCATTTACTTCATAGCTTTTCAAAAAATAGACACTTTCACATAATGTGTTTGTGCTAGAACATCAAGCAATCAAACAAGTTTTTCTTAGTAACTACTTATGCCAACTATACAAGCACTTCAAACTTGATTAGATCCAACTTTATAGAACACTGGATCTTCGGAAAAAATGTAGAAATACTGCAACTTGTAATCGCCCGCTTCTTGTATAATCCAAGCAATGATATCCAAATTTTCTTTTTTGACATATTATCTCGTCTCTAGCATAGATTCGGGTGCTTTAGCAACTTCACTCAATTGTATGCGCAAGAGCACGATCAGTTCATAAGGATTTCCAGCCCAATTACTCACAAATCGGATTCGTTTTCTTATTGCAGGGGATGGAAGGCTATGGTCAAAGAGATCTGCCGCAGCTCAAAGGATGTTGCAGGTATTATACCATTACTATGCAGATGTTCTTGTAGGTTGCTTCTTGTTTATCTGGGTCCCCATTCTCATTTGTTTAAACTTGTCAGATTCTTATGTGGATCTCCGCAAGGTCGGCTTAATAGATTGTGCTAGTGGACCAACATTGTCGGTGAAGTACCAGAGTATCCACCAGCACCAGGCCACTGTGAAGACCTACAGCTCGGGTGAAGTTGCAGTGGGAAAGAAACTTGGAGCCTCCAAGAGGATATTACAAGAGCATCATCGACAAGCAAAAACAGGTTAGTTGCTTTCCTGAAAGTTGGGCTGTTTCTTTACACCTTGTACATAGCAAACAATCACTATGTTCATTCCTTTCGACAGCCAAGAGGCAGCGGACAGTGCTGGCTTTACCTGCTTTCCCAATGCAACCAGCAAGTAATAAGGGTCCGGGACCACGCGCAAGAATCCAAAGAACTCTTAGGCAGAAGGCGAAGTCACGGAGCCAGATCTCATTGTTTTGAAGATCAATGCTCCAAAGCCAAATGCAGCTGTTGATTGATTCTTCATTCATGAAAATCGGTGTTTATTACCTGTGGACATGTTGCGTAATATTAGCTGTGATCTAAAATTGTAACAAAGAAGAGCAGTTCTAATGGGAAGAAAGAGGTGCAGTCGGGATGCTTGAAACTTGCTTTTGCTCTGTTTTAGGCCATCCTTGAACACGAGTTTCACATCTCTGCAGTTCATCAAACGCAAGAGGATTTAGATTAAGCAAAACATGAACTTCCAGTCCTAAACTGAATGAAGAAAATGGTCCAATCTCATTGCTTTTTTCTTTTTCTGGGAGTTCCAGTTTAAATAATTAGCAAGCGCGAGAATGCAGTCACAAAATTTCAAAAGTATACAAAGAAAGACAACCTTGTAATTTTCCCTCTTAAATGAACGTTTGTATCACATACAACCCTGTTCCACCATCGCCGAAGAGAGAATTTCTCAGGTTTGTCTGAATTTTCTCTTCGATTCCTCAGTTGTTCCATCCACATTGCGATTGGTAGGTCTTCTGACAGAATCTGTTCCGAAAACCAAAGGGACCGTTGCAGTTTCTTGATAGTTTCTTGCGAACCAAGCACTCTGTTCGAAGTCATTGCCACAATGGGGGAATCGCTGGATGACTGGAGAGAATTCTTTAGAACGACGAATACGGATTTACTCGAATTCATCGACACCGCGATCACAATAGCCGCGCTGGATCGCCCCAGAGATTTTCGGCTCCAAAGGGACCGCATCACGGAGCAGCTGTTCTCGACCACGACGACTCAGAGTCAGCGCTCACAGTGCGATGATCCACCCACGTCGCACGGTGGTGGAGATGATTGCTTACGCGCCGGTAAATAAAGTAAAAGGATCAGAGACAACAGTAGAGGTGACCTCGAGCGCGATGGAGTGGGCATGAACCCGGAAAGCTATCACGGTTATGGAGGCCCCCGGGCATTCAGTAATGAGATTGATGAACAGTTTCGAGTTGTCGGTGAAGTTTTAAGGATCAAGCAAGTTTTGGACAATAGTGAACACGAGGTGAATCTCCTAACTGTGAATTGAGTCCATTGGTTCCGATTTTCTACTTCTCGTGGATCCTTTGCCCATTTATTTCGAATTTCTGCAGCTTTCGGGATAAATGTGTTGTCGCTTTTTGTTCTGTTCTTTGTCCAAGTATAACCGGCTCCATTTTTTTGGTACAGCAGTTTGATTCCGCGCTGTATGAATCACTGAGAAAACTCCAGTTGATGACTATCTCCAAGGATATATTAGAGGTTTGGTTTATCTAACTTCATTTAAGTTCCTGAAGGACAATGCCAATAAGCTTCTTTGATTCATCTGATTTCGCCGACTTCTTGCAGAAAACTAAGATTGGGATAACTGTCAACAGTCTCCGGAGGAAAGGTGGATCGACGCAGATTGCTCAACTTGCACACAACATCATCATGTATGGATTGATATATTTCAGTTCTATCAATTTTCATTGATTTCATAGCTTCTTAAAAAATAGGACACTTGCACTGAATGTCTGTGTCCTGCAACATGAAGCAACTATATTAATTTTTCTCAGTAACTATTTATGCCAACTTTCCAGACACTTCAAACTTGATTAGACACAACTCTATGAACTTGATTAGACACAACTCTATGAAAACACTGGATCTTTGAATAAAAGTTGAAGTATTAGACACAACTCTATGAACTTGATTAGACACAACTCTATGAAAACACTGGATCTTTGAATAAAAGTAGAAACACTTCAACCTACTATGCCTGCTTCTTGCGTAATCCAAGCAATGACACCCTTTTTCAGTCCTCCTACTCACAAATTTGGTACCTATTTTTTTTTCCTTATTGCAGGGGATGGAAGGCACGTTGTGGACCCACGCAAACTCGGAAAGATGGATTAACGTTATCGGTGAAGAACCAGAACATCGCAAACCGGCACCAAGAGAAACACTCCCAACTCGACCAACTTGAGGAAAATTCCACCGAGCGAGAACGCGATGTTGAAGTTTGAGAAGGAAAGAATCGCTTAAAGATGGAGGGAGACCACATGAATATAAAACTCAAGCTTATAGATGGAGGGTTCACAACCAATGTGGGACAACAACAACAACAACTTGTCAAATTGACTAATGGGGGATGTCCCATTCACAACCGATGTGGGACAACAACAACAACTTGTCAAGCTTTTTACCCTCACATATCAGGTCTCATAGATGGAGGGTTCACAACCAATGTGGGACAACAACAACAACAACTTGTCAAATTGACTAATGGGGGATGTCCCATTCACAACCGATGTGGGACAACAACAACAACTTGTCAAGCTTTTAACCCTCACATATCAGGTCTCCCCCACACTTTAAAGTGACCCCTCACACTTATAAACCGACCGCCAACCCCATGTGGGACAACCCTAACAATCTCCTCCTTACAACCCCAACAATCTCCTCTTCACACATCTGGTGAGTCGAAGGCGACATCCCGTAGTAACCAGACTTGTTGGTAACCTGTGCTCTGATACCAGTTAGAAAATTCAACCCAAAAGCTTAATTTTATAGGTGGAGGGAAACCACATGAATATAAAGAGAATACATGACCCATTCACAACCGATGTGGGACAACAACGACGAGTCCCAACAACTTCAACACGTTCAAAACTCAAACGGAACCGTGAGGCCAGTAGACTATCCACCGGTCTACCGATTGTAAGTACAATAGCTTCAATCAGAAGATGACTTGGTCATTGCTTCAATCAGAAGATCTAACTGCTCGGATAAAGTTGCCGAGGAAGTTAAATGCAAAGCCTCCAAGATGAATTTACCGGCACTTCATCAACAAGCAGAAACAGGTTAGTTGGTTTCGCAGGAGGTTCGGTTGTTTTTTTTTGGACCTAGTACATAGCAAGCGATCACCCTGTTCATTCTTTTCTACAGCCAAGAGGCAGCAGACAGTGCTGGCTTTGCCTGCCTTCCCAAAGCAACCAACAAGTCATAAGGGTCCGGGTCGACGCGCAAGAATCGGAAAAGCTCTTAGCGAGATGGCGAAGTCGCGGAGCCGGATCTCATCGTTTTGAAGACCAAAGTTCCAAAGCCGAAGGCAGTCGTTGCTTGATTCTTCATTCGTGGAAATCAGCATTTATGACCTCTGGACATGTTGGGTATTATTAGCTATGGTTTGTTGCTTATATAGATGGATATACTAGAGAAGCATATTGGCATTGTCTTTCAAGAACTTAAATGAAGTTAGATAAACCAAACCTCTAATATATCCTTGGAGCTATGACCAAGTGTTCGGCTCGGTCACTTGGATTTCAGCTCGCTTCTTAACCGGTTTATCGGATTAGTGGGTATTTCACGGGCTCGAGGTTTCTCTGTATAGAGTGGACTTTCTCATGATAAAAAAAGAAAAAAGAAAAAAAAATATTCATATCAAGTAGCCTCACGAGTTTTCAAAATCTTTAGGTAATCACTTCGATCTTTCCTTCCTTAAATTCCTTGGTCTTAAAATTTTAGCTATATCAAATATGTTGACAACATTTAAAAAGACAAACAAATCGATATATCTACGTGCAGCCGCCACTAATTACTTTAGATTTCTTCCTCTCTTCCCCTTACCCTTTGCTTCTCGACGTCTACGCCCTCGACTAGGATTATACATCTATGCACGGTTACATATCAAAAAAAAGTTCCAAACGTATTGTATTGGTACCAATTCGATCTTAAATATTTCAATTAGACCAACTTACTTGTAAACATTTGGTATCAATTCAATTCATCCGGCCAATTTCGGCCGAAAAATCGCGGACATAGATATTGGTGGCCTTACGTGGTATGACCTGAGCTGGCGTGAACATTTTTTTTTTTGTTGTAATTTTGAAATATTTTTTTTTTTTTGGATTTTTTTTTTCTATCATTTTATTTTCCTTATCTTTTAGTTGGTGGCTGGTCATAGGCCACGGCTAGCGAGGGTTGGTCTGGCCAGGTCGTGCTTGGGAGAGCACTGGGGAGGCATCCCTCGCTAGATATGGCGAGTCTGACCCTTGCCAAGGCTACGACGGTCTCGCCTACGCGAGGATGAGGCCTGGGGAGCCCCGTCTTATCGAGGCGCCCACTCACCCTCGCTAGCCAAAACCTGTGGCCGGTTGTTGGCCACCGGCATAAAGATAAGTGAAAGAAAAAGAAAGAAAGGAAAAAAAAAGAAAAATTATAAATAAATGGCCACGTCAGCGCTAACTGTGCCGTGTAGAATAGTTGTCCACGTCAGCAACTTCCGATCTAAATTGGACAAATGTACTGTATTAGTACCAGTGTAAAAAAAAAGATAAATTAACTCAATTAAAAGATTTAGGATTGAATTAGTATAAATGCATTTCTTTTTTGTTGGGAGTATAAATGCATTAGGTTTAAGATTTTTTTGGATATTTTTTCCCATTAAGTTGACATATCTTAACGTACTTAACATACGAATTACACTCGAAATTACGGACAAATGACTCTTAAGAGGGAATGATTCACAAATAACTTCACGATATGGTCATAAATTGCCTTAATCTAGTTCTCTCTCTCTCTCTCTCTCTCTCTCTCTTTAATAACCACGAACCGAAGAAAAGAAAGTTTTGACAATCCCTTTTCCTTCAAAGTCCTTCAATAGTTCGTTTTCTCATTCCCAGTCGCCACGTGGAGAGTTCGGAGAGGGGGTTGCACGGACCCTCCCTGACCCCTGCGGTGACAGCCTGCGCATTCCCTAGAATTATATTTAATCTTTTTCCTTTTTTCTATATTAGCGAGAACGGTAACTTTGAGCGCCCCCTTTTCTTCCAACGGCTATATCCCTGCAGACCCATCCGCGGCCGTCAGATGAAGAAGTAGATCCAGCGGTCAGGAATTGAAGGGGAGAAGACCGTTGTAGGTGAAGCGCCGCTTGGTCAGCTTCATAAAGGAGAGAGATAGAGTTCAAGTACTCGGTTCTTATTCCACATGATCTCGCTGTGACAGAGACCAGAGAGAGAGAGAGAGAGAGAGAGAGAATTCTCGTTCTCGTTCTCGTGTGAAGGGTTTCGCCTTGCCAATCAGATTCGGAGGAGTTTGTTCTTTGATCGAAATGGCTTCGAGACCCATTGTTCCCGTGCAAGCGAGAGGTAATCAGATTTCAGGGGTTTTTGCCGAATAGTATTCGATCTCTTTCTGTGACGATTTCTGGGGTGATCTGCTTTGAACCCGGCCCTGTGCGATTTTACAGTACTCTATTGGCTGTTGTGATGCTCTGTTTCTTGGTGGTTCTGTTCCATAGTCTTGGAAATTAATATCCCTGTGCCGCATCTTCTTAGGAATGATCTCGTGATCGGTCGAAGCTCTCGTGCCTTGTTGACAATGAATTCTTATTTGGATGAGTGTTAGTGCGAAACCGGGGTCTCTGTGTGATGTGATGGCTAGGCTTCTTTCATACTCACTTACCCAGATCTTGATGAGCGTTTAGGTCATAAGAAAATTGGGTCTTTCCCCCTTCAATTCATGTTTGGTTGTTCAGAAAACTCTGAGGAGCCAACTGAATGCCAAAAGATTTTCTGGGCAACGAAATTAACCACAACTCCTCCATATTTTGTATTTTTCATTGCATGTATTACATCCAATTGATTTTTTATGTGCATTGTGATGTCATTCTTATGTGACCATTATATAGGCGAGGCAGTGATAGGAGGAGGAGGAGGTAAGCAGCAGAAGAAGAACGCCGCAGCCGAAGGAAGAAACCGGAAAGCCCTCGGCGACATTGGCAATCTTGTTACTGTTCGAGGCATCGAAGGCAAGGTTCAGCCTCATCGCCCCATTACAAGGTCTCTCTCTCTCTCTCAAATTGTTAGATCCAGTGTGCTCATGTTCCTTTACTGGCATTAATGTGATTCTTAACCTCAGAAGCTTCTGCGCACAACTACTGGCCAATGCACAAGCTGCTGCGGCTGCCGAAAACAACAAGGTCACCTCTTGAAACCTGAATCTTCTTTTGCTTCATAGTTTCACATTATGGCTGACCAGGACAATTCTGCAGAAACAAGCTGTAGTTAACGTGAATGGAGCTCCGTCCATTCTTGATGGACCTGGAGCGGGCAAAAGGGTGGAGCCAGCGGCGGCGGCGGCGAAAGCTGCTCAAAAGAAAGTCGTTAAACCAAAACAAAAGGTCGAAGTCATCGATTTAACATCGGATTCAGAAGAAGTGATCGAGGCCAAGAAGAAGCAACATCATGAGCCTACGAAGAAGGAAGGAGAGAGATCATCGAGAAGGAACATGCCCACCCTCACTTCGGTCCTCACTGCTCGAAGCAAGGTGTGTGCATTTTACACTCTTTTCAGGCACAAGTGTTCATCAATAAAATAAGTGCAAAAATTTACAGATTAAATTCGATTCTCTACGCAGGCAGCTTGTGGGTTGACCAACAAACCCAAAGAGCAGATCGTGGACATCGACGCGGGCGACGCCAACAATGAGTTGGCTGCGGTGGAGTATATCGAAGACATCTACAGTTTCTACAAGGAGGCTGAGGTACACTCAATGTATTATTAACTATCAAGAACTTAAAAGAATGTCCGACTATCAATAGTTTCTTTTGACTGATGATGTTGTCCCTATCCTTTTTGGAATTCCAGAACGAGAGCCTGCCCTGCGACTACATGTCGTCGCAGCCGGAGATAAACGACAAGATGAGGGCGATCCTGGTGGACTGGCTGATCGAGATCCACAACAAGTTCGAGCTCATGCCCGAGACCCTCTACCTCACCATCAACATTATCGACCGCTTTCTCTCGGCGAAGTCGGTCCCGAGGCGGGAGCTCCAGCTGCTGGGCATGGGTGCTCTCTTCACTGCCTCCAAGTACGAAGAGATCTGGGCTCCTGAGGTGAATGATTTTGTGTGCATCGCGGACAGAGCCTACAGCCATGAGCAAGTGCTGGCGATGGAGAAGACCATACTGGGGAAGCTGGAGTGGACACTCACCGTGCCCACTCACTACGTTTTCCTGGTTCGGTTCATCAAGGCGTCGCTTGGGGATCGCAAGGTCCGTTCCTTTATTCCTTTCTTTTTTTCATCTCTTCCAGTGTCGATATATTGATCATGTATGTCGCTAAAATTCTTAACATTTTTTTTTTTTTTTTTTGTGTCTGTGGCATTTGGTCGAGCAGTTGGAGAATATGGTGTACTTCCTTGCGGAGCTCGGTGTTATGAACTACGCGATACTCACGTACTGCCCCTCCATGGTGGCGGCGTCGGCAGTGTACGCGGCACGGTGCACTCTCGGCGTAACCCCACTTTGGAACGACACTCTCAAACTTCACACGGGTTTCACCGAATCTCAGCTCATGTAAGTGTTTGAATTAAAAAAGGGTAGCCTTTAATAATATATAACAACATTTATCCTTTCTTGATAGTGTAAAAAATTAACTGGTGTGCGTTTGTTTTTTTCTGTGGCATTTCAACGAACAGGGATTGTGCGAAGCTGTTGGTGGGGTACCATGCGAAAGCCAAAGGCAGCAAACTGCAGGTGGTGTTCAAGAAGTACTCGCATTCGCAGAGAGAAGCTGTGGCCGAGATCCCACCGGCCAAAGCTCTACTTTGCGAAGGTGGTGGTGGTCTGTCTTCGTCGTCGTCGTCTTCTTCTTGAGGGGAGGAACGATAACGCAGGCTCTCCAAGAAAACGAGTTCACACAGCTTTTGAGTTTGTTCTCGGCCAGAGCAAAAGAATGAGATATATGATGACTCCCTTGTTTTTAACGGTCACAGATTTGTGACTTTTTCTTTTTTGAACTTCTTTGAAGGATTCGTTTAATTCATTGATGGAAAAACTATGGAGTTTTCATTTCAATATTGTGCACTATGTTTAGCAAAATGAAAATATTTTTGCTCAATTTTTGTATCACCTAACTTTTTTACGTTTGCAAAAAAAAAAAAGAAGGTTGCACTCTTGTTAAAAAAGAGTTAGTAGATGTCTATTTCTTTCTTTTTTGTTTGCAAACATCTTAAGGGTTCAATAAATTGGGGTCACTACGATAACTAGTTGAAGTAGGCATTTTAATCCCACACGCTTCCTCGGGGGCAAATTGATTCATATCAACTGGAATTTGGTCCAATGCGGTGTTGTAGGTGTTGAAATTTATGAATGTAGAAGGACTCGATTAGATAGATTGAAAGAATGTAAAAAAAAAAAAAAATGCTAAAAAAAAAAATTGGAGCAAAACCCCCCTATCAAATCGTTATCGAAATAGCCTTTAAAATATGATTTTTTTGATTACCTAAATGACAAATATGTGTCAAATTCGCGGTTTCTAGAAAAAAAGTACTTCAAAAATAAAATCCTTCCTACAATGTGATCTTGATTAATAAGGATAAAAGTCGAATGATAATTATGCGCTTCGATTTATTTTTGAACCTTTGACAAAAAAAAAAAAAGTACATCGAAAATAAAATCCTTTCTCTCTCCCTTGCTGGTGACAATGATGTGATCTTGATTATATAAGGATAAAAGTTCAAAAATACGGTTCAAAAATAGGTTTTTTTTTTTGTCAAAGGTTCAAAAATAGTTGAAGCGCATAATTATCGAATGATGCAGAATTCGAATCCGAACCAGACCCATTCTTTATTCGGATTCTCTTTCGCATCGGTCCAGCATCCCATTGATCTAGTCATGGTCACGGGCCGAGTTGAGCCCGGAACTGGCCCATTGACCGGGCCCGCGGTTCCAACCTGGAACTAGCCCGTGGTATAAGGGCCCTATTACAGTTTATTCAAACCTTGAACCGGGCCCGGAACAGGTGGTTCCGGGCCGGTTCTGAACCGTGAAAAAAGAGAGAGAAAGAGCCGTTGCCAAGGCAATTTACAATTTGATTATAATTCGTATTTAATAATTCATTATTTCATAATTTCATAATTCATAATTTTTTTATTTCATAATTCATTATTTGATAATTTGATTATAATTTTATTACAAATTCATTACAATTTAATTTTTAAACTAAAAAACAGTAACCGAAATAGGAACCGAAACCGGTAGTCATGGCCACAGGCCGGAGACCGCCAGTTCCAATTCATGAACCGGAATAGGGCCCGGAACCGGCGGTTCAAAACTGGAACCGAAACCGCCGGGCTGGGTTTCGATTCCTCCTGAATTGGAACCGGAACCGCCAGTTCATGAACCGGAACTCGCGGTTCCGGCCCGTGGCTCGGTCGGATCCGGTTTGCTTCGTCTTCGCGCCAGTGTCCAAAACCCTCCCATGCCAAGGGTTTAGTCTCTCTCTCTCTCTCCATACAGACACAGAGGCACAAACTTCGTTTCTCGATTCTCCCAGAAACTTTGCGAATCCATTTCGCAACTTTGAAGCAGTTGAAGAAAAGGTCTCGTCTTTGGATTCGCCCCCACCGATGCCTTCGAGCAAAAAGAAGCACTCGAGGGCTCAGTCGAGGCTGCCGGGCTCGGACCCTTGCGCGTCTCCTCGGACACCGTCTCCGGCCTCTTCTTTCGCAGACTCAGAAGTCGCCGAAGACGATGATATCCCCATCGCCCTCCAAACAGCTTCCGCCAGATTCCCGTGCCTGATCGGCAAATCTGCTGTCGTCGGCCGAGTTTCGGACGTAGACGCGGAGGCCAAAGGTTGTAAGATTTGGCTTTCGGAGCCTTCCATGGTTGCTTCGGTCATTGCGCCTGGTTCAATCGTGTCGGTAAATGACCACCGTTGAGTTATTAGTGTCGATTGCCTCGGTAGATTTGATTATGCCATGTACTTGAATTTTGTAGAATGATTAATCAGATATGCTTTTTTGTTCCTATACTCGGCTATTTCAGGATTTCAGTGGAATCATATTCTGCTGAAGCGGATTATCAGGAACATTGTTCTTGGTCTTGAAGTCTGCCAACCTAAAACTTCCAATAGTGGAAATTTGCTTATGCCATGTTTCATAATTTGTCTGATGTCAGATAGGAAAATTTTATCCCCATAATCGGCTATTTCGGGATTTATGTGCAATCCTTTTCTGGTGAATAGTGTTAGCTCGAGTCTTGAACTCAACCCACCCTGAAGCATTTAATAGAGAATAAGATGACTACAAAGACTACAGAAGTGGGCTTACTGACTGCTAATGATGTTTGTCGTAGTTGTTGGGATTCAGAAGTGAAATCTGTCCTCCTGTACATGGAGAACAGCCCTATTTACTTCATGTCAAGCACATTCCGCCCTGATTTTTTCACAGTTTGAATATGAATGTAGGCAAACAAATTTGTGTCATTTCCGTAAATCGATAAGAAAATGGTTTTGTGGCTAGCACATGGTAATGGCGTAGGAGGTCAGTGGAAACACGAAAGGTAATGAGATTTGCTACTTATGTGGAAATAGTCTCAAGGCCACGAGAGCCAGTTTGTGTTTTCCCACCTTTTCTTCAGTTAGCTTATCTTATGATCCCTTTGACTTTGTTTAGGAGAGAGGGGGAAGGAAAATAAGATGGTTAAAAAAACTTTTAAATTCCCTCCAAATTTAGGATGGTTTGGAAAATGTAGGAGGGTTAGCTTATCCCTGCTAGCTTCTCACTTTCTCCCCTTCCCTTCTCTCTCGAACAAAGCCTTTGTGTGATTTCCTTCCTTGATTGCTCTGCTCTGGTTTATAACATCATGTATGTTTCTTATTTTTCTTTTTCTCTTTATCAGAGTTTTAGCGTCCGAAAATCTTTTGTTGCTGATGTCTCCACATATTTGCATAACAGGTGAGCCTTGCTTCTTCAAGGAGTCAAATTTCACTTGGTATCCCCTTATGCTCATTCTCTGATGAATGTGCTAAACATACCGGGATGAACCCTGTGGATAAAATGACAAATGAAGCTGGGGATTTCTTTGCTCTTGCCACTGTGTTTCCTTCTATTAAGGTTTGAGTGCAACTTATATTGGAATATCCTTTATTCTCCTAGAAAATCTTATCTAAGGATTGAAATACTTCTTGATACATAAGGGGAAGGCAGAGGAAAAGTACAAGGGGTGATGCATTAATGGTGAAACACTGCAAAACATGTCTAATCTAAGCCCCTTTATAACATCTGTGTAATTTTGGGCCATCGAAAAAGGGCATGAAAGCATTTTTATTAGGCTGAGGAAAGAATTTTCTGCATTAATGGTTGTTCAACAGCTCAAAAGCATGAATAACTTCGCCATGATAAGTATAGGCTTAATTTCCTTTTTTAATTGAGACTACATTTTCTCTCATCTCTGTTTTTTTTTTCCTTTTTTTCTGGTGTTTTATTTCGATGACTTTTACCATGATCCAAGAAATAGGAATATTATCTTTATCAATTTGAACTTGATGTGAAATTCATGCCCCATGTAAAAGTCAGCAAAGACAGAAACTGGCAAGCATCTACTGAAATTGAAAGATGTTACCCTTGATGGTAAACCGCACCTTGAATGTGTCAGCAATGCCCTTCTGAGGCCTTTTGCTTACTTAGGGCATGTCCTCTCTGACATCTTTTGAAGTCTTCCTTCAACTACAGAGTTCAGCTTGAATCAAGTCGGTCCTCATCAACTCACGTTATCACTATCATCTTGAAACAGTGGAAAAGACTTATGTAGAGTCTTGAGGAGCATGGCAAATTGACACGTGGAATGGAATTGCTATCAATTAAGCTTGATAAAGAACCTCGTCCTTTTAGATTCCTCTTCATTAGTCCGGTGATGATGGAGAAGATATCCTGTAATATTGAGTTATTGAATCAAACTTTTGGATTTTAAGATAATAAATTTTTTGCACAAAAATTAGCATTTTCACTCATGGAATATGAAATTTGTCTTTCAGCTATTTAGTAGTAGGTCTAGTTATTTTCTTTTATTTATTTATTTGTTTTTGGTGGCGTAGGAAGATTCAATTCTTAATAGCTGGCCTTGTTGTCCATACAGAGGTCGGATATCGGTCAACTACATATTGTTTGACTCCTGCATTATTCCCGTCAGGTTCTAAGGAATGGAGTGCGGTTGTCGTTAAATCTTTCCTATACGATGGGGTGTCCCACTTCAGGTAGAGTTCTGTTTGTCTTTCCAGTACAGAGTTGGATCTCTGGTGGTCTGGTCAATGGGATTGACAAATTACAGCGCAACAGTCTTGGCTCATTCGCAATGCAGAACTGTGAGGAATTGTGCTTGGAGCTGGCTTCTAGAAATGAGTTCACAACAAATAAAAGGGCGCTGTCTTTAGTGAAAACTCCTGGTGAGATACCTCTCGATGAAAATGTAACTTTTGGATCTCCTAGGACGCCAGTACGCCAGTCAAAGATGAGCTCTCCTGCAAATGATCAACTTCGTTCACCATTATCACTATCAAGTTCAGCCAATCAGATGTGTTCAGTGGTCAATTCATATGATATCGTCCAGCTTTTGGAAGATGAAAGCACCAAGAACCTTTTGCAGGCTTGCACCAAATCATGGCTATGTTCTCGTTTTCTGCTTCAAGGGAACCTGGTGGTTGTCCCAATACTTTCTAAGCTTTGGCTTTTCCAAGTGATTGGTGTTCAACACGCGTCTGATGGAAAGAATCAAACCATTATAGATCAAAGTACTGAGGGTTCATCTCCCAACATTTCCCAATTGCCAGACTATGCGATTCATGCTTTCACTGTGACAAGCAGAACAAACATACGTCTGTCTTCTCCCATGAACACAACATCAGTAACTCCAGCAGTGACAGGATCACTTGTTGGGAACCTTGAGCATACATATTGTAAAGCTAACATCAGAGGTGATGACATTAAATTGGGTGGACTATATAAAGAATATACTGTTTTGAAGGATATAATTATATCCTCTACCTTGAAGGACACTATATCAAGGTATTGTACTTTTTAACTCCAACACTTGGTGGAGCTGCAGCTGTATATCTCTGCTGCAGCCTTTTACCTCTGCAGTTATCTTTTTGGTCAAACATTTAGAGAATGCCACTTCTCTTATTTTTCTAAAGTTCAGCGATATAATGAGCAGTATATTATGTAGTTTTAGTTTGTGTAGCAATTGAGCATTATTTGTCAGTTAATGCTTATGTGGAAGAGCTCTATTGTTATATCCACCAATCGGTAACATGTATTAGAAAGACCTGAAACATTTTGAATGAAACATATTGTTATGCTGGCATATTTGAATTTCAGCTTAATTTAGAGAAGAAATTCTATCTGACTCACCATCATGTTGTTTTCTTATAAGGTTTGGTCTCCGAACTACGAAAGGAGTGCTTCTTCATGGTCCACCAGGTACAGGAAAGACATCTTTGGCTCGATTATGTGCCCATGATGCTGGCGTTAATTTATTCTCGGTGAATGGACCTGAAATTGTGAGACAGTATTATGGTGAAAGTGAGCAAGCCTTGCGAGAAGTTTTTGATTCTGCTACCCATGCTACCCCTGCTGTGGTGCGTACTCTTGTAGTTTGAATTGTAATCAACTATTGAACTTAATTGAGCATGCCTACTGCTGAAATGATTTTAGCAATCAGTATTTCATGCATGGACATGTGCTTTTAAATATTCCTGATCTTGGTGTAAATATCCTGTGGATTTCCATGTATCTTCAAGGAAGCTTGAGGACAAAGTGAATAAATGCCTTTTCGGGAAACAGTGAGGCACTATGTAGCTCTGTTAACTTCTCAACGAAAATCGATATTCCAAATCTTGATTTTCTGATTTGAGTACATCAGTTATATTTATATTTTTTGTTTCGATTGAGTTTTGCCTTTCTCTGCACATGTCGTCTTATACAGGTTTTTATAGATGAGTTGGATGCTATTGCACCTGCTCGAAAAGATGGAGGGGAAGAACTTTCTCATAGAATGGTTGGTACATTGTTGAGTTTAATGGATGGGATTAATAGAACTGATGGACTCCTTGTCATTGCTGCAACAAACAGACCAGAAAGTATTGAGCCTGCCTTAAGGCGTCCTGGTCGGTTTGACAGGGAAATTGAAATAGGTACTACATTCCCGTAAGTTAAAGATTCTAGTGACTTTTGTTCACCCAAGTACTCGTTTTTATGCATACGACACCAACCTATCTATTTAGAACAACTGGAGTGGAATCAACAGGTCTTTTGCTTTTCTCTTTGGCTACTCGCGGTTGGGGACTGGGCTATTTGGAGGCACATAGCGTATGATATGTTGCATAAATCTTGGCTGAAGAAGCCCTAAGCCAGTGAAGTGGGACTGGAAGAGCCACCTACGCTGTTCTCTTATGTTCATTCTCTCAACTATTCCTTAGGTTGAGCAAAGTGGAATTGGAAACTGAACACGTTTCCATGACCTTTATTTGTTTTGTTGGGGCCATATGACCTTTGTTTTTATATTTTCTATTTTCTGGCGCTGGTTGTCAAGAAGGGGAATGGGAAGTTGTTATTTGGGCTTCAGCACCAAGCAATTATAAGTTGGTTTTAGAAATCAGCTTAGCTCTGTTGACCTATTTTTGGGATTAATAAACACTTGACCAGATTGAAATCTTGATCGGTCGTACATTACTACAGATAATAAATAACATAGACCCCTTTTTTAATTGGTCAAAATGGTTTCGTCAATACAGCATGAGGGCACTAATCTATACGAACAATTATCTACAAGAATAGGGATACTAATGGCTCTAAAATTTCTAGAAGGGTCAAAGAAGTGTGAGCCTAAACCCCAAGTGCAAGGTAAAAAACCAAAAGTCCCTGCTTTAGCAAAAAATCTTTGCTTTTCATAAAAAAAAATCCTCTTATTCGTTCCCTCCGAATTTTGAACAAAAATTATCAGAGGAATGGTTAAAATAAGTTTTCTCATTCTTTACAAGATTCCATTTATTATTTCTGTAACCATACTATGTCTTAACTGTTCTATGATGTGCTGTTAGCTGCATATAATCAGTGATTTTCGTAACACGATAGATGAAGCTGCAGCATCTTGAAGTAGCAGCAGCAAGTGGAGCAGTTTCCTTGAAAATAGTCATTAGACACTACAGCTCTGAAACATTGATCAAACACATTTTTGAGGTTAAAGCACCCTTTTTGAAAGTTGTAGCTGCTGTGCCACAGCTATTTCAAGCATGATCTTAGAGAAAGTCCGAGTCCAATATATTCCCAATTCCCCAATGACCAGCTTCATCAATAACACCAAGAGGGCCGTACATGAACAATGCAAGAATGGATTATTCACTTAATCAAAAGGTAAATAGATTCCACTAAAGCATTTTTTTTCTGTGATTCCTGCATGCAGGTGTCCCATCTTCCAAGCAAAGATTTGAAATACTATTCACACTTCTCGGTCTAATGGAACATTCACTCTCAGAATCACAAATTCAACAACTGGCGATGTCTACACATGGTTTTGTGGGTGGTGATCTGGCAGCCCTTTGCAATGAAGCAGCTTTGGTATGCCTCAGGCGCTATAATTGTTTTAAGAAGTCACAGGGAGAGCCTTGTTCTAAATCACAGATGGATTTTGAGTTTAGCGCTAATGTTGCAACAGAAGAATCTAGTTCTTTGGGAGATAAAAGAGATGCTCAGCAGGATTATTTACGTTCTTTGTCCACATTACATGTTTCCTCAGATATATTACCATCTTCCTTGTCCAAGCAAACTCTCATAGAAAATGAAGATGGGATGCAGTGCTCTGGAGGTTTAGCGAACAGAAATTGTATGCTGACCGTAACATTTGAGGACTTTGAGAAGGCCAGAATGAAAGTGAGGCCTAGTGCCATGAGAGAGGTATGATTGTTGCATATTTGGCATTGAGTCTTGTTTTGATTGAGAAGCATTTGGTTATGACTCTGGTGTTCCATATGAATAAATCAGTTTGTTGAATGTTATGGTTCGATGTTGTTAATGCGACTGTACCGAGATAGTACGGAGACTGCCCAGACAATTTGGATTTTTTGACTACATTTTGAATAAGCTCGATCCTTTCTTAATTAATTTGAATTTACGGCATGCCAAGCAATTTTTTTTATAAAAAAAGCTGTATTTTACAGTGCTTTATGTCCTTTAGTTCAAACATAGATATGGGAAATCCTAGTTGGGGACTCATCATATCTTCTGTGGATGAATTGATTGGACAAAAAATGTAATGGAGATCTAGGAACTATATGTAGGATTGGTATCAGTGGATACTCCGCTGAAGAATAGTTGCCTTTTTTCTCTTGTTGTTTAGCTTCTTTTTCAGCTAGCAAGGACCGAAATCCTCACCAGATATGAATCCAGATAATCTTCGGTATGTGAACCTTAGTGCAGGAGTTGTTTGAAAAGAATGGAGCCAATTTAACAAGAGCGTCCTTTTAAGTTTGCATTTGAAATTGCATCTATTTTTTAACCGATTGGTTTCTTCCATACAATCATATCAAATAGATGATTAACCTTCTACATAAGGTGATTTTTAATTTCATCCAGTGCGGATTGATACTATGAACTGATAGGGCTAGATTGTTTGTGAGTAATGCAAAGTATTCCATATGAAGACTGCAGGTCTACTGGAACAAGATAATTTCCTTGTATTATGTATATCCTTGTTCAGAATATATGACTTGATTTTGAGAAGTCTGTCGTAAGGCCTTCTTGTTGGTTGATCAGAATAGATAGACACAGGACAACCTACTTATCTGTGTTCTCCATCTCCATTTTAACCTTCAGGTGATACTCGAGGTACCAAAGGTCAAATGGGAAGATATTGGTGGGCAAAGAGAAGTTAAAACTCAACTAATGGAAGCAGTGGAGTGGCCTCAAAGACATCATGATGCATTAAGCCGCATAGGGACCCGCCCTCCAAGAGGTGTATTATTGTTTGGTCCTCCTGGTTGCAGCAAAACCCTCATGGCTCGTGCAGTTGCCTCTGAAGCTGGGCTCAATTTCATTGCAGTAAAGGGCCCGGAACTCTTCAATAAGTGGGTTGGGGAATCTGAGAAGGCCGTAAGATCTGTCTTTGCAAAAGCAAGGGCTAATGCGCCATCAATCATATTTTTCGACGAAATTGATGGACTTGCAAATATTCGTGGAAAGGAAAGTGATGGTGTTTCGGTTTCGGATAGAGTTATAAGTCAGCTTCTTATTGAACTAGATGGTAAGGAGTTTACTCCCTTCTGGTGACACAATAAGCTATTATTTTGAAAAAAAAAATTGGCCTTTCTTATGACAAGATAGATTTGGAGAGACGAATTTACAAATGTTCATCAATGAGTTTCTTACTGCTGTGGCCCTAATTGCTTCAAATTGGTCTACATCAATCACCATTTGAAAAGCTTTTTATTTAGTATTTACTTTGTTCTAGTTGGTCTAGTAATGGCGTAATGTCTTTCTTGGAACATAGGACTGCATCAGAGAGTTGATGTCACTGTTATTGCTGCAACCAATAGGCCAGATAATATCGATCCAGCCCTCTTAAGACCAGGTTCTCCCTCCCTCTCTCTCTCTCTCTCTCTCTATATATATATATATATGTATATATATGCAAAACTCGCTTTCTTGCGTTTAAGTTCCAGGGGTTTATGACCTTATTTGTCACCATCAAAGTTGGATATTAACATATAATGTAATTCAACAGGACGCTTTGATAGGCTGCTATACGTCGGACCTCCAAATGAAGCAGATAGGCAAGAAATATTCTGCATCCATCTACGTAAAGTCCCATGCGGTTCCGATGTGGACATAAAGGAGTTGGCTTGTCTCACCGAAGGCTGTACGGGGGCTGACATATCACTAATCTGCCGGGAGGCTGCAGTTGCAGCTATGGAGGTCTATAGTTTCTTTGCTTTTATATATATATATATATATTCCAGCTGGGAAGTCATATTGAATGATTTGGTTTACTATGAATTTTGATACTATTAGGAGGACCTTGACGCTTCGGAAGTAGCAATGAAGCATTTCAGAAACGCAATAAATCAAGTGCGTCCATCGGTGGTCGAGTCTTACGAAGAGCTTTCAACTCAATTTCAAAGGCTCGTTTTATCCAGAGATAAATGAGATCCCAATCGAGGTAATTTATCAAAGTGGTCTCATATCCGGCAAATGCATCTTATTCTCTGTGTTGGTATTCTCATCCTTGAGTCTTCGGCTGAAAATCAATATTTGTGCGCATTGAATCCCCTGAGAACTTGTGAGAAGGCCCTTCTGCCTGAAGTTCTGTCTGTTTTGCTTCAATTCTTTGGTCGGATCCATGTGCATCATGTCCTGAGTTACTGCTCTAAATAGACCTCTGTTCGCTGTCTGGAAAATGGGAATCTTGGTTGACCGAGAGGCGATGCTTGCGGATGCTTGATGCATGTTTCCCACTCTACCGAATGTAAGGTTATGTTTGATTTTGATTTTCCATTTGCAAACTGACAACCAAGATAGTTCAACAGCCGCATCATTTTGAATTAGTCGTAATGATCTCCTTTCTATATAATCGAGATGAAACACTAATTCATAAGTTACATGAAAATGCTAAAACTGGTTTCACTTTCCCGCATGCAACGTGTACGTCCTTGACATCAATAAACTGTAATCATATGAAAAATACAGCACATGACAGACAGTAACGTAATATACGCAACAGCTTGATATTTATAGTACTCATTGTGATCTGCCCCCATTACTTGAAGTAAATGCTTGTAAAGGGTCAACTTTCAGTATCCATACAACGATATATTTCTTACTTAAGCTAATCCGAAAAAGAAATTTGGGATGAACTTTGTTTAATCTTTTTACTTTAATTCTCACCCTCAACCAATTTGATTTTTGACATTCAACCGAAACTCAATACCATTCATTTAATAACAGGAAGATCCCATTATTTAAGGGACCATTGGCTTCTATTTAATTAGTTATTTCGACACTCGAGTTACTGAGTGGCATTCCGGTAATAGATGAGTAGGTCGGACTCGTTTATACCTCCCATCGATCGTGATCATAGTCCTAAGCTGGAATTCCGATATTATCGCCCCGAAAAGTAGTAAATCTGTATGCACCTCTCCATGTAAATCAATGTATATTTTTCATAATCCATGGATTATCCATCTCCTTCCTTCATTTGACCAAAAAAAAATATGATGGGGAGGTTTTGATGCTGTGGCATGCTGTCCAGAAGTTCTGGAATTAGGTTGTTGGAGAAGAAGACGTGGTAGGACGAAGGTGGGGCCCACGACGCAGAGGTGGAGGCCGTAACTACAGATGTAACCACAGACAAGTAGACGGGAGGGATTGGGCCGGGGTCGGGTTTTGGATAGGCCCAGTTTTCTTGTTTCATATTACTGAAAAAAATTACTGTTTTCCGTTTCGGATATATATTAATCATAATTCCTAAGTCGGTTTTACTCGCATTTTTTTATTTTTAGCAAGATGGCTTTTCGTGCTTTAAGTAACTTAAAAATCGTTTTTCTGAAGATTGTTTAGATAACTTTCTGCGTTGTTGTGCTAAGATTGCTTTATATGTTCTTCCAAAATGATGCTTGTTCAAATCATAGATAGATATACGCAAATTATACTTAAAAAATAATTGTACTAATTTGACAACGTTAACTAATGCAATAAACCACCAGGCGGCAAATGTAGGTTTTATAGACATTATCTTACGAAAGAGAATTATATACACAATCATAAAATCGACTAATGAGTATTTTAGTTTTGCTCGACCTTGGAATGTGCTTTTAAAAATTATTTTTTCACACGTAAGTTGATAATTGATAACAAAAACGCGATTATCAAGTAATTGCACATTTTTTTCGACAAGATTGTTTAAATAATTCTTCATATTAAAGGGGCTTAGAAATTGATTTTGGCAATGTTAAATGACACAATCTCATAACGGGGACAAATGGAGGCTTTAAATGCATTGAATTACAAAAGAACATTATAACTATCAGTAGCAATGAAGTTGACTAGTGATTTCTACGCATTAAGTCTATATCGATAGCTAAATTTAGAATTTACTTTTAACAGATGTTTTTCACACACTTAAATTGTTTATAGAACGAGTCGATTATCAAGTAACTCTAATTTTACATTGTTGTGCTAAGATTGTTTAAACTATTTTTCGCATTATTTTTCTAAGGTTGCTTTTATCGGTTCTCCCAAATTATTTTGTCATATAATAAATAGACATAGGCAAACAGACATAGAAAATACTTATATTCTGCTAATTTCACAGTGTTAACTAACGATATCGGGGAAAGATTGAGTTCTTACATACATCAAATTCACAAAGATCATTACGACTATCACTAATAGTCAAGTTAATTGATGATTCTTACGTATTGAGTCTATTTTAATAGCTACGCTTAGAACTTAATTTTCACAATTTTTTTTCACATTTAAGTTAAGTTGATTATAGAAAGAAGCGATTATTAAATCGAACATTCTTTTATGCTAAGATTGATTTTTCGCATCATTTTGCTTAGATTTTGTATTTGTTCCTCCAATTTAATAGTAGTAGAGATATGGACAAATTAATAGCAAATATATACTACATAATGTAAAGTTTAAAGGAATCCCTCCAGGTAGTAAAAAATATATACTTTAATAATGAAGCTTCGTAATTCTAAGGGTTAATACCACGAAAAATCCCAAACTAGTATACCCGTGACAAATTTATCCTAAACTATTTTTTTGACCATGAAAAATCTTAAATTGGTACACGTGTGATAAATTTACTCCAAAATATTTTTTTGACCACCAAAAACTTCAAATTGGCACACCTGTGACAAATTTACTCCCAAGCTAAATTTTTTTACAACCAAAAACTCGAAATTGGTACACATGTGATAAATTTACCCTTCATTAATTTTCATCAAATCTGGTTAATATCACGAAAAATCTCCAAATCAAAATATCTGTGACGAACAAGGATAAAAATCCTAAACTGGTAAACTCAACTACTACTATGACGACCCAGACCTTGGTGGCGGGCGCAGGAAGAGGGATGGCAGAGGAGGCTGCGCCTCTAGCCTGGACGTGCGCAGGGTGAGGCTAAGCGCATGTCTCTTGTCCCACATTGCTTAGGAGGAAGTCTTGGGCTAGTTGATAAGGCTTGGGGTTCTCTACTCTGTGTAACTCGTTTTAAAACAGTGAGGGCCAGGCCAGTGGGCCCAAAATGGATAATATTACACAGTGGTAGCCCCCTGGGTCTTTACAACTATGTGTCATCCAATTCAATAATTTGATGGTAAAATTTAGGGTTAATACTACGAAAAATTCCAAACTGGTACACTTGTGATAAATTACCCCAAACTATTTTTTTTACCACAAAAAATTTTAAACTGGTGCACCTGTGATAAATTTATCCCAAACTATTTTTTTGACCACCAAAAACCCCAAACTGGTACACCTGTGATATATTTATCCAAAACTGGTACACTTATGATAAGTTTACTCTCCGTTAGTTTTCGTTAAATTTTATCATTAAATTGTTGAGTTGGATGACACCTGACAGTTGACGGGTGTACCAGTTTAGGATTTTTGGTGGCATTAACTCGATTTAAGGAAATTAACAGGTGGTAAATTTGTCACATATGTATCAGTTTGGGATTTTTATGGTAAAAAAATTTACTTTGGGGTAAATTTGTTACACATGTACTATTTTAGGGTTTTTGGTGATCAAAAAAACAGTTTGGGTTAAATTTATCATATGTGTACTTGTTTGGAGATTTTTGGTGATAAAAAAATAATTTGAGGTAAATTTATCATTTGTGTACCAGTTTGGAGTTTTTTGTTGTCAAAAAAATAGTTTGCGGTAAATTTGTCACATGTGTACTAGTTTGAGGTTTTCGTGGTATTAACCCTAAAATTTAACGGAATACTATCGTAGGGTAAATTTGTCACAGATGTACCAGTTTGAGATTTTTCTTGATAAAAAAAAATAATTTGGGATAAATTTGTCACACGTATGGGATTTTTTGTGGTAAAAAATAATTTACGGTAAATTTGTCATAGATATATCAGTTTGGGGTTTTCGTGATATTAACCCTAATTCTAATGTATAGATGGGGCCAGGGTAGGGCTATTAAAGCCCCCCGCCCCACCCTGTGCCTCGCCATTTTCCTCGCCTCCCTTTTTGGCGGGGAAAAACCGTCCCATTTGGGTTGGTGCCCTGCACCCATCCATGGTGGCTAAAACACGGGGCTTCTACGGATCGGGAATCGGCCAACTCAATATTGGAACCACCTCAGATTGGACCAACCGGTCTTGTTCGGTGTCAAGATTGATTTTGGAAGCGGTGGTTTATTATTATTTTTTGATTTCTTATATTCTCTACAAGTGAGAAGACGGAAAATTTATTTCAGTGTAAAAATTTAAAAAAATCTTGACCGGTCAGTCGTTCTGATTTCACTTCCCGAATTAGAACCGGGAATCGCACCAGTCCCTTCGAGAATCGCTTAGAATCAGTTGGTTCGATTCGTTCTGGTTTCGGAATGGGAACTGGACGAATGCACATCCCTAGTGGGAAACGAAACATAAAAAAAACAGTTCTTATACACGGCGGCACAAACATAGAGACGTGCTTTGAGACTCCAAACAAGAACAGCCCCTTAATGTGTTCTAGATTAGGAAAGGGAAGTGGGTTTTTCCATTAGGGAATCTGATTTGTCATCTTGTCAGATCATGGAACGGGCGGATGTGATATTTATGTCTGCATTATGCCCCACGTTAACGTCACTAAACAAGAAAGAGAAAAACAAAACAAGAAGATTAGAAACCCCATCTTTCTTTAGGGCTTGGGAGTCAAATCTCCACTATCCTCCCATGTTTATCTTCACCCAAAATTTAAAAATCAGGATAAACAAGAAGGTAATATTAGGACAGGTTGGCTGCTCAAGATATTCTTCCTAGGGCAGGCCGGTTACAGAACATCATCCACAAAATTAATTGAAAAAAAAATAAGAATAATAAGAATAATGTTATCTCCCATACCTAGCACCAAACTCAGCTGATTCCCACAAGCCCATTTGCATGATATAATTTCATCGAATTATTAGAATTTTTCTTTTGCTTTATTTTCTTGGCTGTAATTCCAAAATTTTAGTGCAAAATTTCAATTATATATATTTTTTGTCACTGACTAATCGTATCTCTTAACCTCGATTAGTCAGGTCTCGTTCTCCTGGCAAGGCAGAAAAGGAAAATCTGAGCTTGAGAGTTGACAGACATCAGTGGCATCAAGTTTTTGGAGGATTTATTAACTTTGCCCAAGAACTGATTCTCTGAAAAATCAAGAATCATGGGTGGTTCGCAATTGGAATAAAGAAGCGGTTCAGGAATTGGGAGAGACTCCTCCGATGCTCTTGTTTTCGGAACCGAACCGTCGTTCCAGGGCTTACCGCGTTCGAAATTAGTTACGACTCATTGGAAATCAGCTACGAGATTCCAGGTTCTTAATCTCGAACGTACCCACCCTGAAAGCTAATGGTATTGTATTGTTAGCCGTTACCTTCTCTCAATTCGGGTTCCAATTTTCTAGATGACAACTTTTATCTTGCTTGGTGAAGTATTTTGTCAAATTCTCACTTGTTGATCTGCTTTCTTATTTCACTTGGAAAGAATACAGCAGGCCAGCTCTCGAAAATGTAAATCTTAGGCATCCTTGAGATTAACAATAGGGCTCAAAATGTACGTCTTGTCATCATACTAATGTCGACTATCATGTCCTTTAAAAAAAATTCCACTTGGTTGCATAAATATGTTAGAACATATTTCATGTCACTCATATCATGTCATAACTTGAATTCGAGATTTTTTTTAAAGTGAACCTCAATTTTTTTTGAGTCCGTGTCCCGATCAAGGCTATTAATAAAACATAAGCGTACCGATCATGCGGAAGTAATCGCTTTCGAAATTCTAGATTTAGCTCAATTAAGGTGCCTGGATATTTAAATCACGAGTCCTTAAATGAGATAAAATAGTATCTCGTTTGGAAATCACGCTTGGCTTCTCAGAAATAATCTGCTAGTTTGTACAAGGAAGAAGACCGGAACGACTTCGTTCGAACAGGGTTAAGAAGAAAACTTTTAATCCATGAAAAGGGGATGGCTTAAGTTGGGAAAAGAGAGTGAAAAGCTCAACAGATTTCGAACTTCAGCAAAAAAAACTCCTATGAGTAAGTCAATCATTAGGAAGAAATCCTAGCATTTACCTCCCGAAAGCTGTTAGCCTAACAATCTGACAGTATTGTAAGTTATTTCTGACCGCACGATCTCCCAATCAATGAGTGCTTTATCCAAAATACACGGTGATGATGTATGGATTTACGGTTGAGATTATACCGTCCCTGACAGTACTGTCAGAAAAGCATTTTCCTTGACGCCCCACTTATAAACAATGCATAATCATACTTAGAACTCAATCCACGGTGAGGCCCACCGCATTAGATGATTAATTGACTTGGCCTGCAATGATATGGGCAAGTAAATCTCCAATAATTAATTAGTGGACGCTAATGCTCAGTTTGGATGGAGTGCTTCGGAAGGAAAATGAAAAGATTTAACTGAATACGAGGAAAAGGAAGAGAAATGATTTCAACGGATTGGGCTATAATGTTGTACGGATGCTAAGGAGGGTAAAGGAAAGAAGAAAAAAAAAGTGCATTTGAACATAAAAAAAAATTTATGGGGAAAATTATCAAAAAAGTTTTAAACATATTGTAAATTGTGTCAATTCAATCATAAACCTTTTTTTTGTTACCAATTGAGTCCTAAACATTTTATATTTGTGCCAATTCAGTCCATTCGACCGGCCGGCGTTGACCTGGATAATCTCTAATAATATTTTCTTATTTTTTATTTTTTCCTTTTTATTTTTTCCTTTCCCCATATGGCCAGTGAGGGTAACTAGGGCTCGTCGGCCACTGGGCGAAGGCAGCCTCGCCAGTCACGGGCGAAGGCGGCATCGCCCGCAATCGACGAGGCATCACCTCCTTCCCCCGTGGCCGAGGCCATCGCCGCATTTGCCCGCGGTCGATGAGGCTACCCTCGGCCAGTGGCCGGCGAGCTTCGGCGACCCTCGCCGGCCACAAGGGAAAAAGACAGAGAAGAAAAGAAAAAAAAAAGAAAAAAAAATAGTATTATAATGTGAGTAAAAATTATTCACGTCAGTGTCGGCCGGCCAAATAAATTGAATTGGCACAAATGCAAAATGTTTAGGACTTAATTGGCAAAAAAAAAAATTAAGACTGAATTGACATAATTACAATAGGTTTAAAACTTTTTTGGTAATTCTTTCTTTTTTATGTACTTATCAATAGATGTATGATAAGGATATAGTGGCAGAGGGATAAATTGTTCATTAATACACAAATCCCTCCACATTGAGAAGGATGTAAAATGTACATATAATTGATTGGACCAGTCCCTCTTAATCTCTCCTGATCATTTCTCTCCGTTTGTTTTCCTCCATCCAAGTACCATTGTATTTTCACAACCCTTTTTGTTCCCTCCCGAGGGCAAGAAAAACTTTGTGCAAGAGGTTAACAGTTTATTAACGTACTTTGTTTTTGTGATCAAGATGTTCAAACGGTCGTACTTTCTTTTGTCGATTACTTGGTGAGACGTCGGCGATCCTTGAATGTTCTTCACTTCCAATGTCATTTCAATCAACCTTCCGTTTGTTTCGCACCGTTGCCCATGGAGGCAGAGGGGCCCACGACCTCCATCTGAAGTCGTGGGCCACCATGGGGGTGGCCTCGGCCTAAGGTCGCCCATGCCCTAGTAGCAGCGATGGTGGGATCTCAATTGAGGCCGGCTGAGAGAGAGAGAGAGAGGGGGGGGGTCATAGTGGGTAGATGAAGTCTCGTGGTGGAAGACGGGGCAAGCTAAGAGGCACTGGTGGCTGCGATGGAGGCCGCGGCCATGCTCCGGTTTGGATGGATAGGTGTTCATGACTTGTGGGGGGTACATTTCCCAGTCCGCAATCTGCCATATTTGCCCGGCAAATGAGAGAGCAAGGCAAAGCATACGAGAAGAGGCGAGGGAAGGACCACGTCCCAGCGTGTACATATCGGATACGACATCGTACAGCTCCCTAATATTGCAAAATCTTTATTCTAATATATTCTCAGATGCCTTCAGCACGCGCCACCAGCCGTCGTGAACTGATGTTTCTCTTTTTGTTCGGCCAGCAAAGTGAAGTGAAACTGATGGTTGTGGTTGGACCGGCTGAGGTTGTAAGATCCCGCGACACTCGCTCTCAATGAGCATTGCGCGATGCGACCCCGAAATCCCGGATAAACATTAAATAATCAATACGATGATATATACGAAACGAATCATTGAATGCGTCGAGCTAAAAAGAAAAAAAGAAAACAAAAATCCGCGAGGAAATCAGAATCAGGGAAAAACCCAATAGCATCATCAGCTACAGTTCCCACTTCTCCCTTGGAATAAAAGCTGATCATAAGAACATAAGATCCACCTCGATTCTCTCTCCGCCCTCCTCCTCCTCCTCCGCCGCCGCCGCCACCACCGCCACCGTCTCTTTCTTCCTCATCCAATCTTGAGAGAGATAGAGATAAGGGGGGGGAGACGGGGATTCTTGGAAAAGTACAGTCTTTGTTTTGCTCGTTTTCTTGTTAACTCTGTTCCTTTTTCTTGTTTTTCGTTTTTTTTGGCCCTGTTAGTCTTGTTAGCTTCCCCTTTTTTCTTGTTTACCCAATTTCCTGTCTTTCTTGTCCAACATCTTCGCTAAATCTTCTCCTTGCGTGGAGTTAGGCAGATTTTCTGGATCAAGAACACAATTTGTGAAGTTGGGGTCTCCAATTTTGTGGAAAAAGAAGAGAGAGAAACGACACAAGAATGAGGGAAGAGGACTCGAATTGGTTCTCCAAATGGGAAGAAGAGCTGCCACCACCTGAAGAGCTCATGCCCCTCTCTCAAACCCTAATCACTCCCGATCTCGCTCTCGCCTTTGACATCAGAACGCCTCCCCACAACCTCCCCTCCACCACCAGCCCTCAGCGCCACCCACCCACCACCCCGCCAAACCCCTCCAACCACCTCCCTCCGCCGGGCTCCGCCACCCAGCCCAGCTCGGCTGAGTTCGCCGACTCCAGCGAGCTTGGCCCCGGCTCGGGTGGCGACGAGCCGGCCCGCACCCTCAAGCGGCCGCGCCTTGTCTGGACACCGCAGCTCCACAAGCGGTTCGTCGATGCGGTGGCCCACCTGGGGATCAAGAACGCCGTTCCCAAGACCATCATGCAGTTGATGAGTGTGGATGGGTTGACCCGGGAGAATGTGGCCAGCCACTTGCAAAAGTACCGCCTTTACCTGAAGCGCATGCAGGGATTATCCGTGGGGGGCGGCGGTGGCGGGGGTGGGGGTGGCGGCCTGGCCGCCTCTTCGGATCCTGCCACCGATCATCTGTTTGCGAGCTCGCCCGTGCCGCCGCATTTCTTGCATCAGGTCCGACCCAACTCGGACCATTTCTTGCCGTTTGTGCCGGTCGCTGCGCTGCAACACCACCAGATGGCAGCCGCGGCCGGCCACCCACAGCTGCAACCGCAGTATCATAGGCAGGTGGGGCATTTCGGGGCGCCGCAGAACGGGCAATTCGAGCATCCTTTCTTGTCGAGGCAAGCGCCACCAGTTCATAGGATGGGAGCACAGATGCACAATCCAGTGCAGCCTTATGTGGAGGACTTGGAATCTGCTAATGCAAACGGTGGCAGGAAAGTTCTCACTCTCTTCCCAACTGGGGATGATTGAACTTGGGGAGTAGTTGCAGTTTTTTCTTTGATTTTGCTGTTTTCTTACTCTTGGTGATCCTATCTCTGTGTCTTGTGCAATGTGGTGTCTGTAATTTGTGGGTAACAACTGTTTAGAGTATGGTGTAGGTGTTAGTTGCTCTATGTTGTCCTAGTTGCCTTTTAGTAAGTGATGGTGAAAGCTTTGAGTGGATCAATTGGATATGGACTTCCACTAGAGCTTAAATTGGCTTCGTCGAGAGCTCTCTGTCGCGTAATTGACCGCACGCCTACGTTGGATGAGTGGGACTGGTGGGTATTGTCGAGTCGTGTCGTCCTTCATGTGGGATCCTACATGTTTTGAGTGAACTGTTGGTACCAGTCTGTATGTTCAATAGATCCTTTTTTTCTCTTCGAGACGTCGATCATCATGTGATGGTCGCTCTCGGCAAACATCGACCCACCAATTCTGAAGTGTTGTGGAAGGTGGAATTCGTCGACCTCGGTCTATCGTAGTTTCCATTAGACTGCAGCTTGGAGATAAGATGAGTTCTTGTGCATATCAGAGCTTTTCCTCGGAAGAGGTATTCTCGCTGGTGGGCAAACCGCCAGATCTTAAAGCTTGCAGGTGACAACAATAATGCGGGCTATCTCTGATTTCTTGAAATTCGAGGACATTGAGCGGAATAATCTTTTATGCTTAAGTTTCCTCTACTTAGTCATTGTTTAGAGTTGGAACTCTACTTTCTGTACATTAACTCCAGGGAAGACTTTAAAAGCCCCGCTTTGAGGGGAACTGTAACTGTTCAGGGAAGGGATATTATTAATATGGATGCAGATTGTTGTATGCCCAGTCAACTATGGAACTAAATGATTTAGTCTGAATCGGTGTTTATAAGTTTTCTGCAGTCTTTTCTCAGAAAGAGAGGGAGAGAAAGCTGATATCCTGTATGCGGAGTGGCTACAAACAGGTGGTCGTGATCCGAATGACTAGTTCTGTTAGGGAATTCTGCTTTTGATTAATAGATGGAACCAATGATGCGAACTCCGGGTTCTTATTTCTCTCTGTCGTAATGCTTCTGGTGAGTATTCTTCTCAGGGTATTATCGGAAGGGTTAGCCCAGAAGCTCATGCCTAGCGATTCACTTTGCATTTTCACCTCTGGTTCTGGCATATTAGCTCCCCCTCCCCAACTTGAATTGCAACTCTGCTGTAACTTATTAGATGCTAAGTCATGTTTGGATTGCTTGTGAATGTACCGGGTAAAGTCAGAGTTCTCCTTTGGCTTCCTCTACTAGGTTTCTGGATATCCTAGTGAAGTTCTTGATCTCATGTTCGCTAGCCGGTACACCTTGTGGCTATGTTGGTAAAAAAACTGAATATCCTTATGATCTTCTCCATCGAGTTTCTCAATATCACGCCTTGAATTCACCTGAGGAAATCTTGTTCGCTTTTCTTCAATTTCGGGCATGTCGTCTTTCAGTAGCAAGGGGTTCAGTGGTTTCAATGTAACCTAGAAGCAATGTTCCATTCCATTCGTTTTTGGTCTTTCCCTTTCCAAGGTTCATTTGTATAAAGATCATGTGACTTTGTGTGGTTGGTTCTTGTTTTGTTTCTAACTTTGATGCCAATAGGGGTGAAATTATAGTGTTGATGAGGTAACGTAAGTTGTTATGGAAGTTGGATCTGGTAAAAATAGACAATGCATGTGCACAAGGCATTCATTTGACTCCCATTTTGGAGCGGTTAATGTAGTTGCGAAGGTGGTCTGTCAAATTTTAAAGGTGAACAACCTTTTGTCCACTTTTTAGATCTTCCTAGGGATCAGCATCGATGATTGGGCACATAAACAAGACTAGATTGATTGTTAAATGAGCCTCTTGAAGATCACATCCAGGATAAACAATTCCCTTTTCCACTTAGATGGGGTAGGATAAAGAGGGTACTCGGATCTCATCACAGACAGCTCAGATTCAACTGAACCAATTAATTCACTAAGTATTCAATCAAGTCGTCGTCGCTAGCAATTATTAGTCTCTCAATATTGCTCACTTATCTTGAGATTTCGCTTTCCAAGGTCAACGCAGACTTAAAAAAAAAAAATCTTTGCCTCCTCCTTGTCGCTTAAAGCATAAGCCAATTCATCGATGATTATGCACGATGGATCATCAGGCAATTCCATCAAGATTACATTTCTGATGAAGCAAAAGATCAGCACACCTGTAAAGATCACCTCTTCTTTTGACTTTATCACTAAATGCAGTGGAATTTTTACATTTTGGCATCATGTGTCGAAAGTGATTGACATAATATGGAAGAAGGGTACAATTTAGATCTACATCAAGAAGCTCCAAAATCCCAACTAGATGATATGCGATCAGCAAAAGAAGAATAACTGGCTATAGGCCATGTACGATACAGTATCATCTTGTTTCCGGACTCCTGCCGACAGGATTTAATCTTCTCCTCCGAAAGACAGGTTTTAGCAGCATCCAGCTTCCCTTACCTTAGATTACTAAACATGAAAAGAATCCAGCATTGCTCTCAGAGTCTTTTCAGATGCTTGCCACTGTTTCTCATTCGCGCTGGCAACAAATAAAACGACGGTGTTCCCTTTTGCCGTCGCCTTGGCAAGATTATGCGAGCCCGTCAGGGCATATGGCGTCTCCAGCGCGTACTTGTAATACTGCATCCACCATGTAAATAGCAACCAAGTAACAAATCAACAGGTTAAGTATCAAAGTATGAAGGTGAATATAAAGCCCCAACAAAATTTTTGCCCTCCTCAAGACAATCTTCTTTTAGTTTGCATCATGTTCAGCCTGAACTATGAGGAGGGATGAGATAGAATGGTAAGGATGGGCCTCTGTCATTGATTATGTTTAACCTGAACGACTGGAGGAAAATGAAATGTAACATTAAAGCTTAAAGCTCATTTAACTGGACTTAGACCAAAATTGATGTGGAGAGTATTAGTAGTGCGTTTTTGGATCGATTGAACAGGTAGAAATCCCAACGGAAGTCGAAGGGACCTAGGATCAACGGACTCGAAAATTGATGACTTTGGAACTCAATTTCGGTCGGTTGAAGCGAAACGGTCTCCTGATCAATTCTCACCGCCTTTGGCCGTGACCAAAAATGAATTTTGGCGATTCGGGGTCATTTAGTTGGACTTTTCAATTTTTCTTTATTTATTTATTTTATTTTTAGCCTTTATTTTACTACTAGTGGCAGTTTTGTAATTTTGGGTTTGCTGTTTAGAGTCCTAATAGGGTTAGGGTTAACACCTCATATAAAAAGTGTATATTCGTGTTTGAGAAGGACAGAATATTTGATATTGAATTTGAGATTTCCTATAACGCTTCGCGTGTTATCGTTTCTTATTACGCTTAGCGCTGGGTCAGGTGGTATCAGAGCCTATGGCGACTGGCGGAAGAAGCGGTGGACTTCATGACGATGATCAGGAGACTGTAGCCCCGATCCTTGGGGATGATGCGCTGCAACGTTTGGAGCAGCGTTTAACGGAACACCTAGATCAACGAATTGATAATAGACTTCATCGCATCGAAGAACGATTTGATGAAATGGTATATCGATTTGAAGCTCTCGGCGTTGATGTGAATCGGAATAGGCAGCATGGCAGAAGGCCGGGTGTAGATGTTGCTCATGGTGACCCTGTCGATAGACTTGTTCCTGTCCGCAGGCAGAATAATACTTTATTTTCAGAGAGTTCGAAAGAAGAGGAAGACGAATCTGCTGATGAAGAACATGCTGGCTATGGAGGCAGACATCGCTATGGGAGATTCCGGAGGGATATGATGGAGGACAACGTTATGCTGATCGTGAAGGTAACGACTTTAAATTAAAGGTCGATATACCTTATTTTAATGAAGGTCTGGGAATAGAAGTTTTTTTAGATTGGATTGCTGATATTATTGATAAATTCTTCGATTATATGGAGACCCCTAGTGAGAAACGGGTGCGATTAGTGGCCTGTAGATTGAAGGAGGTGCGTCTGCATGGTGGGAGAGATTGTAAAATAGGAGGGTTTGAGAAGGAAAGGAGAGAGTTCAAACTTGACACAGAATGAAGAGACTGCTGAAGCAGGAGTTCCTTCCACACGACTATGAACAGATTATGTTCTAGCAATACCAACGTTGCTAACAGGGTAATCGAACTATACATGAGTATACGGTAGAATTTATGAGATTAGCGGAGCGAAATAATCTGTAGAAGACGGAGGGACACCAGGTGGCCTGATATCTCGATGTGTTGAAACCCTTCATTCGAGATAAAATCGGAGTGCAGGTTCTGCGGAATCTATCTGAAGCGAAAAATATGGCGATGAAGGCAGAACTGATGTTGCAAGAAAGGGGTAGAAGGGGCGGCTATGAAAATTTCAGAGATAATAGTGCCAGCAGTTCGATGGCGAAGAGCGGGTCCAATAATCGCTCTAACATGGAGCGACGTTTGGAAGATAAGGCGGTAGCGAAGCATCCTATGAACGGGGCGAAGGACAAGGGGACGCAAGCATAGAGAACTGCGAACCCGAATCCTTATGCTAAACCGGCGGCGATAAAGTGTTACAAGTGTAATCAGCCAGGGCACCGATCTAATGAATGCCCTCAGAGGAAGACAGTAAACATGACAGCAAGAGAAGAGGAGGAAGATGAATATTGCTGTGAACTAGATGGTGAGGAAGAAGATTTTGACGATGAGGAAGAGGGGGAAATAAATTGCATAGTGCGCATGATGATGTTAGCCCCACAACAAGAAGATGATTCACAGTGTCATCAATGTGCACCATTCTAGGTAAAATCTTTGCTGTGGTCATTAATAGTGGTAGCATGGAGAATATTATTGGGAAGGAGGCAATAAAGAAGCTGGGGATACCTGTGGAGAAACATCCTAGCCCATATACATTAGGATGGATTAAATCTGGAGTGGACAGCATTCAGGTGACTGAACGATGTAAAATTCCATTCTCCATTGGTAAGTATCATGATGAGCTGTATTGCGATGTAGTAGATATGGATGTATGTCACGTGTTGTTTGGAAAGCCGTGGCAATATGACGTAGATGCACAGTATTTAGGGAGGAGCAATCAGTTTAATCTGGTTAAGGGTGGAGTGAAGTACACGTTGCTGCCACTGAAGAGCAAGGGAAAGCAGACTGTTTGGAATAATTTCCTTACCCTTACAAAGAAATTTAAAGCTAAGGTTAAAGAGACCCGACAGATTCACACGCTAATAGTGAAACAGGCATTCAAGATAGAGGCTGTATTACAAGTGGAGGAGCAACCCGAATTAGTTAGGCCTTTGTTGAAGGAGTTTGATGAGCTGATGCCTGAGGAGATTCCATATGGGTTGCCGCCCATGCGCGATATTAAGCACCACATAGACTTAATTTCTGGTGCTAGTCTGCCTAATCTACCGCACTACAGGATGAGTCCAAAGGAGAGCGAGATTCTAAAAGAGAAGGTGGAGGAATTGCTGCAAAAGGGGTATGTTCAAAATAATATGAGCCCTCGTGCTGTTCCTGCTTTGTTAACTCCTAAGAAAGATGGGAGTTGAAGGACGTGTGTAGACAACAGAGCCATCAATAGAATAACCGTGGGCTACAAGTTTCCAATTCCGAGATTGGATGACATGCTGGATAGGTTGCATAGTGCTAAGTGGTTCTCGAAGCTGGATTTGAAAAATGGGTATCATCAGATTCGTATTCGGCCCGGAGATGAGTGGAAGACAGCTTTCAAGACAAAAGAGGGGCTGTACGAGTGATTAGTGATGCCGTTCGGACTTTCTAATGCTCTGAGCACCTTCATGAGGCTTATGAATCGAGTTCTGAAATCTTTCATTGGCAAATTCGTTATAGTTTATTTTGATGACATCCTGATTTATAGTAAGATCGAGGAGGACCACTTGATGCACTTGAGGGAGGTGTTGACAACATTGCAGGCCAATAAGCTGTATATAAATCTTAAGAAGTGCAGTTTCTTAACTAACAAGCTGCTTTTATTGGGATTTATTATTACTGATGAGGGAATAGAGGTGGATGAGACGAAGGTGAAAACAATCAGGGAATGGGCTACACCTAAAACAGTTTCGGAAGTTCGAAGTTTTCATGGGTTAGCTACTTTTTACAGGCGATTTATCAAAGATTTTAATACTATCGTAGCCCCAATTACAGAATGTATGAAGAAAGGGAAATTTCTGTGAGGAGAGAAAGCCAAGAATAGTTTTGCTATTCTGAAGGAGAGATTGTGTACTGCGCCAGTTCTTGCTTTACCAAATTTTGATAAGCTGTTTGAGGTATATTGTGATGCCAATGGAGTGGGTATAGGAGCTATTTTGTCTCAGGAACGCAGACTAGTTTGCTATTTCAATGAGAAGCTTAGCGAAGCCAGGCAGAAGTGGAGCACCTATGATAAAAAAATTTATTCTGTTGTAAGAGTTTTAAAGACGTGGGAGCACTATTTGATTGGTAAAGAATTTGTACTCTATTCTGATCATGAAGCTTTGAAGTATTTGAATAGTCAAAAGAGGATCAGTAAGGATATGCATGCGCGTTGGTGTCAGTTCTTATAAAAATTTCCTTTCAGATTACAGCATAAATTAGGTGTGCATAATGTCGTAGCAGATGCGTTGAGCAGGAGAGCTGGCTTGTTGGTTACACTGAGTCAGGACATTCCGGGGTTCGAGTAGCTGAAAGACTGTTATGCAGGCGATGATGATTTTGGGCAGATTTAGGAGATGTGTGCTGCCGGTCAACCTGTGCAGGAGTTCTATATTCTGGATGGTTATCTAATGCGTGGCAATCAGCTTAACCTTCCTCGGACATCATTACGGGAGAAGGTAATTCGTGATTTACATGATGGTGGGTTGGCTGCACATCTGGGATGTGACAAAACTGTTGCTGCAGTCGAGGAATGATTCTACTGGCCCCAATTGCGTAGAGATGTCAGCAGGTATGTGCAGAAGTGTTATGTTTGCCAGACTGCTAAGGGGCAGTTTAAAAATACGGGTTTATATATGCCTCTGCCTGTCCCAGAAAATATATGGGAAGATTTGTCTATGGGTTTTGTGCTTGGTTTGCCACGAACCCAGAGAGGTGTGGATTCTGTTTTTGTTCTGGTTGACAAATTTTTCAAGATGGCGCACTTCATTCCTTGCAGGAAGACTTCTGATGCAGTAAGTATGGCCAGATTATTCTTTAAGCAAGTGGTTCGTTTGCATAGCGTCCCTAAGTCTATTACCTCGAATAGGGACATCAAATTCCTGGGGCATTTTTGGCAGACCTTGTGGAAGCTATTTGATTCATCTTTGAACTTCAGTAGCACTACTCACCCGCAGACTGATGGGCAAACAGAGGTGGTCAATAGAACTCTGGGTAATTTAATTCGAAGTATTTGTGGTGATAAACCGAAGCAGTGGGACATTGCTTTATCGCAAGCAGAGTTTGCTTACAACAATGCAATTCACCGTTCTACTGGTAAGTCACCCTTTTCAGTCGTTTATACGAAGACACCTCAGCATACTTTGGATTTGATTCAGTTGCCCAAGCAAGCAGACAAGAGTGTTGCAGCGGATCATATGGCTAAGCAGATTGTAGAGGTGCATCAGGAAGTCAAACAGAAGTTAGAAGAGGCTAATCAGAAGTACAAGGCTGCAGTAGATAAACACAGATGAAAGCTGATGTTTGCAGTAGGCGATCAAGTCATGGTGTTTTTTTGTAAAGAGCGGTTTCCAATTGGTTCTTACAGCAAGTTGCAGCCAAAGAAGTACGAACCTTACACTGTCAGTAGGAAGATTAACGATAGACCTTCCACGTAGCATGGGCATTTCCAACACTTTCAATGTTGCTGATTTGTCACCGTTTCATGAATCCACCGAGCCTTTGTATCTAGATTCTAATTCTAACTCGAGGACGAGTTTTTCTCAAGTGGAGGAGAATGATGTAGAGAGTATTAGTAGTGCGTTTTTGAACCAATTGGACAGACAGAAATCCCAACGGAAGTCGAAGGGAGGATGATGCACCTAGGACCGACGGACTCGAAAATTGATGACTTTGGAACTCAATTTCGGTCGGTTGAAGCGAAACGGCCTCCTGATCAATTCTCACCGCCTTTGGCCGTGACTAAAGATGAATTTTGGCGATTCAGGGTCGTTTAGTTGGACTTTTCAATTTTTCTTTATTTATTTATTTTATTTTTAGACTTTATTTTACTATTAGTGGCAGTTTTGTAATTTTGGGTTTGCTGTTTAGAGTCCTAGTGGGGTTAGGGTTAACACCTCATATAAAAGGTGTATATTCGTGTTTGAGAAGGACAGAATATTTGATATTGAATTTGAGATTTTCTGTAACGCTTCGGGTGTTATCGTTTCCTATTACGCTTAGCGCTGCATTAAAAATTTAGCTGCTGTGTAGCAATGGTACCCTCCTACTACTGTTGTTGGCAAGTGACAACTTAAGACCCAAAAAGGAAAAAACAAATAAGAAGGGCAGAAGGAAAGCAAGAAAATTGCCTTAAGTTCTTGAAGTTGAACGTGTCAGCCAGCTAGAACTCCCAAACTCATTTCATGGAAAGCCCATGAATTGATGATTAGCCAAGTCTCATGTGTGAACTTTCATTTCCGCTCTCTTGAACTTCTTAAGACGCATTTCCATCCAATGGCTTGTCCAGCTAGCTTAAATGCTAAGTTGGATGAAAGACTTGGATTTCTTAAGCTAATGTGCAAACATATAAAACTAGCATCTATCAGGAAACAGAAGATCCAATTGGGGATGCAACTTCCAGAGCATGAGTCCGAACATCCTTGAGTATAATGGAGCTCATCGACACCGAAAACACAAAAAGCCTACTCAAAGTGCTTATCATGTGATGACAGAATGAGCAAATAGAAGTGTGTACCGTCTGATCACCGAGCTTTTCAACTGATGCTTCCAAGAGCTCATCTGGATCGTAAGTACTCCCCGTTACGAAAGGGCCAAGAGAGGCGATCAACTTCTCCGGGCTCCCAATCTCCTCGATGGATGCGTTGGGCTTATTCGTGAGGCGTATGAGAGGGGAAGCCACCACCTGAACCTTCCCCTGCTTGTCGTCCTCGAATTTCACCTCCACCCACGGCTCCGCGCACTTTGGTTGGCAGTAATTGCCCGACAATATGTTGGCCACTCGCGACTGTTTCCAAGTCGGGGGAAGGATGAATTGGTAGGGTTCAACATTCCCTGCAAATCACTAAATTTCAAGTATCATTTGAATCTGACAACACCAACAGCGACAGATACTTGAGTTAAAACCATTACTAATTCGTCATCGCACAATGAAATTATTTTGAAACAGATTAAGGTGAGGTTCAACGCAGACATAACTAAACACTTACCCTCCATCATCTTGGGTCCAAATACACTCTGCAATCGACAGTATATATGATGCGTATGATTAGATCCGAAATTGGAAATAAAGAAAACCGTCTCATTTGCACTTGATTTGAGACCTGAATAGCCAACAATGTCTACAATGGGGAAGAATTGAGTGCAGAAATGATGGAATTCACCGCTCACAACATCAAAACCCCACCACCGGCGATTCAATCGAACACTCCACACTCTTCCCACACGCACAGTCATGCAGAGTCAATCATTTCAACATGGAAAGATAACATCGAACAAGAAGGCGTGAGTTTACTGGTTCAAAATGAAGCGGAAGGAACTGAAGACGGGAAGACAGCGGTTACCTGCGCGAAGCGCGGGGGTGTCTTTAGGAGAAGCCTCGAAGAGGACGAAGGAAGGATCGGAGGGCGACGGCGGGAGGTACTTGCCGACCTCCACCTCCCTCGCTACCGCCGGCGGCAGGCCCAACGGCGTGCTCCACAGGAGCGGGGCCAGAGCCGCTCGCTTCAACAGCTCCCTCCTCTCGAGCCGATTACCGCCCTCGATCTCGTGGCGGAATGCGGCTCGGATGGAGGTTGTGCGCGGAGATTTCGGCGGGGTCGGGGTCGAGAGGAAGGGGTACGTTAATGGAGGCGCACGAGCGGCGATCATCGTTGCAGGCGCCGGCCACATGAGAGAGAGAGAGAGAGAGAGAGAGAAGTTGATGGAGGAAATTTTTTTGGCCTCCCGCCCTTATCCGTTGAGACCGGAATTTTTTTTTGGTCGAAAAAAACAAAAAAAAAAATTCGGATTTCAAATATGCATCGCTCTCCCGAGTCTCGACTCACCGGTTCTCGACCAAAAAAATAAAAAAGACTCACCGGTTCGAAATCGACGACCCGGTCACCGTTAGTTTCACGAATTCTACCTCGAACCGGTTGTAAAAATTTGTGGAAACGATGCACGCTTGCGGTTTGTTTATATGACGGAAAACCCAAAATTAGTTAGGTATACATTGTTGTCGATAAATGAAAATATTTTCCTTTGATTAATTTTTCTAAACGATATAACTAATCATTTCTCGGAAAATTGTTTCCAAATCTCGAGTTTTCCGTAAAACAAACGCACCCTTTAGTGTGTAAAGTTCGATCGCGACCTTGATTTTACGATCCTCTTTTTCAAAAAATATATTGATATTCCAAGTGGCGCAAGTGCTCTGCCCATTATATATATTATTTGTTGAGAAATAATTATGTGACTGTTTCCAACCCACTCTGAGATTAACACAGACTGTTGTGGACTACGAAAAAATAACAAATAATTAGAAATTATTGTGAGATCCATTCCTTCAAGAATTTGTAACCCACAACATGTTGTTGTTACTCTCGCAACCACCCAAAGAATGTTATGCTAACAAAATTTATTATTATATTTCACGAAATCAAAATAATTAATTAAGTGGGAGTCTATTGAGTCGGAAATTGAAAACAAAAAGAAAAGAAAAAAAACCATTGCTTTGATCCTTAGTCCACACAAAGCCAATCAGTAGGCCCAAAAGATGGCCCAATACCGAGCCCAAAGTTGACGGAGGAAATAACAGAAAAATCTCAACTGAAGAATCACAGGAAAGGAGGGAAACCGATGACAGCCTTATCTTCTTTTAACCGAAAACTCTCCCTCTAAACTCAAATACACTCCCACTCTCTTATCTGATGGCAGCTTCTTGCTCCAAAACTCAAAGTGATGGAGTCGATCGTTCGGGACTCTCGGAGAAGGAAATTTCAATCGGAAAAGGCGGGCTCAGGAAGCAGATTCTCCGGAAGGGAACTTCGTGGCGGACTCCTTATCCCGGCGACCAAGTACACGGTACTCAGACACGACTGTTCTGTGCTTTCCATGCTTTAAAGGAGCGAATGATGGACAGGGTTCTTGTTCACTCGTGTTTTGTAATGCAGTTCGCTACAGCGGATGGAACGACGGCGGCGCTCGGCTCGATTCGAGCAATGAAAGGAGTGCCGAATTGGAGTTCAAGTTAGGCCAATGTGAGCAGCAAAAATCTACACGTTGCATTCTGTTGTTTCAGCAGGCTGCTTGTCCTTCTGGAGCTCGGTTTCGAAGCTTGATCATGAGAACACAACTCTTTTTCTGTTTCTCCGTGCCGAAAATTGTACTAGACTTCGGGTTTCTCGAGACGATAGTAGCTGTGGATGAATCCTGCATTTGCATAGAGGCTATCTGGAAATTTATTATGCAGCTAGAAGCAATTCATTTCGAGCCCCGTTTTCGTGGTGGTCTAGCATTGGAATGTCCCCCCATGAACATTACTTAGACGGAAGATTGGCTGCTAAATTCTTGTACAATCCTGACATGTCTAGTATCACTCGTTGCAAATATTTGTGGGCTTTCTTTTACGATTCCTGAGAGTTTAGGTCGTCTCCTTGCTGATGAGACAGTATCTTGAATTCAAGGTGAGGTGATACAAGGATGGGACGAAGGTGTCGCCACAATGAAGAGGGGAGAGAGAGCGATCTTCACAATGCCTTCGGACTTGGCTTATGGCGAAGCGGGGTCTCCTCCTCTCATCCCTCCGAACACCACTCTCGTTTTCGACATCGAGATGGTATCGTGGACCAGCGTCAGGGATTTGACGGGAGATGGAGGAGTCCTGAAGAAGATTATCACAGAGGGAGAGGGCTGGGCTACTCCTCGGGACGCTGATGAAGTTTTAGGTAATCACTTCATTTGGTTGGCGTCTTAAACATTCGGCGAATTACCACTTGTCCGGAAACAGGGAAACTTGTCGATGTCTTTTCATCCACACGAGTTCGAGTACAGAGTTTCGTGATTCTTATGTTGATTTTTCTTCCTAGTAAGGTACTAATAACAGATGCGCCAGGACCAGATTCCAGGGGAAAAAAATAACTTTCAACATCTTTCTATATATTGAGAATTAAAGAGTATTAACAAATACTTGCTCTTGTTGCAGTAAAATACGAGGCAATGCTTGAGGACGGCACTGTCATCTCGAAGTCCGATGGAGATGTGGAGTTTCAAATCGGGCATGGTGGTTGAACTCGAACTTGCCTCCTTGTATTATATTTAATTCCTTCACATCTCCTGGTAGAAAAGAGAAAGGCGCTCTGAAATTTCCCAGTGATTCTTTAGATTCTAGTTCCGGAAAAGGGCATCTGTGTCCGGCGATGAGCATAGCGGTGAAAACAATGAGAAAGGGCGAGAAAGCGGAGCTAGCTGTGAAGTTTTCATGTAAGTTGCCGGTACTATTTCTTCCCTCCAAGGAGTTGTCGAAATTTTCTGAGAGAGACACACATGAATCTTGATTACCTATGCTTTCTTCAGACGGCTTCAGGTGGAGCAGAAGTGTACCTGAAAGCATTGAACTTGATGCTTCAGCTGATTCCAATTTAGTCATCCAGCTCGAGTTAATTGCGTGGAAAAGTGTGGTTGATGTTACAGGAGATAAGAAAGTGGTTAAGAAGATCGTAAGAGCCGGTGAAGGCTATGACCATCCTGATGAAGGATCAGTTGTCAAAGGTGATTTACTGTAAAGCATAGGGGTAGATCTCTTAAAATGTAAACGTCAATCTAGAGTTCTCCTGTTTAGTCATTGTGCTAAAGAGTTCTTTCTTTCAGTGGCATATACTGGTAAATTTGAAGACGGAAGCATTTTCGAGAAGAAGGGATCGACTGAGGAGCCTTTCGAGTATGTAGCTCTTGAAGGTACTATGCATTCATTGGCACTCCCAGACAACAATTTCCGACTTCGTCGAACATGTAGGAGCTGATTATGTTATGAGTGTTTATGCCTGCTCAGAACAAGTCAATGAGGGTCTAGACAGAGCAATCCTGAGCATGAAGAAAGGAGAACGAGCCCTTGTGACCATGAGAACCAACTCAGTTATCGGTCTAGATGGTTCGGTGGTCTCGGCAAATTCAGTGTCGAGTTATGAAGTTGAATTGATTGACTTTACCAAGGTTATTTTCATGTTAAATTACTTGATCTGACAGCGCAAAGAATGTCGCTACACAGAGAATCAAGTTCTGTTCTTTACAGGACGAACCGTTTTGGAAGATGAACACTCGTGAAAAGATAGAAGCATGCGCAAGCACAAAGAATGGCGGAAATTCTCTGTTCAAGACAGGGAAGTTCTGGTGTGCATCGAAGAAATACGAGAAGGTGACCAATGGAAACCGCCACCAAATTTTTTTTTTATGGCTTATGATACATTTCACCACTTCTATTGATTATAATCTGCTTGCAGGCTGAGAAATATGTACAGTTTGACCACTGTTTTACCGATGAAGAGAAGAGATCAGCGAATGCCTTGCGGCTATCATGCTATTTGAACAATGCTGCTTGTAAACTTAGATTGGGGGACTACAGTGGAGCCACAAAATTCTGTACAAAGGTCTCTCTCTCTCTCACACGCGCGCTCGCGCGCATGCACGATAACTTAGGATGAACAGACAGAGTTGCTGTCTTGTTACGACGAGTGATGAAGTTTATCCGAAACGGGTTTTGACTTTCTCTAACATAATAATGTAGAATGAGCACGTATTGAATGGAATATTGTTGTTTATTAACAATCATGAACAATCTGTCAATTTGTTCCTTCCTACTGAAATCAAGTGTATCAAGTCTAGATAATTCACACTCTGTGGGTAACAGGCCTTGGATCTTGATCCTTGCAATATCAAGGCTTTGTACCGGAGATCACAAGCATACCTGAAAAGTTCCGACTTTGACGAGGCCGAGGGTGATATTAACAAAGCGCTGATTCTCCAACCAGATAATAGGTATGCGAATTCGCCATGCGACTCTTCATGATCAAAAGGAATTTAAGGTATATCAGGCCGACTTTCTCTTGCGTTTGATGAATTTGCAGAGATGTGAAACTTGTGTTCAAGGAGCTAAAAGACAAGCAAAAGGAATACAAGGTATATCAGGCCGAGATATCTCGGACAATGCTCTCAAAGATGGCCTAAAACAGAGCGAAAGCAGTTACAAGAGGATTGAACTGCAGATCTTCCCATTAAAATTGTTCTTCTTTGTACAATGTAGTCTACCTCATATAGCCTGTAAAGTGCAGTCTAGAGTGTCATGTGTTATTATATTAATGATATGATTCCACATTCAGTTGATAAGTACCGACATTTATTTTCATTAATATTATATTATGCACATTAATTACGTGATAACCGCCTCGCCTAATAACTGTCTTGATGGGAAGACGTTATCCGAAGAGGGAAAAATGACGATATATAATAAAGGGGTCGTCTAAGCCAAATCCTCTACGTCAGTTTCTCGTTTTAGAGCGTACATACAGAACGTGCGCTTCTTGAGAGAATACACACCATCGCTCAGAGAGGGTAATTGGTTAGAAAGCACCCGTTACCTTTATCGTTCAATGCCGTATTCATCTACCTTGTACTGTTTAATCACGTTTCCGCATTCGTTCCCGATTTTTCAGGAGTTTTGTTCGTGAACGAGGAATCGGGATCGTTAGTTTATATGATTTTAGTCTAACATGATGAGCACATGCTTATTCTTTGTCATTGCAGCATAGAGAAGAGTTGAGGGACGATGAACAGATTATATGTTTCTTCCTAACAGTTTGCTTACTTTTCCTGAATCAGTAGCATAGTTCTGTGACTTCGAATTGGCTGATGGTGCTGAATCTTTCAAGTTTGACAGACAGGCTTCCTCTTTAGAAACCAAAATGGTTCTTCGCAAGTTAAGCAAGGATGGAGAGAGTCGGATGGTCTTATGTAGTAACAAGAAGCATGTGAATGGTCTTATATACAACTCCAATCACAAGTTTAGAAACATCACTCTCTTATGGAGCAAAAGTAGTCGTCGGTCAAAATTGACCGGATGGACTCAATTGACAAAAACGTTAAAAAGATTTAAAACTAGATTAACACAATTGAAAGTTTATAAATGAATTTGAAAAAAATCAATAAATTTAGGATTTTTTAGACAATTTTCTCGATTATTCCATTCGAGGGCTGGACTTAGTTGCACACAATAAAACAAAGGAAGCCTCCTGGGTTTGGCTGCAGGAGGACCCTCCGATATGTAAGTCAATCTGAACGAGGAGCAGAGAGGTGAAGTTTAGGCCAGCCCGCCGCGAGGACGTGCCGCAATGGGCGGTTTGGGCCAGCCCGCGAGAACGGGCCATCGGCCTGATCCCGAAACACTTGGATTTACGACCTACGAATTGATTGTGGGATAACACGAAAAAGAATAGCATTTTGAAAATGATAATTTCTTTTATATTTGCTTAATAATTACCTCGATAAAGGGCCTGGAGTTGATCTTATTTCAAATAAGGGCCTGAAGTGTCCTCATTATTTCAAAAAAAGGTTTGACTGAAGGGTATTTTCGTCATTTACTTTTTTTAAAAAAAATTCTTTTCCTCTATTCGTTTTCTATTTTCCTTTTCTTTCCTTATTTCTTATTTCTTATTTCTTTTTTTTTCCTCTTGCCTCCCCGGGCTATTGCCAGACTCAGGCGAGGGCCGCTGGCATCGTTGGTGAGGGCAACCCTCGCCCTCGCCTGGGCTTTGAAAGAAGGAAAAACATGGAAATCTCCCCAATGCCCAGAACGCGCAACACAGAGAGAAGGCAACGAAGCTGGAAATCTCACAGCGCCCAGAACGCACAACACAAAGAGAAAGGCAACGAAGCAATGCAGTGCCAAAAGTAAATCAATAATCCGGAAGCGAAATACAAATCGGAAAGGAGAGGAAAGGAAAACAAAAAAGACACAAAAAACGACCCAAAAAAGATGCGAAGGTCAGCGAACCAATTCATTGAAAATCATCTTATGGCCTCCGTCAGACCGGCAATTTGGAATGCCAACCCAGGCGATCTCTTCATTGAATAAGTGATGATCCAATGGTTCTCAAGCATGCAATCTTCATTGCCTTTAGGTATCATAAATTCGCTCTTACATAATACGATGTACGAATGAAGAATACATCCGAGTTACTCGGAATGCTGCCAAGATATCAGTATCTTTGATTTCATAGTTAGAAGTATAATAAGTCAGTTTATAGGGATCCCTATCTATCAAAATTTTGACTTCTGGTTCCGGCGAACGAATAATCATTAAGTCCTCCAAATAGTAGGGGTCAAGGTCGGCCAGTGAGACGATGGGGATAAGTTTCACCGTCGAGAGGGAAATTCATCGAAATAATGATTCACCATTGATATCGACCCCTCCGAGATCTCCAAATATTGGGGAGTTCCTCTATTCAATCCTTTTCCTTCTTTTTGTTGCTACATATATCGTTCGTACCCATCTTCTCTTTGTTTCCGGGCGGATTCCTCCTTTTGCTCCTCAGCCTACGGGGAATTAAGTGACGAAATGCTTCGGGGAGTTGGAAATAAGTGTAGATCCGGATATTTGAATTCGAAGCAATGGATACAAAGTCCTCCCCCTCGCCCGACGCCGGCGAGGGCAACCATCGCCCTCGCTCGACACCGGCCTGGGCAAGGGTCGCCCGATGCTAGCCCAAGCCAGGTGGCCCTCGCCTGAGGCCGGCGATGGCGAGAGAGGAGAGAGGAGAGGAAAAAAAATGGAAAAGAAAAAAGAATAAATGACTAAAATACCCTTCGGTCAGGTTTTTTTTTGAAACAACGAGGACGCTTCAGATCCTTATTTAAAATAATATTGACTTCAAGCCCTTATTTGAAAAATTTAAGGCACTTCGAGCCCTTACTGAAAATTTTCCCAGTTTTTAATTAAATCCTATTTTTCTTTTTATAACGGACCCAATAACTAACCAATTGGAGGAGGAGGAGAAGTGGGAGAGGTCAGGTTTTGGAATCTCTTCCCGGTACAAAGTGGCGTGGAGATCGCCTTGTTTTCGTCGTTTTCTGGCCCCGAAACTTCTCTCTGCCCCGACACAAACGGATTCTTGAAGCTCAAACGCAAAGCTCAGACCTTGCACTGCACCCCATTCTCGCCTCCTCCTCCTCCTTCCTTACAGCGAGAGAGAGAGAGAGAGAGAGAGAGAGAGAGAGAGAGAGAGAGAGAGATGGGTATAGAGATAGTGGAGCCCAACACGTGCATCAGAGGTTGCTGCTCCAGCCAGTCCATCCCTCTCCACCTCCCTCCTCCTTCCTACTCTCTCCTCTCGCCCATCGCTCGAGGTCGCTGTCCCTACCCATTTCCCTCCTTTCAATCATCGACGGAGGTTGATGATTTCTGCTTCTTCACCCATTGTTTTGTTATGCGCGAGATAGGCTAATTGTGTTGCGACCCTGCAGGGGCAGAGAGCGTCGTGTACGAGGCGGTCCTGGATGGCAAGAGGGTCGCCGTCAAGAAACCCATCTTGGCCACTTCCGATGACATCGACAAGTTCCACAAGGAACTCCAACTGCTCTGGTCTCTCTCTACGCCACCACCCCCCCCCCCTCCTATGATTGTCAGTGATTTCTTGATTTGTGTGCTTTTCTGTGCTTGTCGAACGATTTGCTCGGTGTTTGAATAAAGAAAAGTTGTGGTGTGTGGCTCAGTAGTAGCAATTACTATGAGGGGCTCCAATTCCTATGCTTATATGGTGCAATGTTGCGTGGGTTTGTAATTTGTTGCTGAAGCAAGCTGGATCATCCCGGCATTGCCACCCTCGTTGCCGCCCATGCGAAGCCGCCCAACTACATGTTCTTCTTCAAATTCTACGAATCCCGGAACCTCGCTGATAAGCTACATGTCGAGGAGTGGGTCCCCGATCTCGATCACGCGCTCATGATTGCCATGCAGCTAGGTATATTTCTTAGGTTAGCATGTTGTGCTTTTCTTGAATTTTGTTGCTTTTCGCAAAGATATAGCGTTCCTTGTTTTCTACGGTGTTCTTGCTTTTACTCTCGGCTGAATTTGTTAGTTGAGACATTCAACTTGGTGGGCATATTTGTCACCTGAATTTTTGTTTTGCAAAGAAATCAGTTCGCACATATTAATTAGCGCATGCGATCATTTGAACTGATGCTCTTTGTTGACATTTTAAGTATATCTTTGATAAGTCTTCTCTGTCCTTGTGTGTACTTAAACTAGACACATTAAATTCCATTCTTGCGTGGCAATACATTTGTTGGAGGTAGACTTTTAGTCAGTCAATTAAAACACCCTGCATTTGCGTCAGAGATGTCGATTATCTTGGACAATACAGGGTAGCCTGTACACTGTACAATATACTTAAATGAGTTGTTTTATATGTTCTTTTGTCTTTTATCTTCTTGATAATCATGGAAGTGATTTGCCAACTCTCGTAAAAAAACCATCCTTGGATTTTCATCGATGCTCAAGATTTCTATCTTTAAGTGGGAGAAGTAGTTTCTCATCAATGCAAGTAGCTAAGGGAGAGTGTTTCTCATAATCTCTGTATATGCACATTAGCAGAAGTGGTCTTGTCGTGGAAGTTCTTTTCACCTTTTTGATGTGCTTGTCTCGGACTGATCTTCATTAGGATTTTCCCTTTCTAGTTTTTGTCATACTTTTTTAATTTGTTTTTCCTTTCTTTGATCGGTTTTCTCATTACTTCTTGTTCATTTGTTTGTTCCCAGCAAAGGCTTTGCAGTATCTTCATAACCAGGGGATTGTCCATAGGGATGTGAAACCTGCAAATATTCTTGTAATTGTCTCCTTTTAAGATCCTCGTTCTAAATTTGCTTCCATTGAATTCATCCCACCCAGAAATATACTCGTTCTTGTCTACATTTCATTAATCATCATGTGACGACCTCAAGTAGTTATTATGATGGAGCTATGGCTGTTTTGCAGCTTGACAAAGAGTCCTCTCCACATCTAGCTGATTTTGGTTTGGCAGCATACAGGGAACATCTTAAAGAAGTTTCTATTGAAACCTGGAAGCCTTCTGGCAAGCCAACTGGTGGCTTCCACAAGAAAAATATGGTTGGCACCCTTATCTACATGGCACCTGAAATATTAAGGAAAGAGATACATACTGAAAAATCGGATGTCTACAGTTTTGGAGTATCTATAAAGTAAGTTCTTTTAATATCTTTGTGTTTTTTCGAGGATACGTATAATTCTATGGTTAAGTTCTGCCGGCATTTGGCGTCTTCCGTGGCCCTTTCACTGAATATTTAATTGAAGTAGTTTTTAGCATGTAACCTGTTCCTTATCTGGCTAGATATATTGTGTGCCTATGATATGGGTTCATAACCCTCTGCATCTAGTTATTTTTCTGAATCCTGCCTTTGGAAAGTTTTTCTCCCCTTTTATGGAGGATGTAATGCACTGAGCTTTGTTGTAGCCCTATATGACTCGCTAGTGCTATCTCGTGCAAGATTTTGACTTTCTCATCAAGTTTCTAATGATCTATTTCCAATTTGCTAGATGTAACGAGCTGAAGGTTGAAGTAAGTTACCTTGTGTGCCATTTGATTTGAGTACATAGTAAGAGCTTCCGACCAAAAAAAGAAAAAAGAAAAACATACATACTTGGAGCTGCCTTGAAAACATAACGATTGGAACTGTCTCTGCAAATAAATTAACAAGAATCACTTAGTAAGAAGCTATGGGGAAGTGAAAAGTTGATTTTCTCGAGATAATTTTCTTTTAGCTGCTTGTTTTTTTCAATGATCAGTTCTTCTAAGCTTTCACACAGAGGTTGATTTGGGCTTCTTACGCGTAGAAACATATTTGATTAAGCACACAGCATATAAGAATTGTTGACTAGTCAGACGTGTTCGTTGTAATGCATTAGTCGTTGTTATTTTATTTGTTAGCATGTGCTTTTGGGATATGGGAATCGTCTACAGAAAGATTCCATTCCGTAAAGGCCGGCTCAAGTAAAATTAAAAAGCTGGGAAGAATATGGAAGCATTGATGCAGTCGGATAATAGAATATATGCCAGTAGTGATGCATGTGGAGTAACGTCCTTGATGAGAGTGCTGCATCGCTAGAAGAAGATCTATGCTTTTCTTCTCCCTGCCAATGATGACTAACCATTGTTTCTCATAAACTTAACCTCGATGCATCATTTATGGGTCATATTCTACCTTAAATTCTCTGTTTGATCAAACTTGCGCGTACTCTTTTCACATGTACAGTAGTAACAACTACAACGAATGTTGTGTTTAGTTCTGTATCTGTGTTTCAAAGGCATTACATAGAACTGTACTACGGACTTTCTATGTTTTGAGATTTGAAAATATCATGTGATTGATCATAATTGAGTACATGATGTAGCCTGTCAACTGTACATGTGCACAGTGAAAGGGTGAAAAGATGGCAATACTCATCACACTTTTCACATATAGCCTCATAGTTAGACTGAAAGTCATAGGGTTGAGGCTGGTTAAGCTTAAGACTTTAATCTCTGTTAATCGTTGGTTTTGATTTTGAAATTGGACATATCACCGAGTCCTGAGTTTGTTATGTCTACTTTTAAGAGCTTATACTGCTGGTTTTTGTAAATTTTCATCTGTCATAAGCATAAAATTGTGATCTCGTCTGTGCAGTGAACTTCTTACTGGTGTTGTCCCGTATACTGATCTCCGTGCAGAAGCACAGGTTGGCCTCTGATTATTGACTCTACGAGTTTGTGGTCCCTCAATTGGTATTTATTCAAGGTTTCATGCTTGTTTTGCTGGCAGGCCCATACAGTACTTGAGATGAACTATACTGAGCAGCAACTTACTGCGGCTGTTGTCTCTGATGGGCTCCGACCAGTTCTTGCTGGTCTGGAGTTGGGGGTGCCGGAGAGTCTATCGTCATTAATACAGAGGTGTTGGGATGGGAATCCTTCTCATAGGCCTTCTTTTGATGACATAGTGGCGGAGCTTCAGGCGATCTTGCAAAGCAGAAAAATGATGAAGAAAGAGCAAATGGTTCATAGTAATGACACCTCCTTTACTGATGAGACCAGTGTTAGAACTTATCAAGAAAGTGTGAACTGGTCCCTTCAGGGAGAACATTTGTCCAAGAGAGCTTCTCTTGCAGCTGATTCTGCTGTAAGGTTTTCGCTTGATTGTTCCAGTGATCCTTCGGGATATTGCCCTATCCTTTCTTCTGGTTCCTTTGCGTCATGTGGGAGAAGGGAGACCATGGAGGATATGCATTTCCTTTTACCTAACATTGGGAATCAGAAGGATATACATATCTTTGGCATCTTCGATGGTCATAGAGGTGCTTAAGTGTGGTAAACTTTTTTTCTTTAGGATGGAGACAACTATACTAAGAGAAACGGAGCCATGCTCCTAGAAACTTTTGAAATTTGAAAAGTAAATGACTTGTAGGTTGATAATATCCTTTGAAGACTTTTCACTTGATTTTTCTGTTAAATCTAATATTTTAAGGAAAAGAAAAAAACTCAATGGGTATTGGTATATATGTCAGCCTGGTACTGCTTTCTTACTTTTCCTTCTCGTGTCCTCTTCTTGCTTGACTCTGATTAGTTGTTCGAATTACATAGACAATTTTGAATTGTCAATGTATATTTAACCAGCTGTCGTTCAAAGTGCTCAGTATTATGGAACCTTTGGATGTGGTTTATAGATTGTATGCACTGGTATTTCTGTCGTCGTCGTCGTCATCATCATCCTTATTTTCATTATTCTTATTATTGTTATTAGTACTATTTAAAAAGTCACACTGCCTTCCCAACTTGTCTTCCTTGTCCTGACTCTTTCCGGATAACTGTGAGAAACTAGTAGTCACAAACAAATTGAAGAAAGGTTTCTGTCTGGTTCCTCTGTTACCTTCTAAATTACCCAATTGCAGATATACATTGGTTGTTTTCTGAGTGCTTGGGATGTTAATTCTAGTTCTCTCGACTGTATATTGACTTCTCTCCGCCATGTTTAGGTGCAGCAGCTGCTGAGTTCTCAGCTCAAGCTTTGCCTGGATTTTTGCAGAGTTTTGGTCCTGCGACAAGGTTTTCTTTTTGTTAAGAAAAAAAAAACATTTTATTGTTACATCGTATTCGTATTGTGCATGCAGTAACGTATAGCAAGTAAATGCAGTCCTCCAGATGCATTGCTGGAAGCATTCATCAAGACGGATGTTGCATTTAGAAATGAATTGGATACCTATAGGAAATCCAAGGGTGTAATCCAGAAAGACTGGCATCCTGGTTGCACTGCGATAGTTGCCCTCATAGTAAAAAACAAGCTTTATGTTGCTAATGCTGGTGATTGCAAAACAATCTTATGTCGAGCTGGTAGATCTATTGCTCTTAGTAAGGTAAAGTTTTGTCTGTCGACTACCTCCATGTTAATTACCATTAGTAGCTTTGTTGCTGCTCCTGAGCCACTTGGTCTCAACATGTCAGGATCATGTTGCAAGCTGCCCCGAAGAGAGAAAGCGCATTGTTAATGCAGGAGGGCAAGTTAAATGGCAAATTGATACATGGCGAGTCGGTGCTGCTGCACTCCAGGTTGCTTTCTTTAACTGTTAATATTTATATTGGAGGGTGCCACTTCGAAGATGTAGTAGTTGTAGGACTCATCTAGTCTAAAAGCTGGAGTATTAACCACCCACATGCTGTTACCAAGCATCAAACAAGTATCTTCTTTTAGTTGGAGTGTTTGAAGTTCTTTATCTAGTTACAATTTTTTTACATTTTGTTTTTCTTTTTCTTTTAACTTGTACTTGACTATTATTTGGTCATGTATAGGTTACTCGCTCCATCGGAGATGATGATCTGAAGCCTGCTGTAACTGCTGAACCCGAGATTACTGAAACTGTTCTCTCTGTGGAGGATGAGTATCTGGTAAAGAGTATTGTCTTACGGCAATTTAACTCTAACTTTTCTACAACACATAATTTGCGAATCCCAATTCTGGTTTGAACATCAAATGGCGTGACATGAGAACAGCACACTGACACCTACTATAATGGTGAATGCCAGGTGATGGCTAGTGATGGGCTATGGGATATGTTGACCAGCGAAGAGGTCATAAGCATCATCAAAGACACGGTTAAGGAGCCGGGCATGTGTTCCAAGAGATTGGCAACCGAAGCTGCCGAACGGGGTAGCAAAGATAACATCACTGTCATCGTCGTCTTTCTGCGTCCTGTCTCCACTGCCGAGAGAATATATTAGGCGCGAAACCTATTCTTTGTGGAACTCCAGGCGGTACGAAGAAACAGTGATAGACCGAGAAGCAATTGTTTGACTACTAGAATAAGGAGAAGATTCTTTTATCCTTCTTTAAGGATTGATAGTGCCTGTGGCATTGATGTGCGATTGCTTTCATTAGTTCCTCTCTTCTGATCGATGCATTTGTTGAGCCAAGATTATACCTTAAAGGAAGAGAAGCATTGCCTATGATGCTGATTTGATGACAACACTTGCAAAAATGCAAGATGCAGCAGGAGGTAGTGATTAGCATGATGAGATATGATTCTTGAACTACATATATGATTAGCAATTACATACTACGGTTGATCCGGACTTAAGAGACTTTTTTATGGGATAAGTGTCCTGGAAGTCCTAAAACTTGTCACGAAAGTGCAATGAAGTTCAAAAACTTTCAAAAAGTGCAATTAAATCTTAAAACTTATCACGAAAATGCAATTGAGTTCTAAAATTTTTTAAAAGTGTAATCAGGTCTTAAAACTTGTCAAGTTGGTGTAATCTAAGTCCTGTTATTAATTCCGTCCAACTTGACAAATGGAAAAGCACTAACAAATTTTAGGACTTGTACACGAATTGGACAAGTTCTAGTATTTGATTGCACCAACTTAATAAGTTTTATGATTTGATTGCACTTTTTGAAAGTTTTGAGAAATTAATTGCTTATTCATGATAAGTTTTGGGACTTTCGGTGCACTTATCCATTTTTTTTTATTGATGGACCGTTCAATAGGACTTTTAGGACAATCATTCACAAGAAACTTATAAGGTCCATTTAATGCACGCTAGTTTTTTTTTTTTTTTATGAGCAAATTAAAATATGAAATGGACTAAGCTTTTTAAAATCCAATCAATTTGCTCGAATGAATTAATTAGTGGAATGGCATTATGCAACTAGCTCGAAATGAAGCATTCTCGTCTCATGATTTCACCTACCAAAGATCATAGTTAACTCCTTTTCCAAGCTGTTTTTTTTTTGGTCGGATCCAAGCTGTTGATTTCTCAAATATTTCAAATGCCACGCATTATTTGATATCAAATATATAATGTACACAATGGTCAACACGTCTAAATAATTAGTTGTGCACTTAATTTAGTTAGAATATAACGTTAAGATGATAAAAGTCGTGATAGTAGGTGAAATAGGAGGGTTGTACGTATGTTGAGGTTCAGGATAATTTCTTGCCAAAGAAATCTTCGATATAGGAAAATCCGAGGCAAACGAACAAATCGGATTAATGCGATTTACTTGAGCATGTTGCATTTGATCTACAACATACATAACAACTAGAGGACTCCTTAACACTTCATCATGAACTTTCGATAATTGGTGTATTCTACAATTATTACATTGATCTCATAGCCATACTGACGTCTAGGTGCTCTATTTATGACTGATCCAAGCATATCTCGTACGTACCTTTTGACATAAATGGAAAGCCCTTCAAAGCTGCGTGAGTTAACCCTCCAATTACAAGATCACCATCTTAGTGGATTTCATCATTGAAACAAGTTAGATATCCTGCCATGCATGGCAACATCTTCACACTACAAATACTCCATTCTTGGGTTCTCATTCAAGCCCGTGAGACTTTTATAACTTTGGCATGGAACAAGCACAGCCACTCTCAAAAGGGAAATCCCCAGTGACTCTTCTGTCGGGAGAAGCGGGAGGGAAGGCGGCGCGACTATCGTATCTTTCAGTACTTGAAGCGAAGCTCTCAAATGGTGATCACCGTGGATCCGCACCCCCGATCAATCCGTTGAATTCTCTCGAAAAAGCTCCTCGAGAGAAACCCCCGAAACGAAATTTCGAGAGCACCCTCGCGACCAGGGATTATGGTTGCAAGTACTGCGAGGCGAAGTTCGGCACCTTGCAGTCGTTGGGGGGCCACCAAAATGCGCACAAGCGCGAGCGTGCCGCAAGAAAGCGGGCACGAGTGATGACTCGGATCGGTAATGCCTTCTCTCGGGCGAATCTTAAACCTAACCCAAATTGTTCTGGCATGCAGGCAGATCCTGTCCCAGGTTACTCCATTGCCTACGGGCCTCGTACTCGGCCCTTGCCTTCGGATGTTGTCGGACCTGTCCACAAGGGGACGCTGAAGCCGGTAACTAAAACAAACCCTCAAGCATCGGCATCGCACCAACCCGCCATGGTGAATCAGCTAAACGGAATAGTATATCATCCTATGGACAACGGTGACCCTAACTTTGGCACTAGGGTTTCTCCTCAGACCACAGGACCGAGACCACCACTTGCCAATGTTCTTGCCAATGGAAGCTCCTTCAGCGCTCAGGAAATTGAAAATGAAGGGTTGGACTTGAACCTTAGGCTCTGACCAGGACCATGGAACTGCTTTTCGTTTGTGCTTTGGTGACTTCAATGCAGGTTGCTCCATTGAAGTGCATGTTTGACTAATAAGCTAAAGTCTCTAGGACATGTGACGAAAATATAATGCTTCGTATTGTCTAAAGTAGTATTTGTGGATTAATTACATGCAGTGGATATCCTAATTGATCTTGGCATCTCGCCTACTAAAATGACACAAGTACAGTTAATTATACCAGTCTAATGCATACTTGACTATAACTCACAAAACAACGCCAATAACGGCTTTCCATAATCTCGATGATCAAATCGATTAGAAATCTACTTGGAAAAGGATCGACTTTTCTATTTTCAACAGCCGACCTTAAAGTGCTTTTCGTCACGGAGATAAAGTGAGCAAGTGAGCCAAATCCCTCAAATTAAGCATTTCTATTTTCTACTTATGGTAAGAACCGCTTCCTGCGTTTCTACGATAACCGCTTCTTCCTAAAATGCCCATCAATAATTATAGCAAAAAGGGATTTGAGAAGCTAATAATGTAACAATATAACGGTGCGACCTCAACCGCAAGTGTTATGAATGGCAAAAAATATATAGCAATTATGGCGGGACCCACCTCTGATCTTATGCACAGCATTCCACGGTTATACTGTCACACTGTCATGCTAGCGAGATCCTAGCAAAAATATGTGATGCCCGTCGACAATTACGAAAACTCAAAGAAGTACAAATATCGGCATACTTGATACTCATCCACTAATCCCTTGTCTTCCATCCTTTCTGTGCCTCGAAATTTCTATATTTCATATGATTTTTGCAATTTCATTGATCTAAAGTTGATTCCTATCTAACCAAGACTGGAGCCTGTCTAACCTTAAAGCTGCTCACAAGATCCGACTTTCGTCGGTCACGGTGGCACTGGAAGCTGACTAGCTGCCAATAGGACCATCCCCACCTCAAAACTATGAAATGCTTCGAGACATGCATACTTCGCCTGCTCAAACAATAGAACTTCGTTGTTCACGAGCTCAGCAAAACCCTCGGCGGGTCGCTCCTTGCCATAAAAGCAGAACGGAGATTGAATGTCGCCGATGCGGAGTCCATGATAGGCGAAAAGCTTGTCTCAATCGGAGAGGATTACAACTCCCACGACCATGCTGGTTCAAGTACTCTCTGCCTCGAGTCGGGGATCGAAGCTGCTGCATGCTAGATTTAGAAGATGACGCAGGCTTTGCCCGTCGCACAGTTGCAGTGTAGGGTCCCGATGGGATCCCAAAGGTGCCTGAAAGGTCGGTGGTATTCGATCAGCGAAGCTGATGTCGAGCTTGTTCAGGCCGATGACGAGCAGCGTCGCTCCGCTGTGGAAGCGGCGGACATCGGAGATCCATCTGGTGGTCGCGGCTGTGTCGGCCGTGGCGGTGGTGACGATGAAGCCGTCCTCTGTGGTGATGGTCAAGATCTGAGTGGCCATGACATTTGAGTTTGTACGGCGGGAAGTCGGAGAAATGGAAAGAGGTGGTTTCTTTGTTGTTAAAGAGTACTTGATGGGTATTATTCAAGTTAAGCTTACCATAGTATTATGGAAGCGGGCATGAACAAAACTCGTTGAGAAAGTATTTTGCTGATGTGTATTACATACTGACACAATCTCGGTCCGAATAAAAGCCGGAAAGTTTGACATCAGTTTACACAATCTCAGGGCGTGTTTATTTTAGTGAGAGTGTTTTTCGAAAATTCATTTTTCAAACTTTCATCCGTTCTGTTCGCCCAAAATGACAAGTCAATCGAAAATATTTTTCGATTGACAAAAATATTCATGCATAAAATCAGAAAAGTGAATTCCCCATGCTGAAGAGGTGAAAACATTTTCTTGAATTACTCCTCTCGAATTTTTAATAGTTTATTTTAATATTTTTTTTTATTTTTTTTTCTTTTATATCCCTCGGCCGATCACCGAGCCTCGCCATTCGGCAACCGGCCAAGGATGAAGTATTTGTAGTGCGAAGATGTTGCCCGGCATGGAAGGATATCTCACTCGTTTTAAAACCTTAAGACATTTATAACTTTGCCATGGAACAAGTACAACCCCCACTTGAAAGAGAAATCCCCAGTGACTCTTCTCTCAGGGTATGCGAAAGGGAAGGCGGCGCGAATATTGGGTCCTTTAGTACCTGAAGCGCAGCTCTTTTTTGATGATCACTATGGATCTGCACCTGCGATCAACCCGTTGAATTCTCTTGAAAAAACTCCTCGAAAGAAACCCGAAACGTCGAAACTAAATTTCTACAATACGCTTGCGACCCAAGCTTATGGTTGCAAGTACTGCGATGCGAGGTTTGGCACCGTGTAGTTGTTGGCGGGCCACTAGAAAGCCACACAAGCGCGAGCATGCTGCAAAAAGGCGGGCGCAAGTGATGAATGGGATCGCTAACGCATTTTCTCAGATGAACCCTTATTTTAAATCAAATTATTTTGGCATGCAGGCAATTCCTGTCCCCGACCACCCTGTTGCCTATGGGCCTCGTACTTGGCCTGCACCTGCTAATGCTGGCGGACCTATCTATGGCGCGACGCCGAAGCCGACAACGACAACAAACCCTCAAGCCTCGGCGTGGCACCGACCTGCCATGGTGAATCAGCTAAATGGAATGGTATATCAACCTATGAACTACAATGGCGACCCTAACTTTTGTACTAGGGTTTCTCCTCAGAGCACAGGACCGAGACCACCATTTGCCAATGTTTTTGCCGATGGAAGCTACTTCGGCACTCGGACTTTAAAATGGAGGGCTGGACTTGTCCCTTAGGCTCTGATCGTGACCGGAGAACTACTTTTCGTATGGCGCAAGTGTCATCAATGTAGGATGCTCCATTGAAGTGCGTGTTTGACTAATAAGCTAGTATCTCTGGATATATGTTTCGAATTTTGTCTAAGTTACTTATGTGGATTAATTAAATGTGATTAGTATACTAATTATCTCGGCATCTCGCCAACTAAAATGACACAAGTGCAGGCAACCATACTAATCTTGTGAGATTTTATGAGACTAATGTCAATTGTTCTAAAAGCTTGCGCTATTTGATGAGGACGCGATTAATATTTAATTATTCTATCACTTCTCCTCACGTTTAATCTGCTCTTTTTGCCTAATACTAGGCGTGAAAATATGTAATTGGGGAGGCAAATAGGGGTCTGAAAAGATTCGAACTTAGGCCCTCTTGCTTTGAGACCACTGCCAATTTTTCTGAAAATTTAAGCTGTTAGATGAATGTGTGATTTGATATTTAATAATTCTATCAAATCTAATGCATACTCAACTACAACTAACTAAATAACGCCAACAACGGCTTATGCATAATCTCGCTGGTTAAATCAAATAGAAATTGATATGGAAAACGATTGATGTTGCCGTTTTCAGTGATCAACATGTTGCACATATAACGTAACGTGCTTTTCATCATGGAGATATTATAGTGAGCTAGTAAACCAAGTTTCTCAAGCAATCAATTCAATTTACAATAAGGAGCGGTTCCTTCGTTTTTGGTAATCGCTTCTTCTTAAAATGGCCGTCATTAAGTATAGTAAAAATGTGTGATGCACGTGGACATTACGACAACCTAAAGAAGTACATATATTTGCGCAGAAGTTTGCATACTTCATACTCATCCACTATTCCCTTGTCGTCCTTTCTGTTCGTGGAAATTACTTCACTAAGCAATAACAAAAAATATATATTATACATATCATGTATTGACAGACGTTCATGTGTACAAAGTTCTTACGACTTGAGCATTATGGACTTTCAGTGATCGGATATATTCTCCAATTGGCACGTTAATGTCATAGTCATTCTGACGTCTAGGTGCTCTATTTATGACGGACTTTGCTAGCATAATCATTTTAGGGTGGCTGTGAGAGTAACAGTATATTGTTGGCCACAAATTCTTGAAGCAATAACCCCACAATAATTTCTAATTGTTTATTTTTTGTGGCCCAGGACAGACTGTTAATCTAACGATAGATTAAGGATGGTCACATAATCATTTCTCATCTATGACAAGATCCTCCATGGATATCTCACCCCCTTTGATCTATATGGAAAGTACTTTTATAAGCTTTCGATTCTCACTTCCATTCTGATAATTAAGTTGGACTCACAAGATTTTAGTTGCCCATACTGATGTCAAAGCCGCGTCCTATTAAAACTGCAATTATAAGATTACCAACTTAGTGTATGTATTATCTAAAACAAGTTAGATAGTCTTCCATGTGTAGCAACATCTTTGCACTACATATACACCATTCTTGTTCTCATGCAAGCACTTGAGACATTTATAGTTTTCCCATGGAACAAGAGCAACCACTCTCAAAAGAGAAATCCCTAGTGACTCTTCTCTCTGGAGATGCGGAGGGCAAGGCGGCGCGAATCTCGGGTCCTTTAGTACTTGAAGCGAAGCTCTCTAATGATGATCATTGTGAATCTGCACCTGCAATCAATCCGTTGAATCTTTTGAAAATGCTCCTCGAAAGAAACCCGAAAAGCCGAAACGAAATTTCAACAATACCCTCGCAACCCGAGCTTACAGTTGCAAGTACTGCGATGCAAAGTTTGACACCACGCAGGCGTTGGGGGGCCACCAGAAAGCCCACAGGCATCTGCATGCTGCAGAAAGGCAGGCGCAGGCGATGAATCGGATGGCTAATGCCTTCTCTCAGGTGAACCCTAATTTTAACTCAAATTATTTTGGAACGCAGGCAATTCCTATCTCGGTGCAACCCGTTGCCTATGGGCGTCTTACTTGGTCTGCACCTGCTGTTGTTATGGGACCTGCCTACGGGGGGATGCTGAAGCTGACAACGATGATGAACCCTCAAACCTCGGCGTGGCACCGACCTGCCATGGTGAATCAGCTGAACGGAATGGTATATCAACCTATGAACTATAATGGTGACCCTGACCCTAACTTTGGCAGTAGGGTTTCTCCTCAGAGCACAGGACCGAGACCACCACTTGCCAACGTTCTTGCCAACGGTAGTTCCTTGAGCACTCAGGAACTCGAAAATGAGGGGTTGGACTTGTCACTTCGGCTCTGACCGTGACCAGAGAACTGCTTTTCATATAGCTTTGGTGGTCATCAATGTAGGATGCTCCATTCAAGTTCATGTTATACTAATGTTGCAAAATATCTGTTTGGCATTGTCTAAGTAATTTTTGTGGATGAAATAAATGCGGTGGCCTACTAGAATGACACAAGTGCAGTTAATCATGCTAATCTTATGCATACTCAACTACAACTTATAAACTAACTGCAATAACGGTTTTTTCATAATCTCGATGATCAAACCGATTAGAAATTTACATGGAAAGCGATCTACATTTTTGTATTCAACATCAAACATGTTGCACAAATAACGTAAAGTTTAGTGCTTCTCATTGCGGAGATATTAGAATGAACCAGTGAATCAAATTCGTTTTGTCAATCAATTTTACTAATGATAAAGAATCATTTTCTACATTTATGGTAACGGCTTCTTCCTAAAATACCGGTCATTAAGTATAGTAAAAGTATGTGATGCACTTGGACAATATAAACTTAAAGCAGTACAAAGATTTGCATATTTGGAGTGCGTTTGTTTCATAGAAAATGAATTATTTGAAAAATATTTTCCTACAAATGTTTTCTTGTATATCTCACAAACATGAATGAACAGAAAAACAGAACGGAGATCGAATGTCCTCACCCAGTCGCCCGTTGAAGAGTCCATGATAGGCGAAAAGGTTGTTGCAGTTGGGGAGGATTCCCGAACATGTTGTCGGGATCGTTCAAGAACTCTCACAGGGAGGCCCGGATGGAAGCTGCGTGCTAGATTTGGAAGATGAGGCAGGTGTTGCCGTCACACAGTTGCATAGTCCCGACGGGTTCTTTTAGGTGCTTGAAAGGTCGGTCGTGTTCGATTGCAAAGTCGACGACGAGCGGGCTCGCTCCACTGTGGACGCGACGGACGTTGGATCCACAAAGATGTAATCTATGCATTGGTCAATGCGGCTAAATAATTAGCCTTCACGACACCTATAGCCCAGAAAACTAGAATCACAAAGACCATATGTTGTGCATTTACCTTTAGTTAGACTCTATGACTAAGATGATAAACGTTGTTATAGGGCAGACGGACATCAGAAGTGCCAAAGTTTGTGTACTATAGGGCAGGCGGACACCAGATGTGCCAAAATTTGTGTACGATGCTTACTTTGGTGCCAAAATTTTTCACCGGTTCACTTAGGGCCTGCATGACAACTATTATGGTTCTCTGATTCTGTTTCCCGAAACAAAAAAGGATGAGAATCATGTTTGGTAAAGTAAATGATTCTAATTCTGATTCTGTTCCCGGAAACAGTTTTGGAGCAAAAACAAGAAATGAAAAAAAGTTGGTTTTGGAAAAAAGAACCACTTTTCAGAAACACAAAACATTATATCTTGTTACTTTCCCTTTCTCTCTTGTCACTTCCCTCGACCTAAAACAACGAGACTCCCTCATCCGCGGCTCTCAATTCACTCCCTTGTCCGTCGCTCCTGTGACCTGCTAGCTCCACCGCCGCCGTTCGCCGTCCTCGTCGCACGACTCAATTCTGTCCCTCGTCTCCTCGCCGGAGCTCGATTATGGAGGCCCTCGCCCAGATCGGCAAGGGCGACGCTCACCCGAGCCCGAGTAGGGCAACCCTCACCCAAACCCTAACACATTTGATGTTGCCAACACTTGCAAAGTCTTACAAGAGATGATGAAATCTAGGGCAAGTCAACAGAGTGACTCTGCCGCCACCTCACAAGTCTCATCACCACTTGTAGACCCCTTCTCCGTATCTGCTGTGATTAATGTCCTACTTAGCATGCCTGAGGTGGATTCGGATCTTTACCACAAAGCACTGGAACAGGCAATGGATAGTGCCATATGGAGGGAGGCTTTCATCCAAACTCCAACTGAGATGAGAAATGGAATTTTCCAACGTCTTTAGTAGATATTGGAAAATGTACTAGGGATTGCGTGGGATTTTTATGTTTGGTTTCATTTTACTCTATGACTTATGTTATGATGTTATTTGGTTTTTAAGATATTCATGTTGAGACTCTTTTATTTGTGTGGTGACATGGGTACGATGGATTGGGTGGGATTTTTATATTTGGTTTGCTTTCACTCTACGACTTATGTTATTGGTTGTTATTGGATTTGTTTTTTTCCAGATATCTGTACTATTGTTCTTGTATTTGTGTGATAGCATAGGTACTATGGAAGGGGGACAAAATAGTGAGTCTAATGGCCAGGTAGCACCAGTTGATCATTACTTGGATGAGTTTGATATTGAATAATAATAACATGGTTGTGCATTGTTATGATGGACATGTCCATGCATACGAAAGAACCTATTAGGGACAGTCAATTGTCAGGACCCAAATGGGTAAGGGAGATTTTTTGTGGACATTCGGATAGAGTATATGAAGCATTTAGGTTGGAGAGACATGTTTTTTTGAACCTATGCGATTTAATGAGGGCAAGAGGTTGGTTGAAAGGTGGTCAGTATGCTAGGGTAGATGAACAAGTTGTGGTCTTCTTATCTTTGGTTGGTCATGGTAACTCTAGTAGAGATTTATGAGAGAGATTCTAACGTTCGAGACAAACAATCAGCAATTATTTCACTATTGTGTTGAAAGCATTTCTTAAACTGTCAAAAGAGATTATCATACCACCTTTAAGGTATGATTTTCATAATGTTATTACACCATCAAATACATGTAGTTGATAATCTTGTATAACACTAGACTTTCATGAAATCATAGGGCTGCATAGGTGCTATTGATGGCACCCACATTAACGCTTCTGTCCCTGTGTCGAAGCAAATCCCATATAGAGGCAGGAAAGGGACTACCACTCATAATGTGCAGTGTGTTTGTTCATTTGATATGAAATTTGCTTTCTTGTATTCTAGGTGGGAAGGATCTGCCAACGATTGTCGAGTTCTCTCGAAAGCACTGGAGACTCCTCGACTGCAATTTCCTCAACCACCACTAGGTATTTGCTTTGTCCACAAGGAGTAATTTTCTTTATGATTGTATTGCAGCTGCATATCATAACGAATGTATGTATACCTTGTTATAGGCAAATACTAGGTGGTAGATTCTGGTTATGCAGCACTTCCGGGATTTTTAACTCCATTTAAAGGCGAACGGTATCATCTGAATGGTTATAGGGGTAGAGGGAGACGACCCTGAACAGCAAGAGAAATGTTTAACCATAGGCAGTCTTCACTAAGGAATGTCATTGAGATGTCATTTGGAGCATTAAAAACCCCTTTTCCATTTTGAGACACATGTCTCAATTTACAGTTTGAAAGCAAGCATTTATTGTAATTGCATGTTGTGCTCTCCCAAATTACATTCGTGACCAAGATAGGATGGACAAAAAATTTTCTCGATATGGAGATCTGAAGTACCCGTGTGGACCTGTATAACAAGAGGTTGCAGATGATATATCGCATGAGGAGGCTGCTGAGATAAACATGCTCAGCAAAAATATTGCAAATGATGTGTTCTTGCGCTCGTGCTTGTATTTCATAGGTGCTCGTGTTGTTGCGCTCGTGCTTGTATTTCATTTGCAAGTGATGTGTTCTTACTATGGCCCTCGTGCTCGTGTTTGTCTTGTTATGCGCCCTCGTGATCGTGTTTGTCTTGCTGTTCTGCCCTCGTGGTCATATTTCGTTTAGCACGCCACCACATTATCAAGATAAGCTCCTCTGTGATGTGGTGTAATGATTATGATATCGAGATTCTTGAATCTGATTTGGATGCAAAATCGTTCGCTGTGGAAGCCATGCTAGGGATGTAAAAATGTGTTTTGAGGACTTGATCATTAGTTGGGGAAAAATCGTTGTTTCATTCTCACGTCTATACCCCTTGGTTGTATTGAGCGATTTTGGTTTTGGTGGTGGTGCAGTTATGTTATGGCTAGGGACGATACCATGACAGCGTCGCCTCCGAGTTTCATCCGAGGAGATTCTCGGTTGCCCCCTCCTCTAGCTGCTGCATGTTAATTTGGCCCTTCTCTCTCCATGTTTTGTCCTTTCGTCGTGTAAAAAGAGCCCTTAGATATCCAATTTTGACCTATGTTATTATCCTTATATGACCTAATTAACTCGGCCCTTTTGCCTCCTCAGATTTATTGTAAAGAAGAATATTGTAGAGAGAAAATAATCAATGGAATGAGTTTTTTCCAGTGCTCAATTTCTCTGTGCTGCTCTAGTTCATTCGATTGCTCTTCTGCTTTTGCCCCTGTTGTTCTATTATCATGTTTTAGATTCATATTAGTAGAGCAAGTTTCCTTAGATTCTCTTACCGCCTTCTTCCACCGCTAAAGTCAGCTGTGTGAGAGTGGAGAGAGTAGTTGTATGTACTTACGATATATATGGACTTCCTCACGTGTACATTCGCTTCTCCTACTAATAAACACACCACACTAATGTACTTTTTAGGAGCACACTCACATACACATCACACACTAACCCAACATGGTCTATGCATTTTTAAGCTTAAAATGACTCGTTATGACGGGAAAATTAGACGGAATAACACGAAATTTTTTTATATGCAATATATTTTATAAGAAAATCAATATGTATTAATCTTCAATTAATTCGAAATGTAGGATGAAATTTCACAAAGTAACTACATAATTATTTGACTTAAATGACAAAAATTGGGAAGAGAAATTGTTCCCCGGAACAGAAATTTTGTGCAGTTACCAAACGTGTTTCTGTTCTAGGAACAGAAATTTCGTATAGTTACCAAGCACGTTCCAATTCTCTAAATCTCATCTAGGGACCAGAATCAGAAATTTCAATTCTAATGCGAATCACTTTTTCGGATCAGAATCGTTGTCATGCAGGCCCTTAAGTGCCAAATCGGAGAAAAAAAGATCACTTAGGGCCTGTTTGGCATCGATTATGATCCAAAAAAGTGATTATGATTAGAATCATATTTTCTGATTCTATTCCCTAGATGATTTTAGAGAATCAGAACGCGTTTAGTAACTGCACAAAAGTTTCGTTCCCGGGAACAACCAGATGGCTAGAATCCTTTTTTTAAAATTTTTCATCTCTTTTTAAAATGTTTTTTTAACTTTTTAAATGGTTTTTTCAATTTTTAATTGTTTTAAAAAATTACATTTTTTGATTTCCCCCTATTTTATATTTTTAATATTTTTTATATTTTTCATTTTTTTATATTTTTTAATTTAACCCATGTTTAAAAAAATTTAAATTTTTTTTGTTAAATTTTAAAGCTTATTTTTAAATTTAATTTTAAAAAATGTATTTAAAAAAATAGTTGTTAGTAATTTTCAAATCTAATTTTAATTTTTTTAAAGTTCAGAAGTTCACTGGGAAGCCTACGTGGACTTAACCTTTTTAAAAGAACTGAGACTTTGTCCTTTTTTATAATTATGAAAAGTAATTCTTTTTTTCAGAATCAACTTTTTTCTTTTATTGTTGTTTTTGCACCAAAACTGTTCCCGGGAACAGAATCAAAATCAGAGACGTTACCAAACATGTTTCTGATCCTTTTTTATTCTAGGGAACAGAATCAGAATCGTTGTCAAACAAACCCTTTAAGTGAGTCCACGAAAAATTTTGGCATCAAAGTGAGCATCGTACACAAACTTTGGCACTTTTGGTGTCCGTCTTCCCTATAACAATGTTTATCATCTTAGTCTTAGAGTCTAACTAAAGGTAAATGTACGACATATGGTCTTTGTGATTCTAGTTTTCTAGGCTATAGGTGTCGTGAAGGCTAATTATATAGCCACATTGATCGGAAGCGGATCACCTAACATTGGGGTTTCTCTGATATTGGTAACATTACTCAAATCAGGCAGTCTATTTTCATTTGGATGGCCTGATTTGAGTAATGTTACCCATGTTAGAGAAACCTCAATGTTAGGTGATCCGCTTCCGGAAGGTATGATTTGAGAGAAGGTTGGGATTCAAAATTTTTCAAACCCCAAAAAATCCCGCCCAATTTTTTTCCCTCCCCCTCAACAAATAACGTGGCCCATTCTTGGCCGTCCAAATGAAAATGGACAGCCCAATTTGAGTAATGTTACCCATGTCACAGAAACCTCAATGTTAGGTGATCCGGATCCGCATTGACCAATGCTTAGATTACAACTTTGTTGATCCGACATCCGCTGCGTCCACAGTGGAGCGAGCCCACTCGTCGTCAGCTTTGCAATTGAACACGATCGGCCTTTCGAGCACCTAAAAGAACCCGTCGGGACTATGCAACTGTGCGACGGCAACACCTGCCTCATCTTCCAAATCCAGCACGCATCTTCCATCCGGGCCTCCCTGTGAGAGTTCTTGAACGATCCCGACAACATGTTCTGAATCCTCCCCGACTGCAACAAGCTTTTCGCCTATCATGGACTCTGCATCTGGCGATTGGGCAAGGACATTCGACCTCCGTTCTGCTTTTTTGTTTATTCATGTTTGTGAGATATACAAGAAAACATTTGTAGGAAAATATTTTTCAAATAATTCATTTTCTATGAAACAAACGCACTCCAAATATGAAAATCTTTGTACTTCTTTAAGTTTATATTGTCCAAGTGCATCACATACTTTTACTATACTTAATGACTGGTATTTTAGGAAGAAGCCGTTACCATAAATGCAAAAAATGCTTCTTTATCGTTAATAAAATTGATTGACAAAACGAATTTGATTCACAGGTTCATTCTAATATCTCCGCAATGAGAAGCACTAAACTTTACATTATCTGTGCAACATGTTTGATGTTGAATACATAAATGTCGATCTCTTTCCATGTAAATTTCTAATTGGTTTGATCATCGAGATTATGGAAAAACCGTTATTGCGGTTGTTTTATAAGTTATAGTCGAGTATGCATAAGATTACAATGATTAACTACACTTGTGTCGTTCTAGTAGGCCGGATGCCAATATTCATTAGGAAATTCACCGCATCTTCGGATGAAAAGCACTAAATTTTACGCTATTTGCGTAGCATGTAGGCCTTTGCAGGCATAAATGTTTATGTTTTTCTGGGTGAAAATCTAATAGATTTGATCATCGAGATTCTGGAAAAGCCGTTATTGGCGTTATTTTGTTAGTTATAGTCTAGTATGCATTAGATTTGTATGGTTAAATTGCACTTGTGTCATTTTAGTAGACGAGATACCCAGATTAATTACGATATCCACCACATTTATTTCATCCACAAAAATTACTTAGACAATGCCAAACAGATATTTTGCAACATTAGTATAACATGAACTTGAATGGAGCATCCTACATTGATGACCACCAAAGCTATATGAAAAGCAGTTCTCTGGTCATGATCAGAGCCGAAGTGACAAGTCCATCCCCTCATTTTCGAGTCCCTGAGTGCTCAAGGAACTACCATTGGCAAGAACCTTGGCAAGTGGTGGTCTCGGTCCTGTGCTCTGAGGAGAAACCCTACTGCCAAAGTTAGGGTCACCATTGTCCATAGGTTGATATACTATTCCTTTTAGCTGATTCGCCATGGCAGGTCGGTGCCACGCCATGTCTTGCAGCATCCCCTCATAGGCAGGTTCGACGACATCAGCAGGTGCAGACCAAGTAAGAGGCCCATAGGCAACAGGGTGCCCCAAGACAGGAATTGCCTATAAACCAAAATAATCTGGGTTAACATTAGGGTTCACTTGGGAAAAGGCATTAGCCATCTGATTCATCGCTTGCGCCCGCCTTTCTGCAGCATGCTCACGCCTGTGGGCTTTCTGGTGACCACCCAACGCCTGCGAGGTGCCAAACTTTGCATCGTAGTACTTGCAACCGTAAGCTCGGGTCGCGAGGGTATGGTTGAAATTTCGTTTCTGTGTTTCGGGTTTCTTTCGTGGAGCTTTTCCAAGAGAATTCAACGGATAGGTCACGGGTGTAGATTCACGGTGATTATCATTATAGAGCTTTGCTTCAAGTACTAAAGGACCCGATATTCGCGCCGCCTTTCCTTCCGCATCTCCAGAGAGAAGAGTCACTGGCGATTTCTCTTTTGAGAGTGGTTGCACTTGTTCCATGGGAAAATTATAAATGTCTCACGTTCTTGCATGAGAACAAAGAATGGCGTATATGTAGTGCGAAGATGTTGCTACACATGGAAGGATATCTAACTTGTTTTTTATATTACATACACTAAGTTGGTAATCTTATAATTGGAGTTTTAATAGGACGCGGCTTTGATATCAGTATGGGCAGCTAAAATCTTGTGAGTCCAACTTACCTATCAGAATGGAAGTGAGAATCAAAAGCTTATGAAAGTGCTTTCCATATTAAGGGGTGGGATATCCATGGAAGATCTAGTCATAAATTGAGCACCTTGACATCAAAATGGCTATGACATTAATGTGCCAATTGGAGAATATATCCAATCACTGAAAGTACATAATGATCAAGTCTTAAGGAGTCCTCTTCAAATTGTTATGTATGTTGTAAATAAAACGCCACAAGCTTGAGCGAATCGCATTAATCCAAATTGCCGGTCGCCGCCTCCACGCGCGCATATCGGATTGTCCTATATTGAAGATTGCTTTGGAAGGAAGGTTTCCAGGAATTGAATATATTTTCTATCCTTAGACTCTGTTTATTTTCGCGGAAAAATATTTTCCTCATTTTCCGGCGTTTGAATCGCTTAGGAAAGTGAGTTAACAGAAAATGTTTTCCTTCCAAAGCTTAGATTTAGGAAAATGATTTCTTCTTTAAAAAATCAAAAATCATTTTATAGGCTTGGACCATAAACTCTGCACTTAGACACGGGCCCAACACTCGTTCTCGGACCCTTGGCAGTGGGACCATGTCCTTGGTGCACGGGCCCGGGTCCATCAAGGCTGGGCCTGGGACTCTGGTGCCCTAGCCTGGGTCCATCTAGGCGGCGCCCGAGACCCTGGCCGCCACGCTAGGGTGCGTCGAGGTCGATCCCCGGGTCCTCAATGCCCGTGCTTAAATCCATCGAGGCCAAAAATTTTGAATTTTTTTTTTAGATTTCGATTTTTTTAATTTTAAAACTTTTAAATTTTATTTTATTGTCTTTCTTTTCCTTTTTCCTTCTTCCTCCGCTGGTCACTGGGCCTCAGCAACGGCCGACGACCAGCCACAGACACGGCCCGGCAAGGCTTGAGCTTCCTTGTGGCCGTCTCCGGCTTGTTGTGGCAAAGGAAGAAGGAAAAAGAAAAAAGAAAAGAATAAAAAGAATAAAAACTATAATAAAATTCATTTTTTAAAAAATTATGAAAATTGTCCACGTTGGCGCTAACCGTACCACGTAGGACCATCGTCATTCACGTCAGTAATTTCCAGCCAAACAACAACTTTTAATTTTCCTTACCAAACCACAAAAAGTATTTTCCAGGTCATTTTCATGTCTCAGTCAAACATCGCAAAATATATATTTTTTTTCCTAAAAACATGACTTCTTAGAAAATATTTTCCAAAATTGTGGCATTTTTCGCGAAATAAACAGAGCCTAAATGTATATACGACCCTTCTATTTTCACATACTATAACGATGTTTATCATCTTAGTCTTCGAGTCTAACTAAAAGTAAATGCACGACATATGGTCTTTGGGATTTTAGTTTTCTGGGCTATAGGTGTCGTGAAGACTAATTATTTAGCTGCATTGACCATTGCGTAGATTCATCCTTGATCTCCGACGTCCGCCGTGTCCACAGTGGAGCGAGCCTGTTCGTCATCAGCTTTGCAACCGAACACGACCGACCTTTCGAGCACCTAAAAGAACCCGTCGGGAATATGCAACTGTGTAACGGCAAGACCTGCCTCATCTTCCAAATCCAGCATGCAGCTTTGATCGGGGACTCCCGAGTTCTTGAACAATCCCGACAACATGTTCGTGGGAGTCGGAATCCTCCCCGACCGCAACAAGCTTTTTGCCTACCTTGGACCCCGCATTGGCGGCCGAGCGAGGACATTCGATCTCCGTTCTGACTGCGAGGAGTGAAGGCAAACTTCGGCCATGGTTTTTGGGGCACCAAAGACTGGTTAAGGAGATTCTCGGGAAGAAGTATGCGCCGCTGAGAGGTTTGCTGAGCTCATGGGACAACGAAGTGCTATCGTTTGAGCAGGTGAAGTATTTTGTTGTTTTGAGAAGGGGACGGTCCTATTGGCAGCTGGTCGGCTCCCAGTGCCGCGGCGACCGATGAAATGTGGATCCGATGAGCAGCTTCAAGGTTTGATAGGATCAAGTCTTGGTTCGATAGAAATCTAACTTTAGATATAAAAGATAAAAATTTCGAGGCATAGGAAGGATGGACGTCGTGGGAATAGTGGATTAATGTCGAGGCTCCGCTTGTTTCACGAAAAATGCATGATTTGGAAAAAAAATTCCTTAAAAAAGATCGCTTGAAATAATAAGTTAATCAAAACCGTTTTCATAACTGACAACAATTTCTGTCTAAATAACATGGTGGACGATAAAAATATTTTCTGTTCATTCATTTTTGTGAGATATACAAGAAATCATTTGTAGGAAAATATTTTCCAAATAATTCATTTTCTATGAAACAAACGCACTCCAAATATGCAAATCATACTTCTTTAAGTTTACGTAATTGTCCAAGTGCATCACATACTTTTTCTATACTTAATGACCGGTATTTTACGAATAAGCCGTTACCATAAATGCAGAAAATGCTTCTTTATCGTTAATAAAATTGATTGACAAAACGAATTCGACTCACAGGTTCATTCTAATATCTCCGCAATGAGAAGCACTAAACTTTACGGTATCTGTGCAACATGTTTGATGTTGAATACAGAAATGTAGATCTCTTTCCATGTAAATTTCTAAACGGTTTGATCATCGAGAATAAGGAAAAACCGTTATTGCCGTTATTTTGTTAGTTATAGTTGAATATACACTAGATTAGCATGGTTAACTGTACTTGTGTCATTCTGGTAGGCCAGATACCAATATTAATTAGGAAATTCACCGCATCTTTGCGATGAAAAGCACTAAATTTTATGCAATTTGCGCAACATGTAGGCCTTTTCTAGGCAGAAATGTTGATATTTTTCCAGGTGAAAATCTAATAGATTTGATCATCAAGATTCTGGGAAAGCCGTTATTGGCGTTAATTTGTTAGTTATAGTTGAGTATGCATTAAATTTGTATGGTTAACTGCACTCGTGTCATTTTAGTAGACGAGATGCCCAGATTTATTACGATATCCACCACCTTTATTTCATCCACAAAAATTACTTAGACAATGCCAAACAGATATTTTGCAACATTAGTATAACATGAACTTGAATGGAGCATCCTACATTGATGACCACCAAAGCTATATGAAAAGCAATTCTCTGGTCACGGTCAGAGCCGAAGTGACAAGTCCAACCCCTCATTTTCGAGTTCCTGAGTGCTCAAGGAACTACCGTTGGCAAGAACATTGGCAAGCGGTGGCCTCGGTCCTGTGCTCTGAGGAGAAACCCTACTGCCAAAGTTAGGGTCAGGGTCTCCATTATAGTTCATAGGTTGATATACCATTCCGTTCAGCTGATTCACCATGGCAGGTCGGTGCCACGCCGAGGTTTGCGGGTTCGTAATCGTTGTCAGCTTCAGCATCCCCCCGTAGGTAAGTCCCATAACAACAGCAGGTGCAGACCAAGTAAGAGGCCCATAGGCAACGGGTTGCCCCGAGATAGGAATTGCCTGCGTACCAAAATAATCTGAGTTAAAATTAGGGTTCACCTGAGAGAAGGCATTAGCCATCCGATTCATCGCCTGCGCCTGCCTTTCTGCAGCATGCAGATGCCTGTGGGCTTTCTGGTGGCCCCCCAACGCCTGCGAGGTGTCAAACTTTGCATCGCAGTACTTGCAACCGTAAGCTCGGGTCGCGAGGGTATTGTTGAAATTTCGTTTCGGCTTTTGAGGTTTCTTTCGAGGAGCATTTACAAAAGAATTCAACGGATTGATTGCGGGTGCAGATTCACAATAATCATCATTAGAGAGCTTCGCTTCAAGTACTAAAGGACCCGAGATTTGCGCTACCTTGCCCTCCGCATCTCCAGAGAGAAGAGTCACTAGCGATTTCTCTTTTGAGAGTGGTTGCTCTTGTTCCATGGGAAAATTCTAAATGTCTCAGGTGCTTGCATGAGAACAAGAATGGCGTATATGTAGTGCCAAGATGTTGCTACACATGGAAGGATATCCAACTTGTTTTTGATATTACATACACTATGTTGGTAATCTTATAATTGGAGTTTTAATAGGATACGGCTTTGACATCAGTACGGGCAACTAAAATCTTGTGAGTCCAACTTAATTATCAGAAAGGAAGTGAGAATCAAAAGCTTATAAAAGTGCTTTCCATATAGATCAAAAGGGATGGGATATCCATGGAAGATCTAGTCATAAATAGAGCACCTTGACGTCCGAATGGCTATGACATTAATGTGCAGATTGGAGAATATATCTATTCACTCAAAGTTCAAAATGATCAAGTCACAAGGAATCCTCTAATGTTTTTATGTATGCAGTAAATCAATGGTAACAAGCTCGAGCGATTGCATTAATCCAAATTGCCGGCTGCCAAGTCTACGCGCACATATCGGATTGTTCTATATCGAAGATTGCTTTGGAAAGAAGGTTTTTAGAACCCGTACATATGTACGACCCTCCTATTTCACATACTATAACAATGGCATAAGGACACCAGAAGTGTCAAACTTTGAGTATGGCACTTACTTTGGTGTCATTTTTTTTTTTTTGATCACTTAAGTGCCAATTTATTTGAAAAACGATTATTTGAGTGCGAAGTCCGGTAAATTTTACCGAAAATCTTACGTGGCATTTTTTTTTATTAATAACCTAATCCTAGGTGGCTCGCCGGAGGATTCCAGTCAGTAATAAAAAAAATTAAAAATTAAAAAATAAGCTGAAAACACTAAAAAAATATTTTTTTAAAAAAAGCTAAAAAAAATGAAAGGAAAGGTTGGAGCGGCCTCGCCGTCGCCGCTCCACCATTGCCGGCAATGGTCGATGAAAGTGGGGGATGGCCGACAGGGGTCGTCGAGCCCCAGCCAATAACCGACGACCCCCGCCACCTGCAAGCCCTTGTCTGCGGTCAACGGGGGTCACTGGCCACTGGTCAAGGCTTGGCGACCCCCGCCGGCCATCCCCCACCGTTACCAGCGATGGTGGGGTTGCGGCGGCGAGGACTGTGCAAGCCCTCGCCGCTTCAAACCAACCCAAAGCTCTTTTTTTTTAGCATTTTTTTTGTTTTATATATTTTTTATTTTAAAAAAGTAGCTTATTTTAAGTATAAATCCACGTGGACTGATTTTTGGCACTTAAGTGATCGTTTTTTCTCCGATTTGGCACTTAAAAGTGCCAACGACGAGAGATTCTGGCCAACTAATTACATGTCATTTATTATTAAATTTTTAATATTACGTGGCAATATTTTTTTTAAAAATCAGTCCACGTGGACTTTTATACTTAAAATAAGTTAATTTTTTTAACAAAAAAATAAATTAAACTAAAAAATAAGCCAAAAAAAAGCTTTGGGTTGGTTTGAAGCGGCGAGGGCTGTGCGCAACCCCACCATCGCCGACAGGGTGGGGGATACCCGACGGGGGTCGTCGAGCCTCGACCAGTGGCCGGTGACCCCCATTGACCACAGGCAAGGACCAATAAGTGGCGAGGGCCGTCGGTTATTGGTTGGGGCTCGACGACCCCCGCCGACCATCCCCCACCCTCATCGGTCATTGCCGGCGATGGTGGGGCGGCAATGGCGAGGTCGCTACAACCTTTCCTTTCCTTTCCTTTTTTTTAGCTTTTTTATTTTATTTTTTTAGTGTTTTCAGGTTATTTTTATTATTTTTTATTTTTTATTACTGAATGGGATCCTTCGGCAAGCCATGTAGGATTAGCTTATTAATAATAAAAAATTGCCACGTAAGATATTCGGCAAAACTTACCAGAGTTTGCACTCGAATAATCGTTTTTCAAATAAATTGGCACTTAAGTGATCCAAAAAAAATTGACACCAAAGTGAGCACCGTATACAAAGTTTGACACTTCTGGTGTCCTTCTGCCATTGTTATAGTATGTGAAATAGGAGGATCATACATATGTACGGGTTCTAAAAACCTTCTTTCCAAAGCAATCTTCGATATAGAACAATCCGATATGCACGCGTAGAGGTGGCAGCCGGCAATTTGGATTAATGCAATCACTCGAGCTTGTTACCTTTGATTTACAACATACATAACAATTTTAGAGGACTCCTTGCGACTTGATCATTATGAACTTTCAGTGATTGGATATATTCTCCAATCTGCACATTAATGTCATAGCCTTTCTGACGTCAAGGTGCTCTATTTATGACTAGATCTTCCATGGATATCCCATCGCTTTTGATCTATATGGAAAGCACTTTTATAATCTTTGGATTCTCACTTCCTTTCTGATAATTAAGTTAGACTCACAAGATTTTAGTTGCCCATACTGATGTCAAAGCCGTATCCTATTAAAACTCCAATTATAAGATTACCAACATAGTGTATGTAATATCAAAAACAAGTTAGATATCCTTCCATGTGTAGCAACATCTTGGCACTACATATACGCCATTCTTGTTCTCATGCAAGAACTGAGACATTTATAATTTTCCCATGGAACAAGAGCAACCACTCTCGAAAGAGAAATCCCCAGTGACTCTTCTCTCTGGAGATGCGGAGGGCAAGGTGGCGCGAATCTCGGGTCCTTTAGTACTTGAAGCGAAGCTCTCTAATGATGATCATTGTGATTCTACACCCGCGATCAATCCGTTGAATTCTTTTGGAAAAGCTCCTCGAAAGAAACCTGAAAAGCCGAAACGAAATTTCAACAATACCCTCGCGACCCGAGCTTACGGTTGCAAGTACTGCGATGCAAAGTATCACACCTCGCAGGCGTTGGGGGGCCACCAGAAAGCCCACAGGCATCTACATGCTGCAGAAAGGCAGGCGCAGGCGATGAATCGGATGGCTAATGCATTCTCTCAGGTGAACCCCAATTTTAACTCAGATTATTTTGACACGCAGGCAATTCCTATCTCGGGGCAACCCGTTGCCTATGAGCCTCTTACTTGGTCTGCACCTGCTAATGTTATGGGAACTGCCTACGGGGGGATGCTGAAGCTGACAATGATGACTAACCCGCAAACCTTGGCGTGGCACCGACCTGCCGTGGTGAATCAGCTGAACGGAATGGTATATCAACCTATGAACTATAATGGTGACCCTGACCCGAACTTTGGCACTAGGGTTTCTCCTCAGAGCACAGGACCGAGACCACCACTTGCCAATGGTAGTTCCTTGAGCACTGAGGGACTCGAAAATGAGGGGTTGGACTTGTCACTTCGGCTCTGATCATGACCAGAGAACTGCTTTTCATATAGATGTGGTGTCATCAATGTAGGATGCTCCATTCAAGTTCATGTTATTCTACTATTGCAAAATATCTGTTTGGCATCGTCTAAGTAATTATTGTGGATGAAATAAATGTGGTGGGCATCGTAATTAACCTGAGCATCTCGTCTACTAAAATGACACAAGTGCAGTTAACCATACAAAATAATAGCTTATAAACGATAGTAACAAAATAACGCCAATAGCGGCTTTTCCAGAATCTCGATGATCAAATCCATTAGACTTTTGCCTGAAAAAGATCAACACTTCTGTCTTAAAAGGGAGATGTTGTGCAAATAGCGTAAAATATAGTGATTTTATCACGACGATATTAGAGTGAGCCAATGAGCCAAATTCCTCAATATTTTTATGATAGGAAGCGGTTCCTGCATTTTTGGTAATCGCCTAGTAAAAATATGTGATGCATGTGGAGAATAACGTAAACTTAGGCTCTGTTTGTTTCACGGAAAAGGTTTTCATGGAAAACATTTTCCTCAATTTCTAGCATTTGAAGGGCGGAAAATATGTGGTCAAGGAAAATATTTTCCGGTAAACGGAAAATTTCATTCTAAAACTGATGAAAATAATTTCCTTTTTTGAGAAGTGGAAATCATTTTCCTCGTCTCTTTCACACTTTCTTTGTTTATAATTATTTTTTTACTTTATTTTCATTATTTAAACAAATCGAAAATGTTATATTTGCTTTTTTCTTTTTTTTTCTTTTTTTCTTTTTTCTTTTCTCCTTCTTCCTCCTTCCTCCAGACCGCCACTCCTTCTTCCTCCGGCCACCGCTCCGTCCTCCTTCCTCCAGTTGCCCTGCGATGGCCATGACTCGGCCCGACGAGCTTGAGGCGGCCGGTCTCGGCGATCTCGAGGCTCGCCCGAGGCAGGCGAGCCACGAGCTCACCAGATCCAGGCGAGCTCAGCCGAGGCCAGCGTGGCAGGAGCTCGCCAGATCCAGGCGAGCTCGGCCTAGGCCAGCGAGGTAGGAGATCGCCGATCTGGCGAGCTTGAGCTCGACGCCATGGCCAAGATCGACTGGATCTAGTGAGCCCCGAGCTCGCCGGCAATGGCCGAGCAGGAGCTCGCCTGGATCTGTGAGCTCATCGCTTGTTGGCCTCAGGCGAGCCCGAGATCGCCGGGTTGAGTCATGGCCATCGCAGGGCGGCCGGAGGAAGGAGGACGGAGCGGCGGTCGGAGGAAGAAGGAGCAGCGATCTGGAGGAAGGAGGAGGAAGAAGGAGAAAAGAAAAAATATCAAAAAGAAAAAGAGATAAAAATAATTAATTAAAAATTCAAATTTTTTTAAAAAGAAAAAACAGAAAAATATAAAATTATTAAAAGGAGTTCACGGAGGAATCTGATTTTCCATACCAAACAACGAAAAATATTTTCCTGGTCTTTTTCATAGTTTAGCCAAACATCGAAAAACATTGTTATTTTCCTAGAAAACAACTTTTCGAAAAACATTTTCCGAAAGCGTCGCATTTTTTCGCGAAACAAACAAAGCTTTAAAGGAAATACAAGGATCTCGTAACTTATAATTTATATGAAAAGCTCATTTATGTGGAAAGCACTTTTATGAGCGTATGATCCTCACTTTTTCGCTTTTTTTTAGTTCCTTGGAACTGGCAGTTTCAAGACCGGCCGATCCTGTTTCTGATTGGAGTCGAAAAAATTACTAAAAAAATCTTAAATTTATTGTAATTGTGTCAATTCAGTCTTGACCCCCTCCTTTTTTTTGCTAATTCAATCCTAAACCGTTTACATTTGTGCCAATTCAGTCCATCCGGCTAATTTTGGTCGGGCGAAGCTAACGTGACACTATCGGCGCTGACGAGAATTTTTCTTAATACTTCTTTGATTTTTTTTTTATATTTTTATCATTTTTCTTTTCTTTTCTTTAGTTTTTTCCCCTCCACTTAGGACGGGCGAGGGTCGTCGGGCAAAGGCCGCTACGACCTCACCCAATCTGGGTGACCGAGGCCACAATGCCCTGGCCCAGCGCCGATGAGGGCATCCCAACCCTCACCTGTAGCTATTCATACTTGATTTTTAATCAGTTTTTCTTTAGAAAAATCATTAAAAATATCATAAAAATTAAAAAATTGAAAATCAACTTTGGAAGCCTTGGCCAAGCCTAAGGAACCAATTTTAAACAAAAAATATTTTCGTCAATTTTTCTGAATTTTCGGCATTTCTTTTAATTAGAAAATACCCCAAAATAATAAAAATAGCATTTGTGACCATACAAATACGAAAAAATAGCCATTAGACTTTTTTTTAATTTCAATTGCATTTTGATCACTTTAAAATTCAAAAATTCGATCGAGAACCTACTTTTCCATATTTTTGCATTTAGGCCCCTGGTTTTCCAAAAATAACAAATTCAACCCTTTCTAGAATTTTTCTCACTTTGGACTAGTTATGATATTTGATCCTCATGCCTTCAATTATATTTTGGTCCGATCATTTCGCATATTGAGCAATTTGGGAAAATGGCTTAAAATCTTTTCAATTTAGTCCCTGATTTTCATTCTAATTGCAATTAAGCATTTTTTTAGAGATTTTCATGCAAATCCAAGACCACTAACCTATGATTTTAACCATTCTGAATTCATTGGTGGGATCGGTTTGACTCGATTCAGTCATTTAGGGTTTGGATTATTTAAAATTCATTTTCGGGTCAAATTGGAGAATTTGGGGTTTTGCACTAGATAAACTGAATTTTCCCCAAAATTTTCATTCCTAAATAATACACATGCTGTACAATCCGATTATGGCTTTAATTTTACGAAATTTGGTCATTTTTAAGTCTGATTGGACAATATTTGTGTGTTCGGGTCAGTCGGGTTGGATGGATCCGACCCGCCGACCCGGATTGCAACCCATCTTCCCCAAATGCTCATTTGCGCACGTAGGATACCCGAAGCAGGAGAAGACCAGATTGGATGCTCGATCATGAATTTTTTGGAACCAAATGAACTTCATTGAGTCCCAGTTGATTCCCCGGTCCCGGTGATACCATTTGGCACGTGGTCACGTGCCCAGCGAGCTGGAGCCAATCTTCCCCCGCGTGGCAAAAAAAAATTGGATTGGGGTATAACGAATCCAGGCAGTTTTGGACGAGGGGAGATTCTCATTCAGTTATAGAGAGATAACCAACTAGAGAGAGGGGGGGAAGTGAAAGAAAGTCCTCTCGAAGCTCGCGGATCGCCATTAGAACACCTCGGGCCGGAACAGGGAACACGCCGAACCCCTCTGCCTTTGCTGAAAGTCTAGGAAAAGGTAAACACCATGTATGACCTTGAGCTCGGGTTTTCATGGCGCATTTTGATCTAAGCTACGGTTCTTCGAGATTTTTAGTTCAGATTGCTCCTTGTGCATCACTGATCGTATTCTTGCCCTTTTTTCTACATTTTCGTTGCATAAAACCACTCGAGTCAACTCCCGAACCCATGAACCAACCTTGAGCTCTATAGCTCATTCTGGATATTCTCGAGCTTGTCCGATGGTCAGGTAAATTTTCTTGACCTCCTGTGATGTTGATTGATGAATTAGATGGCTTGTTTAACGTGGAATCCACGAGATCGCATGTCGTCGGTTTTCTAGGTTCGGCCGGCGTTAGGTAAGGTAGTTTAGGTTCGTTTTTCAGCCTAAATCTTAGATAAGTTGTTGAGGAGTTCATGAGGATTCGTTTGGGGTATAACGAATCCTCATGAACGAGGGGAGATTCGTTAGAGAGATTGGGGTATAACGAATCCAGGCAGTTTTGGACGAGGGGAGATTCCCATTCAGTTAGAGAGAGATAACCAACTAGAGAACCGGATGTTGAATTTGTTTTGAAAATAAAAATAAAAACCCGATCGGATGGTCACGATTTAACCACGTGGCACAATCGTGGATTTTCAGAAAAATATAAATCATTTTCAGTATTATAATTGATTTTCGAAAATAAAAATTCATTTTGTAATCGTGTGGCTCAGGTTTGGCCACGCATCACCATCTCAGCCGTCCATTCCATTTTCGAAAAATAAAAAATTCATTTTTAAATCCGATGGCCGTGGACTAGCCACGTGGCACGATTTGGTGTGTCGGTTTAAAATTCGAATTTGGGAGGGAAATAATCTGAATTTGCTCACAAACACCCCAAAACTACGTCGTTTTGAGCGAGAGCGCAAAACTACGTCGTTTTGATAGGCCGACCCGGGACCCGTAAGGTCTGGGCCGAGCGCCCGCAAGGCGTGGGCCGGGTCAACCCGCCCCGGTCCGGATAATTTTTTAATAAAAAAATTCGGAAATTAATAAAATAATAAAAAAAAATCAAAATCAGAAAATGATTAAAAATCCAAAAAAAAAATTCATAAATAATTCTAAAAAATTGGAAAAAATTCCAAAAATTCTGAAAAATCTCAAAAATTAGGAAATGGGTCCATTCAACTAGTCAATCCTATTTTTGACGATTTTACCCTCTCATTCTTTCAAAAATGATGGTTTTGCCCTTATGGGCAAATTGTCTTGAAAAATTCCAAAAAATTCCAGAAATTAGGAAGTGGACACATTCAACTAGCCAATCCTGTTTCTAGTGATTCTGATTCCCAATCTTTTTCAAAATGACAATTTTGCCTCTTTAGGCAAATTGTCTCTAAATGTCCCCAAACTCTTTCCAAACCCCCAAACACCCATTCTCTAAGCCATTAGGGCTTTACTATGGATGTCATGTATGATTTGATGCGTTTTATCCGCATGTTTCTGGTTCCTTGATTTGCGCACTTATTTTCACTGATTATGATTGATAGATTAGATATTCCTATTTGCATGAAATCCTAGATTTTAGGACTCTCTTCACTCCAAATCATCTGCATGAAATCCTAGTTAGGAAAATCATTCAACTTTGGTACCGAATGGGCGTCAATGGAAACATTGGCTTAACTAAGTCCCTAATCCCAAATCTCTGGTTCCGTTTAAGTTGTGCGGCTTCTCCCACCGCCCGACGAGGTTTCCAATCTACCTTCCCCAATGATCGATGGCGACTCCGAATACATGTACACCTACGCACATGTCACCCGACCACACTAAGGTCGAAACCGCTTCAAATCTCGCCGTCACGCGAGGTGAAAACTTGGGAGAGTCCAAACCGACCTATGGATCACCACGGATCCTTAGACACAGTAATCACCCCTAAACTCCTCCGCTCCGAGAGGGTCGAGACAGTGGCCAGCAAGGGTCGCCGGCCCTAAGTAGAGGGGGAAAAAAGAAAAATTATAAAAAAAATTATAAAAGGGTTCATACCACCAAAAACTCTAAACTGGTACACAAGTGATAAATTTATCTTAAACTAATTTGTTGACCACCAAAAACCATAAATTAGTACACATGTGACAAATTTACCATCCATTAGTTTTCATTAAATTGGGTTAATAGCACGCAAAACTCTAAACTGGTACACATGGGATAAATGAAGGATAAAAATCCCAAACTGGTACACCCGTCAATTGTAATGTGTCATCTAATTCAGCAAATTGACAGTAGAATTTAACGGTAAAATTTAACGAAAACTAATATAATGTAAATTTATCAAGCTTGAGATTTTTGGTGGGCAAAAAATTAGTTTGGGGTAAATTTGTCAATCAATTTGGAATTTTTCGTGGTATTATCCTATTATAAAAAAACTCTAGATATTATTAAAAAATTATTTAAAAAAGTTTGGCGTCGGCAACCCTTCCGTCAGCGACGGCCGGCCAAAATTGGCCGAATGGACTGAATTCGCACAAATACAAAAGGTTTATGACTGAATTAACACAATTGCAATAGGTTTAGGACTTTTTTTGGTAATTCTCCCTGTTGGAGGCATAGAACCAGTCCACCCGGGAACTGATCAGTCCTACCGACGCCAACCAAGGTGTTGTTGAAGTCGCGCAGGAAGATGGTAGAGAGTTGGGCACTGTGCGTGCTTGGAGGACTTGGAAGACGTTGTGGCAAACGCAGAGCTGGAGGCTCGCAACCGGATCGCTGCCGGAGCAACAGTTGACGCCAAGGCCAACAATGAGCTTGTGGAGCCTCATGCGGTGGAGGGTGCTGACATGGTGGATCCACCAGATGACGAGGGGCTCGTCGGTGACCAAGGTCCGGATGCGGGTGGTGTAGAAGTCAGCGACGTGATGAGTGAACATGTCTGGTTTATGAGGAAATTCTCCGAGAGAAGACTCAGAAAGAAGGGTTTTTCTCGTGGGGGCAGCGATGATCGAAAGGTTGAAGAAAAGGAGGGTGATAGAGAGAGTCTGGTAAATTCGTTAGGCAAAGAAATGGGAAATTTTGTCAGCTGAAAATGGCGCTTTAATTCAGTTAATCAGGATCGCGGTAGGCTTATATACAGCCATTTGATGGAGATTAATTCATAGAAATTGTGATTAGTTCATAATAGGATATTGAAAGTATCTGCATAATGTCGGCGTAAATGAATTATGATTAATATCTTTTTAACCGCCAGACATTTTCTAAGAAGTATATCCTTACATGATTTAAAGAATTAGGAGAAATGTAGATTATGCTACGTCAGTTTCGAATAGATTCTAATGATTCATACAGAATAATAACCTGAATAATCATTTTCACATTAAATTTTCTCATGCTAATAAAAAATGTTTCGTGCTGAACCTTATTAACTTCTTGTCGCCTTTTTAGTAAATTCTCAAGGTTAAAAATTAGTCCACCATGGGAATATTACCGAAAAAGTCCTAAACCTATTGCAATTGTGTCAATTCAGTCCATTTGACCGATCAACGCTGACGCGGATAATGTTTACTAATATTTTAATATTCTTTAAAAAATTAATTATTTTTTTATTTTAAATAATTTTTCGGTCTTTTTTTCTTCTCTTTTTTTTTGTTAGGGCCGACAGGAGACCGTTTGCCACTGGGCGAGGGCCGCAACCCTCACTGATCCTCGCTACGGCCAACGAGGATCGCGACCTCTGCCGGCCCTAACAACAAATAGAAAAAAATTATTAAAAAATATCTAAAATTCGAAATATATTACAATATTATTAAGAATTATCTACATTAGCGCCGGCCGGTCAAATGGAATGAATTGACACAATTACAAAAGGTTTAAGACTCAATTGACAAGAAAAAAAGTTAAGGACTAAATTGGCACAATTGCAATAGGTTTAAGACTTTTTTGGTAATTTTCTCGTCCACCATGAGTTAGTTATTAACTTTTAAGCATGGTTTGTCATTCCGTGTGAGTTTCCATTTTTTTTTTTTTCATATTGGTTAGTGATTTTCTCTAATGCAAAAATATTCCTCTTATGTTAGTAACTGGTAATTTGGTCATATCTATAATATATCTAGGTTAAAAGTAACTTAAAAGCTATATCAAATTTGTTTGTAACTTTTACATGGTATTATTAATTATTCATATAGAAAGGTAAGTTATAATATAATTTATATATTTAACGTTTTAGACATGGTTAGTAACCACGTTTAAAATGTGAGTACAAACAAATTATTTAGTTATAAGTATTCTAAGGGTTTGGTAAACCCCAAAACAACAAAAAGTAATTTTCATAAATCGGATTCTAGCGACATTTCATTTAACTAAAATTTACGAACTTATCGAAAATAATTACTCCAAATCCATACCCATTTCCTTGATGATTAACTTATTAAACAGAGAATTACTCGATAATCCATCTTTTGCCCTGTTCGGATCTCAGGTGACCCGGTAATATTTCCTTTCATAATCTTTGAAATCCAACGGTGGAGATGGCTTCGATGTGTTGATCTCAGATAAGAAAGTCGTTGGCTCTCTTGCGTCAAACACAAGAGTCTAACGGACACTCAAAAAGCTACTCTCTCCCAAGATCGCAGAGCTCGAGGATTTCTCTAAGGCTAGTCACAATTTTCTTACCGATTCCTCCGTTGTTGTTCCGATGATACTTCTGCTGTTTTGAAACGGGTTATTTGGTTGCGATCGATTCGGTTGATGAAACAACAAAACATATTTTCTCAGTTTCTTGACAGTTGCTTGCACCCTAAGCGATTTGCTTTCCGATCCATTCCACAATGGGGGAGTCTCTCGATGACTGGAGAGAATTCTTTAGAACGACGGACACAGACGTTTTCGAGTTCATCGAAAAGGCGATCACGATCGCCGTGCTCGATTGCCCGAAAGATTTTCTGTCACGAAGAGGAGGTATCGCGGAGCGGCTGTTCTCGTGCGAGACGATTGGGGCAGGAGGTGATTGCGCACTCGCGAGTAAAGAAAGCAAGGCGAAAGGCGACAAGGGTAATGCTGCGCATGATGTGGTCAGCATAGACTACGGTCATGGAGAAACTGAAGTACTCAGCGATGACATGGAAGAGACCTCTCGAGTTGTTGGCGAAGTTCTAAGTATCAAGCGGGTTTTGGACAATAGTCAACATGAGGTCAGTGCCCTAACTCAGTTGACAATAGTCAACTGTGGATATATTGGAGGTTTGATTCAAGTTTTATATGGAGTGGTAAATTCTTTTGGCATCAATTGTCTGTATCTTAATCGTTTAATTTCTATGATTTCTCGTAGAAAACTAAGATCGGGGTAAGCGTCAACAGTCTCCGAAAGAGTGGCGGATCAAAACAGATTTCTCAGCTTGCCCACGACATTACTATGTATGGTGTGATCCATTATTCTTGCATAGTGTCAGGATTATAGTACAGGATAGTCATTCCATAGAATTTTCTCTGTCAAATTGGGTCCTGCAAGAGCACGATTGTTTCATACTAACTGCTCGATTCTTGTCGTTGCAAGGGATGGAAGGCTCTGGTCGAAGATATTTGCCGCAGAACAGAGGATGTTGCTGGTATTAGTTTACTGCACAAATATTCTTCTTCTTTATCTTGAGTCCCCTCATGCTGAGTTTTCTCAACCGGCTGCTTGAAACCTTTCTGTAGATCCTCGCAACGTTGGCGACGGAACATCTTCCGTCAAGAACCAGAACATCAGGAAATCGGGGCAACAGAAATACGACTTCAATAAGGCCGGTTCACTTGCTAATAGGAACCGGAGGCCGAATGTGAACCAGCACGAGGGCATGGCGAAGCCCAATGTGTCCTCAAACACCAACTCGTGGACAACCCGAGCAAGCGAGGTTGCGTCCCGGAAGTTTGAGAAGGAGAGAATGCTTTGGTCGCAAGACTCAAAGGGATCAGTCGCGGGGTGCAAAAGACCACTTGCCAATCGACAGGACGTAAGTTAAAAAGCCAATTCAATTTGCGAGTACCCTTCCATGGAAAAAAATAAAATAAAATAACTTTTGGTTCAATCAGAAGATCAAGGGCTGGAACGAAGTTGTGACAGACGTGAAGTTTCAAGCCACCAAGAGGAAGATGAAAGAACTTTATCAAAAAGCAGAAACGGGTTAGTTAATTTGATTTCGTAGTATAGTCAGCTGTTTCATGGACCTAATACACAGCAGGCCATAATTCTATTATTCCTTCTCGACAGACAAGAGGCGGGCGGACGGTGCAGGTATTGGATCTGGATCCGTGTCATCTCCCAAAGATGGCGGCGAGTCTTAAGCCTCCGTGCGCCACAACTGCAAAAGCTCGTCGGTGGAGGGTGAGCTCGCGGAGCCGGGTTTCATGCGTCTGAAGACCAAGAGTCCTGAGCTGACAATTTTGCCACGAAGAGAACGATGTTTCTGGCCTTAGTTCAAGCAAGAATCGCATTGTTCATAGTCGTCCTCTTAGCTGAAGAACGATATAAGACAGCTGGGTGTTGATCATTAGAGTCATATTCTAGGAGGTGATGCTGATGAATTCTTAGCCGGAAATTGTATATTTGCAACCTGTTATCAATCAAGACCTTAATTTTTTGAGCCATGTGATGCGAATACAGTTTCTTCCTCGTATTTCGCTTACTTTAAACCATGTAAGGAGATACGTACATGAATAAGGATTGTACAAAATCCTAGTAATCATGTATAAGCATCGACAACAACTTCATGTGCATCGAAATCCCCGGGTCAGTATGTGCACAACCAAAAATTATGGATAGCGCAATTGTTTCCCAACGCAGCAAACACTCGAATACAATTGGTGTGAAAAATGCGAGTTAATGCATCAAATCTGTCAAATCTCCGGCGTCTTCAAATGTGGAATAGGAATGAGCATAGCCACGAATCGATACTCCTGCAATGCACTCATCTCTCAAGAATCAAATCCACATCGACCCAACGTTACGGCCATTTACAGCAAACTGTCGCTTGGTTTGGAAACCATGCACAAGATCCATTACATATGCTCACATATGTTCGATCAGTCCCAGCTGCAAGCGAACTTTCACAATATACATGGCTCAAACACATTCCTTAATCCCCATCTTCGTTTCAATGCATTCAACCACAGTAAAGAACGTTATCACAGACACATACCGACGTAGTTTTTGGGGAAATATAGAAGTTTATGATGACGACGAGAGCGGTAATTCGCAAAAGGAAAGTCCCGCTAGCGAGGATTATACCATCAGGTTCTCTCCTTTTTCTTTTGCCAAAGTACAGCTTCACTAATCACCAGAGGCAACTGCTGACAAACTTAATTCTAGTAAGCAAAGAAGTTTTCATACATATGGATTGCGATGAAGAAACCTGGATAGGAATGAAACTCATATACCGACAGGAGAGAAGATGCATATGCCAAAACAAACACATTGCAGACCTGCTTTGAAACCAACTAATCTGTCATGAATCATCATTATGATACTCACATTAAAGCAGAAAGATGCTTAGGCCTAAGTCAAGTCTATCCATTCCTTGTCATTGCCACCCATGCTTATGCATGAAAATAGAAGGAAAGAGAAGTACTGCACATTAATCACCAGCTAAATCATATTCCTACGTCCCTGTGACTCCGCGATTGATGGAAGTTGTTTAAATAATGAAATCCAGTTTTTCCCAATCCAGGACACCAGAAGATGGATAATATATGAGCTCCACTGTCCTGATAACAAGCACTAGTCTCATGTTTCCCTTGCACGGTCGACATAAGACGAGGTGCCAAGATTTTTAACCACAGGGAGAGAACTTAACGTGCTTTCGGACCTTTAATTATGCAGGGTTTCTACAGTCCAAAAAGATCCCGGCTGCAAGTTCAGAAATCCCACCAGATGTAACGTGCCAATGCCAGATTCAAGGGAAATGCCTAAAATGGGAGATATCTAAATCTTGAAGCAAACTTAAATCCCAACTAAGCAAAGAGAAATCTTTCTAAAGCGGACAAGGGCATCGCATCCACGATTTCCGACATATACAGAGAGCGCCTCTGGCAAAGACGGTTTCCTCTATGACATGAATAACCTTCTACACAGTTACTCTTCTTGCATATTTTTGTTCAGTTCACATAAAGAATTAGAATCAAATACCCCTATTGTACTACCAGCGCTGTGATTATGCATCGTATCTGAAACGCAGATCAGGGACAACACTATGATAAGCAGACACCATCTTAACACCACATCCGTATCTAATGAAATTAGGACAAGCAAAGCAGATAAACAACATCCCAACCTGCTGTTAAAAAAGGTGCAATGCAACCATCAAACTATGTCGAACCAGCACTCAGTATCACAACACAGAGAAAATTAAAATTCTCCCCAAATTGCAGTCAATCCCCTATACAATCAGGATTTTCAGGAATCAAATTCCTGCACAGGAAGCAACTATAAAATCCGAAAAAAAAAAACTAGCAAGACCCTCAATTCAAATCCCTGAATTTACCTCCCTCCGTCCCCAAGGCCTCATGGCCGAGCACCGCCGGCATTCAGGGCCTCCCCGATCTGGAGCGTCACGAACGCGTCGAGGCACGCGTACTGGACCTGCACGCTTGTCAGCCACGGGTTGTCCCACCGGCTCATCGTGACCCGCTTCGGCTTCTCGATCTCCCTCCCCAGGACCTCCTTCGCCAGCGTCTTCAGCCCGGCCCTCCTCAGCTCCTCCCGGCCCAGCTCCCTCGCGGCCAGGGCCCTCAGGTCCACCGCGTTGGCGACGCCGAGGCCGTAGTCGCAGAGCAGCTTCTCGACGTCTCCGTCGATGCCGACCCCGACGAAGACGTGGCGGGGGTCGCTGAGGAAGTCGGTGAGGGTCTGGGGGATCTCGGGGGCGTGGAGGAGCTGGAAGATGAGGCAGTGGAGGCCCACGGAGAGCTGGAGGATGGCGACGGGGTTGTCGACGTTTCGGCTGAAGTTGGGCCGCCACTCGACGTCGAAGCCGACGAGGAGGGGTTGGGAGCCGCGGGACGAGAGCCAGGAGGAGGCGATGGGAGGGGAGTAGGTGAGGAGGGTGCGGACGCTGAGGCCGTAGAAGATGACGTCATAGAGGTTGTGGGTGTCGTCGGGGAGCTCGTGATCGACGATGCTGATCGTCATCTTCTTGGTGGGTGATGCAGAGATTTCAGACGGGGTGCGGAGAAGAAGAGGAGAAAAGTTTTGACTTTTGACCGTCACTGTGACTGCCAAGACTAATAAGACGCTGAGGGTTCCGTTGCTCTCACTGCCAGTGCCAGTAACGGGACGCACCACATGGTCCACATCCACAAAATAGTTTGCTGAGACCGGATGACTGACTCATCAGGTTTCAGAAAATTTAATATAAAAAAATCATTTTCTTCGTCTTATGTATCTCTATATAAAAAAAAACAAGTCGAATAGAGGGAAGAAAAAAAAAAAGTCACGCTTTTTCCACTCCTACTATGGCTTAGATACTCCTCTTTTTTATGTTTTGACCATTCTATTCCTTATGTGGCCCACTACTTTTGGTATAACTCCATAAAAGTGATCCCTTTTTATTATTATTTAGTCAAATCTTTTTATTTTGTTTCTTCTTTTTTCCCTTACGGGTCCCACTTTCCTTCTTCTTCTTTCTTTCCACGCCTCCCAATCATCTCTATGTTTTCTCTCTTGCGGGAGATCGCCACGAGTATCGACCATGCGTGCAAGTCGATCACAAAGTGAAAGTTGATCTCTAGGGAGGATGTGGAGGATATTAGGAGGGAGATCCAGATAATGCACCATTTGGGTGGTCCAAAGAATATCGTCGCAATTAAGTGTGGTCCATCGACTATCATTATAGAGCTCTGCTCTAGTGGTGAGCTGTTTGACCGGATTATCAAGAGGAGGCACTATAGTGAGAGGAAGGCCATTGAGCTAACGAAAATCATTGTTGGGTTGTCGAGGCTTATCATTCATTAGCTTGGAGTAATGCATAGAGACTTGAAACCTGAGAATTTTCTGCTGGTCAACGAGGACGGCGAGTTCTCTCTTAAAGTCATCGACTTTGGGCTCTTTGATTGGCGCAGGTGTTTTATTATACATTAACTCGAGTCAGACACATGAAACAACAAGATGATATCTCTCTCCAATTTCACCTCCAGCATTTGAGTAATCATACTTGAGCATCTAATTTTGCACATTTGCACAAGCATATGAGCATTTATTTCCGTGGCTATGCGAATCTTGTTGGCATTGACCAGATCGAATTAGTGACATTTGTCATCTAAATATAGACTTGCAAGAGAACCACTCGTTCAATATGAAGCTTTATGATTTTCATTTCACAAGTTAGAAGCACGAATGCACCGACAAAAGCAGAGTCCGTCCCTATCAAATTTGGCCAAGCAAAATTTTTTAACAGAACACGGCATTTCATGCAATTGACATGTGTTACTATGATTGTTTATCCCTTTCATGCGATCTGTGTATAGAGTGCATATTCTCAAGGAGCCAAACATTGTTTCTCAGCATCCCTTTTACTGTTTACTTAAAAAAAATGCTCTTAGCAATGTATGAATCCGTCAATGCTAAAACACAGGTTTCTTGCTTCATCTAGGATAAAAATTTGATGCTTCCCGGTCTAGACAGAAGAGAATGGTCTGCAAGAGAGAAAATAGAGAGACGGGTGGGAGGCGTGGAAAAGAAGAAGAAGGAAAGTGGGACTCACAAGAGAAAAAAGAAGAAATAAAATAAAAAAAGGAATTAGTTTTGTAGAGATTTACCAAAAGTGGTGGGCTCAAAATAGAAAAAAGTGGAGTGTTTAAGCCATAATAGGAGTGGAAAAAGCGCAGCCCAAAAAAAAAGTGAATTTTTGTTTCACAAGCTACTAAGGCGCGGCGTGCATGACAACACCTGCTTCAGAAGTTAATTTCTCTATTTCTACTCCAAAAATTAACTTCTAGAAAGAATAAATTTCTTTTACTTCTTTAAGTGACTCCAAAATTACTTCTGGAACAAAATTTTGCTCCTAAAGTAGGAAAAATGAAATTGTGTAACCAAACGAATTTATACTCCAAAAATTGCGTTACTAAACGGATTTATATTTCACAATTTCACAAATATTGTCATGCGCACTCTTAATTTTTTTAATTCAAGAACGGTGAGTTCTTTTGGTCTTTTTAACTTTATCACATACATACTAAAAAGTCGCGTCATGAATCAAGGAGACCCGAAGTAAGCACAAAATTGAGCAAATGGTGCAAGAGAAAGTCCTCATTAGTTTTTTTTTTTTTTTTTAGTCGAAACTGAGAATTTCATTTCATTAAACCCGAGTCCACCTACAAGAGTAGGGGGCATCAAAACACAGGATTTCCCAGAAAGGGAAAGGGGGGTTAGAAACCCAGTTAAGGGGGAGAGAATTATATCTAGAGGCCTTTACAACCCAGTCTACTAGTCTATTTGAGTCACGGGGGCAGTGGGCAAAATCTAGTTTCTCAAAAAGGGCCAAGAGGCTAATACAGTCAATAATAAGTGACTCAACATCCCAAGGACAGAGGGAAGAATCTGTCAGATAGCTTATCAAGATTGAACAATCGGACTACAGTGTTAGTTTCAATCGAGGTCGATCAGCAAAGTGGCGGAGAGCATAGAGACAGGCTAGAATTTTGGCTTGAAGGGCAGATGACGCTCGGACTGGGCGGGCTATGCCTTCAATCAATCTTCCTTATGAATCGCGACACACGCAAGCGATTGCCCCTTCCATGGTCCTCGAGAGGTGTGATCCATCGATGTTTATTTTCAGCAATCCTGGGTCAGGTGGTCTCCATCTCGGTTGAAAGTTCACCGATACTGCCTCACACTTCAAGTTGCTTCTATTCCACTTCATGTAATTGTAATGCATGTCTAGAGCTGAGTGGATTATGCTGATTGGGTCCGGCTACTTATGTTGGAAAACGAGGGAGTTGCACGCTAACTAGATATTCCAGAGGGTGACAGTGATGATCTCGAACGGTATGTTCTTCTGGGTCATATCATTGTAGTTTAGCAACCATTCCTCAACTCTAGTGACTTGTTGGTAAGAAAACTAGATATTGAATTCGGGATTTGACCAAACCTGTTTTATCTTGTCATAGAGGAGGAATAGATGCTCGACCGTCTTGGGCTCTTTTTGACACAAGGGGCAAAATGGCTCAGGTAATACCTTTCTCTTGAACAAATTTACCCTGGTTGGTAGTGCATCTTGGCAGACGTTCCATATAAAAAGTCTGACTTTTGGAAGTGTTTTCAGCCTCCAAATTTTACTCCAGAGAGCTTTGGGGGTTTGGTAGGAAGAAGAGGCCTTCCTAGAGTCATGTGAGGTCTCGTTCTGTCGTAGTTCCATGTATCCACTCTTGACAAAATAGCTCCTAGACCGATGAGGTGACCACACTAGCTAATCTTCAGTCGGGGTAGAAGGCAATGGAGTAGCAAGAATGTCATTCACAACTTCTTCGCTGAACATGTTGTGTAAAAGTTGCTCATTCCATACGGGTTTCACTGGGGTGATCAGTTCTGCGACCATGTTGGGTTCATACTGGTTTTTTGGTCCTCCTAAAGCACCTATTTCCAGCCATCTATCTTCCCTTATTCTAATATGATGCCCATCACCCACTTTCCACATCACCTCCTTCTTAATGGCATCTCTTCCCGTACGAAGGCTCTGCTAGCCCCATGATGGGCGAGAGCCCTTAGCCGCATGCCAGAAATCGCTATTTGGAAAGTAACATCCTTTTAGAACTCTACACCATAATGCATCTGAAAATTGAGAGACTCTTCAAGCTTGTTTTCCCAGCATCGCTTTGTTAAAAGAGAGGTCTTTAAAGCCCAAACCACCTGTGTCTTTTCTTTGCTTCAGTATCTCCCATCTTCTCTAATGTAGGCCAGCTTAGGATGCATGTGATTTTCACCATAATGAAGCTATCTTCCTTTCTATGGCCTTACAAATGGACACTGGAATTTTGAAAATGGACATCGCATGTTATGGCAAAGCTTATACCACTGCTTTGATTAAAATCTATTTACCAGCTCTGGAAATAAAACTTTCTTTCCACCCTTTTAACTTCATGTTTACTCTTGCCAAAATCCATGCAAACATCTCCTTTTTTGTTTGGCCCCAATCCGAGAGTTTTGTCAATCTCCGGAACTCACAATTCTAGAGCCATATTCCTTCTCAGCTAAAGCGGGCACCCTACACTGAAATATACTCTTGATTTGTTGAGGTTGATTTCCTGACCTGTTGCAAAGCAGTACTGATGTAGTAGTACAGAGGCGAGATTTTGGTATTCACTAACCTTCCCATCTACAAAGAAAATAGAGTCGTCAGCAAATAGTAGATGGGAAAGTATCGGGCAAAACCTATTGAGTCTGATTCCTCTGACATTTCCATCATCCACAGCCTTTTTCATAAGCGATGAGAGTACGTTTGCCACAATTATGAATAAGTATGATGGAGACAAAGGGTCCCCCTGCCGAAGACCTCTCAATGGCATAAAGAAGGGAAGGGGTTCCCCATTAAACTTGACACTGAGGGAGGCTGTGATGACACATTGCATAATCCATGAAACCCATCTTGCATCGAAACCCATTTTAGTCATGCATGCCTCAAGGAAGTCCCACTCAACCTGATCATAGGCTTTTTTCATGTTGAGCTTGAGGATGGCTTGAAATTTCTTTTTCCTCTTCCTAATTCTTAGCTGATGTAAGACTTCCTGAACAACCAAGATATTATCTTGTATTTGTCAGCCGCCAACAAAAGCGCTTTGCTCCAACGCTATCACATTGGGAAGCCAAAGGTTTAGGCGATTTACTAGGACCTTGGAGATAATTTTGTAGACGAAGTTGCACAAGCTAATGGGCCTGAACTGGTCTAGCCTCTCTGGGTTAGGGGTTTTGGGAATCAGAACAATATGGGTACTGTTCAAGTTCAGGTCGAGATGGCCATAGTCGAAGAAAGATCTCATCATAGCAAATACATCATTCTGGATAATATCCCAATGTTGCTGATAGAATAGCCCATTTAAGCCATCTGGTCCCGGTGCTTTCTTAGCTCCCAATTGAAAAGTTGCTTTTTGTACCTCCTCCATTGATACGCCTCTCATCAGACTACGGTTCATTTGATCCTCCACTAAGCTAGGACAGTGTTCTAGTATTAGCTGAAAGTTTCTTGGGCCCTCGGTGGTATATAACGACTTAAAAAACTGATTTGTCATATCCTGTAGTAGCTTCGGATCTCGACACCATTCCTCATTCGTGAGTTTTAGCATGGAGATCTTGTTTCTTTGTCTTCTTTGTACTGTGGTTGCATGGAAAAATTTTGTGTTTTTGTCTCCCCACTGTAGCCAGCTAATCCGTGATCTCATACCCCAAAACATTTCCTCTTGTTTCCCCAGGTCATCTATTTGCAGGTTTAAGAACTTCACCCTCTCACTGTTGTGATGCAAAATTGGAGCATTCGTAATCTCCTGAAGCTCCCTTTTCAGAGAGTCAATTTGGTGTTTCGCGTTTGAGAACTTCTCCTTGCTCCACTTCGCTAATGCTTTTGATACTCTCTGCAATTTCCTTAAGAGCTCCTCATTTTCCAAACCAAGTATACTCCACACCGAGTGTACAACTCTACGACATTCTTCGTCTTCCAGCCAGTATGCTTCAAACTTGAATTCCCCCTTCTTTTTTGGGGTTGCTATTGACAGCGAAAGCAATAGTGGGCAATGATCTGAGCCGACCGCTGGGAGGGCAAGAACTTCTGCATTTGGCTACATTACTCTCCACTCCGCATTGCAGAGAACTCTATCCAGTTGCTCTTTCACGTGTGCCTCCCCATCCCGATTATTCGCCCATGTAAAGGCGCAACCCTTGCTCTCAAAATCCATAAGGGAACATTCACTCAGGAAATCTCAAAACGCAGCTAACCTGTAATGATTCGCCCTGCGTCCTCCGACCTTTTCCCACGGGTGCAAGATCTCATTAAAATCTCCCATGCAAAACCAGGGTAGATGGTTGGCTTGGCTAATTTGCTGCAACTCCCCCCCAAAGATTGAGCCTTTCTTGGTATACTATTGTGGCGTGAACAAAAGTGACTCTCATCTGGTTCAGGCTTCCTATCTCCGAGTAAATCAGGTCAATTAGCTCCGACGAGGCCCTTACCACATTTAAAGATACCAAATCAGTCCATAATACCGCTAACCCCTTCGATACCTGTTGGGTTAAGGCGGCTGTTTTGTGTAGAATGAAGTAGAGTTTTCTCATTAATTTCTTCATGTTCTTTTTTACTTATTCAATTTCTTTTAAGCAATGAGTCCTCATTAGTTTGATGGCGGCTGTTTAGTGTAGAATGAAGTAGAGTTTTCTCATTAATCTCTTCCTGTTCTTTTTTACTTATTCATTTGAATAAGTAAAAAAGAACAGGAAGAAATTAATGCACATAAAATGCTGATGTGGACCCTGAATTATGTATTTTTTTTTTTTTGAATAAGTAAAAAAGAACAGGAAGAAATTAATGCACAAAAAATGCTGATGTGGACCCTGAATTTTTTTATTTATTTGTTTCAAGTGAGGTCTTATATTAAAAATGCGCATAAAATGCTGATGTGGACCAACATTGCGGTGTCGGATAAGCGCCGACTGGGCAATAAAATCAGAAAGATGAAAAGAAAAATCTCAAACCCTAAGAGGGTGAGAAAGAGAGAAGTACGAGGGGAAAAAAAGGTGGCGGCTCCGCTCAGGCACCATGAAGGGCCTCTGGCCGACCACGGCATGAGCATTGTGCCACCACCTGAGGTTGAAATAGGATCAAGCAACCTCGGGCCAACAGTTGTTACGGTCGCGCAACCCCTGGCGAGGTTTGGCTCGCCTTGGGTCCTATTACCCCGGCCAATCATCGCCCAGGTTGCGCAACCCTAGCGTGTCAGCGAGCCTTTTTTTTTTTTTTTTGTGTTTTAATGATATTTGTCCAGTTTCATATTTTTCACAAGATGTTGAAAGCTATTGTAAGATGTCACGTCAACACCACTCACCATGTAAGGTGAAATCGACCACATCAGTGTTCTCATTTACTTTTTTAATGTGATGACCAATTTGAACAAAAAAAAAAGCCCATATTATTTCAAGACTACATTGGCAAAAAACAAAGAACCTAGGAATTAGCCGTGCACAGAGATTAGCTGTGCTGTTATCCTTTTTCTTTTTTAAACTTTGGCTTCCATTGTTGAAGCAAATAAGGTATGTGTATCTTACAATACTTATATCTAAGTTCATTCACAAGTTCATCAATTGGTAAAATGACAAAAACATTGGATGTTCCTCGGCTATTGTCTTTGTTTACCATTCTCAAGTCAACACAGAACCAGAGATGCACCAGCACCGATTGACAGGAGGACTATGGAGTAGTTTCACTCTCATGTTCCAGAAAACCAGACCCTCAATTTTGATTGTGCAGATCAGAGTGAACAAACACATTGATGGATATATATAATTGCAATGGGGCAATGAGCTTATACACAATACATACACACTGATATAATTGCAAGGTGGTAGTACAGAAGGAGGAGAAAAACACAGGCAGACGGTAGAGAAAGGAAAGGACGGCCAACTTGCCGATCGCTTTTCCTCTCGCGCCGGCCGGATGGTCATTATTTACAATCTACACTAGCAAGTCATATGGGAAACATAATAGGAAAATCAGTCCATGGTGATCGTGTCCGGTTTCTTTTTTTCTTTCTTTTTTTATCTTTTCGCTCATCTTTAATCTGTCTTTTGCTTTGGAGAGAATCCTCAGAAGTCGCAAGAAGTTCCCAACCTCTGCTTCGAGCCGTTGCATCTAGCGTTCTCCATGACCTCGGGCAAGAGCTTCTCGAAGATTTCGAGGAACAGAACCCACTCATCTTCGCTCATGTCTCCGAAAGAGATCCCCTCGCCCTCAATGTCGTGTTGTTGCACGGCGAAACTCATGCTCCGGTTGAAAACCCCCATCTTGTGACTATTGATGGCGGCGTCATGATTTTCACCCTCATCGTCTTCTGTCGCATATGACTCGTATTCACAAATCAGGTGATCGTTTTCCTCCCCTTTTGGAGATAAAAACGCGTCAGGCAGCCCGGACATTGACTTGACAGATAAAAACCTGGGAACTTTATGTGGCCTAGCCGTCTCAGGGAGGTCCAAGTCCTCCTCCATGTCATCTTCATTTTCCATGTCAAACTGAGTAACTTCAAGGTCGTTTTCTTCGTTTGTTTCGTCGACAGGCATATCGTCGCCCGAAGTAATCAGCATGCCAGCCTTGGATTGAATGCACAGCTCCTCTAATAAACTGAGATTCTCCTGCCCACAAGAAAACTGGCGAGTCATCATCTCACCTATATCTGCAAGGCAGAAGCCAGCAGCCGCAGTGTGTTTTAGAAAGACGGTGCATAGGATGAGAACCCGGACAGAGGACTTCTTCAGAGAAGGAACCTCGGTCCTCAAAAGCTCAGCATCCTTAAAGGGGTCTAAGTTGGATATGTATTCGCCTTCTATATCAGAAAAAGGAACAGAGGCTTGAGGCCAGTGCAGCCATTCGAAATAAGGATCCTCAAGGAACTCGGGTAGGCAAAGGCCATGATCTATCGGCACAAGTTCCAGTGGCCCAGTGGTAGAAATTTCGCTCAGATGTTTCTTAACCAGAATGTTTCCTGCGTGCCTGTCAAGATTTAGCATTCTCAAGTCCAATATCCCGATCCTATGAACCGATGTTACAGAGAAGCTAGAGGGACCCAATTCCCCGGCATCGAAATCATGATCCACAAAGCGTTGCAGCGATGCAATCTTGTAAGGTGCTAATGATGTTGGCGACACATCATTTTCATTAAAAACGTGAGAGATCTTCACCAAAGCAGTCGGAGGAACACCGGAAAATCCGCCATGGTCGAGAATGTATGCAGCCAGTTCTCGAAAGCCGCTTTCACCGACACATACGGATCGTTTCATGCCAGGTTGGCCTAGCATCAGACCCCTGAAGCCTTTAGGGTTGTTGAAAGCTAAAGGTTCTTCATCAATAGGCTTTGCCACGGCAATGTCATGCCCATCTCGGCCACGCATGTAGTATGCTCCGCCGAGTCCACTCGACACCGGCACAGGATTGACACCGGAAGCCATTGCTATGGCAACCTCTACAACTAGAGCGCGAGCTCTGAAGGCCCTGCAGCCACCAAGAATCTCAATTCGCGGATTCCTATCAAAGTCTTCTTCCACTTGGGAGGTCAAGGACAGGCAAGGGGTGGAGAAGCATCGGTGGAAATTAGCAATATCAAATGCTTGGTCTGAGGAATGGGCCAGACGGGTTTGGCCGAGATCAATTACGGTGAAGTCGAGATGAGTGAAGGATTGAAGTTTGCATCTCTGAGGTCGGCTCAGTGACCTAAATCCATGATGCTGATCGACAGCTACCGCCATATTGGAAAATCTTATTCAAGGGAACAAATGGCAGCAGGGCAGGGCAAGGGCAACCCTCAGAGGAATCCCAGAGAACAAGTCTTCCTTAATGGATTGGCCATCAGAAACTGCATCCCAGAATAGACAGCTTTGAGTCAGTCCTAATGGCACATCGATTGAGATGAACATTTGACAACTAAAATAAGTTGCATAAGTTATTACATGGAAAGAACAGTCCCTAACGCGCAAGTATATCTTTGGAGTAACATAATTGCATCATTCTCGTCATTGCTGGGTAAAAGTATGCTTGAATATCTCTATACAGTTAAAAATTCAACAAAAAAATGGTTCATTTCTTGCTCTCTTCAAAACCCTGGTTTTCACATCAACCTTAACATGATCAACAGTGACAATGTGCACATTCATTATAGTTCTAGTCACAAGCATTCTCTGTGTGGCGCTGTGAAACTGACGCGAGTGGAGTATGTTGTGTGACTGGACCAGATGGAACTTCCACATGCTTGAACCTAATGAATTTTCTAATTTGACTTCCTACTCCATTGAGTAATGCTCGTTAAATATACGCAGAAGCTAATCCAGTTGGAATTCTGCTTCGTTCCCAACAGAATAACGACTAAAATATCTTGAAATGCTTGCAAAACCATATCCTAGAAAAGATGAGGTAAATGTTGCCTCACCAAAATAATGCAGGTGCCTATGTACAGTGCCACACTTGCTTCATTAATGTTGACTTGCTGATGACAATCACATAGTAGGTTCAACTCATACCCACTGATGACAATATCATAACCTGCATATTCCAATGGAGAAGGACAAGGATTTTAAAAAAAAAAAAAACAACAAAGAACAAACCAAAACCAAAACCAAAAAGAAAAGCTCATCAACCATCGCGTAATGAAAAGAAAGAAAGTCTTGAGTCGGATCCAATATGGAATGCACCAACCTACAAAATCCCTCGCTCCTCCGCACAAAAATCGCCACAATTTTCTGAAAACATGAGATAAAATGTCATGAACACAGAGTAATTTCATCCAACACACATTAAGGAGAAAAATTACAACAAAAATGTTTCGCGGGCTCTCCTATTTTTCTCTCTTTTTCGCTGGTTTATGTTTCCTGGGCACTGGAACAGGTACAACCAGAGGTAAGCATGCTTCGAATTGTACAAAATGATTTCAGGCATCACATTTCTATTTCTTCTTCTTCTTTCTGTTACAAATGCATCAGAATTCGACAATGCGGGAACCAAATGCACAGGAAATGAAATGATCAACCGTGAAGAACCAAACACAAAACAAAAAAAACAAAAAAGAACATGATCATATGGAATTACGAATCGCACGAGCCAACAAAATGAACACGACAGCCAAAATTTCTCCTAAACGCGCGATAAGCAATGACAAAAACCAAACACAGAATTACAAAAGAAGGGCCAAAGAAAACATGGTCAGAAAGAATTGACAGAGAAAGAGAGAGACAGAGAAACAGACCCTGAACACTGGTTAAGGCATTCAGGGGAGACGAAGAGCAACGGGAGCGCGAGAGGATCAATCCGTCACTACTTTATTGAAGAAAACAACTATTTTTATAATTTTTTCCAAGAGGATTCCACGGATCCCCCCTTCAAACCCACAACCCCTTTTGATAATATCAGTCAGCCAAACGGTAAAAATCAATCCTTTCTTTGCTCCCGAGAAAACCCAACTCATCCCCTGATTTCGCTGCGTCTTCCGAGGTAACTGCTTCCTATTTCTGGACCCCCCCCCCCCCCCCCCCCCCCCCCCCTCCTAATTCCCCAATCCGACAAAGGAAAAAGAAATTTGAAAGAGAGGCGGATCCTCAAACACTGTCGTTTCGGGACTTCGTTCTTGGGCGTGGCAGTCGCTTCGATTTGGGGCCGAATTTAGTTGAATCCGAGGTGGTCCGATTCTCTTTTTGGAGGGGCTTAGCAATCACTCGACGGTGGAAGTTGAAAGGACTTCATATTAAAGACAACTTGGGAATTTTAGGCCGACGCTAAATTCAATGTTACCTAAGACCTTTTCTTGGATATTTGAAGTGATAACTCGGATATGATGTCACAGCCGATCTCATGTCATATTCGTACAAGGATTTTCGTAATTAGATTCTCTTTCTATTGTTGGAGGTAATTTTTGTTATTTTCCGTGAACGGTAAGAACGTAAATAACGCATATCCTGAAGTGAACTTCATCATAGGAGTGGACATTGGCAAATCGTCAAAAGGTTTAGTACTAAATTGATCAAATTAAAAAGTTTTGGGCTGAATTGGCATAAGTATAATAAATTTATGACTTTTTTGGTAATTTTTCCTAAATTATAGTATAGGCAAATTCTATTTGATTGGCCGAACAGAATGTTTCCAAACCTTCCACCAAACCAATTAATTGACCTCCAACCCAAAGTGACTGATTGCTAAAGCAATTGATTCTTTCTTTGGTAAAGTAAAGAAGTGAAAAAGAAATGATTGAGAAATATGAATCATATATATAGCCAGAGAGAGAAAGAGAAATGACCTCCAATCAAGTGTTTGGGACTTTTATTTAGTAGTACACAGTGACTTGATTTGTAAGTCTCTCATGTTTCGTCTTGAATAAATCGATTACCCGATCGGATCATTGACCTAACACCATTTAAGACGGCAACGATGTGATCATGATGATATGGATGAAGAGAGATTGGTAGCTCTAGTTCGTGCTCCTTTCTTGAGCAAACATTCCTTCCGGGTAAGTTTTGAAATGCCATTTTTGAGTCGTTGTAAGCAATGATCACGAACAAAGACCACGAAAATCTCACTCAGAAGGCTGGTGTATCTGCATCAGAAGACAAACTTGAATTTTCAAGTTTCAACCATGTTGGGTTTGGTACTTATTATTCTATGGTGTTTTAACAAGTTTGGGTTATTTATGTAATTATACAAATACTTCTTTTGATCTCAATAATAATTATTCTCTTTTTTACCAATAATATGATCACAGCGCACAACCTTCCTAAGTGAGAGAAGAAGTACGACCATGCCACCGCTGCCAGGGTTCCTTCCCTTGCTACGACGACTACGCCGCCGCTAGAGTTTCTTCCCTTGCTGATCGGGCCAACTAAATTCTTGACAAATTTCCATGTGTTAGATATTCCGGCTTCATTCAACCTGTTGTTGGGGCGGCCGTGGACAACCTCCGAGCGATTTCTCTGGTCTCGGCCACCATTCCCTCGAGTTAGTTTCTTAAAGGTGTGTTTTGATTAGTGTTGAGTTGTTTGTGGTGATGTGATAATTGGATCACAAGTTGCAGTGGTTTGGGTGAGATTTGTGTGTGTTCGTGGTGTTTTTTGTCTGCTGGTTCCTGATTAGTCGACTATATTCTAGGTAGTCGACCAGATACTTATAATCGACTAACTATAAGTCTGAAAAGCAAAAGTTTCTTTGAAGCTCACCCTATAGGGCTCTCGGTGGTGTTGTGGTAGCTTGTGGTATTTTATTCCTGGTTTGTGGATATGTCTACTAAACCGACAAGCTCTCCGTCTATTGTTTCAGGGGTGATTCCCTCTAATATTACTCTTAGTTCAGGATCTTTTGGTACCTATCATAGTGGTACTTATGGCATGATAGGCTTACACACTACCTTAGTCAAGTTGGATGGTATCAATTATCCTACTTGGTCAATGGCTCTTTCTACTTTTATTTATGCTAATCGCCAGTCTAGATGGCTTGAAGAAGAACCACCTGCATATCCAGCTAATCTAAAAGAATGGAAGGTCACCAATCCTGCGTTGCGTACTCTTTTATGGGGAAGTATGGATGGATCCGTCCGCCATCTTTTCATGGATTGTGCAACAGCCCGTGAGGAGTGGACAAAATGCGCTTTACTCTATTCCGGACAAAATAATATAAGTCGAGTTTTCAATATGTGGAAGGCTTGATTTGAAGCTAAATTGGCGATGCTGGGTTTGCAGAGTATTATGCTCTTTTTTCATCCTTATATCAGTGTCTCAAATCTTATATCCCACCATCTATCGCAGTTACTCAGAGTAGCAACGAGAAGCAGACATTGTGGTAGTCCTCTTCCTCCGAGGTCGTGGTCCAAATCACAGTGCTCTTCGGCAACAAATTACTTCTCCGGGCTCTCTACCTTCCATAGAAGAACTGTATTCTCGGGCTACTCGTTACACTCCTAGTGCCAAAACTTCAGCTATATCAAACAGTAGCGTTATGGTGGCTCATGGTGGTCAAGAAGCTCATGGTCGTGGTAATAGTCATGGAAATCGGAACTCTAATAATTCTAATCGTGGTCATGGCCGTGATGTTCAGGGCCGAGGTGCCCCTCGTGGTGGTGGTATAGTGGTTCTAGAGGAGCTCATGGGGGTCACTTTTGTACTCTTTGCCAGCTTCCTGAACACACTATTGATTATTTCTATGACCTCCATCCTAAGCTGCGGGGTTTTCATGCTTCTGTTGATACTGAGTCTTGGTCTCCTTCACCTGGACCTCCTTTTGGACAGAGTACAGTGAATTTGACTCGTGCAGAATGTGATGAGTTGATTAGAGCACGATAGCTTGGTGTTCCTTCTGGTCCTGGTACTACTTTGGCACAGCACATTGATTCTACCTGTCTTTGTCCATTACAACTAATCCTCGTCCTTGGGTTATTGATTTAGGTGCCACTCATCATATGACTAGTGATCCACGTCTTCTTACCTCCACATTGTTCGTTTCGTCCACTTCAGTCATCTTGGCAGATGGTTCTCAGTTCAAAGTGACCGATACAAGTTGTGTATCATTGAGTTCCTCCATGTCCTTACCTTTTGTTTATCATATTACTTGTCAGTTCTATAACCTATGACCTTGACTGTGATATTATCTTTCTTCCTTTTTGTGTGTTTTTCAGGATCAAAAGACTGGACGCCGAATAGGTGGTGGGCGTGAGGCTAGTGAGTATCGCATAGACCCTGAAATTATTGCTGCTGTTGCTATCGTTTGGAAGAAGGATGGGATGACTCTTATCAGTTACATTGTCGCCTCGGTCACCCCATAGCAGACGTACTCCGACATTTTCCCTTTATGTCTAGTTCTAGTCTTCAGTTTGATTGTGAAACGTGTCAGTTGGGAAAGGGAGAAGAACACCAAGAGTGCCAAAAGTTGCGTACGGCGCTCACTTTAATGCCAAAAGTTTTCATAGGATCACTTAAGCACTAAATTTTAAAAAAAAAATGATCACTTAAGTGCCAACTCCGATCCGCTTGGCCGAAAATCTGACGTGGCATTTTTGTTATTAATATTTGAAGCTGACGTGGCTCCCCGAAGGTCTAGTAACAATATAAAAAAAAAAGATAAAAGCTGAAAAATTATAATAAAAATAAAAATACAAACTTAATGAGATTAAAAAATTTGTGCTAAAAATTTAAAATAAATTAAAATTAGATTTAAAAGTTTGCTAAAAAATATTTTTTAATACAAATTTTATTTAAATTAAATTTAAAAATAGGCTTAAAAATTTAACCCAAAAAAAGATAAAATTTTAAAGGGGGGGTGGGAAGAACTAGGCAAAGAGAAAAAAAATTAAAACATTTTTTAATTTTGTTAAAAAAAATTAATTTAAAAAAAATTATTTTTTAAATTTCCCCCCTTTTTAAAAAAATTTCATTTTTTTTAAAATTAATTTTATTTTATTTTTTTGAATATTTTTAATTTCCTCCCTTTTTTTAAAAAAATAACTTTTTTGTTAAATTTTTAAGCTTATTTTCAAATTTAATTTAAAAAAAAATTTGTATTTTAAAAAAATTAGTTTTTAGCAATTTTTTAAATCTAATTTTAGCTTATTTAAATTTTTTTAAGTTGAGAACTCAACATGGAAGCCCACGTGAACTTAAATTTTTTTTAAAATAATGCCACTTTATATTAAGAATTTAATTATAAATGTCACGTATTAATTTTTGTCGGAATATCTTGCCGGAGGCACTTAAGTGATTGTTTCTTCTCCGATTCGTCACTTAAGTGATCCGGCGAAAACTTTTGGCACTAAAGTGAGCGCCATACACAACTTTTGGCACTTCTGGTGTTCTTCTCCCTTTGAGAAAGCACCATCGTGTGTCTTTTCCCCCTCGTGTTTTGAGTCGTGCGTCCCAGCCATTCGAGCTAGTCCACTCCAATGTTTGGGGTCCTAGTCGGGAGTCTTCATTTGGTTTTCGCTATTTTGTTACCTTTATTGATGATTGCACTCATACAACTTGGTTATATTTAATAAAAGACTGTACTAAAGTGTTTCATTCTTTCCGCTATTTTTATAATGAAGTTCGTACTCGATATGGCTATCTTGTTAAGTGATTGTGTACAAACAATGCTCATGAATATTTTTCTTCTACTACTTTTATTCTATTTCTTGAATCTCAGTATATTTTACATTAGAGTTCTTGCACTCACACTTCGCAACAAAACGAAGTTGCTGAACATAAGAACCGTCATTTGTTGGATGTTGCTCATTGTATACTTCTCCACACATATATGCCTAAGTCATTCTGGAGCTATGCTTTTCTTATAACATGTCATCTTATTAATCGTCTTCCATCCACAGTGTTGAAGGGAGCTATCCCTTATGCTCTTCTTTATCTCGATCGTCCTTTGTGATTTGTTCGTCTTTGTACTTTTTATTGTGTATGTTTAGTCCATTCTTTATCTCCTAGGTCGGACAAATTATCGCCTCGTGCCGAAAAATGTGTATTTGTCAATTACGCCCGTACTCAAAAGGGCTATGTCTGTTATAGTCCTACTCGTCATCGGGAGTATATTTCTGCTGATGTGACTTTCTTTGAGGATCAAGCATACTCTGGCAATGATTCTCCTCAGGCACCATTGACAATGGATCTTCTGCCACCTTCCACACCTTATCAGTCACTGCCGCTGCCTCCAATTGTATCTCATGTTGCCTCTTAGCCGAAAGTACCGTCTGTTTCTTCCATTGATGCTCCGCCCGATCCAAGATCACCTGCACTGTCTCTTCTTCGGGTTTATAAATGTGGTCCTTGTCCTATTTGGGATTGTGCCTCTCCACCAGCGTATGTCCCACCACCACCTCGAACCCCAGCTTCTATCGATTCTCCTATTGCTCATCGTACTCGGTCTCGGTAGCCTCTTTCTCATTTTGTGTCTTATCATAACTTAACCCCTCATATGTCTGTCTTTATGTCGTCCCTTGCATCTGTGTCTGTGCCAAGTAGTGTGCATGAGGCTTTGGCTCATCTAGGTTGGGCTCGTGCTATGGAGGAGGAGATGGCCGCATTACATCATAATAAAACTTGGAAACTGGTTCATTTGCCTTCTGATAAAAAATTGGTGGGTTGTCACTTTGGTAATTTTCAATTACTAAGTTATCAATTTCTTTGAAGTTCCACAAAGTGTCATTAGTGAATTACCAACATTATAATAAACTTACCAATATTCCAATAAGTTAGTAACTTCTCTAACTTCTTTGAATTTTTGTAAGTGCAATTAACATGTGAATTTAATTCCAGGCACCACAACCTATAGCCCCGCTCACTTGTGCATCACCTAGGAACATGCACTTTCTTGCTCTCCCATCGAGCTTATCATCAATTACTCGAACATAACATGAGCAATCAAATATTCTACTAATAAAATGATCAACAATGGTACCTAACCACACTTCTTCTGGAGTCTTGCATCCAATCGCAGTCCGTGGGGATCAAGTAGTTCGTCGTACTAAACGCGTTCGCTAGGAATCTCCTAGTCATACCAATAAGAGAGACTATTTTATGAGCATTCTCTAGTAATGTTTAGCTTATCAACTCTGTAACATGTTGTGGTTAACTACACTAGTGTGGTGTCTCACTATGTCTTCTTTCATGTAGGATATGTTCAACAACACTGAGCAGATATCCATACTACTGTCAGTTCGCGTATGCTTGGTCGTTTTACCAGTCTCATTTTCGATCAAAGCTCTTAACTGCATGATCTTGATAACAATGTCAAACTTGTGCTTCATTACAAACACCCAAGTCTTACTCAAGTAGATATCCATAACTATTAGCATAAATCTAGCACTCTTTCTCGAAGGAGACCGCAATAGCCTACGAACTTACAAGTGAATTAACTCCACAATCTCTATAATTTCTTTGACAATCATATTGAACTGCACTTTCTGCTGTTTACCTAAGTCACAACACACTGCATACATTCAGTTTGTCAGCAATATAACCACATAGCATATTGCTTTCACTTAGAACTTTCAGGCTTCTATCGCTAATGTGCCCAAACCCATATACCACAATTTGACTCTCGAACAACTGCATCCGGCGTCTTCATGGAAAAATTTGTCACTATCACGCTCTCGACAAAGGTCACTCTCAAAGACAAGGTGACAGTCAACTTGACTGGGGAAAACTGAAAAGCCATGATATCTGACTCATATATGAACCCTACAACGAATTTACCAATATACCAACCAATTAGTAAAATAACAACATTACTGGTCAATAAACAATTTCTTGAAATTTTAGCAAATTACCAACCCGCAAGGAATATACCAACATTTCACTAGTTTAGTAAGTAGCCAATTTTTCGAAATTTTACAACTACGATTAAGTAAACTACCAACACCACATATAATTTACCAAAATGTTAAAAAGTTGGTAAATTTGCAACTTCTTTGAAATTTTATAAGCGTGGTTTCTATAAATACCAACCCTATAAGGAATTTACCAACATCCCAAAAGTTTAGTAAAATTGGAAACTTATTTCACATTATAAAGTGTGGATATAAGTCGGTGAACTACCAAATTATTTGAAATTTTACAAGTGTAGTTAGCAAAATACCATCCCTATACGAAATTTACCAACTCCTCTTCAAATCAGTAAATTATCTAACTTCTTTCAAATTTCGCAAGTGTGGTTAGTAATTTATCATGAAGAATTTAACAACTTGCAAGTATTTTACAAACTTAACTAGTGTGGTCAGTACTTTGAACGACATTAACAATGAATATACTAATATGCAAATATTTACTTATTGGCGTTTGTAACCAATGTAACTTTTTGCCAGTGTGCCAGGGTCCTTAATCAGTTACCAGCATTCAGATGAATTTACTAACGTTTAGGTGATTATGATGAACTGATTTTCAATATGTAAATAGTTATGTATCAATTATGTGCTGGGTAAATAGTATATTGCTACATTATTCTATACTACATCAATATATTTACATGAAAGAACCAATATTATTTTAGAAAATAACATGTTGTAGTTGCAATACAATAATCTATATTATTTGATAAATATGACGCTGCTGAAAAATTCTCTTTTAGAATTTGATCGATTTATGATTGTAAGAAGAATCATTCTTTTTTCCACAGGGTGCACTTGTATTGTGTGCACTATGCGTTTGTGCAAAGTTGAACACACATGACCTGCATAGTGTTGGCTTAGATGGAAAGGGTGTTTGTTCATGAACTTGTGATCTTAATTGATGGCTTTTTTGGAGCATTCTAAGTTAAAAAAATTTAATGCATCGGATCGATGTGGTGGAGTGATCCTTAACATCGCTCAATGAGATGAACCAATCGAAGTGTGCAAAAACTATCTCGAAAACCATATGATCTTCAAATATAAAGAAGTTGAAGAAATGTGTATAAATATAAAAAGAAATAAATTCGGAGTGACCTCAAGAAGAGAAGTGAATAGCTATTTTGTGAGTTGAGAGAATGGACGATGTATGGACGCTGACTATTAGTTAACTCTACTGAATTGGATAACTTATTTGTTCCATTTTTCCCAATTTCAGAAAGAATAACAAGTGAGATGAAAAATCGTGCTATGGCTAATGTTACAGGTGAACTTCAATGGGTTCATATGTTGTTGGCTGAGATTGGACTGCCTATGACCAAATCTACTCTCCATTGTGATAATCAATCCGTTATTCACATTGCTAGCAATCTAATGTTTCATGAGCGAACGAAGTATATAAAGGTGGATTGTCATTTCGTTCAAGAAAAGGTGAATTGTGAATTGTGGTGATATACGGTTAGTGCACACACGTTTCTAGTAGACATTTTCACAAAGCCTCTTCGACGTAGACGAGTTTCATAATTTAGGCCTTTTTGATATGTATACTCAAACTTGAGCGGAAGTGTTGGATTTATTACTTGTTATTCTATAGTATTAGCAAGATGGGATTATTTATGTAATTGTACAAGACTTAACCCTAAGCCTATAAATTCTTCTTTTGATCTCCATATTAATTAGTCTCAACAGACCACATACCATTCTCGAAATCTTCGAGCAATAAAGCGGTCTCCTTTTTAGTTTAGGAGCCCCCTTTCTTCAATTATTTTTTGTATTGAGCTTGGTGGGGAATCACCATCATTACACATTGATTGTTGGTCTGGCTGCTGAAAACACGCAAACAAGCACGATCATTCAAACATAGGCTGCTTTATCAGTATCGATGTAACTAAAGAACAGTGTAATCACCGAAGAATACTCGATAATGACGGAAATAAGGCAAAGTACGTATGCTCTACTCTTTCTCGATTTCCATATCTTAATGAAACTCTTTCATACCTGTGACGTTCCCCATGACATAACCGCGAGAAAAGAGAAGAACATCCTTCTCCCCTTGAAACAAATTTGAAATTTTAGGCCGCCACAATCTCCTGCCTTAAGATGCAACGGATAGTATTTTCCGTGCAGTAAGTACCAGAGCGACATGAAAATGAATCAGTTCGACTATACGGTTCAATATCACGTGTGATAAGTGGATATATACCGAGATATCTAAGTCATATCGTATCGTTTAATACAGTATTATCCCTGAGTTGTGTGATAGGAAAGGTTATTCTATGCTTATTGGGAAAAAAAGTTACGGACCTCCTCCTTCCAATTTTCCAATACAATGTCTAGATTACAAGCGCCGGGCTGGATTATGAAACCACCAGGCTCTCCCTCTGTGGAGCTCCAGTTAACTGTGTGGTTAAGGCTTCTCCACTGTCTAGCTTCTTAGTACTATTTCCCATTTCTCGACTGCCGCTCGTATTAGCTTCAACAAGAAGAGGATGTGATCTTCCGCTCCCACATACGAGATTCTTAATCGTGGATGTGAGATCTCGATCCTTCATCAAGGCCTCCAATGTCACATGTACACCTGAGTTCAAGATGCACACGACTCAGAACCCAGTGCAGTCTTTGTATCTTCTCGACTTAAGGGTCAAATAAATTTAAGCAAAATATAAGGAACTGCAGTCATCTCTCATATTTTAATCTCAAAATAACGGAGGCATTAAGCTTACGGTATCTCCAGTAGTGCTTTGGATTGGTCGGATCATTGATTGTTTCCTCGGTTGCTGGACGAGTCACGTATTCTTCTTTCAACACCAACAAGTCCTGACATCAACACAAACATGACTTAAGCACAACCGAAGTCACAGGATATCCAAACAAAAGAAATCAGTAAATTAAGATATTAAGCATAGGAACCATCAAGGGTATGAGAATGGATCTGCCACACCTAACAACGAATTAGATGCAAATGGAATTTCAGCTGAAGAACTGTCTCGGGCAAAATACCTGAAGAGGGAAGATTGCCCACATGGATGGAGCTTCGACATGCTGGCGTAAAACAAAATATGCAACATCAGGAACGCATTTACTTGGGGGCAACTTGTCAGAACCCACCACATTCTTGAAGAAACGACGCCTTCTTTCTTCATCTTCTTCCCACCAAGCACGTAAGGTAGAGCAGTCATGGCAAGATGGAGCACACACCTAAGTAACAGGAGACGTTTCACCATCAACTTATAGAACATGTGGGGTTTTGGAAAATTTCTTTTCTTGGGACTTCATGCGCACAGACACGCATGCATAACTTATGAACGCACAGAAAGCAGACTTGATGAGCAATGAAAAGACAGAACTGCAAATTCTAACTATCTATGACTACTACGGACACAGAAACATGTAGATATCTCAAGCACAACTCGGTTAACAAGATTGGTGAAGTATTCGAATAAGCTACATAGATTCCTGTAGGATCATACCGTCATGTAGCTGTACTGAGAAGGAATACCAAACTCAAGATCTGGTTCACTAGGCATTCGCTGGATGCGCAAACCTACTAGTCCAAGTTCTTGCATAACCTGTGAGAGAATGTCAAAGTTACAAGAGCTCCTTATTAGAAAGCGTTCGTATGAAAGTCAGAGACATACCGGATGTACACACGACGGGATGAGGCCTAAATCTTCTCCACAAGCCAGCATATCTGAAGAGTTTAGGAGTACAGGCAATGTCTTTAAAGCATTTTGTCTCCACAGGTTATCTTGCCGGTGAAAATAGTAATCATAGTACAGTCGCTTCAAAACATTCTTGCTGCATAAAAAGAATCTCGTTAAATGTCACAAAGCGGAGGAGTCATCCATCTTCTAGTAAAGCCCCCTCGCCCCCATCAAGAAACGCAAACGCCACACAAGGTCAAATAATTTTAACCGAAGAGATCAAAAGAACACCATGTTTTCCAGTAGGACATAATAACCAGCAATTAAATCATTAACATAGACTGAGCCAACATTAGTCAAGCTCAGGTTTGTAATACGTCACTCAAGCACCGTTTGTTTCGCGAAAAATGAATGATTTGGACAACATTTTTCTAAAAACGATCTCTTGTATCTTTTACAAAAACGAATGAACGAAAGAATTTTTGTTATCCACGAAAATGTTTGGACATAAATTGTTGTCGATAATGAAAATAATTTTCAGTAACCAATTATTCGATATAAGCCATCATTTTTAAATAAATGTTTTCCATATCATTACTTTTCCGCGAAACAAACGGAACCTCAGTGACTCAACGAAAACCAAAAGATTGATACCTGTGATCATCTAAGTCCTTAAAACTTGCTGTATCTTCCAGATTGAAACGCGGATAGAATTTCTTCGCATCCTCGGGATCCCTGATAAGAACTATATTCTGCAAGATGCAACAGTGCTAGGATTGCAAACGCAAATAGATTCTAACAAGTAAAGGTGGAAAGCAAAAAAAAAAACAAGTGCACCAAATTATAGGAGAAACAGAAGATTCACTCTTATTACCTGTAGAAGATCAAAGAGATTACGTCGTATCTTATTTTCATCTTCCAACAGGGATCTTTGCACAGGTGACTTCAGCTTTGCAGCAATTTTCTTCTCTGTGTTGCAGTCTTCCTTGAACTAAAAAATCAACCAATCTCATGTGAATCAGTGGATCAGTGGACAGAAAGAACTATCTGAAGTTGAAGCTAGGCCAAGATGCTTTCATAGCACATCTACAAGGCAATAAAATTCCGAAAGCAAATAAAACAAGGCTAAACGCGGGAGGCAAATAATTTCTACTTCATTTGAACTTGCACTTACTAGACATGTGTGAAACCACTAAGAGTGCAGCACCATCAAATTCCATCAAGGGCCTAAGAGCAAGTAATTCTTTTTCCCATCTCCTCACTGTCATTACCAGAAACTTTTGCAAGGAGAAGATGCTATTACTACCGAGGCCTTAATCACATCAACGGGGTACAAAGAGGATCTACATTATAAGTTTTAACAAGACGAATAACTGCTTCAATTGTCCATTTTCCTTCGTTTATTCTTCTGTTCAATTTTGTACCTCCCATGTCCCTTGATAGCACTTTCTGCCCTTTAACAATGAAGAGAGACTTCCGAATTATAATTTAAAATAAGAATTTCGTGGCACCCGTATCTCCACAGAAGTAAGTACGGGTAAACATCTTGACATATAACAGACGCATGAAACTCCATCACTGTTAGTTTAAGTTCAAACCAATATAACTTTCAACTGGATTAAACAGACATGGCCAACTATACTTGAGACAAAGAAGTCCCTCAAAAGAGACATCAGTCAACATGAATTTACAGGTGAAAAATCATAAGAGGGAGAACAACATAAAACTTCATGGTGCTTTAACTCCTGATTGTTACCTCATAAAGGTGCTTCTCATATTCATTGAAGAAATTAGAAGCAATAAAAGGCCATGATTCTCCAAATTTTTCCTGCAAGAGGAGAAGATTGTTCATATGAAGTATAAACCTTGGACCAAAAAGCCTCATTAATTGGTTCCAATTGACAAATAGAATCATTTGAATGTACAGACACCGATCACGACACGTCAAAGAAGTAAAACTTAGCAACCCGTAATAATTCCTGCCGGACGTAAGGATTGCTCAAACGATTAAAGTCCCATATTCCCTCTCGTTCAAGTTCTTCCTACAATTGGGCATCAAGAGGAAGAGGAATCTTTTATAACAAGAAATAATCTCTGTGAACTTCATTTTCAATATGAATCAAGAGGATTAGAAGTACCTGACTTAGAGGAATTGACGGTCTAAATTTACCAACAAGGCCTGTCATGGCATGCTCTGGAAGTTCCCAGATTCTAAAGAAACCAAGTATGTGGTCAATTCGGTAAGCTGTGAAGTACTTCGCCATCTGGTGAGAAAAATTCATATACATGCTTATTAAGTTCATAATGACCATTGTGTAAACCAAGAGCTCAAAAGTCGTTGACACACGGTACTGTGCTATTATATTCCAACAAGAACCTGTGTTAAACGGGCACGCCACCAAGTGTAATTGTCCTTCGACATTTCCTCCCAGTTATAAGTAGGAAACCCCCAGTTCTGCCCGTTCTTATCAAAATAATCAGGAGGTGCTCCAGTTGCCGTGTTCATCCGAAACAAATTTGGATAGACCCAGGTATCAACACTACATCTATCAACACCAATAGGCAGATCTCCTTTTAAGACCACTGCTTTCTCTCTAGCATACCTGGCTGCTTCTGACAACTGCCAATTCATAATGTTTCAACCAATAAAAATGTCAGGATGGCTAGTGAAAAATTTCCAGAATGCATCAAAATGAGAAGATGCAATACACTTACTTGCAAGTGTAAATGGAATTGAATGTAGTAGTGAAAGCATATAATGTCATAGTGCAAGCTCTCTTTTGAGACAATTTTATCAAGCTGTGAGGAAAGAAGGACAATCTTATCAGATCTTCAATTCGAGTGTCTAAAAATTTAGTAAGTTCATCAATAACAACTGAATAAACAGAGACACCAAATTGACTACAAAAAACGAAGCAAAAATCACCTTTTCCTTTGAAAATTGGGAAAAGCGACCCCATTGGCTGTGATCAGAAGTTTCAAAGAAGTCACGTAGGAAACAAAAGGCTGCATAAGGTTTCAACCATTCCTACAAATAATTGAAGCAGGAGTCAGAGTGAAAACTGCAGCTTCAAAGGACACATCTCATGAGTTGCTACCATGCATCCTCATCTCACAAGAACATCATAAATAAATAAGAACAGGACAAAAAGAATTTTTATGACCTCATTCTCTGAAAAGAACTTTTGGAAGGTGCTTGAATTAAGGACTGAATTCTTCTCAAGAGAGAAAATTTTCTTGGCAATTGAAAGCTTTGCAGCCATTGTCGCTTCATAATCAACATCCTAGACATCCAAACCCAATTAAGGCAATTTGCGTGTCAGGATATACAGAAAACTTGGCCTCTGCAATAACATAATTAGGCACTTAGTAATTAGCAACAACGAAGATGTCAATTATGCTTAACATGTCCCATACAGAAAATTACTGATGCAACTTCAACTAGAAACACAAAAAGCGGCTTCACACTTAGTCGCCAACTCGTCTTCATAAAACATATCACCAATCTCATAAATAGAAGCAAACTTAGATGAACAGATAATGTATCGAGACTTAATGAGGCACAGACGATTGCTCCACTCTATCAGGAAGAAAGTCTCAACCAATAACCCAATAGAGCAGGTTGGTTCCAGCATTGTTTATCAAAACAAGAGAGCATTAGGAGAGAACTACGTGCGTGAGGAACCATTTCAAGGAAATTTGGCCAGCATTGGAGTAGAAATATTAGTATCCCGCCTTGAAAAATAATTTTTCTTTGCCAGCACGAGAAATAATTACTAGTTGGTAACCCAAACCTCCAAGTCACAGTTCAACATCTCATGCTAAAAATGAATAGATAAAAGGCATTTTATATGATTAAGGGACGGAATAACTATGCTACTGGAACGAATGAAATCATAAGCATAAAATAGAACCAGAAAAGAAAGCAAGAAGAGAGCAGAGATTCTGGACATCAGCCTCTGTCTAATCATTTATTGCTATGCACAAATCTCTCATGCTTTTCAGAAATCCCCCCCCCCCCCCCCCAATGAAGCCACGTGGCCCAATTCTAGCTTGTTTGCAGTTAGAATTACTGAAAATACATAGGAAAAAGTTCCTTAGATAGCAAAGAAACTCATAAACCATGTTACCTTCTTATCCAGCTCCTCCTTGGCCTTCAGAATATCATGCTGGAAGACAAAAAGAATACAGATCAATTCTGTAACTAAAGACGTGCTTGAGAGTTCAAAGCTTAACAATAAAGAAGCTGCTCTCAAAACACCTATTCCAAGCAAAGGTGAAAAGTTACATATACCACCTTGATATCTTTAGGTATGTTCTTTGAAAGAGCATCCAGTCTCAGGTAAAGTGGATGTAATGCAAATACTGAAAGTGAGCTGCATGAATACAAGGAGGAAAAAAACCAAATAGGTAACCAGATGAAAACATAAAAACTATCATAATAAACTTCAACCTTCTCTGTGGTGAACAACTAATAACTAGAGATGTATGAATTGATTTCGCCAATGAATCATGCATCAGAAGCGTCAAGCTCTTTTTTGCCTGGTCCTCTTAATTAAAAAAGCTGTAGCTTTTTAAACAGTATCGTTGACAAGATATTGCCTAGTGGTCAGTTTCTGTGCTTCTTCACCAACTTCCGGGTGCTTCTCTATGATAGTGTCCTACTCCGGACAGAGGCATTCCTTAATACATTTCTGTGCCAGACATATTCATCACTGTGAATTTTGCATACTTTATCCAGAACCTCAACTCTTGTCCAGATTTCTTGCTCCAAAACAAGACAGCTAAAGATTAAATAAGACACCATGCTTGTGAGTTGATAAAAACAATTAACCACGTGTGGTAACTGGCATGTGAAGATCAGAAGTTGCAAAAACAATATTTGTTATTAGATTTTTCTTTTTTGCAACTATACACTAAAAGTGAGTAAGATTCATGTATGAATGAATGAAAGAAGACATACTTATTCCCATGATAATCGCAAGAATACGAACTTTTGAGGAGACAGCTTACCTGTAAGGGTACGAGTCCCACCACATCCCATGTACAGATGTATCATTAATTGGTAAAAGTTGAACCAAGTGAAATCCAGATTCAATGGCCCAGTCAACAAGCAACTTTAAGTCAAGAAACTCCCCAACTCCAACATCCTCTTCGGATCTGACGGCAAACATGGGAATAGCAACACCAGCACCACGCCATGGCATTGCCTAAGAAACAGATTGATGAAGAGAATGTCATAAATCATATACCACTTAAAAGCTGGTTAGTAGGGAACTTGCTTACTCGAAACATGCCATCAGAGAGTAACATATATCTTGGTTGACTTTTGGAGGATTCGAGGGAAAGTTCCCGCTGAGAGCCGATTTCTAGAGAAATGTTCCCTGCCTTGCCATATGTACAATACTTGTATGTATAAAAGATGGTTAAGGAGGGACAGAGAGGCTTGCAATAGCCAAACTACCAGCCAAGAAGATACTACTTGAAAGCAGTCAAATTGTTGAAGCCAAAAGAAACTCAAAAGGATATTTTATTGGAAAGTCGCCTCTTTGGACTACGCAATCAGCATGCCAAACTGAATCACCAGCATGGCTAAGTTTAACTCCATTCTGAATCTTCCACTGCCCCAACTTCGAACAGCTCCCTATCACATACACCTGAAAGCCCAACAGGATAAGAAACACATAGAAATTGTTTCAAACAAACAAGTCAAAAGTCAAGTTAGAAAGGGGAGCTTACTGCAGTGTCCTCTTCTATACTGGGGCAGCATATTCGAAAATGAATGATGACAGAATCTGCATTTAACACAAGCTCAACAAAAAACCAGTCAGTTACATGAAAAGTTTTAAAAGATATTACATGCCAAGGTTTCATCAGAAGTCTAAATGGAACAAATTACCAATTTCATCCAAATTATTCTGAAGAACTACAAGGGGTCTCTCTATGCCCACACTCGAACTTCTACGAAAGATGACATCTTTGAACGCACTTCTGAATGGGAGAGTATCTGAACCAGTCTGCTGGGGAAAAGGTGTCAGCTACTACTCATCAAGATCCACTTCAAAGAAGAAGTTGAGCACCAGTTCTTGTCGAAAAACTTTCACAGCATCAAACAATCACACAAGCTAAACGAAAACATAATCGTTGGGGCTAAATTACTCGATCTAAATGTATCCAGTATTCCAGTTTAAGACACCTCAGAAACACCTCGCAATCTCAACTGCTCTAAGATGGATGATCCAAGCGGCACTTGACCAATGATTATGCTTTTCAGATTTACAACAGCTAAACACAGATCATGTAGTTAGCAAAACAAACAAACATGTAGACGGAAGATGAGAAGTGCAAAGCAGCAATCCAACTTCAGAACAAAGTGAAGAATCATCAAGTCATGGGACCCCATAACGATGCAGGTTGTGACAGCAAAACACAATCTGAAAATATAAAAGGGACCAAGTTGAGGAAGTGAGCAGTGCCGCGGGTATCAACTTCTGCATCACTCTTCTATCTTATCTTATTGTACAGATCTTCCCTTTATAATTGCTCTTCACCCCAGATTCCCAGCTTGTTAATTTTGTATAACACTCCGTTGCAAATAAACAGTCTTATCATAAATCCATTTTGGTCTGGAAAGAGAACAAAGGTAAGTACGAAGAATTGGAGAGCAACAGAGAGACTCCCACCCATCTCTCACTTTTTTCCTACAACGGGAATCTACCACTAGACAATAGTAGAGCAGCTTATTCGCAAGAATCGCTAAAGCGACTCCATCACCCCTTTCTAGTTGAACCAAATAAAAGCAAGAATCATAGACTTCTGTTTTGTTTCCACAACACATTAAGAGACTAAAGTTTAGCAGAAGAAGAATCGGAAAAAGGATAACCTGCCAAAGATCATAAAGCTCCACCGCATCACCGTCCTTCACTCCCTCGGGAAACACCAACCTGCGCTTCTTCCCCATCTCCCATCTCAACACGTTCCTGCCATCGTCCACCACATAATAACTGTACTCGCCCGTGTAACCCCTCGGCACAGTGACACTCCCACGCCATATGAGCTCGTCGCCGTGGTGAGACGGAGTCAACAACACGCCCTTCTTCACATCCCACGATCCGAGCACCGGCTCAGAGCCGCACACAAGCAGGCTCTGACCCCAGTGAGTGTAGTATGGTATTCTGAAGCTGACGGTCACAGATTCCGTGGACTTGGAGTCGGAAAATATTCCCAAATTCGCCATTCTTGAGGGAAATCACTCAGGCCCGGAAGGGATTTCTCGATATCTAGCAACACCCAAGAGAGAAATCTCGGGACTGGAGTAGAATCCAATCGAGGGAACGTAATGTGCGGCAGTTGAAGTTATCAAGCTCCCACCTTTTCGTTACTTCTATAAGACGTTGTTAGAGTTTTGAATGTTTTGCAAATAAGTGCTGGGATTTTCACGAGGAACGCTCGCCACCCGATTGTAGAGATTGGCTTCTGGAGTGAAGATAACGAAAGAGAGAAAAAGGATCGCCGCTTTGTGTCCAGATTTTTTGGGGGAAAGGAGGTGGCCTTTGCTCCTCCGAGAACGGGAAGACAGTGAAGAAAAAGGGTGAGAGAGAGGAGTTTGTCCGATCGAGAAGATATTTTCATGTACCTCTACGCAAGAGTGAAGCGTCTTTTTCGTTCGCAAGGCAGGGCCACACCATTGAATCTGAGCTCCTCGGAAGGTTTGGTCCAGATACAGTCCAGACACCTCCGTTAGCCTCCGTGCCTTTGGGGGGTGTGGATCGTACTCCCATCAATAGAAAAGCACGAGATTCCACATTCCATCCCATGAGCGGATGGGATCCCGAGGGAGCCACCCCGACAGGATGGGCAGCATCTTTGAACATCATAGGAGTCTGAACTTTATTTATAATTTAAATTTAACTTATGAATAACTACTGCGACATATTATTTTTTTCTTTTATAACCGAGGGTTATAATAAAAACGTGCGACGTGGTAATTATGATAAAAGCGTCTGTTGGATAATAGATATAGCCTTAATTTAAGGATAAATCAAAATAAATTTTGCATCTCGATTTCTCTTTTTCGCTTTTATTATGTTTGCACGCCGAATTCTAAGAACTACCATCAATACTGATCTTCTCTCGTGTCATGTGAAAATAGCTACAAGCGCAATTGAAATTTTTTCTTGTCGCTTAATGATTAGAATATTTGATAATAATAATAAAAAGTCATCGTATTCCTTTGCATTAAGAAAAAATAGAGGAGATATTTGATAATGAAATTTTTGCTTGTCGCTTAATGATTAGAAAAAATAGAGTAGTTTTATCCCAAGATGTTACCAACTTATCAAGTAACAAATATGCTTCTTTTGTTAATTTTAACTGGTCGATATTTACTGCTAACTATATTACTTGCGAGCAAAATGGATCATGCAGTATAAACCCCCCAAAAAAAAATTCAAAATACCATTTAAACATGATATATGCTGTTTGAAGAAAATGATGTTGCATAAGCATTTATTGTTTAGCGTACCCAAACACATTGCTTTTGGTTATGAAATGGTTAAATAAACTCAAAACAAGTTAATTGAATTTATTGCCAATAAATGAAAACAAGAATGAACATACCCAAAAGGCATCTAAAATAATATTCTCTTTATTTTGCAGAGAATGAATGAGTTTTAAAAAAAATTCTTTAAAACGACTTTTTGTATAGCTTATAATAATGAATAAACAAAAAAATATTTTATTATGCACGAAAATATTTAGACATAAATTATTCGAGATAATAAAAATATTTTTTATTGAATAATTATTTTAAGCGATATAAGCGATCATTATTAAAAAAAATATTTTTTTTAAAATTATTCATTTTTCACGAAATAAAAAAGGAAAAAAACGATATACCCGTCACGGAAAAGATTCCTTCATGTGCAAATAACAATTTTCTCCTTACTAGCCAAACAAAAAAAAAAAGGTAAAAAACCAATTCCTGGTCACTCATATGGGAGCAAATTTTTTGATCCAAAATAGAAATTGCGAAAATCGTCAAATCCAATAATAAAAAAGGTCAGCATATTTCCCTAGTTAAAAAAAAAAAAGACAAAATATTGCTTTCAAAAATCAAAAGCGATATTCTAATTCAGGGTTCTCAGGTGGCACCGACGGATTGCTAAAAGCTACAAAACCGCCAATATTCGAAAATTGCATTTCTATTTTTACGAAAATACCCCGCCAAGACTTTGTCCAGATGCAGAGTTACCCACCAACCCATCAATCACATGCCTCACCAACCCATCACTCAACTCCTTCCCCTTGTGCCACAAATCATAAATTAATTAACTAACTAATTAAAATTAATTAGGGCAGAACACATGGTGGGTTGTTTACTGAACTTAACAGCTGAAACACCGGCGGCCTCGATCGGCATGGCCGGAATTAGCTGACCGTGGAACAGTCGGATGCCCAATGCCCGGTGAAGAGCACCCACTTGCTAATGGGTTCAACCTAGAAAACTTGTGTAACAAGCAATTCTCTCACCTATCTGATATAACCGCTACACACAGATATGATCTCGAGCCGCCATCGAATTCAGAGCTGAAATGGGCACACCCGGGACCGAAAAATAGTACTCAACGTACTCGAAAAGTAGATTGTAAACAAAAAACAGAAAGTTCTATGCAGTTCGTTTGTTCGACTTTTTTTTTTCCTTACCGTTTACATTTGCCGCAGACGAGAATACACAGCGGCGGAGATGCAATGTGAACCAATGGCCTGCCACCTCTGTGACTTTGACCTGATGGTGCATCTGCCAGCCGGGTTTCGATTAACATATATACACACGTGTACATACATCCATCCATACAGGTGCGAGCGAACCGCCCCTTTTTGCGGCCACTCCCACCTATAAAGCTCCTCCGGTTCCTTCTACTCAGTATAGGTTGATCATTCAAGGACTTCACAAGGACCAGAGACTGTCGTTTCAACTGGTCAAAATACGATAGCTTCGTCTATGACCTCATAATTGCAATATGATTGCGAAGATCACCGTGAATGCCCACCGTGCCGTGGGAAGAAGACCTGCAGAAGCTGCAAATGCAGAGATGTACTATATTAGATTCGGCGATTATGTGACAATCCAAAAGATCAAAAAAGCCTGCATGCTTTTAAATGAGAGGCAACTGTCATATTTCATGGAAAAGTTTCTGGTCTGGAACAAATGCCAAAGACTGAATCAATAAGTTCAATGATAAGTGTGAAACGTCCTTTGAAAATAATAATGGTGACTCTACACAAAATAATCTCGTTGCCAATTATCTAGCACGGCTGTGGGGAATCGGATAGAAGAACTCATACAAGGACTTGAATGGGAGACACAGTTAATCAGATTTATGAAGCAATGAAGCAGGATGGATATTACTTACATGAATTCGGTGATGGAGCAACCGACGGCGTTTGCACAGGGTAATCTGTATGACTTTTGGTCGCCGATGGGGGTTGAACATGATTATAGACGACATGTGGTAAGGGGCTAGACACAGGAACCACACGCGGATGAGAAACCACTCGATGCGCTTGTGGGGATGGAGAAACCACAGAATGTCGAGGAGCCTGTGCTGGTGCAGGAACTGGAGCTATATGAGACTGCTTTCCAGTGTTCCCTGAAGACTTCCCTTTATAGCCGAAACTACAGCCAGGAGGCCTTGCCTCATAACTCGGCTCAGGTGCAGGAGACGGTGAGCTTTTGCTGTGGACAGGAGAGATTTTTCTGTGGGCAGGTGAAACGGCTCTAGGTGAATGCGCGCTACCATGAGTGGCAGGCGCTGGTGAAATCATAGGGGGCTGATGCTCGTTATGGAAGTGATGGTGGTGAGAGTGGTGGTGGTGGTGGTGGTGATGGTGCGCATGGTGGGGCTCAGGAAGAGGAGCTGGAGAAGGTGGAAATGATGGTCCACCTCCGTCGCCACCATTGAGAGAGTGCTGCAATATCGATGAAAGACGGACTTGCTTGACCCTGCCAAATATTGTATTGTTGAGGCCGAGATTTCTTGAGTGAGAACCAGTGATCGTCTGTGCCAGCTGCTTCAACCTTGGTATTGGCATGTTTCCAATCGCCAGCAAAACGGATGACTGAACTATAGTCGGAGGATCCACTGTTGAACCTCTCATATTCGATAAGCTAATGTACAAGTTCTACACAGAAACAAAACCGCCAAAACTAATAAGATTCTCCAGATTGTTTAGTATGCACACTCCATCAATAGACACACTCCTATAAGTATACTCCAATTGGGGGCAAGAAATTCCTTTCAGATAAATGATAACAACCAAACTTATTCTCATACCACCTTAAAAATCCCCGCATAAACCTCAGAGTTCCCTAAATGCATGAGAGATAATGCTCATGATCTACAGAAAATAAATTAAAATTGCAGGACGGATACAATAACGTTAGCCAAAATATTGCCTAGAGGATATGACAACTGAAAACGAGAATGTGCTAAGTTGAAACATTCTAAAAGAAACAAAGAAAAGGTGCTCCTCTCTAACCTCGTAGGACGAGAGACGCAATCCTGATCTCAACTGGCTTCTGAGATCATCAAAATTCGCTTGTATTTGCTCTATGGAGTAGTTTAAGGTAAAGTTGAAGTAGATCTGCACTTTCTGCAAAAGAAATGCGCTCTGAAGAGGGATGACGGTAATTCCTCCAGGGAATTTTAGTACCTCAAACGAGAATGGGTCGCCAAATAAGGATGTAGTCAAACGGAGAGATATTAGGCGTGTAACCAGAGATTCAAAGGACTCCCTTATCAAACTTTCAGTAGCAGTGGATATTTTTGAATTTTTGGCATCCGGATCAATAGCAAACACGACCTTTGCTGAATTTGATCCAGCTAAAGGCTCCACAGATAAGATAACTACCTGTTCAGAGGACGGAGAAGATTAGCCTCGTAATCAATAATATGGTTAAAAAAAGGAATTGGGAGGCACTTACTCTGATAGTCGCAAGGTTGATCTCTGCAAAAATGTCATCTTCGAGCTGCAAGATATTGTCTTGAAGTAGAAGAACCGGCTTCTCAACATTAAAGGTAGCTACTATATCATGACCTAGAATGATAAAAAATGAATAACAGATTATTCTTAAGCATAGGAGAGTGCTTTTCTTTTACTTTTGGCCTAAGGATCACATTACTTGGACATTCCAACAAAACATTGAGAGAATAAATAAAGAGATAAATTTGAAAAGTGAAAACTACAAGGCTTAGATCTAAAGCGTGAAGGTGAACAAGATCCAGAAATAGTGAAAATGAATTCAAGAATTCCAATAGATCGAACAACTCATGGTTTTTTCTTCCTTTTGACATCCTAATCTTTTCATGCCAACAAACTACATTGGTACGGAGAAACTTCTATCACACTTGCAAAACTGCATCAACCCAGAATGCGACAGCATGTACATTGATAAGATATAACGAGAAACTGTCAGTAACTGCAAACATGAATCCGAACTATGCGGCCTGTGATTACTTCCCATTTTAGTGCATGGAAAATGGCATCGATTAAAATTTGGTGAAATTGATAATTCTCAGTGGATGAAGTACGTGAAATTTAGACAATCGAGCAGTTTTATCAAGAGTCGGGCAGAACCAAAAACCCTTCCAGCATACAAAAGTCGTTGGATCCTTTACTCCTAGTGATACAACCAACAATAGCCTGAAACAAGCCTTTCTTTGCCAGTTGCTACGGGTACACTAGTGAAACGTTGGACAGAGAGATTAAAAACCCAGCATCATGAAAGCTGTGTATTGTAAAACCCCGAAGAGAAAATCAAGGACAGCTCTGTCATTTGATTAGCAGCAACAATATGACCCTTCCAGTACATAAAGATGCACCATAAGACAACCGTAGGTTGGCAAGCAGTTTAAGGATAAATACACTTTTGACCAAAAGAAAAAAAAGGATGAATACACTAAATACCTTTAACAAGCAACAATAAAAGACTTTTGGAAGAGATGGAATCTCAGCGCATGAAAACTAAACGAAGATAAGGGAAGGTTCAAATTTCCATTGAAAGGGTCAGACTTGTTGTATTAACAGGTAACAGCATATATGTCCACTTTGTTACAAGCAAGAAAGTGTGCAACAGAATTTGTAAAAGCTGCGAGATTTTCAGACCCTGAATAACCATGAAACCTTCTCAAACTGAGGCTGCATGAATATCATCAGACAAACCCGGTGCCAAACATTATGAAAGCATGACATTTAAACTGCCTGACCCAGCAAGAGATAAGTTAGGCATAATTGGACACACTAAAAGGGAGCATGAGCAAGCACAAGTATGTATATGTTTCGAGAGGAAGGCAGATCCATCAGTCCGGTTTGGTAAAGATTTCAACTCTATAAGGCAGATCTCTAATTGACCATATAACAGAAAAGCAAAATTAACAGCTAAAACTAAACCAAGTATTTACTCATTTGCCATCAAAACTGAATGGAAGCTTTCCACTTCTATTCAAATTGGAAGGATCATAAGACGCATTAATTTGAACTCTTACTTGGTTCCATATGTAGTCAAAAGCCTATCAGAGTCTTCCTAATAGAGTAAATTCCCTCATTTTCTGCTTTTAGCAATTAAAGATGAATAGACCCCTCAAATCAAATGAAACCAGAGGAATTACGACTAATTTTCCGCAAATGCGCACACTGAAACTCCACTATATCAATTTTCATTGGATCTTCATCTGCAATTACTCCCCAAACATTCCTAACAACCCCAGAAGCAAGAACTACACCATGTACCACAAACAGCTCAAGAACGAACGAACCCTCGAAACCACGTGTCATCTTCAGGCAATGTCGGCACACAAATTCAAGAAAACCAGGAAAAAGCGAGCACCCATCAAGACAAGATTTCAAGAATCCACCGTGAAGACCCACCTCTAAACCTCGGATCCAGATCCAGATCTCCCCGATCTGCGAACTGCAAGAACGGAGGCAACCAAAACACGGCCGACAAGAACACGGCCATGGAAAAAATTAACGCCGCCACACATCTGACCCCGACGCGCTTCGAAATCCTACCGCATCCACAGCGCCACCGCTCCGCATTCCGCTCGGAAGTGATCGAGACCACCGTCGCGGCCACTTGCTGCTCTTCCTCGGCGCTCTTCCCCATTGTGGAGACCGACAATGCAGGCTAGTTCCGGGAGCACCCGCGGCGGAGGCCACCGCCAAACCCATGTCCAGTTCGGTGAGCTGGGCCCGAATAAGATGCACCCATTTCCCTCGCTTTGCTTGCAGAGCGAGAAAGCAACAGAAAAAAAAATGGCGTCAACAGAGAGAAACCCGAGCTCTTCTTGCCGGTGTTCTTTTGTGCATTCGAAGGGTTTGAGCGAGCAAGAGCAACTTCCTCTGCAAATGGATTATTACATGCTCTCTCTCTCTCTCTCTCTCTCTCTCTCTCTAGAGGTAGTCTTTCTCTCTCTAGTACTCCATCACAGTTGTTTAGTCATGGGATGGTGGTGGTTTATCTGTTTTTTGTGAGCTTTTTGTTTGTTCTTATGCATTGTATTGTACATGTACACTACACCCATCTTTCAAAAATAAAAATAAAAACATTTTCTCCATTTTCTTCTATCTTTTCAATGGTGGGTGCTTGGCTTCATTCAAAAGTGATAAACAGAGAGAGAGAGAGAGATTGTGAAGCGCAGAGAGAGGCAGGTATTGAATAATAAAAACCTCCAGCACCTCCTGCGCACTTTGAGACAGCGAGTATCGTGGAAAGAGAGAGAGAGAGAAGCTGTGAAGTTTAACTTAGTTTAACCAAGTTGATTAACAATATTTAATCAATATTAACGACGGAAATTCTGCATTGGTGAGAGTGGTTTTGACTCTGGGGCGAAAGTGTAGCAAAGGCGTGTGGCGTAAGCCGCGGTGCAGGGTAAGTTAACGATCAATTTGGTCAACCAGAGTTAAAACGAAAGTCTTCCCTCCCAATTTTGATTTTCTTTTTTCCCAAAAGTGATTCTAGATTTTCAAATCATAATTTGGTGGCATTTTAACGAGACTTGTTACTTGTGCGAAAGAAAAAACGAGACTTGTTACTCAATACCTCACAATTTCATTAAAAAAATCGAAGATTTCTATTTTATCTCTAATTCTCATCTTTGATTTTTTGTTCTGCCTCTTTGCAGAGAGCGGGAATCGAACCCCGCCCCTGTGATACTAGCGTCCTTACCCCACAATTCTTTTAGCAACAGGGCCGTATGCCTATTGGTCGAAGACCATATCTTGAAATGTGTAAAATTAGAAGGAAATAATGGTCATCACTTTTCCAATTAAATGATTTCCAAAATTGTTGAGTTAGAATACGAACTTTAGTTTAGTGTCCTGAATTGTCTGCACTCAAAATAATCCGCCAATCCCCACACGTGCGACGCACGAGAGAAGTCGACACACGTGCTATACACATGAGGAGCAAGCACCTCGACAGAATACAGAGAAATCACATGCAAAACGCGTGAGGATTCCTATAGGTGTCGATCAATGAGAAACACTAAGCAAGCTATCAATACCAATAGGGAACAATGCCACCTGTCCAAGTAGCATGGGTAATACAGTGTGTCCAAGGTAGCGGAGCATATCAAGGATGGATAAATCAAGCTATGAACATGGTTGCCAATGAGAGTAATCCGACCAAAGATCCAAACACTTTTCAATGAGCACCAAAGAAGACAAAAATCCTCCTTGAATTACTTGGCGGGAATACAGTTATCAGCAAGTAGTGACAAGGTAGCTCCTTGAAAATACGGCCCAGGAGTCCATAAAGTACAGTGAACGTAAACACAAGCTACATGAACGAAAGAAGCTTTTCTAAAGGCTATCAACAGTTATTGGGATTTTGACCCAGAAGTCCTTAAGGTGGAGAACATGGACACGATTAGTCCGAACAAAGGGGCGAAGCTGAAGCTGGGATATTGACAGTTATTTGAAATAAAATAACTGCTTGAAGACCTGGTCAAAAGAGTTTGTGGGAGATTATAAACGTGGCAACTATTGGCGCTAGAAGTTTCAACCGCTAAAGGGTAGTCACTTACTTCACCATTATAAATGCCATCAAGCATCCATAGAAAAGCCCCAGAACAAATCAATAAATTTATCTTATCTTTATTTATCGCACTATACTTTATTTTCCTTAGCTGTAACTTTTAGATTCTCGTCGTTGAATCAAACTCCGGCTTTTATATTTATCCCATATATTGCACCATCGAGTCAAATTCCGATGTATTATCGAAGCGTATTCAATGCTCCGCAAACTCCGACTTAGTTTAGGGTGCGTTAGGAGTATGCATGGTCCAAGCCAGTCCTATGCCGATATGGAATCGGGGACCAGACCGGTAGTCCCGGTCCCCAAATTTTGGGGACTGGGGACAAGACTGGCCCGGGATTGGCGGTCCAATCTCAGGGGGACCGCTAATACCAGCTGCTTATAGAAATCTAACCATTTGATCTAAACTAACAACTTCCAATCTCAACTATCCAACCAAATAAAACATACACATGACTATCGTACAACCGTCACATGAGTATTTATAATCCTAAAATAATAATAATAAAGACTAAATTATGAAGAAAAACACTCAAAATGTCACGCCCCGACCCTCGGGCACGCGATAACCCTACCAAACGTCTCAGGTCAAAGGGACGACATCCCAGGTATGCCATCAACCCATTTATTTTTTTTTCTTGAAGTTAAGCTCACGCGGAATGAACAACAACCCAGACAGCAATAAAAGCAGGGACAGTCAGCAGGAGAAACAACAACCAACAACAGCACAAAACATTTTATTTATATTTAGTTATCCCAAGGGAAAGGGAACAGATCTACAAGCCCACTATTCAGGGCCGCATCCTAAGACCAACAAAAAGATACCGGGTCAGAGCTAAGAGGTTAACTCTACTTCCAGAAGCTCCATTAAAAGGGGGTCTCCACCTCCACGCTAAGGTCTTGAAAACATTTTAACAACGACAAATGAGATATAAAATCTCCGTGAGTCAATGCCTAAGTCCAATTAGGACGTCGATTCACCCAGGCAGCCTAAACAAGCAACGCAAGAACGATGGCATATCAATACCGTGCGATGCATGCTACGCTCTAGCTACCAAATAGATAGGCACGGCCCAGCGGCCAATAGACAACCACATGTAAACTTACCCTGCCTTGGCCCACGCAACAGATATCACATGGCAGTAACATATAAACAGGCCAAAATACACAACTAGAACACTTAGCAGCGACTCATGCACAATGCAACAGGCGTGTTCTAGTTATTAACGCAAGAGATACTCCACTCTCGCCACAACACAGCTCGACCGCTAGTACTCTTCCGGCAGGACCGAGCGTCGTCTCACTTCGTTCCGGCGACGGCAACCGATAGCTTTCTCAGGACCCTCGAGATGGACATACCAGGCTTTCCTATAAGGAACTTCGGTCCATCACAAGCTGCGACCGACATCCAATCAGTCGTGTGATTCCTGCCTCGCCGACACGAACTGTCATGCAACCAATAAGCCGTCTGAATCCGAACTCCCGCCGGCACGGACATATCAAGCGACGGACCAAAGCCATCAAGGGTACCCCACGTCCCCAGTTACATTAGAGTGACGCTAAACCATCGTGTGACCACACAAACATACCAGACAACCAAACCAGTTCTTACTTCGCATTAGCCCAATGTAGTCACATTCACAAGTATGCTCAAAACTCGACTAACAGCCATTTTCATGCTCAAAGGACGCAATTGGTCACACAATTTTCAAATTCCAGTTAAACAGGATATTCTGCCCTAAGAGACAACCTAGCAGATCTAAGCAAGCAAGCACTCAAGTCAACCAGCAATTAACCATTAGCGTTCAACGATAGTTAATTATTAACAGGCAATTATCTTGATCTTGACTATGTATCTCCACATCAGATAATTAACTGGTCTATTCTAACCACGGTAACTAATCAACTAACCACAGTAATTATCAACTAACCACGGTAACTATCTAATCTAATCATAAGTGTAATTAACGGCCTAATCAAATATTAGGGGTTAATTCGCAGCGACAACCGGCGACGGCGATGGCGACGGGCAGTGACCCCGCTTCAGGCTCGGCTCGCGGACGCGGCTACGACGACCACGGACGACGACGACTCGCGGACAGCAGCGAACGGCGATGGACAGCAGCGTGGGTCGCGGCACGGAGACGACGGCGAACTTCGGCGAGGGTGACGACGCGGGGCTAAGCTCGGGCATGCTGGTCGCGGGCGGCGAAGCTCGACTGGGCTGCGGCGGTGGCTTGCTCAGGCGACAGGTAGTACGCACGGCAGACGAGTGACGAAGACGGGGCAGCGAGGCTGGCGCGGCTAGCTGTTGGTTTTGCGGGCGGCAACTGCTCAGTACAGCAGGAGCGACGGTGAGGCTCCAACGCGGCTGCGGGTGGCTGCGAGGCGGCGGTGAGCAGGGACAGTCTCGGCAGCAGCAGCTCACAGCGACGGCGAGAGTGGTGGTGGCGCGACGCGAAGGACCGAGAGGGAGAGGAAAAGGTGATGGTGATAGGTTGGTGGAGATTAGACAAGGGGGCCCACAAATTCAAATAAACATTTATGGCTTTTGTTTTACATGAATAATATCCGAGGGTAAACGGTCATTTGGTAATTCAGATCTGGTTGGTCATTTGGCTCAGACGACTGAAGGCATTTCGGTCAGAATTAAGCTCAAGCGCGAAGGAATTAGGCGCTAAATTCTACGGCGCGACAAAGCCTATTAAATCCTACTGATCTACGCTTCAGGGGCTACCTTGATCTTTCCAGATCAGAAAAATTCGCATCCGATTATTGTCCATTAAATCTCAAAGATCGAATATTAGTTATTTTTACAAGCCTGGCAAATTTCAGGATGTCACATAAAACAACTGAAATAGGATTATGCTCCTACATCATTTTCCTCGAGTTGAAAAGAATCAAGCTCAAAGTGGGATTACACTTGTATTTCACTGAATCCAAGTGCGAACAAAACAATGTGTTTGCATAATATAGTCAAGATAAAACACAGATTGAGTCAAGACAAAACACGATTGGAGACTGCATATCGACAAACACGATCGAAGGCTGCATTGCAAAGGCGAGACGTGAACGTTGAGCGAGAGGAGAGGAGTGAGCGTTGAGTAGAAGATGGAAAATTTAGGTTAATTAGTTCTTCAAAAATTTCTAATATATATTCTGGGCAGTCTAGTCCGATCCCATCCACCATGAAACTGGGGACCGGACCGCCGATCGGACTGCCCCCCTCAAGGACCGGATCAACCCGGCCGGTCCGGTCCAGTTTGCTCACCCCTAGAGTGCGTTGGTTCGTTATCTCTTGAGAGAAATTGTGCTCACCAAGCCATTCCATCGAGTCAAACTCTGGTTTGGTCTACGTTTGTGTATTTTCTTTCAAGCTCATCTGTATCGATTCCCTTTGAGTCGTACTTACGAACTCTCTCCATCAAGTTAAACTTTGGTTGAGATAACATTTGTGTAATTTTATCGGAAACTTTGCAAATCTCACGTGTTGATTTTGACTATCTGAATCTTTCATGTCCAAGATCTTTACAGGACCTTTTATCACATTTAAAAACCGAAAAACGAATTTCGATAAAAGATATTTTGTCGAGGAGAAATTCCTGCGAAACATAAATATAATGAGAAATCTAGATAGTCTGCAACGTTGAACGTGGTGCTGGACTTGACCCCATGACCCACCACATTGCCTATCCCTCTTCACATGGATAAAAAAAAAAAAACCTAAATCCAATTTGAAAAAACCATATATAGAGACAAAAAAAAAAGAGAAATTTAAACGTGTTAATTAAAACTTGGGACCCCGAGACACACATGATTTTTTTTACCGCAATAATTCCCTACACTTCCTTATATACATATTTAGGTCGCGCATGGTAACCATTTTATTTCTGGAATCAATTTCTGGCTAGAAATAGAAGTTTCTGGATGATTTTTTGAACAAAAAAATGCGTTTGATAACGACATAAAATTTCTGATCCTGGAACAGAAGTTTGTTTGACAACAGTTGAAAATTTCTACTTCTAGAATATTATTAACACAAAATTTTCTACAAAAAATTTCTACTTCATTTTTAGTTTTTTAAAATTTCTTTTAAAAAAATAATTTTTATTATTAGAAAATATTATTTACTATTTAAAAATAAAAAAATTATTATTTATTTTTTACTTCGGTGGCAATGGTGGTGGGCGGCGGCGGCGATGGTTGCGGCGACCGGGGGAGGGTGGCGGTGGGCAGCAGAGGTTGGCGGTGGGCGGTGGTCTGCGGCGGCGGGTTCAGCAACTGTCGGCGGCAGGGTTGGTGACTGCCGGCGGTGGGTGGCGGCGGCCGGCGGTGAGGCAGGGTGCAACGAGGGGTGATTGTCGGCGGCGGCCGGCGGTGGGCTGCCGAGGGCAGTGGTTGGCGGTGGTGAAGGTCTGCGGTGGGCAGTGGTTGGCGGCGGCGCATGGCGGTGGTCACCGCGGTGGGCGGCTGTGGCTGGCGGATGTCGGCAGTGGTTGGCGGCGGTCGGCAATGGTTGGGCGGCCGGCGGAGGGTGGTGGTGGGCGACAGAGGTTAGCGGTGGGCGGTGGTCGGCGGCGGCGAGTACTTGAGAAAAAGTGAGGGGTTATTATTTCTGATTTCTGTTTCTCCGAGAAGCTATAATTTTCTGTTTCTGATTTCCTTTCCAAATCTATTTCTGAAACAAATTTTTGTTCCAGAAATAAAAAAAAATAGAATTACGTTATCAAACGAGTTTCTGTTCCAAACCTGTTCCAGAAATAGGTTTGGAACAGAAACAAAAAAGTAAAATGGTTGTCATGCACGCCCTTAATCTAGCAAATTGCAAAATTACCCACGAAATTTGCTCAAAGTCTATTGAACCCCACAATGAGATCATTATTAGCAGATTCAAAAGGTAATTCAAAGTACGAATTCCGGTGTGTACCTATATAGGTTATACGATATTTTGCAAGAGATCGCGAGCCGACTTTCTCAGTACTCGATGTTCAAATAATGGGTTTACTCCTCCTTCTTCTTTTTTAAATAGCACGTATTAAAAGTGTACCCGCAAAATGATATGAGGGTGGTCGTCGTGCCTTTTATATTTATCCATTTTAGCAATTTTCTCAATTAAGAGTGTGTAGTTAAGCTTTTATTTAATCATGGGCTCGGTTTGTTTTCCGGAAGAATGAGCGATTTGAGAACAAATTTTTCTAAAATGATAGTGTATACCACTTACAGAAAAATTAAATGGACGAGAAATATTTTCACCGTTTACGAAAATAATTAGACATAAATTACCGTCGATAATAGAAGTATCATTATTAGCTATTATTACAAGTGACACGAGCATCGTTCGTTAAAGAAATATTTTTTAGATTATTTATTTTTCGGCGAAAAGAATCGAGACCTTGAGATTTTCTGAGTTTTTTTTTTCCTTGAAAAAACATATGTATGGATTTAATTAGATTTGTGGATGGGTAGGGGGAAGGGTTGGCTACAAATCTCATTCGCGGGGCGTGAAATGGGAACGTGGGGGAGCGACGGATGACGTGGATGTCGGGCATGCTTTTCTTATCAGAAAGCGAAGGTCAGGTTCCTCTCCCCCTCCCTTTCTCTCTCTCTGTCTCTCTAGATTAGTGAGGCCCACGCGCCAGTCACGGGATAAATTGTGTGTGTTTTTTTTTCGTCGGAAGGAACTTTTCGTTTCATTCGAAAAAAGTACATAATTTGAGACAAATCAAATAAAGCAAGTAAATTTAAAAGATAAATTAATTTGATATAACTTACGGACACTCACCCATTCCACAAAGACGCATCAAGGCACAATCAATATAGCACATGCCAAAAATTTTCTCTTTACTAACTACGGCATTATCAAAAGGCGGTGCTCACCATCACTATACACCAGGTTGAAGAAGCATAGATAACGTCAAATTGTGATTTTGCACTTTTCAAGAATTTGCCAATTTTTTGACCAAAAAAAAAGAATTTGCCAAATTTTTTCTCTAATTTTCCTTATTTATTTATTTATTTTTCAAAAATTTAATGCTTGGCCCACCGCACATCCCGTGATTATTTTCATTGTGCTTCGTATTTTCTTGCGTTTTGACTCTGCCACTCGAAGACCGTGATGAGAAATCGATTCCTTTCTAACGGGTTCGCCCGGCGCCCGTTCGTGACTACTTTCCGGGCCCGCGCTTTGCACGGGATGCGGCTGTGTATTCTCTTCATTTCGTATTAAGGGATAAAAAGGGCAAAATCTCCGATTCGATCCTGAACTTTTTCGATCGTTCCAAATGTCGCCTGCGTGAAAGTTTCAATATAGTTCTAAGTGACCATGTTGAGACGATCTGGCGTGGAGGATCTTTTAAATGGAAAGACGCCGCATTGCTCGTAAATCTGAATCTTTTTCAGAGTTTTTCCTTCCCATTTCAGAGAAACTATAAAAAAAAGTTATAAACCTATTGTGCTTGTGTCAATTCAATCTTAAACCTTTTAATATGGCCATTTTAGTCATAAACCTTTTGACAATTAACTAATTGAGTATAATCGATGATGTGGATGCCGGTTGTCCTACATGGCATCGCCAGCGCCAACTTGGCCAATTATTGTAATTTTATTTTTTATTTTTTTAAAATTTCTTTAGTTTAGTTTTTAAATTTCTTTTTTTCATTGCTTTTTTACTGTGCCGGCGAGGGTCGCCAATGACTCTCGCCGGCTGCGAACGCCCTCGCCCATGGGCAGCGAGGCCTTCGCAACCCCATCGGCAGGGAGTGAGGGCGCGAAGGCTCTTGCCAAATCTGAGCGTGGGTCACATATGACCCTCGCCGACATAGAAAAAAAAAACAAAGACAAAAATTAATTGAAAATAAAAAAAATCACAATGATTGTCCACGGCGGTGCCACGTACGATGACCGATGTCCATGTCAGAAGTTTAGGATTTCGGCCCAAAAAAAAAAGTTTAGGATTAAATTGGCCAAATTATAAGGTTTATAATTGGATTGGCATAAATAAAATAAATTTATAATAAAAAAAAGGTAATTTTTCCTTCTTTTTCTGTCCTTGTTCACATGCTTCATCCCCTCCTAGCGAGAGAAATCGCAAAAGAGCCTCAAAACTCAAACGGAAACTCTCCAACCCTTGAAAGAAGAACATCTATCAGCCTCCATCTAGTATGCCTCAAACTTAAAAGCCAAAACGCCTCTTAGGCTTTAGTTTACCAGCATACTAGCAGAGGACTATAGTCTGATGCTAAAGAGCAATTCTTCCCAAAAGATACCGAGAAAATCCATGACTTCGCTCCGATTGGAAAATTTATTAGAGAGTTGACCGTCGATCTCGTCACTTTCGTTCATCTCTAACTTTAACCTCTCGTCCCTTTGCTCTGCTAGGGTTTCTCCCCCCCTTTCTCTCTCTCCCTCCCTCGCCTATTTCCCTTCCTGTTGTCATCTTTTCTCTTTGAAGCTTTTATTTTACTTGCCTGAATAAATTTCTGCAGTTGATTTTGAGTGAACGTGAAGAGTAGTTCGGTCATCCGTCCCATTGAAGGCGCCGAGGAGGATGTTCATGACGTGGCTCCATAACTTCTCCGAGATTATGCCGCTCTTCTCTCTCGATTTAGATTTATGTCAAGTTTTGAGGATTTTACTTTCCCTAACTAGATCTAGATATAAATCTGGGAGTAGATATTTGATCCGTGTCCTTTCAACATATTGATGTTGATATCTTTACACGACGATAGTGATGAGAACGTTGAACCTAGACGCGCATCGCAAGTTGGAGGATTTGGATCCGACGCCTGAGTTTCTCAATTTTAGGGTTTCTTCCAAATAATGACTAGGATGAATTTAAATTCCCACCATCTCTGCCATAGGTTCACCAAATCTTCCTCAGAGTGAATCATCCGATTCATCTGATTTCGATAATCTTCCTCAGAGTGAATCATTTGATTCAAGATAGAGGCCATTTGGCTTCAACATCAATCCGTCATAATCTCTGAAAATTCTCATATGATATTGCCATAAGCGATCTCTTCCCATCCTTTGTGGAGTGGGAGATCTCGGCGTGTGCTTATCACAGATTCTGGTAATCGGCCGCCGAAGTTTTACAGTGACAGATTTGTTTTGGAGGGATGAGTGTGCTTCTAGATGCAGATTGTGCTTTGTTATTTGCTTTTTGGCTTTTGCTTTGTTTGGAAGATGTAACTCTTGAACTATCATTATGACATGTGAATGGCATCTTTCGACAAAAAAAAAACTTTAACCTCTCGACGAGGGAGAGAAAAAAAATCGCATGTTAATGCCATCGAATATACAGAAAGAGCTAAGTGATTACCAACAAAATTCTTTCATTTCTTCTCAAAAGGTCGAGTTTCGTGCAACCGAATACACATGGAATTGCCATCATCTCGAAATGGCTCGGCACCATGACAGTCGATAATTTCACCGAGGCTCCGAGGAAATGCAGTAAGAAGGCTCGCTCACCTCGCTAATTCACCACGATCGAACTACTCAAATGCCCCTCCCACGTAACAGTCAAAATGAATGCTATTCTCACCCGACCCTCCACGGAACATGGGCCTCCCGACGGTTGCACTCTGCCATGAAGTGTCGACATCGGCGGCTCCGAAGGGTCGACCAAGCTTGCCAACCTCGAGCTCCGCCGAGGTGTCGAGGGCGAACCCGAGATTTGGAGGACTCGACCTTTGTGGTGGAGTCGAGCTCGAGCCCCCCAAATATGGACGGCTCGAGCTTTGTTGCGACCTTGGGCTCGAGGCCCAGACCTAGTTCAACTCGTGGTCGAGGGTTCGATGGACGAGCTTCTGAGGAAGGACTTGAATGTCGTCTTTAATCTCTTGACCAAGCACGGGTCAGATGGAGTGGTGGAAAAATTTGGTGACGCAGGGATATCCTGAAATTGATACTCAAAAGTAGAACCAGGAATAGCAAATTGTCTGGCTTGGAGATTAAAGGACTGTGTGATAACGATTTTGATTCTCTGATTCTGTTCCCGATGACAGTTTTGGAGCAAAAACAAGAATAAAAAAAAAGGTTGATTTTGAAAAAAAGAATCGCTTTTCAGAAACACAAAACAACATGAGGTCCCACATCTCTCACTTTTCCATTTTAGTTCTCTCATCACTTTCTCTGGACTTAAAATAGAAATTTTATGCAGTTACCAAACACATTTTCATTCTCTAAAACTCATTAAGGAAACAGAATCAGAAAAAATCAATTCTAATCAAAATCATTTTTTCGAATCAGAATCGTTGCTAGGCAGAACTGTATAGGGAGAAGAAGATGAAGACGAAGGTTAATTGTGACCAAAGCAAAAGAAACAAAGAAAGAAAATTCAAAAACCTAAGCAAGTAAACTTGTTCACGTCGGATTGCCAGCCGTGACACGTAGGATGGCTGGCGATGACTAAACCACCACGTCAGCAATTTCAAGCGAGGATTGAAAGTTTACGTGCAAATGTTTAAGATTACAGCTGTGATCCATATAATATGTTTATAACTGAATCGGTAAATTTCTTAAACTAAAAGCGTAAAAGGTCCATGAACTTCTCTAGATTATTTGGTCCGAACTTTTCTTTTTCGAGCAATCGGGTCCTTAAACTTTTTCGGTTCGTCCTTCCGTCAGAATTATAGACGGAAACGCCGACGTGGCGTCCTGCGTGGCGCGTGGCATTTTAATAGTAAAGAAAGATTTAGAAATAAACAGCATCAAAAAAAGAAAACAAATATCAAAAAACAAAATTGGAAATCCGAATCTGAAGTTTTGGGTAAGAATTTCAAGTTTGAAATTCTCGAGAATGAACATGTCTATTCACAAGTTCACTCGGGGACATTAGCAATATGTTGTTACCATTAATCAATGAAATCAGCTTTCGAAAATATGGCAGTTGACCGGACTACATAGAATCGCCCGTATATGGCAATTTGTCCGGCAATCTGTGTTCAGGGTGCAGTTGTTTGAGTGGAAATTTCTTTCGTGAGTCAGTTTTCTGAATTTTCACGCGCTTGATTTGTCGGAAAGGATCAGTCAACGGAAAAATCATTTACGATCAAAGTAAATGCGGTTGCTTAAAGTTAAGGAAAAAAAAATTCCCCCACCTAAAGAGGGAAAAACATTTTCCTGAAAAATGACTTTTTAAAAATCGTTTTTCTTTATCGCGATTTTTTCTCCAAAACAACCACACCCTCAATTAGACAAATCATGGAACATTGAACCCTAATTGGGCATGACACGATATATTATGTGTCATCCGTAACCTGAATAATCACGAACTTGATTTATATATGGAAACTTCCGGACATAATGGAGCTCATATATCTTCTACCTTTTTTTTTTCCACACCAGAAGAACACTTAAAAAATAGTTTTTTCAATTTTAAAATTTGAACCCTAACAGAGGTTTCTTCAATTTTATTTTCAACATAAATAGATATTCCATGTTTTCTTTTTCTTTTATTTTTCTTAACCTGAAACGGTTCTCGTGTGATATGCTCGGAATCTTTGAATTGTAAGCGTAACACCAAAATGGTAGAAGTCAATATCACTCCTCAACTATTTCATCTAGTTATACTTGATTATGAATTTGATTGTATAATGGTGAATTCAGGGTGGAGACCAAAGTTCAAAAGTTTGCCTTATACATTAATAAAGAATATTTATAAGTTACTCACGTTATTTGAAGATTCGGTCTAGCCCGGATTGGGCCGGGCCGGCTCTATGCTAGAACAATTTCGGGCAAAGCCCAGCCCGTATACACCGCTTTCTCGGACCCAAGACCTCAGAAAGGGGGGCAGATTCGTAATTACAAGTCGGTCTCCTTCTCTCCCCAAGTCCCAAGCACCTTTGTTCCTGCAATCTCAGTATAATCTCTCTCTCTCTCTCTGCGCGAGCTCTCTCCTCTCTCTCACAGACGCGCATACGCGCTCACTCTCTGGTTTAAGTCTCTATCAAACCCTAATTCTTCCTCTGCGGCCATGGGGAAAGCAGTCGTCTCGGACGACGAAGGTGAGCTCTCGAGAATCGCCGCACGTTTTTTTTTGTTCTTTTCCTGTTTCCTCCGATGCGTTTCTCCTTCTGGCCGGAACGAATCCTCTGGCCTTGGATGCTCTTCGATTCCTTTTCTCCTCCCCCTCACATTGCGGTGTAATTTTTGTCTCCGGTGCTTCATGGCAGACGAGCTCGAGGTGGGAGACGGGAGGGAACCCCTCGAGGACGAGGACGAAGTCGGGGGACGCGGCGTTGACGACGAGGACGAGGACGAAGAAGATGGTACTCTTTTGCTTCAATATCCTCCGCCGAAATGCTTTTGGGGGGTCGTAGCTGTTCTTTTGAGTTTCGAACGTCGTGGTTTTGGAACTTCGTGTCGTCCTTTAGACGAGGCTTCGTGATGGATTGGGCTAGGGTTTGTTTGCTCGAGAGGTGTTATGAGGTTTTGGTCTCGGGCAATTTTTTTGATCCGACGACGGGTTCGCGTGAATACATTTGGGATGTTGCATGTCTGGTCTTGTACGAGGTGATTGTAGGATAGTGTGAGGGTGGGGGCTTCTTATGGATCGGATTGGGGTATCTTTATGATAGTGACTGGAGAATATTTTTTTTCCCTTTGGGTGAAAAGCAGTGGATTAGAGAGATTTAGAGGTCAGGATGGTTGTGGTTAAATATAAATTAGTTTAACTGTGAGAACTATTGGATCACTTGAACATCATTATGGAGAATGTCAACGATCTCACAGAGGGTTTTCAATGGTAGAGAGTGGCTTTTGACATTATAGATCTTCCTTGCAGACTGAACTTGCTTATTGATGGAAGTGTAGAATTCTGGAAAAAGGACAGTAAAGAATCCTTCGAAACTGTAAATTTCAGGGTTTGGGCAAAGAAATATTTCTTGTAATCTTGCTAAAAAAGAAACCAAAAGGATTACATGCATTCACTTGGAGAAAGTCATAGTTTTGTGCTCTCTCTTGGAGCAATTGGTGTCTGGCATTATCGTTGGAAGTAGAGTTATATCTACTTTGGCATTTCTGCTATAATTTTGATTTTCTTCATTTGTTGTGGGCAATTTATTGGCTCAGTTATCCGACTATGAGTGGGTGAGTGTGTTTCCAATGCTGAACTGAGCTCTTGACCTGTAGCTCTTGCCCATAGCAACGCGTTTTGAAAAAGGTTATAATCATTCTACTGAAGTTTTTAGTATTCTTCGTTCGACCAATAATCTCTTACATACTTCATTGGCTGTTAAGTTTCAGTCTGTCCTTTTGGTTGTTGATTTCTTACAGGGATGTCTGCTTGAGTATATAGTCATATCCTCCAGTTTTGTTTTGCAGAAGAGGGACAGGATGAGTACGAGAAAGATGGATTTATTGTAGATGATGTTGATGATGAAGAAGAAGAACAGGATGAAGAAGAGGATAGGCCGGACAGTGATGAGGAGAGGCAGAAGAAGAAGAAGAGAAAGAAGAAGTATTATCTCTGTTCTCTTTTTTGGAATAAGTACTGCTTTCTTTGTTCATTTTTTTCCCATAATAAGAAAATCATCTAAAGAAATAGAGGATCTTTGCTTATTTATAAGTTTTAAACCGTGAATATGACTTTGATGTGGCTCTTCACGTATCCTAGATTTTTTTTTTTTTTTTTGAAAACATTTCCCAGTCTGAAAAGGGAGTGAAATATCTAATTCTTTTCTTTCTTCATTCATCCTTCTTCTTGGTGATTGGGAATTGAAGTGCTAAGGAGTTTCAACTTGATGAGGACGATTACGATCTCCTTGAAGACAACAATATCACTGGTTTTCACCGCCCATCGAAGGTATTCTAGTAGTTATTTTCCCTTTTTATTTTTTATTGTTTGCTACTCTGTCGTCCCATTCTTTGTAAATAACATATTTAATTTAAACGTTGGAATCTCTTCAGGAGAGCAAAAAGTTTAAACGGCTGAAGAAAGCACGGAGGAATGCTGATGAGGAGAGCTCTGGGTTTTCTGATGAGGAGGAGGTTGTTGGAAGTGGTAAAGGTGGGCGAACTGCGGAGGAGAAACTCAAGCGCAGTCTTTTTGGGGATGATGAGGGTTTGTGTCTCTTTATTGCACTGTAAAATTTACGGACTAGGGTCTTAACCAATTTGTGATGGTTGGTCTTCATAACAATATAGGACCACCGCTTGAGGATATTGCTGAAGACGAAGAACCAATGGAGGAGGAAGATGTAGAGATAGGTGATGACGATGACATGGCCGATTTTATTGTGGATGAGGAAGAAGTTGATGAGAATGGTGCTCCTGTCAGGTACTCCTGAAACTCCATTGATTATTGCAATGTTTATGTAACTGAGTTATTACACCGGTGTTTCTTTCTTTTCTTAAGGAGGAGGAAGTTCAAGAAAAAGAAGTCTAGACAGGCTCCTGGAGTGTCATCATCTGCGCTCCAAGAAGCCCATGAGATTTTTGGCGATGTTGATGACCTCTTGCAGTTGCGCAAACAAAGCCTAGAATCTACTGAATTGAGGGAAAGGAGACTTGAAGATGAATTTGAACCCGTTATTCTTTCAGAGAAGTATATGACAGAGAAAGATGACGTGATTCGAGAGAGAGATGTTCCGGAGAGGAAGCAGGTTTATACTACATTAACACAATTTTTGTATTTGCTTCTGTGTATGTGTTTACTGATTGATCCTTTTATGGTCATACTCTTGTTTTGATAGATATCCGACGGAGGTGTTAATCTGCGGACAGATGAAATTGCTTCTCAAGATGAGATTAACTGGATATACAATCAGCTCACAAGTGTATTAGCATTTCTTTTCCACAAGAAAGATGGAGGGCACGAAGTATCTATAAAGAAGGATGAAATAACAAGATTTTTGAATCATTTGCACGGTCAGAAGTTGGATGTCAGTATCACCGTCTTTGTTTCTTGAGTAGCTTTTTTATGTTCAGAAAATTTATTTTTATTTGTTGGCTCTCAGATACCTTTCATTGCGATGTATCGTAAAGAGGAGTGCTTGAGCCTCTTGAGGGATCCTGAAGGAAATGAATGTCTTGAGAATGATGAAAGTTTTGAGCGAGCACCTGCATTGAAGTGGCACAAGGTTGATGCCCCAACCATCGAAGCTGTGATTCGATTTTGAGTTGGGCTCTGTTTTGACTGATCTAATATGGGGAATAAGTGTTAACTAACTGTAGCAATGTCTGAATGCAGGTACTTTGGGCTATTCATGATCTCGATAGGAAATGGCTCTTGCTTCAGAAACGAAAGGCTGCTCTGCAGTCATATTATTATAAGCGATTTGAGGAAGAGTCTAGACGAGTGTATGATGAAACAAGGCTCAGTCTGAATCAACGGCTTTTTGGCTCGATTTCCAAGTCACTCAATGCTGCAGAAACAGAAAGAGAGGTTGATGATGTTGACTCGAAATTCAATTTGCATTTTCCTGCTGGCGAAGTTGGACTGGATGAAGGCCTATATAAGAGGCCCAAGAGGAAGTCGCAATATAGTGTTTGTAGCAAGGCGGGCTTATGGGAGGTTGCGAGCAAGTTTGGATACAGCTCGGAGCAATTTGGGTTATTGATATCATTAGAGAATCTGGAGAATGTAAGATTGTTTTCTTGCTGCTTTTGTGTGAGATTGATATTGATAAGAAATAATCAACGGTCTTGCTTTGTGTTTTATTGCGATGTAGACGGATGAATTGGAAGATGCGAAGGAAACTCCGGAGGAGATGGCCTCTAACTTCACATGTGCTATGTTTGAGACTCCACAAGCTGTTCTTAAAGGGGCACGGCACATGGTATACATCAGCGTTATTATTTAATTGTTTGCTTTATGGTGTATGATTCTTTTCCAATGGTGTAACAGATTGTGTTATTGCTAATTGCCGATCCTTTTTTAAAATATTCAGGCAGCAGTTGAGATTAGTTGTGAGCCCCGGGTTCGAAAGTATGTCCGAAGTGTATTCATGGATAATGCTGTGGTGTCAACAAGTCCTACACCTGATGGAAACTTGACTATCGATTCTTTTCATCAGTTTGCTGGTGTTAAGTGGCTGCGTGAAAAGCCACTGAGTGCGTTTGAGGATGCACAGTGGCTATTAATCCAGAAAGCAGAAGAGGAGAAGTTGCTTCAAGTTTCAATCAAGTTACCTGAGGCAGCACTGAAAAAGTTGGTACATGACTGCACAGTTTATTATCTGAGTGACGGGGTGAGTAAATCTGCTCAGCTGTGGAATGAGCAGAGGAACTTAATCTTGGAGGATGCACTTCATGGTTTTCTTCTTCCCTCAATGGAGAAAGAAGCAAGAGCATTTTTGACCAGTAGATCCAAGAACTGGTTGGTAACTGAATATGGCGAGGCTCTGTGGAGTAAAGTTTCCATTGGACCTTATCAAAGGAAGGAAAGTGAGTTTAGCTCGGATGATGAAGCAGCACCAAGAGTTATGGCTTGCTGCTGGGGTCCTGGAAAACCTGCAACAACCTTTGTAATGCTAGATTCGTCTGGGGAGGTCCTAGATGTGCTTTATACAGGATCCCTTACCTTGCGGTCTCAAAATATAAATGACCAGCAACGCAAGAAGAATGACCAACAAAGGGTTTTGAAGTTCATGACAGATCACCAACCACATGTTGTAGTTCTGGGAGCTGTCAATCTGTCTTGCACACGGTTGAAGGATGACATATATGAGGTGATTCCTCTAATTGATTTGTATTAATTTCCTTTCCATTTGTTGCTTGGCCTAACGATTAGTAGTTTGTATTGAAAGTGTTACAACTTTGAGTTTGTTCCTGCTTTTTGGTTAATTACTTGTTTCAGAGGAACCTCAATTCTGCAAGATTGCCGATGTTGGGGTAGCAAGTGAATAATCCATCTTAGTGCTTATTTGGTATTTATTCAGGTCTCCTGCGATTGCGTGTAGCAAGTCTCTTATCACTCTAGTGCTTTGAGAGTGATGAAGCGGGATTTGTTACTCATGAGTTCTGTTTCTCTTTGTAGTCATGGAGTTGAGTAGGAGGCATGTAAACTTGCATTCTTAATCTTTCATTTTTTGTGGAAAAGATAATAAAAGGGACTTACACGTCTTTCCAGTTCTTATCTAGGAAGTAGTGATTATAATTTATAAATAAGCCTTTTTTTGGGCCTCCTTGAACATTGCCAAGGATAGGATATGGATTCTTATTGAGATTTTACTGAGTTGGATGTTCTCGTTGAAAACTATTTTTGTTGCCTTGTCTGCTATGCTGATGCATGAGTGTCCTGTTTTGTTTTCTGCAGATTATTTTCAAAATGGTGGAGGAAAATCCTAGGGATGTGGGCCATGAGATGGATGGTTTAAGCATTGTATATGGGGATGAATCTCTACCTCGTCTATATGAAAATTCTCGGATTTCATCTGATCAACTGCCTTCTCAACAAGGTAAAAAAATGTTGCACTTTGTATTTATTGGAGACTAAAATTGTGATCCTCTTTCCTTGTCATTCTTTTTCAGGCATTGTGAGGCGAGCTGTGGCTCTTGGGCGCTATCTCCAAAATCCCTTGGCAATGGTTGCAACTCTTTGTGGTCCTGGGAAGGAGATATTATCTTGGAAACTTAATCCTCTGGAGGATTTTCTCACTCCCGATGAGAAGTACAGCATGGTTGAACAGGTCATGGTAGATGTTACAAATCAAGTAGGGCTAGATGTTAATTTAGCTATTAGCCACGAGTGGTTGTTTGCACCTTTACAATTCATATCCGGGCTTGGACCTAGAAAGGCAGCATCTTTACAGAGGTCATTGGTGAGGGCTGGAGCGATTTACACTCGAAAAGACTTTGTAACTGTCCACGGACTTGGTAAGAAGGTGTTTGTGAATGCTGTTGGTTTCTTGCGTGTCAGACGAAGTGGCTTGGCCGCTAGCAGCAGCCAGTTCATTGACTTGTTGGATGATACGAGAATCCATCCAGAATCTTATAACCTAGCCCAGGAGTTGGCCAAAGATGTTTTTGATAAATATGGCGACGGTGATGGGAACTTTGATGATGAGGCATTGGAAATGGCTATAGAATATGTCAGGGACCATCCGAAGTTTTTAAAATCACTTGATCTTCCTAGATATGCTAAAGACAAGCAGCGTCAGAATAAAATACAGACGCTCCATATGATTGTGAGGGAATTGATCCAGGGTTTTCAGGATTGGCGAAAACAATATGAAGAACTTAGTCAGGATGAGGAGTTTTATATGCTTTCAGGTGAGACCGAGGAAACTTTGGCTGAAGGGAGAATTGCGCAAGCCACAGTTCGCAGGGTGCAGCCTCTAAAAGCAATTTGTGCTCTTGAATCTGGTTTAACCGGTGTCCTTATGAGGGAGGACTACTCGGATGATTGGAGAGACATATCTGAGCTGTCTGATAGGTTGCATGAAGGTGACATCCTTACATGCAAAATAAAGTCGATTCAGAAGAATAGGCATCAGGTTTTCCTAGTTTGTCGCGAGAGCGAGATGAGAAATAACAGATCTCAGAATGTCCAGAATGTTGATCCTTACTACCATGAAGATAGGAGCAGCTTACAGAGTGAGCAAGAGAAAGCTCGGAAAGAGAAGGAGCTTGCTAAGAGACATTTCAAACCAAGAATGATTGTTCACCCTCGCTTCCAGAATATTACAGCTGACGAAGCAATAGAGGTGTGTGGCCTAAAATAAAGATTATTCGTAAAGTTTAAGCGCATAGATTTTGTTTGCGGCATTTTCATGTTGCTATATCTTATGCATGTCCCTAAGAAATTGCTGATTGATTTTGATCTGCTAAAGTAGGCAATCCTGTTCATTTCTGAACATAAAACGAACAGATGATTGGTTAGGCAGCAAGTTGTTAGTTTAGTTTATTTGCATCATTATTGAGTTGTTTGAGGGTGATTCAGAAGGAAGAGAAGGAAAGAGAGTGAGAGAAGTTGTTCGGAAGCCGTGGTGGTATTAGTTGGGTGGCAGGTGGTTCAGTTGTTCTTGAATTTGGGGCCTGAAAGGATTCTGATCTGGTACTGCTGGGGAGATACTTTAAATTGTTGGTTCCCCCTTCCATCTTTGGGCTCTCTAGAGTGATAAACACTGGGTTCTCCATGATATAGCTTGAAGTTGTGAAAGATGAGGTTGTTCCATCTTTTTTCGTCATGTGGACAAAATATTTTGTGATGCACGATGTTCTTTAGACTTTTTTTTACTACTTATATTTGGTTCGGATTTGGTTCAAGCATCCGTAATTTTATGTATGACAAGTTGTTTGACAAGACCTCTTTGAATCGAGCGGGCGTATAAGGATTTATATTACTGAGCCCACTTAGTAGGACGAGGCTTTGTTTGTACTTGTTCTAAACAAAACATTATCCATAATAATTTACTTGGTCTATCTTATTAGCTCAGCAGTTTGTTTGGCTTTAATAAACTGAAATTTGATTATTTTTATATATGTTTGTCAATGTAATCTTTGTTGTAGCAGCATTCCTCGGATATACGGATCTCATGAAAAATTTTGGGGCTTGTGTACAGGAAAGTTGGATGTCTATTGAGTGTTGATAGAAATTGGTTTGAATTTAGGGTCACGTGTTCTTTTGTACTTCAGTTACTTCTAAGAAAATTCATTTATTGAGCAAAGTACTTGAAGAGTGGTTCTTTTGTGGCAGTTCTTGTCGGACAAAGATCCTGGTGAAAGTGTCATTCGTCCCAGTTCTCGAGGGCCCTCTTATTTGACCTTGACTCTTAAAGTTTATGATGGCGTTTATGCACACAAGGACATTGTTGAAGGTGGCAAGGAGCACAAAGACATCACAAGTCTGCTTCGCATTGGTAAGACATTGAAAATTGGGGAGGACACCTTCGAGGATTTGGATGAGGTCAGTAATTTTTCGTGTCAATCAACTCACCACTTGATGAATTTCAAACAATTTTGCACGTTGCATGATCTTTTGAAATATACAACGGTGTGCTTCGCATCACTTAGCTATTTTTTTGCTTGTCTGTTTGTTCCTTTTTTTAAATTAGATTTTTGAGATTCTGAGTTACATTGCTTTATTTTTGTGGTAGGAACTCTCCTTAGAATTATTGAGTGAGAAATTGAGCTGATGGGTATCAGGAACTTGTTCTTGCTTCTTGAATGATGTAGTTGAGAAAATTGGTTAACAGTGATTTTCGTGAAATAAGCTTGAGATGGCAGACTGGGTCCATTTATTCAATATCTTCCCCCCTACATGTGTCTATACGCCCACCGCAAATGAATTGCCTGAGCTGCCTGTGAATAAATTGAACAGTTACAAAACATCATAATGTAACTCTTCCTACTTCTTTTTTGGGTCAGATTTTTTGCAATAAAGGCTACTTCCTTTCCTTAGTGAACTTGTGGTTCTTTCTTGTTCGAGCAGATGATGTTCTGGAAAAGGAACGCGGGTTATTCTTTTTTTATTTTGCCTGGTAGTGTTTGTTGCTGGTTGTGACAAACCATACTTTAGTATACTATGGCCAATGCATTGTCTTTGCTTTCTTTTGGTAATTCCGGGGGAGATGTTTGCAGTTTTCTGCAACTTAAAATCGATTTTTTGGGTGTATGCGCTTGCTAATGCTTGCGCTTGGTAGTTTTTTAGGCTGGGTAGGTTTTGGGGGCTGGAAGTACTTAGTTGAACCATTGGGATATTCTGTGCTTTCCATATAATAGCTAAGCAAACAGGATTAATATGTAGCTATTATTAAGGACCAAAATCTAGTAAAATTCTCAGTTTAGGAATATATCCGGAAATTGAGATTTGGAATTTACCTTTAAGAAGCAAACTTACAAAATTTTCCTATTTGTTAGCTTGCATCGAGGATTATGTCTTACTAAGGTCGATTTATATTGAAAATGGCCATTTTGGAGTTTCCAGAAATGACTTATTTCCAATGGTTTGTTAAGAAAGGGAGATCTTGAAAGCAACGCAAGACGTAACATTTTAATCTTAACTCTGGAAAACATTTGTAGTGCTGTAATGTTTGGAAGATGCTCATTTTGGCAGCGGCTGATGCTAGGGTACTCGTTTTAAAATTATGTGAGGCTGATGCTAGGATAATTGTTTTAAATTTATGTGACATCCGTGCGCAAATGGGATCTGATATACTTCTAAACTGAGTTGCTTATATTGTAGGTTATGGATCGGTATGTGGATCCCTTGGTGGGCCATTTAAAGACAATGCTGAACTATCGAAAGTTTAGGAAGGGCACTAAAGCAGAAGTTGATGAGCTTCTAAGGATTGAGAAAGCAGAGTATCCTATGAGGATAGTTTATTGCTTTGGCATTTCCCATGAACATCCAGGCACCTTCATCCTTTCTTATATAAGGAGCACGAATCCCCACCATGAGTACATAGGTCTTTACCCTAAAGGATTTAAGTTCCGGAAAAGGATGTTTGAGGACATTGATCGGCTTGTGGCATATTTTCAGAAGCATATCAACGACCCTCAACATGACTCGACGCCATCAATTAGGTCGGTCGCTGCCATGGTGCCTATGCGAAGCCCTGCAACTGGAGGTTCTTCAGGAACATCTGTTGGCAGTGGTTGGGGTGGTTCCACAAATGAAGGCGGCTGGAGGGGCCAGTCTTTTGACAGAGATAGATCTTCAACGCCAGGGTCAAGAACAGGTACTGTCGGTCTAGATACCTAATATATAGGCTTGCGTGGATGCTTTATGTTTCTCCCGTTGGAATTTCTACAGAAGGTTCTCTTGAATTTTCCAGTGCTAACTATTTTGAGGTTATGAAGAGATGGCCTGAGTTCATTGCTTAGCCTAGAATGCACCAGTCGAGACTTGGTTTTGTTCTAAAATGGTACAGGGTCCGGTTAACAAGTGCCTGGGTGCACTTGTGAATATACTAGAGTAAAAAATAATTCAGTTTTCGAAGCATTGATTACGCATAATATGAGGACTATCGATGCATAGGAAACTTTTAGTATCCCCAGGACACTCGCTGCTAGAATCCATTGTAGACAGTATAAATATCCAGTAATTGGGAGTCTCTTCTGGTTTGGTTGAATAAGATTCTTGAGAGAAGCTCATGATGTTCACCACTTATAACTGAGATTTGGTCTGGCTGTTACAATTTTATTGAAGGGGTGGTTCGGGCGTGATGTCCTCTGTTTACATCATGTACTTAATATCACATTGCGTGTTTCTTTCTTTTTGGTCATATGCATTTCACTATCATGGGCCTATTTCCCTTCTGCCTTGCTTTTCCCCTGGCAAGTGCTGAGTGTTCTCTGTTTTTCATTTCTCTTTGCGTTATCAGATAGTGGGGAAGTGCTTCCGTGTTTTTAATGCATTCAGATGGCCAACTAGTTTTCTCCATTTGAAATTTTAGCAGGTCGAGACTACAGGAATAGCGGCGGTCGTGATGGGCATCCTAGTGGGGTTCCTAGACCATATGGTGGGCGTGGGCGTGGAGGTGGTCGGGGCTCATACAATAATAATAGGGGGAGTAACACCCCCAGTAATGACCGACAGGATTCAGGTTACGATGCGCCTCAATGGGATTCAGGTAGCAAAGATGGAGGTGACGGGTGGGGCAGCTTTCCAGGTGCTAAAGTTCAGAATTCGCCGGGCAGGGAAGCATTTCCTGGCGGATGGGGTGCCGGAGGCAGTGGAAGCGGCGGAGGCGACCGTGGTGGTTGGGGAAGCGGTGGCAGTGCAAGCGGCGGAGGCGACCATGGTGGTTGGGGAAGCGGTGGCAATGCAAGCGGCGGAGGTGATCGTGGTGGTTGGGGAAGTGGGACGGGAAGTTGGGGTGGCGCCGGTGCTACGGAGGGTGGGACTGAGAACGGTGGCGGTTGGGGGGGTAGTAGCTCCAAGAAAGCTGCTGACGATGGATGGTCTGGCGGGGGTTGGTGATTGTCATGGACGAAAGCTTTATAGTGTGTTTTTCCATCTCTCCGAGGCTTTCCACGGTCTCTTTCCCCGAATGAGCCGTGAATTAAAAAATCTGACGTAGTTCGGGCTATAATATAATTTAGTTATTGTCTTTTGAATTCCTGCAGAAGAACCAAGCTTGTCAAGCACAAAAAACTTGCCCACTATTTTCTCATAAAAAAGAGAAAAGGCTGGAGGCGCGTCCATGATGAGTTTTTGACATTCAAAGACTAAAAAAGACGATGAATATCTGTGCTGATGTTTGCCAAATCGAAACGCAAACTCGTATTTTACCCCCCCCATGTGTTAGAGTGGCATCCGCTCTGTTCGCTCAAAGACTGTACGATCAGCTTTAAAAAGATATTATCGGCTAACATAGTCCCGATGCATAAACGAAATGATGGGGGAAAAAAGGCTTAAGTAAAATCCCCTCAACAACAAAATAAATAATAATTTTCGTTTCTTTTCCGTTTGGGGATCAGAAACATAGATGTTGAAAATTTGGCACACTGGACTTTCCCACAAGCTTTAAGAGCAAAATTACAGTGTACGATACAACTGAGCTGAAAACACCTCGTACAGGATTTTACCAAAGGAGTCGATTTACAGTAATGGCAGAAGAGAAAGAGCGTATCGTATCGTACTTTTAAACAACACAATCTCCAAAAGCCAATTTTCATCACAAGCAATTCTCTTACCATGAATCGTTATCAGGATATCACAAAGCAACGGGCGTCGAAGGCGCATTGACTTAGTCAAAGGGCCATCCAGAGTACCCCATCTGGTGGTGGTTGTTTTCGCGCACGGTCGGGGAGTTATTTGGGCTGTTTCCACTGTTGTGAGAGCTGGAATTCGATGAACGGAATGGCCACCAGTTTGAGAAGGGGTTCCTCCTTCCTTGGCTCTCTCTCCCGCTGGTGTTGCCATTACTGCTGCTGCCCCGATTTGCAGCAGTTGGACGACTGCTGCTCGATCCTTGGGGCGGCAATTCTTGGCGACAAACAGGGCATGAGTTGTGCTGGACTAGCCATGGGACAATGCAATCCGAGTGATAAATATGGTTGCATGGCATTTGCCTTGCTTCTGACCCGAGCTCAAATTTTTCTTTACAAACAGGGCAGTGTGAATCAGAACGAAGATGCCTCTGTGAGATCTTAACAGTGGGCATGGAATCGATGGAAGACCTTGCTGCAGGAGGAGGGCCCCGACGTTCATTAGCAGAAAGCTGTTCAAACAGTTCTTCTAATCCAGGCCCTATGAAATAGTCGCCTCCGTTACCCCTTGGCAATCCAATTCCAGGAACCCCATTAAAAAGGGCCTCGAATCCATTATTTCCAGACAACCTGACAGGAATCTGGCCGCCAAATATCAGTAAAGGACCGACTCCAGAGTTATGCTCAGAAAATAGATCGGATCTGCCCCTGATGTCATGGCCATGGCTTCTATCTGCCAATCGCTGCCCCATCAATGCTGAGAATGCTTCCATCATCCGATACCGTGGGTCACGACCTTCATCGTTGTCAAGTCCAAAGAACTCGAGCGGGTTAATGTGCACCATGTCATCAAGTTCTTGAATAAATCCTCCATTACAATTGGGGCAGACTGCATCTCGCCCTCGTAACCTTATTGGCCGTCTACATCTGTAACACCAATGGGTGTTTCTGCTACTTGACATAGTCTCCTCTCCCTGTCCCTCTAGAAATCAGCAAAATTTGATCAGAACTCACCAAGGGAACTCGTAAAACTGCTGTTCAAGCATAATGCTAAAAGGCTTCTATTGCAAGAACTCCAAATGTCGCACAATCTCCAACCGCATACCACAAAGTAACACTGATACATGCATAATCACTACATATATAGACAATTTTTCCCACGATTGTAGTAGAATAAATTATGCCATCCCAACTCAAACTACTGAATCATTTCCCTCATATAGAAATGTCTGATTTGAAAGGTGCTCTCACTTATCACGTACGACAGGGCTAAAACAAGGGGGAAAGCACTAATCACTCAACATAATTCAAGGAACTCTTCAACACAGTATATTTACCACCAGTCAACAGAACTGACTAGGGAAACTTTCTCTAAGTTCTGACCTATTAAAACAAATGGGTTATAGTACTAGAGAAAAGTTCATCAAAAAAAGGAGGACTGGGAAAAGTTTTTTGCTAATTTGTACCTAATAAAAAAATAAGTCCATAAACTGTACTTTGATAGAGAATCCACGATATTTCTCAATTCAATAAATACGTCAACTAGTCAGAAGTACTCTGTGCAGCTTCACAAGTTTCCAATCTAAATACATAGACTTTAGTGCTTTGCATTATGGCAGCCCAATTAGCAGTTCAATAAAGACGCTCTCTCCTGTCTCCATGTCTATTATAGCAGAGGTAGAGATGGAAATCAATTATAGCCCAAGAAGAAAAACTGTTTGATTTTGGAAGGGCTTATAATAAGTTCCAGATGAGCTACTGATTCGCTCACAATTTCGCTAATCTTTGATTTGTTCTAATCTAAGAGCCTGGGCAGAAAAATCTGAAAAACAAGATAGTCTCAGAGCTGTATTTGTAGGACCAAAAAAAATTTGCTTAGTTGTATTTGATATTTAATCAATGACAAAACTGAGTTGTTTCATCACCATCAGAATCTTGACACGTGTAAAATGACTGCTTCGTACCATTCTATCAGACTATGTAATAAGGACATTCTTAGTCTTACTTACTGCCAAAATAATCCAATTTTGAAAAATAAGTGTCAACATTTCGACCAAAAAAGACAAAAAGAAAAAGAAGTGTCAACATGCACAATCCTGGTTTATTATTGAGCAATGACAAAACCGAGTTGTTTCATCACCATCAGAATCTTGACACGTGTAAAATGATTGCTTCATACCATCATATCCGATTATGTAATAAGGACAATCTCAGTCGTAATTACTGCTGCAAAAAAACCAATTATAAAAAGAAGTGGGCAACACACACAATATTGGTCAACTGTTAACATATTCGTGCATGTTAAATCAAGCTTGACATGGAGCCTTTTAACAATTAATTCATGCAAAGTATGCATTTAAAATTCAGTTTGTTTCTACACAACTTTAAGAAATTGCACACTCGTTATCATTTTAATTTCAAAGGACCAAGTTAAAAATAAGCAAGCACTGGGACTCTTTGGGCTCCACAGAGAGAAAAATTAATTCCGGGAAATAAAAGCACAGCAATCACAAAAGTGACTCACTCAACTGCAATCCTTACCACTGAATAGAAAGTGAAAAACCTATTAGAAATGATTTGAGGAGTTCTTACGGGACACAGATCATTAAGAAGACTTCTCACATGGTTGAAGCCATTTCTAATTCAATGAACTCCCTCCCTCCCTCCCTCTCTCTCTCACACACACACAGCGCAGGTACGCTCCCCCACTTCAATTAGGTTAGGACGTTTCAGTATGCTACTTGCAAAAGGAATAAACTAGTGATCTCTCTCTCTCTCTCTCTCTCTCTCACAGCGCAGGCACGTTCCCCCACTCCAATTGGGATAGAACTTTTCAGTATGCTACTTGCAAAAGGAATGATAATTGCACATACATTTATTATCAGCGGACGTTGCAATGGCATCATTTCCTTATAGTAGAGCAGGTTCTCCTTAGACCAATGTGCAGCATGTGAGAAGGGAAAGTTTTACGCCAAAGAGAAGACAAGGCAGATAATGTGAAAATCAAAGTTGGATAGGACCTGAAAATACTAAGAAATGTTGGCGAACGAAAGTCCACGTATAAACAGAGAACTGATTATTGCTGATCATGTGCAGGGTCCTACATTAAGTAGGTTCCTTACTACTGAGAGCAAGTTTTAAATCAACATAAAAATGTGAGGCGACAAAGACATTACCATCATTAATGAAACGGAGGGAATCTAAGTGCGGAAAATGTTCAATGTCAGCATTGAAAAGAGTTATCGGACGGACCCTAACTAGCCCGACTTTAACTATTGCTTCAATCTAATTCTCCCAATAATCCTAAGAAGATCAAATAGAAGCCCATGTTTGCAAAATGCAAACCATTGGTGAGTGACAATTTAATTAAATTAATCTAAAGCTTCAAATGGAAGTTACATGATGTATTCTCCACAATGTTCAAATAAATTAGTAACTTGAGCATCCGATTAAGGTCAAAATAAAGCACACTAATCCAATCAATCAAGTGCAGGGTTGACTACAAAATCCCTCACTCCATGTTGTAAAAAGCATCAAAGCTGGTGCAATGACATCCGACAAACCAACTTCTAAGTGGTTTCCAGCTATAAGTGAAACTATTTTATCAACAACATTTAAAATCCACAAAGTAGCGTGTAGGAAAATCCAAAAAGCCATTCCTACTAAAATTTTTGATAACTCCTCATACTTCACCAGCAAACAGAAAGAAAACCTAGGATAAGGACTTCAACCAAAGAAGTGCTTTGCAAAGGCAAGGTTCCAACATTTTTCATCATTAGCTTCTCAATAGCAATCTAACGTTAACACATTTAAGGTACCACATGATAAAGATGAGCAACAGCTATTTTTCCCGCATCCATCTCTCCCACCAATCAACTGTTTAGTACGTTTAGTCATTGTCATCAATATCATGTTGAAACAGCTTGCAAGCAGTAAAGACATGCACTGTATTACCCTTTCAACCAAAGACTTTGCTAGCAACCAAAGGATGGAGTGTAGCCCCTTCGTGAACTAGAAAGTTCGAAATGCTTCTTATCTTTATTTTATGTGGAAGCCTATTGAACACCTCGCGCAACGATATAAACAGAGCCCTGGTCACCAACATTGCTAAAGTTATTTCTAAATCTAGCGATACCCATAAGGAGTGAAAATGGACCCATTTTTTCATTGGACACCAACCAATATCCAGGATGGCTTCCAGTGTAAAGTATCCTACAAAGAGCATTCTTATATGTATGACGTCCTCAGTGAATTATCCATCGCCATTAAACAACGAGAGGGCTTCATAGAAAGTCAATAACCGCAATTATGTATGTCAAAAAAGGAAAAGGGGAGAAAAGCTCACTCCCATCTCGAAAAAAAAAAAAAAGCGCAGTTGTGAGCGGGGAGATCAAGCGAGAGATCTAATTCAGCAGGAAAAATCAAACATTTCAAGCCGTATAACACAAATACACAGCAAGCCGTTCACCGGAATCCCCAATCATTCAAAAAAGCATATTCTAATCTTAACCTCCATTTCCGAGCAAAAAAAGCAGCACTGCTCTCGCTTACAGCTTACGAAATCTCAAGGGCGACGATATCACACCGCCGCAATCAGTAGAAAAAGAGGAAACCAGATGCAAATCGCGGCGGGGGCACGAAATTTGCGAAAATGCCGAATCCAAAAAAACCAATCGAAAGACCTAATTGTGGGGAGATTCAGATGCAGAAGATGGCGGAAGTACCTGCGGATGCGAACGTCCACTCCCGATCGCGACAAAGGAAGGGGAGAGTTGAAGACTGGCCCCCCTAAAAAAAAATGCCCTAATTGAGGAGCTCACTTGCGATTTTTTTAACAGAAAGGACTTTGACGAAGAAGAAGAAGAAGAAGATGATGATGCCTTTCGTCTTCATCTGCGTATGACACGTGGCGAAACAGTGATTATTAACGAGTAAGGGTATTTTAGTAACTTTATGTAGACGTTGAGATACATGTGCTCTCGTGGGCTCCACCGATTGGCCATCGTCCATCTTGTCTTTCTTGAGGACATATTTGGAATTTCGCATCTCTTTCCCACCCCCTGACCGGTCAACCCGTGGGCGCTGTCATTCCAAACATTCGAAAAATGACGCAAATGATTGTTGAATTTTGATATAATGTATTATGTTGTCCCTTAATTTTTTAATTTGCTCAATATGATAATGAATTTTAGCCTAATGTGTAATAACGTTCTTAAACTATGATCCAACGTTCAATATGGCACTAACTTTTTAACGTTTTCATATAATCTAGGACTTCATTAAACATTCACTAATAATTTATAGACCACATTGGACAAATTAAAAGCTTAAATATGACATTGCACAATGAACGGAGTTCAGGGACCACATTGCATAAATTAAAAGTTCAAGGCCGACATTGCATAATAGAGACTAAAGTTCAGAGACCGTATGTGCTATTATCTCTAGCAACTAAGTGATGAATTAATTCCAACGTAAATAATTTGACTCTAAGCTATGATCTATGACTGTATTTAGTATATGTTTATTTTAATAGTTTTGAAAATAAAAGCGATGGGGGAGGAGCAATCTTAGCAAACTAATCCGACTATCAATGAGGTTGTACACTTCTTTCAGGAACTTTATTATATAATCCGACAAAACCCAGATTGAGTATAATAGCACCAGCTAATCTACATAATTTAGTCAATGAGATATCTATTGATCAAGATTCACGAGGCATTAGTAGTTAAGAGCATTCCTTTCCTATGGCCAAGATGTTCTCTTCCTTCCTCCCCTTATTCCCGCTTCGGTTTTCTAATCAAGAAAATTTTAGCAAATTAACGTAATGGATAATCATAGATAATCTTTGTAATTTTAGGCTCCGTTCATTTCGCGAAGAGTAATTTTCAGAAAAATATTTTCCGGCTTTCGTTTGACAGAGAGTGGATGAGTCAAGGATAACATTTTCCACTCATGAAAAAAATACATTGAAAAGTGGAGAAAATAATTTCATCTTTCCTTCCTCCATTTCTGCACCTTCATTTTCTTTTTTAATATTTAAAAAATTTCTAATTTTTAAATAATTTAATTTTTATTATTTTTGTTTTCCTTTTCCTTTTCTTTTTCTTTTTCCTCTTCCTCGGTCGGGCGTCGACCATGGTGCCAATTGGCACCATAGGGCGATGCGAGCCTTGAGTTCGCTAGATCCCGGTGAGCTCGAGCTCGTCGATTCCTTTTTTTTTCTTTTCTTTTCTTCTTCCTCAATTGGGCGTTGACCATGGTGCCGACCAATACCACAGGCCGCGCGCGAGCCTTGAGCTTGCTAGATCCCGGTGAGCTTGAGCTCGTCGACCTGTGGCGAGGCTCAAGCTCGCTCGTGGCTAGTCGTCGATCGTCACCGTGGCGGGCGACCGGCTGAAGAAGAAGAAAGGAAAAGAAAAAAAATAAAAATAAAAAAGGGACAATAAAAAGAAAAATTAGTCTTCACCTTCATTTCCTTTTTAAATATTTTTTAAAAATTGAATTTTTTAGTAATTTTTATTAAATCAATTTTTGTTTTTTTTTTTTTCTTTTTTCTTCTTCCTCGACCGAGCGTCGGCTAGCCTCGAGCTCACCCAATCCCGGCGAGCCTCGAGCTCGCCTGCGGTCGATCGTTGGCCGCCACCGTGGGTGGCGATCGGATGAAGAAGAAGAGCAAAGAAAAAAAAAGAGAAAAAAGAAAAATTAATAAAACATAAAAAAACTGAATTCTAAAAAAAATAAAAAGAAAATATAAAAGGAACAATAAAAATAAAAATAAAATTACTAAAAAGAGTGCGCGGAGGAAATCCGATTTTCCATGTTGTAAAGAATAATTTTTAATTCATTTTTAGATTTCAGCCGAACAAAAGAAAATATTATTATTTTCTTAAAAAATGACAAAATACTTCATTTTTCGCGAAACGAACGGAGTCTTGAGATTGTATACAAAAGAACTTCTTTTGTGGGACTTTAGTACAAACAACAACATTTGCTAAAAAAGCCTAACTCTACTTAATATAATGTTAGAGTCTTTATAAATCTGTAATTATACCTAAGTCTACATAATATAACACAGTCTGAGTCTATACAAATACGAAATAATAAAAATGGTCGTATACTTGACATCTGGAGTGAGAAAGTGAAACCAGAAAGAAACCCTACCTCTCTTCTAAAGCCTCAGCCTCCCTCTGTCTGTGTCTCTCCGTCTATCTTCTCTCCTCTCCTCTCGCTAGCCGTGGCAACCCACGCCGCCGCCGTCGTACCTCTCTCGTTCTCCGGCCTCCGCCCGCGCCCCGCGCAACCGCGGCAGTTCAAAGAGCGAGTTTGGGAAGCCTCAGTTTTGCGAGATGGACAAGAGCATGATGGGAGACCTGGACAATCTTCCGGAGGAAGACAAGCTTAAAATGGCCGCCATGATAGACCAGCTCCAGATCCGCGACAGGTTCTCTCCCTTCCGTCTATTTCGCTTGCTTTCTTCAACCTCGGAGCGTCACTATGTTAATGGTGAAAGTGGCTCGGTTTTTGTTGCTCTCTCGTAGTTGGCCTTCCTTCGCTGGACCGATAGTTATGCCCAAAGGAATTAGCGATACGTGATTCGAGTGATTTAGTTCGGGTTCTAAACAATTATCTCAGGTCTTCCGTATCAGCTTAGTGCTGTTTGCCAATTGTATCTGCTAATGTGGATTGGAGGGTTTGGCGGGTCTCTTAAAGGTTTCTCTTTTTCCCTGCCGATTTCATACTCTAAGGAGTCGAGGATGGAAAGTTTGCATTTCACTTTGTTTTTCTTGAAAGAGTGATGGGCGCTTGACATTTCACTGGATGAAGCTAAATTAGCTTCTTTCATTTCCTGTAATGTGAATTTCTTCATTTGCTTCTTGTGTGGCCGAGATCGCGCCAAGCAGATTCGGTTTCGGACCCGTAAAAGTGATGGTTCTCTATCAACATCCGTGCGCTATGCATTTGGCTTCACATTTGCCTATGTTTTCACCAAAAAAGGGTTGCATCTGGAATTTTCTTTTGCTACTCTATGTTCTTGTGAAGCTATAAGAAATGTTCTCCTTTAAAACCAGTGTAGCGTGCATGCTGCTACTGGACGTTTTGGGAACGACATGCACATTTTGTTTCTTCTCCTGGATTTGTTGTTAAGTTTGTCGATATTAGCAGGCATCATAGTTCGTATCCAAAAGAGTTTTTTTAATCATCGTGTTAGTTTATTATTCATCTTAACAATGAATTGGCTACATGAAAGTTGTTGATAATTGTGTTGTTGCTTAAGAACTTTCGTTTACTTCATTCATCTTGTGTTTTATATGAAAGTTCTGGCTTGTATGAAGGTATACAGATATACTATGCAATATTAGGCTGACATTGCATATTTTTAATAGGAGATCAGAGTGGCTTTCCTTGGAGGTGGAAAATTCGTCCACCTGGTTTTATTAATTTGCAAATTATTCCTCAGTTAGTTAAAAGAATGAAATTGGCCGATATTATGACGATACTAGGCAGCATAGATATCATTATGGGAGAAGTTGACCATTACCTACTTGGATTCTGAATCGAAATAGCATGTTGCACAAGTTGGTCTTGGTTGAGCTCCCAAAAGCCGAGGGAAGGATGGATGTAGGAGTTTAGTGCCTGACAGGTTTACAGGAGCTGGGAATGGGCTGGCCCAAAACATACTACAGTCGTTGTAACTCTCACGTTCGTCTGCAGAAACAACTTTTCATCTTTTATTCTACGAACTCATCAATCTCATTCTGGATTTTCTTTGCTTGGGCTAAGGGAGAGGATGAAACCACCAAGTTAAATGACTGATCCATTCGAGGAGAAATTTACCAACACCGTATATGGATAATTGGTGTTTCATTTGGCTTCTGGCTTCTCTCTACAATTGTATTAAAGTTTACTTGAAAAATGAAACGACATAATCCCATTGTAAATCGAGTTAAGCAGTGGATTGTGGGTTGTGCGATGTAAGGACCATTCGACATTAAGTCTCTGTTCCTTCATATGTAGATGCATTTGACAAACTGGCAGACAGCTGCTTGATGGGAAATTAAGTCATATCACGGGTCTTGTTAACAGAGTGCCCCAGAACACTTGTTGAATATACTTAATATCAAGAGATGTCTTGATTTTCGATGCATTATCCACGTGACGCGAGAGAGTCGGTGCATTTTATGTTACTGAATATTTTAAACGGTCTTTTAACAAGTACTCTGGGGGGCGGACAGAATCCTTCATATTAACAGTTGATCAACTTTCAAGACTTGTATAGCACCGTGTCTCTCTCTAAACTCGTGTGCTCTGTTTGCTGCTGCTGCTACTGACCTTATGATTCCCATTAGCTGTCGCAAAGTCCTCAGCAGAGTAGCTATCCGCGAGTAGCATGTTTGTCTGCAGCTTGTGGCTATGCAAGTAATTGGAGTTCTATAACCCATTCGCGAGGCATGCTTTTTGTTTTCGTTTGTAGAATATTACTCGTTTTAGTTAAGATTGATTACTCATATTAGCTATCGTCTAGTATCCTGTTTGTCTGCAGCTTGTGGCTATGCAAGTAATTGGAGTTCTACTAGCCTTAGTTAAGATTGATTACTCATCTTAGCTATCGGCTAGTATCATGTTTGTCTGCAGCTTGTGGCTATGCAAGTAATTGGAGTTCTATGTAACCCATTCGCAATGCTTTTGTTTTTGTTTGTAGAATATTACTCATCTTAGTTAGATTGATTTTTATTTTTGAAAGCATAATCATGCATATTCCGTGTCCCAACTTGCAGTTTGAGAATGTACAACTCCCTCGTGGAGAGATGCTTTAACGACTGTGTGGACTCCTTCAAGCACAAGAACTTGCAAAAACAAGAGGAGACCTGCGTCAATCGATGTGCCGAGAAGTTCCTAAAGCATTCGATGAGGGTCGGCATGCGGTTCGCGGAGCTGAACCAAGGAGCGGCGACCCAAGATTGAAATCCTTGTTGTCCTTGTTTTTAGAACATAAGATCTCACAGTGACCGCCTAACCCAGGGGGGGGGTTTCTTCTGCATTCATGCAGGAACTCGATTTTCGATCCAATCGTGTCTATTTAAACTTTTGGTATCTAGAGCATACAATGTCTTATTTGTTACTTGAGATGAGGAAAAATGCATTCTACCAATAATTTGGGGTAAGATGACACAGACTTGTTCTGGGAAATGAATGGTTCATGTCTCCTTTGGGCGTCATAAAGGTGGCTCGCCGGGCCCCAAGCTGTAGTTTGGCCTGAACCTATAGAATCGGTTTTTGGCTTGGGCTGCTTCCGAGTGGAAAGCAGAGGGAGATGATGCCAACTCACTCTTTGCCTTTTAATGATGAATTCATCATTCTCATCATGCTTTAATCCGGTGCAGCCTTAATCAGAGATAGCTTTGCCTGAATGTGGACCAGACTCTCTGGCCCAGCACTTGGCCACAAACCATTCCAAATCTGCTGTAACAGATGCTACCTGCATCATCAATTACTCTCCATTTTCACCAAGAAAGTGGCAAATAAGTGTGCCAAGAATCATGCCAAACAGATGTTAAGTGTTACCCTTTCTTTTCTTTTCTTTTTTTCAATAAGGGTTTGAAATAATTTCATCATTCGAGTGCTCTGTATCAAAGAAAAGATTTCATTCATCCGTTTTGAAACTTTTCTGTATTAAATTAAGATAATAGTAGAAAGAACACCATGCTACATTTAAACTTCCAAAGGTTTCAGCTTAACCATAATGATGGTCCCTCATTATCGATTAATCGAGAATCAAAGGGGATTTATCGATGATTCATGTAATCATATGGTTAATTTATTAATTTATCCATTTAAATTCTTCGAAACTAATTCTCCGGATCATGCTTCTTTTCACTTTGTACTAGTTGTAATGAAAAAGTGCAGCTGGTTTTGTCCGGCCAATTCTTGAAATAAACAACACTCACGTACTCCGGTTCCCAAAAAAGGAAAATCAATACACCCAGGGCTATACTTAGATTTATTGGATTTATCGCTAAATTATCGTTATTAAATCTGAAGCTCTCGACCGATAACGAGTGACCCAAGGAAAGGAAGAACAAATAATAATAAAATCGAGTATGAGTTCTTTTTTATGGGGGTATCACTTCACGTATTATCTGTTTGTTCATTATTACTCTTTAGAATACTTGATATATTTGTGTATCTATTTTTATATATTTAGATGATAATCTTCTTGGCATGGTTTAGCAAACTTTCTCCAACTTTAAGTTGCTCTCCCTGGATAAGAGGATGAAGCAGTAGTTAGAATCTGCCTCGATCAGAAGCAACCAGATAGTCTCCTCGATTGCTTTCTTTGGAAGAAGGAAAATCATTGCACCAGTAGCTTGTGATGCTCTGCAAAACATAGGGCTAGCAATATTTCGCACGAAACGACACTACACGTAACTCAACGAGTTTGGTTTGGCATGAACGATCCGTGCATGACCCGTTTAATTAGTTAACATGATTAAACATGTATTAACATGTATATTACTGGTACTTGAAAGATTTTTGTTAATCCTTAAAATCTTATAAGATAACAGTAACACCAATGTCACAACAAAAAAAAAAAAAAAAAAAACTGAACTAAACCTTGACTACTGCATCTCCTTCAATTCACTCGACAGACCACTCACTCCTTGCCAGTGGCAGCCAATAATTTCCTCTCTTCTTCACCTCACAGACCACAATATTCTTCACCACCCGGACTCGCCTCTGCTCGTTCTCAGCTAGCTCAGATCCCGCTATCCGTGCTCGAATTCCACTCTCTGGATCTGGTCTCTCAGCGCCCGGGTCGTGAAAATGTGTATATTATCTGGATGCGGGTTAGCTCGTGTGTTATCGTGTTGACAAATGATACGCTGACACGCTCTATAATCGTGTTAATCCTGTCTTGTTGGGTGAACTATTCTATGAACATGGCGAGTTCACGTTGAGATAGTTTTGAGGTATTTATGAATCAGTGTCGTCTTCGGGCCGGCCACAACTGTGTTACATCGACACGATACGAATCGCCAGTCAAAACAACAGATACGAGCTGCAGCCTAGCTGCAAAAAAGACAGATCCTTTGAAGTCCAACCGGTGATTCTCCGCAAGATTCTATCCATCAATGCCTTCCACTCATCTCTATCGGCTTTCCTGGCTCCATGCTTCAAACCAGAGATTCTCAACACATCAGCAGCATATTCCTTAGTCCATCACAGATTCCTGTCTTCATAGGATTAAGTCTAAAGCCTGACATGGCATAAAATTCCTCAAAACAGCATCAGCATTCCTCTTAACACCTTCAGGCTCATAAACACAACAAGATCGTCACCGAAACACAGGTCTGTCAACTTCAATCTGTTTTTTACCCAAAGGACCATTCTTTCTTTATTCCTCGCAGACGTGAAAAGACCTCGAATGGGGCCCATGCACTCAGAATTTTAAACAGGGGAAAACAGGGGATCCTATTTCTAGAAACATTTCATCGAATGAGACGAAGGGAAGACTTCCTGGGTGGTCGTGTTCTTTTAGCCTATTTTCGATTTCCCCATATCTTAATCCGGATTCCTTCCTTGAGTTAAACGCATAAAAAGCAAAAATCAGGCATCATTTTCACCGCCCTTTTCGAGCTTCCCAAGATGCCCTGCCCTTTTCCTCATCCCCACCGATCGATCTCGAAGCTTTTTTCTCTGCGTTCGTTCGTTCACGAAAATGCTTGTGGCCCGTTGTGTCGATCTCGACATTGCTGTGATATCCAAACATGGGGCCCCCCATACGCCCTGCTTTTAATCTCATGTCCGAAGAGAGAGAGAGAGAGAGGGTGGAGATAAAAAGATTGGATTGCACGGACTTGGAAATGAATAGGAAGTCTGCTACATTTTATAAAGTGTGAAGGAAAAAACAAGGAAAAACCCAAAAAGAAAGCTTGAATAGGAAGAAGGAAGATTCGCACATGATCGAGGAGGACCAACCCCAAAGATCCACAAATATTCAATATGATTCTACAAAACGTAATAGACCTAGCTGCTGTCGAAGCTAGTGAAGCCGTCCCTCAAGTGGCTTCCCCAAGTAAGAAATAGGGAAAATTTCGAAAAATGATCCAAAGTGCCCTCATTTTCTCAAATAAAAACTTGAAATGAACTTTATTTTAAATAAGGGCATGAACTTACCATGTCAATCTAAAAAGGGCCTAATCTCAGCAGCTGGTCAAGGGTATTTTCGTCATTTTTTATTTTATTTTTTCTTTCACAAAAAAAAAAGAGAAAAAAACCCAGACGGGAGGGCTAGGCCCTCCACCGGTGGGGCGTCGGCGATCTCGCCAAAATCGAGAGATTGTTTTTTATATATAAAAAATCTCATTTATGCACACTAACTTTTATTATTGCGTACGCTTAATTTTGAAAAAAGGGGGGGGCGCTTGGTGAGAATATTGCGAAGATTAGGGGGGATTAGTACAGCAAAATCCGATCGAGCTCCCTTTTATATCAAAAAGAAAAGGAAAAGGGAAAAAAGCAAAGAAAAGAAAAGAAAAGAGAAAGATAGCGACGGGTCTCAAATAGTGAAAAAAAAAATAGAATAACTTTTTTTTTCTTCCTATTTTTCAAAATTGAAACGAGAAAGAGATTTAAAAAAAAAAAAAAGGGAAAAAGAGAGGGGAGAAATTGGGAGGCCAATGTTGAAAAGAAGACTAAACAAAGAATAGGCCCACTCTATGATAAAGTGTTGGGAAGTGGGAGTGGTATCAACGTCTCGAATTTAAAAAGGCATTTTATGGACGAGAGCTGCTTTTTTTCTTTGCACGCAATCTCCCTCTCTTGACGCCCCCCCTTTTTTTTTTTTGGCAAAATCCCATGTGACGGTCGCATGAGGTCGCGCGACCCAATCTCCGGCTATAGATCGGAGTTTGTATGCATATATCTCATTTTGCTAATCAACTGTAATAACAAGGTGTATTCGTAAAAGCAATAAGGATTTGCATAAGATTGCGTTTCTGACTCATTCCTTGACACCGTCACATTTCTTAGCAGATATGGTCACTCATTCTCACGCCGGCCAGGGGTGATTGGTTTTCAGGGTGGGTAAGTTCTGGACCAAGAACTCGGAACCCGCCCTGTTAGAATCGGTACCCGATTTCTAGACTCGGAATCCGGCAGTGGGGTTTTGAGGGTGGACCTGACTTTAAGTGATACGGCTTTTATTTCGAGAAAACATACCGTCGGCACAGTGGTTTGAGATTAAAAACCCGAAACATCGGTTCCCGGATAGAATCGACCATACAAGTATAAAATCGGGAACCGAATCGATTAAGACCGCTTCTCCAATTTTTTACTCGGGAACCTACACGGTTCCCAATCAGGCTTGGAATCGGTTGAGTAGAGCCGGTTCGGTTCTATTCCCGGATCGAACCGACCTAATAACTCACCCTTGACACAAACCTTGGAGTGCCACCCCTCATAAAGTCCACGGTAGTTATACCTTTCTTAAGCTGTTGATATCCTACTACATTCTATAGGGATAGGATTACCAGTTTCAACAATGCTAATCTCCTCCTTTCTCCTCTCCAATCATGTCAATCCACCTTTTCTTGGGAGACTCTCTCGAGATACTACTGATTTTGTAGATGTCATAGAGAATTACAAGATAAGCCACTGCAGAACCATACACAACAATTTCGACCACAAAAATAAAAATAAAAATCCCATATACAACAATAAAAATTATAAAATCAATGTTATTATTTCCATTTAGAAAGAAAATCCCCCTTTGACCTTTTTCAATGAAGAGCCAAATTTGCTGCCGACCAGAATTAAAACGGATCCGGCATTAATTTAGGTTGTTGGTGGTCTTGACTGACCAAAGCTAGAGTTCGGACAGGTGTCAGTAGTACGTGGCATTGCACTGGTGGGTGAGTGAGTCGTCCTTATTTTTGCTCGTAATTTATATTTTTCTTTTTTTTGGATCATTTCGAGGAAATGAGAAAAAAGAAAGAAAAATTGTGGGTTTTGGTTATGTGTTCCCACCGTTGACTTTTGGGGGTAGATTTGGATTTGACTGTACAAGTCAAAGCGTGCCCCACGCAGGATCTTGTTTTCTAGTCGGGGAGGGAGTAAAATGGAAGCCCTTTTTGGAGATTTTTTAGATTATGTTAATTGCCTTGGCCTAAATTACAAAAAAATAAATAATAAGAGATGCTATAATAGTTTGATTGGGGTTCACGAATTTTAAGAACCTATTATTATATTGGTGATCTTATGTTCTTCAAAAGGGTGATTTTTTTTTTTTTTTTAGTGAAATGACTCACGGGTTAGGGTTTCGGGTTACCCACAAGACAAGACAAATCTCCAAATCATTCCAAATCTTATGAAATTTTGTAAATGAATAACCCGTCCCGCAACTCTAAATTGCGACCTGTTTAAGTTCTGCTGAAGTTTGAAACAGGTCGGGTGCCATATTAAAGCTCGACTCATTTCCATAGCTATCTCCAAGAGGTCACTTATCCAGGTAATACTCTCACACGAGCACACTTAGTATGGCAGTATCAACGCTGGACTCTACTACTCCACCAAAAGGCGACATTTGCGAGTTAGTTTCAATTTCGAATATATAACTCGGGAACACTTTCTCCTTGTTGGACGCATGATTCGTGCCATTCCAACCTCCTTCGCCAAAGTAGAAGCCTATTAGGAATTGCGCATCGTTTGGAACCTTTCCGCCCCGACTATCATTCTCTATCCCAATTGCAACGAGTTGTTTCTGTAAATCGCACTTGCTTTTTTCTTTTATAAGTTTTCGGTACGACATTTTCAGTCATACAGCCTCTGAAAAAATAGCCATACGACTTTTTTGACTATGTCATCCTTGAATTAAAATTCTGTCAATTCAATGTACAATGTCATTATCTATTTTAATTGCTTCAACTTGGGGTCCTTACACTTATTTAATATGGTCGGTTTGCTGAAATTAAAGTCAACACGTAGGGACCTAGAAATTTATATAGGAGATGATAAAAGAGGAGTGCATATTCGGGCTCGACTTTTATTCCCGATAATTGATACGAACGATGATACTAACGTTTCTAAAAATTGTTTAGAGATCTGATCGGATCACTCGAACTTTTCGAGTAGAAGTTGAATATTGGACAAGGGGTGGAGATTAAAAAAAGTAGATAACATTTTCGTTAATGACCAAAAATATTTTCGTCAACTCATTAATTTTATATTGATATAACGATTATAAAATAAATAAAAAATTCCTTAAACTATCGATTTTGGGACCCAATTGAAGTCGAAGAGTCACACTAACCGTTCAAGTTCAAACCGCAACGATGAACCTCGGTTAGCTCAGCCGACGAAGAGCGTGTGGGACAAGGAAGCGAGCCGAGCCGAGCGGAGCCGCTGAGGCCTGGGGCCCACCAAATTCTGATATTTTTTGAGTTTTCCTTTTATTATTATTATTTATTTTTTGATGCTTGCATGCATGTGAGGAGGGAATGAGCCTCGAGCTTTCGGTGTTGCGCATTCCGCCCAATCACACTCGACACGTCAACTCGTGCGACGGGCCCCACATCCCCTTATCTTATCATTTCCACCCGACCTTTATATATCTGATGGCGTCAGCACCGCGTCACGCCACGTCACGATCCCACGTCACTGCTCGCGCAATTTACCGCTCTTTTTCTAATTCTTATTTTTTTTAATGAGCGTGCAAATAGATTGCTTCTGGACACTCGCAAAAGGCGAAAGGGACGCCTACGCCCATCTTCCACTGATGAGGATAGATGCGTGCGTGCGGTTCTCTCTCGCCCGATCTTTCTTCTCCTCTTTTAATTTATATTTTTTTTTTCATACTTCGATTTCAGTATTTTTATTTTTATTATGATTTCTATGATTAACCCAAAATTAAGGTCTCGAATTTAAGCCCGCCGTACTCCTTTCACCCCTTACTCTTTCTTAAATTCGAATTGTGATGCCTCTCCTTGTACACGTATCGTGTTCCTCTGACTATCGCATTTAAAACATTTCAATTCGGAAATCCTAATTGGTGACGGATTATGAACGGAGATCTAGATTAATTCATCGTATTTATTATCTTATAGCTATGTGCCGAAGATGTTTCGTATCGAGACTTTCGAGGAATTAGTTTGACCATGGACTGTGTAACTTAGATAACAATTTATTTGTTAAACGAATTTTGATTTACCGGAAAAAGTAAATGAACTTTAAAATATAATTTCGATTTTCATCTATTGAAAGTTCGAGGTAGACCGACATATTGGATCCTTTCGACCCTTCCACCAAATATTGCCTCGATTGTGCTTAATCCTTTTTCTTGATTATGAACAATTTTCTTAGACGAAAAAACCCTTCAAATATAGAAACATTTGATTGAATAGAAACCCTGTTTTCTAATAAGAGACATGGTACACACAAACCTGATCACTAGTAACTGCTAAGTTGACTTCTCGCAATTATCAATGTAGTTCAGGAATCGACAATCACAGAGACAAAGTTAACTGCCACGAAGCGAGCACTAAAAAGACACATTCTCTCAATTTTATATATATAGAGAAAATAACGCAGGATAGAAGACTAGAAACGAGGGCGAAAAGATGTAAATGGAAGAAGGGTAAGAAGGATATAAAATCAAAAGCACAGAAAATAAGCTTATATGTGAACAAACCGACCACAGGCGGTAAAACCTATCGATTGTGGGGTATATGAATGAAAGTGCATATAAGTAAAGAACAGTTAGAAAAGTGTAGTAATTTAAAGAACAAACCAGCCACAGAAGGCAGAGCCTTCCGATTGTGGGGTATGTAGAAGAAAATAAGATATGGGACAATGCTTGTATTGAAATATGAACAAGGATTAAAGTGCAGAAACTGTAAAATACAAGTGCAAATATGTAAAAGTCTTAAAGTTCGCAGTCTATAAGTAGATCTGGAACCTTGAAGACGAAATAGGGATATCTAGGTATCAAGGTCATGTAAAACTTACTGGATTTGGAAGTCCAGGAAGTGGTATGAAAGAATGAGAAGTGTTTTCAGAAAACTGAGGAAAGATCCTTGGATCTAAGCTTCAGTGTGGGTATCGTTGCGCGGAACAAGTGATCGAATAATAAAAGATAGAACAAGAAAAAATAAATCGGACACCAGATATACGTGGTTCGATCGTAAAGACCTACGTCCACGGGGAGAGTAACAACGAATTCCACTATAGATCAAGCGATACAACATAGATTACAAATCACACTCGAGTCACTCAAACACTCTCAGTATTTCCCAACCCCAATTACATCCAATAACCAACAAGTGTTTAGTTCCGTAATTCCTCACGAAATAGTTTCTCAATCTCACTAAGGAATTACACAAATCTTACCACAAGATTTAATTGGCTTCGACACTTAAATTCTAGATGTAATTCCATGAAGATAGACCCTTGCCAAGCACTCGACGAAACGGCGCATCAGAAAAACATGAGGAAGTCGACTCTACACGTCAACCAAATCGCATGAAGACCACGAGGCACTCTCTTTTGGAATATATATCCACTACCCAAGGATAGTCAACGAAAGAAGTCCCTGCCATGGGATTAGGAAATAAAAAAAAAGAATCATGATTTTCGTTTATTTTATTTCCTCTTCTTCCAGTGGGCAATAAAGGCACAATATCCTTCCTTTTCTGTATCCTCTCATCACGGTCAAAAGATCACTCAAGCGTGCATTCCCTTTTTCTTGCCGATTTGCTTGATTTCGTACGTCCGCTGAAATTTGAACTTTTGGACTTAATTTATTTATTTTTGAAATTTATATTTTCGCTTCGGGCTCAAACTCGAGACATATTTTTAACAATCTCCACCTTGGCTCGACGTTTGAGTCAAGCCACATTCGCTTCGCTAGAATCCAAACTTCGCTGCTAGTCTCCCACTGCCCCAATGGGCTCAACCTCCACAGACATCGTTCAAGTCCAAGCCGTGCTTGAACTTCGCTATAATCGTGGACCTCATCAGAACACCAACTGCACATGCATCTTTAACTGCTCTGCAAGGACTTTCTGACATAACATCCTTAGCCACAGATAAAGCAAAACCACCGTTGCATCCATATCTGTCAGGAAACCGAATACGTATCTTGTCAATATCAGTAGTTACAAAAATTGTTGGCTCTACAGGCTCCACCTCGCTACAAGCACCATCTGTGTCGATTACTTCGCTACCTCAAGAGTTTTTGGTTGTAACTTCACCTCAAGCTGAACACCGTCCAAATTCGTACGAACACTGCTATAATCATTCATAGCCAGAAGTACTGGAGACTCGTCAAATGTAACTTCATTGCTGATAACATGTGAATTTAATTCAGGGCACCACAACCGATAACCTCGTTCACCTTGTGCATAGCTTAGGAACATACACTTTCTTACCCTTCCATTGAGCTTACCATCACTAACTCGAACATAACACGAGCAACCAAATATTCTAATAGCAGAATAATCAGCAACGTTACCTGACCACACTTCTTCGGGAGTCCGACATCCAATCGCAGTCGATGTGGATCTATTCACCAGGTAGCTCGCTGTACTAAGCGCATTCGCTAGAAATCTCCTAGCCATACCAGCACTAGAGAGCATTTTATGGGCAATCTCTAGTAACGTTATGCTCATCAATTCTGCAAACTGTTGTGGTTTACTGGCACTAGTGCGGTATTTCACTCTGCCCTTCTTCATGCAGAATTTATTTACCAGCTCCGAGCAGAACTCCATGCTATTGTCAGTTAGCACATGCTCGATCAACTTACCAGTCTCCGTCTCGATCAAAGCTCTGGACCGCGTGTTCTTGACAACAACATCAAACTTGTGCATCGGCACAAACACCTAGGCCTTCATCGAGTAGTTATCAACAACTGTTAGCATAAATCTGGCACTCTTTCTCGAAGGAAATCGCGAAAACCTGCGAACATCTAAGTGAAGTAATTCTACAATTTTCTTGGTTTCTCTGACAGTGGCATTAAACTGCACTTTTCGCCGTCGATCTAAATCACAGCACCTGCATACATTCAGTCCGTCAGCAATATAACCACACAATAAATTTCTTTCACTCGCAACCTTCAGGCTTCTCTCGCTAATGTGCTCCAAACGCATATGCCACAATTCTGACTCTCGAACAGATGCATCCGACGTCTCCGCGGCGAAATTCGTCAGTGTCTCACCTTGAAGCTCATATAGGCCATTGTGCTTGATTCCTTTCATTATCACCAAGGCACCTCGAACAACTTTCAAAATTTCACATTCTGAAGAATACCGACTCCCAGCTGAATCCAGGGCACTCAAGGAAATCAGATTTTTCTTCAACTCTGGAACATGCCTCACTCCAGTCAATGTCCTCACAATACCATCATGCATTCTGATGCTAACATCACCAACACCTACAACATTGCATTTAGCTTTGTTCCCCAACTGTACTTTACTACATATCCGTGCACTGATAAGTAGTAAACCAGTTCTTATTTGGTGTAGCATGAAACGAAAATCCATAATCCATAATCCATCCGCCAAAAGACGAATCCTCAATGACAGACAAGACAAAATTAGCATTATTCGAATTACGGTCAGCAACAACTGCAACATCATCCGCAGATTCAAATCTAATTCCCTTACCCTTCTCATTCTTCAGCTTAAGTCAATCCCTTCTAAGATGCCCCCTCTTGCCACAATTTCAACAGATACCACCACCAGTCCTAGATTGACTACGTCTGTTCATGTTTATACTACTTCTGCTAACATGAGTACTAGTTCTTCCTCTATATTCACCTACTAAAGCAGTAGACACAAATTCGCCAGATTCTCTTCTACGGATGTCTTCACTCAGAATTAAATCTCGAATCCCATCAAACGTGAAACTTGTTGACCTAGAAGAATTACCAACAGCAGTAACAGTAGTATTCCAACTATCTGTCAATGAGGATAATAGAATCAAAGCACATACCTCATCTTCAAATTCAATATCAACTGAACTCAATTGATTAACGATCACATTGAATTCATTGATATGATTAGCAACTGACGCACATTCGCTCATATTCAAATTAAACAGACGTCGCATCAAATAGACCTTGTTGATCGCATAGGGCTTCTTGTACATATCCGATAGGGCTTTCATCAAACCCGTAGTGGTATTCTGTTTGACGATATTAAACATGACGTTACAAGCCAACATCAGCTGAATAACACCCATCGCTCGTCTATTCAGCAATTCCCAATCAGCTTGCTTAATTGTATCTGGCTTCTCCCTAAATAGGGGCAAGTGCAACTTCATCTGATATAGATGGTCCTCAATCCGCATCTTCTAGAAATCAAAATCCTTCCCATCAAATCTGCCGATTTTCACTTCAACTTCTTCTGTCGCCATCGATTAGCTTCAACTCAAGCAAACCTGGCTCTGATACCATTTGTTGGTAGCGCGCAGCAGAAGTTCGATACATTCACTAGGGAGATTGCCAAGAGGGAGCTTAAGTCTGAGCTTGTCAATATATCCAGTTGGACCCACATTCACTCAAAAGTTTAAGCCAATGAGTTATGGGCCTACTAGGATATATTAACTGCTCAACACCACACCAATTATCAGATGTGAGACTTCTCTGACACAACTTACACGTGCATCCTAGCAAGAAAAAGGGAATGCACGCTTGAGTGATCTTTGACCGTGATGAGAGGCTATAGAAAAGGAAGGATATTGTGCTTTTATTGTGAACTGGGAAGAAGAGGAAATAAAATAAACGGAAATCATGATTCTTTTTTTTATTTCCTAATCCCAATGACAGGGACTTCTTTCGTTGACTATCCTTGGGCGGTGGATATATATTCCAAAAGAGAGTGTGTTGTGGTCTTCATGCGATTTGGTTGACGTGCAGAGTCGGCTTCCTCGTGTTTTTCTGAAGTGCCATTTCGTCGAGTGCTTGGCAAGGGTCTATCTTCGTGGAATTACATCAAGAATTTAAGTGTCGAAGCCGATTAAATCTTGTGGTAAGATTTGTGTAATTCCTTAGTGAGATTGAGAGATTATTTCGTGAGAAATTACGGGATTAAACACTATGTGCGTTATTGAATGTAATTGGGGCTGGGAAACACCGAGAGTGTTTGAGTGACTCGAGTGTGATTTGTAATCTCTATTGTATCACTTGATCTATAGTAGAATTCATTGCTGCTCTCCCCGTGGATGTAGATCTCTACGACCGAACCACGTATATCTGGTGTCCGATTTATTTTTCTTGTTCTGTCTTTTATTGTTCGATCGCTTGTTCCACGCAACAATTAGTATTAGAGCCGATGGTTGATTGTGGGCCTCTTGTTTGCTGAATATCTCAAGGAAGAAATCTCATGATCGATGCTTGTTTCGGGTGAAAATTACCATCACGATTGGTCTGGCAAGAAGAGACCATGGACAGTTGGTCCGGTAATGCAAGTCTTGGCAAGAAAAGACCATGGATAGTTGGTCTGGTGACGCGAGATTGAGAACATAGGTGATGTAATCCCAAGTTAGCAGTTGATGTTGGTTGATTGCGATGCATAGTTGCGGGTGCATTGCAATGACTTGAAGATTCAAGTTGAGATAAATTGATGCGGAAGGATACTTGGATTAAGGGGGAGTAAACCTAACACTGGAGCTCACACGTGAGGGGGAGATTGTTAGGATGCACGTGTGAGTTGTATTAGAAAAGTCCCACATCGGATAATTGGTGTGGTGTTGAGCAGTTAATATATCATAATTGGCCCATAACTCATTGGCTTAAGCTTTTGAGCGAATGTGGGTCCAACTGGATATGTTGACAAGCTCGGACTTGAGCTTTCTCTTGGCGATCTCCCCGGTGAAGGTATCAGATTTCTGCTGCTCGCTACCAACAAGTATGGGACTATCGAAGGTAATTCAGAAAGGTTTGAGAAAGATCTGGCGAAGAAAGAGGGATCTGGGTTCTCTGGAAAGGAGAAAGAAGCCTCTGGTTTTTCTTCGGAAAAGTCCCCCTTTTCCTTCAGGACCTATGGTGTATTTAAAGACGATGGTTGTTACTGTAGTGTATATTAAGCTATAGTGATATTTAAAAGCTGCTACAATGTACCGTGTACAGTGAAAATTGCTACAATGTACAATGTACAGTGAAAATATTAAAATTCTATCTAATCTTCTTCTTTATATGAAAGATGCTAATCTTCAAGGTCTTCGTCATCGGCCAAGTTGATGCCGTAACAGTCATCCTCATTGGTGTTTCCACTATGATGAGAATGAGAAGAGCTTTGGGATTCTTCATATTCAACTATGGCTTGCTTCAAAAGTTGGTACTATTGTTGCTTTGTCTGAGCTGAAGCCAACTTTGAAACAGCAAAGGATTTGTTATGTAAAAATGGAGTTCCTTTGGATGGAGAAGGGGTTCCTTTGGAGGAAGACCTATGATTAAGCCATTGCATTATTGCTTGTTCAGAGATTCTATCCCAAAATTTGAAACCATCCCACCATTTGGTCTTATATTTTCTGACTAAGATCAAAATGTTGGGATCATATGGAGATTTGTATAGTCAAACTCCCAGGCAGTGACCCAAGAGGGTCTGAAGTAAGCATGGCCACGGGCCGGTTTGGGCCTGGAACTGGCCCGGGTCAAACCTGGGCCCGGCCAGTTACCGGGCCGGCGATTCCAAATCAAAATCGGCCTGTGGCTTCCGGGCAGATTCCGAACCGCCGAAAATGGGATTAAAAACAAAAAGCCGTTGAACGGCTCTTTTCTCTTTAGAGCCCAAAGGTTACCGTTGCAAGCCAACGGTCACCTTTTTTTTCTTTTTTATTTACTAATTTCTAACCTATGATATATTATAAATACCCCTTCCTATCTCTCATTTTTTTCACACAAATTCTCTCTTCATCTCAATTCTCTCAAATTCTCTCTAACTCTCAATTATTCACAAGTTCACAACATCCAATTTATTATTTTATTTTCTTCAATTACGTTCTCTAATTCCTGATTTTCTTTATTTATTATCTCCTTTAATAATTCCATATTTCAAATTCTTTTTTCATACCCTATATTTTTTGCATTATACCATATATTTTTTTTATATAAAAAAAAAGGCAAGTGGAAGTAGAACTAGTGGCAAAGGTAAGAGCAGGGAGGGGGAATCCGATTATCCTTAGGGACTCGATATCGAAGTTGATGTAGATGATGAAATCAACATTATTCCTAATATGGAGCAAGTCCAAACGCAAGAGAGTCTTCATCATACTACCTGTATCGAAGAAATATCAACAACAAAGGAACGAGAGTTTACATCCGACGTATGAGACCACTTCACAAAGATTGAAAGATTTGATATAGCTCTATAAAGGTATGATGTAGTTTGTACCGGTGGAGCCGGATATGGAACATTTAACGGGCATCTTAAGTCGAAACATCCAACCAAAACGAGAATTGACACCAAGCAACAATAAATTTCCGGGTACGCCAATCCTAACACTCATCCTTTATTTCGTTATAATGAAAAAAACTTATAAAGAAAAATTAGGTAAATTTGTTTCCATTGAACATTTATCATTTAGTTTTGGCGAAAGATTTGATTTTAATCAATTTATACAAAATGCATGTGTTCCACAAGCAAAATATGTTCCTAGAAATACACTTAAACGTGTTATTAAAGATCTTTATAAAAAAGGAAAAAAAGATTTACAATTTTTTTTTATGAATTTTAATGGACGTGTGCATATAGGTAACGATATTTAGAGTGATCATTGCCAAGTTAATTCTTATATGGGTATAACATGTCCTTGGATAGATGATAGTTGGAATATTCAAAAAAGAGTTATTGCATTGAGAGTTTTTGACGATAGGCATACAGCAAATAATATTTATAGATTGATTAGGCAAATTTTAGAAGAATATTATTTGCTTAATAAAATTTTTTCAATTGGTTTTGATAATGCCGCGGTAAATACCGCTTCAATTGTTGAACTAGAAAAGATTTGTAAAGCCGTTTTTTATGGATAATTTTTTCACGTTAGATGTGTTTGTCATGTTTTAAATTATGTGTACAAGATGGTTTAAAAACTCTTGATATTTTTCTCGACCCAATGAAAATAGAAATTCAATTTTTATGGAAACATTCCCCAAAAATGAAAGAATGGTCAAAATTTTGTCGAGCAAATGGAAAAAAACCAAAAAGATTTCCAAAAGATATTCCAAATCGTTGAAATTCTACTTACGAGTTGCTTAATGAATCTTTTACATATAAAGCTTTATTATGTGCATTTATTTCAGATAATATAACTGAAATTAATTTATACCCACAAGAATGTGATATTTGCAAAAAAAAAAAAATAGATATTTTAAAAGTTTTTAATGATGCAACTTATACTTTTTTCGGTGTTTATTATCCTACTACGCATTTATTTTTAATAGAATGTGTTAATATTGTTGGAGTTTTTGAAGAAAATGAAAATGATGATTTATGAAGTGACACTATTAGAACAATGTGAACAAAATGGCTACATTATTATAGGAAAATTCCTATTATTTCTTTGGTTTCTTTTGTTTTGATCCACGTTGTAAATTAGATGGTTGAGGTGATTATTTGAATACGTATTATGAATGTTTACATTTAATTGATGAGGTAAATATTAGAAATATACAAACAACGGTTAAAAACGTAATAATAGAATTATATAATGAATTTTGTAGTACATATCATCTATGTGATAATGGATCTTCTCAATCTAATGACATACAAAGTGAGAATATAGGTAAAATTAGTAGAGGGTACCAACTTCTGTTGCATATGCAAAAAAAGCAAAATGGAGCAATAGGAAGTAATTCTGAAATAAAGAGCTATCTAACCGTTTCTTTTGAGTTTCATGAATCTGAAGGCAATACAGATTTCACAATATTGGATTGGTGGAAGAGACATTCCACCCAATACCCAACTCTTGCTCTAATTGCAAAATAAATTTTAGCAATCCCTCGTTTGATAGTTGCGGTAGAACAAGCATTTCGTGCTGGAGGCAATATTTTGGACAAACGACGTTCAAGATTAGTTCTCGATTCGGTGGAGGCTCAAGCTTGTGTTGATGATTGGACAAAGGCTTAGTATAGCAACAAGAGATAGATCACAATAATGAAGCTGAATTCTTTGATGACAGAGATACCACCGCTACTGGTACCGGAACAGGTAGTGACCATTGAGGATGAGGTATGGGGTTATCAAAGGCAAGAGAACTACATGAGCTTTGATTCTTCTATCCTCAAGAAGATATGTAAGCACTTAATGATAATTCATTAAGTTCAAGCCCTCTCCCCCTTCCTTTGTTCCCCCCAAATTTGATTACAATTTGTATTTGATAATTCATTATTTCATAATTTCACAATTCATTATTTTTTTTTATTTCATAATTTGATTACAATTTTATTACAAATTCATTACAATTTAATTTTTAAATTCAAAAATCGTAATCAAAATCGGAATCGAAACCGAGCCCGAAACCAAAACCGAAATCGAAATCGGAATCGCAACTTAAGGTTCCGGTTCTGGTTCCCCTGAATAATGAACCGGAACTAGTGGTTTCTGTACCGTGGCCATGCCTAGTCTGAAGATTATGTAAAATATCATGAGAGGAGGGAAAGGTTCCTCAACGAGCAGTGGCTTATATTTTTTCATGAATATCTGGTAACCCAATTGAGCTGTACTATGCAAGGTTTGCTGGAGAAGGCCAAAACATTCCCACCATCTGAGAAACCAATATGCAATTTGGCTGATATCAAAGTTTTCTTCAAAATAAAAATGCCAAGTGTGTCTGAGGTTTGTATTTTGTCTGAAGAAAACATTCCACCAGATTTGTTGGTAATCAAAATATGGAAAGCTTGGTATGTATGGAATAGGTTGAGAAAGCCAGATATTGAATTTGACTGGGGATATTGGATTGGGATTCCACTTAGTAGGATGAATGATCCTAATTATTTTTGCAGTGGAATAGTTGATCATACCTGTTGTTTTATCTTGAAAGTGTCTGAATTCTATAGAATTGGTTTCCTCCAGAATTTGCTCATAATAAGCAACTGGATTGTAAATATCATGGGGCGTATAAACCCAATTTTCTCCAAACATATTCTTTGCAAATACATTTGGATCTTTATGAAAAAAATCCTTTTTCCACAGTATATATTTTTTCAAAATGGCTTTTTTGCACAAATTTTGATTTAATTGTATTAGGAGGGGTTGCTGTTGGCCTAATAATCACCTCGCCAAAAAATGCTTTTTATATTTAAAGGAGAAGATGACGATACCTTTTCCGACATAGGGAGGACAGTATGCAAAGATTTCTGCAGTGCCTACAGTGTTTCTTTGGGTAGTATGGAAACAAGTTGTGATATTGGTATGGATGGGGAAGGTTGTTCTTGTTTTATTGAAAGTGCTTGGGATATTGAAGGAGATTTATGTTGAGCTGCTTGAGCTAGCTCTGGATAGGGGTGAGGCTCCCCTTTGTGGTTTCTATTGAAGGTTCAACCTTGGCTTTGCCTTTATCTTTTTTGGGAGGCATGGCTGTGATCCCTGTAAAAATTCTCGTGTGAGAAAATCTAGTAGTGAATTTGAACTACCATTTATGAATTCATTATCAAAATCAAAGACAGAAAGTATGGCTTGCCATCTGGCAAAGATTTGTTTTGAAGCAATATTTAAAACATCTTTTTGTAAATTATTTTTGGCAGACTTACAATCAATTCTTAATAAGAATTTTTTATTTAAAAAATCTCCTTGAAATTTGGATATAGAAAGAACTATCGCAAGAATTTCCTTTTTGATGGTAGAGTAATTTTGTTGGATTTCATTCTAATGTTTTGAAATGAACTGCACCACTTGCTCCTTATCTTTTTTCTGTTTGAGTATTCCTCCATACCCTAAATCTGAAGCATCTGTTTCAACAATTTTGAAAGCAAAGGGATCAGCTAGGTGTAAACAAGGAATTTCTTTGACTATTGCTTTGATTTTCTTGACAGTGTCAGTATATAAGGCTATCCAAGGAACTGGGTTTTTCTTTAACCTTTGATGTAAAGGTATGCAGATCATATTGATATTGGGAATGAAATCTATCACATAATTGAGACTCCCCAAAAACCTTTGCAATTGGGTTTTGTCTTTTAATTCATCCGGAAATTTCTCAGCGAATTGAATAGACATCTCAATTGGGACAACAGTTCCTTGATGTATGTAATGGCCTAGAAATCTAATTTTGGTTTGGAATAACAATATCTTGGATGGAGATAGTGCTAATCCATTTCTTTTGGTAATATTGAAGAAATGATTTATGTGTTTGAAATGAGAGTCAATATTGGGAGAATATACAAGGACATCATCAATATAGACTATGATGAATTCAGAATAAGGATTAAAGATATCATTCATAATCCTTTGAAATTCTAATGGGGCATTTTTTAAACCGAAAGGCATAATATTCCACTCGAACTGTCCAAAGGGGACAGTAAAAGTTGTTTTGTACCTATCTTTTCATCTATCTGAATTTGCCAAAATCCTGATTTCATATCGAACTTAGAAAATATTTTTGCATTATGTAACATATTGAGAAGATCTTTTTTTATTGGGAATTGGGTACCTTATCCATTTTAAAGCAATATTCAAGGGTTTATAGTTTATGACTAATCTGGGAACACCTCTTTCTAGTTCAGCATTCTTATTGACATAGAAGGCGGAATAGCTCCAAGGTGACTTGACTTTTTCGTATTAAATTGTTTGCAAGAAGATCTTGAATTTCTTTTTGGCAAAAATTCATGACTTCATGGTTCATTTGTGTTAGTCTAGCCTTAGTAGGAATATTTTTTTTCAGAAAATTCTAGCTCATAAGGTAGATCAACAATATGTTTTTTCCTAGACCAAAAAGCACTAGGAAGAGATGAACATATATTGTTTTTGATATGTAATTCTAGGTTCCCTATCTTCTTACAAATCTCTGGATTAGAAAGATTTTGTTCTATCCTTTTGTTTTCTAAGTCTTCTTTCAGATATTGAAGGTGGTCTTCTTTGTTTTTAATAAGACAATTGACCTCAGCTTTGGAATGTTCTTGTAAAATATTCAAATTTCTGGTGTTGGGTTTTGTTATAAAATTTAAAACTATTTTGCTTCCTTTAATTCTTGATTCTATGCCTTCATTGGTAACTTTGAAAGGCTGAATTAAAGATATAAAATGGGTTCCTAGTATGACGTTTTGTTTCAAGTCTTTAACTAGGAGAAATGACGTCTTTAAAGAAATGTTATCCTTTATTATAAAGCTTCTGGTGACTTATATTGAATCTTGAGTCTATTACCTGATGCAGATTTCAAAGACTCGGTAGTTTTATCAAAATATTTTGTGGGAATCAAACCTTCTCTTATGCAATTTAAGTCAACTCCAGTATCAAAAAGGGCAGTAAGTATTTAAAAAAAATTCATTATTTATACTAATAGAAATATCGATTATCCATTTCCTAGAAGTTACTTCTGAAAGTATTAAAAGGAAATTGGTATCAGGTTGAGAGTCAAGTTGCTCTTCTCTGTCCTTTCCTTTCGGATTCCTAAGCTTGATTTCTAGGATTTCTTTCTGAAGTTCTATCTGCGTTAATTTAAGATTTCTTATTTCAATCTTTTGTTGAGCAACTTCATATTGAATATCGGTGAGGGTGACGGGTCTATGTTGTTTCTTTTTCCCTCTATTCAAAATTTCATTAAGATTGTAAGGTTTATCAAACTGAGAAGAAAGGGTCGAAGGCTGAAACTTATGCAAAATTTTCTCCCTTTCTTCAAGTTCAGTTATTTGATCTATCTTATCCAAAATTTCTTGTTCTTCTTTTGTTAAAACATTTATTTCTTTAGAAGGTTCTGACTCTGGATCAGAAGTTTCAATCTCATTGACATGTAGGCCATCTTCTTCTTCGGATGGTATAGAAAATTCTGACGATGTTTCTTCTTCAGATTCTATCATTATGTTATTTAATTAATTTATGATTTCTTCATCTATGTCTAATTCACTAATTCTCTTATTTAATCTGCAATATTTCTTAGTGTGACCTTTTTTTCCGCAATTGTAGCAAACAAAATCATTTTGATTCTTCTGTGCTATGCTTTGTTTAGGTCCTTTTCTTTTTTGAAATTTATTTTCTGATTTATGAAACCTTATGACTTTCTTTTTTGTCTCAGAAGAGCATTTGCCAGAATGGCATTTGCCGGAACATTTCTTTGATTTGGAAGGTTTTATATAAGAAGGATCATATTGTGCACAAAAATCTCCTAACCCTTTGTTTGTAAGAGATTTTTCTTTTTTAATTTATTTTTGTAATTTGATATTATTACAAAGCTGAGTGCCTATCCTATAGACATATGAAACAAGTTCTCCATATGAAAGAATTTCGTATGGAATTTGTTCACCATATTGCTCTCTTATTTTTTCTCTGACCTGATTCCTATTAAAATGGGTAGGCCAGCAAGGAATTTCTCTTTCCAGAATAGTTGATTACAATTTGGGCGAAGAAGAACTCTTTGAAGAAATGTATCTTTATATTCTCTAAATTATCCTAAAGATTTGCATTTCATATTGGATAAAAGATCTTGATTTTGGTCACGAATGACAGAAGGGTCTCCCATGAAATGTTGGGAAATGGAATATATAAGGGTGCTGACCACATCCTGGATGAGTTGGCCATAATCATCAAATATTGCTTGACCATTATCATCAACTTTAACAGCATTTAGGATAGAATCTCTTTGTTCCTCAGAGAGATAATTATCCCACCAACCCTTTAACTGACCAGAAAATCCTGCAATTAAAAGGTATGCTATTTGCTGATTTATGATATTTGGTGATGTCTTGTACGTAGTAGCAAGCATTGCCATTTGATTCAAAATATTTATTCAATTTTTTTCTGAAACAGCATCTATATTCCATTCATAAATGGTATCGGAGGAATATTTATTTTGAATTTTTTGAACGGATTCTTCCAATATTAAATCTGGAGGTGTGGCTCTTGAATAATATAATTTTTGGGGCTCTTTCCAGGATATTCTATTTAATTCAGGAGTAATCTCTTCCTTACTTAGAACATGAAGATGGCTATCTTGTATGGTTGGCTTTTCCACTTTTGGAGTTTTTAACACCAAGGGTTTTGATTCTCCAAGGAGTTTGTTTTTTTCTAATTTAATATTTTTTATTTTATCTTCTAGGGCTTTAGCAAATTCTTTGTTGACTGTCTTTGGAAGTTCGGATGTTTTAAAAAGAGGAGGTTTCAAAGCTATTGAATTGGAATTGGTTTGAACCTGAGATATAGAAGTGGAAGAGGAGGCTCTGGAAAGGGTTGTTTCAATTATGTCTAATTGAGTCCCTATTGTATGGATATGTTGATTTGTGAAGTTATTTTGTTCAATGACTTTTTGGATCCATGATCCTTCTGATTCAGAGAATATTTTGAAAGGAGAAGCTGGGATCTCTTTATCTCTATGATCTATTTTTAGTTTTCTAAGTGGGGGATGATTAGATTCTATGACTTGGCCATCATCTAATTTCCACTTATATTGTTTATCTAAGAAAAATATTTCTTTTGTGTTTAGAAAATAATCTTCAAACTAGTCAAAAAAGAATATATGAGTTCCAAGTTGATACATGAAATCATAATATTTTTCTTTGATTTGCTTGGATTGAGGTTTGAAATTATCAAAGAACCAATTCCTAATTTGAGTATTCTCGTCGGAATTGAATTCTTTATTTAAAAGGATTCTATCATGTTCAAATTCTCTATCAAGTATATAGACTTCAGAATCACCATCCTCCGTCTGGGAAGGAGTAGGTTCTGGAGAATCAGATTCCTGTCTTTCCTGCTGATAGACAGGCCTGGATATTTCAGAACTAGTGTCGATTCCACTAAGATTGGTAAGTGGAGGGGCACTAGGGTTCGGTCGTCTTATATCAGAATTATGGGTACTACCTTGGCTGCTTACTGGTAAGGTAATGACAGGAGGTATAGTGGGATGAAGATCCACTGACCTTCTTGATGAAGAAGTATGAAATGAGGGATGAGACCTTAAGTCAAAAGATCTCCTAGCAAATTGTATGGTTACTTTACCCTCAGGATGTTGTATGATATTGGTAGGATCAGTATTCTGAACTGTTGGTTGGGAAACTGGGTTTTCTATTTCCTAATGTTTAGGGAGAATTACTTGATCCCATCTAATTGACTTAGGAACTATAGTGTTTGATTTAGAAATATCAGTTTTCAAGAGGGGTGTTTCTCCTTTCGGGCTGCACTTGAAGGCTTTACTTCCCCAAGTTGAAACCATGGCCTTCTAATGAACTTTGTATATAAGGGCTAGAGGTATTGAACCTTCTGCAATATGATAATTATGGGTCTTTATCTGAAGGACCAAAGATTTGAGGATATTTTTATCTTTGAGAGATATGGAAAAACCTGGATAGCAGCCAAAATGTATCGGGCCATCGCAGAGACTTGTCTCTACTGTGCCAAGAATGGAATCTTCATAGTTCAGGATACGTGCAACCCTTAGAACTACAAGTATGGAAGTATTCAGACCTTCTTTTATAAGAGGTTTAATCCCTACTTGGACTAACCCTATGTGTATATAATTAAATTTTTGACTTTGTTTTTTCAAAGATTCTTTATTCAAAAGATGGAGAGAAGTATAGGAAGAAGAGAGTGGTACATCTCTTTCTTCTGTAGTGATTATAAAATCTGGTTTCTTAAAAAGTTTGTATCTTGATTTGTCCCAAATCTGGTCATATTTCACTTCTGGAATATGCCAATTGTCTATGGATTTATTAAAATCTTCTATGGTTATTTCTTCCCTATTTATCGGTTCATCGACTTGAGAGAACTCAGATATAGAACTATTGGAAGACGAAGTAGTTCTTCTAAATAAGCTCATCTTTTTCAGAAAATTTGTTTTTATCCAATGATTCCTCGGGCGCCCTAGTGCTGACCAACGAACTCATTACCTCTCCTCGATTTTACTGCCGGGACCACACGAGACAAAGTAGGGTTTCCAAGGATAAACACAAGATTTTATCAAAGATGCTCTTACAGAGACCAACTATATATATATAGCATGGTCATTGGTAGAGAAAATTAACCAATCAGTCATAAACTTATTGTACGGAAGCCAATTCAGTTTTGAACTTTTCAATTTGACCAATTTAGTCATAAAATTTTGTGCGAAATTTCAATGTAATTCTTATGGCAAATCTTTCCCGAAAATCGCTGACGTGCCAGTGCGCCACATAGGATGGCGATGAAATTTTCTGCTAAAATTGACTGAAATGGCTACATTGAAATTCCGCACAAAAGTTTAGATATAAATTATCCAAATAAAAAAGTTTAGAAATGAATTGGCATCCATATAATAAGTTTAAAATTCGGGTAATTTTGGCGTGTCCAAATTCTATAGGCCAATTGGAAGAAGGGGCATTTCCTTTCGTGATCATATGACGTGACCTCAATCGCATCCAACCTAATAAAAACTATCCAACTTCTGTTCAACCTATCACCAGAAATTAACAAAACAGGAGGAGAAAAACTTTATAGACCCGAAAAATAATTTATTGGATAATGTCAAATAGGGTAGAGAGACCCATGCATTGTGCCTCCAATCACTGCCTGCCTATTGCCTAAGTTCATTATTCCCTTACATTACTAAATAAAATGGAGTCAACCATTGGCACATCACACAGCTCCACTTAGGTAAGATTCCAAAACAACAGCATTTTTTTTTTCAGTCGAGCACTCGATTTACCATGGTCTGATTGGTCAATTGAAATTTCGAGGACGAAACCAAATCAAAATCAGTAATAAAAAAACCTCCGAAAATTAAATCATGATAATCACGCCGCAGGAAAAGGCGTTTTTCTATGTTATCCCCAACGCCAACGCCATTTCAGGAAGTGGGTCACGCACAATTTAAATTTTCTCTTTCACAAATTCGAGATGGATCCAAGACCGTTTTCGCTCATGTGAACGGAACTTTTATGTGAATTATTTATGAAGTTCAAATCTTCAATAATAATGATTCCTAATCTTTGGTACCCCGAAGTGCTACGTGACGTGGGGACGTGCTCAAAAGGTCTAAATTGTCTAAGGTGAAGAAAATAGAAACATAAAATAGAAAGAAGGTCCAATAAATCGAGACATTGACATGGACTAATGTATGTACCAATCAAAGCACAAAGTCGTACCAAATATATTCTCTACAGTAATTTAATATTTAAGTTGATAATTGAGCTAAGTATTACTTTATTTCTACTTCAAATGAGATTTTGACGAGCAGGAATCTAAATATGGGGTTAACTGAGATCATCGATGACGTGGCAACAGATGGGGGTCACAATCAGTCGTACGATTTGTGTTTTTTTTTCCCCCTCACCTCGGATGAAATAAAATGTGATGTTTCACTTTTTTTTACACGTGAATTTGCCTCCCTGCCTAGTGAGAAAGATGCTTCGTACCTGATAAACGTTTCGTTTTGGACAGGAAATTATGCCAAATTATTGGGAAAGATCCTGCAGGAAATTTTGAAAAAAAAAAGAGAGGAATTCTTTATTCCTTTCATCTGAAAGGGATGTACATAACTTCAAGATAAAAATAAAAATCAAACAAAGCAAGTAAATCCGAAAAATAAATCAATTTGGTATAGCCTGCAGAGACTCAGCTCATTCTACCACAAATATGGGCTGTTATAGCATTAAAGTACAACCGGCAGCGGATCACCGAATCTTGCATCAACATCAGTGATGTGCACATGCCGAGATTTCCTTCTCCAATAACTACGGATTTACCAATGTGATGACTCAATTTTTCCGCCAGGCTAAGTTATAAGCGGAATAGTTTAAAGTCGGGCTCGGATTTATGGTGAAGGCGAATTGAGGATTAATGAAGTCTGGTGCGGTGGATTATTTGAGTTTAATGGTGTAGTTGGGTGTTAGACCGATTGGAATTGTTCGATTGTCTAGCTTATATAAAATCGGTCAGGTGCGAAATTAGTTCGCGATTTGAGCGCGAAGCAACCCAAACCGCTTCAGCCCACTCCCACCACCTCTAGCTCTCTACAAAAGGCCCATCATTTCTCTCTCTCTTCATTTTGTGGACAGCCCCCAAGAACTTACCCCTCAACCCGACGCCGACTCCCTCTCCTCTCAAGCTCTCGATCTCGAAGCTCTCAAGCTCAACGATGATAGTCTCGACCTCGGCCCCTCCGCTTGCCAGCTCACTCGCCCTCCTGTTCACCCGCTCGGCCGCGTGCAAGAAGGAAGGTTGCCAGCTCGTTTTGGCTTGATTCGACTCCGATTCTCGTAGCTTTCGAACCTTAGGCAAGTATACCTCTAATCTTACTACTAGACAGTCCGTTGGTTGTTCGATTGGGCGCGAATCGCCGACTTTGGTTGTGGGTATTCTGAATGGAATTTGTGCTTGCATAGAAGGGAAAACTGGTTTGCATGTTGGATCTGTGGCTTGATCTACTGTCTTTGAGTCATTGATAACATGAATATACAGGCTGATCGTCCGAATTGTCTTTGAATCGACATGAATTGAAGTTGAGGTCGTGTGTGGGCATTTGGTCATGGACTATGGGAGGAGTTCATAAAGTTCTGTTGCGTGCATGTCGGTTATGGTTGATAATCTAGTATCTCGAGGCTCTGGGTAGTCGTGACTGATATGTGGATTGTTGTGGTTGTCGTAATCTTGACAGGAATTGATATTCTAGGTGCATTTTTGCCTAATCGGATGATGAATTGGATAATTTAGTCGTTCGATTAGATGTCTTACTTGTTGAGCTTCGGCTCACTATTTAGTTGTTGCCCTCTTTTCAGATACCCAGGTACCGGTGGCTCAGGATGATAGTGGTGACGTTAGAGCACGCCGATAGTGCTTGTAGATGGGAGTAGATGATTCCCCTTGTAAGCCTCCCAATTTGTTGTCTTTTGAATAAGAATGATGTAACTAATTGGCTATATATATATATATATATATATATATATATATATATATATATGAAATCGATGATCTTGCTTTATGTGTGGACGTATGTATTACAGGTTAGTTGAAACCATAATAAGGCCATACCCTTTAGGCGTCGTGCCTACGTCGTTTGATTTCACTTGTATGTTCGTATGGCCGACTTCTTTTGCTTAGTCTTCCGCATGCGCCATATTATATGTAATATCAAATGAAAAAAAAAGTGCAATTAACAAGAAGGTAGCGCCCTGGGATGTCACAACCAAAAGGCGGTGCACGCCTAGGTTCAGCATTCCCAGCACCATCATTGTATAGAGATAAAGACAACATCAATAGGTTGAAAGAGCACAGAAAATGCCTTGTAAATTCCAGATCTATTTTTAGATCGGATTAGAAGAGCACCCAAATCTAAATCTAACTCTAGATCCGGAGAGAAAACTTGCAAAAGAGACACCAGTTGATCATAAAATCACGTTCAGATGAGCCGACTACTGAAGTAGTATAGGAGCCGTGCTCGACTTTATGGAGTAAGCACCGGAACCGAAGCAAGTGAGCAAATTTAGAATAACAGATTCTTCCGAGGTGCTCACGCTTCGAACTTCTAAGCTCACCGGATAAAACTCTCCACGTGGAGAAAGTCAACGGAATCGTCGCAAAATCAAGGACAAAGAGATAGGAAAACAAAAAGGAAAGGAAGAGAAAATCCGATTATAAACAATGCGGATAAAAAGCGACTCAAATGGTGGATATGCGAGCATGATAATTTATATGATGTTCTATATCTCCATGAATCTAGAAACTTTTGCCTGCATTGTTTTATTTGATCAATGTACCGGAATTGATAACATTCGAGATTATGCAGGATTATACACGGAAGATCCTTTTTTGGCTCCCTCTTTAGCCCTTTGTCTCTTATCCCTATGAGGTGTTCCTCCACTAGCAGGTTTTTCCGAAAAACTCAATTTATGCTGGTGTGGATGGCAAGAGGGATTCTAGTTGTAAGATATCTCATTCAAAGAGATGAGGGGGAACTCTCTCCCTCAAAATTTGAAAAAAGAAAAGAAAAAGAGATTCTTTCAACCCCCATAAAATATTACTCATAACGAGAATAATTCATTGAATAACAATGAATTTTAATGATTTTAGGCTCCGTTCATTTTGCGAGAAATGACTAAAATTCACTCCTAAAGTACAAGATTTACAATAATCTAGCCGTCTTACATTAAAAAAAAAAAATGCTTTCACCAACCGACAATGATCACACTTTTGTAGTAGCAAGAGAACTGTAGACTATTTTCTCTTTCTATTTAATGCGCGAATTTACTAAAACCAACGAATAACAGTAAAGACATCATAAATTGACAAAATTAAAAAGTTTATCCATGGAAGTGAATTGACATTCACGTGGTAGGTTTTTGAAGCTGATTATGTAATTTTGCCTGCATCATGACGTGGCAAATTTTGGACGTGCGCTTAAAAGGGCTCGCTACTCGAAAACAATCACTTATAATTCTCCTCACGTTCTTTTAGATTTGCTATTAGAGACCGTTTAATGTAGATCAAATGAGGCGATTAATTGCCATTGTTTTGGCCACCTTTTCTTAGCTACCGGGCCTAGTCGAAGATGACTCTTGTGTGTGCGTATATGTATTATCTGCGATTGTACCAAACCCTAATTTGCCTTTTGCCTAATGCCCCTACACTAGCTCCCCAATTCTAGACCACACTTTGCCACGAGCTTATGAAAATGTCAAAGGTCCAACCATATACCGTATGTTCATCATTCAACGATTAGCATCCGTTTATAAGTGCCATCCGACCACCGATAACTGACGATGTTATGATATTGCGATCCGTAGAAGTATCCCAAGATTTGAATCGGTCGGAGCGATCTGCCGGAAACATGAAAAACGATGGACATAAGCATATTATCAGCTGATGTAATATGTAATGGGTGAATATCATGGTGAGTAAGTCGTGCTGAAGCCCCTACAATAAAAAACCCAACATGTCCTAGTGAATCGGATGTGCGTTTTTTTTTTTAATATCACTAATACATATTTTCACAATATCGTTTAATTTTAGATCTCTCTCTATTGTACAAAGCATACATATTGGAGATTTCAACCTCGAACTTTCACCGATGAATTTCATGAAAATCCCATCTATTAAGTTATTATGACATGGGATACAAATGGTCCATGAACTTTGGCCCAATAAGCAACGTAGTCCCTGAACATTTTAATTTGTTCAATGGAGCCCATGGACTTTCCGTACATGTTCAATTTAGTCCCTCAACAATAAGAGAAGGTTCAATGTTGTCCTTGAACTTGAATTGATGGAAGGGCGGCATTTAACATCTTAATTTAGTTCAAGGACTAGGTTGAACGCGTTCAGGGACCACATTTCACATCGAGATAAAGTTTAGGGATCACACTGAACAAATTAAAAAGTTCATGGACCACAGCACATGTTAGGCCAAATATCGGATATCATTTCAGTCGTGGTTATCCATTAAAATATCGTAATAAAAATATATATAGCGTAAATATAGGCCTTGTGATTGTCATTAACAGAGCTAATATCTACTCACGGATAGCGCCTCTCCTACATGTGACGATTCATTCTCGAATGCTAGGAGCCTAGAACCACCAACTCTTTTTCTTTGCTCTTTTTGGGACCATTCCTAGGGCTCAATACAACACTACCTTCACATGGGGTGCAATTGAAAAAGTTGAAACTAACCTAGTTTCTCTCTTTTGGAAGCTGTTGAAGGCTGCTTCACTCCCTCTAAGAAGGTGCGTAATCTCGGCTCTAGTGGAGAGCTTAAGCTCGTGTTGGTACATGGCTTCTTTGTGAGAGTTTTGATCTAAGGCTCCGGCATAGGTAGGGCAATGTCATGAAGCACTAAGTTCATTTCACCGACCCGGCTCGTGTGCCACGTCAGACGGACGTCGTTCGCGCTGATACGAAGAGCGGGTATCTTCTTTGAGGACGACGGTGTCTTCATTTTCTCTCGAATCACCACGAAACATACGCATCTATAATAGTTATGAATTTCGCAAACTGAGTGCTCCAAAGTCGCTTATTGAAAGTTGTCCTCGTCAAGAAAACTTTAAACATCCATTTCAAGATGTCGGCTTTTCCCCTCAATCCCGTCCATTTCCGGCCTACTCCGTCGCTGTTCAGTGATGGAGAATCGGAATATTATGACGGCATGCGCCGATGAAGGTGATGGGGACTTATTGCAGACGAAATAGCGTTTGAAAAAATTAAATTAAATTACAATAGAAAAAGTAAAAAAAAAAAAAAAAAAGATAGAAAAACTGAGATTCTTGGAGATTAAAGGAGAGGGGGGAAGGGGACCCACGCGCTTTCAGCTCTTTTGGGCCCCACCATCGTTTATACCTTTACGAGAAAGACAGAGGCTTTGCATGGATTGTCGTTTAGTATTTTGGGCAATTTAAAAAGTGCCACAAGTTACAAGATGGCTATCCCTCGTACCCCACCATCGATATGCCCTCCCCCCAAAATAATAATAATAATAATAATAATAATAATAATTTATTTTGGTCAAAATAATAATATAATTTGAACCGCAGTGTTTGACTGAAAAAATTCGTCAATCGCTTTTGATCTTAACGTCCTAATTTTAATTTTCGAAATCCATCTCTGTCCGTACCGCTGGATTGCTGTGCTAATTAGTGAATCGGCAGCTGTTGGATTCCGACTTCGGCTTCGTTCGTTTCATGAAAGATTCGAATAACATATTTTTTTTGAAAACGATCGCTTAAAAAAAATTTAAATAAAAAAAATATTTTTTATCCGTAAAAGTGTTCGGACGCAAACTATTATCGATAATGAAAATATTATTTATTGACTCGTGTAAGGGATTGGTTATTGCAAAATAAGGGGAGCCTTCATCATTCGTCATGTTCTATAGAGCCACAACTCTTCTCGGACACGAAACTTTCGGTTTGAGTCTCATCCGTATCTCTCTTTTCTACGACCTATATTTATGGTGTCGCCAAATTTACGGCAAATGCGATTTCTTCATTTTTACTGACGAGCGTCGTAGGGAGAAAAAAGAAGAAGGATTCCACGGTATAATATCGTACCGAAGAAAATAGAAAAGTAGTGTATGCCGATCGATACATCAAATGTTTTCTCCTACTGCTCACGAGGTATGCAGGCGCATCGATACACATCATTGGTCTTGAATTTGATCGACTAGTCTCGCTCGAAACACGCATGATCAGACGATAGGAACTGCACCAGCGGTATCATCGCTTTGTTAGATGGCTCTAGCCACTCGATTCGACAACTAAAGACGAGTTAGCAGAAAACTTATTAATGTGCAGGATCCCGCTGATGAACATTTCTGAGGCTCGTTCGTTAATCATTAAAGGGCAAAAGCCACCAAAAACCCCCCAAACTATGTTTAATGAGACATATTTACCCTAAATTTTCTTTCGTGACACAAAAATTCTCAAACTTGCACATGCGTGCCACATTTACCCTCCGTTAAGGTTCCGTCAATGAGCACCATTAAAATATGTTTACATGGACGTCGAAAAGCAAACAGTGTCGACATTATTAAGTGAAATAAAAACGATGTTTTTTTGACACATCTGACGAAACCTTAATAGATGGTGAATATGTCAAATCATAAGAAAAGGTTTGGGGTAAATGTGTCACAATATGCATAATTTGAGATTTTTGACGTAGCAAAAAAAAAAAAATCAAAGCAGAAAGGGCATAATTAAAGTTTTTGGTGAATTTTTTCCTTTTACGATTTTCAATTTTATCGTTTGTCTTATCGGTCTATGTTGTTGTGATTTTGCAAAAGGCACTGTTCTAAATCAACTGTTCTTGACAAAACCTCCTATCAGGGAAAGAAAAAATAATATGGTAGGAATTGAGAGGCTTGAGGGTCAGCCTCGGTCTGACATTAAATAAGTGTAGAGGTGGCTTCTTCTGGGCCTTATGATTACGAAGTAATCTAGTGATCATTGTAACTCGGGGATAGTTCCACCGGTCTCCAAACGGAACTGGCTGCAAACCTCTAAATTTCTCAGCTTTCCATTAAGTCTTGTAAGGATATGGCCCAGATCCAAAATCAACTATACTTGACCAGCCACGTAAGATAGTCGTTAATATGATTCATGTGCTTATTAGGAATTTACTTTAATACTCGGAGCCGAAATTTTGGAAATTGGAAATAATATAATCCGGCGCCGCTTTTGATGTTGAATTTAAGCTCTTTTTAATTTAGTTTAGTCTTTTTCCCCCCCCCCTTTTTTTTCCTAATTTTTTTTTTTTTAAAGATTTTCTTTCTTTCTTTGCGGCAGTTCCACTGAGCTGTACGTGTGGGTTTGACGGAAATATCTTCTACGGCGCGAAAATGAAGGCACAAAAGAAAAAAGATAAAAAAAAAAAAAGTGGCTCGGAATAAAAATATGAAATTAGAAAGAAAAAAAAAATTCAGAGCGAAAAGCATGGGGAGGCGAGAACGAGATTACGCGTTAAAGCCGAGCGCCGACGACGCGGCTTCGGCGCCTGTCAGAGCTCCACTGGCGCTGGCTCGCTCGGCCTCTGCTTCCCCAGAGGAGAACTTGGAGATTCCTAACTTTGTGTTAACAAAATTCCCAATTAACGCACTAATCCCTCTAGCCGTGTTAACTGTTAACTATATAAAACGGCGGTTTTTTTCGTTGCGCTAGATTTTGTCCCCTCGAAACTTCATTAACGACCCTTTTATGGGAACTTCGAAATTAAACTCCCTTACTTATTCATTACAATTATAGAGAAAGTTTCTCACTTGATGTTGTTAATTTTGAAAAACAAAAGGAAAAATAAAAATAAAAATAAAAAAACGAATAGAGATGCGATTCCTGCTTTACTTATTGATAGGCAAATTCGTCTTCAACACTGCTAATTTGCGTAAATATTCACGTGAGTCGCGACACCTCGCACATTAACTTTACACGACAGTCTTTCTGACCGCCAGCGATCTTGTATCTCAATGTATATCGTGCACGTCTTAGGAAAAGGTTATTTTTTTTCTCTCTCTAGTTTACAGAAGCATGTATCGGGAAATTTCGAAGCGATATGAATCGAGATGAATTTCTGTTCTTTTTTTTGGTTGGGAAAAAATGAGATGAATTTGAGATGTATTGTCTTGAAGCATTTTGGATAATACAATGATAGTGTTGCGAATTTCATTATGAGAATTTTGGAAACGAGAAATAAACGTAGAATAGGAAAAACGTCTATATATGCCTTGAGGAAAGAAGTACGTAAGTCGAACATCACATAATTAATTTAACAAGAGTCTTTGAGAGAGAGAGAGAGATTAAACCATGGTTAGGATAGGAGGAGAGGTGGGTTGCCATTGGTTTTGATTTCCGTACAGAAAGCTGACGCGTGTCCGTCCCGAAACAACGCGGTTTCTCTGACTGATTGAGACACCGCCCTATAAAATCTCACCCACCACTCCGCCTTCCTTCCCATTTCATCCTCCTCCCTCTAGCTCTGTTTACCTTTGATTTCGCCATTTCTTCTTCTTCTTCTTCTTCTTCTTCACGGCGACGGACGCCGTACTGAGTGTCCTCTGCTTCAGCTGACCGCTCTTGACTCTCTCTCTCTCTCTCTCTCCCTTCAGTCTCACCAGCTGCAGCAGACCATTTCTCTCTCTCTCTCTCTCTCGCTCTCGCCCCCCACAATCTTAATCTTCTAACATCCAACTGACCCAATTCGATAAGCTCTTCCGGTGATCTTCGATCGATACAGAGATAGCGCGCAGTTCCGAGGGTAATCAATCAATGGCGTCGTCCGACCACATGGCGAGCGTTGACCCCTGGATCTTTTCTCGTCCCACCTTCATCGACCCCTGGTTCACCGAAGTCTACTCTCGCGACACCGTGACCCTCACCAAAGCCCTCCAGAAATCCATCTCCTCCGCCGCCACCACCACCTCCAACAACTCCAACAACTCCTCCGACACCCTCACTCCCGACGTCGTCTCCCCCTTCCTCAAGCACAACCCCGACCCCGCGCCTTCTACCCCCGCCGCCGCTCCCTTGGTGTCCGACCAGGAGGCCACGGCGTTGAAGCGGCAGCGGGTCTCCGTCCCCGGCGCGTCGGGGAAGGTCTCGAAGCGGAAGTCGCGCGCCTCCAAGCGGTCCCAGACCACCTACATAACCGCCGACCCGGCCAACTTCCGCCAGATGGTGCAGCAGGTGACCGGTGCTAGGTTCGTCGGCGCGGGGCTCCAGGTGTCGGCCCCGATCCTCAAGCCGGAGCCCCAGAGGCCCTGCGGCAGCCGTTTGGTCGCCGCGGCCGCGGCCGCGAGCGGGTGCTTGCCGACGCTCGACACGTCGGCGTTTCTGCTGGACCACCACCATCAGCAGCAGCAGCAGCAGCAGCAGCAGCAGGAGATGGCCGACGTGGGTGGCGCGGCGCAGGGACACCTGTCATTTTTGGAGGCGGCGGATGTGGTCGGCGGCGGGGGCTCAGGCGGCTACGATTTCGGGTCGTTCGTGGGCTTTCCCACTCTAGAGTCGTGGAGTGCTAATGCCATGTGACGGATTAATTTTAGCTCTTTTTTATTTAATTTTTATCAGCCTTTTTTTTTTTTTCCAAATCGTCCCTGTTTTGTCGGTACGATGCTGCATATGGATGATACGTGGGAGTTCTTGTAATTTGTTGCAGTGACGAGGTGAGGGAGGGACATGGGGGGCATGATTGGGTCGGGTCGGGTCGGATCTGTTAATAGTTATGGTATATCATAGTCCTCTTCATTCCTTCAAATTCGTGCCTTTATTTATTCTGCACACAAAGTTCTGAAATTTGGCGCAAGAGAGGAGCTTCAAGACTCGGATCTTACCCTGCCCCTTTGCCTTTCGATTTAGTGACCGGCTTTGCCTTTCCCGGGGGCGCGTCGGACCGAACTTGGACCGAGCTGAAACCCGGCTCGATCTGGGATTTTGCTGGGTCATCGGAGGATTTGGTTTCTCCGATGGTTAAAAAAGTGGGTGTTTTCGCACTGAGATTTGGCAAAGTTTGGGGGGAGGGATGCAAGTGGATGTTGGCTTGCATAGGAAGGAATAATAACGTGGACAAGAGAAGATCTAGAAGCCGTACAGTTAGGTGCGTAGGCGTCGGCGTGGCAACAATCGGAGTCACAGTTCGTACGAAGAGACCCGACCCGATCCGTAAGCTTGCAGGTGACCACACAAAAAAAAAGAACGAAAGAAAGAAAGAAAAAAAAACCAATGGGAAAAGAAGAGGGCGAAATTGTGTCTGATTCAAAGTTCTTCGATCGCCACTAGATATGCGGCCCAACTGATAAATGAATTGAAAAAGTGAGGACGGTAGTATTACAGCTGCGGAATTCGACTCATGTACTCTGCAAAGAGGCAAAGCAAAAGTAGTTAGAGAGGAGACTACAAAAAAAAAAAAATTCGTCGGCCCTTTTTGTTGTGCTTTCTCTCTTGAATTCATAGTCGATAGAGAAAATATGAATATCCCAACCATGTCCAACCATTCCTTAACTCGTGGAAACCTTGTTTCGTATGTTTGTACACTGTTTGCTTATAAATGAGCGAAATTAATTCAACCGACATCAAAATTGATGATCGCCGAGCGACGAATCTAAGGAACTCGGTGCGATAGGCTCCCTGGCGAAATGACTGGATAAATGGTGACAAGGGAGTGTCCCAATTTGTGAGGTTGCTTGCCAAATTCTCCCATCGTATAAAATAAGTTTAAACCACACGCATTATTAGATTGAAAAGGCAATCCTAATCTTTGTATAATAATCCTCGTGGAATTGGAATTTAGTGTTTTAGACTATCAATTACGCAGCAGTGGGATTTTTTTTTGTCATGTGTGGAAAATAACTTGGCCACGAGGGCCTGCATGGCAACTTAAAATGACTTTTTCTGAATCTGTTCCCTGGATGAGTTTTAAAGAATCAGAACGCGTTTTGTAAATTGCCCAAAATTTCTGTTCCTGGAACAGAAACGCTTTTGGTAACTGCACAAAATTTTTGTTTCCGAGAATAATTTCTCTTCCCAATTTTTGTCATTTAAGTCAAATAATCACGTAGTTACTTTGTGAAATTTCATCCTACATTTCGAATTAATTGAAGATGAATTCATATTGATTATCTTAAATAACATATTGCATATAACATTTTTTTCGTGCTATTCCATCTAATTGACGTGTCATAACGAGTCATTTTAAGCTTAAAAAAGGAAAAAGACCATGTTGGATTAATGTGTAATTTCAAATTAGCTCGGGTCCTTCCAGGCTTATACCAAACGGCAACGAGGGAATATCGGATTCGATCTTAGTGTGATCGGTGGCATGTGTATGTGTACATGCAAATGGAGTCGCTACCAGTCTCTGAGGAAGGTAGATTGAAAATCTTTTCAAGCGGTAGAGAGAAGCCGTTCGATTCTATGCAACCAGAAAAATCTAGGGTCCGAGGACTAAGTTACGTCGGTGTTTCCACCGACGCCCTTTTGGCACCTAAGTTGAGTGTTTTCTATACGTGTTTCATGCAAATTTTCAATTGGTAAGCCAATGCTAAGTGTTCATGCAAGTTATTTTTGTCTTTTTTCAAATTTTCTAAAACTAGACTAAGTTTAAAGTATCTAAACCTAGGCAAATTACAACCAATGAAATCAAGTGCACAATTAAGGAATCATGACATTGATAAATCGCATCATAAAACCCTAATGAAACCCTATGGACTTAGATAAATGTGGTTCGGGTTTAATTTCAAATGTGTTTATGATTTTCCTAAAAAAGAATAAAATCTAGGGAATCTAGACCCAAATTTATGAAAATAATATCAAACTAGCCTAATCTAAGCTTCTTCTATTTTTAGGGATTTTCTAAATTTTTTTTGATTATCTTCCAATTTTTTTTTAGAATTTTTTCTATTTTTTATTATCTTACATATTTTTCTTTGAAAATGAGACCTCGTTCTGTCTTAAATCGAGGAAAAAGTGATAAGAGAGCTGAAATGGACAAGTGAGAGATGCGGGATCGATTCTCAAAAGTGGTTCTTTTTTTTAGAACCAACTTTTTTTTTTTCTTGTTTTTGCTTAAAAACTGTTCTCGAGAATAGAACAGAATCAAAATCAAAATCAAAATCATTTATGTTATCAAACACAATTCTCATCCTTTTTTGTTTCGAGTAAGAGAATCAGAGAATCAGAATGGTTGCCATGCAGGTCTTTAGATAATTTCCCTTACATGCAAACACGGGACGTACCCATCAACCCATCAAGACCGATTGGACAGGTTTAAAAAATACTGAAAAATCACGTTTACTTAGAGATTGATGCGTCTTAAATTGTCATTAAACGAACTCCCTTTTGGTAAACATGATAATTATCTTTTTTCACGGTTTTTTTTATAAATATTCTTACATAGTGATATTTAGGTGAACCGGTCGAGAGAAACCTAAGAGTTCAGTCGCCAAAACCCCGGTCGGGTGGCGAATCCGGGAACAATTTTTATTGGGTATTTCTTTTATCGTCTCTAGATCGATCCTAAGGGTTTGTTCTTAAATTAGTTAAGCATCGAGAGATTTAAAGAACTAAATCATATGGGAAATTATATATAAAAAAAAATATCTTAAATCTATTGTACTTGTGCCAATTCAATCATAAACCTTTGGAGTCTTTGCCAATTTAGTTCTAAACTTCTCAATTGTGCCGTTTAGTCTTAAACCTTTTGACGATTTATCAAGTTAGTCCTTCCGACCAATTTTGATAAGAAAACGCTAATGTGACGGTCTAGTCAGCGTCAACTGTCTTACATGGCACGACCGGAGCTAACGTGTACACTCTTTGTGTTTTTTCAAATTTTAATTTTTTTTTCTTTTCCTCTTTTTCTTCCAACTCTTAGGTCTGGGCTAGGGCGTTGCGGCCCTCGCCTAGACCAACCTATGGCCGGCGAGGTCGGCGGCCAAGTGTTGGAAAAGAAAAGAGGAAAAAAGAAAATAAAAAAATTCAAAAAAATTAATCATGTCAATATCTATCGTGCCATGCAGGACATCTGACGTTGACTAGACTATCACGTTAGCGTTTTCCTGCCAAAATTGATCGGAATGAATAAATCGACAAATCGTCAAAAGGTTTAGGACTACATTGGCACAATTGAAAGGTTTTTGGATTAAATTGGTAAATCGTCAAAAGTGTTAGGAATAAATTTGCCAATTTGAAAGGTTTGACGTTTAAGGCTTTGTGGCTAATTTCTCTCTAATTCATCTCACGAGACTTCATTGATATAAGCTCAAGTCAAAAAGTTGCACGAGATAATAATATTCCGCTCGCAAAATGAGTTAGGTGGGCGATAGCTTAGGCTAAAATATAATTGACTCAGGTCTTGATAATATCTCTTAATCACCTTTTTTTTTGTAATTAATAAACAGAGGAGGATCGGGATAATGGGTCCAATTGAAAATCAGTAGGAGAGCACGTAAAGGCCATGGTTACAACTAAGTTAATGTGTATTATGTTGTATACTTTAAGGAATAAATACCAAGGTGGGTCGATCAATTTAGCTATTTGACGCATCACACGATTTGACACGACTTTTGTCGAATCAATCACGCAAACGACTTGCGACATTGGCGCGAGGTGGTGGTGTCACAATCGAGCATGACTTTTCTTTAATTAATGATAATTATGCTAATTCAGCTTTGCAAGAAACTCCCTCTCCCTCTCTTTCTGCTTGTAATTAATAAAAAAAATAAGAAGAATTTTCCTTTGTGCGGTCGAATTTATTGATCTAATTGTGTCTATAACTTCATTTAAGTAGATTGAAAGAAAGGTGGCATTAGCTTACGCAACTTACGCGATTATCGTTATTCCGATACTGGTCAATGAAAGATATGTTTATGTTTTTGACGCGGGGAGTGAGTTTTATAATAATGTTGATGAAATTATATATGTTATATCGGAAATGACAACTGTCAAAGTTAAATATTTTTGCAATTAGTTAAGTAATTAATTTGGTGGCTGAGCCCAGCCTTGTGGAACAAGGCAAAGGATTACATGGGAGAATCAGGAGTCAGGACAGACGAGGTCGCTGTTTTGGACAACCACGTTGCATGGCTGTCCACATCGCACCGTTCCGGAAAATGAATAAATTTTTCGTTTACGGGAGAGATTTGTTTGGACAAGATGACTGGTGCTATGACGTCAGCAATGAAAGCTACGTCCATATATATATATGTGTGTGTGTGTGTAAAGGGTGTGGGGGAAATGTTTATTACTAGCTTTGAATTGAATGGTTGGTGGAGCCGGAGGGAAAGGTGTTTCATGTGAAGGCTAGCATATCGCGGGTGCAAATGAAAAGATCGAATGTCTGAAAACCCGGTTCCCATCGTGTCGGACCAGCCGGAAATGGCCGGTCAATCTTCGGGCAGATCTTATGGTTATCTTTCGGGCGAACTTCGCATTTCGTGCTTCGCACGGCAGGACCCGAATGGCTTGGCTCGAAATATGTTAAATTATACTTATTTTCAATGTTTGGATAGAACAAATATGGAAAAATGCTTGATTTCGTGATATAATAAAATGTTTTTCCAGGCGTGGGATTCTCTAGCCCGGTTGTAAAAGTGGACCAACTAGAAATTTTATGCTTATTAATGCAAGAGTTAGTTGTTAGGAACTTTGGCAAAAGAAGAAGAAGAAGAACGAATCAAGGTAAATACATAAAACGAAATTTTGTAGTTAGGAACAATATCTAGAGATGCACATTGGTTGGGAAACATTCTAAAATGATTATTCGTTGCGCATCTTTGGGTGGGCCAAATCGAAAATGACATTGGTAAATTGTTGCATGCAACTTGGACCTATATGTAGATTAATATTCCCAACTGGCAATATAAAGAAAAGTTGGAGCACCCGATCGCGATGATCTGAGGATTTTTAACTTTGCAGAGCGGACTTGTTCATTCTCGATTTGGGGATATCAACCGTTCGCCCTCTCACTGACCATCAAGAGGTAGATCGACATTTTCAAATTTGGCAAAACATTTACACGATTGTTGGTGTCCGGTTAGGAACGTATATGGCCATCTTCTCCCCGGTGATCGGATCCATCACTTGATTGTATGGAAAGATAGCATTTTTAAGACACTTTTAATACTAAAATTGGCGCATACGCCGCCGCTATCAACTCAATTTAACTAACTTAACGAGTTCAGCGAAATCATTAGAAAAAAAAAAGGTGTCATTCGGGCTGATGTGAAACGGGTTTGGATAGGGTCGGTAATCTTCTTGTATGCACACCGGAATGGGATAACATCGGTTAAATAGGTCGACACGGTCCACCCCAGCCACGGTCCCGGGTCCATCTACCGAAGGTAAACACCGCGTTCGAGTTCTCGATCCGGACGTTTCCGAATTTCGCAAGCCCCATAAGAAGCAGACAAATGTATCCTCGTGCACCATCCGCTTGCCACAGATTCTCATTCGGATACAATCAACGTCAAGAGCAAAGTTAGCGACGATTCATAGGAGCAGAACTGAGAAAAAGAAAAGGTCAAAGATGATGGGCAAAGAAGGAGGTACTACTTCTGAATTCTCATCGTACCAGTCAGTCTTGTCCTTTTCCTCCTCGTCTCGCGCGCTCCTCCTCCCCCACATGATTCCGTCTCTTGACTCCCTCCTCCGCCGTCGGATCGTCGCCCCCCCGCCCCCACCCGCGAGATCCCACGGCCCGGATCCGGCAGCGGCTGACCGGGAGGGCTCGGGTCCCACGCGGCGAAGCGCAGAGTGAGGGTGGGGTCGTGTGACGTCACCGATTACGTGGGATTCTTTTTGGGGGAGTTGTGGTGATAATGAGGGGGGGGTGGTAACTGGTAGCGGGGGAGGGAAGTTGTTGACCTACACACGCGACAAGAGAATAGTTGGGGTCAAAGTCGTCGGGTGACGACGTGGCGTTTGACCTTTTGGGCACGTCCACGTCGGACTGGGCATTTAAAGAGAGGGGGGTGGGGGGTGCTGCTCCCTTCCTCCCTCTTGTCCTTTTAAATGTTGCCACCTACTACGTCTTTTGGTGATTCCCTTGGGCCGACACATGACCTCATGCTCGCGATCGCATGTCGTCATCGGTCATCACTCCTGAGTTTGACTCTTGGTTTCATTTTTGGGCTTTGCAAAGATAGGATTCTAGAGAAGTTTGTGTGATTTCATGAACTTAAGAAGACTATTTAGTTAATAACAATCTTTCAGACACAAAGCCCAAATTTACACGATACGAATGAGTTCATTTGGCTGGCGTACCTCGTTCGCACCGGCCGACGGGGACAAAAGTCGCGAGACTGACGGTGTGTATCTGGACCTTCTCTTCCACCACCGTAGTACAAGCATTCCCAATCGAGTCGAATTCGCAACATTTCCGGCAACTTAATGTTTTGGCCCACGTATAGCATTGCTTGGTGGCGTTTGTTCTCGTCCACCACGGGCATTTCCGAATAGCGATGCAGCAGATAAAGCCGAGCAGATTAGCGATGCCATTACTAGCTGCACAGGATGGATGGGAAACCCTCCGCCGCCTTCGTTTTTTCTTGCAAGACTCGAGCGCTCACCAACTTGCGAGATTCACCAAGTTGAGTCGAGGCCGGCGTGCGAGAAGAGAACAATACGAGGTTGATGAAAAGAACCTGCATAAACATTTCTCAAAGGTCATTGTTGCAGTAACCAAGTTCTCACGGCATGTGGTAAACCACAACAAATGCACATAGATAAGCAGCATTTTTCCTAAAGGTTGCCAGTCTTTGTATTCCTACATGCTAGAAGCTCAAGCTAAGCATACTCCGGAGCAGAGATAGTAATGTCTCCTTTTCCACTCAAAAGAACATCAGACAACACTGAAAATGGACCGACATGAAGTGAAAATTAGAAACACAAAAAGTTGTCGGATTGGCTACATCAGAAATCTAAATGTATGAATTCCATAACTTGAAGCTTACAACACTACCAAATGGATAGAAAGAAATCTTACACCACAGACCAAACAAAGACAAATGCTTGAGACATCTTAATTGAACACACGTTTTCTGCCTTAGCGCCCCAAGCTATGTAACCCATTCAGCAAATATACAGCAAAACTGAATCACCTTTCCATGCTGGCGCAAAACCGTGCTTTTAAGTTAATAGCAATGTTTCTAAAACCCTAATGGAGACTAAACCAAATGAGTCCATGGCATGCACGTTTAACCGATTGATCTATCTGGTTTGTAAAATAACTCATACTATAGAATATGGAATACAAACTAAATATTATGCTCAAAGCTGACTTGTCCCCAGTTGAGATGGTAGGGGTGTGGCATGAAGCCTGTGGTCATGATTTCAAATCGCCTCCGTGGCAATTTTACATTCTCTTCCTCAAAAAGGCATAGCGGCAGTGCTTAAATAACTGTTTAATCTAGGTAAATGAACAAAGGCACAACTCAGTTGGCTGAGCATTTGTGCAAATATCAAACAGGTCAGGGGTACAGCCCCTTGATCCGTACCCAACTTCTTAATTTGTATATCTCCCAGATCCACTCAAACCAGTTCCCAGTTCACCAGTTTGACCAACAACCGGTCTTGACTGGTTCAATGTCTGGGTGGTTTTCATAGTAGAACAGGACTAGACCAGGCTCCTGTACCCAGCTGAACCGGCCGATCTAGTTTGACTCTCAGAGAGTAAGTCAATAAGGGACAATAATGTCCTCTACCAGCAGTTAAAAGACCTGCTAATGTTCAAACTCTATATGATTACTCACCCTTTCCAAGTACCCAAGAAAAATGCACTCTTGTCAACAACTGACAATTTGTCTTCCATCAGGAAACTATAAGGATCTTCCATTACCCAAAAGATACGACACTTGCAAAGCCTTGTCATGCACTTGGAAGCAAAAAAGAAAAACAAGAAGAAGATGGCATCATGATGGGTTCAAACGAAACTGAAAAAAAAAAATTACAATCAATTCTTTTATTCATTTCCAGTTGGTGCTACATATTGTTACAAGCATCATTTTGCAAAGACTTCTCCCTCCTTAAAATCTATCTGTAATTTCACAATGCTCCAAGGCTGACAATATACAAGTTACCCATTTGAATATCGTTGAAAATGTCCATGGTACTGAGGTAAATCCTCTATTCCAATTCTCATAAGCCAACGGTCCTTACAATGATTACTTGACTAACAAATCTTGCCAATGAATGCAATCACATACAGTTTACCTGGCGAGTCAAATCTCCAATACATGTCCGAAAGCAGACATCCTGACTTTTTATTAGGATAAGTTTACTTTGTCAGGAGACTCGTATCTCAGTAAGTAGACATAAGATGGTGAACATCGAAGTGATAGCTACGATCATTACAGAAATCATGTAATTTTGAGAAAGAAATAATCTTGAAATACATGCTTCCTCATTGGATAACTAAGTAATCCCAATGAAAATTTAACAAAAGTGAAAGTTAAATATAAAAACTGCTGTGCTGCACCCTCATAGCAGATGTGAGTAATGGCAATTGCAAATTAACCAGTAAATGGGATCCGCAAATTGAAGCTCCAACTACCATTTTAAAGCAAAAGGCTCCCACTACCATTTTAAAGCAAAAAGCTCCGACTACCATTTTGAAGCAAAGGTAGGAAACCACACAAAGGCTAAGCATGTTGTTTAAATTAGAGAGCAATAGCTATTTCTTGCTTCACATGCAACTTTCTCTGCACACTACAGCTCAAATTCTTCAGCAGACTAAACTGAATAGACCCGATCTAGTTATCCAACATATGAACCACATCTTATCTGTTTCCAGTTACTTCGGTTAGTCACTTCGTATTCCTAAGAATAGAAGGAGATCATTGTAAACCAATTTTTCAAATTCAGAATGAGATGTATATACATTTCCAGAAGAAACTTCACGTTTCAGTAGAAAGAGGAATAAGGAAATGCAAATTGGGTTTTCTGGATGATATTTTGTAACTAATCGGTAAGCACATGTATCCCCTCCAGAACAAAACACAAACTTTTCCATGACAAGATCGTCCTCTGAGAAACTGTGACGGAGAAGCAGGATTAAATAATTTGAACTCGTTTCTCAATCAACGTATAGATAGTGTAAATTCACTAGCAAAAGATGGAATACACAATGGCATCAAAATAAAATCACAGCAAACTGAACAATTTAAAGAAAAGAAAATCAGTGTCTAGGAAAGGATTAAAAAAAGCACAAAACAAACCACCACCAAACAAAACCCAACTAAGCTGTTACTGCCTATGAGAGCACAGATTGAGCTGCTCATATACAAAAGCAAGCATGCATCAAAGACTATTGCATTGAGATCTTATCAGGATGGGAGGATTTAATATGTATACTGAAAACATCTACTGGAGGGATTACACCCTAAAAACTTCAAAGTGGTATTCAAGAAATGGCAGGGCAAGATGCCCAGGGTTTTATCGTGGAACTAGTAATTTTCTATGAAAAAACACTTAGGAGTGACAAGATTTCAAAGCATGTCAGAGATGCATCTAAATTATGAGATACATAAGCATATGTTATTCTACAAGAATGCACTCACCATGGAATGACTACTTCAGCCCGTACTTGAACGTTATCTGAGCAAATCCCAATCATCTTAACGTGCAGTAAAACGAACTTATTAAGCAACTCATCTCTAGTGAAAGCACGTGTCTGGACCATGAACTGTGCAACTTCATCATTCTACCACGTGCATCAAGCTATCCACTTCAATTTCATGTCCAGAAATATCATCTCTTGAAGAAAACGTTGGGAATCAGATCATCTCTCAACTCCGTGACCTTCCAAGCTCTCTAATATGGGAACTACCCAATCTCCCTCTCTTTTATGCCCTTCATCTACAGTATAGACCAAATTGTCCTCCTCAATAACTGATAATACCTTACCGTTCCGGCGTCTTAACAGAAGGAGCTCCAACATTTTCCTGCGAACAGCATAGATGGGATTTGGCTCGAGCAAACACCCTTTGCTATAAGCTTCTCTGAGAAAGACAGTCTGAGAGCTTCCTTTAGTAGATATATAGAAAATTCCCGGATGCTTCAGAAGTAACTCACGCACGTTAACTTCCATACCAAAGTCCTTCCTGAAATGAGCTAATCTCTCCACCTCCACCATCTTCTCCACGGTTACGCTCAACAATTCGTGAATAATTGCGACAGCCCGCTTCTCAAATCGCTCTACACCACCGCAAGTACGCACTTTCACGATTTCTTTCCTCTCGTATGGCTTCACATATGGAAGCCTCTGCCAATTCTTCATCTTCTGTCTAAATCCTCCCTCGATCTTGAAACCAGTAGGGAAATTAATTGGAAAGGCGAACCTAGTTTCGAACTCACTCAACCATTTCTCTCTATACTCCTTCTCTCTCCACTTCTCAACCTCAGCCACGCCCAAATCCTCATCCCTCTCCACCAGTTCCACAACCTCCAAATCAACAAGCCTGAAATCCCGCGGGTACTTGACAAGGATCGACTCTCGGAACTCCACGGGTAGACCCAGTTCCCTCCTAATCAACCTCAATGCGTGCACATGAACTCTCCCATTAACCGACATCATCAACAGCCTCTTCACTCTCTTCACGGACTCCAATTCCATACGATTAACGACACCCTCCTCTTCCTTAACCAGTTCCTTCATTCTACGCCTAATTCTGCAACATAAGTTCCTACGGAGCGGGTGAGTAAATACCTCAAACACGTGGGGGTGCTTGCGGACGAAGGCCCCGACGGCGACGTTGAGTCCGACGAGGCCCCTCCAGCGAGACATGAGCTGGAGCGAGACGTAGGGGCCTCTCCTGCGGGCGGACATAAGGGCGAGGAGACTGTTGACGGTCTTGAGGGTCGCGAGGTGGGTCGCGAGCTTGTCGAGCTTGGGGTCTCTGGTTCGGCCTTCTAAGCGAGTCTGGGCGGTAACGAGTGGTTTTCGCCATCTCCTCTGCATGGAGGAGTTGAATGGGCCGAATGGCGTCGTGGGGCGGCTCGATGGAAGTCGTGCGCCACCGAGGTTGAAGACGAGTGCTCGCAGTTGCAGCATTCTCATGATTGTGACCGGTGATGTTGCAGTGCCTTTCGAAGACACCGAAGAGTGAAGCGAGAGCGATCAACCAACCATTTGACCTCGATGCATACCAAGTTTATGGATTGGATTACCTTTAAATTCCTTAGTCACAGGGTTTTAAAGCATCCGTCTTGCTTTGGATGAAAGAAACTCGAATTCAAGAAACCTTAAGAACATTGGCACAGAGAGAGAGAGAGAGAGAGAGAGAGAGAGAGAGAGATTGTGGTAGAAACTAATGCACCTTGCAAGGAAGAAAGCTTAAAGCAACTGAACCATTCATTCCGACATTACATCTCCCCACCAATGAACACAAGAAAGCACAATCTACCCATCAAAACAAACATTAATATGAGAAAATCACAGTCTCCCATCTCCTCAGCCACTAGACTTCATGAGGCAACATCAGCAACGGACAAAATCGACTTCCAGACCATTGACCTGCAAGTACAAAATCATATTCCATAAATGGCAGCAAGTTGTCGCAATCTAGACGCATCGAATAAGCTAATGACTTTGTGTGCAGTTCGCGTTTGTCCCTCAAACCTGTAGGTTAATCTCATTGATTCTTTAGGACATGTATGAGTAGCGACGTAATCGCACATCGCTTGGGTGTGCCAAAGTGATGTTGCATACATGCCTGGTTAGGTGGGTTAGTCTAAACTCCCCATCTGACGTGCCTTTGGCACTTCATATGCAGTTTCAACACTATCCCTCAAGCCTGTGAGATAGTCTCCATCGATTTTCAAGGACTTGTTTCTCGTATCTCTTATAAATAGGAAAAGGCCAATGAAAAGATCATAGAGCTTTCCTCGGGCCAAGATGGCATGATCGGACAGTCTAACAACTTATGGTGACACTACTTCTGTGCATTCGATTCTAGTCAGCTTCCTTACAACAGATCAACTCCGAAGGCTGTTCATGAAAAGGTCTATGCACAAAGTTGCACGATGACACAACTGGCTAGTGGAAGATATAATCACAGCCACCACCCACACGAGACCTTTAGATGCTTGAAATTTCGAAGACAAAAACTATCCGAGAAATCAGTGAACATGCTTTTTTCCAAGGAATTTACTGTTCAAGACTTTACAAAAGCTTTCGGTGGTAAAAGCACTTCAAATCAAACATCCCTGTTGCATCTACACTGATGGTGGTCTGAAGCTCACGAAAGTGCAAAACCATGAAGACGCTAGTCTGCTTCTAATAATTTTATGGAGACCTACATTGAAGAAAATCTTGATAGCCACAAAGCTGCTCTTCCATTCCAGGTTGTGAACATAAAATAAGGCATTAAATCTTGCGAAGTACTTTTTTTCACAAGCAGCAACTGTTCAAAGGTGCATTTGTATGCTAGTGAAGAAACAAAATTTCAGCTGATATCTGCAGACTGATTACTGTCCTCCAACAATGATCGAAGACTGGCATGTCTTCCATGCGCTTTGATAGACTTTCTCGTGAGAATATCTAACTATTGGATGTGAATTGTGAACTCAAAGTCTGATTCGTCATTTGATGAATTGATAGTTACTCTTTCTATCGAATTTGTTAATATAAGGTAATCTATGCATCAAACTAATGGCCATCACCACAAAAAGAGAGAAGAAAAGAATGTCTTTTATTCATAATCTCAATTCTTTATTCTGATTAGAAATTGCACTTTCAAATGGCAACATCAACTATGTAGCGAGCCTTCACAAGGTTAAAGTTGTTCTTATGTTCTTGGTAGCATAACAATAGTCTTACATGCTGCATTGCTATAGCCAGACATCCTCTACAAGCGTAAACTTCAAAAAAAAAAAAAAAAACTCAAAAATAGTATAACTCGGATAATACATGGGCAAAACTTAGAGCTCCATACAAAATGCAACAAGCAGCGAGGAAGTAAGCACCTATTTAGGAAGAATCTCTTTATGAGCTTTGAATGATAGAATCACATTCCAAACCAAAGCAATAACATTAGCGGCAAGGACCTGAAATTATATCCATTAGATAAGATCTGAGATATATTCAAGAAGCAAACTTAAAGTAATAGATAAGAACTCTATAAAAACTCAATAACAGCTGTTTTCTACCCATTCCCTTTTGCTAATATCATCAAAACATCATCTACCAGAGCTATTCATGAAAGTGGAACTTGAGAAATTTTTTTAGAGTGCTAATATATATGCATGACAGACCAATTAAGAGCAATTACTTTTTCTCTGCAAAGATAAAGGAGCTTATCAGTTTGAACGTGGAGAGCATGACCTCATAGAATCATAACTCCAGGTCCTTCACCAATTCTTGTCCTTACTTCCATATATCCTAAAAGATTTTGTTATATATGAACACCACCATAGAAAAATTTATGGCAACAAACTTATAAAATAGAGAACATTATATACTATGCTTCTGTTTCGGTATTCCAATTCCAGATTCCCTTGTGAGTCCAGACGCTGACTGATTTAAACAATTTGGCACAGAAATTTCATCTTTCCTGCTGGAAACGTATTAGTTTCTTTATCCGCAAATACTTTTACAGGTAAACTTACGAGTATCGGGAATGATTCCGTTCTTAATGGAAAACATGGACGGATTCTAAATAAGTAAATCTAACAAAAGTTTCAGATACAGGGGCAGTTAGAACCTGAAATTGCTGTGGGACGAAACGGAAATTGAGAAACTGGAATGGTATCCAGAGCTTCCAATTTGCAAGAACAGCAGAAAACCATTCCTACAAGTAAAAAAACCATCATAAGAACCATGATACATATAACATAGATAGCAAACATTTTATTAAACACCTCCGTCGACACAAGTTTGCTATGAGCCTGGCACTAACATTTGTTCCGTTTCTAAATATTGTATAAGTTCCAAATTCAAATTGAACACTTGTTGGGGTAATGCGCCTGACCAAAATGAGCAACATAAGCAAGTTTCCATTTTTAGCCAACCAAAAAAAAAATGAAATGGAAAATTCCACTCCGTCAAAGCTCTTTTGTACTGCTCCTTCCAAATGAATGAGAATTCTCCGTCGAAGGCATTTAAAGATACATCTTGCCACACATTATGGGTGTGTTTTTGTACGACTTAGGCTTTTGACAAAAACAGTTGTTCAACATGGTATGACATCAAGGGTTCGACCTTGACACTCCCTCTTGTTTTCATTATGCCAGTTACTCACCTTTGTCCTATGGTTGTTGTATGATGTGGTCAGGTCCACATACTGTATTACAAGTGTAATGTCTGGCTTCACGCAAATGGGGAGTGCTAAGATACACGATAGAAGTGACAACTAAAGCTTGGAAAAAACAACTGTTTCACCAAACAATACATTTAATAGGCTGCAACAAGATAGCAACATACTGATTTTTCCTACTAGTTAGTCAATATGTTAGTACCAAAATTGACTTTGAAGATATGTGTCCCACCCAAATATTTGGTTATACTATATCAGAATAATAATGACTTGGTAATTTGATCTTTTACTTCATAATAAAAATAGCTAGGTATAAACCAGAGAGGATCCAATAATGTAGCCTTGTCACACTAAGTGTGGCACCTTTAGATTTTTTTCACCCTTGATGTTCTGAAGACTTTCACTTTCCACCTTTATCTCTCCCTTTGACACACCTGAATCCTTACAACCAAAGAAAAATGAGGAGCATCTCAAAGTCATTTGAGCATTACCTGCTGCAGCTTGGGAACAACATCTGATGGCCTCCCTTCCAGTGTTACCAACGTAGCTAGGAAAACACCAATGAACAGAGGAGAGAAAATGAACTGCACAAAAGTTTGATCACACTTGGACTTGATTCATTAGCAAAATATCAAGCTGAATGTTCAATGGCCTCATAAAGAACCTAGTAATCTATCTTAGAAATCAGACTTCGCCGAATTACCTGATCAAGTAGAAGGCGCACGAAAGCTCCCGATGCACCAGGCACAGTTACTAACCGGCTCAAGTAGAAGTACCTGCAGGTGCACTGAATGGTGTCATAAAATGCAGGGGATAGGGTTCCATAGAAGCACAGGATAGTTTATCTTAAGTATGCTCTGCTGTTAAAGCAAGATGGGTTCAAGTGATTGCACTAGCTGTTCCTATATATCATCCAAGTACATGCAGCATAACTAATGGAAAAACTAATCAAAGTTGAGACCAAAATATTCGAGTGTTCGCCCAGCAGACAAATACAGATTACACCACATTAGTAACTACCAGAAACCCGAGATACATTGTTTCTGCCATAAGATTTTACAGAAAATAGACAGACAATACCCAGAGGAAGCATTGACTAACTGCTTAAGTGGACAAAAGCAATGCCTCATTACCAGAAGTGCAGCGTCGGACCCACCAACACCAGCCCCAAAAAAGTAAACAAGAAGCTTCTTTTCAGGTCCAATGATGGCGCTTGATCAATCACAAGCTGCTTCAAAAAAGATCAAGATTTAGTACGACCGAGTGTAAAACCTCATATTGCAGTCGAAGTGCTCATTTTTTCCGGCAATAAACAAAGATAAACGATATCCAGATCACCACCTATTTAATACAAATCTGAGGGCTTAGAAACACTGACCACAATGGAAGTCCTTCATTAAAAGTTATAAACTAAGAACAGTTCCACAACCTGTCTAATCACCCTGGAGAGTTCATCTAAACTGATGCATCAAGTGGTAAGTAAAGTATTTTCGTATGCAATCAATAGTTTTCAAGTATCTTCCTATCGCGTTCATATCTTGATAGATTTAAAGGCAAATAAATTGTTTAAATGATATGAAAGATATAGGATCAGAGCTAATCATACAGCCATGGATCTTCAAAACATATCAAAATTATGGCAAAGTCTAGTATAACAACATTGGTATAGGACCTAGGAGGGGAGGAAAGAATAGTTTACTAATGGTTGCCGCTAAACAAAGTCTACCTGGCAGATCAAATCTCCAAGGAATGTTAGTAATGCAGAAGTCACCGCTTTTGTTGCCACCGGATATTTTGCAAGTAGGGTCAGATACCTGCAGTATGAAAATTAAATCAGAAGAAATGGTTTTGGAATGGCTCACTTAAACAGCACAGACAGTCAGACAGGTGCCTGAGCAAATGAAATCGTATACTGCAGTGAATAACCTTACTGCAGTCAGTCTACACAAGATGAAATGAATTGTACAAGATAGACATTTGCAACAAGAATAACAGCAAAATCATATATTAAAAAGATGCTAAGTTGACGATCTCTCCCTTCGTCCTGAAGTGATTTTTGTTTTTACCACCTCTTTTTCTGGATTTGCCTCTATGAAATTAGGAGTCATGTCTCTTCTCAGATCCTTAACTCATCAAAGACAACACGGAGTAAGTAACAATTGCTTGAACACTCCTTGATCACCCACGCTGCACAAAGAAAAGTTGTCTTGCTGCAGTCCTAGAACTTACAATCATGAAAACACTGACTATGCCCTGCCCCAGCATCCTTAAACCAATACATAAAGCCAATCATCGAAATACCTTCAGCAATCACGATTATGCATTAAAAGCCACTAAGGTCCACCACAAGCTATGAAATTCTGATTTCTGAAGCCAACAAATAATTAATGAGAGAGGGCACAGGAGGCAAAAAAATTGCAGCAAAAATTGCATTTTTACCAAGAAAGCAAGGACCAGTTATTTCCACTGTTCCCACCGCCTCCACCACTGTCACCTTCACCTCCTCCTCCATAATTCTTATCACCAGAACCTCCATAACCACCAGTTCCACCAGACCCCGCGTCCGAAACTGCCGAAAACCGGGCCCGGTTGAAACCCAGTTGCCCGAACCCGATTTCAACCCGACACGAGTCCTTAGAAACCCCAGAGCGGCCCCAATTCAGAGGAAAGGCAGGATTTTGACACGAGGAAGGGCTCCAGCACCCGCTTTTCTGGACCGCTTTGGAATGAACTGGGGCGAAATGAGGAGGGTGGGCGCGAGAAAGACCCACCAACCGGAACAAGGCTGGGGATTGCCGGGTGATGCTACCGGTGCACGGGATCATATCTTTCGCGATTAAAGATCGATTCTTGGGAATGTGCTTTGAGAGGAAAGCTCGTGGGGGGTTTTGTGAGGGTTTTGAACAGCAAAGGGTTTTAGCTGAGGTGGCTGCAACTTGGCGCGGAAGACGGATATAATGCAGCTCCTGCTTGCCGGCTCCGACATTCCAATTGGAAATTTATTTACTCCTTTTAATAATCTGAATCTAGCCATTGTTCGATACTGTTTTTTTTTTTTTTAATGACAAAAAAATTTAAAAAGAGAATCCAATTCATGCATGAGGGGAAGTTGTTGCAACTGGACGGGACAGAAATTGAGAAGACCTCGCTACAATTCATGCTTCTCTTCTCCATGGAAATGTAAGAAATTGAGAGTGGCCCTGGGAGTTAGCAACCAGGCCGGTTTACAAGGAGACTAGTCCGCTTCCTTATTCTATACCCTGAATCGGCGGTTCTACCGGGTTGCCCGAAACCGAACCGGTTTTGAATTGACTTACATTGAACCTAAGTAAGTTCTCTTGCTTTTTTTTTTAATAGAAAATATTTATTGAAATTGAATATGTTTGAGATATCATTCTCGACTAGGAAGAATTGTATTCATTTTTTTATACATACTTATTATATACATAATTAAATGGAACATATAAAATAAAAACCCAAGCTGATTCTAAGGTCATTCCAAAAACTAGGAATAGAACCTGACATGGTAGAGTAAAGAGTAATGTCTAACTTTTTGAAATTGTTGTCTGTTTGTCATCGTCACTCACGAAAAAACAAAAGAAAAAAGACTCTCGTGTGTCTAGAAGTTTTTATATGTTATCCATGTTCCCTGAAAGCTAAGGCTAGCGGAACCGGCATAGAGTTTGTATTTTTATTTAATTAAGCAAGGGCAAAAAGTACAAATTATTTATGGGAGTAGTCTCTTTTTTCACTAATAACTTCTCTATGATTAATATTTTCAGCGTACACTAAAATAACTTTCAACATACTTAAGACCTTTTGAGAAATAAAATAAGACATTCAAAGAAAAAATAACACCGCTAGTTCCAGAGTGGACAAGGTCGTTGTACTCTTCTTTTCATAGCCCTTTGCCATAAGTCTTTTCTAGAAAACATGTATGGAACATGCATGGCATGAGCACGGAGTGTGCGCTTGCACGGCGCATGCACTGTAAGCACGACAATGCATGAAAAATCGTCACCTCCGACAGCCCCAAATCCACCCAAAGAACATGCCTCAGCGAGAAGATCTCTGAGGGTGATCGCCTTATACATCGATAACACTATACTCACCACCTATTTCATGGCGATGCCGATTCCGTACCCTTGCGCACGCAGCCTCGGCGGGAAGATATCTGAGTTGTACACTGATGTGATCGGCCCCATCTCGATGATGAAGAAGACCACGTAGGAAAACACAAAGGCAATGCACATGGCCATAGCCCACATGAGCTTTGTATGGTTGTGGTCGATGATGGTGAGGCACAATCCGAGGCAGGTGAACGAGAGGATCAACCCATTGATGTTGCTTAGCAGCAATAGCCACCGTTCGACCCGATTAAGGAGGAAGGTGGCGACGAGAATGAACACTATCTTACAAAGTCGACTATGATGTTCACGATGAGCGTGTTGTCGAAAGAGGTGATGCCGGTCTCCTCTAAAATGCGAGGGCTGTAGAGTAGTATGATGTTGACAGCGGAGGCTTGTTGGACAAAGTGAATCCCAACGGCGCGTATGAGAATGTGGCGGACGAACGGAGTTGGGTGGAAGAGGAGATCTCGCCACACGCCCTCCCGGTATTTTGCTTGGTGTTCTTCTCCTCCTTATTCATATAGACACAACATGAATTCCCTATAACTTTTAATTTCGCCAAACAACACTTGACGATGATCATTTTGGTTTCGTGATTGTTGTTTGTCGCGTCCTATTATTCCCGACGCGGTCGGAAAAGGGAATAAGTTTAAGGGTATTGCCCAAAAGGCAGGCCAATGGCCTATTGATTTAGGTGCGTGCTCTTCCAAGCTCATACCTCACACAACGTTGGATTTTGTTTTAAAATTCTATACAACCTAAATATTTATAGGAGTCGCCACTAGTCATTTGTGGGTCGGCTAGAAACTAATCGAGACGCGGGAGTGTCGTCTCGATTCCTACTCAACCAGAGATTTTAAGTACGGGGATTTGATTACACTAATCGTCTAATTAACGTCCTTTTGGTACCTCTAACTAGTCGGTTGTTTACCTAAATGACCATGCAATCTTCATTTGTCAACTGACCTTAAAGGTATCATGAATACTAAGTGATCATGCATTTTTTTGTGATTTTTTTATCATTAAGATTATAGTCTGATCCTAAGCTAGTTTTAGGACAGCGATTAATACTCAATTTATTGAAAGGCAGTGCGGAATGTAAACACTAAAGCTATTGAAAACCACTCTCTAAGTGCGGAAATGAAAAAGCCCACAACTCGTCGGGTACGAAAAATAGACATGGCCTTGTTATTGAGCCTCGAGACACGACCCCTCGTAACCTTGGGAATAAACAGTACGCCTATCTAAAGTGATTCTAAAGCTAATCTAACCATTATTCTAAGTCTATTTGATTTTACCAATTAGGACTTAAGCTAGTTAGAACCTAAAATTATTACAAACTAGTCTATCTAGACTAATCTAACTAAACTAGTGCCGCCTTGGAACGTTATGGGTCGTCGCGGACTTCGGACTTGTGTCCACCGCCAGAATTTCAAGCCACAAACATATAGACTCCAGCAAGGAACACCAAGATTTGTCACCGGGAATCAACCCCCATCAACATGGAGCACCATGGGATTCATATATTCGCCATTCATACTCGGACATGCAACAAGAACATTGAGTGAGCATTCAACATGTCACAGAGAAAGAAAATGACAAGACTCAAAGTATAGGCAACGCCTTTGGATAATCAACTCTACTTGAAAACATTCGTAAGTCGTGGAATACAGTTTTCATTTGCCCAATTAACAACAGAATTCTTGTATTATTCAAGCACCAACAGAATATTGATGAAACTTCAATAAGTCAACCACAAAGTTAGATTCAAAAACTTTCATAGTTGGGTTTAGGCATGAAAGTGATGGTATGATTGACGAAAAGACTGGGTGGTCAAGTGCTGGGTGGAATGAGCAATAAACCCACACTATGAGAGGAACATACATTCTAAGTTCATTTGAGCATTCTATCGAACAGATTGTGAGCATTTCATCCAAAATACCCATACGCAGATCTAAAACAAGTGATTCATTCCCAGTTATCACAAACAACAGAAATCTGGCAGAAATCATCGCAACAACATTAATACACGTTCAAGACAATAAAAGAGCTTCAATCACAACTAATTTTCTCGCAAATATCAAATAGAGTTCATGGCCACAAACCAGAGAAATGCAAGATGATCGACACACATGGATGTATGGATGTTCTTGAGTATAGGCTTGACTATACACCATTTCTCTCAGGGTATCACCAAAGACCTACCTAATGCAGCAGGCACAACAACAGCCGAGGAGAGAAGAACAATAAAGAAATGTTTAGACGTCGATTTCAAACATGACAAGAATAGAATCGTATTTACTTGTTAACAATATGATTCTTCTACACTGAGACGTCCTTAGATCATGTAAAAATACGAACTATTTTGCATCTATGTCTTGGGCACATTTCAGCAAACAGTTTGTGTGCACCAAAAGGGTTAAGTCTGGTCATGAAATCGGATGTGACTCCCAGAACGTCACGCTATGCACGTGTCATTTCTTTATATATCTTTTATTAATTATTAGCACACGAAAGCGAAATAATATTCTTTACATCATCTCCGACACACATCGCACGAGTTTACTAAATACATATGCATTATTTATTCATACCATTAGTTTACCAAATGTACATAATATGATTTTTACATTATAAATATAGTCGGCAATATCATACCACACACAAAAGAACACAGTCTAGGGACGAGGGTTCGGGTCACCTATCTCCTCTACTTCGCTCCTCCTACGCCAAAAGCATGTCTGTACAAACGTCGGCTACCACTAAGGGTCGACAACTTCGCCCATCGGTGGGTCATCATCGCTGAAACCTGAAGGACCATCGAAATCCTAAAGTGGTCCAAGCATATCACTATCGAACATCGCGTACCAGGCTATGAACCGATGAGGAATCCACTTGGCGAGTCCTACGTTTATGTCGCGACCCACCTCGCGGATCCGGTAGGAGCAGATGCGAGCGGAGGAGTTTAGGGGTGATCATCGTGTCTAAGGATCCGTGGTGATCCATAGGTCGGTTTGGACTCTCCCAAGTCCTCACCTTGCGCGACGGTGGGATTTAAGAATTGAGTTCGACCTTAGTGTGGTCGGGTGACATGTGCATAGGTGTACATGTATTCGAAGTCGCCACCGATCTTTAGAGAATGTGGATTGGAAACCTCGTCGGGAGGTGGAAGAAGCTGTACGACTCAAACAGAACTAGAGATTTGGGATCGGGGACTTAGTTAAGCCAATGTTGCCATTGACGCCCTTTCGGTACCTAAGTCGAATGATTTTTCTAACTAAGATTTTATGCAGATGAATTGGAGCGAGGAAGTCCTAAAATCTAAGAGTTCATGCAGATGAGAATATTTAGCATGTTAATCACAATCAGTGAAAATAAGTGCGCAAATCAAGGAATCAGGAATATGCGGATAAAACGCATCAAATTAATACATGGCATCCCTAGTAATAAAGGCTTAAAGAAGCGATGTTTGGAGGTTTGGAAAGAATTTGGGGACAATTTGCCCAAATGGGCAAAATTGTCATTTTGGTAGAGATTTGGAATCAGAATCGTCAAAAATAGGATCGGCCAGTTGAATGTGCCTATTTCCTAATTTCTGAGATTTTTTGGAATTTTTCTGAATCTTTGGAATGATTTGCCCATGAGGGGCAAAATCGTCATTTTTGAAAAGATCGAAAGTCAAAATCACAAATATATAGGTTTGGCCAGACAAGTTTGACCATTTCCCATTTTCTGTAATTTTTTGGAATTTTTGGAATTTTTTCAAGATAATTTGCCCATAAGTGGCAAAATCGTCATTTTTGAAAGAATAAAAGGACAAAATCGTCAAAAATAGGATTGACTAGTTGAATGGATCCGTTTCCTAATCTTTGAGATTTTTCTGAATTTTTGAAAATTTTTGGGATTTTTTCCAATTTTTTAGAATTTTTTTTAATGAATTTTCCATTTTTTTTATTTTTTTAATCATTTTCGGATTTTATTATTATTATTATTTATTTATTTATTTATTTATTTATTTCTGAATTTTTTTATTAAAAATAATTATCCGAACCGGGTCGGGTTGACCCAGCCCATGCCTTGCGGGCGCCAGGCCCAGACCGTACGGGTCCCGGGTCGGCCTATCAAAACGATGTACTTTTCAGGATTTGAAATTCTCCCCAAAACAACGTAGTTTTGGGGGGTTTTGAAGCAATTTCAGATTTTCCCTCCACAAATTTCGAATTTCAAGAGGACGCACCAGATCGTGCCACGTGGCTCCCTCCACAAATTTCGAATTTCAAGCGGACGCACCAGATCGTGCCACGTGGCTCCCTCCACAAATTTCGAATTTCAAGCGGACGCACCAGATCGTGCCACGTGGCTAGTCCACAGCCATCGGATTGAAAAATGAATTTTTTATTTTTCAAAAAAAGAATGAACGACTGAGAATGTGACGCGTGGCCAAAACTAGGCCATACGATCACAAAATGAATTTTTATTTTCGAAAAAATGATTTTAATTCCAAAAATGATTTTTTATTTTCTGAAAATTGCCAGATCACGACACGTGGCACAATGACTGTTGTCGGATCTGGATTTTTTTTCTCTAAAAATCAATTTTATTTCTGAAAATCCATTTAATTTTTTTTTTTTTTAGAGAAACGGTTTACAACCGTCTGAGCTGACGTGGATGCCACGTGGCGCCACGTTGAACTTTGACCGGTCAATGGGCGTTGACCTTTGACCGGTGAACGGGTTTTGACTGGTCAAACTTCCGAGGAGGAAGATGACCGACGAACGGCCGATGTCTTTCTGGTCTCCGATCGACACCAAAACCTGCAGAAACTCTCCCGATCTTGCCACGGATCAAATCTATACAAGCTCTGGATTAACATATGTGAAAATCAGCTCAATCAAAAGGTAGAAACTAGCTTAACCCGAGCTCCAAAGTAGCGGCCATGGAGGATTTCGATCTCCAATTCTACACATTATCAAGCGAAACTAAGTATTTATCTTGCATTTAGGGAGTTGAGAGGCACATACCTGAAGGTCCGATCAAGTCGAGAGTGTCCAAAATGAGCTAGGTAACTTGCGATAGGTTCGAGAGGTTTCGGAGCTCATTCATGGAGTTTGACATGGTTTCAATGCAAAATAGACTTACAGGCGTGCTCAGGGATGCATAAGGAGCAGATTAAATCAAGTTTTAAGTGAAATGGTTGAGCGAAACGAAATCCGCCATTAACGGACCTCCGAAACTCCAACAATGGCACTCACCTGTTTTTGAGTTCTAAAGCTTTGCCGCTGTGTTCGGGACGATCTCCAGGACTCCACGAAGCTTCAGGAACAATCAGCCAGACTTGATTTCGCCTAGATCGCGATGACGACCCTCTCGAAATTCTTGGACGAGTTTTTGTTCATGGCACTCGAGAGAGTGTCGATCCTTTTTTTTTTCTCCCTTTTTTCCTCTCTCTAGTCTCCCTAGAGGTTGTTTTGAGTTTGTTTTTGAATCTGTTGCAACTCTCTAATCGAATGAAGACCCTCTGAACTGAAAATGAGCCTCCTCCCCGAGACTTCAACTTCCCCAAATTTTGTTGCTGCGGGAGAGCCTTCAACTTCACGTGCCCGACGCCTGGTTACGTGCTATTAGGCACGTCGGCGTTGGGCCAACTCCGGCAGCTCCATAGGTCTTCCGGCGATGCTCATTTGGTGATCCAAAAATGGCTTCTGCTCCCTATGCTACGCGCGTAAAGAAGGAAGACCAGTTCTGGTCTTTGGCTTGATGGGTTGACTGGGTCGGGTTGATCGGTTTCACAATTATAGTCCTATTCATAGCTTATTTGACCCGTTTTCACAAATTTAATCCCAAAATTGAACTCTATAACATGGGCTAAAGTACACCACAAGTGCCACAACTTGTGCACGACGTTCACTTTAGTGCCAAAATTTCAAATCGATCATTTCAGTGCCAAGTTTTTTTTAAATCGTTCACTTTAATACCAAGTTAGGAGAAAATCGTGCACTTCAGTGCCAATCCGGCCAAATGAATTACGTGGATTTTATAATTTATTTTATTATCTTATGTGGCAAATTTTTACAAGCGGCTGCCACGGTGGAAATCCGACATGTCTTGTGCAAGGGCAGAAATGAAAAAAACGACGTCGTTTTTGTTATGATTCACAAACGACGTCGCTCAGTCGTCTCTTAGTCTCACTAATTGGTCCTCTCTTGTTTGTGTTATGATTCACAAACGATGTCGCTCGGTCGTCTCTTAGTCTCACTGACTGGTCCTCTCTCGTACAAAGGAGTGTCTGTCTCGTGCGAAGGTGGAAATCCAGTCGCTCGTGGAGTCGCCGTTGTTGCTCGCTCGCCGTCGTTAGTCTCCGGTCGACCGTCGCCGTTGCCCGCTCGCCCTCATGAGGTATGCGTCTTCTGTCCCAATTTAAAAGTTAGACCCTGAGGTGAAATTAGGGCTCCGACGGGAAAATTAGGATTCAGAGGACAAAATTAGGGGTGATATGGTAAAATTAAGGCTCGAAGTTGATGCGTTGGGGACGTCTACTTGTTTAATCACAACCTCTGGCTTCGATTTCTTGATAAAGGAAGAGAGTGCGCCCCCATAAACACAAGTCCCTTCGGTCCCTTTAGAAGTTGATTTGTTTGGATCCCTTTCGGTCCACTTGTTTAATCACAACCTTAGATGCCTTTGCAGACTAAAAATATTTTTTATTTGCTAGGAAATAGTGAAGTTAATGCCGTGGGGACCTCAAATTCTTTAATCTGAAACACTGCATTGTTTTTCGTGTTGATTTGTTGACACTACATGACAAATAATGACTCTTTAATCAAAAGCAGGCCTGTGGGGACCTCCATGTGAATTTATTGTACTTTTTGTATTGTGGTCCCAAAAGCTGATACATTTATTGACTTTTTTTTCCTTTGGTGTAGGTATCGACAAGAATCTTGTTGCTGTCATTGTCTGCTATGGCGGAAATTTTGTGATTGGCACCGACGAGTGGGATTACGAAGGTGGAAATGAAGGAACCATTTCCCTCGATGTAAGAACGTCATCGTATGTTTCATTCATGAGGGATATAGTGCACATTTTAGGCTGCAAAGTAGGTAAATTGCTTTATTGTGCTCCTAAGAAGGGTTTGGGGGATGGGCTGAGACAGTTGTGGGATGAGAATGGGTTTAAAGATCTAATTTATCACAATCTTCATAGCAACGAAGTGAAAGTGTATGTCAACAATGACAACGATGATGAAGATGATGATGATGCTCAACATGAAGACATAACTGAAACAGGAGAAGTAGGCCTTGATTCCACTTCTCATGGTGGGGATGATACTATTGTATAAGGACATCAGGAGTGGACAGACAAGGAGGATTGGAAGGAGAGGGAGGAGGGGGGTAAGCCATATAGTTGATGAGGCAATCACTGGATTAGATTGGGATGTTGCAGAATTCAGTGATGATGACGATGATGATGAAGCTTTGGAAAATGTCAATTTTCTAAGGGATGACGATGATGATGATGAGCTTGCACTGTCAAGGCAAAACTGCAGGGACTTTGCGAGGAAAAAAAGTGCAGCATTTGGAGAATTAGAGGGAGCTGGACCAGTAAATAGGGAAGAACCTACCTGCTACACTTGCTGGTAACGATGAAGAAATTGGGAGTGACGATTGGATTGGTACTTTTGAGGATGAGCTTCAAGAAGAAGAAGTAGCTGCACCTGTGCGTAAAAGGAAAAGTAAGTACCATTCCTATGATCCAACTATAGCATGTCCTGTTTTGTGTGTTGGTATGAAATTTGAGGATGCGAAACAGTTTAAGGATGCTATTGTCAAGAACTCTATTGCTGAGCAGAGGACTCTTGAGTTTCTTAGAAATATGAAGGAGTTTGCGAGAGCTAGGTGTCTATAACGTAATTGTGCATGGAAGATTTATGGCTCACTGAGCAAGAGGAACGGGTCATTCCAAATTAGATCCTTTTGGGAGGAACATACGTGTTCAATTTTTTTTTGACAATAAAATGGTAACAAGTGAGTGGTTGTCGAAGCAGTTCTTCAACATGATCAAGGCGATGCTCGAGATTAGGAGTCCTCACTTAAAGTAGCTGGTTAAGGAGCAGGTAGGGATTAACGTGTCGGAGAATCAGTGCAAGAGAGCCAAGTATAAGGTCATGATAACACTCTTGGGTCAGTACAAGCAAGAATATGCCCAAGTTTGGGATTATGCTTACGAATGTAGGCTTCAAAACCCACCAAATAGAGTGTATGCGGAGGTTGTGGAGAGGCCACTGCCCGATGAAGGGACCATCTTTGATAGGTTTTATGTATGCTTTGATGCATGCAAGCGGGGATTTTTATCTGGTTGTAGAAGAGTTGTAAGATTGGATGGATGCTTTCTAAAGGGTTTATGTAAGGGTGAATTGTTGTATGCAACTGATCGAGATGCCAATAACCAAATGTTTCCAATAGCTTGGGCTGTTGTGAAGATAGAAAACAAGGACACTTGGTCTTGGTTCCTGAAAATTTTGATGGCTGACTTGGAGATAACCGACGGGGGAGGTTGAGCTTTCATGAGCGACCAACAGAAGGTAATGCCATTGTCAATTTATTCTTTTGAAATATTAATTGCATTATCTTGTATTTTTCCTTTTCTTACAATTATTTCTTGGTTTAATATTGTAAAGACTTGTTCCTGCATTGGTTGACTTGATGCCATATGCCGAGCATAAGATGTGTGCAAAGCACATATATGCAAATTGGTTAAAGAAGTACAAAGGGGATAAGCTGCAGAAGCAATTCTGGCAAATTGCAAAGAGCACCAACATGGCAGAATTTAGGATAGCCAAACAAGGCTTGCTTGAGCTGACCAAGGATGGTTTCGAAGCGCTATTCCAAACGGAAGCGAAGCATTGGTATAGGGCCTTCTTTAGCGAAGAATTCAAGTGCGATATCATCGACAACAACCTCAGCGAAGCTTTCAATGGCAGCATATTAGCCGCTAGGTGCAAACCAATCATTGCCATGCTTGAGGATATACGACTTATGGTCATGACTAGGCTGCGCAATAGAAGAGATGACGTTGGGAAGTGGACTAGAGCATGTGGTCCTAAGATTGTGAAGAGAATAGATGAGAACTTGGCTGGTAGTAGGTTCTGCCATCCAATTTGGAATGGCGGTGACGGATTTGAGATCAAGAAGAATGGCGACACGTATGTCGTTCATCTAGAAAGGAGGAAGTGTTCATATCGAGCATGGCAACTAACTGGAATTCCCTACGCATATGCCATTTCTGCTATCCAGTGGAAGCAAGAAAACCCATAACATTACCTAGCTGATTGCTACAATTCATATCTTGATACGTACAAATTCATGATGCAACCCATTAGAAGTAGCAAATTCTGGGAGCCAACAAATCGTGATGCCTCTGCACCTTTGCCACTAAAGAAGCAAGTAGGAAGGCCAAAGCAGAGACGAAGAATGCAAGAAGGGGAGATTTCAAGGCAAAGGATGAGCAAGGCTGGTGCAAAGATGACGTGCTCGTACTGCCATAAGGAAGGGCACAATAAGAAAGGCTGTCAACTGAGGAAGCAACATCAAGAACAACAGGTTACTGCATATCCAACACAAGAACTAGCTGAAGGGCATACTGTGCAGCTAGATGAAGGGCCAACACAAGAGCAGAATGAGTCAACTGTTCAACAAATGAGGAGAAAATATCTAGTAAGATATACATTATTTATTTGTCTTCTTTTATGGCTAGTAGTCTAACCTCGTTTCCACACTTAAGGTGAGAAGAAGGCCAAGAACTAAGCAAACTGTCTAGCCGCCACCACCTCAAGAGCCAATAGAACCTGCTGCAGGAGGGCATGCTGTACAGCCACCTTAAGGGCCAACGGAAGGACAAGTTGGATAGCCAACTGAAGTGCCAACAAGAGGGCATACTATGCAACCGGATGAAGGGCCAACACAAGAGCACACTAAGTCTACCGTTAAACAAACGAGGAGAAAATATCCAGTAAGTTGTACATTGTTTGTTTGTATTCTTTTATAGCCAATAGTTTAACCTCGTTTCCACACTTTAGGTGAGAAAAAGGCCAAGAATTGAGCAAACTGCCCAGCCACCACCACCTCAAGAGCTAATAAAACCTACTGCACAGCTACCACTTCCCCGGCTAACAAGAGGGACTCTTGGGAAGAGGTTGAGGGAATATGGTTATGGCCTATTCACCGACGAACGCACTGGAAGGACTATCTTGCATGTAAGTTTGATAGGACTTGTCCATTTAATGACAATGATTTCAAATTTTGTAGCATATTTGCTTATGTTATTATGTTGTTGTAGCATGGGAGAGATGCTTATCTTTGAAGGTGGGCCAACCCAAGAGTCAACGGCTACGCCAAAGAAGAGTTTGACAAAGAAGAAGACAACAGCTGCAGCTCCCAAACAGCCACCAAGGAAGAAGCCAGCAAGAGTTCCACCTCAACCAAGCCCCGAAAGGCCACTTGAAGAACCAAAACTTGCATATGTTAGAAAGAGTGCTAGGGTTATGAACTAAGTGAAAAAGTCATCGAAAGGAAAAGGAGCTGGGGGGTTGTCAATGTTGACTGATTGGGAAGGAATGGAGTGGATATGTTAGTATTTATTTTTTGTTGGGAACCACAATGGCATATGTACATGTGTATTGTTGTTTTGATGCGAAGGATATGGTTATTTATTCAATTTATGTAAACTCTAAGTTCAACGTCAACGGAGCAATATGAAAATTTTCAATTATGCTTTTGCTATTTACATTGCTGTAGTGGCTATGCTTATTGTGTTGTTGGCTGTTTGTGGCCGTTGTTGGCTTCTGGTTATGCTTGCTGGTTGTGGTGGGTGCACGAAGGTGGGTAGTACTGGCTGGTGTAGGTTTTGGTATTGAAGGTTTTACTGGCGTACCATTTGCTACCGCAAGTTTCGGTGCACCAACAAGTAGGGTGCATATTGTGAATGCACCAACAACTTGCCGATGCACCATAATTGTTTTGGTGCACCAGCTAGTTGCTGGTGCACAATGGTACTGCAGGGTTTGCTGGTGCACAAGTTGCTGGATTGGTCACATCCTGTTGCAGGTCAGGTGCACCAGCAAGTTACTACTGCACGAATTGGTATTGCAGGTTTTGATGATGCACTTAAGTGATCACTTTCATAAACACTTGGCACTTAAGTGATCACTTTCGGAACAACTTGGCACTTAAGTGATCACTTTGACAATAACTAGGCACTAAAGTGATCTCTTTCAGAGATAATTGGAACTTAATTGATCACTTTTTAATCCCCGCTGACACTTAAGTGATCAACATTTACAAATTATGGCACTTAAATAATAACCACGGGAACTAGCATTTGCAGCAAACTACCAACCCAATTACCTGCAACATTTGCAGATGTTTGCAGTGAACGAAACAGCTCTATTGCACGAAACCAAATATCTCATGCAAACAAATATTGAACAATACACTTAACAAATTGTAAGTTGCTCAAACAAGTCAACCACTAAATTCGAACCAAGCAACAAATGCAGCAAACTAGCAACTTCGGTAACCGAGCAGCAAACCAGCAGCCACATTTGCAGCAAACCAAACAAGTGAACCAAAAACTAAGCAAATAGATATTGACAATACATAGCTAGTCTAAGAACTAAGCAAAAACTAAGCAAACACTGCATTACAACCTTCCATTTCTAATAAAATACTGTAGCAAACCTCTTCATCCATACAAAAATCATCTATTACTTATACATTATCCAATACAAGTACATATCCAACTGAACTTCCCATACGGTAGACTGAGAAACTTCCTCTCATCACACACCTTACACTTGACCATTAAATAGGCTACACAACGGAACAAAAACACAATTAAAGCTCGATGACGCCTTTTTTTTGTCTTTTCATCATTGACACTTCCTTCTTCAATTGATTCCTTCTTCAATTGATTGGCCAGAGATGTTACAGCCTTCATCTCAGCTTCCCTTAAATCGACATCGTCCAACTCGTCCATGAATGTAGGTGGAGGTTCATGCCGTCTTTCAAGAAGCTCTAATATCACCTCAGTGGCTCGATCAGAGAATTTTTTATCAACCCATTTGAAATATTTGCACTTCAACCCCTCTCTATACCTGCCACATCCATGGAATCTTCTCCCCAGATTCAACTGAATCCAAGATGTTCTTGTTGGACTCGGTAACCCACAATAACAGTAAAACTCAACATCTTCTTCAATTGGTTGAAACGAATTTGAGTTGCTACTGAAGCTCCTTCCCTCCATTTCGACCTAGGGCTGTTAATTTTGGGGCGAAACTGAAATGGGGACTCAATTTTACTTCAGCCGCAGTAGGGTTTGTAATTTGGGGTTCAATTTGGGGATTTATGGTTTATGTTCAGGCGAAATCAGCTTCAACGACGTAGTCTTGCTCTTTAAATTGCTGAGTCGACCTCCGGCGAGCCACCTCGTCCTACTTTTTTATGTAAAAAATCCACGTAGACTTTCCGGCCAGCCACGTATGCTTCCGATTGGACTTGGCACTGAAGTGAACGATTTTAAAAAAACTTGGCACTGAAGTGATCGATTTGAAAGTTTTGGCACTAAAGTGAGCGCCGTACACAAGTTATGAGACTTGTGGTGTACTTTAGCCCTATAACATGAATATCATCTAAAAAAAACAAGCTTGAGTCAAATTGGTTCATTTTTATGCAAAACCCACAAATTTTTGTTTTGACCCGATCATGAATTTTAAATAATCCAAACCCTTAACGACTGAATCAGGTCAATCCGACCCCACCAATGAATTCAGAATGGTGAAATGCATAGGGTAGTGGTCTTGGATTTGCATGAACATCTCTAAAAAATGCTTAATTGCACTTAGAGTGAAAATCAATGACTAAATTGAAAAGATTTTAAGCCCTTTTCCCAAATTGCTCAATATGTGAAATGAATGGACCAAAATACAATTGAAGGCATGAGGATCAAATGTCATAACTAGCCTAAAGTGAGAAAAAGTCTAGAAAGGGCCGAATTTGATATTTTTGAAAAATCAGGGACCTAAATGCAACAATCTGGAAAAGCAGGTTCCCGATAGAATTTTTGAATTTTAAAGTAACCAAAATGCAATTGGAATTAAAACAAGACTAATGACTATTTTTTCATATTTGTTTGGTCACAAATGATATTTTTCTTATTTTTGGGTTATTTTCTAATTAAAAGAAATTCCAAAAATTAAAGAAAATACCGAAAAATATTTTGTTCAAAATTGATTCCTTAGGCTTGGCCAAGGCTTCCAAAGTTTAGTTTCAAATTTTTTGAATTTTTATTGTATTTTAAAAAAAAATCTAAAGAAAAACTGATTAAAAACAAGGTGTCAACAGTTTACCTATACAATGGTAGTGCACTTGGTATAAATAAAAACTAAATTAGGCAGCTCTACATCTTCAAACGCGTAATCAACATACATCAATACTCCAAATAGCAGCGGCGGCGGCAATAGGGCCATCCTACATATCTGAAAAATAAAAGGGCAAGCCGAGGCTCAGTAAATGAAATCTCGAAGTTTATGGTAGGTGATCCTCTTACCGCTCAACCTCGTATACAAAGAGCGAGCATGCAATGCAATACATAATTACATGAGCATATGCATGATTTCCTTCCATATCGGTAACAATATTGCATGATATTACTCATTCAAGACATTCGGATGGCATGTTGTTTCATAATACACCAGTATCACCTAGTGTTTTATCAACACACACATAAGTATACACATGAACATGCATTATCATCTTTTACTTCTCCTCCCGAACACTCCCGGCGCATCCCTGATCACACAGCAGGGGTATCCAAAATCACACAGTGTGAGCATCTCAACTTCCGAGGCATCCTGTAACACTCCACGGGGCATCCCAAATCACACAGCAGGGGCATCTCGACTCCTGATGCATCCCATAACACTCCACAGGTATCCCATATCACACAGCAGGGGCATCCGGATACACCAGGCATCGTCGCCATCATTATGTGAACGACAAAATACTTTCATAATCTTTTACATAATTATCATGCAAAGATGTACTCATGAAAATGTTTCGAATTTAACATTACCATATCACTTTTCTCAAATCAATATCCAAGCACAGGTACTCTCGATCATGCATCACTTCGGCAATCCAAGAAATGAGCACATCAAACATGTAGCTACTATATGCAATCAGTAATTTTTTACTATATATATATATATATATATATATATATATATATATATATATATATATATATATATATATATAATTTTATTATAATATTTTAATAACTAGAACCCATGTCCGCAACTCATTTCATGGTCGGCAACACCCAAAAGTAGAAACGTTAATTTTTATCTTTTCTTTTTTTAACGAAATAAATATAATATTATTTTATATTTATTTTAATCAATATATTACTATCGGTAACTCCAAACTTGGTCAACAATATTGACCGACCAATCTCCAGAATCGGCAAACTTCTTCTCTTATTATTATCATTTTTTTTTGGGTTAATACCACGAAAAACCCCAAACTGGTACACCTGTGACAAATTTACCCCAAACTATTTTTTTGACCACGAAAAACCCCGAACTGGTACACCTGTGACAAATTTACCCTGAACTATTTTTTTGACCACCAAAAACCCTAAACTGGTACACCTGTGACAAATTTACCATAAGCTAATTTTTTTGATCATGAAAAACCCCAAAATGATACACTTGTGACAAATTTACCCTCCGTTAAATTGGGTTAATATCACGAAAAATCTCAAACTGATACACCTGTGACAAACAGAGGGTAAAAACGCCAAACTAGTACACCCGTCAACTGCCACGTGTCATCAAACTTAGCAATTTTACGGTTAGATTTAACGAAAACTAACGGAGGGTAAATTTGTCACAGGTGTACCAGTTTGGGGTAAATTTGTCACAGGTGTACCAGTTTGGGGTTTTTCGTGGTCAAAAAAATAGTTTGGGGTAAATTTGTCACAGATGTACCAGTTTGGGGTTTTCCATGGTATTAACCCTTTTTTTTTTGTTAACTATATAATATTATATTATTATAAATTGAAAATCTCACTATCGATAAGATTGTGGACCTTCGGTCAATAGTGTTGACCGTCGGTCACACACACAGAAATCGGCCAATTTTTTTTTTGTCAAAAGTACAAAATTCAGAAATTTTAAGTTCGTAACTTCCCGACTTCACTGCTTTTTCTTCGGCAACTTCCACAAAATGAAATGGGCAACTTTCATGAGACATTTTGGTAGCTTCGGTACATAACTTACTTCGGTATTTAGTCCCCATATCAATTATAAAGCTAGTTTTTGCCCTCTTTTTCATTTTTTTTTCATCCAACATATTTGAAATTCTCATGAAGAACTATCAGACATCCATTTTTACAAAGAAACACATATCATGATCCCACAAATCTTAACTTCACTTACCAATCCTTAGTCTCCATTATGCTAACTATTGATCTCAACTAAAATTGTGCAAGCAACAAGCAACCAAGTCAAGAGCACCAAGTAAATCATTCTAACTTAGCACTTAAAGTTTTCATTTACCTTGAAAATGACTTGACAAAACTCAAAGCCTTAATTTCCTTCAAACAAATAAATACAACCGAAATCAATGAATGTTTTATTTCGAAAACAACAAAAACCTATTGGTAGAAAGTTATGGGATCAAGATATACCTCGTCCGAACCCGAATGATGGGGACAGAGACTTTAATAACACAAATGTGGGGCCTTCGCTCTTACTCACGGAATTGAAAGCGAAAGAGTGGAGGAAATAAAATGGAAGTGAATGAGTGCAAATGGAGGAGGACCTCATTGCTTTTTAAAGAGAGCTTCTTGCCCAATCGGCAAATATGAAGAGTGAGGGAAGAATCAACCATAGTTAATGGCATTAATTGTCTTAGAGTTAAGGTAATGATTGCATGGGGTATGTGATCTAATGAAATTGATTCAAATGGCCCCTAAGTTATAGGTAGAATGTATGTGGCTTGATTTCATTTGCTAGAAGAGGGGATATTTTGAGAGCGAGCTCCTCCATGGGCCAAGTATGGAGATGAGTCATTATGTGCATTAATGAACTAAAGCCAAATTTGTTGAGGCAATGCACGACCTCATCTATACCAAGCTTCTTCGGCAAGTCAAGAAAATGAATGGTCCATCAGCAAGTAAAGGAATGTAGGTTTCATCGGCTAGCAAATGAAGTAATCATTAATGGCATTAAATGCATTAGATGATGTAAGGCATGACATCATCAAGAGCATGGGAGGTGAATCCGTTGGTGAGAAATTAAGAGATATGGCATACTTATAAGAGAGACAAATGGCTTAATCATTTGATTGCAAGATAGATATTTGATAATTATCCAAAATAACAAGTAAATCAGTACATAAATGAAGAAATCGGTGTCCGTTTTAAACATTGGTAACACAAAAATATTTTAAACTAGTCAAAACGTTTCGCAAGATTTTCCGGACAAAATGAAATATTCCACTCAGTAAATTTATAATCTATCACTCGTTCAATACATAAACTCAGAGCGTATCGGTCTTCGTTAACAACTAACGTGGCGCTACGTACTTTATCGCCACTCTAGAAAATCAATACGAGAACAAATATTCAGCAATCCAATTCGAATATATTTTTCGAGAATTACGGACAGAAAAATATATTTCGTGCCTCCGCTAAACTACGTAAATCACCAAACTAGAATTCTCTCGTGTGACATTTATTGACTAGGAATTCCTACATAATATAAATTGACTTAGGAATTTTCAGGATGTCACATCAGAGCTGTGTTTTCATCTAAAATGAAGGCTAGAACTACAAAGCCGTCACAAATCGTCAAATTACAGCCTAAATCATTATTGATTATCACGGAGTTGCATGAATGTGATTCAGTCAAGCATCTTTCCACAACAGGGTAAGAAAGAGGGGAATGATTACCTTGTTGACGAGGCGAGATGAGTCAATGTCCGTCAAATGGATCGACGACCGAAGTTCGGACAATCGTTGATGACCGAAATCAACGTGCGCCGGTGCAGCCAAGCACTTCATTCTTCTCAGCCGTGGAATAGGGGTGAGCAGAGGATGTTTACCCGGCGGTTGAAAAAACTTAATAGATAGAGCTTTTGGTCGAGATCTCGAAAAGATGGGAGAAAATCTTGAGATACTTCGCTTATGAAAATTGGCATCGGTATCGAGATCTCAGCTGAGGACGTGGCTGTTCGAATCTCTCGGTCAAATGAACAAAGCATAGCAGGTATCATCCGATGGTAACTGCGACGATGAACTAGCCGTGGCCGAACGCAAACCTTGACGGTAGACACGATCTCAAAGCTCAAAGAAGCATTTAATCCCCGAAAACCCACTTTTCTCTCTCGCTTAGTGTTTGTATATCTTGTGAAGGCATGTGAACATGAAGACCCTTAAGGAACATCAAAGTGGGATGATGGAGTGTACGTGAGTGGGTGAGAGTGAAGTGATGGTGTGTAGGTAGTGTGAGTGGGTGAGAGTGAAGTGATGGTGTGTAGGTAGTGTGAGCGGGAGCGGTGAAGAGAGAATGGTGGGTCGGACCATGGGCCATGGGCCATGGGCCATGTGTGAGCCGGGCGTGGGTCGGTCCGTGGATGGGCAGGTCCGCAATTTACTAGCGAGATGATCAGAAGGCCTCTTTTTCATTTTTTTTAAATGTCACTTGTCTATTTTTTGTTGCCTATGCTAATGTGATTTCCATATTTTAAGAAGATATCAGCTCTGGACTGCCAAAATCAGGTGTCAATATCGTTGTACTCTTCATCTCATTGTCCTTTGGCAGAAGTCTTTGCGCATGTGCATGCACGAACTCTACACGGTGCATGCACGATAATGCACGAAGAATCGTTACCGTCGGCAGCCCCAAATCCATCCAAAGAACACACCTTGTACATCGAAAAGTATGTCATCGATAACACTATACTCATTACCTGTTTCACAGTGACGCTGATTGCATGCCCTTGCGTACACAACTTCAGTGGGAAGATCTGTAAGCTGTACACTGATGTGATCGGCCTCATCTCGATGGAGAAGAAGACAACGTAGAAAACACAAAGGGAATGCACATGGCCATTGCCCACACTAGGGTGGCCACGAGGATCAACACTGTCTTTATGAAGTCGACTATGATGTTCACGAGGAGCTTTTTGTCGGATAAGGTTATGCCAGCCTTATTGAAAATGCAAGGGCATGCCATTGATGCCGGAGGCTTGTTGGATGAGGTGGATGAACATGTGATGGACGTGGAGCCGGGTGGAAGAGGAGATCCCGCCACACTCACTCCCTAATGCTATGCTTTGTGTTCTTCTCCTCCTCCTTCGTATAGACACAGCTCCATGTAACTTTCATTCTCGTCAAACTTGACGATGGTCATTTTGGTTTCGTAGTCCTCGTTGTACTCTTCTTCTCTAAGTTCTTTGTCAGAAGTCTTTCTAGCAAATGTGTATATAACATGCACATCACGGGCAGAACGCGTACACCTGCACGACGCATGCACGAAGAATCGTTATCGTCGGCAGCCCCTAAGCCACCCAAAGAACACGCCTCAGCAGGAAGATCTCTAAGGGTGATCGCCTTGTACATCAATAAGTATGTCATCGATAACACTATACTTACCACTTGTTTCACGGCGACGCCGATTGTGTACTCCTGTGCATGCAACCTCAACAAGAAGATCTCCAAGCTGTATATCGACGTGATTGGCACCGTCCGAGGGAGGAGAGCGAGAAGATCATCCCACCGATGCTACTTAGTATCAATGGCCACCGTCTGACTTGGTCAAGGAGAAAGGCGGGAACGAGGTGAACACTATCTTTACGAAGTTGACTGCCATGTTCGCGAGAAGCTTTTTCTCGGAGGAGGTGATGTCGGCCTTCTTGAAAATGCAAGGTCTGAAGAGTAGTATGATCTCGATGCCAAAAGCCTGATGGGGCGAAGTGGATGGGCATGTGATGGACGGATGGGGTCAAGTGGAGGAGGAGATCCCACCACATGCCTCCCTAATTCTCAGCTTGGTATTCCTCTCCTCCTTCATATAGACGCAGTAACAACACCTTGTAACTTTCATTTTCAGTAACATATCTAGTTGGATTCATCTTCACTCAAAAGCTTAAGCTAATGAGTTATGGGCCAACCATGATATATTAGCTGCTCTACACCATATCAATTCTTTGACTAAGGATTTTCCAAAAACCAATCACATGTGCATTTCGACAATCTCCCTCACTTGTGAACTTAGGCTAGGTCTGCTCCCCCTTAATTCAGGCATCATTCTACATCAATTTATCTTAACTTGAATGTCCAATCCCGCAGTTCTACACCATAACGCCGACCTGCCTGAAATCGTGTTGGTCACTAGATTCATTCATTGAGATATTCACCAAATACCGATGTATATTGGGAGTGCCCCACCAATCAACCATCAGAGCTAATACCACGTGAAATTATATGGGACCACTTGCAATTGTTCTAAAACTTAAGCTGTTAAATGAATGTGTGATTTAATATTAGAAGATTTTAACACTAGGCTAGGAGCAAAATTGGAAAGGGTGAAAATCGGAAAAATAAAGGGAAAGAAACAAAGAAAAGAAAGAAAAAAAAAATGAGAGAATCGCTTAGGACCGTTCAAAATGCATTGTGCTTAGACTGCGTTTGGTCGTCCGGATTTCTAGTAAGGATAGGACTGGATAGGATAGGATAAGAAATCCAAGGATTTTGTCATATCCTATCTATTGTTTAGTGAACTACGGATTTAAAGTCGGATAAGCAGAGGCAAGGCATGACTAAGATCGACTTTATTTCACTGAAACATCAAGATGCTTTAGAAATTATTCAGTGACGAGTTCTGATGAATGAGTTATTGTTAAGCAAAGGTTTATGCCATCTAAATTCGGGCACAACGTCGACGGAGCAGACCCCGTAGAATCGGGGGTCTTGATTTGGAGTCGAATCCTTTAGAATGACCCGCTGGCCTTGCTCGCTGTTTTGTTGAGTGAGTAAATAAATGCTGAACAATCTAATTATTCAACATCTTTCCACAAGTTGAAAATGCACTCATGCAAGTAGTTCAAGAGAGCTACCTTGAAAATCGATGATCAACCTCGAGTTCTTCATAACATGTCAAGATCCCTTTCAAATGTTGAAAAGGTTCAAGCGGTTAAAGAACGAGGGACGTGAACTCATATCATGCAAAACAATTGATTAAAAAATAAGGCCGTGGAGTTACACGGTTTTGCGGCCGGAAATCCTAGCCTGGCGCCATCGAAGAGGTGGCCACACTTGACGGTCGCCACCACCGAGGAGGCGGCCCCTCCTAGAGAGGTGGCCCGACGCGGCAGAGAGGCGGTGGTTGTGAGAAAAACTTGGTTCTCTTCGTATATGCTCTATTGAGAAATCCTATCATGGTATATTCCATCCCCTCTCCTAGGATATTTTTATCCTGGCTATATCCTCTCTATATCCCCTTTTATCCTATCATGAACAGTTACCAAACACAGGATATGATAAAATATCATTGCTTATATCCTGACGACTAAACGCAGCCTTAAAGCATAAAAATGGGATTCATATAAAGTTTCCGGTGTAAAATATTTTTTACTCAAAGTGATAGAATTTTGCTAATTTTTCACATTCATTAAAATAAATATATTTTACAAAAGAAATCACACTAAAATATTTTGTAAAGAAATCAATTTTTTTAGGAAGGATTAGAGTCTTGGGATGCTGAATATTTTTGTTGAACTTTCATTTGGTACACTGACACCAATAAAAATGATTGACTCCAATTCTTCCTGAAAAATTAAGGGAAAATCACACTAAACATCCTCAACTTATCCCTATGAGAAACCAATACCTCAAAACTTGAACGAGTGACCTGAAAATACATTCCATTAGATTTCCGTCCGCAATGGTTATTTAAAACTCGACGTGGCTGCATTTGTGGACAGCACCAGGCAAAACAGATCCGACTTGGCTAGAGATAATTCTACCAAAAATCATAAACTCTTTCATGGGGTGACATAAATATCTCAAAACTTTTTTCGTCTCACCAATACCCTAAATCTGTATCGATAACCTAAAATTCCAACGTGCTAGCTTGCATGGCTATGCTCTTGATCAACGTGGCAGCGTGCATCGCGTCAGTGCCAGATTCGTTTGCCTGGCCTGGTTCGCAATTGCTGCCACGTCAGGTTTTCAACGGCCGTTATGGGCAGAAGTCTAAGAATGTAGTTTTGGATCACTAATACAAGTTTTGATAATAGTAAGACAAAAAGAAGGTTTGGAGATTTAGTGTCCGAGGAAAAGTCTAGGATTATTGATGATTGTCCCTTGCCATGAGGACTAAGACCATAGCCTCGACGGATTCTTAATGGCCATGCACGTTGCCGGGTCGGATTTTCCATGACCATTTGTAGGGGTACGAAAAGTAACCGGGAATCACCTGGATCGCTCAGAACTGCAACGAACCAGCTCGGAACCGATCCGGTTTCCGGTTCTAATTTATTGGATTGGAATTGATGGGTACCGGTTCGGTTTTCAGTTTCAAGTGTGGAATCTCCCACCCACCTATTTGGATTAGACTAATAATATATAATATGGGGACGGACGGAGGTATTTTTGGGCCATTGACACAAGAAAATTGGGGCGCGCATGGCAACACTTCTGCTTCAGAAATCAACTTCTGGCCAGAAGTTGATTTTTCTACTTCTGGCCAGAAGTTGATTTTTCTACTTCTACTCTGAAGCAGAAGTTGATTTCTGATCAGAAAAATTCGTTTGGTAACAGGTTGAAAATTTCTACTCCTGAAACATTATTAACACAAAATCTTATATAAAAATTATTGTAGGTGGCCGAAAAATTTCTACTTCATTTTTAAACTTTTTAAATTTCTTTTAAAAATAATTTTTGTTATTAAAAATATTATTTAATTTTTAAAAATAAAAAATAAAAAATAATTTTTTACTTCGGAGGCCGGAGACAGCGACTCGGCGGCGGCGGCGTTCACGGTGGTGGTCAGTGACGGTCAACGGCTGGCGGCGGTGGTCAGCGGCTGGCGGTGGTCGCGGGCGGCAGCCGGAGGTTGACGATGGGTGGCGGTGGTCGCGAGCGGCGATGGGTGCGGCCAGCGGAGGTCGACGGTGGTTGGCAGCGGGGGGCAATCGCTGGGTGGTGGCGATCGCGGGCAGCGGTGGGCGAAGGAGGTGTGCGGTAGGCGGGGGGCGATGGTCGGCTGGGGTAGCAGGTGGCGATGGGCGACGGTCGGCGGTGGTCGCGGGTGGCGACGGGCGGTGGTTAGCGGTGGGCAGCGACGGAGGTCGGCGGAGGCGGGCATGGTCTAAAAGAGGGTGAGGGCGTAATGAAAAGAGAGTGAGGCGAGAAGTACGTCTTGAGTTAAGAAGTAATTTTTTTTAACTTCTCAAATTGGAAGAAAAACAACTTCAGAAGTGAAAATTCACTTCAAAAGTAGAAATTTCTTTCAGAACTAAAAATTTTTACCCAACGTATTGCTGCTTCAGAAATTAAATTACCAAATGGATTTCTGCTTCAGAAGCACTTCTGGAGCAGAAATCTAACTTTCAGAATTGTTATCATGCGCAGCTAATGTCTCTAAGAAAAGTTTAAAATTTTTCGTGTTTTACCCCCAAGAAGATTTAAAGGCATGGTCGTTCGTCCGTACTTCTTTTTGTTTTTGGGTCGAAGTTCGTCCATACTTCAGAGAGCGAGGAAAAGGAGGGGAGAAGCGAGCGCATTTTCCCCCCAAAACTGGAGCTCCGTCGCCATCGTATTCAGCGGAGCTTCAACGAGTCTCCGAGTGCAACGAGCAAAACCCTAGGACACGGTCATGCCTTCGTTTCCCAGTCCGGGCTCAGTCACCGTTTGCGAAATCAATCGCGAGCTCAGTACGTATCCTCTTCCCTTGTCGTTCACGTTCGCGCGAGTGTTGAACCCATTCGAGGGGCTCAGGGTTTTTCCGGGCGTAGAGCACGGTGTCGATTAACGCCTGAAATCATGCAGTTACCGCCGATAGTCTGTCGGAGGCTCAAGCTAAAGAAACCTACGGGAAGCTGCTTGTGAGTTTTCCCATTCAAGTCACTGGGACAGTTTAGGTCCATCTGTTGGGGATGTTGCCTTTAGGGTAGCTTCCGTTTTGCTGGAGTTGCTATTCTGATTAGTCTCCCACCGCAGAGAATGGTGTTCAATCCGGTCTCCTTTCAGCCTGATCGGCTGGGCCAGTCGGGACCGGAGCTCGATGCCGAGCAGCAGGTGGAGGAGGAGGGTGTGGGGAATGGAGTGGCTGTTCAGAGCAAGAACGTGGTGGAGACGGTGCAGGGGATCTTCAGTGATTATATCAAGCGGGTGTTTAATCCCTGCGACGTGAGTATCTTTGTGCCTTTTTATGTATAAATACATGATAAATATCTCGAGGTTTAATATCGCAAACCCATTTTGAAAATCAAATAGTCTTGCAGCAGAGTTGGCCCCCATTAGTCTTTTACCCATTTCAAATCTTTTCCGGTTCTGCCGGGCAAAAGGTAGAATCAGATTCTAGAGTTCTGATATGATTTTGCTGCCCAGATGACTTATTAGATCGTAGAAATGTAGTTCTAGTCATTAGGGGAGGTCTTTTAGCTTATCCAACTCATTCCTTCCTTAATAACAGATACCTTGAATTCAAACCTCATTGGAGAGCCATAATGTGAAAGCAAGTAAATGCACTTTGCCGGTAGATGCGATCATTTTCTGGTTTTCTGGCTACTGACATCTTTATTATACTTATAGGTTAATTTACTAGCTGAAGTTGATCTAAAAGGAGTAAGCTGGCACCAGCATAAGCATATTATAGCACTTATCTCTGCTCCGAATCAGGTTCTAGTGCGTGACTATGATGATGCAGGTCCGTATCATTCATAATCTGTCTCTGGTGCTGATTCTTATCTTGTTACTATTGACATCCCCCATTTCAGTCCTTTGAAATGCTTGCACTGTTATCTTCAAAAGAGTGCAGGGAACCTTGTATCTTGACTCATGAGTCCCAAAAGGACGTTAAGGCTCTTGAGTGGAGACCCAATGGTGGAAGGATGCTTTCTGTGTCTTGCAAGCAAGTATCGCGATTCATCCTTTTCTCGTTTTAAGTTTAGTTGGTCATGAAGATTTTTCTATTCTTTTCAGTGTTTTTTTCATCTCATCAGCGTCACGAAAAAAATGAAATTCTCAAGTTATTTTATTTTTCAGGGGTGGAATATGCATTTGGGCTGCTTCTTTCCCTGGCAATGCGGCATCTATCAGATCTGGTGCTCCTTTTGTTGGGACCCTGCCAAGAGGCACCGGTGTCCGATGGACTTTGGTTGATTTTCTTGGCTGTGATGCTGATGAGCAAATTACTGCACTCTCATGGAGCCCTGATGGAAGATATCCTTCACAAACCAACTAGTGAAGTTTCTTATATAATTGCTTCTCAATTGACAAAGCCATGCTACTTTTGCTTTAAAAATGTTTTTACCTGATCTTTCATACATGTGTAAGGAAGGCCCCTTTACATACTTTTTGTACAATCTTACAATGGTTTTAGTAGTTGCCAGATGTTTCATATGTTCCCATTTTTAATGGTCAATTTCCAATCACAGTTTTCAGAATGCATGACGGACATATTATGATCTTCAACATTTTTGTACTTAGCCAAGGCATATGTTTGAACTCTTTTGACTGGAAGAGGACCCAGAACCAGTTTTTCTATTACCACGGTGCATGTGTAGCTTGATAGCATGTTTCCTTGACCTACCTCTACGTACTTGGCATCAGCCTCTTGTGAAAGCTCGTCGTTCACAGTATGGGACGTGGCACAAGGTTATTCACTATTCTAATAATTCTTATGTCTCATTTAGTTAATCAACTCCTTTTTTTCGCAATTTTATTGAGCATATGTCCCTTTTTTAGATCATCTCTTTGGTCATATAACTGGTGTTTTCATATAATTTCGTAATGGCACCTCCTATAATTGGTTTCTAGGGCTCCTAGTTCCTAGTCTACTTTTTTCAGTATTCATGCAAAGCCAATAGTCTAGTCTTTTGCCAAATTTCAATTCTTTCCATTGCACTATTTGTTGGTAAAGGAATTTACTTTTGACACATCTATGATGGGTTTGGCCCATGGTCGTCGTGTATCTGCTGGACTAATTTTTGTAAATCACAGCCTTAAATAATTAAATTGTATTTATCTGATTAAATGAAGGTTCAGTCACACTTATAATTGTCATATGCATAAAAACAAGCACCTGCCAGAAATTAACTCGTGGTTGCTCATATTGGAATTTACTTCCTGCCAGGGCAGCGAATATAATGATAGTTCATAGAGGTAGCGAGTTCATAGAGGTAATATGATAAGACTGGGAGTAGTATAACTCGTGGAGTCCAAGCTTTAAGGTGTAAATGGTAAACTTGAAACTAGTCGTGTTGCAATTCTATTTCGAATGCACCTCTGATTAGATTTGTAGTATTGATAAAATGTATTTTATTAAAATTGACTGTATGTACACAAACGGTGAAAGATGCACTCTGAATCTTTTCTGGAATTCCCGTGTGCCAAAAAAGAAAATGTTCTGATGAGAATTTTTATCCATCCACGTGCATGAAAAAAAATATGGAACAGATATGTTATATTTTGTAAATGATGACTATGTGGAGGTAGTTCTGAAGTTTTTGAGTGAAGAGTGACGGTTACAATGAGTGAATTTGTTGGTCAAAAACATTTCAAACAATAAATTTTCGAACAATTTCTATTTAGTTTCAAGTATGGTTCTTGAATGTGAAGTTTTGGAAGTTAATGACCAAATATCATCGACAATAACTGTTGCCTATTTTTTGAACAATAGTTATATAAACACACGCATGTGCGTGCGCTTGCACACCCAAATTTTGAAGCTTGATCAATGTGATTTTGAGTACTGTAACTTAATGTTTCTGGACTTCATTTTATCCCCCTTCCTGCCACTCATCTTTGGATCATGCTGTTGATGCAGTAGTAAGTTTCTCTCTCTGAGGCATTGCTTCCTTAGTTATAAGTGTTGTTTATTTGCAGGTGTAGGGACACCTATTCGACGTGGATTAGGGGGCATATCCATGCTAAAGTGGTCTCCTACCGGGGATTACTTCTTTTCTGCAAAATTGTATGGTCATAGCTGTAGTTACATTGTCTTCATGTGGATAAATATGGATAAAATTGTCAGTCTGATCTGGATCCCTGTCATCCTTTACAGTGATGGAACATTTTATCTATGGGAGACAAACACGTGGACCTCTGAACGTTGGTCATCAACTAGTGGTTTTGTCACGGTGAGGAAAGTGATGTAGATGGCTTGTCATGATTGCCAAAAATAGGATCAGAGGCTGAATAATGACGTGGTGCATTGCTCGAACACTGTGCCTCATAAAAAAAGTTGAATGATTTTCCTTTTAATTTCTTGTATTGGTGCACTCTTTCTGCCTTAAATTAGATTCTGCCTAAGATCTATGAAAATATGATTATTTTTCTAGCTTTTGCACCATAAAGAGGTAGATGATTACATGACTCTTGCAGTGAAAATTTAACTCTGTCACTGTTATCTCAGAACTGCTTGCATATTGTAAAAGCTTGTATCAGTTTCTTCTCTATTTGTTAGCTATGTGGTGAAGATCCGTGATGTCCTGATGAGAATTCTGGTCAAAACAGCTGGTGTTGTGTTTCGAGTTCATGATGATATCTGTGTCAAAACTTTCATCTTTCCTAGACATTGTAAAAATGTCTACACTGTGAAGTTGACAATGGTTATATTGGTATGCTAATTAGTGATATTATCTCTATTGGTTGAATCGTCTCACTCCACCTGCGACTTATTAGCATTAAATATTACAGTGTCTTAGTTGATTTTGAGGCTTTGAGCATACAAAATCTTGGAACAAAATATAACTTGGTGAGTATTCCAGGCTTGACGGCATTGCGTTTTTCTACTTATGAGTTTTGTTTTGTTTTACTCTTGTGGTGCCATCACCATATGAAAATTCTGTAGGTTTAATCGGGTGGATATAGGTCCAATGGTGAGGCAATATGTAATCAATTCTTGATTGAGTAGCAGGCCCAGGCCCTCTGCTAAATGTTGGGCTTAATTCTTCAGTGACTTTGTATTGAGGAGAGGCCTCATTGATTTCCCAGTACTCCTCATTATACAAAATAACATAATGTGTCAAATGCTTGATGTCTATGCAATCATTCCTGCACTACACGTGTTCCTCTTAGAGACCTTTGGCTATCTCTGTTGACATGTTTTTTTTTTTTTTTTTTTATGCAAGTGGTGAAGCTGCATTGTATGTTAAGCAACTGGTTTATCCAGTGGTTCAATTTTTTGCTCTTCTCTATGCATCTTTCAATTTTATGTTAGAATTCCTTGAACTTTTTTAATTTAGAGTCGTGTTGCGACAGGGGGCAACATGGGATCCTGATGGGCATATGATACTGATTGCTTTCTCCAAGTCTCCAATGCTGGCTTCTGTTCACTTTGCATCAAAGCCTCCATCTTTGGGTAACCAGTTTTGTTTAAGATGTGTACTTCTAGACACCACGGTGGTAATTATGACTCAATTAAATGATGGAAAATTTTATGCTCCCCAATTATTACAGATCTGATGTTTTGGCTCTCGGCGTTAGTTTACAACAAAGGGGATTATTTGCGGTTTGGTGGAGCTGGGGCATACTTAGTTCAATTGTAGGAAATCCTTAGAGAAATAAAATGGAGTAGATATCTCATATAATTGCGTTAATAAGAGGGAAAACAGTAGAACTTCATGGAAGGAACTTAAACTGGGAGATTCCTGCTGATTTGAGGTGCTTTCGATCAATTGATGTGTATTCATGCAACTTTGAAGACTTGTTCTCTTTTGTACCGTTCCATTGTTAACGTGAATTATTTTACTTTTGGGTGATGCTATGAAGATGCGCTCTTGTTGCCAGTTGAATTGCCAGAATTGACATCCCTGCCTGGCAGGTAAATCAAGCTAGTGCAAATGTTGATATTTGGTTAATTATGTATCTTGGAGTGCAATATTTACGTTTTGCCCCCTCTTTATTTTATAATTCCCCTATCAATCAGATCTCTGTATAAATGGATATCATCGAAGCAAAATAAAATGTTACATGTAACATTATGCAATCATCACATTTAAAAAACAAAGCAATTGGGTAGGACTTATTGTACAAAATGGCATGAGCTGTCTTCACTTGTGTGATATCACGCAGTCAGGGAATTGAGAAGATAGCATGGAATGCTTCTGGCGAACGACTGGCAGTATCATTTAAAGGTGGGGATGAAATATACAGGGGTCTGATTGCCATTTATGATGCCAGAAGAACACCGGTGGTTTCTGCCTCACTAGTGTGAGTGTTGGTTAAGCAATACCTGTGGTGTTGCACATTTACTTTTCAGATGGTGAGCTTTTTACTCTGTATGTTTTAACTGATGCACTGACAGATTTGTTCCGTCTTGAGATACAGTGGCTTTATCAGAGGGCCTGGTGATAATCCTAAGCCAATGACATTTTCATTTCATGATAAATTCAAGCAGGGACCTTTGCTTTCTGTGGTAAGTCTTCATGATTACGATACCTCTCTTGTGCTTGAGCCGATTTGGAAATCTTGCCTTATATACGGGAATATGCAAAAACTCAAGTATAGCGAACACATAAAGGATTCGCTGTTGCTTCATTATGGGCAATTGTCCGAATTATTCTTTGCAATCTAATGACATTACATATGTCGATGCACTGTTTTCCTTGACTCAAGCAGCTCTAATTATTTCTTTCAACTGTTTGTCTGCAATTTCATGCAGTGTTGGAGCAGTGGATTTTGCTGTACCTACCCTCTCCTGTTTCGTTCTCATGCTCTTCCTTGAGTAAGGTACTTGCTGCTTTGCGTGGTTCACATGTTATTTTGCAGTTTGATGTCACCTTAATATCATTAGTGCCTAGAGATGCTGAACATTGAGTCTATATTGTCAACTTAGAGATTAAACTCTTGGTTTAGGAGGTTTTCTGATAGCAAGAATCTCAGTTCGGGCAGTGCAAAATATGAGGGTGTTATTTCATCCTACTTACTCTCACCAACTCAATTGTTCTTGATTTTTGTTGAGCCTGCAACTGACTGTTGTTTATCTGGGTTCTCTATTTTGTTGGACCAGTAAGCATTGTAGCTGGCAAAGCCACCTTTCCGTTTTTTATTCTGGACAACTTGTTGCGCAGCGCTTCTCCCCTCTCCTGGCCCTTGAGCTCTCTCCTTTAAGCTCGAGACTTTGGGCATTGACACACTGATCCGGCAGATGTTATGTAGGACGCTGCAAAAAGTTCAAGTAAAGCTTGCTGACGAAATCGTCTCCAAACCGGAGGTCAGTGTCGTGAAAATTTCATCTGTCTATCTCTGTCTTCTGAAATGATAATGCACCTGGAGAGTGTTGTGATCCTCATCTCTTAATGAATGGGGGCTATTCTCAGCCTTTATCTTTGGTTTGTATGTGTGTCGAAAAGAAACGGTGTAGAGGGAAAAGAATTTTTATGAATGGACTAAATGAATACTGATTTTGTCCTTCCCTATTGTCGGCTTTGTACAGAACATGGGTAGATTTGCATTGAGAAGAATTTGACACATTTAGCTCTTCAATAGTTAATTCTTTTGCAATCAATGAGGTGAATGGTATGATGGTAAAGAGGTAATCCAACTCGAGCAAATTTTCGAAACAACTCAGTGTTGTGTTGGTTAACTACGAAATATTTATGTGAGGAGATATTCTATGAATCAACACTGAAGCTGGGATTCAATTAACTGATCATATATCGCAAAGTGGATCTAAAAGAAATTCTATGAATCAACACTGAAGCTGGGATTAAGAAGATGCACCGACAATGAATTTACAGCATGCTACTGCCAGATGAAGGGTCGACAGGCAAAAGGTCTAACCATTAGGAGTCACTGATATCATCGTTCATCTTTGCCTTCAGACTCTTTTTTAGTACTTGGATCTTGAAGATGAATCAGCTTTTCGCCATCTTGCGAGCCGATATGTTGTTCTAACAAATCGAATGAAGTGAAAGAGTACGGGGCGAGTATGAGTTCAATGTCCTTTCCTGCACTTTTAAGCGGAATTTGTTTTGGGGACACCTGCATTAAATCAGGAGGAGATGCATCAAATATGCTGCGATGCGATTTACCTCCACATAAACTCGTCATTTTCCTGGTTCTCGGAAACGACTCTGCTTATATAATTTTTACTTTTTAGTGAGTTACAGCAAGAATTGAATGATAGACTTCCAGAAATATTCCTATACGCGAGGTACCTTTTGGGAAAAGTTTGATTGGAGAAGATGATTAGAAGATACATAATGGCTTGTGTTCAACAAATGAACCAGCTAGAACTATTAGTGTTAAATGACCTCTCCAGGATTATGTAGACACCAGACAGCATGACCTCAACGGATAAGTGTTGGAGACTGGGACGTGATAACTCAAATACGGATGCAAGGAAGAAGAGAAGGAGATACCTTTTTCGGCTGTTGAAAGGAATTCTCGTCCATCAAATTTCCAGAAGTTAGGACAGTTTTTGAAGAGCTGGACAGTTGAATAGTATTTGTATCAAATCCTCCAACAGATATCTTGAGATTAATCGAGCTGTTTCCGAAGTTCACAGCCTACAAAATTTTGAAGATCCTGAATTCAACTGCAGCTATATTGCCAAAACAAGAACATACTAGACGCATATTCGATCTCGAGAGGAGCATGATGTTGACAAATCTAATCAAACAAAGACTAAGTATCTGCCAAATCAGAAACCAATACAACATGCATGGTTTTTTGTGATAATGGAGCATAGGCGGTTGCTCTTTAATTATGTTACCAGATGAAGCTCAACCAGATATGTCTCAATGTATAAGTTCGGTCTTGTCATGACAACGACGCTAACAATTACTGTGCCAAAGAATGTGATTGGGTGTGCACCAAACAGTGAGAAAACTGAGATTATTGTCTTCATACTTCTCCTTTTATTGTTTAGATTTTCATTTCCATCCCATCAGAGTCTGGTTGTAAAGGTACTGGTCAATGGGCAAATGAGAGAGACAAGGACGTGTTCATGAATAAGAGAGAATCCTGAGTTTGTAAAGGACAAATTTCAAACCTTTAATCTTATGTAGTTCTTCTCATTAGCGGAATCTTTCCATAAGATAGCAGATGTAACGAGTAATGTCGAGGTTGACTTCAATGTCGTGTCAAGAAGGGTTGCTCCGCTTGACTCTGTGAAAAGACTATGCATCCAGTATCTGGGAGTTCCATACAGCTGCGAAGCGTTGAACACGATTGTGTCCGGAGTGAAACTTCAATGAAGCAGGTTGGTGTCAGTGAGGGAGAATCTTGGTTTCTTTTGCGCTTTCCAAATGGCTTGATAAACCGATAGATATCTTCAGTAAAAGAATGGGAGAAATTACCTTCTGTCATTTGCATTCACGAATAGTGGCGCAGAACTTGCCATTGCAACAACATCACTGCGAAACAGCAGAAAATTTTGAGATTTAAGTAGTATTTACTCTTTTTCACGAAGAGGAAAACTAACCTTGTTTTCATGATTCAACAAAAAGAGAAATACCGTCGTGTTTACATGTCGTGTTTTCATGTTTTCTCTTAGATTAGACTATGATAAATTGATACAGATGATATCACAGGGTCCTTAATTATAAATGTACTATTAGAGAGACCTGTTCTTTTCTAGCCCAAGAAGGAATGCAGCTTCAGCTAGGGCTGCCAGGAGACTTCCTTTGCCCGCGTCTTTTCCTGTAACACAATACTCGCTGACGAAAGCCTGAAAGCACCAAAATTGAAGGTTATTCCTGTGCACACTCCACCTTCAAATACGTTAGGGCACGTAAAATGCACCTTCGGACCACTTCGAGACACCTGATCGAACTTATGAGCCGTTGAGAACATGTCACTTGCAGAAGTGTAGACCTTAACAAGAAGCAATGATGTCATTGTTTAATGGGTTCGTATTTACAGAAGAGTTCTTGATGGGAAAGGTAAGAAGGGACTTTACATGAAAATCATAGAGATCGGCAGGGTGATCCAACTGCCCAGAAGAACCATCACAATTTGATATGATTTGCATGTCTGGGTAAGCATGCTTTATAGAGTCATAGAATTTGAGATAATTCCCTTGTCATTGATGAAAATGAAAGAGGAAAAACTGGTTAGCTGCAATATTAAGAAATAGGTATGAACTAGCTAGTGTACTGATCCTTGAGCGAAACAACAACCATCCCCGTAATTAATAGCACAGACTAAATGGAAACAATTATCTAGTGGCGTAGATTACAGATAATGTGAAGGAGGTGCAATGTCACGGTATTTGAATTTATCAGATCGAAGGAAGTTATATTGCCCGCTTCCGTGTGAGGCGAAATTTTGATCAGGGTATATTACAAGTAGGAGCACAAGCACAAGAAGCGCAAGTCCGGATGTCAGTAATGTAAAGCAACTAGAGTGTCGAAAAACCTCGGCGAAGGCGAAAAGGCAGGTCAATGTTGGATATAGTGCCTTGACATCAGCAAAACTACAGATTACTTTTCCATGGCATGTTTATTCATCCTTGCTACTTCAAATATAAAATCTGTCCACAAGGTCCCGAGATGATGACAATCCTGTGATGTCCTTATATCTATTAAGATGTTCTGTCCATGAAATTAAATAGCAGGTGCGACTGGTATCCGGTTTAAATCATGTATTATAAATTAAAGAACACTGCATAATTATTTGATCTGCTCCTTCAATGCTTAGAGCTACCTACTACCTAGACCTAAGATACAGAAATATGCTGAGATAGGCACGACCTTCTGTTCATCAACAGAGAACATGTACCAGACATCTCTACTTCAAACCGAGGTGTATCTTGCAACTACTTGATAGATGTAACAAAAAGATAAAAAGCGAATAGAGGGAATATTAAGGATTGCAATAGAAAGAAAACCTCTGTAGTTCTTTTTCCAGCAATCTTGGTTCCCAACAGCAACATATCTCAGGTCAAAAGGTTCCGGGTGTCCCATTGCAGCTCGAACCGAACCCCATGTAGAATCTGGATCACCTCTGGCAAACTCAATACCATCAAGGGTTTCCTATGACAAAGGCGGCGAAATATTTATAGTTAGGGACAAATCAACTCAAAAGCTTCAATGGCAGTATAAACCAGAACTAAGTTATAAGCTACCACCTAAATTCCTAACAATCTATTGCTCTTTTAAAGTTCTCACCCCTACCACCCATTTGCTTCATCTTAGCAAGTGCAGAATTAGAATTGATTTTAACAACTAAACATGATAATATGCATCCAGGTTAGGATCAGGTTAGGGGCACACTTTTACAAAAGGAGGCACACTGAGAGTTTGAACTTGATCATTATGGCTGAATCCTGCAAAATAAACAAGGTCACCGGAAATGGAAAAAAGTTAAGTTTCCTCAATTCTTTTAAGGGTGAATGGAATCAACATATTATAAAGAGATGTGAATTACCGCCATTGAATACCCAGACTGGCAATGCACCAAGATCCTCTGCAAGCTGGAGATAACGTTGTTAGAATATGTATATGAGAAACAAGCGGTTTCTAACTGAAGTCCTTGAAAGGAAGGGTTTTATAGAGTCTAGAAACTAGACAGTTTTATAATAAGCATGTTTTACCAACCTGGAGGAACTCGAAATAGCCAAGTCCATCATCAGTCCAGTACTTCCATGGATCATTAAAATGGCCAGGCCTCTCTTCCCAGGGTCCCACGGTTTCTTTCCAGCGAAATGCGTTTGTCAACCATTCACCTTCCACAAAAGATCCACCTACAATGAATGTGAGGGACATATTACATGGCAATTTCTGGGGACTAAATAAAACAACTGTCTCGCTCCAGTTTACTATGATCGGCAGCAGAAGTGAAAAGGAAATGTTTTCAAGCAACAGAACAATCTGCAATTGTTCTGTTCTAAGCTAGAGCAAAAAAGTTACTCAGTTCCTTAGTTTAATGGCTCGTAATATGTCAGATTCATCACAAGGACATGTCTCAGATGAAACAGAGAGTGGTAGTGAAGAGATATATAAAAAGAGATCTATATGGGCAACACACGTGAGTGCTCCTTTTGGAGCTTGTTCCATGTGGTTTCAGGCATTAATCCTACACATGGTACCAAAGCACAGACCATAGTCGTGTTGAGGCTGATGTACTTCTGTCAAACTAAGGGCTTGAATTAAGTCCTAGACCTGACATTTGAGGGCAAAGGAGGTTCCAAATGTAAAGATGGAAAGAATTCAACTGATAAGGCTATGTATACCTGGAAATCTCAGAAATCGTGGTTTTATTTCTGCAAGCATTTGAAAAAGATCATTCCGAAAACCATGTTCCTGCATCTCCCAAAATAACAAATCTTGTGAACATAATTAAGCTGAAAAACCTTTTGTGCTCCGGAAGCACCGAAATGGTATTATTTGAACACCTATATCTTCTAAAAGTTAATGAGCTGAATCGACTAGCTTTCAACTGTTTTTTCACGGTGCGAAGCTATTCAATATTAGTATACGCCCAGAAACTGCACATCTTCATATTTTAATCTTCTAAACATCCTCCAATTCTAAATTCAGTCCGTCAATGCTACATTTTGACAAACTATATCCTTCCTTCTGTTAATGCATTAAACCATGGCCTTCCATAATTTTATATAATCAGAAAAACTTACTGGTGCAGGTGCACTCTAAACATGCAACCAAACAAGGATGTACAAGAAATGAAAGAAGCTGTATAATTGGATGCTTTTTGATTAGCAGAAGAAGATTTACACATTACTTTGCAAAAATTCACATGTCACTTATTTTGTCAACTCTTTTGTACTTTATTGGTAACATATGAGTTATTGGAAGAATCTGAGGCATCTATGGCATGATGACGTCACACGGACATTCAGAATCGAAGGACAGTCCTTCCCAGTCACTCAAAAGCTGTTGATCAAAGTTTGTGAAAGACTTTCTTTCATGAATTGACTTATGCTTAAAAGAACTATAGTAGAGCCTTAAATAACAAAAAAGTCTTCTCCTCCAAAGATATTGTAAACTCAACCATGTGTTTACACGTAGAGAATTTGCGGTCGTATCTATAATCTGTATGAAAATCATTGATGATTCAAGCAAAGGAATGTATACCATACCATGTGAGTATCCAGAGGCATAGCTGAGAATTGATCAAACCATATCACTCCCTTTTGGGTGGTTGTCAATTGAAATCTCGAATTATGATTTGTTCCTCTCGCCTGTAATAGAACCTCCATCTTTGTCCAGCTTGAAACATCTGAAGCAGATGCACTACAAAGATACGTAGAATTGAAGAAGGCAACACACATTTGCTAAGGGACAATTTACAGAACCATGTGGATGAAAATAGTAAGCGGTGCACACCTTATGTTGGCACTAGCCAGCAATGGCGTCCCATTTGAGCCGGCCAAGGCCAAGGATAGATTGATTGATGTTGATGATCGAACATAAAAAACTACTTTGTAAGTCTTTCCCTTCTCAATATTCTGGGAAAAGGTATGGTTTAAAGACTTCTAAAGGCAGGCAAAATATAATCACTCCATGAAGGAAAAGTAAAGCGAACCAACTGTCATTGAGGACTATTAAGGAAACTTATACTAAAGTAGAAGCAAAAACGAATTGACCAAGATCTGACAGGAATAGAAATCCAAGTTCTAACCATGCCCCAGAACCCCGGGTTATATACACCGACTCCCCCAGCTGGACACACTTTGGTTCCTTGGTTATCACAGAGCACATCCATTCGCAGAGCAACAGTATTCCGTTCAAAGCATGACGACCGGTCCGTCGATAAAATAAGAGATGACTCGTCGCCAATGATAGACCAAGGGGCAATGTTTGAGGGGGTGTTCTGGCCCCCAGCTTCAAAGCCTGGAAATCCAACGTATAATCAGGATTACAACGTGTGGTTGATCTGAGAAAGAATATTTGCAGCTTAATGCCATAGTTAACAATTCAACTGCAAAACATTCTGTGATGGGCTTGTGAGTCATAGCACATATTGTGTGCCTCTCTATATGCAGGAATGGCATGAAGGTGGCCACATGACCAGCAATTTTGCATTCAGATTCACGTACGTATCTAATATGTATATTTACTTGAAAAATACATGTGGCTCCATATTCACACACTGCCATCCCAATAAAAAAAATCAAGAAGATTTGTATGTGACCTCTGTTGCTTACGAGTTCCGCCCACAATCCCCCAGCCCCTGCATGGTTGATCTCCTGCCAAAAGTCAAAAAAATGCTGAATTCCCAGTATATAACAGGGCCAAAGAAAGCAGACATAAACAATAATGTGATCAACGGCGTTGTTTCTTCTGAAAAATTCATCCTATTATCTGCAACAGCCATACTTCGGGCACTCCATGATGAAAAACGATGCAGTCATTAGAGTGGCTGAACAAATTAAGACCGAGCAAATTAGAAGCTAATCAAGCAGTCAGTCTTGAACTCGATGATGTTGAATTACAAATAGATGGTGGCAGGAAGGAAACTGTAGCAACTGATAATAGCGGTGGTCTGGCAAGTCAAGAACAAACCTCGAAGAATATACCGAATAGAGTTTCTGGTATCGGCCGACCAGCTGCTTCAGAAGCATTTACAAACAGCTGTGCAGTTTGGTTCTTGTCGACTTCAAGAGCAAAGCTTTGCCATACAAAACAGATGCCAATGAAAACTTCGATAAGAACTCTGCTAGATGAGGCCTTGTGAGAACCCATTTTTCTCCTCCTGCATTCAATCTCTGGAAAGTGAAGACACAGTTGCCAATTAGTTATTGTTTGATTAGTCTCATTAGAGACCTCGTCTATTGTCAGTGTTTCGTCACCGACTCTATTAAATTTAACGACTTCGGTGAGAACATAATGTGACGGCTGACAACAAAACTATAAACTCGTCGCTCTACAGCCGATCTACAGCCATGAGTATCAGTTAGCGTTTTGAGGCTCAAAGAGTACTAATGAAATTATGACATGCGCAATCTACTCGGAGAAAAAGCATACATCGCAGTATTTCCTGCTGATAAATACAAACATAACTATTGGCTCGCACTCAGGCATATACATCACCAATACCACACCAAAGCCAAAACATCAATTTTACCTCACCCACATAAACAAACATCCTGTCTCGCAGATGCGAATGCTGCCACAGGGTGTGCACACTTCACACACACAGAAGTATGCTCAGATAATTAAAGGTCAGTCTTTGGAACCAAATATGAGGAATCGACAAGAATTCTAGCTAGGTGGATCTGGAGGTGGCTATGCATTGAAACATTCAAAGACTAAACACAAATTGTGAGTGTAAACCTCAATTCTCCATGGGGTACGTCAAAGAGCCATCTACAACTCACTTGGCCAGGAGGGTGGAGGCAAATCACTTGCACAAGTACAGAGAATTGAAGATGTAAATGCTTCTCTTAATGCCGGCAAAACGGACACGGTATTACTAACGGAGATATCGGACAAATCACGAGACTTTGCTCAACGGTAGTCCAAGAACATGAATGGGACTTACCAAGCTATTAATACCAAGTGTTGGATTTCAAAAACCGAAAGCCATGGTGTTTCCTGGACTATGTAGCTGATAGGCCTCTGTTCTTGGGCGTTCAAGAGAGGGAAGGAGAAACTGGAATCTGAGTTTGGACTTCTTATACACACAAAAACAGAGCAAGTGGCATTGCCAGTACAATGCCATTTACTGAAGAAATGCTTAGCAGTGGCCTTTTTGGGTTTGCTTTCAAGGGAGAGACTCATTCGGCAGTGGATTACAAGGCAACACAAAGGGGTCTTGTTCTGCCTTGCAAGCCAGCTTCAAGATTGTCAATTTCTGTGCTGACGTAGCTTGCGTGCATGATGACGATGATGGTGTTATTGTAAGGTGACTGTCGAATCATAAAGAAACGATTTTTAGGGGATAGGACAGGACTCACCATGAAGATGATGATGATGATGATGATGATGATGATGCATGTTTCCCTAGTTTTGCGAAGTTGGCCTGGCCCCACTTACCGTTTGGATAGAGCTCTCTCTGACTTGTTCTTTCTGTTATCTAATATTCTTACGATACTATATCGAATTCCATAAATGATTAGTTGTAAATATTGTGTGTTCAATTATGATACCATATAATAATGCAGGGACGAAAAATTATTCAATAAATTCAATACATATACGAAAAAAAACATGGACCCATAGACAAATCTGCTTGGATTCACGTGGGACTTACCATTAGCAACAGTCCCAATTCGTTTCGATGCGTATACCACGTCCGCGCGATTATATAAATCCAACTATCTAGACAACGGCGAAATTGAACATTCTTTTACTAACGATGAAAGAGCGATTGTCAAGAAGATTAAGGACACTCCAATGGTCCGTGAATCGGTTAACATACATAGGTGGGTCGGATGGGAAAATTTATAATTAGGTGATATTTGAACTACACCATGTAGTAATTTTGTTTGATGATCAGACAGCTTTTAATCTTGCTTAACAACGGTAAACTGCCCCGCCCGTTCGAAAACGGGGAAATGAGATGCCCGAGCCGAGCAGATGGGGTGTCGTGTCTTGTCCTTTCCTCGTTGTTTACTCGGCTTTGCGCGCGGAAATGTCGATCCAATCTGGAAGATCTTTGCCGGATTTGGACAAGAAACTGTTGAGAGAGAGAGAGAGAGAGATAAGGACGTGGTTTTTGTAGGGATGATGGTGCTGAGAGGGAAATGGTGAAGGGGGGAAGCAGTTATTTCTTTGGCAAAACAGGGAAGAAAGATGTGAGGAAACTGAAAACACCCCCTCCCAAATTCTCTGCTTTCATCCGCAGGACTCCTGCAAAATAACAAGAGAAAGAAGCCGAGCGGTGTTTCTGGGGGGAAAAAAAAAGAAACAGGGGTCGAATCGTTGCGGATGTGACAGGAGAAGATGAGCAGGAGCAAAGTCCACAACCTCGACGATAGCGGTGATGATCGCGGGTTCTCCTCCAAAGACATAGGCTCCCCTGGACCCCTTCCCAGGAGGCTCTACCAAGTTTGGAAGGGTAACAATGTAATCTTTTTCTTCCCGAGTTTCGATTCAAGGCGGTGTTTTTATCCGGCCTGTCGAGCTTTTCTTTGTTCTTGAAACGAAATGTGTCCGATTGGGTTTGTGGGTTCTCAATTAAACTATCGTGTCGTGTGGTTGTTCTGGTTTTCCAGTTTTTATTATATCGTTTCATCCCGTGCATTGGAGCGTTTTTGGTTCGATTTCATTCGGGTTGTGTTCGACGCTGCCGGCGGATTCTTTTCGATTTGGTATTGAATAGTTTGGGAAAGAGAATGTGCCTCTTTAGCCCTGATGGTCTCCCTCTCCTCATGATTCGATGTACTTGAGCCAATTTTTACTGTTCCTGTTGTTAATGTAATGGGTATTCAATTTGCATAATCCTATCAGTATGCCTTATTCACCACCGCTCAGCGGCATCCTTTGCATGCTTGTCTGAATAAATCTGAGAGTGATCACCTCATTTATTGAGTTGAATTTGTCATGTTGGCATCTCCTTTCTGCTAATTAGATGCTGCAAGGACATTATGCATGTTCAATAATTTCTTTTTGCTACATCGACGAGTCAAAAAACTATCAGTAATTGCAGATTTATCTCGACGAGCATTCGAGTATTCAGTTGGAATTGTGGTGTGTGGTTTTAGAAATTGCCTGCTAAATGGCTCTTATATCCTGGTCGTTCGCTTTTTATTATGTCATTTTGCTGCTTAAAATCTTATACCGTGGTCTCACAAACGAGTTCAAAACCATAACAAGTTGATGCAGCTTTAGTTGGACCTTGTGTTTTCGGCGAATAAAATCCAGGAATTAATTATTAGAGGATTATAAGGGCTTCTCTTGTCTGCAGACTGACTTCTTTCCGTCGTGGGTTAAGCTCAATGGAGAGCTACTTAAAGAAATGAATTACCAGTCCGTTATTCAAGTGGCAACACTAATCTGCCATCTTGATATGGATGATGAGATTTTCACCTTTTTTTCGTCTTCAAGTTGATTGATGAATTTTGTTTGTCTCTCAGAAATTCCTCTGTGGTGGGAGATTGGTCTTCGGTCCAGATGCTGCATCGGTGTTGTTGACTGCTACCCTCATTGGAGGTCCTGCAATAACATTCTGCATAAAAATGCTTTTGCTTATCGGTGTAGTGAATCCGCTCTTTGGGTACATCGTTCTGATTGTGGGATTGGTCCTCACTGTTCTGGTTGGTTCATGTAATGTTTCTTTCGCATGTTGCAAATTGATGGCATTACTTAGTTATAAGGGTTAAGCTGTCCAAAATCTGTGCAGGACTTCATTTTTCTATTCCTGACCTCTGGTAGAGACCCTGGTATAATTCCAAGAAATTCACAGCCACCCGAATCAGATGAAGTATGTGATGCAGCTACTCCGTCGATAGAGTGGGTCAATACTAAAGTGCCAGATCTGAAATTGCCAAGAACCAAGGATATACTAGTGAATGGTCAAACAGTAAAAGTGAAGTTCTGTGACACTTGTTTGCTATATCGACCACCACGCGCTTCTCATTGCTCCATCTGCAACAACTGTGTGCAAAGGTTCGATCATCACTGTCCATGGGTTGGTCAGTGTATTGCATTAGTAAGTTATTTGCATGTTATCATAAGTTATGCTGTTCAACCCCACTTTTAAGCTCTTTATTCTGGAACTTTTAAGTCAATGTGCTTTGGTAACTTATATCTTGTATTTGTCACTGTATCTGGAAACACAGTTTTGCTGCTATGAGCATTTTAAAGATTTTGCTATAAGAAAGAGACCCTAATCCTTCGTTTTTACTTCTTTGTCCTGCGAGTAATTGAAGTACTTATGGTGCCAGAAGCTAACAGATCATTCATATGTACTTTTGTTGCAGCGTAACTATCCATTCTTTGTTTGTTTCATATCGACATCAACCTTCTTGTGCATATACGTGTTTACCTTCTCGTGGATCAACGTTCTTCGACAAGGAGGCAATCTCTGGAAGGCCATGTCACATGATGTCCTCTCAGTTGCTTTAATAATATATTGCTTCATCGCTTTCTGGTTTGTTGGCGGGCTCACATTATTCCATCTTTACTTGATTTGCACCAACCAGGTAACTCTAATGCTCTCTGTTCCCCATGCTCTTTCAAATATATATATATATATATATTTTTTGAATCAGGATTGTCTTTCACATCCATTTTTCTTTTTCTTTAGTTGCTTTTCTGATTTCCCTCTCCTTTGATTTCTCCTTCGCGTCTCGCAAGTATCTCTAATTTGTGGAGAGGCACTACATTTTTATTTTTTTCCAATTCTGGAAGCTTTGCGTGGCGCCACACTTTATTAGCCACCAGATAGCCATAACTAATTTCCTGTGCAGTAGAACGAGTCATTGGTTTTTTGCAGGGGCAATTATTTCTTATCCCCCTTTTCTTCCTTTATGTCTGCATGATTTCGTCTATCTCTATTGAACACAACCATTAACTATCGGCTTCTCATTGCTTTCCCAATGAGTCCAACCCTATGAACTTGTCTAAATTTCGTCATTTCTTTGGCATTTGGTTTTTCCAGACAACCTATGAAAATTTCCGCTACCGCTACGAAAAGAAGGAGAATCCATATAACAAGGGAATGCTACGAAACGTTAAGGAACTTGTCTTTGGCAAGATCCCACCTTCAATGATCAATTTTCGAACTTGGACAGCAGAATACGATACCGGTGGATCCGTTACCTCCGAGTTTGAACAAGGCTATGTACTTTCCAGAGGTAAATTTGACATAGAAATGGGAGGTTCTCTTGGGAAGGAGGGCGAAGCTCAACTTCCAAGCATTCTGCAGAGGTTGGATTATAGTGGCCTCGATGAGAAGTTGAAGAGAAAAGAGAGAGAGGGATCTGTTGCATTCGATCCGTTCTTCTTGCCTGCTCATCTAGATTCAAGGTATCCAAAGCAGCAACTGGGTAATGGGCTCAAAATCAGTTCAGGTCACAGAATAGTGGATACAGGCTCCCATCAAATTGCATCAATCAGTCCACTGAGATAGAAGAGGTACTGTGTTTCTTCTTTTGCTTCCTAGACACGACTTCATCTCCGTAAACGAAGGATCGGAAAGGAAAAGGTTGCCTGTGAAATGCAGCCTAGAGTTTTTCTGAAATGCAAAGAAGGCTTCATCGCATAAAAAAACCATGTTGCATCACCCTCGGTGGCACTTTTTTTTTTTTTTTGCCGCAGCTAATCCTCAATGATTTTGCTATTTGTGGACTTCATATGCTGAGATCCTGACTTTTGTGGATTAGTAAATTCGTTTGATAAGGCTTGCATTGTTGTTACCGTAGCAAATCGACCTGCATGTAAAGTCAACGAACGAGAGAAATCGCAAGCGATTAGTTAAATCAAGGGCTGTCAAGCTGTACATTTGAAGGTTGCTCTACAAACTTGTGGGAAGTAAGTGATGAACAGTTGCAGAGCCTTGGTGAAATTTGAGAAGAACTCATAATGAGAAAAATTGTTTGAGAAGCTATGTGTACTCAGTTAGAACTACAACGTCTATAGATAAGTCCCTCTAAAGCCGGAACCAGTCACGGCATTATCTAGAAGGCTCATTTTGGAGGAAAGATTATTGGCTGGTAGAGTACATAGCATGACTGTATCTTGTTGTTCATCCTGGTTTACTGAACCGGAGTGTCGAACAGAAAAGAATCATGCGCATCGCCCCGAGCTTAATGTGGTCGTTACCCTGTTTTCTGAGGTGAAATCGAATTTGTATCCCGAAGTTAGCGAGCCAAAATTTCCTAAATCTACTTCGCTGTTCACGTTGGTTCTCAAAATAGGCTATTCTTCATCCCAGAAAGTCGAGGGATAACGCAGTAGCTCGAAACGAAGTGTGGCCTGAGAATCAAACAGTGGAGTCGTGCATGTAATGCAGCGGATCTGGAAAGATGATCCGTGGTCTTTTGTTTTCGCGACAATAAGCTTCGAAACAGAGGATTAATGCTACAAAATGGATGCAGTTTGTCATTGTCATATACTGTATCGACAAGGCAAAAAAATTTGAGAGAGAGAATTGGATCCACCGCATACTTCCTCAACCCTTTTTGGCAGCTAAGTTTCCTGGCATGTATACATTACTTGCAACTCTGTCTGGTCTCATTCTTGCTTTCTCCATGGATACTTAGGACTTGAGCTCAAACTTTGCGGGTCGAACTAGCAGACTAGAGAGAGAGATATATATATATATATATATATATATATATATTTTCCATTGTGTGAATGATCACCTAGAACTTACCTGCTAGAATATGGTGGAATCTTCCTTCTGATCGAGGAAAACACGAAACATTCTGCGGTTTCTCTGTCGAGAATGTCCTAACTTTCCCTCTTCCTGGAAACCAACTCCAAGAACGGACCAGGGGGGCATCTGCAAGGAATATCTGTTTCACGCTAATCTGGCCTCTTGTTTGTATGCCAACTATCATCATCTGACGCAAAGCATCTTTCTTCCCTCGGAGGAGGTCGAACCATTCGCTCGCGCGTCGGAACTCGCGTCCCTTGGCATCGACCTAAATGCCAGCGCGAGTCCCCGACAGGGATCGCGAGGAGGAGGAGAAGAACATTATCGTTTAGTAGCGAGAGATGCAAAGTTGCGTGCTCATTACTCATCTCGCCATCTGATCTTCAGTTGTTGCGACATGTGCTTATCATATTCATGCGCATGCCAAGCTTCAAGGTTGAGATCAATCTTTTGCGTCCAGGCTGATCAACCTGTTGGGTCGTCGAATCTAAGTATGCATGGCCAATAACGGGGTGCATCGGACTCGCCGAGCACATGATTATTCTTTACCGATGTGCCGAAGGGCCACACACTTTGTTCTCGGTCCCGCCGGGATGGCTCCAAAAGAATAAATGAACGGACGACCATTCATCAATTGTCGGGCGCATCCCGAAAGGGCTTGATTGCACTTTCTGAAGAAGGGTTAGGACTAGACTGAATCAAGTCAAAAGTTTAATGATTCAATTACAATCCGCAATAAATTTTAGGACTTCTTATGCAATTTTTTCTTACGATGATAAGAGCTGTCATACGTAAATTTTGCATCGTCTCGTGCACGAGAAAGACTAGACAGGTACAAACAAATTTTCCAAAGTAAATTATTTCTTCGTGGCCTTTGAGGATTTTCTTGTCTGGCCGCCCACAACAGCCGACGGCATTCAGCATCATATTAATTTGAATTTACACCTCTTACTTAGATCAAAATTTCCTGACTTTCCTTCCACAATTTAAGAACGAAAACAAAACTAAATTCGTAATTTTAAGAAAATTAGTCCACTCGATGGTCGATATCCGATTATTTCGATATGAAAAAAAAAAAAAAGAAATTTCCAGGAGCATGGGAATTTGCCGTAGAAAAAGAAAAATGAAACTGATTCAAGAAAATACGTTAAGTTCTGATTTTTGTTTGATTAACCATAATAATGAGACAATGGAAATGAATATAGTAGAATACAAATGTTCATGGCTTGGATCTTGCGGTTGTAAATTGCTATAGATAAGAGCAAACCAATTAACTTATGAAGGGTTCATGCCATATGAAGTTCCCTTTCTTATTTTTTAGTGAAAAGTTGACAAATTTAAAATATTAATTATTGGTTCATTTTCAAACGGATTAATTCCATTAAAAATCCTAAATTAATACCTTACGACACATTTTATCATAAATCAATTTTCATATCGTAAAAAATTTCGAAACCCATGCCCCCACACGCAAACCTGCACTCTGGTAGCATTTCGTCTAGTATCGCGCACAAAATGCGCGAGGCATGTGGATTTTTCACCTCAGAAACCGCCGTTCTTCACGTTAGATCCATCTTGCAGCCATCCGTCACGCATGTTGACACGTACACAATTTGACGAGATACCGGACGGAGTGCTACCGGAGGGCAGGTTTGGATCGGGGGCGGTTCGATGTTCTCTTGCGGTACAAGAGTTAAGTTCGGGATAAATCTGTCGTGGGAGCGGCACTTCGAGACTTATAATGGAATCAATTCGAGTTATCGGCTTTTTCAAAATTTTCTTTTTTGTCTCAATCAATCCTAATTTTTATTTCCTCTTATTCCCACCCTCCCACGATTAACGATAATAACATAACTTCCACTCATTCCAAATCTCGACAGCCATTTGTCTTCATCGTTTCAAGTGGATCAAACACAATAAGACAAGCCGATCGGACATTCCATCGTTTATGCCATTTTATAATGTTCATTAAAAGAAGTAGTAAAAATAAAATTAAAATAAAAGAGAGACAACATCGGGTTGAGACAAAAAAAAATTCAAAATCGAAGAACAAGCGAGCTGTGAATGTGATGGCACGTTTGTTGGAGGAGCGGCACCAATGCTCCGAGGACAAGCGGAAACACGCGCATACTTTTGATTTTTTTATTAATTGTTTATCCGCTAATTATTTATTTATTTCATTTCCATTAATCCCGAAGTTCAAAGGAAAATGACACAAATTATCTCTGAACTTTGGCCCGATATAGCTTAATAGGTAATGTCGTCCCTGAACCTTAGCTTAATAGGTAATGTCGTCCCTGAACTTTTAAATTATTCAATATGGTCTCCAAACTTTTATTACATGTTCAATTTAGTCCCTTTCCGACCAAAAAAGAAAAATATATAGTCACTGGACTATATGAAAAATGCTCAATGTCGAAAATGGACTAAATTGAACATGTAATAAAAGTTCATGAACTATATTGAATAAATTAAAAGTTCAGAGAACACGTTGCACATTGAGGTAAAATTTAGGTATTGCATTTTTTGTTGGACTAAAGTTTATGGACCATTTATTAGACCTGTCGGGTCGGGATTGAATTTGGTCATAAATGGTCCAATCTATATAGATTAATTTAACCCATTTATGACTTATTTATTACAATACAAATCTAATGACTTATACCTGATCCAACACATATTCCTAAAACACTTATATATTCGATTCAATCTAAGAAATGAGAAGAGAGTGCGAACTGAATGAGCACGAGATCAAGTGAGGGCGAGAGAGAATGAAAAGAGAGTCATAGTAATGGCTTATATTGCTTGAAATAATTAGACCAATAAAAAAAAAATTCATTATGGATAACAATTTATGTCTCAATATTGCGCGAACGACGAAAAAACTTTGTTTTCATTCATTTCATCATTTTCAGGAAGACATTTTTCAAATCATTCATTTTTTGTGAAACAAACGGAGCCCAATATAACAACTCAATCTATCAAGTTAAGAAATGAATTTATGACCTATTTTTATAAGTCTGCCTAGTTATATCGAAATTCAAACGATATAGAATAATAAAAGAGTTAAATAAAAAAAAGAGGCGCATAAGACCCGCGAGAAAATTGAAACTTCCGCCCCTCACCGAACTCATCGCTCTCTGCATCGCGAGAGAGAGAGAGAGAGAAGTGCTAATGTGACAAGATCATGGTATATTCCTTCTCACAGCCACAAAGAAGAAGAAGAGGAAGAGGAAGAAGAAGGAGAGGAGGGGGTTGGTGCGAGAGGAGTGACGGACGCTGTTTTTGTTCTCTTTTTGTTGTTATTCGATTCGATTTGAATAAGATTTCGCTCTGTCTCTCTCTCTCTCTCTCGAGATTCCAGCTTTGATGAGTTTCTTGCCGGGCCATATTGTATAAAGTTTTGAAATTCGGAAGTGGGTCATCTTTTGGAGTTGCGTTTCGATGATCTTTTCTGGGTAAATTTCGGTTTCTTCCTTTCCTTCCGTTTCTTGCGAGGCTTTCCCTGTGAAGACGACGATCAGAGAAAGTTGTGAGAAAGAGGGAGAGAGAGAGTGATATCTGCATCCTCGTTGTAGTCGGTATCTTTCTCCCAAAGAATGGCACAGGACGCCAAGCCCAGGAGGCTCTATCAGGTCTGGAAGGGAAGCAATGTGAGTCTCTCTCTCCAATGCACTTCTACTTTATCCGGAGCTGGTGCTGTTTGATGCAGTTGAGTTCGTCCGATTTCAATGCTGGGTTTTAGCGTGTGAACTGTTCTGTATGGCCTTTTATGTTCCTTGTGATGATGCTTTGGATTCTGCGATTCATCAAAAGAACTCGGAGTTTGTTCAGGCAGTGGAATGTGTTCGCCCTTCTTATACTTAGTCTAGATCAGCGAATTGTCTGTTCGTGTGAGTAGGGTGCATCGTTGTTCTTGTGGGATTTGTAGTTGATTGCACCGTCCCTCCGCGCATTAATTGACTATTGTTCGGTATGTTTAATCACTAACCATCTTGTAGTGTCAACTGTTTATGTGGAGGGACTTGTTGTTCCTTGGGTGAAATTTGCTAGCGGTCTTGAAATCGCCTGAGACGGTGCAACGCAGAAGAAGGATCAGGAGCAATAAATCTTTATTTGATTTGTGGATCTTGAAACTTCAGAACTAATGATACCGTTTGGCAATGTCTAATACTTTTTTGTCTCTCTTTCTTTCTTCTCCCTTTCTTGGGTCAGAGATTTTTCTGCCAAGGGAGGTTGATTTTCGGGCCTGATGTCCCGTCCCTGTCGCTTTCAACCCTTCTTATTGCTGGCCCTGCGATTGCTTTCTGCATGAGAGCCCATTCCAAAATCGAAGATCATCCCTACGCATTGCCTGCACTGATTGGTGGTTTGATTCTCGCTGTTCTGGTATGTGTGTTAGAGCTTCCGTCACACTGACAAATTGAAGTTTGTTTTCAATAGCCTATTGCATGTTAATGTTCTTTTCAGCAGGTAAGAATTTTTTTTTTTCCCATCGGTTTTGCTCGTTAATCGTAGATATCTGAAAAACTTTATTAAATAAGCTTGACAGAAAAATATATTCTCTGTCGGTGCCATCCATCTCTCGAGCAATCCTTCTAGTATCTACAAGACAAGAATTCGAGGAACCTGATCTTCACATAGAGAAACATGTAACTTCTTGATGCATTACAGTATATACCTTTTCTCTTATTTCTCTGGGTTTTGACTGTGCAACGGAAATTCTGAAAGAAAAAGTTATAAGAGAGAATGCGTCCTGTTTTGGCATTACGTGGAGAGGATTTCTCTCTCTAGAATCTAAGTGATGATCTGAATGTGTGTTGTTACTGGACAAATTCTTAAAATTAACAATGTGAATACTGACGACTTTGATTCTCAGTCAGGCATGTCCTGTTGCGGATTTGTTCACTGACTTATACTACACATTTTCATGCAGGATTTAATTTTTCTTTTTATCACTTCTGCTAGAGATCCTGGGATAGTCCCTAGAAATTCTAAGCCTCCTGAATCAGACGAAGCCTGTGATGTTACTACCCCATCAATGGAGTGGGTTAATGGGAGAACACCTCATATGAAACTACCCCGAACAAAGGATGTGACTGTGAATGGTCATGCAGTAAAAGTGAAGTACTGTGATACTTGCTTGCTGTTTCGTCCTCCTCGTGCTTCTCATTGCTCAAACTGCAACAATTGTGTCCAGAGATTTGACCATCACTGTCCATGGGTCGGCCAGTGCATTGGAATAGTAAGTAATTTTGAGCCAAGCATCTAAAAACCTAAAAGAAAAAGGTTCATATTCAGGCTGATAAACCAAGTCAATATGATCTGTTGTTGTAAGTGTAGATGGGTTGTCATTTTTTCCTTCTTGTTTCTGTCCAATCTTAACTAAGTTGTACCTGCCAAGAGTACAGTGAGGTAAGTTGAAGTCTTGAAGATTCTTTTCTCTTTTTTTTTGGTAAAGAAAAGTTTTGAAGATTTTTTGGGTGTCAATAATCGTGAAATTTGAATCAATGATATCTTACAATTAGTCCTGTGACAAGTTGCATCTCCCAGTACCTCTTATCCGATGCACTGTCTTTTCACCCTGAGATTTTGCCTATGTCTTTTCATATGTAATGAAACTTTCAAGCCTAGGTCGGTCTGTCTAGTGCATTGTTTCACTGCAACTGATTCTATCCTAGTTAGGTGTTATCAGTTCAAGATTGATGTCGCTAGGATCTATATCTGCTATAAGGAGACAAAAAACGACGTCAGAAATCAATCTCTTTTATTGATGATCACTTAGGGAAAATCCATTTATAGATTCCATAAGAAGTTATGAACAAAAGTCCGCACATTTACATGCGAAGAGCAACACTTTGTAACCAATTTCTACGAGAGACAATTGACTGCATTTCCTCGGTTAGGGGAAGTGATACAAAGCCTAATTAGTAGGAGATCGTCTTGTGGAGTCATACTCGTTTTACATGCTTTTTGCTGGTCATGGATGGATAGATGCGTTGTTTGGTGTTTATATGGAATCTAAGTTCCGCTTAAAAATGCTTTTCCTCACCCTCGCCCAATCTTTCCACTTATTAGCTAACATTTCTTATCTTCCTTCTTGGTGCAGCGTAATTACAGATTCTTCTTCATGTTTGTGTCAACTTCAACTGTGTTGTGCATATATGTGTTCACGTTTTCTTGGATCGACCTTCTTCAACTGAAAAGAGCAAAAAAGTCTATCTGGAAGGCTATGTCGAATGATTACTTGTCTGATTTTCTCATTATCTACTGCTTCATAGCTGTCTGGTTCGTCGGTGGTTTAACAGTTTTCCACTCCTATCTGATTTGCACAAATCAGGTGATCTTTCTATCCCTCTCAAAGCGACGTCCGACTGTGCACTTACAATGAATTAATCTTGCTAAAGTCCGATTCTTCTGCTTGTGCAGACCACCTATGAGAACTTCCGCTACCGCTACGATAAAAAGGAGAACCCCTATAACAGGGGGGTCATGGGAAACCTTAGGGAAGTTTTCTTCTCTAAGATCCCCCCTTCAATGAACAATTTCCGTGCATTTGTCGAGGTAGAGGAACAAGATGCTGTGGCTGTGGTGACTCCAAACTTCGGTGAAGGTATTATGAGCTCAAAAGAGAAATTAGATATTGAGATGGGAATGAAGCTTGCAGAGGATGGTGGCATCACTCTTCCTGAAATCTTGCGCGACTTGGAATATGATGATTCTGACGATGATTTGAAGAATAAAGAGGAAGATGGAGGGTGTGTTGACTCAATGTTCCCTGCAGAGCAAGACATGAAGGTACCCACAGAAACAACTATCGATGGTGATCAAGTGACTTGTTCTGGACAAAGCCTTGCCGTTCAACAGAAAGCCAGAGAATCTGAGTATAGCTCCAGTGCTTTAGAAGATGACAATATTGCAACAGAAAAGAAAGATGATGCGAGTGGTTCCAATCAAAGTGCTGCACGATAAAGGTCAATTTTGTTCTTATCAATTATGCCTTTTTCCGCATTTTGTTCGTACTTATGAAATTTGTCATTCGGATTGGGTGGAATAATCTTCTCATAAGTAGTATATGATGATATTTTATTTGCATATTTGGTATAGAACCGACATGATGACAGTATATCGAGGACAGGCATCTACTTGTGGCAGGCGATATGCAAAATTGAAAAGCTCTTATTAACCTTCCCGTGCATGACCATCGTGAACTCTTCCTTAGGAAGTTAGGAACCCATACGGTTAGGAGATACTTTCAGCTAATTGTTGGTCAACATGTTTTCCTTATCCATGTGACAGCAACTTTGCATTTTTAAAGTCAGCAGAAGTTTTCAGTTGGTACAGCATGATTTATTTGACAAAGTTCTTGCTGTAAAATGTTGAAGCCGAGATACTCAAACCGATCGTTTATCGAAATGCACAAATTGAGGACGTCGTGAAAGGACTTGTAGATCATTGTTAGTTATTGGCTTGAATTCCTTTTAGTTGCCATCCTTTCTTGTTGGATTTACTTCATTAACTATGTTACCTAGGCACTAACAAATCTTTCCTTATCTTATTCAGAGCCGACGTTAGAGAATGTCACATTGTCACAGTTGAATTAGTTGGTGAACCGAGAGGAAGCCGGCAAACTCATCAGAAATGTCAACTGGAGGACTGATGCTTTTAATGCCGGACAAGGAGACACAATGCCTTCAGTCAGATATTGGCATCTGCTAATTATTTGTTCGAAAGCATGCGAATGGCTTGTACATTTGGATATGACGCGGAGTCCCAAGAGATTTGAGACGATTTTGGTTCACGGAAAAATGGTTTGTGATTGTGAAGCAGGTTGTCATTCTATACTTTTTGTTTAATCTGTCTCGATACGTCACATTTCATGTGGTTTATATGGTTAACTAGATTGAGTCATCACCTGTTGTGTCTGCTGGAGTATTTGAACATGAACAATAAGCTTTGTGCTCACCCGTGTACTTTCTTTCGACATCTCAGTAAAGGATTCTCTGGATTTCAGTTCAAGAACTTGAAAATTGGTTCTGCAATAGTACTCGAATTGCAGACTAATAAGGATCCTTAGTCTTCTAATGCAAATGGTAAAAAAATCAGTGGCTTTTCCTACAACTTTCTGTCGAGCGGGCTTTTATTAATTATGTGTATTGCTATGGTCTATTTGGGCCATTAGCTTTTTTACGTAAAGACCAAGACTTGAAGGTTGGTGTCGACACTAGGATATGAATTAAGTCAACTATTACAAAAATCTTGCTGGTATTGGTTTCTATTCTTACCTATATCTTCCAAGACTAGCAAACAAGGAAAAAGTTGGTAGATACTTCGATTCGTTACTTGGAAATGGAATGGAGAGCAATAGAAGTTGTTGTGTCTTCTACACTTACAGCAGTAGCTGCCTTGGTGGCGGCCCCTCGAATGTACGCGCATCGTTTGGGTCCGAGGTGAGAGACGGTAAAAGTTTCACGTGGGACCAACATGATCCGGCGACTCGTGTATATTGGGCCAATATGAGGCGGGTAGGCTAAGTGATAGTTGCATTCTTTCCATCCAGTGCCGTAGTGGCTAGTGCAGCAAACCTTCATCTCTCCTTGTCCTTGTATGTAACTTTCTTTCTGGCTACTTATAAAGCATAAGTACGTCATCGTTTGTCTTGCAATTACGTGTTAATGGACTTCAAAGCGCAGTACATTCGACCATATCACAGAGCGAACTAAGCAAATTGCACTTGTGAGTTGTGTTAGATGTCGGAAAATAGGTATGATGAGTCCAACTGAATATGCTGATGGGCTTGGACTTGAGCTCCCTCTTGGCAATCTCCCCAATGAATGCACCAAACTTCTGCTGTGCGCTCACAACAGCCCATTGGCTAAATTCTAGTATTTTTGTAGATGCGATCGATACGAAGGTTCAAAAGAGATGACGATCGATAAGCTTGAAGTAGGATCATGAGAAGAGAACAACCCGATTCCATTTGAAATCAAATCGAGATCGAAGTCGAAGGACATATGGAGCACGGGAAATAGGTTTGAGAAAGCGCAAAGACGAAGCCCGACATCTTGAGGATCGGTTTTGACGTTCGAAAAGATCAGCAAGATTTCTCCAAGCTACTGTGGATCCAACGACAAGACCTGATGCCCATTCGGGCGGTTTGTGGTTGGAATCGGAGGTCCAGCTGAAGTTGGCCGGACGTTGGACTTGTGCTGAAATTTGGATGCCACCAGATTTGGACGTCCAACCACTTCTTGTTTAAACTTCCGACTTGCTATCCGCGAAAGTTCGAGATAATTCAGATGCCCAGCACACTTCCGGTGGATGTCCGGACGCGCACGAGATAGAGTTTTAAGTCTGGATTTTACCTTGTTCTGCTTGTTACGTCAAGTCTAACTGGCGAAAAGGTTTTGGAGAGTCGTCAGAGAGAACCTTAGAAGGGTTTATACTTAAATTCTCTTTCATTTTATTCTTGTAAAAGTTATGCCGATTGTGGTTCGAAAAACATTTGAGAGTGTAATGGAGCGATTATATTATCAATCGGTTGATAATGTCCTGTAAGAACGATAACATACCACGCGTAAATCTTCCATGTTGTGTTTTAATTCTACACCTTACTCGATATGTTAACATCTATCCACGTTCCGCGTACCATTCCCTCTTATTTCGGGGGAGGGAATTCGTGATATTTTGTAAAATTCATGTAAATTTAAGACAAACCTTCATCAATATTGATATGCACCATGGAGGCACTCTCTACTTCAAATTTTCAATGAGAGAGAGAGAGAGAGAGAGAGAGAGATTGATGCGTTAAACCATTATTCATCTTCTTGCCTTATTTAAACTTTAAAGAGATACGTCAAGGTATCAGTTATTTTAAAGTGAAGACAGGACTTTGCTGCCTTTTACTGGCAAAGCTTCATCTCATGCAAAACCTAATTCATGGCATGCATGCACGTAACACGTCACAAGTTCAAGTTCATTAGAGGATCAGCCCCGTGATGAAATGGGCCACTCCTTGCACGACGCTCACGAGGACGAGGCTCACGCGAAGGATGCCGGTCGGAGGAAAGACGCTGCAGGTCACGACGCCCAAGAGATTAACTGTCGCCATGCACGTCGAGCTGTCGAAAAGGAGGCCGTCCGCGACGTTGAACGTGGCGTTCAGGAATCCGGCCGTGTTGGTGACGGCCTGGCCGAGGGTGACCGCACCGCCGTTGCACGTGACGTTCACCGACACTCCAGAGAGGGGCGGACTGCCCATGATCGGCAGTGTCCCCGGGACGGCGCAGCTCAGGAGGCCGAGGACATTGACTTTGGCAACATCGCCGCCGATGATGACTCCATGAGCGCGCGGAGGGGTGGCGATGAGGAAGAAGAGAGCAATAAGGACGATGTTACGGTAAGAAGCCATGGCTATATATGGTTTGTGCTTCTGCTCTTGCTTCTGTTCTGTGTTTGTGTACCAAAAGCTCTGGGGGCGAAGTCCCTTTATATAGATTTCAGGTTCAGGTTGGGGCATTCTTGAAGCAACTTGCATGGCCACCTCTTCTTTATCTAAAACCAGCTTAGAAAATACGTCAGCATTGCCAAATTTTTCTGGTTTTGATTTATATTCTTACCTACATCTTGTTAGATTAGAGACAGCAATGAAACGGAAAAAATTTTGCTTCTCACGGAAACTTAGTCCATATCTTCACAGCACGAGATTCAGAAAGAAGTGAGATTTTTGTCACAGCACGAGGAAGTTTGGAACCAAGAGTATCGGGCCGGTTCCTGGTTCCCGGTGCGAAGCCGAACCATCCGGACCAATATGTTTCGTGTTGAAAAAGTACAAAAAAAAACAAAGAAATTGCCAAAAGCCTAAATCGGACTGGTCCAATTCGGAAACCTAACCAGAACCGACCGATCCAGAACGTGTCATAACTAATCAGCGCTGCCCGAGACATTAAAGTCCGAGTTTGGCAAGACCTTCAAAACCGCCCCTTCGGCATGTTTTCATACATTACACTCTTCTTTACCACGTAGCAACGCCTAAGAAGATAAGTCAACTATTTACGAGATAACTCGAACTTGTGAAATCGTGAAAGACAAAAGATCACGAAATCATCGAGTCAACCGCGATCGGGTAGCGATGTATACATGTAAGTTGAATATCTTCTTAATGCACATTCGGTGAAAATCTTCCCCCCCTTTGTTATTGATGGAGATTGGATCAACAGTGACCTGGTCGCTACATTGGGCATGATCTAGTTAACATAGGCAGCCAATGGTGACCTATTGGCTCCATTGGGCGTGATCTAATGAACATAGGCAGTCCACATAAAAACGTTAGAATACTGGCGCTAACTAATCCAATCCTAAACTTTTTTTATTATGCCAATTTAGTCTTAAACATTTTCAAGTTTTGCCAATTGAGTCTATCTAGCCAATTTTGGCCTGAAATTGCTGACGTGAACGTCATCCATCCTACGTAGCGCAGCCGACGCTGACGTGGACATTTTTTAAGAATATTTTGACTTTTTTGTGATTTTGTAATTTTTTTTCTTTTTTCGTTTCTTCTCTTTATTTCTATATTTTTTTTTTTTTGGCTAAGAACCGGCAAGGGTCGCCGGCCGACCCTCGCCAACAGTAGGGCCAGCTTTGGGTGAGGGCCGCGACGCCCTCGCCCCGTGCCAGTGAGGGTCAGTCAACGACCCTTGCTGCCCTCACACTAAAAAAAAAATAAAGAGTTCAAAAGAAAAAAGATTAAAAAAAAAACACATAAAGATTTCTCAAAATATTACTAAAGAATGTTCACGTCAGCGCCGGCAACGCCACGATGACGGCCAGCTTCTACTTCAGCAATTTATGGCCAAAATTGATCGAAGAGGCTCAATTGACAAATTGTCAAAATATTTATGACTCAATTGATTCAAATGAAAAGTTTAGAACTGAATTAGCACAAATACAATAAGTTTATGGCCATTTTTATACTTTTCTGTCTAGACATTGTGCACAATTCAACCTACACATCATCAATCAGTTAAATTCGCCAATATTCAAACATGAAGTCGGGAATATTTAAACAAAATGTGATTAGCAAAACGCAACACACAATCATTGATTAATTAAACTCATCAATATTCGAAACAAAGATAAATAAGCAATCAATGTGATTTTAATGCCTCTACGTCTCTTCTCTCAAGAGACATTATAGTCCTTTGCAGCTGCAAAATCTCTGCCTGTGCCTCAGCAAATGTTTTGGAATTAGTGAATGCCAAGTTCTAAAATTTTGGCGTTGACCAAAAGAAAAGGGTCCAAAGTTGGATACATCCGTTGACCTTCAGTCACTCGCGTTCTTTGTCCCCTCGGAGTGGCATGATCTGTTTTTTTTTTTTTTTTTTTGTCTTAATTTACTATTAGGGCAAAGCTAAATCCACAGCAGCTATAGCTGTTTCCACAGCCTTTTAGGCGATTGGACAAAATTACCCCCGATGACGAACTGTAACATTAGAGCGTGAAGGTTAATAGCGGTGGGATCGTCCAACTTAAGCTCCATAATCAATTCGATTATTTGCAATAAGGGCTAAAAATGGAGTCAATTTCGAGATAAGGGAGAGGGTTGCTCTCTTTTCCCATTCGTCAATGGACAATGTAAGGAAAGTTGAGTGGTCCACCACTACCAATCTTTAAGGGCCTAATTCCCTCAAAAAATTTGCAACATTACTTCTAATCCCAATTTTGTCCCAAACTTATTTTTCGTCTCGAAAAAAAATAGAAACCCAAAATTTTAGGTCCAGACCCTAATTTGCCATGAAGTGTGTTTTGTCCAAAAAAATTACCAACTTTCAATCTGTTCTGAAATCTCCCCATGGAGGTAGATTTCAAATTAGAGTAAAAATTGGTAATTTCTCTTTAAAAAAAAAAATTCTGGCTACATTTGGTACTTGACATAAAGTTGGGGTTTTTTCAGAGCTTGAGGCAGATTTGGACTGGACCTAAAGTTTTTTGTGTTTATCTAGACCAAAAAAAAAACGAAGCAGAATCGGGATTAGACCTAAAATTGAAGTTTTTGAGGGAATTAGGCCAAAAATCTTAGCTTTATAGGGGCAGTTCTGTCTCATCCACGGAAAAGCTGTGAAAGTAGCTATTGTTGCTATGGAGTTTACCATGCCCTTTATTATATTACGGTTATCGTATGTGGAAGAGTTTTGCACCCCCAAAGATAGCCAGCCATTACCACATAGATCTCTCTGGTGGAGTTCATTTCAGCACAGGAAATCTGAATGTTCTCGATTTTTTATATGATCCGTGTTGTGAGATTTTGGTGTATTCCTACGATCATTGTACTTTGTCTTGTCGTATCATAATGCAAATTCCCATTTAAATTCAGAGTTGTATCGAGCGTGATCGGTAGTTACACTGCTTCGACGTATTTAAGTGCATATTAGTATTGTCTTTCATATCCGTATTGCTTCTTAAGTGCCGAGTTAATGTTTACAAAATAGCAAATACAGTGATTGTCTACAACCACTCAGCCCCCTCCCCTAGTTAGGAGAAAATTATTTTTAGATTTTTTAGTATATCGACTTTAATTGATGACATATGGGGAATCCCATTTTCCTAATATATATTCTACATGTTAGGTGTTTCTAGGAAAATTTCAAAAAAGGGCCCGAAGTGCCTTCATTTTCTCAAATAAAGACATGAAGTTGACATCATTTCAAATAAGGGCCTGAAGTGCCCTCGTTGTCTCAAATAAGGGCCTGGAGTGGATAATGTTTCAAATAAGGGCATAAAGTAACCTTAACAATATCAAAAAAGGGCCTTACTCACTAGTTAGTAGGGGCATTTTGGTCATTTGGTATTTGTATTGTTTATTTATTTTTCTTTTTTCAATTTTTCAACAAAAAAAAAAATGAAACACAGGCAAGAGGGGACTGCCCTCCCGCCTGTAACCGCCGCCCCAACACCGGTGGGGCGGTGGCTAAGGCCGGCGAACTCGCGGACCAGAGGCCAGGACCTCAACCCTCTCCCAGATCTGGGCAAGGGTTGTCGACCCTCGCCTAGGTCCGAGGGGTCCACCGACAGTTACTCTAGACCGGCCGAGGGCCGGCTACCCTCGGCCAGATCTGGAAGAGGGTCGGGGGCCTCTCCATGCTCTAGCGAGGGCTAGCAGGCCCTCGCCTCAGGTCAGTGGGGTCGCTAGCCCTCACCGAGGTGCCGGCGACCCCGCCTGCCATTGCTGCCGCCCCACCGACGTTGGGGCGACGGCTCTAGCTTGTGTTTTTCTTTTTTTTTTCACTTTTAGTTTTTTTTTAAAAATTTAATTTAACTAAAAATTAGGATAAAGTTGTATTTTGACGAAAATATCCCTGATCGGCCCGAATATTTAGCCGGTCGATCGGTCAGCGAGGTCAAGCCCTTATTTGAAACAGTCATTACCATGTCAAGCCCCTATTTGAGACAATGAGGGTACTTCAGGCCCTTATTTGAAATAACCACCACTTTAAGCCCTTATTTGAGAAAATGAGAGCACTTGAGGCCCTTATTTGGAATTTTCCCGATTTTTCAAGGGAAAAGTGTCAAAATTGTCCTAAACCTATTACATTGGTGCCAATTTAATCCTAAACATTTTAATGGCGCTGATTTAGTCCTAAACCTTTTGACCTAGAGCGAATTCAATCTTTCCGATTAGTTTTGACTAGATATTGCTGACGTAGATGCCGGACGGCCTACGTGGCACGGCCGGCGCTCACATGACCATTTTTTAAAAATATTTTAATAATTTTCTTTTTATCTTTTTTTCCCTTTCTTTTTTTCTATCTTTTTTCCCCTTTTCTTCTGTGGCCGGCGAGGTCGGCCTCACTAGATTTGGCGACGGCTAACCTTGCCAGCCATCGGAGGAAAGTGGGAGAAAAATACAGAAAAAAGAAAGAAAGAAAACAATAAAGAAAGATAAATAAAAAATTAAAATTGGAAATTATTAGAATATTACTCAAAATGTCATCGTAGGTCGTCCGGAGTTCACGTCAGCAATATCCAGCCAAAATTAACTGGAAGAACTGAATTGGCTCTAGGTCAAAAGGTTTAAGACTAAATTGGCACCATTAAAATGTTTAGAACTAAATTTGCACCAATGCAATAGGTTTAGGACTTTTCTAACACTTTTCCCGGTTTTTCAAAAATTAATATCGCTAGAGTATAATTATCTAACAGACTAACACTTTGGATCTTTAGTCAAAGTGCAAATTTCTCCAATAAATCGATGCCACTCTTGTAGCTAAACTCTTCAGTGATGCCATAATTAGACTCCACCCGGGGACAATCATGTGTAGACATGTCTTCCTTTTCTTTCCCAAGTAACTTGTCGAATTTTTTAATCTTATACGGTCATGGATGAGTGTCTTGGAGTTGCTTGTTGAAGCATTGATCACGCATGCGTGATATAACACATGTTGAATAATATAATTGAGGCATTTAACCCAAAAAAATTTGAAACCCACCACATATTTCTGTCGAAATCACTTTGGGATCGACAAGCTTGCTGGCCAACGTGATGTCAGGCTCCATTTGTTTCGCAAAAAATGAATGATCTAAAAGATATTTTTCTAGAAAAGATCATTTATATCGTTTAAAATGACCGTAGCTAACCTTCGCCTGTTTCATTCTTTCCTTCTTCTTTTTTCATCTTTTCCTTCTTCTTCTTCCGTTGGATTATCAGTTTCCGCGAGTGAAACAACTCCATTGATGGGACAATGAATTCTTCTCACCCTCGTCGACATCGAATTACGTGGTGAAACTTCATCAATACTTGCCCATCGTTCCGTAGGAAAGATCAAGAGCTCTCTCTTGCAGACCATGACGAGAAAGAAGAGATGAAAAGAATCTGGTTTCCGTTTGGGAAAATTTCTCTTTCGATTTAGTTTAAATCTGAAAACTTCTCTCTCATTTTTTGGGAGATTTCTACCCGATCTAGTTTAGATTTGGGGTTTTCTGTGTGTATATTTTTGGAGTTTCGCTCTCCTCGGGTTTCGTTGGTGAACAAGTCCAGTTTCGAAAGAGATCAGAAGAGTTTCGTGAAAATTTCACTCTCACAAGTGTCAAATCTATGCTCGTTCAACCTTTCTACTCTGCTCGGTGATGGTATTGGAGACGCCAAACCTAGGCGCGTATCGCCGAAAGGTAAAGCCGTAGCAACAGATGGAGTTCTCGGTGTGTGCTCATTACTAAAGAAGGATTCGGTGATCAACTGTCAATTATGGTGTGAAGAAGTCATAGAGGTGCTCTTTGAATGAGTGACCTATAACCGTGTTTTGATAATTTCTCATGTTATCTGGAGCTTGTTTGTCTAGGATTTATTTTGGATTGCAGTTGAACTGCGATGTTTCTCTTGTATCCCGAGGAAGTGAATAAAATGAAATATTATTTTGACCAAAAAAAGAAACATGATCCAACGACTCGTATACGTCGGGCTAATTTGAGACGGGTTTGCTAAGTTATGGTTGCATTCTGTCCATCCCATGGCTTAATGGCTAGTACAAAAGAAACCTTCTTCTCTTTATTTATGTATTTTTTTTTCTGGCTACTTATAGAGAAGAAGTGTAAGAGTGTTTTTACGTGGGCTTACAATAATTAAAATTGATATTTACCATTTAACGGGGTTTGATCTAATAAGGTAAGATATATAGATTCTTGATAGTTTAATATGGGGCTGGCTAGTGTGGGCCGAGTTAGGCCCGGCCCATGATGAGAGGGCCTGCAATCGAAAATTCTATAAATAGGCTCAAGTCCCTCCTCTAGCCATCTGATGCAAATTCGTTCTGATGGTGGTTGTCGCATTTGGCCAGCGTTCAAGGAAATAGAGGGGAAGTAATTGGGTTTCCGAATCATCGCCGTTTCCGCCTCAAGTTCGATCGATTCCAAACCAGGTGCACCAATCCCTTTTTTATTATCATGTAGTGTTTCTGATTTCGGTTATGGTGAGCATTGCACGTGCCACATTCGTGGCCAACAAGAAGTACTTCATTGGCTAAGGTCTAGAAATTTTTCGAATGTGGTCATCGTCTGCAGCAAACGAGGAGCTCGGGAGAGATCATGATCGATAAGCTTGAACTTTAGATTTCGAGTTGAGGTGGAGATTTGTTGCCTGTGGCTCGAAATGAACCCGATTCAGTTTGGAACTGAATCGAGATTGAAGTTCAAGGACACCCGGAGCATGGGAAATAGGTTTCGGCAAAGTGCAAAGACGGAGTGGGACATCTTAAGGATAGATTCCGACGTTTGAAAAAAATCAGGGAGATTTCTCCAACCTACTGTGGATCCAACGACAAGACTGGATGCCCGTTTTTGGCATTTGGAGTTGGAATCGGAGGTCCGGCCAAGGTTGCCGGACGTTGGACTTGTGCTGAAATTTGGGCCGCCACCAGATTCGGACATCCAGCCGCTCCTTGGTTAAACGTCCGACGGGCTACCCGAGAAGTTCAAGCCATTTAGGACGTGCGGTCCACTGGATGTCCGGATGCACGCGAGATGATTCAAGAGAGTTTCGAAGAGTCGTCACCAGAGTACTATATGGCTTTATGAGAATCCATGTAAATTTAGTACAAACTTCGTCAATATAAGTGATAAGTGCATTCGAAGTCCTAAAACTTATTATGAAAGTGCAATTGAGACCTAAAACTTTCAAAAAAATGCAATTAAATTGTACACATTACGCACAAATGCAACATACTCGTCGTCGATAAACTAAATTCCCAAATGTTCAAAGAAAGAGTACTAAGCGAAAATGCAACATTGGGACCATGGGGTTGATTGAATTCGTGAACATTCAAAAGAACAAGTTGGGAGGAATCGATGTGGTCTTGATGTCTCCACGTCTCTTTCTCTCTCTCGAGAGAGAGAGAGAGAGAGACATTTATGTTGACCCAAAGAGAGAAGTATCCTCTAAAAAGTTATCCATGCCATGACTCCCACTCGTTTTAAGAAGCAAAGTTGACTATCTCCCTTTTTTGGTGCCATGCCATGACTCGTTGGCAATCGATCACTCGTGTTCTTTATCCCCTCCAAGTGGCATGGGCAAAGCAAAATCCACAGCAAGATCATAGCATGAAGATGTACAGTGGGAGGCTCGAGAATACTATCCGAAAAATCCAAAAAACTTATTGTATAACGGCTAATTCAGTCCTAAACTTTTTAATTTTGTTAATTTTATCCTAAACTTTTAGTCGATTTATCAATTCCGTCATAAACCTTTCAATTGTGCCAATTTAGTCCTAAATTTTTTGACGATTTGTCAATTTAGCTCTAAACCTTTCTACAATTTGTCAATATAGCCCCTTTGGCCAATTGTAGCAAATTCGTAATTATTTGACGTTAACGATGTTATTCATTAATTGCCATTTGTGAACTGTAATTTAATATTAATTGTAGAAACATTAGTTCTTACTAAGATGGTTAACTGTATATCATAATACCAATTAAATTTTCATTTTTTACTTGTATCATACTAATTAATTGCTAACAATATCTTATATTTTTTAGTTACACGATATTATACGATGATTTTTTGGTTAAAAGAGGAAAGGAATGGATTCCTTCATCACCATTCCTCCTCCATGCGACGTGGGCTTGGTCGACCAAACAAAATTGGAAGGGAACCGCCATTGCACCCGCCAAGCAAAACATCCAATTCGATAAACTGGAGAACGGCAGCCAACTCGACTCTGAGAGGAACTTCAAGGTCTACGAGCGCTAAGCAGGTCGAGCTATCGAAAGAGACGCTCCGTACCGCGAAGGCGGCATCCAAAGCCCCGACTGGGGTCGGTCGTGCCTGCGCCTAGAACGGCGGTGCGGCCCTCCCACCCGAAGGGCTCGTGAACTCCGGAGAAATTCATGGGGATAGGCCGGGGGGGCGGTGACCATGTCCACAGTGACGTGTTTCGTTTCCGGTGATGATGATGCCGTGGGCGGGTGTGGTGGTGGTGATGGCAATGAAGAAGAAGAGTGCGATCAGAAGACTATGAGGAGCCATGAAATGTTGCTCTTTCTTGTTCAATGCCGTATTAGCATTCTCGTTGACCATAGTTATTGGCAAAACATGAAAAAGTATAGAATTCAATTGGAAAAATTAAAAATTTTAGGACTGAATCGGTAAAGATGCAATGGATTTAGGACTTTTCGAACAATTTTTCCCCCAACTCTGGTTCTGTTCAAGGTGGTTGAATCCATGGACATGGAAGATATTGTCATTGATTGTACTTCACGTTCAGCAGCATTCCAGGACCACCCACCATTGCAGTTCTTCAACTGAACTGTTTTTCCCCGTCCTGATGTTTTACTTGACTGTCATCGGCGTGGATTTGGGTCGGACTTCAGACATGACCATAAAGCATCATCGGCAAGATGAATTGGCGTCTGATTCCGGTGGTGGTATTAATTCTCGGAATTGATTTTAGACGATGAAATCACATTTGAGATTCTTGATAGAGTAATTGAATATTAAACCACGATTATATCTAACAGCTTAAGCTTTTAGAACAGTTACATTCTGTGATATGCTAGGAACCGTACCTTATTCCATTAATGGAGATTGCAAGGACGGAAGAAATCCGGGCCAGATTTGGACGGAAAATTCTTGTTTTATGGGCACAGAAACGGTGAGCTTACAATATCCGCGGGTCCTCTACTTAAAAAACTTCATTTCCTGGCGGATTCAATTTACATATAAGGCAATGATCCGAAAAACAATTTGGCAAAGAGTGGTACCAAGACTATAAGTGGCGAAAAGATAACGATAACTCGTATCATGTCATGACAATACATGCGAAGTTGTGAGAGATCGATGATGCTGTGTTCATGTCATGTGATGTAACCGTTACATAAGCTACTTGCAGATAGCACAAATCATAACAACAAAAGCAAACTCGGTATCTCGAATGCGGAAAAGTGGAAATCTGTGAAATTAGTATCCCGGGAAAAAGAAAACACGAGTAGAGGATCAACTGAACAGACAAACGCTGTGGATCCAAGGAACTCAGACTTTCCCCCCAAACACCAAAACCTAATTGTGATATACAAAAAAAAGGATAACGACAACGAGAGAAGGCAAAAACTGATCCCTATACACTTAGCACTCTTTGATACAATGATACCCCCCGACCCATCAATTTCACAACTTTCAATGCCATGGAAATGGCCACATCTATACAAAGAAACAATGACAACAAAATACAACTGACATCCAGGAGAAGCACATCACTAGCGCGGAAAACCAGTGAGGACCCAACAGGATGCTGCAGCTGCTTGAGCATGTTCTCCACCAAACTCGAAAACATTTGAGCTCAGAAACAGGTTCAAAGTGCTGTTGAGAGTCCTGAGAGCGGGACTCACCTGTGCCATGCAAGAGCCATTGACGATGTCCAGACGATAAGGGAATGCTCTCAAATGAGAATCTGACCGCACGATGGGACACCATCAACCGGTTACTGTGACAGCCTTCTGTCCCAAGACAGGTTCCGGTCCAGAAAATCCATTGAATTCTACCACCAATCAGTCAAGATGTGACAATGACCAATGGAAAGTTCCAAGTTTTTTTCCTTCTGCCACCAGCCAATTTGAAATGTCTCAACCGGACGTGTCAATTTCCTTCCCGTGATCTTCCTCACGGATGTTTCTCCTCAACCTTCTGAGCCATATATCATAATCCATGGGATACGGTGTCCCACAGAGACTGTCAACATAATCTGCAAAAGCTTTTAGCACAGTGGAAACATCGCCAAGCTTCTGCTGAATCAACCTCCTTGACCAAGAGGTCTCTCTCCATTGAAGAGACCCCTCCACCGAATCAAGATCGGGCAAAGCCCCACCACAGGAGAAGTAAAGCATGTAAACCAAACTCTCTGCATCTGAGGCAGAACAAAGCTTTCCTTCCTGTAGTGCATAAGTCGACGAAAAGTGAAGATTCATCGCTGGACGGTCTCTATCTTCAAGAATAGCATGTCCCCAGCCAATGAGGACAAAATAAGGATACCTCGTGCCAGATCTAACATAGATTACATTCTCCGGCCGAATGTCTCCATGACGAATGCCAACAAAAGATGCAGCTGAGAGTGCAGATAAGCAATCATGACAACAGCGGATTGCTTCATCCAAACCGAATCGGCCTTCAGTTACCATGTTAGCAACCGTTTCGCCAACTGGGCTGGTGACAAGAATTGGAGTACCACACCAAGGGTGGTCACAGTTTCCACCAGGGCTCGGTCTCCGACATTGACCAGGGTGAATAATTCTCCCTGACGCACTGATCTGAGGCAGGTATTTGCTAGACAGACCTTTCTGTTTCATTACAGTGAGTACTTTAGTCTGCCTCTGGACTTGATACCACAAATTCATATCTTCCCAAGCTGGTTCCAACTGAGAAGGAGGAGAGCCAACATAAAGAAATAGAGATTTTCCCGGATCTTCAACAGGGGACGCAACATAATATGGAAGCTCACCATCATTCAAGACTTCATCTATCTGATAGCCCTTTTGCCAGTTCGAATCCTCCATCCATAGCACAGATCCTACTTCTAGCCTCATCAATTCTTCAGGTTCTATTTTCGCAGATTCCTCCTGGACTTCAACAATTTCAGGGGAAACACTGCGCTGCTGAAATCTAAATAGACCATTTCCATTTGCCCTCGCATCTCCTAACTGCCTCTCCATTCTTCTTGTTTGTAGGCGAGCACCATGATCAGCAGCTAAATCTTCAATCGAGTGCCTAGGCATCCCGGCAAATTGCATTATACAGTGGAAGGTAGCAAAAAGTACCTGTAAAGCACCAATGTCCCCCCAATTAGCATTTCCGAGTTTGTTCCAGATTCGATCAACTGGAGAAACTGAAATGCAACAGTGCGCTTTAATCCACTCAGCGGCACATTCATAAACGTTATTTACATCAAACTCCATTTTATTTACATCTCCATCGACCTTTACAACCCGACCGTACTGAGAGTCAACAAGGAGGATAAAAGCCGAATTAAAACCCTGAGTTAAAGCTAATCTGCTTATGCTCCTTGATAATAGCATACGAACAGCATAAAAAAGAGCTTCACCTAAAACAGATAGCGAAGGCTGTCGGTCACTATCCGCAACGAGACCGCCAATATCAGGCCTCAGAAGAGCCAATTCAAGAATGTGATCCCATTTTCCATGTGGATGTCTTGGGTTCTTAAGCATCAGACCAGTTGCGCAAATACTCTCAATCTTCCCATTGGCAATTGCTTTCTCAGCCTGGTAAAATTTGAAGTTTGGCCCATACAGGCAAGCAACAGCGAATGGCAATGGCTCATCCTGACTCCAGAATGCCTCCCACAAGCCCTTTACACTTGCATGTAGAAAATCTTCAATTGCAAGATAAGCAGTAGCTTCCACAGCATCTGAGGCCGATGCATAAACAGCACTTGGCATTCGAATTAGCTGCTCAAATGAGACCCCTTCTAATGCATAGTCAAACTTTTGTAGTTCCACCAACTCAAATGGAACATCAAAAGCAGGTTCTCTAGCTGCTCCACCCTCTGATATTGATATAAACCAATCCTCGAGTTTTTCAGTTAAATGCTCGTGGTTCATGAATTTGCGAAGGAATTCTTTGCGATTCCTGGACCTGCTACCAGATGATACACTGGACCTTTTTGTCCCAGACCCCACTGATTCCCGGTCTGGGGATCCACCTGGAGATCAAGTTCGATGTTCTTCATCAGTCAAATTACCTCTACAACATACGTATCGAGCAATCGCATAAAAGAGAATAATAACTAAAGGGGGCTGCATATAGTTGATGGGGGGTGGGTTGTTTTGAATGAGATGTATCAAGGGTGTCCTACTAACAAAGGTCCCATGGGCAAGGTCCATGGTCGATCTTAAATAGACTTAGTGCAACTCTTGCAATGATAGGTAGTTCCCAAGACTTTGAGTCGTCACTTCCACGCTATCGTGGAGAACTTTATCTCACCAAAGTCCGCCGAAAATTGCAAGGTGCGAAAGAAAGTCAGAGGTCAAATTCCTATATAATTGAGTTCATCGATCAAGACATACAAAGTTCTAAAGCTACACAATTAATGAAGGTATGACTTTGCTTAAAACGGCCTTCAGTAATCTGGGTCTTAACTAGATTAGTGGGATGAATCATTTTGAAAGGATAAGCATCTCTGCGACTGTCATGTAACCATAGAGTTTGAATCTTCAACAGATTGATGAATGCAACTTCACAAATCATTCTCAGAGACTTCATCAATCACTCAGCCCGATTAAAATGCATTCATCATACAAGACTTGAGAATGTAAATAAGATCGTCGTCGTCGTCATCATAGAACTACATACTTGACACTGATTGATTTGGACAATATTTATATCGAAGTGATATTGCGTCAATGTACCAAAGAAAGCTGGTTATAAGACTTATTTATATCACTTCCAAAGCGTGCGATAACTTAAGTCAAGTGTATATCCTTAACAAGAACCAAAGGATCTGCCTTAGGCACTTCACTATCAAGTGATGTCCACCTAATAACTTTGTCATTTGATACTAAACAATGCTAAAACACAAACTAACTAAGAGAGCCAAGACCTGTACAACCAAGCCGAATGATTAGCTAGGCAACTTAATAATTTGTATGCCTCACATTGAGAAGGGGTAAGCACTAAATATCAGAGGATATTGAACCCCAAAAGAAGGGGGTAACTAAAACCAAAAAAAGAGTATTTTGATTTTTGTAATTATAGATATATGGTCAGGACATCTCCTAAAAACACCGAAAATATATCCGCGCTGAGTCAAGGAAAAACAACACTCAAAATGTATTGAATTAGATTATGTTGGACTAGATGCCAGCTAACGTAAGCAAACCCTTCCCGCAGAACCATGTTGTCTGTTCAATAGGCAACTACTTTTGTAGGAACTAATTAAAAGAGATCATTTGGCATATGCATCTAAGAAAAGGAATGACAAAAAGTTCTCGATTATGTGGCATGGCAGGAGCAGAGACAGAGAGAACTCATGCTTTTCAATTAGCTCGCTTAAAAAGCAACTGAGTGACAACACTGCAGCTCGAGTAGAAAAAAAGAAGCTGCGGAATGTTCTTAGATCCCGGCAGACACATATCTAAGAACCATCCGCGTCTTATATCGAGGTAAAAAACCCCAAGAACACTTTCATAATGCCAAAGCAAGCAACTTGCCAGAGAAATCACGCCGAACGAGTGGCATTCGATTCCGATTCAACCCCTCTGAGCTAATATGGCTGCCCCCCCAAAGCCGAATCAATCAGTAAGAGCCCAACCCAACACACAAAAGGACCAAAAAAAAAACAAAAAACGGGACGAAGTCGCGACGGGGACTTGGAGCCGAGAGAGACGGAGTCAACGGGATTTCCGAGCGGGAGTCGGGAGTGGGGGATCGGGTCAAAGGAGAGAGAATCTAGGGTTTCGTGAAGGCGAATTACTAGAGCATCGGATCGCAGAATGAGAGCATACCTTCCATCACGGAGCGAGAGAGTAACGAGAAGACCTTTCGGACAGCTTCCTCCTTCCTCGACCTCCTCCTCCTCCTCCTCCTCCTCCTTCCTCGACCTCGGATCGTCCTCTCACGCAGGACTAAACATTCGCATCTCTCTCTCTCTCTCTCTCTCTCTCTCTCTCTCTCGATTTTGTCGGGGTATGCAGGTCGTCTCTTCACTTCCGAAGATGACTCGTGTTCTTTTTTCACTTTTATTAATTTCCTCGGCAATTACACACTTAAGAGAGAGAGAGAGAGAGAGAAGTCAAGGGTTGACCGTTATGGGTGTGCCATCTCGTCACGGTCGGTCACCACAAGCCACAAGCTCTTCATGCCGACATATGGAGCTAAGTGAACCGGATCGTGTGATGTTCAGAAATTTTTTCTGGAATCCGTGTCATGCCTCGATCTGATCGTGTCTGATGCCACCGGCCGTCTCTCCTCATTCGCGAGTTTTGTTTTAGTATCGATCAAGAAGCCCCTGCGGTTGTTAGCCCCCTCCAGCCCGACAGCGGCAAATTTCCCACACGAAACGGAGCACATCAATCAAATATGAAGAGAAATTCGAATCCGATGTGACTGACTGACTGACTCGAAACTAACATGATCGCGAAAGCTTGCAAAATCTGACGGAATATACCTCTCCGGACTCCAGAGTTTCCTTGAATAGGATTTATCTGCCTTCGGTAACATAGGTTATCTCTCATTTCTACCATAATTCCACTATCCATTCCATTCTAAAGAAGAATCAAGAAATTATCCCAATACATTTGACATTTGACGTTGAGAAATTTGCTTGCCTAAGGTAGTTCACCATGGCTCTTCCGTTCCAATATGTGCTTGGCGAAATGTATATAGGAAGACTAAGGTTATCTAGGAACCCTCATTTTATACGTTATATGGGATCATTTAGACATTTATAGGATTGTGACTGGCACGGTACTCTTAAGGAATTGAGCGAAAGTTGGGGGCGTTCAGTAACCTTTTTTCAAGAGAGTTCTGAGTGAAAGACAGCATTGACAAAGCCCAAGGTAGGTGGACCTAGCCTTGCCTCTGGGGCTTGTAGCATTTTCGAAAAGCCATCTTCATCTTGCCTTCATTAAATTATCTAAATTCTAGTTCTATCCTCGCATTACACGCTAGCTATCCACCTACGAACATGCCCATCTCCGCCGCTCGACCGCCGCCACGCTAGCTATCCACCAACGGCGTGGTGCTCGTGCTCAATTAGCCACCTACACCAATAGCCCCCTCAGCCAACGAACCCCCTTAGATCGATCCCCATGCGAATGAGTCGCTTGTGGTCGTCACGAAAACAAAGTTACTTCACATAAGTACAACAAAAGTCAATTATCCAACCGGTATTTTACATTCGATAAATTCATATTGAATCAAAGATGTTTGAGAAAATGGCTTTGCATTTTCCCTAGAACTCTCCCATCCGCACCCTAAGTCATTCCAAGACATGTGAATATAAGTGCGGTTAGAATTTCCACTTCCCTACGAGGAAAGAAATGCTTAATTTTTATCTTGTTACATAAGACATGTCAAATTCCCAATTTCCAACCATACCCTTATTTCTTTCTCCCTTTCATATCTGTTTCGAGGGGCATATTTGGCATTTGAGTCCTCTGGTTCCTAACTTCCCCCATCCAAACATTCTGTCTGTCTACACCTTTTGAATTCTCGTGCCATTTCTTACCGTCGTCAAACATCGGAATCGGAACTTTCGTTCCTAATACGACGCTCTTTGACTTGTCGTTCCAGCAAAGGAGCAATGTTTTGTTTTTTGTTGTTTTTTTGTTTTTTCATATGCCTTGGACTTTGCTACGACATACATAGCAAAGCAACAGACTGTCGGCGCAGCCCCATCCTAAGTTCCAGAGACACCACGATTCGTTCCTTGGAGCAGAATGGCGATGGAAGAAAGAAGAAGAGAACCATGATACAGTGAGTAAGATTGTCCTACTCAAAAGCTAGGCATAGGGTGAAGGAAAGACGACCCGAATGTACAGAACCGCAAATAAAGAATGGGATTAATACCACGAAAAATCTCAAATCGATATACATGTGACGAAAACACCCCAAACTGGTACATCTGTGGTAAATTTACTCTCCGTTAATTTTTGTTAAAGTTTACAGTCAAATTGCTGAGTTGGATGACACGTGACAGTTGACGGGCGTACTAATTTTGGTATTTTTACCATCCGTCTATTACAGGTGTGCCAGTTTGGAATTTCTCAGGGTATTAAGGAAGCTAACGGAGGGTAAATTTATCACAGTTGTACCAATTTGAGATTTTTGGTGATCAAAAAATTAGTTTGGGGGTAAGTTTATCACAAATATACCAGTTTGGGGTCATGAGTATATCGGTTTGAGATTTTCTGTCGTATTATTAACCCTAGAGAATAACAAAAAGGAACGGAATAAGACCAAAATGAAAATCCTAATGAAAAATACCAAAACTTGCCGTCCTCTGTTTTTGAAAAATGGAATTTGCATGGTCAACCCTATGTCTTAAAATTGAAGGGACTGGAATAACTTCCACCCGAGGGACAAAAAACACGAAATAAAATAAAAATTCTTAATCTCGAACGTTCATTTATTCATCCAAAACCTCCATCCGTATCAACCACCACCAACGCCATCCGCTAACTATCACGAATTATTGGCTTTCGTTATAAACTCTTCTTTGCATCTTTGCCAAAAATAATGCCAAAAAAGACCTAATCACCCTTTTAAGTGAAAAATATTGATAAGATCCCGATTCATGTATCGAGAATTTTGAATTCTAGTTTTTCAAATCTCCAAATCCTAATTCCTCGAAACCTTACCTTTACCCCCAATCTCTCTCCACCCAACATCACTCGCCTCTCTGTTAGCCATCGCCTCAACCTCCCCCCCCCCCCCCACCCTCTCTCTCTCACTGTGCACGCTTGTGATGACGACGAGGAGAGATTACTATGTTCATAGTTGTCAAATGCGAATGGCCTTAATTTGAATTCGAGTGCCAAGTGGCCTCAAATCAATGCAGTTGACCACCACGACAACATTGGTTAAGGTCTGTTGACACCAAATAATAAAGAGTTACCGAATGAACTTTAGTATCACTGTGTCCCGAAAATCGGTAAATCGGGAATAGAAAGCTACTCTGAGAAGTTCGGTAAGTTGGCTGCAACATACCGAAATGTCTAGAAGACTAAACCCGATATTCGGGAAATAAGAAAACAGGACCACTATTTTCAAAATTCGATAAGATTCTGGACATGCCGAAATTATAGAGGATTAGCAATAAGAGAAATATGAAGACAAAAGGAACCGCAGGATGGCCAAGCTAGCCATGTCAGCAAGAAGTTACGAGCAAGAAATCCGGATAGTGGATGCGAACAGTTCACGGCAGTTGCTGGAAAAGATTCAAATTCAAAACCATATTGACAGTTGAAAATCAAATTTTGGCGGATAAAACGTGGGCAAATGGGAAGTTATTGAAGGCGCCAAGATTCAGAGTTTGAAAGCAAGAAAATAACCGACAAACGGTTATGGAAAGCCAAAGAATAATAAATAATCGAAAGAAAGGAGAAAGGAGACAGATCAACACACATCCAAAAGAACTCAAGTTTTTCTGCACTTTAACTTCCCTGTACCCTCCTTTCCAGCATTTACAGTTTCTGCAACTCCAGTTTATTATCAAGCTTTCTATTGCTTTCATAGGAGTATTGTAACGTAGCCTGAACCCTTGTTGATCTCAAATTCACATTCGATCTACTGATTTCCTACCTATTTCACTTCCATTTGTGTTACTCCGTGTTCTTACTAAAATTTCCTTTCGAGAGTTGAGCCACAGAACCCTCTTAATAAAAACCGAAAACTGAATTTCGGTGAAAGATATTCCTTGTTGCAAAAACGAGCGAACAAGGTCATTGCAATGAGAGAGAGAGAACGAGAGAGATGTGGTCGATTATGAGTAGCGCAAAGGCTACAATGATAGGTCAGTACGAGAGCAACAACGATTCAGCCAAAGTTCGGATTTCTTTTTCGTTTAGGTTCTTTGCATCAATGAAGTTTATATAAAAGTCGAAGAAGAAAAGTTTTTTTTGGAAGTTAACGATGATGATTTGATAAATGAAACATCCGTCCAATTTATAAAAATAAAATAAAATAAAAATAGATGATCCAAAAAAACTTTTGTAGTACAGGTGACTCTTTTTTCTCCCTAGACAGAAACTGGGTAGGCAGAACTAGCTGGCACCGCTAACGGCTAGTTGGGAAGAAGGACGCTTCAACGGTCACCCAAGACCCAACCCTCTGTCGGCAAATTCAAAATCCTTTAAGCATTCACCAAAAAAAAAAAAAGGGGGGGCAAAAGAAAGAAAAAAGGGAAGAAAAGAAAGAAACGCCGTTAACGGGGTAACGGTGGAGAAGAGGAGGCTGAGAAGGGAACGGGAATCCTAAGTTCAAAAGTCCCGACAAGAAACGGGGAAGTGAACGCCAAAAGCATATAAAACGCTCCCTTTGATTTGAAGTTTGGATGCCGTTGCAAAGTATCATAGTATTACTAAAATGACCCTGCTCCGCCCTTAGATTTGCAAATTTGCCATCAAAATAACTTAGGCAAGAGTTTCACCGAGAACACTTTCACATTTTCCTCTTTGCGTTCTCAATTCTCACATTTAACCTAAGCGGCCTTGTTAAAATAAAATGAAGAAAAAAACCGAATTATGAGAATAATTAAAGATATGCTTAGAAAGCCGAGAGGGTCACGCGTTGACCACGCTGACCGGTGCATTCGTATTCAATAAGAAAATTACATTTCTCGACACTTAATTTTATGAGATTTGATTGAACCATTTAAAGGACTCCATTGTAATTTCTTGAAAATCGTCGTAACTTAAGGGAACTTTGCCATTTCATGTTAAGCATAATCACTACTTTCTTGAAAAGTTAATTACTCCTCGTTCAGTACATTCGATAAGTGTATCGGGAGCATTCATTACCATGTTCCATAAATTATCATCTCCGTATGACGCAAAAGTCTTTATGAAGAGAATCGATCGGCCCACCTTGATATCGGAGGTATCTGAAATCTCACGCCGGTACTCGAGGCGCTGTTTGGATCATCGTAACGATATCTTTTCTGAACTTTCAATCCTATCCTCTCGTCGCGATCTCAGGAGAATAAGAAAGAAGGGGGGGGGGAGAGTCATCTGATTAACGATGCTAAAAGAAGTAAACAAGGACAAATGGCGAGCAGTATATTTTGCTACGCAACGGAGGGCAAACTCGTCATTGCGCGCCCTCAGATCATTTACAAAACACATCGCTCGCCCACCCAAACTCAAGCTCTAGCTCAAGGTCGGTTCAAAAGTCGATGCCCACGTGCGGCGAGGTGTGCTGTTCCGGCACGCGCCGTGCTCCTCGGACCCGTGTCGTAATCCGCACGTGCGAAGGAGCATCAGTGCGGCCCACGAACGACGCCGAGCGCGTAGGACCACCGACTCGGCTCCGAGCATCATATTGCGTGGCGTTCGACATTTTCCTTTACGTTAATGTTTCTGTCTGGTGCTGATCCGACGCGCAACGGAACATTATTCAAAAAAGAAAAAGGAAATGAAAAAATAAAAGAAAAGCGAATTATTGAGAAATTTTAATAATTCCACTCTCTCTCTCTCTCTCTCTCTCTCTCTCTCTCTATTAAAAATTCACCACTCAATCATTTCTGGAGAAAGAGATTGCTTTCTCACTTCGCCTTGCATTCTCTCTCTCTCTCTCTCTCTCTCTCTCTTCGCTCTCGCTCTCGCTCTCGTTCTTTCTGATTTCTCTGACCAGGTGATTTTTCTCGCCTTCTTGGTTCAGCCTGTATATGTGCGGCATTCTTCTGTCGCAAGCTCGTATTTTTTTTCCCCTGTGAATTGTGGGTGGCGATGGTTTGGATGACTCGCACGCGAGTTCGGTGGTTGAATCTCCGTTCGGCGTGGAAATGTGGGTTTTACTGATTCGCCTGTTCCTCGATGCCGTGAATTTTTTGTTTTTGTTTTTGGTTTCTCTGTTCACATGAGTGCCCGTATGTAGCGTGACGATACAAAGAAGGAGAAAAAGATTGCATTTTGATTGCTTCCTCAGTGGAAATGCTGAAGTCTTCGTTTCTAGGGTTTTCCAATTGGGAATTTCATTTTCTTGGGATCTTTCTTTCCTGCTTTTTGTCTTCTGGTTCCTCCTTTCTGCAAATTCAAATGGCGACTATTCGTTGGCTTAGGGTTTTCTCCTACTTTGAGAGACGATTGAACTCGGTTATGAATAAGTAGCTTAACATGCTTGTCCGTTTATCTCATTACGATTATTGTTCATAGCATTTGATAGCCTCCTTCTGATCCTCATCATTTATGTTGCTGCCATTCACTCTCTAATTCTTCTTTGTAAATTGCCGAGAAAGCTTGTTCATTGTGCTTTTTTAAGTACGTTCTGAAATTGGTTTGATTGTTGGGGATATGTAATTTTCCATATTGCGCGCGTATATTGTGTTTTACCTTAGACTTTTATTTCTAAGCGTATTTGATCATTATGTCTTTGGTAGTTGCAAGATGAACATTATGGACGATCACCTTTGCTTTTGACTGTTTAGTGCAAAAACAGAACTAGGTGAATAGATGCAGGTGGACAAGGCAGCGAAGGGAAGTCGAGCATTTGGGGTATTGGGACCACTCATTGATTGTCAAGACAATTCTCATCCATGGCAGAGAACTAGCACCTCATTCATTTAGGTGTAGCAGTATGGTTTGCTATGGCGGCGAAAGATTGTGCTAATGAATTTTGCCCATTTCTCTCAAAGAGAACATAAGCAAGACCAATGCTTGGAACCCTATAGAATGAACAGTAATCGTGTGAGACTTTATCTATGCTGTTCCACGATAAATTGTCATACAAGAATCTTATTGTTCTTCCATGATGTATCGTTCGCCATGGGTAAAATCTAGTGCTTCGATGTTCTTGGTATTCATTTCCCAATTAGACTAGTGGATTTTGAAGTGGAACTTGTGTGCTTTGTCCTATTTTTCGCTTATAGTGATTGGCATGCTGTTTAGGTGATGATTGTTATGACTTTGGGTGGTTTGCCATTCTTAATGGTTGACAAGTTCATCTGTATCCATGGTTCCAGCTAATCCTTCAGCGGTCGTCCTCGAACTAGAGCCTATCAGTTAAGCTTTAAGTTTCTGTTTAGTTCTTTGCATAACTGGTTATTGTTCTGCAGGTCTGGGCTTCATCACAGTAGGCCAGTAGCCAATTCTTCAGCATAGCAACTTGTGGAGTGCCTGGGGCTCACTATGCTCTTATCCAACTAATAATTGCGACAAAATCTTATTGGGGGTAGTGTGTGGCTATGGTAATGGCCTCCTTTCCCTCCTCTTCAATTTCTCTTGTTTTTCAAGTTAACTTGTCAGGTGTGCTTAGCTGTCTTGGTAAGTTCATTGCTGGAATGAGTCTCAACTGAAGTAATTGCCTTGATATCAATCAAAAAGTTTGTTGGTTCGGCATCTCAAGGTCTGTGGAAAGAATGTGGAATTGATAATATTGTCTTCACATTGTTTCGTGATCGCCTATATGAGTCTACCATAAGTATACTTGAGAATGCACTTTCAAAATAATAATTACGGAGAACAGAATACAATACTTCCAGCTTTTACAGTCGGTGCGAGCTGCTATTTTCTGATCATGACACACCCTTGTTAAAAGTTTTGCTTCTGGTGGTTTTCATTCCTTGAGTTTGGCTATAGCATGTGCTCCTCTTTGTTATGTGTTCCGACAAATTTTCCTTTATCTTAGGATACAAATGAAAATCTTCCTCCAAATGTTATAAAGCAACTCGCAAAGGAACTGAAGAACCTTGATGAATCCCCTCCGGAGGGCATAAAAGTTGGAGTAAATGATGATGATTTTTCCACCATATTTGCTGATATTGAAGGCCCAGGTTACTCTCTTTCTTTTGACTGCTTAAATCATTCATTGCAAATAAATATGGTCATGGTTGATAAAATTATCTTTTGGTCTTTCAGCTGGGACTCCATACGAGAATGGTGTCTTTCGGATGAAGTTGTTATTGTCTCATGACTTTCCACATTCTCCTCCCAAAGGTCTGCCCATGCTTATTACTACACGGCAAGAGAACTTATAGCACTGTTTTAACTCCCTTATGGTTCAATGGTTTTGCAATAAGAAATGGTGCACACGTCAGCTCGTGGTTGAAAATATTCCCTTTCTCTGTTAATGTTGTCTGAGACTGTTTTATATGGTTTTAACTCTTTTGTATATTAAAAACATCAGTTCACAACGTGTACAATCGACCGAGTCATGCATTATTACCTTTCTATGCAAGTTTTTTCCATTTGACGGACTCAAATATACAGCATCACGGACTATGTAGGTTATTTTCTTACCAAGATTTTCCACCCAAATATTGCTACCAACGGCGAAATTTGTGTCAACACATTGAAGAAGGACTGGAATCCTAGTTTGGGACTACGTCATGTTCTTATTGTGAGTTCTTCTCCTACAAAAATGTAATATAGCCATGTTCTTGTCGATGCTACCGAGAAACACTGGTTTTTTATTTTGTAAGATCTTTCTTTAGTTTCAATTAATTTCTTTCCATTGACGTCCTTCTTTGAAATTCAGGTCGTTAGGTGCTTACTCATTGAACCATTTCCCGAGTCAGCTCTGAATGAACAGGCTGGCAAGATGCTGCTTGAAAATTATGAAGAGTATGCCAGACATGCCAGGTAATACTAAATTGTAATCTGCTTCATGTTTATAATAAGTTATGGGACCAGGAACCTTTACACATGACATGCTGGAGTATTATTGAGACAAATTATATCCTGGTGTTGAATGGGCCATCAAGAAACAGCCATTTCGTGGGACCTTAGTCATATTCCTTTTCAGGAAGTTATAATGCCAATACATGTTGACATGGCAGAAGGGCCAAATACTGATAATGATTTGATTGGTCCATTTTCTACTTAAGTAACTTTTTTATTCTCCATATGAGCCCCCCTCTATGATGAATCAAATCATTGTCTTTGCTGGAGCGTTACTTAGACAAATTATATCCTAGTTGCATGGACCATAAAGAAACAGCCATTTCATGGGACCTTAGTCATCTTCCTTTTCAGGAAAAGTTAAACCGAACCATGTTGACATCGCAAAAGGGCCAAATAATGATAATGATTTGACTGGTCCGTTTGATACTGAAGTAACTTTTCTCTTCTCCGTATGAGTTGCCCTTGACAATGAAATAAGTCCAGTATCATCACATCACGAATTCTTTGAACCCAATCTGACATATCATTACAATCTTGAGAATGAGTGATATTGATTTTGCATCCGAAGTACTGATGTGTTTTTCTCGAACATGTGTGATTGTGCTTGTTACTCACAGACTTTACACGGGAATACATGCCCTCAAGCCAAAACCCAAGTTCAAGTCAGGAGCCATTTCTGAGTCGACCACAGTACTTAATGTCGACCAGAGTAATGCCTCACTTCTTAAAATTGACCAGAAGAATCAATCGACAGCTGCAGCGGCGCCTTTGCCTTCGAATACGGCAGCACTCAAGGGAGTGAATGGCCAGGAGCATCCAACGATTGTGGCTCCATTAGCCGAGACTGGAGTTAGCGGCTCTGCGGTAGTTAGCAGCACCGCGACTCAAAAGAAGGAACTTGGGTCCATGAAAGTCCAGCCCGACAAAAAGAAGATGGATGCGAGGAAGAAAAGCTTGAAAAGATTGTAACATTGTAACTTCATTCTGTATTCCTGGTTCACACCTCTTGGCTTATGTACAATGACTTCTTCCATTGATGAAAGTGGATCAATTGAGCTGATCTCTCTCACATTTGCGCAATAAATTTGTGTTTTGATGGAAATTCTCCTATCCTGTTCTGTGTTAGTTTGGTTTATTTCTTTTTCCTCCGGGAGAAGGATTTTCATTGAAATCCTCGGAGCTTTTACATTGGTGTTGGGGACACCGAACTCTGGACGTGTTCTTGCCTCCATGAATGCGGCTTTGATCTCGCTACAAAAGTCGTCAATTGTTGCTGGTGACTCGGCTGTCAATCTGAGGCGATTCGACCATTTCGGGGTGGGCAGGCGGATGCCTAAAAGGTGCGCGGAGTCCTATCTACGAAAGCTAAGAGGGAACGTGGAATTGTGAGGAGAGGTTCCAAGTAGAACGGATAGAAGCGGTGTCGGCTCCTAGCATGGTTTACCTCAGATTTGAACGCTCGTTACGAAACCGCTGTCGTTTTGTTGATGACCGCATTGTGTTCGTGCAGTTCGTGGATTACAATGCTGGCAATTATTATTGTGCTAGTGGAACGCTCTTCTCTCTCTACAAAGCCATATTAGAGAGAAAACCATAGTGAGCAAACAAGAGTCATATACAGAAGTCATTTTAAGGTAGTTCGGATTACGAATAATACAAAAGTCACGACCTGCCAAAAGTACTTGAGATTACAAGACTCAAAAAAAAGAAAAAAGAAGACGGGATTTAACTCTGCAAGACCGGACCCACTACTTCTTCAAAGGCATGTTTCGACAACAGACGTCAAATAAGAATCGGAAAGGAAGAAGGAAACATCAATATATTTAGCCAACCCCATTTCCCCTTTCTCCAGGATCGGAGAAGTTACTTAGCCATCATCACCTTCACGAATTCCTCGTAGTTTATTTGTCCGTCGCCATCCACATCAGCCTCCCTGATCATCTCATCCACTTCTTCATCGGTGAGCTTCTCCCCTAGGTTAGTCATCACGTGGCGCAGCTCAGCAGCTGAGATGAAACCGTTCTGGTCCTTGTCGAAGACTCTGAAAGCCTCTTTCAGCTCCTCCTCGGAGTCGGTGTCTTTCATCTTCCTGGCCATAAGGTTTAGGAACTCGGGGAAGTCAATGGTCCCATTGCCATCAGCATCGACTTCGTTGATCATGTCCTGGAGCTCAGCCTCAGTTGGGTTCTGACCCAGCGACCTCATCACGGTTCCAAGTTCCTTGGTAGTGATGCAACCTGTTAATATGGTAATCAAATTGCTTTCAGTGAGCAGAGAGACAAGCCTCCTCAATCTATAGAAGAAACCATTGCATTTAATGGCCCAAAAAGGGGGAACTCAACAAATGCGTCTTCAAGGAATGTCTAAATAAGATCAAGACGATTTCCACCAAGGGGAAAAGAAAGACGTGATGATGATGCAGCAAATTTCAATTCATAATCCAAATTATAGGGACACCATATAAGATGACAGCAAAAGGAAATTTTCATATTTTATCACTAACTAAAATCAGGATACAAATAAGTCATATGAAGTAACTAAGTCGTCCTTTCCTCCAAACACAGAACAACAAAGAACTTGCTAAGCCCAGAAGAAACCAACTTGATGTAGGCAAAACCTCAAGATTGTTCTGAGTAACTATATTATATCGAGCAACTTGACTTCAAGCAATATAAAATTAATACGTCGGTCGATTATAAGGGGCATATTATCCATCATATATTGCACACTGCTTAGTTTGTGTAGAGTTAGAGAAGGGAAGCCATTTCCTGCCTCCGTAGTTGACCATCCCCTGCCCTGACCAATCTTTATTTTGGACTGTAAGTGATCGATTGACTCAAACAATATACATTAAGAGCTCCTCCTTAGCTTTGGAAGGACACGATAGAAATAGGAGATTTCGAAAGCCAGTACTCATAATATATCCGCATATTAGCATAGTATTAATGACTATGACCACAAGCGATGGGGAAGCCCTACAGCTACATGCTGTATCCTCATAAAAATTGAGGTAACTCTCAGCTATTGAAACTTCACGTAGTGTGTGGTTATGGGTGCGATCTAAACACGGTGATCACGACACATCCACTGCATAAAATATTGATGTTATCAAAGTGAATCACCAAGCAGACGAGTATTGTAATAATCAACAATCAGAGAACCGGAAAAAAAAAGTGGTAACTTTATGGGCAAAACCAAATCATGGAACAGGTGAAGGAGGTACTGGAAAAGTATGGATTGCACTGCGATCGGTAACACTATGCTGTAAGAATTTGAACACAGTAGACAATATTTGGCACATCACAGATAGTTGGGCATCGTTCAAAATTAAAATGCTAAACTAAAATGCTAAACGAATAACCACCAAATGTTCCATGGAAAGCAAGACAGAAAAAAAAAATGGATTGCCATCACAGACTGAGGTGATTCAATGAGAAAATGTCGGAAAACACAAGTTATATAATAAGCACAATTCCCAATGTCATTCATCAAGTTATGCATCTACTGTCCCAAAACCGCCACCACACCAAAACTAACAAATTTGATTGATGTTCCTCAGGTTTTTCCCATGAATTTCCCATCGATCAAACATTTAGGGATGCTACGAGATTTATAAGAGGAACACCAACATTTTCTCGGCATAAGTTTACATGCAAGTTCCAATCGGTCAATCGGGAGGACAATTAAGAAAGTAAAAGCGGATTCGATCTAGCTCAACCCAAGGCAAACAGGTCGCCGTAAACGACCATTGGATTTTTCCCCGCGTGAAGCCGCATAAACTGACCGCTACGAGAAAAGCTAATTCGTTACGAACTCGGAACACTACCGTTCCCTCCCCCCCAGGAGCAAAAGCGCGAACCGAGAGAACCAAGGCTCCTCGCGCGTCCAACGCACGCCCATCCATATCGAGCTCGGAGAATTGCAAAAAACGAAAGGCCACGAGTCAAAGCCAAGGAAGCAACGAACGGCGAACTAGATCCACACTAAAACCACAGGCGATGCGAGCGAGCGACGGACATCGACGTCGCTGCGAACGCACGCCCCTACGTATATGGACACAGAGAGAGGCGTACAGATCATGCGCCGAGAGAAACTACGTGACACAGAGAGAGAGAGAGAGAGAAGGGGAGCGAACCATCGCCGTCCTTGTCGAACAAGCTGAAGGCTTCCTTGAACTCGGAGATCTGGTCGTCGGTGAGCTGATCCGCCATCTCCCTAACTCGGCGAACTTACTCTTCCAAAATGCGAAAAGCGAAGGGGGTGTTAGAAGAAACGATCGCATCCTTCCAGTTGTGAAGGAGGGTTTTATACGGAGGAGAAGAATCGATCGAACGCGCTCCGAGACCGGACTCGATTTGTCATCGCCACCGTCCGTTTTCGTCGACGCTTTTACCCTTTTGCCCTTTATCTCTTTGTCAGTTTTAATACCGTTGAACGCGACCCCCCCCCGGGATATTTTTAGGTTTTTGCTTTTTCTTCAATGGACTTTTAAATTCACTTTCATTTTTTCTTTTGAGTTAATACCGCGAAAAACCCCAAACTGGTACACTTGTGACAAATTTACCTCAAACTATTTTTTTGACCACAAAAAACCTTCAAACTGGTATACCTGTGACAAATGTACCCCAAACTATTTTTTTGACCACCAAAAACTTCAAACTAGTACATTTGTGATAAATTTACCCCAAACTAATTATTTTGATCATAAAAAATCCCAAAATGGTACACGTGTGACAAATTTACCCTTCGTTAATTTTCGTTAAATTGGATTAATACCACAAAAAATCCCCAAATTGATAAACTTGAGACAAATAGAGGGTAAAAACCCTAAACGTATACATTCGGCAATTGCCTCGTGTCATCTAACTTAGCAATTTGACGATAAAATTTAACGAAAATTAACAAATGGTAAATTTGTGACAGGTGTACCAGTTTAGGGTAAATTTGTCAAAGGTATATCAGTTTAGGGTTTTTGATGGTCAAAAAAATAGTTTGGGGTAAATTTGTCACAGGTGTACCAGTTTAAGGTTTTTTGTAGTATTAACCCTTTTCTTTTTTTACATTTAGTACTTGTCCTTGATTGAATTTATTGCGATCTCTTTATTACCCAAGTGATTTATACACCATGTAGTTGGTAGATATAAATATGAATATATTTTTTTTTTTAGAATGAGAAGGCCGAGAGTCCAATACAAGAAGAGGGTCTCGTAAGGATTGGCTTCGTTTTATTTATTTTTTTTCATTTTATTCTAGGCAAAAAGGTGGGCTCTGGTTAACTTTAATAGCTCGCTTGGATTAGTATCTTATCGCATATCTTGTGCATGATTACTATCGGTTCTTGCCAAAGGAATTGCTTTTCGGAGTCAATCCGAGTTAAGCTATCTTCGCGCATATCTCTGATTCGGAGTGACTTGCTGGAGTTTTTTACTTTCGCGTTTTGAAGGAAAAATCATGTGATGGGATCTTAAGCGATTAGCTAGGTGTCTCTTATAAATTAAACTCGAATATAAGCTCGAAGAGAGAGAGAAAGCAAAGTGAGATTCGATTATTAAAAACAAACTGGGATTGATAGGACAATTTTTTTTTAAAACTAAATATGAATCTTGCGTTTTGGGTGCTTTGTTCTTGTTTTTTTTTATATATATAAAAAAATCGAGACACGCAAAACATGTACAAAATACAAACTTCGATAAGTAAAGTTGTACAAATAATTCTTTTCCAATCTTTTTGAACTTAAAATAATATGTGTAATTTTCATGGGAAAATGGAAATTCGTTCTGTACATCGGGCTTAAGAGAAACAAATGCGCCTTTTCCTCATTCTGATTATAGCAAAGAAAGAGGGAAAAAAGAAAAAAAAAGAAAAAAAGAAAAAGAATTCCATTCTCGTAAATCTCAACTTCAAAATGTTCCGGGCAAGGGTTGAAATGGTAAATAGAGCCTTATCGCCCCGTAAGGGAAAAGGATTTTTCGAAAGCGACTTCGGGACACGTGGCAAATATCAACTCTGCGCCGCGATGTACTCGATCAGCCCCCCCACCCCCAAACGCCACGCGGAATGCGGATTCGTCCCGAACTTTTACTTTTCTTTTACTTTTTCCTTTTTAATCCGAATTGAAAAGAATAAAAAAAGGGAATTAAAATGGAAGGGGGACAGTAATTCTCGCTTTTTCCAAAATTAATAAATCCACGTTATTTTGTCCGACCAATGGGATCGCACGCGGTTTGTACGCGGAGCAATTCTCTGGTCCCCACCAACGGTTGACCGCCACGTCAGCTCCCCGTCGCCCTCGCACTATTCCCTGGCGGCTTTGTCGAGGATTGTCAGGTTCGGGAGCAATTCTCTTTTTCTTTTTCTTTTTCTTTTTTGTCGTACGGGTGCAATTTAAAAGCAGCACTTTTTCTAAAATTTCTTCATGGAAAAAAAATTAAGTTTTTAGATTTCATTTCTTACCGAAGCATTAAAAAAATTTAGGTGGAATGGTAATTAACATTTGACTCAATGATCTTATGCATGATTCTTTAAATTACATCAATCAACTTTTGAGCGAATTTCAAATAAGAGACTGAAGTGCACTCATTTTCTCAAATAAGATATTTAAATGGATCTTGTTTCAAATAAGGGTCTGAAGTGCCGTCATTGTTTCAAAAAAGGGCCCGACTAAGGGCATTTTCGTTATTTGTTTTTTTTATTTTATTTTTCCCCCTTTTTCCTTTTTTCTTTCTTTCTTTTTTATTTTTTTCCCTTCCTTCTTGTCGGTGGTCGGTCTCATGCGATGGCCGGCCACCGATGAGAAGGAAGGGCAAAAAACAAAAAACAAAAAACAAAAAAAAAGAAGAAATGGGAAAAAGAAAAGAAAAATGAATAAAAAATTATGAAGAAAGCAAATGATGAAAATGCCCTTCGTCAGGCCATTCTTTAAAACAATGAAGGTACTTCATGCCCTTTTTTGAAATAAAGTCCACTTTAGACCTTTACTTGATAAAATGAGAGCGTTTCAGGCCTTTATTTGAAATTTATTCTAAACTTTTTTTTTTTGGAGGCCATTGACCCACACGTACAATTTGATGGCAAGTCGCAGTTAAGAATGACTGATCTCGTGTTGGAGTTTCTATGAGAGTCTCCAACTTATTATGAAATGTTCGGTATGATCCAGATACCCGATCTATGAAAAATCCGAAGGTTTGAAGTCGACCGATCCACCATCGCAGCCTCCCCAGACGGTGTGCTAGGAGTCAATAAATTTGCCCTTATGAGGTAACAAGTGCTCGAGTTGGAAGTTAATAAATAATTATCTAAGATGTGGCTAAGTTTATGATCAACATTGTGAAAACTTCACGTGACTTATAATGCTTGTCGACTAAATCTGATCATGGGTCTTGTGGCGCACCGACTCACTTAAGCCTGATTAAATCCAAAGGTTAATATACGTATAGTTTATGATTGGCATGCTTGGGAAAAATTTAAGCCCGACCCGAAGGCCTTGTCCAGGCCCGTCCAATAATCAATTATATTCCGAACTTCTTCTTCTTCTTTTTGTCATTTTATTTTGGAGCATTTCATTGGGCTCGAAAGTTTTTTGTTCTAAATGAGCGTTGGCTTGGAAATTCATTGTTTAGGAGGTTTATTGTGGACAGAACAAAAGCAAATCGAACTGATTATTCATTGTCATGGAGCATAGGTTCCATAACGTAGCCTCGAGCAAATGGACAAAGAACGCGATGTAGAGGGGTGGAATCGTCACGATATTTGCGTTCTTCTTAGCAAGAATAATTGCAGTAAGGTAATAACGGCTTGGAGGATTCGAAAGGCAATGGCGACATTATGATCTCCGAGATTTAGCCGAGGGTTAACTCAGGACCCCGATTGCTCGCGGTATTTGGTTAGGAATTGCGATCGCGCATGACTTTAAGAGTCGTGATGATACTACTGAGAATCGGTTGGGTTCGTCACTGGTGATTATGGACCCCGCCGGGTTGTGTACAAAAGGGAGCATTTAAAACTTTCCCTATTAACAAATGAAGGTAGTACCGGTAGAAAACCCTCACTTTTTGTGCCTTTTCAACTCGTGGTTAGGTATGAGTAAAAAAAAAAAAAAACTTGTGGTTAGGTTCTCGAGTTTCCTTAATTCCCCTTGTTGAAAATGAGAGCGTAATCGAGTGGGTAGGGTTATAACCCAAGTCTACCAGAGATAAATACCCCTCGTTTTAGAATAGTTTACCCGAACAATATGGAGACCCAATGTGAATTCACATTCACTCAAAAACTTAAGTTAATGAGTTATGAGTCAATTTGAACATATTAACTGCTCAACACCACACAAATTCTTCGATGTTGGATTTCTTTAACATAACTTTAACACAACTCACATGTGCATCTCAACAAGTGATTATGGACGAGGGATGTGTACAAAAGGGAGTATCTACCACTTTCCCTAATAACAAACGAAGGTAGGATCAGTAGAAAACTCTCACCTTTTGCGCCTTTTCAACTTGTGGTTAGGCTTCTTCCTACCCAAAAAAAAAACCTGTGGTTAGGCTCTCAGGTTCCCTTAATTCCCCTTGTTGAAAATGAGAGGGTATCCGGGTGGGTAGGGTTATAACCTGAGTCTACCCGAGATAAATACCATACCTTTTTAGAGTAGTTTATCCGGACAATATGGAGACCGGGGTCGGGCCGGGCCGATCCAGGCCTTTTTGACAGCCCTAAAAACTAGTGCTCTTTTTTACATGGTGGGGGAGGAAAAGCTTGGTCAGAATCAATCCTGCTGATCTAATATCACTCTGTAAGTGCTAAGTTAGGTTACGACAAGCAAAACTCAAAAGCCTTTGACTATTCCCCAATTCTTGCTTCTTCAATCACAAAACGACAATCATCTTCGTGCCCTAAGAGAGAAAAAAAAAAGAGGGGATAAAAAAAGGGAAAGAAGATTGTTAGACAACGCACTAAAAACAGAGTCTTCGTTTACAAGCCTCGAAAGGGAGGGAGCTCGTGATGCACCAAGACCCCATCCCCATCTCTCTAACGGTCTCCTCTATCAAGTCCCTACAGATGTGGTCGTGCAGGGCCATCCCTATCCTTCCCACCTCCCTCTTCTGCCCCCACGCGATGTCCCTACACACTTGCTCCACGCTCTGCCTCATGGCCTCGCTGATCCACGACGGCGGCGCTGCCGCCGAAACCGAGCTCGCCACCGAGCTCTCGCAGGTCCTCGCGCGGACCGGCGAGGGCTCGTAGGCGATCCTGTCCAAGAGGCATATGCTGTAGTTGAACTCTTCTCCTGACTTCTTCTTCTGGGGCGGTGGCACCAGCCGTTCTGCGTGGCACGCCACGTAATTACTAGGGCGCGTCTGATTAGCTTTCAAAGGCAAAAAAGTGAATGAAATTAGAAAACCAGTTCTCGTTAAATGGTCCACGGGAATCTCACAGGCTTCGCCTACATCATGATTTGCCTAAAAATTTACATTTGAAAACCATTGATTCGACTACGTTTAAGGAGGCTCGAAAAGATAAATTTACTTTAAATTATCCCCGACAAATTCTAATTTTATCAATTGCTACCACACACTGCAAAATCATTTGTTAGATACCCACTATAGAATGATCCAAACAGACACTAATCACACTTTGTACGGATCCTAAGCAAGTCTTTCTAAGTCCCAGATTCCTAAATGGAGGGCACGGTTTAAGAATATCTAGGCCATGAAGAATAGTCCTAAACAATTAGCAAGTTTCTCATGCCAATTTGCATATACAAAAGATTGATCAATCACAGTGTTGATGGTATTTGAACCAACTTGAAAATCAAAGTCCATAAACACACAGACAAAGTTTATCTAGAAATCTCCTTAGGATGACAAAGATAACCTTTTCCAGGATGGCTAGTGCCAAAGTTTTTACCCCGGCAACCTACCCGGCCGACCCCACGATAGTATACTTGTACAACAACAATTTGATATGCAATGGTCATGATACAGAGTTCTCATAACTATGAAAAGATCATATGCGATTCCGCACGTTACTAGTTGGATATCTTGAAAGTTTTAAGGGTTTTGTAGTGGCAAGTTTCACCAAATTTGTAAAGAAAAAAACATAAAGAAAATCACATGTTTACGTGGTTATAGAAGATACTGGCATAGATGTATCAAAGTGTTGGGGGGCAATGCGGTGGCCCCTGGTACTAATTAAAGCAGACACCTGCAAACGGTGAAGGAATAATGGGGTGTGCGCCTCCTCGCTTTTCCTTTCTGGTTTTGTCCTTCCTTTCTTACCTTTTGAATCGCCCCATCGCACCACCTTACAAAAGCAAAAGGGGCAGGACAGGGACGGGGACAGGGCATAATCTCCGCTCACCACTTTACATTGATGTAATACTATTGTTTCGAAAGCGTAGCCCCGACCCGAATAGATAGTGGATCATCCCGAACGTTGGATCTAAATGGGCTCTCCTCTTTCTTTCTTTCTTTCTTTCTTTTTTCCCCTTCTTTATCATCATAACAAAGGGAGGAACTGACAGTCATCTTTGGATCCTAAATGGGTCAGCGATAATGATGTCAGGAAGTAATCTATGAAGGAAGAGCTCAATCGGGTTGTCATCCACTATAGTTGTAATGGATCCGAACCCGAACCCGATAGGCCATTGATGGTCGAACTTTAACCTTCTTTTTCTAGGCCATGGTGGGCTATGATTGTTTTACTTGGAATCCTAAAACAGGGCATGTGGCTAAAAAAGCATGTCTTGTCCGAAAGCTCCCTACCGGCGATTCGAAGACACCCTATGTATGTATGGCTTAAAGAATCGTTTCTTGTTGCTGGAACAACAACAACAGATCAGATAATTTTGTTCGGACCTGTATCAGATGATTGTTTATATAAACAGTATGGCCAAAAAGAGTTTCTTACATGGAAAAGTAGTTTGCATGAACATGTGAAGTAGAGACACGTACTAATTTTTACTTTCCTCGGTCCGTCGGTTGACGAGTGCACTCGGGACACTCGGTAACAAAGCTTGTGATTTTTCGTGTACTGTAATCATCATCTTAAAAACTAAAATTTTCATAATTAAGCATGCATGACAAACACCTCGGGGCATTCGTTAAAGAGACCTTAATTATTTCCTTTTTGAATTTTCCTTGTTGACTGATCTTGATATGGGTGGATGTATCCGTGAAGTCATATGAGCGCGAGATAAAAAAAAAAAAGAGTGAGAGAGAATGAAGAGAAACTCATAGAAGTTGATTGAGCCTAAGTAAGTTGTAAATCCATCTACGATACATTTATGATCCATTTAACACTCGCATTATGTTTAAATCAATTTATGACCCGTTTACAAATAGAAGTAATTCGTATTGTACATGTTTTAAGAAATGGGTTTGTAACCCATTTTGACGAGGTTATGATTAACCACGTTAGCGAGCAACTTGGAATCGTCCCCATATCATCTCATCGACAAAAGAATAAGTTATTCGAATAACTATTTCAATTCCAGTCTATTCTCGATGAAACAGACGTCCATATGTCTGCTTCAAAAATTGATCACGAATAACCATTCCGTGCAATTGAGAATAGTTTCAATTTGTATGTTTCGCGAATGTTCTTGCGCTTTTCATAATTATTCAGATTTAAAGATCAGACAGATTTATTAAGCAAATGATTCATGTCCATCATATACGGTATTGTTTATTATAATTGAGTTCTTAAATAATTTTTTTACGTGAATTGGCGAATAAAAGTAAGCTTTTTTTTTTTTTTTTTGGGCGGAGAATAAAATTAAGAAGGTGACTTGGGAGGGAATTGATGAACCTTGTCGTCCAGTGGTTCCTTGGCATGCATGTACGCACAAAAGAAAGAAAAGACAGAGCGACAATAAATGCAGGAAGAGAAGAGAACATACCAATGGAATGTCGCTTGGTGTAGCCACTGATCAGACTCGACCGAGTGAACTCGTCTAGCACGGACACCGGGCTCGGCTGCTGCTGCTGCGGCGGCGGCGGCGGCAGCTCCTCCTCCTCCTCCTCCCCGCTGTTACTGTTCTCATTGTCGCAGGAATCGTCGTCGCGCTCGGTCTCCCCTTCCTTCTTCGCCAGCTCTTGCAATCGGCCGTCGAAGCTCGCGTTCGGTTTCGCGGCTTCTCGCTCGGACCGGAGCTCCTCGGCCGAGCGCACCACGTCGATGATCTTCTTCAGCGCCTTCAAGTCCTGGTCGCACCTGTCCAGCGCCCCCAGCAGCTTGCGCCTCTTCTCCGCGGCGGACTCCGGCGCCTCGCCGGCGGTCAGTCCCATCAGACGAGCCACCACCGTCGGCTGCGGCGGCTGAGAGGCGTGGCCATCCGGCGAGCTCGACCGCCGGATCTCGGCCGGCAGCGTGGGGCTCCTCGGCACCTCGCACGAGATCCTCTTCGCGGCGGCGGCGGCGGCTGCTCCTTCTCGCAGCAAAGCGGGAACTAGATCCGCGGTTCCGTCCTTGGCGGGAGGAGAGACTACTAGAATGTTCTTCTGCTGCCTTTTACCTGGAAATTCGAGAAAAGCAAACTATCAGTAATTCGGTTAAAATTCGGAGGCAAATCGAAATGGGGAAGCGTGGTTTCCCTAGCTAGTTCGAGAATTGGAGAAATCAAAGCAGAAGTCACGGTGATGAAGAAGAACACGAAGGGAACGGAAACGATGTGGAACTACTACCGTAAGTGAGGGACTTGCGGCGGTGCTGATAGCGGGAGAGGAGGCGGAAGAGGCCGGACATGCATCCGATGCTCCGGGAGTGGAGGCAGCTACGGCCGTCGGGCGTAGCATTGGTGGCGGCGTCGCGTTCTCGGTAGGAGGAAGAAGATGAGGAGGAGAGGAGGGTCTTCTCTCTCTTCATCTCTCTCTTTCTGCGTGAGGCGAGTGGTTGGAGAGAGAGAGAGGGTCGTCGCTGCTTTGCTCCTTTTTCTGTTGGAGGGCCGGCGTTATGGCAGCCGTATAGAGTGTTTTAGTACATTGTTAGTATGTTACTATTAGTACCACACTGTTTTAATTCTCATACATCATCATGTTATTCTTATAATATTATATATGAAATTATATATATCTCTCCAAATTTCAAGAATTTAAGGTAAGATCAAACTGATGTAGTTTTTGTTGAGATGCACGTGCGAATGGAATTTAAGAAAGTCCTCCGTATCGGAAAATTGTGGTGTGGAGGGGTCGATGTATCCTAATTAGCCCATAACTCGTTGGTTTTAAAAGATTTTGGGTGGAAGCGGGTCCGACCAGATATGTTGACGGGTTCGGAGTTGGGCTCTTCTGCTGCACGCTCCCAGCAATTTTTAACCGTGGCTACAGATAATTTATGTTGCTCAATATAAATGTTGCACGCTCTCAATGTGAATGCCACTGTCAGCCTCGGATTAGTATATTCATGCAGTTGTTTTTATCATGCCGGCAATGCCACCTTAATTGCTTGTCCTCATGCTCGATGGCGACGGCGGCGGCATCCAACGATGGCCACTCGATTCTTGCGAGGCCTTTGCCCACTACCGGTGCAAGTGGTGTGGCAGCGCCACCAACCCAACTCTCTGTCTCTCTCTCAAATTTTCGCCGATTTGGTTTTACACATCGACAATCACCTCCGCACGTGCGGATTCTATGACCAAGTTGGATTGCCATGCCAATTAAAAGGACTAAATTGGTTCAAATCAATTCATGAAAGGATTAATTCGAAATAATATGTGTCGCTTGATGTGAATGCCACTGTCGACCTCGGATTAGTATAATGCATGAGCCTTGGGTTAGTATATATTCATGCGGTTGTTTTTATCATGCCAGCATTGCCACCTTAGTTGCTTGTCCTCGTGCTCGGCGGCGGCGGCGGCATCCACCAAGGGCCAGTTGGCTCTCGCACAATCACTCCCACACGTGCGGATTCTATGACCAAGCTGGATTGCCATGCCAGTTAAAAGGGCTAAATTGGTTCAAATCAATTCATGAAAGGATTAATTCGACCAAAATTAAAAAATCTAAAAGGGTCGAGTTAGGCATGGATCGAGAGTTAACGGAGAGATTTCAACATTTCAAAAAAGGAGAAGTTTCCCATCTCTCTTAGGATTACAGAGCGTCCACTCGAAATCTCCTCAGGATAATCAGAAAACGACAACGCCTAATGCCTCCTAATCACGTCAAACGACAAGACCCAAAAGTAGAACAAGACCAAGATGATTCACCCTGAATCCGAAATCATTTGGATCTTTAATCCTGTTCTTGTCGTTTCTCACGATTCAATCAATGAAAGGCTTTCACTTTCTCCATTAACATCATGGTTTAGCTGTCTCCCTTTAACGAAAGTGGGTGAAGCTTAGGATTCAGAGATGAGTTTTGGTCAATGAAATGAGAGTCGGGGGTGGATCGGATCCTGTGCTTGTCCTTACTTTTCCCCCCACTTTGGTTTACCTAACCCCACCCTCTTTTAAAATAAAGCTTTTGGGATCCATACGACTTCGATATGCACCGACGATCTCGGTCCGAATTGATCTCTACTTTTGATTTTCTTTACTTAGATCTACAACCCGCTACTTTGTACTTACACAGTTTGGCATTTTATGATTCGAAGCTCTCGGAACTTTCGCAACTGTCAAATGCCGATGCGTAAATAATCCGTACACAAACCTTTTCATAATCCCTCTGAATTTGAATGGTATTTTAGATTTTGACGAGGATGTAGACAAATATGTTTTTTTTTCACTCATTTGCGAGTACAAGCAACTAAGCAAGCGGGCTTTGCATGTTTTCTTGTTTTCACAAATGTTCGACAATTTCTCCTCACCGCCGCACAATGTTGAAAAGGGCTTTCCAGAATACAAGAAAAGCTTAGATAGAGAGATCAAAACGAGAGGTGACCTCACGAATGATCGAAGGCTCGATAGGGCTAAATCTGTTTTGTCACGGCTTGATTGTACTTTCGCCGACTAGTAAACCGCATGCAATCGCAACCATCGATTTCTATAAGACTTGTGTGGAATCCGCATGATTAATGATCGTGGTTGACCCAATTCAAACGGGCCTGAGTCCAGGCAAGCACTTATCACTTACTTCGAGATGGACCTAGCATTGAGCAGGAGCAGATGTCATATGTGCAACACAGAATCTGCATCGCAGGAAACACAAACAGTAAAAAGAAGAAACTAAAGAGAGAAAGGAAAAGGCAAAGGGACTCATGAGACATCATTCTCAATGCCTTGGACTGCACTCTTGCCTTACTTTCTCAAATGGGGGCCAGTGTGCTTCAGCTTGAGGAGAGCACCCTCCTCACCCTCCGTGGGCCCGCATCATCCGACGACTGTGATCATAGGATCCGCAACGAGTCAAGTTCACACGAGGAGCTACCCAACTTGACGAGAGCCATCGGCCCATGACGGTCAACAGGTTCGATGCGAATCTTACTTGTAATCCAGGATTCGAATCCGTCCTGACACAACCACCGCTCCGAACCCATCCGAGTCTCCAAGATACCTCCATTCCATCGCTGCTTACAGTGACAGACGGCATGAGGCATGCCGGAAAGAAACAAATCTGCAGATACGAAGGATTTCCCAGCTTGCTTGCCCTCTTCCTTGTGAACTCAATGGTGCTTGTAGCCTCTCTAACTCCTACAACCTTAATGTTTCTCCGTCCCTAGAAAACTTGGGCAAACTCATCTCTATCTACATCCAATTATTAGATAGCATTAGGAGTTTGCACTGCCTTGCCTTGAGTATAACAGCAATAGCAGAAGTTAACAACTCCAGAACACCTAGGTGGTGAAAGTCAAGATGTCGCAAAGCATTCTCCCGACCAAATATGTTAAGGGCCGTCCTCATGCAAGAGGCTCCCTACTATGGTAGTAGTAGGGAATAGTAACGTAGAAATAGGACACGACAAGGAGGCCGACTCGCATGAAAGAGCAAAGTTTGGAATCAAAGAGAGCTTCCTCTCGGTGCACGAGCAAGCTTCCCTTGAACTTTATCACCACCTTAGGTGTTATTGGACGTGCTGAGATGGCCTCAGTCCTTGGCATTCAAAAATCATCCAACTTTTCTTCCGATAAAGCCAGAGACTAATATCGTCACGGATTCCTTTCATACTAAAGCTTTGGCCATACAATATTGGTTATTATAAAAAAAGGAAATGGCAAGAAAAACAGAGCAGCTTCTAATAAATGATTCTTAGGATTTCCTTTCCACATAGTTCAAGAGCTGGACATGGCCAAAAGGATGTCCTAAGCAAAAAAGCAATTTCCACAAAACGGCCAATTTCGACTTAATTGCGTGAGAATTCATTACCCTTTGTCGTCAGGTCACAGCAACAATGGCAAGCAAGAGAAGTGTGCCTCTGAACATCCTAATTCTTTCCACTCTACAAAACTTATGACTATCTCTTTCCAACTATCATAGGAAGACTAATACTGTATTACCAGACAAATAGCCCATGATAAATCTATAATTGCACCATAATTCACAATCAACGAATAGAAACAGAAAGCAGGATCGGCAATTAACCATCCACCTGAGAAATTATGGTGCGGTATCAGCTGAAATACAAAAAAAAAATTTAGCTTGAATTTCATGTGCCACCAGCACTAACATGCTCGTGCAGGAAAAAAAAAATGTCCTCTAGATAGTAAAATTGAAGAGCAAAATTGCCAACAAAAATAAAAACAACTGGTACAAGGTTGAATATCATATGACCAAGCAGAAGATGTCACTTAAGTGACTGACAAGCCAGATGTCACTTAAGTGAGACATTGCTTTATGTACATATCAACTTTCAAATTACATCTGATTGAATGTGACCAATTGGATTGATTCCCAGATGTGAGCAAAAGGGAAAGAAAACTAGACTAGTTAGTTAATTGATCAGACATGAGTTGGACGACCAGGGAGGCGGTGCCATACACTACTTACAGATCTTTCCAAACGCGATAGTCAGTACTGGAGATGTTATAGTTTATCACACTATCCTGGCACCCAATGAAGAATGTAGTATGTACAGGATCCACATTTACCAAGGCATGAGCTGTATCACTTGTACTTGCTGCAACAGCAACCTCATCAGCAGCAACAACTACTTCAGCATAAGTTTTGCCAGCCATCTCACTGCTCTCCAGCTGCAACAAGTTCAATGCTCATCGTATAAGAAAAACAAAAGCCATCTAAGAACGAAAACACTTGACTATATAATTCATCCTATTTCATCAGATCCGGAATGTACATTGTACCCTTATTCACATTTCTTCTTAGCTCCTTTCTAGATTAGCATTCTACAAGAATCAAGCTATCACCAAAATCGAAACAATTCTAGCAAAAGAACAAGGAAAAGTATCTAAGGAAGGTGGAAACGCGCATGAGAACTACAGCCAGTAGTCCATTCTTTTGACAGATAGACAAAACAGGATTGAGTAATGTAATGGCATTTGGAGGCGGATTTGTGAAGAGAAAAACAATGGGGGAGAGAGGATAGAGAAGCTTTCAGAGAAACCCTGAAAAGCTCCAGTTTCCAGCAACACCCATTGATTGAGCACAAAACCCGTACTATGATGCCATTGAATTTTCTTGATGTTGAGGGCGTGGAGTTTTGGGCACCCTGTAGAAAACCCACAGGTGTTTCAGAGCCACTGATTCCGCATTGCTCTGCCCCAATTAACTTGCACCAGCCCTCGGATTCCATTTCTTTAGACTCTTCTTTGCAAGAATATGTCGGTCTCTCTCTCTCTCTCTCATGGGCGCGTGCTAACTGCAGCCAGCGGCTCATTACTTTGACAGATAGACAAAACAGGATTGAGATATGTGATGGCATTTGGAGGCGGATTTGTGAAGACAAAACCAATGGGGGAGAGAGGATAGAGAAGCTTTCAGAGATGCGGAATCAGTGTCTCTGAAACACTTGTGGGTTTTCTACAGGGTGCCCACAGCTCCATGCCCTCAACATGAAGAAAAGTCAATGGCATCATAGTACGGGTTTTGTGCTTAATCAATGGGCGTTCCTGGATAGAGAAGCTTTCAGAGAAACCCTGAAAAGCTCCAATTTCCAGGAACGCCCATTGATTAAGCACAAAACCCGTACTATGATGCCATTGACTTTTCTTCATGTTGAGGGCGTGGAGCTGTGGGCACCCTGTAGAAAACCCACAAGTGTTTCAGAGCCACTGATTCCGCATCGTTCTGCCTCAATTAACTTGCACCAGCCCTCGAATTCTATTTCTGCTAGCCTCTTCTTCTTTTTCCAGAACAAGAAACACAGAATGTAACGTGAGAATGTGTTTGCTCTCTCTCTCTCTCTCTCTCTCTCTCCAATGATTCACCACGTCTAGACAATGCGGTCGGCTCGGCAATCTTTTCCCTATGAAGGGATTATGGCAAAGATAATGTCCACAAAGTAACTACAATTGAATATGAACTCCCACTTATGGTGGTTTTTCTCTTTCCATCAACAACCAGGAATGCCAGAAAAATAGGAAGAAAACACTTCCCGTGGACATCTTAGACTTGAAACAGCACATTCCATGATGCATTACACACCTGAATATCTACATCGGGCTTATCAGCTACTTCAGGTGAATATCTGATTGAACTCTGCTAACCTATAACTAATAAGTTAGACCACAGGTTGGTGAATCGAACTTGGGCCATACCAGTAGCCTGATCTCCACAATGAGATGAGAGTCTTCATTTAAGGCTAACTAGAAACGATTGCGTTCAATGTGAATTACTGAAAATCCTGTCTACGGCAACAATGACTAGAAACCATTGTCGCTCAAATTACTTTCAGAAACAACTTCCACTTGAATCCAGAGACACTTGGAGAAAGGGAGGGAGGTAACCTACTCTGAATTTGGTCTTAGCACCCCAAATGACGAACGTCTCGTTACAAGTGTGATGCCTATGATTGCCCCTCACACCGCCAGGGCGGATTTCGCCCACATGGATGGAAGCACAGGCCACAGCTCCCCCTGCAAGCACAATACCACACTCCTCCATCTAAAGTCATCAACCAAAAGGAGAGCAAAGCAACAACAACCAAACTCAACGAGGCTCCGAAGTTCACATTCAATCATAATCCAGAGCGACAAAGAGAGAGAGAGACCTCGAATGCCGGAATCGAGCGCGACGGAGGTGGGATCGAGGAGCCACCCGCGCTTATCACTGAAGGAACCGAGGGGAAACCTGACGAGATTGGCCTTGCGGTCGTCCTCATCTCTGCTCTGCTCGCTGTCGCGGCTAGAAGCGAAGCGCGAGGCGGCGGCTGCGGCTGCGGCGGAGGAGGAGCTGCTCTGGAGGCGGAGAGAGATCCAAGTGAGGAGCAAGAAGGCGGAGAGGAGGAAGGGGAAGGCGTGGGGCTTCTTGAGGAAGTGGACGAGGGACGAGGACGAGAAGGCGCTTCTCTGGGCCTGCGCGGCGGGCGCCTGCGCGCTCTCCAGGCTGATGGCGGGGCCGGCCGCCGCGGAGTACGAAGGCCTCCTCGGGTTCGCCATCGACGGCCTCTAAAACCGCGTTCAACCTCGCGGCGACATGGACGTGCTCGGTTTTAGTAAGCGGGGCTCAGTGACTGGTGCGAGGCTGCGAGCAGAAGAAGAAGAAGAAGAAGAAGCGGGTGTTTCGGCGGAGGAGTTATTTAGGTCTCCAGTCGCCCAACTCATCGCACTAACCGTAAAGTAGAGCGAATAAAAATGGATACCACTACTTCGACTTTTGGTAATATTTTAAGCGAAAATTACACAAATAGTTAATAAATTATGTCAATTCCTGAAATTTTAATTTGTTCAATGTGATTCATGGACCGACAACATTGAACATTTTCATACGATACAGGGATTACATTAAACATGCATCAAAATTCAGGAATCACATTGGCATTGAGTTCATGGACCACGTTGAATAAATTTAAAAGTTTAGGGATTAAATCACACATTAAATAATAATTTAAGAATCATTTATGTCATTATCCCTTAATTTAACTAATTTAATAGATCAAGCCACGGTTTCTCTCAAATGCGAAAGGATGGAGAGGTAGGATCAGCCTAGACCACACTCTCTCTAAGCTGCTTCTTAGGCTAATTGGATTGCATCAAAATTAGGGTTAGCATCGATCAAGGATAGATCTTGAAATCGAATTGAAAACTGACCCTACCGGGGCTATTCTAGTTCGGTTCCCGATTCCATAATTTTAGAACCGGCTATTATTGACGCAATTCCAGACCGAAAAACTCTAATTTTCTCTTTTTAGCTCTACTGTGCATCTTGCATTCTTACCTTTGTGGCCTCCGCCTCTTGTAAATAAGAGATGTTTTACCCAAATTTATCCTTCCAAGGAATAAAAAAAAAAAATGAAACAAGACAAAAAGTAATTGATTGGTTCTCAAATAGACCATAGACTGAAATTGTACCAACAAGGTCGGTTTCAGGATTTCCAGAGTAGATTTCAAGTTTCAAAAATAGAAAATTGATAACGAAAAGATGGGTTCTAGACTTGGAATGCTCGCAATGCGAACGCAACATTATCTTGTATCTGCTCACCCCCTAATCATGAATACTTCATAATGATCATGGTGCGACCGCAACCCGCAACATTATCTTGAATTTGCTCACCCCCTAATCATGACTACTTCATAATGATCATGGTGCGACCGCAACATTATCGCTAGTTGTCAAGAAATCACTAGGCAACACAACGTGAATAGTACAAAGGTTCTCCCGCAACGTGAATCAAATTCATAACCTCGTAGAAAACAAGTGCCAAATAATGAATACCTCCCAAGAGAAGAAAAATCATAACTCAAAGTTACACCAAAATTCACTGTATTTTCTGATTCCAATCCACCCATGAACAATGAAGAATGCAGTTTCTTGGAGACCGGAATGTTCACCATACAGCACAAACATGAGGGGAAAAAAAAAGATTGAAGGCCTGACGGCTGCTAAAACTCTGAGTCTAAGCAGCTTCCGCTTGCATATCAACCATGGAGGAGGCATTGGCCTACATATGAACCTCGGCGGCAAAACGAAAAGTTACCGCTGCCCGCAAGAACGTACACAAAATCGTGAGGACAATAAAGATACTCAGATACATGAGCTTCCATTCCGCTTGCTTTCACATGAATGAATCAATGCTGCAAACAGTGAATACACTGCACTTATACGTCTCGGTTGCATTTATGCATCACGGAGCAAAAAAGGGCCCATACTGTGACGCTGCATTACAGAGGCAAAGGTCGGACTTTGCAGGATATTGATCTATTACCGTATAGTTCCTCTTTTTTGCAGTGCATGACGCCTGCAATGGAACACGGTATCGCCAAAGAGTGCTAGTCATTTGGCTGAGCCAGAAAAGGTTTGAAGGTCATCAGCAATCCCAACGCCTCGATAACGTTCAGGAGGAAGAAAACCATGTGATTACCTGCATCCCAACAAAGCCATAGATTTCAGCTCTCATTCCATGATGTGAACTTTGAGAGCATAAGTTCAACTTCAATTGATAGAAGAATACAAAGAAGAGAATCAAATAATGCTAAGAAAGGGATGGGCATGCAAGGCTATATTGATATGCAAAGGCTACGATAAGTATTTGATGCGAGTATTGCCACGTGTGCATGTTTCCGTATGCAGGACTACCAGATTGTGCAGAAACCAAAGTTGTGAAAAGTTTTTAGTGCTTCAGGGTAGTGAGGCACGATGGAAAAGGTTCACTTATCCGATTTCGTCAAAACCAGTAGACTGCAATTTATTGCGTGAATAAAACTAGTACAGGGACGTCAACATCTTCCACAGTTCCACCATTCAATAAAGGATGGCTGCTGCTGACTTAAATTGTGAACTTTTTATACAGTCTTGATCAACGTACCAAAAATATCCTTTAATGCTTTAACCACAGAATACTGAGGACTAAGGAAATGACAACATTGATATCTATAAGCTCCAAAGTAGTTTAACACGACTATACTAGTCAAATTGTCTTTAGATATATTCAGCAGCCAATTGGTACAAGGAAACCTTGCAAATGGACAGATGCAGAGGTTCGTTTCTTTAGCTATTGTTAGACAAAAACTTCCAGATATTTGTAAGGTATAGAGAGTGGTCTTTACCAGGCAAAAAAGAAGCATTTTGACGCTTTTGTGCCCAAGAAAAGCTGCAGTTACAGAAAAGCATTAAAAGTCAGAAAATAAAGCTTGTCACATAACCCTATCTTCAGCTGCTTCAGTTTGATAGTGATCTCAAAGAGGCAAAAATTCACAGAGCCAAGGAATGCATCCATTCAGCCTATTCACGGATCCACCACCAAATGACAGAAAAATCATGTTGTCAAAGAGTTGAACAATTAAAATAGATGGTGAATAATGATAATCTATTATTATTTGATCGGTTCCTAAGTATTATTACTACGAATCCCTATATCCATCAAAAGAATATTTCAGTAAAGTCATTGTCATACGCAGTGCATCGACAGAAAGTCAAAGTTGTTATTCATTAAATAATGGCTGGATGTCTGATGCAAGAAATTAGCAGCAGAGCTCTTATAACTTTACCAAGCATCGATGTTTTAACAAAAAGACGGCATGAATCCAAGCAGAAAATTCAGAAGATGAAATCTCAGTTACACTGCCTCAATACGGATTCCATCCTGAAGAACACAAAATACTTGTCTACGCCTGAATAGACAATCAATTGGATCCACCACGAATCCTGCACAATTTGATTTGCAGATATTCCATAAAGCATCCTGAATATTCTAACTTCGCACATATAAACCACCTTGAAATGTCGATCTCTTTCCCTACGACAAAGACAATTGACCAGTTACAAGAAAATGTAACCTGCATTACCGGTTTCCAATGCACACACGGTGTTCTCTCCAATCCTTCCGTTCATTATCAGAAATCTTATGCATGAATAACAGGAAGTACAGATACTTCAAACAAAAAGACTATAAGTCCATTCTATTCAGGAAAATCTACGTGCCACTGTCAGCCTGTTGACATTCCTCGCACAAATTGAATTTTTATATAGGCTTAGGAGTAATTGGATTGCCAAGCATCATAAACAAGGGGTTCAAGGAGCTTATATTAATGAAACTTCTTACATTGAACCTCCTGCTGCTGGACCCATTGCTTTGAAAAGAGACATTGCAGACAGAGAGATACCATTTGCAGCTCCTCTCTGCTCCTGGGTCTAACCATTTTAACTCAGGATTATATCAAGATCAGACATATTGACATTGGGCTTGCCAATAAATAAGCAGTCAAAAAGAAGAATATTACCACAGCTCTGTTTTGAAGGAGGAATAAGCCTGTAGTTATGGATACCTAATTTGCACAACAAATGCCAAATAAGTGAGGCATAGCAAGTAAGAGGGTAAAACTCTTTTTCACAAACACGAAACACAATACAAAGTCAAAGCAAGAATAAACAACGAATATAACTCATCCACTACCTAAGTTAAGTAACAATAAATGATCAAACCGCTTTTATTTTTCATTTTAAGCCAAACTTCTAGGATGGAGAAACTATAATAGCATCATATCCTGCAACGCTGCAGAATTTGTCAATCAACACGAATCTAGAGTACAGATTACTTCCTGAAAACCTAGTTGTCTTCCTTCTATTCTTTAAATTATCGTTCTTGTGCAATTAACCGCTCATGTTCCTTGTACTAACAAAGTAGATAATGTTATGTCTATATATTTTTTATTACTGGAGCTCACTCTCTCTTTCTGTCCCCCCCACCCCCCATCAACACACACTCTCAAATACCAACACAAACAGACAGACACGCACTGGCTCATGTGCACCCACAACAGTTGCAGCAAGGAAGTTTGAGAGCATGTTGAACTTACAGCAAGCACATTCTTCAAAATAGATGCTGAATCCACCAGTATTGTGAGAATAATGCCAGTCAGTTTCGCTATAAAGGGGTAACTTGACAGCAGAATTATGCTCAACACCTTTTATATAAGAAAAAAATATAAGCATAAGAGCAATAAATAGGAGACAAATGTAGTACACCATTTTTGGTAACAAAAGTTGGAAAGTGGGAAGAGAGCATACTGCTCCAACTCGTGAAATTACAATTGGGCCACAAATCCTTTCCACTCGTGGGTACAGAAATAGCTGGAATAATAAGAGCCCAAAACCTAATATTTACCCAAAGAAGGGACAAAAATTAGATCATATCCAGAATCGAGTTGGGCTACATAAATTGCGCACCTACGTGTGCAAATATTGAATAGATTGCGAAGGAACAGATAGTAACAAGTTTCATCCCAAAGTAAACACTGATCGAATTGCCATATAGAAGGTCTCGACTTCATATGAATATCAAATTAGAAAGATGCGACAGTTAGAGCTAGCAACGTGTATACCGAGCTGACCTTCCCAAAATGATCCAACTACTATACAACAACCCTACTAGTTACCCTAAGACTGTAACAATCACACTTCAAATGCGGAACAAGGCATCCAGCTATGCCCAGATCAAACAAATGAGTCTATCAGCCCACAGGTCAATAATGTACCCAAAATGCAGGATTGACAGGATTGCGCAGGTCAGGTCCTAACTTATCTCATCCAGGGGTGTACAACTCAGACAGCTTAAACAAAGAATACTTGTGTTGGCCTATCTCGAGATCATGACTCAAATTGACGATCAAAATTCCAACTAGATTTATAAAAGGGATCTTCTGACTGAATGTTAAATAGGGTGCTCCTCAGTACAAAGTGGAATTGTTAATCAGAGACGATATCTCACATGATCAAATAACTATTTTCATATAAATCTCTTCCTTTTTACCTGAAAGAGCAAGAACTTCACCGACATCTACTGTTGAATAGCTCAATCCGCCAAACTTCCAAGGACTGATAGCCCATAGTGAAAAAATCTGAAGTAGGTGGTTAACAAAGAATATATCAATAAGCAAACACAATGAATGACCAAGTATGAGCATTATCGAAGAACAATGTTCAAGATGACAGATTCTCAAAAGCACAATGGCTCTTTGCACCAGTAATAATTGACCAGACAAGTTGATTTTTCTAGACAGGTGCCAGCGGCAATCTTCCAGCTTTCCCAGCTCAGAAATTTATGCCCATAGGTAAACAGACATTTAATATAATAACAAGCATCACCAATGGCACATCGTGGCACTTAGCACCAGCGTCGGGACCTATTAAAGTACACCAAGACATAATTGCAAACAGCATAAGAAAGGAACAACAATTTCAAATGAGTACCTCTGTATATGCCATGTCATGAAGCTGGAAAACACAATAGATAATTATGGATGACATTAACGGCCAATTTCTGAGAAGGCTCCTAGACGTATGACGACTTCCCTCATTTCGTTGTAGTTCTTCCTTCGAAGTTTTATTTTCCTCTGCCTCTAGTGCCTCGTATGGTATGTCACATTCTTTGCTGTTTTCACCATGCATATGAAGGGTTTCCTGGGTAAATATTAGAGATCTGAGTCACTTGTTCGATACCTCGACTATTTTAAGAATTCTTTGACATGAGAAGTAGTTGATAATTAGAGATACGACCATTTAAGGCCACATTCAAAAAGAGATGGCAGGTACAGTCAGATGCGAATTTTTTTCATTCAAATGGGAGTTGGACAACTTTGCAAACGTCATGTCATACATCAGCCAGAAGCACCAAGAAAAAAAAAAGCAAAGAAAAAATGAGATCAGTATGTGAACCAATGTAACTAGAACTATTTAGTACAAAAATAGCACAAACCCGTGCAGATTTAAATGCACTATTGCTCCCTCAAAAAAAAATTAAGTTTCAGAGACGTTTCAAATTAATGACCACCCAGAAGAATTGAAATCACACCACTGAGTCTACTCTTTAGTTCTACAATATGAGAAGTAAAGAAACCCCATACTTTCCAAGTTTCTTGTACATTAATCCTTTCATGTATATTTAGCATCTTTTTGCATGCTACTTTCTAGATACTGAAAATTACCATGCAACAATAAAACGATTGACAAAAGTCATGCACTATTCTCTTCAACATTCACATGATATGTGACAAAAGTCATGCACTATTCTCTTCAACATTCACATGATATGTGCAATTAAGGGGCATGCAAAGGCCAAATTAAAGGCTTTAGGTTTGATATAGTAACATACCGGGAGCCAACAAGCGACAACCATCACCCCCAAAGAAAAAACTGATATCAAGAGACATGGTAAAAGGTATGGAAACCTACATTTCATTCATTCATGAAGTCAGCAACTTCAAGTGGTAAAAGGACAAATTATTATGGAAAGTGGAAATTGCAAACCATCACTTACCTCCCGAAAATGGATTTTTCGAGAAATACATTAGGAAATTTTTCTGCAGGCTGCAAAATAATTCATGCATATCATGGGGATGGATCTTTCAAAGGTCTCTTGGAAAATTAGTACTAAGGGGTGGAAGATTCAAATAGAACAGATAGAAAAAGAAAAAGGTGAAATGAGGAAAGAACAAGCAAAATAGTATTTGAAAAACAACATTGGATGCATCAAAGAATCTGGAAAACAAGCGATGAGAAAGGGACCGGCAATTTGTAGAATAAGCATAGAATCAAGGATCTATAGTTATTTGATACAATGAGATAATTTGTCATAAATCAGATTCATTGTTTGATTGTTTCCACCAAGTAATTTCACTTTTTGTTATAGTGATGAGACTTGGAAATGGTTTAGTTGCTCTGGATTCCTATCCTTCAGATAGCATCAGATAGCATCACAACTTCCAAGCCAATTGTCCCAATTTACTGCTCTTGAAGCGGTGTTTAGTTAGTAGATGAATCCTCTAAAACAATTGAAAAGATCTCAAAAGCTGCATTTAGCCCAGAGGGATCACATCACGTTGCAATTTCAGTAACTCATTTACTTTCAAGGAAATTTACAGCAACCAGATTGACCATGACTTAAATTTAGAATCAGTGTCTTTAAACCCGGACTGATCAAAGAAGCGGTCGGGCTTCTGGTTTGCAGGTCAACTGATTCAACCAGTTCAACCACGGTGTACATAAGTTTTCCCAACATAGAACTAAATTATCTCATTTATATAATTATAGAAGCCATTAGACGAGCTGGGAGTTATTGCTGCATCCATGAGGTCAAGGGTACAATCCCTCCAGATGCCGCCTCTGCTCAATTTTTAAAGCTACAGGTTTGACTGGCTCTTGACCGCTCTGGTTCTCAATTTAAAACTGGACCGGACTAGTCTGGTTCCTGGTTCAACAGGTTGAATCCAACCGATTGGGTCTGGGCAAAAACATCATTTAGAGTAGATGATACCCTTATTCTATCAAATCATGTCCAGATGGGTTCAGGAAGTGCAAATTTCCTAGATGTTAAAATGATGATTATTTTCTCATTGCAAAAACTCTAGGTGATACTATCATTACATGAGACAATTTGCAAGTTTTGAATCATGAAATCCTTTGCTAGTTATCTACTTTGGCCATGTATTCACGATCCATTCAAGTTAAGAAGAAACAGTACCTGGGAAAGATATCCCCCAATAGCCGGACCAATGACCAATCCGATACCCCATGATGTGCTAATCTGCAAAGTCATGCTTCATTCAGATTGCATCATACTCGCACTTGAAGAAGGTATTATCACATAGAAAATCAGAATGTGGAACTTCCATACAATTGACATCGCCAAAGCTTGATACTCTTGACGACAAACTTCTGAAGCATATGCCTGGCAATGTAAACAAAAAATGAATGTCTATAGCAGTTTCTTCCGCCATAATTCAACAGATAAATCCGAAGAGATTTCCAAATTCCTTTAACTCATCATGCTTTCAGGATAACGATAGAGATTCAGTGAGGAAACTAAGCAAGCTAAGTGAATAGAGTAGTTTCAGAAGGACTATCCCACATATGAGCATCAATCAGACCGAGAAAAACCAAAAAAGACCTGATAATTAAACGTGCACTGAGACAAGGCATGAGAGCCTGTTGGCTTGATGACAGGTCCCAACAGCTGTTTAGTACACAGATCATGCGCACATCAACATGATGCCACAATTGAACAGTTAGTTTCATGAGGACAAAATGGTAGCCAGCAGTCATACATATATGCAAATGGTGTAGGGACTGATATTTCATACTTTAAACAATCTCCTTTTGTCCCATTATGAGATCTCAGGCTACTTCAAATGTTTATTGTTACCGCAGTGACAAATAAAAGGGATTGTTGAATTGTGAGAGTTTATGCATCGGTTGCCACAAGAAGGGACAACACTCGCTAGAAGAGGTGTATCTCAAGCATAATGAGGTCTGTGGCCCTCACAGCATTTTTTCCATGACCATCTCAAGGCAGCAATGAAAACAACATTTTCTAAATTACTTACGGAAACACAATATGGTCTAAAACACAGTTGTACTCAAGAGTATAGCTATGTTTAACATGAAGGGTTAAGAAGACTGTACCCTCATTGGACCAAGTATGCCACACAAACTTCCTAGGAGAAACCTTGTTGAGACTGCCATCCAGAAGTTTGTACTGAGGCCAAAAAGTGTGTTGAAAACCACCCTGATTAATGACCAAACCAAGAGATGGAGCAGAAAATTACGAGACTATTCATCGAGCATGTGTCTGGGAAATTATACACATTAGAACAGATGTATAGAAGTACTAACACTGTGACTGTACCCAATAGTATCACGGGCTTTCGGCCATATCTATCTGCTATCATACCCCAGAGTATGGAAGTCAATGCTCTTCCAAACATAAAAGCAGAACCTTCAGGGAGACAAAAAAAAATGGATTTGAATTCTCCAAGCAGAAATTTTGAACTGAATAAAAATATTTGCACCAAGAAATGCATAACAGATCGACATGAAGTAAATGTCAAGTGCTCACCTACATATCCAGCATAGAAGCCAATATCTTCTTCTCTCTCGGCTATTTTGAAGTCCCTTATCTGGAGTAGGTGAAATAGCAAGCTCCACATTAGTAAAGCCTAAAAAGCTAAAATGAAGATTTTCAACTAAAATAGCATCTGGTGCAAACACTTGAGCTCATAGAGATAGAATTGTCTGATGCCAAAAGTCATACAGGAGATCATCAAGAAATAATCTTGATATTCATCTCATTTTGGAAATGCGTCGATGAACCAAAAGACCAAGGCTCTCTCGGTCAAAAGGACTGAAAAAGTGGAACTTGCTCTACCAACGGTAATAACATCTCACAGATCTCTGGGGGCTGGGCGAAGAACATTGGCATGCAGTCAACCACAGCCTTAATTAATAACGACATGTAAAATGCTAATCAAATGCACATCAGATATGCTTTGCATGCCATCATAAGGCGTCCAACCTAGGTAGGCTCAATGAGAAAGCAAGATTCTATAAAGCTTAAATTGAAAACCTTGCGCTCATGAATCTAAATGTGGATTACTTCAACAAGCATGTCTATCCCCATACGCATACGCATATACAAGACTAAAGTCAAGTCACTGAATTCTAAGAGATTAAATGAAGTGAATGAGCATAGGTAGGCTCAAAGAGAAAGCAAGCTTTAATAAAAAGCTTGAATTGAAAACCTTGTGTTCACGTATCTAAATGTGGATCCCTCAACATGCATGTTTATCTCCATACACGGGTCCAAGATTAAAGTCAAGTGACTGAAATCTAAGAGATTGAATGAAGTATATGTGTATGCGTTCTCATCTTCTGCATATAACACCTACTTTAAAAAACCGAGACATTGATTTTCAGATCGAAACATATATTATCAATTTAAAATCATCAGCAAGTAAGCTAAGGGAGAAAAAGAAACAGTACAATGAAAGACAGGAAAGGAAAAAGAGACGGTATACGCAAAGCTAAGAGAGAAAAAGATACAGTACCATGAAATACAGGAAAGGGAAAAGAGACGATATAGGCAAAGCTGCAAGAATCATAAGAAAATACATCAGCAGTGAATGAAAATAAAACATCCATGACCACTATAAGTCCCACGGGCCACACGACGATGCAAGAAACAAAAACTGCGAACCGTTTTACACTACTTGAACAGTGATTAAGTATATAAAAGCAGACTTGTCTTAGATTAAGCTCGGTAGCTTCTCTAACCCTCTGCACCAACAGACACACTAACAAGTCAAAAACCTCGCCTTCCAGTTGACCTCCTATTCCAACTAACACTCTTTGCCGTCGCTTGTTTAATTTCCGCACCATCTTTTCCTTCAGCATTTTCCCAATGCAACTTATGGTCCACAAACATAATCTACCCAGTGTAATTACACTCCTGACATTTATATACATTCGCCCCACAGCCTAGTGTCTAGTGATTTTCCTCAAGTTACAGCAACAGAACATGGACAAAGACCGGGCCAAGGGCCTCCAGACTTTATCCTGAACATCCACAAAAAGGTCAGCATCCTCGTCCGAGGCTTTACTGATAGTTTTGCACTAGGGTGAGCACTGAGCCGTGAGTGTTCTGGACAGAGATCAGTCAATTCAGTTCGCTCTGAGTCAAAGCGTGTCTCCTAGACATGATTGATCTACAGACCAACTCTTCAGGTAGGACAAAACGTCCATTGTCGGGCGAAAGCACGCACGTATTGACGCTCATTCTCGTACGCACTCTTCCATTTTCTAAAGCACAGAGACGACGAAAACCGACAAAATAGGCAGGTACCAAATCAAGTAAAATAATGCATCCGAACTCCCACTGTCACGTCAGACGCACATTTGATTTGGTTTCGTTCCGTCTCACTTTATCGTGTACTTTAAGCAAAAGAAGCGCAGCGAACGCGACCTGCGCAGAGGACGATGACCCAGACGTAGAAGAGAAGCTTGTAGGGCACGCCGCGGTTCGTCTCCTTGAGCCGATCGATCTTGCACCCAGGACAATCCTCCCGATACCGAGCCTTCTCGTCCTTCTTCAGCAACGCCTCCGTGTTCTCCCCCATTGCTTGCTCCTATCTCCCCAACTTCGCTTCTCTTCCCCTCGCCGACGCTTCGCTGGCCGACCAAAATCACGAAGCAATGGTTGACTCGCAGTTGGCTTGGCCGCGCGAGAGAGAGAGAGAGGCTTGTCGGTCAACACGTCTTATCAGTCGCCACCACGTTTGGTGGAACTACCAGTCCAGGGAGGCAAAAAGGGAAGAAGCGGAGCTGGCGATTGGCGCGTGGAACCAAAACTAAGCGGGGTCGCACTGATGGCCTACCGTCTCCGCGATTCTTTCTGGTCCGGACAAGAACTTCCCTTGGCCACCCGCAGAGGTAAAGCCAACGAAGAAGATGACGCCATCTTTGTGCGAGCTAGCTTTCGTCCAACGCAAGCCTCTGCCACTCGCGCTCTCCCTCTTTCTTTTCGGAGGAAATGAGACAAATATTCCCTGGCATTTTGGCCAATATAAATTCAACATGATCCTTAAATTTTATTTCAACGTGCGCTATGCAGTGTAATTCTTAAATTTAAAATTTATTCAATTTAATCCCCCAATTTGTCCGTATCCAATTTTATCCATAAATTATATAAAAATATTTAATATTATCCTCAATCTTAAATTAATAGAATGACTATATTGAACATTTTTATGTAATTCAAGAACTAAATTGAACTTGCACAGAAAAATCAGAAATCATATTGAACATTAGGTTAAAGTTCAGAGTTCACATTGAATAAATTAAAAAGTTGTTCATATTACACTTGGGCCAAAATTCAACAAATATTCGTGTCATTATCCTTTTCTTCTTATCCGGTTCTTTTCCGCTTTTTTAAAGAAGAATAAAGCTTCGACCAAAAAAGAAGAATAAAGCTTCGGTCAAAGGGGTGATGGGCGGGGCCTGTCGGGCTTTTACTGTAAAATTAGCCCGGCCCGAACCGAACAGATTGGGCCCACCCAACATTTTTCCGCGCTTCCTCAAATCGGGCCGGGCTAGGCCCCATTTGGGGAAATTGGCAATGAAGTCAACGGGAATGCTGTATTCCACGTGGAGCTTTTCGCTCGAGAGCCCCAGTATGCCTCAATTTCATAGAAACGTTCACCCATGTGGGGACAAATCCGCCGGCGCCCGTTTGAAGGGATAATTATACAAATGACTCAATTTTGGCCGACTTGCAATATCGTCTCTAATCTTATAATAATTCAGTATGATCCATAAACTTTAGTTTAATGTACAGTGTCGTCCTAAATTTTTAATTTGTTCGATGTAATGTCTGAACTTTTGATAAATGATCAATTTAGTCATTGGACTATATGAAAATTCACATGTAATGCAGGGACATCGCACATCGTACCGACAATGTTGGACGATATTGCACGTTGCGCTAAAATTTGGAGGCCACATTGAACAGATTCAAAGTTCATCGGCGACATTGCATATTGAACTAAAGTTCATAGGCCACATTGAACATATCAAAAATTCAAAAACGATACTGCATATTGGGTGAATTTTCAGAGATTAATTAAGTAATTATCCCCCAAATTAAAGAAAGAAAGAGGGCCCCGTCTCCAATCAATCGAGTGGTTGTCGAGATTATTAGGACAACGAGAACTGCAATTAACGTGGTCCAGGCACGATGGAGACATTCGCAAAAGTGGCCCATTGTCCTTTAGTTCTAGTAACTTCGACTAATAACGCACGTGTTATATTTATGTGTATAGCTTAGGTTTGACCACGTTAGCCAATGCAATCAGCCGACATGAAAAATCACGGATTATTGATTTATGAATTATTTTATATATATATTTAAAATATTTATTTATATAGCTTAAATAATTTAAAAATAAAAAATAATAATTCTGTAAACAATACAAATTATTAATTTTAAGAAAATATTTTCCAAATCATTCATTTTACGCGAAACGAATGCATTTTGAAAATACAATCCCAATGTGATTTCTGGTTCACTACGACTTCGATGCTTGAAGAAGAATAGAGAATGAGAAGACTACACTTGGGGTCCCTTCCTTCTTAGGAATTTTAATTTTCAGGAATCATCACTTTGTAGCAAACCCAGCTATGGTGGTATTCTCCGATAACGATCTGGAGTCCTTATTCTTTGAGAAAACATAACGTGTTAGATTAAAGCTGTTTTTACAATGAGAAAATGATCAAAGGTGCTGTTTATTTCAAAGTGTTTTTGGGGAATTGATTTTTCGGACTTTCATTCGTTTGGTTCCTCGAAAATAATTTAAGTCAATGGAAAACACTTTCCTATCAACAGTAAATTCATGCATAAAATTAGGAAAGTAAATTTCAAAATTTTAAGAAGTGAAAACACTTTCTAGAAAATCTTGAATTTTTTAATATTTTATTTTGTATTATTTAAATTTTTTATTTTCTTTTTCTTTTTCTTCTTCCTCTAAAGGTCGCCAGGGGCGACAGCCGCGACCTGGTACAACCGTGGGCCGGCGAGCCTCGCGGTGGAGGGAGAAAGAAAAAGAAAAAAACAATTCAAAATTTTTATTTTTTAGCATGAGATTAAAATCATTTTCTAAATGAGATCCAAACACCAGAAAATATTTTCGGTCACATATCACCAAACATAAGAAAACTAACCATTTTCCTAGAAAGCGTTTTCCTCGTGGAGCCTAACCAAAGCACCCTAAGTGAACGTCTTTAATCTACTGTGAGAATAACGATCTTTTCTGGAACACAAAAAATTAATAAATAATTATAAATTATTGTGGGGTCAACTTTTTTATGAATTTATCGCTCACAACATCAAGTTACTTCCACAATAACCCAAAAACCGTTATGCTAGCAAAACCCTTTGACAATAATGCGAATGACACATCATGAATTGTCATTCTGTCTCTCGAGAATAATTTGGAAAGATACTAACAATCCATTTATTTAAAGGAAAACTCCATGAAAAAGGACCATGAAAAGATTTGTTTTCCTTTGTTTGATGATATGTTACCGAAAATATTTTATGTATCCGATACTCATTTGGAAAATAATTTCAATCTCATGACTTTATCCGAGGCCAAAAAAATCAAATTTTTAAGAATTTTTTTTATTTTTTTATGTTAATTATATTTTTATTAATTTTCTTTTATTCTATTTCTTTTTGTCTTTTTCTTCTTTCTCCGCCGATCGTCGCGCCTCAGCGATGGCCGATGATCGGCCACATGAGTTCGAGCCTCGCCGAGATCTGGCGAGCTCGAGCTTGCCAAGTAGCCGACAAGGCTCTACCTTGTGTAGCTGGTGGCCGGGCGTCGGGCCTTGCCGACTAGCGAAAGAAGAAGAAAAATAAAAAAATAAAATAAAAAGCGAAACAATAGAACAATAAAAAATATTAAAAGTTCAAGATAAGCAGTTCCAGAAAATATTTTCACCTCTTTAAATTTAGGAATTCGCTTTCCTAATTTTATACATGAATTTTCCTTTGACAGGAAAGTGTTTTCTATTGACTTAAGTTATTTTCGGCAAACTAAACGGATGAAAATTCAGAAAACACTCTCACTAAAACAAATGCACCCTTTGCAATCTTCTGGTCAGTTTGTAGAACAAGCCTGACAAAGGAGGAGAATGATCGATGGATGGAGCAACGACATGAGAAGCCAGGGGATCTGTAATGCTGCATAAACTGGGTTATCATAATTAATGTACATATTGTAAACACCATGGAAGGACGCCAAAGATCAATCAGGACCGGCAAAAGAAAATGCACAATCCTAGCAATTTCGAACAGCGGGCCAGCAGAGCATTGGAGCATCGACTTCAAACAATTGAGGAGATCGACGTGCTGAAGTCGGTCAACGAAACAAACGGAGGTTAGGCGGAATCTCGTCCCTAGCAGTCACGTATGGTGCAACATCAAAGTGGGGCCGAACTAGTTCTTCGGAGCTGATTCTTCGGCTCGGCAGGTGGCGCGGATGACAACACTTTCTCTGCCTCCTGCGAGGGAGAGTTCATCATGAAAGGGAGAGAATACAGATCTAAAGAGCTCTGAGTAAACCGGTAATTCGAGGTTTACAGGTGAAAAGTGGTGGGTGCATTCATGGTGGTCACGTTGCAAGCGTTCATGGAAACCAGGAAAGCAGAGCAAGATGAAATTACTTCACGGATCAGAGAAAGAAGTGAAACCATCTCATTCGCCGCAGCCAAAGTCGAGTTGCAAGTCCAAGCAAGATGTTACTTTTTGGTGCTGCCTCAAGGGGATGAACATCAGATACGTGGTCGGGCTTGTCTATCTAGAGCATCGACTTTACGTGACTGTCATTACCACAACGACGTCGCTAAACGGACTCTCGAGCAACACAAAGATTCCATATAGTTATAGCAGCCCTTAAATGATCAGAACAGAACAGAAACATAGTTGTCTGAGATGTTGCCCAGCCTCCAAGCCACAGGGATGGCGAACAAGTTTTGAGTAGTGACGGTTGCAAGGAGGAAGCCATTGCATGGCTAAAAGCCTGAACGTGGTTGTGCCAATAAGTAAAAGTGATTATCCAAACTACTCTATGCAAATTTTTTCGAATAAATTCTCGGCCAAATTTAGCTTTTAGGAGCGGAAAACTGAAACATTTGGAGGGTTTTGCCACAAAGGTTGCCATGAGGAAACTATGCCATTGACAGGTTCTCTAAGGTCCTAACTGGAGCACCGTCTTCAAATGACTTACGAGTTCAATGACTCAAATAAAAGGAACAAGTGATGAAACATGGATTGCTAATGACTAGCAGTGATCCCCACCTTATTAACATCTGTAAGTGCTGTTATCTTATCAGTTTCAGTACTTCCGGATTTTGGTAGCATTACGAACTATAGCAACAAAAAACACAGCCGAAATTGCTGTACCTTGAAAACTAAGGGATGCACCAGAAAAGAGTACCAAACTGAGTAAAAACCAGTTCTGGCCAACATAGAGTAGAGACCAGATGAGGAAAAATGTATCAATGCCTTATCACTGCCAGTGAATGCTCCTTTCTGGAAAAGAGAACAAAATAGAAAAGAGAAACTACCTATCTGGACATATCTAGACAGAGTAAATGACACAAGTGACAAACCTATCATGATGGAGGAATAACTTGGGACAATTGGCAGAAAATGATTTTCCTTCTGCAGTAGCGATCTAAAGAGCAATTAATCGAATGCTAAACACCATCATCCAAAATCACAGAGAATGCTACATCGCCTCTAGACCTATCAAATGGGTGTACCAAATTAGAGTGTTTAGGGCCGTAAATCAGATCCTATATTCTCTTTCTTGACCCAATACAGCCTTTTGTTCTACCAATAAGAAGATTGTGTTGTATAGTCTAGTTTTCCCCATTCAGAGCAATACGTCACTTGATATGCATCATTGCCCATATTAATCGCATGAACGACAAAGGCTCAACAATTTGATTCAAAAACCGTAATCAAGATGGACCAGACTGACAAAAACTTTTTCTATATTAAGTATAGTTCGCTTTCGCCATGTCTCAATTCATCAATAACAGGGTTCACATATCAATTTATGCAATCACCTATCACTAAGCATCTAAAATTTAAAGGACTGAGGTGGCACAAAAGGCATTGTTATTGTCACAAAAAATTCACCAGAAATAGTACTCAGTATTAAAGACAAGACAATGAACATACCAGCTTTCTTCTTAGTCTTTCATTTTCCTCCTCTAGGCGCGAAACCTTATTCTCCAACTCTTGTGTATACGCCTGTCCAACATCATAAACTTCTTTTAGGATCACATCAAGCACTGAAAGCATCACAAAAGAACTCTCTCAACACAATAATCACAACTGATAACCAAGATTGACCTGCTTCCTCGCACGAGACCGAGCTGCAGATTCCCTGTTCTTAATCATCCTTTTTTGCCTCCTCTCCACAGTCTTCTCCACCACATCTCCCGGGGCAACTCTTTTGTGCCCTGGGGTCGGAGTATCCGATAATGTGCCCAGCAGGGAGGAGGGCGATACAGTCATCTGCGCGGCATCGCCGAATGGCGAATCCAGAAAGGGACTCGCCATGATTGGGACGGGTTGCTGGACCACATGGTGGCCCGGAATGAAGACCGGCACAACGTTTTGTTGTGGCTGAACTGAAGGGAGCTGGTAATGCATCCACTGAGCACTTTGAGGACCACCGCTATTCACAGAATCAACCCCTAAAACATGAGCCCCGTTCTTGTTGATCAAGGGAGATTCAGCCACAACTCCTGCCCTGTGCAAGAAGTCCTCAAGTGTCATCTCACCCAATGAAGGCTTTGGATCTTGGTCACCACGCCCGCTATCCTCCTCCTTCTTCTTCTTGCTCTTATCACTACCATCATCAATCTCGCCCTGTTGAATATCTCTCCACACCTCATCAACAGTCTTCTTGCTGAGAGCCCTCGAGAGTGTGAAGCTCGGCTGCCTCTGCAGCGGAGCAAGTAGGCCAGATTGCGCACTCTCAGAGTCGGCAGTGCCCGCATTCGGGCCTTGATTGGCCTCCACACTCCACACGTTCTTGAGAAGCTCGTCAAGATTCATGCTTCCCAGTGGTTTCCCCAAACACCCCAGCTGGTTTTGGACCTCATCGAGCGTGAGGCCATACAGAGAGCCTTGCCTCGACAGTGGCTGCGACGCGGCTTCGCCACCAACGCCGCCACCGTAACCGCCCCCTTGAGATCCCATTTTCATGGAACCCGATTGCGAGACCTAACTCGTATGATTTGAGGACATTGCTTCAAATGCTTCGAATCAGACAACAAATTAGCGCACACCCTTCTGTGAATCTGGAGTGGCGTTGGTGTCGGAACAGATAAAAAAGTGATCTTGAGATCCAGTTCAGCTCCGGCGAGCAAAAATCAGCTCTATTTGCACAGATTTCGTATCAATGGCGAGCAGTGAATGAATCGCAGGTGAAATCTTGGAACCCCAGAAGCAGAGAGAGAATGTTCTCCCAATATTTCAAGCCGGAATCCTCGTACACGTAGATTGGAATTTATTCCCACTGCCTTTTACGATACCTCAAGAAAAGAAAAGAAATGCGGAAGCGGAAGAGGAGGAGGGAGGGCTCCAGATGTGGGAGAGAAAAAGGAAGCTTTTTAACAGAGGACGGCAGTGACGAAAGAGAAAGCTTTGTACCAGAAGAACCGAAAATTGCCAAAGCAAAAAGAGGTAAAAAGAAGAAATCTTTCCAGAAAAGTGTTGAGGAACCGAGATCGCCAGCCGAAGCCATTTCCTTACGGATGCCCCCCCGCCGAGCTAGACCCGAAGGAGCGCGGAAAAAAATACTCATTAAGCAATTAAACGAATATCATTACATATTTATTCAGTAATTGCATGGTCAAAGCTCATATTCTAGAGAAAAAAAATAACATAAATGGTACCTATATTTTGACTTAACGTGCAATTTGCATATGATTTTTGAACTCTAACTCCAATGTACAATGCCGTCCTTGGAATTTTAATTTGTTTAATGATCCATGAACTGTTGGTACGTGTTCAATGTAGTCCATAAAATATATGAAATGTTCAATGTTGTCCCAGAAATTGAATCAATGGAAGAAGACAACATTGAATATTTTCATATAGTTCATAGATTACATTGAACATGTACCAAAAGTCCAGAGACCACATCGAACAAATTAAAAATTCAAGGACCACATTGCACATTGAGTTAAAGTTCATGAATCACACTGAATTAACTAAAATTTTAGGGATCACATTGCATATTTGCTCAAAAATTAGGAACCATTTGTATCATTATCGTCATATTTCATAAGCGCGTAATTTTTTTTTCTTTTTAGTAATTCTTCCTTCTTTCTTTCTTTCTTTTTTTCAAAAGTAATACTTCTTTCAATCGATGAAGTTAGTGGACGTTCGGAGTATTTGTTAAATATATAAAATCAATAGTAATTTGAATTTTTTATGTATAAAAGAACGGTTAATATGTTGAAAATTTTATAACTCCTTTACTTGAATACTTAATAAGAGCCAAAAACTGAACCGAGCCGAAGAGAACAAAAGGGGAAAAGAAGGAGAAGAAGAAAAGGGAACCCCACTATCTAGAAGGGAAAACCTCGAACTCTCCCGAAAAGAATACAAGAAAGGTTTAACCACCCCCCCCCCCTAAATGGCGTACTCAATTCTGGTATTGCATTCGTGAAATCTAAGGTTCTTTTGGAAAAGGATGAGGAAGGGAGAGTCAAAAATAGTGTAATTGACTTGGATAATATTTTGAATTTTCACGAGCGAAAGAGTTTTTATAAGAAAGAGTTTTCACATTTTTTGACAGGCACAGGTTCGACTCGGCAGACCCATTGAAACATGGCCCAAGAAAACGGTGTGCTCAAGAGGGGAAGATCTCGCCTTAAACAGCTTGGCCCCATACGCTAGGCTTCGAGGCCGGAGCACCCTACGCCCAAATCTTTGGAGTCGAATGCAGCGGCCATACCGCCAATCAACGGCCGTGGATGGGCAGCACAACCTCCTTCCTCTATTGAGTATCCAGCAATACACCGACCCTACGAGACTTTTGGAGAGTATGCTGACTGGGGTATAAAAAGGCAGAGAATTACCCAAAAAGTCCCAAAACCTATTGTAATTATGTCAATTCAGTAAAAATATTTTTTTTTCCAATCGAGTCCTATACTTTTTGCATTTGTGCGAGTTCTATCCACACGATCAATTTTGGTTGAAAATTGTTGACATGGACGCCAGTCGTCCTACATGGAGCAGCCAGGCTGATGTGGCTAATTTTTAATAATATTTTCATATTTTTTCGACCAATTTATTTATTCATCTCTTCTCTTTTTCTTTTTTTCCTCTTTCTTTTTTTTTCTTCCTTTTTCCCTCTAGCCAGACTTCAGCGACTGACCAAAGGCAAGGGCGAGCCTCGACCTCTACCTCACCGGCCCTTGCCTCTTGCCGGTCGCCACGATCCGGCAAACGGCTAGAGGAAGAAGGGAAGGAAAAACAAAAGAGAAAGATAAGACGTCTGCATCGATAGCGCAATGTAGGACGACTGACGTCCATGTCAGCAATTTTCAGCCAGATGGATTGAATTGACACAAATGCAAAAAGTTTATGACTTAATTAGCAAAAAAAAAAAAAGTTAAGACTGAATTTTTTTTTATCAAAATTAAGACTGAATTGGCACAATTACAATAATTTAAAAAAAAATTGGCAATTTTCCATAGTGATACTAGCCTAAAAGGTAAGTCCACAAGCTTTTGTCATTTGACAACCATGGAGATCTCTCCACGGTTCTTTACTCAAAGCATTTTGGGTTTGGCTGTAACTTTAGTGGGTGAGTTGGTTCTTTTCTCCGTTCTTTTCTATTCCATTTTCATTTTTTTAACTAAGAGGGTGAATAAAAACCACTCTGTTCCAGAAATAAATTTCTAGAACAGAAACAGATTTTTCTATCTATTTCTAGTTTTGGTTGAGTTTTTGAGCTAAAAAATGCATTTGATAACGATATATATTTCTGATCTTGGAACAAAAGTTTGTTTGACAACAGTTGAAAATTTCTACTTCTAGAATAGAAGTAGGCGGTAGGCGGCAGGCGGCGGCCGGCGGCTTGGAACAGAAATTCTATTTCTATTTCTCCCAGAAACTAAATTTTTTTGTTTTTCAAAGTTGTTTCAAATTTATTTCTGGAACAACTTTTTGTTCCAGAAATAGAAAAATAGAATTACGTTACCAAACGAGTTTCTGTTCCAAACCTGTTCCAGAAATAAGTTTGGAACAGAAATTCTATTTCTGGATAGTTTTCATGCATCCCCTAAATGTCACTATTTTCATAGTAGTTTTTTTTTTTGACATTATTTCGAAACGGATGTTATACAAAGTTCCTTCGGTGACGCATTCAATCTAAATCAGTTTCTAGAAACTTTCCAACGATCGGGATTAATCTAGATCCATTGACATTTGTAAGACCGACTGATCACAAGATAAAAGTCAAGACGTGTCTTAAAATCATAGAGAAGTGTTGAACCAACTTAAAGGATGATGCATTGCATAGTCCCTGAATTTTTCATCCATTTCCGTACCATTCCTAAATTCGAAATCTGCATATCGCGTCCTTTCGTTATATGTACTGCCAAATCAAGTGCTTTTTCTTTTCTTTTCTTTTCTTTTCTTTTGGTGGAAAAGAAGATCTTTAATTCACATGAAAAGAAGATACTTAACTTCAAGACAAAATCAATTCCAAAGAGTTTCGGTATAGTGCAAATATAAAAAATAAATTAACTTAATACAGCTTGCAGAGACTCGCTCATTCTACAAGAACGGATTTGTCAAGTATCACAGTACAATCGGCGGCCGATCACCGAAACTCGCATTATCAGTGATGAGCACACGCTGAGATTTCCATCTTTAAGCACATGCCACACCCCGACCCTGGGGCACGCGACAGTACCAAACGCCTCAAGTCAAAAGGACGGCATTCTAGATACGTCATCGATCCATTCTTTTATCTTGCAGTTAAGCGCACGCGAAACGAATAACAACCCAGACAGCAATAAAAGTAGGGATAGCCAGCAGGAGGAACAACAAACAACAATAACAACAACAACACAAAATATTTTATTTATATTCAGTTAGCCTATGGGGAAGCGAACAGATCTACAAGCCCACTATTCAGGGCCGCTTCCTAAGACCAATAAAAAGATACCCGGTCAGGGCTAAGGGGGCTAACTACTACAACCAAAAACTAACACAAAAAAGGAATCTCCACAGTCATGCTCGTTCGCTAGTCGTGATCACCAGGCTAGCCGTGGATCGTGGTACTCCGGCGGAATCTCGGGATCCTCCTCATCCGAGTCAGGGTCCATTATCTCCCCGTTCGGTGTATCAAAATTCAGCGGGGCCCACGCTGGGATCATTGGGGTCCCGATCGAGGGTCCCTCAAACCCCCGAATCGGCCCATAGAGAGCATCACCGTGACGCATGAACCAGGGCTTGAAGAGATAAGCCACTAAGTGTGTCATTCCTTCATCGACTCGGACAGTCGTCACATGCTGCTCCCAGGCATGATCCGAATCTGGGACCGGACGGCAATTGATATAAAAGGACTGGTCGACGGACACCCCGAACCTCACGCGACGCACTGCCATACTATGGACCTGAAAACGGTTAACGACAACAAATGAGATATAAAATCTCTGTGAGTCAACGCCTAAGTTCGATTAGGACGTCGATTCACCCAAGCGGCCTAAACAAGCAACGCAAGGACGATGGTAGATCAATAGAGTACGATGCACGCAATGCTCTAGCTACCAAACAAATAGGCATGGCCCAGCGGCCAACAGACAATCACATGCAAACTTACCCAGCATTGGCCCACGCAGCAGATATCACATGGCAATAAATCATAAACAGGCCAAAGCACATAACCAAAACACCCAGCAATGACTCATGCACAATGCAACATGCGTGTTCCAGTTATTAATGCAAGAGATACTCCACTCTTGCCACAGCACAGCCCGATCGCTAGTGCTCTTCCGGTAGGACCGGGCGTCGTCCCACTCCGTTCCGACGACGGCAACCGGTAGCCGCTCAAGACCCCTACGGCGGACATACCAGGCTTCCCTGTAAGAAAATTCGATCCATCACAAGCTGCGACCTACATCCAATCGGTCATATGATTCCGGGCTCGCGCGGCACGAACTGTCGTGCATCCAATAAGTCTTGTGAATCCGAACTCCCATCGTCACGGACATATTAGGCGACGGACCCAAGCCATCAAAGGTACCGCCACGTCCCCAGTTACGTTAGGGTGACGCTAAACCATAGTGTGACCACACATACACACCAGGCAACCAAGCCGGTTCTTACTTCGCATTAGCCCAATGCAGTCACATTCACGAGTATGCTCAAAACTCGGCTAACAGTCATTTTCATGCTCAAATGACCCAATTGGTCACACAATTATTAAATTCCAGTTAAGCAGGATATTCTGCCCTAAGTGACAACTCAGCAGATCCAAGCAATCAAGCACTCAAGTCAACCAGCAATTAACCAATCTGAGTTCAACGGCAGTTAATTATTAATAGGCAATTGTCTCGATCTTGACTATGTATCTCCACAACAGATAATTAACCAGTCTATTCTAACCACAGTAACTAATCAACTAGCCATAGTAATGATAAACTAACCACAATAATTAGCTAACTAATCACGGTAACTATCTAATCTAATCCTAAGCGTAATTAACGGTCTAATTAAAGATTAGAGGTTAACTCACAACAATGATCGACGGCGATGGGCGATGACGCGGCTTCGGGCTCGGCTCGAGGTCGCGAATGCGGCTATGGCGACGACTCGCGGATAACGGCGAACAGGGATGAACAACGGCGGTAACGGCTGCTCGGGCGGCAGCGATAACAACGGCGAAGGGACGGCGACGACAATGGGTGGCGGACGAAGGCGATGAAGACGTGGTCGGGCTTGCGGGTGGTGATGGCCCGATGCGGCAGCAGCGGCGGTGTGGCTGAGGCTCCGCGGACGACCGGCGACGAGCTGGATGGCGACAACGGCGACGAGCTGGGTGGACGGCGAAGCTGGTCGGCGCGCAAAGGAGGAGGAGGTGGAGGAGTCGGGTGAGGGGGGAAAGGGAGAGAGAGAGAGAGAGAGAGAGAGAGAGAGAGAGAGAGAGAGAGAGAGAGAGAGAGAGAGAGAGAGGAGATGGTGATGGCGAGTTGACTAGGGGGCCCACCATGGTCAAGTCAACATTTATGGCTTTCGACTTATATGAATAATATCCGAGGGTAAAACGTTCATTTGGTAATTCAGGTCTGGTTGGTCATTTGGCTCAGACGACTGAACGCATTTTGGTCAGGATTAAGCTCAGGCGCGAAGGAATTATGCGCTAAATTCTACGGCGCGACAAAACCAATTAAATCCTATTGATCTATGCTTCAAGGGCTACCCTGATCTTCTAGATCAAAAGAATTCGCGTTCGATAATTGTCCCTTAAATCTCAAAGATCCAATATCATTTATTTTTACAAGCCTTACAAATTTCAAGACGTAGCACACGCCGAGATTTCCCTCTCTAATAGGTATAACTTTGCCAAAAGGCGGTGCGCGCCTAAATTCGGCATCCCCAGCACCATCACTGTGTAGAAATAACAACAGCACAAATAGGTTGAAAGAACACAAATAAGGCCTTGTGAGTCCCAGATCTATTTCTCGATCGAGATAGATGGGCTCCCAAATCTAGATCTAACTCTAAATCGGGACAGAGAAACTGCAAAATAGATACCAGTTGATCACCAAATCTAGATCTAACCCACCGTTGAGCCAGCGAGGGATGAGTTTCAGAGACTTGCAAAGCAAGCATCTAGAGCCAAAGCGAACGAACAGATCCGAAGAAAGAAAATTTTTCTGAAGCGCTCGTGCTTCGATCTTCAAAACTCACAAAGACAAAATTCTCCACTTTCGCGAAGGAAGTCGACAACCCTTCCACTAAATCAACGAAAAGTCTTGAAAAATTGTTGAAGATGAAGAGATAAGGAGAGAGAGAGAGAGGGGGGGGGGGGGGGGGGGGGGAGGGGAGAAGGATCTCTCCGTCCCCTAAAAAAAAAAACTGTGAAGGGGTGGCGGCTGGGTTGGGAGGAAGGAGGAAACCCTAAGAAAAAGTGGAGGAGGATGTTATAAGTGCTTCTTCTTGTTGGGCTACAGGGATTGCCAACTCATCTTGCGGGCTCTTTCGACGAAGGACAAGGAAGTATTTAAATTGTGCGATTGGATTCGTTAGATGTCAATTTAGACCGTTAAAGATGCCACATCCAGACTTTCTTTTAATATACTTAACCAAGGATGACATCAACTCAATTGGAAAGTAGAGCCATCAATATAGGTCCATGACTCATTTCCGACCTATATTTTATATAAACGGGTTCTATGTTGGTTGTTAGTATTTAGAGGGTCCACTAAAAATGGATCTAAAAAAGTTGAAGCTAAATTTAATAGGTTAAAAATGGGTCGCATATAAAACCCATTTTCGACCCATGGGTGTCGCCTACACCTTCCACAAGCTATAAATGGCCCTCAACGGCTCAACTTCATTAGTTTATATTTTATATTTTATATTTTTTAGTTTAAATTTTATAATTTTATAAGTAAAAGAAAGAAAAATTATTTTTTTGGCCTGCACCACCCGCCGCCCGCTGGACGCCGGAGAAAAATGAAAGAAAAAAGAAAAGCAAATAAAATAAAAAATAATTTTTTAAAATATTTAAAATAATTTTTAATAATAAAAGATATTGAATAAAAAATATTTTTTAAAAAAATATGAAAAAAATTCACTAGATTTTTATTGCATAAAAGTATTTTAGTAATATCATTTTTTATTATTTAATTTACTTTTTTTATTTGATGTGAAGTTTTTATCTAGGTAATATATACATGCTTAAAATAGGTTAAATGAGTTGTATATGTTTTTCTAGAATATTAGTGTGTTTAGTAATATGTGTCAAAATGGGTCGGATCGGGTATGGGTCAGTTACGGGTCGAGTTGGATATGAGTCATTAAAAATGGGTCAAAACAGGATAGATGGGTCAATATGGGTCGGACCATATTCGACTCAACCCAAACCCGACCCAATCCACCAATTTGACAAATCTATTGAAAAGGTTGTAAAAAAAAAAAACACATGAGAGATTCCAGCAACCGCTCGAGCAAAGGTTTGGATACTGCTCATGAGTCATGACATCCTCCCCCTTTTTTTATCTTTAGAAAACTTACCGTTATGCTTTGTTATTAACATTTAAATCAACATTTGATAGCATACAACCAATCATTTAACACGTCAGTGGTGACTAAACTAACTTTCATATAAAAAGATAAAGAAAATGGACAGACACACATTATTATTTACTTCGTTTTTTTCATGACATTCCTTTCGAAAAGTTATGAACAATCAAAACAAATTTCGGCAAAAAAGGTTATCGGAACGATGAGTTATACTGTCTGGAAGATTTGCCCTCTCAAAAGGAATGCAACCGGACAAATGACTGGAGAAACGCTCTAATAGCATGGTTCCTCCTATTTTCGAGAAATTTCGTTCTTTCCATGACATTTCTCTTGAAAAGCTGTACATAATTAAAACAAATTTCTATAAAAAAGTTGTCGAAAAGATGAGTTACACCGTCCAAAGATGTGCCCTCTCAAACGAAATGCAAATGGACAAACGACTGGACAAACGGTCTAATAGCATGGTTGAGGATAAGTGTTCACTGTTTATAAGCAGTTCTTATCACATTATTTGCCAATGTTTTTCATCATATAATTAAAAGAGTAGCGTACAAGTTCTGTCATCAGGGCATCAACTCCGACAATCTTCAACGACACGTCGGTTTTGGAACTAGAAGTTGGGGAACGCGATGGCCTCGCGCTCTATATGTAGGCTCGCCCTCGTGAACTCTCACCTGTCCCCAAACCCTCTCATGGCTTCTGAGAAGGAAGCCGCTCTCTCCGCCGCTCCCTCCGATTCTCCCACCATGTAAGTCCTTCTCTCGCTCTTCGCTCCGTCGGATCTCCACTACCGTCCGACATTTCTCCCGTTCCTGTCGGATCGACCGCTGTTTCCATCGGATGGGTCGTGCGATTGTCGATTCAACAGTTCACGGGTGTGTCGTCGCGACTAGATACGAGGTCCCTTCACTCGTGGATCGTGGGTGACGGGCTGATCGAGCTCGAGGGTAGTGGGAATTGGTGTCGGGGGCTCGCATAGTGGCTTGGTGTGGGCCGGCTGTTTCTTAGTGTGATGGAAGAAGAATCGTCTGAGAAGCGCACTCGAGATTTTGAAGTTTTCCGAGACTCTTTGGTTTGATCGAGGATGGACTTCCGGCTGTAGGCTGCAGGGGGTCTTTTAGTTGGAAAAGTCCAATTTTGCAAACTCTGCCCTCCTTTTAATCACATCTCTGTTGATTTTATTGTTAGTCTCATGGGGGATTTTTATGTACTGAATTTCTTTCGAGGCCTTATGTGATACTGATCCGGTGAATACTATATGGACATGCAGATTTGACAAAATCATTAAGAAGGAAATTCCTTCCACTGTTGTCTATGAGGATGATAAGGTACTCTTGACTGCTACCATCTCGTCTCGACACTGTTTAGTTTTGTTCTTCCACTGTCGTTGCCCGGTTCTCCTGTGACCGAAGGACCAGTCTTACTCTATTCTGCAACTTCTTTTGTCATTTTGAAAGTTGCATTTTTTATGTTGCAATCTGCCTTAAAAGTTGTGTTCCTACACTTGCAAAATAAAACCATGTGGTTGGCTTTGGGATTGGTTGAGTATACCCTTAGGTGATTTGATGGACTTATGTATGAGTGTGTTTGCATATATCAAGGACGTGAGAGGGAGGGAGGGAGCGGGGCTTACGTTGAATTTTAAGCAAGAGCTTGAGTTAGGGTAGTAGTTTTTTCGGCATCCTTCTCTTCAGTCTTCACTTGTTGTCGCCTTCCTACAGCTAGAGGTTAGCCTTTTCATAGATGTCTCTGACTGGCGGAATTTCATTAGACCTCATTGCCTTGGAATGCATGGGTACTGGACTAGAGGAGATGGCTGGTGACAGTTATGGAGAGGCATGTTTCACAGTACAACGTTAAACTTGATGATAATATGTATTAGAGATGAGAAACTTTCACCTTACTAATGCAAGAACACTTGAAATTGTACTCAATATGATAGGATTTGTTGTGTTCTAAGTACGAATCAACTTCTCATGCCCTTGCTTAATACAAAAACTGCCGCGTGACCCTGACAAGGAAATCTTACATGAATCGTCGCCCTAGGTTCAGTTGTTTGCATCAACAACCAGAAGTTTCTGTCTGGGCTGGGCATTCGTCCACAGTTACATTACAGGATAGGTCTTTAAACTGTTCTTGTAGAATTGTTTTTGTGGTTTGTAGAAGTAACTTCGAGTCTTTACTGCTTACTGGTAAAGTAATATCATACTTTTGTGTGTGTGTGTGTGTGGAGGAAATCATTGATCTTCTTGAATTGAAGGTGTTGTTGTTTGTATTATTCTTCTGGAATAGGTGCTGGCTTTCAGGGACATCTCTCCTCAGGCTCCAACGCACATTCTGATCATTCCAAAAGTGAAGGATGGGTTAACTGGACTGTCTAAGGTACTTCCTGTTCTACTCTCTGGTCAGCACAGCACCCTATTGAGCCAAGTCCAACTGTCAACTTAAAGATTAACTAGCTATTCTCACTGAGAGGATTTCTTTTGGTATCTTGATTGAGCTTGAGCCAGCTCTTTGTTAGAGTACCAGGATAGTTTGTTGTTTGAAATGGTTTTACTGTATGTATTTGTTAAATTATTTTTACAGCTGGATGGTCATCTGAACTTTCAAAATTAACTGATACTACTTTCTTATTATCCTTCTAATTTTAAATGAGTAGTGTTTGTTAAATAGTGCATAATTTGTGTCTTTGAGCGGGCTGCCTAGATAGAATTTTGCATCTACCTGTCTCTGAGGAATTTGAAAGGACCTTATGCTTTTACATCTGGCAATAACTTCGCAGGGGGTGTGTGCAACGTTTCTCGTACTGTGGTTTGAAGAAGAATTACCTGAAATATACGTGGAATAGATTAATCAATATTTGACAGATGTTAGCATTCTTTAGATGATCACAGTGGTAGTCTCCAAGTTTTTCGTAAACCCTACCATAAATACATTATGTAGTTCAATGGTCTGGCTTCAATTTGAGAAACACGTCACAGATTGAGCTATTCTCCGGCAAGAAAATTATGCTGCGACTGCTGATTCAAGAGGCTGATCATGGCTAGGCTTGGTCCCATTGTGTCACTTAACAGGAATGGCCTTTCTCATTGGTTGCTGATTATATCAATGATCATTCAACATGTTTTGAGTTTTGTATTTGGGTTTTCTATTGCTTGACATATTAATGCTGAGTTATTAGATACTTGATCAGATTTTCCTCTGGTACTTGTCTAAGTTCTGACATTTCCATGCTTCTTATAAGCAGCAATAAATTTTGATATCATCTTCACAAAGCTCTCTATATATGCAAACTAAAACGTCGTAAGCAATCGCATATTTTCTCTTTTCCTCAAATTACGGGCCTATGGAATGATCTATGCATGATGATTGCAAGCTGGAATCAGCAACTTCTTCCAGCTGTTTTTCTATAATTCTTCCTGATTCGTGGTTGGCTTACTTTGACAGGCAGAGGAGAGGCACTGTGAGATTCTTGGGCGCCTTCTTTACACTGCCAAACTTATTGCCAAACAGGAAGGCCTCGAAGACGGCTTTCGTATTGTGATTAATGATGGACCAAGTGGATGTAAGCACTGATTTCGAGCTCTTGGTTTTCCTCTTTATAGGGTCTTTTGAGAGTTGAACCTTAATTTTTGATTTGCTGACGTTGGATTGCAGGTCAGTCAGTTTACCACCTTCACATCCACCTCCTTGGTGGGCGACAAATGAACTGGCCACCGGGCTAAGTTGTAAAGCCACGTTCTGGAATCGAAGGAGAGAATTCGCTAATGTCCTGTCATAAACACTTGTTTAGACCTGAGCTAGTTACTGCTACTTTCTAGCGATATTTGAATGACGTGGTTGAAATCATCCTAATAATTTACGGAGATTGCCGTGTCATCGGCCTCTCCGCGACAGCCAACAGGGCAATACAGTCTGCTATTTGGCTATTTGCACGGTGGGCGCGTTCATGGCATATTCCTTCTTTTCAAAGGGATGCTTTAATCAATCACTGATCAGAGATCTTCTGTGGTAAGTAAAGCATCGAATGATGTGTTTGTTTTCTTGTGTGTTCTGCGACGGTATATAAATGACAGTCCAGTTCCCTTTGTAAGTTTCTAATTGAATGTCATTCTTTTCACATGACTAGTTAGTGGTTTCGTCGCCGTATCCGGTGTTCGGCTTTTCTTGTGACTAGGGGTGTCAATGGTTCAGTTTGATTCGGTTTTTCAAGAAACTTGAACCGAATCATTAGAGTGTACGCTTGAACTGAATCGAATCTCGTCCTCAATCAAAAATTCAGTTTGGTTAGGCTCGGTTCAGTTTTAGGTTTTTTCTTCTTCTTCTTTCTCTTTACTTCAGTGTTTACATTCTCTCTGTCCTTCCTCCATGGCTTCCGACCTCAGAACGCACAAAAACAAGATCAAAACTTTCCTTTCTTCTTCCTTAGCTAATTAATCTCTCTTTATGGACTGCTCGTCATCAGCAACACAATCCTTAAAATTTGATCTTGATCGTCACCGGAGCAATAATCATTATGGCCAAGAATACTCACTCTTTTGTACTCAATTTCTGTTTCATTTCAGCGTAACAAAAGTTGATTTGGTGATACGGTATCACCATGGCGATCCTCTAAGGGGAAAGCTCAAAACTCTCTTTACAACTCAGCAAATAAGAGACGATGGCAACGACTTTTGCAGCCAAGCAACCGAGAGCTCCCAACACACTGTTATTAAGAGGATGCCAGAAATCGTCGGCATGGAGATCATGGAACATGACCGCGGTAGCTCTACAAACAGGAAGCCTAAATCCACGCCTGCTCCTCCGGACAGAATCCGAGCCGGTCGAGATTGAACCCAATCCAAAGACGCTCGGATTCCGGGATCCGGAGCTCCGGGAGCAGGGTCTTTGAGGCAGAGCAAGGAAGGAGAGAGTGGCCGATGCCATGGTTATTTTTTCTGTTCGGCTGGATTGACCGAACCCAACCGAAATAAATTGAACCCAAAAAAATATGGTTATTTTTTATTATCCGAACCGAAAATTGAACCGAACCAAAACGTATGAATTTTTCGGTTTGGTTCGGTTCGGTTTGTAGTTCGGTTCGATTTTTCGGTTCAGTTCTGACACTGCTAATCATAACCCTGTGTCAAGCTTTTCACATGACTAGTTACGTCCCCGTACTTTGCGTGGATATCATAAAAATTACCACATCAAAATGTACAGGCTATTTTTTTTTTTTCAAAGTAGTATAACGTGATTTTCTCCGAACGTAATGAATTGAAAGACCTGATCAATGTAATTTTTTTTTCTCTGAACACAACATGAAACTAGCGTAATCTGGACTTGAGATATATTGCATATTCACAATGGGAATAGTTCAGTAAGTATATCATGCAATTATTTCGGTTAAAAAAAATAAAAAAACCAGCTAAAAGTTGGCACACCGTTTGTGGGAAAATTGTCAAAAAAGTTTCAAATCTATTGCAATTTTTGCCGATTCAGTTCTAAATCGTTCAATTTTGCCAATTGAGTTATAAATATTATCACAGTTTACCAATTAAATTCATCCGACCAATTTTTGTTGGAAATTACTGACGTGGCGTCGGTCATCTTACGTGGCACTGCCAGCGCTGACATAGACAATTTTTAAATAATTATCTCTATTTTTTTTCCCTTTTTTCTTCCTTTTGTTGGTGGTTGGCCACCGGCCATGGCCAGGCGGGTTGGCCTTTCCTGGGCGAGGATTGGCATTGGTCGCCATAGGCGAGGGCACTCCCTCTCCCGGCCGATGGTCGACCATCGCCTGGTCGGCCATCGGCAAAAGGAAGAAGAAAGGAGAAAACAAAAAGGAAAGAACAAAAGAAAAAAATAATATAAAAAATAAAGATATTATTAAAAATTATTCACGTCAGCGTCGGCTGTGTCATGCGAGACGGCCGGCATTGATGTTAGCAATTTTCGACCAAAATTGGTCAGATGGATTCAATTGGCAAAGTGTGAAAATATTTAGGACTCAATTAGCAAAATCTAAAGGTTTTGGACTGAATTGGCAAAAATACAATGAATTTATGATTTTTTGATAATTTCCCCCACCGTTTGGGGTTGTGGAATATAATGGAGATATTTTGCTACTTAGACCTATGAAGCTAAAATAACACCCTCAAAAGAAAAGAAAGAAAGGACATAATGGGAATATGCATTGGTGAAAATTAAGGTTTTTTTGGTCAAATAGTGAAAATTACGGTTTACTATGTAAGAAAGTACAAAGAAAATCAGGAAACTAACTAAATACAACAATCACTAGGAAGAGAATATAAGAAGATGGGTCCTTTCGCTTGACAAGATGTTATTAGGCCGTGATGTCTTAATTGTACTCTCACATTGCTTAGATGAGTGACTATAAACACGTAATCTTATTTCGTTTAATAGCTTAAATTTTAAGATTGTTTATTTCGATTATTTGTGGAGATTCATTCGTTTCAAAAATACTCATCTAGCGTATAATTTGATTTTAAAAACGGACAAGAGAAAGAGTAGAATATACATGATCCGATTGTAAAATTGCAAAGGAAACTCGACGGGTTGCACTCTGGTTAAATAGAGAGCAATCTCGGATTAAGGATTGCAACTTTCGTTTAATAGAGAGTTAATTGAATACGAATTAAGTTATGTTGGTATGATGGAATAAAATACAACAATGATTTCGATCACTTTATTAAGTTAAAAGGAAAAAATCGAGGAAACGGAATGGAATAAGAATTCTTTTACTTTGTGGAGTACGTGGTCAAAAAGCACAGGTCCGACCAAAACTAGAACATTACAAATCCAAGGGCGCACAATGACACGACCCCACCTTATTTAGCCCACAAACAACGGCCACGATCTCGTCCCAGCGACCGCGCATTCGCAAGTCACAGGTTCAAACCTTCCCATTGGAACGGCTCGCGGCAATAGCCATCATCATAGACGGGTTGACCACGCTGTAGCCACCATCCACCACCATGTTGAGCCCGCTCACGTAGTCCGCCTCGTCGCTGGCGAGGTACAGCGCCGCCAGCGCCACGCTCTCTGGCTTCAGCACCCGCCCCTTCAGGTTGCCCGTCACCTTCATCCCATCGTCCAGCTTCTCCAGCTCGGCCTCGCTCATCCTCCCCAGCCCCGACATCCCGGTCCTCGAGACCGCGTACGGCGACACGCAGTTCACCCTTATACCGTGCTCCCCGAGCTCTGCCGCCAGCCCCCGAGCCAGCCCCACCACCGCATGCTTCGACGCGGCGTACGTGTGCGCGGCCACCCCCGCGATCGCCGTGCAGTTGCTCCCCGTGAACAGGATGCAGCCCTGGCGCTGCGGCACCATGGCCCGCGCCGCGTGCTTTGCCCCGTGGAAGGCCCCGTAGAGGTTGACACGGAGGACGCGGTCGAGGTCGGCCATGGATGTGTCGAGGATGCCCCCGAAGGGGCGGTCGAGGACCCCTGCGTTGTTGTACATGACGTCGAGCCGGCCGTGCTCGGCCACGGTGGCGTCCACGAGGTCGCGCACGTCGGCTTCAATGGAGACGTCGCAGTGGGCGTAGGACGCCCGCCGGCCCAGCTTCGCGGCCAGGGCCCGGCCCGGCTCCTCCTGGATGTCGGCGATCACGATCCAAGCGCCGTGCTCGTGGAAGAGGCTCGCCGTGCTCGCGCCGATCCCGTTCGCGCCGCCGGTGATGATGGCGACCTTGCCTTCTAACCTGGAAGGGAAATCACAGAGTTTAGACGAGTTGCCTGCATGGTCACATTTCAGCAATGTTTATGTTAATACCTTTTACACGAATGTTCCGCCATAACCAAAAGGCTTAATCTCTTCCGAAATATTTGCAGCGAAAGAAAGATTGGTAGTAGAAAGATGGAGATCATAAAGATTTGATTTTTAGGGCGCGCTATATAATGGCGTTTGGCACATCTCCAATACGGCGGTGCACGTATATATAGGGAGTATACAAGTGATATTTGCCTGACCCAACTAAGGGCCTCTTTGGTTCGTTTTCGGGGGATGTCTTTCGAAAAATGCAAGGTCTTTGAGCTAAAGATGTTTTTTGAAATGCAAGTAGCATTTGGTAGAGTGTATTTTAAAAATAAATTGGGAAGCAACTTTGATCTAAATGACGTTTGGTAAAAACTACATTTTGTAAAGGATTTTTGTTAATATTCTTTTAAAAAAAATCTCAAACTATTTGCTGGCGAAACTCAACTGCCGGCAAGCCAAATCGGCTGCTGGCCAGCCTCGCATGAGGTGGCGCGACCTCAGGTGACCTTTGTTTGGATTGTGCATGCCAGCGCTACCCAAGATGACGCAGCCCGGGGTCGCGTGTCCCAGACCTCGCCTGAGGTTGTGCCACCTTAGGCGAGGCTGGCCGATGGCCGATTTGGCTCGTTGGTCGCTCGAATTGAAGATCCATCTCCATATCCGAAAGTTATTTGCAGCCCTCATTGGGTTTCAGACCGCGTGTTTCATTTCAAGTTATTCATTTCTAAGTGGACTAAAGTCGTGCGTTGAAAGAATCTCGAATTGAACATCCATCTCTATATCCGAACTTCATTTGCAGCCCCCATTAGGTTTCAAACCACGTGGTTTCATTTCAAGTTATTCATTTTAAGTAGAGTGAAGTCGTGCATTGAAAGAGCATCGAATTGAATTGAAGATCCATCTCCATACCCGGGCAGTTACATCCGTATTCAATTCAATTTATCTTTAGCCGGTGCAATGGACGTACTTTGGTAAATCGCTTGTATTTTTGTTAGGTTTAACGACATTTATAAATGGCAACTTGTGGTTGAGCTCCAATGGGGATGGGCTACATTTCGAACGAGCCGAAAATCAAGTTCCAACTTCTAGATTTGCCTCGGATGAAATGATTTTGATTGCTCAAGTCAACTCATGAACGATGACGACCCATCATGGCAGACAAAACTTAATGGGGCATCATGTTTGATTATTCCCTAATTCACTAAGATTAATCGGTTATAATTGCTTTTTCAACTAGCAGCTTAGGTTCTCAAGAGATCCCATGAACCGGTCAGGTCATTTGACATGCGGACGGCTCTTGATTCAGAGCAGTTTAATACGCAATTGACGAGATCTGGACGAACGACCTCACTCCTGATATGAAAACCCCTCGATAATTCTGACCAATCAATGGGATCAAGAGGATAAGATTTTGATAGGCTTACAAAGTGATTGCTTGCGTTGTTCTTCAAATAGCAATGCTATAACATAAACATATGAAAATTATTTGGATTCTAGACTTAACCCTTATCACCTCTTGCATTTTCGCGATGGTGGTGGGGACGTCACCCTAGTAGGAGGGATTGAGATCAAGAGATTTGAAACGATTATTATATCGAAATTCCTTAATTCTGATCTCTCAAATCACTCCAAATCTAGAGGGATTGTAATAAATCCGCAAATAATTTTCTCTCCCTTCCATAAATGCCCATTATTTTTATCTATGAAGAAGTAAAAGGACAAAATAGTAATAACGATGTAATAAGATTTCTTCTAATTCTTTTTTAATGGGCATTTCTCGACAAATGTGGAAATTTAATTAACTGAATATATCTAGATTTTGTCAAAATTTGTCTCAGGGGCATCTCCTTTCTTTGGTAGGATGAGAAAATGCATTATTCATATGGCAATGAGTCCGATGACCCAATTGTTGTTTTAGATAACCGTTCGAATGATAAAATACAAACAATAAAAAGTCAGATCCAATTCCGATGGGTCACCATTCACCCAGGGCTTGCTTGGTAACTCTCCTGTTTCTCTTTGTTCTCGGGAACCGAAAATAAACAAAAAATAAACAAAAATCTGTTTGATAACGTCAGTTTATTTTTCTGTTCCTGGTAAACATGAATAAGAAGTAAAAAAAAATCTACATTTCTGTTCTCGGGAACATAATTTGGAAAAATCATTTATGTTCAGAAATTATTCTCGAAAACAGAGTTGTTACCAAACAGGCCCCAAATGAATAATTTTTTGATTAGTTTTTGTTCCAACTTATTAGTCCATTCAAAATCGCGTTATGTTATTCCTATTGCTCCGTTCCTCTATACCAAATGAGCCTAAAAGTAACGTAATTCATTCGACAATCTCATCCTATCTTGAGAATACGGTTCATTTTTTTAAAACAAAATAATTTTATCGGATATGCTAAACAACTGCCATATATAGCTTTATTTGTTCGATAGCCGGTATGCTCGACTTTACAATACGTAGCACCAAGCATATGCCATGCTATATTTCCACAAAAGTATGTTCTAGAAATCAAGAGTAACCTAATCATATCTAAAAATATAAATGTTCCACTTAAAAGTGGTTGAAAATATATGTGGTGCAATTTGAGGAAGAGTAGCTAATAGTAGCTAGGGTTTCAAGAATGCATACATTATAGAAGGGAAAAGTGTCAAAAAAGTCCTAAACCTATTGCATTGGTGCCAATTTAGTCCTAAACCTTTTGTATTTGTGCCAATTCAGTCCTAAATTGGCCAATTGAATTAGCACAAGTGCAAAAGGTTTAGGACTGAATTTGCACCAATGCAAAAGATTTAGGACTAAATTGGCACTAGTAAAAGGTTTAGGACTGAATTGGAGCCAATGCAAAAGGTTTATGACTAAATTGGCACAAAAAAAAGTTTAGGACTGAATTGGCACCAATGCAATAGGTTTAGGACTTTTTTGACACTTCTCCCCATTATAGAAAGATGATAGAATTGTTCTTCATTGTTTATTTTTACTTTTGGGCAAAGGGGAAAGATGAAAGAGAGAAAGTAAAATTAAAAAGAAATAGAAGAAAGGCACTTGGGAGAGGGTCAACCGTTTACACGGGCGGGCTGAAAGTCAAAATGAATCGATTGTGGAGTTTCAGCCTTACACTCGAAAGCCCTCATCAATGTTGGGTTGACTAAGGAAAACCCCTTTGTTTTGACCAATCTGAAGGCACCCGCCATGTCTTCATTCCACCACCAAGTTTAGCCCATTCACCTTGTTTGACAAATACTCGATATATACTATTCTTCTTTTTAAATTCCAGAGACGCGTGCGCGGAGATCGGATTATCTAGAGGTTTATGGAAGACTCTGCAAGCCTCGTAAACCTGCTAAGTATATGCCTTTTTAATGCGTTACAATGGGTGGAAGAACTCATCCCAAAAAGCTAACTTGCCAGGAGTGAACCCAACCTACTATAAACCTCAGAATATATGGTTAGTTGCCCAATGTGAGACTTTGGCCGGATCACTTTTGATCATCTAGAATGCGATAACCAAAGCAGTTTGTACGTAATTGATGAGATTTGAACAGATGACTTTGATTTTCAAGGTGGAAATCTTCTAATGCCCAACCAAATGACCCGACCTAGGGGGTTTTGATTTACTTTTCTCCGGTTATTTTGCTACATCTACGGCTGGTCTTTTCAGTAGGTCATGAACCACTAATTTCACAAGTTTGGGGTTTAGTGGAGGAGAGTGCATCGGAGAAATCCCGTTGACAAGTAATACAAGACAACCACCCCCTCTTTCTATATGAAATGCGGATGAGCAACTGCACGGGAGTTAAAAAGAAAATACAATTAAGATCTCATATAAAATGAAAAATTGAAGCATTACCATCGCCTTATGAGAAGTTTAGAATAGAAGTTTAGAATAAGACAAACCTACGATCCGTGCCTCATCATATAATAGTACAGCGGCAAGTAGAGAAGATCTGACTCCGCCACCATATTATTAGGTATCGGTTTTAAAGTATAAGCCATCATATGATAGAGGGTATCATCATGTATCCAAGATTACGATGAGCTTAGCACATGGTAAGTGTCATTGGGGTAAATTGAACACCATGGTAGGTCAAAGTGATATTTCAGAGAGCACATTTTAAGTGGCCTATAAATACCGTCATTCGGAGTTCGCATCCATTCTTAGTAGAGCAACACACATATTGTGATCAGTTTGCAAAATGAGTTAGCTAAGTGATGTTACAGCCTCTAAGACAGCGTTTTAAACAAGTGGGTCATATTCAACACGATGGTTTGCTAGCATTCTGATCTTGCAAGCTAGTCTAGTAAACTTAATAAGCTCTTCTCTTTTTGGTATGCCAAGCATGCAAAGGCTTATATATTACCTTGTAATCTCGCAATGCGAAGGATTTACGTTATTAAATGATCAAGGCAACATATCCGTATTTGGATTATTTTGCCAATTGATGATGGCCGTGTGTGCATGTAACTTTATTTCGACGATGGAAAACGTATTCCGAAGTTAAAGTTGACATGTTTGGAAGTATATGGTGTAATTTCTCCTACATTCGAAGGTCCTACGATTCCTAATTTCTGCCCACAAGTTAGATTGCACAAGTTAGATTGCACAAGTCAATTTGCAAATTAAGATGCGCAATTATTGGGAGCATCTCGTAAGAACTTTCGAAGATTTGATGTTTGATTTGGTATTAGCTTAGTATTTGGTGTGAGTTTACAAGGATTGAGAACTTATATGTGACAAACCACAATTTATATCTACTACGTTTTCTGGTTGAAGATAAAGTTCAGTTTTCCTTATATCGTTCACAATTAGAGAGCGTGTCACGAATTTAGTGCACATTGTTTCGCGAAAAAAGAAAAATTTTAAAAATACTTTTCTAAAAATGATCACTTATATCACTTATAAAATGAATGACTGAAAAAAAAAATCATCGTCTACAAATTGGTTTAAACATAAATTATTGTCAATTATGAAAATATTTTGCATTGACTGATTATTTCAAGCGATATAAACGATAATTTTTAAGAAAATATTTTTCAAATTAATCATTTTTCACGAATCAATGGGATCGAGAGGATAAGATTTTGACAGGCTTACAAAGTGATTACTTGCGTTGTTATTCAAATAGCAATGCTATAACATAAACATATGAAAATTATTTGGAATCTAGACTTAACCCTTATCACCTTTTGCATTTCGGTGATGGTAGTGGGGACGTCGAACCCAGTAGGAGGGATTGAGATCAAGAGATTTGAAACGATTATTACATCGAAATTCCTTAATTCTGATCTCTCATGTCACTCCAAATCTAGAGGGAATGTAATAAATCCGCAAATAATTCTCTCCCTTCCATATATGCCCATTATTTTTATCTATGAAGAAGTAAAAGGACAAAATAGTAATAACGATGTAATAAGATTTCTTCTAATTCTTTTTTAATGGGCATTGCTCGACAAATGTGGTAATTTAATTAACTGAATATATCTAGATTTTGTCAAAATTTGTCTCAGGGGCATCTCCTTTCTTTGGTAGGATGAGAAAATACATTATTCATGTGGCAATGAGTCCGATGAACCAATTGTAGTTTTAGATAACCGTTCGAATAATAAAATACAAGCAACAAAAAGTCAGATCCAATTCCGATGGGTCACCATTCACCAAGGGCTTGCTTGGTAACTCTCCTGTTTATCTTTGTTCTCGGGAACCGAAAATAAACAAAAATCTGTTTGATAACGTCAGTTTATTTTTCTATTCCCGGTAACAGATCGGTTGGCCAGGGATCTGATTTGGAATAGAAATAAGAAGTAAAAAAAATAAAATCTACTTCTCTGTTCCCGAGAACATAATTTGGAAAAATCATTTATGTTCAGAAATTATTCTCGAAAACAGAATTGTCACCATACAGGCCCCAAATGAATAATTTTTTTGATTAGTTTTTGTTCGAATTTGTTATTAGTCCATTCAAAATCGCGTTATGTTATTCCTATTGCCCCGTTCCTCTATACCAAATGAGCCTAAAAGTAACGTAATTCATTCGAAAATCTCATCCTATCACGAGAATACGGTTCATTTTTTTTTTAAAACAAAATAATTTTATCGGATATGCTAAACAACTGCCATATATAGCTTTATTTGTTTGATAGCCGGTATGCTCGACTTTACAATACGCAGCACCAAGCATATGCCATGCTGTATTTCCACAAAAGTATGTTGTAGAAATCAAGAGTAGCCTAATCATATCTAAAAATATAAATGTTCCACTGACCAAACCCACCCTAATTTGATAATTCTTACCATAACATTGGTCATATTGAGGCTAGATCACGCATTTCAGCAAAAAAATTGGTGTGGGTCAGCAGTTGGTTTGAGTGCAATACATGAAGAAGGTGTGTGATGCGAAGAAGATTCAAATGTTATTCGCTTCTCCTTTGCACCCGCTGCATCCTTGCTTCCGATTGTGTTCCTTGAGAGTTGCTATGCCATAGATCTCTATGATACAGAGCAGGATGACTGCTTATAGATTGCAATCCTTTTGGGTTCTGTCCTAGGTCTCTTAGTCTTAATCTGGTTGATGGTTTCTATTTAGTTATTGTATTCAGTCTCAGTGGACTAATGGTAGTGGTATTGACATTCCAGATAGAAATGTAGGTGGGGAAAGGTTCCTGGGAAAGTTCTCTTCTTGAATAACATTAGCCACCTTTTAATTAACATCTTGTTTTCTTTGTCACAACAACTTAGATGACTTGTTTGAGACAAAAAAAAAAAAAAAAAACCAAGGAAAATCCATCAGGTTCACTTTACGCATGAAAATTTATGAAGGATGGGCATTGCGATAACCATGGATGATATGTGAGCTTTGCAGGCAGAGAAGTACGTAAAACATTTGTTGCCAATCGAATGAGCCTGGATTTTTTTTTTTTTTTGCTTCCGAAACTTCATCTTGTAATCCAGATGCCATGTTAAAAACGTTGCCGCGACTTTAAACCCTAAAGTAGCTAGATGTCATCACTTGATTGTCAAAGTCCACATGTCCTGAATCAGAAGATAGTTTTAGTCGGAGTGAGGAGGACATTCTAGGATCAAGTACTCGTATCCCAGTTCAAGAATAGGTTCAATAAAATGATAATGTGACAAGTCTTTTCAGTTTAAAAAGGAGAACAAGTCCTCTAACTCTTGTTAAATTCGCGAGCTAAGTAAAGTCATACACTTTTATGAGCCAGATAATGCAAACTGCGTTAACTCGGTAGAATCGGTGAAATCACGATTTTAAATCGCTAAAAATTGTCAAGATTGCGAGTTGCCTTGCATTGAATTGGTGGTGGCTGTTTCTGCTGTCTGCTGCACTTTGTTTGGGGTGTTGGGCTAGCCCAAAACGAACTAAACAAGCCCATGAGGCATTAGTGAAACGGTGTATTGGACTGATGCCTAATTAAATGAATGAATCTTAAATGAAAAAAAGGGGAAGACAATACGAATAGACATGGTCATCGCTTCCTAGTGATACTATGAAGGCAAAGCTAGAGTTCTTTCTTGTCGTAAATGGTAGAGGTTGCACAAATATCGACCACCAACAACTGCACCAGAAAGTGATGCGAACTCCGACTATATTTGAGACTATGATTAATGTATTTGAATACACAGTTAAGTTAGGTATCATGATTTTTAGCTACTCCTATAAAACCTATTTCTCGTATAATTAAATAGATTCGCCTGCGGGAGTCAAGACATCTTATTGATGTCATATATGATTCCGTCCGTCGATGTTTAGTTTAAGCACGGACTACTATTTACTTGGTTCTTGATTAATCATATTTGATTCCGTCCGTCAATGGCATTTACACATGATTGTCGACCAAGTAAAATCTACTTCTCTGCTCCATGAACATAATTTGAAAAAATCTTTTATGTTCAGAAATTATTCTCGAAAACAGAATTATTATCAAACAGGACCCAAATGAATAATTTTTTTTATTAGTTTTTGTTTCAACTTCTTATTAGTCCATTCAAAATCGTGTTATGTTATTCCTATTGCCCCGTTACTCTATACCAAATGAGCCAAAAAGTAACGTTATTCATTCGACAATCTCATCCTATCTCGAGAATACGGTTCACTTTTTTTAAAACAAAATAATTTTATCGGATATGCTAAACAACTGCCATGTATAGTTTTATTTGTTCGATAGCCTAGCCGGTATGCTCGACTTTACAATACGTAGCACCAAGCATATGCCATGCTGTATTTCCACAAAAGTATGTTGTAGAAATCAAGAGTAGCCTAATCTCATATCTAAAAATACAAAGCTGAGCACCGGAGGTTGGAAAACATCCACTCCTGTTCGACAATCATGTGTAAATGCCAAGTCCTCCGTGGAAGTTGCTTGTCTTTTTTCTTATATATATATTTCTTGTCATTGTAAAGGAAGGGAACTACTGGGGTGTATTTTGATTATAAAACTACAGATGGTAACTCCTTTGGTATAATGTCTCGAAAAATGGTAATAAACAAAAAGAACCCACCCCATGGTCAACTGCATCAGCATTTATAATGCCTTGGAAATTTCTATACCATTTGGAGATTCTGTGGTGTACGAGCTTGTTGAGCGAAAAATTTGGAGGGACCACATTGTGTCCCTAGAGATCACCATTTGCAAGTTTTGTTGTAATTTTCTTAGCTTCTATATGCACTAGAAAGATGAAGTGAGTGGCTCCTGCTAGTTTGTGTATGTTCCTATATTGAACATTTCCTGATTTGCTATGCATGTTCATGTTGATTCTGTCTGCATGCACACCTGAAACATGCTGGAGTTAGTTCCTAGTTTGCTATTGCCTGTCTGTCCATCAGATTCTTTGCGTGTCCTTTTACTGCCATTGTTTCTTGTAGAAGAAGCATCATGCATTTCTGTAAGTTTGGAGATATAGGATAAGGGCGCCATACCTACCTAGTACTTTCACTTGGATTGTTATGAAATAACAGGTTTCTGAAATTGAGTCTTGTCTTTGTTTTGCGTTTTTGTTAGTCAATTCATTATCCAAGTGGATTTGCAGTGCAGGTTCATCAGCCACTGACTGATTGGGCACAAGATGGAGACTTTTCCACCTGGTTGGATCCTCATTCATTTGATGCAGAAAATGCTCAAGATAGCAAGAGATGGTCATCACAATCACAACCTTCTCCTCGTTAGCAGCAACCCCATCTCCATCACTTCTCAAGTGAACCAATTCTGGTGCCTAAATCGGCATTCACATCATTTCGTCCTCCGGGGAGCAGATCGAAACCCAAACATGCCCTCTTTAACTGCTGGATCGCAGTTGCCTTTCTCTGCACCAATCTTCTCTCCTTTGTCCAACAACAATCTTCAGGTTGCTGGTTTATCCCATCTGGCCTTCCTTTTAGCAACAGGTCACAAAGCCACTGGGTCAGTCTGGAATCTTGAAAAACAAAATGCTACAACAATTATCTCATCAAAATGGGTTTATTTCCCCGCATCTGATGTCACCTCATCAGCAGCAGCTCCAACATCAAAAGGCTTCACCATTCCCTTCAGTCATCTTTGGCCCATTATGCTGCTCTGCATTCCCCACTCTACAGCACTCATCCTTCACCTTAGCAAAAAATGATGCTAGGGTTGTCCAGTCCGATGTTAGGGATCACAGACCCAAATCATCACAAAGAGGGAAACAGAGTGTACGCTTTTCTCATCAAGGATCCGAGCTCAGTAGCCAGAAAGGTGATACCATTTCTATACAGTTCAGATCCAAGTATATGACTTCTGAGGAGATTAAAAGTATTCTTAAAATGCAGCATGCCCATTGCAATGATCCTTACATAGATGATTATTACCACCAAGCACGTCTTGACCCAATTCCTCTTGATTTGCAATGTATTTGCTTTGATCTCCCATGTAGGTGGTACTGTATTAGGATAATGGAGGATTGATCGTGATATCAATCGCTATTCTATCATTTGTTCTTTTTTCAGTATAATTCTTTTAGCTTTCAATTGTTTTAAGTTTAATTCTTTTAGGTTTATTTTATTTTATGTTTGTGTTATTGAAGAACCATTTCTTTTTTCATAAGTTTTTATTATTTTTTATATTCCTGAGCCTTGCCACTAACGTGGTTAAGAGTAAATCAAGACTAAAAATTTTCGAAATTTTTTTAGATTTTTTTAGGCTTAATTGTTTATTATATTTGTAATAAATATCCACTAAACATTAGTAAATTTAATAAATATCCACTAAAAAATAGCAATGTGGGTTCCCAGATATATCATATCATAACATGCGCAAAGTATCATACAACTAGGGTTTGTTCAAACGCATTTGTCATATCATCTTCTCGTCATGTTTCTCTGATTTATGCGGCGCGCCTCCCAACTCCCCCGCCACCCCATTCTCCTCCCTCCACGGCCTAGCTCTCCGCCCCTACCCTTGTCTTCAATCCCCTTCGGCTCTTACTCACCCCTCCCATGCCGACACTTCTACTCCTATCCTCCAATGCGAGCAAGGAAGTGATCGACCATTCCTCCTTCGACGATTCGGGCGAGCATTCAAACGATTACTGTTAATACTCCTATGCACCGCATTACGCGTAGTAAGGATCAAATCGCACTAGGCGAGGCTGATCATCATCATTTCACATTCAATGACTAATATGTAAGCCAAGAAATTAAGGAACAAGAAGGCTAATTCCATGGGTTTTCGCATTTTGGTGAGAACATGAAGAAACCCTTCCTCTGCATGAGTACAGGATGTACAGATATACCATCAGTCCTGTCATGTCAATCAATACTCGTATGTTGCAATACTCCTTGCTTGCATTGGAGGACAGGAGTAGAAGTGTCGGCATGGGAGGGGTGAGTAAGAGCCGAAAGGGATTGAAGACAAGGGCAGGGGCACTGGGCCGTGGAGGGAAATGGGGTGGCGAGGAAGTTGGGAGGCGTGCCGCAGGAACCGAAGAGAAACATGGCGAGAAGATGATATAGCAAATGCGTTCCAACAAACCCTAGTTGTATGATACTCTATGTATGTTATGATATATACCTGAGAACCTACATTGCTAGCGTTTAGTAGACATTTACAAAATTTACCAATGTTTAATGGATACTTACTACAAATATAATAAACAATTAAGCCAAAAAAATCTAAAAAAATTTCGAAATTTTTTAGTCCTGATTTACTCTTAACCACATTAGTGACAAAGCTCGAGAATATATAAAAACAAAAAACTTATGAAAAAAGAAGTGGTTCTTCAATAACACAAACATAAAATAAAATAAACCTAAAAGAATTAAACCTAAAACAATTGAAAGCTAAAAAAATTACAATGAAAAAAAAAGAACACATGATAAAATAGTCATTAATCCTCCTTTATTGATCACGATCAATCCTCCATTGATCTTAATACAGTACCACATACATGGGAGATCAAAGCAAATACATTGCAAATCAAGAGGAATTTGGACTATTTAGAGCAATATTTAAAATAAGAAGATCAAATTACAAGATACCTCTGCTGCCCAGTTTCTAACTATGTTTCTTATTACACAACGGACCTATTAAAAATTTGAAAGGATTATTTGAAAGGAGAAAGCCAATATCAATATGCGATAATTTTATCACTAATTACGGTCGCGACCCGATCTCCAAAAAATCGGACTAATGGATTACTAAACCTCTAGGTTGGGCTTAGCTCGGGCCCTCCCAGCCCCATGTCAAATCGTGGCGGAATATATCGGATTCGATCTTAGTGTGATCGGGTGGCATTTGTATGTGTACATGCAAAGAAGAGTCGCCACCGGTCTTTGAGGAAGGTAGACCGAAAACCTTATCGAGCGGTTGGGAGATGTCGGGAGATGCCGTTCGATTCTACCCAACCAAAGATTGAGGGTCCAGGGACTTGGTTACGTCGGTGTCACCACCGACGCCCTTTCAGTACTGGAGTTGAGTGTTTTTCTAAGGTGCTCGTGCATGTGTGAGTATATCATATCAATCGCAATCAAAGCATGTAATGTGCGTAATCAAAAGGTCAATGGCAAAGAATAAAATGCATCATATAACTTTAGTGAAGCCCTAAAGGCTTAGAGAAATGTTCACTTAAGATTTGAGTTCAATTTGGGACAATTTGCTCAAGAAGGGAAAAATAGTCATTTTCAGGAACTTAAAGGTCAAAACTAGGAAAGTAAGGTCAATCTAGCCAATTCATTTTTTTTTTTTGTGATTTTTCTAGAATTTTTTTGAATTTTGTTATTTTTTTGAATTGTTATTTTTTATTTTTATTTTTAAAAACAAGGGGGTTCTGGGCCGGGTCAACCCGACCCGGACAGGACCGGACCCAAACTGTGGTCCGGGCTCCACGCGGGCTGGGCTTGGCCAAAGAGCCCAGTCAAGGTTAAGAAGACAAGGCCTAAATAGGCTCAAGTTTCACTTCTTTTAATTAAAACAAAATGGGCCCGATCAAACCCAAACTCTCCAAACAGACCAAGACAGGCCCAACTCCAGTCGCCCAGGCCTCGATTCGCCCAGCCCATGGCTGGGTCCTAACCTTGGGCCCAAACTAACCTAAAACCCAAAAGATCCAAAGGGCAAAGAAACCAAGTCTAGACCCTAAACCTCTTTAACCAGGCCCAGGCGTGCACAAACAGGTGAGCCTCCCCCCTCTGGGTCATCTCTTCCCCTGGGGTTGTTCGTACGACACCTCCCCCCACAGAACCTCATCAAGACCGCTCCCTCGGGGACTTCGCAGACATTTTTTTATCGACCGCCAACGCCGACGACCGCTACTGACCTCACCGCCGACCAGTCACCGCCAACGCCGGACTCCCTAACGCCGGCCACAACCCGGTCAGATCTAGTTTTACGGTGACTTCGATCTCCAGCATCTTAATGGTTGGATTTCACATCTACACAACAAGCATAAGAGGAGTCTGAGGACTTACCTGAGCTGCTTTAGACCGCTACTTATCGTCCATACACAGCCGGCCATCTGCGGTTCTGGTGAGGTCCGGCCGGGGTCAGGTCTGTGGGACTGGTTTCGTCGGAGCGAGGCTGGGCGTCGGGCAGCGGCATGGTCGGGGCAGGACTGCTACGCGAGGCTGAGAACTCGCCTGGACTGGAAGTACTCGCTGGTGACCACCGCAGAGAACTCTCAGAACCCCCATTTTTGAAACACCCCCCCGACTTCCTCTCTTCTGTACCACCACCAACAAGAACAACAAAAGCAAGAAAAGCAAGCCGCTTCCGACAACAGCCCACAGAACCAGAGAAAGAGCTTCAGAGGAAAGCGAGAGACAGGAAACGAAGCGGGTCGGTGATGGGGTCCGACAATGGCGTCGGATCGGAGACCAGACGCGAGCAGTCTTCTCTCCCACGCCTTCTTCCCCTTCTTCTTTTCTAGATTTCCCTTCTTTTTACGCTGCAACTTCCATCACAGGAGAAGAAGAACGCGAATCTGAGAGGGGCGCTTCTCTTCTCCTCCCTTGCGGTTCTTGAAGTTGTTCTTGCAGAGAGCCCTCTCTCGCGCCTCTCTCCCTCTTTCTCAAACCAGAGCTCTCCATTTTTTCCTTCACTCTGCAGCCTTTTTTGCTTTTCACCCAGAGCTCCTCTTTTGAACCTTCCCCACAGAGCTCTCCTTTGCTCTGTGTTCTTGAACTCTCTCTAAAATCGAGAGCCTCCCCTCTCTAACTCCAGACCCTCTCGCTCTTTTTTCTGAGGAGCCAGCCGAACTCCCGTCAACGTGCTCTCTCTCTCTCTCTCTGTGCTTGGACCAGGAGGGAAATTTTTAGGGTGTTGTCCTCCCCCCGAAGGAGCTCTCTGTTTTTTTTCCACCCAGAGCCCACGCTGCTTTTTTTTTACCTTCTCTGTGTGTACTCTCCTCTCTCTTTTTTCAGCCTTGAGAACCGAGAGCCTCTTCCCAGCGCCCTCTGTCCTCCCTCGTAGTCGTAGCTTCCTCTTCTTTCTTTTTAAAAGCCGAACGAAGCCTTCTCCAGCTGTGTTCCTTTGTCCTCTTGTGCTCAGCAAATCCCAAGGAGCAGATAGTGCAACGCCTAGGAAGGAAGGGAGGAAGGGTGCAGGCTTGACCAGGCTTCTTTTGTGTGAGAAAACCAGACCCCATTTTTGCTTCTGCTTAGCATTTGACCGTGGGTCGACTGACTTGACTGGGTCGGGTTGACCCGGTTTCGAGATTCAAGTCCAATTGGGGATCCATTCGACCTACTTTTGCAAAATTGAAGCTGAAAATGGACTTCAGAGCATGAATTTTATTTAGGAGTGACGAGTTTGGGTGAAATTGGCTCAGTTTAATATTAAATGCCCAAATTCAAAGATTTGCCTGAGTAAAAATTTGAGCAATTAAGGCCCCTTAATTGTCAATTTGTATCAATTTCAGCCCACTAATAGTCCTAGAATGATGAAAAACCTATGGGTCGGGATTTGTTTTTGAATGAATATGCCCGATTGATCATGATTTGAAGCACAGGGACCAAAATAAAATGAAATTTCAATTAGGTCCTTTTTTTTTTTCAATTTGCTCAAATCGCGAAAATGATTGGATAGAAATGCAATTAAAGATATAGGGATCATATGTCATTACTGGCAAAAGGTGAAAAGAAGTCTTAAAAAGGACTCAATTTGTGATTTTTGTTCAACTCGGGTCCTAAATGCAAATTTTTTGAAATTGAGGTTTCCGATGAAATTCTTGATATTTAAAATGACCAAAATTCAATTGGAATTAAAAGATGACTAACGACTATTTTTTTTTATATTTTTCTGGTCACAAATGCTATTTTTGTAATTTTTGGATATTTTCTAATATATAAAAATACTGAAAAATGCACAAAATATTGAAAAATATTTTTTTTTCAAAAATGATCCATTAGGCTTGGTCAAGGGTTCCAAAGTTGTTTTTTTTTTAATTATAATTTTTTCTCAATTTTTAATTAATTTTCTAAAATAAAAAATCAGGTGTCAACAGTTACACATGTCAAGCCGCCACTTCTAATTCCGTCACCCTCACCAACATCATCATGTTGAAGCACAATATAAGCACCCTTAAATACGGTGCCGAGTCGACGAATTCAGCAATTAACTGAAAGCTCTTCTCTTTTTGATATCATCTTCACAAAGCTCTCTATATATCCAAACCAAAACATCGTCAGCAATCACATATTTTTCTCCTTTCCTCAAATTACGGGCCTATGGAACGATCTATGCATGATGATTGCAAGCTGGAATCAGCAACTTCTTCCAGTTGTTTTTCTATAATTCTTCCTGATTCGTGGTTGGCTTATTTTCACAGGCCGAGGAGAGGCACTGTGAGATTCTTGGCTTCTTGGGCGCCTTCTTTTCACTACCAAAGTTGTTGCCAAACATTAGAGGTGTCAAATGGGTGGGTCGAGTCGGGTTTCGATCGGGTCGAATATGGTCCGACCCATATTGACCTGTCTAATCCATTTTGACTCATATTCAATGACTCATACCCAACCCGCAACCGACCCATACCCGACCCGACTCGTTTTGACCCATATTACAAAATCACATTAATATTCTAAGAAAACCTATATAACTCATTTAACCTATTTTATGCTTTTCACATGTATATGTTATCAAATAAAAACTTCACATCAAATAAAAAAAGTAAATTAAATAATAAAAAAATTAGTAAAAAAATAAAAAATGATATTATTAAAATACTTTCATACAATAAAAAATTTAGTGAAATTTTTTCCTATTTTTTAATTTTTAAAATATTTTTATTCAAAAAATATATTTTATTATTAAAAAGTATTTTTTTATTTTATTTCATTTTTTCTCCGGCGACCGGCGGCGGCGGACGGACGGCCAACAAAATAAATATTTTTAATTATATTTTTCTTTTCTAATTTCTTTCATTCACTTATAAAAATAGAAAATAAAAAAATAATAACCAAATTGAGCCTTTGAGGCCCTTGGCTCATTTGCAACGTTTCTAGTACTGTGGTTTGAAGAAGAATTACCTGAAATATACGTGGAATAGATTAATCAATATTTGACAGATGTTAGCATTCTCTAGATGATCACAGTGGTAGTCTCCAAGTTTTTCGTAAACCCTACCATAAATACATTATGTAGTTAAATGGTCTGGCTTCAATTCGAGAAACACGTCACAGATTGAACTATTCTCCGGCAAGAAAATTATGCTGCGACTGCTAATTCAAGAGGCTGATCATGGCTAGGCTTGGTCCCATTGTGTCACTTAACAGGAATGGCCTTTCTCATTGGTTACTGATTATATCAATGATCATTCAACATGTTCTGCGTTTTGTACTTGGGTTTTCTATTGCTTGACATATTAATGCTTAGTTATTAGATACTTGATCAGATTTTCCTCTGGTACTTGTCTAAGTTCCGACATTTCCATGCTTCTTATAAGCAGCAATAAATTTTGATATCATCTTCACAAAGCTCTCTATATATGCAAACTAAAACATCGTAAGCAATCACATATTTTCGCTTTTCCTCAAATTACGGGCCTATGGAATGATCTATGCATGATGATTGCAAGCTGGAATCAGCTACTTCTTCCAGTTGTTTTTCTATAATTCTTCCTGATTTGTGGTTGGCTTACTTTCACAGGCCGAGGAGAGGCACTGTGAGGTTCTTGGGCGCCTTCTTTACACTGCCAAACTTGTTGCCAAACAGGAAGGCCTCGAAGACGGCTTTCGCACTGTGATTAATGATGGACCAAGTGGATGTAAGCACCGATTTCGAGCTCGTGGTTTTCCTCTTTATAGGGTCTTTTGAGAGTTGAACCTTAATTTTCGATTTCCTGATGTTGGATTGCAGGTCAGTCAGTTTACCACCTTCACATCCACCTCCTTGGCGGGCGACAAATGAACTGGCCACCGGGCTAAGTTGTAAAGCCACGTTCTGGAATCGAAGGAGAGAATTCGCTAATGTCCTGTCATAAACACTTGTTTGGACCTGAGCTAGTTACTGCTACTTTCTAGTGATATTTGAATGACGTGGTTGAAATCATCCTGATAATTTACGGAGATTGCTGTATCATCGGCCTCTCCGCGACAGCCAACAGGCCAATACAGTCTGCTATTTGGCTATTTGCATGGTGAGCGCGTTCATGGCGTATTCCTTCTTTTCAAAGGGATGCATTAATCAATCACTGATCAGAGATCTTCTGTGGTAAGTAAAGCATCGAATGATGTGTTTGTTTTCTTGTGTGTCCTGCGACGGTATATAAATAACAGTCCAGTTCCCTTTTAAGTTTCTAATTGAATGTCATTCTTTTCACATGACTAGTTAGTGGTTTTGTCGCCGTATCCGGTGTTCGGCTTTTCTCGTGACTAGGGGTGTCAATGGTTAAGTTCAATTCGGTTTTTCAAGACACTTGAACCGAATCGGTAGAGTGTACGCTTGAACTGAATCGAATCTCATCCTCAACCAAAAATTCAGTTTGGTTAGGCTCGGTGGTTTTTTCTTGTCTTCCTTCTCTTTACTTCAGTGTTTACATTCTGTCCTTTCTCCATGGCTTCCGACCTCAGAACGCACAAAAACAAGATCAAAACTTTCCTTTCTTCTTCCTTAGCTAATTAATCTCTCTTTATGGACTGCTCGTCATCAGCAACACAATCCCTAAAATTTGATCTTGATCGTCACCGGAGCAATAATCAGTATTGCCAAGAATCCTCACTCTTTTGTACTCAATTTCTGTTTCATCTCAGCGTAACCAAAGTTGACTTGGTGATACGGTATCACCATGGCGATCCTCTAAGAGGAAAGCTCCAAACTCTCTTAACAACTCAGCAAATAAGAGACGATGGCAATGACTTTTGCAGCCAAGCAACCGAGAGCTCCCAACACACCTGCTTTTCAATTTTCTCAGTTTCTGCTTCTCCTATTTCTTCTTTCTCCTCCTCTTCCTCCTCTTTATTCTCTTTGTCAATGTGAGTTGCAATCTCATCCTCAACTGTTGACCTTACGATTGCCTTGATGATTTCATCAATTTCACTATCACCGACGAAATGCTAGAATGAGTTACCTCAGATTCTTCCTCAGAGTCTAAGTTGGCCATTAAATAAATGTTGGCATATTTCTCATCACTTTCACATTCTGTGTCGCTCCAGGTTTCAGCTTTGAGGGCTTTCTTGGATTTTTCATCTTTTCCTTTCTTCTTTAGAAGATGACAGTTTGGCTTGATGTGTCCTCTCTTTTTGCATTCATTGCAAATCACATCTTTGGTTTCTTCTCTATCACCAGATGATCGTCTCAGATCATGTTGCTTGAAATCTCTTTTGCCTTTGAAATTTCTACTTTTCTTTGCCATTCGTCTGAATCTCTTGACCATGAGTACTAGTTCCTCATCGTCTTCATCTTCAGAGTCTGAGACATCAGAATTAGCATTAGATTTCAAAGCAATGGATTTCTTACCTCTCAATTGAGTTTTCTCATTGATTCTTTCATCCTCGTAGGATTGAAGAGTTCCAATGAGTTCATCCATGGACAGAGGTGAGATCCTCTGAGTCTCTCGAATGGAAGTTTTGATGTTGTCCCATTCTTTTGTGAGTGCCCTTAGGAGTTTATTCACTCGAATCTGTCGAACATTTCTTTCACCGTTTCATTAGGCTTCATCTTGAAAGCTTCGTACTGGTCGAGGAGTATGTTGACTTTAGTCTCCTTGACTTATCTGTCCCTTTGTAGGTAACATAGAGCTTGTCCCAAATCGCCTTTGACGAGGAACAATCTGCAATACGTTTGTATTCAGTGGGAGATAATGCACTATAAAAGAATAAATAGCTTTAGCATCTAGAGCATCTCTCTTTGCTAATTCAGTAGCAGATAGAGCAGCTGTGGGAGTAGGATTGGTGTTGTCCCCAGCATTTGAGCCGTCTGAAGTGCTTACTGATGGATCAACCCCTTTTTGCACTACATCCCATATCTGTGGATCTTGGCATCTGAGATATGCCGTAAATTTATTCTTCCAATCATTGTACTCTTTTCCTTCGAAGTAAGGTAGCCTGTTGTTGCTTCCTCCTTCAATCCAAGTGGGTGCAAAATTGCTAGCCATAGAGATTGTTAGCTCAGAAGTAATGACACTTCAAAAAACAATAAGAGCACTAGGCTCTGATACCAATTATTGAGGCTAGTGTTATCACCTAGAAGGGGTGAATAGGTGATTTTAAAGGATTTTGTAAAATCAAAGCGGAATATAAGTAATCTGCTCAGAACTTCGTTCAGATGATATTAGCTAATAAGATCTGAGATCTCCTCAGAAGCAGTACTTCGTTCAGACGATACTACTAGGATCTGAGAGACTCTCAGATGCAGCGCCGTGCACACAACTATTTTCACAAATATATAAACAGAGAGATTTAAGGGAAAGAGAATGTGCACAGAGGATTTATAGTGGTTCGGCTTTGTTCAAGTCTACGTCCACTTCTTCACGCCAGCAGCCAATCGGCTGGATTCCACTAGTGAATAACTCAAAGGTTACAGCTTGGTGAATAGACTTCCCATCTAACACTCTTATACTTGTATGTTCTCCTCTAAGTATTACAGTGTTGGATCAAAAGTATATGAAGGATGTGAAGCTTTCTCGCTCTTGAAATTTTAAATTCTATTCCCTCGTTTTTGTCTCTTCAGCCTTGAGGTCTCCTTTTATACTCCCCCATCCCAACTTCCCGTTGCAAGATCTTCAGAGGATCGCTCTCCAAACTTCCCCTTTTGGACGAGACTGTATACAAAGGATTTCATAGCCGTTGAGGTTGACAATGGAAAGAATCCACATTTGGATCAAATCGCCCATACAATCGTGATCCTGGGTTTCCATAGATGGATTACTTCATTAGATGAGTCATCCTCATCTCCCTTAATCCACATCCTTGATTGATCTTCGAAATTGAGAACTTTCAAGAATGATCCAGCTCGATTACTAGCCGTTGTGATGATGTAATATGTCAATTAAATCATCGTCAATTATATCTCTTGATATTCTGATCGTTGAGTATGAAATACTCTCTCAGAGCTTGAGCCTCATTCCAACGTCTGAGCTCCTCACAACGTCTGAGCTTCCCCGCTCAACGTCTGAGCTCTTCACAATGTCTGAGCTCGATACAGCGTCTGAGTCCCTCAAAACATGGTCTGAGCATATCTTTCCAAATTCAATCCTGTGTATTCCACACCTACGAATAATCTACAAATCAAGTATTTCATCGCATTAATTCATATATAAGAGATCATGGATTGTTTTGTCAACTTCAAAATCAATTAGAGATTTTTCTCAACCAGGGGGAATCTTCCAATGTTGGTACTCAAACAGAAGATGACATGGCTAAAGCTACAAACTCAGAGCTACTAAGAGAAATCCTGCACAGGCAAAGAGGAATGGAGCAGATGATTACAGACTTGTGATCATCATTGCATTTAGATGTTGATGAACTGTTGACATATGATTTTTACTCAGTCTTTTTTAGAAAATTAATAGAAAATCAATCAAAATTCATAAAAATAAAAATCAACTTTGGAACCCTTAGCCAATTTTAAGTAAAAAATATTTTCCATATTTTGTCGGTATTTTCAGAATTTATTTTTATTTAAAAATAGCCAAAAATTAGAAAATAAATACCAAATGATGTCAATTTTTTTTCCAAAAAATAGTCAAAAACTTTATTTTAATTCCCTTGTCACTCAGGTCATTTTAAATTTTGAAAATTCAGTTTGGGTCCTCGGGAGCCTTCATTCGTATATCCGAATTGAACCAAAAAATTCATTTTGTTGCGAAATTCCAGATCGATCGGGCAAGGCATGCCATGGGGAGGTCCTAAATTTGGTCTAGATAGAAGAATCGCTTTCGTTTTTGAGAGAACCGACCAAAAAAGGTCGAACCGGCCCAATTAGTGTATACCGGTTCAATTGAACCGGACTGGGCACGTCAACCCACGATCAAACGAGCAGAAGCAAAAATGCTATCTGGTTTTTCCCCTTTCTAGCGCGCGCAGAAGACAGTAACACCAAAGAAGCATGGCCAAGCCTGCACTCTTCCTCCCTAGGCGCTACATTATCTGCTCCTTGGATTTCCTGAGCACAAGAGGACAAAGGAACACAGCTGGGGGGAAGTCTCGTTCGGCTTTAAAAAAAGAAAGAAGAGGAAGCTACAGGGGGCGGGGGAGTTCTTGAAAAAATGGGGAGCGGTTCTCTAGTTTTTCCCGAGAGGTGGCGTAGAAAAAATAAAAGCAAAAAGAAGAGAGGACTGAGAAGTAAAAGGAACGAGGACAAAAACAAGGCGGCAGATGGAGCTCCGATGGGAGCTTGAGGGGGGAGCGGGCTTCACCGAGAGAGGAGCCAAAGGGCTCTCGGTAGGGGAGAGTTGAGGGAGCAAAACGCAATAGAAACAAAAAAGATTGAGTAGGAATGAGACAGCAGAGGAGCAGGGAGCTCGGGCAAGAAAGCAACAGACATCACCGCACGGAGGGGGACCGAGAAGGGTGACCTAGCGCACACCCACATCCGACCGACCTCCTCTGCCATTGTCGATAGACCGCAACCAGTAGCTTGGAGAGCGAAGGCAAGAGAGAGGGAGCAGATCTGGAGCTCGCCGTGCCGCCGCCGTGTCATCGCCATCACCACTGCAAACCTCGCATTGGATCTTGACAGCACCACGTTCGACGGCTGTTCATGGGTGGTGATTGACGGCCAAAACCGTCCGGGTAAACTCCTTAAACCTTCGTTGATGCTCTCTGTATATTTCGGAATCAAGTGTGAACTGTTGAAAGTCGAGAATTACAAGTCGCCGAAATCCAGAATTTCTCGCCGGATTTTTGAGCTCTGGTCGGTGCTAGCCGTCGATGTGGCGTCGTCGGTCAGGTGACCGTCAGGGAGAGCCGTCACGAGGAGGCAGGTGTTGGTGGTCATCTTTCTGTGGCGTCCCTACGCAGAGTAGGTCGAAGAAGACGATCTGGGAAGAAGATGATCCAAAAAAGAAATAACAAAAAATAAAAAAGTAAAAAAGTAATATAAAAATGAAAAAGCGTGAGCGGTGCCGCGGTGGGGTGTCTTCAGATGGAGCCTTTGCAAACTAGGTCAAATTTTGCGTTTGAGCTGGTTGGTGGGCCTGATTAGGTTTAGCTGGATTCTGGACTTTAGTTCATTTGAATTGGGCTAAATGGAGAAGTTGGGCTCTGGGCTTGATTGTGAGGTTTTGGCAAAAATGGGCCTTTCTTGTTTTAGATTTTATTTGGGCTTTAGGTTTCTTGGCTCGTGGCTATAGAACGGTTGGGCTTAGAAGCCCAACTCAGATCACTATTTTCAAAATAAAATATATTAAAAATAAAAATAAAAATAAAAATGATTAAAAAATCCAAAAAAAAACTCGAAAAAATTGAAAAAAATCCAAAAAAAATTCAGAAAATCACAAAAAAATAGGAAACAGCTAGATTGACCTTATTTTCCTAGTTTGGACCTTAGATTCTCCCACAAAATTATGATTTTTTCCTTTTGAGCAAATTATCCCAAATTGAAATCAAACCTTAAGTGAACATTTCTATAAACCTTTAGGGCTTTACTAGGCTTATATGATGCATTTTATCCCTGCCATTGACTCCTTGATTGCGCACATTACATGTCTTAATTATGATTGATAGACAGACTCATACCTGCATGAGCACGTTTAGAAAAACACCCAATTCCGATACCGAAAGAGCGCCGGTGGAAACACCGACGTAACCAAGTCCCCGGACCCTTAATTTCTAGTTGCGTAGAATCGAACAGCATCTCCCGACCGCTCGATAAGGTTTCCGGTCTACCTTCCCCAAAGATCAGTGTCGACTCCTTTTGCATGTATACTTTATACATGCCACCCGATCACACTAAGATAGAACTCGATTAACCTGCCGCGATTTGGTATGGGCCTAGAAGGGCCCGAGCTAAGCCCATCCTAGAGGCTTAGTAATCCATTAGCTCGATTCTTCCGAGATCGGGTCTCGACATTTATGCATAAGTAAAAGAACAGTAACCTTCCATGATATAGGACTCTCATTGAAAGGCTTCTTACCGAATAAAACTTTGTCCAAGCTACCATTAGGCATAAATCGTAGATAAGAAGTTTCTCCCATTCTTCCCAGCAGAAGGCTTAACAACCTCACAAGGTTTCTCTTGGGGCTAACAATACAACCTAGAGGGGGTGAATAGGTTGTTTCAAAGAACTTTGACAATTTTGCGGAAAACAACAACCACTCTAGAAAGATCAGGTCAGCAGATAGTTCGAGTGTCGTAACCTAATTGTTGTTGAATGTTAGAGAGAATAAGATCACACATGATTTACTGAAATCACCAAAGTATATTTGGAAATCAGGTGCAACAGATATTATAAACATCTGGTGGTGCTAATGTGTAGATAACAATTAAACTTCAAATATCGGGTTAAACATCTGCTAAGACATATTGTAGAAATCAGGTCCAGCAGATGTTTCAAAACCGTGAGAAGATTGTGTGCTGAAGTGTATGAAGATCACAAGAAATAAGAGCACACAAATAGTAGGTGATATAAAAAGATGTGGTGAACATATGTTTCGCAAAACGATATCTGAGCGTTTGCAAGACTGAGTAAAAGATCAAGTAAAATGCAAGCACGCAAGATATATAGTGGTTCGGCTTTATCCCCAAGCCTACATCCACTCTCAATACTAACAGCAACAACTTGGGCTGGAATACACCAGTAATCTTCAAGACAAGTTACAAACAGCAGGTACCGTCTTTCCAATAGATCACACTATCAGGACTCACGTACTGCTCTCACTATTGTACACTTGATCTTTCACAAGACTACAGTACAGAAAGATCACCAAAGAAGATCTTCGGGAGAACAAAGAAATAGTGAGAGAAAGCTAGCTCACAGCAAGTATTTCGGTTCTACATTATGCTCTCTAATATTTTGGCCTAAAATGTCTTTCATTATATGGACAACTTCATTCTTCCCGTTGGAGGGGCTTGAGAAGTCCAACTAGCTATTAGAGATCTGTTGGAATTGCTGCAGCTACTGTTTCTGACACTGTTCTGAAATTGCTGCTTTGACGCTGTTCTAAAAAGCTGACAGATGCCAACGGCTATATTCTACCCGATAGACTTCCTGATCTTTCTCTGCGGATCTTTCACCCACCAACGGCTATATTTTTCTTCCCAATGAAACATCCGCACATGTTTGTTGTCCAAACATCACCAAGACCCGATATCAACATAAACATTGTCACTGCTGATCTTTTGATCCGTTGGTACTGTTTATAGAAAAACCATGGGAAAGACTTGTGATCAATAATCCAATGATCCTCTTGAGTATCTCAGCATCCAAAGACGTCACCTTGATAATAGATTGACTATGGTACCTCCAAGTCACATGAACACCTAGTCATCTTTGACTTGTTCTCCTCCATGTCATGATCTTCATCCTTGTACCTAGTCTTCACTGAACTCAAGTCATTGATATCATCACAATCTTTGTAGCGGCTATATTCTCCTTGATCAAAGATCTGGTCAGTTGATCAAGTGACCGTCACCTTTCAGGAGTAAACATCAACACGATCACTTACCCATAATTAGGATGTCCAAATCTTTACTAGTTTATTGATGGTGTTCACCCGATCTTCCACCTGATCTATATAAGGCAGCTGCTTTTTGCCAAAGATCTACTGCTCCGATAACAATCTGGTGCACCCGATCTTTCTTCCGGTCCTTCCAAGCATATTTGCAATTGCGACTCCTCCAAGCTGTTCACCTTCACAAATGTGGTCCTTCCAAGCTTTAACGAACATCACAGTTCTAGGTTTGTTCACCATCACTAGGTCCATCCAACTGTTCACCTCATCCTTATACCTCCAAGCCATCACAAATATCCTCGTTCTTCTCGGCTTATTCTCCCTTGATCAAGGTCCTTCCAGATGTTCACCTTATAGAGATCCTTCTAGCTTGTAGACATCTTCAATGCCCAATATCTTGTTCACTCAGAGATCGGCTACCAACCCCAAGGATCGGCAGAGCACTCTAAACATTGGCAGAGCAGATCTTTATCTCAGAAGCATCTGGTGCTCTTTATAACATCATCTGCATTTTCGGCTTGTGCATATATAACCTGGTATAACTCAATCGATACACATATTAGCAGCCTTTGATTGTCTTTGTTGTCATCAAAACAAGATAGGGGATTTTCCAACAATCACCACATTTGTGATATTCCCAACAGTTTCGATGCAGCACTTTGGCAACCACCAAAATTTCTGTTTTCAGCTATTCCAAAATTTGCTCAGAGGTACTTGATCGACTTTTAACATCTATTTCTTGTTTGTCGGGAAATCTACCCTGAAAGTCGCATTCCGATGGCGTCAATTGGAATGAACAGAATGAATACTCATTAGCTAGGCAGAGAGTAAGGAGTACCTTGTAAACATAAGCAAAACCACCTTGACCAAGCTTATGGTTGTTAAGAAATGTAGTTAATACTGTAACGGACAACTCAAAATTCTAATTTTGAATTAGTCCATTAATGTAGTTATATTCTATAGTTAATATTGTAACGGACTAATTCAAAATTCAAAATATTTTGAATTAGTCCTTTTAGAAAAACTCTATATATACAAACGCTATCCTAGAGTTAAGAATAAGCGAAACTCATTCTCATACCTAGAGTATATTTCTCACATGGTATCAGACGACCGATAAGATCCTTGAAAACACCTACGCTATTCCTTCTTTCTCTTTCATTTTTCAACCTCTCCTATTCACAATGTCATCTCCCACCTCTACTCCAACTGTGCAACACCAGCTTAGCCTCAAACTTTCTGGTGATAACTTTCTACTGTGGAAAACCCAGTTGTTTCCGTTGCTTCATAGCCTATCCTTAATGGGATACCTTGACGACACCATTATCTATCCCACTCCAACCATCACCCGTACGGACTCCACTATTGCTGCACCAAACCCTACATATGATGAATGGATTTGAAAAGACCAACTTGTTCTTAGTTGGATGATATCTTCTCTTTCACCTGAAGTCCTACCCTATGTGGTTGGATTAGATACTGCTGCCGATGTCTGAAAGGCTCTACAAACTGCCTTTGGGTCTCTATTGCATACAAGCATTCTTCAGCTTCATATGCAACTCTAGAATACATCTAAAGGTGATAAGTCTGTCTCAACTTATCTCCACAATGTAAAGTACATTTCAGATCAATTAGCTACTGCCAATCGCCCTCAAGGGAATGAAGAATTAAATGCCATTGTCTTTCGTAATCTTGGTTCTGATTTTTCTGACATTGTTGCTGCCTTGGCTACAAAACCTGATCCGATAACATTTCATGAACTTCATCGATTGCTCCTCAATCATGAGCTTTGAATGAAGTCTGCCACGATGCCTATAGAGGCAAATGTTACCACTTACACCTCTCCATCATCCACCCCTATTATTCAACCACAACCGATTTCCAATTTTCAACTATCTCCCACTCAAAACCCCCCAATATCGTGGGCAAGGCAACCGGTGCAATTATGGGAACCCAGAAAATCTATATAAAATAGAAAAGATCGATGCCAAATTTGTTAGAAATATAATCATACGGCTGCAAGATGTTATTTTAGGTATTCGCAGTCTAACAATAATGCACTTCAGCCTATTGCTAATATGGCTGGAATTCTTCCTATCCCATCACAGCAAGACTGGTTTCTGGATACTGCAGCTACTCACCATGTGACGCTTGACATTACCAATCTATAGATCTCTGCACCACATAACGGTAACGAATCTCTTCGTGTAGGTAATGGAGCAGGTTTAGATATTGTTAATGTCGGTTCTTCCACTCTTAAAATCCCTATCAACAAATCTTTTAATTTCTCAAATATCCTTCATGTCCCTACCATTACACGTAATTTGCTTTCTGTTCACAATTTTACACGCGATAACAACTGCTTCTTTGAGTTTCATCCATCTCCCTTTGTTGTGAAGGATTTGCAGACCAGAACACCACTGCTCCAAGGTTCACTTAAGGATGGACTATACCGGCTGTCGGGTCTTTATACCTCATCTCCATCCGCCAACACCATCTCACTTTATTCTTCCGCCACTGCCACTACTTGGCACGCCCGAATGGGTCATCCCCAACAAAGCAAAGTTTGCTCGTCGATTCATTCAAACAATTTGCCATGTTCTATATTTGATTTCAATAAATGTGCTTCTTGTTTGTTAGGCAAATCCCATAAAACACCCTATCCCCCACTCATAGCATTAGTAAAGCACCTTTCGATTTAATTTTACTAATGTATGGGGACCTGCTCCAATTAATTCTGTTTCTGGTTATAAGTATTTTGTCCTATTTGTTGATGATTTTTCCAAGTATACTTGGTACTATCCTATTCAAAATCGGTCTATGGTCCCTTCCATTTTTGAAAAATTCAAGACCATAGCTGAGAAACAATTTGAAAAATCCATCAAAGCTATACAGTCTGATTGGGGTGGGGAATACAGAACCCTAAATAATTTTTTTTTCAAACAATGGAATTCTCAATCGTGTAGCTTGTCCACACACTCATGAGAAGAACGGAGCGGCTGAGCGAAAAATTCATCATATTGTTGATACCAGCCTTACATTATTGGCCCATGCATCTCTTCCTCTTAAGTATTGGCCTTATGCTTTTGAAACCACCATTTATCTTATTAACAGATTACCAACACCACTCTTAAACAATATCTCACCTTTTCAAACACTTTTCCATCAACAACCGGATTACAAGTTTTTGAAATATTTGGTTGTGCTGTTTTCCCTTTATTAAGGCCATACAATTCGCATAAATTTTCACTCCGTTCTACTCAATGCGTGTTCTTAGGATGTAGTTCATTGCACATTGGTTACCGTTGTTTAGATTACAAAACTGGACGCATGTACATTGCAAGACATGCTCATTTTATTGAAAATATTTTTCCATTCGCCGCACTTGGTTCACACCCTTCAGAAATACTCTCACCATCACATCCTTGGCTGACGATCTCTACGGCTGGTGTGTCTTCCCACGCGAACCATGGTGTTAATGGTAATATCCTGCCTTCTACCCCACCCTCTAGCACATCTCCACCCACCTTTAAAGAACCATCACCGACATTATCAAATGCTAATACTGCTTCAACGTCTAACACGTTGGTTTTTGGTCCGTCTAATGCTGGTACAGGTTCTAATGAGACTCGTTTAGATACCTCCCCACAGCAGGCTATTGTGATACCTCCACAATCGGTTTATCAAGCACCAAGGACCCATCTGATGCGGCTGTGTCAAAACCCAAAGCCCAGCAGTAAATATCCATTACCAGATGTGAACTTGACTGAAATAAGTTCTAAAGAAGAGCCACGGTGCTTCACCAAAGCTAATAAACATGAAAAATGGAGGGAGACGATGCTCCAAGAATTTAAGGCTTTGTTGCGTAATGGAACATGGGTTTTGGTTCCACCAAATCCCAAAGCAAATATCGTGGGCTCCAAATGGGTTTATCGAGTCAAGATACGTGTAGATGGTTCGATAGAACGGTACAAAGCCCGCCTAGTGGCCAAGGGCTACAATCAGCAAGAGGGTATCGACTATGCAGAAACGTTTAGTCCCGTTGTTAAAGCAACCATCGTCCATACAGTTATTTCATTGGCTATGACAAAGAACTGGAAACTCCGGCAATTGGATGTTAGCAATGCATTTTTAAATGGTAACTTGACTGAAGAAGTCTACATGGCCCAACCTCAGGGCTTCATTGACAAAGAAAAGCCAAACCATAATGCAAGCTACAAAAATCCGTATACGGATTGAAGCAAGCACCACGGGCTTGGTTCCACCGGTTGAGCATCTTTTTAGAATCATGAGGATTTATCGGATCAAAAACCGATACTTCCCTCTTCATACTACACCGGCCCTGTGACGTCCCGGAATTTTAAGGCCTATTATGTGAATAATATTGGACCGTTGGATTTAGTGACAATTGTCGGACGCAGGAATCGTTCAATCTGGAGAACGTCGATCGTCGATCGAAGCGTAGTTAATTATAGTTCGATTAGATTAGTCGTGCCGTAATTAGTCTTCGCCGTATTCCTTCGCGCCCGAGCCAACCCTGAACCAAATATTCTGAACCAGTCCTAAATCGTCAGATTACCGAAATACCCTCAGATATTATTCATATACGCTAGAAATAATTAATACCAAATGGCCGTGGGCCAAGTTTGAGTGTGAAAATGGCCGTGGGCCAAGTTTGAGCATGAAATTGGCCGTGGGCCAGGTTTGAGCATCAAAATGAGATTTGGCTTGAGAGCCGATTTTAAGCGCGAGGTCACGCAGTAGTTTCACCGTGTCACCCTAACGTAACTGAGGGCACAGGCGATACCCTTGTTGGCATGGGTCGCCGCCTAATAAGTCTGTATGCCGGCGACGTACAGTCCGGGATTCCACGGCTTATTGGTTGCCTGTCAGTCCGTACCGGCGACGGATCGCCCGGATAACACGGCTGATGAGATGCCGGTCGCAACTTGTGTTGGTCCGTAGTCCCTCCTGGAATTATTCCTGGTATGATCGCCTTAGGGGTCTTGAGGGGGCTATCGGATGCCGTCGCCGTTAACGTTGTAGGACGACGCTCGGTTAATCCGGAAGAGTACTAGCAGCGAGGCTGTGCTTTGGCGAGAGCGGGGTATCTCTTGGTCGGCTGACCAGAACGCGTTTGTTGCATAGTGCATGAGTATTGCTGAGTGTTCTGGCTGATTGGTTGATGTATTGTTTATTCCTTATCATGTCGTATCTGTCGCATGGCACCAGGCGAGGTACGTTGCATGTGGTTGTTGTTCTGAATGTTATGAGTAGATCGCTAGAATGGTTAGGCTGTGAATCAACGTCCTAATCGGACTTAGGCGTTGACCCGCTGAAATTCATATCTCATGCGCTTGGCTGATCGCCTTTTAGGTCTTCGTGATGGCCGTACGCCAGGTTGACCCGGTGTTGTTGGCCCGGGGGTTTTGTGCAGCTATGGAGGAACTTTGGAGGCCGTTTGTTTATAGCTGGTAGTGTAGCAGTAGTGTATCGGCTGTAGTGCGCCCTGACCCGACCCGATATCTTTTTGTGGGTCTAAGGGGATCGGTCCAAGAAGGACTTGTGTAAATTACGTGTGTATTGTGAACTAATCAAGCATATAAATAAAAAGGGTTTGTTGTTGTTTGTTGTCTTTCCTATTTATCTATCCCTGTTGTTTGTTGTCCGGGGTTGTTATTCGCTTCCGCATGTGCTTAATTATAAGATAAAAAGAAATGGGTCGATGATTTGCCTGGGACATCATCCTTTGACCTAACGTTTGGAAGGGATGGTCGCGCGCCCGGGGTTCGGGGCGTGACAGGCCCAATTTCTCCATTTACATGCTCATCTATGTTGACGACATTGTTATTACAGGATCAAACTCGACATTTATTCAAGACACTATCAAATGCTTAAACAATGAGTTCTCTATATGGGACTTGGGTGACCTTAATTATTTCCTGGGAATTGAGGTGCTCAAACATCCATCTGGGCTCCTCTTGTCACAACAGAAGTATATTACAGATCTCCTCCACAGAACTAGAATGGATGGTGTTAAACCGATTCACACGCCCATGGCTACAAATACTAGTTTAATCAATTAGGGTAAGCCACTTGAAGATGCCAGTTTGTACAGGAGCACCGTAGGAGCTCTTCAATATGCCACCCTCACTCGGCCAGATATCTCCTATGCGGTAAACAAAGTCTATCAGTTCTTGAAAGAACCAACATAAGACCATTTGAGTGTTATGCAACGCATCCTATGCTACTTAAAGGAAACCGTTTCGCATGGACTGCCCATCAGTTCTCAATCCTCCACAGATTTCCATGCATATAGTGATGCGGACTGGGCGGGTTCCCCCACTGATAGACGATCAACAGAAGGTTATGCAATTTATATGGACCAAAATCTGATTTCTTGGTCAGCTAAGAAGCAGCATACCATTGCATGTTCCTCAACCGAATCTGAGTATCGCGCATTGGTAAACGCCACGGCAGAAGTGGTATGGCTGCAATAGTTGTTACGGGAATTGAGCATCTCTCAATCAAAACCCCCTATCCTTTGGTGCGACAATCTAGGGACAACGTATCTTACGGTGAATCCACTTTTCCATGCTAGAACAAAGCTTATCAAGGTAAACTTTCACTTCGTTCGCCATTTAGTGTCACAACACAAACTTGAGGTTCACTTCATATCCACACGTGACCAAATAGCGGATATCTTCACCAAGCCCCATACACGATTTCGCCATGATCTGCTCAAATCCAAGTTGAAGATCATCCAGAAGACCACCTTCAACTTGTGGGGGCCTGTTAAGGAATATACTTAATACTGTAACGGACAACTCAAAATTCTAATTTTGAATTAGTCCATTAATGTAGTTATATTATGTAGTTAATATTGTAACAGACTAATTCAAAATTCAAAATATTTTGAATTAGTCCTTTTAGAAAAACTCTATATATACAAACGCTATCCTAAAGTTAAGAATAAGTGAAACTCATTCTCAAACTTAGAGTCTATTTCTTACTATGGTCATTACTAAAGTCATGACCACTATTTGTATCACAACAAGCTAAAGTATTTGGATGAAGTTAGAACTGACTATCGACATCAACTCTCTACAAGAGGCTTGGTATGGACAAAGTCCCTGAAAGCTTAAAACTTGTTATGCCATTTTGAGTGATTTACAGTTCTAGGAATGTAGTGATTACCAAGCAAGATTGTCGAATATCTTCTCCAAAGGAATTAATTGAAGAGTAAGAATATGACTGCCACTGCAGCAGCACCAGGAATGACGGTAGCAATGATGATTGTTTTAGTGTCACTTCTTGCACGATCGCGTATATTATTGGTAACTGCTTTGGTTTCCCAAGCTTGAAGTGGTTGGTCAGGCATTCAAAGGTCTTCTATTGAAAGAAATTTGGTCACAATTATCAGAGAATACGTATTGTTAGAGATCTCCAAAGAGCAGACGCTGTTACGACAGAAGACGAACGTGAAATACATGAATGAACTTTTTCAGAAGAATCTTGCTTACTATCCTAACTTGTTGCACAAACCTATTTTTCCTTGACCACATTCGATAATTATTAACGTGTAATGTTGTGAAGCACCGTAGCCTGAAGCAAGTTCCAACCACCTCATTGGACAAGCACATCGCTTCGCTTACATTTTTATTGGGAAATTTGATAGATATATGAAATGCTGTTCAAGAAATATGACTAACTCCCCAATTAGGAAAAGAAATATAATCACAGTGAGATGCATTCCTTAGAGCAATTTGCTGCTAGTATGTCTAGGAGAATATTCCACTCAATATGACGGCTTCTCGAAGGCGACGGACGTGAAGGAATAGGCTGTCATGGTGATGGAAAATAATACAAAGAAAATGGATATGTCTCGTATGAGAGACTGCAACTGAGAAATAACATCCTAAGACCCTGTTTTCCAGGACACGAGGCTGGAATGCAACCAGCAAGGTCTCGCAAGCACCCAAAGCATCCGCTGTCTTCTAAGGTAACAATGCACTGTGGCGCACCATATATGGCGGTGATATCATTGTAAGATGAGTTCCCAAGTGCCAATCTAGAAAGACTTGCCGCAGCAATGGATGACACGTTATTCAGTACCTTCTACTGAACACTGTTAAAAAGAGGGTCTCTTATGTTGCCAAGCATTACACAACGCCAATCTAAGACTATTATCTGTGGTTGAGAACAAGAACCTACTGCAACGAACAAGCTTCGTGCACGGCGATTTTGGTTGCTACAGATTTGGCGGACTTGACCGGCCGCGGTATCAGCGCAAGTTTGACATATTCACTGGTTCATATAAGCTCTACACTCTATTAGGCCATATACCACATTAGGGTCTTTGCCAATAGTAGCAGTAAAGAAGCCACTTTCAGAAGCATTTGGCGAAAGTGAAAGGAAAGTACAAATCAAATTGAGCTCAAAAGCACTACCAGGAGCGAAAGTATATGCAGTATTGCAAGAGCTGATGAGTTCAACCTGAGCTTTACTAGAACCGAAAAATTCAACAAGGGACAAAACAAAGAGAAAGTGAACAGCACATAGTGCACTTTGTCCATGAGAAGACTAGAAGGGGGTATGAACTCGGTTAAGGGACAAAAGCAGCGAAACGACGATAGCAGCAAAACGAGTAGCCACGGCGATCTTAAATATGCAGTACATTCCACATCTTCACCCTATCCAGACAAAATCTCATGATAGCATTCCTTGGTCGTCTTTTGTAAATCTTTAATCATTTTTATTATTTTCTGATTTTCTTTTTCATTTTCTTTTATTTAAAAAAATTGTGTGGACCGTGTCAACCCGGCCTGCGCCTCGCAGGCGCCCGACCCGAACCGAACGGGTCTGGTTCGGTACTTAAACGACACCGTTTTTTATTTTTTTGGTATTTTCTCAATTTTTCAATCAATTTTCTATTTTCTAGCATTTTTTTACTTTTAAAGGCCAAGATCGAGACACATGGCTAATCCATAGCCGTCCGATCGATTTCCATTATTTTTTAATCATTTTTGAATTATTAGAAATTAAAATCTAAAAGTCCTAAGAAGCTGACATATGGCCAAACTTGGCCCACACGAATAGAAAATATTTTTTATTTTTTCGAAAATTTATTTTATTATCAAAAAAAGTTCTTTTATTTCCAAAAATTTCAAATCGCGACACGTGGCTTAAACACGGTCGTCCAATCTGTATTTTATTTTTTTTTCTAAAAATTCATTTTAATATCAGAAAATCCTATTTTATTTTCCAAAATTCCTAGATCACCACACGTGGTGCAATATCTACCGTCCGATTTAGATTTTTATTTTTATTTTTAAAAAGGAGATTATTACCGTCGAGCTGACGTGGCAGCCACGTGTCACGGCGCCATGTCAACGCCACGTCAGCGTAGACTTGTCAACAAATGTTGACCAGTCGATGGAAACGTGGGAGAAGACAACCGGATCCAGCGAAAATCGCCGGATCCTTGCCGGAGATGCACAACAGTGCCTAAAACTAAATCGAAATGCTCCGATCTTCGCACAGATCGAACCTATAACCTCTAACAATCGTCATATCTCAGTTTTGAGTCAAACATCCGTCTAGAAACACCTAAACTAAAGCCGACGGAACACTACTCTGGCGACAAAAACGAGTGAGCAAAATCGACATTATCAAGCTACATTAACAGATCAGAGAGCATCAATGGAGTGTAGGGAGACTTACCTGAGCAACGACGGAGCTTGAAAACATCTAGAATGAGCTATGGAGCTCGCGATAGATTCGGGAGGTCGGGAGGTTGACTTGGGGAGTTTTATGCAATGAAAACGCAAATCGAAGATATAACCATGATCAATAAGTCCTCTAGACAAGAATCAACTAAGTTTTACGAAGAAATGTGAAAGAATCGAAGATCCGCCATGGACGGACCTTCGAGAACTCGTCTATGGCACTTACCAATTTTCTTGATGAAACTTCGATCCGAGTGGCTCTGGAGACTCGTAGGAGCTTCACGAAGCTCGCCGACTAGGTTTGGGACTTCGAAAATGCCTGGTTATCGACGACCAAGCTCGGGAAGTTTCGGCCCGACGCTCAAACAATGTCTCTCTCTCTCTCTTCTGTTAGAGGCGTGTAACAGAAATGAGCATCCCCTTTCAGATTGTAGCTCAATTGAACTTATTTAAAAATCGGCCCCCTCCCGCGCGCATAACAACCTGGATAGGCTAGCCCTCACACGTGTTGGCATGTGCCAAATGGTTCGCCGGCGTCAGGGGTCGATGGGTAAATGGGCAGTCTCCTTTTGGTTGCTCGGGTGTTGGAATTGGGACATCAAAATGGCCATCTTGTCTCCTGCTTATACTTGCGCGCGAAATGCTTCTGAGGAAAATGATGGGCGACCGGGTCGTCGGGTCGGATTCGTCCGACCCGACTGGCCTGGATATCAAATTTTAGCCAAATTACTCCCATAAAAAACCAAATTTCATGAAATTGAGGTTAAAATTGGAATCTACGGCATGCATTTCATCTAGTAATGACAAGTTTGGGGAAAATTGGTTTAATTTGACATGAAACCCCTAATTTTCTAGATTTGACCCGAATAGGGATTTGCTTAATTGAGGCTGTAAATGGCCAAATTGAGCCAAATTAACCCCACTAGAGTGTTCAACATGGTGAAAAACCCTCGGGTAAGGGTTTATTTTTGCACGAAATTGCCCAAGAATGGCCAATTGATCTCAATTTGAAAACGATGGACTAAACTAAAGTTTCAATTAAGTCCAATTTTGAGAAATGTGCAATTTGTGCAATTCATGAAATTTATTTGACTAGAATGCAATATAATATATTAGGATCAAATGTCATAACTGGTCTTAAGTGAGAAAAACACTAGAAAGGACTCAATTTGTGATTTTTGGTAAACTAAGGACCTAAATGCAAAATTTTGAAAAGTAGGGTTCCCGATCGAATTTTTGAGATTTAAAGTGATCAAATGCAATTGGAATTAACACAAAACTAATTAATATTTTTTTTCATATTTTTGTGGTCACAAATGCTATTTTTTCTTATTTTTTAGATATTTTTCAATTAAAAGAAATGCTAAAAATTTCGAAAAATATCAGAAAAATATTTTTTATTCAAAATTGGTTCTCAAGGCTTGGTAAAGGTTTCCAAAGTTTATTTTCAAATTTTTTGAATTTTTATTGTATTTTTAAATGATTTTTCTAAAAAGAAACTGATTAAAAATCAGGTGTCAACAGCGGGTACCGCTCACATGAAGGGAATCAAGAAGATTCTGAAAGAGTTTCATTTTGATTAGATGTACAATAATTCAGCTGTTGAAGGCTTTTGAGGCCAGGCTATTAGATATATGCCTTAAAGCAACCATGAAATAGCTACATGTTAGGAATTTCAGTTGTATTTCAATTTATTATTCTATTAATAGCAAAGACGTGTTTATTCATTTGTCCAATTATTTACAAATATGAATAAATTCCATAAGATCAATTGCAACTGGAACTATTCTTGAGATGTTGAGAATATGTGTGACGGGTTCACAGTTAGACTGAATCTTTAAACTGTTCCTGGGCGACGGATCATTGAATGGATATTAATGATCCTGTTGAGACCAGTGTGTTCTTAACTTCACCATTAATTTTTGGATACTTCAGGGAATGATGAGTCACAAGTCATTGGGTATTGCGATGCCCGAGTTAGAACACAGGTGCTTATACTAGACAAATTCACGAAACGTGACACACATTGAATGATTAGCAACATGGACACTTTTAGCGTGGTCAATGTCTAACCGTTCATGCTCTGGTCTTGTGTAAATAATCCTTAGACCTGAGGCACAGTGTTGACTTGTGTGTTGGATGGCTATGGTTCACAAGTGCGCATATTAGCAGTTCGTTGATCCGTCTCTGTACTTGATGGTCATAGTTCATGCACATACGAAGTCACATGTGTGCGCAAAATGAAATCTGTCTCCTTGTTACATGTAAGGTATGATGTCCTATGCGATCTAATTATGACAATGCAGTGAAATCCTCGGCCGAGGTTGTGATCAAGAATAAAAATGTTTATGTCTCGTATAAATGCATGTCGATTAGATTTGTACATATGATCGAATTGGTGGCTTGACAAATATTTTATGGTCTTTGTTCAATCGGGACATAGTAAGACAAAGGGATTAAATTACACTGTAACCAGAGCTGGCAGGTTCATTGTGTTCTTAAAGCATTCACATTGTCTGGGTAGCCATGACATATTACAGATCTCCTCCATAGAACTAGAATGGATGGTGTTAAACCGGTTCACATGCCCATGGTTACAAATACCAGTTTAATCAATCAGGGTAAGCCACTTGAAGATGCCAGTTTGTACAGTAGCACCATAGGAGCTCTTCAATATGCCACCCTCACTCGGCTAGATATCTCATATGCGGTAAACAAAGTCTATCAGTTCTTGAAAGAATCAACAGAAGACCATTGGAGTGCTGTGAAATGCATCCTACTCTACTTAAAGGAAAGCATTTCGCATGGACTACTCATCAGTTCTCAATCCTCCACAGAACTCCATGCATACAGTGATGCGGACTGGGCGGGTTCCCCCACTGATAGACAGTCAACAGGAGGTTATGCAATTTATTGGGCCAAAATCTGATTTCTTGGTCAGCTAAGAAGCAGCATACCATTGTACGTTCCTCAACCGAATCTAAGTATCGGACATTGGTAAACGCCACGGCAGAAGTGGGATGGCTACAATCGTTGTTACAGGAATTGGGCATCTCTCAATCGAAACCCCCTATTCTTTGGTGCGACAACCTAGGGGCAACGTATCTTACGGTGAATCCACTTTTCCATGCTAGAACAAAGCATATCGAGGTAGACTTTCACTTCGTCCGCCATTTAGTGTCACAACGCAAACTTGAGGTTCACTTCATATCCACACGTGACCAAATATTGGATATCTTCACCAAGCCCCTTACTCGATGTCGTCATGGTCTGCTCAAATCCAAGTTGAAGATCATCCAGAAGACCACCTTCAACTTGCGGGGCTTGTTAAGGAATGTAGTTAATACTGTAACGGACAACTCAAAATTCTAATTTTGAATTAGTCCATTAATGTAGTTATATTCTGTAGTTAATATTGTAACGAACTAATTCAAAATTTAAAATATTTTGAATTAGTCCTTTTAGAAAAAATCTATATATACAAACGTTATCCTAGAGTTAAGAATAAGCGAAACTCATTCTCGAACCTAGAGTCTATTTCTTACAATGGTCATTACTAAAGTCGTCCATTGCAACCCTAAGTGTTCTTAAAATGATGAAAAACGATGTTGTTCTTTCACTGCTATCATCATAGTCATGACCACTATTTGTATCACAACAAGCTAAAGTATTTGGATGAAGTTAGAACTGACTATCGACATCAACTCTCTACAAGAGGCTTGGTATGGACAAAATCCCTGAAAGCTTAAAACTTGTTATGCCATTTTGAGTGATTTACAGTTCTAAGAATGTAGTGATTACCAAGCAAGATTGTCGAATATCTTCTCCAAAGGAAGTAATTGAAGAGTAAGAATATGACTGCCACTGCAGCAGCACCAGGAATGACGGTTGCAATGATGATTGTTTTAGTGTCACTTCTTGCACGATCGCGTGTATTATTGGTAACTGCTTTGGTTTCCCAAGCTTGAAGTGGTTGGTCAGGCATTCAAAGGTCTTCTATTGAAAGAAATTTGGTCACAATTATCAGAGAATACGTATTGTTAGAGATCTCCAAAGAGCAGACGCTGTTACGACAGAAGACGAACGTGAAATACATGAATGAACTTTTTCAGAAGAATCTTGCTTACTATCCTAACTTGTTGCACAAACCTATTTTTCCTTGACCACATTCGATAATTATTAACGTGTAATGTTGTGAAGCACCGTAGCCTGAAGCAAGTTCCAACCACCTCATTGGACAAGCACATCGCTTCGCTTACATTTTTATTGGGAAATTTGATAGATATATGAAATGCTGTTCAAGAAATATGACTAACTCCCCAATTAGGAAAAGAAATATAATCACAGTGAGATGCATTCCTTAGAGCAATTTGCTGCAAGTGGCTATTATTATGTCTAGGAGAATATTCCACTCACCATGACGGCTTCTCGAAGGCGACCGATGTGGAGGAGTAGGAGGAGTAGGCTGTCATGGTGATGGCAAATAATACAAAGGAAATGGATATATCTTGTATAAGAGACTGCAACTGAGAACTAACATCCTAAGATCCTGTTTTCCAGGACACGAGGCTGGAATGCAACCAGCAAGGTTTCGCAAGCATGCAAAGCAGCCTCCCTGTTTTAAGGTATAACAATGCACTGTGCCGCAGCATATATGCCGGTGATATCATTGTAAGATGAGTTCCCAAGTGCCATAGATGAGACGTTATTAAGTAGCTTTAGCTGAACACTGTTAAAAAGAGGGTTGCCAATCTAAGACTATTATCTGCGATTGAGAACAAGAAGGTTGAGAACGGCGAAAGCTTCCTTTTGGTTGCTACAGATTTAGCGGATTTGACCGGTATCAGCACAAGTTTGACATATTCACTGGCTCATATAAGCTCTACACTCTACTAGGCCATATACCACATTAGGGTCTTTGCCAATAGTACAGCAAGTGAAAGGAGAGTACGAATCAAATTGAGCTCAAAAGCACTACCCGGTGCGAAAGGATATGCAGTATTGCAAGAGCTGATGGGTTCAACCTGAGCTTTACTAGAAGCGGAAAATTCAACAAGGGACAAAACAAAGAGAGTGAAGAGCACGGACTGTACTTTTTCCATTAGAAGACTAGAAGGGGGTTATGTTAAGGGACAAAAGCAGCGACACAACCATAGCAGCAAAGCGATCTTAAATATGCAGTACATTCCACATCTTCACCCTATCCAGACAAAAGCTCGTGGTAGCATTCCTTGGTCGTCTTTTGTAAATTTAATAGAGAATTTGTGTTCTCATCAGACAATTTTGAACAAGCTGAGCTGTTCAACAGTGTACTTCATCTACTACAAATACATTACAGTTACGTACCGATCCCTATAAGATCTATCTTCATTATGCCTACCTTGACCGTCCCCAAAGGTCATCCAACAGAATCGTCACATTCCATTTCTTCCGTCCAAGATTGGATCCAATCCAGAAACAGCAACACGCAAAGGCACCACAGACGAGAGCAGTTTGACGGAACGGCCCGTATTTCCGAAAGACCAGCCAGAAGCTCACGCTCACCCTGACAAAAGCAACAAATTAAACATAAATAAACATCAGATGCAAAAAAAGAATACTCATGACGCAATTTAGCATGTATAAACCATCAAATATTAAAACTAACCGACACATGCAACGTGGAATGACTTCTATCTGATGGTTCACTATACCACATGCAAGAAGCACTTGCAACAGAATGAGATCTAATGCAATAAATCTTACCTTTTCAAACCCAAGTAGTGAACTTTTCCATTGTAAGTATCTTTACCTTGAGTGGCATTTTATCATACAGGGCAACCTGTGGTAGTCATAGAGTAAAGTCATGCTAGAGAAGAGAGAAGCAGCACATACAGGACAAATGACACTAATACTACGTCTTTTTCCTACGACTTACTTCTTTTTCAATTCAATATATGTCTTCTACCAATGCCAAATATTCGACGACGTATTTATCATATGACTCGCTTGATTAAAATTTTAAGATTACTCTCTTATTAAATAAAAAGAAAGATGTTATAATCTACAATATAAGTAGTGGTAATCGTAAATATATTACCAATTGGGTTTTTTTCTAAACGGAGTCTGAATACTTCATTTTATTGTTCCAACCAAAAATTATTCTATAGACTTTTCTAACTTGTAATATAAAATTGAATACCCTTAACGAGAAATAATAAATAAAAGGAAAAAAGGAAAGCCATTAAATTTCGACAAAAGACCCACCCCCAAGTGAATGGAATTTAAAGAGAACTAAAGTAAACCGATAAATAATGCTCTGAATATCCAGAGCATCAAAAAACTGCAATTCCAGATTGCAACTAAGGGTAATCCATATAGAAGTCAAATATGGTAATCATCTATGAAGATTCACAATGTCCACAAAAGTCGATCAACTACAGAAAATGCAACAACATAAGTGGGTTGAATTGACTTTTGGATTCTTAGCCATCCTCTAGCGTAAAGAATCGACATGGTTGGCCTTTAGAATGAAGTGGTCTCTGCTTCTCAAAAGGATATTGTGCTGCATTTCCTTGGACATAAATGCATGGAGAACGAATTACACCCCTAACTATTACATAATAAGCAACTCTCACGTTGATTTCTGAATATCAATCGTTGAAGCCAAACGCTCTCTACGGCCATCACTTAGAACAGCAACAGAATACCTTAGAGAAGGAAGGGAAAAGGGAAAAGAGGCAATACTTGTAGCGCGAAATGACGCATCATAACCTAGACGCCATACTTCATTGCTTCTTCATAAGCTACACGAAACCGACGTCCGAAACAGACCTCAAGCTTATTAGCAACCTAATAAACAATAGAAGTGAGATCCAGAAGGATATATGCGAGTTAAATTGACTTTTGGATTCTTAGCCCTCCTCTATTGTAGGAAATCGACATGGTTGGCCTTCAGAATGAAGTGGTTATGCTCTGCTGCTCAAAACGATATTGTGTTGCGTTTCCTTGGAAGTAAATGCATGGAGAACGAATTACACCCTAACTATTACATATAAGCATCTCTCACTACAGCCATCGCTTAGAACAGCAACAGAACACCTTAGAGAAGGAGGGAAAAGAAGGCAATACTTGTTTTGGGAGAGGCATAACCTTGCCACCATACTTCATTATTTCTTCCATCGCTACATGATACATATCTCCGGGATATACCTCAAGCTTATTAAGAACCTAATAAATAACAGAAAGGATACATGTTGAGTCCAGTTAAAAGAGATGCAAAAGGATATAGCAAACAGACTAATGCTGACATAAAAGTTGGTCTAAACCGGACACCTCACAAGTTATAGCGATCAAAACTGGAAACAGATTGCAGAAAAACATGCCTTGAATCATGACGTGTCATAAAGGATAGCGGTTGGGTTGGATCCACCATTAGAAACCACCCACAGATGGAGATAAAATGAAATTGATCCTTTAGATTTGTATCGAATGATGATCAAAAGAGCATTTACTGTACACTAATTCACTTCCATGACAAAAATTTGCCACAAAATATATATCAAGCTACTCTTCTCCTTGAGTATAATGCTCGATGTTCTGGTGCTTCGTCAATAGGGAAATCGACAAGATGTGAATTAGAATTACAGCATTAAGGTAGAGAATCTATGGATAAAAAGTAAGATATTGTGAAGGCAGTTCTAGTATCACACAACCTATGAAAAACTACTATCATCCACTAATTCATCAATGCTTGTGAGGGTCACCAAACTTATTGCTTGGGGGAGGAACTCGATAAACATTCAAAAAAGACACACCTCCCCCTCCCGATTCCGCTTCAGCCGTGCAATCGATCCCAGATCACACGGCAATACCTTCAAAGCCGCCACCTGCACTCAAACAGAAACCCAAGGTTCGTTCTGAAGCATAAAACAATGCACAAACCAAGCAAACCCATCATTTAGCATGAATAAAACCCTCAATTACATTTCGTCTCACGTAAGTGATCACAATGGCTTCTTCTCTAGATAATTCCTGCAACCAAAGCCACATCATTACATTTGCCACGTGAACTTGCCTTGCGGCAATAACATTAAACGGATACTTTGCAGAGTATACCCAGATTATACCCTGATAATTTTGTGGGCAACCAAACAGATCATCAAGCCCAAATCCAAGTATCATTTCAATTTCCCTTCAGACTTCATTCCAAATCCAAAATTTAGAGCTCACAATACTCACCTGAGAGTTATGTTTGGTCCAGAAACAGAACACGCGGCACTTGCCGTCCTCACGCACGCACGTGAAGATCGAAACGCGTTCCTCAGGTAACGTCCTCCTGCGACAGAATCCCTCGCCGTCGCCGCTATTCTCCCTCCGGTCATCGGAGCTCTCTCTAAGACTCTCCACATTGAGATTCGGATCCTCGAGGTGGGTATTGGGCTCGGGCTCTGGCGCACGAGAGTAGTAAGCGGCAGAGGACGGCCCAGTCGCGAGGGAGCTGGTGAAGAGACTTTGGTGGGTAAAACGAAAGTGAGACGTGGGTGGGAAGTTCTGGCAGTAGAAAAAGAGAAGCGGGAGTGGAGAGAGCGAGGTGAGTGGAGTGGGGCGAATGGACGAGCCGGGTGATTCACGAACCGGGTTAAGGTTAGGTGAAGGCGTGCGAACGGCTGTCCATTTCTGGATTTCTTGCTTGATCCTCCATCCATGGAAAGGTTTTCGCAACATTGCGTGCGTGAATGACGGAGTTTGATGATGAATTAGCAAAATAGAAGAAGAAGATAAGAGCAGATTCTTACAGAGAGAGAGAGAGAGGAAAAACAGAGTAGCTCCACAGAAAAAACCCTAGATCAGCCTGTTATATAGTGAGAGGAACAGAGAACATATCCCTTTTTATCGTGGGGCGCAAGTTTTTTCATTTTTTGTCGTTCCAAATCTTATAATCAAATGACCAAAAAAAAAATTCTTATAATCCTAAAATTTGCAAAAATTTGCAATCTAATTAAAAATTTTATAAATTTGGTGCAACGGAATTCTTCCGTCGATACTGTCTAATTTAACTAAAGAAAAATACTGACGTGATTTTTTTTAATATTTTCTTTTTATTATGTAACGACGACGACGACGACATGATCCAAATTTGATTTTTAATATAATTTTTATCTAAATTAATTCATGAAAAAACAAAAGAACAATGCAAAAGCAAAGCAGAGGCCGGCGATCCTCGTTTCTTCCCACATAGCCGTGCAGCAATAGGGAAGGAATCATACTCACGCAAAGCCTTAAACTCTTCCATGGCATTTCTCCACATCATACCTCTTATGTGGCTACTTTCATTTTCATCTTCCGATTCTTTTTCCCCGTTGCTTTTAGCTTTTTTAGTGAATGAAAAGAGCGACCGAATGCATCAGGGTTCCAAACCATAGGGAAGGAATGAACAATGTTCATCAACTTGGTTGACATTTCCTATTCGAAGATTCTCGTACATTGCCATATGCTGTCGTTCAATACTTAAACGTTTGGATTCGATGGATGTGGAGAAGGCTGCGAATTACATTGTGAGTTGCAAAAATAAGGATGGCGGGTTTGGTTGCACTCCTGGTGGAGAGTCCCACGTAGGGCAAAGTATGTCATAACCTTATGCTGGAAACTTTTCATTGATTTTACTTTCTGATAGGTGCTTTGGAAATCAGATATTTATCTATGCATAGGGTAACCTCTTTCTGTGGGTGAAAAATACTGTTCTATCGTCACAAAAAAAAAAACCTGTTCTAAGTGTTCAAGAGAATGTTTGAAATGCTTTTAGTTTGCTGAATTTTGAATCTTATAATTGCTTGCAAAAATCACACAATGATAATTCTATCTGCTCCTTTATTATATTTGGAAGCCGAGCAGTACCTTTAGCTTATGTGACAAAATTATTTAGAAGCATTTCTGGATGAACATTTGGTTTACTATGTCAGATTGGAACAATAAATCTCACTTTTCAGCCAGTCATCTTATGGGTTGTTTAGAGAGAGAGAGAGAGAGAGAGGTCAACGATGATATGCGCAGGGCAATAGTTAAGAGTAGTTGGAATTCATTTTTGTAAGACTTTTTAAAACTGGACAAGCTGGCTTGGACATGATTACTTACTAAGCTCAGTGGCTTTTCCTTTGAAATCGTGGCAACCTGTGGTTGTCTGCAAGAAAATATGTTTTTTGTCACCACCGAGGATGGAGCATAGCAACATCAGTCTGATAGGAGTGGTGGATAGATCGCAATTTGAAAAGCAATGGTAAGAGAATAGTGTATATAAAGTTTAAGGAAACCTGATTACTTTTGTAAGATAGAGATGGGCAATCGAAAAATCGATTAGAGGTTTATAGTCTTTTTTCATGTCAAGCCAATGGGCGGCGGCTCGGCGGGGGTGAGGGAGGGCTGTCCCTTGCCACTAGTTCTGCTTCTGCATTCTTCTTCTATTTTTTATGCTTATTTTTTATGACATCATTTTAGCCACGTCATCTTTATGTAAAAGAGAGAAAATATTAAATAAAAAAAAGGCACTTCAGTATTTTTCGTTATCCAAATTGATGCACTAAGTTGACAAGTTTTAGGACTCGTTTGCACTTTTTTTTGCAAATTTTAGGATTCAATTGCAATTTTATGACAAATTTTAGGATTTCTAGCCAACATATCCCTTTTGCCCTCAAAAACATAATAGAAGTCCAAGTTTGCCCCTTTAAAAAACAAACCCTATGGTCACTCACTTCACTTCACCGCTTCTCTCCTGCTCGCTCAACTGCTCTCGATCGCTCTCTCCCTCGCGACTCCTCCTCTGCAGGTTCTTGTTCCCCTCGCCATATCCTCTCTCTACGTGCTCTTTTCTCCTATTTGCATCTTCTCTGAGACTAAGAGGGCTGTGGGATTTTGAGTCATGTGCTGATCTAGCATACGGGCCATCTGTGACCAAAAGGGTCTTGTCAAAGGCGGACGAACCTGAGAAGATCCCAGAGAGCTCGAGATGGGGATGATACCCAACTTCGAGATAATTCTTTTTTTCTTTGCGTATTGGCTACCGAATCCGTCACCATATTGTGCCCTCTAGGGCACCTTAGCTTTAGGGAAATTTATTAACAGTTCTATACCATATTGTGCTCTCTAGGGCACCCTAGGAACGTACAAACAAACCAAACAAACTGTCAAAACCTCTACCATGCTTTAGCAACAAGCAAGAGTCTAGATGGATATCTAACTTTATAACACAGAGACATGTAGTGTGGAACCTAAGTTCAAATGCTATACACAGATTTCAAAGATAAATCAAAAAAGGTAATCGGGCTCCTTTACATAATTGAAAAAAAATTACGTAATGGGCTTTCTAGAAGTGCTTAACCTACATTTATTTAGTCAAAAGGCTTAGTCATTGTAGTTATGGTAATCTAAATCTGGCATTGTGTGTTGCCTAGGACATACTCGAAGGCTAGACTAGACACTAGAGATCTAGCGGACAATAACATAACATAAGGACAAGGCCAAAAGGGCTAATTTATAGATATTGGCGGCTCAACATGTTTGGCTGGAAAAATACACAATTGGCATGGTTTAAAAGAATCAATTGACATGTTTTTCCAACACTGAGATAAGTGAATTTGACTCGAGAATGACTAGCACATGCTAAAATGGATTAAGTATAGTGTTCATCTTCCCTGTTTCCTCTTACGACACCCATTTAGGTCGGATATCACTGACATAGTTTCTCATTAAGAACAAAGAAGAGATGCAAACCTCTAGGAAACATTAAAATGAACTATAAAAACTACTTGGAGAAGAATATCTCAGAGAGCTTGAAGAAGGATGACACTACTAAGGGGCATGGTGTTTGAACCTTGAAACTACACACCGAACATATCAGAATAAAAAGCATAATAAGTCAACACAAGAAACAGGCCAAAGCAACGCACTTCCCCCATCTTCGAAACTTCTGAGGGTAGTGCGATAGGAATGCCTGCAAAAGCATAGTAAAGTAGTGAAACAATTACACTAAAACTAGTGAAACAGAATATCAGTAAATTTGTAGAACTTTAATGAATTAAGGTTCGTGCATTTTATCGGGTCGCTCAACATAAGTAAAATGGGCAAACACTGTCTTGTTCAGACTACAGGCCAATCAATTTTTCTCCCACACAAGTTAAAAAAGTTCTTATCGAGCTTAAACAATGGCAAGTTATTACAAAACTAGAAGACTGCAGAATACATTCTCAATGCATCACTATGAAGACAAAAATTCATCAGTACGATGAAAGTCCGACTAAGTGGGGAGAAAAAAATTCAAGCAATTCACCTACTAATATCGTTTATGTCCATAGCAAACCAATAAGTATATACTCTTTACCAATAGTCCATAGTCTTTACGTATGTATGCTTTCAGCCCCATGAGTGACGATCGACACAAGGACCAGAATAAAAAGTACATCAATATGACTCTTCTGCTTCATGCATAAGCTGAATTCATGCCAGCACTTGAACACTTTCTTCATGAATGTATAATTTAAAACGACACACAACTTAAAAGTCATATCTCTCTATATGTTACTAGAGAATCAACATTTATTAACAGGAGAATAAACAATAATTAACTTAAAAGTTATTATGTACCTTAAGAGCAAGAGGAAGCTTTCTAAAAGATCTTTCATATCGTTTTACATCTTCCTCTGCGGCTTCTAGATAACTGTATAAAAGACCGTCATTAGTACATAAAGATAAAACCAAAATGGTTGGCATGCATGATGCCAACAAAGAAATGTATCACCTAAAACAAAAGGCTTCAAAATTTGAATGAAAAAGGCAACAATATAAAAATGAGATAGAACTCGATGAAATATAACTTCCTAAAGCGATAAGACTGGGGTTCTAAATTGAATATTTCACCTTGCCACAGTAGATGATTAGGTGAATGAGAAAGTAATTACTTCAATGCTCAGACTAAGCTTTGATGCATTTGCATACTTAAGGAGATGGGATGAGATGGATTTTCTAAAGACAAAGATGAAACATGAATGACCATGTCTAGCAGTGTGATCACAGCATTACAAAGTTGCAACAGCTAGTTTAGCCAAAACAAAAGGGTGCAAGAGGAGCCGAACTGATGAACCATTTTTTATATGAGATGAGGTATCAAACAAACGGTTCGAACTAGAACCAAGCACAACCAAACCTCAGTTCAATTTGGTTCGAGAGGGTGTTTTTAAGTTTGCTCCATGAACTCAAAGGCCAAATCAAAATTTTATTCCCCCCGCATTTCCCTTTGTCTTTCCTTGACAGGGATGAGGTTGTTGACTTGTATCTCGAAATAGAAACTCGTGCACAATAGATTTGAATTTGAACCAGAGGAAGTTTTGACTTCAAAATCCATCATTATAGCTTCTTTCCAGCAACTTTCCCGTGTTTCTAACCTCTTTTCAAATCCATTTAGACTTAGTTCAGTGATGGAAGTATAACTTGTATTGCTGGCCCAACTCGTTACTTTGAAATAGATAAATTGTAAAATTTTGAAAAACCAATTTCTAAGAAAAAGAAATTTGGTTCGGTTCGGTATGCAATGATGCCGAAATTGAACTGTGGTCAACCGTAGCAACAGCTCATGACAGAGAGTATGGAGAATGATAGAATTACCCATTGCAATGAATAGAAGTTTCCAAATTGTCAGAATAGTGGCCAGTAAATCTACTTCTTTTATCTCTCGTCTATACTAAGGTATGTCTCAAATTACTGTCCATAACCACTATAACATCAGTGAAGCTTTCCTGATCACACTATCGGAAAGCTAAAAAGAACTAAAGCTCTGAATATTTTGCATGCCAGCAGCCCTTCGGGCGCTCTGCCACCAGTTTTTAGACAGTGTTGTGACTAATAAACATCCAAGAGCACTAGTTGACCGATAGAACCTATAGTCTCTGGGTTTAACTACAACCAATGAATAATCATAACAGTAATGCCATTAGATAGCAGAAAATGGGAAAAGAAACTATAGAACTTTTTCACCGAAAAAGCTAATTAAGAACCATCATCTTCACTACCCCGGTACTCCAACATGCTTTTTCGCCAAGTCAATCCTGTTCCTGAGAGAAAACTTCCCCCCCTTTTTTTTTTAATCTTTTTCAAAGGATTCATCAGTAAAGTTCAATTTTTTTTTTTACCCTTTCATGCATCCTTCAGTCCAACAGAGATCAATCGACAAGCCAATTCTTTGGGAAATTAGATACACGACCCGCCAATTCCCGCATAATCGAGCAAATTGATTTTCCGGTGTGTTAATATCTCGGCACAGCCATTGCCCGCTTGAGCAAGTTAACTTCGAATCAACATGCACTCACAGTCGTACAGACATACGGATGTGAAGATGAAAATCGACTGCTTCTTCCTTAAACGAACCCACAGAAGCTGAATCGCGCAATTCTGGAAAAAGAATTGGAACTCGAAGAAGCATAAAAGAACGAAAAATATCGCAAAAAATTAGCGCACAGAGAGAGAGTGTACTTGAGAAAGGCACTGATGATGCGCCTGAGAGACTTGGCTTCGAGAGCTTCCTCGAGCTTGCGTTGGCGAAGTTGCTCCGCCCCATCTTCTTCCTCCTCCATACCTCCGGACATTGCCCTGCACAGTGCACCACTTTCTGCTTCCTATTTTTTTTCATCTTTTTCAGTCTTTTTTATTACTCTTCTCCCCAGTCGTCTTTTCTCACGACAACTCCTCCACAGGACTTTACTGAAGCCGCTCCTTCAACGACGTCTTCAGAGACTTCGCCAGCAAAACAATTTTTTTTTTACCTTCGACCGCCAACGCCAACGACAAACATCTTCCGAGCCCGTTTTACAACCTACCACGAACGCGAGCCGTTGACGATCGTTGGGCGGCTCCGACGAGGCTCAATCGGGATTGCGGTGGTGGTGGCGATGGCGCGGCGGCAGCGCTTCGGCCTCCAAGCGCTCTCTCCCTCTAGCCCTCGGTGAAGATCTCGTACAAAAATGAGTCTCAACCCCTCCTTCCCTTAAAAAACCAGATCTGTTCCTTTTTTGTTTGTTCCTCCCGTTTTTTATTTTTTTCTCTTTTTCTAGCGGCCAGACCCTTTCTCTCGCTCCCCTCAAGTTCTCACTCTCTGTTCTTTCTTTTGCTCACCAAAGAACCCAGACTTTCTTTTCTCTCTTCTCCTCGTCCACCCCGATTGTTCTTTTGTTTCCAACTCAGAACAGTATATTCTGGGAAACGAGAAGAGGGAGTCACGGGACGACGGATGTGGGCCGGAGGCTTTCGGACGGCGATGAACGATGTTGGACGGTTGAGACAGAGGAGAAGCGCTTGACGATTCTTCCGCGAGAGAACAAGCGTCGTTCCTTTTCTCTCTCACCAGCTCCCTCGCACGAGCTCTCTCGGTTCTCTTCCCGTATGCTTCTCGGACTCTCTCTTTGTCGACGAGTTCTCGTCTCGACATCCCTTTCTCTCCGGCGAGAACAGACTTCTCTCTTGCTTTTTTTTTTTTTTTAAGGAGAACTCTCAAAGCTCTACTCCTTTAGCCGCCAACCCCATGCTCTCTAGGTTCCCTAGGGTTTTCTTTTGTCTTTCCAAACAAGACCCCTTGCTATGCTTTTATAGGCCCATTTGACATTTAAGATCTAACGGTTTAAAATTTCAAACGGTTCAAGAATATCCAAGAATTAGGTCAAATTTCGAATATGTCCAAAGTGTGAAATTAGTCGATCCCTAAATCTAGAAGTACGAAAATGACTAAAAAGGGGTTAATTTGATTGAATTTTTTTTTTTGCTCGATTAATGCATGAAATCCATGATTTAGAAAAACTATGACCCAAATCGATTTTTCGAGGTCAAAATGAAATTGGAATTAAAATAAAACTATTGACTGCTCTTATGTATTTTTCTGGTCACAAATGTTATTTTTCTCAATTTTTGGCTATATTTAAAAAGAAATTTCAAAATTCAAAAAAAAATATTTTTTGTTCAAAATTGATTCCTTGTATTTAGTTAAGGGTTCCGGAGTTGATTTTTAATTTTTATGAATTTTTATGAATTCTTTTATTTTTTATTAATTTTAAAAAAAACTGATTAAAAATCTGATGTCAATAGCCACATATTAAGAGCCCAACGCCCCAAAAGTAGATGAGAAATGGGGAATATGTTATATTCTCCTCTTTGGAATGGGAATCAAATCGCCAATTATTGCGATCAATAAGACATGACTTTTTGGTCTTCCTCTATATGGTAAATGATATCATATAATAAAAGCAATTTTGATTTTTTGCTCTTTATGGGCGTAATTAATTTCAACAATCGTACATCGAAATATACAAAAAAATTCTCCAATTCATTTTATTTTCTTGGAATGTGGAGTGGCCAAATTGAAATTGGTCGAGCTTTTACAATTTCAACTTCGACCATTTGCCTTTCAGGTTGAAGTTGCCTATGGGATCAGTGGTTGAGAATGCCCTAAAGTGTTGAGTCCATTGCTCGGAGATCTAAGGTTCGGTTTGTTTAGCGGAAAATGAATGATCGTGAAAATAATTTTTCAAAAAGATGATCGATTGTATCGCTTGAAATAATAAATCAACGAAAAAATATCATCATTATTGACAATAATTTATGTCTTAACAATTTCATGGATAATGAAAATATTTTTTGTTCGTTCATTTTTTGGGAGTGATACAAGTGATTATTTTAGCATTTTTTTTAAATTATTCATTTTCTGCGAAATAAACGGAGCCGAAACTTAGACTTTTTTTTTTTTTTCACACACAAAAGCAGAGTGGACTTGCCTCATAACCTTATGAGATTATTTCAAATGTCCATCGCCAGAAAGCACGCGATTAGGTGTCGGGTACTGCAAACTCTTAAAGCATATGCCATCTTATGTTAGAAGTCACGAATCTAACCGTCTAGGTAAATTGATATGAATCAAGCATACATTAGTGTACCATGTCTAAATAGCAACCAACTTGATCCAAACTAGAATTGGGTGGCGACTTATTAAACTATCGAACGTGTATTTACAATAGGTAGTCGACATATTAAACAAACGTGACATCATCCGATCGCCATGTCTGTTCACCCAACAGGCATTCAATTAAGTTGAGATAACAACAAAAACTGCATCGGACCCAAATGAAAAAGGTTGTAGTGATTTTGGCTCCGTTCCATATTTGAATTTCGCATCCGCACGAAATTTCGAATAAGTATCACTCCCAAATCTGGAGGAGATTAAAGAAAGAAAGAAAGAAAGAAAACTGCTCGTACTGCATAGGATGCGAGACTAAACGTGCAATTAGTTTAATCTCGAATATTTTGTGGTAGATTTCCCCGACAAGAACCAATTAACAGTGCCAACTATTGTCGTTCTTTCTTAAGGGGGCAATAGTACAACATCATGAGTCAAAAGCAAGGGTGGTTAATGGCTAATGTAAGGAGACATAGCTCAAGCCCTCTTCCTTCTTTCCTGGAGGAATCTCTGCAGCGACCTCTTCATCGAGAGGCCCGAAGCTGAGGGGCTCCACAACTGGGTCTTCTTCAATGGCGGAGGAGATGAAGATTCCACTTCTCTACTTTCTAGCCAAATTATGGCTCTTGCCTACATCAACAAGAACGAAAGGGAAGATGCATGATCATGATTCCGGGTGTTCGATAGAATCTATAGATTAGGGAATGCTCCAGCACGAACCATCCGTGGATTGTAAAACGATCAAGACCGAGCGAGAATTCATCACGCGTAATCTAACACGTCCTAAATCTGTACACAAAGCACGCGGATCCTTTCGAATTTTCTGAGAAACGTGGGCACTATGGTGGGCTTTCATTTGGAAGATTTGGATTGATTACCTGAAACTCTGTAAAGTCGAAGGGACGGACTCGCCCCTTGTACAAAACGGCGAGTTGTTGCTGATTTACATGCGACTGCTGAGTCCTGCATGCATTCACATAACCATGGGCATCTTCATGAGCTAACATGCAAATTATGTAGGCCCAACCAAATGCCCCAACCTAGGGGGTTTTGATTTACTTTTCTCCAATTATTTTGCTACATCTACAGCTGGTCTTTTCAGTAGGTCATGAACCACTAATTTCACAAGTTTGGTGTTGGGGTGAGCAAACTGGACCGGACCAGATCGGACCGGACTGGCCCGGACTTGCCGGGTTGGTCCGATCCTTGAGGGGGCGGTCCGGTCCGGTCCTCGGTCCCATGGTGGATGGGACCGGACCGGACCGCCCAGCCTAGAATATATATATATAATTAGAAATTTTTGAAGAACTAGTTGACATAATTTCCCCATCTTCTGCTCGACACTCACTCCTCTCCTCTCGCTCGATGTTTACGTCTCGCCTTCGCAATGCAGCCTCTGATCGTGTTTGTCGATATGCAGTCTCCGATCGTGTTTTATCTTGACTCAATCTGTGTTTTATCTTGACTATATTATGCAAACCCATTATTTTGTTCACATTTGGATTAAGTGAAGTACAAGTGTAATCTCACTTTGAGCTTGATTCTTTCCAACTAGAGAAGAATGATGCAGGAGCATAATCCTATTTCAGTTGTTTTAAGTGTTTTTTTCCTAATTTAGTCTTTTCTCATTATTTTAGGATTATAAATACTCATGTGATGGTTGTACGATAGTCATGTGTATATTTTATTAGGTTGGAGGTTGAGATTAAAAGTTGTTAGTTTAGATCAAAGGGTTAGATTTCTATAAACAGCTAGTGTTAACGGTCCCACTGGGACCGGGCTGGTCTGGTCCCCAGTCCCAAAAATTTGGGGACCGGGACTACCGGTCCGGTCCCCCATTCCATACTGGGACCGAACCGGCCTGGACCATGCACACCCCTAGTTTGGTGTTTAGTGGAGGAGAGTGCATCAAAGAAATCTCGTCAACAAGTAATACGAGACAACCACCCCCTCTTTCTATATGAAATGTGGATGAGCAATTGCACGGGAGTTAAAAGAAAATACAATTAAGATCTCATGTAAAATGAAAAATTGAAGCATTACCATCGCCTTATGAGAAGTTTAGAACAAGACAAACCTACGATCCGTGCCTCGTCATGTAATAGTAAAGGGGCAAGTAGAGAAGAATCTGACTCCGCCACCATATTATTAGGTATCGGTTTTAAAGTATAAGCCGTCATATGATAGAGGGTATTATCATGTATCCAATATTACGATGAGCTTGGTACATGGTAAGTGTCATTGGCGTAAATTGAACACCACGGTAGGTCAAAGTGATAGTTCACATAGCACATTTTAAGTGGCCTATAAATACCGCCATTCAGAGTTTGCATCCATTCTTAGTAGAGCAACACACATATTATGATCACTTAGTTAGCTAAGTGATGTGACAGCCTATTAGACAGCATTTTAAATAAGTGGGTCATATTCAGCACGATAGTCTGCTAGCATTCCGATCTGGCAAGCTAGTCTAGTAAACTTAATAAGCTCTTCTCTTTTTGGTTTGCCAAGCATGCAAAACTTTATATATATTACCTAGTAAGCTTGCAATGCAAAGGATTTACGTTGTTAAATGATCAAGGCAACATATCCGTATTTGGATTATTTTGCCAATTGATGGTCGTGTGTGCATGTAACTTTATTTCGACGATGGAAAACGTATTCGGAAGTTAAAGTTGACATGTTTGGAAGTATATGGTGTAATTTCTCCTACATTCGAAGGTCCTACGATTCCTAATTTCTGCCCACAAGTTAGATTGCAAAAGTCAATTTGCAAATTAAGATGCACAATTATTGGGAGCATCTCGTAAGAACTTTCGAAGATCTGATGTTTGATTTGGTATTAGCTTAGTATTTTGGTGTGAGTTTACAAGGATTGAGAACTTATATGTGACATGTACTTTTGTTATTGTGCAAACCACAGTTTATATCTAGTACGTTTTCTGGTTGAAGATAAAGTTCATTTTTCCTTTATATCCTTCACAATTAGAGAGCGCGTCACGAATTCAGTGCACATTTATTTCACGAAAAACAAAAAATTTTAAAAAAAATTTCCTAAAAATGACCACTTATATCACTTATAAAATGAATGGTCGAAAAAAAAAATCATCGTCTACAAATTGATTTAAACATAAATTATTATCAATAATGAAAATATTTTGCATTGACCGATTATTTCAAGTAATATAAACAATAATTTTTAAGAAAATATTTTTCAAATTACTCATTTTCCACGAATCAAATGGAGCTTTAATATTGGACATTGTTGATTTGTTGATGTGTGCTTCAGCATACGATTTTCAGGACATAAACTCACAAAAGAATTCGTCAGAAATTATCATTCATTTCACATATCACGAAAAACCCTTTTCGCTCCGCCTAGCCTTATTTACTATCCAAATCTTCATAGTGTCAAGGAGCAACTCAAAAAAGAAAAAAGAAAAAAAAAGAGCAATTCACAAACGAGTGAAAATCCCAGATGTATTTGTGCTGACACATGAATGTCATGTGACGATACAATAAAATGTTATATCAGAATTTTTCCAAGCTACAATACACCATGCCTCATACAGCTGAATTTCAAGAAAAAAAACATTAACATACTGGATTTTATGCCAGACAAATGACATCTTTGATCCAAAAGTAATTGCAAGATTGTTTTCAAGATTGAGATGCAAGCCGAATCACTCCACAATTATAGCTTACTCTTGCTTCGCAGATCAAATATACTTTGATTTGAAGCTCCCAATGAAACCAAACAACACCATGACACAAGTCAAACTGAATCATCATGTACAAATGAACTAAAAGGCACGTATAGAATTCAAGAGCGCCGATGGTTCTGTTTCTTTCTCTCCTGGCGAAGGACTCAAGACAACTCTATAAAAACGCCCCGAGAGAACAAAGCCTTCAAAGAAAATAAGGATCCATGAAGGGTGGCTTATTCATCATGTTAGTTCTAACCTAAGGATACAATCAACAGTGCGCCATACAGATGTATCAAGAGAGACCCCAAAAGTGAAGTCAATTCAGGAGGAAGTGGCGTGCTGCAGGACTGGTTTTAAGAGATAGCCTCTACTGTTTTGGAGGAGAGTCCATCGTCTGCACTGGCGGAGCCGTGACAACTGCTAATGTAAGATCAGGAGGGTTCGCATCACCAGATCGCTCACGGATTTCCCTATATTCTTGACAAATTGCACAGAGATGGCAGAAAAAATGAGTGACAAAGTCACCACAAGGCGCTTCCTGCATGAGATGAATGATTGATCAAAACGGGCCATTTGATAGCTAAAAGCACAAAACTACTTATTTGTTCAAAGGAATCTTGAAACAGTTCTAGAAGTTTCGGGGTCAATCTAGACTGGCTTTTACTCTTTATTTTTTGTCTAATCAAAATCTTGCGGTTCATGCGGATTGACCCTTTTCTTTTTTAAATTCAAACACTTACAATTTTCGCAAAATGTAATGTCGACACTTAGATCCATATATGTAACTTTTATGCATAATTTTTGAAATTTGAACAACGTTTGGAATGTTAATAGGAAAGCAAGAAAGTTATGAAAAGGGATTCAAGATTCCGACTCTCGTAACTCCCGGCTCAAACCCACCAATTAGAGAAGAGGGCTGGAACTGCTAGAAGTTGAAGGCAGGAAAGGGATAACGGATACAGGGATGGAAGGGCTTGCTTTAACTGAAGGAGATTTATAAAGGACTAAGTCGAACAAGCTCAATTAACCACGAACAGCTTAAACGAGACCTAGTACACGGAACAATATGACCCGAAAAAAAGATGGAACGAAAGTACAATACAAGTGGGACAGAAATGACAGGGTTCGTAGGTAATGAGACAAGGATTGGACAGAAACTATATTGAGTTCGGCTAGTTTGCTAAGAGACATTTAGAGAAAGAGACTACAGCGAATTCTGATTGCTGCTCCTATTCCATACATCTTTCCATCTAGTCCCTGCCAGTGAGTTCCAAATAGAAGGGACAAAAGTTTGTGGAGTTGGAACCATGGAATGAAGATAGGGACTAATTTAGAGGAACGCAAACAGTTGCGTCGACATAACCATTTGAACCACTTATTTATGAAGCTTGACTACCTTTTCGTAATATGCGAAGGTAGTCCAGCCCCAACTGAGTAAAAGTTTTCAAGTGCTTTCTTAAAGCTCTTGGTGATATGATTCCGATAGCCAATTTTTCATCCATGAAGGTTCAAAACTTCTATTCTATGAAGGGAGATCTAGTCGCAGAAACAGAGATCGAGAACGAAAATGAAAAAAAGCATGAAAAGAAGGGGCGTCATGTCAGTTGCTGATCAGCCTGCGCTATCAATATTAGCTAGCTCATTCCGGGTTTTCAGATAGCCTAGATAGGTAGGATTAAAAACATTATAAGTTATGAGATTGCTTGTGTACAGTGATCGAGTCTATGAAGGGAGACTAGTTGCAAAAACAGAGACCGAGAACGAAAGTGAGAAAAAAAAAAAGGCATCAAAAGAAGGGAAGTCATGTCAGCTGCTGATCAGCCTGCACTATCAACATTGGCTAGCTCATTCTGGGTCTTCAAATAGCCTAGATAGGTAGGATTGCAAACATTATAAGTTATGATATTGCTTGTGTACAATGATCCATAATAGCCTGAAGGATAGGAACCCCTAAAGGATGGGAACCTAGTCAAAACAATCAAATTAATGAAAAATCATCAGCTGCGCCGAAAAAGAGGTTTTGAAGATTTTTTCATCCACTAGCATACAATGAGAGTTACATAAACATAAATAAGTAAACCTTTTACACTAGAAATTTCCACACATGCAAACAAAACAAATAAAACCAAGTGATATAATATTAGTGCATGTAAAGTCGCAATTCCTTTAGGATACTAACCATACTCGAGATTAATGTTACTCAAACTTTTTATGGCAATTGTTTCTAACGATCAGGAACCACTAATTCTGAAACCTGCAACTAACCATTATCCCGTTCTAGTGCAGGGATGGATGAGATTTAATCTAGTATCTAGCTGCCTAAAGATTTTGCTCCAAGAAAGAAATTTTCAAATGAGAAAAACTACGATCTCTAGAATCTTATATTCAAGCTACAGACTCTGTATGGCATATGGCAACAGTATACACGCCTCTCAATTCAAATAAATGACGAGGCCCCATACTATAGAATCTTTCCCTTTCAACTGGCTATTATGTGCAATTTTGCCAGAGACATGCACACGAAGCTGAGACATATCCACCAGTACTTAAGCGCTTCCTCAAAGGTACATTTATTTGCATAGCACAAGCATACAGTGCCTTTGTCCCACTGGACAGGATAGCCATGTGCATGTATAACCATAAGCATAAACTAGTTAGGAATACATGTATTCTTTATATCATCAACCGTACTGACGCAGTAATAACAGATCAGCTAAGTTAATAGGAGCCATATATAAGAATCACGAGAGAGATCAATCAAAACAGGAGGATGCTAGCAGGAAACTGTAGCTGTTATTATTATTCTTGACAAAATAAATAAATCATACCTCCAAATTGTACTTTGATCTTAGAGCCCTTCGATAGCCACAAGCATAACATGCGACGAAGCATCCAGGTAGCCCCAATAAGATGCCATCAGTCAACAAACAACATACGGTGTTGACAAGAGCCCACAGCAAGAAATGGGTTGCGCATGATCCCATTAAAGTTCCAGAACCAAGAAACTCTGCGTTCTTTCCAAACAGATAGCAAGGACAGAAAAGACCTACACAACCTATACAATATAACAAGTGATTATATTTATTGCAAAGCTAATGAAAGGGAAGCCAGACGGGAATACAGTAATTTCTACGAACGACACACTTAGTTTGAGGCGCAAACTATCAAAAACTAGAAAAGTATTATTAGTACAATTTTAATCAAAATTATTCCACCAATATCAAACAATTTGTAGTTTGATTGGACCTTTCATATACCCAAAATCAAAATATTAACCTCCAAAGTGGAATATATATGCGTAAGTATTACTATGCCAAAAGGCCAAAGCCCAAGAGCAATATAACTCTCAGAGGCTTAATACAAGGTATCCAGTCCACTGACTGGAATCGTATATATTAACTTGCAAGGACTTCAAATGTCTGATACAGCATACGGTTTCTGAGATTATTTGAATCTATGTTTATGAACTTACATACATGTTTTTCATAGGACTGATAAGAAGGGCAAAGACATTACAGACCGACCTTTTACCATGTTAACCAGAGTACAAACCCAAGATTTTGGTTAATCAAATTCTACGGACACTAACTGAAATCAAATGCAGGAATGCAAAATGAACTTCTTGTAGCACTAAATGACTGCAGAGGTAGAATAAAAAGCCAACAGATAATTTTGTTCCTGAACAAGAGAATAGAATGCTACTTGCAACCATATAAGGTTTGCATAAACAAAGGAGAAACTTTTATTCATATAACAATTATTGAACTGACAAGACGAGAAAATAAATGATAATTTATAAGAATTTTTCTCTCTGCGCACTAATAGAATTTTACTAGATTGTGGATAGATACAACAGCATACAGATCATCATGCTCGAGTAATCACCATTTGTGTCTCCAAATATTATACCGGTGATCACATATTCATTTTAACTTACAGACAAACATGCCAGCACATCTTTCATGCTCATTGAAGTAATACCAATGCGATTCTCCAATAGGTAGTAGTCTTGTTAGCAAAACTGAGGTGTTATGCAAAGATGACTGAAGACTCTGACACCAACTAGTCAAAAAACTAGTCCTCTTAAAGCCATTTATACTGAACCAGTTAGAAGCACACCAAGCATTTTTTCTTTTCAATATATTTCAAAGTCTCGAGCAACCTCATATAATCATACTTCTATAGAAAACATAATCGAATCTTCTTAACTCAAGATGCACCTTCATAACTTTTCCTCCAGATAAATCAAGGTCTCAGGACAGAAAGTAGCATACAGCTCTGCATGTCATCGATGCAAGCACAGATTCCAGAAGACCAGTGTGTTGGCCCAGCACTTATGGCCTGACGAATAGCTGGGTTACCACTGCTCGGAAGAGTCTCTACTTCTGGTTCAGACTGATCTAATGGAATATAAGGAGGCGGCACGTAACTGCTTTGGCTTTTCATTCTCTCTTCCGCTCGACACCTATAGGTAAACTAGTAAAAAGAATCAATTAACATGAGAACACAAAACGTTCATGCATTAACACGAAGCAAGAGAACCAAGAGCTAAGTATCAATTTGGTAAACATGAATTTAGAAGACAGTGGTAGACATAATCAGAAAAAAATTATAGAACGAAACATCTAGAGGAAAGAACGACGATACGTGTTTGATGTAACAAATTCAATCACTAGGAAAGAGGGAATACTCAAGAAATCAGACATACACTGGACCTTAGCCATAAAACACTCCAGCTCCACAGGAAAAGTCACATTTCAGTGACTTCAAATAGACACAAAAGCAACTCCACAAGTTCAAACTCTATCACAAGCTTCCCTGATTCCAAAACTTCATATGGAAATAGAGTAGAATGATTCTCCCAGAAACGTTCTTGGGTTGCTGAGTTTACACTTAATAAGCTAATAAAACACCTTTCCTCCATAAAGTACATAGGAGCATATCCTATCATATATATTTGTTCTGTAACAACCTAAATTCCAGAAATAGGTTGATCTATCCCTCTATGCTCCTACATTGTACTTACAGGAGCATATACTGTCATATAAGTACTTGATCTCTACCATCCCAAATAAGTGCGTGGGTTGCTGAGTTTACACTTAATAAGTTTCTAAAGCACTTTTCATGCATCCAGTACAATACAGGTGAGCATAAACTATTTATATAGTTATACACTAGTTCTTTAACATCCTAAAATCGGGTAAGAAGGTGATCTATCGCCCAATCAGCAAATGCACTATCTGCCCACATAAAGAAGAAAAAGGAAATTGTTCGGACTCTCTATTTCTCGTCTTAGGACGCAACTGCCCCGCTCATGTGTGTCTATTCATCGTTGTCTCGCTATACATCACCGAGTTTAAGGCCTTCCATGGAGGAAAATCTCTTCAAGCAGCATTAAATCACCCCATTACAATTGTATGCAGGTTTTTGCTTTTCTGTTTTCTCTCTTAGGTCAAACAGAGATCTAGCGTCAACAGATCAAAGTCACGGAAATCAAGAATCGGCAAATCAATAAGAGAGGGCTCCCCAAGCGATCGTTAGCTGTAAATTTCTCTTGAGAATTCATTCCAGCAGCAAATTCAGAAAAATTTCGCGAAAGCACAATCGAACCACAAACGCAAGAACTCGCACCAAATCCGAGACGTAAACCATCCAGGGGACATCACTCGCTTAAACAATGACAATGACAATGACAAGAACTAACAAAGAAATTAACAGAAGCGAGTAAAAACCCATACCTCCTGCTGCTGAAATCGCAGCTCTGCTTCCTCCGCGGTGATCAGAAGAGGAACCAGAAGAAGAACAAGGCAACAAGTGAAATTGATAACTGAAAATGTGAAGGCAAAACCAGTAGATGAACACGAGAGATCCGAGACCCGAAAAGTGGGTTCAACGTTCGGAATCCGGAAAGAGTTTGGGCCTGATCTTGGTCCTGGGCCTGGGCCCAAAGTGAATAATACTTACTTTTATTTGGGAAAAAAAGCCCAGTTGGCCTGAGATTTTCCATTTGAATCCCTCATAAAAAAGTTCTTCTTGTGAGATTAAAAATATTTATCGGAAGTGTTATGTTTCACAGTTTACAAATGATAATAGGAATACGGACAGAAAAGATATAATATTTAAATAATCACTGAAGACATATGTTTTGGAAAATATTTTCGTAAAATTAATTATTTACATCGCTTGAAGTAATTAGTCAATTAAAAATATTTTATGCCTAAATATTTTCATGGACGATGAAAATAATATTCGTTCATTCATTTTTGCGAGCAACACAAGTGAACATCTTTTAGAAAATTCAAATGATACATTTTTCGCAACAAATTGAGCCTTGTTAAATGAAGAGTTTTTAGTACTACAATCGATTGAAAAGTGCAAAATAAGAAACACTATTTCCCCTCTTGTTAAGTGTCCAATCCTCTAAAGTATTTGACTCAATTGCGATAAATGTCCAGCCAATCTCGAATTTTCAAAGGATCGCGGTGGCGAGGAGCAGTTATGGTTCGATAAATGCCTTCACTTGCAAACTCATTTTATCATTTTTCCTAGGGGATTGAGTGGTTTGCTTTTTAATTGGTTTCGAGCGTTTCGGGTGGATGCAAGAATTTAGATTTCGGGACGGGCATTTTCGAAAAGGAAATTGCATTTTCATAAACAAAGATCCGAGGATAATCAATGTGAAGGTCCAAATGGTCTCAAAGGTAGAAACCCACGCATGTATTTTCGGTACTTTTAAAGGTAGAGGAATACGAGCGGTAACAAGGTGAAAGGTGAGCCACATTTTTCTATTTTCCCCTAAATTTTAACACTCAAAAAGCACCTCCAAGTACATCATTGTTGTAGTACTCAATTATGGGAAGAATCTCCGCAAAGAACAAAAACAAATTATCCCCTCCCCTCTCTCTCTCTCCACCCTCCCCTTTCCTCTAGGGTTTCCATAGCATTTCCTGAGGGAGCTCTCTCTGTCCCTCCCCCTCTCCCTCTTCCCCTCCCTTTTCCTATCTCTCTACCTCATTACCATCCCCATCTTCAAGATTTCTACTCATTTCGATCAGATTCATTTCAAGCGTCGAACTTTTAGAAATCTTCTGTGGAGAGTTTCAAGACTTCATTTTCTTTGCTTGGATTGGCTTTCTTTTCTCTCCCACTCTATTTTGGGAGTATTTTTGTGTGAATAAATTTTTGCAACTGATTTTGAGTGAACGTGGAGACAAGTTCGACCATTCGCCAAGTCGACAACCATCGAGGAAGATGTTCGTGATGTGGCTCCACAACCACTCCGAGATTAGGCTGCTCTCCCCTCCCGATTTAGATTTAGGTTCAGATTCGAGGTTTTACTATCCCGAACTAGATCTAGATATAGATCTGGGAGTTCCTTACAGATATTTGATCTGAGTTCTTTCAATATTTTGATGTTTGTGTTACTGCTTGGTGATGGTGATGGTGATGGGGACGTCGAACCTAGACGCGCACCGCAAGCCATTGCAAATGGCGTGGGAGATCTTGGCGTGTACTTATTATTGAATCTGGTGATCGGCCGCCGATCGTTTATGATGACAGATATGTTCTTAAGGGATGAGAGTGTGCTCTTAGTTGCAGAGTGTGCTTTCTTATTTACTTTCTGGGATTTGCTTTGTTCTGTAGTTATTTGGGACTTGCTAGGCTTGAAAGCCTTCTTGTAACTTTGATTCTACTTAATGAATGAAATCTTTTTTGACCAAAAGAAAAAATTAGGGGAAGAATCCCATGTTCCCTGTATACTCGTGTGTTAGTCACCACGCCCATGCAATATGACACGATGTTTGTGGTGAGACTATTCTTATAAGTTGCAAAAAAGCACATATGATTATCGATGGGAAAAGTATCAAAACAGTCGTAGACCGATTGCATAAGTACTAATTCAGTCCTAAATCTTTTAATTGGACCAATTCAATCCTAAACCTTTTCGAATTGGTACCAATTGAGTCCGTCCACCCAATTTTGATCGGAATTCGCTGACGTGAACGCCTGACATGCCATGTTGGACGGTCGACGCTTACATGGACATAATATTTTGAATTTTTTATAATTTTTTTGGTTTTCTTTTTTGCTGATTTGGGCCACCGGCCGACCCTCGCCTTGCCACTAGTGAGAGGGCGTCGCGCAGTCCCTCGCTCGATCTAGGCGAGGCCGCAACGCCTAGATCGTGCGGCCTTGCCGAAATCGGCCGAGGGCTTGTGGCTCTTGCCAGCCCTCAACTATAAGGGAAAAAAAAATAAGAACGTAAAAGAAAGAAAGAAAAAACAAAAAAAAAATAAGAAAATTCAAAAAATCATTAAAAATTTATTAAAATATGTCAACGTCGGCGTTGGCCACATTCGCTTTGTGTTGTGAGAAGCCACTACACCAACATGTGCTTCATAAGAATTATGTGCAAGGGTTGCTTTCTATCCATTTATACTATTCCTCTATCGAAAGAAGCCCCTACCGTCAACTTGAATGACCAGCACAGACAGTAATGGGAATAAGGAACATAGATGGTTGGAATGAAGTCGATAAGCATAGAAAAATGTACCCATTTACTTGTAAAGAAAGGTACCCACTTAAATAAAATGTCTTTTTCTACCTCCAAGTAGACCATGCAAGACTGCCGGTGGAACACATCCCATATGATAGTTACTAGTGACGGAAACAAAGTCCTAAACATGTTGCACTTTTGCCAATTCAATCTGAAACCTTCCAATTTTACCAATTGAGTCATAAATCTTTTCACATTTTACTAATTGAGTCCATCCGGTCAGTTTTGACCGAAAGTCGCTGATGTGGATGCCGGCTGTCCTACACGGTACGGCCGGCATTGACGTAGACCATTTTTAATAAATCAATGGGGCTGCCTACCTTTATAGCAATAGGGGTTATTATTATTCCGTTGATCTTCTTATTTTTATTGTCATATTCCTTTTTTTTCTTTGCTTGTTTCAGGCCGGCGAGAGTCACCGGTGACCCACGCCGGCCGCGAAGCCTCGCCCACTGATTACTATTTTAGAAACTTAAGCTCTTAGATGAAGACGTGATTCAATATTTAATTATTCTAACACGGTGGATGCATTATATAGCAATGGAGGCTCTCCTTTTCCTTACGGATGACCAAACGGAGAAAGACCTGTGCAATCCCGTGCTTCCCCGAGCTCGTCGCGATGCATAACAACCCCCCGGGGAGGATACAAACTCAGACGTGCAGGACGTAGAATCGAAGTATAGCACCACCATTAATGTTCGTCAATCGGAGCGAGGAACAAGTCTCGCTAACGTAAAACGAGGTTCGCTTGGCTTTAGGACACCGTGTCTGAATGAGCCATCGCAAGCTAATTCCCTCTTGCGTACAAGCCTACGGAAACCCTAGGAACACACCAACAAGCTGTAAAACTACGTACCGTTTGAGGGATCAAATCCACAGTCCACAAAGTCATCGTTCTCTTAACATTAACCAATGCTTGACGTCTGCTGTTTTTTTTTTTTCCTCCTTTCTTATTCTGTGTGTGTGAGTGTGTTTTTTTTCCCGGTGAATAAGGCCACCATCTTACTTTCGAAGGAACTTAACTTTTTCCATTATTCTCTGTGTACATGATCTTGACCGAGCAGACGCAGATTCCGGCATATAATGGACAAGCACAATGGCGATGAATTCACATTGGTCATTCCATATTCTCTCGCATTCTCTCGGACGATATTCCGTAGCGTGAATCTCTCAATCTCCAGCTGGAAATTCCAACCGCGCGAAAGTGTTGGCAAATTGGGTCGGATGCGTTTCGAGCCGGCAAGTTCTTGAAGTAGGGAACGCGCGAGCTCCATCTCCAGACCAGACCACCCCTCCCATCTTCATCTTCTTGAAAGAGAGAGAGAGAGGGAAAAAAAAACAGAAAGAGGAGAGCCAAATCCTGCCTTGAACGGGGCGCGTTTGAGGGGGGCCAACCATCGTCATCAGATCTGGCAAGGGAAGAACATATCGGGTCGGACTCATGCTTGGTTGGGGCTCCAGTAAGAAAGAGATATCAAATGCCTTGTCCGTAGGTGCTCTCTCTTTGATCTTGATTGACTCATGGGAACTGCTTGCGATCATCATTATCACTACTGTTGGGGTTTTACAGATTGTGGAACTTCTGGTGCACATGGACTGCGAAGGGTGCGAGAAGAGGGTGCGAAGGGCGGTATCGAAAATAGACGGCAAGATTCTGCTCTTGAAAAAACCATCTAAAACACCATATTGATATTATGATCCATGTTTTCGCGAAAAAATGAATAATTTAACAAATATTTTTCTGAAAAATAACCGCTCGTATCGCTTAAAGTAATCAGTTAATGAAAATATTTTCATTATCGACTACAATTTATGTGATGAAAATAATTTTCGTTCGTTCATTTTTATGAGTGATACCATCGATCAGTTTTACGGAAAATATTTTTCAAATCTTTCATTTTTTGCGAAACAAACGGAGCCCAAGCGATAGATTTTTCATTTTCTTCGTCATTTGCATGGTTTTTCATGCATATATAGCACGGCTAGGGTTTATGCACAATCAAATTACTACCATCCAACCACGCATGCATTGTATATACGGATATTTACTGCATATAAAACATTTTCGTACATGTTTCAGTATAAAGTTCCTTGTCACAACTCACAAGCATGCAATCTCCCAAATTGATCGCTGCCTAATTTCAAAATGAACTTAATTCTACCCAGTTCGAAGGATCTAATCGATTGTATTTGCTTTCCCGAAGTTATGCACGAAGCTAACATTTAATCTGATTAGGGTATTCCATGAGTCTCAAGGTAATCACATCGTTGCGCCTGCGCTCCTTGATTATAAAGGAATAAACGATAGAACTTGATCTGATCGAGAGCGTCTATAGTGTAAGTCATTTCCTTAGACAATTTATGGTTCTCTTGATCATCCTTATGATATTCCCCTTATTTGTGTGAATAGCAGCAAAAAAATTCCTACAAGTTTAGGACAATTACCTACTCACGAGGAAATCCACATCATTGGTTATTTTACACTAATAATTATGTAGATTTCCTCGACACAAAAAGAATAAAGGGTTATGTTAACAAGTGTTCCCGGGGCATTAGTTAAGTCAAGTAAACGTGGAAATAATAATTTTTTCCAGACATTTTGAAAATGAAAAAAAAATTACACATTTTAATAAAGTCACTTACTTCAAATAATAAACTTTGAATCTTTATAATTATTTAATTAAGACTTATTTAAGTTATGGTACGCATATACAAGTAACTCTGTCTCTTTCTCTCTGCTTGTGCAATTGCACTTAATGTAGGAGTGGACAGTGTGGAGGTGGACATGGACTCGCAGAAGGTGACGGTGACCGGGTACGTCGACCAGAGGAAGGTGTTGAAGGCGGTGAGGAGGGCAGGGCGGAAGGCCGAGTTCTGGCCCTACCCGTACGACAGCGAGTACTACCCCTACGCCGCCCAGTACCTCGATGAGTCCACCTTCTCCTCCACCTATAACTACTACCGCCATGGCTTCAACGAGAGCATCCACGGCTACTTCCCCGACCAGGCCTACTCCACCGTCGACGACAACACCGTCTTCATGTTCAGCGACGACAACGTCCACGCGTGCGCCGTCATGTGAAGCGATCGCCGGTGTCGAGAAGATGGGATGGCACGGGACGTGATGGAACTGGGTAGGATAAAACATATGAACACGGGATTGTGTATGGCGGATGACCGGTGACTTATTGACCTTGGTGAAAAGTACAATACACGTTACTACTACTTGAATAAGATAAGGGTACATGTTCTATACATGTTGATGGTTGGCATTTGTTGATGTCTTGATTCTTGGCGGGATTGCACCCTATTAGTTGCACAAAGCAAAACCACGAGATACGTTCGATATTGGAAGCATCACTTGCACACACAAAAAAAAGGGGGGGGGGGGGGGGGGGGGGGGGGGGGGGGGGGGGGGGGCATTGCAGTCCCTCCAACCATCATGAATAATTATTATATAGAGAATGATTTTTTTTTTTTTTCATAATACTTATGTCCAAACTCAAATTGACTAATCTCTACAGATGTTCATATCAAGAAAAGAGAAAACAAGTATCGTATAGGTCCGCAATGTAGTTGTGCGCTATATAAGACGAGTATTTCGATCTTGCTTCCTCGTGCCATGAGAGACTTCATGATTCTTAAGATTGCAAGATAGTAAGAGAAATGAATCAGATGAAATACATATGGGAGGATGCCCAGCTCTGTGCGAGGGCATCATGCAGATTGATGTCCGTAGTACGTCCCGGCCCTCGCCTGTGGCAGACGAGGGTCGGCCTACGACCCTCGCCGTCGCCGACCCTAAGTTTAGAGGAAAAAAACTAAATAATAAAATAATAAAAATTTCAAAATAAAATAAAAATAAAATATTATTGAAAATTGTCCACATCAGTGCCAGTCGCGCCATATCAGCGATTCTGGTCAAAACTGCCTGGATGAACTAGATTGGAACAAATGCAAAATGTTTATGACTAAATTAGCATAATTACAATACGTTTAGAACTTTTTTTTGGTAATTTGTCCATATTTTACTAATCTCCACATGTTCATATCTAGAAAAAAAAATGGTGTCGTATAGTCTTGCACGGTAGTTCTGCGCTATGTAAGACGCGTATTTCAATCTTCGTTCCTCGTGCCATGAGAGATTTCATGATTCTTAAGGTTGCAAGATATTAAGAAAAATGAATCAGACGAAATACGTCTAAGAGGATGCCCAACTACTGGCACTGGGGCTTATATGCTCATCCCCCTATCTTTTATATATTATATTAAATGCATGTCACGTGCCCATACTGACTCGATAGTTACAAATAACCTTTAAACTTTAATACATCTCGAGAGAGAGAGAGCTCTCGAGCTCTCGAACATAGCCATCGAGCCCCGTCTTCGGTGCTCTCTCTCTCGGACTTTGAACTCTCTCTGCACAAGAACCATCAAGTGCGCACGAGCTCTCAGTGGATCGTTGTTGAAGATGGCAGCGACGACGACGACAACGGACGATTGGCAATGACACAAAGGAAGTAAAGAGGAGGAAAGGATTGATCGGAGGTGATCTACCGTTTTGGCTTTTGCATTAGGAGAAGAACAGGCATAGTGCAAATTAATTTGCTAATGGTATATGGTGCATATTGTGCTAACAAAAGCTCCCTTTGCCTCAAAGATCGCATCTCATTAGCTAAATTTTTATTTTTCGTCAAACATTAGCTAAATTAAGAATAACCGCTCTTAACAACTTCTGTGGTCAATCTTTTTCATCTTTAGAATTTATACCTCTTTGAATTCGAGGTTGAAATCCAAATCTTCAATTTGCATCCTATAATCTTTTTCATTTTTGTAGTTTATAGCTTTTTGAATTTGAGGTTGAAATCCGAATTTCACCATTGGAAACTTGTAATCTCTTCGCCATGTTTCGTGGTATCTCAATAAAAGGGAAATCTCAATTTTTTTTTCACATAATCAAACATGATGGCAACCTACACAAATTGAGTGTTAACGAAGGCATGATTTGGACCCACCTTCATTCAAAATGTTAAGCTATTCTCTGACGTACGATTTTTCTAACACAACTCTGTTCGCTCGTTTTTGCAACAAGGAATATCTTTCACCGAAATTCAGTCTTCGATTTTTATTAAGAGGGTTCTGTGGCTCAACTCTCGAAAGGAAATTTTAGTGAGAACACGAAGTAATACAAATAGAAATGAAATGGGTAGAAAATCAGTGGATCGAATATGGATTTGAGATCAACAAAGGTTCAGGCTACGTTACAATACTCCTATGAAAACAGTAGAAAGCTTGAAAATAAACTGGAATTGCAGAAACTCTAAATGCTGGAAAGGAGAGTACAGAGAAGTTAAAGTGCAGAAAAACTTGAGTTCTTTTGGATGTGTGTTGATCTGTCTCATTCTCTTCTCTTTCGAGTATTTGTTATTCTTCAGCTTTCCATAACCGTCCGTCGGTTATTTTCTTGCTTTCAAACTTTGAATCTTGGCGCCTTTAATAACTTCCCATTTGCCCACGTTTTATCCGCCAAAACTTGATCTTCAACTGTCAATATGGCTTCAAATTTGAACCTTCTCCAACAACTGCCGTGAACTGTTCGCACCCATTATCCGGATTTCTTGCTCGTAACTTCTTGCTGACATGGCTAGTTCGGCCATCCCGTGATTTCTTTTGACTTCGCACTCCTCTTACTGCTAACTCTTTACAGTTTCGGTATGTCCAGAATCTTACCGAATTTTGAAAATCAATGACCCTATTCTCTTATTTCCCGAATATCGGGTTTAGACTTCTTAACATTTCGGTATGTTTCAGATAACTTACCGAACTTCTCAGAGTAGCTTACTGTTCCCGATTTACCGATTTTCGGGATATGGTGATACTAAAGCCACTTCGGTAACTCATTATTATTTGGTGTCAACAGATGCCCCCTTTTAAAAGAATTAAAATTCTTTTAAATGCCAAAGATGACAAGACACTTACTTTTTGCTTCCAGCGCCATTTTGCTGCCTCGTTTCGCGCGTTTGCCTTTTCAACTCATCCTCGTATCAACTTAGTATATATATCAGATGTCCCCACACAATCTGATCTCTCGCCTTCAGACGTGCTTGTTCCAGAAACTCATCCTCTTCATTATTGTCTTGCCCTTTCACTTCTTCGTTTCTTCGTGCCTTTTCCTGCACTTGACTAAACACAGTGGCTCCCAAGGCTCAAGCTTCCTCTTTTCTCGCCTCAAATGCCCTAGAGCGCTATCACAAGTTCAGAGACTCTGATGATTTCAACGATGAACGGCATCTATTCTCGGTGCAGAATGATTTCGAGGATTCTTATATCCTTGGCCCTGCTGCTTACAATCAGTTTTCGATTCCTGCAAATCTTTCTGATTTCTTCCCTCGCCATCAAACCGAGGTACTTCCAATCCACCACTCTTCTGTTCTGGCTTACAACTGGCACTCCCGTCCTTTTCGCCTTAAGGCTTTTTCTAATTTTGAACTAAATTTTTACCAATGGTATCTTCGACTTCTTCCTTCCAAGGGCTCTTTTTGGGATGGGCTTTCGATTCATAATGCCTTGCGCCTTTGTTGTTTTGACTATCATCTGAACCATGGGCTAGTCAGTGCCCTATCTTGTTTTTGGTCATCTTCAACCAATTGTTTCTTTTTCCCTTTTTCCCCGATGTCGGTAACTCTGCTTGACATCCATTGCCTTACTGGTCTTAGCCCTTTAGGCACAGACCCATCTATTTTGTCTGCAGATTCTTACCAAGGACTCGGTAAGTTATCTGATTCCGAACTAGCTTACGAGGCTTTTATCGGTAAGTTTTTCAAGAAAGAGGGTGAAGTTACCGACGAGGAACACACAACTTTCCTCCTGAACTGGCTCTGTAAATTCCTTTTTTTCCACCATATTATGAGAGTTTCAAAGGACTTTGTAGCTATAGCTTCTACTCTGGCTTCGGGAACTCTATTATCTTTAGAAAAAACCATTTTATCTTTATTATACCGAGGCTTAGCCCATTCTGCTTCCTCCATCACTTCGGATGAAATAGGTGGGGTCTATAGTGGTCCCCTCTGGATTCTCCAAGCCTGGTCAGTTTTTTATTTTCCTTTTTGGTTTTCCAAGGATCAAGTCACGCAACCCCCTTCGGTTTCTATCCCGAATCATCCTGTCTGTCGAGCCTTAAGCCGAGAGTTGATTCCTGTTCCAGATGGGCAATCATCTTATTTTCGGTTCTTTATTTCCCAAATTTTTTCAATCAAAGGGAAACAATTCTCTTTTTCTCCTTTTCTCACTCCCGAATTCAGATCATCTCTTCCTTCTTTTCAGAAAAATAAGAGTGATTTTTGGCAAGTTGTTCTAACCTCTATTGACCTCCCTGTTAGGTTTTCAACAAAGGGTAGATTTGTTGCCGGCTTTGAAATCTACTCCTCTCAGTATTGTGCTAGATAATTTGGGTTGATTCAAGGGATTCCTGTCCCGGCTCTCTATACTTTTTCCTTTTCTTCCATCCACAAAGTATTCTGCAAGTTAGGTGACGGCCAAAACTTCACTGAATTGAACAAACTGATTCGGGACATTTACCGATTGTTCCGTGTTACCGAGTTCGTCGCAGATGCTGATCGCTCTTCAGAAGACTTCAACTTCTGGTGGAAGATTTATCGGAAGTCTGTATTCTCAGAGCCGCTAGACATGATTCTTTTGAAGATAAAAGAGACGGCTACTCTTGCACTTCCTCAATCAATCGAAGGTGAAGACATTCTTCCCGCTGAACCGGCAAAGCATGTTAAAGGTCAATTTGCTCTCCTTCTTTCAATGTGTGCCTTCATTCGATATTTGTTTATGTCTAACTGTTCTTTGTTCACAGCAGGAAGAAAGAGAAAAACTTTGAACTGCCTGCTCCAGAAAAGGCGCCAAAGAAGCCTGCAACAGAAAGAGCTACCGATCGACCTTTATCATCATCACCAAGGAGCCCATCTGTCAGTCCCACACTTCGTGCCATGATAAAGCCGCATACACCGAAAGGTAACTTTGATATTTAAGTTTTTGCTAATCATGAGCATACTTGTCAATATTGATCTGTGCTTTTCTTCTTTTAAATATAACTCAAGGAAGACTCTTAAAATATACAAATCAAAAGTGGCTTTGCTTTCTTCCCCCTCAGTCAATGCTCCTGATGATGATATAGCAATCCTTGACCCTGCACTGGTGCTTCCTGCTCCTTCGACAAAACTTCCCATCTCGTCAACGCAAATCCAGACTTCGAAACTTAAGGAAAAGGAACTAGCTGATGACCCATCTCCTCCTCAGACTGGAAAATCTCCAACCTTTATCGGTAAATATTGTCTTTACTTTACCGAATGATGAACGCTCCTCACACTATTGTTTTAACACTCATAGCTGTGTTTACAGGTACTGATGAGCCTTCATCTGCATCAAAAAGAATTTTGATTCATGATGGGGAATTTCTTGAAGGCCCATCAACCAATGTACCTCTGCCGCTTGTTCAACCTTCAACTATCACTCTGCCTCTTCAGAGAATATCCGTAGCAAGCTCATCTTCTTCACAAGCTCCTTCTGCCGAAGCTGAGATAACGCTTTTATCTATTGAGGAGAAAGCTGAAGTGGAAAGTATGATGCTCACAGATCTCTCTAGCTTCTCCGCTGCTGATTGTCCTCCAGAATCCATAGACCCGGCATCATTTTCTAAAGTTTCTAAGGATGTAGCCAAGGCTAAATGGACTGAACTTCTTAACTTATTGGAATCTGGCTATGGGAAGTTGATTACCGACTCTGATAGAGAAAGACGAGCAAGAAATCTTTTTCAGGAAGTGTGTTCTGGTAATCCTTCTTTTATGCTCTCCCAAGACTTCCAGGATAAGAGTGATATTTTTGCCGTTGGTTTTGTGGATGTTGTGGACACCATCAGGATTAACACCGATCGTCTTCCACATCTTCTCTTCGGAGAACAGCGAGGTCAAGCCATTCGAGATGAAATAGCCCACAAATGTGCAGAAACCCGCTTGTTTTATGACAGTTATAAAGCTGAAGAGAGCAAACTTCACCGCTTAGCAGAAAAGAAGAGCAGAGCTTGAGGCAGAATTGAAGAAGGTAGAGGTCCAAATGGTGGAACAAGAAGCGAAGATGCGTCATCTTTGTCCATCAGTTAGACGAAAGCTGGAGAAGTGTCGGGAGTTGAGGAAAGAATATGATTCCACCTGTAGGTCGGTCAAGACTTGTGAGAAGCAGAGGGCGAAACTCATGGAACAAAATTTTAATTTAGAATTTGAGCTCCGCTCTTTTGTAAATAAAGCCAAGACTCTGTTGTGGAAATGAAAATGAAAATATTGTTCTTTCTGACTCAAATGTTCTTTTGCTTTATTTGTCGAATTCTAACATCTGCTTCTCTATAATCTTCAACGATTAACAGAGATCCCGACAATCCTCAATAACTAACAAAGATCCCGATAATCCTCAATGACTAACAAAGATCCCGATAATAAGGCTTCCCGATAATCCTCAATGATTAACAAAGATTCCGATAATAAGGCTTCCCGATAATCCTCAATGATTAACAAAGAATCTAATGATAAGGCTTCCCGATAATCCTCAATGATTAACAAAGATTCCGATGATAAGGCTTCCCGATAATCCTCAATGATTAACAAAGATTCCGATGATAAGGCTTTCCGATAATCCTCAATGACTTTTGTATACTTTCTCTTGCAAAAGAATTTTTGGCGGCAATGCTGGTAACCGCTTCCTCCACTTATGGGCCATGTTCTTCCACTTCTTCTAATTATCCGAGAAAAGCTCTAGCATGCCACTACCCATGATCTGCTCTATATCCTTTCTATTTATAACTGCCCAAATTACACGATTCATCCTGTACATTTGCAATCTTGCTCATGATGTCTTCACATGGTTCTTCATCTCAGTTGCCTCTTTGGTCTCGATCATATAGACGTTGTAATGGCCAACATGAAGGTAAACTTTCTGCTAAATGTATCCTGATCCCAACTTTGACAACTGTTCTTCATTTTTTTAAACCATGAACAACTTTTTATCCAATTGCCTACGGATGATCGATCCTTATGGAAACGGCTACATGAACTGCTATCCTAGGGACATCATACTTTGTTACTGAATTATAAGCATAGGTTAGTACCAAACTGACGGACATTTTCAGGTCCAAGGTATTCCTAACTGCGGATTCTGATTTCCTGGACTTAGTGTGGGAACTGTGCTCCTTATTCCCTACCAGCTTCGATGAATTTGAGCATAATGTGAAGGAAATTTGGAGCCTTGAACCTATCATTGTGGAAGCTGAGACTCTTAAGCTCCAAATTGTAAAAGAATTTTCCCGATTGTGCGACTCTAAGGAAGCATATGCTCAAGTTCAGGACTCTTGCCTTCATGCCAGAGAAGATGCTGAGACGACACGTCGGCTTTTCAATTTCTTTTCCAATCATAACCGTGCCGAATGTAGGATAATTAAAGACGAAATCTCCCATGTCAAGTCCATGGTCGAAGTTTCTTCAGACATGTACAGACGATTGTTACAGGAAACTTAGGAGAAACTTGAAGCTGTCCGCTTCCATTCTCGTCGCACAGAACATCTCAAAGAGCAGCAATTTGAACTCCACCATGATCTTGAATTACATTCCAAACTTGTAGCTCAGAATCTCAAACTGGTTAAAGATCTGAAGACCTTTGTAACCAAGATCAGAATGTACTTTCACTTCTGATGAATAAATCAATTTCCTTGTGTTTCCCAGATTGATGGATAATATTTCTTCAAGAATTTCCCATTTATAGAACGAGATAGTTCTTTTCCATTGACATCCATCAATCTGTATGCATTTCCATTGAACACTTCGGTAACTAGATATGGGCCTTCCCAGTTTGATGACCACTTACTGAATTCTCTATCTTTGAGGTTGAATGGCAAAATTGCTTTCCATACTAAGTCTCCGACAGCAAATTGCTTGGTCCTAACCTTCTTGTTAAAAGCTCTGGCTACTCTTTTCTTTTGTGCGACCAACTGATCCAAAGCAGCTGCCCTGACTTCATCTAATTCATCCAAATTTATATGCATCCAATCTCTGTAATCTTCTGGCAACATTTCACTTTGCAATTGGACTCGTAATGATTGAACGGTTATCTCCATTGGTAGAACTGCCTCTTGTCCGTAGGTCAGCATATATGGACTGACGCCTGTACTTGATCTTCGTGATGTTCGGTATGCCCACAACACTACCGATAGCAAGTTATCCCATTCTCTTGGATTTTCTTCCAAATGTTTCTTAATCAATCCAATCACGACCTTATTAGTAGCTTCGGCTTGTCCATTTGCTTGAGGATAATATGGTGTGGAATGCAGCATCTTAATTCCTCTTGATTGCACAAATTCCATAACTTCATTTCCAGTAAACACTGTCCCTTGATCTGCAGTGATTTATTCCGGTAAGCCAAATCGGTGAATTATGTTTTCCTCAATAAATTTGATCACCGTCTTCTGACTAATGCTCTTGTATGGAATCGCTTCCACCCATTTCGTAAAGTAATCCGTAGCCAACAGAATGAAACTATGCTTATGAGAAGAGGGTGGATAAATCTTACCTATTATATCCATTGCCCATCCTCGAAATGGCCATGGCTTTACAATGGAATGAAGCTCTATAGCAGGTGCATGTTGCAAAGGTCCATGCTTTTGACATGAAATGCATGTTTTGGTATATTCAATGCAATTCTGCATCATTGTTGGCCAGAAATATCCGTACCTTTTTAGAAGCCATCTCATCTTAATTCCAGCTTGATGTGCTCCACATATGCCTTCATGTGCTTCTGCTATAACCAGTTTCGCATTGTCCTTATCAAGACATCTCAATAGTAGCCCATCTGAAGATTATTGGTATAATTCTTCTCCCAATATTACGTACTTCTGAGCTTGTCTCCTCAGCTTTTGATCTCTTGAATCAGGATTTTTCAAGTATTCCATAATAGGCTGCCTCCAATCCTTTTCTCGGATCACCTCACTGATCGCTATCAGTATTTCTCTTCGTTCAATAGAAGGTACCGATAATGTGATGATGGTTGCAATATTAGCCAACTCTTTTGATATTTTATAACCAGAAGCCATCTGTGCTAATTCGTTGGCTTCGTAATTGGTTTCTCTTTTGACATTTTGGAGTGTCCAGCTCGGCAACTCTTGTCATCTTCTTGCGACATCTTGAGATTCAGATTCTTTTGTGCTATCTTGACTTGATGCCTTGGATTAAGAGCTACCTGGAATTGCCCAAAGGTAATTGTTTGGAAAACCTGTTGAACCTCTTTTCCCTTTTTCATCTCGTGGTGAGAACTACTTCCCGAATCATATACAGAATTTTTTTCTGGTTTGACAAGTTCTTTATCATCAGGGTTTCTTTTCCAAACCCAATTTCCTCTTGTACTAAAAGATCTGAATGGAAGAATCTGTGATGGCATTCCTCTGTCCCGACGATTCTCGAAATCCCTCTGTCTGCTTTTCATTCGCTGAAAACGTCTTTTTGCAGTTCGATAAGATGCTTGCCCCGGCGGTTTAGCTACGGACCATTTTCCTTCAGGAGGATCGTGTGGGATCTTAATTGTCTTTGTCTTCTGAACTTCCTAGGAAATTGATGGTGGTGGATCATCAAATTCATCTCCCCAACCAGATGGTTCAATTGGCAATGACAGGGATAAGTAGTCATTCGTGTCTCCATAGTACACCACGTAATCAAATTTCCCATTAGGTTCTCCAAGCAATCCTACTTTAGGATCCCCTTCTTTATATCGCTGCCATAAACTCTTCTTCTTTTCAGGTTTTCGTGGGGTTTCCTTCTCCTTATGAACTCGTGTTTCAACTTCTTGAGTTGGAGGAACTTGTCTTGGCGAATCGGGACATAACTCATGCCTCTCAGGCATTTGTGCTAGCTGCCTTGATTGAACTTCTTGACTTTTTGATTGTGCCGAAACGTTTTCAGTTACTACGATCTCAAACCTTATCTGTGGTCTACCTTCCCGACGGACGAATGATCCCGATCTGTATCTTCCTCTTGTTCCCCTCATGTACTGGAACTTGGGAACTTCCCGATTCTGATGACTTAATTCTTGATGACAATGGGTGCATAGTTGTTTATTATCATATCTTGTAGACTCATGCACATTAACCATACTGATCATCTTCCGGAAAGGATTTGTGTCTACTTCCATTGGAGCCTTGCCTTTGTCTTCAGCAAACTTGATCTTGCCTTGGCGAATCGATTCTTGAATTGTCTTCCTAAAAATAATACAATTCACCGTATCATGAGTCTTGGAATAATGCCATTTGCAATACCTTTTAACCGTAGTTTCTTCCTTGGATGGGATCACCTGTCCCTCAGCCAATTTAATCATTCCATCTTTCAGCAATAAGTCAAATATCTCATCCAACTTATAGATATCAAAGGAATAATTACTCGTTTCCTTGGCTTTAAACTTGGACACGTCTCTTACCCTTGTTGGTTTCAAAGCTGGGCACACATATGGTTTTTCAAGTACCATAGTTGCTACCGCTATCTCATTCTCTTCTTCAGTCAAGTCACTGTATTTGGTACTTTCAACCGATGCTATTGTCTGCCGATTATCCTTTGTCGGCTTCTTATCCTTATCCTTCAGCAGGTGCTCATACTTAGAAACCCGAGTATTTAATTGAAAGAGATCATCAAAAGCTTGCCCCTCAAATCTCTCCTTGAGATTGAACTTCAACCCATTAAAAGCCAAATCTGTAAATTCCTTTTCGGTGAGAGAAGTCAAACACCGATTCCTGGACTTCTTGAAAGGAACAATAAATTGATCTACTGTCTCAGTGTCATACTGGTACATTCTGGCCAAGTCGGCTACTGTTACCTCTGGTACCGTTCGGTAAAACTGAGAATGGAACTGTCTCTCCATCTCAACCCATGTCTGAATAGAATTTGCTGGCAAATTTGTATACCAAGTAAATGCTGTCTTTGATAATGACAATGGGAATAGCCTTAGTCTTAAATATTCATTTGTTCCAGCCTCTCCACATTGTGCTAAAAAACGACCTACATGCTCCACAGTTGACTGATCTTCCTCACCTGTAAATACAGCGAAATCTGGCATTTTAAAACTCCTTGGATATGGGATGTTATCCACCCAATCGGGATGTGGCTTCCTGTATACAGGTCTTGGTGTGCCTCTCTCTGCTCCTAATTGTTGCATTACCAACTCTGCAACTCTGTCTGGGTTCCATGGCCTTAAATTCTGCTGGCCCAACCAAGGATCTTGCCCCCTATGGTCAATTTGCTGAGGTCTGTTCATGCCTTGTTGATCCATATTAAAGTTAATGGGTGGCGGCCTGTAGAGAGGGTTTTCCACCACATGTGGGTATGGTTGAGCTGCAGGCGGTCTTATAGGATCAATATTAGGCACTGGTGGAGGTATATTCCATATTGGCGGTAAGTTTGAAACCATGGGATTGATCACGTTAGCATCAGTAGGGCCAGTTTGAGGGAAATTGTAACCACTCACACCATTCACTAGGTTCGCTGTCATAGGATTCTCTGGCCTTGGTATAATTCTTACTGGAGGTTGCAGATTCGATCCTCCACTACCATTATACCCAACATTGGGATGTCCTGATGCTGGTGGAAATGGTATTATACCAGGGGGATTTACATAAAAAGGAGGAACTTGAGAAGATGAACTAGGACGCGATATTACCTCGTTTATGGCATTAATCATCATGGGCTTTATCACATCCGTGACATGACGCACTATATGGTTGGTGAGCTCATTCTGCTGCTCCTCAAACATTCTCCTCATCATGGCTACCAAAGTGTTGTCGGGTGCCAACGCGTGAGCTTGTTCTTCGTTCAATCGCCGAGGAATATCAGCATTGTGATGGGGTACTTCATCATTAGCAGCCGAATGCTCAGATTGCGCTCCACCATCTGGGTTGTTGATATTACCAACTGGTACTTATTCTGATTGACCTCTAGTTCTCACCATTTCTCTTAATCTTACCACACAGGTCCCACCGGGCGTGCCAAAAAGATGTTCGCTCGTTTTTGCAACAAGGAATATCTTTCACCGAAATTCAGTCTTCGATTTTTATTAAGAGGGTTTTGTGGCTCAACTCTCGAAAGGAAATTTTAGTGAGAACACGAAGTAACACAGATAGAAATGAAATGGGTAGAAAATCAGTGGATCGAATATGGATTTGAGATCAACAAAGGTTCAGGCTACGTTACAATACTCCTATGAAAGCAGTAGAAAGCTTGAAAATAAACTGGAATTGCAGAAACTCTAAATGCTGGAAAGGAGAGTACAGGGAAGTTAAAGTGCAGAAAAACTTGAGTTCTTTTGGATGTGTGTTGATCTGTCTCATTCTCTTCTCTTTCGAGTATTTGTTATTCTTCAGCTTTCCATTACCGTCCGTCGGTTATTTTCTTACTTTCAAACTTTGAATCTTGGCGCCTTTAATAACTTCCCATTTGCCCACGTTTTATCAGCCAAAACTTGATCTTCAACTGTCAATATGGCTTCAAATTTGAACCTTCTCCAACAACTGCTGTGAACTGTTCGCACCCATTATCCGGATTTCTTGCTCGTAACTTCTTGCTGACATGGCTAGTTCGGCCATCCCGTGATTTCTTTTGACTTCGCACTCCTCTTACTGCTAACTCTTTACAGTTTCGGTATGTCCAGAATCTTACCGAATTTTGAAAATCAATGACCCTATTCTCTTACTTCCCGAATATCGGGTTTAGACTTCTGGACATTTCGGTATGTTTCAGATAACTTACCGAACTTCTCAGAGTAGCTTACTGTTCCCGATTTACCGATTTTCGGGATATGGTGATACTAAAGCCACTTCGGTAACTCATTATTATTTGGTGTCAACAAACTCACATGTGTATCGCAATAAAATTCGAGCCCATCAACATATCCAGTTGGATCTACTTTCACTCAAAAGCTTAAGCTATTGAGTTATGGGTCAACTTAGATATATTAACTGCTCAACACCACGCCAATTCTCTAATGCATGACTTTTCTAACATAACGCACATGTGTATCTCAATACGGAAAAGCAATTTCAATCTATATATAGTCGAAAAATGCATGATTTGAAAAATTATTTTCCTAAAAATAATTGATTGTATCGCTTATAAAAATAAATTAGTAAAAAAAAATTCATCATCCATGAAAATATTTAAATAAAAATTATTGCCAATAACAAAGTATGTTTCATTAATTAGTTATTTCAAATGGGATAAACGATTATTTTTATGAAAATATTTTTATAAAATATTTTTTTTTTTTGGCCTCCCACGTTTTATTTTTCTCATTTGCATCCTGCGACTTGAAGTAGGTGAGCCGGAGGCGTGGTAGGTACTAGGTAGATCGAGCGAATGGACGTCGACGAGCTGATTAATCACAATTTCATGTTTCGGCTCCCGAGATTCTCTCGAAATGGGGCTTCACGCGACGGCGACGGCGACGGAGGCGATAACGGCGTACACGGGGCTCTCCCCGGCGGCATTCTTCACGATCCTCGCTCTGATGCTCGTGGTCTATAAAGCGGTGTGCGGCATGTTCGTTGACCCCGAGGATCTGGACAAGAAGGCCACGGTGAATGCCACGCCTCTCGTTCCCGCCGAGCCGGTCCATCTTGGAGACGTGACGGAGGAGCAGCTGCGAGCTTACGACGGCTCCGATCCGAGCAAGCCGCTTCTCATGGCGATCAAGGGCCAGATCTATGATGTCTCTCGCTCTAGGTGAGCATTCGTTGCCTTGTTCCTCGTATATGATGGTATTTGTGCGTGCTGATTGGGTATCTGCTTGGTGGATTTGGTTGAGTTTGGTTTATGCGACGATTGAACCACTGATACGGCTTTCTGATTGCCGATCGCATGTGTGTGTTGAATGCTCTGTTCGGTAGTAGATGACCAGTTAAGCTCTATGGATGCTTAATTACATGCGATGAAGTGATAGGTTTGTGATTCTGATAGCAGTGAAACCTTAGTTAACATTCTCGAAACAAGTTGAGTTTTGACGAGAATCGGATTTTTTTAGTAGTAGGGATTTGCGGTTGGACTTTGAAACCCTAAGGTGTTGTATACGTGGTTTGGACATTCAAGCGAGATTGAAATTCCTTCGTGTAGTTGGTTATGGAATCAATTATCTCTACAGTAATCGAATTCCATAATTGGGCGTGGCTTGAATTTCATTTGTCTGTTTGATTTGGCATTTGAATGCTTACTCTGTGTAATAAGCTCACTGAGAAGAATGCTGCTGAGAGGTGATAAATTTAAGGGCAAGTAAAATAAGTGTCAAATTCCCAGCCGAACAGAAGTAGAGGGTTTAAGTTACTTGGATTTGGACTCCGCATTCCTTGGCATAATACTGAAGAAACACTAAGATTAGAGCTGGCGGCTCCAACTCCCCTGTCTATAGCCAAGGATATGGAAATGAGACAGGACCCTATAGTTGTTGGCATATGATCCATTGGGAGCCTAAATGGTTACATTAGATGTTGTGCAACATGCAAGTGTTTGTTGAATTTATTCTCGGTGAGAATCTGATTCTCTATCTCTCTCTCTGATAATTCGGTGCAGGATGTTTTATGGTCCAGGGGGACCATATGCCTTGTTTGCAGGAAGAGATGCGAGCAGGGCATTAGCATTAATGTCGTTCGATCCAAGAGATCTTACTGGGAACATTGAAGGGCTGAATGAGTCGGAGCTTGAAGTTTTGCAGGATTGGGAATACAAGTTCATGGAGAAGTATGTGAAAGTTGGGCAAATTGTTCCTGACGAAACAAGAACTGATGTCGGTGATAAAAGTCAGTGACTAAGGAAAAACAAAAGGATGGAAACCGGGAAGCAGAGTGGAAAGCGAATCCCTCGCTGTAGATGTGAATTGGCTTCATTTTCACACTGTTCCTGGTATGAGATGAGATGAGATGATGTTGAGGTATTCCTTGATGAGCTTGAGCTGAATATGCACTGTATGTACTTGTTGCCGCAATAATGTAGCTTGAAAGTAATATATGTCAAGCAAGGCGTACTTCATATTGGTTGGACAAAATGCCTTTGGTCTTCAAGGAATCGTAGCCGCTTATATTAGCTTTTCACGAAGGGCTAGATGAAAACTCGCCGCCGTGACTATTTGGAATACGATCTTGGATTTCCCTTCTCTTGCCGACGAATGCCTGTTATCTAGCTCAATGACAGGCATAGCAGAAGGAGAATAAGAAAGAGGCTATTCAAACCAAGGGTGTCGTGCAAACTAAAGTTTGTCCAACCTAATGTTCCATCTCGGAGGTTGGAGAAACCAACCGAACTGGCGTCTCTTGTGGAATGTTGTTAAGAAGGTAAAGAGGCTGTCTCCGAACAGTGCAGATGGTTCTTTGCCACTCTTTTAAGACCCGCAGATTCATTTTGTCTTTGGCATGGCTTTGGCCAAAAAGGACACTTTGCTTGGAAGCCGCACCACTTTCTTATGAATTACGGAGGGCACTGATCGACCCGGCTAGGGGCCGGTCGTGCCGTCGTGGTCGAGCAGCCTCTCCTCGAAAGGCCACCGATCGAATGCTTAAATGTTAAATGTAACTCCGGTGGAATTCTTTCCTCTCCAAACAGAGTTTCTCATCTGAACCGTCATCGTCCTAAATATTTGGTCCAAATAAAATGCCGACTGGAGGATCCGAGCATGCGTAAGATCGTCGGTCGAAACATGATGATGTTCTGAAGGTTGCAAGAGAGAAAAATTCCACCTTTTCGTTCATGTACTTCACGCGTTCTCTAATTAAGTCCAATTTGTTTAACAAAATCAATTTATTTTCACGATTTTGTTATGAAGTTTCTTAGACATCAAATCTAATCAAGTTTAACTGATATGACCGCGGACGATGCAAAAGTATGATGCGGTTCCCCACGTTGAAAATAATAAAAATTATCCACGTTATTCTGCCACATCGTTAGTCGGTCAGATCAGTTGAATTTAGCAGGATTTAATGTGGGATGGAATATAGGGATTTTTTTTCCCAAGGAAATATGGGGATTTGATCACATGAAAAGTGTAATTTTTCCTTACAAAAGTCCTCTTATTCGTCAAAAGAGATGAGGACCTTCCAAACTCAATGCCCATCCAAGTCACAATCCATCGGACAGTACGAGGCAAAACACCTAGGACGGAAACCACGTTACTTGCCGTGTGCGGGCTAAGTTTCGCTCCTGGCCTAACGGTAGCTTTCCGTAACGGATACACGTTTTGCTTATGCTTAAGAAGTTTAAGTTAATAAAAAGTGGCCTTCAAAGTTTGTAATATCTAAACTTTAGCCCAATATGCTATATTGTCCATGAATGTCAAATTTGTCCAATGCAGTCCTTGAATTTTGGTTTCATGTTCAATTTAGTCCCTAGACTGTATGAAAATGTTCAATGTTGTGATTCTATTGGACTTTTTCATATATATCACAGATTAGATTGAACATAAACCAAAATTTTAGGAATCACATTGAACTAATTAAAAGTTCATGGACGACATTGTACGGTTGAATAAAACTCGGAGACCATATTGAGGCAATTAAAAGTTCAGAAATCACATTACGCAATAAGCCCAACTTACGAATCATTTGTGTCGTTATGCATTGAGAATTCGGTCGTCATTCTTTAGTAGTTAATTCAAAATTAAACGAAAAAAGTTTGGTGGGTCGACACGGTCTCATGTTGGTTTTATTGGTACGCTACCAAGAAAACAGAGTGTGTGTGGTCGAGTCCAAACGCCCACAATAACGAACGGCACCATTTATGTCGTGTTTTCTTTCTTATCGAGAACAGAGAAAATTCGGAGCAAGAGACGGAAGCGATGTCGTTTTCACGAAGCAGAGCGCGGAGCTGACGCCGATTCGGTAAATGCATTCTAGAAAGTCGTCCTGGTCAAACAATCGGAAAGGCCTAATGTAATGACATCATGATCATGATCAATCATGATCATCACAAGGGACATGCCTCCTTCCATCTCGTCCGTCCATCCAATCTTCACGCTACGTGCCCGGATTCCATGCGCTCGCCTGCCCGCCTGCCACCCGTCACCCGCCTCACCCAACGGTCAAAGATCTGGAATCCATCTCTTTCCTCGTCCAATTCCTCGTCCCTTCCTCCATCTATCTATTCTACGACCATACACAGAAACAGGCTAAAAAATTCAAAAATCCACACCCGTTGCCACATTAGGTGAATTTGTACTAGAGGATGAGATAGAAATAAATTGGGAATATATGTGTATAAGCGGCACTACTATTGGATTTTACATGATATTGTATTAACTCTTATCTTGTGAGAACCGCCAAATATTACGGATGGGACTGTGCAGTTCTTATTTATTTTTACTGATGACGTGGAAATGAAATATTTCGAACTTGTTAATGCATCGATTGTACTATTCATTAATGCTCACCTAACTCTCCGTCCCATTTACGTGTATCGCATAAGGTTTCATCCGATGGCAGCGTGACCGATGGTCTCTTAGATTAGTCCTTATCAAATTAATTTTGCGAGAATTGACGAACATCAACAAACTGGACTCGCTGATGCGTCGAATATAAGTTTCTAGTTGAACTCCCCATTCCATTTGCATGTAATGTATCGAATAAGGTTTCATCCAATGATAGCGTGGCAGAAGGTCTCTCTGCAATTCGTTATTTTATTTTATTTTTTGCTTTTTCGGCTTCGTTTGTTTCGCGAAAAATAAACGACTCGAAAATATTTTTCAAAAAATAATTATTTGTGTCACTTGAAACAACTAATTTGAAAAAATTATTTCATTATTGATATATTTATGTATAAATTTTTTGTGAAGGTTAAAGATATCTTTCATTTATTTATTTTTATCAGCAATACGAGTCATTATTTTCAGAAAATATTTTCGGAATTCCCTTCCCGTTTTATGGCAAAGTCTAGTCCAAGGCTAACGTCAATGGCTGGTTTTTTTCTTCGGGTAGCGATTGCATGCGTATGGCTCCAAAACTGGAGATAGCAGCAGATCAGTGGATCACGCCCGTTTCCTTCGTCTTCGATATACCCAGCAAACAGCAAGCGGAGCTCCCACGAATAGCGGACGATTCATGGCATATTCGTGGCTCACATCAGCTCACATCTGACAAGCGCCTCCTCCTCCCGTCCTCCGCCTTGTTCTTCACGGCATCTCTGTAAGACCTCGCGTGTCCTCCTCGCCCTTCTTCTTCTTTTTCTTTTCCTTTTTCTCTGTCCCCGTTGGATTGCTTCTGTTGGGTGTCGCGTTCACGCGGGCTCATGTGCATTCGCACGTTCGTGGGTATTTTGATATTCCGATCCGCTATTCATCTCCGCCGAGAAAACGGAAGATGGGCTGCTATCTTCTTGCTTTTGAGCGACCTTGTTCGGGGTTTTCGGATTGTTCTGTTGAATGAAATCGTTGCTCTGGTGTATTAGAAGCTATCATCCGAAAGGAACTCGGCTTCGTTCAGATTATTGACCAGCGAGTCGTTCATCATTTTATCCTTGTGGTACTGAGCTATCTCCTTTAAGCACGTCCAATTACATGCGCGACACGTACAATTTTGGGTTTTTGATGGTTTGTTGATTGAACATCGATTGCATTTTTAGGTGATGTCCTGAATATGTTTGCATATATTTGTGATAAAACTCTGTTTTGTCAGCCGATGAGGAAATAGTGGTGCTTTACATCATTTTTATTTGTTGGATCGCTCGGTCTGTATGCGGAGCTGTATCATCTTACTTTTTGGCCTGCTAGAGATATAGGGAGCTGGAGAAAGAAATTCATGCAATTCTTTTTGGTGCGATTTGGTTGGGTGATGATGGTCATTCTGTGATCGTGGTTGGGGAAGTTTAGTGACTTACTCTATAGTAGTTATGTCAAGTAATCAGAAATTGCAGTTCTGAAATTTAATTTCATTAGACGAAACCCTGAGCAATCTTGGTTTGCAGTCGAAAGAGAAATTAGCTTGACGACGCATTGATGATCTAGGGGAAGCAAGGAATTGCTACAGGTGTGTACCTTTTCAGATGGAGCTTACACATAGTGACGTCACTCTCTGGCATTCTATTGGCAATCACAAAATAGATGGAAGGGAGAGAGTTTGCCATGCTAATGCAGGGGAGTGCAGTTTTTTCTTTAAACGCAATACAATCGGAGATGTAGAATCTTGATATGGAGAGTAACCTGTCCTAATTGCAGTTACCTAGTTCATCAATCTCAAACTGGAAGTCATATGCTCACTGAGAGTATCTAAGTTGGATACAAGTAAAATCTTTCTTCAGGTGTCTACGACCATTTTCACAAGGAACCAATGCTTTTGGAGTTCAGTATTGCGAAAAGAAACTAGAAGTGCATGTCTCTCTTTTGCCCCTTTCTTTTTTTCCTCATTTTTTTTTAAAGATTCAGAGCTTCTGGACCTTAAGCCTATCTGAACTCAAGGTCAGAAGAATACTAGTGAAATACTTGGGTAAGAATCCCGATCATCTACTCAACTAAGGTGCATATTCTCACTACCAAGTGGGATAATGGCCGCTTATCATCCTTTCCTAGTATTGGCATTTGCCTTGTCTAGAGCCTGGGCAACAAGGGAAACTTAAATAAAAAGCCATAGCGCCCCCCCTCCCCCCCTCCTCTCTCTGTACTTCGTTCCTTACTGTATCCAGAAGGCAGACCCTATTTTGAAGCTTAGTTCCAGTCGTGATTGAAGTTCTCTTCTTCTTCTTCATCTTTTTCTTCCTCTTTCTTCTTTATTCCTATCAAGTAAGATTACTGTACTACACCTTTTGATGTCCTCCATTGGGAGGAATGGCGGCATCTCCTATCTTCCCTGCTTCATCTGATATTATATTCGAGAAACTTAAGATGGATGTTCTGCAGGGAAATTGATTGCTCAGGAAATACATGTTTGACCTAAGAATAGAAGATGAATTTGCTAGAGGAATTCTACAGGCCAGATACGAGGCTCGTACATCTTTCAAGTATTTATGATGATATAGTTTTGAGCCTCAAATGGATGAAAATGAGAGTTTTGGCTATGTAAATATGTATTCAATCATTGGGTTATTGAAGGGGATTAAACCATGGCTGGGCCAGTGTCAACCTTGATCTTGAACTTTGGGGGAAGTGCCTAATTCTGAATGCTAATGGTGTGTGATTTTGTGTTCTTCATTACTATTCTAATGGTTTAGTTAGTTTATGTAGTTTTGATATGCCACAATTTGATATGTCACTTTTCTTACATCATTTAGAACTAACATGAAGATGTGTCTTCATTACTATTGTCCTCTTTAGACTATTTTTGAAGTACCTTCATCAGTGGAGTAGATATGTCTCTTTATTTGCCTCCTAAAGAAACTGACAGAAAAATCCGCATCTAGACATCTTAGTTATTTGCGGAAAATATGGTTTTTTATTTTACCTTCCTAGTGTATCTTAGACTTGGAGGCAACAGGTTGTTGAGTTGGAATTTTCAGAAACTTGCCATGTCAGCATATATGTGTGTAAAGTGTACAGAACCAGTACATTCTCAACAATTTCACTCACCTTATGCTTTTAATTGTTGATGAAATATAATTTACATAAGAGAGTCTCTAAGTATTCTCAACTGGGTTGCTTCTCTTCCATCTTGTCCTGAAGCTGACAAACTATCTTTAAAATTTTCGGAGGTCTCTTGCTAACAAATTCTTCTAGTTGGAGATCAAATGGATATGTGTTCATCTGCAACTTTCAGTATCATCCTTTTCAATCTGAAGTATAAGGAATTGAACGCCTGAAGGTCTTGTATGTCTAATACAAGCATGTGCACATGTTTTCACCTTTTTAACTTGTTCTTCTTTCTTTTCTCCAATTTTTCTGCTACTTGCTCTACTTCATGATGCAGTTTTTCTGTTTTCTTCGAAGTTTCAGCCTGCACCAGAATTTGAAGCATGTCTTTCAAAAAGTTACGGGCAAGTGGAGCAGAGAAAAGTCTGTCCTTCGAAGAGCAACAGACCAAGGTGCAGAGCTGAAACATCAATATGTATATGCAGTGCATCTGTTAGAAATTTACTGTTCTTTACATGAAAGGCCTAATTCTCTTAAAGAGTACAAACTTTAGCTTGGATTCAAACTCCGGCCCAAACTTCTTTTGTCTCATAGAAAAGCACTAACTTTAGCTCGGATTCCAATTCTAGCCAAACTTTTTTCTGTCTTATGAAAAAGCACAAACTTTTAGCCAGTACCCAAATTTGGCCTCCATCAAGTTTCCATCCAATGAGTCGCGGAGTACACATCCAATCTTTAAAGGCATCATTATACGGAAACTTGACAGGGGCCAAATTTGAGTACTGACTGAAAGTTGGTGTTTTTTATGAGAAAAAGAACTGTCTGGGACATGATTGAGATCCGAGCTCAGATCTCTAGTGGACCTCTCAGTAGGATTCGTACCCAGAAAGTTGGTGGGTTTTAAAGGAATTGAGCCCTATATGAAGTACAAAACTAGTGCTAATATTATTGATTGAACTTGTCTTTCTTGCTGAAATGTTCCGCTCCTGTGTACCCCATCTCTTGTTTTTACCACATTTCTGTCTGTGACTTGTCTTTCCTCTCAAAAATAATTAAGCTATAGTCCCATCTGATCTATGTGGGACCTTGGTCATTGTTATACACCATCTGCTCAACCTAAAATAACTACACTAGTGAAGACGCAATTCTTCTCTGTCTGTCAGTGAGATATTGCTCAGTTTTATGTTCTCTCTCCTGCGAGGAGTCGTCTTACGTGTTCTTTCGCATGGTTAAATAGATTCATGCGTTGGACTTTTTGTTCTGCAAAATATGTTATGCTGCCAGGTTTACAGCCTGTATGCTATCTTCGGCTTTGTAACAAAATTTGGGTGCACTGCGGTGATCTTTCGGCACAAATTTTCTGTAACATAGAAGCATCTTGCTGTGTTTGTCCATCAATCTGGCTGACAATTACTTGACTAGTGATGATTTTTCTATCAACATGTCTGACAATATTTGCCAGCTTTTGAAAAGTGACTTCAAAGCATAGAGAAGCTCTTGCAATGACCATTTTCAAACTATATACATCCATAGCATGGTATCAGCCCTTGGGAAGATACTGACACAATGCTTTAGGTGCCAAACAAACATGAGCATTGTGCTCATTCGGAGTGGCTGATGCAATGCTGAAAACATCTGAGCAGTGTAGCTACCTTTTCACAATTTCACTCTAGTTCCCAGTCCTACCCATTTTCCTAAAGCACTTCAGGAGGATTCTTGTCAGTTGTTTGTAGTGCTTGAGAAGCTCTGCTATGTTTTGACTTCCGTGATACTACTCTTTCATTTTCCTCTAGAATGGTAGATAGTAACTTCTTGGCAAACTGGATTCCTGCTACAAGTATAAATGCGAAAAACAGCGAACCCATTATGTGGTTGACAAATATTTAGGATTGTTAAAAGTTGACTCTTTATTTGAATAATTACTTGTCTCCTTTCCATCAGGTCAATGAAGTCAGAAAGATTTTGGGGCCTCTTGTTGATAAGCTTCCAACACTATGTTCAGATGCATCAATCATAAGGTACCTCAAGGCAAGAAACTGGAACACGAAGAAGGCGGCCAAGATGCTGAAAGAAACATTGAAATGGAGACTGGTTTACAAGCCAGAAAAAATTAGATGGGTAAATTCTCTATCTATTAGTTACCACTATTTTGCATCTTGTTTGCATGTTTTAGTTCTCGGTGTTCATGTTAAATACCCTGCAAGTTGATCTAGAACGGCTATTAAGACAGCTGTTGAGTTAACATCGTTAATGCTCTACGATCCTTTGGGAAACTTTGGTTGACTCTTTTGACTACCATGGAATGATGAACAATAAGCAACTTTCTTAGACCCTGATGTGATTGTCTTTCTATGGGTTTTCAGAGAGAGGACACATGATTGGGATGAGTTCAAACTAAATTGTTCATTTTGCATTCAGATTGAACTGGGTATAATTTAACTTTCCTATTTCAGCTGTAGTATTTATGAGCATCACTTCGTAATTGACTTTAGAAATGCTTCGCAGACTTGGTTATTGCCACGACCATCTGGGCTTTTGTTGACATATGACGAAGCTTCTGTGTTTGTGATACTTCTAGGAAGACGTCGCTCATGAAGCTGAGACAGGCAAAATCTACAGAGCCAATTACTTCGACAAGCATGGAAGGACTGTTCTTGTCATGAGACCAGGTTTTCAGGTAATAATGTACAATTGCAGAATAGGAATATGTGGTAGTCTTTCTCTCTCTTCTTGTAATATATAACATTCTGCTCTCAGAAATTGAAATTCTTTCTACGTGTTTTCTGGCACAGAATACAACGGCAACAGAGGGGCAGATTAGGTATTTGGTTTATTGTATGGAAAACGCAATTATGAATTTAAAGGCAGATCAGGAACAAATGGTGTGGCTAATTGATTTTCAAGGATGGAACATGTCGAGCATATCAGTGAAGGTGACTCGGGAGACGGCACATATATTGCAGGATTATTATCCTGAAAGACTAGGCATCGGAATCCTCTATAATCCACCCAAAATATTTGAGTCCTTTTGGAAGGTAATTGTTTTGTGCTCTTTTTCAGTTTTCTGTACCTCTCACCGACAATATTATGCATTGAGCAGCTAAAGCTATTGCTTGTTCTGATTGACCCATTTCTAGATTTCTCACATATTAGAATTGAGACAACCATGTAAGATCAAGTTTCTCTTTGCATATCCTGAGTTTCAAGTTTTTATCTGGAAATGTCCATGTGTAGAATTCTGCATGGATGGGAGTGACATACAGGATGAGCGACGTTTGTTTCTAGAGAAACAAAAAGTTGCTATCTGAGTTAATTTGTACGATTAATCGAAACGGTGTTCAATTTCGCTGATTGGTGCTTGAGAAGTAATCTAGGAAAGTAGCTGCTGCTCTATCCATGATTGCTCATGAGTTCGATGAAGGGATATTCATTGAAGGAGTTGGATGTGGAACAGTTGCTAAGTAATTAATCAGTGTGCCTACTCATACGTGTGTTGCACTGATGGGGAGGTGCTTTAACCGAGTTGACTGAGGATAAATAGAGTGCGTAGATGCTTGATTTAGAAGATATTAAGTAGTACCTGTGTATTATAACAAGTAATTAGTGGTTTTGTTTATTTGATTGCTACTAAAGTGCCGATTGGTAAGTGACATGTCTAGTTTCTAAAAGACATGATAAATGCCTCAAACTGAATTTCCTTTACTCGTTAATTTACTAGTTCTTGTAAAGGACTAAATAAGTTGGAACTTTCAACTGTCCACACTGAGTCTTATGATAGATACAGTTGATCCTACCCAAGCACATCGGTTTTCTTGCTCCATTATTTTGCTAAGGAAAATCTTGTCTTACACCAACGGCTTCTTAATAGAGTTCCACACAACCATGTCTTAATTGACAAAAGTTGAAAAAACAGGAAAACAAAAAAAGGGACCTGAAATTTGGGTCAAATTCATTTTCCTTTCCTTGCTTTTGAGAACTTCTGGAATTAACAAATTTTCGCTTTATCTATCAGAATGATATTATATAGTTGTAGGAGGTTGGGAATCTTCAAATTGATGAAACTTCCCTAATATCAGATGGTGAAACCATTCCTTGAGACCAAGACATTCAAGAAGGTCAAGTTTGTCTACTCAGACGATCCACAAAGCCAAAAGATAATGGAAGAGCTATTTGATATGGATAAGCTGGAATCTGCATTTGGGGGCAAAAACCCTGCCAGTTTCAACTATGAGACCTATGCGCAACTGATGAGAGAGGAAGAAAAGGAAATGTCCAATTTAGTCTCTGATTCCGTCTCTGATTCTTCTCTACCAACCTATCTATCCCCAGCTGAGTCTGAAATACACCAGGAAGACACATCCAATTCGGACCCTGATTCCGAGCCCTCGGAAGAAGGAGGCCATTCACCGAGTCATGAGGTGGCTTCTCTAAATTTAGAGGAGGGTGTGAACAAAGCAGCGGTCACGCCACCTGCCAGTGATGACCCGGGACACAGTCAATCAGAAGCAGCCAAAGAGGTATACCTGAAGGATCCAGCATGAGTATCTATGGTTGTTTTACTCATTTATTTTGTTGTCCTCTATCATGCATTAGGCCTATCGTGCATCATTGTACTACATCCACGCAGTCACGGAAAGAAAACAGTATAGGTCTCACAAGGGTGACCAACTCCTCAATCGGTGGACAAATGGATAGTCATGTCCGACAGTAGAACCGTATTCTGAAAGACCTCATTTACATTTTTTTTTTTTTTGGTAAGGTTGGACCTCATTTACATTTGTCGTCAGAAAAATCTATAACCTGTTCATTTTCCGAATTAGAAGATGCTGGGACTGTAGTGTGCCACTCTCGCATGCTCTCGGACACCCAAGCCTGGTTTTGGAGAAGCATGATACTGATCCCCCCCACATTTGGAAGATGTTGAAGATTAGAAACCTCCTCCTTTTGCCAAGCACGTCCTTTTAGCCGTGGCCTGGAAGTAACCACCCCAGTATAACTAGCTATTTCTCTAAGAAATGATGCTAACTATGTGATTCTGCTGTGCCTGTTATTTAAAGATTGTGATATAAACAGTCGGATCGTTCATCGGTAAAATATCTCCCATAAGGTGGTCACGGAAAAGAACCCAAATAGAAAAGTACAGCTTTGCTCAAGCTTGTCGAGATGAGGGACCTCGACACTTCTAACCGGAAAATTTGATTGATTTGCTACACTTGTTTTGTTATGAAGCCTTGTCAAACCTTGGAAAAGAATCTCGGAAATGTTTCGTCTACCTTCGCGATAGAGTTGATTTTGCACGTTTTTATTGCTTTTAATGTGCAAGTCCTCTAATTTTGCGAGCCAACTTTTGCATGTCTCAAAGGTCTCTTTTAGTCCATAATATATACTTTGTAGAGGGCTTCAAAAGATCCGTGGCTTTAACATAATCAACAGTTAAGAACTGCTATTGCATTTCGATACTCCGAAAGGATTGCTTGAATGCGCATCCTGCTAGAACTCCAAAAAGGAAAAAAAGAAGAAGGAATTCTTTTGAATCCCAAACAGTCATTTCTCTATTCATTACGTCGCGGAGGACGACTTCAAGCGCGATTCGAACTATCGTCAGCAGGTCCATCTGATGGTTCCAAAAGCCACTGATCGAGACGTTTCGATGCTTCATCGACCTACACAATGGTTCATACAGGTTGGTTAGCCTTCAAGTACTAAGAATCTTCAATTGATTATCAGATGACTGGAAATGAAACAGGGGAATGAGAGTGGAATAGTTATTTTTGTCTTTTGGGTAAGTGTTGATAACTTCAGCTCATGCCATTCTCTTTAATACCTCACCTGTTCTTCCCAGTTTGTTCTCCACATGAGGAGCAAAAGCGCCAACGTCTGCGCTAACACTCCGCATTGCAATCCGACCCACATGCCCTATAAAACAGAACAAAGGTTTCAGCCAGCGGCGTATGTACGGACAACTATCGGAACGTACTACTTAGTTTGTTTCTTCAAAAGGTTGGTCAGGGATGGACGTACTACTAATTTTCAACTCATGCCATTCATGAGAAGCAAGCAAAGATAATGGTGATTTGAGCATGCATCAGAATGGGTAGGTCAGCAAAAACGAGCAGTCATCTGAACATTCAGTAAGTTTTGCTATGTTCCCTGTTACCTTAATTCCCAGATGAGCCTCGTATCCAAGTAACACCCCTATCGGCACTCCAACTAAATAATAGCAGCAGATGTTTATGATAGCAGCCACACGTTGTAAACCAGCACCGATGGCGACACCTGAAACCGAAAAACCCGTAGGTCGGAACCGGCTTTGGAACAGAACAAACCGGAGATGTCTGTACATACCTATTAGTACCGGTTGTACACCATTGAGCAAGAATGAGAATGCAAGTAGAACGGAAAGGCCGGACATGGCTTCCGTGACCTCTTCATTACTTGAAACCAGATGCGCAATCTCGTGTCCAAAGGCTAGAAATAGTACCCAGAAGAACACCGCGATAGACAACGAATAGGCGACGATGACTTTGACAGAGAACACTGCAGCTCCGGCATTTCCTCCCCCTAGTTCATTCGATACAAGCACACTGTACACGCAGCAAGATGAACAGAATAGACAAACCTTTAATTTGCAATTGCAAGTGCAACCCATCTACTAAGATTAGAAAACTCGTATCATGCCGCAATAAAGAAGCCGAGGCACATCATATATTCCCAAGTATTGATGCTGATGCTGCGGGGAGAAATTTTTTTTGCTGTCACATGAGGCTACAGGGAATGAGAATTCTTGGTAACCCAAAGAGGTCCTTACCAGAGTGAGAATGCAGATATAGCAACAGTTGCATCAGGCATATATCCGGCTAACAAGACGAGAACGGCATTGTACCACAGCTCCAGGCTACCGACAAAGAGACATACGAAGAGTATCCACGTAATGTATGACAAGTTTGTACTTTGTAAATGAATACTCGAGAATGAACAAATTAGGCGACCGGAAGAGAGCAAATCAAGTTCCAGCAACTTTTTTCAGTAAAGTAGAATGGAAAAAAGAGAGCTTGGTTATGGTTCGGAAGGCAATTCAAAGGATGCCCCCGATTTGTTCGCTTTGTTCGTTTTTGCTTTCATCGTCTTTCTTACGTCATTTTTGTCAGTAGACAATGTCCTCAGTTCCATTTTACTTGACAATAAGCAAGACTATAAGAATTAGCATTACCAAAGCATCACGCCAGAAGAAAGGGAAAGCTTTATCATCGGCACGAGATCACCAAAGGCAGCTCTATCAAATCCTTTCCATGTCTGGGGGCACCCCCTCCGAAGATGTAGACGAATGCTCCGATTACCGCAGACCAACCCGAGATGTTCAATGCAATCATTGCACCGCGAACCCCCAAATCCAGTACGTTGACCATGATCCAGGAAAGTAGCAAATGAAGGAGGAAAGAGCCGGTACACAGCCAACTAACTACCGAGTTTTTTAGCTGTGATTGGAAGTACATTTGGGTGGTATACAGGAAAACATAGTAGTAGACGAAAGGTATGAACCAGAGAGCGATTTGTCCAACCGCAGCCGTTACATCTTCGTCCTCGCCAAGCAACCGGAAGAGTGGAGCCGCCCATATAAACAAAGGGAGCAGCGTTGTCGCCGTGACAAGATCTACGATCAACGATCTTTGCAAGTAAATACCCAGCATGTGGTATTGACCTGCTCCAAATGCTTGCCCACATAATGTTTCGGTCGCACTCGACATTCCCAGCTTCGAAACAGCAAAAAAGGGATCGGTAAGTAAGTCCATGAACATTATATACAGGTGCTTACTTAGCCAGTCTCATCTAGACATAATTGCTTCAGCTGAACTTTCAAACAGGGCTGTTCTATTCTATGTGCTGACATCATAGAGCATCACATTTGTTGCTAAATGTCGAATGGGCACATAAAAGAAGTGAGATAGTGAGTTTACCAGAATTCCTTTTGCAAACAATAACAGAACAGTTTGTATCAATCCATAAGAAGCAAGACCTAGCTCGCTAATGTGTCCCATGTATATCTGCGTCACCACTAGGATTCCGTACGAGGATGCTCTAGCCAGTACCGACGGAAGAATGATCTTCCATACAAGCTTAGACTCCTTCCAGACTCTCCCCTTCAGGTCACTTGTTTCCAAAAGCATTTGCTCCATATTTTCATCCATAATCTGTCTCTAGTGGATTACAGGCCGAGATGAGTCAATAATAAGTAGCAAAAGCAGTATCTAAATTCTGAAGCAAGAGTAAATTTCTTATGCAGGCTCGCTTTGTAGCATCTTCCTGTTGAAAGGGATGAACGATCACAAGATGAAAGAATAGTGAATTTCACTTAAAAAATGAATGTAAAGTACTTAGGCACCGTTACTACTGATACTGAACCAAATTGAGCCGGGCAGTTCAATTACATTAATCTGAATTAGCATCTTCTATTCTGAGAGGGGAAAAAAAAAAACGAAGCGGGATTGTGCAATAGTAGACAGCAAACTTGCTCGACATCCTTTTTGTTATTTCAGGTTGTTTCAACATGCATGCTTGATACACATTGGATGCACGTTTCTCAACAACTTAACTTAAGCTATTCGAGGAAATAAGGTTTGTCGAGAATAATCACGGTATTTGATAGATGCAGGTGAAAAGTTCAAATCTTTACACTCCCTTAGCAATTGTCATTGTGTCTGTTGTCCTCCGGTTATGGTTACAGCAACATCCTGAGGGGCCGGCTGAGAAGAAACTCTCATGTCCGGTTCAATCTTAAACCGAACAAGCTAAAGTACACAAGTACATTGAGGAAACTAAGCCAGGCAAGAAGAGGACAATAAGGGAACAGAACTTACTCAAGTCAAGACATTGAAATCCACAGAACTTCACAGTTCACACCAGTGGCCACTTAAGAGGAGCTAAAAAACATGTTCTTTGTTTCCTATCCTCTTTTTCCTGCATCGAAGAGTGCTAGGACAAAGAAGGATGTATTTGAAGCCTGCCTGACCTTTCGAAGTAAACGTCACTCATTAAAGCAAGCAAGAAAAGTGGTAGGTGCAGTCTCATTTGCATATACGAATGCAAGCTGAAAGTCGGCTTCTTTAGACTTATACAAGCTAGCACTAGAGGGTATTGGAAGATAGGTAGTAGCAGGAAGCAATTGAACCTATGAGAGAAAGCCGATGCAGGAGTAGCGTGGCGGAGATGCACTCTTCCCTCTGAATTTGAAGAAGAAGAATTCAAGCTTTCCTAATAAGATTTCAATTTGAAGACTTTGATAAATGTGGTAATTAAAGGCCTGTTTGGTAACGTTTCCGTTTCTCTGTTTCTGTTCCCCGAAACAAAAAAGGATCAGAAACATATTTGGTAACGCAAATGATTCTGATTCTGATTCTACTCCCGGATACAGTTTTGGACCAAAAATAAGAAATAAAAAAAATTTTGTTTTTCCAAAAAAAGAACACTTTTGATAATCACAAAAAAGAACGAAGTCTCAGTTCTTTTAAAAAGATTAAGTCCACGTAAACTTCTGAACTTTAAAAAAAATTAAAATTAGATTTGAAAATTTTCTAACTACTAATTTTTTTAAACACATTTTTTTAAATTAAATTTAAAAATAAGCTTTAAAATTTAACAAAAAAAATTTTAAAAAATAAAAAGGGGGGCAATTAAAAATATGTAATTTTTTTTTAAAAAAAATTAAAAAATTAAAAAAACATTTAAAAAAGTAAAAAAAAAACATTGTAAAAATATTTTTAAAAAAGATGAAATATTTATAAATAAAAAAAAGAATTCTCGTAACTTGGTTGTTTCCGGGAATAAAAATTTTGTGTAGTTATCAAACGCGTTTCTGTTCGAGAACAGAAATTTTGTGCAGTTACCAAACGCGTTCTGATTCTCTAAAAATCATCTAGGGAACAGAATCAAAAAATACGATTCTAATCAGAATCACTATAGAGGAACAGAAACATTACCAAACAGGCCCTAAACTTCTGGGCTATGAATGAATCCTAAAACCAAAACTAACTTCTTTTGAAGGTCGACCAAATTAGTGTCATTCTGTGAGCTTGGGTGCTCCAGATTAAAGGTAAGGTATACACCATGAATTCATAATTTTTTCCCCTTCCATAGAGTAGTTAAGTAGTAAAAAATGCTCACAACTCGTGATGCGACATCTCATTCATTTCATGTCAGACCAACTTTGGAGATACCATCCACTGTTTCGTGAGAAGAGTAATGTGACAGGAGAAAGTAGTTTCGAGCTGTCTATCCATGATAAATGCAACTACCGCCCGAAAGGATGTTATGGATTCATCAATTGATTTCGCATCACTTTGTAAATAGACTTTAGTACATCGTGAACCGGTTTTCATACCGGCGACGGAGGGAGGATGGACCTGATCCCGCTTTTTTTTAAGCTCTTTTCCTCCACTTCAAGCCTTCAACAACTGGTCAAAGCTAAGAAACCATGAATTGCACTACTAGTGTCAAATGATGCTCATACCATTGAACAGTGGGGAAGTTTATAACATCCATGTCTCACAATTATTCATGATTAACTTAATTACCACCAGCATTCAGCACAGTAGAATGTACACTAACTCACGTGTTGAACCAGGATTCCGAGTCGAGGAGAACTGTGTCGAAGTTTAAATCTGTTCATAATCAGGAGATCCAAGAGGAAACCCAGCGCTTGAGTTAATTAAAAAAGCTTAAGCTATTGACTTTTCGGTTCAACTGAACAGATTGGTTACTCCTTTTCACTCCGACAACTTATTGCGGATACTTGTTCCACACTAGGTACTTAACAAGTACAATATGTGAATTTGAGTTACGCAGCGCGATGAGAGCATGAAAGGAGTGTTCTTGACACGAGAACCCGGTTTCAGGTTGATACATACAGCTGCACATTAGGAATATGCAGCAAAATCATCTCTCGTTGCGGAGAATGCGCACATGACAGTGGCTCCATAGCCAGGTCAGGAGCAAATCCTGCAGCCAATTAATCTTCAAGAATGGAACACATTGAGCACATCTGCAGAGCTACCTCCGAACACAGCTCACATATACTCCAGTATTATATCTCAATGCTCTCCTCGAAAGTATTGTATACTCGAGCTTATGACAGATGTTCTACATATGCTAGGTTTAGAACCACAGTGAATGCTGTAAATGACAGTGAAATTTACTTCCAATTTGGGTATCAAAAATTTGGTTAGCGTGAAGCCAAATTCACCTGTTTTAAACAAAAAGAACAAATGTTTTAGATCCATGGCACCGCGGATTACTTGAAAGCGAACCTACCCAAAACCGGAATAAAAAGAAAAGAAGATGCTTCTAAAGTAGTCGTTCGCGCCTCTCTGCGTCATGTCACGGCGGATGATCTCAAGCATGACTAACACTCTCAGTAGGTTCCTCTGGTTCCAAAAGCCACTGATCAAGACGTTTAGATGCCTTATTGACCTACATAACGGGACGGACATGCTCTTCAGCCGTTAGAAATAAGAGATCTCATGAAATGAAAATGAGTATTTCGGCAGTTATCATTTGTTGCATGAAATGAAAAACTAGCAGTAGTACCTGTTCTTCCCAGTTCGTTCGCCAAGTGAGGAAAGAAAGCACCAACGTCTGCGCTAGCACTCCACACAGCAATCCAACCCACAGGCCCTACCCAAAAGGAGAAAGAAAGGAAATAAGTCAATGGATGTTCATATCGATCGTCATCATCACGTATATGTCAAGTTCATTTAAGATTTGATCAGGAACCAATCTACTAGGATTCAATTCGGCTCACAAAATTATCTAGAGAGAACTATATGTTGGAACTTTTGAATATGCATCCATAAATATGGTCATGTCCAAAGTCACCTTAATTTCCAGACCAGCCACATATCCGAGTAACACTCCGATGGGTATGCCAACCAAATAATAGCAGCAGACATTTACAATCGCAACCACGCTCTGTAGACCAGCACCGACGGCAACACCTGAAACCAAAAAAAAAGAAAAAATTCAGTAGGTTGGCACTAGCTATGGAATAATATGAGTGTGCTTCTAATGCGCAAAATAGACTGCCAGGAATATCCCAAAATGGTCGATGCGATGTCTGATCGACTGTACAATATGCACTAGTATGAGCAGGACAATTTGCAGCTACCTATCAGCACTGGCTGTACGCTGTTGAGCAAGAAGGAGAACGCAAGTAGGACAGAGAGACCGGACATAGCTTCTGCAACTTCTTCGTTACTTGTAAAAAGCTGCGAAATCTCATCTCCGAAGGCCAAAAATAGTGCCCAGAACAATATTCCAATAGCTAAAGAATTGGAGACGATGACCTTGACAGAGAACATTGCTGCTTTGGCATTTCCTCTCCCTAGTTCATTGGACACACGCACGCTGTAAACGCACAGCAAGACGAGAAAATTTAGATAAACCTACTATAGTCGTGACCGACAAACATTACTAGTGTCGGAGAGTGAGGGAGAGAGGCAGGAAGAAATTACAAGCACTTAAAAAATACATCCGTTAAGGTCAGAGAATCATACCATGCCCCTGTAAGGAAGCCGAGGCAGATCATGAATTCCCAGGAATTGATGCTGATGCTGCAGGATAAAAGTCGATTAGTGTCGCACGCAGCCAGGGAAAATGAGAACACAAAACCCGAGGAGTTTCTTACCAGAGCGAGAATGCGGATATTGCCACCGTCGCGTTTTGCATATATCCTGCTAACAAGACAAGGATAGCACTGTACCACAGCTCCAAGCTATCAAAGAAGAAACATACAAGTAAGCATGTCTCGCATCCTAAACTATATTATGGAAGTGAATATTCAAGCAGATTGAGCAACCCGAAGAGAGTATTATTTCCAGAAACAACTCAGAAAGTAGAATGCCAAAAGAATTTGGATCTCTGGATCGATCGGCATGCCAAAGAAGGATGCCGTGGATTTAGTTGCATATTGTGCTCTGGCTTTCTTTAGATCTTTTCTTGTTGAATGTCCTCAATTTCCATTCATCTCCATTCTACTTAAAACAAGCGAGCTTAGAAGATTCAGAATTACCAAAGCATCACGCCAGAAGAAATTGACAGCTTTATGACGGGAATGAGATCGACAAAGGCAGCTTTGGTGAATCCTTTCCACGTCAGAGGACACCACCCTCCAAAAATGTAGATGAATCCTCCGATTACCGTAGACCAACCGGATATGTTCAACGCAATCATGGCACCGGGAACCCCCAACTTGAGCACGCTAACCATGATCCAGGAGAGTAACAAATGAAGGACAAAAGAGCCACAACACAGCCATCCGACTATGGAGTTTTTCAGCTGTCCTTGTAAGTACATTTGGGTGGTCAGCGAGAAAACGAAGTAGTAGAGGAAAGGGATGAACCAAAGAGAGATCTCTCCGGCCGCAACTGCCACAGCATCGTCCTCACCAAGCAACCGGAAGAGCGGAGTCGCGAATATAAACGCAGGGAGGAGTATTGTCGCCGTCACAATATTGACGATCCACGATCTTTGCAAGTAAATGCCCAGCATATGGTATTGGCCGGCTCCAAATGCTTGCCCACATAATGTCTCAGTTGCACTTGACATTCCCAGCTTCGAAACAGCAAAAAAACGGATTTGTAAGTAAAGTCCATGCTAGAATGACTTCAAGATGAAACCAATGAGAGAAAGTAAGATAGGAATGTTCTATGAAAGCTTGTTGGAGTTAACTTTATCATGCTAATAAACCAGATATCTAGCTCAGGCAGTAAGCGATACTGTTCATTGGCCTCACTCCCCTGTGATAAGCTGGTTATGGAAACCTTATGCAATGCCGAGTGCGTATTCGAGATTCTTTCTCTCCTCAACTGACAGGGTGCCTTTTCCTGATGACTAATTCTTTTTAGGCTACATTAATGGCTAAATGTTTAAACTAGCACACGAATGAAGTGAGATGAGCTTACCAGAACCCCATTCACAAACAACAAGAGAACGCTCTGTATCAATCCATAAGCAGCAAGATCTACTTCACTAATGTGTCCGATGTATATCTGAGTCACCACTGGGATTCCGAACGCGGATACTCTAGCGAACATCGAGGGAAGAATGATTTTCCACACGAGCTTGGTCTCGCTCCAAATTCTCCCCTGCAGATTGCTTGTTTCCAAAAGTTTCTGCTCCAAATTGTCGTCCATGATGCTCTAGAGAAAAAAGTGAATGGAAGTGAATCAAAGCTTACAAATGAAATGAATGAAACTCCCTGCACAAAGACCTGAAACAAAGTACACCACTAATGCCAATCCCGGTTGCAACCTCCAACTTCCTATACGAAATTGTTAGGAGTGAGTGTTACTTGATGCAGAAGACGCTCGATATGATCTCTCAGTAGAAGAAAACTGGAATGTTCAAGCCTTATACAATCTAGACTCAAATGAGCAGAAAGACATGTTAGAGAAAGAAGGGGCCAAGGGGTGGAGGAGGTAGATTGATGAATCTCTGCTAACTCGTTGCTTTGACCAGAACCATCCACAAGAACACGAATGTGCTCTGCGCTGATTGCTTGTGAAGTTTGCAGAGTGCAGTGAAACCTGAAAAAAGACTTAAGCCCACGGATTTGGCTTAGGGGCTAAGGAACGAACTCGCGCTTGTAAATAATCCGCTCAGCACGGATTCGATTTCTCACACCATCAAGTATAAACAGTTTGATGTTGTGTGCCAACCATCCGAGACTCGAGAGCCCAAGTTTGGGCTCGCACCTTACCTGTCCATGAGGTTATTCCATGGACCCGGATTTCCGTTTGTCATCCGAAGATGGAGTACATTGAACATTAGTCATCCTTGCTACAGAAACTGAACCAAAGAGAGCAAGGCAGCCCAATGAAACGACTATGCAGTAGCATCTACTAACCTCCAGAACAGGAACGGAAGTGGGATTGTCGAAAGTCGTACACCAAAAAAACGAAAAGCACGAGAATTTAGAACAGCAAAATCATCTGAAGACAGCGTAAGGAGCTGAAAGAACTTGAGTCACAACCTACTGCTTCTCTACACAGAAACGCACCAAAGGCAAGGAGCATTTGAACCGTAAACTGAACCAGATGAAGTAAAAACAACTCAGAAACTATACAGTCAAGAGCAAGAGGAGGATAAGGAAAAGCCCACGAAGCTTACTCAAAGACTTTGAAGTCAATGAATACCACAAGTTCACATCAGTGGCCACTCAAGAGGAGCTGGAAAATCACAAACAGAACAATACACTCGCTGCCCTTTTCTCTATTGCCATTGAAGAAGAAAATCCTGCTTGGAAAGAGACAATAAATTCAGTTCATCGTTGTACTTGTATATGTGAGCAAGCAAGAAAGTGGTAGGTAAGCCAAGCAACGTCAAGCTAGCAAGAGTCATCAGAGTTGTTTGAAAAACAGTCCTAGTTAAGGTTGATGTCTTGTATTCTATTATCCAAGAGATTATGAGGCGGTTTCGAAAGGCCTCCTTACGACTGGACAGCACGGGGGTCCCGCTCCCCGGTGAGCGGGCGGGGGTCCGGGGGGCCGCCCCGGCGAGGGTCGCGGGGGCAGCGCCCCCGAGCCGCCAGAGGCGTTTTATGTTCAAAGATAGCAGGATTTGTATGGGAAAGTTAAATATTTTAGGCTATATGGGCAATTTTGTAATTTATGCCATGTAGGGTTTCGCTATATGTATTTAGGGCGAAACAGGTCTCTTTGGTAGAGAGAGAGGGTGAGAAGAGCGGCTGTACACTTTTCTACGTTATTAGTGAAACAGATCTGATCTCCCCGTGGACGTAGGCAGGCGGAACATCTCCCCTGTTGAACCACGTAAATTCTTGTGTTGTGCGAATTTCCATTACTTTCTTGCATCGTTGATAGGATCAAATTTAGATATTCGACAGTCCTCTGGCTAGCCTCGTCAAAAGCGTGCAGTGTACCAATAAATTCTCTCGTCTCATAAATTTTCGTGGTGAGGAACAGCTCGATGTCATCGTTCTCTCTCCAATATTACGTGGGAAAGAATCTCTTGTTTTGTCAGTTCTAAGCCAATACACGCGATTGCGTAATGCCACTAAAATATGAAGTTGGACTATACGGTGATGTGATAAGTTGCTATCGAGTATGCACTCCATTTATTTCACCCATTTAACCGAATTTCGTTTCGTCTATTCATTCATGAAATGTGGTTCATGCTCCCATCGATAAGAAGTTACGAGGTCCGAAGGCCTCCCCAACAGGGGACACAGGGGGTAGTGCCCTCGAGCCGCCTTTGGACTTTTATAATTTGGGTCCGTACTTTATTGGTAATTTAGACTTAGAATCATGAATAGCTACTGAATGGCATATATAAATGTTAGCATCTCAATTTCTCTTTCTCGTCTTTACTCTCTATTTCATTTTCGTTATGTTTGTGCGCCTAATCCTCACAATCTCCGAGAATGATCGCGAGTCAATAGTCATCGTGTCCACATGCGTCGGGTGCCAGTCGCTTCGCCCATAGAGGCGGCTGGCACGTGGGCCTCGAAAGCATACAAGCACATCTTCACCAGACGTGCGAGAATGTAGGGAGCAGAAGCAAAAGTCCAAGTGATTGAGAAACGGCCAATAGTCATCCATTGCAATTTACTTGAAGGGTGTAATTTCCTGTTGGGCACTTTCCATTCTAACACAGGAAGACTGTGGAGCGGAGGTTGACGGTAGTTGGTGGGGTTTGAGGCCACTTTGCTGGCCACGGAGGCTCTTCTTCTTCTTCTTCTCCTCTCTCGTGAACAGATTATGCCGCAACTACCGGTCAGATCAGAGGCTCACAGCTGTGAAACAACTCGCGAAACATCATCGACTGGTGAGACCAGAATCAGGATTCATAGGTCCATGGAGGGACACCTCTACGTCCCTCGTACGCATATTATTCATCCGACGGCAGCTGAACTTTTACTTGAGTATGGGGTTTGGTCTGTCGACCCATAATTGAGTTTATTAAATTTGTTATCGCTGGATATAACAAATTCCTAATAATTAGGCAAAAACAGGGCCACCGGCCTAAGGTACTTGTAGTGAAATGCATGCAAATATGCACCTGTATTGCCCATCCCTAATCCTGTCTTCACGTGCGCAACGCCTTAGCCGCGTCTGTTTCTATTTTCGAAAACGTTGATCGGTATCTAACTTTTCGCCTGTCTCAAAACCTCAGATAGCCCCGTGAGAAGAGACGTCCGATGAAGTCGGCAATAGCCATGTGAAGAATATCCTTGAAGATGGTTGTGGGATTTTTTACAAGGGCATTGATGGAGTGGCTTGCAATTGTTCATTCAAAGTGATATTCATGTTTTACTTCAGACTCCAGTAATGTCGTAGCGTAGAGGCTAGTTTTAAGAATCAACGGGAAAAGAATCAAGCTGGTGGGGTAAGACTACCTCTCTCCTTGTTCCTTTATCTTCAACGTTTCTTCATCCTCCTGTTTCTTCTCAAAAGCGGCCGTGACTGAGCTTTGTAGTAGAGCTCGCACGGCCATTGCGGCTAAATGCTGAGCTCTGCTACAAACCTCCCGCGACCATGGCCAAGCCATACTGCAGAGCTCGCGAGGCCTGTCGTGGCCCTATTGAGCATGAGGCAGATCTAGCACAGCTCCCAGCAACAGCGAGCTTGGCCTCAAGCTCATGTGCCCATGCCGCCAAAAGCAAGCTTGCCACAAACAGGGATGGCGGCAGGCGGCCAAGGCGTTGACGGCGAGGTTGGGCTGCCTCAGTGATCGGGACGGAGGCTCGGTGGCATAGGGTTCTGCTGAGTTGTGTGTGACGAGACAGAGTGACAAAATTATAGATCCTGAAACAGCGTGACTGGATTCAGAAAAATTATCAGACATGCATAGATCAAGACATAAAGGACCTGAGAAAGGAACGAAAACAAATAAAGGGCGAAAAAGAATGAGCAAGTTTAAAGATGCGCTCTTAAAAACTTAGCCGAAAAGAAGAGCTATAACAAAGATCAGTCATCCCTTACAACCTGAACAAACAAATGGAAAATTGTGGTAAAGGATTTTACCTTCTCTAAACAACTTATACATGGTCGTGTTACCGAAGATCTGACCAAAAAGAATTCATAATAGCATGCATAAGAAAACTTCTTCTCGGAGACTTCCATTACTTGATACCAATATAGCTCGTCCATTAAAAATACAACCAAGAAACAACAACAGCACTTGTACTCAGATGTTGGCATCCCATAAAGCTATTCCTACAGTTGAAGCTCAGAAAACTATCGCAATTGCTGCTCCATGTCAAAATTGAAGACAATATATATCTGTCAACACTTAGCCAGACTCTGTTTCTGCACTGCTTTCCACAGGAACTTCTTCCCCGTTATTTGTTTCTTCTTCAGAAGCCGGCGTTGCTTCCGGCTTTGCAGGCCCTGGACCAGCTGATACCTTCACCATTGACGGACGCAAGAGTCTTTCACCGAGTTTAAACCCCTTGCGAAATTCTTGAAGGATGATGCCTTCTTCATATTCCGTGGACTCCTCCCGCATAATAGCCTCATGCAGCTTTTATAAAGGAGTAGCGAGAAAACGACAATATCAGATAAAAGAATCAAAGAGTGCATTCTGATTGGAATTTTCGGCAGAGATGTTGTCAACAAGTGGGATGGAACAAAAGATTCTTGGCGTCCCATACCCCTCATACCTCTTCTGCATGTGTGAACTCACCAAGTTGGCCCGAACCAATCGAGATTTGTTGAACTTAAAAGCGAATCCAGGTCTTCAAGAAACCTGAATAAACTTCACCAATCGCTTGAAAGAGTTCATCAAGTACTCGACTGAATTTCGAGCCAACTCGGTAGTTCACCTGCATAAAGCCTATTACTCAAAGTTTGGTCATTACACCATTTGAAGAAATTGGAGTAGGTAACAGTTTCAATCAAGCATCTTTTGATCATTGGAATCCCTCTCCCTTGACTATTTTTGGTGTGGATTATTAGTAGAAGATGCAAGCTCAATCTCTATTGTAGCTACTAGCTGTTGCAGATGCTGAAGCAGCCTTTGATCATGGAGTGGTGTATTAACCTCTTATTGTTTTGGCGACCTTTTGGTAATTCAATCTAATTGAATCATTCCTTCCTTGAAGAATTCAATCTTATACCATTCTAAGTCTAAGGTCTAGGTCTAAACCATTTTTCTACTTAATAACCAAAATATTTCCGTTCAAGGATTCTACCTCAAAATGCAACATTAATAATTCTCCTAGGGGACACTCCTCGGAAGTTAAATGGAGAAACAAGTTATATCTTCACTGTCTGAATGAGAATATAGTTATCATTTAGGGTAACAGAATTTTGTTCATCATTGAGGTAGTAAGTTCAATTGGCAGGCAGTATATTTTACCATGACAAGCAACCTAAAAAATTGAACAGAAAGCAAGCCTTTCGTGTGAGGAGCAAACAAGATAACTTACTAGTGGGTCAAAAGGAATCCCAACTGTTTCCACAGGAACAACACCAAGTGAGTCGAGAATTTCTATGAACTGCTTATATATGCTCTGATAGCTATTGTTTATCTTCTCTTCTCCCTCGGTCTCCACTTTAATCTGTGCTTTAGCTCTCTCAAAATTATCCAAGACAGGCAACAGATTCTCTACTACTTCTCCTTGGGCATTTGTTACCAGCGAAAGACGTTCTCGGTCAGTCCTCCTTCTAAAATTTTCAAAGTCTGCACTAATCCTGAGAATGCGATCCCGCTCTACAGACAATTCTGCAGACAAGCATGCCACCTTACTTTCAAGAGCGGTTTTCCCATCCTCAATGGATTTTAGGAAAGCTTCAATTTCAGCAACCTTTGATCCATCGTTACTTGCTAGAGCTTCTTTATAGGATTGAAGTGATATTAAAACAGCTGAAACAGCTTTTTCTTCAGTATCAGTAACTTCATCAGCGGCAGCACCATCTTCTGAGACAACAGCACCATCAGCGTCATCCTGTTAACAAACCTGTTAGAATACTGTCATAGACAAGATGCATCCCAAGAGTAATCCTAAGTATGTGAGAAGGTATATAAAAGCTGTTTACCATATAATGGGTGGCCATAACTGAGATGGGTTTCTGGAGAAGTAGTTCAAAAACACAGAGGGGTTGGCTTGGTCAAATGTTCTTTAGAACTATGCCAAAACACTTATTAAACCAATATTTGGAAACCTTGTTAGTATATACAATGTGGAAGACGCAACGTCTCAAGTTTTCTACCAACATCAACTTCAAAGAGCAACAGTGACTGACTACACAAACAAACGATTCTTTGCTTGATACAAGTCAGGAGGACATGAACGAGCATCTGTCCTTCAGAGCCCCATTCACATAATTACTGCACTACTGGCAAAATTCCCAAAGAGCAATTTCCGATAAACCCAACAAATCTTTCATGATGCAAATTAGGATGCAATCATACAGTTCTTTTTTCTTTTTTTCTTTTTCCATAGGTAAAAAGAAACTCAATATAGGGTGAGGTGCAACCCATGCACAAATCAAGTTCAAGAAACAAAAAGAACTCACTTACAAGACAGAGCACCTACAATGCCGATCAATGCATTTACATCGACAAGCAATTTTCCACTTTCTCTTCTTTTAACGTAGTTCCTTCTTCATAATGATCATTCAGTCCCCTCTTTCAATAGAAGGAGAACCGGTGTTGAGAAGGAAATTATAAAGTAAAGAAAGCCAGACAACCGCAAGATCTGTGTCAAACTGATTTAACTCTCAAACCATGCCAAACATATATCAGTCAAATTAACCGAGAAACGTTCACGCAGACTACAAAATGTTGACCTTTTAAAACAGAAAAATTATATGATGTTAGAAAGCATTTAAGTATTGGATAATAAATCGTTAAATAAGCTTTCCATCATCTCCTTTCTGTCACACTGAAAGAAGTTTAGTCCCAATTCCATTCCTAGAGGCTTGGGTAAGACGTTATAAATTTCCAGCTATTCACCAATTTCACCTAGACATTGTTAAACCCACTGGCATTGCTATACATTTGGATGTTGCATTTAGAGATTTATTGTGCTATACATTCTCAGAGTGGTGGTCGATACTCTAATGTGTCAATGATAATAAAATGTACGTAGAGTCATCCCAGAGTTTTCTCAGAATCGTAGTTAACTAAAAGAAAAGTTTCATATATGATTTAAGGAGAAGGAACAGTTTCTTTCCGAGTAAAGTAGATATTCATTGATATAATTGATGTTTAGAGGCTATTGTAATTAAAAAAAACCTCTACATGTAACAGTTAGATAAGCAAAAGCTGAGAAAGCTTACCGAGATGGAGAGTCAGCAGTCTATTATTAATCAGTCTCGAGAAAAGTCAGCACTTATCTTTTCTGCTATAACAAATGGTTAAACTCATTACTAGAGATGCAATGACTTTCTTCAATATAATGTCATCTTCCAAAAGCACCGCGAAGTACATGAGAAACCCAATCTCCGATGGCTCATTTCCATCTAACCTCTATCCAGTATTTTCTGACATATCTCTGACTAATAACTCCGTATTCAGATACCATTAAGTCAACTTTGGTTAGACCATAGATGATGATCCTACTCGTTGATTATATCCCAGTTGAATTCTTAAAGATACTCATCACAATTCTTTCGAAAGCGAGAGGCAGCCTCTGATCTTCAATATCGATCTGGAGAAAGCTTCAATGTCCGAACTCCCATAACTACGGTACGTTTCGAAATTAAGCTTCTCAATCAAAAGAACAGCATTCAAACAATGCATCAAAATATTCAGCTGACTAAAGAACAGATAACTTTCATATATTACATTAACAGATATGGTCAACTGGAATCACTCACTCCTCTACTAGAAACTTCTCTGCATTCTCATTTCATCCTAAGAACAACTTGTAACCTTAAAGATGTCACCTAATTGCCCCCTTGCAGCTTCTCACACATTCAGATAAGGAAAATGAAATAAAATCGAACTAATCAATGGAGAGGATGTACCTCGACCGGTGGTTCTAGCACCTCCTCCTCGGTTTCGGTGGCTTCTGCATCGCCGGCGGCGGCGGCGAAGGGCACGAAACTGGCGAACCGGAGAGGAGAAATGCCGGAGCAAGTAACAGAGGCGACGCGTGCCGCCGGCCTGAAGCTTCGTCTTCTGAACGAGACGCGGGCTCTTGTCGCCGACACCAACGAAACGGAGGCCGCCCGGGGCGGAGGTCTGGCGACGGTGGCCGGAGTTGTCGCGACGGTGGCCATATAAAAGAGGAGATAAGGGGAGGGACCGAATTGAAAAACGGTGGGTGGAACTAACGATTCTCCAACGAAGCCAGGGAGAGATTCGGTGGGTTCAGTTCTGTATTTGATAGTGCGAGGGATCTAATATAGAGTCGAAGTGACCGTTGGATTTCGTTCTGGTCTTCAAATCGGACGGCCCGTACGGTCCGAGATGGGATTTAATGTAGGTGGAAACAGGAAGAAGCTTCCGGACGGTGCATTTCTAGACTTTTGCTAAGAAGCACGTGTTTTATACCTAAAGCTGTACAATGCCTAGGGTTTACATGATTAGTGTAACGTGGTGAATGAACTTTTGTTTGATAATCAATGTCTTTCTAAATCACTGTTTACTTTCTTAGTGATATTTAGTTTCTATTAGATAATAACATTTTTGAATATTCAAATGATTAAACGGTGGAGTCGGTGTGGACCAGCGACGTTTATGATGAATGCAATTGTAATCGTACGGTCTCTCTCAAGTCATGAGATTGATGTTAATTAATTACAACTAAGACGCCGTCGCAACCCTTTCGAGAGCGTCACAAGATGTGCAAAGAGAGATTGATGGATTACTAAGCGGGTGTGAACAATTTCTCTCACGAAATGGCCCCTTTCTCCTAGCATGGGTACTCTCAATTGATTATGCATATTAGATTTAGGAGTCATCACCAACCTACTATGACCCTGTTAGAACTTGAGTATGATGTGGAAGTGCATCTTACTCCTACGGACCCGAAATTCACGAGTCCTGTTGACACCAAATAATAAAGAGTTACCGAATGGACTTTAGCATCACTGTGTCCCGAAAATCGGTAAATCGGGAATAGTAAGCTACTCTGAGAAGTTCGGTAAGTTGTCTGCAACATACCGAAATGTCTAAAAGTCTAAACCCGATATTCGGGAAGTAAGAGAACATGGCCATTGATTTTCAAAATTCGGTAAGATTCTGGACATACCGAAATTATAGAGGATCGGCAGTAAGAGGAGTATGAAGACAAAAGGAACCGCAGGATGGCCAAACTAGCCATGTCAGCAAGAAGTTACGAGCAAGAAATCCGGATAGTGGATGCGAACAGTTCACGGCAGTTGCTGGAAAAGATTCAAATTCAAAGCCATATTGACAGTTGAAGATCAAGTTTTGGCGGATAAAACGTGGGCAAATGGGAAGTTATTGAAGGCGCCAAGATTCAGAGTTTGAAAGCAAGAAAATAACCGACAAACGGTTATGGAAAGCCAAAGAATAACAAATAATCGAAAGAGAGGAGAAAGAAGACAGATCAACACACATCCAAAAGAACTCAAGTTTTCTGCACTTTAACTTCCATGTACTCTCCTTTCCAGCATTTAGAGTTTCTGCAATTCTAATTTAGTTTCAAGCTTTCTACTGCTTTAGTAGGAGTATTGTAACGTAGCCTGAACCCTTGTTGATCTCAAATCCACATTCGATCCACTGATTTACTACCCATTTCACCTCCATTTGTGTTACTCTGTGTTCTCACTAAAATTTCCTTTCGAGAGTTGAGCCGCAGAACCCCTTTTAATAAAAACCAAAGACGAGATTTCGGTGAAAGATTTTCCTTGTTGCAAAAACGAGCGAACATCTTTTTGGCACGCCCGGTGGGACCATTGTGGTAAGATTAAGAGAAATGGTGAGAACCAGAGGTCAATCAGATGGAGTACCAGTTGGCAACATCAACAATCCGGATGACGGAGCACGATCAGAGCATTCGGCAGCGAATGAGGACGTACCCCATCACAATGCTAATGTTCCTCGGCAATTGAACGAAGAACAAATCCATGCGTTGGCACCTGACAACACTTTGATAGCCATGATGAGAAGAATGTTTGAGGAACAGCAGAATGAGCTCACTAACCATATGGTGCAGCATGTCTCAGATGTGATAAAGCCTATGATGATTAACGCCATAAACGAGGTAATATCGCGTCCTAGTTCATCCTCTCAAGTTCCTCCCTTTTATGTAAATCCTCCTGGTACGATACCATTTCCACCAGCATCGGGACATCCCAATGTTGGGTATAATGGTAGTGGAGGATCGAATCTGCAGCCTCCAGTAAGGATTATACCAAGGCTAGAAAATCCTACAACAGCAAATCTGGTAAATGGTGTGAGTGGTTACAATTTCCCTCAAACTGGCCTTACTGATGCTAATGTGATCAATCCCATGATCCCGAATCATCCACCAGTATTGAACATGCCTCCACCAGTGAATGTCCCTAACTTCGATCCCATGAGACCACCTGTAGCTCAACCATATCCACAAGTGGTAGAAAATCCTCTCTACAGGCCACCACCACCCGTTAACTTCAATATGGATCAACAAGGAATGAACAGACCTCAGCAGGTTGATCCTAGGGGGCAAGAACCTTGGTTGGGCCAACAGAATTTAAGGCCATGGAATCCAGACAGAGTTGCAGAATTGGTAATGCAACAATTGGGAGCAGAGAGAGGCACACCAAGACCTGTATACAGGAAGCCGCATCCCGATTGGGTGGATAACATTCCATATCCAAGGGAATTTAAAATGCCAGATTTCGCTATATTTACAGGTGAGGAAGATCAGTCAACTGTGGAGCATGTAGGTCGTTTTTTAGCACAATGTGGAGAGGCTGGAACAAATGAATATTTAAGGCTAAGGCTATTCCCATTGTCATTATCAAAGACAGCATTTACTTGGTATACGAATTTGCCAGCAAATTCTATTCAGACGTGGGTTGAGATGGAGAGATAGTTCCATTCTCAGTTTTACCGAACGGTACCAGAGGTAACAGTAGCCGACTTGGCCAGGATGTACCAGTATGGCACTGAGACAGTAGATCAATTCATTGCTCGTTTCAAGAAGTCCAGGAATCGGTGTTTGACTTCTCTCACTGAAAAGGAATTTACAGATTTGGCTTTTAATGGGCTGAAGTTTAATCTCAAGGAGAGATTTGAGGGGCAGGCTTTTGATGATCTCTTTCAATTAAATGCTCAGGTTTCTAAGTATGAGTACCTGCTGAAGGATAAAGATAAGAAGCCGACGAAGGATAATCGGCAGACAATAGCATCGGTTGAAAGTATCGAATACAGTGACTTTACCGAAGAAGAGAATGAGATAGAGGTAGCAACTATGGTACTTGAAAAACCATATGTGTGCCCAGCTTTGAAACCAGCAAAGGTGAGAGATGTGTCCAAGTTTAAAGCCAAGGAAACGAGTAATTATTCGTTTGATATCTACAAGTTGGATGAGATATTTGACTTATTGTTGAAAGATGGAATGATCAAATTGGCTGAGGGATAGGTAATCCCATTCAAGGAAGAGATTGAAAGGCTGCCGAAAGCAAAATTCATTGAGACAGCCAGATATTTATTGCTAAAGAAGATGTCCCGAAGACAGCGTTTAGATGTCCTGGTGCTATCTGGACTTTTCAGTGGACAGTGATGCCTTTTGGGCTGAAAAATGCAAGAGCTACTTACCAGCGAGCAATGAATTTCATCTTTCATGACATGATTGGTAAATTCTTGGAAGTTTATATTGATGATGTTGTGATCAAATCAAGTCAGGGAGAGTATTTGGACTATCTTGAGCAAGCTTTTGTTAGGATGAGAAAATACAAATTGAAGATGAATCTGGCTAAATGTGCCTTTGGAGTGCGAGTATGGAATTTCTTGGGATTCCTAGTTAATCAAAGGGGAATTGAGATTGACAAGAATAAGGCAAAGGCTATTATAGAGCTTCCTCATCCTACATCAAAGAAGCAGTTGCAGATGGTACTCGGGAAAATTAATTTTCTCAGAAGATTCATTGCAAATTTATCTGGGAAGATAGAACCAATGACCCAGCTCTTGCGTCTTAAAAATCAGGAGGAGTTTATATGGGGAGATAAACAGCAGAAAGCGTTTGATGCGGTCAAAGTTTATCTGACAAATCCTCCTGTATTGATGCCGCCGAAAGCAGGCAGGCCATTAAGGTTGTACTTGTCTACTATCGATTCAACTATCGGGAGTATGCTGGCACAAGAGAATGAAAATGAAAAAGAACAAGCGGTATATTATTTAAGTAAAACATTGACTGATGTTGAAAAAAGATATACCGCGATAGAAAAATTATGTTTATCTTTGTACTTCTCTTGTATGAAGTTAAGACATTATTTGTTGCCAGCTACAGTACATGTACTCGGTAAGACTGATGTGATAAAATATATGTTGTCACGGCCTGTTATAAAAGGGCGTATAGCCAAGTGGGCATTTATCTTGTCTGAATTTGATTTGGCATACGTACCAATAAAAGCAGTCAAAGGTCAAGCTGTTGCTGACTTTCTTACCGAATACCCATGTTTGCAAATGGAAGAAAATAAACAGAACTTCAGTCAAGTTATACCATGGACTATGTATTTTGATGGATCATGTGCTAAGAGTATGGCTGGAGCTGGTTTGATGATAATCTCTCCCACCGGAGAGCTTACAAGGTGTGTTTGTAAGTTAGATTTTGAATGCTCAAATAATCAAGCCGAATATGAAGCACTAATCATCGGCTTAGGAATATTGATTGAATTGGAAGCACAGTTCATCAAAATATTTGGTGATTCACAGCTAGTGGTGAAGCAACTGAAAGGAGAATATCAGTGCTTGAATGAAAATTTGATTGGCTATTATTATCTAGCCAAGAAGCTGTTGGAACAATTTAGAGAATATGACATAGTCCAAGTCAAAAGAGAAATCAATTACGAAGCCAACGAATTAACACAGATGGCTTCTGGTTATAAAATATCAAAAGAATTGGCTAATATTGCAGCCATCGTCACATTATCGGTACCTTCTATTGAACAAAGAGAAATACCGATAGCGATCAGTGAGGTGATCCGAGAAAAGGATTGGAGGTAGCCCATTATGGAATACTTGAAAAATCCTGATTCAAGAGATCAAAAGCTGAGGAGACAAGCCCAGAAGTACGTAATATTGGGAGAAGAGTTATACCGAAAATCTTCAGATGGGCTACTATTAAGATGTCTTGATAAGGACAATGCGAAACTGGTTATGGCAAAAGCTCATGAAGGCATATGTGGAGCACATCAAGTTGGAATTAAGATGAGATGGCTTCTAAAAAGGTACGGATATTTCTGGCCAACAATGATGCAGAATTGCATTGAATATGCCAAAGCATGCATTTCATGTCAAAAACATGAACCGTTGCAACATGCACCTGCTGTAGAGCTTCATTCCATTGTAAAGCCATGGCCATTTCGAGGATGGGCAATGGATATAATAGGTAAGATTTATCCACCCTCTTCTCATAAGCATAGTTTCATTTTGCTGGTTACGGATTACTTTACGAAATGGGTGGAAGCGATTCCATACAAGAGCATTAGTCAGAAGACGGTGATCAAATTTATTGAAGAAAACATAATTCACCGATTTGGCTTACCGGAATCAATCACTACGGATCAAGGGACAGTGTTTACTGGAAACGAAGTTATGGAATTTGTGCAATTAAGAGGAATTAAGATACTGCATTCTACACCATATTATTCTCAAGCAAATGGACAAGCTGAAGCTACTAATAAAGTTGTGATTGGATTGATTAAAAAGCATTTGGAAGAAAATTCAAGAGAATGGGACAACTTGCTATCGGTAGTGTTGTGAGCATACCGAACGTCACGAAGATCAAGTACAGGCGTCAGTCCATATATGCTGACCTATGGACAAGAGGCAGTTCTACCGATGGAGATAACCGTTCAATCATTACGAGTCCAATTGCAAAGTGAAATGTTACCAGAAGATTACAGAGATTGGATGTATATAAATTTGGATGAAGTAGATGAAGTCAGGGCAGTTGCTTTGGATCAGTTGATTGCACAAAAGAAAAGAGTAGCCAGAGCTTTTAACAAGAAGGTTAGGATCAAGCAATTTGCTGTCGGGGACTTAGTATGGAAAGCAATCTTGCCATTTAATCTCAAAGATAGAGAATTCGATAAGTGGTCATCAAACTGGGAAGGCCCATATCTAGTTATCGAAATGTTCAGTGGAAATGCGTACAGATTGATGGATATCAATGGAAAAGAACTATCTCGTTCTATAAATGGGAAATTCTTGAAGAAATATTATCCATCAATCTGGGAAACACAAGGAGATTAATTCATTTATCAAAAGCGAAAGTACATTCTGATCTTGGTTACAAAGGTCTTCAGATCTTTAACCAGTTTGAGGTTCTGAGCTACAAGTTTGGAATGTAATTCAAGATCATGGCGGAGTTCGAATTGCTGCTCTTTGAGATGTTCTGTGCGACGAGAATGGAAGCGGACAGCTTCAAGTTTCTCCCAAGTTTCCTGTAACAATCGTCTATACTTGTCTGAAGAAACTTCGACCATGGACTTGACACGGGAGATTTCGTCTTTAATTATCCTGCGTTCGGCACAGTTATGACTGGAAAAGAAATTGAAAAGTCGACGTGTCGTCTCAGCATCTTCTTTGGCATAGAGGCAAGAGTCTTGAACTTGAGCATATGCTTCCTTGGAATCGCACAATCGAGAGAATTCTTCCACGATTTGGAGCTTAAGAGTTTCAGCTTCCACAATGATAGGCTCAAGGCTCCAAACCTCCTTCACATTGCGATCAAACTCATCGAAGCTGGCAGGGAATAAAGAGCACAGTTCCCATACTAAGTCCAAGAGATCAGACTCAGCAGTTAAAAATACCTTGGACCTGAAAGTGTCCGTCAGTTCGGTAACTTCTAACCTATGCTTATAATTCAGTAATAAAGCATGATGTCCCTGGGATAGTAGTTCATGTAGCCGTTTCCATAAGGATCGATCATCTGTATGCAATTGGATAAAAAGTTGTTCATGGTTAAAAGAAATGAAGAACAGTTTTCAAAGCTGGGATCAGGATGCATTTAGCAAAAAGTTTACCTTCATGTTGGCCGTTACGATGTCTATATGATCGAGGCCAAAGAGGCAACTGAGATGAAGAACCATGTGAAGACATCATGAGCAAGATTGCAAATGTTCAGGATGAATTGTGCAATTTGGGCAGTTATAAATAGAAAGGACATAGAGCAGATCATGGGTAGTGGCATGCCAGAGCTTTTCTCGGATAATTGGAAGAACATGGCCCATAAGTGGAGGAAGACGGTTACCAGAATTGCCGCAAAAATATTCTCTTGCAAGAGAAAGTATGCAAAAGTCATTGAGGATTATCGGGAAGCCTTATTATTGAAATCTTTGTTAATCGTTGAGGATTATCGGGAAGCATTATCATCGGAATCTTTGTTAATCACTGAGGATTATCGGGAAGCCTTATCATCGGGATCTTTGTTAGTCATCGAGGATTATCGGGATCTTTGTTAGTTATTGAGGATTATCGGGATCTCTGTTAATCGTTGAAGATTATAGAAGAGCAGATGTTAGAATTCGGCAAATGAAGCAAAAGAACATTTGAGTCAGAAAGAACAAGATTTTTCATTTCCATTTCCTCAACAGAGTCTTGGCTTCATTTACAAAAGAACGGAGCTCAAATTCTAAATTAAGATTTTGTTCCATGAGCTCCGCCCTCTGCTTCTCACAAGTTTTGACCGACCCACAGGTGGAATCATATTCTTTCCTCAACTCCCGACACTTCTCCATCTTTCTTCTAACTGATGGGCAAAGATAACGCATCTTCGATTCTTGCTCCATCATTTGGACATCTACCATCTTCAATTCTTTCTCAAGCTCTGCTCTTCTTTCTGCTAAGCGGTGAAGTTTGCTCTCTTCGGCTTTATAACTGTCATAGAACAAGCGGGTATCTGCACATTTGTGGGTTAGTTCATCTCGAATGGCTTGACCTCGCTGTTCTCCTAAGAGAAGATGTGGAAGATGATAGGTGTTGATCCCGATGGTGTCCACAGCATCCACAAAACCTACGGCGAAGATATCACTTTTGTCCTGGAAGTCTTGGGAAAGCGTAAAGGAAGGATTACCAGAGCATACTTCCTGAAAGAGAGTTCTTGCTCGTCTCTCTCTGTTAGAGTCAGTAATCAACTTCCCATAGCCAGACTCTAATAAGTTAAGAAGTTCAGTCCATTTAGCCTTGGCCACTTCCTTAGAAACTTCAGAAAATGATGCCGGGTCTATAGATTCTGGTGGACAATCAGCAGTGGAGGAGCCAGGAAGATCTGTGAGCAGTATACTTTCCACTTCAGCTTTCTCTTCAGTAGATAATAGAGTTATCTCAGCTGCGGCAGAAGGAGCTTGTGAAGAAGATGAGCTTGCCATAAACATTACTTGAAGAGGCAAAGTGATAGACGAAGGCTGAACAAGCGGCAGAGGTACATTGGTTGATGGGCCTTTAAGAAATTCCCCATCAGGAATCAGGATTCTTTTTGATGCAGATGACGGCTCATCAGTACCTGTAAACACAGCTATGAGTGTTAAAACAACAGTATAAGGAGCATTCACCATTCGGTAAAGTGAAGACAATACTTACCGATAGAAGTTGGAGATTTTCTAATTTGAGGAGAAGATGGGTCATCAGCTTGTTCCTTTTCCTTAAATTTTGGAGTCTGGGTTTGCGTTGATGCGATAAGAAGTTCCGTCGAAGAAGCCGGAGGCACCAGGACAGGGTCAAGGATTGTTATATCATCATCAGGAGCATTGGCAGAGGGGGAAGAAAGCGAAGCCGCTTTCGATCGGTATATCTTGAGAGTCTTCCCTGAGTTATATTTAAAAGAAGAAAAGCATAGATCAGTATTGGCAAGTATGGTCATGCTTGGTAAAAAAAAAAAAATCATCAAAGTTACCTTTTGGTGCATGCGGTTTTATCATGGCATGAAGTGTGGGACTGACAGGTAGACTCCTCGGTGAAGAACTTTCAGGAGATGACAAATATCGACTGGTAGACCTTTCTGTTGCAAGCTTCTTTGGCGCCTGTTCTGGAGCAGGCAGTTCTAAGATTTTTCTCTTTCTTCCTGCTGTGAACAAAGAACAGTTAGACACAAACAAATACCGAATGAAGACACACATTGAAAGAAGGAGAGCAAACTGACCTTTAGCATGCTTTGCCGGTTCAGCAGGAAGAATGTCTTCATCTCCGGTTGATTGAGGGAGTGCAAGAGTGGCCGTCTCTTTTATTTTCAAAAGGATCATGTCCAGCGGCTCTGAGAATACAGACTTCCGATAATTCTTCCACCAGAAGTTGAAGTCTTCTGAAGAGCGATCAGCATCTGGAATGAACTCGGTAACACGGAACAATCGGTAAATGTCCCGAATCAGCTTGTTCAATTCAATGAAGTTTTGACTGTCGCCTTGCTTACAGAATACTTTATTGATGGAAGAAAAGGAAAAAGTGTAGAGAGCCGGGACAGGAATCCCTTGAATCAACCCAAATTGTCTAGCACAATATTGGGGGGAGTAGATTTCGAAGCCAGCGACGAATCTACCCTTTATTGAAAACCTAACAGGAAGGTCAATAGAGGTTAGAACGACTTGCCAAAAATCACTCTTATTCTTCTGAAAGGAAGGAAGATATGATTTGAATTCGGGAATGAGAAAAGGAGAAAAAGAGAATTGTTTCCCTTTGATTGAAAAAATTTGGGAAACAAAGAACCGAAAATAAGATAATTGCCCCTCTGGAAAAGGAATCAACTCTCGGCTTAAGGCTCGACAGACAGGATGATTCGGGATAGAAACCGAAGAGGGTTGCGAGACATGGTCTTTGGAAAACCAAAAAGGAAAATAAAAAGCCGACCAGGCTTGGAGAATCCAGAGTGGACCACCATAGACTCCACCTATTTCATCCGAAATGATGGAAGAAGCCGAATGGGCTAAGCCTCGGTACAATAAGGATAAAATGGTTTTTCCTAAAGAAAGGAGAGTTCCCGAAGCTAAGGCAGAAGCTATAGCTACGAAGTCCTTTGAAACTCTCACAATAAGGTGGCAAAAAAGGAATTTACAGAGCCAGTACAAGAGAAAAGCGGTGTGTTCCTCGTCGGTAACTTCACATTCTTTCCTAAAAAACTTACCAATAAAAGCCCCATAAGCTAGCTCGGAATCAGACAACTTACCGAGTCCTGGGTAAGAATCCGAAGACAGAGTAGATGGGTCTGTACCTAAAGGACTAAGACCGGTCAGGCAATGGATGTCGAGCAAAGTTACCGACATCGGGGAAAAAGGGAAGAAGAAGCAGTTGGTAGAAGTTGACCAAAAACAGGATAGGGCACTGATTAGCCCATGATTCAGACGATAGTCAAAACAACAAAGGCGCAAAGCATTATGAATCGAAAGTCCATCCCAAAGAGAGCCCTTGGAAGGACGAAGTCGAAGATACCATTGGTAAAAATTTGGCTCAAAATCAGAAAAAGCCCTAAGACGAGAAGGACGGGAGTGCCAGTTGTAAGCTAGAACGGAAGAATGGTGGATTGGAAGTACCTCAGTTTGATGACGAGGGAAGAAATCAGAGAGAATTGCAGGAATCGAAAACTGATTGTAAACAGCTGGGCCAAGGATGTAAGAATCCTCGAAATCATTCTGCACCGAGAAAAAATGCCGGTCATCGTTGAAATCTTGAGAGTCCCTGAAATTATAATAGCGCTCTAGGGCATTTGAGGCAAGAAAGGAGGAAGCTTGAGCCTTGGGAGCCATGGTGTCTGATCAATTACAGGAAAAAGGGCACGAATGAGCGAAGAAGCGAAAGAGCAAGAGAATAACGAAAGGGATGACTTGTTGGAGAAGCAAGTTTGAAGGCGAGAGATCAGATCGTGTGGGGACATCTGATATATATATTGAGTTGATACGAGGAGAAGCTGAAAAGGCAAGCGCGCGAAACGAGACGGCAAAATGGCGCTTGAAGTAAAAAGTAAGTGTCTTGTCATCTTTGGCATTTAAAAGAATTAAAATTCTTTTAATTCTTTTAAAGGGGGCATCTGTTGACACCAAATAATAAAGAGTTACCGAATGGACTTTAGTATCACTGTGTCCCAAAAATCGGTAAATCGGGAATAGTAAGCTACTCTGAGAAGTTCGGTAAGTTGTCTGCAACATACCGAAATGTCTAGAAGTCTAAACCCGATATTCGGGAAGTAAGAGAACATGGCCATTGATTTTTAAAATTCGGTAAGATTCTGGACATACCGAAATTATAGAGGATCAGCAGTAAGAGGAGTATGAAGACAAAAGGAACCGCAGGATGGCCAAACTAGCCATGTCAGCAAGAAGTTACGAGCAAGAAATCCGGATAGTGGATGCGAACAGTTCACGGCAGTTGCTGGAAAAGATTCAAATTAAAGCCATATTGACAGTTGAAGATCAAGTTTTGGCGGATAAAACGTGGGCAAATGGGAAGTTATTGAAGGCGCCAAGATTCAGAGTTTGAAAGCAAGAAAATAACCGACAAACGGTTATGGAAAGCCAAAAAATAACAAATAATCGAAAGAGAGGAGAAAGAAGACAGATCAACACACATCCAAAAGAACTTAAGTTTTCTGCACTTCAACTTCCTTGTACTCTCCTTTCCAGCATTTAGAGTTTCTGCAATTCTAGTTTAGTTTCAAGCTTTCTACTGCTTTAGTAGGAGTATTGTAACGTAGCCTGAACCCTTGTTGATCTCAAATCCACATTCGATCCACTGATTTACTACCCATTTCACTTCCATTTGTGTTACTCCGTGTTCTCACTAAAATTTCCTTTCGAGAGTTGAGCCGCAGAAACCCTTTTAATAAAAACCGAAGACGAGATTTCGGTGAAAGATTTTCCTTGTTGCAAAAACGAGCGAACAAGTCCGAAAATCTTTATACGCTCGGATAATTTCAAAACAAAACCTTGTTATTAAGCCACAGGACAGACCCATGAGCTGCAAGTAAAAAATAAATAACTGCACAATGAACTAAACATGGATATGATAATATATAAAATTAAGCACAAATGATCTAATCTTATAATGCAATATTTAATTAGATGCAACCTAAATGCAATGATTTAATTTATTTTTTTCATCCGTTTCATGACAAATGACCGAATTAAACCTATCGGTACTATGAATTTTCCAAAATTAAGGGTGTGTTTGTTTCACGAAAAATAAAAAATTTGGAAAACATTTTCCAAAAAATAAACGCTTGTATCTTTTAGAAAAATTAGTCAACGAAAAATATTTTCATTATCGATAACACTTTATGCTTAACTATTTTTACGGTGATGAAAATATTTTGCATTCATTCATTTAAATAAGCGATATAATCGTTTATTTTTTTAAAAATATTTTTCAAATCTTTAATTTTCTGTGAAACAAACACACCCTAACAATGAAAGATAAATAAAAATAAAAATTAAATATGTAGCGAAGCTATCAATTAAACACCTAAACTAACTAATTCCGAATATGATTAAATAAATTCCATACCTAATTAATTATCCTAATGCGGAATCTAATTAAGGGACTCAACTGAATTTGATCATGGAGAGGATGCCGCGACGAGAGAGAGCTCTTGTGTGTGGGATGCCCCGAATGGCCCGGCCAAGGGTCCTATAATATTTAGCCATTGGATGGATGGTTGAGATGGGACTATGGATGGTGAGGATGATGAGCTGAAATGGAAGGTGGAGATTAGATGATTGGGAATGGATGGATGAGATTAAAAGGACTTGAGTGAGGTCATGTATGTGTGTAGTCCTACATATTCTCATGCATCCTTGTCCATGATGATGATAATAAGATGTGCATGCCACGTGATTGGCATGTGATTAAGGCATGTGCATGCCATGTGACCAAATCCTGTGCGCAACATGACCGAGGACAAGTGAGTGTCACATTGTCTAACCCCTCTCGGTGTGATTGACGAGACATGGGCACGGATTTAAGAGCTCTATTAAATGGCCAAGACTAACCCAAATGTCCCCTCCGAATTGAGATGAAATCTCGACGAACAAGATATCCCGTGTTTTTTTTAAGGCAACAGTCGTGTAAAGTTTGGAATGATAATGGCTCGAACTGACCAAAATATCTCCTTTCCGTGACGTTGAATGCACGATTCCCAGCCCATTGAGTTATTTTTGGAGCTCCAAGAATGTTGGAAGTTTGATTCCGAGTTCATCTCCCATGTCGGACTTGAGTTTGAGCTCCAAGATATTTGGAAAGTTAAAGTTAGGGGCTCATCTCGTGCCTTAAACTTAAGCTTAAGCTCCGAAGAAGTTCGAAAGTTCAATTCCAAGCTTGTATCTCTTGTAGAACTTAAGTCTAGGGCTATTCCACACACGGAACTTGATTGTTATGGGTAGTCCTAAATGCTATCGGTACCTAAATGCCTTGCAAATGCAATGTAGAATGCAAAAATTAAATTATGCAACACTAGTAAAATTTTTAGGGGTCGAGTTCGGTTCCTAATGTTCTTATGCGATGAGTGTGGAGCATATATAAGCCAAAATTAGATGCCAACAGTTGCCAATTTACTTCAACAAAAAATGTGTGGCTTTTTTTTTTTGATGAGAAGGGTCGAGACCATCAATCTAGTCGCATAGTAGTACATGTTAGTATTTCACAAACACTCGAATCACCATGTTGGAACCACTTGTGATGCAGTGTGTGAAACTAGATTTCGTTCCGATAGAGACTGAACTTCTAGCACGTTCGTAAAGAGTATCGCAGTTCACTCGATCGAAAGTGTACTGAGTAGTTATGTCACCGACCCATTTTCTCACAATTTGAAAATATAACCAAAGAAGAACGACATTGCAAAAGCTAGTGAAAATAATTGAAACAAAGAACTTGCGAATAACATTGAACCTCGCGTAACACTGATGAAGTAATGCTATTCATGACCTATATTTTGCTTGATCAACATATTGTTTTAGTACTCAATGCTGCTTGAAGTTTCAACATTTACAAAAGTTGGGTGGGGATGAATGCTTGGCCTCACAAGTTTCGAGGTTTCCCAAAGCTTCAACATTTTCCCAAAGCTCGTCTGCGGCCGCCCCAATGCGGTTGCATCGACGCTCTCGCCGTGCAATCCTCGACAAGGTCGCGGTCCCTGGCAAAACAACTCTAGTGTTGTGCAGCCCTAGCTAATGGGTGCCGAGATCACGCGACCCCAGGCGAGACCACCATGCCACCGCTGTCTCGTCACACGATCCCGTTTGCCGTCCGCCGGTCAGATCAAGTGAGGGTGAGGTTAAAATTGTGACTTTGATAATATACGGATGGCAAAGTTAGAAGAAAGAGAATCCAAATCGGCCCATGTACTGCCGATCGTCCATCAAATTGACTTGAATCAAATCATTAGTTTAATCAGCAAACACATCTGCGACGCTTACGTGAAATAGATAAAGATGTACGCCGACGAGTTTTATATCGACCGAAATTATTGTGCGGCATGAAATAAATTAAAGGATCGAACTCTCGAATCACGACGTACGGATTCTCTCTCTCTCTTTGGGCTGTCATCATTATTGAGCTCGAGCTGATTTCGAGTTCGTTCCTGTTCCTCCATTGCAGCTCTCGAGAAATCCCCCCCTCGAACCCTAGGCCTCCGCCTCGGATCAACGGCTAAATCATCTCGGTCTTTCTTTTTTGGGTTTCGTCGTGCGGATTGTTGCGCTTCGTTTTCGAAGGATAAGCATATTCTTGGTTGATTTTAACTAGGTTTTATCGGGGTTTCCGAGGGAATTTGATTCAAATTTGGTGAGGTCTAGGGTTTGAATTTTTCATTTTTTGCTTTCGTGGGGTCTTGTCGGGAGGGATTTGCTCGAGAAATGGGGAGCAGAAGAGAAGAAGAGCGGAATGAGAAGATCATCCGAGGCCTCATGAAGCTACCCCCAAATCGGAGATGCATCAACTGCAACAGCTTGGTGAATTTTTAGTTATCTGCTTGGCGTTTTCAGTGCAATAACTGCTCCTTATTTCTAGTAGTTCATCTTAAGCTGCTCTTGGTTTGCTAAGCATAGGAAAAAAAAAAGGTGCAGGTCAGTGGTTTTGCTGATCGCGATCTGTGTATTCTCTGTGCAGGGTCCTCAGTACGTTTGTACAAACTTTTGGACTTTCGTCTGCACGACTTGCGGTGGAATACAGTGAGTAGTTCTATCGCTCTTATCCCTGTTGTGTTTTCACGCCTCGCATTTTCTGGTTTGCTGTGTATCAGTTAGTTCCCCAATTCCAGGAAGTAAGTAACTATGTGAACTGAGTTGGCTTTTCGTGATAAAGAACTTTATAAGTTTTCTCTTCATGGATGAGAGCAGAAAAGAAACTGAATGCCCAGTCCTGCACTTTTTGCTTCGATGGGTGGTAGTTAGCCTTTTTCTGTGGGAATCTTGGCTCGAAAAGAACTTCAGCTCTGTTGGGTCCTCGCTCATCTGTCTTGAGTACTTTCACATTACTGTTTTACGGGAGGTCTTGAAGTATGTTGCTGCTCCAGCGATCTCTTTACTTATGCATCTGGTGGTGATTATTGTTTTATGCCATTAGAAACTTGAGGATCAAGATATTTCACAATGTGATAGTGCTTCTTGGAGTGCGTTAACTGGTTCTGCAATCTGCTTTTTGGCAATTCGAACTTAATTATATGGATTATGAAATTCAATCAGATTACCGATTGTGATGATTTAAGGTGGGTTTATGTTTAAAGACATTGTTTCTCTACTACATGGCCAGTGAAATAGGACATCTATGCTATGTATTCCATCTGCTCATGATTTTTCTTCCCAATCTTTTTCATGGATTTTGGCAATTGAAGATTTTCCTGGAGAGTAGGCAGGCTCTGTATATGTATCAAAGTACTGTAATTTGACCTAAGATTCTCCAAATATTCCTCTGTAGTAAATCTTACGAACATAGTGTAGAAGGGTCGATTGTCATCATGCTATAAAACGTGCTGACGTTTCTATTCTATTTAGTTGCTTACTTCATATTCCTTGCACTTTTCATTTATTTGATATATGCTACGATTCCTATTTAGTCTTTCTAATTTTTGCTTCTTCTGGCATGGGTCTTAGCACTTTTTCTTGCATCTTGGCATCTTTGTATTGTACGACCAGCATTGTGTAATTTTGAGTTTGTGGCTTTCACATGTGTAGTCTGACTCCAGCTCTATCATGTCAAACAGCCGCGAATTTACTCATCGTGTAAAATCTGTCTCCATGGCGAAGTTCACTTCCCAAGAGGTTGAAGCGCTTCAAAATGGTGGTAATCAGGTAAAGAGATTCACTCTTATGTGCACTATTGTCCACTATCAGAGTAATGATATTTGATATGATACTTGATGTGATTGCAGCGCGCAAGGGAAACGTATTTGAAGGATTGGGATTCACAAAGACAGAGATTGCCTGATAGCAGGTTGACTTATGTCTGCAAGTCACCCAGTGTCACATCATGGATAACATCTTAACACTTCTCATTCTTAAATTGCAGCAAAGTTGATAAGGTTCGGGAGTTCATAAAGTCTGTATATGTGGATCGAAGATATGCTGGAGGAAAAAAATCTGACATGCCTCCAAGAGATATGCAGGTTGCCTTGTCGAGAATATTCTGATTATGATGTTTTTGGCTTTTTGTGGTTATTTAGAGTGGTCGATGGTTCTATGTGCCCAAACTTAAACCTCTAATAAGCTGAATTTGTTCATTGGAAAGCCTTTTCATCTTCGTGAAAGGAATGAATTGGAAATGCACTGTGAACTTTATTCAATTCTACCTTACATCCTGAAAATTGCCATGGTATGATCTTCATAAGGGTGAATGAGAATGTTACAACCATCACCATGTACGTCAGAAAAAGAAAGGAAGAATAAATCAATTGAAGGATGCTGAGGATTTTCTCTTTTGTTCCCTTGCCTTCAGTGATATAAATCACTCAAAGCCGTATTTCTGGAGGTTTAGTCTACCGCTTTGAGTTTACATTACTTAATTTTCTGGACAACAGATAATCTTACAAGATCCCTGACTGAATTTTGACAGATCATGAGAAGCCGGGAAGAAGAGACGAGGCGTGCCAGCTCTTATCATTCTTACTCTCAGAGTCCACCTTATGACTACCAATATGAAGAACGTCGGTACGGCCGGCAAGTTTCTGCTCTCACAAGAAAACCTGGTTCAGATAGAGGCCTATACGAAGGGAAAATCTCCAGTCTGATCTATAGTCCAGGTCGTTTAAGTGAGCGTACGAATGAGGATAGATTTGCAAATGAAGGTTCTGCTCCCAGGGTCTCAGATTATTCTGTTTCCAGCGGAGGTGATCCGTTCAGATCTGATGCTCAGTCCCCAAATTTTCAGAAGGACAGTGAATTTGGTAGTCCACAGAGACACCTTTCGAGAGATTTTTCAGGGAATAACCTGAGTCGCCAAACGTCAAATAAATCTCGAGAGGCAAATGTACGGGGAGATGCCAATGGGATACCCCATCCTCAGGTTGTAGTTAAATAAATTTGTTGCATTTGTAACAAGTTGCCAGTTGCTGTGTCAACTTTCTATTGCTTGACATGACTTGTTTTCAACTTCTTTCTTGTTGTGACATTGTTAGTCAGATGATTCCTGGCCAACTAAAGTTCTAGAATCTGGTGAAACTACTACTAGAAAATTTCTTGCACAATGGCAAATCAACTTTTATAATTGCATAGGTGCATGACCTCTTGCTTCCGATGTTTGTTGATTTTCTGTGCTACTTTTAGGGTTCTTAAAGTTTCAATTAACTGTGCGGAGTCCTGTAAACACTATGATTGTGCGAATATTAGGTGTAGATTTTACCATACCAATACGATTATGACGTAAAGACGTATCTAAACAATTTCCCACAATATATTTAAGGCTTCTCGACTGTGCCATGCATAAATTAGGTATTTCATTCCACATGAGGCTTTTTAGTAGACTTCTTTTTTATTAAATTTTATTCCTGTCTCTGGTGGAACTTGTAAGAATATTTTTTTTTCTGAACAGTAAATTCGAGGATGATGTAGCATTGGAATGCATGTGACTAATTTGCATTATTTATGTTGTTTTTTGCTATAGCCATCTAGAAATCTATGTGAGAATATCTGCCAGCATATTGTTTGCCAGATAGAGGAAAAAGATATAACTAGAATGCATCCATCCGAATGGAAATGGGTGAATTAAGCTTTCCCCTTCCTATAATGGAATCTATTACTCTTAATCTCGATATGGGCACTGCAGCTGTTGGTATCTATTGATTTCTGTAGGTAGTTCTTTATTAAGCTCTACTGAGCAAATGCTAGAGATTCCTTTTCCTTTAAATTTTTTTTTATATACATATATATAAGTAGAGAGAGAGAGAGAGAGAGAGAGAGAGAGAGAGAGAGAGAGAGAGAGGATGGATGGACATTGTTTGCATAATGTCTTTACTCTGAATGTTGGTCATGGAATATGTGCTCCAGCATTTTAAGTCATATTTCGTATGTTGCTCAATATTGCTGCTTGTTTAAATATCTGGAGCTGTTTTTTTAATCATCTGATTGGAAATTCTCTCTTTATAAACAGAGAACTGCGTCATTAGGAAGCTTTGGTTCATTCGATAGCAACTCTCTGTCTCTCCAGTCATTTAATTCAGGTAGTTTAGCGGAATTGATTTCTGAGCCTGAGATTTCTGGGAATCACCCAGACAAATTGCCTAGTTTTCCAGTGTCGACTGTTTCTCGAAGTTCAAGTAACGTAGACCTATTCAAGCCACAACTGGCACCAGAACCAGTTTATTCTGAAGCCTCAACTGTTGATTTGTTCAAGGGAGCCGCCACATCAACGGCTCCATCTCTAGATCTTTTTCAATTACCCCCAACACATGCAGCTTCATCTACATTACAACATCAGACTCCCCAAGCACCTCTATCTACGTCTTTGGATTTGTTTGCTGATTTTCCACAGCATCAATCAGATGTGACCTTGGATAGCAGGGTACCCGAGCTATCAAAGCCCAAAAACGAAGGATGGGCGACATTTGATTCTCCTAATCCCACTCTATCTGCACTAGGGAATAACAATTCAACTCCTGCCTTAATTTCTAATGACGGAGGTTCTGAGAAATTTGTTCCCTTTTTGTCTTTTGATCCAAACATGGATTGGCATACGTCTCAAAAAACTAGTTCTCAAGATCTTCCTTCATCGGTACCAGATCTGTGGCATGGAGGTCTTGAGAATAGTCAAGTGTCCACCACCACATCCAGCACTCAGGTGAGATGTTCTATCTTACGTGATAATTCCATAAGCTGATTTTTTGGAATAGGTGATTCATGGTTATTTTCTTATATCTTATTAAAATGCTGTGATTTCCTTGTTCATTTATGTTACACAGCACTCAGTGATGTATAGTTACGTAACGATCCACCCTTGCTTTTATTTTTCAAACTAGCCTTGGAATGCATTTGGGGAATCTGCTGAACACCTTCCTTCTGAAAGTGTTGAGCAAAATAGTGAGACACAAGTAGTCACCCACCCTCCTCCGTCAAGTGTTGATCATCAGTACTTGGACTTCGAAGCTTCACAGGTTTCCCATCTCCTGTAGCTATGTCAAACTTAATGTCCTCAGTAAAATTCTGAAATAATTTTGTCTGTAGGACTTGAAAGATTATGGGCTACCGCTGTCCACATCTAATACTGGACCTCCAGGTTCAAGTGTGCAGTCAAATTTAATCATGGGGACGTCATGCAACACATCAAGGCTCTCTCTCATGGTTTGTAGTTTTCATCGAATATCAGTTGCATGTTGCAGTCTCCTTTTTCCATTTTGCTTGCCTTTCAAATTTATGTTATACATGATGGAATTCCTTAGGTGGAGACCTCAGCACACGGATATGCAACAGGTTATAAATCAACAAACCCATTTGATCTTCCATATGATACTAATCTGGAACAAAGCAATGTGGTGAGTCATGGAACTTCTGAACACGATGCGGCGTATTTCTGGTTTCAACTGTCATTTGCTCTTTTATTTTATTTTATTTTTCCATCGTTAGCTTTGGAGTTCACATGTAGTATACTTAGTGTGAGACGCCCTTATTTTTTTGTCACTTTGGTGGTTGTGACCTTTTCAGTCCCTTATAAAGTCTGAACTTTTTTATCGCTATCTGAGGCTAGTGGTGCACTATAGCTTGGTGTTTTGTGTTTTCTGAATCTCTGGGAACTTGAAAGCAAAATGTATCCTCCTCAAATTACTTGATACAATGCTTGAAAGAGCAGTTCATGAATTTAACAGAGCATGTTTATCACCAAAAAGCACCAAATTTGATGACTTAGAAAGGGAATAAGAACAGAAACTCACTGTTGGTTCTCAGGTATTGTTACATCAAATAACTATTGCAAGCTCTTCCAAGAGATTAAACTGGGAAACCATCCTGTCAACTGGCTATTGCAAACATTGGAAAAAGAAAAACGAATAGATACAACAAATAAAAGTAAAAGGACATAATGGTTTTACTGTCATCAATTTGTTTAATAAGGGATGTTTCTCTGGTGTCTAATTTTGGGCTTGTTCTGTGCGATGCAGTTCTTGGACATGAGCTCATTGCAAGCTGCACTGCCTAGTGCCAATCTGTCATCCACCTTACTTAATGGTGTAAACGAGTCTTGGTTTCCCCAGAATCCAGTGACACCTTATGTTCCGGTTGCTCCACAAGGTGAATTTTTATGAAACTTCTTTGTCAGACTGTACTTACCTTTCGATTGGACGTTTTGGCTTGCCCAGACCGTCATAGGTGGGCCAGAAAGCTAGTCCTCAAAAGTGGTATCCTACAATATTCTTTTGTGGCTTCATAATCTATAAGCCCCCAGGTTTGGGATTTTGAATTGTTCTCAACATCTTTATGCACCTACCACTGGGCTGCATGCCCACGGCTGATACTTGTTCATGGTAGTGACTTTCCACATCCCTTGTTTTACTCTTAACTTCGCCCCTGGAGTAAGCAGTTCTTGGCCTATACTTAAGTCATACACGACGATGGGAAATCAACTTATTTCTGATTTGTTGTCCTTAAATTGGAGATGCTCTTACCGTTATGACTATTTAGTAGTCTGCAGGTGACTTTGCAATACTTTTTTTCTTTTTCTTTTTTGTAAAAAATCACAATTCTTTTGTTGTATCAAGCCGCGGCGTCTTAACATTTTGTAGATCTTATTTGTGTCGTGTATAAAATAATCGTGATAAACCATGTACAATCCTAAATTATCAAAACAATCTTCAACTTCACTTCCCATATAATTACCATCCTCACATTTTAAACTCTTCTATCATTATATGCAGTTTTTACAATGGATTTCAAGTTGCATTTTTCAACGACACATAATTTACTAAATTACCATTTTATTTCCCAAACTATCCTAAACCTCAATAAACCCAACACCCACCCACAACACCCCTCCCCCCCTCCCAAAAAAAAAAAAAAAACGGAAAGAAAAAAAAGTAGAGGTTTACTCAGTTTGATACACTCACCACTACGTCTACCCCTCTCCACTGCGCACGCCGTCTTTGCTGACTTTTTGTCCTCCCCGTACATGTGGTCCTTGTGGTGCCTCTACAAATCTTAACACCTGACTAAAGCTCCGTCTTTATCAATCAATGATTGAGATTTGTTTAGGCACCAACGGGAGTAACGAGTGAGAGAAAGGATCCACGTCCAAATTGAGCAACATATACCGGGTTGATTGGTTCCTGCTTCTGTATTCTGATGTTGTGGTCTAAAATTTTGTAGGTGGCCTAGCATTCATGGCTGGGCAAGCACCAAGCTCTCAGATACCGTAAGTGGTCTTGTTGATATTCATTATCTCATGAGAGGACCTAATCATGGCATCACGTTGCAAATCTTTGCTACCAAAGTTTTTCATCAATATAGATGAGTACTGAAATTGTTCAAATTTTCATGATTTGAATAGAGTGACAAATTTTTTCGACCAAAAAGAATAAAAAGGTTTGATATATTTAGCCTAGACATTTGACTCTTGATGGTCGTGATTGTTCTCTAATGGCGAAGACAGATATCTCTGTCTTTACTCTTTATTATCAACTCAATAGTCTCGTATTATTGTCTTTCAGGAATGTGCCAACACAGGGGCCTGTTGCTTCTATTGGAGGAAATCCCTTTGCGTGAGCATCCATGCTGTGGAACCAAATCCGCACCGAGTTATAGCATTTCCACAAGCCTTTGTATTTGTAGCTAGCTGTTTTTGCCGTAGGCAGGAATGTGTATTAGTGCCTTCTTCTTCTTCTTTTAGATTCTAGAACAGTTGACTGCTGGTTCATGAGATCCTTTGTGCGAGAAATTAATCTAGTGTTGTTGCCATATTCGTTATGCTGTTGAGTGTGGGTCACGGTAATTTAGTGGATTGTATACTTTGCCCTTGATTTGACTTGTTTTTATCCTTTTGGTCAAAGGACTTGTGATGGGTGTTCGATGCACACATTCTAGTCACCCAACATGTAGTCGGAACCATCAGTGGTTGTTTGGAGTATCCCGACCCGTCTGTAGTTAGAGGCACATCTTTCGAATAGTGATGCACGTTAATTTGTTATGCCCGTGGTGTCTCGGGATGTGGGCAGGGTAGCAATTGAATCGACAGCGACCGATATTGGGTCGGCTGAATGACTGTCAGTTGATGATGGACTGCAAGTTCTTTTCATCCCTTTGAGTCAAGCTAGGCTAAGTCATCCAGTCAAAAGGAAGCTACGGACACGAGCAAAATAGAAGATGAAAGTGAAGTTGCAATGAAGTCTCTCACATTGAACAATGACGTGCATAGAGAGTCGGTTGAAGCGTCTTTCTGTTAGCTTGAGCGCTTACGTCAGTTTTCTCTAAGCTGTAGGTGGGCAGATCGTATCATCAGACCGTAAAAATCAAATGTTTAAGCGTCTCCCTATCTTCTTGACATCTCTTCCTGGTGAATCTGTGTGTAAATTCTAAGCACATCAAACGTATTTTATGCAAGCCAATGAACATGCATGCCATCCAGGAATAAAGGAGAATGATAAGGAAGAATTGAAGACATGGGGACTTTTGTCTGTACAAAGAACATCGAGCCTTCTCGAAAATGTGAACATATATTGGATCATCGAACAGAAAGAGAAGTTCGACCACAACACCCCCCCCCCCCCCCAAAAAAAACAAAAAACAAAAAAAAACATGAAGAGATGGTCTACAACAAAAATTAAAGTTGGACAATGACAGTATCCCATTTTGAGTAGACTATCTTGAGCCACTGATTTCACCACGTGCTGCGCTGGAGTTTGCAAAGGATGTCTGCTGCTGAATTGTTGTGACCATCTCATCTCCAAGACAGACTATGCCAATTGCCAAACATAACGAATCCAATATCAATACCAACCTACAACTTTTCTCAATCTCAGGATGCATTTTGTTTTGCAAAAAATACATGATCGCTTATATCGTTAACAAAAATGAATGACTTGATAAATATTTTTCACCAACTTCGTAATGTTTAAACATAAATTTCTGTGAATAATGAAGATATTTTTCATTGACTAATTATTTCACGAGATACAAGCGATTATTTTTAGAAAAATATTTTTCAAATATTTCATTTTTCGATAAATAAACGGATTAAGGCATTTCCTCAATTTGCTTCTCCCGGAGAAAAGTTCGAAGAGTGGCTGTTACTTTTGTGAGCCAAACAACATTCTTACGGCAATCCTGGCTTCGAAAAAACTTTCACGGCTTCCTCTGCGTAATTAGTGGCAGTTCACCGACTTTGCAAATCCAATTGGTTCTCATTTCAATCGACGGATACCTTAATGCGAACATGACTGATCACATCTCCTACAGTACGGTTCACCAGTTTGGATCATGGTAGCCTCGTCGTTGCCACAAACAAAAGTGCCTTGAAATCCTCGTTGCAGAGCCTCAGCATGCTGATTAAAAACACCCTATCATCTTACGATGCTTTACCCAGTTTACCACAACCTGAACAATAAGTTTACAAGTCATGCTAGGCCAAATGACAAGAGAGTTATGTCCAGTGCAGTGGCATGCATGAGGAAAAGAAACCCAAAAAAATGGATTTGGATGACATATCTAGCTTCAACACTGAAAGTGGAAACATAAGGAAGTAAAAAGAGCTAATACAGAAGAGACACCAGTTAAAAACCACCTCAAGCATGAACGAGAATTCGTGCATCAGTAGGTAAAAAACGATCATCTTTATAACTGAGATCCAGCTTAAGTTGCTATCACAACCATCTACATACTGTGTACTAATTAAAAAGGAACCGAATAGTAGATTGATTGAACCTGGTTCACTTAAGCCACCTTATGATCCACTGTTCAGGAAAGACAAGACAATAATATAACAAGACTACTACACTGCCGGGCTAGCTGCTTCTCTACTTGCCAAGAGAGCTGTCTTTGGATTTAAACATGAATAAATCAACTTTATTAAAGTGCCCCCTTCCAAAAGGCAATGTTAGGAGACTACTGAACCAGTGCCATCGCAGGTCACAGTTACCATCCATCAAGTGACCGTGCTATCTAAGTCTTCACCATACCAACATTCCAGCACTCAAATAAAACCCGTGGATGTGAGATCGTTTCCACTAGTCACATGCTACCAAACCAGTTAGGCATTGATTTCATTAGGCTACACGCGCACCTGGATGTCTACTCAAGTCTGAGCAGTGCGAGGATCATGGAGGTTAACTTCTCCATCGCAGCAACAGTTATTAACACGAACCCATTCCAATAAGCTAGACTCCCAATTAGAACTATTATTACATTGGCTTCACATTAAAGGGGTGACAACCTACATTGCTATGTCATTATGTGGTCATGACCAAAAGCAGCTTGGCTGTCGCATTCCATGGCTGCATACTGTTTTTTGGACGCAGGACACTAATATCCAACCGGAGGGTGATTTATTTGGCCACTAATCAGGTTTCACACCTCACGAAATCTAAAAACATCAAAGTCGGCCTCGGGGAGTGACAAGGCTTAGTGCAACTACCAAAAGCAAAAAGCCAAGTGTATCTTGGATGGAAAAATCTCTTGGCTTCAACTTTGAATACAAGATATTGCTTAAGCTTAAATATCACAGCCACCGAAAACACCCTGACCTGTAGATATCCTGAATGTACTGCTCCCTTTGTTGCCAACTCTAGTGTCATACATAAGGCATTTAGTTCGAAAGCAAGATAAGCACATAGATGAACGTAAACAAGAAATACGTGATGCTGCTATGCACAGTAAATTGGTAAAAGGTAGCTGATGATCAAATGAGTAGTAAAGGACGTGAAGATGGAAGTCACAACCTTCCACATCTATGCCTCTCTTGATCTTCTTCCTCACACTACTAGAGCTGCCTAAAATGGAACTTGTTTGTTCACAACTCCGCAAAGGATGATACGCAATTGACTCCAACTCCCGCTTTGCTGCATCAAGCCTTTTGCTCTCCTCTTCCTATCAAAAGAGTAGTTAGGAGGACCATTTCATCCCTCCCCACCACCCACCCCCCTCCCAAATAATCCATCGAATTAACATGTAATGGGTACTCAAAAACTCACAGAGGACTTGCGCAACATGGCAATTTGCTGCTTGCAGAGCCTAAACTCCATGTCCAGCGCACCGATTCGAGACTCGACAGGCACGGCACATTGAGACACTATCTGCTTTTGCTTCCCTCTAACAACCTCAGGCTGCCACACATTCAAAGCCACCGAGGCTTGCCTGATCAATCACACCACCAATGATCACTGTAATCTAACTCATCATGAACGATGCGTACATGCATACAAGTACTAATCAACTAATCGCATCACCAGAAGAAGAAGAAGAAGAAGAAACCTCACCTGACCTTATGCAAATTCGACAATTCAGAAGCAGAGGCCTTGAGCTTGTCGGTCTCTCGCGCCAGAGAAGCCTCGATGTCTCGAAGCCTCCTGAGGTGCTCGGAGATTTGGCTCTCCTTCCTCATCACGGCCCTCCTGTGAGCCGCTCTCTTCTTCTCTCTGTCTCTCTCGAACCTTTCCCCCAACAAGAAACACAAAAAGATAACGCCGACGAACCGAAGCAGGAAAACAGAATCGCAACCTCCATGTTAGAACGCAAACACTACCTGATTTGGTACAAGGTCTTACACGAAGAAGAAGAAGACGAAGAAGACGAAGACGATTGAGAGGTCGGAGGGAAATCGGAGGAGAGGAGGTGGGACCAGAGGGAGTCCTCACGGGAGAGTCGGCGGAGGCGTCTGCAGGAGATCGAGACGCAGCACAGCTCTTTGTAGCTCAACGATCTCGCGGGGCTTTTGACGCCGACCTCGAGTATGTGCCTCCACAACTCATCCGGTAGAAAAGCTGCCATTTTTCCTACGGGAAGCGTCCGTCGTCGACCAGAGAACGAAAGAAGAAGAAGAAGAAGAAGAGGAGAAGCTCTTAGACTTGGGCTTTGGACCGCCTCCATTTATACGGTACTGGGCCTCTAGAACAGAAATAACCGGCACTGTACTCCATCACATTTCATCTAGGGTGAGCGATTTCAAGATTGTCCGAGTCGATTTCTCAATTTTTGGAATCAATCCGATTTTCTGGATCCCAATTTTTCATCAATTGCAACCTTAGCCGAATGTCAGTCGACTTGTATCGTTGACAAGTTTGTGAGATTAATGTCTTACGCCGACAGCGTTTGGCTAGCGAACGAGACACGATTACAACAAGCGAAAATTCAGGACGAGCCACAGGAAGTACGACAAACTCATGATCATGACTATCACCGCGAAAGCGGGAAAACCTCGACCACAATGATGAATCTAAAGCTCAAAAGTACACGTCTTTCACATTGTTGAAGAGACTGCAGTACCAAAGACTCGTAGATTCCGACAGCATTACCTGGTCCAAACACTCGGACATCAGCAAAGCAGAAGATGCTGTGGGTGTTGCCACTCAATAGAATAGACTCAAAACTGTCACCTTCATGGATGAGAAAACGGCTATTCTCAAAGATCCCCTTTCCAATCTCTCTCGCTCTATCCACCATCACATCGAATGAGTTGATCAAGAACACGGTTTAAGGCGCCGGAAAAGATTCGAAAAGGTTGCGTTATGAATAAATCCCCGACACTCAAGCGGAAGGTGCTGGAGTTTTCTGTAACTTTTCGACTAGAACAAAGCGCATTCATGGTGAAACAACAGCGAGTATCGAAGCAAAGCGTTCTCATCCTCCACAGATCCATTTGCCTTTACACTACACACACACAACTGTCTGCCACAGACCACTCAGGGCTGCCTGCGGAAGTGAGACCTATTTCTGCAGTCACGTTGTGCACAACCAAACAAGAAAGAAATGGAGACAGACATTTTCCAGAGCTTCTAAAATTCGATGGTCAAATCCATCAGCCATGCAAATTTTCAACGGCTGCAATGTCCTGCTTTCTTCTTTGCCCTTAACTCTCATCTGGATTAGACAACACAAATGGTGAATGGGTGGTATTAGACAGAAGAAAATTGAAGCTGTGGAGCAGCTGCTGCTGCCTGTTGGGCTGTTGATATCAACACACAGAAGGGACCTACTGCACAAGTAAAGACATTGACCTGGTTCCATTCGCACAAAGTGCACGCTAAGTGTCCACACGGACCTGAAAAGAAGGCCGGTACATGCACATGCATCGCGAAACCTATCACATGAATCTCCTTTTACCCCACCGGGTTGTCCCTTGTTCGCTTCACGAGCACGGACTGTTAATGTCTCATTCATCTTATATGGCAAAAGTTCCAGTCCACACTTCACTTGCATGGAAGGATGACAACTATGATCAAAGGAGCAATTGGATTGCTAAATATCTATTGTTACCATTATCGAAACACTAGAAGACATAATGAAGACAATATCAATAAGAAAACACTGATAAATTACTAATGCGTATTAAAAGTGTTTAGGAAGATTAATATCAATCTTCTGCTAAAACATCAACTCCTGTCATTATAGAACAGGCCGCAAAAGAATAAACAATTAGTAGAGAGTATGGATCATGCTTGGTATCGCCCTAAGCATTATGATTTAAGAGGAAGCGAAATTACGAACACAAACACACAAAGGAAGGAGTGAAATGGGTCAATTCATCCTACTTTTAGAATTGTTTCCAACCTAGCAACTCATTTTCCATTTTCTTTTCTACCCATTAATTCAAGGATTAATGCTTGCTCCATGGCACAAAAGATCAAAGGTGAACGGAAAGGATAGTACTGCCATCTTCCCAATCATACTAGATTTACTGCAGGGTTGAATCGAAAGATGACATTATGAATTTGCTTAAACATAACGAAATCTAGAACATAATTACAAACTATGAGAACCAAAAAGCAGGGAGTACGATATTGCAAAAGATTCATTACCATGTGTTCCTGAGAAAGTCTCATTACTGGGCCTGGACATCCACAAAGTTACATGAGCAAGAGTAATATTTCTATGGGGGATTCCACTGCTGTGTACATGGATGCCAAGACCACAAAAATCAGTGATGTCCTAAAACAATGTAAGTGTCTCCCTGTCTTCTCTCTCATGAAAAATTGACAATTAGAACATCATTAAATTCGTAGCTACACCAACAACAAAGGGTTCCATTAATAATCGAGTCAAGAAGTAAAACATGACACCTAATGTGATGGATATGGGAAGGGCAGGCAGAGCTCGGCGGCAAACAGACAACAATATAAGGGTGCACCCAAGTCCCGAAACAATTGCAAGGTAACAAGCATAGACTGTCATCAAATCATACATTGCAGCTCTACCCACCAGAACACTGTAAAACACGAAATCTCCAAGACCAAGTCTAATTCCTCTACCAGAACTGCGATCATTCTCCCCATCATCTCTCCTTTCCTGCTCTCTCCCGCTCCCTAAACCCAGCATTTCAACCAGCGGGGACATTTCTTCCTCAATCTCTGACTCCCTATTTCCAAACTGTCCCCCTCTGTTAGGCGTGATATTCACCACCGAGAACTCTGATGATCCGCTGCTCGACGAGTCCCTATCCCGTAAATTACAAACCAACGGGGAGGTTTCCCCTTCATCTTGACTATTCTCACCTCCATCATTCCTCGAACTACGAATGCCATCATCACCACGATTGTTGGCAGTCTCATTCCTCCTTGTGTTGTCTCTAGAAACAGATTGCATCTCAACTGACCCTGAATCCGATACGCCAGCAACCAAAAGACCCAAACTCGATCCCCGGTCACCACCACTTTGAGGTGCGATCGGACGAGCCTCATAAATCAGAGCAGGGAGTTCTTCATCCCTGCTGGAGGCCAATTCAACCAGTATCTTAAGCGGCCCACCCGGCACCAAAACGGCCACCAAATCGTACGCCGCCAGCGCCACAAGCAAAACCCAAGTCGTCCATTCAGGCAATTTCGAAAACCAAGCAGCCACAATAATCCCCAAACAAACCATATAACATTGTCTCAAGAATATGGGTATCCCCCCACCAAACACAGACAATACACCCACGACCGTGAAATTCAATAGCAACAAGAAACAAGTGATCGAATCAACCGGGATCGAGAAATGCTGAATGATCGACAGAAAGATCGAGCCCCCCATCGTGGCCAGCACGGAGAAGGCAGAGAAGTTCATGTAGTACTTGAGGAATCTGGTGAACTTGTAGTAGTAAAGCACCACAAGAAGGAAAGTGACCAGCGCGATGAGAACGACGAACACCAACGCATTGAGGAGCGCCCCTTCGAGCTTCTGGCCGACGGAGTCCGACGGGTTCTCGACGTACACGAGGTTCGCAGCGGTGCGAATCGGGGCGGAGGACGCAGGGGCCGAGAAAGGGTTGGAGGGGGAAAGAGCGTAGACCAAGAGGACCACGAGGAACATGCAGATTGAGACCGGGGACATCACGCCAATGATCTCCCCGCCGATCGAGTCGAGTACGCTCGACTCCATTTTTGCCGGCGAATTTCGTCGAGCAGGTGGCGGGCGATCGGGATTGCTCGGGCTTCCTCGCACTGTCACCGCATTGGGGATGCGGGTTTAGGGCTCAGGGAGAGGGAGATGGGGAAAAGGGGCAAACGAGAGTGGAATCCGCATGCGGGGTGAGGCTGCGAGTGGGAGTTGAACGAAAAGTTTTTTACTTTGCTCTCTGTTGCATCACCTTGGTGATGCGGAACTCGCTGTCCGTTTGATCCGAAAGAAAAGAATTTTCCTTTTGCCCTTTGGGCGATGAGAATACAAATTAATTACTTTCAAATTAAGTTAAGTCTTCGTCTCCCAAAGATTCTCAAACGCATAATTCGAACCCAAATCTACCCTTCCGTCACGATGCACGTGCCAACTCGCGAGAAATTTTCATGTCGGATCCGTCGTTCTCCACATCAGATCCGTCTTGGAGTTTATGCGTGTATGAACACGTATGCATTTTAAGGTGATATTTCACGGATTGCTAAACGAGGGTAGATTTGGGTCAAGGGTAAATGAGTCTATTGGAGTAAATTGTGATCATATACTTCAACATGAAGTTGGAATGCGTTTGTTTCATGAAAAATTGATAATTTGAAAATTATTTTCCTAAAAATAACTACTTGTATTACTTAGGAAACTGCTAGCCTGACAGTCTGATAGTACAGTCAGTAATTTCTGATTACACGATCTCCCAATTAATGAGTGCTTTATACAAAACACGCGGTAATAATGTGTGATTCTACTGTTGAGATTATACCGTCTCTGACAGTACTGTCAGGGAAGCATTTCCCTATTACTTACTTGTTAAGTTTAGAAACAAGGTTTTTTTAAAAAAAAATTATAACGACACCTAGTCAAAGTAGACTTCGCTAAGAGGTTTCGCTTTTAATCATTCTTTATATCAAACCTTCCTTTTTATATAGCCGAAGCACTTGGATTCAATTTTTCAAGAGCATGTTGATTTGATGTCCAACTCAATCTTACTATGTTCAAGGTATTTTGATTTAACCCATTTAAACTAGGAAATGATAGAAATTAGTGATTCTGGACCGATCAACCCGGTTCGGTTCCCGGGTGGTCCAGTAAAGTCGGTTGCATGTGTTTGAAACATATATTCACAATTTAAATGTATTGAACTACCCCTTATTAATAAAACTTTAAATGGTTTTTTTTAGATATTTTTAATTAATAAAATTAAAATAATAAATAATCGGTCCAGTCCGAGTGGGTGGTTCCACCCCTGGAACGGGACTGACAATTACCGATTCCAGTTTTATGGAACCGGGAATCGGACTGACACCCTCGGGAGCCGAACGGAACAAACCGATTCGGTCCACTCTGGGTAATTCCGATCCGGTCGGTTCTTTATGCTCACTCCTAATAGAAAAGATATACTTATTCAAGATATTACCTATATCCTGACTAGCAAGACTGGACAGTGTGTAATTTTGACAATTTCATAATTTCAATTATGATTCGAGCGAAAAGAAGGAGAAGAAGAAAGAGATAAAAATATCCATTCTCATGCTTAGCCATACCAATTAAACCAGGTATAGGATCAGGTCGACCGAGTTTTTTTGGGGTTGAAAGAAAAGGTCCAACCACACCCTATTTTAAAAGGCGGTTTGGCCAGGGTATCGGGCCTGGGTTTGTCTAGGGTTGACCTAGGAAGATGTCTTCTTGCCCATAACCATGACCAGCTAAATTGCTTAACCGGATATGAGCTCCTCTAGTTTAGATTAACTCAAAAGTTCAATTCCCGAACAAGCCAATAAGCATGCGGCTCTACTGATAAAGGGATTGGGAGTGAGAATGCTAGTATCATATGTACGAGGTTCGACTCTCGCGCTCTGCAAAGAGGCAGAGCTAAAGTCAGAGAAACGAGAGTTAGTGATAGGACAGATAAAAAAAAAATCCCCGACAAAGCGCTCGTAGCATAATTTACTTTCCCTAGAAGGTGCTTTCCTCGAAAACGTTTTCCACAATCAATAGATCCGTCAGGAAACTGAATTTTCCTTTCTGTCCAATTTTGTTTTTCTTTATGTCCTTCCTTTCATTTCTTTTCATTTTGCTCACAACTTAAATTGTCAAACGAAGTGGATATTAAAAGAATTGTACACGGTTTCTACGTAACGTTTCATTCGCATACGTTTCCTTGCACGTATTTCATGGGTATTTCGAAAGCGATTTTCGCAAGCAAAACCCACTACTTTGTATTCAAAAGCATACATAGGGTATCCGAAAATAAGTTAAGCCTAGACCTTTGACATGTACGTATAGAAACCCAACATCACAAAACATGCGAGATAAAAACTATCAATCATCGAAAGACATGTCATAAATTGACATATTAAAGTGGACATGATCGAGACAAGAACAACACAAATAGGTTGAGAAAGTACAGAAAACGCCTTGTGCTGGGGACGCCGAATCTAGGCGTGCACCGCCGTTTGGCAAAATCGTAGCTACTGGAGAGGGATTTATCGATGTGTGCTTATCACTGATAATGATGCGAGATTCGGTGATCGGCCGCCGGTGGTGCCTGGATGCAATGACAGATCCATCAATGAGGAATGAACGAGTTTCTGCAGACTGTACCAAGTTGATTCACTTTTCAGATTTACTTGCTTTGTGGGATTTCATTTTTATTTTGAAGTGGTGTATCTTTCTATGATATGAAATGAAGATCTTTATTTCAACCACACACAAAAAAAAAGTGGACATGGTACTTACGTGTGTGTGTGTGTGTGTGTGTGTGTGTGTGTGTTATGGAGGTCAAAGATGGGGACATTCAGAGGCTGGGCATGTCAAACCGCTTTAGTTGTTGGGACGGTCGCCTCCAAATTACTCTGCAAACCCTGAAACAAAAAAAAAGGAACATTTCCGAAGATCAGTGATAGTCCTCTTGCTGTCCTCGACTTCTTTTCTAGTAATTTTGCTAATTTTTATGACTATATGGAGTAATTTTTACGACTTATTGATGTAAGACCCTAGGCAAATGTTACTAAAGTCTGCATAATCTTAGAGTTACGTGATCGAGTTGACTACTGCCAGTAAATCATATAATTCATACAGAATTTACCATTGGTAAATACAAGTGCCACCGTAGTTTAATTAGTAAGTAAAGATTTTTATAGGCGCTATCCGTGTACTCTTATTTTTACGTAACCCATTTTCCTCGCCATTGATTAGGTGGTTATAGTTTGAAAATTTGATGATTATCCATATCAATAATAATAGATTTGAGTTGCATAAAAAAGAGAGCATATGTAATTAAAATGTTTCCTCAAAAATAGTTTCCCTATATTAAGTGATAACTAGGGTGTCTGCTATTAATGTTGTAGTTTTCCTTGTGGCAAAGATCAAAGGTTGAAGGCTATCATCTGCCTATATGTTGGATAATATTGAGCATACTAAGATTGATTGACATAATTGATAGAAACGTGCAATGCAAGAGACTTCTACAGCGTGTCGAACATGACCAACTTATTTAAATACCCATTTACAATCTATCGAATCACTTAATGTAGCGATTTTGGTAAGTTAACCTTAGTATACCCAATATTACTCATATTATTAATCTCGTTCACTGATTCCTCACCCTATCAAGCCACCGAATTCAATGCTCGTGACCCCTTGTTTCGCTCGAAAAATATTCTTAAAAGTAAGGAGAAAAGTCTTACGAAACCCATTCTCGATATGAACTCGAATAGGTCAGATTCTATACCTAACAACAACAACGAAAAATATGAATAATTGGAAAAGAGGATACTCTTGTAGAATGACCTCAAGAATCCACTTCAAAGTTAGGGTTTTTGGCTGTAACTTGTATGCATAGGTGGATTAAAGCCACAAATTAGTACATACTAAAGAAGGATGTGCTTAGGTTATAATGTCACAATGACTAAGCAAGACTAAGAGCTTCACATGGAAATTCTTGTGAAGACAAGATTCAACAAAAAGCTTAAATTGACAATAGCGTAACTTTCTTGGTGAAACCAAAGGACAAGTAATTGAAAACCCTTCAATGTTGCAATCACTGTGGGTTTTAACCAATAATTTATTAGCCTACCTAAACTCTTTATACCACAAGGAAGAGATCCATGAGCAAGAAGATGGACAAAAAGAAGAAGAAGAAGGGAAAATTGCAAAAGCCACCCTCGACTTACCACATATTATATTTTGCATCGTCCTTTTCTTTTATAGTCCCGAAGCATTCTTCAATTTCAGAATTTACATTTGGAACCGCTTGTTTTTAATTCTTACACTTGTTTCTACAACTTTAAAGAAAAAAAATAGATAAAAGCACCTTTTTGGTAAAAAGATTAGTGACCGTGTACACTCTAAATATAAAGTGTGGAGAGATTGCAAGCGTATAAATTAACATTTGGAATCCGCTTGTTTTAAATTCTTACACTCCTCGCTACAATTTTAACGAAAAACATAGATAAAAGCACCTTTTTTTGGCAAAAAGATCAATGACTATGTGCACCCTCCGTATGAAGTGTGGAGAGATCGCATGCGTATAAATAAAAAAATCCTCTCATAAATTGGAACGAAACTTGGATACCGTGTTAAAATGTTCAACTCAGAACCTTAAACATATAGATGCAGCGAGAGCACATACATTTAAAAGGCATATTAACCCCGTAAATAAACAATGCGGCAATCACTTATATTAAATATCAAGAAGCACATGCTTAAAGGGTGAGACAAAAATGGAAAATTAAGAACATCCCGTGTAATTTAAAAAAAAAAAAAAAAGAGGGCAAATTTTTTTTTTTTTTTTTTTTGGGGTGGTGAAGTTCCACAACTTTATAGAGAAATTATAAGTGGCACGTGAGGCAGGGAGATGGAGATACAACATTCAACCTCCTCTTCTGACTTTTTGCTTCCAGATTGACTCCATTTAAGCTTCTTAGTTGATGGAAACGACCCTGCTGACTCAGCATGGTAGATCAAAGTCTGGATTTAAATATAAGAAAAAGTATAACCCACAATTTAAAGTTTTATATATATATATATGCACTCTCAAGATCTCATGGGACTATTCATATAAAGGTCCAGACACACACAAACTCATAGTCTCACCCCAAAGGAAAGAAAGAAAAAACACAAACACCTTGGAGAGAGAGAGATAGAAAGCATAAGTAACAATTGGTGATGATACAGTAGAGAGAGAGAGAGAGAGGGAGGAGAGAGAGGGAGGGAGGGAGGAGATACTGTGGCTATGGGGAGACCTCCATGCTGTGACCAAGTTGGCATCAAGAAAGGGCCATGGACTCCTGAAGAAGACATCATCTTGGTGTCTTACATCCAAGAACATGGCCCCGGGAACTGGAGATCCGTCCCGACCAATACAGGTAACGACCGGCGTACCCTGTTCGTGCAGATCCGAGCTCGACCTCGATCGATCTTGGACCGGTTACAGTAATCTCGCAAAGTATTGATCATTCCTAAAATTTACTGATTGTCCGTTTGTTTTTTTCTTCCCTTTTTTTGTGGGGGCAAAAGGGTTGTTGAGGTGCAGCAAGAGCTGCAGGCTCAGGTGGACGAACTACCTCAGACCAGGAATCAAGAGGGGCAATTTCACACCCCATGAAGAAGGCATGATCATTCATCTCCAAGCCTTGCTTGGTAACAAGTAATAACTTTTACCCTCGAATCGCCACGAAACGTTCTCTATCAATCCGATTTTTCCGATGACAATTGCATACATACAACTTCTTTTTCTTCGTTATCTTCTCCTGTGAATCATCTGGGATTTTTTGCTTTCCCGTTTCAGATGGGCGGCCATAGCTTCATACCTCCCACAGAGGACAGACAATGACATCAAGAACTACTGGAACACCCACTTAAAGAAGAAGCTCAAGAAGTTGCAATCGCCATCATCATCCTCCATGATGGACCCCCACAACATGGCCACCTCAGACACAACCACCCCCTCAAGAAGCATTGATGACCCCCATCATCAGAGGAGGTCCTCGAGCAGCTTGGACCTCATCGCAACCAGCAGCCCTTCCTCATCGTCTTCCACTCTCAACAAGCTCAGCCTCACCTCCACATACGCCTCGAGCACGGAGAACATCTCTAGGCTCCTCGAGGGCTGGATGAGATCTTCCCCGAAAGCTAACGGCAACGTCGACAGCGACCGTCAGAAGTTCCCCAACGAGAAGGGTTTCCCTGGCCACGAGAACAACAATGGTGGCAGCTGCCATCGCCCTAAGGCCGAGCATCAAGAACCCGGCGATCACTTGATCTCCCACGACGAGTTCGAGTCCATCCTGTCGTTCGAGAACATGAACAATCACTGCAACGTCTCGTGGGACAAATCGAATGGCAATTTGACTCATCATCCTCATCATCACAAGGGTGACTACGGCGATGATCGACCTAGCGATGTGAACGATGACGAGAAGGTCCCCGGGACGATGATGCTGGAGAGGAATTACAATAAGGCGAAGCCGTCCGAGCACGCGCCGCCGCTAACCTTTCTAGAGAAGTGGCTCCTCGACGAGACGGCTTCCGGTCAAGCAGAGGACATGATGGAGTTACCTTCAATGTTCTGATGACAACCCCTTTTGCTCCGTGTTGTTGTTCTTTCTCTTGTTTAGGTTTGGATTGAAAGGGCCAAAAATGGAGAAACAAAAAAGAAAAAAAAAATTGTAGTTTTAAGAGGTTTTCTTGATGTGTGTGGGACTTGGTAACTTGGTCATGTTGGGGGGGTTCTAAAAGAAGGTTTAGGATCTCTAATTTGCAGCTTTTGTAAATCTAATTTGGCTCCTTTGTGAATGAATTGCCAATCCTCGCTTAGCGTCATTTCGAAAGTCTCACTTGGGGTCATGTGATGTTCTGCTCACTAATCAACTTCTTAATCATATACTCTAAGCACCATTTTGTTCATATTAGCAAAGCACAGATGGTTGGTCCAAAATTCATACCGACTACACGCCTGTAGCTAAGAACACTCCTCCTGCCAATTTTTTGCTCTATTACACTCTTGCTATGAATTAGATGAAGCACGAGGGATAATTGTCCAGAAAGTTCTAAATCTTTTGACAGTTTGCCAATTTAGTCCTAAGCCTTTTTAAGTTTTGCCCATTTAGTCATAAACCTATTATTTGGATAATTGGTCGAAATGACTAAATTATCAAAAGGTTTAGGACTAAATAGGCCCAATCGAAAGGTTTGGGACTGAATTGGCCGGCGTACAATAGGTTTATGACTTTTTGGACAATTTTTCCCGAGGAATGAAACTTAAGCCGAATTCTGATTTTACAAACGTGACCAGGAGGTTACGAAGCAGGCCTCGGCCACCAACCTCTAATTATCACTAGATAATGATCTTCCTAGCTAGGTAGACTAATCGCGACCTAATCGCGTAATTATGACAAGATAATGGTCCTAGTAAACCTTCGATTAGCGTTGGAACCGGGTCAGATTTAGGGGTGAGATGTAGGGTTAATGAAGGTTGAGATTCTCACTCAACCTTCTTCCTTTTCCCCCAAGTGGGTATGCGATTGTTCGTTCATTTGAGGATTTCAGAGAGGAGGAGGAGAGGGAGAGATAAGAGTTATGACAAAAGGGTGGGGGGAATAATAGCCAATTAAAGTAAAATCGACAATTGTGTCACGAAATTCTTGCACACCCAAATGGGGTAAACGGGGAGGGACAAAAAAAAAAGAAAAAAAAGAAAAAGGAAAGGTGTTTTGATTTCATGAAGGGGTGTGAGAGATGGTGAAACCTGTGATCTCAAATTGACCTTTCGGTGTGAGAAGCTGGCAAACTAATGCTTATAATGCCATGCCTACCATGCAACTTGTATTCACAGGTTGCATCAAAGGGCTTTTCTTTTGACTCTTGTCCCCCACAACTCTGTGATGAAAATATTTCGCGCATCGATTGCGGTGGATCGTGATGTCGTGGCATCGTAAAAACAATTGCATCTGCAGTTGTGACTAGCATAGATGAGTCGATAGGACGATATGATGTCGGCACGATGTATGATTTCGCCGATGTATAAGGACATTTCCTGTTAGTATTTGTGCATTTTGACTCTGTCTGTCTTTGTCGTCGGACCTTCAATTTAATAAACTCAACGACACGGTACTTAGAATGGAAAAGAATAATGCTAGTAGATCGGAGTTCCGGCACGATTTCGTACGGTCGACCTCGTGATATTTACGCCTCTAAGATCCTAAAGCCGATGATCTGAGCGCGTCAAAGTATGGTCTAATGTTCGCTGGATCTGGCCTTGATAAGGGCCATGCGTGGCTGCCATAGTTGCGATGACTATTGTGACTAGATCAGCTTATATCCAACATGTTCTACAATGTGAATTGGAGGTTTGACTTCTTAGTCGGAATAGATTGATCTCGACATGGTTTCGATCCGGTGATCGATCGATCGGGTCGACAACGATTTTGTTTGTCGTCATTCACGAAATGCTTACGTAAAACAAAGTTTTGTCAAATTCCAAGATAAAACCATGCCACGAGGAGACAAAAAATGAAAGAAAAACAACGTGCGACAACTCCGATAAATGGTAAAAAGCTGAAAACTGAACAAAGGCAGATTCAGATACCTCGGCCCCATAGTCTAAATAGCGAGTTTGTTCACGAAAACCGAATGATTTGACAAAAAAAAAATTCTAAAAAATAATCGTTTGCAATCTCTTGAAATAATTAATTGACGTAGAAGAATTCATTTTTTTTTTCCGCAAAACAAACAAAGCCTACGAAAAATGAAATTTCCATAATTCCGCGTCGCAAAAATGTGCGCGGGGATGTCATATTTGTTCAGGCTAAGTACCATTTGAAATCCCAAACCAGCGCTCCATGATACGTTTATCTCAAACTAATTTCATCTCACAAAGAATCACAAATCGGTACCTCGCCACGCACATACCCAGAGTAATCCTCGCCTCACGAAAAAAAAAAAATCCCAAATGAATATCGCCAGCCCAAATCTACCTTTCACGTTAGATCCCAAACTCCTAATAAAGGATTGATCTGAGGTACCAATTTGGGATTCTTCGTGAGATGAAAGCGAGTTTAGGGTGATTATAACGGGGGCGTCGATTCAGATCGGAGCAAATGTTTAGTAGAAGCACCAGTTCGAGATTTTTTTTTTTTTTAATGTTAGTAACATCTTGGGCAATTGCTAGATTTTCTTTTTGTTTGTCCCCACTTCTTTTCTTTTTTTGGTGGCCTCCGTTTCTGGTAAAATATTAATTAAGCTATTACACTATTTTTGTTGTTTGCGCTCGTGGGGTTCGTACTTGATTTTGGGATGACGACCAACGAGAGAGAGAAACCTCGTAATTCACTGACGTACGACTGCTCAGTTTTTTTTTTTTTTTTTTTTTTGTCCATGGGGACAAACGTAATATCTTGAGCCTATGTAGATCCACCAAACGTTCTGGAGATGCCAACTTGCTGCGGAAGTGATGGAATTTCGACCTCTCTCTCTTTTTTTTTTCTTTTTTTTTTTAGGGTTTCCGTCGATTAATTAAATTAGTCAGTCGTATAAATATTCCCTGCGCGAGATCATTTGCCGTGCCACAACAACACAAAGCGTCGGTCCAGTCGGCTTGAATGTGAAGAAAAATGAATACGGACGCGCTTTTGTAGATATGGAGGAATCACAGCTTAGTACATCGAGTATATTTGCTGTCTCCCGGAGAAAATTATCCAAAAAGTTTTAAATTTATTGCGTCTTAGCCGATTCAATCCTAAACCTTTTAATTGTGCTAATTGAGCGCTAAATCTTTTGATAATTTCTCAATTTAGTCATTCCGACCAATTTTGACCGAAAATTTCTGACATGGATGCCGATCTTCTTACGTGGCACGATCGATGCTGACATGAAATTTTTTTAAAATTTTTTTTTCAGATTTTTTTTTTTTTCTTATTGTTAAGGGCTGGTTGGGGGCCACCGGCCGAGGCCCGGCAGTCCCCTGTCGGCCCTTAACAATAGAAAAAAGAGAAAAAAATAATAGATTAATTAAAAATAATTCGACTTCAGTATCAACCATGTCACGTAAGACGGCTGAAGTCCACGTTAGCAATTTCCAGCCAAAATTGGCTAGAATGACTAAATTGACACTCAATTAGCACAATTAAAAGGTTTACACTGAATTAGCCAAAGTGTAATAGATTTAGGACTTCTTCGACAATTTTCTCCCCTCTCCTGCATACAATTCACAAAACCTGTTTTCATTCTCTCTCTCTCTCGCATATGTCCTACGTCGTAATTAGTAAAACATCACTATAATTTACGTGGGTTGTGATATTTTTGTAGAATGTTAATCTTGGCAGGTTGTTCTTGACAGTTTCTTTGCTTGCCATGCATGCATGCAAAGGTTGAGTAAGATAACGTTGTTTGAACGAGTATGCTAGGGTTTCATTTCGTACAAGTTTTTTTTTTTTGGTCAGATTCATTTCTTACAAGTTACAACCCATGGGTTTAGGCCAAGAACGGTCGAACGATACGCGCAACCGATCTATGATTAGAAATTCCCATCGGGAAATTTGATGGTTTTTGATATAGGTTTCGTGCTTGCGGTTCACATGGCGATGATTTTTTACCGTGAATTGAAGCGGCTATTGAAGCTTTAGCCAGAGGGTTTACGCCCGTAAATTCGATGATATCGCCGGTAAAATCCATCTCGACCACCGATTTATTTTCAGTTTTTCCCAAGTAATGTGCCTTGATTTTCCTTTTCGGTAAATGCGATGGGCTCGATTGCCTCATTTTCTCGATCTCGAGAGAGAGAGAGAGAGAGAGATAGATGTGGATGCACATATATGTTGAGAAACCCTAATAATTTGAGATTGCAGGGGACCATTTGAGCAAAGATGAATGAAACGGGCATCACTTTCCTAAATAGCTATCATCTTTATACCTAACATTGCATGGCTGGCCTGTGAGACAATAGAGCCACCCCCTTCGGTTATGATCCTCATAAATAGGCCTTGTCCAAGCGAAAGAACAAACATTGTCACGGACGTGGGACCGAGAGAGAGAGAGAGAGAGAGAGAGAGAGATCGTGTTATACGATTTCTTATATCATTTGACATCCCGACGTAATCTCACTCCTTTAGACTGAGTGTCCTCATTCCAAAATTAGATTAAACAGATTAAGCGGAGTCACATTTCGACTCTCAAGTTTTCTAGATTGTTGTAAAGTTCTTCTTGGCATTTCGATTGTCGCAATGTTCCATATATATATATATCCAAACTCGTCTCGAACCTCCTCTTCATGGACTCTAGCCAAATTTTGCATCGAAATCTGGGCGCATCCTCTCACGTGACCTACGATTAACAGGGGCAGAGTCGCCTTGCCCTTGTTCATACCCCATTATGTCCACGATACGCGGATCGGCTAGTAGGATCGTCGCAGGCAGGTCGGTTGACGGCATGCGTCACGACTTTGCTGTGAAAAATTCGAGATCAAAACAGACTTAAGAAATATCCGGAGGGGGGGGCATTGAAACAATCGATACATCGGGGGGCCATTTTGCAACAACCCGAAAAAATTAGTGGTGCAAAATGTAATTCGTCCAGAAGCTGATAATAATAAAATAATAAAATGGATTATTAGATGGACGGTATCGTCTGGCGTCTGGCGATAGATCTATGTATACACACATTAACTGACAACTTTTTCATGGGACCAGCCGTGTCCTGTTTCTTGTTCTCCGACTCAATCTGGAATGATGACACGTGGCGATTCTAACAGGGCCGTAGCCGTACCAAACTTAGAAGCTGCTCGTGGTTGTAACCCAATGCAAGTCAACGTCCAAAGTAAAGCATTCATTTAAATAATTGTATAGAATTGGAGAAAAGCTGAAAACCAATGTGGTACATTGAAATTGAATCAAAGTCGAAACCTGTGGTCCATAGATTATCAGTTCGAAAAGAGTGAAAATTAATTTACTAAATGGAAACACGTTTATGCTGTTTTTACGTAGAATTTTTCTTGAGGAGTGCCCCCAAAGCATTTACTAAACGTCGAACTGAGAAAATTTTGCGATTTAATTCTAATGTATTGACTTTTTTTTTCATGATGTATGTAATTGATATTTTGTAAGAAAATGAAAGTATTCCATGTTCAACTATTTCCTTGTAAGCTCAAAAAGTCACAAGATCAAGCATTTGAGTTAAAAAGGAGCCAAACTTTATTTGAATGAGAAGTTCTTCCGTTAGAATGAAATATGGCCCTCAACTTGTGCACCAAACTTTCCGAAATACTAATAAAACTGTAATGAACACAATTATAAGTGACTTAGATGATTTGGAAGCTTCAAAAATTCCAAGGTCAAGCATTTGACCCAAAAGGAGCCGAACCTTCTTCGGATGAGAATTTCTTCCTTTAGAATGAACTACGACTCTCACCTTTGTGCACCAAATTTTTTTTCGAAGTACTAACAAAATCAAAACAACACAATTATAAGTAAAGCTCTCCATAACATTCGCTTTTGTAATATAATGTGTACACTACTTATTTGGGGTGAAAAGATGACAAAAAGTTCGTGCTATGTAAAGTAATTACATATATATATATATATACACATATATCAAATTAGATATGTCTATGAACATTAAACATTGGGCTCAACAATGTGAATCGAGCCGAGCCAAACCGAATTTCGGGGGGCAAAATGAGAATCTTATTAATCTAGCTTGGTTTCATGTGAATTACTTCTAAATTGAAGATCAACTCTGGAGGACCTATTTCTTCGAGATTGAAGTGAACAAGGGAGGCGCATTATTTTTGTCTAATTACTGTCTGATCCCACTGCTATCAATGCGATTTTTCAATTTCGTCCTGCACTGAGTGGCACAATTAGTGTCGCCATTCCCATCACTCGTCCACATCGATGCAATTGAAAAGTGGGAAAGTTAACCACGGAGTCTCAGCAGCATTAAGTGGCTTTGCTTTTATGGCCTTCAAAATTAGGGGGAGGGCATGGCCCATCTCATGACAATTTTTCTAAATTTTCTTTTCGGAAAGAAAAAAGAAGAAGAAATTCCAGAATAAAAAAAAATAGCCAATTGATAATTTGCTAAATGTAGGATTGGCGTCATTATTCACTGAGAGACCGCATTTAGATCGAGCCAAATATCAGTGTCAGTCAATTAATGACATCATTAATGCCAAACGCATGCGCACTGTCACGAATCAGGACCCGCCCGAAAGTAGAAACGGGTCTTAAATTGGATTGAATTCCCATTATTGTATGGTGTTTAATTGGAATTGGCAGTACTTGTTAGGATAGGTTTTGGGAAGTTGTACGCTAGGGTATCTAATTGGATGTTAAGATGGACCTGACCAATGAGGATCTTACTAGTAAGAACTGACTGGTGATTTGATTATCTAGAGATCATCAGGCCTACCAAGAGAGGACCCATGTTTGCACACAAGCATGTGATTCTGGAAAATTGGAAATTGACAATCCTTTAGAGCTTTGCTCATGTCTACCTCATCCGATCCCATCGAGATCGACGAAATTGTTGGGTTCTTACTGAGGCAGATAGCGCCACAACATCGATTATGGCTCCGACTCTAAATTGTCGTATGTACTTCCATCTGCAACCATTGGTTGTCCAATCCCTACACAATAGAATTAAGCAGACAGATAGTTAGCAGCTCCATTGATGATGCATCAACTGGTTAGGTGAGAATCTACTGCACACTTGCTTGAAAGGATCAAGCATACATAGTGGGTCTCAACCTCAGATCTCCATAAGATCGTTCAAGCATGAAGGCATTACTGAATATAGACAACAGGTCATTTGGCAAAGAGATTCCAAAGGTAACCAAGTCAGCAATTTGATGCTGCTGCATATTTACAGTTCCAGATAAAACAGGAGGATATGCCTGTTGACCATATCATACATTTGTATGGACATCCTCTTTCTCCAGTAATAAATGAAACATCTATGGTAACTAGGGCAGAGAGAGCAAAAGGATTAAACATATTGAGGATGATTGATGGACTCGTCAAGAAGCAGATCAACCTTGCCCTACAAGTTTGCTTCGATCTTTGTGTACACACAAACTAGAACAAGTTTGCTTCGATCTTTGTGTACACACAAACTAGGACGAACAACCGTCTGATTATGGGATATCGATCAGTCCGTAAGGGACTGAACAATGGGACAATTCAAGGAAAATCCACCTGTCTTTATCATCTCCTCTCGGGCGAGCAAGTCCAAGGATGTCCACAACTTTTATGCCTACTTTCGGTGCTTCCATGGGAAAATTGCTCCTGAAAATGTACATCAGTTCATTAGAAGACATGAACTTCAAATGCAGAGCAGGAGGAAAAGAAGCTTTAATACCAGAAGTCAGCCCATTTTAGTTCTCTCCACCAGAATGTAGACAAGGCCTCGTCATTTGCAAAAGACCGTATAGACAAGCTCGCCCCTTGGCATGGAGGGGGAAGTTCATCCGTCTCAAATTCTTACAGTGTCACAATTTTCGAACTTCCTCGTGGATAGAATTGAACAGAACCGTAGGGATGTACCTCTCTCCAAAACTTGGAAAAATTACCTGCATTGTGGGACCACACAAACTTCAATAGCTCCCACACCATCCCCACCTTAAAAGAAGAAGATTTCCTTTTCCTTTTACACCACAGAAGATGATTTCTTTTGAAAGAATAAAACTAAGGCACCGTGTACTCACGCTACCTTTCTTCTGTCGATACGATCTTTACAAAAGATATGAAGTTGACAAAGTTAAGCTCATTTAGAACCAAGCTAAATTAAGAGTTACCGCTATAAGTTTTCCTGCGTTTTCAGGTCTGCTTGCTAAACTAATGGCAGCAGCTGCAGCAGCTCCGGAAGAAATGCCAACCTAGATGAGAATAAAATGTGTGAAAGTTATTCTCCAATTAGAAGATACATGATAAATTTTACAACACTACATTTGCTAAGATGTCTCACGAGAATGGATAATATCTTGTACAATGGTGAATAAGTTCAGCAACAAGGAAAAGCTTTAGTACCAATGGAGTGCATTTGCGTGGATTTGGGTTAGGTACAGTTTTGGTCTCCTAATTCTTGTCAAATGTGTAACTCAGTCCCCAAGATGTTTTTTCCTTCTTTTTGGTGCAATCAAGTCCTCTTACCACATTACAGTGCAACTGCTCCTTACATCACATTCCATCAATTATGCAGATGTTGCGCAATTGAAGTAGCAGTGAAATTGCCATGTGCAGATGATGTAGCATACAACATCAGCAAAATTAAAAAGAGACAGAGTTGGGGAAGGGGCAGCCACCCCAAAGACCTCCAGCACCAAGGGTCACTAGTCCTCGCCGGGGTGGAGGGGTGTCCCTCCCTCCCTCCCTCTCTCTCCTTTCTTTGTTTTTCTTCCGTTGTACTTTTGCTAGCTTGGCACGACTAAGGTGGCACGACCAATACGCGATGAGAGAACCCAATCGCATAAATTAAGATAGATTTGATCGCAAAACCTAAAAAACAAATTTGAGGGCCCAATACCAGAAGTGTACTTATCCCCTTTTCTAATGCTTTGTCAGAGCAAACAAGGATTGTTTTTCTATTTCTGCCATACAGAGTTTTGCAGCCACAAGTTTTGGGAGCAGACACTCCCCTTCGAAAAGAAAGCCTAAGACTAGACACATCTGAACCTCACTCCCAAGGCCTATTGAGTTGGGACCGAAAGCCAATAAGGTCATTGGTTTCTTTCTTTTCTTCAAATTACGCAGGTTAAGAGTCAAGACTAGCAGTTGAGTGTCATCATTACACTCCCTTATAATGGTCTAGGTTCATGAGCAGTGAAGAAAGGGGAAAGAAGTTCATGATTACCAATAAACCGTCTTCCAAAGCTAACCTCCTTGCCATTTGGATGGCTTCATCATTGGTAACCTGTAACATCATTGAAGTTAAGTTTACAACCAAGAGTAAAAAGAAAATAACAGGCAAGATACAATAATCACACTGAGAGGCATTACAACAATGAAAAGAGTAACCAACCCACAAGATGGAGCTTGGAGATTTTCGTACTGCCTAGAATTAACTTGCGAATAGTGATGTAGTATACGATGGCCCAATTACTTAAAAGCCCAATTGAAGATTTTTCAAAGTATTCCCGAATTTTAAGAACTTTCAAAATTTTACCATGAATATCTAACATGCATTTCCATTCTACTCCACCAGTAGGACTCAATTAGTGTGACCATCAGGGTACCAATGTGTTTCCTCATACAGCGCCAATGTGGCATTGACTTCTCCAAAAGAATAAAACCTCGGCTGCATGATGTACACATAACCAAAAGAACCTCGATATTGATAGGAAAAGGAGAGAAAGGAAATGCTATGAGAGAGAGAGAGAGAGAGAGAGAGGCAAAAGCCAGGTCATATCTCTGATTGCTAGTCCTTTGTTCGCAGGCAACTAGATTTGTCTTGGTCTACTGATCAAAACCAATTGCTAGAGCCAAATCTAAATGTGGTGCCATGAATTGACCAACAGTCAATCTCCACACGAAAGGTTAGATCCACCATGGACCTTTACTTGGCAATTAGTTATGATAAACCTATCAAACTGTTGCCAAGGACTAGAACCACACTTGAATTTGAATTTTTATTCTTAATTTTTATCACATGTAACACCTAGATGTTAAAATTGTAGAGTACTTCAAGTACGCAAGAACCAATCAGACATGTATGAGCAGGAATAGTTTGAGTTTTGAAAGCAATACGACAAACTTCACTTATGTAAGAGTATTCTCCACAACTGGTCCCCACACAGGATGAATCAGGAGGGTCGGACAAAAATAAGGGGATCCTGAAATAAGCATAAATAAGGGGATCCTGAAAAGCAACTGTGTGGGTTTCGACCAGTGAGAAATGAACAAAAATGTTGCTGCACGCCAAGGTGTGGTGTCAAAGACAAAAATAAGGCATCCTGAAATAAGCATAAATAAGGGCATCCTGAAAAGCAACTGTGTGGTTTCAACCCAGTGCGAAGTGAACAAAAATGTTGCTGCACACCAAGGTGTGGTGTCAAAGTCCATGATAAAGGGACACATGGCATAGGATTCAGAGCTAAATTAGAGACTGATGGTCTAAAAAAATCCATGTAAATGGACCAACCTGATGGGAAAGATCGCTGGTTGATGTTGTTGCAAGCAAAAGCAAAAATCAAAAGTTACTCATTTTCATTGATTGGTTCAAAGCCTATGGATGATGAGGAATTAAGTTATCTTAGAAGAAAGACATACTACAGAGAAAAAGAATTGAGACTACAATTGGGTGATCACAACAATTTGGTACTTGCAAATTCCTGAAGACCCATTCTGCAAATTCATTTGCACATGTAAAGCATAAAGGAAGGTAAATCTTTTCTTGGATAGCTTTTTGCAAGCAAATTGTGGGTGACAGTAGGAGAAAGTATAACATGTAACCCAACCAATTAAGCGCTCTTGTTTAATGGGCATCTGCATTTACTATCGTTCAATGTAAAAAACGGCAATACTCAATTGGTGTGGTAATACCACATGATAATGTCACACGATAAAAGTGTTCTCTACCATTCTTTATGTTTTGAAGATAGAGCTATTACCTTAACAACCTCATCAAGCAATTTAACATCCAAGATGCCAGGGACGTATCCTGCAAGAAGATTTGTAAAAGTGAATGAAGCAGACATTCGACAAAGAGGAATACAAGCCATGGACAATGGTTTGACCTGAATTTTCCCCTGATATTACACTCCTCTCTGCAGGCTCCACACCAATTACCTATCAATTGAGTACGACAGGAAGTTTACATAATTATTCAAGAGAGAACCGTTGAGAAGGCCGCAACATTCAGAGAAGAGTCAGTCGTCAAGAAAACCAATAACACCCTAAACAACTTACACAATGAGGTGAGGCGAATTATCAATATAGTAGTACCGTGCCTCAGAATATGTGCCTAAAGAGAAATTGCATCACTAATAGTCACCTGTTTACCATGCACTGAAGCCTACAATTTACACCCTCCTAAGGTACTTAACACTTAATTGTCATGCCAATCATTTCTCTCAATTTGGCCCATCCACCCGGCACTAGTTTTCCTCATATTTGCAGGTATTAATGACATGTCACATTCTCACCAAGGAACATAATTCCAACAAAGACTGAAGAAGAAATTGCCACAAGAAACAACAGAGGAATTTCACATTTGAAGTTGACGAACCTTAATGTTTCTGTTCATCATTTTCAAGTAACGCCCAGTACCCGTAACTGTACCACCAGTTCCAATTCCAGCAACGAGTATGTCAACATTACCCATTGTGTCCTCCCATATTTCTGGTCCTGTGGTTTCGAAATGTATCTGTCATTCGCAGAAGTCAGACACTTTATGATGGAGTAGTCTTACTTGAACATCAAGAGGAACAAAAGTGAAATGGTAGAGAGGAAAATCAGAAGACTCAGAAATTTTCACAAAAAAAAGCTGCAAATAACCTTTGCATTCGCCTGATTATCAAACTGTTGAAACATGTAAGCGTTTGGCATCCTAAGGGCAATTTCTTCGGCTTTGTCAACAGCACCTTGCAGGCCTCTCTCAGGGTCAGTCAAAACAATATCAGCACCAAAAGCACGTAGTAGTATTCTCCTTTCAACATTAATTGATGCAGGCATGGTGACCATTACTTTGTATCCCTTGACTGAAGCGACAAAAGCAATGCCAAGTCCTGTATTTCCAGTGGTCGGTTCAACCAGTATGCTCTGCATAATGGAAAGTGAAACAAACATGTCATGTCCATGTATAACACTCAAAACAAGCATTTCATTAGAAAGCAGACTATGGGACAGCGTTACGTGCAAAGTGATACTCTTTTTTTACTAAAGCAACAAAAGCAGATACCAAACCTTTCCGGGTGAGATTAATCCTCTCTCTTCTGCATCAGTGATCATGCTATAAGCGATTCTGCAACATCAACATCGATGGTACAGTATAAGTGAACAATCCAATAAACTAAATTCAAAAATATTTTTTGTTACATGTAAAACCAACGAACTAATTTACTAGCTTCTGCTAAAGGGCGCTGCTGTCAAAGAAATTATCAACCCACAGTCACTTCATAAGGAAAATATTACCTGTGCAAGAGTTGATATTCATTTAAGAGCACCAAGCAATATAAATTACCAACCAGAGTACAGAGCTGAAAAGGAAAATTACCTATCTTTAACGCTTCGGCATGGTTCCATAGATTCAAGTTTAGCAGCAATATTAGCTACACAGCCTTTCGTGACCTTGTTGAGATATACCATTGGCGTTCTCCCAATCAACTACATCCATTTGGCAAAATAAAAAGGTTTAAACACAAACCACTAAAAACTCCATAAAGCAACATCATAGAAACCGTCGAAAACTCATTCATTTGTAAGACAAATGCTTACAAGCCATCGTTGCCACAAAATAATGCTTGGGAAAATAAATAGTTCCATGTAAAAACAGCTCTCAATTGGCATTGCGTTGCGACAAGAAGGATCCAGCCAGTAAATAGGATCTAAAGAGTGTCGCACCCTAAAATGTCAAACCTCATGCACTGCATTTAGGAGTTGATGACATTACGGCCCATATCAATGCACAGCATACTAGGAATATGTGACTAACACAGCATTAGAACCAAATTCGTGTCAAGGTGATTTATTACAAGAGCATTCTTACGTTTGAGAACAAAAACCAATAAAGAAAAACCCAAATTTCATGATTCCCACTATGTTCCGCCTATTTGTCCACGGCTTGAGCACCATTTTCTACTTTCCACGCAACCTAACAGGAGCTAAACAACGGAAACAAGCATCGCCCACAACGGTTTTCCTTCCAAGATGGACACCATTTCGAACAATCACAAAAAACAGAGAGAAAGAGAGAGAGAGAGAGAGAGAGAGAAAGTAGAATCACTGCCACGAAGGAGAGCACTAAAACCTGTGTAACATCTTCGGCTATGTTGACAGCTTGCAGGTCTTGTTCGTCGTCCTCTTCTTCTTCATAGTCTTCATGTTCGATTTCTTCTACTTCCTCGTCCTCTTCAATTTCAACCTCCTCTTCATCTTCTTCTTGTTGATTCTTCGTGCAAAGTGGAGTAGCAGCTCTAGTGAGGACGATGGGGTCGAGTCTTCTTCCACCCCAGTAGGAGGAGGAGGAGGAGAATGCATTCACTGGAGAGACGCGCGGAGCCTTGAAGGAAGCGAGACGACGCCGTTGAGGCCGTGCAGTGGAAGCACCAAATGGAGGAATAGGAGGGAGGAGATGAAGCGCGGATGCTGATGCCGCCATTTTCAGAGCTCTACGAGAGTCCGAAGATGACGATGGATATAGATGGGTTTTCGCTTTTTTATATTTCTTTTCGTTGGCACTCTTCAGCATTTGGGCCGTAATGCGGGCCTGCACGTCAGCCCGGCCCGGCCCGGTAGCGAGGCCCGCCTTTTTTTTTATGCCCGCTTTCGTTAGAGAGAGCAAATCCCAACGCCATTTTAGTGTTCTACTATGGTCGTCCATGTTGATTATAGCTCCCACCATTCCCTGTTGTTCTATGGCTGCCCAAACCCCAAAACATAAAAATTTATCAAAAATGGCTTGGGCCGGGCCGGCTCCAAAATTACGAGCCGCGCTTTCTCATGTTAGGACATTGCCCGAGCCCATCCATCCGCCGTTCGGATCTCGTGGGCCAGCGGAGCAAGCCGTCTGCCCGCTCGAATGCCGTTAATTCCTGTTCAGTGGATAACACATGAGCCTGTATCATACAAAAGAAAAGAACGTCAAAACCTGTGGTGTCCGAACCGGCGCCTCCCTTAGCCCGTAGATTCGAGAGGTGACGAGTTCGAGCTCTCTCGAGAGCGACACAGGATAGTAATGAATGTATTATGACTAGCAAGATTTGAGGGATTTCACTTGCCACGAGATACAGATTGCAGGGTTAGCTTAATAAAATGTCGGGGAAGTCGACTCCGGAGTTACAACATACATGCCTGCAACCCATGTTTCCATTCAGAAGTCATTGAACAATGAAGTCTATATTTAGACCACAGAACAATTGCACGAAGCACATTTTCCGACCCCTCAAAGGAAAAGGAAAGGAAAACTCTTGGCCGATCGAAGGTTTATTGCTCGATGAGGATCAGAACTGGAACTGCATTTCCGGTGCATAACCGAGACCCTCAAGGTGCGCAGCCATGGCTTTATTCATTGGTGGCGGACCGCATCTCAAAATCTACAGACATAGTCATTAAGGACACACAGATCAGTGCCAGTTATTTGCTTTGACATCCTAAGCAGTATTCAATAATACAAGACATGAATTAGGGACCGAAATGATGCAAAAGCACAAGAGAAGGCTTCAGATAGTAACCTGAATTCCTGGCCCTGGTGCAGGGCAGTAGGTTTGAATCATTTCCGTTGACACAAATCCGACACCGCCGTCCCAACCCTCAGGAGGCTGAGGACGAAGGAATAGAACTTAGAAAGATTGAAGTCGATGAATTCTATTTAATAAACAGCATGAACGGGAAATACAGACATATGCCTCAAGAAGTTTGTTATTGCATAAAAGTAAAATAACATCTTACCTGGTTCAGAACGTAGTAAACTTTAAAGCTATCTGGGTAGCTAGAAGCAAGGCCCTCCAACTCCTCCTGCAATAAAGTGATAATTGCATCAAGCAAAGAAATTAATTTTGGAGACATTCTTAGTTCTCGTTCAATCAAGGCCAATATGAACAGCTTATGTCTCTATTTTATCCTCGTTCAGCCACCCCAAACACGATTTACTGATCCTATAGTAACTGCTTTTAGCTATTAAAGAGACCAGGCTACAATTTTACTCAGTTGTTAAATTGGATATGGGTATCATAACATTGGCAATAAAATAGATTTGGGTAATTGAGACATCAGAAAGATTCCACAAATCGATGTTCGAAGGTATGCACACAATTTTATATTTGACACCCACTAGGGGCAGATATACTTGGAAGTAAATTACGGCACATCTCCACCAAGATATTCTCCTTCAGTTGCTTCCATTGGCATGAATTCTCAAACTTCCACAGAACAAGCATTTACACTGATGCTTTTAGTCAAGTTCACTTTTGTGAACAGCGGTGCAATTATCCTTGAGAGACAGCGCGATGCATATGAAAGAGCATAGCCATTCTTATAAGAGCTCAGGGATTTTAACAGCAGCAAAAGTTATACGGGGAAAGGATAGTCAATTACCTTCAAAAGAATGTCCTCGCAAGTCACATTGGCATAGATAAGGTGCACCTTCGTTTTGTCTTTTGGGTTTTCTAGTATTGCCCGAGCAACCTGTAATGAGGAACAGAGTGGAACGGAACCTCTTAAGATGGTAATATATCATACTTGATGAAATTACACGTCAATGCCGCTAAACTACTGATGCAGTTCACATTGCGACCAAGAAAAATGACCTGGAACATTGGAGTGATGCCAGAGCCTCCAGCAAGCATCCCGAAAGCTCTAACTTGGCCAGGTTGGTACCTGAAACGTCCCTGAATGGAAAAAACCCAAGAAGGGCTCATATAAGAGATCATGTGTTCTGAGATTCTTAAAGACATGAATGGGAGGAAGCATCTATGGTCTAAAGAATAAGAAACTCACACCAATTGTTGAAGTTCAATGTTTTACAATGAACAATATTTATGAGGCGAAGACTGCTACAGAGATAACTAGATGTTTCAGAGGTTGAATAACAGCAAAGATCAATTGAAACACTCTCTTCAGATGACAACGTAAAACCATCAGAACTAATCAGTATTCAGTGCATGACAGATGTATTAATCCATTGATCACAAGAAGTATAAGCAGGAGCAGCTACATTTGATATCAGCTCATTGGGCAAGACCAAGCGGCAAGCAGTCCACCTTTCAGTCCAGTAAGTTAGAAACGCAAAGCAGTTAAATCACAGCAATGTATCCAGACCAGTGGGGAGTTTGCAAAGTTATAGAAGCACAAAAGGACAAAGCTACAAATCAGAAAATCAAAGCTTCAGCCAGGGCTTTAGACCACAGAGAAGAAAAAAGGAGATTTTGCAGCTATTGCACAACTTGTAATCAGATGCAGCGATTTCCAGTATTCAACTGCATAGCATGAAAGTGGCGGCACACAAGAAAGTGCCCAACATATTATACAAGCGATCAAGATGACAGATGAAGGCTGATTAGGAAAATGCATAATTGTATGAATAATGTAAAGTCAATGTTTTAAATACTTGCTAGATTGTTCTATAGCCTAGGGAAACTCAAGAACATATACTCTCTAGCATGAATAATCAGTGTTACCTAATTTAAACTGTAACAAAGTAAGATGACAGCTTAATTAAGAAAAGATAGAAGAAAGTTTAGACCTCCGGGCTAGGAGTTCTGGCAAGGCAAATCTATCACTAATTTCAGTACAAAGAGACTACCTAAAAGAAATTACAATGTAAAGCACCAGATAAGTATCTTCCGACGTCCAAAAGAAACTACACCACAACATATGTATCAGAAATAAGAGAAAGGCAATAATCAAACATAAAGGCTGAGTTTATGTTCCTCTTATCACTAAAGATACAAAATCTAATTCTGCATAATAGGTCCAGCAGTCTAGATTGATAATCAAGTCTAAATAAGATGTGGTAGAACAATCAGAAAAAGTGCTGCCTCATACAAGTCCCAAGCTCAGAAACAAGAACAGTGCTACCGGCATTTTCTATGTTGACAAGGAAAGAAAAAGACTACCTTTGGTCCCTTTACGGAGAGATAATCACCCACGCGCATCTCGCGGAAATGATGTGACATCCTTCCTTGTGGGTACATCTGATACAGGAATCAGCCAAAGAAGAATGCTGTTCAGAATGGAACAACCAATTGCGGATGAAATCAATATGACACCGATAACTACCTTAATGACCAGCTCAAAGTGTCCAACATCAGAGTCTAAGGTAGTTGGGGTATAGGGTTTGATAACCTCCTCACCTTGGCTATCCTTGCCCCTGCAAATAGCATTGCTAATTAGAGAGCAAGCATGGCAACTAATGAAAGATAGAGCTGGTGTTTATGTTGGCATGTTGCGTTCATATGATTCATATACACCATATGTTGTGTTCAAGCAAACTAATTCTTTACCAAAAATTACTACAATAGTATCTTTAAGAGGCCTTCCACAATAGTTATTTTTTTATGCTGATTAGATTTAAAATGGTGCTAATTTGTCATATTGGATATTCTACACTATTAGCAGACGTCCATCATTCCTCTATGCAGTCATTCGCTGCCAATTTGATTGTGCTAGCATCACATTTGGAGTTGAAACAAAAGCAAGTTATATGAAAGACCGGCGACACATAGTGCAAAGAAGTTGGTACGAGAAACGGAGGACAAAAGACAAAAGCCAAATAACCTGCAACTTATATGTTGTCCAATGGGGAGACCCAAAACAGAAGAAGGCCTCGGAAGTTCAAATGTGAACTTTGCCACATTGTGGCTTAGCTGTATCCGCTTGACAAGTTTAAATTGCTTGAATTCTTCAGGATCCAAACATCCTACAAGCAAATGCAAGTAATTCAAGTTTATGCAGAGCAAGCACATGCGAACAAAATTGAAACACAACAGGCCAGGAGATGAAACGTTACATCATAATGATAGATATCGGCACAGTAAATTAACAAGGAGAGCAGGAACCTAAGCACAGGCTATTCACATTTAGCTCCTACACAAATCTAGAGGATAGTTCGGACAAGCAAAGGAACTTGACAACCGCAATACTTTCGCATTACAAATTACACATTCAATAGAATATTAGCTGAAATTTAGTAGTCGAGGTCAGCCCTCCTAAGTGAAATCAGGTGGGACTCTCGTGTTTTTTGGTGAACAGGTACAATTTTCTTTCCATGTGTAATCTCTCATTAGAATTTGAGAGAATAAAACCAGTGAAAGTACACGAAAAGCCAAATGCAAGGAGTGCCAGTAAATGAACAAGTCAAACAGAGAAAAACCAACACCAAGATATTGCTTAATGGATCCACACGACCAGCTCTGACTGGAGGCACAATCCCAAATGAAAGAAAGCATCAGATTGAAATTCACAGTCAAACTTGAGGAGCTATCAGGCCATGCGATAGGAAATTGATAAGTGCCACAACAACACCACCTCTCACTCTTCCGACTCGTACTAACTGGCATTCGACTTAGATCCATAAATTGCAACAACAAATAGCCTGATGATGCAACGAATGCCCAAATCCGTGAAGACAAATTGAGGCACGGAGAACTGAAAAAAGCTCAAACCTTTTGGTTTCTTGGTGGATTTGAGGTAGGCAGCAGCAACTCCAATGGCGACGAGAGCCACCGCGACACCCACAAGAATCTGGAAATCTTGGGATTGCAAGAACTCCATGACAACTCGAACAAATAGAGATGGCTAAGCCAAGAAACGGGTGGGAGAAAAGATTGGATCTTTACGCTTCTTTTCAAAGGACTTTCGATCTAAGTGTAATGGGAGTTTGTGATTCGGAGCAGAGGAGGTTAGGTGAAGACACAGACTGTGAAGGGAAAAGCAAAGCTGTGGGTTTTCCTTCTTTCCCTTGACTGACAGAGATTGTGAAGGGGAAATTGTTGCACCTACTACGAATTTCTTCATTGGTGAAACGCTACTACGTCACGCTCACATCACAACTACTCTTGCCGTTTCTGCAGTTTTTCTTCTTCCTCCTCCTTTTTTTCATGTAAATGCCACGAAAAAAAAAAGTTTTTATTCACTGATTGATTCGTTGGGTCCATTGAATCCATGCAATTGCGAGCATGACAATATTCCGAATTCTGTCTTATTCTCGATTATGAGTAAATCTCACGATGCAACAAGGGTTGGTAGAAATTTTACGTTTTGGTATCATTCTGCTATAGTTTTCTGTTGCCCAAAAATTCTTGGATCTCAATTTCCACTATATCATGGAAGTACTAATCCAAAGAGTTAAATAAGATGACTAACACCAAACATCCTTTTGTTCACCGGATGCGTGGTCACGAGACGTTGTCATGGAAGACGGTTACCTTTCAAGACAACATCGAGAACTTCACGCATTTCGTTTTAAAAGACTCGAAAATCCCGTAAGCGTGAAAGTTACTCGTAACTTTGAGAATCATATTTTCTCTGCATAATTTTTAATGAGTAGTTTCGTTAAGATATCGAAGAGGTTTTCGAAGTATTATGTGAGGCCGCAATCCGTTATTATAAGGGTCCGAATAGTCTTATTTGAAATAATGCAAAAAATTTCACCACACAAGAAACAACCTCATTTCTCCCTTTCTTTTGCAACTAGAATTTTGCACGAGAATAAACAAAAGAAAAAATCATTGTTATTAATGGAATTCGCGAGTAATATGAGTACAAAGGAACTTTAAAGTCTTCATCCTCGACCAACAGCAAGAGACGACGAAAACGAGGAAAACTAGGGAACACGGGAGAGAATCAGTGGGCGGATTTGCTTGCATCGATTCGAAAACGTGCTCTGTACTGCAGAATATTGCCAAATGTTCCAGGCGAACTTTGACTGGTCGGATCAATGTGGAACTTGCTATTTCTCAATGTTATGAGCACCCCCATTGTTTAGAATTATAATAACATAAGATCCAGGATCCGTTCATGGGTTCAATGGTGAACAATAAGAAGTTAAAACTCCTGATCTGAAGTTCCATCGATTTGGTTCATATGCCTATCAAGCACTGCAGACAATTATCACTTGAGAACTATAATTTAATGTACAGAACGGTCGAGCCTTGAATGCTTGTCAAGATATATGTTCAAGAGAACAAGATTTTGGAGCACCCTTTTCCTTGAATGTAGGATTTGGTTGCTTAAGCTGATGAACAGAGCTTCACAAATGAAGTTAAAGAGGAAATTACCCAAGAGATAGATTAAAGATGAATTGAATGAGAAGAAAAGCCGGCTGGAGAGAAGATTCGCTTGTCTGAATCGTGTCAATTCTTGAGGAGGGCATTGCAATGTATCCGTGCATGCTCATGCTTCACAGTTGACAAGTATGGCAGAGCTAGAAACACGAATCTGTATCGTTGTCAAACCTAACGATGGAGACAGGAAAAGAAAACGTTGCTTTACCCTACCTTATGAACTTATCTGTTCTTTCCTTTTGGATTTTCATTGATCATAAGTTCATAACTCCAACATACAAAGATTCTTGTCCTACGGATGATTTTGTCACGAACAGTCCTAATCTTCCCGTAAGCGTCACCCAAGTGATCAGCAGAATCGAAACAAAGTGTTAAGGAACTGTTCTGCTTTGCATCTTCAAAGGCATCAGGTAGTCCTCATGCAATCTGACTGAAGTTGGGTATGCATCATGTGTTTTGGGGATTGAATAATGAGACATGAACTCCTGGTCTTCTCCAGAGAAAGCCGTGCGGGTGCTCCATTGCTGTATTCGCAGAAACTTGTCTCGTACCCATCTTGATTCTGAAGCATTCTTAAGGTTTTTCTGCATTTTTGAGAACTTGATGAGCAGCTCCAAAAGGAAGTATTCTTCATATGCTCTCTCTTTTCTTACATACAGGTGAAGATTTTCTATCATTACACTTTGACATATTCATCTAGAGAACGAAGATAATGGGATGGCGATTTCCATAATCATCCACCTCCGGAGTCAATCTCATTCTAGATAATCTCCAACACCAAACGCAATTTGACAAATCAAATTCACAGGATGTTACCTAGGAAAGACAAGACAGGCTGAAACTATTCTTGGTTGAAGATTTACCTTGTCTTTGGGAGAATAAGTTGCATTCTGGACCTAGAGGAACAGCACTAACATTTCCATGATCCATGTGTGTTCAAAAGTTGGATCTCTTCATAGAACCTGCATTTCCTAGTTCAGTCTACTGCTAAAGGTTGAGGATGCATTGTCTGCAGTTTATTTGGAACTATCCTCTGCTACAGGGACATTAAATGTACATGTTACAGATTGCAGAGCTATCTTTTATGCATCTTCGCATTCGCCACCATCCTCTCGGTTCCGTCTACTCCTTGAGAACAATCAGAAAAGAATTTCTTTTTGCTCCATTGTTTCTCTCTTTTGACGGTATACGAACATTGTAAGCGCTACCGTTTGGTATATTAATCAGCTCACAACGACGCAATTCCATCAAAAGATAATCTATGCAGGACGGCAACTTCAACAAATATTACGTTCCTATCGATGTCGCTCTCCTAGTAAATAAATAGCATGCCAATAGCATGTGACAGATAGCAACCTTAGATTACCCCTTATCAAAACTTAGCTGAGGTAGATGCTAACTACAAGAGACAAAAATTGACCCTTAAGTCAACTGAAATAAGTAGAAGATCTCTAGCTTCTATGTATTTTCTAAACACGATTCACCGTCAACAGACGCGATGATAGTTATCATGGAGTGTCGACACGTCGAGGTCTCTCTGAATTGATGTTGGCAGATTGGCTTCTACCGATACATCCGAATTATTGTAGACGGAAGTCTCTGCGGAACTACTATGCAATCACCTAAAAACATGTTCAACCGGACAAAGAAGGATTAGAATAAAAGAATCTGTGTTCACATCTTGTTTTATCATTGATCATCAGCTTATATATGCAGTGCAATGTTCGTTCGATGCCTCATGCGCATCAGTACCGGTTCGCAAGAGCAAAGACTTTTGGACAGGCATAATGGGAAAGATCGAGGCCAACCAAAGCATCCAACACTTCAGCCACCAACATCCCTTGAGGCTTCTCAACATCCAGCAGCACTCCACCCTGAGCACAGTCTTGTGTTCAGGATGCAAGCTTGCAATCTCCGAGTGGGCCTACTTTTGCCTCCCCTGCAACTTCTGCCTCCACCGGACCTGTTCGCAGATGCCGCAGAAGCTGAGCCACGGGATCGACCCCAAACACATGCTTACTTTGACTCCGACCCCAGTCTACCAGGAAGGCGCTTTCGTGTGCAACGCCTGCAGGAAGCTAGGCACGGGCTTTTCTTACCACTGTCGAGAGTGCGAGCTCGATCTGCACTCTCTCTGCGCTTTTACGCCGTCGCCAATTCCTGTCGCTCCGCTACAACAGCAAGTGAATTACTCTCATGCCAGGCCACCGTGCCATAGCGTCCCTATCACAACCGTGCCAGGGCCAGGGTTCATTAGTCATCCGAGCGCGTATTTCCTGGATCCTAATCTGCAACTTGGATGCACAACCATGAGATCCCAAGCATTTGGCCAGGGATATGATCACTATCCGGGTGTGATTTCTCTACCATTTCCAGGACATGGACCTAGTCAGAGGAATGATTGGGGTGAGAGTAGTCTGATGGGCACTGTGTTGCACGGAATCGTCGACGGTTTGGCTCAGCAAGCTGGGACGGCCATCTTCCAAGGCTTCCTAGGAAATTCCTAGTCGCACAATCTTCCGCTTCCAGGTTCGGTTCTGAGTACACCAGGAGGTATCTTCGATATCACCTTGAATAAAAACAGTAGACAAGATTGGATATGAGTTGCTTGCTAGTTCTGCGATTGCTGTTTCCTTATGTAACTCTTACCGCTTCAAGAATCCCGACAGAAACATGCTCACTGTAGAGCATGCTTCTGATCTTGTACAAAGTGCTTCGCCTAGCAACTTAGATGTCGTGTATGGCGCGTTTGTGAATCAAATGGATCACAAAAAGAGTTCTTCCTTTAGCACCCGAGAATGGCGACGCTTGATTCGGCCGTGCGATTCGATAATGTTTTTAGGCTGCCGATTCCCATCCTCCAACCGTATCGACTAATACGACCATCGATGGTCCAAAGAAGCTTCGAGAAAGATTTATCCACAGTTTAAGATAAGTTATTCATGCGCATTACAATTTCCTCGTCCGAAGAAGTTGCTTTTCCAATTACGATTGGATTGTGCAACAGGTCTAGTTAGTACCGTGATACTCACCGGGAGAGGGCCAGCCCTGATCGGGACCAAACCTTTAGACGCACTGCCAAGACCTGCAATTTCGGGCGTCGGCTAGTGCCCAAGACCGGCCAAGGGAACGACATGGCCAGCCCCGCTCCTACCTTTTTATCTATCGATTTTTTTTTTAGAAATTTAGCGTAACAAAGAAAAAAATATGGAAACTAAATAAAAAAATAATTATTTTACTCTTTTACCTGTGAGTTTTATACTGTTTATATATACCATGTACTAGAAAATTAAGATTTTTATTGTATCTTGTTAGTAGTTATAAATTTTTAAGCATCGAGGTAGAATAATTAATAAAACATAACTTCACATACTTTGAAGTGAGCATATGGGTGGGCTGGGCCTCAAGACCCTTGCCAAGGCCAGGCTTGCCCACGGAACGGGCCTAGAAAAATAACGGCCAGCCCGCGGGCCGCCTGCCCCTGGCCGGGTCCAGTGTACCGATGAATAATCAAATTTAATGCATAGAGATAAAGAGAAATCCGTAAAAAAAAACTTGAATAAAACTGTAATAGAGGGTATATATGTCACACTTGTATAAGTTTAGATTTTTGGCGACAAAAAAAAAATTTGGGGACATTTGTGTCACAATAGACACAATTTGAGATTTTTGGTGTTGTTTACCCTTGAATAAAAATTTTGGTTTCACTCAATTTTGCCGATATCGACTGGTGTAGGGAAGCATCATTCGATAAACCTTAGATATCCACATATAAACCGAATATTCCAACGGCGGGTGAGGTAGGTCCCGCTGCTGGAATGGGCCTAGGTTTGGTTTCATTAGAAACCAACGAAATCGGGGGTTCGGATTAGAATAGACTCGGATTCACATGGATCGGGTCTATGAGAATCATTGATCGTATGGACCTCAGGTAGGAATCTCACGTGATGAGCGGACGTGATTATTTTGAATCCATGGACCCTGAGTCCGGACAAGTGGTTCTCGGAGTTCGGGTCTGAGGACCTGGATGGCCCAAATTTAAAGAACCAATGGTGCTATTGGCCTTAAAAGAATACGCTAATGGGCTGAAAACAACCCGAGTCCATATGACAGCATCATGGGCCGAAAGCGGTCCGAGCCATCACAGCACTATGGGCCCAAATTTCCACTCTTTATCTTCTCACGGTAACAATTTCAATTTTTTGGTGAAAATTCTGCATGCATCTTCACATATTACTTTAGAAGAAGCATTGGATTAACCATGCCTTTTCTTTTTCAACGGACAAAATCAAATGAAATCCAACTCAAATGTTCTATAAATTACATTTTTGTAACTGGCTTTTATATCTCAAATGTTAAAATTCGTTCTTAAATTGGCATGAATTTTGCCATACCAGCCTTTGCCGCGAATGATCGGGGTAAAATAAACATCGACATCAGTGCGCGGGAAAAATTCAAACCATCCGAATAATTCGGTTTACGGAAAATCATAACGAAATCTTTCATCGAAACATAGAAAAGAAGCAAATGCAATTTCCGACACCCTTTTTTCAATCCTTTCGATTTTTGACAACCCCGATTAATATATATAAAAAAAAAAGAAAAAAAAAGAAAAGGAAAGTATGTCTCCCGTTGCACGCCCCTCATCGCACACGTCGAAAAGAAACAGAAGAATATAATCGTTCTTTTTTTTTGCTAGAAAGAAGAATATAATCATTCATTTATCGATATAGCTTATAAAACCACGTGCTGATTAGAAGAAACGCTCCCCGATCTTCTTCTTTTTTCAACAAAGGCGGCGCCTGATGTCTTCTTTGCCACGACCAAGGGACAGAGAGCAACCTAAATATAATTGCCCATACCGACGTTACCGACGTGGTGGTGGTCGTCGTCGTCGTCGTCTGTCTTCCCACTTTCTTCCTCGAGGTTGATTAGGTGTTGAATGTGTTAAGACTAATAATTAGCTTTTATTAGTAAATTTTCCTTTCTTGGCGGGCAGGTTTCGATTTCCAATAGATTGCTAAAAATTGGTCGTTCTTATATCTCGAAAAAGCCCGTCTTCTAATTGATGTGGCGCGAATTAGAATTCCTCGTGTATGCTCTCCGAAGCGGGCCTTCGGTCGCGAAATGCGTTCCTAAGCAGGTCGGATACGGCGGGGCTGCTATTGTTAGGGTTTGATTGTATCATGTGTCTCGTATGGACTTACGGTAATATGTTTCGCATGGTAAAAAGTCGATTTGTACGTACACATGGTTTTGTCTAGATAGTGATAAAGTCTCATTACTCTAATTTTTTTTTCTCTGGAATAAAAATGAAGATATAAGAAATAGAAGAATTTCTTGGAACTCGAAGCTATAAAGAAGCTTTGAGCTAATTTACCACAAAAAAAAAAGAAAAAAAAAAAAGAAGAAGCTTTGAGCTGTAGGTCACTCTTGAGACATTCGAAAGAAAACAACTTGCATTCTATGTTTGGAAAAATTATCCAAAAAATCTTAAACTTATTGTACATTGACCATTTTAGTCCTAAACATTTTAATTATGTCAATTTAGTCCTAAATTTTTTGATGATTTGTCAATTTAGTCTTAAACATTTTGATTGTGTCAACTTATTGCTTTGAACGATTTGTCATTTTAGTCATAAACTTTTTGACAAGTTGTCAGTGTAGTCATTTTTGCCAATTACCCAAATAACATGTCTATGACAAAATTGGCAAAACTTTAAACTTTAGGACCAAATTGACACAATTTAAATTTTTACCATTAAATTGGCAAATTGTCAAAAGGTTTAGGATTAAATCGGTACAATTGAAATGTTTATGACTGAATTGACTATCGGACAATAAGTTCAGGGCTTTTTGGATAATAAACCTAATAATTGCAATCTTGCCTAAATGACGAAGAATCCAAAAGTATAATCCGATCGACATCAGTATACAGTGAGGCTGTAATTTTCTATGCTGTTTGTCAATATATCAATGATTTATGACTTTAAAGTCACGTGTAATATTGCTACGTGAGTGCTACTTTTGAAAAGCGCTTTTAAACACAAGGGTGTAATTGAAAATCTGTTTGGAACCGTGGGGCTTAAAGTCGAATTTCAAGAAATTTTGGGGGAGACAGTGCTTTAGGTCCAAATTCTTTCTAGATCTGGGCCAAGTTAGTCGACATGCTTCGACCTGGGCGGCGAAGATTGCACCAGGGCACACCGCGTTCAACCGCTATCATTGTGCTAGCCTCCTCGCGACTCGGCCTATATCCCTCCGTCTCCGTCTCCGTCTCTGTCTCTGTCTCTCTCAACGAATTGCTTTTCGGTCCTCTGACTAGAAAAATGACATACATGAGTCAGTTAAATGAACATGGCCCGAAAATTTTCACGGTACATGAATCTAGCGGATCAATCTTAGTCTTGTGGTAATTAAAATTTCCAAAGACACGAACCTTGACTTTCCATCTCCCCCCTCGATGTCTCCTAGCGAAACCACCTTTTTCCAAGCCCCACCCATGAATCCAATCCCCTTAAAAAGTGGCCTTCACTTTCACACTTTGGACCAAATTTTTCCTCCTCGGTCTTCATCATATTCTTTGGACATGTCCTCAAAGAGGGGCCACATTTACCCGATCGATCGACGTTCGTTAGTTAACTTTCGTTAGATTCCGGTCGCGACCCAACAAAGGAAAACCAAAACATCGTGGATGCCAATTCGACAATCTTGATCCTTTCCATACATGTCCAATTCGTAGGGACCCCGACACACCCCTCCATTCATCTTTCTTTAATGGAGATTAGACTCGACGATCAACATAACCACCCGAGAGCGACCTTTTGGTCTCGATGTGATTTATAATAAGCAATTATCATGCACGAGTAGTACAAAAAGATACGCTGCAATGAAGAGTCCATAGGCATTAGATGGAATCAAATGGCCGACATTGTTGAGATTGATGGGTCCATTAAAAGGGTTTTTGTATAGTCGATGAGAATAAGAGAACATCGTAGTTTTGGAATCCGAGAAGGTTTTATTTAGTACAAATCATATAGATAAATTAGTTGTATTGAGAATATTAGGCCTCGTTCCAAGAGTCAAAGTGTACGTTTTGGCACATAGGAAAACGTTCATTCACTAGTCGAGATTTCCCACCTAATTTTTCAAATGTCATGTGGCTTAAAATGATTCTTCGGGCAATACCCTTCATTTGTTTTTAATTTAAACGGTGGGGTTTAGGGTTTTTTTCCTCTTTTTTTTTTGTGTGTTTCTTGAAAGCGCCATGTTGAGAGCAACGAGGAGACTATTCAAGAATCGACACCTAGGGTCATTAGCTTAGTCTTAAACAAATGAACATGCATAGTGTTAGGGAGCGTGCAGCAGAAGTCTAATACCTTCGCCTGGGAAGCACCAAAAGTGAGCCCAAAGTCTAAGCCTGTTAATATATCTAGTTAGATCCACCTTCACTCAAAATATTAAGTCAATAAATTATGAGTTAACTAGGATATATTAACTGCTCTAACACCACACCAATTCTCTTATGTGGAATTTCTCTAGCACAACTCACATGTGCATTCTAACAATCTCCCCCTCACATGTGAGTTCAGTGTTAACAATCTCCCCTTTAATCCAAGTATTCAGTGTTAACAATCTCCCCCTTAATCCAAGTATTTTCCGGATCGAACTATGAAGTCTGCCACCGGGCCTGCATTGTTATACCACAACGCTCATTGCCCGGAATGATTAATTGAACCATCGGCTCTGAGCACCAAGAGTGAACCCAAAGTCTAAGCCTGTTGATATATTTAGTTGGATCCACCTTCACTCAAAAACTTAAGTCAATGAGTTATGAGTCAACTAGAATATATTAACTGCTATAACACCACACCAATTCTCTGATGTGGGATTTCTCTAGACACATCGTATAATTATAAGGCATGGATCGTCATATTATAAACCGGAAAACATAACTATGGTCGTTTAAGTCAATAAAGCCGACACGTCAGCAGATTCTTTTTGTTTACTAGGGTTTTTAATCTAGTTGTTTTTCGAGGCCATTTGGGTCGTGCAAGTTTTGCCCTAATAAAAGAGACCTTGAGAAGTGGCAGAGAATAACGGTGCTTTCAAGGAAAGATAGGGGCTAATACCAACGTCTTGCCCAAACGATGCAACAGCCATTTCATGTGCTTTTATAACTCAAATCCATTAAATTTCCAAATTGTTTGTCAGTTTTCCGCGTCCGTGTCTACTTCGCACCTGCTATTTATATAATCAGCTAAGAAAGTGACAATTCAAGACATATGATGCGGGATTCGAGGGTTACTAAATTCTTGTACAGAATACATTTGTCGGAAAAGAAAAACGAGACGAAAATCCGTGGAATGCCATGCTCTACATGCGTGATTAGAGATGTAATCGAGTCAACTCGAGTTGGCACGACTTGACACTCAAAATCGCGACTCAATTGAGTTTTTTTTTTTTTTTTTGTGTCTCGAACCTTTTTATTTTTTTGTTGCTCAAACTTGACTCGATTCAATTTTCACCCTTTTAACCCTAAACTCGGGTGCATTGCGCATATCAACAAGAAATAGATCCGGGGCTAAAGGCCATAACAAAAGAGATCGAGGATCATACGTGTACCGATCCAAAGTTGGAAGAGTTTTGAGTCATTTTCCCATTCAACCAATGTCTTTTGAAAGCTGAGCTGATTTCCACAACATTCCTATCATCAACGAGACAGTTGCCTATGTAGCACGGATGCAATAAACTTGCTCTAGACTTGCCTTATCTAGAAAGTCGGGATAATGGTCCAAAAATTCATAAACTTATTGTACGGCGGCCAATTCAGTTCTAAACCTTTTAATTATGCCAATTTAGTCCTAAGCCTTTTGACGATTTGCAATTTAGTCTTGCACCTTTCAGTTGTATCAATTAAGCCTAAACATTTTGAAGTTTTGTCAATTTAGTTCTAAACCTATTATTTGGGTAATTAGCCGAAAGTGACTACATTGACAAAAAGAAAAATAATCCATATCTATCCACACGATTCTACTCGATTGCCATACTGAAGGTAGCCCGAGAATTCCCAACAAGAAGTTTCTCGTGAAGGAAAAGACAGTGATTCAGTTGAAAGTAATCCATAAACTTCAACCAACAACATGTCACTACTTCCTAATCCTCCAACTGCTTTTTAATCAGCAGTTACGTGTATTATCACTAAGCTGACCTCAATGGTCGGCTCCAAAGCCTTCCAACTTAGTCCATGCCCTAAGAGAGAAAGAGAGAGAGAGCTCTTTCATTAGTGATAGAGACCTTTGATTGGAAAATTACCGACAAGTCAAATAGACTGAATTGGTATAAATGCAAAAAGCTTAAGACTAGGCAAAAACAAAAATTTAGGACTGAATTGACACAATTACAATAGGCTTAGGACTTTTTTGATAATTCTTCCGACCTTTGGTTTGTGTTTAGGAAAATGGAGTGAAGTATCTCGATCAAACTGATGGTGGGTTTGTTAATAATCACCGTACCAATCCCCACCAGTTCCAGTTTTGTCTCGTTTGAAATGTGATCCATGATGCTCAGTTCGAGATTTTAAATATTCATTCGATTTTTCCAGTGGTCTCTCCAACGTTGAATGTCAAACTCACCCCCTCGCATGCTACAAAATAGTAGTCAGCAAAAGCGCCAAAGGTTGTAATCGACGGTGGCCGGTTTTAGCACCAACGGGGTTTTACTGGTCGGGACCTGAAAAAGATGGCGACTTCTTCAGACTTTTCCCCCAGCATCTTCAAGTGGACAAAGTGGGCTAAAAGTTCTTTGTTAATTGACGAGGAGAAGCTATAGTTCACTTTGATTAGACTTGGTTTTCAAACCTTCGTTCAATGGATCTGGCGCTAGGGTTTCGGATTCCGGTTCTGCCACTTGGTAAATACTTTAAGAAATTGGACTGACCACGAGGAATTAACGAAAAGAAGAGAAAAAAAATTGAAGTTTAGCATGATGTTGTAGAACCCAACACCAACTTTAAGTGGATTACAAGACGAGTCGGTGGGTGTACACTCATGTTTCGACCGTTCGACACAACTACTTACATAATCTCTGTCTTTTGAAGGCGAAAAGATATTACCCACGAACCGACGCATGGAATGTCTCGCTGACTTGATGGATCAGATGGAGTTATTTATGCGTGATCCGATTGCGATTTTATGTGGTTTCGACTTCCGGTTCTAATCTAGTTTTCCCAAGATAGGGATCCCGCAAAGTTAGGGGCAACAGGACCTAGTCCAATTACCCCAGTTGACCTAAGTGCTCCTAGACTTTAGAGGAATTTACTCCAGAGCGTGAAAACGCCCAACACAAATTTCTCTCCCTCCCCTCCGCTGCCACCGTCGCCTCCACGGCCGCACTCGCCTTGACCTGATGTTGCACTGGTCTGCCGCCACCTTTTTGTTGCATCCCCGACGCCGCCACCTTTTTGTTGCATCCCCGACGCCGCCACCTTTGTTGCATCCCGGACACCGCAGCCCGTCATTATAGTTCCTTTGTAAAAAGACAAGAGATGTTGCAACCATAATGAGTAAGACTGCTTGAATGGCCACCTAGATATGCGACCACATAAGGTTGGGGACCTCGTATCCAAGGTTGGCAAATTTGGAAAGAACATCTAACAAAGAATGCAAAGAAATGAACTTGAAAAGGGGAAAAAAAAATGTGAGGGAGAACAAACATGAAGTCGAGGTGCGCGCAAGCTGGTCCGGACACCTCGGTTACCACAAAAAAAAAAAAACAGACATGAAATGTCCAATTGTGCCTTTAATAAGATGTCAACCTCTCTGGAGTAAACCTAGAATGCAAATTTACCTCCTAATCCGAAAGGAACCCGGTTTCTAATTACCATGTCTCCACTCCCAACCTACCCTTGGTATGGTTCCTTCGAGTTTTTCAATTTGCTTATCATCGCGATAGACCGTTTCGCCACGGTGACGTGCGAGAATACGGACCGGATGTCTAGATACATGCCATTTAACCAGCTTACGAATCTCTACTCGTTTGTGTACGCGCGGGTTCCATCAATGGCCGTGAATTATTGGCTCACCCAGGTCCATCCATTTGAATGTTCACTTCAAGGCAAAGGACAGAGCTGTGTTCTACACTTAGGATGATATCGATGTTGACATGTCGGAGAAGGCCTTTGTTTTCTTTCCCAGGAGCATATTTATGTGGGGGTGTTCGAGGGTTCCTTTCTTTCCGTCAATTTTGCCCTTTTTTCTAAAGATGGGCTGGGGGATTGATTGATCGATCCATCGATCGATCGGTCGGTCAAAAAAAATTCATAAAGTTTGTGAATCGGGCACCGCAACGGGGGGACTCCACTCGTGGCCACGCCCTTTCAACAATGGCTGCTTTTCACGTCCTTTCTTCTCGTTCCTTTTGATTCCATGGAGAAGAGAAAAGAACAAGGCCTAACATCCCCTCAGATTCTCCTCTCTCTCTCTTTTTAGGGTTTGTGAAGCATTAGAAGAAAAAAAATGGAGTTTTTCTTAGCTTTTATGGAGGCAGATTGATTGATTACTATCGGTTATGCATGGCTCCAAAGTTTCGAGTTATATCTATGCATTGACTCGGACGACTAATTAGCACCGACCCTTTTCTTGATGGAGGGGTTAACAGCTCATAGACATATATAGACATATCGTTATGTCCTTATGTAATAGAGTGTATATTATAATCTGGCTTTTAATGCATGGTAAATTGCCTAACTTAGGCTTGTCTTATTGCTTATATTAGACCCTTTACGTTAATTTATTGTCCAATGGTAGAACAGTGCAGGAACCTAGTTATTGAAATTTTTTCAATGATTAATGGGGTATTTAATTGATCCAAATTTATGTCATTTGGGCTATCTAGAAAACATTTTTTTTTCCATATAGCCAATTTGTCTATGTCATTTGGATGAGATTAATGGGGTGGGTAGCAATAAGAAAGTATAGTGAATATTGTTTACTAAATGACGTGACAAATTTTACGGCGCTATTCCATGTTATGAACAAGGTTGGTGGCAAGAATGAAGATACATGCTTGTGGAGAGTTTGTATTGTGAATTGTCACAAACACATTAAATCCGCTATGAGTGTATACAAATTCTACCGTTAAAAGTCTACCTTTTCATCTTTATATTTACGCTTTCTTAGTAGCAAGTCCTTAAACTTTTATTTTGCCTACGGTCTTTAAACTTGCGTAACCTTCTAATCAAGTCCATCCAGCTCTAGATCTGATTAATTTGTTCCAACTTGTTTATAGGAGCCAGCAAGAGTCTGACCTAAAAAAGTTTTGTGTTGTCGTAGAATATCGTCTATCAGCAAGGTTCGTCCACGGAGGGTGAGTCAGGTATGCATGATAGTGGAAAGATTTTCGAACCACCGGACCTGGAGCAATGAGGTTTCGCGGCAAGAGTGCTAATCTCGGGCTTTCCACATCAGACTATCACCGACACCGACAGACATGTCAACTCCAGTAAATCGGATTTGGAGTTAAAGAAACTTGATTAGAAAAGTAATGAAGTTAAACCCACTTGATTGAACAAAAAAAAAAATTAAAAGCTTGGTTAAAAAATGGGCAAGTCTAGGAATCGAAATTGGACTTTTACCAACTTTATCTCTTTAGAGAAATGATGAAATGGCTTTCCTCATCGACATCTAATCATCAAAAGGTTGTTGAAATCGCTTTTTAAGTAAATTACTATGGGACAACAATGCAGGAGAGTTCTATTACCAAACAACTATAGTACACACATCCTAAGTGATTAGCAAGATATGTAGATTTGTCAAAAAGGTGTAGGACCAAAACGAGAAAGGTAAAATGAATCTTTGATGACGGGAAAGATTAAGTTCAGTTTCAACAATATGTCGATGTCTTCTACCAAACTAGTACGTTTTGTGGTGTTTGTGGAGGGGGGAGTGAAGTGAGGTGTGAGTAATCATGTGAAGTGAAAGGTTGTTACCCACCCCTCCATTCGACATTGATGGAGATGAACTCAAAAGTCTGCACAAATGCTTTGAACACCGCAGGAATATCGAAGAAACATCCGATTTATTTTATTTTGATCGATACAAGGACGAGGCAGGGTGACTAACTCGAGGAGGGGTTACCATGTGATCGCACCCACTATGGAATGTTTGAATTTGGTCATAACTATTCTGCATCACATGCGACCCAAAGGTTTTAGATTGGCAAGCTCGTTGATACAATTCCGCCAAAATGCTAGCATCCAAAAAAATCTCTTCACATGGGGCAAGTCATAGTTAGATGACGCGGCACGAGCTATTCAGAAGTTTGTTTCGCATCGTAGATCGAACTAGTGATCTCATGAAAGACAGCAAGCCTTTTTATCACTGAGCCAACCACCTCGGTGGATACCTAATGATCGATGGAAATGGAGAGACCACTCTAAAATATGTCTCGGTGACGAGAAAACTGTTGGAAATATTTTCGAGAATGGAAAAATCGAATCGAATCGAACTTTGAGGTGTGATAACGCTCTCTTTAAGGAATTATTTGCTCCACAACGTTGCTAATGGTTACCGACAAAAGTCCTCCAGGATACAACAAAGTCTCGAAATGAGAATATCATATAGCAATTCTGATATTTCTCCAAGAACTCTATAAAAAAAAAAAGGAAAAAGAAAAATGGAAGTTGAAGTTGTGAATTGAATAGAAACATTCAATAATTTATAATGGTGAAAAGAACACAACTGTTCATGTTATTTCCAGAAGAACACAATTTTTCATGTCCGAAAAACTGTAATTCTGACACAACTCTTCAAGTCCAAAAATCATAAATTCGGACACACGTCTTTAGAAGTTATAAGAGCCCCCTAATAACCATTGGACATAATTAAAAATTAAAAATTCGATATTAAAAAGCAATAAAAATAATTACAATTCCTTTGAACAATGGTACTGTTTTAAGACACAACAGTTAATTTATTATTATAATTTTGAGGTTTAATAAAAAAAATTAATAATCATTGTTCGGAAGTGCCCCAAACTCACATACCCGCACGCAGGTATAGGTGGGTCCAGCCCACTTAACCCGTTGCCAAGTCTTTCAGTTGTAAAGTGTCTCGCACTTTCCCATGTTTCTCACGTGGGACAAGAAAATGCACCATTTATTTGTTTTACAAACGGTTCACGGGTCAGTTGCATAATCAAAGTCACGTAATCTATTGGATCGTATTATTTACGCGACATTCACGTCCCATCGACTTCACATTCGAAACTTCAATCGGTTCCCACCGGCGAGGGGTAGCGGCTTGGCTTTCTAGCATGTCATTGTCGCGTCGTGTATCCTAGACGTACAAAAATACCTGATCCGACACGACTCCTCCTCCTCCTCTCTCTCTCTCTCTCTCTCTCTCTCTCTCTCTCTCTCTGGTTATTTCGGACAGAAAAACCATTTCTTTGTGGTGGGGGAAGGTCCCACGGAAGCAAGTGTCCCCCATATCAAAAGTCGTTACGCTTTCTCTTCTCTCTTTCGCGCCAACACCGTTACCACTCCTGTTGCTTCTCTCTCCAACACCACCGCCTGGATCCCCACGCGTGCAAACGCCCACCCGCACGTGTAAAGACGGAGATAGAGAGAGAGAGAGAGAGAGAGAGAGAGATGCATGGCATGAAACCACAGGCGCCACGACCCTACCACCCTCCACGAAAAAGGAAGCAAAAAGTCCACACAGATGAATAAAATAAAACAGGGGAAAAGGGGTCGAGAGAGTGATGACAAAAGGGGAATCGGGGAGAAGCAAAACGCCAGAACTGAGTTACGTTACCACCCAAAATCGGGCGAGTTGTTGAAACCGAACACAGAAAAAAGCTCTCTCTCTCTCTCTCTCTTTCTCTCTCTCTGGTTCTCTCTGTAGCTCAGGTAGGCTCACACGCGTGGGGGGTGATGACAATGTAACGTACAGTAGTAACGTACTTCTGAGACAATGGAGAGTCTGTTTCTGCTTGTGTGGACGGACGTGTGCGTAGATTTTGTGCGGGCTTCAAGCGAACGGTGCGTTTTCTTTCTAGAGAGAAAGAGAGAGAAAGAGAGGGAGAGGGGTTTCTGTTTCCGTTTCTGTTTCTGGGGTTAGATCTATATCTGTGCTGCATTTGCTGGGGCTGAAGATTCGAGGGGCACAGGCAGATGACAACGAGAGATTTCTTTGGCTGTCGCCATCGGTGGTGATTTGATGTATCTTTGGCGTTATGATGATGAACCCGCTCTGCCACCTCTCTCTTTCGTGTTTCCTTCGCTTTGAGACCTCTCCCAGCATTATTTCTGGCAAAAATTTCAAATAATGGCTCGATATGCACTCATTCTTTCAAATAAGCCTGAAGTGCTTTAATTTTTTCAAATAAGAGCGTGAGTGAATCTTATTTCAAATAAAGGCTTGAAGTGATCATGTAGTCTAAACAAACAGAAAAAACAAAAGACAAAGGAAAAAAACCAAAATATTAAATGACGAAAATGCCTTTAAGGCGAGGCCTTTTTTGACACTACATGGTCAATTCATGCTCTTATTTGAAATTTTTATACCACTTCAGGCTCTTATTTGAGAAAATAATGACACTTTGAGCCCTTATTTGAAATATTTCCTAATTTTTTTCTTTTTCTATGCTTCTTCTTCCCACATGAATGAAGCTTTTTGTGCTTTGGTTGGACACGAAAATGCTCTCTTTATTTCGCGAAAAAAATATCTTTTTAAAAATGTATTTTCTTGAAAATAATCGCTTCTATGGCTTATAGATATGAACGGATGAAAAATATTTACATCGCCCCCGAAATTTTTTAGATATAAATTTTTACCGATAAAGAAAATAGTTGCCGGTGACCAATTATTTCAAGCGATACAAACGATTATTTAAAAAAAAATATTTTTCAAATTATTTAATTTCCGCGAAACAAACGAAGTCGAAAAGTTAATTCTGATCCTATGTTTTTTCCGTCCCTCTATCTTTCCGGACAAAGCAGTAACATTGGTTTTTATGAATGGATTAGATAAAAGAACTGAAAAGAATTACGGATTGCACGTTTTCTTGGGAGGCAAGATGAGGATTATAGTTACGGACTTACAATAGCCGCTTAGTTAGGTAAGAACATATTTGCAATTTTATTGTGTTTTGCTTACTTAACATGTGCCTCTACGAATTATAAAAAAAAAGGACAAGAACAGGATTAGGAGGTGCTTGCACCGACCCTTCATGTGGGCACTGAAACTATGAACATGGGAGTTGGTAAAACTTTTTGCCATAAAAGGGAAATGCACAGCATTGGCGTACAAGAAGAGAAACAAAAAGCAATACATATATGATGCATTTGCTGCTTCCCGGAATACCTGCAACTGCAAAACAGAAACCGATGTTCATCAGTCAAACAAGCAACCATCATTTCATCACCCTCGTCTTCTGCGTGAGGAAGACCCGAACACCACCTCCGGTACAAATCTGAAACCTAACGAAATAGGTTTTTTTTTTTTTTGAATTTTTGAAAACCGAAACCCGTAGCCTATCCTGTCGCGGGTTTCAGAATCGATTTCATAGCCTACTAAATTAAATAATTACAGTGAATCACCACCTATAATGATCATCATTTACTGCTGCAATCCGATCAGAACTCATATTTAAACACGCGAATTATATGAAACATTAACAAAGTAAAAGTCTCAATCATGGATATCGCCGAAAATGAAAGCTCAGATTAGTGGTTCTAAATTACACACTCAACATTGGACGTCATGCAACACCGCGGGATTGTGCGAAAACATATAACAAAATAAGCACAAAGATAGGTTCTAGGCTCTCCGACTTCCCAATTTTTGAAACTTGAAACCTGCCCTTTATACCATAGAACCCGAAATCGGACCGATTTCCACTAATCCAGTTCTCCTATTTTCGGTGCTACCCTGAAACCATGCTCACGCATATCTACTCTCACCTTGCACCTCACTCAATGTCCTGTCTTTGCCCATTCCACGCATTTTTCGATATTTCCTTTTTGTTTTTCAGGCCCATGCTTTCTTTCTTTTTAACGTGCACGCCCATGTTCTTTTCCCCTCATTTTGTAGATATCCACCCTGCCATAGAGAAATTTGTCAGCAAAGTTCTATAGGTAATATTCTTTTTTGAACAAAAATCTCGACTATGAGATTTTCTAGCGCAGGAGGCATGGTAGTAGTGCCTTTGATTTCCTTTTGGAGGTACAACATGGACTATCAATATGAAATTAGGTTTGTCAATATGATTAATTAATCGAGAATATAGTTGAAATCGACCGGTGATAATAAGATGCGGGTCGATATCTAAATATTTTCGTACACGAAACTATGTATGGAACAAAAGCAAAAGGCAATCATTGAGAAGCAATTCATGATCAAAAAGCAAAGTGTAGAGTATCTCTATCCATTTTCAGTTGTTGAAGCTTTTGATATCATCGCCATTGGAAGGACATGGAAAAGGGAACCTGGAATCGTGACCAACCAACTAAGAAGTGAGCTCTTGGCAAAAAGAGAAAAGAAAAGAAAGAAAGAACAATTAACAAGTCCAAAGCCTGAAAATTAGGTGTTAAGTTTCGATAAGGAGTTTAAAAATGAGAGTTCTTGAAATTGTGCAAGAGGTTATTAAAATCTCTTCTATCAACACCTCGAAATGCTTGAACCCGATAACGATGTCCAAAAGATAAAGAAGAAGGCATTGTATATTACTCATATGAACAATTGCCGTATTTAAGGAGTATTTTCTACTCGAGCAATATACTAAGGAAAGGAAGTAAATCTAAGGAATCTAGTTAACTTAGGATATTTTCATCTTATAATTTTGTTTTTTTATTTTTAGCTTGCAATTCAAAAAAAGAAAAAGAAATTGGAAGGTCAAAAGGGTGAAACCGGATTAGCAAGTGATCTGGTTTCACCAAAAGGTTTTGTGGACAGAATTTGACCGTCCCACCGTCAGAAACGATGGGACGGTCATGCTAGCTTTTTCCTAATCCAAAATTAAAAAGCCAATTATAGTTTCATAGAGTCAAACGAAATCATGTAATGTTTTGGCAATATTGTGAGAAATGAGAAGAAGTGCATTGACTTTTTGTGAAAAGTGAAGTTCTCTCGTAGACTAAGAAGTAATCCAGAGTAATTCAAGTTATTAGGTAGAGGGAAACATCCAACTACATTAACTGCATAAACGGCATAAACAAGAAACACATGATACTTTAACGCCGAGAAATGAGAGGGTTCATGTCAAACGTCGCTTCAAAATGCCTAAACTCTACTTCTCTTCTATGTAGAAAAATTGACATATTCCTCGGATCAACATAAAAAGAACCAAAAAAAAAAAAAACATCGACAATAGCAATTGAAGATTTGAGAGATGGTTGCATTAATCGCCTCAAAACATAATGGACTCATGAAATCAATCGGTCTCACCGGATTTAACCCGGGATCTACTAAATCAATTACTTGTGCCGCTTATGAGCATATGCATCATGTCCATGTAATAACCCGTCGAAAGTACTTTAACAAATGATGGGTGCAGTAAAATTTAAGGTTACTACAACGGAAACCCAAAATTGGTACACATACGATAATTTTACCTTAAATTAATTTTTTGACCACAAAAAACCCAAATCTGGTACATTTGTCACTAAATTACTCTAAATTAATTTTTTGACCATAAAAAATCCCAAATCGGTATACCTGTGATAAATTTTTTCTTATCTAGTTTTCATTAAACTGTGTCTATATTACCTACACATGTGACAAACGATGGATAAAAAAAAATCTCAAATTAGCACACCTGTCAACTGTCACATGTCACCTAACTTAGCAATTTGACGAAAACTAGTAGATGAAAAATTTATCATAGGTATCAATTGGGGGTTTTGATGATCAAAATATTAATTTGAAGTAAATTTATTATAAATGTATTAGTTTGAAATATTTCGTGTTGTTAATCCTAAAATTAAAAGTGGGTACCTTTTACCATAACCCATTAACTGACCCCAAAACCAGATGATGATGATGATGATGATGAGTTGATGACTCATTGCAGAGTGGTGAGAGCTCAGTAGTTTACAAACGAGAGGATGGTAAATTATAAGTTGGGTAAGATGAGGTAACTACTAGATTGTGGTTTTTACTGTGGACCTCCATGGAAAGCAAAAGGGTAAAAGAAGGGCCCAGCTTGCGAAACAGACAAACCAATTCTGATTTTCCTCAGAACCAGAGAGACAGAGAGAGAGAGAGAGAGAGCACGAAGACCGAAGCCCAGACCCACCCACCCACCCACCCACGACCCTGACCCATCCACACGAGCGGGTTCTCTCTCTGCTTTGCATGAAACGGCTCAAGCTCTTCTTTATCTCTTTTGCAAAGAAGCATTTCTGAAAAAGAGGAAAAGTTTAGATTTTTATAAACGAAACCACTTCTTTCTCTCTCTCTCCTCTGTAATGCAGACACTGAACTGACGTCATTTCTCCCCCCTCCATAAAATAAAGTGGGAGTAGGGGGAAGTAGGGTGCGAGAGAATCGTGTGAACTCCTTCTCTTCCCTTTTGCCCTCTCTCTCTTCTCTCTCTCATGCATTCTTACTGTTACTCCCATTTCAGTTTCTGTTCCTCTCTCTCTCTCTCTCTCTCTCTTACACAGCATCTACGCACGCTTATCAAACCATTCGGTGCTCTTCATCTTCTTCTGTGTTCCAAGTTAAACCCGCTCTCGCCTCTCCTTCTATATATCTGCCATACTTGATCTTTATTGTGCAAATCTGTTTCTGCACTTTTGCTTTCGTTTTTCCTCCTTGACTGGTCCTTCTTCTGTCCTTTGCTGTGTATTTGAGAGAAAACAGAGTTGGTTTCTCGGGAACCCTTCGAGGAAATCGCCTTCCCGCTCTCTGGTGGCTTTTATCCTTGTGAGCCTTCCTGGTTTCACTCGACGATGAGCACTCTACACTTAAAAAGCAGTGCGGGTGGCCATTCCCTCTCTTGCGAATCGAGCCATTTGGGTCACCAGGAGCCTGAAAATCCAGACGTGGGTCTTCAGATTCTGACCCCCTCTTGGGAGAGACCTGGAAAATTTGCGGCAATTCAAAAGCCAAATGCGAGAAATGGTTGCATTATAGGAAAAGGTTCGGTCTTGGTTTTTTCAGGTGGAGCAGAGGAACGGAAGACGCAGCAGTCCCTTTCCGTTAAAAGTGGAGGACACACTAAACTTTGCGCAAGAGGGCACTGGAGACCAGCTGAAGATGCCAAGCTCAAAGATCTTGTTGCAAGATTCGGACCTCAAAATTGGAACTTGATCGCCGAACATCTCCAAGGAAGATCGGGTACATCCTAAAAACAATATATACTTAGCAAGAAATCTCTTTTCGCCAAGTTTTCTTGTAATTTGAGGGACCTCTTTGCTAGTCCTTATAAGCAAGATTTTTCGATCCATGATTGTGCTTTTTTTTGTGGTTTTAAAGGGAAAAGTTGCAGGCTCAGGTGGTTCAATCAGCTGGATCCGCGAATCACAAGGAGATCTTTTAGCGAGGAAGAAGAGGACAGGCTCTTGGCCGCTCACAAGGTGTACGGGAACAAATGGGCCATGATTGCCCGGTTATTTCCCGGACGGACCGATAATGCGGTCAAGAATCACTGGCATGTGATCATGGCCAGGAGGCAGAGAGAGCAGTCCACTGTGTACAGGAAGAGAAAGCCACCTTCTCATCTCCCTTATCGCCCCGATCAACATCAACAAGTCTTGCCCACAGGGCTCGGTCCTTCTTCTTCGACGACCCTCTCGAGCAATGTGGATGAATCTGACTCCACCTGCACTGATCTCTCCCTCACTCCCTCTTCGGCTATGTCATCTCATGCTTTCTTCTCCGGTGAGATTCGGAAGCAAAATGATTTTGCATTTTTTGCATCTCGTTTTGTTTTTGTTTTTTAAAATACTATTTTGAATGTTGTGGTGTCTTCTCTGGTCACGAAGTTCCCATTTTGTAGTATTAGCCGATTCTTTGCCTGTCCAATAAATGAATGCATTTCGGTTTTTCAGGTTCATCTGGCAAGAAGACAGCGGCGGTGGACAATGTGAACTCTGACAAGTCCTCTTCAACTCGATATGGCTTCCATTTTCCTGGACCAGAAGTGATCAACCCAAGGTCCCTGGACCATCATCACCATCACCATCAACATCATCACAACTCTGGCAACTCGTCAGATTCAAACTCTGAAGTCTCAGCCCCTGAATCAGTTGCAGCCACCACCACCCCCACCACCAATAGCAACAAGATGAGCACCCCAGGCTTCATAGATTTTCTGGGAGTGGGAGCTACTTGAAAGTCAGTGGAGGGCACACTCTCACTCTCTTGGCATCTCATTGGGTAGAGAGTGACTGAACTGAAGAGACCAAAGACGGGAAAAAAAAAAAGAAGAAGCAGCAGCAGCCAAGAAAAACATCAAACAGAAGATGGGTCTGGTTGGGTTTCTTCATTTAGTAACTGATGAATGCCCCCCCTTATTTGGGGTTTGAATCTTGAATAGCATGTGAAGAGACAACATGCTGCTGCAAAAGGCCATCTTCCCCAGTCTCTTTTATGTACAGAGTTAGTATTTCCATAAACAGAAAAAAAGGAAAAGAAGAAAGAGAAAACCGCTTCAATGGCTTGTTGAGATATAGAGAGAGAGAGAGAGAGTAAATGAGCCTGCAAAGATTAGTGAGCTGAGAAACTGAGGGAGGGGGGGAGTGGTTGATTTGATTAAACCGGAGGGTGGTGCTGTTATGAGGATCTGGAGGACAAGAACAGGTGACAAAACAACAACGAAAAAGGTTGAAAAGATTTGTCTTTTTATTACATCTTCGTTGTGAAACCTGGCTCATCTTTCCTGACTTTTGAAGGCAGTCGTTGGGTTTCTCTGCTACGCTCTGTATGACCGTGATCTCTCTCTCTCTCTATCTCTCTCTCTAACACACGCACACCAGTCAACACTTGCATTTAATGGGGAATTTACTGCAATCCAATAAGTGTTTTTACCGTCCGATCTCGCTTTCAACTTGGATCGACGGATGATGAAGAGGCAAAAAAAAAAAAAAACGAGAAAAAAAAAAACGCGGTCGGTCGGATCTATTTTGCGAAATCCATTTTCCGTCGGCGTTAAAGGAAAGTTAAGGACGAGAATTACTGACTCGTAGATTGCAAAACTTCACGAATGGTAAAGAAAAGTTACGATCGATTAGTTTACAATGTGTCTTAGGATCACCGAAAGTAAATTACGTCCTCTAAAGTAAAGTTACTAGAGGATATTATACCGATTTATTACTATTAGCGGCGATAATCACCTATGCGAAAGGAAAGTTAAGGTCCATCTAGTAATTTACCGACAATAGAGAAAAAAAAAATTGCCGTCAATTTATATTACGTTTGTTTCATGAAAAATGAATGATTTGGAGAATACTTTCCTAAAAATAATCGTTTATATCGCTGAAAATAATTAATTAAAACAAATATTTTCATTATCGGCAACAATTTATGTCTAAATATTTTCGCGGGCTCTGAAAATATTCTTCGGTCATTCATTTTTTGTAACCGATAGAAGCGGTCATTTTTAGTTAGAATATTTCTCGAATTCAATCATTTTCCTCGAAGCAAAATGAGCTTCGGCATAGTACTGTTTCTTTGTGCAATATTACGAACCATAGGACCAACGGAACTACATGAAGAACGACCTCGATAGATTCGGGGTGGGTCCCATTGCAAGTCCCCGGTGTTTAGAGCAGCACGAGAGCCTAATTCACATTCACCGTTGGATGAGGCCGATGTGAGCACTCGTGTTTTTTAAGGAGTGGCTTGAAATGCGAAACTCGAGCTCAAGCGACAGCCCTCTAGAGCAACCTTAACTACGCGATCAGTGACTAGTGCCCGACCATACTCAATCTGCATTAGATTTGGTTTATGAGCGTAGAAATGGATCGTATCCGATAGTAAAATACCTTAAATTAAGGACGGAACACACATGTGCTCCTCGAGATGGCCCAAGGAGAACGCGCAAGTCTAATGATTCGAACCCAAGTTTTAAGCTTCCAATCGAAGAAAATGAACACGATTTGCTACTCGAGTTATCTCTACGGTAAAAAAAAATAAAAAAAAATCAGTTCCACTTGGTAATTGGGGTTCAAAAATTTACGTGCGCTTGGTCCTCTAGAATTCGAGTTCGTCGTCCTCCATCGTTTATTATTTTCATTTTAAATTCTCTCTGCTCACCCCGTGACGGACTGACTTTGAGTTTAAAGGGCAACATTCGTGACAGACTTTATTAATGTCGAAGGATGTGAATTTACAGCATTAATTTCAAAATTATATTATCAGTAGATATCTGATAGAGAAAAAACTCGTCATCTAGGTCTCGATGGCAAAATCTTGGATTGAACACGACTCTCTTGAAGTTCGTCTCGCGCCACGGATCCAACTGAACTTCGATGACACCTTTTGAGGTCTTGATGACTTAGCTTGACCTTTTGAGATGCCTCGAGGTCTCAATGACTTGATCCGAGCGAACCCCGATCCCAAGGATCGAAGCTCGTCAGGGTTGTGAGACCCGAGTTGATGGAGATCGTTGGAGCTCTCTCGATGTGCATCGAGCAGACGACGATCTACCGAGGCTTGGAAATCGACCCGGCAAAGCCTCGATTTCGAGCCAGTGAAAGATCATTAAAGCTAGGGTCTTGATCCAGTCGTCAGTTGGGTGTTTCTCTTTGTCTAGTGCTCGCAGTAGAGAGCTCTCAATGTTTCCCCATTCGCGAAATAATGAAACACTCCAATTTCAGAAAGTAGCACAAGCAAATGTAAGATTTTGTCGTGCAAGTTTTGCGAGTGGTCTCTGTCCTGCAACTAAACGGGCTCTGAAAGCCCTTCATTGCCCCGTTGCATCCTCAAGTGGCAGAACATTGTTACTGTCTGATTCTATGTCTCCAACTCAAGAGTCGCGACGCTGTCTGCAAATTTATGTAGATGAAATGCCGAACCGCTGGTCAGTCATCACTCTGTTTTGCGGTGCCTCATAAACCGAAATCGCGCGAGTCGGAGCCTTCAAGTAATCGAGCATAGGCAAACAGGGAATAAACCGCGTTATCCCACCCCGTCATTCCCTTTTCCAGTAAAGCTTAACAGGACATGCCGGTTTCAATTTTGGAACCAAAAAGAAAGAAAGACAACCCAAAATAACCTAAGTTGCATTGCATTCAGATTCACAACATTGTGTCCAGAGCTTCAAACTAGACAGAAATCGGAGCAAGAGCCCAGTCTGCATCATGTTCTTTTCGAAACTTCATTTCAATTAAGATGCGATAAATTGAAAAGCTCACCTAAATATATCATTGTTGGCAGCACAAAGACGCGATGCACTGAAGGATCCGGTCTTACTGACGTCAGGATCATATCTAAAGGAATTGCAGTATGGCCAATTATGAAGGCCGCTCATGAGGCGTAAGTCATTCCGATCTGGTTGAGGCCCGTCATGATAAGCGGTCGAGAATGTCAAGTTGTTGATCTGCAGAAAAAGCTCAAGAAAGAGAATCTAGCATTGAGATTGGGATTAAGCAAGCAAAACTGATCATTATACAATGGAGTAAACCCCAGCAGCCACAGCCTCTAACATACTTCTTGAGTAAATGATTAACTAGCTTTATGTAGAGCAGTAACATTGCTGATGCAGAAAGACAGTCAAATCTCCAGGAGAGGAAAAAATTCCACTGCCTTCAAGTTTCAAGACCGAGCACATGCTACACAAGTACACAAAGTGCATTTTTCCCTGATTGACAATTACTACAGAACTTTGGATGTTATAAAAATCTTTCATTCAATCTGGCTCACATGAATATTTACAGAGCAAGTTTGCAAAATGGGAAGCAGTGAGCGTACCCAGCAGCTTTTGGAACAGAATTCACCATTGTCCTTATTCGTTGACAAGCTGACTGAATCGCGACATCAGTGTCACAAGGTCACAGCCAACGAATTCATTACAATCTCTTATGTGCTCTCTTGAAATGTTTGAGACCGAGAAAATGCAGCCGGGTTCACCTCCATTATGTGTGCGGCATCAGAATCCTTGAGGTCATTTTCCGCTTTAGCCTTACCTAGCTTGAGACCCAGCGTCGCCCATATAGGAATCTTCGAGGCTTCGCTTGGGTTATTGATCCTCAGTGTCTTTGGAACCAAGACGCACTTATCTGATCTTTCAAAATCTGCAAGATTTGCATCTCTTGAGTGCTTGCCAAGGGTTGGCGAGCCACTTGCAGAGCAATATGCATTGCCCATTGGGGAAGATGGAGATAAAGATGATGGGCCACTGTTCATTCCACTCGATGGTGTGGTGCTCAGCCCAGAGGTGCGTAGAGGCACGCAACCAAAATACGACGCCATGGGTACAATTTGTAAGGGAATGCTGGGAGGGCAAATACCAGGAACTGCTAACATGGGTGTGGGGCTCAAATGAACGGAATTAGGGCTCGCAGCAACTGCAACTTGCTCTGGAGAGTACCCAGTTGTCCTAAAAGAAGCTAGATGTTGCCAACCTGTGTTCAAGGGGATAAAACATGCAGGAACAGGGTAAAAGTGCATAGGATCGAAGGATTTCTGCTCGCGACAAGATCCCAATATCCCTACTTCTTCATTTTCAGCAGCGCTTTTGGTGGAATCATGAATACTGTAACCTGTCATGGAAGAACCAGATGGGGAAGCTTCTTCTCTAGTTTGGACACAATTGATGGAACCTGTCTCAATGCATATTTTTGGGTCTTTGAGACTAAGAACAGTCTCAACAGATTCGGATAAAGATGCCTCAGGACCAAACTTCAATACTCTCCCGTTTCCCACTGAAGGCCCGAGGGTTGTTAAAGTAATTTCTTTCGGCGCCATAAACTGATGATTCACTGCTGTCTCTGGAATGTCTAATCTAGTGTTTAGTGTGCTACTGGAAGATTGACTCGCTTGACAATATTGAGAGGCCAGGTGCTTGTTCTTCCGCCGTCCAGCGCCGACTGGCACATTTCGCATCGTTCCCCCAGCTGTCCAATATCTCTGGCAGTTCCTGCAGAAGTGTCGAGGTTGATTGACATTGTAGTTGTTGAAATAACAGAACTTTGTCTCAAGACTGTTGCATCTCGGACATGGAAGGATCTTGTCAGGCTTCTTAAACACCTTTTCTTGGTCAGCATCCTTAGTCTCTGCATGACCATTTTGAAGATTCCGCATTACAGTGGCTTTATCTCCACCAACAGCTGAATTATGAGGATGTCCATGTTTGACAGTTTCTGGTTTGGCAATATCACTACAGGCATGCTGAAAATCACCAAATTAGAACAAGATAAAGCATTGATCTCGTCTAAACTAAGCATGTCAAAGAGAAATAACCAGGAACGAGAGAGAATATTTCAAGAAGATAACAGCAAAAGCGGCAAATGTCAATAACTTTCCAACAATCGTATAACCACAATTGCATCCAATTCTTTCTTTGTCATGAACTTTTTTCTTAATGCACAGTAATTTTTCCTAGTATCAGAACGAATTATAATCAAGTCTTGAACTCAATTGAAGCAGGAAATTCAACTATGGCAGAAATAAATGACAGGAAAACAAGTTTGTTGTAAGCACAAGAATTCACAGACTGAGCAGAACGATTTCCAATTAAGTTCACAGGTCACTCGAAACCCCATGTTTCGGATATCCAGTAAATCAATGCTTTTTTGGTGGAACTAGGACTAATTGTCCACATATACTTACTAAAATGTTCACTTAAAAGACCATTGACTCTCTAGGCAACCCATGTTGTTTAGCCAAGTCGACGTACTTTTGGAACTCGGAAGAATTGGTTTTAATGGGTGAGAACAGTTTGCAAATGGCACCACATATTAACAAAAAAAAAAAATCACCAGTCATTTCTATTGTGCAGAAAACGAAAGAACAGCGACCAAGCCGATCTTTATTGCATTTTGGTGCTGTGTAAGCATAAGGCTCACGAAATAGATGCAGCAGAACACTGATTAATTGTCATTTGACAGCAATATACAGCCAGATAAATCTTCTAATTCAGCATAATGACACGATGAAAAGGCTAATTTACAAGAAAGAGTCCATAAGATGGCGAACCCAACAACGTTGAACTTTTTCAGCAGGAGATTCAATCTTTCCTTTTACATCTCCATGTCATTAAAAGCAAGAAATAGCAAAACAGCACGTAATCTCGGACACCAAAGAGGTTCAGCTAAAGCTTCAAACACTCATAAACCAGAGCCAACACATCGAACCAACAACACCCAAGAACACGGAACAATCCACGAGCACTGACACGAGCATCACTAGAGCTGGGCAAAAGAGAAAACCAAAATTGTACCGTCACTCCAGATGCCGAGAGAGCCCGAGAGCCGCCAGCAGAACCCGCCGGAACCCGACACTCCGGCGCCGGAATATTCCTCCCGAAGAGCTTGATGCCCGGATCTCTATTCTCATACCCAAAGCCTCCGCCGCTCATCTTCTCCGCGGAATCTCTCTCGCGCACCCTCAATGCCAAAACCATAGCCCGTCAAGAAACCTCTCCGAATGCTTCTTTGTTAAAAGAGGGAAGTAAAGATGCGCTTTTGAGGAGACCCAGAAACTTTAAAAACCCCTCCACAAAAACCCTTCTCCCCCCCACCCCCCGCAAAAGAGGAAAATCCCAGAGAGAAGAGCGCAGAAAACGTGAGGGAACAAAGCCAGAGTTGGTCCCTTTTTGCGCACCCCCTTTTCGTTTTCAAGAAAAAGCTCTTTTTCATCCCCTTCCTTTTCCTTTTTCCTGCGGCTTTAACTTGGCCTTTTGCTTCTTTTTCTGCCTTTTCACTTTTCGCATTTGATTTACGCACAGGCGCCTCTCGAGAATCGAAAGGGCGTGGCTCTTGATTTTTGATTCGATGCCAGCGAGCGTCCGAGTCAGCTCAGAGGAGGGTTCGTTTGATTTCCATGGAGGGAGGAAGGAGTAGTGGCTAACTTTGAGCGATGGTGACGTGAGAAAGAGAGAGACAAAAGCCAGAAAAAGGGGTTCTGACGAAAAGATAAAGGCAAAGGGTAAGGGGACAAAAAGCGACGCCGGGTGTCTTTCGCTTTTTACGCCGCCTTCAATGTCTTTTGCCAGTTTGATCCGTCTCCTATGTCCTAAAAAAATCATCTTTGCCAACCCGGATCCATGCCAGATCAAAAATACATATAGCCGTCGGAATCACCAGCATTTCAAGATCCATTTTTAAGAATTGGGCATCAAAACTCGTATTGTGAGGCTTCAGACACATCTGCTGTTCATATGATATCAATGCATATAGCCGTGTGCGTGTTTACGTTGGCAGATAAGTGTCGTGCGATCCGAAATTAGCATGGCACACAGAAACTTTACAGGCTTTGAGGAAAATTCGACCGGGATAGATCATACCTCCCAGATAAGATAGCTTGGACTCGTAATTCAACGGCTCTCATGTGTTGTATGTGTTTCTCGTGTGTCACTATTGTTCGAATATGGCCAAAGATAAACAGAACTTTGTTATTTATTATTGTCGTCTCGTGAATAAGTTGAGTAACATTAAATAGATATGACGGTCCTTGCTTTCAGTGCATGCTCGTCGCAATCACTTTATATGTTACAAATAAGGTATCTAATTGAGCTCGCGAGTTCCACGTCAACGAAACATGCATCATAGATGTATTTTGTGAAAATGAAAATTGTAAAGATACTAAAACTTCCTAAAAGGATTAACTTGCTTATTGGATGGATGGTGGGGAAAAGTTTGATCGGATATTTAAAAATAAAATAAAGAGTGTGATTCAAGCATCAATCGATCGATCTGTTTAATTATATGGCGATCAAAGAAATTTTAGCCGATTGTCTTAAGTATCATATCGCTATTTTCAATAGGATATTACTGTATTGAAAGGTTAAAAAAAATGTACCTCAGAATTGCATCATAGTTTTCTTATGATGTGTAAGTTATTACCCTCTACTTAAAATGTACGTATGTTAGTCATAATTATGCTTAACAAGTGCTTTTGAGGTACGCGAAAATAGAGTCCTTAACAAGTTATTGAAAGAAACAAGGGGAGAAATGCAAAAGCTGTTGGTGGGTTCCAATTTCCTCAAAGAACCAACACACCAGAATGGATAATCCTCAGAGGTTAAGTATAAACTAATCTTACGAGACAGTTTAAAATAATTAGGAGTCCTTTTAAAGGGAATCGGGTACCAAATGGATGGAGAGAGAGAGAGAAAGAGAAAGAGAGAAGGCTCTTGACAATAACACCTCCTCTTCCTCCAAAAGAAGGGCAAGTTCAAAAAATTTTGGGGCATTTTGTGATTTTGGAAAGCAAAAAGATTAAAGAGAAACAGCTGATTCAGTCCCTGTAATTTGATCATGTTTGCAATTAGTGGACTTGGAATTTTTTTTACCGTCTAAATGTTCATTTCAGTGTGATCCGGCCAAGGAAAAGAGGGTTAGTCAAGCAGACGGTAGCTCCACTTGACGTGCAACTTTATAATTTCAAGTTATCTATGGTTGGTCAGGGATAAAATATGTTAGGTCTACATTCGGGTCATTGTAATTTTTTTGTACACAACGTGCAAATTTACGATGGTTTCGATCTTTTTTGTGTATCGCTTGAGGTGATTAAGCCATGATTTGACTTCGTCATAGGCGAAAACCATAACCTAGGGACTAGTACCTCGGTTTTTTTTTTAAATTTTTATGGTTAGGCACTGAAACCATGAAAGGTGGTCAAAATTTATGAATCCTAATCTATGAATGTAATTTTCTCATAGAGAAGCTGGTGAACCCTCGTCGAGGTGAAGCGATCAAAAGTCATACGTTATGTCATCAATCAACTAAAAATAGGCATATTATCATAAAAACTACAATCTCATTAACACGCTAATTACACATAATATCTGAATACAACGCATTGTAATTCTTAACAAACATCCCGAAAGAGGGCATTCATTAGTAAAATTCATATCATATGTGGATGGATGCAGCGTATGTGATGATGTTTAGAGCCGTGGACTAAGAACTTTTATCTTTATTGTCTTTTCTTTCTTTCTTTCTTTTTGGGTCTTTTTGGCTTTTCAATGGAACTTTGAATGGCGTGTTCTTTCCAGCTTTACACTCATTAAAGTTGGATTTAGGATAAAAAAGTGGATTATCAACATTTAAAGGAGGCCTTTTAGCCAATAATAAAGAAAAAGAATAACATTCAAAAGAACACAACTTTCGTCTTGAACTTTCGGACGAGGGAAAGTTGGTCTGCCTCTAACCAACGCCCTCCTGAAAATATGCAAATTTTGATAGGATCGTTTGACAATGCGAGACACAAGTTGTATATAAATGTATTAAAAGTCCTAAAATTTATGTGCGGGGCGTGATTCAATCCTAAGGATATCATTTTTCAGGAAAATAATTAGTTTACTTTGTTTGGTGATATTTGACCGAAAATGTTTTCAGATGTTTGGATATCATTTGAAAAATAATTCATCTCAAGCCAATTTGGTTTTTTTTTTTAATTTATCAGTATATTTTATAACATTATTTTTTTATTTTTATTCTTTTTCTTTTTTTTTTTCTTTTTTAAATTTGTTATCTACTTTATTTTCTTTTTTTCCTTTTTTCCCTTTTGTATTTTTTCTTTTCATTTGGAAAATGATTTTTCCGATCCCTCCCTCTCTCTCCAACACTTTCATGGGACGATGGAACGCCCACAAAACCAGGAGCAACAAGAAAAAAGAAAACAAAAAATAATTAAAAATTAAAAATTCGAGAGAAGTAATTCCTGAAAGTGTTTTCACCTCTTCATATTGAAGAATTCACTTTTCTGATTTTATACATGAATATCTTCATTGACCGAAAAGTATTTTCGGTCGACTTGTCAATTTCGGCGAACCAAACAGGTGAAAAAGTTTGGAAAACGAACTTCTGAAAATCAATTTCACTCAAACAAACGCATCCTAAATCTTGTCGATTGGACACACTTGTAAAACTTTTCGACGAGTATCCTATGAGATACTTCTTCTTATATTGAAGAAGGTTCTTGAGACCGTCAAACATGAGAAACAATCTATTCAGACGATTTTTTTTATCTCATTTCTTTTGGCAGCTATATGAGAATGTGTGTGAAACTAAATCAACCGAACTTCATATTGGTGTTTCGACCAAAACAAGAACTTTATATTGGTGATTAGATGTAATTTCTTAAATTCACTCCACGTATTCTGGGTTCCGACCGAATTCTTTTGTAAGAAAAATGGTTAAAATGGGGGGACAAAGATTTTAGGCTGATTTTTTGTTTTACATGTGATCTTTCTTATGCCAACACTACACATTGAGAGGCTACCTTTTGTACAAGCAATGTTCAAAAGTAGACTTGATCCATGGATGGGCTTGAGAGGGGGTTAGGCCGGGTGACGGACCAAAAAGTCCCTTATCTAAATCCGTCCATCATTAAAAGATAATGATTTTCCATAAAATGATTAAGGTTGCTTTTGGCAATCACTTTGCCAAAGGTCTTTTGGGCATCGAAAGGCTATTGGGCAAATGCAAGTACCTTTTGGCAATTTTTTCGAAGAGCTTTGGGGCATTACAATTGCATTTTCGAAACCCTCTAAAATCACTTAACCCAAGACGGGTCCGTAAGAGCTCTACACTATAGCATTTTTTGGAATGCTAATGCAATTTTTCTTCCAATTTTGCCCTCACGAAATTTTTGAGATTCCGAAAATGCCCTCACCATATTCCACGGCATGATGTTGCCGGCAACGCTAGATCAGGCGAAGGCAACCTCACGCCGAGGTCGCGCAACCTTAGGCCGCTACCATCGATACCAGATCTGACTCGCCAAAGCCAATGAAAGGTTTAAGTTCATTGATTATTATTAATTGGGAAAATTCCAAATAAGAGCTCAAAGCACTCTCAATTTCTCAAATAATGGCCTAAAATGATCATTGTCTCAAATAAAGGCATAAATTGCCCTCATTGGCTGTTTCAAATAAGGGCTTAACCTCGCCGGCCACCAAATACTCCAACTGATCAATGACATTTTTTTCAAAATATAATTTTAACCTAATTTTTAGTTAAATTAAATATATATATATATATATATATAAAAGTAAAAAAAGAAGAAGAAGCAAATACAGGCAGGCGGGAGGGCAGCCTGTGGCCGCCGCCCCAACTCCAGCAGGGCGGCAGCGATGGCCATCGGGGTCAGCGGCGCCTCGGGGAGGGCCAGCGACCTCACCGACTAGAGGCGAGGGCCAACATGCCCTCACTAGAGAAGGGAGAGGGCCGCGGGTGGCGACCATAGGCAGGAGGGTAGCCCTCCCGCCTGTGTTTCTCTCTCTTTTTCACTTTTAGTTTTTTTTTTAAATTTTGAAAATAGAAAAAGGAAAAAAAAACAAAGAAAAAATAAAAAAAGAAGAATTAAATGATGAAAATTCCCCTACCAACTGGTGAGTGAGGCTCTTTTTTGAGATTATATGGCCACTTCATGCCATTATTTGAAACAATGTTAACTTCAGGCTTTTATTTGAAACAATGTCAATTTCAAACTCTTATTTGAAAAAATGAAGACACTTGGGGCCCTTTTTTGAAATTTTCTCTTATTAATTGTTCTTGCTATCCTTATCTAATAACGTTCATTAAAAAAAGGAGAAAATTCCAAAAAAAAGGCCCGAAGTTCTCTCATTTTCTCAAATAAGGGCTCCAAACGAACATTGTTTCAAACAAGGGCATGACGTGACATAATATGTTTCAAATAAGGGCCTGAAGTAGTCATAGAGTTTCAAAAAAGGGCCTGAGATAAAGGGCATTTTCGTCATTTCTCATTTTTATTTATCTTTTCCCTATTTTTTTTTCCTTTTTCTGTTTTTTAAAAATTTTTAAAAAAATAAAAAAACAGCCCCACAGACGGGAGGGCTGCCCCCTCTCGCCTGTGGCCGCCGGCCCATCGCCAAAATCGGGAGAGGGTCGGGCCCTCTCCCGGATTTGGGCGAGGGCCGGCGACCCTCGCCATAACCAGGGCGGGGCGGGGGCCGGCGACCCCTGCCCAGATCCGGGAGAGGGCCCGACCCTCTCCCGATTTTGGCGAGGGCCAGAGGCCCTCGCGTTTGGTCGGCGGGGTCGCCGGCCTTCGCCGCCCCCGCAGACCCCCCACCTACGGTGGGCCGGCGGCCAGAGGCGAGAGGGGCAGCCCTCTCGCCTCTGCAAGTTTTCTTTTAAAAAAAAAATTGTTAATTTTTAAGGAAACAGGGAAAAAAAATCAAATAAGGAAAATGATGAAAATGCCCTTGAAATCAGGCCTTTTTTTGAGATTTCATGGTCACTTCATGCCCTTATTTGAAACAACGTTTACTTCAGACCCTTATTTGAGAAAATGAGGGCACTTCAGGCCCTTATTTGAATCAAGGTTCACTTGGGGCCCTTATTTGAGAAAATGAAAAGACTTCGGGCCCTTTTTTGGAATTTTCCCTTAAAAAAATGTCTTTTAAATTATTAATGATTGTTGTTTGTTTCGATATATAAACTATAATCCATCACGAGTAGCATATACATGCTCTGTTAGGCACGATTTTGACATAAAATTGTGATGTAATTGATTCATTTTAAGAGTTGTGTTTTTGTACATCTTAGGGAAACAGTAATCTTGGTTAAGGCTGAGGACTGGCTCTTTAGCCTTCTTGGGCTTTATTAATTTACAGTTCATGGGCTTGTACAGTAAGTGGGTTTCATGCACTCCAAGACTGTCACATTCTATCACCTTTCCTTTCCCCCCCCTCCCCCCCAATTATTCTTTTTTATCTTTTTAATAATGAATTTCAAATCCTAATTTGCATGTCGGCAAAAATAATAATAATAATAATATACAATCAGTTATTTACCTTTAAATGAGCCCACTAAGCCTGTACTTTTGTGTTGACTACCGATCATATTAGTGCTTATTTAGGTTGACTTTATGAAGTCTAAGGTTTGAAATATTTTCGTTAACGATGAAAATATTTACTATCCGTTTATTTTCGTAAGCGACATAAGTGATCACCTTTAGAAAATTATTTTCTCAATTATTCATTCTTCGCAAAACAAACGAAGCCTAAATTACTAGTTTCATTAATTTCAAAATCAATAAGGTGCAAGCTGAAAATGGAAAATTCCAACTCAAGGAATATAGTTGCTTTGTATTCATGGAGTTTGGAGTATCAATCCGAATTTTATGACCCCAGTCTCTCGACCCCGATCCATCATTCGAAACATCGCTATCGTCGATCTCTTACCTTCTTTGATGCCGGAAGAAATCACCGCATCACGTCACGCCTGATTAAATCCCGACGTTTCATATGATTGTACGATGTCGAAATGACTCCACGGCATGACTAATTTAACGCGCCTCTAGTTCATCTGTGTAATCACGATCAGGACTAAACTCGATGTCGGCGTGTTTTGCGACGACGGGGGGCAATTTACGGAAGCCGGTTCGAGAGAAATCCTTGTCCTTTGTGGTTAATAGGGATTAACCATGATAGGATTAGACAGTAAACACGAACATAATCTTTTATCTCCCGTGAATATTGGGCCTCGTACAGGCACAAACCCAAAGAAAAAAGAACCCTCCAATCCGAAACCTTTCCTGTAAATTCATCCAGCCATCTCTTTACATTGAGCAAAAGACATTACTTATCGTTCTCCAGGATCAAGCAAATGGAAGATAAGTTCCATTATGGTGAAGGGGTTGCAGTTGCAGTTGCAGTTGCAGTTGCAGGCACTGGGGGTGGATCGTGACGAGGATTAGGGCCTGCTCCTGGATAGTCGTTGATCTCCATCTCCATCCTTCCCTCCACTTCGTAAGTCGTCCCTCCTCCTTCCATCAACTCCGCACCATCCTGTGCATCATCATCAGAAGCTTTTTTAAGGTTTTTGTAACGAGAGAACAAGACTGAAGGAAGAACCCATGATCACTTCTGTAGACAGCACTGTGTAAGACTACCACATAACCCTAACCTCCCCTGAAACATGGTAGAACTGCAAATCTATGGTCAGTCGCTCTTCTTTTGGAGAGAGAGGATGTCGTCTAGGATTGATACGAATAGTTCAGGACATGGCCCCTCAACGGATACATAGTCCAGACAGAAGACCAATCTCCAGAAATGATCATCAGATGCACGACAAAGCTCCATCGGAAGTCATTTACGAAGTATAAGATTATTGCGTGCGTGTGTGTGAGAGAGAGAGAGAGAGAGAGAGAAGGCGACTCACCAGAGAAAGTGATTCCAGTTCCGGGAGTGATTTGATTTCGTTGCTCGAACTCAAGCTTCCTATCAAACAGAAAAACGAATATGATTCAGAAAAACACTAGCAAAAACATCTCAAAGAGGACGCATCGAACAAGAAAGACCGGCTCGCTTACGGGTGGCGGGAACGGCGGCGGCAGTCAAGAGGAACCAAGAAAAGACCAGGTAACACACCGCCAGCCTCATGAAGATCTTGAACGCCATGCCCATCTTCGAAGCCAACTTCTTGACGAAGACCGTATGGAGAAACCGAGGAGGCCGTCAATGGAAGTAAAGAGAGAGCGAGGACAGGCGATCTCTATATAGAGAGAGAAAGAGAATTGATGTCCAACCAAAGTCAACCACGGAATATAAAGTGTGCTGATCGTGTTCCCACTGAGGCCACGCAGCCTTATCTCCGCTTGTCATTCCGGATGGCAGTCAGACATTATTCTTTGGAGGAAATTCCCGCCTGCAATAATGACGGAAAACTTAATTATTGCACCAAGTTCAGACATACTTTCATTTGTCCAGCTTGGTGACGGAGAGGAGGAGATCACATCTGATCCTGATCTTATCAACCTGCTGTAAAATGAAAGTATTTGATAATTTTAAGGGTTAATATCACGAAAAATTTCAAATTGGTACATTTATGACAAATTATTCTAAACTATTTTTTTAACTATCAAAAATGCTAAATTAGTACACTTTTGATAAGTTTACCTCAAACTGATACACTCGTGACAAATTTAAGCTCCTTTAATTTTTGTTAAATTTTATCGTCAAATTGCTGATTTGGATAGCACGTGGCAATTGTCGAATGTACACGTTTGGGGTTTTTACCCTCTATTTGTCACAGGTGTATCAATTTGGGATTTTTCGTGGTATTAATCCAATTTAACGTAAACTAACGGAATATAGATTTGTCACATGTGTACTAGTTTGAGATTTTTGGTGGTCAAAATAATTAGCTTAGGGTAAATTTGTCACATGTGTACCAGTTTAGGGTTTTTTATGGTAAAAAAAAATAATTTAGGTAAATTTATCACAGGTGTATCAGTTTGGGGTTTTTCATGGTATTATTAACCCTAATTTTAATTCAGTTGTCGCGAACAGTCATGGTCTATAGTCGAAAGAATTTCGGATCATAAATTCATTTCGCGAGGACAGGCGGATCGCGAGGATCACATTAGGCATTTAAAAGGAAGTGTATAACACGGGTCAATTTACCTGTTTTATACATAAAGTAAAAGTCACAGACGAAGATTGCCCAGGAAATGCTCCCACTTATGAGGGTCTTCCCCGAAAGCTACGTCTTGATTAATTCTTGAATTACTATACTAAGTTTTAATCATTTCTTTCCTAATTTTTTTTAATTATCGTTGTTACTCTGGCTGACTATGGATGACCGAGTCAATCGAAATGGTAAGAGGATGACAGAAGTTGAGAGCGATCCGAACTCGCCACCAACCACAAAAAGATAAAAAAAAAAAAAAAAAAAATGGGTCAAGTCACTTTGGCGATGGGCTTAAGACACTACCGATTGAAAGTAAGTGTTTCGACGTCGTGTCGTGTCGAAGTCAATCACGTAAGGAATCTTTCGATCGAGCGATGATGCCCCGCTGCTCCCCCACCACCACTCACGAGCGTCACGTTTGAGTCGGACTCGGTGGCGAAGAGGTTAGGGAAGGCTTCCGATGACGGCGAAAACAGTGCGGCGGTCAATTTAGTTCTAAATTTTTCAAAAAAAGTATTTAATATATTTTCTTTGAGCAACTTTCACGGAAATCACGTACGAGTAGGTTGCACGCCATCCAGTTTGAAATTGATTTGCATTTGGTTTTGGTTTGTGTTAGAAGGTTGCTTGCGATCCAAGTGGTTCGCAATTTAGACCCCCCGTTTGTTTCTCTAAAAAATGTGATATTTTTGGATATGTTTTCCGGAAAGTCATTTTCCAGGGAAATGGCAATACTTTCCAGTGTTTGACCGAGACCCGAAAATGAACTGGAAAACATGTTTCGTCGTTTAGTAAGGAAAATCTCGTTTAATTTTCTTCGTCTGTCCTTTGGTTGGAAATTGTTGACGTGAACTCGGATGTCTTACGTGGCTATGTCGATACTAGACAATTTTTGTAATTTTTAACAAAAAAACTCAAATTTTTCAATAATATTTTTATTTTTGATTGTTGTATTTTCTTTATTTTTATTTTCCTTCTTCCTTCATCGATCGAAGATAGGCCACAGGTGAGGGCCGACCTCGCTGGCCTTGGGCGAGGTTGAAGCGAGGCTCAAAATTGCCGGCCCGGCGATCGAAAGAGGAAGAAGGAAAAAATAAAAGATAAAAAAGATAAAAAAAATAAAAAGATAAAAAAAATTGGCCTTGATGGATCCTAGCATGGGCCCCGAGGACTCGAGGCTCGAGCTCAATATTACCAAGCTTGGCGTCCCAAGCCTTACCTTGAAGTGCAGCAACCGAGGTCCCCAACGCCGCCTAGATGGACCTGTGCCTAGGCGCCGAGGACTTGAACCCGTTGCCAAGAGCCCGAGAGCGACCATTGGGATTTTCGCGCCTGAGCGTGGAGTTTCTGGTGCAAACCTAGAAAATAATTTTCGATTTTTTAAAGACAAAATCATTTTCTAGAATTTAAGCTTTGCTAGGAAAACATTTTCCGTTGACTAGAAAAACATTCTCCGTTGATTCATTTTCCTATGGGATCCAAACGCCGAAAAATGAGGAAAATGATTTCTCGGAAAACGCTTTTCGCGTAACAAATGGAACCGTTTGTTTTCAGGAAAAATAGATAATTTAGAAAACATTTTCATAAAAATGATAGCTAATATCGCTCGCAAAAATGAATGAGCGAATTTTTTTTAACCGTCCACGAAAAATATTTAGACATAAATTGTTGTCGATAATGAAAATATTTTTCATCGACTAATTATTTCAAGAGATATAAGCGGTCATTTAAAAAAAAAAACGTCTTTCAAATCATCTATTTTTTCGCGAAACAAATGGAGTGGTAAGAGAAGTTGTAGTTTTGGTTGTACCAGCGGTCGCGAAGAACACAAATTGTCGCGTAACGATAGTACGCAAAAGAACTATAATCTAGTCAAGATGTAGATTCAGTAGGAGAAGAAAAGGTCAATATGAGAGGGCAGGCTAGCACTCGCTTGTTACTGCGTATGGAACCACAGTGACATACTAAGCATTTCCTCAAGTCATTATATGCAGTAATTTTTTGTTTTTGGATAATTTTAATTTTAGGGTGCATTAAAACTCAATGTTAAAGGAAAATGCTTTTCGGGAAATCATTTTTTAAGAAAATGATTGATTTCCCTTTGTTTGGTGATACTTGACCGAAAACTTTTTCTGATATTTGGATCTGATTTGAAAAATGATTTCAATCTCATGGCTTTACCTCAAGCCAAAAAAATAAAAAAATAAAATTCAAACTTTTAATTTTAATTTTATTTTAATTTTATTTTCTTTTTCATTCTTGCTCAGCTAGTTGTCGGGCCTCGGCGATGGCCGGCGACTGGCGAAGCAAGAAGGAAAGATAAAAAGTTAAAATAAAAAATTCGAGACGAGCAATTTCGAAAAGTGTTTTCACCTCTTTATATTTAGAAATTCACTTTCCTAATTTTACGCATGATTTGTCCCTCGATAAAAATGAGTTTTCCATTGACTAAATTATTTTCGACGAAAAAGCGAGTGAAAATTCGGAAAATTAATTTTCGAAAATAACACTTTTACGAGAACAAGCGCACCCTTAATCGCGCTTCTACCTCGTGCCGATTCAGACGAGAAAATGACGAGGCCGGTGGTGGGGCCGACAAACAGCGAAGGCGGCGGCGGCGCGACTGGGCTGTGGCGACGATAATGGGGCTGGGGATGAGGGCTGAGGATTTCTTTCTTTCAATTTTTTTTTTCATTTCCCCCATGAAAAATTGCTACGCGGTACATTTATAATGGAAAGTCCACCTAAAGTTAGGTGGGTGGACATCCACCCAACTGATTAGTACCGATAGACAAAACGGAAAAACGACGCCTCATTTTGCTGGAGAGACGCGATGGTTGTGGCTCCTTGACCCATCAACTAATCTTGAAAAAAGTCTAAAACCTGTACGGTCGCGGAATTTTAAACTTTCCAAATTGACCTAAATAGCACTTAAACTTTTGACTCAGCCAATAGGAAATCGCCCACGTGCTGACCTTCTTACGTGGCACGACCTGCCATTTTCTAGAACGTTAAAAGATTTTTTTTTTCCTTCGACGACAACGCTGTCAAGATCGACGGTCAGATCTGGTGCTTGTGAGTCTCGCCTGAGGTCGCAAGACCTCTGATGCCTGAGTCGTGGCCCTCAGGTTTGGGTAGGGTGAGGTTTCCTTTCTTCCAATTTATATTTAGTTTTTTTATACCAAATTCAATAATATTTAGTCAAGCGCTATTTCCATATTTCGTCATAATCATTTAGCCCGAAGTCCTTCGCATTTACCTTAAAAGGCATTTCCCCCAAAGCTCTCCCAAACGCACCCCTCTATGCCTCCACCTCCTTCACGTTCCAAGATGATTAGGAACGACGCGTTACGCAAGAGTCGAACAAGTGAAATAAACTTGGATAGAACCCGATTCTCATACCATCTTAAAACCTCGAATGCAAAAGCTTAAATCGATAGGTGGATGGACCACATGTACATAAAAGAACATATAAACCTCATAAGCGAAGCCACGAGAGAATCAAGACAATCGACCGAACCACACAGTCCATAATGCAACCAAATCGTGCAAACGGGGCTGCTACATTATAGTATTCTCCATGGAGAATTATAGAAAAAATCTTAAATCTATTACAATTTTGCCAATTCAGTTCTAAACATTTTGCATTTGTGTCAATTCAGTCATTCCGATCAACTTTGACCGAAAAAATCTGCCGTTGGGGCCGACCAGCGCTGACGTGTCTACTTTTTTTAATAATATTTTAATATTTTTGAATTATTTAAATATGTTTTACATTTTTTCTTTCTCTTTCTTTTTTTCCCTTCCCTTATTCTTCCTTCGGTCGATTGTCGGACCTCGGCGACCGACCAAAGGGGAGGGCCGGCAAGCCTCGTTCCCATTGGCCACTAGCGAGGGCAAGCCTCGTTGTCGCTCGATAAGGCGAGGTTGGTCTCGCCCAGCGACGTGGTCCACCTCGCTAGCCCATGGCGAGGCCTGAACTCGCAAATGGTCGTGGGGGTGAGCCTCGCCGGCCCTCCCCTTTGGCCGGTCGTAGGAGAAGAAACAAAGGGGAAAAAATGAATGAGAAAAGAAAATAACATAAAAAAATTAGTTAAAAAGTTTGAACGATATTAATATATCATTAAAAATTGGCCATGTCGGCGCCGTCGTCGTCTGCGTCAATGATTTCCGGACAAAATTGGTCGGAATGAATGAATTAGCACAAATGCAAAAGGTTTAGAACTGAATTGACATAGAAAAAGTTTATGATTAAGTTGACACAATTACAATAAATTTAGGACTTTTTTAGAAATTTTTCCGTATTCTTCGCGTGCAACACCAAAATGGAGTACAAGAATCACAGCAGGGGTTGTTGTGCCTGTCCGCTCCACTTTCTTTGATCTTTCTCTACGCAGCTGCTGATGACTATTGGGATGTGTTTATGGAGGAGCACCAACGTTCACGAAGAACCGATCGCCCAGGTCGCGCAATCTCAGGCCTCGACCACCAATACTAGATCTGGCTCGCTCGTGCAAATGAAGGGTTTAAGTTCAGTTAAAAATTGTAAACACCATTAAATGCACTTTTAAATCATAATTTATCAAATATAATTTTATATTTCGAGAAAATCCCTTTAACCTAAAATCATTTACATTTTCTAAAGGCGTTTCCCCGGAACCTAGGTGCGCCTTTGTGGATAGGCTCGGATTAAAAAAACAATAATAATTCGTGATTATTAACTTGTTCTTGCTATCTTTATCTAATAATGTCCATTTAAAAAAAAGGTAAAAGCCACACAAAAAATCTCAAATATCCCACTGTGATACATTTATCTAAGAACCTCTATCAAGGTTCTGTCAACAAGGACCACTAAATATTTGCCTACATGGATGCCGGAAAACAAACAATGTTGACATAGCGCCCACGTAGCATAAGTGAAATAAAAATGATATTATTTTGAATGAAAAATCATCTGACAGAACCTTGAGGGTAAATATGTCAGATAGATACAAGTTTGGGGTTTTTTATGTTACAAAAAAAAAATTAGTGTAAATGTATGACACTGGACATTGTTTGGAGTTTTTAATGTCATGAAAAAAGTTTAAAATAAATGTGTTACAGTAGGTGTAGTTTGGGGTTTTTGATAACTTTTTCCCTTAAAAGAAATGTCCCCTAATTTGTTAATGACGGTTGTTTGTTTCGATATACCAAAATTGGCTTCAGTATATATGCTTTCCAAGAGATCATTCTCGTTAATGCAATTAGTTAATGAGAGTAGTAAAAAAGGGCTGACTTGAATTTACCATGAAATAACTGAATATGACAAAATTAAATTCTTTAGGGATATATCATCTTGGTTAAGGCTGAGGACTGGCTCTTTAGCAATTAGACCGGAATCTAGCGAGCTCGAGCCCCGCCGGCTAGTGGCGAGGCTCAGCAGGCGGTTGCCAGCCAAAGAAGAATGAAAAGAAACAAAAGAAAAAAAAAAGATAAAAAAGATAAAAGAAAATAATTAAAAAAGGGAAAATTCCAAATAATAGCCCAAAGTCTTCTCATTTTCTCAAATAAGGGCTCCAAGTGAACCTTGTTTTAAATAAGGGCTTGAAGTGGGCATGAAGTCTAAAAAAGAGCCTGATTTCAAACGCATTATTGTCTTTTTCCTTATTTGATTTTTTTATTAGACTTTTCCTTTTTTAGTTTCCTTAAAAATTAACAAAAAATTTTAATAAAAAAAAACACAGAGGCGAATGGGCTGCCCCTCTCGCCTGTGGCCGCTGCCAGGGTCCTCGGCACCTCGGCGAGGGCTAGCAGGCCCGGTTCTAGGCGAGGGCCCACCCCTCTCCTGATTTTGGCGAGGGCCTCTGGCCCTCGCCTTTGGTCGGCGACCACAGGCGAGAGGCCTGTGTGGTTGTTTTTTATTTTTATTTTATTTTTTAAAATTTTTTAAAAAGAAAAAAATAGAGAAAAAAATAAACAAAAAATCAAAATGGTAAATGACGAAAATGCGCTTTAGGCCAGGCCTTTTTTTGAAACTCTATTGCCACTTCAGGCCCTTATTTGAAACATACTAAGTTACTCCAGGCCCTTATTTGAAACAAGGTTCACTTTGGGCCCTTATTTGAGAAAATGAGAGGATTTCGGGTCCTTATTTGAAATTTTCCCTTAAAAAAATCATTCTTAAAAAATTAAAAAGCGGCGGAAAATATTTTCCAGTTCGTTTTCAGGTTTTAGCCAAACACCGAAAAATGTCGTCATTTTTTTGAAAAACGACTTTCAAGAAAATATTTTTCAGAAACGTCACATTTTTCACGAAACGAACAGAACCTTAATTAAGGCTGAGGATGGCTTTTTCAGCCCTCTTGGGCTTTATTAATTTACGGTTCATGGGCTTGTAGTAAGTGGGTTTCATGCACTACAAGAATGTCACATTCTATCACCATTCCTTTCCCCGGAGTTTTTCATTTTCTTAATAATGAATTTCAAATCCTAATTTGCACGTCGGTAAAAAAAAAAAAGCAAATTAATATGCACGTCAATCATTTACCTTTAAATGAGGCCACTAAGCCTGTTTTTTTTTTTTTTTTTTTTTTTGTTTGCGTTGGCTATTGATTATATCAGTTTTCATTTTGGTTGACTCTTTCGGAGTTCAAGGGTGCGTTTGATTGGTGGTAAATGAATGATTTGAAAAATATTTTTCTAAATATGATCATTTTATATCGCTTAAAATAATCAATCGATGAGAATATTTTTATTGGCGATAAGATAACCATTCATATCTAAACACCTTCGTTTAGGATGGAAATATTTGTGGTTCATTCAGTTTTGTAAGCGATATAAGCAGTCAATTTTAAGAAAATCGTTAAACAAACGGAGCCTAAGTCACTAGTTTCATCATATTATTATTCTTTTCTAAATCAATGTTTAAGGTGCAAGCTGAAATTGGAAAATTCCAACTTTCAGGAAGGCAGCTGCTTTGTATTCATGGAGTTTGGAATATCAATCCCAATTTCATTACCCCATTCTCTCAATCCCGATCACTATACTAAATACCTTTCCATCGTTCACAAAACATCAGCATCCATCTCTTCCCTTTCCTGTTGCCGGAGGAAATCACCACACGACATCGCATCTGATTAAATCCCGATATTTCATATGATTACACGAGTCAAAACTGTATGACTGATTTAACGCGCCTCTTATTCATTCATGTAAATCGACCGACTTAATCTCGATGCCGGCGTGGGTCTCGCGACGACGAGGGACACTTATAGAAGCCGGTTCGGGAGAAACCCTTGTCCTTTGTCGTTAATTCGAAAAACAAGCGATCAACCACGTTCGATGGATCACATTGTATTAGACGGTAAACACGAACATAATCTTTCACTCACATATGAATATATTGCGCATCGTACGAGCACAGCCCAAAGAAAAGAACCCACCAATCCAAACCTCTACTATAAGTTCATCCAGCGATCTCTTTACAGTGACGAAAAGACGTTATTTATAGTTTTCCAGGAGCAAGCAAATGAATGGTGAGTTCTATTAATGGAGTCAAGGGGTTGCAGGCGGTAGGGGTGGGTAGTGACGAGTATTAGGGCCTGCATCCTCATAGTCGATGGTCTCCATCTCCATCCTTCCCTCCAGTTCGTAAGTCGTCCCTCCTCCTTCCATCAACTCCCCGCCATCCTGTGCATCATCATCGTCATCATCAGAAGCTTTCTTAAGTTTTCTGTAACGAGGAAACGAGACTGAAGGAAGAACCCATGATCATCACTTCTGTAGACAGCACTTTGTAAGACTGCTACAAAACCCTAACCCTACCCTGAAACATGACTGAACTGCAAGTCAAAATGGTCAGTCGCTCTTCTTTGGGGGGAGACAGAAGATGAATCTCCGGAAATGATGATCAGATATGCGCAAAGCTCCATCGGAAGTCATTTACGAAGTATAAGATTATGTGTGCGTATGAGAGAGAGAGAGATTGATGGCGACTCACCAGAGGAAGTGGTTCCAGCTCCAGGAGTGATTTGATCTCGTTGCTCGACCTCAAGCTTCCTATCAAACAGAAAACTGAAAGCCGATGTCTATGATGCAGAAAAAAACACGAGAAGAGGAGGCATCGAACACGAAAGAGCGGCTCACTTACGGGTTGCGGGAATGGCGGCAGCAGTCAAGAGGAACCAAGAAAAGACCAGGTAACCCACCACCAGCCTCATGAAGATCTTGAACGCCATGCCCATCTTCGAAGCCAACTTCTTGATGAAGACTGTATGGAGACACTGAGGAGGCCGTCAATGGAAGTAAAGAGAGAGCAAGTACAGGCGATTAGCCCAAAAATAGGTTTTGAATAGAAATGAGAAGTAAAAAATTTCTACTTCTCTATTTCTGGAACAAAAATAGAAATAAAAACTCTTCTAGTCATCGGTTCCTAGCTGCCGTCTGCCGATGGCCGGTCGTCGGTCTCCATCCGCAGGTCGTCAGCCGGCTGAGGAAGAAGGAAATCCAGCGACCATAAATATAATTTTTTAAAATTGAATTAAATATAGAAGTGTTTTAGCAATATAGTTGGGTCGGGTATGAGTTATTAGATTCGTATTGCATGAAAATGGGTCAAAACGGGTTAAATAAGTCAATATGGGGTCGGACCATTTTCGACCCAACCCGACCCACCCGTTTGACACATCTACTCTCCACCTCGAACATTTGTTACTGCAACGGTAGCTTCGCCTCTCGTCGCAACCCTAGCCTCCATTGCAACCGTAGAAATTCATGTTGTTATCAAACGAATTTCTGTTTCATGATTAGAAAATTTGTGTTGTTACCAAACACATTTCTTTACTCAGAAACTCATCTAGGGAATAAAAACGGGAATTTATATTTGGCCAGAATTTTTTTCCAAGATCAGAATGGTTATCATTCGCGCCCTAAGAAGTGGATCCTAAAAAGTCAATGTAAGACTTGATTTGTTTTGCCAAAAACATGATTGACTTGAATAACATTTTTTAAATGATCACTTATACAATGAATGAACGTAAGATATTTTCATGGTCTAAACAAATATTTAGACACAAATTATTATCGATAAGAAAAATATTTTTCGTTGACTAATTATTTAAAGCATACATGCAATCGTCTTTCGAAAGATGTTTTTTAAATCACTCATTTTTTGCGAAACAAACGGAGGCCAAATCCCGATTCCGCGAATAGTCATTATATCCATCAATCAATACATAGATGGAAGTAAATCATAAGATTTGCTGGATGATTAAAATTTGTTGTTTGCGTCTTCCGTTTATTCGGATCATTCACTGCTGCAATCGAACTCGAAGTATGTAACCATGACGACAAGGCATTAATATCGGTCGCCGCGAACAGTTGGTGAGCTATGGTCGAGAGAATTCCGGTTCGTAAAATTTATTTTGAAAGGACGGGTCGGTTGCGATTATCAAAATAGGCAAAGGGGAGTGTATTGCACGGATCAATTAACCTGTTTTGTTCCTAAAATAGAAGTCATAGACGAACATTGCCGCACGTATTGTCAACATTGGGTGGAATATTCTAAATGCGTAGTTTTTACTTTTTAGGCAGTAATCCAACGTAAGGGTCTTCCCCGACAACGACATCTTGATTAATGTGGTTATTATAATTTGTTTAATCATTTCTTTTCCTAACTAATTTTGATTATCGTTCTTTACACTAGCCGTGTCATGTCGAAGTCAAACAAGGAAGGAATCTTTCAATAGGCCTCCCTTGAGGTATTGCACGAGTGATGATGATGATGCTGGTTCGATCCCACCCACGAGTGTCACGATGAGTCGGGCTCACCGTCGCGATGGCGTTAAATACGGATTTCGGTAGTGGCGACCTAGATCTAGAAGGTGAACGAGCGATAGAGAAAGGAGGTCGGGTTGTGTCGACGGACGGAGTAGAATAGAGGAAAACGCCGAGAGAGATTAAGAAAAGACAACTCGAGTTTTCTTAAATCAACGACGTTTAAGGGAGCGCATGACAACACTTCTGAAATAGAATTTATGCTCCAGACGTGTTTTTTGAGCAGAAATCCGTTTGGTAATGCAACTTCTAGAGCAGAAATCCTTTTGGTTTCGCAATTTCATTTTTCTACTTTTGGAGTATTCTTTTGCTCTAAAAGTAGTTTTGGAGCCACTTGAAAAAGTACAAAAAATTTACTTGTCTCCAGAAGTTGATTTCTAGAGCAGAAGTGTTGTCATGCGTGCCCTAAGCATCCATTGTCGTTCATATGACCTGAAGAATGAATCTAATAAAATAAATTAAGTTTCTTAGTTGAGATAATATCTCAAATTTGACTCCGGCAAGTTTTCGCTACACCCGATTTGTTGACTTCGACTGTTGTTTAATGCTTTCAATCGATCTTTCAAATCCAAACTTGATTGGTTTTGATTTGGGCTAGAAGGTTGGATGCAATCCGAGTGGTTATAGCGAAGTTGTATACGAACTTTTGGTCGTACAAGCCGGCAAAGTGTCACCTTAACGTGGTGAAAGTTAGTAATTCGAACTTGATTATTTCTAAAACCAATGTGAGTTTTTCTATTTGTGAGAACACGAATTATTGCGTAATGAAACGACACAAAAGAACGGGAAAATTGTCCAAAAAGTCATAGACCTATTGCATTTTTGCCAATTCAGTTCTAAATCGTTTAATTGTACCAATTGAGTACTAAATTTTTTCATGATTTGTTAATTGAGTCCATCCAGCCAATTTTGGTCCGAAATCGTTGGCGAGGATGTCGGGCGTCCTTCGTGGCACTGCCAGCTTTGACATGGACATTTTCAAAGTATTTTAATGTTTTTTTTCGAATTCTTTATTATTTTATTTTATTTTTATTTTCTTTTTCCTATTTATATTTTCTTCTCTTTTCCTTCTTTACTTTTTTATTTTTTGTTTTTCCCTTCTTTCCTCCATCAGCCCATTGCCGGGCCTTGTCGTTGGTCGGCGGAGGTCGATGTCCTTATGCGAGGGCCGCCCTCGCCGCCCTCGAATGAGGACAAGGGTTGCCCTCACCAAGGGCCCGCGAGTGACCTTCGCTGCCCTCGCTGACCACGGTTAAAAAAAAAGAAAAGAAGGAAAAGAGGAAAAAAGAGAGAAAGAAATAAAGAAATTCGAAAAAATAAGTTAAAAAAAGTTAAAGAAATTATTCACGTCAGTAATTTCTGGCTAAAATTGGCGGGCTGGACTCAATGGGCAAAACATGAAAATATTTAATACTCAATCGGCATTATTAAAAGGTCTATATCTGAATTGACAAAAATATAAGAAATTTAGGACTTCTTGGACAAGAACTAATCGGATAGGAAACTTTAATATATGTTAGTCAAGAAGTTAGGCTCTACTATCACATAACCATAGAATCATTAGAATGGACTTGCTTGTTACTGTGTATAGAACCACAATGACATATTAAGCATTCCCTCAAGTCGTTATATGCAGTAGCTTTCTCTGACCGGTGGAGGTTTATATAATTTTTATTTTATTTTATCGTGTTCCTATCACGTGAACGGGTCGTGACCAACATCACCCGAACATCGGCGGAGATTAGATAGGGGGAAGGAAGGCCCGGTGGTGTGGACAACTTGTGGACATTGGTTTGGACGAGAAAAATGACGAAGCCGTGCCTTGTGACGGTCCCGATGATGATGGTGGTGGTGGCACAACTGGGCTGTGTCGGCGATAAAGGAGCCGGGCTGCGGGCTAAGGAATTATCTGTTCTTTATTTTTGGGTAATTGCATAAATAGTCCCTGAACTTTGGCCTAATGTGTAATGTCATCTTTGAACTTCTACTTTGCTCAATGCGGTCCATGAACTTTAGCACAATATGCAATATCGTCCCCGAGCTTTTAATTTGTTCAATGTGGTCTTTGGACTTTCGGTAAATGTTCAATCTAGTCTCTAGATTGTATTAAAATATCCAATGTTATCTTACTACCGATTCAAGTTCGAGGATAATATCCAACATTTTCATACGGTCCATGGACTATATTGAACATGTACCAAAAGTTCAGGGGCAACATTAAACAAATTAAAAGTTCGGGAATAACATTGCACATGAGATTAAAGTTCAAGGACTAAATTAAATAAATTAAAAATTCGAGAATGACATTACGCATTGAGCCAAAATTCAATGATCAGTTGTGCCGTTTTTTTTTTTTTTTTGTAATGTACCCCATGTACAATTGCTACGCAGTGCATTTCTAATGGAAAGTCTACCTAAAGTGAGGTGGATGGAGTGAGACCCACCCAAGTAAATTCAGTACCGATAGAAAAAAACCAAAACGTCGTCGTCGGAGGGAAAGGGCAGGAACACTTCGTGGATGGAACTAAAACATCATGGGCCGATGCCATCGAAAGAAAACGACTTTTGGGCCTGAACTTAGAGCGTCGAAACCCATAAATTCAAACCAAAATATACTCCACAGGTCTCGTCAGCTGCCTGTGTCTTGATTGGTCAATTTTCAAGCCAGCAGAAATTAGGGGATCCTGTTTTATTGTAATTGGTTCTTGCAGTAGACTTGTCAAACGGGTGGATAGAGTCGGGTCATAAATGGTCTGATCCAAATTGACTCGTATAACTCGTTTATGACCTATTTATTGCAATGCAAATTTCTCGACTCATACTCGACCCGTCTCATATTATTAAAAAGACTTTCATATTTAATTCAATCTAAGAAAACTTGTTTCTTATACATTTTTGAAAAGTTACTAAAACATTGTGGATGATTTTTATAAATATATTTTTCATTTTTTTATTCTAAGACCGACGGGGATGACCCTCGCCGACCACAGGTGAGGGATGGCGACCCTCGCCGGTCACTGGCGAGGGTGGCTAGCGACCGGAAAAAAATAAACAATAAAAAATAAAATAAAAATCAGAAAATCTTTTTGTGACTCACTTAAAGATAGTTAGGTAACCCATTTGTGACTCATTTAAAACTCATTTAAAACCCATTTAAGACCCATTAAGTTGTTAATTGACTCATTTTTGAACCACTTAAGTTTGTCAAGCAACTCATTTATGACCCACACTCTTAAATGTGAGTTAAACTATGGGTGGGTTCATAACCCATTTTGTCACCTCTAGTTGCAGGCTTCATTTGTTTCTCTAAAAATGAATGATTCGGAATTTTTTTTCCTGAAAATCAATCTCTGTATCACTTACGAAAATGAACGTTTGCAAAGTATTACATTGTCCACGAAAATGTTCAGACCTAAGTTGTCATCGATAAGGAAAGTATTTTTCATTGACTAATTATTTCAAGCAATACAACATCATTTTTTGAAAAGTATTTTTCAAATCATTTATTTTTCGCGAAACAAATGGAGCCAAAAAATATTTTAATCATTCACGAAATTATCAGACATAAATTGTTGGTGATAGTAAAATATTTTTCATTGACTAATTATTTTAAGCGATGCAAGCGATCATTTTTAGGAAAATATTTTTTAAATTATTCATTTTTCACGAAACAAACGGAGCCATAATCTCAATTCATTTTCTTGGAGAGACGCGATGGATGTGGCTCGTTAACCTATTAACTAATCTTGGAAAAATTATTCAAAAAGTGCTAAATCTATCGTAGGAATCTTAACATTTTTAATTTGGTCAATGTAGTCATAAACTTTTTGACGATTTTTCAACATAGTCCATCCGGTCAATTTATGTGAGAAATCGCTGACATGGAGATCCAATCGACATTGGCCGTCCTATAGCATGACCGACCATTTTCTGGAATGCTAAATGGTCTTTTTCTTCCAACTTAGCCTTCGCTAAATTATCTAAATATTCCAATTTTGCCCTCACCATTTTCACTGTTTGGGCTAGTGTGACACTGCCGGCGAGTCTCGTTTGAGGTCGCACAACCTCTAGTGCCCGAGTCAGGCGCAGCTAAGTTGGGGTTTCATTTACTACCAAAGGCAATTGTATTTACCTGAACATTATTTACATTTTGTTGTAATCACTTAGCCTAAAAGTCCTTTGCATCTACGTAAAAAAAAGCCATTTTCCGCGAAACTCTCCAAACTCACCCCTCTATGCCTCCACCTCCTTCACATTCAAAGATGATTAGGAACGACGTGTGGAATTCGACGAACGTAGGAGTTGCACGAGCGAAATAGACTTGGACAGAACCCGATCGTCATACCATATTAAGACGTCCAACCCAAGTGAAGGGACCACATGTACACAAAAGACCAAATAAACCTCGTAGACTCCCTCACGAGAGGATTAAGACGATCGAACGAACCATGCATTCCACAATGCAACCAAATTGCGCAAACGGGTCGGCTACATTATTAGTATTCTCCCACGTGCGAAACCAGAATGGAGTACAAGAATCGTGAGCCCGTTGGTACATAATGCATTTGATAAGTTCCCAAGAGCCGTACGTGGGTATTAAAATACTTAGCATGGGCTGCTGTGCCTGTCTGCTGCTCCACTTTCTGTGATGATAGTTGGTGATGTGTTTTAGCTGTTTATGGAGCACCAGGACCAAAAGCAACGTTCATATTTGCAGAGAAAGACACCCCATGTCTCTGCAAGATCTAAAAAGGATTGGAAAAGCGCAAGATGCCAAATGATCAGAAACCCACGACAGAGGCATCTCGATCCGCATTCTCTGTCCATGATCCGCACCGAGTGTGTGCAAAAATTGCCCTTCTCGATCCACTTAATGGCGAATTCGTCGATCTATTTTAGTGGATCCGACTTAAACAATCACGTAAATGAATGTTAAGTGTGTCAAAATCCCAGTGATATACCTCGTTAACTTCATGAGTCGAGCCAGATGGGAAAAGCCATTAATTATTTTTTACGTTGCAATAGATTAGCCAACTGCAAAACCGACCCGACCCGACCTGGCCAAAAACCTAATGTCAAATAATAAGAAGGAAAATGGCACCTCCCCAATTCATGCAATTCATATGCACTTGAAGGAACACACCTCCACACACCTCCTGCGAGCCTCGCGTGATCACCATTGACCATCATTTACTTCACCATCCTCTTTGCAGAAATGGAAAAAGAAAAAGGAAAAAATTCTACTGCTAATGGCATTTCCGTAAAATTCCACGATAATGATGCCTTAATTCGGGTGAAATTCCTCCTCTCCTTGGTTCGGAACGATTCTCTCCGGCAAAAAATGCACACTCGGCACCAGGCACGCTGCTTCAACTCGCTCAGCTCAGCTCAGCTCAGCTCAGCTCAGTCATCAGAATCGCGCCCGCCCACCAACCAACCAACCAACCAACCAACGACAACCGGAATCTCTCCGCAGAAGCCAACCAGATCTCGCCACGTCGGCACTCTCGTCCAGAGGTGCTTCCTGCTGACGTGTCCACGCTCCTCTCTCTCTCCCCCCAGCTTCGCCTTTTAACCCCACTCCGGTCCCTCCTCCACTCTCATTGCTCTCACAACAGTCAAAACACAAGACCCTCTGAAAATCTCTCTCTCTCTCTCTCTCTCTCTCTCTCCACTCAAACTAGAACAGTTCAGGCCAAAGCCAAATCCCGTACAGTCTCCGTTCGAAAATGGCCGAATCGTGCGCTCGGAAGGTCGTCGTGGAGGTCTGCCACGCCAAGAACTTGATGCCCAAGGACGGCCAGGGCACGGCGAGCGCGTACGCCATCGTCGACTTCGACGGCCAGCGACGGCGGACGAAGACCAAGTCCCGGGACCTGAATCCGCAGTGGGACGAGAGGATGGAGTTCCCGGTCCACGACGCGGAGTCCATGCCCTCGGAGATGCTGGAGATCAATCTCTACAACGACAAGAAGACCGGCAAGCGCAGCACCTTCCTGGGCAAAGTGAAGATCGCCGGGAGCGCCTTCGTCAAGTCGGGGTCGGAGGCGCTCGTCTACTACCCGCTGGAGAAGAGGAGCGTCTTCTCGCAGATCAAAGGCGAACTCGGGCTCAAGGTCTTCTACGTCGACGAGGATCCCCCAGCTGCCGCGGAGGCGGATCCACCTGCGGAGAAGGCGGCGGCGCCGGAGAAGCCGCCGGAGGAGGCTCCGAAGACGGAGCAGAAGGACGACAAGGGCGAAGTGGAGAAGAAGGAAGAGGAGAAGCCTAAAGAGGCGGAGAAAAAGGAAGAGGAGACGCCGGCGGAGAACTCGAAGGCGGAGGAAGCTCCGGCGACAGCTCCACCGGCGGCCGCAGTGGAGAATCCGCCGATCGCGCACTCGGAGAAGCTAAAGCAGCTGAAGGAGAGGCTGGAGAACGGGAAAGTGGCTGTAAACGACCTCGAGCTTCGGTCTCTGTCGGGCGATCGGAGCCGCCGGAGCGCGTACGATCTGGTAGATGGCATGCCCTTCCTCTACGTGCGCGTGGTCAAATCCAAGCGCGGAGACGCCGATTCGAAATCGCCCGCGTATGCCAAGCTCGTGATCGGCACTCACGCCGTGAAAACGAAGAGCCAGAGCGACAACAAGGAATGGGATCAAGTCTTTGCATTCGACAAAGAAGGATTGAACTCGGCGCATTTGGAGGTCTCTGTGTGGATCGAAGAGAAGAAGGAAGGTGATCAGACGGTCGAGAGTTGCTTGGGAACGGTCTCGTTCGATCTGCAGGAAGTGCCGAAGCGAGTGCCGCCGGACAGCCCGCTGGCTCCGCAGTGGTACACTCTCGAGTCGGAGAAGTCGCCGCCGCCTGGAAATGACGTCATGCTCTCCGCGTGGTTTGGGACCCAGGCGGACGAGGCTTTCCAGGAGGCCTGGCAGTCGGATTCGGGGGGGCTGATTCCCGAGACCCGAGCCAAGGTGTACCTGGCTCCCAAGCTGTGGTACCTGAGGCTAACGGTTATCCAGACCCAGGACCTGCAGTTAGGTTCGGGGTCCGAGCCTAAGGTTAAGACTCGGGAGCTCTACGTGAAAGGTCAACTCGGCGCGCAGATCTACAAGACGAGCCGGACCGCAGCTGGCTCATTGTCGTCCGGCTCGTCTAATCCGACGTGGAACGAGGATCTTGTGTTCGTCGCTGCCGAGCCATTCGAGCCGTTTCTGGTGATCACGGTGGAGGACGTGACGAACGGGCAGTCCGTGGGCCAGGCGAAAGTACACGTGCCGAGCGTCGAGAGGCGGACAGACGATTCCACGGAGGCCAGGTCGAAGTGGTTCAACTTAGCCGGCGGTGAGGGTAAGCCGTACGCAGGGCGGATCCACGTGAGAGCGTGCCTGGAAGGTGGATATCACGTGCTCGACGAGGCGGCTCACGTGACCAGCGATGTCCGAGCCTCGGCTAGGCAGCTAGCGACAGCACCGATCGGCCTGCTCGAAGTGGGCATCCGAGGAGCGACCAACTTGTTGCCGGTGAAGACCAAAGACGGAACTCGAGGGACGGCGGATGCTTATGTGGTGGCCAAGTATGGGCCCAAGTGGGTTCGGACCCGAACCATCCTCGACCGGTTTAACCCGCGATGGAATGAGCAATACACCTGGGACGTGTACGATCCGTGCACGGTGCTCACAATTGGCGTCTTCGACAACGGGAGGTACAAGCGCGATGATGCCGGTAAACCCGGAAAAGATTTGAGAATCGGGAAAATACGCCTGCGGCTATCGACGCTCGACACAAACCGCGTCTACATGAACTCATACTCGCTGTCCGTGTTGCTTCCTGGTGGAGCCAGGAAGATGGGAGAGATCGAGATCGCTGTACGATTTTCATGTTCGTCGTGGCTCAGCTTGATCCAGGCCTACAGGACGCCGATGCTCCCTAGGATGCACTACGTGCGCCCGCTAGGCCCGGCACAGCAAGACATGCTCCGGCACACGGCAATGCGGCTCGTGACAGCACGGTTGGCCCGGTCCGAGCCACCGCTTGGGCAGGAGGTGGTCCAGTACGTGCTGGACTCGGACACACAGGTGTGGAGCATGAGGCGGAGCAAGGCCAACTGGTTCCGGGTCGTGGGCTGCCTGTCCCGCGTGGCGATGCTCGGTCGGTGGCTCGATGGCATCCGGACGTGGGCCCGCCCGCCCACCACCTTGCTCGTGCACGTGCTGCTCGTGGCCGTCGTGCTGTGTCCGCATCTGGTGCTCCCCACCGTGTTCATGTACGCCTTCCTGATCCTGATCCTGAGGTTCCGGTACCGCCACCGGGCCGCCCCGAACAGCATGGACCCGAGGCTGTCCTACGCGGAAGTGGTGGGCCCGGACGAGCTCGACGAGGAGTTCGACGGGTTCCCGACGACGCGGCCTTCCGACGTGGTCCGCATCCGGTACGACCGGCTGCGGGCCCTGGCGGGGCGGGCCCAGACCCTCCTCGGGGACGTGGCGGCCCAGGGGGAGCGCCTGGACGCGCTCTTCAGCTGGCGGGACCCGCGCGCGACGGGGCTGTTCGTGGCGTTCTGCCTGGTGGCGTCGCTGGGGTTCTACGTGGTGCCGTTCAAGGTCTTCCTCTTGGGGTCGGGGTTGTACTACCTGCGGCACCCCAGGTTCCGGGACGACATGCCGTCCGTCCCGGTCAACTTCTTCCGGCGGCTTCCGTCGCTCTCCGATCAGATGCTCTAGTCAAACGAAACGAACCACGGGACACGTGTTCGCTTTGCGGATTAATTTCTTGGAATTACTAATTATTTTTTTGTATTCTTTTCGCTTTTTTAGGGGGTTCGAAACTTCAAATCGGAGGGGAATAACGATGAAAAATCGAAGTTGGGCGAGAAAAAGTTATTTTGTTGGGAGATGTGACCGTTGCTGTACTGTATGTGGGCCCTATTACGTCACCCTAAATCTTGGGACAAGCATTGGGCTTATGCTTGTGCCATTTTTCCACAAAATCAAAATTGAATATTTTCTTCTTCTTTTTTCCTGCTTTTTTTATTATAGATGGGTAGTGACCGTTGCACGGGCGAGCCTACCGAGCTCCTCCACTTTCGTTCCTCTTTCGAAGTCCACTTTGAGATTTTGGTCGGTTTCTAGGAAGTCCCCATGGAATTCGAAGTTTCGGCTATTTTGATCTCTCTGGTTCAAGTCAATGGCCAGCAAACAAAAAGAAGAAGAAGAAGCGATCAGACATTGACCTTTGACTTTATTTAGTTTCGAAGTGGCATCACCATCCAAATGGGGCGCACGATGCCACGAGGAGCTAGCTTGGCTCTCTTGCTTGCAAGTTGCTACCAAGTATGCATAAGTCAGATCGTGATAACGACTAAGGAAACTACCACATCATCGTCGACCCTATCGGGATTTTTTGTTTTTGTTTTGGGGTCATATCGAGACCCTATCGAGTTACACGATCTCTTTACCTAAGGATGCTGACCCATCAACGGAAATCCAATCATCGAGCTGCGAAGATTGTTCTCCTAAGGAGCTGATTATGTGTACGTTGGATACGATGATCTGAATTTTTGTGGTTTTGGCTTTGTCGGAATACGGGAACAAAACTTCTCCGCGATCGATGATTGGCGGGCATGAGGGTACACAGCTTTTCTGCTTGGGATTTCTTCGTTTTCGGCTTGCTCCGGCGAGGGTCATTAAAAGAGCGTTGAATGCATGAGCTTCTTGTGACTTAAAAGAGTACGCATGAGGAAGTAAGCTTCTGACCAAAAGAGATGGACCGAGTAACTGAAGCCACGAGCAGATTCGGCATCTTGCGGTGCGCCAAAGGCCTTCCTGGTCGAATAGCCGCGAGGCCCATGACTAATGCCACGATAAGGGGCGTGGCGTGGCGTGGCGTGGCGTGGGGTTCACGAGGAAGAAGAGTTCGTAACGCATGACCTTTTTACCTTTTTTAGCTTGTTTTTCCTTCGGAAGGAATTCGTTCTCCCTAATTTGGCCGTCTCTTTTTAATTGAGATAAATCGCGGCGGGTCTACCCAGTTTGTGTTTTTTTTTTTTTGTTACGTATGAGATCGGATCCCGATTGCATTCTCGCAAAGATACGCAGCGCGCGATCGGAATGGCTTCAACAAAGTCCGCGCCTTCCGGAAAAAACACGTACCCAGATACTCAAGTAGTCGGTCCGCGAAAACGTATCGAAGAATATCGCGTCGTAGCGTCCGACATCGTCGGCCCTTTAAGCAACAGGTGAAATCGCCAACGGTGGGTCGCGGCCAAGGATTGGGGAACCGGAGCATGATACCGTCAGAGTCCGAAATAAGGTAGCGAAGTTGCCCAATTCTCGAATGGGAAAGGGAAAAAGTAGTAGTAGTAGAAGAAGATGATGGATCAATTCGAGTGGTCATTTTCCTTGGTAGGCAATGAAGAGGGAACTAGAGATCTACAATTGAGGCAATCTACAAATGAAAAATCTATCATTTCCGCTTCTTTTTGAGAGTATTACCTACTAATAATCTACCATTGTATAATTTTTGTGGTCCGGTCCGCGTGTCGACCTTAGAGAATAATGGGGTTTATATTCGCGGTCCATGGCAATTTTTACCAGAGTCTGAAATTAATCATTAGAATCACGTAACTTACGCACATTGGCCCCCCGGAGAAAAAGAGAAGATAGAAAGGGAGAATTTACGTAGGGACTGTACTTCCCCAATAACAGAAAGCAAAACCGGATAATACCCGTCCAACCGCGCACACAAAAGAGTCATCTTGAACTGCTCTCTCTCTCTGTTCCCCGCAAAATTATCACGAGGGAAACGCACGCCTTTCTTCCCAAGCAAGCCGAAGCCGATCCAACCAAGAACCTTCGCAGGCACGTAACACCGCCATCACCATCATCATCATCATCTTCTTCTTCTTCTTCTTCTTCGCCTTCCGCTCGTACAGTGATCTGGTTTCTGTGCAGAGAGGAAGGTGATTTCGTTCGGGTCAATGTGGTTTTGGTGAACCGGAGACGCCAACAAGTTTAAATTAGTGCCCTGTTCTCAATTTTTTAATGCGTAGATTGGTTGACGTTTGCGATCCGAGATAAGCGTCACATCGCCATATTCAAGTGCGCTCATTTTACCAAAACTTCTGTCCTTGTTGGTTGCAGAAGAAGACCAAGACTTCAAGAAGATTGGTCTTTCGATTTGACACTCCATCCTCATGGTACTCTCGCTCTCTCTCTCTCTCTCTCTCTCTCTCTCCGCCCCTTCAAGTCTTGTTGAGTTCTGAAGCTCCCATTGGCTCTATCCATGGCTTGCGCATCATCTTTGATCCGTTTCTGTATCTGGGCATTTTCTTGTTTTCCATTATCTTTGTCGCTCTCTCTCTCTCTCTCTCCTCTGTGAGCAACATGGAGGTTGACCCTTATGATTGTATAAGCAACTGATTAGGTGAGGTGCGATTCCAGGCACAACCAACGCAGCCACAGCAGCCGCCGCCGCCACCGCCTCCTCCGCCGCCGGGAACGCAGAACCAAACCGCTGCGGCGGCCTCGCCATTCGTCCGGCGGCTCTTTGCGGTTCTCTTCTACGCTCAGCTGATTCTAGTGGCGATCTTGACTATAGTCCTCACGGTCCGAGGTCTCCTCTCGGCGAAGAGCCACCACTTCCGCCCTGTGAAGTGGTACCCTCCGCTCCTCACCGCCGTGGCATCTGCTGGGATCGCTGGTTTCTCATGGCACTTCTACATCCTGCATAGCCCTGCGAGAGCCTTGAGGGCAGCATTTTGGCTGAGCCCCTTGTCGACTTGTGCATTCGGTGTGTTGCTTGTGTTGATCGAGTCCTCGGTTGGTTTGGCCGCCGGAATAGTCGCGATTATCTCCGGGCTGATACAGTCGCTGTACGGCTGCTGGGTTAACCATCGGTTTGTATATGCTGGCAAGATTTTATGGGGATCCACAGTTTTCGCACCGGCTAACACGACCATCTTGGTCGGGCTTTCCATTGTAGTCTCCGTCGCTTACTCGGGCTTCTTGGTGTGTGGGATCGGAGGAGCGACTGCCACCGCAACCACCTGGGATGACGTCCTCATCTTCATCATCTTGCTCCACTTGACATGGACCATGCATGTCATCAAGAACTTGTTGCAAGCCGCAATAGCTCGTATCAAGTACATGAACTTTGGTTACGGGGTAAACGTGGGCACTCGTGTGGCTGCCTGGGACACGATGAAATACCTGGTCGGGAGCGTCTCTATGGGTTCCGCCATGGTCCCGATCATTGGGACGGTCCGAGGCTCTGCACGTGCACTCAGCTCGATCGCAGGAGGATCAGATGAATTCTTGTTCTCGTGCACCGATTGCTACTCCGGCATCGCATCGACCCTGATTAGATACGGGAACAGATGGGGATTCGTCCACGTTGGAGCACTCAACAGAGGGTTTGTGCCAGCATCGAGAGATGCTTGGGAGAATTTCAATAGGGCCGGATTACGACCCCTGATCGACTCTGATCTGACCGGCGTGTTTTGCTTCTTCTGTGGCCTAACCGGAGGAGCAATATCCGCCCTGACGGGCGGTTCATGGGCACTAGCAGTTCAAAAGAGTTATGCTACAGAGGTGTCCCTGTATGCTTTCTTGATTGGCTATTTCCTGGTAAGGTTAATGCTAACTAATTTCAACTCTCGTCCTTAGCTCTGTCGGTGGTACTCGGAAATGGCTATCTAAGTTTCTAACTTAGTTTGTGCTTTCCAGTGTCGAATATCAGTGGCGTGGGCACAGGCATCTGTTTCGGCATACTATGTTGCTTATGCGGAGAACCCAAACAGCCATCGCTTCGACTCGACCATCCCATCTCGACTCGAAGAAATGCGGAGATATGGGCATTAGAGCACACTACTTGGAAGCGACCTGCCGTTTCATAGAGAGCTCGACATTCTCGTCGGGTCAGTAAAGAACCTGTACAGCAAATCAATTCACAGAGAACCATACTGATGTTTCTTTAGTCTTTTTCTTTTCGGGACTACTACTTTTGTTTTTACCATTGCATATACAAGAGCTTCAGCAGTACAATCACCTGTTCTTTAATTGCGGTTCAACAAAATCACCATAATTGAATTGCTAATCACCATGATTGAATTGCTAACTCTGTTCCTTAGTCGATCACTGTGACAACGATTGCATGAAGCAAAGTAACAAGAAATAATATGTCCATGAAGTTTGCAGATTCATAATGAAAGTCACAGTGGACAAGATTTGGCAGAAGAGCCACAGGAGAAACAAACCATGAAAAACTCAAATAGCTTCAAGATGACCTCGACCGCCACATTCCGAGCACATTATATTCCCGGTTCCACCACAACCTGCATGGTTGGCAAACGATTTGGGAATCAGGACTCATCTTGTGAAATAAGATAAATCACTTAAACAACTGCCCAAGAGATTTTCTTTTAATCGCATTCCCTGAATCTATAGTCGGAAGGATGATCCCATCACAACATGTATGTCATGTCATGTATACAGAAGATGAGCAAGTTCTAGGACATACAATGGATATTCATCAGATGGAAGAACGTCTTGAGCAAGTTCTAGGACATACAATTGATTTCATCATATGGAAGGATGTCTTTAACAAAACCCTGTGGGAACTAGACGAGAAGAGAGTAAGGACGTGACTGACCATCATCTCATATTATGCCTTCCATAGACGGCATTCTCCAATGAGGAAACACAACTCAACCAGGACTAAAGTGTCATCAAGTGGCCATTTCACAATGACAGAGGCATCACCGACCTACTGCCTTAGCTTCGGTTTGAGAAATTGATGTAATTAGTGATTAAGATTAATGCCTGATAACTTCCCTTTTGTTTTATCTTTCTTTTCAGCAAGTCTTTTTCCTTTTTGGGGCTCCTTTTGTTTATGGCCTTCTTTCTTTCTTGTTTTAGCTTAAATATTTGGGCTTTTTGCTTGATTGTCTCTATTTCACCATTTGTGCGATGTTTAAATTCGGAATGAAAAACTACCATTGTTGGTGCATGCTTCCAACATGGATGAACTTTTTCCCATTACGTGTTCAAAGGAGAGGTGAATGAGGGAAATATCATGCAATTCATGTTTGACAGGCAAAATGTGATCCTCCTTAATATGCAGAAGACCAGAAACATAACTACTCAACTCCAAGAGACGAAACATTAATTCCACAAACTCAGTTAAACACATAGATAACATGCCGTAATGGCACTCAGGCTAATACCAACACTTAAAACACACACATTAAAAATAATTAGGCTACTTCTAAAATCTTGAAAATCTTAAGACAGCAAATTCTCAAATTACTTCAGACTCACATATTATAGATGCATTTCTCTACATAATTTGCTCACTTATTAAGGTGACATAAAAATTCAAAGAAGTTATGTTTCAAACTTTATCTTCAGAGTGTACTCACCAAGACAAATCACAACAATATTCATAACTGTTTTGGAAGCCAAATAGTAAAATGAAGATGCGTCTATAACAAATTCTTGATCGAAACTTTCAAAAAGCAAGAACATGAAAAAAGTAGGCAAAATTCCTATCAGATATTTACATAGCCAAGATGAACATCAAGAATATCGATCAGCACTATGGAAAGATATCCTCAGGAATTCCTCCTGTGGTCTGTTTGGATAAGGTGCGGAAAGAAAAGTGGGAGAGAAAATTGAAAACTTTTTTTGAATTTCTGCATTTCCTCTTCTTCTCACAAATTCATATTCTTCTGATTACCCCACTTCTCTTCTTTCCCAAAAATAAACATTCAAAGCGAGTAGAGAAGTCCGGGGACGGATCCAGGAGTTGGTATTTGGGGGGGGGGGGGGGGGTGCGCAATGCAGAGAAGTTCACATGTTTTAGAAAAAGAGAGGTAAAAGAAGGAGAAGTCCGTAACAGGTTATATTTAAATAAAACAGTTCAAAATTATTTGGCAGAAAAAAGAATTCTAAATAGTGTAAATACAATTAATTTATGAAGATGGATCCCCACCCAAAATTTTCTATCCCATTAGTTCTCTACATTTGTTCCCTCAATGTAAAGAAATATATGTTTTTTCTGCTAAATCGACATAAACAAACATGTCCAAAGAGTATCTTTCATCTCTTTTAATTTTACCTCAAACAAAGGAAAACCGAACTATATTCCCTCATTAGGGTAAACCGAAACATTGTCATAAAGTTTGTTAAGTAAATTGTGTTTTTCTTTCAGACTCTGCAGCTAAAACGTAGAGCGGCTGTGGCTCCAAAATAGAAGAGAAAGAGTCATTGCAAGGATGAAGCATTTAAAAAGCAAGAGTCGTTGAGTAGAAGTAAAAGAAAATGTTCGCTACAAGCTGACTCTACTGGAACTCTCACTTGGGTGTACACTTGCATGCTCATTCTTTATTCTTCCTCCCACCACCACCCCCCCCCCCCCCCCCGCCCCCACAGCCCAAATAAAATCCTTTCTTGGAGAAGCCTAATGAGGCAGCGCATGTCACTAACGATTCGACAACAAAACCCAGACCAAGCTACAAACAGCGAAGAGCAGAGGACTATAATAGATATATCTCCTGAGTTGTTCAATGTAAGGATAGGGAAGCCCTTTGCGATAGTATCATCGTTCAATCAAGAAATTCACCCAACAGGATGTTATGACACTGAATTACAGTGGCAACTCACAGAGAGAGAAGGTTGAAAAGCTGAGTGCTCAGTTGAGTAAATGCATACATGAGTAATCAGAAGATAGGAATTGTTGGAAAAACAAAGGAGAGTTTACCTAAGCAGCGAACTTTGACTATGATTCCCTGGCTCTCCATTATAGAGTCAACATAAAGTCCAGAACCAGAACAAGTGGAGCAGAGGACTGCACCTTTCGCACGGCAATCCTCACATCGAGGATTATCTCCGATTAGTTTTTCTTCTAAAGACAAACCAACCGGCTTCTCAATCCTCTCTTCTGGAATAGGCTTATCATAACAGAATAGCGATTCAAGACTGCTTATTCTTTTATGTGCATCAGCAACAGACCTTGATTCAGCCTGCAAGAGGGAGAAGATTTTCTCAAACTATTCATCACCAGAATCCACTTGTCCTTAATCAGCTTTGATAAAATGAATCAACCATTTAACTGCGCATATACCATCTTTACTTTATATGCCCAGCTGACCAAGAATTTCGGAAGCAATCAGTCAAGATAAATACGTCTACCCATGTCATGCTGAAATTAAGCCTAGAAAATATTCAGATAGAACTTAAGAGGCTTTTCAATCAACTCCAGCTTTGTGCCTTTCTCCTATTGTGTGAACTTGGGTGAACTTATTCTTATGCTTAATGCAGGCTACAGCTCATCATACTGGATACAGCTTCTCAACCATAAAAATCACATTCTCCTTTGAGTCCCCAGTTCATCAAATTTCCCTCCTCGACCTCTTGCTCTAATTACTTTGGCTTCCAATCTTAAATTGCTCCTTGCAAATCTCTCGGACATCCCTCTATATCTCCAAATCTTGTTAGTTGCATCTCCTCTAGATTTTTCTCACCTTGCAGTTGGCACTACTTCATTTTTGTACCTTTACCTATTCCCTTTCACGATCTAAAGATTACACTCATAAACAGCTACCTGCACTAAAATTTCTCAATAACAACTCCAAAAATTAAAAGAATTTCAAACCGATCTCCCAGAGTCAAGTATTTATATTTCCTCATCAAAGACATCTCTTGAAAGAAACTTATTAATTCACTTTCCTCATAAAGGAATTTCCACATAAAATATGAGGACTAGCAAAGTCCAATATATTAACTGCTTATCTCACTTCTCCATAATCTAATGCGGCAGGCCCCGATTCGCGGCCTCCACAATTCTTCAAGAATGCCCATCTAAATTCCCAACTAAAATCTCTCTTGTGAATATCTTGGGCCTAAGATATCCAATTTTTACCAAAAAAACAGGCGTTTTCATATATGCAGTTCCAATAATTTACAATGTCTTGGAGTGAATGAATGCATACAGCTGCGCATCTGTAAAAGTTTGAACTTTACACAGAAAAGGAAGAAGCTATCGACGAGACTAACATGCCCAATACAACCAAATGAGTAAACAAGAACAAAAACACATGCTGAATTCATGGACAAGAAGGATAGAAGAAGACGAACTAACCCCATTGGAAGCAGAGTGAGAAGCAAAACCGTTTGGCACCGGCACGATTGCCTTGACTCGCTTCATGGGCCCTCCTCTTCCTTTGAACTGGAGCCCATAACAAAGCTTATCGCTCGAATCGATCGATCTGGGTTTGCAAATGGAGGTCAAGTTCGCCGACAACGGCGCCATCTTCGACGTTAACGTGTCCATTGAACAACCCCCCAAGAAAGAGGAAGCAACTTTTGATTGAATTCAAGCAATCCCAAGTTGAGAAAACAAATTTCGGTGGGGGAAGCGATTGAGAGAGAGACAGAGGAGAGCGCGCGCGCGCTTTGGTTCAACCGTTGGTTATGGTTTTCAGGGCAGTCCCGTTGGTCTCGTTGTTTACGATGCGCAGATGAGAAAACCCGAAACAAAATAAACAAATAATGCAATATTAAACAAGTAATTTTGCTGTATATTTCGTGAAACCGAATCGATTCTAAAATCCTTATCTAAAAACATGATATAAGTTCGATATGAATTACGGGTCTGACCCCAAGCTTTTTTTCTCGTTAGGCCATCAGGGTATGGGCAAGATCATTATTACATCTCCCATCTTACGATATTTACAATTTTTCACGAAATAAGTTTTGATACTTCGTACTTTCAAAGTTTTTTAGTCATGTGAAGTGCCGATTATTGTTGTAAGGGATAATAAGTCCAAGTTTAGTTCTCTAACTTTGTCAAATTTCGTGATCGGATCGTTAAACTTCTTTTGGTGCAATTTAACTCCCCCTAACTTGGGTGATTTTTCCAATCGCATTCATTTCTGCTAATATCACACTTAATTACATTAAAGTGATTTTTGGACATGCCTATTTTTAATATTCCATAACAGAAAGGAGAAAGTTATTTTTAAAATTCTAAAATTTAGTCAGAAGAGGAAAAATCAGCCCATCATCAAGTCCAAATTTAATTCAGGAAAAAATAGGCAGATCATCGAGAAAAAATATAAATATTTTTTTTTTCTCTTCTTTCCCGTTGACAATGGGCCTTGATATTGGGTTTGACTTTTAGGTGGGCCAAGAATCTTATCAGCCCAGATCAAAATTATTTACCTGTTTTTTTTTTTTTTCCTGTAATTAGCCGTTGACCAGGATTCCTCGGACTGCAATTTAATTTTCTCAGCAAAGGCAATCTGAGTTCAATCGTCAACTCTCTCTCTCTCTCATGGCGGATGACACCGAGGAGGTTTCAGAAGTCGATCCTCCTCAACAGCTCCCACCTCCTGTAAGCTCTCTCGTCTCTTCAACTCCTTTTGGCAAGCATGTACCTCCTCCAATTGCTCGTCAAATCTGATCGTGAAGTTTCCGCGATGCGTTTTGGTTGTGTCGATGTATCGCGAATCGCTTCCCTGTAATAACAATTCGGAGAAATGGGTCATCTCCTTTCGATTGACCTGCGCATGATTTCGCACTGCGTTTCCATTCTTTCTTTTGAGCGTTGAATTGGGTAATCGTTTTTGATGCTCGACGGCCCTTCGTGGGGATTGAAAACAGTTCCTGGAGGTGGTGTGCAGGAGCTCCGGCAAGCGGAGGAGGTTCGCGGCCGGCGCGGAGGCCGGATTCGCCGTGCGGGTGTTGAACAAGAAGCTGGAGGGTGGGTCCCCATTTGCTCTGTACATTGAGGCAGTCAAAGAAGGAGAGGAACCCGTGGCTTTCGGCCCTAATTCGGCCCTCGTGGACTACGGCTCTGGATGGAGGTTGCAGACTGTCACTGAAGTGGATTATGCTGGTAATTTAGATTTGCTTGGAGGATCGGAAAACCATAAAATCCGGCGGCTTTTGATGTCACCGTTCGGTTCTATTGTGCTTTTCTTTTGCGAATTATCTGCGATTTCGTTTCTGATTGCACTTCTTGATCAGGCGGGGATAAAGGTGAAGGGTTTCAGCAAAAGATGGCGCGAGCGCCTTTCCGGGTAAGGTTGTTGTTAATGTTCGAAATCGAATTGCCAAAATTTGTTTAAAGTGGTTCCATTAAAGAGCGATTCCACGGGGTAGAACCTCCTCAAGGAATATAAGGTTTTCACGAGGCTGATCTTGAGCCGCCGTTCAAGCACGAATACATTCGTTTAAGAGAATATTTTTGGTGTAGAAAGTTTCAAATTCAGGATCTTCCGCTGCAGGGATCTCTTGGGAAACGAAGTCGCACGTAGGTTCAGAGCTATGTTCTGGGATCTCAAGGATCCTATTATCTGTTGTTAAAGTGATGTGATTGATCTCGGATGTTCACCGAGATGATCTCGGATGTTCACCGAGATGTTTACCCTGCTATTAGTCGATGTCATCTTCAGTAGAAATGTTAGGACCTTCGTTAATCATGTCTCGCCGACTCAGTGATCTCTATTTGAGCGAGTTGTGAGTTTTCTGCCATTTCTATATTTGAACGAAGCAGAAAAAAGTCATTGATTACTTTGACATGAATCGTTAAATGAGTCTACATTACTGTTGATTTACGGGTGAAGTGGATCTTACCAGTAGCTACTGAGCATTCACAAGCTTACTGATGCAGTCTATCCTGTGCTGATGCTTTTGCAGAACGCCGACGGTTCGAGTGTCGCGAAGGATGTAGGAAGACCCACTATCAGTTTGGCGTACGTTGGGAAAATATTACTTGCGTTCGTTTTGATATTCGTTCTTGGTGCGATCTTCACTCTGGCTCTTGAGTATCTTCCCATGTTAATTTTGTCCATCAACTCATTCATGTAAAGATCAATAATCCGAGTCGAATGGAATTGGTGTTCGCTTCTTCAGCTTATTTGGACAATGCACAGTTCCCTGTCACAAACATGTCTATTTCGGGCATTCTCTGTCAGCTTATGCCTCCTATGAAACATATCTTCATTGGGTGTTGCTGAAAATTGATACAAGGGATGTTGTATATTTAAAGAGCGAGACTTTCAGGTTTCCCTGAAGACTAATGTACAAAGGGAGGGAGGAAATTCACTTTGTCCTCTCCACGAGACCCTATTATCACCAAATGAAGTACCATGAATCAAAATAAATCATGAGGTGATCACTCATGACCTGCTCCAATGAGACTTGTGAGTAATTTTTGCAGGAACTATGCTTGATGATTGGATGAGGCTTGATAAATCTCATGAGCATAGGCTACCGGAACATAGACAGCGCCTTTCAATGAGCTGTGACTCCGGCCATAGAAGATGTAGACTAGAGCTCCAATTAACATCCATATCGAGACACGAAACCATGTTCCCAACCTGGGAATCCGGTTGTCAAACGGATAATTGGATTGGTTAGATAGAGCAAATAGGTGGTATGCATAAGTCGTTGATGAAAAAAAAAACAGTAAGGATGCTCACCCAAGACTCACTAATAGGTAGGTGTTGACAAGAATACAGGCAACAGGCAAGAAAGGGACGAACGGACACTGAAAACCTGTTAAAAGGAAAGTCAATGACAGTTTGGATCATTTAAGCATTGAATTTATTAATCCTGAAGAAAACCTAGTCTGATTAGGACTGAACCATGGTATATCGACACTTGTCAGCCATAGAAGTTACCTCCTGCATGTCCAAAGTCATGCCTTGCATCATCCTGTTCTATGTAGGCCAGCACGACCAAACTGCCTAAGGCAGCAACTCCAGCCAATCCACATAATAGCAAACGAACCACGCTGTCGAGTTAAAGCAGTAAGGAGCTATGAAGCATAAGACAGTCACTGCCAAAATTTCAAGATGAAGGAGATAGAGGTGATTGCGTGCTTCTATGGGAATTTTGTGCATGCATGTGTATCAAGAAAGCATCAGCGTTTTATTGTGCTAAACATGCTTCTGTTGCGGATTTAAATATATAAAACCTGCTTCATTTACCTATTCTGCGAACAACTCGAAGCATATGGGCTAATGCTATTCAACAATTGAGGGAAGGACTCATCCTTGTCAATCGCTTTAATACCCCGAGACAATCAATACTCATCAGCCTTTCAGCACTTACCTGGTAGAGTTAACTATTGATCCCCAAAAGTTTGTTCATTGATATGAATTAAGCTCCATTGAGATGATTAAAGCCAATCTAATATATCTATAGAAAGTTCAAGATGGATGACTATAGCTAAACTACATGTCAAATGTGAAAATCGTCTCACAAAAGGCTCAAGCATTAACAACTTGCTCTGTGAATAGAGTGACGGGAGTAAATGAAAGGTTGGCCAACCTTGAAAGGCCTTCGACTGAAGCAGCAGACGCAAGTATAAGAATTCCTATACACACAAAAGCTATACTCCAGGAAGCAATCGTCCGCCTTCGTTCTTCATTATCATCTGTATATGTCCAAGTCAAAAATAAAGAAAGAACATGTGCATATAGTGGAAGCAGAGGCAGTGCACTGTGACTAAGAAAAATTTTACCCTTTGAAACAGAAACCCACAAAGACCAGCTATTTTGTCCATAATAAAAGGAGGAAGCTACTTGTATTCTAAAAGGCATGTCTACTTGCCTAGTACTAAGAGGGGAAAGACTATTTTACACAATGAAGAAGAACCCGCTTAGCCAGTGTTCATCCACCTAACAGCTGGCAAAGAAAAAACTGACCATTGCGAGCTTAAATAGAGGACGAAGATGTGCAGGAGGAAGAGGAGGGTTGGTTCTTGGACTAATTCAGTAGACATGTTAGGACGGAATTGCAATTCCCACGATTATGACAAACGACCCTTTACAGTACTGTGAATGACAAAGAAGTAGGTTAGTAAGTCTCTCCATACCTATAATTACATGTTTTTGCATGATATCGTCTTCAATTGAGGACTCGCTTGTCTCAAACAGCTGATCATCCTCCTTGGATGAGACAACAGAATATCCAAAATCCATTGAAGCAGTTCCCTTGAGGTCATTATTGTACTGCGAAGATACCGAACCAATCGACTCCTGGAGTCCTGATGCAAGGGGCACTTCATCTGGTGGAACATACCTGAGTATCAGGACAGAAACTGCAACAGTGGTGAAAGCAAGAAGGGTACCCACACTAACCTGCATCCAGATAGCACAGATAAGCAAGTGACGTCCATATTATAGAACATTTATAAACAAGTGATTGTGACCCAAAAATCTCAATATACAATTCCAATTACTATTTGACTTACCATCCCAGCCAACTGTGAGACATCCATGAAGAATGCGAGGGCTGCAGCCAGAACACCAGTCATCACTGTACTATTTACTGGAACTTGAGTGTGTCTGTTTATATCTGCAAAGAATGATGGCAACAGTCCATCCCTAGCCATTGCCATCAAGATTCGTGGCTGAAAAGAGGAGGAGTTTACATTCACTCAATTAAACATACTTGTGTTTCCTGACTAGGAATTATTTTAACTACAGAACTAGCCGTATCAGCTTGATACTGGATGAATGCAAAGGAATAGGAAATTTCAGACTAAATTTTGAATGCATTTGTTTATATCTGAAACGAAAGTTCAAGATTCATGGCTGAAAAGGAGTTCACTCTCGAACACATTTGTGTTTTATGACTAAACAGTTACTTTGATTACAAGGTCAAGGTCAGCTTCATACTCGACGAGTTTGATGGGATACAAAATTATAGGTATTGGATTACATCTATTATAGATTGATCTAAGAGAGGACTGAGTAAATCAACATCTATAACCTGTTGATATCATGAACAAGTGAAATACTTCAGACGACAGCTCTATCATGTCCAAGCAGGAGAGGGGATGAAAGTTAGAAGATCTCAATAGTCACTGACTAGAAAAGGGCACTATTACTTGATATAATGAGGCTAAAAGCCACAATTATTGCATACCTGAGGAAGAATCGAACCCATCAAACTTGAGCATAGAGCCATGACTGCTCCAGTGGTTAATATATATCTGCCATATAAAAAGCACACCTTCAACCATCCGGTCTGTGGGAGGTGTACTCAAGCATAAATTGTTTATCCACATGTTAAAAGCAGAATATCATGCTTACACTGCATATCGCATCCCATAGTTAGAAAATGCTGAGGAAATTGGGGTGTCCGGATCTAATGCATAGTATGGTACTAAGCCAACAATAACAACAGACACAAGCATGTATAATATGCAACATATTGACAGTGCTATCCCTATACCCATGGGCAGATCTCGTTGAGGATTTTTCACCTGTCACATAAATCGGAAGTCAAATTGAGGTTTGATAGTTTTCAACAAGAAAAGATGTGAAGATAGTTCAGAAGTAGTTAAATTCTGTCAATCATTATAACATCATGATAACTTCAAGGATGAACCAACTCTGTACCACTACCAGTAAGAGAGGAAGTGACCAGAAATAGAAGCATTTTTGTGTCATGTCATAAGAAAGTACTCAAGCTATCAACTTTAATATTAGATAAACATTGACATTTTGCCCAAATTATCATCGAATTGTCTACTTCATCTTCAATAGACCTAGCTATGTCTTGCCTCTGATAAAGCCTGCGCAATTTACTTTTTTTTTTTTTGGTCGAGCTGCGCAATTTACTTCACCTGCAATGACTATTTACAATTTTGTGCCACAAACATGTTGATTAATTTCCTTGAGATTTATCAACTGCCTGCTCTCTCTTAATTGGTTATTGAAAAAGAAAAAAGTTGCGTATGCTGGATTAAACTAATTAAATGCAACATTAGTTCAACAAAAAAAAAAATTATATGCAACATGCCCACATTTCCAGGAAGAAGGATATGACTCCGAATTTATCACAGGTTTAAAACTCTTCAAGAGACCTTTGACCCTAGCTTGACGTGGCAGAGTATGAAACACTATTCCTTTAAGAGAGAGAGAGAGAGAGAGAGAACATAAAGACATTGGCATGATTCTTAATTTGAATTTGGTCATGAAGGAAAATAATGGTTAAGAATGTATTTTCATATATGTTGAACTCTTTTCACTCAAAAGAGAATTGAAAAAGTCATGGGACCAAGTGTTTGGCAACCTCTCATTCTGTCTTGCTTCTTGCGTACTCACATTTTTTGCCACAGGACACACTAGATAGACAAAATCCAGGTAATTCTTTTGAGATCTATCCTGACGTCCTTCATTTAGCATCTCATTCTAATATATAATTTCGTTGCAAACCACATTGAAAAGAAAGACAGCATGAGCTTATTACTTTCTTGTTACACTTTATCCGCATCTTTTCTATACAACTTTCTGAATAGCTTGTACACTCGGAAAATCCTCACCTCCTCAGCTGTGCTGGTAACTGAATCAAAGCCGATGTATGAAAAGAATACAACTGCAGACCCGCCAAGCATTCCAGTGACCCCATAAGGAAAGTACCTATCGTGTTCATGTACAATATTGAGTTTCCGCCTGTCTCTAAAACACGTGGCAAGGGAAGTACCAAAAGTGTAGCTTACCCGTTGGGAAGTTCATACCCCACCCATCCTGTTTTGAAACCTATATATCCACCAGCTGCAATTATGAAAATCATGGCAGAGACATTTATTGTCGTAACGACGGTTTGCGCCATTGAACTCTGAAAAGTTAATTAAACAGTTACTTAGAGAGAAACTAATACTCAAAGATTCAATTTAAAACACCGAAGAAAAAAGAGCTTCGGAAGTAATAAAACGAAATGGTACCTCCTTGATGCCTATGCACAAAAGCACTGTCACAACAATAACTAAGGCAGCTGCACAAGGATCAACTACAATGCCAGTCCCCGGTATAGTATGACGAGCCAAAAAAGAGGGTAACTTATTCTCTCCTCCGAAAAACACAGCCTGAAGGAAAGGAGGAAGCAGGATAACACAGATTATCAAAGAGACTATGGATCACCGTTATTCTCTTTCTCTTCATTATTACTATTTGTCCGCTAAGATATGAAAGAAATGGAGATGAAGGAAAAAAAATAAATATTGGTTGAAGCACATACTTATCATTTTTGTGTTTAGGCCTGAATATACTTGTGGTAATGCAATTGCAGTGTGACAGTGGTCCGAAGCAAGTGCACCTTAGAGAGAAGGAAACCAGGGGGAGTGTGTGCAGAGAGCATTCAAAATGGCAAAAAAACTAGTCACCATTCTATCAGGACCCTTTTCACTCTCTCCCTGACATTGCTCTACTACCTAGCATGTCCAAATTAGAATATAGATAGACAAACATAAAAATCCTTTTGGAAAGAGATATATACTTACACGCGAGTGTGTTTTACTATGTTTCAATACGTACATTAATCTAACTCTTCTCTCAAGAAAGCCATAGGTGATGCCAGCTCTGCATTACATCGTGCACTGTGTATAGTATGAGGACTAAAACTCCTCAAGTTTCTATGCAAAATCTCATAATCAACCTACAGATACTATCCTATAAGTTGTGACTTCCAAAAGTAATTTACCTGGTATGACCCTACCTAGCATTAGAAAAGGTGAGAGGAGGAAACTATTAGTTGGCGGTAACTGTTAAAATGATATCCAATCCCAACCCCATCTGTTATTAACAGCATGAAAATAAGAAGAGCAGAAGTGACCCTAAGTTCTTTCAATGAGAAAGCCTTCTGTTCAACAATATCACCCCTTTAATCCCTATAGTATCTTAAAGCGATTTGTGGATCAAAGTCAGTACTTGGCTAGGAATTTTAGGTGTTTCCTAATTCCGTAACTACACTCTTCTTGCTCGCATTTGGCGATTTTGACATTATGACTAAAAACTTTGCGAGTTATTAAGTCATGCTTATCAGACTTGGATTTTCTGTCCATAAATTACATGCTATCCAGAATAAGATTACTTGATTGTGAATACCAATGAAAGACAAGGACAATGTAGTCACATATTAATTCAAAAGGACTATTACGGTGGATTGATATCTATTTAAAGGCTTACTAAGATTTGTCTTCTGATGCTCCTTGATTATTCTCCCACCAATACATTACATCGAGCTATTAAGAAACTCTGCAGTAGATGATGGACTTACACAGATTTACTCTGTTCTCTTTATGGTTAAGCACTACAGCAGTTTCTGCCAAATAAGATTGTGTGCATTAAACCAGGGCTTCATCGATCCAATAGATAATGACTTGTCAGTGAAAGACACTAAACTAAACCTTTTCTCAAGTACCATTGCATCCCTTGAGTTACAGCTATAAAGTGTTATAGCAATGAAGGACTGTGCCAACAGCTTGGATGGAGAAAATGAGCAAACTGTTTACACGTGTTCTTACATATTAATTATAACAGGGTTTTGATTTTATAACATGTCGTTACAAGTTATGAAAATAGCGCACCAGATTTGGGGAGATACCCCGAGCAACAGCTGAACCGCCTATTGTGTATTCCAGGATCAGTGACCAACCAATCAACCAAGCAACTCTGGGAGCAATGGCAGATGAATGAGCCGATGACATAAGGCATGTAAACCTAGAAAATCATTTATTTGGCTTATTTTCAAAAAGCTCTGACCACAATGGAGGGACAGCTTAATGATACCGTCGTAGTAATCATGGAAGAATAACATCCTACAACTATTATGCCCCCAGTGGAAGTGTAGATGCACAGTCTAATGGTTTAGTCACATCAAGCACTCAACGTTGAATAAAGAGCTGGACTGGTTACCCCTCGCCAATGCATATGTACGTATAATGGTAGGCACTCCCGGCAGACGGACATCGACAAGCAAGCTCCGCATAACAGAATGCGGAAAGCGCAGCAGCTATTCCAGCGATCAGGAAGGAGATGGTTAGAGCAGGTCCGGTGTACTCTCTAGCCACTGTCCCAACGAGAATATACACCCCGGCTCCGACGGTCGCCCCAACTCCTGATGGAAAATGACATGGCATTTGTTTTTCCGAGCATTATTACCACCGATTTCCACACAGACAAGTACCGGCTCCCACACAACCATACTACTGCGAATGCGATTTAACCCACATCCCGAAGAGCGCATACAATTCAATCAACAAGTTTGCACAGAATCGCAGGCATCAAACCAAGCAGGCCAAACTGATAAATTTCACAGTTTGCTATCGTTCAGACAGCATCAACCGAGCTCGGACAACAGGAACGGGATGCGAAAGAAGCAAGGAGGCGTTACCGATGGCAATGATGTCGAGAACGGACAATCGCCTGGCCAGCTGATGCCCCTCGCGCCTCGCGTGGACGGAATCGACCTGCTTCCTCCTCACCAGACTCCTCAGCGTCCGCGAACACTTCCCCCCGCAGAAGCTCCTCATGTCAACAACGCATGCGAGTTCCGATTACGCGCGCGGAATCCGCGGTCGCGGTCGGTGGGGAAATCCGATGGAATGAGCCCCGCGTCGATGGATGAGAGGACAAAGGGAAGCAAAGCAGTGTGATGTAGCTGAGGACTGAAGATATGGCGGGGGAAAGAGAGAAGAGAGAGAAGTCGCAGGGGTTGACTAGAGAGAGAAAGAGAGAGGGGCAAACTAAATTATTGGAAAAGGCCGCTGCGTCTGCGTGGGAAGGCCATGAATGGAAATTGCCCATACCCGCTCATGAGTCGCCATACGGACAATTGATTGCAAGAAGATGGAGGTTGCAGCAATCCCCCGCGCCCTTCGATCTCAGAAAAACTTGATTTCGAAAGGACGTTCGAGTCGGATGCGATATTAGAAGATAAGGATACTCAAAGTAGTAAAATTTATCACAAAAGTGTAATAAAATTTTAATTTTTTTTAAAAAGTATAATTAAATCCTAAAAAATTATTAAGTTAATGTAATAAAGTCCTTTTATTAACTTGATAAACGGAGAATGCTAATAAGTTTTAGGACTCGATTATATTTTTTGAAAGTTTCAGGACTCGACTGTACTTTTGCAACAAATTTTAAGATTTAATTGCACTTTTTGAAAGTTTTAGGATTCAAATGCAAATTACACTTTCTTCACAAGCTTTAAGACTTTTTAGTGCATTTATCCCATATTAGAAAGTTGTTTTTTTTTATAAATGGATTAGGATTGGCAATTGATCTAATCTAGAACACAGGCAAAGTTGTGATACAGAGGTTAGCCATTGATTCGGAATTCCCATTTTCCGGTTTTTCAATTCATCGTGGATTCCGACCAAAAAAAAAAAGAAATCATCGTGGATTAAGACGTGTGTAAAGATAGCCATGAAACATTTCTTCCTGAAACGTCAAACCTCAAATTTCTCTCCACACGATCTATTGACAGAATGTTCCAAAATCAAGACAAATTTGAAAACGTTAGACTGAACAGTTCTTTATCCTTGTGGCTAGAGGACGTCCCTTTGCTCCCTAGGGATTATGTCAGAAATGAATTACCGTGTCATAATAGACCAACCCATAGTAATTAGGCCAGTGAACCTACTCCCTAGATTAACTAAGAAATGAGGTTTTACGTCATAATTCGTGAACGCATAAGAAATACACCGCTGTGGCATCTGATCCAGCGTCATGCAAATCCAAGATTATGGAAAGGTTCATTTCTGCTCATGCATTGAAAACAAGCGTCCGTTTCTCTACCTAAACATCATGTCATAGTACGTTTTCCGATCGCCGCATTCACAATCCACTGTGAGATCTCGTTCGCGAATCTCAACTGGCGAAAAGCCACTAGACACCGAACATTACGAACATGTCACAAAGCACAGCCCCAAGAAAGGTTTGTAAAACTAGGAATTAGTCGGAGAATCCTACCAGATAAAACCATATCGCTCAAGCACCAACAAAATATGAAATTTGGCCCTGTCGCTGTGACTATCACCGTGCATTCAGTGGCCAAGACCATCCCAAATAACGACGTCGAATCCACTAGATAAGATCCGGGAACACGAAAAGTGCTTCCTGTATAATCCCAGTTCAAGAATCCTGCCATCACCAAGTTCCGAGTTCCCACTGTGGCAAGGCACCACCATCTCATTCATTCTTTTCATCCCTTTCTTCCTCGAATAAAGCTCAAAAAGAAAATCCAAGGCATCATATCCCCTAAATTCAATAGAATGAGGGAGAGGCACAAACCATCTTTCAGAAAGTTCGTCTGAAAACCTCGCAGAGGAAAGTCAAATAGATGGAGAGAACTTCAGATCGAGAAATTCCTTTCACGTGCTGAAATCACCCTATTATTAAACCAGCATTCCCAGGAATACAGAGAACAGCTCATCAGCTTGAGCTAAGTCAGATCAGCTGAATATAAGTTGAATAACGAGACACTAAAGGCAGACAAGTTTCTCTGCTGTTTTGACATTCAGGAAATCCAGGAGTAATCTACACAACTCAAATCTATGAGAGACATGAATGATTTGACAAACAAAAGGAAGAGGAGGGAAAAATTTCCCCCCGCTCTTTTGTTTCTTCAATGTAGTCCTTTTCTTTCACATCCTTGATCTGGCAGCAAACGAAAATGTTAATTGGTCGTCCAAAGCAACATATTTACCATTCAGCTTTCTTGGCCAGGGCTAGGACCGCTTGCATCTCCTCCGTCAGAGAGGGGCATCCACAAGCTCCGAGTTCTCACGCCCAAATTATCCCAGTCTTGTTGCCTAATACTCCTGTCATTTGTTTCATTGCCATCAGAAAATTGTGCAAAAACACTTCGATTTCCTCCTCCACTGACTTGCTCTTCACATCCTGCGACTGTCTTTAGGAGCTCTGACTGTAGAGATGGGCAGTTCTCTTTAAGATACTCGAAGCCATCCGAGCGCATAACAGCTGCACCAATAGAAAAATAATAATGAAAGAATGTAAATCCTAGCACAAGGAACAGCTAGCATACATAAAGCACCAATGAAAGCTTTAAGCTTCCTTCCCGATTCCAGGCCCTTTGGCAACTGGGCACCTGGGGTATGAATAGCATTAAATGTAGAATCTGTTGCAATAATTGATGGTGATTATGACATCATGCTCAAACAAAATACCAATGAAGTTTGGTGAAAAAAAAATTGTTACAATGAAACATATGCAGTTACACCAAATCCTAGTCGGAACCTTGTATAGAAGGTACCAAATTCTGGAAAAAGAGAGAGCAAAAGATGCAATTTCACCGTTGATAAGACGAACAAGGTTCAGACTTCTTACATCCTCAAAATGAGGATCGCATACATTGTTCTAAACTGAAATTTTAAACATGCTAGCCTCAGCATGCAATGTCTGTCATGTGATAATATCACCAGTGCAATCAATCTAAACTAGAAATTACGCAAGCCAGCCCCAGAAAGCAGTAACCAGACACAACGCAACAAAGCAATCATATCCGTCGTCGCATATGGCAATTTGAGACCAAGTTGCTTAAATTCTATAAAACTAAAAATTGCACATCAACTGGGGACAAAAACATACCTACGAGGTTTTCAGCAGCAAATTTCAAACAAATAGATTTCAGATCCATGGCATGATGCTGCTCAGCAAGGGCCAAGATCCTGGCAACAGAATCCACAGATATACCCTGACAGAGGATGGACTCACAAATCAGTTTCAATCGAGGTAAATTGTATCTGTCTGCAGCAGCTAGAAGTTTTGCCACCGGCATTTCTGATGGACTGCAAAATGCACTTGGTATTGAAAGCTCCTCGTCTTCATCTAGAGTGTCTTTGTAGATGAAATGTAGCAAAGCCTGCTCCATAAATACACAGGACACTGAGATAAAAGGAATACAAAGCCAGAAAGGAGGAGGATAGTCCATAATTCGAGCTGTGCAGCCTATATCAAGCAAGGAAACCAAAACATACCTGGAAGACTTTAGGTTCCATATCACTTATAACTACTTCATCATTGTCTTCCTCCATCACATTTAGGAATTCCGCCTCAAATACAGGAGATCGAGCAGCTAATACCAGCTTATGAGCACGAAACTTTTCCCCAGACACATTAAAGGTAACATCAGAGCCTTCTTCATTCTCCAGCAAGAAGCTAAAGTGTGCACCAATATCAGACTCGGGAACTTGTATAGAATGTAATCTTGGACAGTCTATTTCTGACACCACAACACCCACTGTGCAATTGATCTTCAGACAGTCATCTTTAAGAAATTCTGATGTTTCAAGCATAGCCCGTCTGAAGAAACGCTTATAACCCCTACAAAGTAACAAGAACGAAATCAACACGGATTAGTTGGAGAAAATTGCGTGAGGGTACAAGAATTATTTTCAACAGCCCTCGTGAAACAGAACGAATGTTTCTTGAAATCAGAAAAGAGAATCTTGATACTACAAAAGAGTAATATTTTAAGAACCGGATAGAACGGCTGGGTCAACCGGTTGAACCAGGTATGGTATAAGGTCCAGTCTGGCCATGGCCCTCAGACCCGGTGTTGACCCAATTGAATCGCCAAAAATCGAACGATCCAACATGGATTACTGATTCCAGCTTCAATCGCAAGTCATAAGTTTGGAGGAAAATTTTAAAGGTGGAACTACAAGACACAACGCATAAGAAAGCATTCATGCAAAGCATTTGCAGACAAGCTCAAGTCATGCAATCCAAGAGGCCGCTGATTGAGAACTGTTGAAACGGCTGAGATTTTATTCCCAAAATCAGCTAGCTGTCTAATTAGTCCTTAATTGATTTCTTGTATTTGATAGTTGTCCAATTAGTCCTATTAGTTAGCTGTTATATTCACAGCGATTGCGAGTACATTAGATTAGCCTAATTAGGAGGAATAGTTGTCTATTTCCTTTTTCGTTGTATACTTCATTTTTTGACCTTGTACATAACTCCTATAAGGAGGAGTCTGTAACCTATTGGAAATATAAGGAAAAATATATTTCCTCACTTACATCTTCATGGTATCAGAGCCAGAAACTCTGGCACACCTTCGTTAGTCTTGCGCTCTTTGTTTCTACCTTATATTCACCATGTCCTATAAAACCCCCAAGAGTATTCCTACTCCCAGCAAAATGCAACCTTCAGAAAAAACTCCGACACACACTGAATCTCACCCAATTCAGATCACTACGATCAAGCTGAATGGTGATAATTTTCTTCGGTGGTCACAGTCTGTTCGGATGTATATCCGAGGGAGAGGGAAGATGGGATATTTGACCAGGGATAAAACCGAACCAGCAAAAACAGACCCGACTTGGGTTGTTTGGGATGCTGAGAATTCAACGTTGATGACATGGCTAGTGAATTCTATGGAGGAAGAAATTGGAGCCAATTATATGTGCTTTCCTACTGCCAAAGAATTGTGGGATAGCATAAATCAAATGTATTCTGATTTGGGGAACCAATCCCAAATCTATGAGCTGAAGTTGCAGCTCAGTGAGATTCGGCAAGGAGACGATACGGTCACAAAGTATTTCAATATCTTAAGAAGGCTGTGGCAGGACCTTGATCCCTTCACCAATTATGAGTGGAGGTCCGTTGAAGATTTCCAGCACTGTAAGGAGGTAACTGAGGCTGAACGTATTTTTAAGTTTCTTGTAGGCCTTCGTAATGAATTTGATGAAGTTAGAGGAAGGATACTTGGTAGACAGCCCTTCCCACCTATTGGTGAAGTTTTTTCTAAAGTTAGAAAAGAAGAAAGTCAGAGGAGTGTCATGCTTGATAAACCCAATACCAAAGCAAAAGCCTCTGTTGGAGGGTATTCTAATGCCTCGGCTTTGGTTGGTTCTGAAGCAAATGTTGGCAAGTTGAGTTCCACTACACGCAGGATAGATGAGAAGCCTTGTGTATGGTGTGATCACTGTAATAGGCCCCAACATACTCGGGAAACATGCTGGAAAATTCATAGGAAGCCAGCATCGTCTATGAGAGGCAGCAAGACGGGAAGGAGAACCAATCCTTCGGCCAATGAAGCTGAAACTAATCCATTCAGCAAGGAGCAGATTGATCATCTCTTGCAGCTACTGAAGTCTAACTCAGTCCAGGGTAAACCAACAGAATCGATTGCCCAGAAAGGTAGTAACGCAAGTGCTCTTTCTGGTTTCTCTACTGCTGCCCCTTGGATTATTGATTCGGGTGCCTCTGACCACATGACAAGTCTTCACAATTTTTTCAAATCCTATTCTCCTTGTCCGGGTAATCAAAAAATCCGAATAGCCGATGGTAGTTTCTCACCCATTGCAGGGAAAGGCTCTATAAAAATTTCAGACTCTATAGACCTTCTGAATGTCCTACATGTTCCTAAACTTGCTTGTAACCTTTTGTCTGTTAGCAAATTGTCTAAAGATTCTAACTGTCGTGTCATTTTCTTTGACTCCCATTGTGAATTTCAGGAGCAGATTTCGGGGAAGACGATTAGCAGTGCTAGAATGGTCGATGGTCTCTACTACTTTGATGAGTCCGTCTTCGATAAAAAAGCTCAGGCGTGCAGTACTTCCTATTCATCTCCTGTCCAAGAACATATTTTACTTTAGCATCATAGACTAGGACACCCTAGTTTTGAATATTTAAGACATTTGTTTCCGTCTTTGTTTAAGGGTGTAGTTTTGTCATCACTTCACTGTGAAAGTTGTCTTCTTACTAAAAGTACTCGAGTCTCTTATACTACGAAACCCTATCATGCATCCAAACCTGTTTACTTAATTCATAGTGATGTTTGGGGTCCCTCGCCTATTACTACAATGACTGGAAAAAGATGGTTTGTGACTTTCATTGATGATCACACATGCTTGAGTTGGGTCTATATGATGAGTGCTAAGTCTGAGTTTGAAAATTGTTTAAGGATTTTTATCACATGGTCGCAAATCTCTTTCGAACTCAAATCAGCATTTTGGGTGCTGACAATGGCACAGAGTTTTTCAATCAGTGTTTGGAGACTTTTTTGAGGGAAAAAGGTGTACAACACCAATCCTCTTGTTGTGACACACCCCAACAAAATGATATTGTTGAAAGAAAAAACAGGCATCTTCTTGAAGTAGCTCGTACTCTAATGTTTTCTATGAATGTTCCTAAGTGCTTGTGGGGCGAGACTGTGTTGACTGCATCATATTTAATTAATCGGGTGCCTACCCGGGTTCTTCGATACATCACACCTTTAGAGTGTTTCAAAAAGGAATTTCCAACAACCCGTATTCATTCAGATTTGCCTTTAAAGGTCTTTGGCTATACTGTTTTTGTTCATTTACCTGCTCCCTTTCGGTCTAAGCTTGATCCTAGAACTGTAAAATGTGTTTTCATTGGATACTCTCCAACTCAAAAAGGCTACAAGTGCTATGATCCTCAAACCAAAAAAACCTACGTTAGCCTTGATGTCTCGTTTCTTGAACTACAACCTTTTTTTCTAAAAAAATTTCTTTAGGGGAGCAGGATAGTGAAGATAATTTTTGGGGATCTCTTCCTAATCCGGTCCCGATTTTGACTCCAACCGAATCTATTCTATCTCCTGTGTCAGCCCAAACACCTTCTCTGCCAAAAAGTATTGATGTTTCAAAGACAGGGAGAAAAAGTATTAGATTCTGAGTTTCAAGTTTATTCTAGAAGAAAGACAATTCAAAAGGCAAGAGACCATCCCACTCTGGAACCGCATCAGTCTGAAGCCCCGAAAGATGACTCCTCTCATCCTTCCGGTAATTCTGATCCCATTTTAACTTCAGTATCTTCTTCTGATTTGAATCCTTCTATCCTTGATATTCCTATAGCGCTTCGAAAAGGGGTAAGGTCTTGTACTCAGTACTCTATTGCAAATCATGTGTCCTACCAAAAGCTATCACACAATTATAGAGCATTTATCGCAATCTATCTCACATATCTGTTCCATAAACATTCAAAAAGCCTTGAATGATCCAAAGTGGAAAGTGGCAGTAGAGGAAGAGATAAGGGCACTTGAGAAAAATGGCACTTGGGAGTTAGTTAATTTACCGAGAGGGAAGAAGATAGTTGGCTGCAAGTGGGTGTTTACAGTGAAGTGTAAAGCAGATGGAAGTGTTGAGAGGTACAAGGCCAGACTTGTGGCAAAGGGATTCACACAGAGTTATGGAATTGATTACCGTGAGACATTTGCTCCAGTTGCCAAGGTAAATTCTATTCGAATTTTGTTATCCTTGGCTGCTAATTTTGATTGGCCTTTACATCAGTTGGATGTCAAGACTGCTTTTTTGAATGGTGACTTGGAAGAAGAAGTCTTGATAGATATGCCACCTGGTTTTGAGGAAGAGGACGGCAAAAAAAGAGTCTGTAGACTAAAGAAAGCATTGTATGGACTGAAGCAATCGCCTAGAGCATGGTTTGAGCGGTTTGGACATGTTATAAAGAGACTCGGCTACTGTCAAAGTCAAGGAGATCACACCCTGTTTTATAAACACTCAAAGGATGGTAAAATTCCTTTCGTGATTGTTTATGTTGATGACATAATATTAACAGGAGATGATATCAGTGAACTAGAAAATCTAAAAAGGAGTTCGGCCGTTGAGTTTAACATTAAGGACTTGGGTACTTTGAAGTATTTTCTTAGTATAGAAATTGCAAGGTCTAAGGAGGGTATATTTGTTAATCAACGCAAATATGTGCTCGATTTGCTAAAGGAGACAGGCTTACTTGGGTGTAAAGCCGCAGATACACCTGTGGAACCCAACCTGAAGCTAGAACCTGCAAAGAACGAAGAAGTAGTGGATCAAGAATGGTATCAAAGACTGGTTGGGAGGCTGATTTACTTGTCTCGCACACGGCCAGATATAGCCTTTGCAGTGAGCATGGTAAGCCAGTTCATGCATTAACCAGGTCCAAAGCATTTTGAAGCTGTTTACAAGATCCTGTGATACTTGAAGGGACGTCTCGGAAAAGGTTTGATGTTCAGGAAGTGGGGACATCTATAGGTAGAAGTATATACTGATGCAGATTAGGCCGGGGGTATTTCAGATAGGAGGTCTACTTCTGGTTATTGCACTTTCGTTGGCGGTAATCTTGTTACTTGGAGGAGCAAGAAGCAGAATGTGGTGGCAAGAAGTAGTGGTGAAGCCGAATATCGATCTGTAGCTCTTGGTGTGTGTGAGGTGATGTGGATTAAAAAGATTCTGGAAGAACTTAAGGTTTCGGATTCCACACCAATGAAGGTCTACTGTGACAACAAAGCAACAATTTCAATTGCACATAATCCGGTCCTCCATGATCGTACATAACATGTGGAGGTGGATAAGCATTTTATTAAAGAGAAGCTTGACAGTGGACAAGTTTGCATGCCATATATTCCAACAAATGAGCAGGTTGCTGATATACTTACGAAAGGGTTACATAAGGAGCAGTTTGACAGATTAATGAGCAAGCTGACGATGGAGGATATTTTCAAGCCAGGTTGAGGGGGAGTGTTGAAACGGCTGAGATTTTATTCCCAAAATCAGCTAGCTTTCTAATTAGTCCTTAATTGATTTCTTGTATTTGATAGTTGTCCAATTAGTCCTATTAGTTAGCTGTTATATTCACAGCGATTGTGAGTACATTAGATTAGCCTAATTAGGATGAATAGTTGTCTATTTCTTTTTTCGTTGTATACTTCCTTTTTTGACCTTGTACATAACTCCTATAAGGAGTCTATAACCTATTGGAAATATAAGGAAAAATATATTTCCTCACTTACATCTTCAAGAACCATTGTTCTTGACAACCTAAATCTGAAAACGGAAACACATTTCAGAAGATTAAGAAGTTTAGGCAGACAACAAATATGAGCATCCATTGGCTAGCCCACGAACAGCAAAAGCATCAAAATTTTGGTGAAATAGCTTCTGTAAGCGGCCAACAATATAGGGAAGTATTACAAGATGCGTGAGAAAACCTCTACTATAGAACAGTTATTCATGTTGAAATTATATGGGGAATGGTTAACCAAGAGAGCAACATTTAGCCCTCCAAAGAGAGTGGAGAGTACCACTACTATGGAGTGACAGGTGAGTAGTGGCAACTGCCAATTTAGCTATTATATGTGGCACTTTGAACATTTTTGGGAGAAAGAAAGTTCTATTGCACCTCAAAAGTTGTCGAAACTCCTCTTGGAGAGCAGCTTGGCTTTTGTGGTATGGATCACTCAATATTGCCAAAAGCACAGAATCTATTACAGTTCCAAGTCTATCACATTGATAAATACTTAGAGGCACACAAGTTGAAAAAGCTATCCTGACGTATAATTACCATGATACTATATTACCTGTAACAAAGAATAAGGTCACAGAAGTACATTATTATGGAAGTTCCTTTTCAGAGAACAACATTACCACTTTAGACTAAACATGGAATTATTTTAGCGTAAGCCCAGAAGGAAGCACTGGAAGTGGGAAAGAAGTTGATTTAATAGCTTGCAATCAAATTAAAATCATGTGTTCAATGATCAAATTATTAGATCTACATATTATATATAAGCACTTTAGTTTGATTCACAGTAACCTTTTAGCAAATTTATAAGGTCACAAGAAAACCATAAACCAGCACGGCAAAGGCAAAACATGTCATCAAATAGAAAGCGGAATGAAAGACGCCACTAGAAATCAAGCAAGTTCACATAAGAAGCTACAGAAATGATGAAGAAACACTGTAGATATGTCGTTCGATAATTGTTTTTGAAGCAGCACATTCTTGTCATGATCAAAGAAGCAATGAGTTGGCTATTTGGCCAAAGCAAAGTGGCTAATTCCTATATGGATGTGGATGATAGATGAAAATTAAACTCATCCGATCTTCTCAATCCACATACTACAGTATTTCCAGGCAGAAAAGCTGTTTCTTCATGCCTTGATTTAGCAAACACTTCAACTTCACTGCCATATCCTTTTGGTGCATCATCAGCTGCGATGCACTTTGTTGCTTATGCCCTATTTGAATCGATCTTTCTCAGAGCATACGCTGCTCAACATCAAAGTGCACACAAAATCGAGAGTTTCGATAATTTTAACAATCAAACTTACGCTCAATGTAACAAATTCAGCATAAGATAAGTAATGGGCTCTCTTGCAACCACCAAGAGCTTTTCTTGGTGCAGACCATCTACTAGCATCACGATTCACCATTTCAAAGCAATCCGAAGCTCATCAGTACTTAGCGCATTCATATAAAGCGGAAAAAAAGTCGAGCAAAATATAAAATCATGACTATCAAAAACACAAATAGGAAATGAAACCCAACCAACTGAATGAATACCCAACTCACCACATACTCCCCCTGTACTTGAGCGTGTAGGGCCCGCCCTCGAGCGACCGATCAAAATGGCTGTGGACCTTGTGCTTGCCTCGGCCACTCTGGTCCAGGAGCTTGAGCTCGAACAGGGCTCGGACGTCGGTGCCCTCGCTGGCGAGCGCGATGAACACCGACACGTAAGCCGAGTTGTCCTCCGGGTTCTTGCCGTCCGGGTAGAAGTAAATCGCCCACTGGTAGCCCCCGACGGTGAAGTTCTCGCTGGCAATGTGCTTACCCACACCCATGCCCTTCGCGAGCGAGTACCCCTGAATCGTGAACTTGTGGGAACCGTTCACGGTCTTGGTGAGCGACTGCGACGACGTCGGCGACACCAGGGGGCTCGCGCCCGAGTTCGTGGGGGGATTCATGGCTTCCTCGCGAATCGCCCGGCGGTCGGAGAACGAATCGGCGTAGACGAAGGGCGAGAGAGAGGTCGGGGAATTGGGACCGCGCGGACTTCGGAGGGAGAGGGATTCGCGAAGGACTTCAACGTCGGGTAGGCGAATTCGAATATGGAAGGGAGAAGGTGGTCGATGATCATGTCCACGAGCTCGTCACCATTGGGGAAGGCAAAACCTTTTTTACCTTCTTGCGTTGGGCTTTCTCTTCTGGGGGAAGCTGCTGATCCCGTGTGCAGGACTCTTCTCCTTTAGAATTTTTTTCTTCGCGGCCCAAAAAAAAATATTAATAAAAGAAAAAGTATGATGCATTTTTTTTTTAAATTTTTGGGTCAGAAAGTATTATTAAGCATTTAACACTATTATTCTTTGTACGTTTTTGTAGCTTTCAAATTCAAACCTCCACTTTGTTTTTATAACAATTTTAGTCCTCGTAGCACTAATTGATGAGATTTTCGGTATTAATTATCCACTTTCCTTTTCAAGTAAGAATTATATCGATCGGTCTTCCAATTTTTTTTCTTCTTCTAGCTTCGTAAACAAGAGTTCGCTCTACACTCTTACCAAGCGATCTCGCTAGCTATGGCGGAGTAACAACGTACGGCCACAGGGCGGCAGCCGGCTACAAGGATTCGAGAGAAAGAGAGACCACACTCGAGAGAAGAATTGTTATTTTTATTTATGTTCCAAGAAATAGAAAAGTAAAAAACTTCTACTTCTCATTTCTGTTCCAAACCTATTTCTAAACTAAAAATTAGCATATAAGTATTTATAAAATATTGACACCTTTAATAATGATAACCAAATGGACATTTTCTCAATTATTTGAGATCCACATTCGATATTTACTCGCCTCCCCCACCAAATGATCAATAGGACGCAAATTTGTTGGCAGTCCTATTATTGGAAGAATTTCAATAAATTATCTATAATACATTACCTATTATAACTAACGAGTTAAAATTGTGGATGCTCTTTTTTTATATATCGCTCTTAATTAAATATTTTAACTTATTTGAGTTTCTTCTTTTTCTTTTCCTTTATTTGGATGATCAAGTGTGTGAGGCGGCCATATTTCGGAGTGAACTAGTGTAAGTAAGAATAATGGATCGGAATAAAAAAGCAAAGTAATTCCGTGTGATGGAAGAAATTACTAAAAAAGTCTTAAATCTATTGCAATTGTGTCAATTCAGCCATAAACATTTTTTTATCAATCAAGTCTTAAACCTTTTGCATTTGTTCCAATTTAGTCAATTTGGCCAATTTTAGCCGTAAATCACTAACCTGGCACGGACGTTGCTGATGTTGGCAATTTTTAATAATATTTTTTTTATTTTTCAATTTTTTATTTTTTATTTTGTTTATCTTTCTTTCATTTTTTCTCTTCGTTCTTCCTCTAGCCGGTCACCATGTCCGGCGAGGTCGACCTTGCTAGCCTCTGACGAAGCTCGCCCCCACCGACCACTGGCGAGGCACAACCTCGCTGTTGCCACTAGCTAGATCCGCCTTTTCAATGGCCTGCGGGGGCAAGCCTCGCCAGAGGTTAGAGAGGTCAACCTCGTCAGCCCTCGCCTCTGACAAGTGGTCGGATTCAGTGACCGGTTGGAGGAAGAAGGAACGAGAAATAAAAGAAGAGAAAGAGAAATAAAAGGAAAAAAGGAAACATAAAATAAAACCAAGAAAAGTAAAAAAAAAATTGAAAAAAGTATTTATATATATAAATTGTCTACCCGACCGCACGATATCATTGATTTCCGACCAAAATTGGCTGGATGGTGAACTTGTACAAATGCAAAAGGTTTAGAACTCAATTGCAAAAAAAAAAAAAAAATTAATTAGGACTGAACGCACACAATTGCAATAAATTTAGGATTTTTGTTTATAATTTTCCCCATGCAGTGCCTAACACAAGCAAGATACGATAAGATTAGCTAATGCCTAATCCTTTGTAGTACATTTTGAATCGTTATGCCATCATTGTTTAGTTATTGTCCAAAGTTCTCTATTAGATTAGTTATTTATAAAGTCAAGTAATCTTGGACTTTCGCCTAGGGTCTCTCATGCAAAAGGTTGAGAGAGTTCCATAGACAAAAATAAAATAAAAATGAGAAAAATGACCAATCTAAACAAAAATTTGAAACTTTGGACCATCCTCGGATTTTCTAAAGTCATTAGGTCAAAATCTATAACCCGGAGGACCTAATTAGACCACATTAGAAAACTCGGTAAGTCTAAGGAGGACTTTGGAAAAAGCGCAAAGTGCGCCGAAGGTGCATTTTCTTGTAAAATTGCAAAATATGAAAATTTGTATTTTTATACTAAGGTTCCGTTCATTTCGCGAAAAATGAGTCATTTTTTAGGGAAATGATAATATCTTTAGGTGTTCCGCTGAAACCTGAAAAATGAACTGGAAAATATTTTCCGTCGTTCGATACGGAAAATTGAATTTGATTTTCCTCCGTCCACACCTTTTAATTATTTATATTTATATTTACTTTTATTTTTTTTTAGAAATTTTTTATTTTTTTATTTTTTGCCCTTTTTTCTTCGTTTGGTGACCGGCCAAAGAAGAAGGGGAAAAAATAAAAATAAAAGAGAAAAAATAAAAAAATAAAAAAATTGATTTTTTTGAAAAAATAAGAAATAAAAAATAAATAGAAAAAATTAATTAAAAATGCGAAAGAGTCGAGAAAAGAAAGATGAGGAAAAATATTTTTCTCTTCTTAAAAAGAGGAAATCATTTTTTCCATTTTTGAAGGTGCTTATGTTTTTCTTTTTCTTTTTTGTCAAAGCTTATATTTTTCTTGACTCGTTTATTTTTCATGAAACTAAAGCTAAAAAATTCAAAAATTATTTTCTTGAAAATTATTTTTTATGAAACGAACGCCTTTGGGGCGAAACGGTAAAAAAAATAAATTGGTCGAGAGGACGAAATAGTAAAATTGCGGTGTAGGAAAACGTTGTTAAAATTAAACAGGCATTACCCGGACCAGCAAAATCCTATGTGGACACCTCTCCCTCATCCCTCAAGCTCAATCTCCAGCTCCATAGTCTCCTTCAGTCCACCTCTCTCTCGCGCGCTCTCTCTCTCTCTCCCCCGTTTTTTTGCGCTAAATTTTGAGGAATTTCCGATTCATTTTGCGCGATTTTCACCAACTCCTATCTTGTCCTACCTTCGCTGACGCCGTTGCGGCGAGGAGGTTCTCGTCGCAGTCGATGGGAACTCTCACGAGCTGGGGTTTCGGCGCGCTCAACGTCAAGCTCCATTCGTTGCCTGTAGCTCGCGCTCGTGGCGTCGAAGCTCGTGTTTTTTTTTTTTTTGTGTGCGAAAGATGTGTTTCGATTTCGTATGGGAGGTTCGATAGGTTCAGGCGATTCAACAACGGCGGCGACGGTGGTGGCGATTATAGACTGGAGAGCGAGAGTGACTCGGGGACAGAGTCGAGGGTGACGATTATTGGGATGTTGTTCATATTCCTTTACGACAGGAAAGCACCTTAGTCCCGGGGGTCTAGGGGAGCCGCCCTAGCGGGGGTCTCAAGGGGGCAGCGCCCCTGGACATCAGAGGATTTTTACGATTTAAGCCCATAAATTTTCATTAGTAGTTTGGACTTTGGCTTATGAATAGCTACCGGTATATACTCTTTTTCGCTTGTAATTTAGTGATGTAACGAGAGGTGCGAGGTTCTAATTATAGTGAAATCCCTTGCTGGACATAGCCCTAGTTTAAGGGTAAACGGGGATAAAATCTCATATCTCGATTTCTCTTTCTCGCTTTACGTTTTACTGCGACTTGATTGTGCGCCGAATCCTAACATCTGGTATCAGAGCGAGGTTTGAGGTTAGGGTTTTCTTGGTGAAGAGAGATCCAAAAAATCGAATCTTGGGAAGATGTCGGCTGGTCAATCACGGATTGAAGTAGAGAAGTTCGGAGGAAAGGGTTTCGAGTTATGGAAGTTGAAGATGGAAGCTTTGCTCGTGGACAGAGATCTGTGGTACGTGATCGAAAAAGATAAACTCGAGCTGATTACCAAGGAGAAGGCGAAGGAGGAGGAGCTTTCGTCCGCATCCAATCAATTGAAGGCGTGGATGAGCAGCGATCGGAAGGCGCGAAGCCTGATCTGGCTATGTCTTGCTGATAATGTCTTGGTGAACGTGACATCTGAGAAGACGGCAAAGGATCTCTAGACTAAGTTGGGAAGCCTTTATCAGAGCAAATCGCTCGTGAACATGTTGTTTCTGCGGAAGCGACTGTACAACCTTCGGATGAGTGAAGGTGATTCTTTTTCTGCACACTTAAACGAGTTTAATACTATTTATGGGCAGCTTGCGTCTATTGATGTTAATCGGGATGAGGAAGATAAAGCATATATTTTGCTGTGTTCACTGCCGAATTCATGGGAACATATAATTGTTTCGATCGGCACTGGTGTTAGTGCGTTATCCTTTGAGAACGTTGTATCTGCATTATTGTCTGAGGAGATGAGGAGAGCAGGTTCTGATAATGCAACAAATAATGCTCTTTTCTTCTTTTCGTAAGAAAAAGGAATAGTGAACGATCCAAATCCAGATTTGTTGGCAGGAATAAATCCAGAGGAAGATCTAAAAACCGCGATCAATTCGAAATAAAGTGTTGAAAGTGCGAAAAACTGGACCCTTGAAGAAAGATTGCAGAAGCAACAATGTGGGTCTAGAGAAGCGAGATGAAGCACTATCGTCTAGTACAAAGAAGGATGATGACATATTGCGGGAGACGTATATCTCGTCTACAGCTCATCTCAAGTTGATCGCAGTGCGTGGATAATTGATACTGGAGCGTCTTTCCGCATGACGCCTCATAGAGATTGGTTCTGCTATTATGAGCCACATCATGGAGGTACAGTGTGGATGGAAGATGATACGACGCTTGATATTGTTGGTCGCGAAAGGTGAAGCTGAAGATGAAAAATGGGACAGTTAAACATCTTCCGGATGTGATGCATATTCTTGGTCTTACTAGAATATGTCTGCTTGGCATTGTTTTTGCATAAACCTGCACGGTCGGCCTTCGAAAATCCACAAACTTGTCATGAGCTCGTAAGCTCGTATTGATCAAAACAGTGACAATCAGTCCTTCAAGTAAGCTTCCCTAACCTCTTGTGATGCTGATTGATATTTTTGTTTGTAGATTTAACGCTAGAAATGGCTAGGCCAATTTTGTCGCCAGAGATAGGTTCAAGCGGTGCTAGGCTATGTGTTTTTAGGCTAGTTTTTGGTATGAAACTCAGGTATGTTGATGTGGAAGTTTCGAGAAGTCGTTTGGTGTCAAAATCGGGGCAAAACAGACGTGGTTTGGGAGAGTTTTGGACTCGCCAGCACAGACGCCGATGCCGATTGTCTTCTTCGAGAAGCAGGTTGACTGGTCAACCGTTGTTGACTAGTCAACGCTGACATGGCACCCGTGGATTGGCCACATGGTGTCCACGTCAGCTTCGGTTGTTATAATCCTTTTTAAAAAAATTGAAAATAAAATCCAGATCGGACGGTGGACATTGTGCCACGTGTCACGATCTGGAATTTTCGAAAATAAAAAAAATAGTTTTTCAAATTACAAAATTGATTTTCAGAATAAAAAATAAAACCAAGATCCGACTGTAGACATTGTGCCACGTATCGAGATCCGGAATTTTCAGAAAAAAAATCATTTTTGAAAATAAAAATTGATTTTTCAAAAAATATATAAAAAAATCTGATCGTGTAGCCTCGGTTTGGCCACGTGTCAGCTTCTTAGGATTTTAGATTTTATTTTCTAATAATTCAGAAATAATAAAAAATAATAAAAATTGATTGGACGGCCCTGGATTAGCCATGTGTCCTCATCTGGACCTTTGACAAATAAAAAATGCTAGAAAATAGAAAATGGTTTAAAAAATAGAAAATATCCAAAAATACCAAAACTACATCGTTTTTGGCCGACCCGGGACCCGTACGGTCTGGGCCGGGCACTCATGAGGCGCGGGCAGGGTTGACCCGGTCTATATAATTTTCAGAAAATAAAATAAAATTAAAAATAAATTCGGGAAAAATAGAAAATGAATACAAAATTAAAAAATTGATTAAAAAAATCAATACAAAAATTGAAAAAAATCCCAAAAAATCTGAAAAATCTCAAAATTTAGGAAATAGGCACATTCAATTGACCAATCCTATTTTTGATGATTTTTTCCCCTAATTCTTTTCAAAATGGCGATTTTGCCCCTTTTGGGCAAATTGTCTCGAAAAATTCCAAAAAATTTCAGAAAATCACAAAAATTAGGTAACGGGCACATTCAACTGGCCAATCCTATTTTTTATTTATTTTACGTCTCGCTCTTTCAAAATGACAATTTTGCCTCTTATGGGAAAATTGTCTCAAATCTCCCCAAACTCCTTCCAAACTTAAACCGAACCTTCTCTAAGCCTATAGGACTATATTAGAGATGACATTTATTGAGTTGGTGCGTTTTATCTACATGCTTTTTATCCTTGATTTGCGCACCATTCTTATATGTTTGTGCTTGATAAGAATAGTTTCTCCATCTACCTGAAATCCTAGATTTAGGATTTACCTTTCCTTCAATCAAAAAATTCTTGAATCGCCTGCATGAAAAATCAAGTTCGGAAAATCAATCAACTTAGGTATCGAAAGGGCGCTGATGGCAACATTAGCGTAACTAAGTTTTCGTTCCCAAAATCTCTAGTTCTGTTTGAGTCGTACGGTTTCTCTCACCACCTAACATGGTTTCCGATTTACCTTTCCCAAAATCGGTGGCGACTCCAAAGCATGTACAGCTATGTACATATCACACGACTGTATCAAAGGTCAAAACCGCTTTAAATCCCGCCGTCGCGCGAGGTGAGGACTTGAAAGAGTCCAAACCGACCTAAGGATCACCACGGATCCTTAGACACGGTAATCACCCCTAAAACCTACCTCTCGTGGGTCGCGACACATTGATACCCATAATGCTACTACTCGTACTGACTAAAATATCTTGACATGGGAACCACGGCTATAGATTATGGCAATGCATGCATGCAATTTGGTTTGGAACTGGCGCGTTGAAGAGAGAGAGAGAGAGAGATTATGTGTAAGCTTTGAATAGTTCAGAGATGGCCCCTCGTCATTAATGCCCGTCCGATTCCATTAGGAGACTTAGAAAGTTGGCACGTTCCGCCGGAAATGGTCGTATGCATCCTTCATTTGCCATATAGTTAAGCTAGCCATCATGTGACTTTTTCGTTAAATTAAAGGGTTGGGACAGGCGATTCTCGACATGATCCCTTTACATGAGACGTAGTTAAGTTTTTTTTTTTAAAGCTTAATCGTGTCTGTGTCATGAGTAAGTCAACCCATTTATACACACAAAAAAATAAAAAAAATAGAGGTGTCATTTCACGGATATGATCTTTTCAATACATTTATGACACGCTTAGATACATTACTAAATATGTTAGCATATCACATTTATCGACACTACACATTCAGATGCGTTTATCAAACAGATTAACACTTCAGTGGTGACCGCATGACATATTTAGATACATTTGCATGTGGTTTATGTCAAATATACCGTGACTTGTGAACCCAACTTTGACATGACACCATTTGGACACGGAAAAAACCAACTGTTACGAAGTGCCGGCGTTAAGTGCAATCATGATTACTTCGGAAAAGAAAAAAAATTGCAACACTACAAGAACAGCATGATCTATACGTTTGAAATTTGAACACAAAAGTAGTCTTGTCCTATATGTTTACATCTAGCACTACTCCTCATACAATGGCGGAGAACATTCTTCCTCGTACTTCAGGTATCGCGGTTTCGATTTGCCTTTCAATGAAAGCCCAGCGGTAAGTTTTCTTCAGGGTGTTTACATGTAGATGCACGACAGCGCCTCTCAGATTCCAAATGCTTCGATATGATGATAATCAAAATCTTCCAGCAGGATTCCCAGGCAAAATAACCATGAAATTTGATAGACCATCACTTATTCTTCCATTATCCTTAAATAAAGTTTAACAAGAAGTTTCTAGGACTAGAGCTAGATAATAGTTACATATCAAGCCTAGACAAGCTTGTGTTACAGCAGAGGAGATCCCCATGAAGTTATCTCTGGAAGGTGCCAGCATGTGGACGAACGCACTACCCGGATCCTGCCTAATGCTCGGCTAAATGATTCAGGCCATATTTTCAACAAGGCTTTGGTAAGTCCCTGACATAGCTTTGCCGATATTCTCCAACTCCAACTGACAAGACCAGAGCGCCTGCTCCTCAACCGAGGAAGTCGCCCTAAAATACTGACACCAGGTTCCAACTAGTTTCACATGCTCAGATTTTCCGGACTCCGATCTAATTGGTGTCTTCGGGGAGTGGATTTGCCTACCTTAGCATTTGAGCGGTGATTCTTCACCAATGGCACCAGCGACTGCACGACATCCGCCATAAGTGGCCGGTAGTCAGATTCTGGCTGCACACACATTGCAGCGATTGCCGCCACCTGAATGACCTCTTTCAGTGAATACTGACCCTCTAATGCAGGATCCATTATCTGCACGACCTTTTCCATATCCCCGTGTTCCTAAAACTCGGGTAGAAACATGGCCTCCAGCTTTCTCAGGTCCAAGCTTGGCCAATCCAAAATCAGAAACTTTGGCATGGAAATTTCTGTCCAAGAGGATGTTGCTGCTCTTGAAATCTCTGTGAATCACCGGAGGATTAATGTGCTCATGGCGATACTCCAGACCATTTGCAGCTTCTAGAGCTATTCTTAGCCTTCCCAGTCCAACTTTGAGTAGCGAGCACTAGAACCTGCAAAGAACTTGTTGGAACAATAAATTTAACCAGCAAGAAACCCCTTCAACACAATCTGTATGTGTGGTGTAGGGCAAAGAGAGAGACTGCCAATTTTAGTGAAAGACATCTTTTACGTGGTAAAGCATTCACAGATGAAACCTAAAAAGACGGTGTTGGGTAAATTTGACGGCAAAATTTAACAAAAATTAATTGAGGGTAAATTTGTCAATGGTGTATTAGTTTGGAGTTTTTTATGATAAAAAAAATAGTTTAGGGTAAATTTGTCACATGGGTACCAGTTTGAGGTTTTTTGTGGTCAAAAAAATAATTTGGGGTAAATTTGGTACGGAGGTACCAATTTGGGGGTTTTTTTATGGTCAAAAAAATAGTTTAGGGTAAATTTGTCACAGTATACAAGTTTGGAATTTTTGATGGTGTTAACGCTTGTTTTTATAACAAATTTAGTCCTTGTAGCACTAGTTGATGAGATTTTCGGTATTAATTATCCACTTTCCTCTCCAAGTAAGACTTCTATTAATCAGTCCTCCACTTTTTTTCTTCACGTAGCTTCGTTTGCTTCTTCTTCTTCTAGCGTCGTAAACAAGAGTTTGCTCCTACACTCTCTTACAAGCGAACTGGGCAACTATGGTGGATTAACAACGAACGACTACAAAAACAATAGATGATTAATCTCTACTAGATGCGATCGAAGCACGTGGGAATGCCGACCACTACACAAGCAATTGGTGGCCGAGAGAAAGCGAGCAGCGCCTTGTATAGGCTGGGCGGAGCTTGACCAAGTGAGCCCTTTCTAGAGAAAGCCATTTGTGCGCTGGTCTAGCTAAACTAACTTTCAGTAGGCTGTTATCTTAGTTGTAGGGTACATAAAAATTTATGTAACATCGGCACCTTCAATAGTAATAACTAAATGGACATTTTCATCCATCATTCGGTATTACTAGCCTCCCCACTAGTGGTGGCCACGGTTCCAGTTCATGAAAACCGGGAACCGGAACTGCAACTGCAACTGGCGATTCCGGTTCCGGTTCGGAACCGACGGTTCAGGCGAGTTTGTATTTTTTTTTTTACGCCTTTTTTTTTGCACGGTTCGGAATCGCCGATTCCGGGCCGGTTCAAGATTTGGGCGAACCGGAACCGGGCCCATATGCCACGGGCCGGTTCTGGTTCGGAATCGCCGGCCCGGTCAACGGGCCGGTTCCAGTTTTGACCCGGGCTGGTTCCGGGCCCAAAAACCGGCCCGTGGCCACCACTACTTCCCCACCACATAATCAATAGGATGCAAACCTGTTGGTATTACTATTATCGAAAAAATTTCAATAAACTATCTATAATACGTTACTTATTTAAACTGTCGTGGATGCTTTTTTTTTTAATATCGCTCTTAATTAACTACGCTAACTCATTTGAGTCTCTTGTTTGTTTTTTTTTTTTTTTCATTTATCTGAATTATCAAGTATGTGAGGCAGCGAAATTTTGAAGCGAACTAGTGTAAGTAAATTTTTTTTTTTTTTTTGGTCGAGTAAGTAAAAATAATGCATTGGCATAAAAAAAAAAAAGTCAAGTGATTACGTGTAGTGCCTAATCCTTACCAAGCTGAAAACTAATAAATTTTGGATGCTTATGCTATCAATGTTCTGGTATTGATCAAAATTCCCCTTAGATTAGTTCTTTATAACGTCAAGTAATCTTGGACTTTCGCCTAGGTGTCTCATGCAAAAGGTTGAGAGAGTTCCATAGGAAAAATAAAATTAAAAAATTAAAAAGAATGACCAATCTAAACAAAATTATGAAACTTTGGACCATCCTAGGATTTTGCAAAGTCATTAGGTCAAAATCTATAACCCAGAGGACCTAATTAGACAAAAGGGGTAAGAAAACTTGGCAAGTTTAAGGAGCATGTTGTAAAAAGCTCAATGTGCACGAAATCGAACAGTACATTTTCTCGTAAAATGATTAAAAAAAATCACGTTTTTAAACTCAATTGCAAAAAAAAATAAAAAAAACCTCAATTGCGAATCGCTGGAGTTGCCCCGGTGGCCATCTTCGCAAAGGAGAGGTGGGGAGTTCGATTGGTCATCTTATCGGAGATTAGGGGCGGGGATGGGTGAGCAAGGGATGGAGCAGGGTTGCGACCAAACGGTAAAATTGTGGCGAAGACGGGCATTACCCAGACCCGCAAAATCCTACGTGGACACCAAAAGGGCGCAAGCAACGAATTGGATATTTCTTCCCAAATTCCAGTAAAGAAGATATCCTCCTCCCTCCTCCATCAAGCTCCAGCTCCATAGTCTCCTTCAGTCCACCCCTCTCTCGCTCTCTCTCTCTCTCTCTCTCCCCCCGTTCTTGGCGCCAAATTTTGAGGAATTTCCGATTCATTTTGCGCGATTTTCACCAACTCCAATCTTGTCCTACCTACGCCGACGCTGCTGCGGCGAGGAGGTTCTCGTCGCAGTCGATGGGAACTCTCACGAGCTGGAGTTTCGGCTCGCTCAACATCAAGCTCCGCTCGTTGCCCGTAGCCAGCGCTCGCGGCGTCGGAGCTCGGTGTTTCGAGCCCGCGAAGTCGAGGGGCTCGTGTTTTTTGTGCGGAAGAGGTGTTTCGGTTTCGTATAGGAGGTTAGATAGGTTCAGGCGATTCAGCAACAGCGACGGTGATGGGGACCATAGACCGGAGGGCGAGAGTGACTCGGGGAAAGAGTCGACTGTGACGACTGCACCGCCGCCCGAAGAGTCTGAAGAGAGAAGCCGCGCCGAGTTCGAGTCAGAGAAGATTCCGTCCAGGGTACGTGTGTTGATTCTCTGGTTCTCTCGTTGGTAATGATTCCTGGTTGCGTTGAATTACTGATGAGCTAAATTGGTGAGGCAAGAGTGATTTGGATTGAGTACTGAGTAGCTGCGAATTGTCCGAAATGAATCTGGGTGCGCTCATACTAGTTGGATTGAAAAGTGCCTTCACTGACTAAACACGTCCTTAAGTTTGTACGCGAGGTCTGTTGCTGACTGCCGTGCATAGGTACTTCTGGGAGGCAGTTCCATCGGGAGAATTGTCTGAGCGTTTTCCCTTAGAATAATATCCTGCATTTTCTTTTCCACATCATTGCCAGTAGCCAAAAAAACTCTACGGCATTCGCCTGTAAATTGGACTACTTTCATGCCTTATGGAATAGTATCTCTTTCCTGAAACTATCGAAGGAAGCTGTTTACTTAATTGCAGTACACTGTGTAACTGTGTTGCTTTAATTTTAACCTCAGAGATAATCTGCTGGTCAGTGCACAATACACGTAATTCAGGGTTTCAATTCTCGTGCCTCCTCTTTCAAATTACCAAATGTCAATGAGATAGAAAAGAGAAAGAGACAAAAGAGCAGAGTCAGCTCATTATAAAAGATACGCAATATTAATCTGATGAGTACGAAATGTTTTATATTCCTCCAGCTGCCAGAAACACCTTCATTTGGACCGACTTACACTAGCTTTCAAGTAGACTCTTTTAAACTTCTGGAGCTTCTTGGACCGGAAAAAGTTGATCCTGCTGATGTAAAGCTAATCAAAGAAAAGCTCTTTGGCTACTCAACATTTTGGGTTACAAAGGAAGAGCCATTTGGAGACCTGGGTGAAGGTATACTTTTTCTTGGAAATCTCAGGGCAAAGAGAGAAGATGTGTTTGCCAAGCTGCAAAAACAGCTGGTTGAAGTAACTGCAGATAAGTACAATCTTTTCATGGTTGCGGAACCCAACTCAGAAGGACCTGACCCTCGAGGGGGGCCACGCGTTAGCTTTGGTTTGTTGAGGAAAGAGGTCTCAGAACCAAGACCAACAACTCTATGGCAGTATGTGATAGCTCTATTGCTATTTCTTTTAACCATCGGTTCATCAGTGGAGTTGGGGATTGCATCTCAGGTATTTAGCAACTAATAATACTGCTCAACTCTGTACTCCTTGATCCTTTCACCTCGCTGCCTTTTTTTCTTTTGCCTTTCTTTTTTGTTATATTTTAAGTGCTGTCGTGAAAATCACCAATCATTTTTTTCTTGTACTAGAAGTAAGTCCTTTCCTCCATGTATTTAACTCCACAGATAAATCGTCTTCCACCGGAAGTTGTGAAATACTTCACTGATCCAGATGCTGCTGAACCACCAGATATGGCGCTGCTATTTCCATTTGTGGAATATGCGTTGCCCCTAGCGTATGGTGTCTTGGGGGTTCTAATATTTCATGTAAGAAGTGTGGCTCTGTCCTTCTTTTGGGATGAAATACTTTTTGCAAATAATGGTTTGATATTTTTTTTTCCATGGTATATATCCTGTCTGTATAGTAATTGTCTTTTTGTTCCATTGTTTGAATTTGGTGGTCATAATTCTATGCCTTGAGTCTCAAGGTCAACTGCCAATTAAATGTCTCTCTGCATAGTACCTCCAAGATATTATGGTGACATCTTTATAGGCATATGATAAAATGCATAAAATCCAATTGAAGTAGTACTTCATACAAGTGTAACAGTTAAAGCTAACCACCGAGGGGCAAGGGCCACCGTTTTCTTATTAGAAGTTTTTTTTTGTCCCGCCAGGGGGTGGGGCAGGGCGAAATAGCCTATGGGCTATTGGGTGGTTCTTATAGCCAAAAAAATTTAAGTATTCACATCATTATTGAGTTCTAAACTCATTGAATCCAGTTTTCATGCTAACATGGACATGTCATTAACTGATCAAAAGTGATTTCAGAACTATATACCTTGGCTCTGTTCATACATAAGTTGTTTATGTGTAGGAAGTTGGGCATTTGGTTGCTGCCTTTCCAAAGAAAGTTAAGTTGAGCATTCCTTACTTTATTCCCAACATCACTCTTGGAAGTTTTGGTGCCATTACTCAGGTGAGTGGTTTTTTTACCTCATTAAAATGGTTATTCCAGTTGATACAGGCAATGTTAGTGACAAATACCCTTTCAGAAAATGAAATTGATGTGCTGATAAGCATAGTTTTGCATTGGTTTTTGATGTTGCTGAAGATGTAACTCAGAACATCTTCTGGAGCCCAGTTTCTGCTATTTGACATTACTACGGCAGAAAAAAAAAAAGCAATCATTACCTCCTGTTGGTCAGGAAACATCCTTTCGAAGCCATCATGCTGTCCTAATAGGCTAGTCATTGGCAGGTTGATTTTGTAATTGGCTTGTCAAATACATTTCAAACCTGCCAACTATCACCAGCTCCCTAGTGAGCCCTGATGATGCTTTACCTAGATTAGCAATGCCCAAACTTTTTGGCACAGCCTTTTTCAACCTATCCGCTGGTATACATTACGCGTAATATTTAAGAGTATAGTTATTTAACATAATCAGCAAGCTGGAAAATAGTGCTCTGTTTGGCTTATTGTGATAATAAAGTGTTCTAATACTAGATTTAAAATGCCACTTCGTTATAATTGTATTAATATCATTTCGGCCTTCTTTTAATTGTCAAGTCTGTCTATGGCTAACTTCAGCCTTTTCAGTATTTGCTTGTCCACATTAATGACCTTCACTGAGCATGCAGTCCTACTATACCTGGGTTTATGTTACTCAAGGATTTTAGATTTCATTGCAGATACAGTTTATTTAAGTCTATAGCATACTTTTATAACGTAGTAAGATGCATGGGTATCATAAGCATGCTGGTTTTTACTTCTTTATTGCTTTTTTTTTTATTAAAGCAAAGCTAGACATCTCTTTTTTGACCAATCTACTTCTAAATTTCCTCTTTAAGTTCTGTTGATCAGTCAAAGTAGCGCACTTGAAAAATGCATCAGTATGTCACTAGATGGTGAAGTAATCTTCTAGAAAGGATATAAAATGCTGTATCTGCAAAAATTTCTGCAGTTCAAGTCAATCCTTCCTGATCGGAGTACAAAAGTCGACATTTCCCTGGCTGGGCCTTTTGCTGGTGCTGCACTCTCTTTCTCAATGTTTGTTGTTGGTCTTCTGCTTTCATCGAATCCTGATGCTTCTGGAGATTTGGTGCAAGTTCCTAGTATGTTGTTTCAAGGTTCTTTGCTTCTTGGACTCATCAGTAGAGCAACTCTTGGTTATGCGTATGTCTCCCTTCTATTAGCTGTACATTCTTGGCAATTTGCTGGAGACATGTTTTTACTCCAAGATTCTGATGTATGCTTTGCCATTTTAAACATGCAGGGCAATGCATGCTGCTACTGTTTCGATTCATCCTCTTGTGATTGCAGGATGGTAATTGGATTGTGTAACCGCTATGATGCAATATCTCATCCCGCTCTTTGTGACGCACGAGTGTTTATCTTCTAGTCATGTGTTGCAGGTGTGGATTGACTACATCAGCCTTCAATATGCTTCCTGTAGGATGCTTAGATGGTGGAAGAGCTGTGCAGGTATATCTGCTTGCTTGGTGCTAGAAAAGTAGGTCAATTAGAGCAAGTTTGTTGGTGACAGTGATGCTAGCAGCAATGAGAACTAGAAGAACTGATGCATTAGCAGGTCCTTTTTCTTTTATTGAAAAAAAAAAAACGAACTTCAATAGCATACAGTAATATAACAACCATGTTGAAATGGAGGGGTGGTTAACCTTGGAAATTACTTTAGTAGCATTTGGAACTTCACTAAACAGCGAAGACATTGTAACTTTCCTCTTTTTTTAGGTCATAGAAGACTGTAACTTGATAGAGCATATTCCATCTATGTTTTGCAGTTGAAATTAACTGAGAACTGCAGTAGTGGGAGCTTTTGTTTTGGGAAGATCTAATCACCAGTGCGAGAGTGATTATTCTTTCTTGGCTATCTACCAGTCCCTTTACCTTTGTCAGCTTCTATGAGTAATTTTGATTCCTCAGTCTCATTAAAGCATATGTCATGTAATGTAAAAGCTGCCAGGTCATATTTTTGCGAGGAGTGGATTTCAGATGTGCCATGACTAAGATTTTAGAACTCGCGTTGTCTTTCGTTTCTAGTGCATTTCTGGAGATTGTAGTACCCCGTTTGAACTTCCAATTGTGCTATTTGTTTGTCCATTCGGCTTTGACTTCTTACACTCATGCAGGGTGCTTTTGGTAAAAGTGTTCTACTAGGATCCGGTCTGACCACTTACACAATGTTGGGATTAGGAGTGGTGAGGCTTTATTTCTGTTGCTTTCTTTGCTAAAAGTATTTGAGCTTTGCTGCTACATTCATCTGCATTCACTAGTCACATATGCATCTAAAAGAAGCTAACACTGTCCCTCGTATGGAAACTTGAAGGTGGTTTTTTCTGGTTCTGAGTACACTCATATAACCTGATATTGCACCATTATTGTTACAGCATGTTGCAAAATGATATAGGTCTACTGTCATCATTGTTTCCTAATTTGTCATCAAATCTTGCTTTCCATGCAAAGTTTTGATTGGAGTTTTGCTTTCTTCCAGTTGGGTGGACCTCTGTCACTTCCTTGGGGGCTTTATGTTTTGATATGTCAGGTAAGCACGATATGCGATTAAAAGGTATCCCTGCAATTTTGAGGCTCAAAAGGTCTGAGTGCGCCTTTTCCTTATCTTCATCTCTGTACAGAGAACCCCAGAGAAACCATGCTTGAACGATGTGTCAGAAGTCGGGACGTGGAGGAAAGCAGTGGTGGTGGCAGCCGTCGTGCTCGTCGTGCTGATGCTCCTCCCGATATGGGACGAGCTGGCAGAAGAGCTGGGCATAGGCCTTGTGACAACATTCTGATGTACGGTGGCGAAACTGAGAGTACATAGAGCACGTCGGTTCAGCCCTTCAAAGCACAAACTGACGGCAATTTTTGAAACGATAGTCAATAAAAAGTTCGCTCGATATTTTTTTCTCTTAATTTTCGAGCCAATCGCTCTTAAAACTCAGTAATATTTCCACCCCCAATTTGGTCGATCACTCTACTGGTTTCATAGAATGGCCAAGCGAATAAGAGGGGGTTTCGGGCCTCGATTGACATGATTCATAAAACGATCACTTACAACGTTGGAGTCTCACTAAAGGTGTGCTTGCGGCAGTTTCTGTCTGAAGATTCTGCAAAGACATCGTCTCCAACAATTTTTCTTGAAAACACATCCGTAAGTTCCAACAATTTTCCAGTGAGGGAGTAGCAAGATTGAAATTAATGAGCACCCCAGACTGACCATCGGTCCATCTGGACGTCTAAAACTTAAATTGGGATTTGGGTAGGGGCCGCGCGAACGCAGGCCCCCGCTGCCACAAATTATGACGTAGGCTCAGCCACTTGGGCTGACCTTAGGCGGGCGCCCCTCCCAAAGTGCAATGGAGGTCGCCAACCTAGGCCATGGGCCTTCCTGGTCGCCCATCGACCCCGTCCAGGTAAGTATGTTACCCTTGCCACTTAGCTTCCATTTTATAAGATGCTTTCCTCTCTTTCTCTACCTGTCGTTCGATGTGGGACACGGAAGTAAAGCGAAAGAGGAGAACGAAAAAGGTGAGACTGTGCTGGTGATGATACTAAAAACAAGTCTGTTATTCACACCACTGACATGGACATGGATGGCCTGTGCCTATGAATGAGAAGCAGAACAAGAACCCACGCACGGGCCATTTTCCTACAAACTCTCTCTTCACCTTCCACTGAAGATTTCGTCCCCAAAAATGGCGGGCACATGGCTCTCCTCCTCCTCCTCCTCCTCCTCCTCCCCCTCGTCCTCATCCCTGGGCGGGTGCGGGAACTGGGGAAGGGGCTCCAGGGTGTGAGAGGACGCCGCGGCCTCCGCGGCCACGGCGGTGCCGATGCCGAAGTTGCTGGCGCCGGCGAAGCTGCCGATGTTGATGAAGTTGTTGGAGGTGGCGGAGGAGTTGTTGGAGTACTCCGGTTGCAGCATCGGGAGGAGGTAAGGGTGGGCTGGCTGGGGCTGCTGCATCTCCGGGGTCTGGAAGGCGTTCGCCACCGCGTATCGGCTGCTCATCAGCTGCGTATGCACCAGCGAGAGCTCAGCTTGCAGGGTCGCCACCTGCAGACGTAGGCGTTACTTTTGTGGAGATAACTCTCTTTAGTTTGTTCTCTGGTGGTGAAAAAGATTGCGAAAGACAGCGGATGCTACTGGCAATCAATGGGAAACAGATCAGAGTCAGCCTCAAGAGAGAATTGAACGTTGTGAATCAGTCATCTCATAAGCTGTTGTGAACCCACTTGAGCTGGATTATGTACCGATACTGCAATAGTCCTAGATCCTAGCCAAGCATTTGCCAAGAACTTGATACCTATTGGCTATCGTGGCCAAACAAACTAGGAGGAATTGCCAAGCACTTCATCTAAATCATCCGAAACAAAGTCTAGAACCTGGGTTCGAATCCCGTTTCCCTCGCTTATATCAGACAATCCTCACCATTTTCTCTCATGTTTTTGCTGATCTGCTTTCCATCAAGGTGTGAAATGGTCGGAGGATAGAGAGTTTTTGCTATTATAGGGAGAAAGATCGATTTTTTATACGATCGTAACAGTGGGGTCGGCCAGCTGTTCTATCTCACTTGAGGAGAACTGAGAACTCTTAAATCCATTGGAGATACGCTGGATTTGTCCAATGAATACATTGTACACAAAGGATTAATTGTCTGTGTTAATGTTCCTGGTAGAAAATCTCTATGGAATCAGCCATCAAGTCAAGCAGATCAAAAAGGGAAAGGTAATTCAAACCCCAAAGTTTAACCATCTCCTTATTTGCTGTAAGAACTGCGTTTGTTCTGCATCATTGATTCAGAGGAATTTAACAACATTCTGCACAAAAGTCAGTGTTTTTGTGAACCTGTTGCTGCAATGCAAGGATGGTCGACACGCAGCCATAAATGGGATCTGCCAGCCTCGCCTGAGCTTCGTACGAGACCGTCACGACTGCATCCTGCCTCCTGTCGACGGGAATGTGAAGGAGCAGCTTGGACACATTGCTCGCCCCAAACACCTTGTGCACGGCGGCGAATTTAGCCGCTCCCTGATCCGACCCGAAATAGGGCGCGAATATGCACCTGCTGGTGCACTTCCTCCTCAAGAACTTGCAAGCCCCGCATGGCGCCCCGTTAGGAGGCGTCGCCACCTCCTCGGCCACCAATTCCCCTGGGGGAACGACACGCCTGGCTGTGCCACGGCCCCTGCGCCGATCATCCGACATGCCATCGCCTTGCATCCCGTCCATGCTGAGGTCGGTGCCGATCCTCTCGTTGGTGGTAGTGGGTGAATCAAGAAGTATAAGAATGCAGTAGTTGTTACTTGATGCACGATATAAGAGAGAAAAGGGTGGTGGCTAGTGTCCAAATGGAGAAAAAGGAAAAGCGGACGATGGCACGTTGCTCGCGTGAAGCGCCCTGGCGAGGCGAGGCGAGGCGAGTTGAATGAGGTAAGAGAGAGAGAGACGTTATGTTTGGTGAGAGATGGAGAAGAGAGAGAGACATGGGAAGAGTCTGGTCAGTGGTGAAGTGATATTAGCAAAAGAGAGTGAGTTCATAACCTTGAGAAAAAAATGGGGAAAGAATTAAATGTGAGATCGAATAATTAATTGGCGAAAATCGGTTGTGTGTGAAGAGGAAGAAGATTGTGTTTGTGTTGCTGGAGGGAGGTGCAAGAATTGTGCTTCCCGTGGCGTGTGGAATGCTAGGACAACTAGGCGTGCATGCATGTCTTGCCAAGTACCATGTATGAATGCACAGGAAAGCAACGTTGGATCCACAAAGTTTCTCCTTATGTTCTTGATTTTTTGCATTTTACTTAAATATAAACAGAAGATATTAGTATGTTAAGTAATCATGATTTGTCATGCTTTTTAAGCATGTCCACTCAACTGAAACACACTCTGTCTCACTCCTCTGTGTGAACTGACAAGCTGAAATCATGCTTAAGCTCTCATATATAGCTCATACCGACATAATACCGGTGCTTCAATCTAATGGCTGGGGATTCGCAAAGAGAATATCTTTCCCATTGTAGAATCTAAGTAGCTATGTCCTTTCTATGCCTTAGTTATGTATCGGAATCTCAAGCACCAGACACAATGTAATTCTCAGATGTTTTCAAGCTTTTGGATGCTACCTGCACAAAATCCAGTAAAAATGTTTTCTGAATTTCATCTGTTCCTGTTGCTCATTAAAAGACATACTTGATAACAGGAAATTTGTGCAATGAGCTGTTTCAGTTTCATTTTCACCCTAAAGTAGAGTTTCTCATCATTAAAATGTAAAAACAGACACCGTGTACCACAAATATGCCGGCCAGATAGCTATGATGCAGTTTTACGCAATCAACTATCCATAACATCGGCGAATGCACATCTATCGAGTACATCACAATAGAACATAAAAAGGGCAATGCTAGTAAGATTGTGGAAATTCCCAGAGTAATGAGTTTAAGAAAAGGTACATTCGATTGACTATTTGTGCAGGAGTCAAGGACAAGAGCTTCTTCTCTATTTCACAGAGCTTGTAATATACAGGATGCACACTGTCATCCAGTTGCACATGAAACTTACAAAATTGCAAGAAAGGATACCGAGCAAGGAGAAACTAGAACTAATGTATACTTATCAAACCAAAGAACTAATTATAGTGGAGCACCGGCCGGAAAAATCTCTCTGAGAATAACGTCTTGATTTACTTGTGTTTTCCCATTTTGCTCTTTTAATTCCCTCAACTGCAAACCAAAATGGGTCACATTTACCAATTTTAATAGAATGCCTGTACAATGCATGAAGTTTTGAATAATGGCTATTCTATCCTTCTTCTTTTTTGGGTAAAGTGGTTATTCTATCTTTTCTATAATGTGTTTCTATAAGGCTTCTCTTTTTTTCTAGTGATGGTGTTTCCAAAGGTCGTAGTAATTAACTATCTCATAAAGGAGTATGAGAATTTCAAACGCAACCGTTTAGAACCATCCAACACCATTCAAATTTTCAAGAAGATATGTTCATCATTTTTGGTCCATTCATTGACATCAAAATGGGATTATAGATGAGTCAGAAGGAAAGCAAGTAGGGAATCAGTAGCATTTCAAAATGACTTGCCGTTCTATGGAGGACGGGACAAGAATAAGAACCTCATCGGATGGAGAGACGTAGGCCCGGTTCTTGTGAAGGGGACGTCGGAGACCCTTCACTGCTCCGTGAGTCTCCACACCATGCATCTTGGACCTGAGCAGCAAATTGCAAGTTCCACAGCACGTCTTCAATAGATGGTCTATCTGCGGGTTCCTTGTTCAAACATCTCACGCAAATTTCCATCATTGTTCTCAATGATTGGTCTGAGCATGCTCTTCGAATCGAAGAATCAACGGAGCTCCTTCTAGTGGTATCATCACCCATCATACTCGATTGTAGCTGCAAATGTTCAACGACACCATACCCAAATATGAGGAAGGAAAAGAACTCTGTCGGTTTGAGGCAAATTATTACTGTAACATAGATCAATATTTATGAAGCTAACTGCACATTCGATTTTTGGTAATCTCTCTATACAAAAATGTGCATGACAGGGTGAAATCTTAAGTGCTGCAATTGATGGACAATAACGACAACTTGCGACATGACCACTTAAAACAATCCTGTAAATTTCAGTTTTCAAACTACTGCAAAATGATATAGCAATAAATGAGTTTAATTTAATCTAGAAACTTGCAAGAGCAAGACCATAAGTATTCTTCATTATCTAATGCAAGAAAATGCAGCTTGTGTAAAGAGCTTGTGATTGAGTAGGACGCAAACATTCAAAGCACCATCCACAAATCTGGTTACTTTGAATAAAATTGAAAAACAGCTTGGTTGTTGATAATAAACTGACAAAACTGGAACTGCTCTTACTTGGTCTTTTACAACATCAACTTCACTGTTTGATTTGAATGGCCTTCCTGATATGATCTCTAGCAGGATTACTCCAAAGTCATAGATATCAGTCTTATCCTGGTGTTTCATCCTGAAATATCATAAACTCAGAAAAAACTAAACCGCAAATGTACAAAAGGTAAATAAGTTTTTGATAATATTTATTCCAAATGCACCAGTTATCATGCAGTTTTGACTCGCATGGCAGAGAGAGAGCAATGGTGTATCAAACAGAGACACCATACCAGTGGAATGCATGTTCTTTGGGAAAGAAAAGACTTTGTCCCTGTTGTGCAAACCGTTCTGTTGTTTTACTCATGAGTTAAGAGTGTCAGATATTTTAAACTCATCATAAAATGAATAAGCACCATAGAACTATCTTATTATTCACCAAAACATTCAAGCTTCATTAAGTCTTGTATGGTCATAACTGGTTGTAATCACTTAAGAGTACTAAGAATTTCTTCACGCACCTAGCAATTATTTCCTTGGATCCTCCAGACGGCATCTTACTACCCTCCTGCAGAAAAAAAAAAGAATTTTTTAGCAGCAAAACTACGATGTGTCCGAACAGAAAAAAGCATCAAGAGCCACAGCCAGTTTCTTTCTGGTACCTTCCCCTCTTCCTCTGCTAACAATGGAAGGCTATAGCTGCTTATTTTGGCAACAAGATTCAGATCAACGAGAATATCAGTCATTTTCAAGTTGTTTGAGTATAAACCGGGCACAATCCCTGTATGTAGAAATTGAATGCCCTTCGCTACCCCGATTGCAGCACCAATCCTTTGTGACCAGGTGAGTGATTGCCTAGCACGCCGCCCTGCCAAACATGTCCAAAGTCGTAATCAGTCCATAACGAGAGAAGTTCCCTACAAAAATAATTTTTCTGCCTAAAAGATTAAAAGACGAGAGCAGAAGAACTAATTTTACAGGTATAGCTGGATCAAACAAGACCATTACATTTATGGTCCAACTCAGACATAAAGTGAAATTCAGATTTACCCGAGATCCAGCGCCTTAATGGACCATTTGGTACATATTCGAACACAAGAAAGATTCTGCTCACGCTTGAATCATCCCAGTAACACTCGAAGCAGTGTCCAAGAGCACTGACAACATGGGGATGTCTTAGTTTTGAAATTAACTCGATGTGGTGCATGAAGTGCTGAATGCTCTGGCTTTTCTTAACTTTCAGGCATTTGATGGCTACAAGAGACCCATTCTTCAGCTGACCTTTGTACATCTGAAACCATTATAAAGAGAAGCATGGGATTCTGACATAGAGAATACTAAACACTGTAGGCAATGCTCAGCTGATGAGACACTAATTAAATGGGGCAAAGACAATGACGAATTACAATCTGACATGCTTCTTAAATCACATCTTCCAAAATTTAGAGGAGGAAAATGCTTCATTTTGATCCACATACACAATGCAAATCTCATGCGACATGAAGTCAATGCCACTGATCAGCAGTTGCTGGAAGTAGGTGGATTGTTCTTCTTATGGTCTATGCCGAAATTTATCATGCCAAAAAGGACAACATAGAAGCATACAAAATGAAGAGAATAACAAACGGCGTCACTTAATACAGATTAGATAGCATACCTGGCCATGAGAACCTTCACCCATGAAAGCAGAAGTATCAAAGTTGCCAGTGGCCTCTTCAATCTCCTCCAAAGAAAAGGTCCGGTAAGATGGAAGCCCAAGTGCTCCCAGCTTCATGGTTTGAGATATGTATCCTTCACAAGGGCATAACGAAAAATATCACTCTTTGTGCTTGATACGTGGAACTTAGGTTGTCAAGTGTGAAAATAGATTCTTTGTTCATGACGATTTTCGTTCTCAATCATTTCAGGCTTGTGCATTGTACAATTCTTCTCTCACCCACAGAACGTAAGGACAACCGAGCTCCTTTTATCAATGATTAACAATTAGAACTTAAAAACTCCAGGGGACGCAGACAGTCTCAGATCAGTCCAATTTTTGTTATTTAGCCAGCCAAGTTGAAGTAGGTGATTCTATATCAGGCACAGTAAGATAACTTTTACCGTCACATAGCTGAAATACTAAAGGGCATGCATTGTACAATTCTCTTCCAGTGGAAGGATAATAGACAATCATGCTCTGCTTGTTGAACCTCTAGGGCATGCACATGTCTGGGTGAGTGCAAGTTGAAGTAGATGATTATTTCCTCTCATGTTTGGCAAGATAAAATTTACAACCACACAAGCAATACTGAAAAAGCTCTACTGCACTCGCTAGAGAATCACCACTGGTTCAAATAAAAGAATCAAGGATGAGCTGTACAACATTGATTAATGGGATTCCACTTACTTATTTCTGCACAACCATGTTGTCTTTTTACTGTCATAAATTCTTGGAATAGCAAACTATTACTAATGTACTAGGTTGGCGAAAACTAAACTCTTCTAAAATGCTGGGTCCCCTTAGACATCACTACGAGTCAATACATAATATGGGAAGCCAAAGAGGCATACAGATACATTTATTCCCTCTTATTTGCACAGGTATTCTTTCATGTGCATTTCAAGCACAAGCATAGTGCGATGCAGAGAGAGAGAGAGAGAGAGAGAGAGCACTCACTGGCGTCGGTGAGCAACTTTGAGGTGTACCCAGACCCAGTCGACGCCTTCTCAGTTATCAGCCTCGTAGGAGGTGATTTATTTGCCTTCCTGGCATTGGCTCTTCTGATAGCTAAAAATATCAGACCGACAAGCAAAATTCCTCCCAAAATGCCCCCTACAATGCCCAAGGCAAGAACTGTTTTAGCCACTTGTCTTCGCTTCTTCTGGCCAGGCACTATGCCAACAGCTAAAGCCTCATTGCGGCAAAATGAAAGTGGCTGTTGATCTTGATCTTCAGCAGCCAAACAATTCTTAGCATACGAGACATCACACTTCTTTGAATCAGACAGACAATCAGGCAAGCTTCCCGTCAAAAGATTGGATGATAAATCCACAAATGTCAATTCATCATTGCAAGACTGATTTTCGGAAAGCATGCCCGTCAATTTATTTCCCGCAATATTTAGATAAGTAATAGAGGGGAGAACTAGCAAAGAGTGCGGGAATGGCCCAATGAAACTATTGAAGGAGATATCTAGATGCTCAAGCTGATAATATGAGCTTAGTTCAGAAGGAATTCCAGATCTGAACTTGTTCTTGCTGAGCATGAGAGTGACCAACCTATTGTCAAGTGTCGGAAATTGACCTTCAAAAGCATTATCTTCCAAGTCAAGAACTTGAAGATTTCTCAAACTGCTTAAGTCTGGCACTTCGTCGGAGAAATGATTATGTGACAGTGAGAGAACTCTCAGATTCTCTAAATTACTCAAAGCATCAGGCAGAGACCCGTTAAATGAATTTTGTCTCAGACTTAGCACGGTCAAATTCAGGAGCTTAACAGTCCAATCTGGTAGTGGACCGGAGAACATGTTCTTGTCAAGAATGAGCGTTTGCAGGCTTTTCAAAGATGAAAGCTCGTGGGGGAGTGCACCATGCAAGAAATTAGAGCTCACATTGAATATCTCAAGCGATGAAAGCCGTGCGATTTTACCGGGCAATGGCCCCCACAAGCCCAGAGAAACTAGAGTGAGGACCTTCAAATTAGGAAGCTTTACCAGCGTCGTTATGAAGGAATCCATGGAAAAGTTTTGCGGCAATGCAGGAGCTCCATTCTCACCTATTATAATAAGCTGTGTCACACTTTCTTCATAGCACACGATGGTGAGAGATGAATTGGGCTCAGTATTGCAGAAATCTGTGCCATCAGTCCAGCCTCTTAAAACAGGTGGATTGTCCAAAAGATATTGAATTCTCAGAAGGGTCTGAGCCTGGGAAGACTGAAGCTGCTCTGTGGGGCGCATTGAGAGAAAGAAAATGGCAAGAACCAGAAACGCACATCCATTGAATGCTTTTGCCATTGCTCTGACGCAGCAGTAGAACACACAAGACATCACCCAGTTCCCTCAAGACAGCAGATGAATATATTGCAGACCGAACACCTGCAGAAATAGCGGGTGGACACTTGAGATGCCCCTGTGGGTTCTACAAAAATTATGAAACTATGTCCTTGTCAATTGCTGAACTTTTGGTCCTCAAGACTAAAATAGAGCTTATCATGGATCTTGTTGAAGAACTGACATAAAATACGATAGCTACCATCAAAATTTTTAAGAAGATTATGTACAATTTGTCCATTGAGAGAGAGAGAGAGAGAGTTCTTCTATTTCTTTCAAGGTCTGGTTCAATTCAACCAACTTCAAGCAAGCTGAGACCTCTCTTTCAAGTTCTGTAGTTTGCCTAAATCATAAATATCACATCTGCTCGTCCTCAAGCTGTTTCAGATAATACAATATGCTCGAGTTAAAAAAAAACTCACCTTCATGTTGCCAGTGAACCTGAATAAATGCATCCAGTTAACTGTAGAGCTCCTTCAATAGCCTTCTGAAACAGCCCCTGAAACAAACTTCAGAAAACACACTAATTTTCAGCAGCAAGCATCAAAATCCCAACACAGACTTCTCCTGCAGAGACCAACTCTTACCCAAGCTCATAATTTCACTTGGTTACAGGAGCGAAAAAGGAAAAACAAAGAGTAAAAACAGACCCTGAAGTAAAATTCCAAGGGAAAAAAAGAAGGAAAAAACCCATATGGCTTACCAAAATGAAGCCCAGAAAAACAAATGAAATCTCATCCACACAACGCACTCTTGTAAGCAGCTTTACTATCCGTTTTCCGTCAAACCAGGGTGGGTCACGTGATTCTTCCCCCACAGACACAGAGACTTGTGTTTTCTTCAGGGTTTCTCAGTGACACTCTCTCCTTGCATTGCTTGATAGCAAGACGACACAGTGACACGGGGTCTGTTCAATGGCAAATCAAAGCACCCACAACACAACACGAGAGGGGGACCTGGAAATTCCACAAACCGACATTTCCGTCACTTTCCTCGGAACACCCCTTCAAAAGAAAAGGAAGAAAAAGAAAAAGAGCGTAAACCCCCTTGCTTCCTTTCAACTATTCTCGCTATTATTTTGCACTTTCTGAGGTATGTATGTGGAGAGAGAGAGAGAGAGAGAGGGAGGGAGATTCTAGCAGAAGATGACCCTTTATTCCTCTCATTCTCAGAGCAACAACACATCACTCTCTGTCTCCTTCTCTCTCCTTTTTCGTACGTGGAGGCCAACCCATTTCAACAGAGCTGCAAATTCTCTGTAAAAAAAAAAGCAATAAAAAGGAAGAGTTTTTCAAATTTGTAAAAGAAAGACAAGGAGGGCGGGGATTGCACAGAAGGGTTCAACGTAAGCTTTCGCTTTCGGAGTCTGGTGAGGCTTTGGCTTTCTCTCGTCCCGTCATTGCTGCAATCTGTGCTATCGAAGTGGACCCTCCACTCCCCTTCCTGCTACTCGGCTTTTGGCGCCTCTCTCTCTCTCTCTCTCTTCTCCGCAGTGCTAGTAACAGTTGAGTTGATGCTGATTTGAACAAAAGAGACGACGAGTGAATAATTGACGGTTATTACCGCAAGTGAAATAGCAATGGGATGTCGGGTAACATCAAACGAAGCGAATCACCTAATATTGAGATTTCTGTGACATGAATAACATTACTCAAATCAGGTCGTCCAAATAAAAATAGACGGTCTGATTTGAGAGAGGATTGGGATTTAAAATTTTTCAAACCCCAAAAAAATTCCGGGAAAATTCCAAAAAAAGGCCCTAAGTCCTCTCATTTTCTCAAATAAGGGCTCCAAATGAACATTGCTTCAAAGAAGGGCCTGAAGTGGCATAATATGTTTCAAATAAGGGCTTGAAGTAGTTATAGAGTTTCAAAAAAGGGCCTTGCTAAAGGGCATTTTCGTCATTTCTCATTTATCATTTTTATTTATTTTTCCCTATTTTTTTCCTTTTTCTATTTTTTTAAAAAAATTTAAAAAAAACGCCCCACAAGCCAGAGGGCTGCCCCCTCCCGCCTGTGGCCGCCGGCCCACTGCAGGTGGGGGGTCTGCGGGGGCAGCGAAGGCCGGCGGGGTCGTCGGCGCCTCGGCGAGGGCCGACGACCCCGCCGACCAGAGGCGAGGGCCAAAATCGGGAGAGGGTCGGGCCCTCTCCCGGATCTGGGCGAGGGCCATTGACCCCCGCCCAGGTCCGGGCGGGGGTCGCCGGGCCTCGCCCAGGACCGGGCGGGGGTCGCCGACCCTCGCCATGACCAGGGGGGTCGACGCCCTCCCCTGGTCAGGGTGGGGCGGGGGTCGCCGACCCCCGCCCAGATCCAGGAGAGGGCCCGACCCGCTCCAGATTTTGGCGAGGGCTAGAGCCCTCGCCTCTGGTCGCCGGCCCTCGCCGAGGCGCCGGCAACCACAAGCGGGAGGGGCAGCCCTCTCGCCTCTGCAAGTGTTGTCTTTTTTTTTTTAATTTTTTTTGTTAATTTTTAAGGAAACAGCAAAAAAAAATTAAATAAGGAAAATGACGAAAATGCCCTTGAAATCAGGCCCTTTTTTGAGATTTCATGGTCATTTCAGGCCCTTATTTGAAACAACGTTCACTTCAGACCCTTATTTGAGAAAATAAGGGCACTTCATGCCCTTATTTGAATCAAGGTTCACTTTGGACCCTTATTTGAGAATGTGAGAGGACTTGGGGCTCTTTTTTGGAATTTTCCCAAAAATTCCTGCCCAATTTTTTTCCCTCCCTCTCAATAAACGACGTGGCCCATTTTTGGCCGTCCAAATGAAAATGGACCGCCTGATTTGAGCAATGTTACTTATGTCACATGAATACATCAGAAGGAAAAACCTTGAATGACTCAGATTCGGGTTTGGTTTTGGAAAGAGAGTCATTGGGGCAAAAAAAATAAAAATTCCGTATGCATGTTTTCCAAGTTTACATGCTTCCATCAGGCGGTGTTCACGTGCGCCCCACGTGATCCACAGGCGATACACTGCACTCCCAAGTGTACAAGCATGTCCGGAGCTGAGTGTCCCAACATTTCCATGATAGGTTCGGTCCGCGTGGTTCGTTTAATTAGATGGACCGCATTTAATTGATTCATTAGTTTGATTTCAATCTCTCAAAATAATTGAAGCTCGTTTTGTTATAGTTGCCCCTTGCCTCACACCCCTACAAATTTTGTAACGTCACTTCTTTAATGTTGCCATGTTTCACAATAAAAAAAAAAAACTCGGCTCGATATGTAACACCCTAATAAATTTCCAGTTCCGCGATCCATCTCTATAATATCGTGTCTTCAACCGATAATTCACATCATTTATGTGAATTTATCAATAGGCTACTTCCCTTCGAAAAGATACAAATCCCTTCGAATGTATTACTGACTTTAAAAAGAGATATTAAAATTTACGGTAAGATGTTGATCGAACCAAAAAAATAAAAAGTAATCGAACGGACCCTTTCTTAGTCGGAACACCGCTGTGGGCACGAGAAAAGCCAAGTGCCACCAAACATTTATGAAGAGGTTGATACCTCAGTTTGATTCAAAAGTCAAATGTCTAATTTGTTTAGGATCTTCTTGGGGGAACTCAAAAGGCCCACTTTCGAAAGCGACGGAATGAAGTAACAATCGGCCATAATTGCACGGAGCGTCCATAGTAGTTGAACATCTTATTCCCTTTTTCGAACCCATCGTAATTATTGAAAGAATGATGCTGATGTTTTTTTTTTTTTCCCTCTAACGATGATTGATATGGGAGAATTCATCGTAAGGTTTAGGGACGATTCGAAAAGGTTTGAGGATCATGACATGACATGATGATGCGGGTCGAGTTAGGGGATACCACATAAAGCGTCGTTACTGACGGAATGTCATTGGCGGTTCGTGACTAGGCTGACCGATCGTCAATGGGTGTTTTAGAAGATGATCAATGGAAAGGCCGGGGCCATTGAATTGTCTAGGGTTCACGTGAGAAAGAACAAATAAGATAAGATCGAAAAGACCGCGTCGTCGACACTTTCAGTTCCATGTAGTGTTCACGCCTAAGTTTTTTTTCAAGCGAATTGACGGTTGTTATCGACCATTGTAATTGGTCGAGGCACCAAGAGGAGCAGCACCATGCAAGGTAATAAGTCTTCATCTGTCGCAATTAATGGACTCCTTTTCATCTTCTTTAGACTATATATGAACCGGGGGCCCTATTAACAACAAGTGTATTATGAACCTCTTGTTTAAGCACACTTAGTAAAAATAAAAACAATATTGCAACATATTCCATCCTACGTGGCAAGAGAAGCAGTACGTGCTTGACTGCTTAACAAGCGCCTAAAGCATTGATTAATGGAAACCCATCAATGAATACGAACTTCCAACCGTGGGAAATAGCCTTTACAACTTTGCAAATAAACTGTCATTATCGAGGACTGAATGTATTCTAACCATGATGCATCCTCCTCCAATGCCAATGCATAACTAGTTGTATCCAGAGTCCTTCAAAAGTTTGAAAGATTTTGCTCAGGTAGCAAAATCGGTTGCCAGATTTGTGTTGCATGTAAATAGGTCAAAACGAGTCAAATGTGTTCATTTTGAGTCGGACTCACCCATTTAATGGGTCTACTATGAAGTAATCCATGCAACTGGAGATTGCGAATTGCGGACTCTAACCTAGTTGAGCGTGTGTAGGTTTACCCTTGAATAATGGATGTAAGTCGATCAAAACCACGCCTTCTCGATGATATCCGCTCGTCCTCTGATCGAGCTTATGAAAAATTAGGATGACATGCTATCGAAGTCTCGACCAAGAGATGATTGGTCGCAGGACCACTTAACTTGGACATACCCGTCCGCGCCCCTCACAAATGCAAGATTTTCAGACACATTCAAGATTATGCTGAAGAAGCATGGCATACAGGTTCTTTTCGATCCATGGGCATGGAAACGTTTTTGCTAAAGCCCTCTTAATTTCCATGGCCATTCACGAACCTGATCCTCGAAACCAGGACGGTGCGGACTCAAATGCATAGAGAAAATTGTCCATAAAGTCTTAAATCTATTACACGGCGGCCAATTCAGTCCAAAACCTTTCAGTTGCGGCAATTTAGTCCTAAACCTTTTTGACAACTTGCCAATCCAATCCTATAATCCTAAACCTTTTACTAAGAGTGTTCAATGCTAGTTAACGATTGACTAGTCCCCGTCAAGTAAGGTAATCTTCTATCCAGAGCATGTCGGATACCTTAAGATGAGTGACTTCTGAAGGTAATTATGAACAACAGGAGATGGAGGATTGCAATTGAGGCCTCCCGTCCCATTTCTCAGAGGTGAAGGCCCTAAATGGCTTACGGCCATGCCGACTTGCTCGAGTTGATTTCGCCGTCTTGCTTACACCAGAAGAAATGGAGCGAGAAGAACTCGAGTTTCTTTCCACACGCAGATATCAGCATCAATGGGTCTATATCGATGCATAGGAACAGTAACTAGGAAAGCAAGTGCACATTACTCTGTCGAAGCATGGTGAAGCGTTCATGGATTAGGGTGTAGAAACGTGGATCTTCTTTTCTTTTTCAAGGTATTGAGATCTGCAATGACTCAACCAGATTCGGCATGGATTCCAGAGCATAAATAAACCCAAGCACGACACTTTGGGTCGCCAAAAAGGGCAAAGCAAGCTCAGGAATCAAGTCCCACCGTGCTTGGCCCCAAGAAAAAAGGAACTCAGAAGTGTGAAATCGAAGAAAACGAGCAGACGGCAACATGCGAAATGAGAAGAGATTCCAGGGAAAAAGGTAGAACAGATGCGTCGCCATGAAACCATGTTTCTGAATACACGATAGACCCAACGGCTTCGTATTTCAGATTTGTTTTCGACAGTGCTCACATGGTCAGTCATACCTTTTTCGCTCCCTCATACTATATAGTCTACCGAAATCCTGTGCCACAGGAAAACGTAGGCATTTAAAATCAAGCTCTAACTCTTCCTGGTTAGGCGAGCCATGCTTCAAACTAGAATATTTCTCAACTTACTCGAAAGAGCATTCTATGAACTAGAAGAGGAACTAGAGGGGACATTCAGTGAACATCACGCACCGCATTGTCATATGAAGTGGTGTGTGATAACCAACGACAACATGCAACAAATGGCTCTAGCAAATGTTATGGACCACATTCTAAAAGAAAGAAGGGAAAAGGTGACAGATGGTTTCAAGTGAAATTTTGTCCTTGATAGTTGCATGCAACATCAGCTAATAGCATAGTGTTTGTCCCCCGCTGAACATTCTCTTGATAGCCACAAAGTACCACACATTCTCTTGTCAATTCGGACGAACACAATTGTCGAACTCTGATGCCACTAGGCATCTGGGTTGGCACAACAGATAAGCAGTTCAATATAAAATTCCCAAACCACGTAGCACCAAAAAGTAAAGAGAGAGAGAGAGAGAAGAAAAGACTCTCCAAGGCCAAAAATGGCTGGGAGAGGAAAATTTTGAAGTGATTCTGACTGAACTTAAATTTCACGAAAACCACTCGAAGGCTCACTTTTCTGGGGTAACTATCCTGAAGATTTAACAAATATGAAATGCTCATGGATCACGCGAAAATCATTGATAAGAATGACAGCCAAGCAGATTGCAAGCATCTAATTTCTTTTTTTTCCCCTGTTTCTCTCCGGAATACTTTCCCCCTCACAACTAGCAAATCACTGATAAAACCAAATTTACCTCAACTATACAACTATGAAGTCCATAGTTTGCAACTGAATCTAAACTGCACAAACTATCCCTCTTAAGAAAAGAAGGGCAAGGACAAGTACACTCATGACAGGAGAAGGATATTACAATTGAAAAAATTAGGAAAGTCACACTATGACCATCCAAACGTGTAAACCAGATCACCTTGTCCATCTCCAAAAGGCATACAATATGATGACCGTCAAGATCATGCCTGCATACTTGATCCATTTGTCAGCATGATGCCGCCTCTCAACGAGTTTCAGTACAGAGTTAGAGAGTCCCACTGTGTTAAGAATATCCAATGCTCTTCGTTGAGCTTTCTGGAAAAATAAAAGAACTGCCTGTCACTTCTGAAGATATTATAATAAGAAAACTACGGTCCAAATTTAAAAACAATATTGTGCTTCATTCATGCCTTTAGCATCCTAGATCTCCAAAATTATTTTGTGGCCTTTGGCTACCCGGAATAGCTAGGGGGAACATATAAACAAATTCATAACGGACAAACATGGGCGGCACAAAATACTCACATGTCTTTGACATTTAAGCAATGGAGGTTCAACCTTAGTCATATATAACTGATTTTCCCTGATCCTACTGTTTTTCATTGTCTCATCAGTCACCAAATGTTCAGTTTGTGACCTCAAAAAGTCTATTCATCATTTTAATCTTGTCAGTGTACCCATGAAAAGAAAACCTTATTTATGCATGGTAATAAAAAGTAAGCTTCCAGATACCTTGAGGCGTTCCCTTTGCTCAGAATATTTAGAAAGGATGGCTACTCCAGTAGCATAGGATTCTTCCAACATCCTGGATGAATTACGGGCAGATTGCATTGCTTGTGCTTCCTCGTCAAAAATTCTTAAAACATGAGCAGAATCCCCATCCTAGAACAAAAAATCCATTAGATGTTGAGTAAAGATAGCTTCACTGCCATAGAAGACTTCATGTTATACAGTAGATAAAGGATGACATACCGCTCTTCCAAGCAATTCTGCCTTCTCTTTAGCTTCCATCATTCTTTGCTGATTTCTTGAGGAGTACTTGTCTAGGCTCACTTTCAATGACTCAGCCTCTTCAGCTACTTGTTCCACCTTTCTGTGCCATTAAGTCACAATAGCAATCAAATCAGAAGCCAATGTGATCGTGAGATGGACGACCATTAACAAAAGTCACAGTTCAGACTTTCGCAATAATGAGAAAGCTACATTAATAAGAAAATGTTAAAGCACTAGAACTGAAACCAATGGACAAGAGAGGTTATCTCAACCTCCAAAAGAAGAAGACAAAAGCTTAAAGGATAAGTATACACCATTGGAACTACTTCCAACGTACATCTGTTTGATTTCAGAGCACGAAGAATACAATTCATCCGACTTCACTAACAGATTTTAAATGCTTAAAGATCACACAGCTCCATAGTTTCCCAATAATGGGGATTGCATAATTGCAAAACGATTTGTTCTTCTTTCAGTTAAGTGACCATATATGGTTTGACTAACTACAAAGGCTAAGCAATGTCGACAAGCAAATCTATAGAATCCTGATCCTCAAAGTTTCATTTTCATTAACTAAAAACCGTGACAAAAATTGCAAAATTTTCATGAAAAAAGAGAATTCTCCATTGATCTCCTCAACTACATCATAGTCCAGTCTAAAATTATACCAAGGCCCAAAATCAAGGCCGGTGTAGACCTACGAAACTCGACTAGTCTTCACATATAGTGAAGTTTATCGGGAGAGAGCAATATATGATTGTGTAACATACCGCTATCGCATTAGGAGGACATGAAAGGAAGAAAAGTAAAGGTACTTTCCATCACCATGGGATCGCAGAAGAAGCTTCAAAGCATTTTGGCATTCAAAAAAATAAACCAAAGATTAAGATGAATTAAGCTGAAACAACCACCACCCTCACGAAAGCCTGACTTGTAATTCAACCATCCTATCAAATACAGCTTCGACATCGAAACAGCCGATATACGCACAGAGACAACTGCACCGAAATTCTTCGCATTTGGTTCAAATGAAAAGCGTAACGCGTCAATCCAAATCCGCGCACACGGAAATGACCTGATAACCACAAAATCCAACGACAGGAGTCGACCGATTGAAGCTTATGCAGGAGAGAATCGATTACCTCCTCCAGAGATCGCGCGGAGACTTGGCCCCTAGGAACCGCCAGAGACGGTCCATCTCGATGCAGAGGGACTGAATCTGGACGATGTCTCGCCTGATCGAGGTCGACAGCTCCGGGGAGTCCAATCCGCCGGTGGCGGTGGCGGTGGCGGAGCACTCGAGCCTCTCCAGCCGCTCGAGCGCGTCCCTCGTCCGCAGGAGCAGCCTCTTCGCGCTCTGGTATATCTCCGACAACGTCCCTCCGCCACCCGCTCCGTCCATCGCCGTCGTTGGGACGTGACTGCGATTCAGATTTCCCCACCAGTAGAGAGAGAGACAGAGAGAAGTTGAATGAAGCGTGAATTTTAATTTGCGTTTCTTCGTTGTGACGGAAAAATTAGTTGCCGTTTTCGGTTTGCTTCATTCGGGCCTGGCTTCGCTCCGCCTTCTAGGCACGACTATTTTCTTTTTTAATTTCATTCAGATATTTTCATCCGTACATATGGGAAACAATTAATCGATGATATTTTGCGGGAAAAAAGGAAATTATATTTTTATCTTTTTTTGTCTAAATATTTTTGCTTTAATAAATAAGTCATTTATATCGTCAAAAAAAATATAATTTAAAAATATCTTTTTTTAAAATGATCGCTTATATCACTTAAAAAAATTATATTTTTATATGATTATTTCAATCATTATAAATAATTATTTTAGTTATTTATTGTTACGAAACAAAGGAGGATATCGAAAATTCGTATACCTGGCGGAAGATTTTTTTTCATCATTTTATTTATTTATTGCGTTATAACGACGGAGAATCTAAATCTGAAATTCCTAACTAATGTGGGACAAATGGTTTGACCCGTTGACTCCTCAGCTGATATTCCTTACTGGAAAGCGACGCTCCCAACGACGCCACCCCCGAGAGTCGCGAGCTCCTGCCGCCTCCTCCTCCTCCTCCTACGGCTCTGCTCCGCCGTCTCGCGTTTCCTCGGCCAAAAATGAGGTAAGATCGCTGGTGATCATGCTCTCTTCCTTTGTGTGCTTCGAGAAATCGGCCATGTTCGTCGATGAGACGCTCCTCTCGCTACCCGCGCTGGCCTGAGTCACTCGCAGATTGGGGTTGCTTCAGCTTCAGGCGATTGTGTTTGTTTTTTTCCTGTACAGTTTCAGCGGCTCTTGTTCTGCGATGCCTTCTTGTTTCAAAAGTGCATTTCGCGAACCCAAAGTTTTTTAGGTTTTTGCAAGCAGACGGGAAAAGCTGCGACGTGTGTGTGTGTGTGTGTGTGTGTGTGTGGGTGTCGACTCTTGGTTTTTCTCTTGTGCGATAAACTGTAATGATGTTGCTAGCGAAAGTTCCGCCTCTTTGGATCACTATATAGGACGAGAGTTCAGTTCCTCCACGTTGTGCAGCTGATGGAGTTGGTTTTTGTAGGCCTCTTTGGCTTTTTAACATTTTATGCAATGAATTTAGAGCTTCCTTTGGCATTTTCATATAATGGTGATTATACTTCCCAATGCAGTCGTCAACCTGAGGTTCTTTGGGCGCAGAGGTCAGACAGAGTGTATCTTACCATTTCTTTACCTGATGCAAAGGATGTCTCGGTGAAACGCGAGCAACAGGGTTCATTCAGTTTCTCGGCTGTTGGGGTGCAGGGGGAATCCTTCAGTTTCAGCTTGCAACTATATGGATCAATACTGCCGGAGGTGGGGCTGTATGCCATTTAATGCTTTAATTTTGTACAGGTTCAGATGATATGCATCGGCTTGTGTTGTTCTTATGTCCAATTTCATTTAGTTCAACTCACGTTGCACAATGCATAGTCTATGTCCATTGTCAAGTGTCCTACTTTTGATTTATAACAATCAATATAATCGGCTGGGAGGACATTATACTACTTTGAGAGGGCTATGTATTTGGTAGAAAAGATGGGACTTTGCTTGGACTGCCTTTAGCCTGTGTTTAAGATGTTAAGCTATTTTACATTTACTTGCTACTTTTGTTCAAAAGAGCTGACAGTTTGAGCTATGGGGAGCTATCTCGGACACGAGAGGATAGCTATGCTGATATGATAATTTAAAGTGGTAACGAGTTACTCGGCTATATTACTATCATAAGAGATGGCACAATTGGTACTTATTCATAAAAGAGATACCAACAATTGTTGTCGGGTAGTTTCATACCTACCGGTAATTTCTTCTTTGTCCCTGTGACACTTCCTTCGGAGTTGCTCCACCAAAACCATATGCAGATGCTGTGGTCAAGATATACTTATTATATATGAAGTTTTCCTTTTTGAGATATTTTGAGGAGTTCTATTGCCCAGTGGCTCTTTTGGTTGAACCTTCAGCTCTCAAGCTTTGAGTTATGTTCGTATTTTACCAGGGTTGTAAGACGAAAATAGGGCTGAGGAATATACTCTGCACAATCCAGAAAGAGCAGAAAGGTTGGTGGAAAAGACTATTGAAGTCGGAAGAAAAACCTGCACCTTACCTGAAGGTTGACTGGAACAAATGGTGTGATGAGGATGAGGAATCACCTTGTAAGTTCACAATATCTTCCTCCTGTGGTATTCTCGACTCTATTGGGGGCGCCTATGGTGTTTGGAGTTGATTATTTTGTTGCTTGGGAACTATATCTGGAGACTTCTCTGCAATTGAAATGTAGATTTGGAAGAAGGGTAATTGTCGAAAGGTCTTATGTGGAATAAGATGGCTGTTGTCTGACATACTTATCTTTATTTGTGTGACACGTTTCTGTTTCATTTCGAGCGTCTTCTTTTTCTGCATAGCATTTGGTTGTCAATGTTGTTCATTCAACCTATTCATTTGTATAGTTGGAGACAAATATTTTAGTGGATTATGGGGTCTTAAACGACCCTGCCGTACCTTGTGATGATTCATTTGTTGATGATAAAATTTTGTGCCAAAAGAAGAGTAAGCAGAAAGAATTTGCCTGGTTGCTAGCGTTGTTTTCAGTTTCTAATGAGGAGGATAGTTTTAAAAAAAAAAAAGTCGCTTTTCCATGTTCTTGGCTGTGTAAATGTACTGGCACCCACTCCCCTGCACAGATAGGAAAGTTAACTTCATAGAGGATCTGTTGCTGACCATTCATTTTCAGTGACCAAGTTATAAGCACTTCAATAGTTTAGTAAGCTTATTGAAAATTCTTAAAGTTCATTGACCTAATTGAATGTAATTGCCAGGTCGAATACTCATAGTTTATCTCGTTTATTTGAAGTGGAGCATTCTTTACATCCCTTTGACCACAAATATATGCTTAAACGTGGCTTACACAGTGTAATTATCTTTCTTGATGTTTTGAATTCTTTCCTTGTATAAAGGCCTTATATCACTGCTTTCTGGCACATGTAAATGCCTTAGAAAGCCTTGTGCTTAACTGTATATTATTGGTCTTTCCTCCTCAAGTATATCTACTTTGAGATTAAGAATATGGATGACTTGGCTTTAGGTTCCATGTAAATGTTTGTATCGTCTAGAATGGCTTTACTCCACACCTCAGGAGCTAGACTTGATATTTCTTACTTTCGGGACTTTAGGGTCCTTCTGCTCACGAATTAAATGTTGCATGTTGCATCCATGAGATGTTTTGATTATTTAGTGGATGTTTTTTTTTTGGTAAGATTATTTAGTGGATGTTTCACTCATCTGAATTCTGTCTTTCTTTTGTTTGGCAGCTGATTTAGGATCTGATGGCGATGATGCTACGGTAATTTGATGGACTCTTGCATTGTCTCTGCCTAAATATATTTCATAGAATAGACAAACTTATCATGTCATTTGTTCCATTGCAGTATGGAGGTGAAGATGATGAAAGCAGTGATGATGGAGGAATGCTCTGTGAGTTGAACAGAACTTTGTTCTATTAAAATGAAGTTGTTCATTAATTGCTGAAAGATGATGTTGGTTGCATATCGTGTTTTTGTTGAAAAAATTCTTTGCTTTTTCCACTTCACAAAATCCATAGGCATTTGCAGTTTAGAGCAATGCTAGAGATGCTGAAACCAGTTTATTAAGATTGGTTTGTTTAGTAACGTGATACTCTATAAGTGGTAATAAAATTTAGAGTGCCAACTTGTCCAACAAGTTATGCCACATCACTTAGTAGACTTGTCTTAGTATGTTTGTATAATTGTTTGTTTTAAATGTTCTTTCTCTTTGCAGTAATGGTTAGCTTCTCTCTGCTTCTTTGAGCTTTATCAAGCAGTGGAAAATTGAGTCTTTTGTCTAGTTGAGAAACTTGTTTGCTTTTTAGTCAAATATGTAGGTTCATATATGCCTACTTAGATGAGAAAATTATCCCAAATTAAGACTATTGTACGGCGGCCAATTCAGTCTTAAACTTTTTAATTGCGTCAATTTAGTCCTAAACCTTTTGACAATTTGCCAATTCAGTCATAAACCTTTAAATGATGCCAATTTAGTTCTAAAACATTTTGAAATTTGTCAATTCAGTCCTAAACCTTATAACGATTACCAATTAGTCCTTTCAATTAATTTCAGCCAGAAATCACTGAAGTGGACAACTTTCAATTTTTTTTTGAATTTTTTCCGTTTTTTATTGATTTTTTTATTTTTCTTTTTATTTTTATTCTTTTCTTTTTTTCCCCTTTTATGCTGGCTGGTAATCTCCACTGGCCACTTGGCTAGGGCTGGCAGTTGCCGGCCTTAGGATGAGGACTGCAAAGCCGTCGCTAGCTGCGACTCTCCTCGTCAGATCTTGGCAAGGGTTCACGAGCCCTTGCTGTCGCTAGCAAGGGCGCCACGGCCTTCACCTAGGCCCTCGCTGAGCACAACAAGGGCGGGCAAGGGCCTAGGCAAGGGCTCGCAACGCCCTTGCCTATATCCGTTGCCCCAGCCCTCGCCAGCCACAGCAAGAGCGAGCGAGGGCGGCAATGCCCTCACTGTGGCCCGCAACGCCCTCGGCCAAGGGCCGGAGGGGTCACCGGTCCTCACCCAGTGGCCGATGACATCGGTGGGGCTTGCAGGTCCTATGAAGAGAAGAAAAAAATCAATAGAGAATTTGCAAAATTCTATAATAAAAAAATCAGATTTGTTCACGTCAGCTATTTCCAATCAAAAATAGCCATAAGGACTACATAAGTAATTCATTAAAAGGCTGATGACTAAATTGGCAAATCCTCAAATGGTTTAGGACTAAATTGGCTGCCGTACAATAGGTTTAGGATTTTTTGGACAATTTTCCTGTAATTACTTGTGTCTGAATAAGCTCATCCTTCTCTATCATTGGAAAAAGGAAAGAATCTGTATTGTGACCTTCGCCATTACTGCTGTTGGTCAATGATGGCCTTTCCTTTAGCCTTGATTGCTACTGCCGGGTCACCTTGTAAAGAGGTTGAAATTATTCATTTCTAATCTTGCACCCTGTTTTGCAGATCTTCCTGACTTGGAGAAGGCTAGAGGGAATTAGTAAAAGAAGTAGCACGAGAAGTACATCTCCGGTATGCACTGTTTGGTGCACTTGAGGAGGTTAAGCATATGATAGGGAGCACCGGTAGAACTCGTGGATGCTTCCAGGTTAGCCCATCAGGTTGTCTACAGTCTCAGCCAATCTAGATCATTATTATCGACTTCGTTTTCCATGTGAGAACTTGAGTATTCATCCGGCCGCTATTAAGGGGAGGTCTTGCCGCTCTGGTCGCTTTGGCGCGTTTTGTCTCCTGCCTGGATCAACGATCCGACGTTGATGTGTGCCGACTTTGCTAACAAGTAACTAGTACATAAACTTGACCTAACTTGATACTCTCTAGTTGCCCTATGCTATCAACCACCAGGATGAAACTTCTTTGGCTGATGGAAATTTTCTCTGCCCTACTCAGCTGGTTTGGCCAAGAAAACAAAAGGAATAAATGAACTGGTGTTTGATCAAATGCTCGTTTCCTTTGCCATATAAACCTGTCCTCCACTAGATGCAGTGAGCAAATTAGCATTAAGATCATGTACTCAAATTCCGTAAGCACGTGTGTGGATTAATTTCTATTTTTCACCTTTTGCTTGCTCTATTAAGGGTGCGATCGGATAGACATTGAGTCTTTACTTTATCGCTTGATCTGAATTTCAAAGTCGGATGTGCCGACTTTTTCCTAACACGTGATATTTGAAACTTTCACAACATATGAATTTTGACTCGTGAATTCACAATATACAAACTTTTGAATTTGCTGTAGTTAAACAAATGTGTCATAAATCTTGTCGTGCCCGCATTTTGAGTCTTATTTAGATTTTGCCCAAATGTGCTTTAAGCTTGTGGCTCGTGAGAGCCTGAGCAGGCCACCATGCCCACGATCAAATTTACTGAGACAAATAAAAGAAAACAAGAATCAATCTCTCTGACTTTTTATATACCCTAAACTAAAATTAAAGAGGATAAGGAACATTTAAAAATGACTTTTTTTTTTGTCGGATTTTTTTTACTTTAAATTATTCAATAGTGTTTGCAATTTCAATTTATATGTTGAGAATCACGCTCACGAGTGCCTCGACTTGAGAACATACGTAAAATCATTTGTCGAGTATCGGAACTCTTGAATTTATATTTGAGAATCACACTCACGAGTGCATCGACCTGAAAATATTCTGTAAAATCATTTGTCAGAGCATTGGATATCTCGAATTTATATTTGAGAATCACGAGTGCCTCGACTCGAGAACATTCTAATAAAATTCATTTATTGAGTATCGGATATCTTCAATATTCTTTAGAGTTTGACGCACTTACCTTCTAATTTTTCAAAGTTTCCTTAGCTTTGTCGTATTTTCCTGATTATATATATATAGAACGATGGTTACCAAAAATAAATAATAAAAAATTGATTTGCTTCCCCGTCACCGTATACGAAAATCTTCCTCTAAACTGTCGGCAACCGCACAAAGTTTAAAGCTGACGCGCTCTGTTTTGACCGACTGCCCCGAAAAGTGGAAGGGATAGAGATGGAGGCGATATTATCGCAAGTGTCACTGTCAGACGCGCGTGAACGTCGTCTAGATCCCACTGATTTCGTACTGATAAAAAAGAAATCGAAAATGTATGCATTATAGGTACAGACATGGTAAATCTGACGTGGTCTAGATCACCGCTCATTGTGCGACACGGCGCATAAGGATGCATCAGTCAGAAAAATAAAAAAAAATTCCCGACGTCTTCTGGATTTGCCGGCCACGGCCGCGGAGCTCGAGTCCAGGGTTCCTGGCCGCCATGGTCACGGAGAAAACTTAGGCGAACGAAGGGATAGAATCCATCGGCGGCGAGCCAGTTGCCGAAGACTCCGAGTGTGATCTTCGCGGCGGCGGGCTCGAGGTCGGAGAAGGGGAAAGAGATCAGTCGGAGGAGAGAGTGAGTGGGTGGGTCAGGTGAAAGAGAGAGAGAGAGAGAGGGGGGCAAGAGAGAGAAATTTTTCTGTTTTTCTGGCTGGTGGGCCCTAAGCCACGTTTCGAACATTAAATGGTTGTCTGGATCACGTCAGATTTAGAGGTCTGTACCTGATATTTTCTACACGGGGCTTACGCGTAGTCACCGCTTGTATTATTCGAAAGCGCGACTTTCCAAAAAACAGAGTGGGACGAGGCTCGTGATATCTCCTCCGACGTCGTCGTCTTCTTCTTCCTCCACCCTCGCCTATAAATTGGGGAGCCAACCCTGGACCAAACCAGAGTCAGATCCCATAGTTTTTTCTCATCAGATCGAACCATATAGAGTGAGAAGAAGAAGAAGAAGAGAGAGAATGGCGGGAATCATCCACAAGATCGAAGAGACCCTCCACATGGGAGGAGGCCACAAGGAAGGCGAGCACAAGAAGGAGGAGCACAAGGGCGAGCACAAGGGGGAGCACAAGGGCGAGCACAAGGAAGGCCTCTCCGAAAAGATGAAGGACCAGATTCACGGCCATGGCGGCGACCACCACGACAAGGAGGGCCACGAGAAGAAGGACAAGAAGAAGAAGAAGGAGAAGAAGAAGCACGAGCACGGCCACGACAGCAGCAGCAGCGACAGCGACTGAGCCCCCCGATTCGCAGTCAGGTGACGTTACATGTCATTTCCAGACCGATCGCTGTTTTTTTTTTCTTTTTGTTGTTTTGTTTCCCTTAAAATTGGTCAGATCTGAGGATGGGGTTTTGTTCGGTGTCGCAGGCGAACGGCGTCGGATCGGAGCATGGGCGTGTCGGCCGACTTTCATCCTTCTTGTCTACTTCATATAATATTAGCGGAAAAAAAAAACACAATAGGAGGAGCTTTATGTTTGCTGCTGCTTTGTTTAGTCCGATGACATGCTGGACGTGCGTGCCACCTATGTAAACTAACGTGTTTGGCGAAATAATATGTTTTCTTTTTCGAATTTTCGTATCGGATGCCTTCTACATCATGCGGACCGAGTTCGTCTAAATCGTTGATGGCATGAATTCCATGACAAGATCGACATAATTAATGAATTTTTTTGATAATCCTTAACCTGTAAAAGATTTATAGTCCATGCAATAAATTTTCGTGGAAAATGATCAAGTATCGTCTGGGGTGTGATCTCGCATCAACGTGCGATGTGATTAAACGAAAGAAATTCCCTCTGATGTAGAACTACTACTAGTGACATTATAGTCTATAGTCCTTTTGAGATTGATGTGCAGCCTTAGCAATGGCCCACGGGCCGCGCTGGCCCAAGCACCGTTCAGCCCGAAGCGATTGGGCCCGTACTGGGCCGGGCCTGTTAGGAAAAAAGTTCGCGCTTTCGTCGAAGTATATCTTGAAAGAAGATCCTGACTAAACAGATGGTATTTTGAATCCTGCACTACTTGTTAATGATGATAACAGAGCAAGACGGAGAGCGCGCGCGAGAGAGAGAGAGAGAGATCTGTTATTCTGTTTGATTAGCATCGTGACTGAAGAAATTAATCTCCTCTTAACAAAGTAAAGAGATAGAATATATTTCAAGACAAATTGCTAGCGAGTACAAGGGGGCCGAGAAGGTGAACGCTGGTCTATAATTTCTTCATTCTTGCTGTCTCAATGGCCCGATTGGGTCATTTTCAGCCCGACCCAAAAATGAAATGTGTATGTTTTAGTGACCTGATCACAAAACCCGATCTGAACCGGACAATGAATCGGGTAGGATCGCGTTGGGATAAGCGGTTTCAGGTTCCGTATATGTTCCACTTGGAATATGCCCGTCGGAACATGTTCTTCATTTTTTGGAACCTGAAACCTAGTCTGCATATCTTGGAATCTACTCCGTCACAGGTTCTAGGGTTTACTCAAATTCAACATGTATCCTTAATTGAACTATTGCAGTGACTACCATTTGCTTCTACAATCCACTTACCGCAATTTATATATTTATTAGGCACATGAGTAGATATTAAATATTAACAAAGTAAAAACCTCAGTCATAAATTTTCCGGAATAGAAGCTCAAAATAGTGGTTCCAAATTACACACATCATCGAATATTATGGAATACTGCAGGATCTCTCGAAGACATATACCAAGAAAAACACAAAAACTTATTCCAGATTCTACCTACTTAAAACCTAGAATCTACCCGTCGGAACAGGTTTCCTAATTTTTGAAACTCGGAACCTACTTTGCATGCTTTTGAACTTGAAATCGGACCGATTCCCTTGACTATTTGAAAATATTCAACGTTGTTCCTAAACTTGAATTAATGAAAGAATAATATCAAGCATTTTCGTATAACACGATATCTCACTCGTATACGTAGACAAGACAATTTGTACTTATACTTAGAGGTTTTTTTTTTTTTTGGGTCAGAATTTATACTTAGAGTTTAGTTGCAACGAGATAGTGAAATATCATGTGTTACAAAAATCGTAGCTACAAATCTTTTTAGTATGCAATATTTGTCTGACCACCACGGATGTTGTAACGTTTTGATTTGGAAAAGATAATAAAACACCGATTCTTTGTCCATCAAGTGTTTTTATTATTTATTTATTGTGCCAAAGAAGTCCATTGATCTTGTCTTGAAATTAAGCTGACATAGAAATCAAATTTGGTTCGTATGGACCGGATAATATGGATGATTAGAGATAAGGAACCGTGCACGTGCCATGTCAACTAAAGGACACATTGTTAAATAAGTCAAATCAAATATGACCCGTTTCGTAATCTTGTTATAAACCTCTCAAATCGAGCTTGACATACCAATTCAATATTTACTTTCAGTAGAACGGCCCCTAAATGATCGCTCAGTAATAAAGGAAGTAGGAGTGAAAACACGGCCATGAGGTTTTCTTAGAATCAGCCCTTGAAAAGATTGCTATGACCCTCTTAATTAAAGGGACAATGGCATTTGGGGTCTTTAAACGTTTATGTGATATTCAATTTGATATCTGATTTTATATTTTTCTTGTTCAATTTAGTCCCTATAAAAGAAATCAACTCAATTTAGTCCTTCCGTTTAGTGTTGCACCACGTCTCTAACGTGCAATGCCGAGTCAGCATTGAGTTGGTCAAAAATTGATGTGGCTGGCCACATCCTCTTTATTTTCCAAATCATCATCTTTTCTCTTTCTTTCTTCGCCTCCTAATCGTGGTTCGAGTGTTCGCTTACTGTGGAGGAGCGGTTAGTGTCGGCACAACCTTTTTTTTTTTTTTTTTTTGGTAACCGAGGTGTCCGGACCAGCTTGCGCGCACCTCGACTATTCCTCAAGGGAGACTAGCACAGCAACTCACCGCCATGGCCCCCACTTAAATCACAGGCGCTCAGCTGGGGAATCGAACCTGGAACCAGTGCGCCTAACCACACAATCCCAAGTGCACCCTAACCAACTGAGCCACCCATGGGTGGGTGGCACAACGCTCTTTTGACACCACATTTTTTTAAATTACAACCTTTGAATGCAATTACCACATAATTTTCTAAAACTTCTATGCTATATTTTTCTCCATGATCACGAATCAAATATAGCATTTCATAATCACGAACCTGTCTGGGCTTTTGGGCTTGGATTTGAAGCAATGGGCCCAACTCCCTTTTCGACTTTTGATCAACCCGCTCGTATGGTCATCTTTCGAGGGAAAAGTATCAAAAAAAGTCCTAAATCTGTTGCATTGGTACCAATTCAGTCCTAAACTTTTCAACTGAACCAATTCAGTCCTAAACTTTTTGCATTGGTACCAATTCAGTCCATCCGACCAAAATTGATCGGAAAAGTCTGATGTGGATTCCAAGTCAGCGTCGGCCGGCCTTGCCGACGTTGATGTGGACGTCGGTGAGGGAAACCACGTCGTTTGCCTAAAAGAAAAAAAAAAAGAATCGCTTGAACGAAAATTTCCAAAGTCACGTCCTCTGATGCCTTACTCTCAATCGTTCCAAAGCCTTCCTCTCAATCACGATGGATTCCTCGGCTGCATTTTCCTAAAATCAATCTTCGATGGCTCGTGCAAATCGATCGTCCCCAAACCCCAGCTTGATCTTCTCACAAATCGTCAGTTGCCTTCCCTAATCGAGCCCCCTTTCGCTCGACGCCTTGGCCCGTCGTCCAACCGATGCCTTCGCCCGTCGCCCGACGCCTTCGTATTCGTCCGTCACCCAACGCTTTCACCTTCGTCTAGTCGCCCTCATCTTCGTGCTGCTTCAATTTCCTTTGAGATTGGTCAGTTCGTCTCTCTTTGCTGAATTTGTTAGTGATGTTGGAAGGAAACGTCAGCTCGTGAAGCAATCCATTGATCTGGCCCTTTGCTACATAATCTACTTGTGTGGGAAGGAAAAAGCATGGTCTGAATTGGTCATTGCATATATCTTCGAACTATTCTTGCATATCATGAAATTGTAAAAGTATTGCACCTTAGATTATAAAATAAATGAGCATGATTATATAATGAACCTTTGCGTTTTTTGAGTAGGGTCGAGATGAGCGACAAGTCAGCGTGGGTTTGCGTTTTTCATGGTGGAAATTTTTCTCGTCGCCCAATGCTTGAATATGTTGGGGGAAAGTTTGATTTAGTCAAAGTTGATATCAGTTCACCGAGCTATGAAAGCTTCATCAGAGACATCGAGAATGGGGTAAATAGTAAGTTCGAAAAGCTTTATTTTAGGATTCCTGAAAACTCTTATAGAAGATGGGTTGACATATATATGGAATGAAACTAGAGTTGTCGATCTAGTTTTCAGTTCTTTGCATTTAGGGTTAATTGAGGTATTTGGAGAAAATTTTGTAGCCGATGAGGTAGGTGAGGGTAATAGTCAGGGTGCCGGTGTTGGTGTAAGTGTGGGTGTGGGTGTGGGTGAGGGTGCTAGTCAGGGGGGTCGGTGAGGGTGCTCGTGTTGATGTTGGTTTAGGTAATGAGATATTGGTTGAGCACGAGAGTGATTCAGATTCTAATGACTTAGTTGATGAATGTGATTATATTATGGATGATGACGATGATAATGAGACAGACTTCCTTGTCGATGTAAGATTAATGACTGATGATGAAGATCGTGATAATGATGAGCTTTTAGAAGCAAGGAAGAACATGACGAAGTTCCGCGGGAGGGTTACAAAGGATCTGCTTATAGGGGAACCATCCGCAGGATTGTTACCATCCCAACGATTGGACGTTGATAATGTAATTGATGCAGATGTTGATTATGAGACAGAAGCTATTCGTATTGTTTCGGACCTCGTAAACACCGAAGCTATCACTATTATAATGTCTAATTACATAGTAATACTAGAAAATTAATCGGACAACATCGACAGTTTTAGCTCTTGTAAAGCATGGTGGACCTGATTCAATTCGTCTCCTCCGCAACAAATCCTACTCGAATCGTTTGTACATCGACTCGAGGATTTAATATGTCGGAGCCTACAAAGGCAAAGACAATCGATAAGTTGAAAAAGTCCCCTCAAGTTACGTGAGAAGAGACGCACATAATCTTTAGCTACAAAGTAGAACTTAGGAAAATTCTAAAAAACTTCAAATTTTTTTTTTTTATGTTGGGATCGTTGGTATATGTTTTTTGCAATCAAGTCCTCTCATTCGGTAAACCATACGAGCTAAAAACATGTTACGAATGTTGGGTTGGGAATTCCATGACGTAGTATTGCGTATTAATTTACTCTTTTGCAAATATTTGCTGCTTTTCTTTTCTTTTTCTTGAATTTTTATTATTATTATTTCATAATGAATTATACAATATCGATATACTTTTCATTTTATTTTAACAGTAAAAAATGGTCATGTCGGTCACATCGGCATTCCAATTGCAAAAACCATGGTAATTGGAGGAACCTTACATTTGAACTATGCGGAGAGGTATCGATAGTTTAACACCCCAGATCGAATGAGAGAAAACTTATGATTTTACACTGGTGGAGACTTATTTTCAATCGAACGAACGGCACATGAATACTTTTTTAGAGGCGTGATGCGCACAACATTAGCCGTTCCATTTTTTATTTTTATTTTTTTGGAGTTTCAGGTGGGAGGATGGCATAGAGGGGGAATTGAACTCATGACTAGGGGTGAGCGGTTCCAAGTTCCTTATAGATTCCACCTGAAACCTACCCGTCGGAACAGGTTCCTCATTTTTTGGAACATGGAACCTACCCGTTATACCCTGGAACCTACCCTGTCACAGGTTCTACGGTCGGTTTCAAAGTACCCGGGAACTTGCCAATTTCTTTTCTTTTTTCATTTTTAGTTAAGCAAATTGAGAGTGATCACTGCAACCGCTAAGGAGAAGTAGAGGTGAGCGGTTTCAGGTTCCGTACAGGTTACATTTAGAACCTGAAACCAACCCGTTAGAACAGGTTCTTCATTTTTTTGAACCTGGAACCTAAAAATTTGTTTCGCTCCAGATTATACATTCATCATCGGACGCAATAGAACATTGTAGGATCGTGTGAAGACATATATAAAAATAAAATAAAAAACACACAAAATTTATTTTAGGATCTAGGGTCCAAGTTCTAAGTTCAAGGTAGTGGAACCTGAAACCCGTTGGAATAGGTTCCTCAATTTTTGGAACCTGGAACTTACCCTACACACCTTGAAACTTGGAGTTTTTCGTGGTATTAACCTAAAAAAAATCATCTTTTTTTGAAAAACAAAAGAAAAAGGGGGAAATAACAGCCAAAGAAAAGGCCCATTGCATTTTGGTTGAAAATACCAAAAAGGGTACGTCGCATTTTTGTTGTTGTTGGTTACAAGCTCCAAATGATATCCGTCACATCACCTACAATCTTGGGGGATCGTTAGGACCTAATCAAATGAACAAGACAAGTGGCGTGGTTTGATCAGTTTGAGGAGGGCGTTTTTGTCTATGTTGCTGTCTCCTCTCGCTGTCTAACCGCAACGCAAAGACGCTTTCGGTGATTCCTCTTCCATTTCTTGGTAACATCGAACCTTGGCGACCGTTTCCCCTAGTAAATAAAAGCAATCTGATGGCCTAAATGACAATTATTATTATTAATGACAAGGAATTTAGTGCGTGGGAGGAGTAATTTCAAGTGTATTCACAGTTAATTAAATGTTAAGAAACTTTGTTTATCACTTGGGACCACCTTTGCTTGTCCTCTAACTCTCTTGTGATCATTGACATTGCCCAATGATCTCGCTTCATTTTCTCCGCAAGAGTCGGGGGCACCTCCAATTTCCTGATTTAAACCTAAAAAGAAAAGGAAAAAAATGTGAAAAGTTAAAAAAAAAATAAAAAAAAAAAACTTTCATGCCTAAACGATTTGAGCAAACTATGATTGTTTCTACCCAGTGCATTTAAGATTTTACTCCTGAGTGCTCTCAATAAGACTCAAACCCAAGATCACGAGGAGAAGAGTAGACTTTCTCACCATTTAAGCCACGGACATTGTTGGCAAAAGGCACGATTGTTACTTGATGGACAAAATCATACACCGTTAAGTTTTTCATTCAGGCCGAACTATGGGATTTTTAAGCAGAGATAGCAGAATGTATTATCTTCTAAAATACTGAGGATGTAGCACAAATTACTCCCAACATCAATAGTTGATGGCTAGCCACAAGGTTTTCTTGTTTAGAGTATGCTTAATTCACCAGGAAAGTATCAAAGAAGGCCTAAACATATTGCATTGGTATCAATTTAGTTATAAACCTTTCGATTGGACCGATTTTGTCCTAAACATTTTCTCTTTTTGCCAATTGAGTCCATCCGACCATTTTAAATCGAAAATTGTTGACGTGAACGTCGATCGTCCTACATGACATAGCTAGCACTGATGTGAACATTTTCTAATATATTTTTAAATTAATGTTTTGAATTTTTTTTTCCATGGCCTTTGCTGGTGGCCAACGAGAATTGGCCTCGCCTAAGCGAGGGTTGCCCTTGCGGCAACAGGTGAGGGTCACCCTCGCCTAGTCTAGGGCGAGCGCCGGCAAGGTCGACCCTCACCCAAGCGACGCCTGGAGAGGGCAACACTCGCTCAGGCGAGACCAGCCCTCGTCGGCCATGACAGGCCATGAAAGAAAAAAAAAAACACACAAAATATTTAAAAAAATATAAAAAAAAATTAAATATCCACCTCAGCGGAAATCGTGCCACGTAGGACGACCAATGTCCACGCTAGCAATTTCTGAGTTAAATTGGCTGAATGGACTCAATTGGGAGAGCTCGAAAAAAATTTAGGACTAAATTGATCGAATTGTAAAGTTTATGATTAAATTGGTACCAATGCAATATGTTTATGACTTTTTTGGTATTTTTTCCCCTTAATCCACATTAACTTACGATAATTACACTCTCTCGCCATTTTCTTGGTATAGTTGGCTCGTTCTAGTGCAAAATTTGACTACAGTGCATGGTGTATTAGGTAAAGTTAAATGTTCATTCCCAACATATATCTCTTAATTGAATGAGCCAACTCCCCAGTGCATATTTGATCTTTATTGTTGTATCCCTCATGTACTCGGGACTATGGAAAATGAAACTTGCTCCTAATTGTGGCCAAAAGGGGGAGAGGGAAAAACCTAAAAACCTCTGGCCCCCACAAGAATGTTCAACATAGACAAGACCATCACCATACTAACCTCTTTGTACTTTGTTGGAATTAGTTTACTAACAAGAAACCCATTATTGTACTAAAACCAAATTAAGAGAATCTACCCCTTTTTAACTCCTATATGCCCACTTCGTTTCGAAGAAAGATCCCTTAAATGCCCACATCATAGAATACTTAAAAAAAAAAAAAAAAGAGGCGTGTGCTTTTCTCAATTTACATGCAATTTTCAATTGCTATGGTGAAAATGACTATGCGCACAACCAACTCCCGAAAGCAACTTCAGTTTTCTCCCCTTCTTTGACTTACTCAGCCGTGTCTTTAGGAGTCGAGACGCCCAACGGAACAAGTCCTCATCGTTTTTCACACCACCACGTGGCGCTCTCCCATTCGTGCCGGCCTCCCTCGTCCTTTGTATTAAACCCCCCCTCTCGTCCCCCGTTCGACACTTCCTCCTTAATCCCTTCGACAAAACCTCCCCCTAATTAAAACAGCAAGAGATGAACCGTCAAAAGTGAAAGCTCAACTCTCGAGTCCCGAGAAAGAGGAAAAGAGACGCGCATTCGAACCATGGACCGGCTCATAGGCTTGGAGCCGTCGAACGTCGTGGCGGTCCGGATCGAGCCGGGCCAAAAGAGTTGTGGCCAGCTCGTCCTCCGCAACGTGATGTACACCATGCCGGTCGCTTTCCGGCTCCAAGCCATCAACAAGCCGCGCTACACCGTCAGGCCGCAATCCGGGATCATCTCCCCTCTCCAGACGCTCACGGTCGAGGTCACCTACCACCTCCAGCCCGGTTCGACCCTCCCCGACTCGTTCCCTCGCTGCGAGGACTCGTTCCAGCTCCACAGCGTCGTCGTCCCCGGCGCCGCCGTGAAGGACACGAGCTCCACCCTCGACTCGGTCCCCAGCGACTGGTTCACCACCAAGAAGAAGCAGGTTTTCATTGATAGTGGAGTGAAGGTAATGTTCGTGGGGTCGCCGGTCCTGGCCCGGCTCGTCAAGGAGGGTTCCATGGACGAGGTGAGGGAGGTGCTCGAGCGGAGCGACCCGTCGTGGAGGGCTGCCGACGCGGCGGACGAGCAGGGCCAGACGCTGCTCCACCTCGCCATCGCCCAAGCGAGGCCCGACCTCGTGCAGCTGCTGCTCGAGTTTGGGGCGAACGTCGAGGCCCGGGGCGGCTCCGGATCGACGCCGCTCGAGGCGGCGGCGTCGGCCGGGGAGGCGCTGATCGCGGAGCTGCTGCTGGCGCGGCGGGCGAGGACGGAGCGGTCGGAGGGCTCCGCGTACGGCGCGATCCACCTCGCCGCCGGGGGCGGCCACATGGACGTCCTGCGGCTGCTTCTGTTGAAGGGGGCCGACCCGGACTCCCTGGCGAGGGACGGCAGCACGGCGCTCCACCTCGCTGTGGAGGAGCGGCGGAGGGACTGCGCGAGGCTGCTGCTAGCGAACGGCGCGAGGACCGACGTCCGGAGCTCCGGCGACGGCGAGACGCCGCTGCACTCGGCGGCCCGCCTCGGCGACGAGCACATGGTGAAGCTCCTCCTGCAGAAGGGGGCGAACAAGGACGTCCGGAGCCGGTACGGCAAGACAGCCTACGACATGGCGGCGGAGCACGGCCACACGCGGCTCTTCGACGTGCTCAAGCTCGGCGACAGACTCTGCTCCGCGGCCCGGAAGGGCGACGTGCGGTCGATCAACCGGCTCCTAGAGAGCGGAGCAGCCGTGAACGGGCAGGACCAGCACGGGTGGACCGCGCTGCACCGGGCCGCGTTCAAAGGCCGAGCCGACGCCGTGAGGGCGCTCCTCGACAAAGGCGTGGACGTGGACGCCAGGGACGAGGACGGCTACACGGCGCTGCACTGTGCGGCGGAGTCGGGGCAGTTCGACGTGGTGGAATTGCTGGTGAAGAAGGGGGCGGACGTGGAGGCGAGGACGAACAAGGGCGTGACGGCGCTGCAGGTGGCGGAGTCGCTGCAGTACGCCGGGATCACGAGGATACTCGTCCAGGGCGGCGCGTTTAAGGACGGGGGCGGGCAGGTGGCGGGATCCGGTCGGTTCGCGAAAAAGCTGGAGCTCAGGGACGAGGAGATCAGCGGAGGATTGAAGATGAAGTCGATGAAGAAGAAGAAGAACCAGGTAAGAGAGAGACCGATCCGGAGTAGCTTCGATAGGTCGTCCATGGCAATGGCCGTGTTGGGAGTCTGAATCGGCCGGAGCTGATTCTTTTTCGCGAGAGATGGAGAGGGAGAGAGTATCGCATCGATCGACTGTAAAATCATTTCCTCTTTTTCTTGGTTAGAAGATAACGATGCGACGAGAGGATCGGTAAGATCTGTACAAAATCATCCTCGTTATGCATAGAGACCCAATCAAAGCTTCACTTTGTATTTTCCCGCTCTCCATGTACATTGTCCGATGATTTCTCGGAAAATTTTATGATTTTCCGAGAAAACTATTCATGCCGTGAGTTCTTATCAGGTAAGATTAAGCTACCGATGAATATTTTCTTTAATTTTAAAAGAAAAGCAAGAAGCATGAAGAGTTTGATTAGAGGATGTTCAAGCAAAATGCAGCCTTGAAGTTGCAATGTAAGCACTACATTTAAATGGCGTTTTTTTTTGTCGATAACAAGCAACTAAGTAAATTTTAAGCTACGAAATGCCTTGATAATCAAATGGATTGGAGTAGTTATGGTCGATTCATCACGTGTCATAGCATCTTGCCGCAACATCATGTCCGTGCCGTGTCGCTTGATGTTTTATACACGTTTGTTGCGTCGTATACATGTTCCGCGGTACTGATCATCATCACTCCCGAATACATCGCACGATTGCATCGTTAAAGGCATGATTACATCGTTACAAAAATAAAACACTTTGATCCAATCTATAACAACATATGATTCACGAGCGTTCATCGCAGTTTTACTTGTTTACATCGTGTATACATTCATTACGCAGCCTATAATTCAGTAAGGAAAAACTCTAACGCACAAATAAGGCCCAACACTAACACACAACATAAGGCCCACCCATCTTGCAGATCAATCTTATTACTTAGTCAATATTCCCACTGGATTAAAAAAAAAACAAAACAAAAAAACATGTGAGATTATTCTAAAAATGAATGTCTTGTGATTTATTTAAAGAACGTTGTATTGAAAAAACGAAACTGCAAGTATGATGATTCTAAAACGAACGTCTTAAGTTCTGTCGCATCAAAAAAGTTGTGGTGGGGCGGGTAAGGGTAACCGCGACGGGCATAGAAATTACCTAGCTCACATGGTAACTAAATACATGAGCAAATGTTGAAACATTTGAGGCTCAAAATTATGCTTTAAGTAAAACCCAAGCCCACAACAAGAAGAAGAGTTAGGACGAGTCGATGCTACTTAGCTAGGGAGCAATGGTCCACCTCTAGATGTCAGAGCCGCCTTGTGCCGCCGTCGCCGACCAACGTGCCACCCCTTGAGTCACCTTTTAGTCTCTCCGTGACCATCATCTTCAGTGTTCGGTCCCCCAATAGGTTCTCTCTCTCACGGCAGCAGCAAGCAGCAACGGCGGCGCCTCCCGTTCCCCATTGCCTGCCTTCCCTCCAAATGTCGCGACGCTATTGTGTTTGTGGATCCCTGCATCTTCCTCTTCTGACTCATTGCACCATTGTTCCCAGATCTCAAGTCTGGATGCCGTCGACGTCGAGAGAGAAGGGGGCGGGGGGGACACTGGCGACGGCGGAGACCGCGTCACGATTGCGACACGCGGACGAATTAGGCTGAGTGAGGAGAGAGAGAGAGAGAGAGAGAGAAAGAGAGGGGTCCTCTTTTAATGGAGTCGTTCCACTGTCAATTACTAAGTGTGTTTCCACATGACGTAATTATAAAAGCGGAGCAAACTAAAATGGATTGAACGTGAACGTGAAAGATCAAAGCTGCTCCTCCTCTGGCGACTGGACACGCGAGCAAATCAGCACGAGTTTCCGTGTCCGAGTGGGGGTCCCACTCCCCTCTTCACCAACTCTCTCTCCCTTCAACAAACCCCGTGCCATTCCCTCGTTAATCCGAGGGCAAATCGGGCAATTCGCCGAGGAGAGGCGGATTAATGCATACAAATTACTAACATTCATATATAATCTCCCCAACCATAGTGCAACGTCGTGCAGCCCCACCACCAATCCCTCACCAACTCCAGCCACCCACTTTCTCCATTTTTTATTTCTTTATTTCTTAATTCCTTTTCCATAACTATTTATTTACTCTTCCATCTCCCTTTTTTGGCCTTTTATCTGACGTAATTCTACCCCATGTGCAAGCGCCAGTGCAGCGCGTGTGGACACGCGACCGACACGGCTTGTTTTTTGATTCACGACGATCGGTTTTTTGACTTTCCGAAATCGTCGAACCAATGCGCGCGTACGGTTGCCTTTCCGATCGTCGAAATTCGCAATGGATATGGACGTCCGGAAAAATACGTTCGTGAGTACGATCGATCCAATCGAGTTATGCGTCGATCATGAAATTTTATTTACACGGCAATCCAACACTATCGAGACGTCGACAGTAACTTATTCGTTAGAATGTGCGAATACCAGATTGATGACGATGATTGACGATGTACAAAAGTTAACAGCAAAGCGCCCGAGGATGTGCGTTAGATACTCGAATGATCAATGTACGTCTTTGCCTCACGACAAGTTAGACAAACACTTGCAGTAGTCGCAATTCCCGAGCGGCCACCAAAGGGACGGCCACCGTCCTCCCTGATCTCAGCCAAGGCGATTACTTGAACTCTTTCCCTTCTCATACTAGTTTTTAGAGTTGCAATTCTCATAGACATGAAAAACATTGTTTTCTATTTTTGTTAGGCACTTGTTTCTCTTGGGAATTTAAAACTTATCATGGAACCATCCTTCACGAAAAGAAAAAGAAAAAAAAAAGAAAAAGAAATCAACACCAGTAAAGTTTTAACCACTCCTCATCTAGAGTAGGCATTGGAAAGCCACTCACCTAATTTCTCAACTTTCTTTTATGTTTAGGGTTAATATCATAAAAAATTCAAAATCGATAAATCTATGACAAATTTATTTCAAACTAATTTTTTTATCATCAAAAATCTCAAATTGGTGTACCTGTGATAAATTTACCATCCGTTAATTTTCGTTAAATTTTTCCGTCAAATCATTGAGTTAGATAATACGTGGCAGCTAATGAGTATACCGGTTTGGATTTTTACCCTCTGTTTTTCACATGTGTAAGTATTAGTTTGGGATTTTTCGTGGTATTAACCCAATTTGACGGATGAAAAATTTGTGACTAAAATATTCATTTCGAATAAATTTATCCCGGGTGTACCGATTTAAGGTTTTTCGTGGGCAGAAGGACACCAGAAGTGCTAAAGTTTATGTACGGTGCTCACTTTAGTGCCAAAAAATTTCATTGGCTCACTTAAGTGCCAAATCGGAGAAAGTACGATCGCTTAAGTGTCAACGGCGAGAGATTCCGGCCACACTGATTACGTGACATTTATTATCAATTTTTAAATATCATGTGGCAATTTTTTTAAATAAATCAGTCCACGTAAATTTTTGACCTTAAAAATAAGCTAGTTTTTTTTATAAAAAAATTAAACTAAAAAATATGCTAAAAAAGTTAAAAAATAAAAATAAAAATAAAATTGGGCTTGCATAGCCCTTGCCGCTGCCGCCCTATCATCGTTAGCAATGGCCAGTGGGGGTCATCAAGCTCGACCAATGGCCGACGACCCCACGCCAACCGCAGGTGAGGGCCTACAGTTCCTCACCTAGATCTGGCCAAGGGCTGCGACCCTCGCCTGCGGTTGGCGGGGATTGTCAGCCACTAGCTAGGGCTCGGTGACTCTCCTCGGCCATCCCCCACCCTTGCTGGCCACTGTCGGCGATGGTGGGGCGGCAGTGACGCCACTGCAACTCTTGCATTTTTTATTTTTTTATTTTTAGTTTTTCACCTTATTTTTAACTCTAATTTTTTTTTATTGTTGACTGATATTCTCCGGTAAGCCACGTAGGATTAGGTTATTAATAATAAAAATGCCACGCAATATTTTCGGCAAAGCTCATCGGAGTTGACACTCAAATAATTATTTTTTAAAAAAATTGGCACTTATGTGATAAAAAAAAAAATAGTACCAAAGTAAATACCGTACACAATTTTGGCACTTCTGATGTTTTTATGCCGTTTTTCGTAATATGAACCCTTATGTTTATGGCAACATTTGGTGGACCAAAAATAATTTTGAACTAAATAATTTTAATTCAATCCATTATTTGTTGCAAACGTGGAACTTGATATATCTGAATATTGCCGGACAAAAAAACAAAAAACCACCTGGGATCACTTGGAGAGGATAGTGACACAGCAAGCGACCCCCAATGTGGTAGTCGTGGCTCCTAGGCGACCAATCACTCTATAGTCATTCCTCATAGTCAGATCTGAGACAAGCGACCACCGTGGTTGCAATTCTCGAGCGACCACCACAACGGTGGTTGCTGTCCTCCCTGATCTCAGTTAAGGTGGCTACTTGAACTCTCTCCCTTATCATTATTAGTTATTATTTTTTTTTCGATTTGCCTTTTTAATATTTTATTGATTTTTTTTTTCAACCCCATCTTAGGTGTACCAGTATGGTTGAATTTTTTTTTTTTCGGTGGATTTCTTATCCCGCCTCATCTTATCCTATCCGATTATATCCATATCCCTATCAGTGTCTTGACGATAAAAAATTATCTATAAATACCTCACAGTGCTTATAACTAACTACAAGCTGTTGTCACGACGAGAGGTGCTCGGTGACAATCTCTTTAATTGTTACCGTTAAGCCTTTCTTGCTAACAAGAAAGCATCTAGTGTGGTCCATTGCAATAGAGTTCCATTGACCAAGCTTACATTCATTCACATTGACTGATTTTCTAATGCCCCGATCCTTTTTTTCGAGGATCCAAAGACACGTTCCTAGTACTCCACAGGCCTAAAGGACTGATCCCAGATCAGGATCAAGTCAAGAAATCAACGCATAAAAAAAAATAAAAATTGGTCGAACCTTCAAGGTTATATACATTAAATAACAAAGCCCTTTTGTCAATGGTAAAATCCTCAACAAAGGCAAAAGTCACACACTGAACCTGATCATGGCTTCGGACGACCTGCACGATACACCAAAGCCCAACGTGCTCCGCAGGCGGATTCAAACAAAGGATTTCATTATAAAGCTTGATTGGACATGAAAATGTCGCATTTTTTCGATCACAATGTGCATGTACCATAAGTCGGGTCACATTCATCCAGACAGCCCAATGATCACTTTCCTACTTATACGTAAAGTCTTAGCATTTAGTAGAATTTGACGAAGATTTACTTACAAAATCACCAATTTTTTTTTTTTGAAGAAGATTGGATATATATATATATTTTTGCAAAGCCTCTTGTTCCGACAATGCTGGCACACCAACCGACGACCATGGAGATCCAAATCTCACTCCCACGCGCCATCGCGGAGCACGTGAGGGCTGTACATCTCGCAGCGCCCTGTAAAAAATTCCCAGATCTATCTACCTCGCCACCAACTTCGGCCTTATAAATAACACGGCGACCTCTTCTTCTTCCTCGCGCCGTTCTCTCTCTTCTTTCTCTCTCTAACCCCCTTGCCACCTCGTCACTCCGAGAGAGAACATTTCAGTCTCGTTCCCTCGGTTCAATCTCCACGAAGGTAAGGTTCCTTTGCAACCCTCGCATTCCTCCACTGTTCTACCCGTGCTGGTTGCTTGTTATTCCTCATAGTGGACACTAGATTCGAGCTGATACCGAATATGGTTTGCTCGCACGTGGTGGATGTGATTGCGTTGGCTCTCCCGTAACTGGGGACCTGCTCTGATTCAGTGTTGCACTCGCATAGTTCGCTTTTCACCACTAGATCGTTGGACTCTCTGTTTCTGCTGTCTTCTTCTTTGATCTCTTCCGAGCCATTCGCATCGAGCATTTTGAGTGATCGAGATCGACTGGCGAGTGCGAACTTGTCTTGACCTTGGAGTTAGACGCGTTGGCTCTGGTGCTTTCTGTTCGGATCGAGGTCCAGTGCTGCTTGTGCTATCAGATCTTGTGTGTTGGGGTGGTGTCACTTGTAGATCTTCGGCGAGTCTTGGTGTTACTTTGTCTTGTTCGATCTGATCTCGCTGGTTTATCTATTTATGCGAATGGAAGACTGTTCGTTTTGAAGCGTTTTTAGTTTTTAATGGCAGATCTGCATTTGTGCCGACTCCGGCAATTTGTTTGGTTTCACATGTCTGTTTCGTTGCTTTTCACCTATTTATGTGTGGTCCTGGGATTAATGTGCGAACAGAGGATCTTAAATTCCACTTAATAATGTCACCATCTTCCAAAAAGGACTTCCTTCCAATCAAAGCGTTCCAAGTTTTAAGGCATCTGGATGTTTGTTTATAAGTACTATACGTACTCATTTACTCAAACTTCCTTCAAGTATGGTTGGATCCACTCTTAGATGTAGACATAAATAGTTACAGGGAGATCAATTTTTGTGTGGGTGTTGGTTTTCTTACCAGATCTAGACAAAAGAAACAGAATGATATGGCCGTTGCATCGGCTAATTACATTATTCAGGTGCGTGACTGAGTGAGACTAGGTTACTTACGTCTTGTTGATGTTTGCACGGTGATCCAGGGAAATGGCGTCCCACATCGTTGGATATCCTCGCATGGGCCCCAAGAGGGAACTCAAGTTTGCCCTGGAATCATTCTGGGATGGAAAGAGCAGCGCTGAGGATTTGCAGAAAGTTGCAGCTGATCTCAGGTCATCTATCTGGAAGCAGATGGCCGCTACCGGCATCAAGTACATTCCCAGCAACACCTTCGCATACTATGATCAGGTGCTCGACACCACCGCCATGCTTGGTGCTGTTCCTCCCAGATATGGTTGGAATGGTGGGGAGATTGGATTCGATGTTTACTTCTCGATGGCCAGAGGAAATGCCTCTTGCCCTGCTATGGAAATGACTAAGTGGTTTGACACCAACTAGTAAGTGATGGATCTCAGAGAAGTACGAGTAAATCATTTTGTTTTGATGTTTAACTAACCCATCTATCTCATTTGGTCCAGCCACTACATTGTGCCTGAATTGGGTCCTGATGTCAAGTTCTCTTATGCTTCTCACAAGGCTGTCACTGAGTACAAGGAGGCCAAGGCGGTATGCACTGTTCTAATTTTATTTCTTCATCATGCTGTCTCATGAGATCTGAAAAGGCCAAAGCAATGACACGATTGTTCTTGGATTTATTTATTTATTTGACTGGGGGTGGGTGGGGAATATAAGCAATAGTTGATGGATCATATATCACGTAGTAGATTGGCTTGTTGGTAATTAATTAACAAAATAGATGGTTTCTGATGAAGGCTTTATCTCCAATTTCTTAGTATATTATCGGAACCTTCGCTATGGGTCAAAATTTTATGAGATTCTGAGATATCCGGTAAGGAAGAATTTCAGCAACTTACTCAGCAACATATTGAAAAAACCTCTAATTATCAATTTTGTGGGAAAAAGCATAACAATCATGGATTGCAAAAGTTTTTGTTGATTACCATAAAGATGACGGGATGAGAAATAAAGGTCTTTTAACAATTTGGAGGGGGTGGAGTGGGATCTGCCTCTTTGAGGACATTCTGAATTTTTGTTGGTTATAGCTATTTCTTTATTTTTTTGTATATTTTTATCAGCTCATACATTTTTGTCTTCCTTGTGCTTTTGCATAATTTCAGCATTTTTAAAGCCATCTGTTTTTAATCTATTTGCTAATTTCCAGCTTGGCGTAGACACTGTACCAGTCCTTGTTGGCCCAGTATCATATCTGCTGCTATCCAAGCCGGCAAAGGGTGTTGAGAAGAACTTTTCTCTTCTCTCCCTCCTCGGAAAAATACTTCCCATCTACAAGTAAGAATTTAAACTTTTCTCTAGCAGTTTTCATTTGCTCAAGTATTGATACTCTTCCTGACCAATGATAAACCATTCAGGGAAGTTGTGTCTGAGCTTAAGGCAGCTGGTGCTTCATGGATTCAGTTTGATGAGCCCACCCTTGTGATGGATCTTGATTCTCACAAACTGCAAGCATTTACTGAAGCATACTCAGAACTAGCATCATGTCTTTCTGGCGTGAATGTTGTCATCGAAACATATTTTGCTGATGTTCCTGCTGAGGCATATAAAGTTCTTACTTCCTTAAAGGGTGTCACTGGATTTGGATTTGATTTGGTCCGTGGAACCAAGACCCTTGATTTAATCAAGGGTGGGTTCCCCACAGGCAAGTATCTCTTTGCTGGAGTTGTTGATGGGAGGAACATCTGGGCCAATGATCTTGCTGGATCACTCAGCACCCTCCATGCTCTTGAGGGCATTGTGGGAAAAGGTACTACTTTCTGCATATGTTTTTCGAATAGTATGTTTTAAAGATCTGCATGTTATGTATCCCTAAGTTGATATCTGAAATTCCTTATGTATCCGCAGACAAACTTGTGGTCTCCACTTCCTGCTCTCTTTTGCACACTGCTGTTGACCTAGTTAATGAGACCAAGTTGGACAAGGAAATCAAATCATGGCTTGCATTTGCTGCTCAGAAGGTCGTTGAAGTCAATGCTTTGGCCAAGGCATTGGCTGGACAAAAGGATGAGGTGCGGTCTGTTGTCTTTTTGTTAAAGATGATGCTGAAAAGCAGCATAATATGCCCACACTGTCATTGTTGTTACTAGGTGCTCTAACAGTGGTAATCCATATTGTTAGCTTGTTTTCTAGAATTATATTCCGAATTTCCATTGGCAGAAACCAATGCGAATGACTTGTGGTGGGTCTCTTAATTACTGGTTGTACTGAGCTACATACATATGGCAACAACTGGGTGAATACAGTCGTTAGCATGCGAAGTTCTGAATTTAAACTGAGCATGTCAACTAGTGCCTTTAAAAAAGAAAAAGGAGCTAGCGCCTTTAGGTTGTTTGTTAAGCATAACGTTCAATTGCAAAGCATAGATTCCTAATATCATGAGAGGGTATTTCAATGCTTACTACCAATGGCTCTGTTTTCAGGCATTCTTCTCAGCTAATGCTGCTGCTCAGGCCTCAAGAAAGTCCTCTCCAAGAGTCACAAACGAAGCTGTCCAAAAGGCTGTATGTTCCTCTGCTAGTTACTCTTCATCTTTTATGCATTCCGTGTTACCAATTAAACAATATTACTGATTGTCTTGAACTCTTGATATTCTTGTCTCTCTCAGGCTGCTGCTTTGAGGGGCTCTGAGCATCGTCGTGCCACAACTGTGAGTGCTAGACTTGATGCTCAACAAAAGAAGCTTAATTTGCCAGTCCTCCCAACAACCACCATTGGCTCCTTCCCTCAGACCATGGAACTAAGAAGAGTGCGCCGTGAGTACAAGGCCAAAAAGTGAGTAAATTAGATCTTCCTTTTCTAATTAAACGATGACGGATATGACACAGGGCTGTTATTCTTTTTGTTATGACCCTGCTTGGTCCTCTGACTGCGCTTCATTATAGGGTCTCCGAGGAAGAATACATTAAGGCCATCAAGGAGGAAATTAACAAAGTTGTCAAGCTTCAAGAGGAGCTTGACATAGATGTCTTGGTTCATGGGGAGCCTGAGGTAAGACAGTCTTTGAATCTGATAGTGTAATTAAGACAGATTATGTAGGATTGATAGATAGATAGGATCTTATGAGCTATGTTTTCTTTCTTTAACATCTTGATCTGGATGTATCCAATGCAGAGGAACGATATGGTTGAATACTTTGGGGAGCAGTTGTCTGGTTTTGCTTTCACCGTTAACGGGTGGGTGCAATCTTATGGATCTCGTTGTGTGAAACCGCCCATCATCTATGGTGATGTGAGCCGCCCCAAGCCAATGACTGTCTTCTGGTCCACCATGGCCCAGAGCATGACTGCTCGCCCGATGAAGGGAATGCTTACAGGCCCTGTCACCATTCTCAACTGGTCCTTTGTCCGAAATGACCAACCCAGGTACGGAAGAACATGAACTTCATCTGTACATGGGATCCATGAAAGAACATAATTTCTATTTCTCCTTCTGGGACTAGGGTAATATATATTTATTTCACAGGTTCGAAACTTGCTATCAAATTGCCTTGGCCATCAAGGACGAAGTTGAGGATCTTGAGAAGGCAGGGATTAACGTTATTCAGATTGATGAGGCAGCTTTGAGAGAGGGTCTGCCACTGAGAAAGTCTGAGCAATCTTTCTACTTGGATTGGGCTGTCCACTCTTTTAGAATCACTAACTGTGGTGTCAAGGATACTTGCCAGGTTCCTTCATGGCTCCCTTCCTTTTTATCCTGCTTTTTTCATTTTTTATTATGTGGAAGCTCCGTTTCCCGCGAATGCTGATTCCGCTTGGCGGCTTTTATTGACCGGCAGATCCACACTCACATGTGCTACTCCCACTTCAACGACATCATCCACTCCATCATCGACATGGATGCCGACGTCATCACGATCGAGAACTCTCGCTCTGATGAGAAGCTCCTCTCAGTTTTCCGCGAGGGAGTCAAGTACGGTGCTGGGATCGGCCCCGGCGTGTACGACATCCACTCTCCCAGAATACCATCTACTGAAGAGATCGCTGACAGGATCACGAAGATGCTTGCTGTGCTCGAGACCAACATATTGTGGGTTAACCCGGACTGTGGACTCAAGACTCGCAAGTACACTGAGGTCAAGCCCGCGCTCAAGAACATGGTCGCCGCCGCCAAGCTCCTCCGCACCCAACTCGCCAGTGCTAAGTAAGCGGTATACCGGATTTGGGGGAAGTAAAACTTACCAAGGCAATCGATTCTTCCTACACACGACAGTGTATTCCTGTCTTTTGTCATTGATTCAATAACTGTGTTTCTTTATGGAATAGTAGTAGCCACAACATACTCTTTGGGGTATTTTATTTTTGTTCCAGTACTCTCTCTCTCTCCTGGAAAATGTTTTGTGCATGTAAGAGGATGGAAAATGAGTAAATTATCATTACCTCTTGTGCATCAACGTCAGGCTTTCAACTTCTTTTCTATGGGTACTGTCCCTTCGAGAGAAACTTCCCTTCTGTTTCGTTCGAAAACCTCTGATGCCTGCTGCCAAATACAGGCCAGTTCGGATCGGTTCAGGTCTTCTTGACACCCCCAATTCTCGGACATAGTGGATACTTCTTGACACACCTCGTGAAAATTCCCCCGAGTCAATAAATATACATTCAGAGCCTTTCAAAATCTCACTATTCAAAAGTTAAATCGGTTTGACAGAAAAAGAAGAAGTTCAAATCAGCATCCTGGCAAAAGAAGTTAAAAACTCAGGAGGGAAAACAACACATTTCCTGTTCTAAGTTGAATGGCGATACGCCGGTTCGGGTTGGTTCAGAGCTTGCTGATACAAACTGAAGATGTGGAAATCATGCTCGTGCCATGCCAAGTTAAGGACAACTTGTTAGATACGTCAGATCGAATATGAATTGTTTAGTAGGATTCACGTGGCTCTTTTAATTAAAGGAACAATAGCACTAGACCACTAGTGGTCCTTGAACATTTTCTCGTTGTTCGATGGGATCCATGAAATCTTGTCTCGGACCAAATAATTAAACATCTAGTCTATAAATTCTGAAAAATCAACTTAATGTGGTTCTTCCATTAGGTGCTACACCGTGTCATTTATATTTTTCCGACTTGGAATGCCAAGTCAGTGTTGACTTGGTCAACAAATTATGTGCCTGGCCACATCCTTTTTAGTTCCCAAGTCAGCATCTTTTCTTTTTCTTTTTGTGCCCTTTCTTTCTTTCTTCTTCTAATAAGTTGGCATTGCCGGTCATCACCACCATCAACGTAGCGTCCATAATCGCCATCATCGTCTTCCCCCTCTCCACCGCCGCCATCGTCATCATCGCTGCCGTCCATCACCACCACGGCCATCGCTGCCTTGTCTCCCTCGAGCTCTAACCATGATATTCTCTCTCTCTCTCTCTCAAGTTTGAGGTTGGCTCCAGCGCCACCTCCCACCTTGTCCAAACATATCATTAAGATTTATGTCACCTTAGAATGAAAGGAGAACACAATTGAGTATTCAGTCTGCTCCTTCATTCTGTTTAAAATCCTAAACGGGTTCTTAAACACAAGTGGGTACTTAATAAGAACCTAGAAATGGAAGGAACAATCTATAATGCATATTAAAAAAAAAACATTCGATTATGAAAATAACTGAAAACACAACTTTCAAAGCATAATTAGCGCTTCTTATCAAGCGTCTTTGGGGGCTTTTTTTAGCATAATCTTTAACATAATTTGACCTTAGAGGAAAGAAATCACTCGATAAATGCAAAAAATAAAATTAGATGTTGCAGTACCTAATTCATAAATCCATCCCCGAAAACCTTACCCTCGAGAAAAGGTACCAAAGAATTGTCGAGAGATCTAGAGCTTGTGTCCATCAACTTGAATCTGCCATCTCTCCGAGTTTGGCGGAGTGAATGCAGACAACTGAATGTGAGCCTTGTACCTGACAACCTCGAATTACCATGTATAATCTTGGTTACTATTTGACTATTGGGTCCGCATTCTTATACTCCATACTTGATGGGGGATACCGATAGGGAGTCTAGTGACGTTATGTGGCCGCATTAGGCAAGGTAACTTCAAGAGAAATGAATTGCCACCGTGCCGGCCTTTACCTTGCAATGATACTCGTGGTTTTCCTAGACTCATGGGTTGCATGGATGAAATAAATTATGTTGGATATGAATCGTCTGATATCTATAGCAAAGTGGCGGTTGGATTAGAAACCTTTGGTTGTGGCCTTGAAAAACCACGAATTTGACTGGGGAGTGATCATAGCCGGAATTATAGGCTTAGGCACGCGGCCTATGCTTTCGTAGTATATAAATGAGACTATGGCTCTGTTCGTGTCGGGGAAAACAGGAAAAGCATCAAAAAAGTCCTTTAATCTATTGCATTGGTATCGATTCAGTTTTAAATCTTTCAATTGGACCAATTTATTCTTAAACCTTTTTGCATTGGACCAATTTAGTCCATCTGACAAATTTTGATCGAAAATCGATGACATGGACGCCGGCAATGCCACGTAGGACAGTCGGCGCTGACGTGGATATTTTTTATTTTTTATTTTTTATTTTTATGTTTTTTGCCTCGTCAACCAAAGCCAATTTTCAGAAAAAAGAAAAAATAATTAAAAAAATTCATAAAAAGTATTATTAAAAAAATATCCACATCAACGCTGGTGTCCACTCAGTGATTTTTGACTAAAATTGGCCGGATGGACTGAATTGGTATCAATTCAAATAGATTTAGGACTAAATTGGTCTAATTGAAAGGTTTATGACTGAATTGGTACCAATGCAATAGTTTTAGGACTTTTTTGGTACTTTTCCCCTCGAAAAATAACTTCCAAAAAATATTTTCCGGATTTTTCCAGCATTTGGCTCATGGAAAATAAATGAATCAAGAAAAATATTTTTCGTCAATAGAAAAAGCCCTTCAAAAGTAGAGAAAATGATTTCCTCTCTTCAAAAGAGAAAATCATTTCCCCTCATCTTTCATCTCTCCACTTTTTCTCCTTCCTTTTCCTTTTAATTTTTTAAAACAAATTCCAAAATTTTTAATAACCTTTCTTTTTTTCTTTTTCTTCCGCCGGGCGCTGGCCACGGCGACAACCAGCAAGCCTTGAGCGAGGCGAGCCCGAACTCGGATCCGGCGAGGTCGAGCTCGCCCGATGCTAGCTCGACTCGGCTCGCCGGCCTATGGCTTAGGCTCGAGCTCACCTGCAGCCGATCGCCAATCATGGCCATGGTGCCATATAGTCTCCATGTGGATGCCACATGTACAAATTTACTGACAAGTTAAACACGTCGATGTTCACACAAGCTAATGCCGTAAATTAGAGACAAAAGTAAATGCCGTTAATTATTTTAATTTAACGAATATATTGGATGAAATTGTGTAAGTACAAGGGCTATATAGGGAAACAAAAAAAATTCAACCACACCATTTATCTTTGAAGAAAAGTTTAGGAGCCATTGGGGTGGTTAGCCCCTAATTAAATGAGTTGAAGGAGCCGGTCTCACTTAAAAAGTGACTCAGAAAAAATTAGGGAAAATTGTCAAAAAAGTCCTAAACCTATTGCACTTTTGCCAATTCAGTCATAAACCTTTTAATTTTGTCGATTCAGTCCTAAACCTTTTGCATTTGTGCCAATTCAGTCCTAAACCTTTTGCAATTGTGCCAATTCAGTCCTAAACCTTTTGCAATTATGCCATTTCAGTCCATCCGGCGAATTTTGGCCGACCGACGCTGACGTGGACGTCGGCAGGCCGGCGACCGAATATTTTAATATTTTTTAATATATATTTTTATTTTATTTTTTATAATTTATAATTTTTTATTTTATTTCCCTCCCCTCCCCTCCCCTCCCCGGCGCCCGGCCAGGGCGGGGCTTGACCTCGCTCGGCCATGGCGGGACTCGACCTCGTCGGCCCCGCCTTTGGCCGGGCGCCGGGTAGGGGAGGGGAGGGGAGGGGAGGGGGGAAGGGAAAAAAAAAAGAAAGAAAAAAAAATTTATAAAAAAATAAAAAATAAAAAATAAAAAAATATTAAAATATTCGGTCGCCGGCCGGCCGGCGTCCACATCAGCGCCGGCCGGCCAAAATTCGTCGGTTGGACTGAAATGGCACAATTGCAAAAGGTTTAGGACTGAATTGGCAAAAGTGCAAAAGGTTTAGGACTTTTTTGACAATTTTCCAGAAAAAATTATATTGCTTTTTTGGAATATAATATCGAAGGTATAATAATCTATTATTGACTATTTAATCTTTCTTTTCTTTTAAATTCCGATTACAATTTCGACGACGAATTCTTCTTATGAAAATCGACAACTTTCTTTCCAAAAAAAATTCTCGCTCGTTAGACGTGAGAATTTTGATATACTAGAGCTTAAATCCTTTGCATGCTTCACTCTAGATAGTTTTTGGGACTTAAAGAATTTCATTGTACAGAGTAGAGTATATGATGAGAAAAACAATTGTTTTTTTTGGTCGAAATGAGAAAAATAAATTCGAAAATAGCTTATAATAAGTTTTTTTTTTCTTTCCAATATCCAAAATAAGAAAATAAAAAATGCTTTTATTCAAGACTATATATATGCCAATAATCTCCTTCGTTCTTACGTTCCCCCCTCGCCACGCCACCCCTCTCTCTCCCAGTCCCCACAGCTGCGATTCTGCTAAAGAACACGAGCGCACCGAGCACCTTGCTCGCAATCAGGGCGAAGAATAATGTACAAATCGAAGCTACAAGAGCTGTGCCACCAGCGATCGTGGAGCTTGCCGGAGTACGCGGCTGCGAAAGAAGGCCCCGACCACATGCCCCGCTTCACCGGCACCGTCTCCGTGAACGGCCTCTCTTTCCAGACTCCGAACCCCTGCAGATCCTCCAAAGAAGCCCAGAACGAGGCCGCCAGGCTCGCCTACGACCGCTTAACCGCGCCGCGGACTCCTCCTAGGGAATCGCCACGGGTCGCGCCTCCTCGTCCTTCCGGCGACGGCAGCGGCGACGCTGCCGGCCCGCGTAAGCGCAATAAATTGTGTTTTTGAAATGCGTAATGGAGATTCCTTTTGGATGAGTGTGTTCTGTGTCGTTGTTGTTGTGATTGTGGTTGACAACGTGGCGAAATTTTATATGTCACTCAGGGACGATTGCTTCAAGTATTTTTTTGCGATTGGGGATGTCGGTAGGACCTTGTGGGTGGAGATGAAAAAAGATGCGAAAGGGTGAAGAATTTGACACTCTTATGTCGATTTTTGTTCCCTTGACGGAAGTGTGCACGTTTGAGACTCTTATCAAATTACTCTAGCCATAATCTTTTGAGGGAAAGTGGAAGTGGAGTTCATTGTGGGATACTGATCCACATTTCGGTATTGGGAATCCTTCTAATGAGTAGAGATTGAAAATGTATCGCTAGTTGCTAGTGTGTGTAAGATCCTTCTAAGGAAAAAACAAGGTTGAACAAGTATTCTTACAATTGTTATTCGCACTATGACCCAAGCACGATTCCATCGAAACACGAGTACTACAAAACTACTGACGGAAAGCTGAAACTAACATGACCATGCCACAATTAACTCAAATCTGACGCAACTTATACGTAGTTGCATATTAATCTTTTGACAAAACCTAAATCTTAATTATATAGAACATTATTGAGCTATTTTACTGACGATGTGAATTGAATTGTTTTACCGAGGGAAAGTGAAAACTAACATGACTTGCCACAATTAGCTCTAAACTGACATCGACTTAGATACAATGCTACATATTGACCTTTTGACAAAACCAAAATATTAAGCAAATGGAATATTATTTGACCTATTATAATGGCAATGTCGCGACCTGCCCTTCGCAGCTCCCGGGGGACAAAATTAGGTGTCAACAGGCAATAGGCGACATAAAAGTGACACGGACTTGATGATGTGTCATTAATAGTCATACCTTGGAAGTTGAGCCAAAGCTTTTGATTTTCCAGTGAGAAATTGGCTAAAGGGAACAAGAAGAAAGTTAGAATTCTGTCCCTTTGGTTTAAGTGTAGGAAGAATTGAGAACCAAAGAATGGATGGTTGTGTCACTATATTGTTGCCTGTTGAGTGTTGATATACTCTTTCCTTTTATGTTTTCTAATGTTAGGAAACAACTCGTTCCAAGAGTTTAAGTTTATAGGAAACGGGCAAGCCTATAATGGATATCAAAGCATTTCGTAATTGCATCTAAGCCAAATATTATCTATGAACACGAGATATTGACATAAACCCCTCCAAATAAACAACAGGAGATAAGAACACAATAACAGGAGAACAAGCAGAACAATAATAGGAAGGAGTGCAAGTTCTAATTTTTGACACTTGCTATGATACCGTGTTACAAACCGCTTTTTCAGCAAAGTATAATTTGTATGGAAATGGGCTTACAACGATATCATGCATATTATTTAGCATTTTTCCAGCATATGTTGAAGTTATATATTTTCTGGTGAAATTCTGATCCACTTATTGGGTATACAAATTTTTAGCTCAGCTGGTTAGAGCGTTAGTTCATAGACCATTTGCTTCAAAATATGATTAAAAACTGTACACCTTTGTAGTAGCGGCATACAAATCAACATGTCACACCTCATTTTACATCTTCCTGTTGCTAGAGTCATCACGTGTATACATGTCTCTGATATTGCCTATATTCTCCTAAAACTAGAGAGACTTGTTCTTTGAGTGTTGGCTATTATCATCACTGCTTAGGTTTTCATATAATGATATAGTGAAGTTGAAATGGATGCAATCACAATGATGTTGATGTGTTATGGTTGGTAAAGGATGTCATGTTTATATATTAAAATGTCAAAGAAGTCTGGAAAAAGAACCGATATAAAGTGGTGGGATGATTGACTGGTTCTGACTAAAGTTGCAAGTGGAATGAAGTACAGGGTATTGACAAGCATTTTTGTCTTGTCACCTATATACTTATCTCATTGGGTTCACTTATGCAGGTGCTTCAAGTGAAAATACAATGTTACGCCATCATCTTGCCATTTTGGTGAACGTGCAGCCAAAACTACCAGAGAGAAATGAAATTTCAGAAGTTGCTGAGAGCCATTTAGTTGCCAATTTGGAGAAAGAGCAGCCAGAACTACCGGAGAGCGATGAAATTTCTAAAGCCGCCGAGAGCAGCTCAATCGCCAACGCTAATACAACTGTAAAAGGTCAGTTGCAAGAGGAATGAGCGTTGATGCCATAAGCAAGATAATCAGTCCCTGTCTATTCCAACTGATAATGTTGAAGCCAACATAATCTTCTTTTCGAGTAGATTGAAAGTTGCTTTCCTTAAAAGACAAAACATTCGTTAGTTAAGATCAGGTACTAGATCAATGAAGTGATTCTTTTTGCTGATTCTGATTCACAAAGTAGGCAAGGAGTCAACTGCAAAGATCTTGTGGAGGTGAAAGATAATGGGCTCCCTTCTCCAAGATGGTGGCATTTTTGTTGCCCTTAGTAAAATACGGATCATATAATGAAATGGATTGCTTGAACCTTCCCTTTACCCTAGTTGCCTCCTTGGAGAAAAGAAAGGATTGTATAGAATGTGCTTAAATTGTCTTACTCTTTCATTGCATCGCCTGTTTAAGGCATACTTGAAGTTTCTGTGGTCAGGAAGCCTACCTTCCTAACTTGTGAACTTGTTTGACATTGTAGACACGCAGCAGTTGTATAAAAACCAACTGCAAACATTTGCTCAAAAGAGGAGTCTTGCTCTGCCTATATACTGTTCTGCGCATGAGGGTCCGCCACACGCTCGTCGCTTTCGGTGCAAAGTTTCAATAGATGGAAGAACCTATGAAACACTGGAGTTTTATAATACATTGAAAGAAGCTGAACATGCAGCTGCCGGAATTGCTCTGATGTCATTGTCGTCTGATACGTTTCATGAGGTAATTCAAAAAGGCAGTTGTTGCTAATTATGTTTATATCCATATGAGTGCAGAATCCTTTCAAATTGTTTGAGCTGTCTGTCACTTTGTTCCTTCTTTATTTTCCAGGTTGATTGTGGTTTATACAAGAGTCTTTTGCAAGAATTTACTCAGAAACAAGGTCATTGCCTGCCAGTTTATGAGACCGTCAGATGTGATGAAAGTCAGTTACCAATTTTTGTTTCAACTGTGAAGATAGAAGGAGAGAGTTTTACAGGGCAACAAGAAAGAACCAAAAAGATGGCAGAGACTAGTGCTGCAAAAGTTGCCTACACCATTCTCAAAGAGCGTACATCCGGTAAGTTGCTCATTTCTTTTTTGCATTACTTATCTTTAAGCAGTCAATATGGTATTATTCTGGATTAACTACTGGAAAAAGACAACTTGATTGACATTAATTGAGGCCTTTCTTATCGTTATCTACATCATGGCATGCTTTGGTGTCTTTATTAAGTGAGAGAAATCTAGTAATTACTTCTTGCTTCGTTTCCAAACTGTTGTGTTACCTTAAAAAATGAGTAATTTGCCTTCAGTTGCTCTTGTAGCAAAATGAGTGTGCTGTAAACAATTACCATAAGATAGATTAATAGCAGTCCTTTTCATGGTTTAGAGAGAGTTATTTTGAAAGTATTATTTCATGGTTTTCTCTCCTGTGTTGTTATTTGAGTAATTGAAAAATAGCTGACATTCTGGAATCTACCATTCACGCTAAATGGTGTAAGAGGATAATTTGATTAGTTTTTGCATGACAGCAAAACCTGGAAAAGATTATGCCGTTCCGGTGTCCATTTTTCCTTTTTTTCCGAACGTAGACATCATTCTGGTGTTCAAGTTATGGCTGACTTTAAATGCATACATGCTTTGACGCCGTGTGTGCTATGAGGTTTAAACTAGATCCAGCTTCATCTTTTCTTTAGGGCCTTTTCAACTATGAATCAATTCTGTTTCAGCATTTATATTATGTTAGGGAAAGATTGGGGATGATGGAAAGATGACATCAAGCCATGGCAATTGGCAAATGATTTTGAGTTAGATAAACAATTGACTTTGTAGTAAAACATTTCTGTGTATGGATAGTGCTGCAGTACCAGGTTTTTTCTGTAAGCTAAAGGTTGCTTTGTTTCTTGACCTTGTGGTTCATCTATTAGATCAGTAGGATGTGTGCAAGACCAAACCCTTTTAACTGGAGTCTTTAGCTAATGAGTTCCTTTGGAACTATGCTATATTCTACTTTCATGGAAAAGGTTCTCAACCTATAGGAATTTTCTAAGATGTTTGGAAGACGGTAGTGATGTGAAATTCTAGATCCTTTCAATTGGTAGAAAATTGGACAGAATTATACTTTTTGGATCAAATTTAATGTTTGGGGACATTTTATAGTCACATTCAAATGAAATCATCTTTTCCTTATCACTTTGAGTGTTTACAAATACAGTATTAAAATGACTCCTTTGCTATTGATTTGTTCAGGCAAAATAAGTGTAAGCTCTACTTCCCAATCCCCTGTGCTTCAAAGAGAAAAGGCGGCTTCGTCATCATATTGCTCGCCAACAGTTGACAGTACTGGGTACCGGCAGAAGGTCACAACTGGACGTACTCCTAACGTGATCTCAAATCATAGTTGCTCTGATGGAAAGCAGATTGATAATAATGGTAATCTTTTTAGTGTTTTAATGTTGTCTCCTCTTTTACAATTATCCCGATTGACATTATAACATATGCATGCTATTACATCTTATTGCTCTTGAACAACATAGAGATGGGCCTGGATAGTGTGATAAAAGAAGATAAATTTGACATAACCACATAGCGAATTAGTAGGCTAACTATTAGCTTTTCTTTCAGTCATTTTATTTCTAGATCTTTATAACACTAGTCTTAGAGAAAAATTCTAGACTGTCTCTCGAGTTTTTGCTCTCATTATGAACTCCTTGTGGTTGTTCATAACTCCTTGTTTCTTCTGCTGTCTCTGAACTGTGAAAAGGAAATGGAAGATTATGACTTGCAATTTAAGTTGAAGTTTCTGAAGGTCCATAAACATGTATATTCTGTCTCACTGTTGAATTGTTGAGGTTGGTAATAGTAATATTTACCTAGAAAGTCAAGAAAGTTTCTATTGTTAACTTTAAAAATACATGTGACTTGAGTGAACAATGTTTTAAATGCGGACTGAGATAAAGATCTTAGGGTTCTGAAAGTGGAGACGTGTGAAAGATATTATCTGCATGCATATTGTGACTCAACCTCAAATGTTGAAGGTGACAATGGCTCTTCAATCATCAAAATAATAGACTCATTATATTCGATTTGGCAAAAGTAGAGTTGATGCTACCAACAAGTGTCTGGACTCAGCAAGTATCTGTGATATGGAGACCTTGACCTTCTAAAGTGACTTATATTGATGTGTAGTCATGTACTTATTTAATAAACTAGAGAGATGATGCCAATCAAGAGGATTAGATTTTCTAGAAGCTAGTTGCTTTCAAGTGCGGGGGATGTACCTTGGTATTGTCAATGCCAATGCTATGTACTAGCATACATTCATGTTATGTCTCCTTGAGTATTAGACAAAGTAATTATCTCACGCGTATTCTGATCTAAATTGGATGACAGAGAAAGTTGAAGCTAGCAACGACAATCTCCCAGGTTTATCTAGTGGATTAGATATATTCATAAGGAGATCTACTGATCCATTCATACCAAACATGTCAAATGCTCATCTGAGGGATCCGTCCCTAGCTGTTCTCTCTTCGTCTGAAGATGCTTCATCCTCATCCTCTTCCCTCCCACATTCCACCGATGCGGTTATTGACTCCACTGTTCTGCCGGCAGCTGAATTGAATGGCTTATCAAACAATGTGGTTAGGGTGTATCCACGCGCATCAAACATGACATTTCCTGTGCAGGGAATAGTTCTGAGTGATGAAAACTGGGTTGCTGTAAGTGCAGATCCAAGTTATAGGGGCCGCGCAACCTGAACTTAAGGAAATATCGTACAGGTCAAGGTTGTTCATGGCTCATAATTGTCTGTACTGCTCTTGCTTGCTAGGGGATTCATCTCTATCCATATTTTTAAAAGATCTACTTTTAATCATTCTCTATAAGTAGATGGATGGAAAAGGGTATATTATGGGTGAAAGTGGAAGTTTCCTCTACGGCAGATGGTTTTGTACGAATAGATTTTTGGAGGTTGCTTTTGTGCTTGAAGCTCTTGAGAGGCTCTTTTCAGCGACAGGACTGCTTGATGTTATTGAATGATGTAAGTATTAAGAGTGCAGGATTTTTTGAAATACTATATAAGCCATAAGTGTTAAGTCACTCTTAATTTCATTATGGAATTCCAAAACTTTAATTTCCATGTATTAAATCTATTTTCCCCATTCAATTAGCGTTCTTTTTGAATTCCGACAAAGAATGATGTATTTGAGTGGATGGTTGAACATCAGAATCATCTTGTCTCCTGGATTACAAAATTGTCTCCTTTTGTGATCCTGTGACGACTCCTCTTCCTTCCTACAGCCTTTCCTCATTTTAAAGATGTGATATCTCTCTGGGTGATGTAAATTTCTTTAAATCATGGAGCCCGGGTATCAATGGTAAGTTTCTTTGGCTCCGGGTATCAATGGTAAGTTTCTTTGATACCACGCATGCAAACTGTGGAAAATCCTAAAACTTGCTAATGTTCCTGTGGATGAAGTACTTGGTTTTGTCAGTTGAGGCGTTTTGATGGTGATTTTTCTCATTAGCCATGCATCACTTGGATTGTGTCATTGTTTCATCTTGTTTTTCGAGCAGTTAAGTCACAGTAAAAGTATCTTTGGAAGCAAGAGGCCAACCTAATACGTTTAGCACCTTGTTTGTGGGATCTTTATTGCTTTCGCCTGATTATTCATAGTACATTGAGCCTTTGTATTGTGAGTGATCTCAATGCGAGGTGAACTCCAGACGTGTGATGTGCTCGTCAGTGCTAGTGGCTTTAGTCGATATGATCATTGCAGTGGATGACTTGAAACTCATTATGATAAACCAGCTCGTCCTTGTGCCAACCTTTGCTTTTGACCTCTAGATTATTTCTCTTCGTGCTATTGTCTGTTAATTCTCCTGTCTAGCTCGAGTTTTATGAGCTTAACATCCTGTTTCTGCATTGGGCAGAAGGGGGACAGGAGCACAAGACGGATGGATTAGTTGTAGACAACGGACACAGAGAAGAAAAAATGCCGGAACAAGATAAAGAAGAGGAGGCGGCTGGCAGTAATGAGGAGAGCCAACAGAATAAGAAAAGAAAGACGTGACATTTCATTTGGTTTCGCATGATCTTAGTGTAGCCATCTAACGAACTTGGAAGCTTTTTTTCCTCTGTTAGGGATTCAGAAGTTAGTTCCCTTAGTACATAACTGTACCCATGCAAACTATATGCGAACTTCTCAGAATGCAGGGTGTTCAATCTTGGTAGGATTTAGTCTTTTTGCAATTTCATTCCCGTTATAGTTACAAATGCGACGAAATTGGCTGTCCTTCGAATTGATTGGAGCATGTGTCTTTCAAATCACAAACGGCCGGGAGCGCATGGGCAAATAGCCTTCCTCTGATGCATTTTGGGTGATCTCTCAATCAAATGAATTGAAGATTTAGCGATCCGTGAGCGTGGATCAAGCTAGCCTTATCCTCCGGTAGGCTCTTTGGTGGGTGACGTGACTCCTCACTGGTTTCCAGGTCATAACTGATGGTAAAAGATGAGACCGTGGGGTGCACAGCAAAGTGTAGAAAATTCAAGAGCATGTCGATCCCCACTAAAGCAAAGCCCATCTTAGAGAAGAAAAGGTGGTATAAAGCATCATTACATTATCGGAATTATGGGCAAAAGGACCTCGAATCCAACAAAAAAGGAGACGTGAATTTCGTCAAAAGGTGTGTGAACAATGATCCTCGGCTTAATCTCTCTCTCTCTCTCTCGCGCGCGCATGATAAAGGATGTTCGATTACGTGTGGCAGACGAGTAAAGGGGGATCAAAAGGAAGAAAAAGTGAGTGGTGTATGATGCATAGGCCGTGCAGGGTTAATAAGATGGTTGCAAGGAAGGCAAAAGCTGGAAATTTGACTTCCGATATGACAAATCCAAGAGGAACATCGATGCTGATTTCTTTGGAGATGAAAATGATGAGGTGATTCATTGACTTGTGCAATCGGTGTTGTGAGTTCGTTTCTACTTTCATTACCAGTCTTTGACTCATTTCATCACTAGACCGACGACTAAGAGAGGCTCGCAATTTCATCCTAACATCAAATCAACTTAAAGAAATCTCATTTGCAAACGGTGATAAATTGTGATCATGATTAACAACGAAAGGGGTGCATGAAAAAGTATCAACGGATAGGCAAGCGCCCCCTCTTAGGTGTATGCCGCGAGGTGATCTTGGCCTGGCCATTGGTTGGCTTTGTTGGAGTTGGGCATCGTGCTCCACAGGCATTCCAATTCTACTTGCGAGCGTTGATTCTTTACCCATTTCGAGATGCGTACCCACTAATCAATTGCATAGTACGTGGATATCCGCGATATCATATGAACAGTATATATCGGGCAATCTCTTTTCGAGTGATCAATTTCTTTTCTAGGAAGAAATTACTAGGTGTTCATGCATTTCTTTTAGAGGTCCTGACATTACAACGGTCACATGTGAAGTCCTATCTTATCATCGATTGTCGAATGCGACAGTTAGCACATTATTTGTGAGAATCGCCTAACAGTTCTTTAGCGGTGCTCCGATAAAGCCTCTATATACCCTCTTCATCGTCGACCTTCCTTGATTCATGGAGAATAATTCTCGCGTTGTTATTGTCCAATGACCTTTGTGGTCGCCGGCATCATGCCGCAAGTGTTCAATTGTGACTTAACTGTGATATGAGTAGAACGAGCTACGTTAGTCTTCTTTCTCCCCTTAGCTTAGCATATCTACCTGCATACAATAATTATACAATGAATATTGTTAGAAAGCACGCAGCAGAAGCGCAATACTTTTACTCGGGGAGATTGCCAAGTGGGACCTAAATCTGAGCTCGTCAACATATCTAGTTAGACTCACATTCACTCAAAAATTTAAGCCAATAGGTTATAAGCCAACTTGAATATATTAACTATTTCATACCACACCAATTCTCCAATATGAGACTTATCTAACACTGTTGGAACAAGGGGCTTATGGTGTGCCGCCCATGCAGGCAACCATTACCCACCCCCCTAATGATAACTGCACGACAGTTATCATTCTTATTTTTTGAAACGATATGACGTTTCAAATATCTAATAGAAAAGAGAATATCGTCAGATCGCTTTCATTACTCCCTCTCTCTTTTCGCTCTCTGTCGTTTTCAAGAAAAAAGGAAACGAACGCAGTCTCTCTCTCTACTCGATTCTTCAACGCACGACGAGCGAGGAATCTCGAAACTGCAAAGGCGACTCTTAGTCCGTGAACAATAAGGTACGCTCCGATTTTGTGACGTGTTCTTCGATCGGTGTCTCAACTATCTTGGGTATGTTTTTCCGCTACGATTCTATGTGAATTGTTCCCTTCAAACACAACTTACATGTGCATCTCAACAATATCCTCTTCATCGATGGTCTCTATTTCAGGAAGGAACCATAAGGGCTGCCACCGGAACCTCGAAACCACGTTGCTGCACCACAACACCCAATTGCCAGAACAGATTAGAAGCTCACTAATCTACCCGCAGCTTTGATGCCATTTGTTGGGGAGTGCGCAGCAGAAACCCGATACTTTTACTTGGCGAGATCACTAAGAAAGAGCTCAAGTTCGAACTTGTCAACATATCCCATTGGATCCACTTTTGTTCAAAAGCTTAAGCCATGAGTTTTGAGCCAATTGGATATATATTAACTGCTTCACACCACACTAATTCTCCGACGTGAGCAGAGAAGAGATTGCACTGGGTGGTCTTGGACCTCTCACCCCCAAAGCTAACTCAATGGGTAATGCTTTTCCTTATACTTATAAACCGATTACCGGACCCTGGTTGGAGTAGCAACAATTCGTATCTCCCGTGTAACTGTTAGGTTCAGATTTGTTGATAACCCGATTCTAAGTGATCTTATATTTCTGTTACCCCAAAAGCTAACTCATAATTATAAACCGACTACTGTCCTCTTTACACAGTAAGAGTTGAAACCCCAACAAACTGGTACGTCTAAGGAAATAATGTGGGCTGTCGGATTTGATAGGTCTAACGTGAGAACCATCGTTGCATGAGATGATAAGCAGCGACAAGATCTCGGTCGGTGATTCAAAAGGTTTGTCCACAACTCCCCTCTTTTGAAAAAGCAAAACCGCCCCCAATCTCTGGTCGCAACTGCACTCCACTCATCAAAAATCTTTGAAAAATGTTTCCTCTCTCTCCTGTCAAATGGGGGTGGCCTGAAAGAAAGCAAAAGCTTGGCAATGGCAAGAACAGGAATCTAAATTCTTCATAAAGAAGCAAAACTACCATCTTGACAAGGAGGAAAGCTCTAGTCAAGCAAAAGCCATATGACTCCGCCCTCTTAAAAGCTGCTGCTTCCACTTCAAGTTAAGAATTGCAGCCCCCTCTCTCTCTCACTAGAACCACCATCGACAGATGCGACATCTTCATCTACAACTTGGGATCTGTTAACGCCCGCGTCTCGAACATCGGTGTCGTCATCATCAGCTCCCGACTGTTATGGCCGCGGTCCGGAAGCTGGTCGTGGAGGTGGCGGAGGCCACCAACCTCTCCCCCAAGGACGGCCAGGGCACCTCGAGCCCTTACGTGGTCGCCCACTTCCACGGCCAGCGCAAGCGCACCCGCACCGCCGTCAAGGACCTCTGCCCCCGGTGGGGCGAGGTCCTCGAGTTCGCCGTCAGGTCCTCCGACGTCTTCGGCAACGCGCTCGAGATCGACGTCCTCCACGACAAGGCCCACGGCCCCACCACCCGCAACAACTCCCTCGGCCGCGTCCGCCTCAGCTCCTCCCAGTTCGTCTGGAAGGGCGAGGAGGCCCTCATCTATTACCCTCTCCGCGGCAAGAGCTGGCTCAGCTGGGTCCAGGGCGATATCGGCTTGAAGATCTATTACACGGTTGAGGTCCCACCGTCGCCTCCGCCGCCGCCTCAGCCCTCATCGGAGGAAGCGAAGCCGCTGGAAGCCGACGCTGCACCGCCACCGCCGCTGCAGGAGGCCGGACCCAAGCCGCCTGAGTCTGCCGAGCAGTCGCTGGCTCCGCCAAATGGGGCGGCAGCCGCCGGTTCCACAACTCCAGCCACACCACCGGCTGATGGCGCAAAGCCTGATGAAGAGCCACCTAACGCAGATGCGCAGCCGCCGGCGCCACCATCGACTGAAAATGCTCCTCCAGACGTCGAAACTACTGTAGAAGCCGAATCGCCGGAAACAGTAGAGGCAACTTCAGAGGACTCGCAAGTGCCGCCACCGTCGCCGGCTCCATCACGAACTTCCATGGGGCCCGAAATGGATGCAGCCTCTCATTGGGTGCCTCCACCGCAGCTGCCGCCGGAGCTGATGGCTGCTTCTGTCTCAGCATCAGTCCCCGAAGTCAAATTCGCGGGGCTCAATGGTCCACATCCTCCGATGCCGCCGATGACCAGGACCTACACAATGGACTCGCTGGACAGCGTCGTCATGGAGCGGTCGTCGTTCGATCTGGTGGAGAAGATGCACTACCTCTTTGTCAGGGTGGTCAAAGCCCGGCACTTGCCGACCAACGGAAGTCCCGTCGTGAAGATCGTCGTCTCCGGCACTCACATCAAGTCCAAGACCGCGCGCAAGAGCACATCCACCGCTTTCTTCGAGTGGGACCAAACGTTCGCTTTCGGCCGCGATGCGCCGGATTCCTCCTCCATCTTGGAAGTTTCCGTGTGGGACCCACCGTCTGCCCACATGGACCGCTGCTCTTCGTCGGACGTGGCTGGCCACAAGTTCTTCGGTGGCATCTGCTTCGACGCCTCGGAGATCCCCCTGCGGGACCCGCCGGACAGCCCGCTGGCCCCGCAGTGGTACCGGCTGGAAGGTGGCGGGGCCCACCATGGCGACCTGATGCTCGCCACCTGGATCGGTACCCAGGCCGACGAGTCCTTCCCCGACGCATGGAAGACCGATGCAGGCGGAGACGTGAACGCGCTCGCCAAGGTGTACCAGTCGCCGAAGCTCTGGTACCTGAGGGCCACCGTGCTCGAGGCTCAGGATGTCTTGCCCTTGACGGTGGCGGCGTTAAGGGAGGCCTCGTTTCAGATCAAAGCGCAGCTCGGATTTCAAATGCAGAAGACGAAGGTCTCCATCACCCGCGACGGCGCCCTATCCTGGAACGAGGACTTGCTGTTTGTGGTCGCCGAGCCTTTCAGTGACAACCTGAAACTCACCATAGAGAACCGGCTGCCAAGAGGGCCGGTCGTGATCGGTGAGGCCACCGTCCCCCTGATGGACATCGAGAGGCGCGTGGACGACCGTAAGGTGGCGTCGCGGTGGTTCACGTTCGAGGACTTCAGCCGCGAGAAGACAGTGTACAAGGGCAGGGTCCACCTGAGGCTGTGCTTCGACGGGGGATATCACGTGATAGACGAGGCGGCGCACGTGTGCAGCGACTACCGGCCCACGGCAAGGCAGCTTTGGATGCCGCCGATCGGGTCGGTGGAGCTCGGGATCATCGGGTGCAAGAGCTTGCTGCCGATGAAGACCGTGAACGGCAAGGGATCCACGGACGCGTATTGCGTGGCAAAGTACGGCCCCAAGTGGGTCCGCACGCGTACCGTGCGCGACACGTTGGATCCCAGGTGGAACGAGCAGTACACGTGGAGGGTCTACGACCCTTGCACGGTCTTGACAATTGGAGTCTTCGATAGCTGGGGATCGTCCGAATCGGACGGTCCTCAAGAAGCCACGCCTCCTGATTTTCGTATCGGCAAAGTACGGATACGTATATCTACGCTCCAGGCTAATCGAGTGTACCGCAATTCATATCCGCTGCTCCTGTTGTCCAACGCCGGCATGAAGAAAATGGGGGAAGTGGAGATCGCCTTGAGGTTCGGCCGGACGGCTCCGACGCTCGACGTCCTGCACGTTTACTCGCAGCCTCTACTGCCGTTGATGCATCACGTCAAGCCCTTCGGAATGGTCCAGCAGGAGCTGCTGAGGAGCGCCGCCGTGAAGATCATGGCCGCGCATCTGTCTCGGTCCGAGCCGCCGCTCAAGCCCGAGGTGGTGCTGTACATGCTCGACGCCGACTCGCACACGTTCAGCATGCGCAAGGTGCGCGCCAACTGGTTGAGGATCATCAACGTGCTCGCCGGGCTGATCGACGTGGTCCGCTGGATCGAGGACACGCGCGGGTGGAAGAACCCGACCGCCACGGCGCTCGTGCACGCGCTGCTGATCATGCTGGTCTGGTTCCCGGACCTGATCTTCCCCACGCTGGCGTTCTACGTGTTCGCGATCGGCGCGTGGAACTACCGGTTCCGGGCCCGGGGCCCGGTCCCGCACTTCGACCCGAAGATGTCCCTGGCCGACACGGCGGACCGCGAGGAGCTCGACGAGGAGTTCGACCAGGTGCAGAGCGCCAGGCCGCCGGACGTCGTGCGCGTGAGGTACGACAAGCTGCGTGCGATCGGGGCGCGCGTGCAGACGATGCTCGGGGACCTCGCCGCGCAGGGAGAGCGGGCGCAGGCGCTGGTGACGTGGCGCGACCCGAGGGCCACCGGGATCTTCATCATGCTGTGCTTCGTGGTGGCGGTGATACTGTACTTGGTGCCGACGAAGATGGTGGCGATGGCATCGGGGTTCTATTATTTCCGGCACCCGATATTCCGAGACCGGATGCCGTCTCCGGCATTGAACTTCTTCCGGAGGTTGCCTTCACTTTCCGACCGAATGATGTAAGACTCTTACAGTAAGAGCACTTCAAAACAGAGTACAGGCTCGGCAAGGCTATATTTTCGGTTCACGTTTTTGCAGAGCACGTCAGATAAACTAGCTTATAGCAGTAGCACTAGCCTCTCTGTTATCTTCTGAATTTTCTTTCAGTTCTGTCTCTCTTCCTCTTGCCTTTGCCAGTAGCTCTCATAATCTTTTTAAACTTGAGATGAATAATTTAGCCGAGCCTTGTTCTTCAGGCATGATGAGCCAGATGATAATTTAAGTTTCATATGTACAGCATCTTCATATCCACAAAACTGACTTGATTAGCATTGCTTCAGCAATTTGCACTCTACCGACTTCGCTGCACTGTATGAACGAATCCGAATCGACGTCACACCTAACGAACATTGCCGTCGCACAGGAACATACATGCACATGTAAGATCGAACAAAATATGAAGTTCACTTCTGCAGAAGTGCACTTATGCGAAGGAAGGTGATACAGGAGAAGGTTTCAGGTGAACATGGCAGTCGAGCCACTATATCCAGAGACTCCAGAACCTAAAGATCTTGGGTCATACAGCTATGGCTTGTCCATTTTAGATTCCTGAGTGCCTTCGCACAGCTAAATTCCTGATGAGAATGTTAAGAGTTGGTTCTTTCAGGATCTGAGACTATAAAACTCAATAGCAGAAGAAGAGAGGAGTAAAACAGAAAATGGAGCGCATGAAAGTGACCTCCACTCCACATACATGTATAACGAAGCAGTACATCATGCGTCAATTCTTGATCCTGAAGTCATTCACAAGATCGATAAGGCGAAATGGCTGTGGCATCAAAGAGAAGAAACATCAATAACTCCAACTGGGTTGTTTATGCATAAACACACGGCGCTATGAGTCCGCGGCCAAACAAAAACGTGGACATAAGCTAAGCGGGAAACGTTTATCAGGACGCACTATGCTGCATCAGCTGCAGCAACTTCTTTAGGGGCAGGCTTCTCAGAAGCCTGGCCGTTCTTGGCTTCGGCCTCCTTTACTTTCCCGAAGATAAATGCTTTCTTCTCCAGAAGAGCTTCGATTTTGCCATTGATCTTCTCGAGCTTATGCTTCAAGTTGCCAATGTCCTTGTACTTGTCCTTAATGTGTTTGTACTTGTCCCTCCCGCATTCTTTCTTCTTTTCGTCCTTATCCTTCTTATCTTTCTCCTCCTTTTCCTTCCCTTCCCCATGTTTCCACTTCTTCTTGTTCTCAGCTTCTCCCTCCGACTTGCCGAGACCCTCTTCTACGGTGACTTCCCTCGATACGACATCGGGGCATCCTTCTGTCTCCTCGTCATCCTCCTTCGAATCATCACCGCCTCCTTTTTCCTCGTCGGTTTTGTCCATGTGCTTCTTCTCCTTCTTCTTTTCATCTTTTCTCTTCTTCTTTTTCTCTTCCTTTCCTGTATCTTCAGCTTCTGTTCCCTCACCAGATTCAGAGCACTTCTTGTCCTTCTTCTTCTCTTCCTTGTCTTTCTTTTTCTTCCCGTCTTTTTCTTCCTCGGCTTCGGGTTTCTTCGTCTTTTTTTCCTTTTTCTTATCCTTTTTCTTCTTCTCTTCCTTTCCCTTCTCCTTTCCATCTACTATTTCCTTGCTTTTCTCTTCTTTCTTGGTCTCTTCATGCTGCTCAAGCTTGTCGCTTGCTTCATCATGGCATTCTTTCTTCTCCTCATTCCAAACCTTCTCTCCATCTTTTGTTCTTTCTTCATCATGCACTCTCCTTGTCTCCTTCTCGGCATAGTTTGATTCCTCCACTACCTCAGCTTTTTGTTCCTTTGCCGTGTCTTCCTTCTGGTGCGGTGGATTGGATCTCTCAACGAACTCGTAAGATGATTCAACCTCCTCAATCTTCTCTTCCTTGAAGTCACTAATCAACACATCCTTGGTTTCTGTTTTGGCATTGAGCTCTTCACGTTTCACCGCGTCTCCTTCGATGGTGGATTCGCATTTCCCTTCCATGGTGATTTCCTTGCTGAAGTTCGAGATTTGAGCTGCCGTTCCTAAAATTCACAAAGGCAAAGGCACAGTCAGCCACTGAGAATCCAGGAAGTAATCTAACGCGGGTGATTATGCAACATGTCACAGGCGATGCTGATAGAGCATTATTAGACGAAGAAGTTCGGCATCGTCATATGCCATCAAGAAACTGACGAAACGAACAACAATCAATCAGCAAATGCAGAGATTCGACAAAGAGAAAAGTCGAAAGGAAAGAAAAACAACTGTGGTTTCAAGTTTGTACATTAATTTGTCTGCGAATGTTGATTCACCTGGCCTATTATAACTAGCATAAGCCCAAGTGAAAACTTCCTCAATCCAGAGATTGAACATGATAACGAATCCTCTTATTATAATCCAAAAGCCAGGGTGTGTATCTCGGAGAATTAATGAATCACTATGATTTAGAGGGGTACGATAATGACAAAACTAAGAAGCCAACCAAGCAAAACAACCATTAATAAGAAGACAGGAGAAACTTGTCCAGACAACATGGAACGAGAGGAACAATTGCTGGCTAAAACCAGGAGGGAAGACCAGAGCTTGTAAAGCTATACCTTGCCCTGAATTATCCCAATCTCAGCAATTCCCAACCAACTCAAACCACTCAACAAAGCATATTAGCACAGAGATAACCCCAAAGAACGTAACTTTGATTGAAGCAAAGGCTGACATCAATTAAGCTCGTAAATCAAAAGTTCAAAGTCAGAACAACGACTGGCCAAAGTTCAACAAAGAATCAGCGGAGATCTATGTTCTGTCTTACTTCCGAAACCATCAAACGCAGACCCACGACAACGAATCAGGGACTGAATCTAATGCAAAACCAAGAAACCGGAGCATCTAACGGACGCCGACGGCGATAAAGAATCAGAAGTCGGCTTTCTTGCGTACCTTCGCGTCTTCTCCGACGAAGAGTGATCGATCAAGAAATCCAGAGAGCCTCGGGTTGCCTCAGGATGTTGCCGGGGATGCAAAGTTCGCTCCTTTGACATTAGATTGAAGCCTTTAAATAGACAAAAGATATGAATTGGAAAAAGGTCGTGGATTGGGTCGTGAAGTTAGAGCGGGGGGGTCACATGCAGCAGAGGATGAGGAAAATTCAAGGCAAGAACGCGCGAGACACGCAGCCTCGACACGCACCGACGTCGGTCGCTCTGTTTTCCGCGCTTAAGGATAAAGAAAGAGACAAGGGCATAAATGGCCATGAATTTTGGTCCAAGCTACGACGTGAACTTTAAATTTTAAATTTAATTAATGTGGTCTCTCAATTTAAATTAATGAAAAGATAATAGTAAATATTTTCATTCGGTCCATGAACTAAATTGAACATGTATCAAAAGCTCACGGACCACATTAAACGGATTAAAAGTTCAATGGCGACATTGCACTAAAGTTCAGGGACCGCATTGAATAAATTTGAAGTTCCTGGATAATATTACAAGCCGAATCAAAATTCAAAAACCATTTATGCCGTGTACCTAAAAGAAAATTAGAATCTTTAAGCTTTGACTTTGTGGAAGGAGGAAGACCATATGACTGGCCGACCTATCCAGAGGACTGGTTGAAGATGGAGGGTGCTAAGTAACTGGAGGAGGAGGAGGAGGAGGAGGAGGACGCGTTCCAATTTAATGCTTTTCTTCTGTCATCGTCAAACAACGCGATGGCTAGTCGAAGGATGAGGTTTTTGCCGGTCCTTAGCCGTTAAGCAAACCGCGAATGTGTAGGCCAGGAAGATCTGTCCAAAGATTAGGTTGAATCAGCTCCTTCCGTAGCCTTCCTTCCATTGAATTCCATCCCCCAAAGATGTGGACAGGAGCAAGCAACCTTGTTAAGACCATTACATCAGTGTGTCGAAAGGAGTGATCGTGAGCATCAGGGCTTGGTCGAGGCGGAAGGCTTAGTTTGTGAAGGACTCCTCTTGTATCCCGAGATTGAAATCGTTCTAGATGTCATATCATAAGGATAGAGCTTACCTCTTAGAAAGACTCTGCGCTACCATAGTCGAACCTTCAAATGACATTGTCATTATTGTGTGTCGAATGTATTATACAGGAGAAAAGCTTACATTCTACTCTAGACCTATTTAATCACGTCATTTTTATAGATTTCAAGTATCTGATAATTTAATTCTATTAGTAACCCATGCTACCTAATGAGAAATCACAAGATAATCGTATTTTTTATATGAACATGGAAGGAAAATAATCATACTTTGGGCATATAAACGATTCTTGACATGTTACATCATTAATTGACTAAAGAAAGGACATGAAATAAGTTCAAAATTGAAGCACTTTTATCCTAATATAACTTAGTTTACTCTAAATGAACTATCATTTTTTTCCCGTAAGTTCAGCAATAGTGCCTTGAATACCTGTATTTGACATAAACTCACGACTATTTTGCTAGTCATATAAATACTAGAACATGGTGAAAAAGAAAAATGGCCGATTCAAAAATCGATAGCTCTAAGTACTACTAAAATGTGAGGGAACAAGTACTTTCACACGATCTAAGACTAAGACTCTGTTTGTTTCTCGAAAAATGAAGGATTTAAAAAAAAATTTCCTAAAAATGATCGTTTGTATCGTTTGGAATGATTAGTCAATCGAAAATGTTTTCATTATCGGTAACAATTTATCTTTAAATAATTTCGTGGACGATGAAAAGTATTTTCTGTTTATTTATTTATTTTTGTAAGCGATACAAGAGATCACTTTTAGGAAAATATTTTTCAAATCCTTCATTTTTCACGAAACAAACTGAGCCTGAAGCTCGATAGCAGAAGAGCAGAGGAGGAAAACAGAAAACGGGAGCGCACGAAAGTGACCTCCATGCACCGATATGTACAACGAAGTAGTACATCATGCATAAACTCTTGTCCTGAAGTTGTTCCCGAGATTGATGAGACAAAACGGCTGCGGCACCAAAGAGAAGAAACATCCTAGACACACTGCATTGTGAGTTCATGACCAAACGTGGTCGACATCAGCTAATGTCGGAAAACATCTTCCAGGGAGGCACTATGCTCCATCAGCTGCAGCAACTTCTTTCGGGGCAGGCTTCCCGGATGTCTTGCCGTTCCCGGCCTCGGCCTCGGCCTCCTGTAGTTTCTGGGAGATAAATGCTTTCTTCTCCAAAAGAGCTTTGATTTTGCCATCGATTTTCTCGAGCTTCTACTTCAACTGGCCGATGTCCTTGTACATAGGCATGGCTACCGTTATGGAACCGGTGGTTCCGGTTCAAAATTCGGGGGAACTGGAACCGGAACCGGAACCTTAAGTGGCGGTTCCGGTTCCGGGCCAGGTTCCGAACCGGCGGTTCATGATTTTTTTTTTAAATCCCATTTTCGGCGGTTCAGAACCGACCTGGAACCACCGGTTCCGGGCCTAGAAGCCACGGGTCTGTTCCTGTTTGGAACCGCGGGCCCGGGTTTGACCCGGGCCCAAACCGGCCCGTGGCCATGCCTACTTGTACATGCCCTCTCCTTCCTCATCTGTTTTGGGTTTCTTCTTCTCCTCCTCCTTTTTCTTCTTCTCTTCCTTTCCCTTCTCCTTTCCGTCTACTATTTCCATGCTTCCATCTTCTTTCTTGGTCTCTTCATGCTCCTCAAGTTTGTCCCCTGATTCGTCATGACATTCTTTCTTCTCCTCGTTCAAAACCCTCTCTCCATCCTTCGTTATTTCCTCTCTGTCTTCATCCCTCGTCTCCTTCTCCGCATAGTGTAATCCCTCCGCTTTCTCGGCTTTTTGTTGCTTTGCCATGTCTTCCTTCTGGTGTGGTGGATTTGAACTTTCAATCTGAAGTTTGTGATTTGATCTCTTGTCCCTGAATTTCACCAAGGGAAAGGCACAGTTCGGCCACTGAGAATCCAGGAAGTAATCCAATGCGGGTGATTATGCAACACTTCACAAGTGACACTGATAGAACCGAACTAGACACAGAAGGTGGCATCCTCGTACGCTATCAAAAAACTGACGAAATGAACACCATATCACTTAGCAAACGGAGAGATTCGACAAAGGGAAAACTTAAAAGGTGAGAAAAACAACGGGAATTCACAGAAAATTTGGGGATAAATACGGTCGTTTCAAGTTTGTGCTCATTTCAGGCTGTGTACAAACTTTTGTACACTGGAAGTCACAGCTCGGAAGTCATCGTACGAAGACCCACGACAAGGAATCCGGGACTAAATCTAATGCAGAACCAAGAAACCGGAACATCTAACAGACACCGACGGGCAACACAGAACCAGAAGTCTGTTTTCTTGCGTACCTTCCTGTCTTCTCCGATGAAGAGTGGCCGATCAAGAAAAGAGGGTCATATGGGGTCGATCTAGATTCTAGAGAGCCTCCGTTTTCTCGGGATTTTTTAGGATGCGAAGTTCGTCCCTTTGACATTAGATTGAGAGGCCTTAAATAGACCGAAATTCGAATTGGAAAAGCTCGCGGATTGGATCGTGCGAAGTAAAGCGAGGTCACATGCAGAGAAGAAGAAAACTTTAGACGGGCACCGCCTCGACACGCACCGACCTCAGTTGCTCTTTTTCCCGCCGTTCAGGCGTTTCTATAGATCCTCCACCAACTAGCGAGGAAGGATAACAAGCCAGGGGATTAAATACCCTATCTTTAAGCTTCTCCTTAGATAAGAAGTTCAGTAACAGGAGGAGGGCATGTCCAACTTAATGCTTTTTTTTTTCGTTTGCCATTGTCAAACGATGTGATAGCAACTCGGAGGATGAGGCTTCCGCTGGTCGTAACCGTTGAGCAGACTGCGAATGTGTAGGTGAGGAAGATCTTTCCATAGACTATTGAACCAGATCCTTCTATAGCCTTCCTTTCATTGGATTCATCTCCCAAAGATGTGCACAGAAGCAAGAAAGCCAATGCACAATAACCCCCCAGGGAGCTCAACTCCAAAGTTTTAATGGCATTGTAGAGAACAGACGCCATATATACATATACCTATAGCACAGGCACCACAACACTATTTTACAACACTATTTTACACGCATCAATCACTAATCCTCCGCCGAGCCACCGGCGGAGGTCCTCGGCAGGGTCCCCGGAGTCGGGCAAAAATGAAAAAGAAAGGAGAAAAGAAAAGAAAAATATGAAATTAAAAAAAGATGCCTAAACTCAACCGCTAAGTGTTTAAACAAACAAAAATCTAAGCTAATTTGGGTTGTCATGTTAGGTTGACATTCTCAGTATATAGAGAAAGAAAAGACAAAATCCTTACCCTTTCAGATTATATTATTTCAAGTAACCCATCTGTCCCAACAAGGAACTTTTCCCGAGCCAGTGTACCACACTTCCTTGGAGTTTTATCCACAAGATATTGCTTTTCTTTTTCTTTTCTTTTTTGGGCAGTTGAAAAGGTACGAAGTACACCATGTTTTTTTTTTGTAAGAAAAATGTGCCCTCATGAAAAGTAGGTTTTGTGCTCCACGAAGGCGTTGAGCTTTCCTCTTTTCAGGACTCAAGAGGAGCGTAGTCACAATTTGAGAGGAGAAGTGGCCTGACCACTACTTTGTTTTTCATGTTTTCAGTGAAAGAGAGAGAGAGAAGGGGCGCATATCTACGTGGCCTATTTTTTTTTTATTAATATCCTACGTGGCCTATTTTTTATTATTAATATTTGAGCTGACGTGGCTCACCGGAGTTGGCACTGAAATGAGCGTTTTTCAAAAAAATTGGCAATTAAGTGATCGTTTTGAAAGTTTTGGCACTAAAGTGATTGCTTTTCAAAAAATTTGACACTTAAGTGATCGTTTTGAAAGTTTTGGCACTAAAGTGAGCGCCATACACAAGTTTTGGCACTTGGAGTATACTTAAGCCCTTCCCCCCCAAGGAGCACAACTCTAAAGTTTTTAATGGCACTATAGAGAACAGACGCTATATATACATAAACACTACAGTACAGACATCACAACACGATTTTACACGCATCAATCGCTAAACCTTCGTCGGGCCACCGGCGGAGGTCCCCGACGTCGGGCAAAAATGAAAAAGAAAGGAAAAAAGAAAATAAAAAGATGAAAGTAAAAAAAGATGCCTAAACTCAACCGCTAAGTGTTTAAACAAACAAAAACCTAAGCTAATTTGGGTTGTCATGTTAGATTGACATTCTCAGTATCAAGAGAAAGAAAAGACAAAATCCGTACCCTTTCAGATTATATTATTTCAAGTAACTCATCTGTCCCAATAAGGAATTTTTCCCGTGCCAATGTACCACACTTCCTTGGAGCTTTATCCATAAGATATTGCTTTTCTTTTTCTTTTCTTTTTTGGGAGAAGTTGAAAAGGCTGAAGTACATCATGTTTTTTGTTTGTCAGAAAAGTGCACCATGATGAAAAGTAGGTTTTGTGTTTCACGAAGGTGTTGAGATTTCCTCTTGTCGGGACTCAGAAGGAGCGTGGTCACAATTTGAGAGGGGAAGTGGCCTGACTTCTACTTTATTTTTCATGTTTTCGGTCAAAGAGAGAGAGAAGAGGCGCAGATCTAGGAGCCACCAAATACGCGCCAAAATCAAATGCTTTCCTCTTGATTAAAGTACACTACAAGTGTCAAAATTTGTGGACAACGCTAACTTTAGTGTAAAAGCTTTCAAAACAATCACTTAAGTGTCAAATTGTTTGAACAACACTCACTTCATTTTCAACTTCGATTTTAGCTGACGTGGCTCGCTGGAAATCCTACTTGGCCTATTTTTTTTTATTAATATTTAAGCTGGCGTGGTTCTCTAGAGTTGGCACTGAAGTGAGCATTTTAAAAAAAAAAATTAGCACTTAAATGATCGTTTTGAAAGTTTTGGCACTAAAGTGAACGTTTTTCAAAAAAATTGGCATTTAGGTTATCGTTTTGAAAGTTTTGGCACTGAAGTGAGCGTCGTACACAAGTTTTGGCACTTGGAGTATACTTAATCCCATTTGAAAAACGATCACTTAAATGCCAAAACTTTCAAAATGATCACTTAAGTGCCAATTTTTTTGAAAAACGATCACTTAAGTGACAAAATTTTTTAAAAGCGCTCACTTTGGTGCCAAATTCGATTTAATCTAATGTGGGTCGTTGGAAATCCTAAGAGGCCTATTTTTTTTATTAATATTTGAGCTGACGTGGCTCGTTGGAGTTGGCACTGAAGCGAGTATTTTTCAAAAATTTTGAAACTTAATTGATCATTTTGAAAATTTTGGCACTAAAGTGATCGTTTTGAAAATTTTGGTACTAAAGAGAGCGCCGTACACAAGTTTTAGCACTTGAAATATACTTAAGCCTCCCCCCAAAGAGCTAAACTCTAAAGTTTTTAATAGCACTGTACAGAACATACGTCATATATACATAAACCCTACACCACAGGCACCACAACACGATTTTACAAGCATTAATCGCTAATCCTCCGTCGGGCCACCGGTTGGAGGTCCCCGGCGTCGGGAAAAAATGAAAAAGAAAGGAGAAAAGAAAAGAAAAAGCTGAAATTAAAAAAAGATGTCTAAACTCAACCGCTAAGTGTTTAAACAAACAAAAACCTAAGCTAATTTGGGTTGAAATTCTTAGTATCAAGAGAAAGAAAAGACAAAATCCGTACCCTTTCAGATTATATTATTTCAAGTAACGCATCTGTCCCCAATAAGGAACTTTTCCCATGCCAGTGTACCACATTTCCTTGGAGCTTTATCCATAAGATATTGCTTTTCTTTTTCTTTTCTTTTTTGGGGGTAGTTGAAAAGGGCCGAAGTATGCCATGTGTTTTTTTTTGTCAGAAAAGTGCACCCTGATGAAAAGTAGGTTTTGTATTCCACGAAGGTGTTGAGCTTTCCTCTTGTCGGGACTCGGGAAGAGCGCGGTCACAATTTGAGAGGGGAAGTGGCCTGACTTTTACTTAGTTTTTCATGTTTTCGGTTAAAGAGAGAGAGAGAAGAGGCGCAGATATAGGAGCCACCAAATACGCGCCAAAATCAGATGCTTTCCTCTTGGTTAAAGTACACTACAAGTGCCAAAACTTGTGGACATTGCTAACTTTAGTGCAAAAGCTTTCAAATTAAACAGTTAAGTGGCAAATTTTTTGAAAAACGCTCACTTCATTTTCAACTCTGATTTGAGCTGACGCGGCAGGCTGGAAATCCTACTTGGCCTATTTTTTATTAATATTTTAGCTGACGTGGCTCACCGGAGTTGGCACTGAAGTGAGCATTTAAAAAAAATTGGCACTTAAATGATCGTTTTGAAAGTTTTGGCACTAAAGTGAGCGCCGTACACAAGTTTTGGCTCTTGGAGTATACTTAAGCCCTTTTGAAAAAAGATCACTTAAGTGCCAAAATTTTCAAAACGATCACTTTAGTATCAATTTTTTTTTTATAGACGATTACTTTAGTACCAAAACTTTTAAAACGATTACTTAACCGCCAAATTTTTTAAAAAACGCGCACTTCAGTGCCAATTCCAATTTGAGCTAACGTGGCTCTCTGAAAATCCTATGTGGCATATATTTTATTAATATTTGAACTGACGTGGCTCCCGAAGTTGGCACTGAAGTGAGCATTTTTTTAAAAAATTGGTACTTAAGTGATCGTTTTGAAAGTTTTGTCACTAAAGTGACTGTTTTTAAAAAAAATTAGCACTTTAGTGATCGTTTTGAAAGTTTTGGCACTAAAGTGAGCGCCGTACATAAGTTTTGGCACTTGGAGTATACTTAAGCCCTTCCCCCACAAGGAGCTCAACTCCAAAGTTTTTAATGGCACTGTAGAGAATAGATGCCATATATACATAAGCCCCACAGCACAGGCACTACAACACGATTTTACATGCATCAATCGCTAATCCTCCGCCAGGCCACCGGCGGAGGTCCCCGGCGTCGGGAAAAAATGAAAAAATAAAGGAGAAAAGAAAATAAAAAGATGAAATTAAAAAAAGATGCCTAAAATCAACCGCTAAATGTTTAAACAAATAAAAACCTGAGCTAATTTGGGTTGTCATGTTAGGTTGATATTCTCAGTATCAAGAGAAAAAAAAGACAAAATCCTTACCCTTTCAGATTATATTATTTCAAGTAACCCATCTGTCCCCAAAAAGGAACTTTTCTTGTGCCAGTGTACCACACTTCCTTGGAGCTTTATCCATAAGATATTGCTTTTCTTTTTATTTTCTTTTTTGGGGGCAGTTGAAAAGGTACAAAGTACACCCTATTTTTTTTTTTTTTTGGGGTAAGAAAAATGCACCCACATGAAAAGTAGGTTTTGTGCTCCACGAAGGTGATGAGCTTTCCTCTTGTCGGGACTCATGAGGAGCGTGGTCACAATTTGAGAGGAGAAGTGGCCTGACCACTACTTTGTTTTTCATATTTTCGGCCAAAGAGAGAGAGAAGGGGCCACTAAATACGCGCCATAATCAGATGCTTTGCCCTTGGCTAAAGTATACTATAAGTGCCAAAACTTTGAAAATAATTACTTAAGTGCCAATTTTTTTGAAAAACGTTCATTTTAGTGCCAACTCCGATTTGAGCTGACGTGGCTCGCTGAAAATCCTACGTGTCCAATTTTTTTATATTAATATTTGAGCTGACGCGGCTCGCTAGAGTTGGCACTGAAATGAGCATTTTTCAAAAAATTTGGCACTTAAGTGATCGTTTTGATAGTTTTGGCACTAAAGTGATCATTTTTCAAAAAATTTAACACTTAAATGATTGTTTTGAAAGTTTTGGCACTAAAGTGAGCGCCGTACACAAGTTTTGGCATTTGGAGTATACTTAAGCCCTTCCCCCCAAGGAGCACAACTCTAAAGTTTTTAAAGGCACTGTAGAGAACAGCCGCCATATATACATAAACACTACAGTACAGACATCACAACACGATTTTACACGCATCAATCGCTAAACCTCTGTCGGGCCACCGGCGGAGGTCCCCGGCGTAGGGCAAAAATGAAAAAGAAAGGAGAAAAGAAAATAAAAAGATGAAACTAAAAAAAGATGCCTAAACTCAACCGCTAAGTGTTTAAACAAACAAAAACCTAAGCTAATTTGGGTTGTCATGTTAGGTTGACATTCTCAGTATCAAGAGAAAGAAAAGATAAAATCCTTACCTTTTCAGATTATATAATTTCAAGTAACCCATCTGTCCCCAACAAGGAACTTTTCCAATGCCAGTGTACCACACTTCCTTGGAGCTTTATTATGATATTGCTTTTCTTTTTCTTTTCTTTTTTGGGGGCAGTTGAAAAGGTACGAAGTACACCATGTTTTTTTTTTTGTAAGAAAAATGTGCTCTCATGAAAAGTAGGTTTTGTGCTCCACGAAGGCGTTGAGCTTTCCTCTTTTCGGGACTCAAGAAGAGCGTAGTCACAATTTGAGAGGAGAAGTGGCCTGACCACTACTTTATTTTTCATGTTTTCAGTGAAAGAGAGAGAGAGAAGGGGCGCAGATCTAGGAGCTACCAAATACGCGCCAAAATCAGATGCTTTCCCCTTTGTTAAAGTACAATATAAGTGCCAAAATTTGTGTACAATACTCACTTTTGTGCCAAAACTTTCAAAATAATCACTTTAGTGCCAATTTTTTTGAAAAACGCTCGCTTCAGTGTCAACTCCGATTTGAACTGTCATGGCTCGCTGGAAATCCTATGTGGCCTATTTTTTTTATTAATATTTGAGCTAACGTGGCTCGCCGAAGTTGGCATTGAAATGAGCGTTTTTCAAAAAATTTGGCACTTAAGTAATTGTTTTGAAAGTTTTGGCACTAAAGTGATCGTTTTTCAAAAAATTTGGCACTTAAGTTATCGTTTTGAAAGTTTTGGCGCTTGAAGTATCCTTAAACCGTTTCCCCTCCCCCCTCCCGATAGCTGGGGATTCATGGGTACGAGAATGCTCCTCGTTTCACGCATTCAGAGCCAGCTCGCGTTACTTTATTATTATTATTATTATTGTTATTATTATTTTGTGTTTAGGTGGAGGGGAGGAGATAGAAAAGTGGGTGTGAAATTAAGGAAACTTGAATTTTTGTGAAAGAGAACATGGAGATAATTTTAAAATTTACCTGCCCTCCTCATTTTTCCCTCATCTCAAAGAGCATCAACTGCACTTGCTTTGCTGTTGCGATCGAGAGAGAAAGAGTGTGTTACTGTTTGAGGGATATGACAGAGACGGGCATGTTGATCGAGGGAGAGGGAGAGAATTACCAAAAAATAGAAATTGGGATTTAATTTTGTCTGCGGGACAGATGGGATAAAGCCTGAACCAAACCTACTCCTACTGTGGGGCTCATAAAGTGTGTTATGTAAAGAAAATGAATGGCCATTAGTGTGTTATGTATTAATTCCAGTCAATACATAAGTTTTGCCAGTGTTTTGGGTCATTCGCATTTTGCTTCATACGATTTCGAATTTTGCCTCATTATCGAGCTCGAACGACTAAGATAAATCGTGTACGGTGTTTCCAGCCCCATAAGTGGAATCTCTCTTCATGAACTTCAACATCTTGGGATGAATGACGATATAAGCATGGGGCACTCTCTACTAAGATGAGGATGTACATTGGTATGGTTACACAGATGGGAAGTCGCCAGGATAGATCCATCTGATTCTTAATTAGCCTCGACGAACGATGCGGCGAATAACAGGTTTCTCTTGTGCAATGGATACAGATGAAACTCTTTTTGTTGACTAGCTTTTCTTAAACATCTATTGGTGTGAAAACTGAAAAACGACTCGGCAAAATGATTAAACCCCCAAGCCTTGCCCAATTCCAGCAACATAGGGGCTGTTCTCTTTACCTTGGAGGGAACCTCGGACGGTATTTGCCGAGGAATTCTGAGATCCGAAGCCAACCATATTCAACATAATGTGAATAGACCTGTTCAATCTGGAGGGAAAATAAGATATGCCGTCTCTTGGAGAAAGAAATCTTCAGCTGGTCAATCCCATGGATCCACATCCACCCGGTCTATCGTAAGGCTTTTTTCTAAAATAGGTCCAATTTTTTTTTTTACCAAATTAGGGCAAATTTCATTTTATTTACGAAATAGGGGCCCGTGCGGCAATCAGAGTGCCGCACGGGCCCATAAATGCCTTTATTTTTAATTTTGTATTTTTTTATGTGTTTTTATTTATTTCATATTTATAAAATTTATATTTATATAACTTTGTAAATATAATTTTTTTTCTATTAAAGCTTATTTTTATAACATAATCATCAATAATTAATTGAAAAATTTATTACGATATATAATTAATAAATAATTTAGTATTTATGTAATTAATTTATTTACTATGTAAATAATTAATAAAAAATATTCATAAAATAAAATTGGTAAGATATATGAAGATGACATATCTAGATTAAAAGAACGTGGATAACAATCCATGAGCTAAAAAAACCAGCAAATCAAAATTGTAATAATAGATAACAATCCTCAACCCCAATTACATTCACGGATGATGTCGTCCTCCTACGTGGCCTCCTATTCCGCAATCAGGTCGTCTCCGTTGTTCGGCAGGTCTAGTATTGTATCGAGAAGGAGGACGTGGCTTCGAAAGAGTAGGATGTGTAGATGACGTAGGCATATCTTGTGATGGGAAGCGTGGCTGTGATGTGGATGCATTATCAAAGTGAGAAAATATCCCACGCTCAGATGGTACATATCATACTGTAGAAGGGCATGGGAAAAGAGGAGAGAAATCGGATCCATAAGAACTCGGAGAATAAGCTGGAGTCTGGGACTGTCGATTGTTAGGAAAGGCAAAATCGGATCCCTCATGAAATGGGCTAGTAAACTAGCTGAACCCTACATCGAAATATGTCTGGCTGAACCCTGGAGTGAACCCCTGAGTGAAATCTGTCGTATAATAGGCCAAGGGGTAGGGGACGGCATCATTAACTGGATGAGCTCGAGTGATCCTCCGGGTCGACTGAACAATCTCAGGTGGGTCATCCTCGTGCGGCCCAATGGGTGCTACTATAGGTGCTGGTTGGGGTGGTGGCATCATTGTCATTCGCCTCTTCTCATCGTAGGTATATAGCATTGCCCTAGCTATCCTCGCTATAGCCCGCATGTTCTCCCGAGATGCAGCGGAACTTAATTGTATGATTTGTTCCACACCATCACCCTGTTCATGAAATCAAAGTCAACAGAAGTTATCAAATGCCAATAACTTATGTTACTACAAAAAAAAATTATGAAGTAATTTAAAAGTGTTTGCATGAACCACTACACCCATTGCACCTCCCTTAGAAGAAATCCACCTCCATGTGTGTCTACGATACCACTCCATATATTCTGAATGATAGTGAAGTGGCTCCATTACAGGAACACCATGGACTATTTAGTCAAGACGATCGTCCCATATATCAATCCACCGTCTGTGTAAATCGACCCAATTCCTTGTAATTGGCCTTAATTCAATATCATGAAAGGCTGTATGATTACGGGGAGGAGTAGGTATTGCCTGCTGCATACCAAATTGACGAAGTACTCGGTATGGATAATGCTACTCAACGATGTGGAAATCGATGAGTGGGACACGAGCCCTCCAAATGTATTGTCCCTACAGGCAATAATCTGGTAGAGTATGGAGAATGTCATCGGTATAGGGCTCTCAAGTAATCTGTTATCGTATTAAAACATATCAAATTAAACGAAGAATTAATTTAAAAGCTAACATTACATTGAACTCGTTGGTTGCTATCATTACTTACATCTGCGGATGCCATTCTATCAAATTGGTAGCGCAAATGTGGCAAAGTATGTGTAGGGACCTCTGTTATCTGTCGGGCTTGACTCCAGTTGCATAAACAAAAACAAGAACAATTACATATATTATACACGCTAAAAAAAATTTATGACTCACGAACTGAAAAGGGAATAGATTACATACCGACTACCAAGAGGTGCATCTGGTAAAGGATCACAGTTTCTGATGGATAGGGAGACATAACTGAAGCGATCCCACGCCCAAATCTACAATACATGTAGGGCACCACTGATTTGGTGAGCTGATGGATCGGTCGCATTGCATAGCTCCTGATTCAATCACGCAAGTGCTGCTGTACCCCAACTGTACTACGTAGGATGCTCAAGGTGCTCTAATAATGGAAGAAAATCAAACTAACCCTGACACCTGATTTGTCTGAAAAGATAGATCCTCCAAGCAATCGGAGAATGGATGCCCTAGCATGCTGCAGTATGCTAACCTCATCGGCATCGTCAGGAATTACACCAAAGCGTTCTTTCAGCTAGCCTAACTTTACCATCGAACCACGCAACTCGGGCGGGCGCTGACCAAGTAGATTCTCACAAAGAGTGCCCCAATTCATATTAGTGGGGCCAGTAACTGCATGTCCATTAATGGAAAGCCCTGTTAGAACCGTGATATCTTGTAGTGTGTTCGTGCATTCACCTTCCGGCATATGGAAGGTGTGAGTCTCGGGCCTCCACCGCGCGACCAAAGTTGTAATCAAATGCCAATCAAGTTACCAAAATCCCATTGAATAAACTCCGTAAAATCCCAAAGCTCGAAGATACGGTACTATGCGATCATCAAGTTCAGGTATGTGTAGCGTCGATCCACCTCGCTGACATCTAAGAACTTGATTCTCATTTATCTGTAAAATGTGTCATAAATTGTTAATAGCAATTTTATTACGATACAGCTGTTACAAATGACAGATCAACTGCTAAATTTCTTAATTACCGCAGCGTCCCATATGGCCTGTGATCTATGTCGGGCTTGCCGTGTAAGTAGTAAATCATCCTCAGGTTCCGGCTGAATGTAATTCCTCTGTGCCATGTCTACAAATGGAATAGATGAACTTAATAAATATCGCACAATTGTGATATTATAACATTACAAAAAATTCATATATCTAATTTACATAATTTTTTTTGGTTGGAATATAATTTACATAATTCACACAACTAAATTGAGTATGAAAATCAGATGTATTACATTCAATGTTCACACACTATCTAAATTTTGATCCCGGGCTGATCTGTATGCACAAGTTTGCCTATTGTGTCCTGATTTTCCACAGTTTGTGCAATGGTTACGCGAAGTGCTAGTACTCGGCGTACTCCAGTCCATCTCATTACGTATCTGTGATGCACGGTGTGACGTCCTGAAATTTCAAGGCTTGTAAATTGAATAATATTGAATTTTCGAAAATTGAGTGACAATTATCGAACGCGGAATTGTTTGTCCTGGTTGGCTTCGAGTAACCCTCATAGTGCAATTCGTTAGAGCTCGTTTAATTTAGTCGCGTCGTAGATATTAGTATCGTATTCCTTTACGCTGAGCTTAACCCTGAACCAAAAGTCCAACCAGTCCTGAATTACCAAATTACCGTTTTGCCCTCAGATATTATTTATATAAACCAGAAGCCATAAATGCCGATTTGACCGCGGGACCCACGCTATTAATGCATAGTAAATATCTCAAATTCACCTTTTTGACTTTTGACCATGGCTTTTTACCATTTTACCTCTCCCTCTCTCTCTCTCTTCATGACCGGCCACCACTAAACTCTATTTCTCTCTCTTTTCTTCATATTTTGGACCACCACCTTCCTCATTCTCTCCCTTTTTCCCTCACCGCCGACCATCTTCATCCACCGTCGCCGATCGCCGAGCCATCGCTTACTGTCCTCAACCACCGCGAGCCACTGCCGTGAGAAGTTGAGCCCGCCGCCGTTGCCTTCGTCGATCAGCCGAACCTGCCGTGCCGCACCATCCAGCCGTTACGCCGTCGAACCGCCGCTACCCTTTGCCATTCGTCGCCGTCCATGAGTCGTCGTCGTCCACCGTCATCGTAGTAGCGTTCGTGAGGTCTAGGCGAGTTCGTTGAGCCGTTCATCGCCGACCGCCGCCGCCGCTCACTGTCGATCGTCGCCACCAGTCGCTGAGTGAGTTAACCCCTAATATTTGATTAGGCCGTTAATTGCACATAGAATTAGCTTAATCAGTTACTGTAGTTAATTAGTTAGTTACCACAGTAAAATTAGATAGTTACTATGGTTAGAATAGTTACTATGGTTAGGTTAATTATTTACTATGGTTAGTAGATAGTTACCGTGGTAGAATAAATACTTACTGTGGTTAGTTGGATTACCATGGTTAGGTGGAATAGTTACCATGGTTAATTATTTGATTACTGTAGTTAAATCGGACTTGTGTGGTAACTATTGTGGCGATAAATAATCTGTACCTAGATATTTATCTGGTATTAAATGATCGATATCTGATTGCTAATTGGAATCGAGTGTTGATTGTGCGAACTCGCTGAATGATCATACTTGTCTCGAAATGCTATGTTTAATTGGAAATGAATATTCGCGTGAGCAATTGTGTATTTTGAGCATGAAAATGGCCGTTAGCCGAGTTTTGAGCATACTCGTGAGTGTGAATGCATTGGGCTAATGTAAAGTAAGAATCGGCTTGTTTGGCTGATGTGTTTGCGTGGTCACACGACGGTTATTCATTCCCTAACGTAACGGGGAGCATGGGGCGGTACTCCTGGGGGGGTTCGTCGCCTGGTATGTCCGTGCCGACAAGGCTGGATTCACACGGCATATCGGTTGCACGACAGTTCGTTCCGGTGAGGTACTGTCTGGAACTACACGACTGGTCGGATGCCGGTCGCAGCTTGTGATGGGCCGAAGTTCCTTACAAGAAATCCTTATATGTCCGCCTTGGGGAAGGTCTTGAGGGGCTATCGGTTGCCGTCGCCGAAATGGTGTGGGACGATGCCCAGTCCTGCCAGAAGAGTACTAGCGATTGGGCTGTACTGTTGCGAGAGTGGAGTATCTCTTGCTTTAATAACTTAAACACTCATGTTGCATAGTGCCTGAGTGCCTAAATGACTAACGTGCGTTCTGGTTATGTATCGTGTCCTGTTGTGATTTATTGCCATGAGATATCTATTGTGTGGTTGTTTATTTACCGTTGGGCTGTGTCTCTATTTGGTAGCTAGAGCATGGCGTGCATCGTACGCTATTGACCTACCATCGCTTGTTGTTGTATGCTTAGGCCGCCTGAGTGAATCAACGTCCTAATCGGACTTAGGCATTGACTCATTGAGATTTATATCTCATTTATTGTAGTTTACTATATTTACAGGTCCTTAAGTATAGTGACGCGCCACGTAAGATTCGGTGTATCCATCGACCAGTCCGTCCATATCATTCGTCGTCCGAGTCCGGGTAGAGATCGAACATGGGAACAACACGTGACGACTGTCTGGGTCGATGAGGGTTGGCGCACTATGTGGCCCATTTCTTCAAGGCTTGGTTCATGCGTCACGGTGATGATCTCTACGGGCCGATCCGAGGGTTTGAGGGACCCTCGTGTTTGACCCCGATCGTCCGAGCCTGGGACCCGTTGGACCTTGATACGCCGGACGGGGAGGTGGAGGATCCCGAGTCTGATCCAGAGGAGTACCCCTTCAAGCCTGGTGATGGAGACTAGTGATCGTGCGCTGCTACGGAGAGTTTCCCTTTTGATGGTAGTTTTTAGTGGTAGTTAGCCATAGACCCGACTCGGTATCTTTTTGTGGATCTTAAGAAACGGCCCAGGAGATGGGCTTGTAGATCGGTTGTGTTCCCTGGCTAACTAGTATATAAATAAAAAGTTGTGCTGTTATGGTTGTGGTATCTCCTGCTTGTCTATCCATGCCTTTATTATTGTCTGGGGTTTTATATTGCTTCCGCATGCGTATAATTGAAAGATAAGCTAAAAAGAATTGGGTCGATAACATACCTGAGATGTTATCATTCTAACCTGATGTTTGGAAGGGTTGTCGTGTGCTTGAGGGTCGGGGCGTGACATCCCCGTTTTGGTATCAGAGCGTCGTTTGTGGAGTGATAAGGTGCGATGGGTTTGGGATAGTTAATAGGATTGAAACACTATGCTTGTGCTTGCTGTTTGATTTATTTCTAGTTGTTGTCCTGAGTTCTGATTGCGTGTTGCCCTTGGGCGAGCAGGAATCCTTAAGGTCCTATAGAATGGGCGATCGTAATCCGAGGGGTAGGCCCAAAGGAAGGACAGCTCAGGCAGGTCCCAGTGGGGACGGGATCAGTGATTCGGGAGTGCCTAGAGAGGGGCCAGTTCAGTGGATCTTAAGGATCTGCGCGCGAGAGCAGAAGATGGCTGAATTCCTACGCCTCTACCAGAATCAGTCATCAGTGGATCGGTATGAGGCAACATTTGCTGAGTTGTCCAAGTACGCTCCTAAGATGGTCGAAGACCCTGTGGATATGGCAAGGAGGTTTAGAGATGGGCTGAAGCCTGAGATTAAGAGTGTACTGGTGCCGCTGAATTTAAAGGACTACAATGAGTTGTACGAAAGGGCCCAAATGGTAGAGCGAGATTCAGCAGAAAGGGCAGCCGCATCTGGATCGCGGTTCACTCCTGCGGTAAGGGACAACCGTAGGTTCGGTAAAGGGCCGATGGTGGGAAACAAGTTTTCCATCCCGCCCAACCGAGGGAACGCCATAGGGAAGCCGATGTATCGCCTTGACGGCGTGTGCCGACGCTATAGACAGAGGCATGGATCAGCCTCGTGTCTTGGGAGGGCAGGTGCTTATTTTGGATGTGGTCAGCATGGCCACCAGGTTAGAAACTGCCAGCAGAGACAGTTGGGAAGGCAGATTCCGATGTAGCAAGGAAGTCAGATGCGAGGGAACATTCCGTCGAACCGTCCACCAGTGCAAAGAAGGGTGTATGCTGTCACCCGGGAAGAGGCGAGGGATTCGCCGACCGTTTCAGGTACGGTCTTCTTGCATAATCAAGTAGCTTATGCCTTGTTTGACTCGGGAGCTTCCCATTCTTTCGTTGCTGAACGTTTTGTTAAGTTAGCCGAGTTGGGTATGGAACAGTTGGTAACAGTTTTTAAGATTTCTACTCCGCTTAAGGATAGTGTAATATCTGCAGTAGGTTGCCCTGGTAGTAAGGTGGTTGTAGATGGCCATGAGGGAAGGATAGACTTAATTGTGCTGGCCATGTTTGATTTTGATTTAATAGTGGGCATGGATTGGCTCACTGAGCAAAGGGCTGTGATGAATTGTCATCGTAAGACCATCCTGTTTAACCCGTAGAATGGAGTTAGTTTTGAATTTGTTGGGAATCGAGGGGGAGCCTCGATCTCCTTGGTTTCGTCATTGGAAGCGACTCGATTGTTAGACTGTGGTTGCCAAGGGTATTTGGCATCGGTTGTTGATGTGTTGACTGTGGAACCGAGGATGGAGAATATTGCTGTGGTAGGCGAGTTTCCGGATGTTTTTTCGAAGGAGTTGCCGGGATTGCTACCAGAAAGGGAAATAGAGTTTGTAGTTGAGCTAGCCCCTGGTACGGAGCCAATCTCAAAGGCACCGTATCGGATGGCGTTGTCAGAGCTGAAAGTGCAGATGCAAGAGTTGTTGGACAAAGGATTCATCCGTCCTAGTGCGTCCCATGGGGATTGCCTATGTTGTTCGTGAAGAAGAGGGATGGATCGCTTCGCTTGTGTATCGACTATCGGCAGCTCAATCAGGTGACAACCAAGAACAAGTATCCATTGCCGAGGGTTGACGATTTGTTAGACCAACTTCAAGGAGTTTCGGTATTTTCTAAGATTGACCTACGGATGGGATACCACCAGTTGAGAATTAAGAAGGAGGATGTACCGAAGACGGCATTTAGGACGCGTTATGGTCACTACGAGTTTACGGTGATGCCGTTTGGTCTGACAAACGCCCCAGCTGCTTTCATAGACTTGATGAACAGGGTGTTCAAGGAGTATTTGGACAAATTCGTCATAGTGTTTATTGACGACATCTTGGTTTACTCAAGGAGCTTTGAGGAGCATGAGCAGCATCTGAGAGCAGTTTTGGAAACACTTTGGGAACATCGACTGTTTGCTAAGTTTAGCAAGTACGAGTTCTTGTTAGCCCGCGTAGCTTTCCTTGGTCACGTGATTTCTGGAGAAGGGATATCCATGGACCCAGCTAAGATTGAGGCAGTAATGGATTGGCAGAGGCCGACGATAGTTACAGAAGTTCGAAGTTTCTTGGTTTGGCAGGCTATTATAGACGTTTCATGGAAAGGTTCTTCGCGATAGCTATGCCGTTGACGCGTCTGCTGAAGAAGAATGAGAGATTCGAATGGACAGATAAGTGTGAGCGTAGTTTCCAAGAGCTTAAGCATACGCTAACTACGGCTCCTGTGTTGACAATACCGTTTGGTCCTGGAGGTTATGAGATCTACAACGATGCGTCGTTCAAGGGATTAGGCTGTGTCCTTATACAACATGGGAGAGTGGTTGTGTACGCATCCCGTCAGTTGAGACCGCATGAGTTGAGCTACCCGACGCATGATTTGGAGTTGGTAGCGATCGTATTTGCTCTTAAGATTTGGAGGCATTACCTGATCGAAGAAAAGTTCCAAGTCTACACCGACCACCAGAGTCTAAGGTATCTGTTCTCTCAGAATGAGTTGAACATGAGGCAGCGTCGTTGGATGGAACTTCTCAAGGATTACGATTGTGAGATTTTATACCATCCGGGTAGAGCTAATAAGGTTACGGATGCATTGAGTCGGAAGTCAGCGATTGCCCAGTTGATGGTCCGGGAGTGGCGTCTCCTGGAGAAAGTGCGAGATTCAGAGTTTAAGTTAGAGGTAGGCCGTCTGTCGAGTCTGATGGTTGCCTTGAGGATTGACCCAGAAGTGTGAGCAAGAGTTAAGGGTTTACAGTCAACGGACCCTGAGATTCAGAAGATCCTTCAAGAGGACTCAGAGAAGAGAAAAGACGATTTTAAGGTAGCTGAGGACGGAATACTGAAGTTTCGAGGCCTCTTATGTGTGCCTATTGATGAAGGTCTTAGAGAGGAAATCTTGCCGGAGGCACATCGTAGCAGTTACAGTGTCCATCCGGGTAGCACCAAGATGTATCAGAATTTGAGACAGTACTTTTTGTGGAGTGGCATGACGGCTGACATAGCCAAGCATGTGGCGAAGTGTCTGACATGTCAGCAAGTCAAGGCATAGCATTGTAAACCTGGAGGACTATTACAGCTGCTAGAGATTCCGGAATGGAAGTGGGAACATATCACGAAGGATTTCGTGATGGTTTGCCAAGGAGCTAGAGAGGCAATGATTCGATATGGGTTGTGGTCGACAGATTGACAAAGTTAGCGCATTTCATCCTAGTGAGAAAGGATTTCGCTTTGGACAGATTGGCTGAGTTGTATGTGTGCCAAATAGTGCGACTTCATGGAGTGCTAGTGACGGTCACGTCGGATCGTGATCCCAGATTCACCTCTATCTTTTGGAAGAGTTTGCAGACTGCGTTGGGAACGAAGCTGCAATTTAGTACGGCTTATCACCCTCAAACCGTTGATCAATCAGAAAGGACTATTCAGACGCTCGAAAATATGTTGGAACTTGTGTATTGGATTTCAAGGGTAACTGGGAAGATCAGCTTCACTTGGTCGAATTCGCCTACAACAATAGTTATTAACAGAGCATCAAGAAGGCACCGTTCGAAGCGCTGTACGGTAGAGCTTGCAGAACACCAGTTTGTTGGGACGAAGTTGGCGAGAGAAAGATTACTGGTCCAGAATTGGTACAACAGTCACTAGAGGCTATCAAAGTGATTAGAGAAAGACTTAGGACAGCTCAGAGACGTCAAAAGAGTTACGCCGACAAGCGGCGTAGACCGCTGGAGTTTCAGGTTGGTGATCATGTCTTCCTGAAAGTGTCGCCTATGAGAGGGACATCCCGTTTCGGTAAGAAGGGAAAGTTGAGCCTGAGGTATGTTGGGCCGTTTGAGATTTTAGAGCGGATTGGAAATCTGGCTTATTGTCTTGCGTTGCCACCGAGACTTGCTCAGGTACATGACGTATTTCATGTATCGATGTTAAGGAAGTATGAGCCTGATCCAACTCATGTGCTAAGTTTCGAAGAGATTGAAGTGAATGAGCGCGTGTCGTACGTAGAACGTCCGGTGAGGATTGAGGACAGAAAAGAGCAAGTGCTGAGGAATAAGACGATTCCTTTGGTTAAGGTGGTTTGGCAACACCATGGAATAGAAGGAGCAACATGGGAAAGCGAGGAGGCTATGAAGAATCGGTACCCTTTTCTGTTTGATTTTGTGTAATGTTTTAATTTTGGGGACGAAATTTACCAAGGAGGGAAGAGTTGTGACATCCTGAAATTCCAAAGCTTGTAAATTGAATAATATTGGATTTTTTGAAATCGAGTGACAATTATCGGACGCGGAATTGTTTGTCTTGATTGGCTTCGAGTAACCCTCGTAATGCAATTCGTTAGAGCTCGTTTAATTTTGTCGCGTCGTAGATATTAGTATCGTATTCTTCGCGCCCGAGCCTAACCCTGAACCAAATGTCCAACCAGTCCTGAATTACCAAATTATCGTTTTGCCCTCAGATATTATTCATATAAACCAGAAGCCATAAATGTGGATTTAACCGTGGGACCCACGCCATTGTAGTCATTCCGGCTAATTTTGGCCGAAAATTACTGATGTGGCGGTCAAGTTAGCACCAACCGTCCTACGTGGCATGACCAGCGTTGACGTGGACTGTTTTTACAAGGGAAAAGTATCAAGAAAGTCATAAATCTATTGCATTGGTACTAATTCAGTTATAAACCTTTCAATTAGACCAATTTAGTCCTAAACCTCTTTGAACTGGTACCAATTCAGTCCATTCGGTCAATTTTGACCGAAAATCGCTGATGTAGATGCTGGCCGTCCAACGTGGCACGGCTGGCGCTGACGTAGATATTTTTAAATATTTTTTCTAAAAGAAACATTATTTTTTTAAGAAATATTTTTAATTTTTTTTTATTTTCTTTCACACTAGCCGGTGAGGGTCGCTGGCAACCCTCGCCAACCACTGGGCAAGGGCCAGCCAAACCTCGAAGGCTGCTGGTGAGGGTTGGCTGGCCCTCTACTGCCGTTGGCAAGGGCCGCCTTGTCCGTGGCCGCGAAGGCCCTAGGCGAGGGCCTTTGAGGCTATGATGGCCTCGCCTAGGGCCACCCCGGCCTCGCTGATCATGCCACGTCGTATGGCTGACGTCCACGTCCGCGATTTCCAGCCAAAATTGGTCTAGTGGACTAAAATGGTACCAGTGCAAAAAATTTTAGGACTAAATTGATCCAATTGAAAGATTTATGACTGAATTGGTACCAATGCAATAAATTTATGAATTTTTTGATACTTTCCCCATTTTTAGAAATTTCTTACATTTTCTACAATTTTTTCTTACTTTTTTCTTATCTTTCCTTTATCTTTTTATTTATATCTAATTTCCCTCCATGAGTAGCTGGGGCCTCGGCGAAAGGGAAGAAGATGAATAGGAAAAACAAGAAAAAAGGGGAAAAACACAGGAAATGAATAAGGGAAATGATTTAATTTTTTAAAAAAAATTACAAAAATCATCCACGTGACCGTTGGTTGGATAGCCGATAGACCGCCACGTCAGCATGGACTACATTGGAAAATTGTTAAAAGGTTTGGGACTGCATTAGCCAAATTGAGGAGTTTAGGACTGAATTGGCAGCCGTACAATAGATTTAAGAAGACAATTTCCCATATTTAATCCCACATCTTTCAAGTCATATGTATACTTCTAACCTTATAACATGAACAAGCATGAACACTTTCATAAAAATTAGGTTTTTAACTAGCTTTATCCGATTCATTCTTTATCAATTCAAATAAGTGATATCTCGAACTTTTTTTTAATGATGTCTCACATAGTAGATAAATTTCGTTAAAAAGATTAAAGAAACAGGCTATACTCAATATATAAACATTCGTTTCACTGATAGCAAGAAGTATGTTTTAAGAGTAATATGGATGATTTCTTAATGATTTACTAGAGTTCGTGGAACCGCTACAACTTGGGGAGTTTGTTGCCGGAGGGCGGGCATTGAACGTAAACACCTCAGAATTCGGCTCAGAACTCACGTTGCGGTGGGTCGCCCCTAGGAGTCATGAGCCAAAGGGGCTTTCTTCCTCATGTTGTGCTCGCCTCCCGGCGGCGGCGGACCGCCATGAAGTGCAGACTCCATGGAAGGCTATCAAGTCTTCTATGGCTAGCTGTTGAGCGACAAGCCGTAGGAGCTCTTGCAGGAGCTGCGCTCAATTCTCACGAGCAAAAGAGCCTTGCATTGATATTTTCCCATGTATTTAGTTTCTTCTTGTTATTAGCGTTGGTGATATTTGCCTATGTATTATTTAGGGTTGTTATCCATTTTTGAGTATGGAAATACCAAATTTTAAAGTCAAAGTTTAAGTGAATACACCTATAACAATTTTTTTTTTGTAAAGAATACTTTTTAGTTTTTTTCCTTCGAAAATTTACTTTTGTTTTTATTTTATTGTATCCGGATTTGCTTACCGTTAAATGTTCTTCAAGTGTCATTTTGTTTCAGTCTTTTGAATGACCGAATTAAACTTGAGACCATTATTCCTCATTAATTATTTAAATTTACCTGTAAGATTAAAAAAGTTTGTTGAACGACTAATAAATTAAATCTTATGAACTTCTCTCTTGTTTTCTTTTTCAAATCTAATTTATATTAAAAGGCTTTAGATATGTACTATTGGGATTCGGCGCACAATCACAACGAAATAAAGCGTAAAAGCGAGAAAGAAAAATCGTGACATAAGGTTTTATCCTGGTTCACCCTTAAACTAGAGCTACATTCAGCAGGGGATTTCACTATAATTAGCACCTGCATCTCTCGTTACATCACTCAATTACATGTGAGAAAGAGTATATATATCAGTAGTTATTCATCACTCCAAGGCCAAACTACAAATGAAAAAATATGGACACAAATTATAAAAATCCTCTACTTATATCTTGACAACTTATGTGGTATGTCACGCCCTGATCCCCGTGTGCGCAACAACTCTACAAATTCACCTTAGGTCATAAAAGGACGACGTCCCAAGCACATCATCGACCCATTCTTTTTATCTTTTTATTAAGCGCATGTGGAACGTGCAACCTCCAAACAACAGCTTAAACAACTAGGATAGACAGTAGGAAATCACATCAATCAACAACAGCAAACTCAACAAAAGATTTCTTTCATTTATCTTTCATTGTTAACCCTAGGAAACGAAGCCTATACAAGCCCACCTTAGGGCAGCTCCCTAGAACTACAAAAAGATACCGGGTCATGGTAGGGTTAACACTACTCCCAAAAGCCTACTCCAACAAGAGTCCACCTCCACGCCTTGCTCTCTAGCACTAAGGATCTGAAAACAGTTAACAACAACGGGTGAGATATAAAATATCTCTGTGAGTCAACGCCTAAGTCCGAGTACGGTATTGATTCACTCGGGCGACCTAAACAGGCAGAATAAAGCGATATCGGATCAACCATCAATCACACGCAAACTTACCCCGCATTGTCCACACAATACAGTAATATCACAAGGCATTCAAACCACACAGACCATGGCATGTAACTAGAACACTCATCATAGTCTCTCATGCACAATGCAACACGCGTGTTCCGGTTATTAAAGGCCACCCGGCCCCGCACACTAGACAGTTGGCGCGCAGCACACTAGACAATTGGTGCTCATAACACTAGACAGTTGGTGCTCTTCCGGCATGACCGGGCTTCATCCCATTCCTTTAGCGACGGCAACCGATAAGCCGTGTGGTTCCGATTGACATGACACGGACATATCAGGCATTCCTGTAGGGAGCGTCGATCCGGCATCAGCCGCGACCGGCATCCGACCAGCCTGGCAATACAGACTGTCGTGCATCCGATAAGTCGTGTGATTCTAATCGACACGGTACGAACATATCAGGCATTCCATCATATGACCACACAAGCACACCAGACAACTAGCCAGTTTATATCTTTGCATTTAGTCTGATGCAATCACAATCATGGTCGTGCTCAAAACCCGGCTTGAAGCCGTTTTTCATGCTCAAAGAACGCAGTTGAAAAGTCAGACTAATAGTTGTTCACCAACATTAACATGAGTGATTACCCCGCATAAAAGCAACCAAGGCTATCAACAATCAACCAATCAGCACCCAAAATCACACGAGTAATAATTAATTAACAAATACTTAATTAACTAGGCCACGATTAATTAACCTAACTATAGTTAATTAACCCAATTAATTAAGTCCATCTTAATTAATTAATTCGGATTCAGTTAATTAGGCCCGCCTTGGTTAATCAGTCCCACAAACAATCAGTCCACTCAGCTTCAGCTAACTAACCGATTCGCGAATAAATGAAGTAACTACAGTCAACTAGCCATAGTCAACTTGAACTACAACCAACTTAGACTAACTGTGGTCATTTAACCTAACCAAGGTTACTAACTTAATCGATCACAGTTACCTAACTAATCCACGATTAACGCTAATTAATCTAGTCCTAAGTGTAATTAACGGCATAATCAGATATTATGGGTTAACTCACTACAACGGTCCGGCGATGACTGCGGCAGCGGGGACGACGGCACGGTGATGACACGAGCACACGACAACACGGGCAGGCAACGACAATCACGGTGACACGGCGGCGAGGCGCGACTGAGGGCTGGGGGCAGCTCGGCCGAAGGGGGCAGCGGCTGAGGGGGCGCAGAGGAGGGTTGCACGAGGGTGGCTCACGGCGGCGAGGGGCGGCACAGCGGCGCGGCTAAGGGAGCTCAGGTATGGCAGCGGCTGGCTCGAGGTTACGATGACGACTACGAAACTCGAACGGCTGTTCGGGGTGGCTCGGGGGCGAACGGCGACGATGGACAGCGGCTGGAGCGACGGGTCAGCCGCGGTTCGCGACCTGGCTCACCGCGGCGACGACACGGGGGTGGCTGGTCACGGCGGACAAGGGCGGAGATGGGGCTGTAGGGCCGGCGCGGCGGCGGGTGGCTGAGGCGGCCACGGTGAGCGGTAGAGGAGGTGGTGGTGGTGTTGGGGTTGAATGAGAGGGAGAAGGGAGACGGCGTTGGGGGCGGCGGCTGCTCGCGGGCGCTGTGGCGCGGGGTGGCAGGCGAGCTCGGCTGGGCTGGGCTCGGTGGTGGCTGGACGAAGGTGAACGGTGGAGGAAGAGGACGGCAGCTCGGGGATGGGTCTTTGGTGCCGGGGTCGCGGGGGCTTGGCTTGCGAGGCTCGGGGGTCGTGGGTCCACGGCTCACGGGGCTTGGCCGAGCGGCAACGGAGGACGGCAAGGCGTGGTGGCCGGCAGTGGCGTGGCTTGGGCTGGCGTGGTGCTCGCGGCACGGGTGGGCGATAGGGACGACGGTTCGCAAGCGCTGTGGGTCACGGAGGCGGGTAGAGGGTGAGGCGAAGGTCGTGGCGACGCGGTAAGGCGGCTGAGGTGGCGGCGAACGGAGGCACAGCGGTGGCTAGTGGTGGCTGCAGGCAGCGTCGGACGAGAGAGGATGGAGGAGGAGAAGGCGTCCGGTGCCAAGGGGAAGGGGCGTCGCACGGCTGAAGGGGAGGGAGAGGGGAGAGAGAAGAGAGAGAGAGAGAAAAGGGAGGAGAGAGAGTGATCTGAGGGGTGATGGGGGTGGGTGGCTGATTGACAAGGGGGGCCCACAAGGTCAAATCAGATTTGAATATTTCGTCTTGTAGTGCAGAATATCTAGGGGCGATTTGGTAATTTGGTAATTCAGATCTGGTTGGTCATTTGGCACTGACGATTGAAGGCATTTCGGCTAGGATTAAGCTCAAGCGCGAAGGAATTCGACGCTAAATTCTACTACGCGATAAAACCAATTAAACGCTACTGATGTACGCTTCAGGGGATACCCAGATCCTTCCAGATCAAATAAATTTGCCTCCAAAAATTATCCATTAAATCTCAAAAATCCAATATTATTTATTTTACAAGCCTTGAAATTTCAGGACGTCACATGGTATCAATGGCTAATCAATATATGCGCGAAAAATCGAGTATCTCTATTTATAGAAAATAGAAAAACAATGTACATGCCCTAAAACGTGCTCGCTTAATGATTTAGAGATAAACGTGTTGATATGTCTAATATCACAGTCACATAATATACTTTTTCGTGCTTACATGAGCCTACCAATTTTGGCTACTAAGGCGTATTACCTAGGGCAAACAAAGAATGGGAAAAGTACCAAAAAAATTTTAAACCTATTGCGTTGGTACTAATTCAGTCATAAACCTTTCAATTGGATCAATTTAGTCCTAAACCTTTTTCTACTGGTACCATTTCAGACCATTCGACCAATTTTGGCCGGAAAAATCACCGATGTGGATGCCGGCGGTGCCAAAATTATAGTTTTGGTACGTTTCCCAACAAAGAATAGAATACTATGTATTTAAAACAAAACACCATTTCGTCTAACTTTTTATTCATTCCAAAATTACCCGTATGAAAATTAAGATCAACTTTCATCCACCAACTAAGCTTTCACTTGCTCCACTCAAAAAACAACTATCCTCACTCATTTACGGCAACATTAAAAATAACTACCCGTTTTTTTGTTTTTAGGTAATTCTCATTTTTATTTTTCCCCTTTTAACGGGTGCTCAACACTACTAATATTTAATTAGAGGGACAGTCCCATATGCACGAACTTTCCCGATACTTTCACGGCATTTAGTTATAATCAGCATCCACGCACTTGCAAGTTGAAAGGCCGACCACAAATTACATCTAGAGGTCATATACTATAAGCTTAATATCTTAAATTAGAATGAGAAACAATTGCCTAATCAAATCCATGGCTCTCTCAAGTTCTCGACTTTGATCTAACCTAATTCATAAGCTGAATATACGCTAATTAGCGATAATCCGTGGTCCACACCTATCGTAGAGGGAGACATAGGTCTAAATTTTTAATTTGGCCATAGAATTAATCTATCTTACCTTGCACTGTGGACGGCGACTTGCTAACTATCTGGACAGTAGGGGTGTCAAAACTAACCAAAACCTGAACTGCATTACTAACAGAACCGAACCGAACCAAAAATTTGTGCGTTTTGGTTCAGTTCAGTTTACGGTTCAGTTAATTGAAAAATAACCATTTATTTCTTTTGGTTCAGTTCGGTTAACTGAACTGAACCAAAAATCTTTTTTTTATTTTTTTCTTTTGGTTCAACTTCCCCATCGGCTTGTCGCACGCCTCCTCGAGCTCCCTCAACATGCCCAAAACCCTCCTCCACTTGCTCCTGCTCCTCACACCCCACCACCGCCATCGCCATCGCCCCCACCCCCCATCCTCCCCATTGCCCGTGTTTCCTCACCGCCTCCGCCGCGAATAAATCAGACTTCTTCAGTAGGCTAAAATTCAAAATCAACCCTAACGAGCTTGTTCAATCACGCTATCAACAACTATGGCGGTCAACGCAATCAGTTCAGAGCGGGCTAAGACGGGAACATTGAACAGTGAACCGCGAGCTTCTTCCAATTCCATCGCCAAGAAAGGAACCACCCGTGACTTCAATTTCTCTCGTGAACCCCCCAATCGTCGTTCCGTCGAGCGGCCAGATCTGGAGAGGCGAGGGCTCACGGCCCTCGCTCAGGCCGTCGCCGGCCACTGCAAGGGTGGGCTAGGGGCGCGAGGGCTCGCGACGCCCTCGCCTTCATCAACGAGGGGCTTCGGGGTGCCCGACTACGTGGTGTGCCTCTCTACGTTGAGGGAGGGCGAGCAGTTGCGACAGCTCGGGTGCCGCCACGTCTTCCACAAGGGGTGCCTCAACGGGTGGCTCTAGCACTTGAACTTCAACTGCCCGGTGTGCCGATCGCTGTTCGCGTCGGGCGAGGCTGCGGACACCGCGGGGAAGCGCATCGGGGGAGAGCTGGTGGAGTGGTTCTCTTTGCGCTGAACCAAGCCTGTGGGGGCTCTGAATTTTGGGGGCGGTGGTGATGGGCCACCGCATCAGTTGTGGAAAAAAGAGGAAAAGTAAAACTAAAAATCAAAAAAGAAAAACTGAAAACTGAACCGAACCGAACCGAATCGAACTGGATATTTGGTTCAGTTCATATTCAGTTCAAGGCGGATTCGGTTCAGTTCAAGCTTTCCACCCTAATGGTTCAGTGCGGTTCGGTTTTTCAAAAAACTGAACCGCACTGAACCATTGACACCCTTGCTGGACAGTGACTTGATAAACTAAGCTTCTTGTTCTTTCCAATCAATGACTTCTTGCTCTTTACACAGATGAATTCCACTATTACATTCGGGGTCCCCAATCATTTTTCAAATCTAATGTACATTGCCAACCAATTTGTGGACTTGTAATTTGGTTTATTGTCCATGGAGAATCATTCTTTGTTTCTTTCCACAATTCTTTAATTTCGTGATATACTCTTTGTGGAGATTGATTTGTCATATAAGGAAGGTCTAACATGATTTTTTCTGGAGTTTGGAGTACTTTGATTAAATTATGTCATGGGTTTAGAGTTCAACTTGGACTTCATATCAAATCATGTAACGTCGGTTTGGAGAACACGGACGATTACTTAACCAATATTGGAGACAGCTAAATAAGATTTTTCTTTTCTTTTCAAAGTTTAAAGTTAGTACTCTCCGACGTATTGTTCTATCTTTAGTGGAATCTGGTGCTTCTCTCCTTCTAGAATAGGCAGGTTACATCGATCGAGCCACGTAAATCTGATGCCCCATTTATTTCCTTGTTTTATTTGTTATTGTGTGCAATCACTCGACATGCTCGATGATCATTCTATACAATTTTAGTTCCATGTACTGAGCTAAGCATTACAGCGTATAAAACAATATAGTTCACCCAGAGACAGTCACCTATTGAATTCCCTCGGAATCCAACTTCGTGTGCAGTGAATTGTCGAAACCAAATTCAATGCAAGAACAACAATCAGAGGACCGAAATCACATGAGCAAAACGACAGCTTTATGGAACAAAAACCGCGACGCAGACTGCTCTAGCCATCGCCTAAGTGCTGTTCCTGTTCTTATGCTGTAATTATTTAAGAAAATGACACGAATGGTTCGTGAACTTTGTTCTAATGTGCAATGTGGTCCATAAACTTATAATTTGTTCAATGGGGTCCCTTAACTTTAGCCCAATGTGCAGGAAAATTGTCAAAAAGTCCTAAACCTATTGCACTTTTGCCAACTCAGTCCTAAACCTTTTGCATTTGTGCCAATTCAGTCCTAAACCTTTTGCATTTGTACCAATTTAGTTCATATGGCTAACTTTGACTGGCCGGCACTGACGGGGCATTTTTCAATAATATTGTAATATTTTTTCAAGTTTTGTTTTGTTTTTTTTTTTTCTCTTTTGTTTTTTTTGTTTTTATTGTTTTTATTCTCCTCCTTCTCCTTCCTCTAGCCCGTCGCTGGTGGCTGGAGGACAGGGTCGGCGGGCCACTAGTGCCAGCGCCATAGGGCTTGGCTCGGCCTCGCCAGATCTGGGCGAGGTTGAGCTTCGCCAGCCATGGCGTCGCCATTGCCGAGCTCGCCCAGCAACGGTAACTGCGACGCCATGGCAAGGTGAGTTCGGCGCTGCTGGGCTTGGCGAGAGAGAGAGAGAGAGAGAGAGATCGCGCGGTGGCTTGCTTGGGAACAAGACGAGAGATTCGAAGCTTCAAGTATGAGGAAGGAATCGAGAACGGCGATGCCAAGGCTCCGCCTCGCCAGATCAAAATCGAGAGATTCGTTGGAAATTGATATGCCCAATTTAGAGTCAGAAGTTTTTCTAAGCGATATCCCTAATCCATCAAGCAATTTGCTGTTACGTGCACTTTCCTTTTTCAATTTCTGCATTCATCGGGGATCTCAAAAACTCCACTTCTCGGCAATGACTGATATGATCTTGAATCCTCCTCCTATTGTTTGTTTGGTTTTTTCTTTTCTTTTGTGATAAGGATCGTCAATTTAGCTCAAAGTTATGATTCCTTCGGATTATGATATTGGAAGTTCACGTGAGAGTTAATCACCAGCGACGAGTTGGAGGTGGCTGGAGGAAGAAGATGAAGGAGAATCAAAAAAAGAAAAAGAAAAGAGAAAAAAACAAAAAACATTAAAATATTAAATAAAAAATGCCTCGTCAGCACCAGCCGGCGTCCACGTCAGCGTCGGCCGGATGGACTAAATTGGTACAAATGCAAAAAGTTTAGGACTGAATCGGCACAAAAAAAGGTTTAGGACTAAATTAGCACAAATGCAAAAGGTTTAGGACTGAATTGGCAAAATTGAAAGGTTTAGGACTGAATTGACAAAAGTGCAATAGGTTTATGACTTTTTTTGACAATTTTCCCCCCAATGTGCTATGTGGTCCCTTAACTTTTTAATTGTTCAATGTGATCACTAGACTTCTGGTACATGCTCTACGTTGTCCCTGAATTATATAAAAATATTCAATATTATTCCTGAACTTGAATTAATGGAAAGAAAATATTGACCATTTCACATAGTTCAGGGACTGCGTTGAACATGTACAAAAAGTCCAGGGATCACATTGAAGAAATGAATAATCCATGGACCACATCACGCACTAAGCTAAAGCTCAGGGATCACGTTGAAGAAATTGAAAGTCAATGCACCACATTACATATTATGTTAAAGTTCAGATACAATTTGTATCCATACCCTCCTAATTCTTTCGACCATGGAAAGGTAAAAACACGTGATCAATGTCTGTTCATAACCCCATCATTGCCGCAGGCTGCAAGCCCACCGGCAATGGAGGTGATGTAATCCTACGGACGTCATGAGTTCAACGCATTTGCTTCTCCTAGTATTCAACGTGACAGTGACATGAAAACTAACATACGTACGGGCAAGCTCCATGTTCCTTAGTCTCCACCAAAATTCGAGGTCGCCCTACACTTCTTTGGTTGACTCCTGCTCATCATGCGACTCTAGGTCAAATGCAGAAACTTTTCTCAAATTACTTTAAGAAGCAGATGAAGCTATTTAATAGGTAGGGAGCTTTCTCTTTCTTAAACCAGCCTGTTCTCATCCACCCCATCATTACTCGCTCCTTTCTTCACTGCTCCCCATTCACTCATTTTCTTGGAGCTCTCCAGACCTTGTCTCTCCCACAGCCATGGTTGAGAAGGTGGATCCTCCTCCTCTTTCCTCTAACTCATCTCTCTTGATACCTGCCGCCTCCATTTTTCTTCTCCGCATTCATTTGATACACATGGCTTTATTGATTTTTGCTTTGTTCTTGTTTGTTGCAGGTGACCAGAATGCTGATAAAGGTGGATCTGCAGTGCTCGCGCTGCTACAGGAAGATCAAGAAAATCCTCTGTACATTTCCCCGTGAGTCTCTCTCTCTCTCTCTCTCTCTCTCTCTCTCTCTTTAGTTTCAAATTGTTATCATTTCTTGAATTGTAATACTGTTGCATTGGTGTTGATTTAATTCAACTGAGTTTGCTTATGAATTAACTTGTCAACAAGAGAAATCCGAGACCAGATATACGATGAAAAGCAGAACATGGTGTTGATCACCGTCGTGTGCTGTAGCCCGGAGAAGATCCGGCAGAAGATCATCTGCAAGGGCGGCGAGACGGTGCAGAGCGTCGAGATCCTGCCCGACAAGTCCAAGAAAGTCCCTGTACCTGAGCCCCCGCCGCCGCCATCCAAGAAGGAGCCAAAGCCGATGCCGGGCTACCCGGCAATGCCGGTGTATCCGATGGTGCCGGTGTATCCGATGGTGGGGGTGTGTTGTTGTCCGCCATTTTATGGAGGGTATGGCGGGGGACCATGTTATTGTGGGCGGCGACGGCCGGTTATGTGCTCTGATGGATGCGGGAGACCGGCCAATGAGTGTCAAGGCGGGCATAGAGGTTCCTATCCCGGGCTGGGGAGGCCAGTGGTGTGCGACGACGGATGTGGAAGACCGGCTGATGAGTGTCAAGGCGGGCATAGAGTTTCCTATCCCGAGCTGGGGAGACCAATGATGTGCGACGACGGATGCGGAAGACTGGCTTGCGAGTGTCAAGGTGGGAATAGAGGTTACTCCGTGAGCCGATGTGATTACTTCAGTGAAGAAAATGCCACCGCGTGCACCGTAGTGTGATCGGAGTTCGAAATTTCTCGTGTCAATTGCTAATCTAGTAACTTGGTGAAAGATACGTAAGTCAATTTTTTAGGGCTATCTTGAGGTGTTTTATCTTTGTGGGTATAGAAAGACTGATAAGGTTGGTGGTCTAGTATGGTGGGTATTGTGGTCAAATATGTTTCAACACATGAGTTGTTGCCTGTTGATTTCTTCATTTCAATAAAACCTTAGTCCTTTTCGTGTCTCCTCTCATCCTCTCATTCAGCACATATTCATGCCTCTTGCTTGCCTCAATGGTGATTCATTTACTATTGAATGACCTTCACAAAGTGAAATGAAACAAAGATGATTGTGACTTTATCATACTGCTTGAGGTTATTGGTACTCGTTATAGCCATATATTCTACATCTGCTCTCTGCTTGTTCCTCACAAATAACAGCACAACACATCAACGATAAGAAAATTACCGAAAAAAAGTCCTAAACTTATTGTAAGGATGTCAATTCAGTTCTAAAAATTCCAATTTGGCTAATATCGTCCTAAACATTTTAGCAGTTTGCCTAGGTAGTCATTCCGATCACTTTGGGCCAGAAATCGTTGACATGGATGCGGACCGTCCTACGTGATCACCACTGAGCACGTTGATCGGTGGAGGGAAATTACGAAGAAAACAAGAAAAAAGGAAAGGAAAATTGCAAAATTGCAAAAAAGTATAGAAAAAAATAATAATAAAACTTGCAAAAATTGTGCACGTTGGTGTTGACTGTGCCAGGTAGCACGATCGACATCCACGTCAGTGATTTTCGGCTGAAAGGTTTAGGACTAAATTGGTCAAATTAAAAGGTTTAGGACTAAATTGTCATTTATACAATGAGATAGTAAATATCTCAAATTCACCTTTTTGACTTTTGACCATGACTTTTTACCAATTTACCCCTCCCTCTCTCTCTCTCTTCATGGCCGGCCACCACCAACCTCCATTTCTCTCTCTTTTCTTCATCTTTTGGACCACCATCTTCCTCATTCTCTCCCTTTTTTCCCTCACCGCCGACCACCTCCATCCACCGCCGCCGATTGCCTAGCCATCGCTCGCCGTCCTCAACTACCGCGACCAGTCGAGCCCGCCGCCGTTACCTCCGTCCGTCCGCCGAACCCGCCGTGCCGCGCCGTTACGCCGTCGAACTGCCGCTGCCCTATGCCGTTCGTCCCCGTCCGCGAGTCGTCGTCGTCCGTAGTCGTCGTAGTCGCGTTCATGAGGTCTAGGCGAGTCCGTTGAGCCGTTCATCGCCGTCGCTACCCAACCGCCGCCGGCCGCCGCTCAGGGCCGATCGCCGCCAATCGTCACCACCAGTCGCCGAGTGAGTTAACCCCTAAAATTTGATTAGGTCGTTAATTACACTTATGATTAGCTTAATCAGTTACCGTAGTTAATTAGTTAGTTACCGTGGTTAGAATAGTTACTATGGTTAGGTTAATTATTTACTATGGTTAGTAGATAGTTACCGTGGTAGAATAAATACTTACTGTGGTTAGTTGGATTATCATGATTAGGTGGAATAGTTACCATGGTTAATTGTTTGATTTACTGTAGTTAAATCGGACTTGTGTGGTAACTGTTGTAGCGATAAATAATCTGTGCCTAGATATTTATCTGGTATTAAATGATCGATATCTGATTGCTGATTGGAATCGAGTATTGATTGCGCGAATTTGCTGAATGATCATACTCGTGTCGAAATGCCATGTTTAATTGGAAATGAATATTCGCGTGAGCAGTTGTGTATTTTGAGCATGAAAATGGCTGTAAGCCGAGTTTTGAGCATACTCGTGAGTGTGACTGCATTGGGCTAATGTGAAGTAAGAATCGACTTGTTTGCCTGATGTGTTTGCGTGGTCACACGACGGTTATTCGTTCCCTAACGTAACGGAGAGCATGGGGCGGTACTCCTAGGGGGTTTGTCGCTTGGTATGTCCGTGCCTGCGAGGCCGGATTCACATGGCATATCGATTGCACGACAGTTCGTGCCGACGAGGTACTGTCCGGAACTACACGACTGGTCGGATGCCGGTCGCAGCTTGTGATGGGCCAAAGTTCCTTACAGGAAATCCTGATATGTCCTCCTTGGGGAAGGTCTTGAGGGGCTATCGATTGCCGTCGCTGGAATGGTGTGGGACGACGCCCGGTCCTGCCGGAAGAGTACTAGTGGTTGGGCTGTACTGTTACGAGAGTGGAGTATCTCTTGCTTTAATAACTGGAACACGCATGTTGCATAGTGCCTGAGTGCCTGAATGACTAACGTGCATTCTGGTTGTGTATCGTGACCTGTTGTGATTTATTGCCATAAGATATCTGTTGTGTGGCTCAAGGCAATGTGAGTTGTATGTGGTTGTTTATTGGCCATGCCTCTATTTGGTAGCTAGAGCGTGGCGTGCATCGCACGCTATTGATCTGCCATCGCTTGTTGTTGTATGCTTAGGCTGCTTAAGTGAATCAACGTCCTAATCGAACTTAGGCGTTGACTCATTGAGATTTATATCTCATTTGTTGTTGTTAACTGTATTTACAGGTCCTTAAGTATGGTGACGCGCCACATAAGATTCGGTGTACCCACTGACCAGCCCGCCCATATCATTCATCTTCCGGGTTCGGGAGGAGATTGAACATGGGAACAACACGTGACGACTGTCTGGGTCGATGAAGGGTTGGCGCACTATGTGGCCCATATCTTCAAGGCCAGGTTCATGCGTCACGGTGATGATCTCTACGGGCCGATCCGAGGGTTTGAGGGACTCCCCTTGTTCGACCCCGATCGTCCGAGCCTAGGACCCGTTGGACGTTGATACGCCGGACGAGAAGGTGGAGGATCCCGAGTCTAACCCGAAGTTTGATCCAGAGGTGTTCCCCTTCGAGCCTGATGATGGAGACCAGTGATCGTGCGCTGCTATGGAGAGTTTCCCTTTTGATGGTAGTTTTTAGTGGTAGTTAGCCCTAGACCCGACCCGGTATCTTTTTATGGGTCTTAGAAAACGGCCTAGGAGATAGGCTTGTAGATCAGTTGTTTTCCCTAGCTAACTGGTATATAAATAAAAAGTTGTGTTGTTATGGTTGTGGTATCTTCTACTTGTCTATCCCTGCCTTTATTATTGTCTGGAGTTTTATATTGCTTCCGCATGCGTATAATTGAAAGATAAGATAAAAAGAATTGGGTCGATGATAAACCTGGGATGTTATCATTCTGACCTGACGTTTGGAAGGGTTGTCGCGTGCCTGAGGGTTGGGGAGTGACATACAGGGCCTTCCTTTCTTCCTAATACGGTTTGGGTCTGGCACTAATGGCAGCTCGTCAGGTTTAGGCCAATAAGCAGGATGCCCTAATGGATGAAACATGTACTGATAGCACTGAAGTGTTCTATCCATAGAATTCATCTACGAACGCATGGTAATCAATTGCATGTTTTTGACATGTTGTAATTACATGGAAACATGGGATTTTCAACTCTTGAAATTTTCCACATGTGCACGTTTGCAGGTCTAGGCGTACTGTGTGTTTCTAGCCCCTTGTTCCTCTAGATCTATTATATCCAGTTTTAACTTCAAAAACCTCTCTATCAGAGTCAAACCATGTCACATCATGCCCATTTGCAGTTTGATTGCTTCATTCGAGCTCGCCCCCCGCAAATTGAGTATATACCCATCCGTGGTCATTCTACCCCATGTATGTCGTTCTTCTGGTGTCAAAATAGTTGACCAACTAATATAATATCTTATTCACCATAGCTATTATTGGCATAGCACGAAAACCCTTTAGCATCCCATTAACCGATTCAACTAAATTCGTTGTCATCGATCCATATCTTATTCCTTCATCATAAGCCTTCGTCCATTTTCTCCATTGAAATCTAGTTACACCATTCAGCTGTTTGTGGATCCCATTCCCAAATTCGGCTCATCATGTGTAAGAATTTCGCTGTTGATTCTCGTAAGTTATACATTACAACAATAATAAGTACTTGTCACACAAATTTATGAACAAGCATTTTCCTCAAATTACGTAAATTTAAAATTTACCTGCCATCTGAACAAGTCTTTTCCCTTCGGTATTTTTGAAGTGTTTATTATAGTTGCCGACAACATGCCGAATGCAATATTTGTGGTGGCCATGTGGATGACGCCACCCATCTTCTCCATTACTTTTTGAATCCCCATATGCATGTCTGATATTACCCAAATATTTTCTCTACTAGTGACATATCTCCGCAACAAATCCATAAACCAAGTCCAATTGTCAACATTCTCCCGATAGACCACAGCAAATGCCAACGGAAAAATATGATTGTTGCCATCAAATGAGGCCGCACAAAGGAGCGTTCCTCGGTATTTTCCGTACAAAAAAGTTTCATCAACAAATATCACCGGACGACAACTTTTGAAGCCTTCAATTATTTGCTGGAAAATCGTGAACATTCGGTTGAAAACCTTGCAACTCCGATCTAGGTTTATGTAATCATCGATCACAAAATGAGAACCTGAATTTATTAACTCCATTACATTCATATACTTTCTCAACTGACCATACGACTCATCCCATCCTCCAAAAATTTTGGCAATCGCCATTTGTTTAGCTGCCCAGGTTTTACAATAAGTAAGTTCGAAGCCCAACTTGTCTTTAATCTCGGCCATTAGTGGCTTGATTTTGATATCTGGTTGGGCGGCAACCATTGCTTCTATCTGGCTACAGAGGTACTTCTGATCAAGTTGGCGATGATCCCTTGACATTTGAGGATTACTACATGTATGTGGCCCACTGTACTTAGTTATTTTTTAAAATACGACACCTGCTTTAGTAGTTGCACGGAGCCTCCAACCACATGGTCCATTTGAATTACTACACTTTATCACATATTTTGCCTTCTTTATCTCATCACTGCGAAAGTGTTGATTTTTTCTTAGAAAATACTCTTTCGAAACCAACTGCACCGCATCCCGTGATGGAAATAACATCCCAACATGAAATTCTTTTGATGCATCAAACAACATACGGCCCGGCTTGGCTCTTGTATCTACTTGCATCATATCAAATTCAATCTCTGAATAGGGCGGTGGATGTACCAACGGCAAAGTTGGATTACTGCAATGGGTGTTGTAGTAATCCTCTGTATCGTTACCTCCGTCATCTTCTTCATCACTGTCATCACTATCAACCCAAAAATCATCTTCTTCATCACTATCATCACATCATTATCATTGTACTCCACGTATTGATTATCCACACCAACGTCATCTTCACCAACATTGGAACCTCTCCTAGCTGAATCATTTAACCCTTGGTGTTCATCTACAGTTGCATAAAACCGTAAAAATCCCATTGAACCACACTGACGTGCAAACTGCTGGATTATCTTAATTGCAGCATCATTATGCACATCCACAATGTCATATATAATACAACCGGGTGTTAGAATCTGTTGTCTATACATCAGACTATGAATACACTGGTTTTCTGTTATATTCAACTCGTGCTCAATCGTAGCACGTAACTCATCAAATGTGGATATGTTTCCAAACTCAAACATAGTAGATTGTCCACCTTCGTAATCATGTCCAAATTCTTTTCGTACTATTCTACCTCCCCAGTGCACAATCGCAAAAGATGTAGACGACATTTTGCTAAATAATGAAATTACAAATTATTTTGCATCTAAAATTAAATAAATATTTTCCCATACACATTAACAAATTAACATTATAACTATCAATATAACAAATGAAATAAATGCTTTAACAAAATAAATAATAATAATACAACAAATGCAAATAGGGTAAAAAAATATTTACGAATTTAGGTATTCTTTAAAAATATTTACGGATTTAGGGCATGTGCGGCTGTTTCACAGCCAGTTTTCTGTTTCGAAAGCTCGGAAAATCGAAATCAACAGAAATGGATTGGACCATTTGAATGTGGTCGTTCCCCATTTTCTGTGATCTTTGAAAAAAAAATTAAAATGTTTCTGAGGTGATTTACCCATAAGGGGTAGAATCGTCATTTAGAAAGGAAGGAAAGATCAAAATTATCAAGAATAGGATCAGTCAATTAATTGACCAAATCCTAATTTCCGAGATTTTTCTGAATTTTTTTTAGACTTTTTCTGGAATTTTTCCATTTTTTTATAGAAATTTTTATGATTTTTATGATTTTATTATTATTATTTAGTGATTTTCTATTTTTTTATTTTTTGAATTATTTATTTATTTATTTATATTTTCGGGTCGAGTCAACCCGGTCAACTAGACCCCGGCTCCCAGCCCGGGTCAAACCCCCTCGGGGTTGACCCAAAAATCGGCGTTGTTCCCATTTTTTTTTATATTTTCTATTATTATTATTTTTTTGATTTTATTTGTTTTCTAATTTTCTTTTTCCTCTTTTTTTTTAATTTTTTTATTCATTTTCCAAATCGGTTCGGTTCGACCCAGCCCACAAACTCGAAGACTTGGCCCAAACCCACTCGGATTTGAACCGGGACTAAAACGACATAGTTTTCGGCATTTTTTATATTTTGTATTGATTTTTGTTTTCAAATTTTTCTGATTTTTCTATTTTCTGGAAAAAAAATTATTATTACAGACAAATCCTACCATCCAGGTTTGCCCACGTGGCTAGCCCACGCCCGTTGGATTAGGCGACTAAAACCAACGGCTCAGATCTAACCGAAGACCAAATCTACACCGTCCGATCTAATTATCACATCCTACGGTCCAAATCTAACCAAGAGACCTAATCTAAACAGCGAAACAGCTCAAAAAAGGACAAATAAAACGTATCATAACGTGCTTAAACCGACCTTAGAAAGGATATTGGTGTTATCTTGATCCGTAGGGCGAGATCCGAGCTGGTTTGAGGTAGAAACTCCGCTGGACAGCACCTGCACAGTGGGCTAGATGAGCTGGAATGCGAGCTACGGGGCAGTGATCTTCAAAGGCTTGGACGGGTGGCCCCAGGTGTCGGATGGTCGCACCGTCAGGAACGTCATGGTGGCAGGTTCTGGTCGAACAGGGCAAGTACGGCGGCACACAATGGAACGGCGCGAGGCTGCTCGCGGCGAATGACAGCGAGGCACGAGTCTCGGCCTTGTGCTCTCTCTCCCCCTCACTCTTTTCCTCTCTCTCTTTTTTCTCACTGGCGCCTTCGGGTGAAGCCTTCTCTATGCTCTCTCTCCCCCACTCTTTTCCTCTTCTCTATGCATTCGCTCTCCCCATCAGCCTGATAAAGGCACCTTTTATCGCCTGAAGCCTTCACGTGAAGCCTAATAAGGTGCTAGGTGCCTTTACTTCATGTAGTGATGGCCACGGTTCCGAATCGGCCCGGAACCATGGGTGAACCGGAACCGGAACCTTAAGGGGCTGTTCGGTTTCGATTTTGAACAGGTGGTTCCGGGTCGGTTCAAGGCCCAGTTCCGATTCAAAATCGGTTCCGATTACGCTCGGGGTCGTGCTTAGACACGTAAGTCGAAGGACTTTTTTACTAAAAATTTTAACTTAAACTACACTTTTACTTAGCCGAATAGCTAAGAAGTGAACTTAGCCAAATGGCCAAAAAGTAAGCCTTCATATCTCATCCATAGCATTTTATAGAGCCACCCACTTGTTATCATCACTAGACATCCAATGTGGGACTCCTTTCTTCAACTTATGAGGAGTCAAGTTTCATATGTGGCTTCTTAAAGAAACTTTTTGCTTATCTCTTTCCCTCACCACCCAATGTGGGACGCTTGCAAAAAGTCTCTTTAAGAAGCCACATATGAGATTTGACTCCTTACAAGTTGAAGAAAGGAGTCCCACATTAGATGCCTAGTGAGGATAACAAGTGGGGTGGCTCTATAAAATGCTATGTATGAGATATGAAGGCTCACTTCTTGGCCATTTGGCTAAGTTCACTTCTTGGCTATTCGACTAAGTAAAAGTGTAGTTTAAGTTAAAATTTTTAGTAAAAAAGTCCTCCGATTCGCTTGTCTAAGCAAGTCCTCGAGCGTTGACTGTGTGTTGGATATAGGACACGTGTCGGATGCGTGTCTTTCTCTTTTAAAAAAAAAATTAAATCCCCCCCGGAACCGCCGATTTCGAGCCTAGTTCACAGTTTGAGGGGCCCGTAATCGGCCCCTATGGCACGGGCCGGTTACAAGTTTGACTCGGGCAGATTTCGGGTCCAAACCAACTCGTGGCCACCACTAACTTCATGTGAAGCCTGTGGCGTCTGCCCAGGGTGGGCCCGTGCGGCACTCAGAGGGGGCCGTTCTTGTAAATAAAAAAAAATTGCCCTAATTTGGTAAATATTTTTTTTTTAGACCCATTTTAAAAAAAAAAAACCCTCTATCTTATCTGAAAATATAGGGAGAAACCCAGACCATGGAATGTGTCCATGTTCCTCTCACCATTAGGGGTGTCAAAACTAACCAAAAAACTGAACTGCATTACTAACAGAACTGAACCGAACCAAAAATTTGTGCGTTTTGGTTCAGTTCAGTTTTCGATTCAGTTAATTGAAAAATAACCATTTATTTCTTTTGGTTCAGTTGGGTTAACCGAACTGAATCGAAAATCTTTTTTTATTTTTTTCTTTTGGTTCAACTTCCCCATTGGCGTGTCGCACACCTCCTCGAGCTCCCTCAACACGCCCAAAACCCTTCTCCACCTGCTCCTGCTCCTCACACTCCTGCCCACCGCTACCCCCGCCACCGCTACCTACCCCACCACCGCCATCGCCCTCACCCCCACCCCCATCCTCCCCATTGCCCGCGTTTCCTCACCGCCTCCGTCGCGAAAAAAATTAGACTTTTTCGGTAGGCTAAAATTCAAAATCAACCCTAACGAGCTTGTTCAATCACGCTATCAACAACTATGGCGGTCAACACAATCAGTTCAGAGCGGGCTAAGACGGGAACATTGAACAGTGAACCGCGAGCTTCTTCCAATTCCATCGCCAAGAAAGGAACCACCCGTGACTTCAATTTCTCTCGTGAACCCCTCAATCATCGTTCCGTCGAGTGGCCAGATCTGGCAAGGCGAGGGCTCACGGCCCTCGCTCAGTCCGTCGCCGGCCACTGCAAGGGTGGGCTAGGGCCGCGAGGGCTCGTGACGCCCTCGCCTTCATCTACGAGGGGCTTCGGGGTGCCCGACTGCGTGGTGTGCCTCTCTACGCTGAGGGAGGGCGAGCAGTTGCGAGAGCTCAGGTACAGCCACGTCTTCCACAAGGCGTGCCTCAACGGGTGGCTCCAGCACTTGAACTTCAACTGCCCGCTGTGCCGGTAGCCGTTCGCGTCCGACGAGGCTGCGGACATCGCGGGGAGGCGCGTCAGGGGAGAGCTGGTGGAGTGGTTCTCTTTGCGCTGAACCAAGCTTGTGGGGGCTCTGAATTTTGGGGGCGGTGGTGATGGGCCACCGCATCGGTTGTGGAAAAAAAAGGAAAATTAAAGGTAAAAGTAAAAAAAAACTAAAAAATGAACTGAACCGAACCGAACCGAATTGAACTGGATATTTGGTTCAGTTCAAGGCGGATTCGGTTCAGTTCAAGCTTTCCACCCTAATGGTTCAGCGGTTTCCTTTTTCAAAAAATTGAACCGCACTGAACCATTGACACCCTTACTCACTATCACAAATTGTCCACGGAATTGCCTTCAACGTACATGGGATCTCTATGTGAAGTCAACAACGAGGCATGATGACATCTTGCTTTGGGCCACTGAAATACGAGTGATTGATGTTCTCTTTGGCAGCAGATCTCTCACAGGCTGTTCCTCGGCAATCGTCTGCATTATCGTCTTCTATAAATCAATTCACAACTCTCAGTTCAACTAGTATGAGCTCATTTTTTGGCTTTCCGGGCAAGAAAACGCCCTCTCGTTACCTGAATTCCGCTTTCATTTGCCAAAAAGAACATTAGCTGGGCTAGTATCTTCCTTGGGCAAGATTGCTATTTTTCCATGACTGCTGTCTGATCTAAGGACAATTCCGGACTTCCATTGGTTCCATCTCCAATGGGCTGTGTCTAGTTTGTGGTCGGCGAAACTACCGCTTGCCTGCCTGCCTTGATTGGTCCACGGTGGGACAAGTCGAGTCATGAATTTGCAGGGCGATTGATCTTTGTTCTTCTGCCCTTTTTTTCCTAGGAATTTCCTTTTCCTATTTTCTAAAGTCTAAATAATTGTTAGCTCATAACTAGTGAGCGTGGAATCTCAATCCGTATTATTTTTCTTGTTAGGTTTTTAATTTTACAGAAGGAAAATTACTCATAGCAAGCTTCTTAGTTAAGATGAGATATTCAAGCTTAATCTCTGGAAACTCTATGTGCCTTCTTATTTGGCTATTTTTGCCCCTTTTTTCTTGGAAACTGCTACCCTAACAGTTTAACAATACTGTCGGTTATTTCTGATCACACGATCTCTCAATCAATGAGTGCTTTATCCAAAACACGCGGTGATGGTGTATGGATATACGGTTTAGATTGTACCGTCCATGACAATACTGTTACGAAAACATTTTCCATCTTTCTTAGGGTTCTGTTTGTTTTGCAGAAATGCCCCAGCCGTTTAGAAAGAGCCCAATGGCCGTTCGCTCCCACGATCAGGCCGAACGCGTCGCACCCGATGGCCGTGAACTTGTTCTTGGTGCTAGAGAAAGGGAACGTAGGGAGGATCACGAAGGCGGTCAAGGGCAGTTGTTGCCGCGCACCGGACTCGGTGTAGCAATCCTTGCCGATGTAGGTGTGGATGCAGAGTTCGCTGTCGAGGATATGTCGAGGACTTCGATGTTGGAGTTCCATAAGTAGGGCTTGGGGGCGGAGGCAAGCGGGGTGACGTTGCAGCGGATGGAGAAGTACTCGTTCAAGCAGCACCCGACTCCGATGCCCAAGAGAGAGTTATGGATAGCCCTTCATGGGCGAGTGGGAAATGTTGGATTTTAAGGGTGTATGGGAAGGACCGTGGTCCGCCCATGTAGGCTATTACAGCCTCTTATCCTTTTTTGATAACTGCCAAGGGAAGTTATCTTATTTTTTTGAACATGAAAAGACACGTTTTTTAACTGACGTAACAAGAAGTTACGTTCTACTCAAGACGTTCCTCTCTGCCGTTCATTGGATGGAACGAAAGAACAGAGAGAAAACAAAGAAAACTTACGATCGTTTTCTGCTTGTCTCCCGAACGTCAAACCTGTGATCGTACTGTCTTTCGAGGACGGCAAGAGGAACACTTAATTTGTGAAAAACGAGATATGTCCGTTACATGATATACTTCTACGATCAGTGATTCAAGTATGGTTTAAGCATATGAATTCCGTGTAATCCGCTGTTATGTTCATGGGATTGGTTCCCTTCAGAAAGCAATTCACTAGTTTCATGCAAATGACATATATTGATCACCACCTGGACTTAGGACTTTTATTTAGTGAAGCAAAAGAAAAATATGAAGACAATTACGTCCACAGTTACATCATATTAAATTTTGGTTAATTTTGTAAAAGTAATTGTGACAACTGAAAATTGATATCTTAGTCCCTATATCTTTTGTACTTACATGAATTTTTTTTTTTTTTCGGTCTACGGTAATTGTTTGCATCAAACAAGGACCACTATCTAGCACATGATCGAACTATGTGGCTGATGGGCCATTACTTTCACCGTCAAATAATGGACGGTCACCTTCTCATTTTCCTTATATAAAGGTTTACTAGCATAACATGCTGTAAGCTACAAATTTCCGAAGGAGTGGGCCCTTACAACTATTTCTAAGTATCAGTTATTTATTTTGAACAGACGGTTAATCTCACGGCGGACGAAAAACAGTCACGTAATCATTTATCTTTTATATACATATTATGGGCCTGAATCACGATGCAAAGGGAAGGCCCAAGATAACTCTAGACGCCAACGCCCATGAAGAGCAAGTGCCGGACAGATGCAAGCCGGTTGACTCTTTCCGGCCCAAACCACGTCAAACGAACTACAGGTAAGAGACGACTATCCACATGCAAATGCAAACACCTCTTTTGGTAATTATACGGGACGGGAAATTATTATACGGTTCGGATACAAGCGGGTATACATCATCCTTTTTTAAAGTTAGTCAAAATAATTCAGCGTGTCTATAATAGGATTGCCGGATGACGTTGAGTCATGATTATACATCAATAATTACAACACTTGTTTTGAGCGCTCGCTCAAAACGATCAATAATTATAGCTCAAATCGAACATTTTGGCCGCGAGATACGAACTCCTACGATTACATCGATAAGGGGGTTATCGATACGGGTCGTCCCTTCCGACTCTCTTTACCGACCGGTGTTACCGCAAGACGAGCAGAACGGAACTCCATCCGACAGGTCTCACCCCCCAACGACACGACATTCCGGAATTGGGGGTAGCTGGAACACCCATGTCGCCAATTAATGTGCCATTTTTATTTATTTTTTTGACTTCTTATTTTCGTCGTTTTCCTATGTTTTTTTTTTCATCTTGAATTTTTTCTCCGAAGTTTGACTTGTTGTTTGAACCCTCTGCTCTAGGCTCAACGTTAAAAAGAAAATGATAAAACAGGCGCACGCACACCAAAAAAAAAAAAAACATAAGAAGAAAGTTGAAGAATATTTTTCTGAAAATGATCACTTGTATCGCTTGAGATAATTAATCAATAAAATATATTTTTACTGTCAATGATAATTTATGTCTTGACATTTTCGTAAACGATAAAACTATTTTTCGTTAGCGATATAAACGATATGTGTGTTCAAATCACTCATTTTCCTGAAAAGAAATGCACCCGAAGTTGGCTCTTCTTCCTCTCACCATTCTCTGTCTCGAGCCTTAAATATCTAATGTGCCTTCCAAGTTTCAAATCCTCTTCTATGCTATTAGCAATAGAAGTTATCGCTTTTCCGCAAAAAGATGAGTGATGCCGTGCAAAGAGAAGTGCCAAACGAAACTATCAATCGCACCAAAATTAACTCTGCCGATAGTTTTTGCTATAAGTTAGTATTTTAATTACTTGACCGGGGAACATAACTGGAAAAGTATAAACAAAAAAGTCTTAAATCTATTATATTTGTACCAATTCAGGTCTAAACCTTTTCACATTGTTTCCACTTCAGTCCATCCGGTCAATTTAGGCTGTAAATGGCTGACGCGGACGTCAACCGTCCTACATGGCACAGCCGGCGCTTACGTGAACATTTTGAATTTTTTTTTAATAACAAAATATTTTAATTTTTTTTCTCTCCCCTTTCTCTTTGACGATCGTTGGCCATGTTGGCAATGGTCCTCCTTGCCAGTGAGGCCCCTCTCGCCAAATCTGGCGAGGCCGACCCTCACCTAGGCCAGGGTGGCATAGCCATTGCGTCGCCGAACCTCGCCCAGTTGAGGCTGCCCTGGCCTGGGCAAGGGTTGGCCTCACTGGTACTCGCCCTCTCCTGTGGCAAGCGAGGGTTTCCCTGGCCGGACACCGACAAAAAGAAAAGGGGAAGAAAAAACAAGAGAAGAAAAGAAGGAAAAAAAATTCAAAACATAAATATGGTTAAAAAAATATTAAAAATATCCACGTTAGTGCCAGCTGTGCCACATAAGACGATCGACGTCCACGTCGGCAATTTCCGCCCAAAATTAACCGAATACTTACCAATGTAAAAAATATTTAGGACTAAATTGGTTCAATTGAAAGGTTTAAGATTAAATTAATACAATTGCAATGGGCTTATGACTTTTTTGATACTTTCCCGAAACATAATAGGGTCAAAGGTACCCGTGAGCCGTTGAAATTCGATTGTAATAACTAAATTTGGGGTTCGGTTCTTCTCAAGTTCAAGCACTCGAGTTTGTCATTATGTGTGTCATTATGTGTGTGTGTGTGTATATATATATAAAAGAGAGTAAACACATATTTCATTAATTTTACTTTCAAAAATTCAGTTGGAGCACGACTAAACCAAAACCAAAAATGCTGGTAAAGAAATTTGGGGAGTGAGAACGCTGGTATCATAGGTGCGGAGTTTGACTCTCGCGCTCTCTCTGAAAAGAAGCATAGCAAAAATAAATAAGATGAGAGTTAAAAATAAGATGAATAAATAAATAAAGCTCGAGCTTAGGAAAGCTCCATGTAGAACCATCAAGAGTTCAATCTTAAGCTGCCGGGGCTTTTGGAAATTCACGAGACACTATTTTTATTTTTATTTTGACCTTTTTCGCCTTTCTTATGTTTTGTGGCCAGAACTGGTAGGATCTTTCCTTTCACCGACAAAATATATATTTGAAAGACGTAACAATCAATCACCTACCACCTAATGAAAACCCAAAGGCAAGTACTATCAGCCATTCCTCTCCCAATCATCTTGGAGCCCCCAGAGACCCTTTCGAAAGGACTTTCAAGAGCCAACTCCCCTTTGGAGCGAGCGGGTGAAAAATGGTTCAGAAGAAAGGTAGGTCCACGCATTAATACATGTGTGTCTTCTTGTTTAACTACGTTTCTCCCACTAGAATGTCTGGTTGCTGATGGTCAGTCCACTCCCCCAAAGCCTATTGGCACGCGAATTTGCACTGTCTACCTCCCCCACTCCTCTCTCTCTCTCTCTCGCTCTCTCTCTCTCTCTCTCTACATTCCCACATTTTCCAAGGGTTTTTGAAGCCTTTTGTCTGGATTGTCGCTATTGACTTGAATTTCAGTTCAAAAGATCCTGTTTTTGTTCTATTGCATCTCTCTCTCTCTTCTCTATTAATATGGAGTTTCGTGGAGACTATCTGTCTTGCAATGGGTGGTCCTCGTTGTTGGTCAGGCTTCGCATTTCTAAAGGTTAGTATCTGTATCTTTCCCTAAACTCATCATGCATGTAAGTTCCATCACTTTCCCTTTTTGCTTCTTTCTTTTTCCTCTTTGGTTCATATCTTTGTTTCCGAGAACAACTTCTGAGGCTTCATTGCTCGAAACCAGCTCTTCATAAGTTGCTTGGGATCTGGTTAGAAGGTGCAGGGTGAGGAAGGGGGGTAATAGCTCGAACTGGTGTTGACGAGTTGCGACTCGAGAGCTCGATCGATAATAGCGACCAAGGGAAATCTAGAGGAGCTCCTGAACTATACTTGCTGCTTCTGCTATATCATGTTATAATTTGGGAATCATTAGATGGTTAAGTCCACCACCAGTTGTTCTCTCTTTTCTGCTGAGTTTTGACTTCCACTCGCCTCTTGGGGTAGCTCAGACACACAAGTGGGGAACTTTATGTCAGCTTGTTGTCAAACCTTCTAGCATCAGCCTTGGACGGACATGGGTCTTGTTCAATGGACGATGATAGAAGGATTTGCTTTTGCATCACCTGTGCGGTTGGCTGAGTGGTTCGAAATGGACTTGCATAAATGGATGGAGCAAAAAGGCCCTGGCTTCGTTTCCGCACTGTCTAAATGCAAACGCTCTTACTTTTAGACACCCACTCGGTTTTCGGCTCGCTTTTTACTGTGGCTCGGATTTTAGGTAACTGTTTCCTTTTCTTGACTCGGTCTTGTGTGAGATTGATATAATCAATTTCCGTAAGACTTTACTCACGTAACAGTTTTTGGATTACTGCGAGAGTAACAACATGTTGTAGACCACAAATTTTTGAAGGAGTGGACCCCACAACAATTTCTAACTATCTGTTATCTATTTCTTTGTTGTCTAGAATATTCCGTTAATCTCACAGTGGATTAAGGACGGTCATGCAATCACTTCTCATCTCAGTAATTCTCTAGGTTCATATGGGTCTCGGTAGGATATTAAGGCATCTATTTGACACATCACTAGGCTAATGAGGCCACTGGTGACCCTCACCCCTTTAGGCACCAAATTTGTTCTTACTTTATCAACACAAAATTTTACAAGATTTACCTACTAGTCCCTACTAAGCCTCCATGTATGCACGACATATAAATATAAATATATACATATATACACGCGCACGAACAATTATGTTGGACATTTTCACATTGCTTTTACATGTATATCCACAGTGATGGATACTGAAACTTAAATTAGTAGGCGACGAGATGAAAAAGTCTTTGCCATACCTTAGCTTATTCAAATTTTTACAGAAGATATATCAAAGGTTGTAGCATAGACACCTTAGCTAATTCAAATTTACTCAAAACGCCATATTGCTTTACATGTATAAGCGCCACCACAAGCCTCCTTTGTCCGTCATTGTTTATACGCGTACTTGAAAATCAAGTGAAACTTTTTCGTGAGCCTTCCTCCTATAAATGGCGATGATGCATTGCCATTACACATATATAAGGAGGACATTTGTGTTCTCACTTTCCTGACGAGGGAAAATGAAACATTAACACGGGAGAGAGAAGTTTAAGGGGGGCAGACTGAGCATAAAGTTCAAACCCAGAAAAATGGCAGAGATGGCTTTTTAGAACGAACAGAACTAGGGTTTCATATGCCAATCGAGCTCCTCACACCATAACTGGTGTGGGTTCTTGGCCATAGGAGTGCTCCTCAGTAGACCTCCTCTACTTTGATGAGGGAGAGCAGAAATCGACGTCATGTGGGAGAGAGGTTTAAGAGCATATAGAAACCAAAGTGAAGGCATGTGCAATATTTCTTAGACCGCACGCGGATGCGGTCAATACAGCCAAAACCACACCTATAACACAAGTTAATTAGCGATGTTTTTTAAAACCATTAGTGAGATACACATGATATACGTGAACAATCATCATTAGGATCATCACATTTTGTATGTAGTATTCTACGAAAACCAAGTTATTTGGTAAATAAGCATTAGTAGACCTCTTCTTCTTCTTTTTTCTTTCTGTACAAGGTAGCACATTCAAGTGTGTCTTCGACATGATATATATGGACACTTCATGTTTCTTTACTACCATAGCAACTAGTATTCTCCGGTGTCCATGCATGCTATGTGGTCGCAAGAAGTATACTACAAGAGATTTATAATGACCTCGCTAATTCTTCACCTAGTTAAGCTCAAGCGCGAATGTCCTCATCTCTTAAGAGGTAATCAAGATTGATGCATCGAAAGTCCCTACCGTTATAGCGATGTTCTAAGGGACAACACAATCAGCAGACAGTGAAATTCAGAGAAAAGTAACAGGAAGGGTTGCAAAATACAGTGGAATGGTTGCGATGTATTATATGACCTGACACGGGTTTCTTTGTTTGCATGGGCCATACGACATTATTTCACGTGTATAATAATACCCTTGATTCCTATACTGGATACCTGATTTTCAGTTGTAGAATATCAACAGGTAAGTAGCAAGAGGTTCAGGCTCCTTCCTTTCTTTAGAAGGCCAAAAGGTGCCGCAATTTCTTTCTTGCTTAAGGGTGCTGAGTTAGCTAGGGTTTCAGATGCTTTAGAATAAGCTTATTAGCGCCTCATAGGCGTTCAGGTATGAGCTGAATGCGTTGCTTTATATCTATTTTCTACCATGAACCTCCTCACTACTTAAATTAATAATGTTCATGCTAGCATGTATTTAGGGAAATCGCCAACAATATATTTTGGTTATGGTGGGCAAATACTACCACATGGCATAGTGGGAGATGAATCTGGGACATGAGAAAGAGAGGGATGATGATTTTGAACTGGTTCAACCACTAAGACTTAGCTAGAAGTTCGCTATTGACACTTTCTTTAGGGGAGGTAGACATATGTAAATAGACACCCTGACGTGCTTGGTGCTTTCTAAATGTGATCACTTTGCATGCGTGGTGCATTATGGATGAGTCACGCCAACCATAAAGTCATACAAATTCTTAAATTCGAGAACGAAGAATCAAAAGGTTCTTCATCCAGAACATGCATGGATTCTTGTTCCAAATGCCCCAGCATTGATATTTCATTATGTCACCAGATCACCTTGTGATGTCTAATTTATGTAAGAGATTCTTACTGAGATTCTTTACAATGTCTTTACCTGGATCTGCTTCATTCAGGGATTACTCTTTTTCCAATTCCTGAGTTGGCCCCAACAAAAAAAGAGTTGGATTTGTCTAAATGTTGAAACAATAAAGCCTCGTCGCTTAGTAATTATGTAAATCTAGTAGTAAGAGTACTTGATATAGTCTTCTATGTCAATTTAGTGAGTAGACTAAAGAGGAAATCAACACACATAATAACATGTGAGAATGCTAAAAAAGGCCTGAACATTCCTTGTAATGAAACTATTATTACTCCAAGTAAAAGACTGTGTCCTGATAGATGGAGTGCTTCATTTATATGTGGAGTCATATGTGTATATCTGATTTCTAGCTGCATGAGTATGATTGAAGCTCCTATATATCTATGCACTTGATAAGATTTATCGAATTGTATATCACATCTTCAACTAGATTTCTTGCAATTGTAGTCATTACTCATAACTTACAGCGCGCGGTTGTTGTCGATCACCCTGTCAATGCGGTATATCATTTCCAAAATTAACTCTAAAATAAAGATACTTGAACTCGTGTTGCATAACTAAGAACTAAAGAGGAACTGTGGTGAAATGATTAGCGACAAGGAGAATCTTGATGCTAAGATACTGAAGGCTTAATTCCACATAAATCTTTTGATGTACTATCAGCTAAGGAAAGATTCATATGCACGAAAGGTCATGGAATGCAGTAACATTGTCACTATAAGTACACACATTCACACCTAGAGAAGCACTAAAGTTTTCTTACAAGAGCTAAGAAAAGATTAACAAATGAAGTAAGAAAGAAAATGATAAAGAAAATGATTATCTTTTCTTGAAATAAGAGTCTAATTTGAAGATTTGTGCTGTCCATTGGCAGTGAAAAAATCGACTTCCACGCACAATACTTGCATACTAGCGACCCTTTGCGCATCTCAAATATGCGGACATGGCAATGTGCTAGCATCACCCATGAGAAGTTCATTTTTTCCGTCGACCATTTGGACAGAACAAAAACTCGAGAAACTAAGCTATAGAGCTATATATTTGTACCCTTTCTTCGGGACTCGGGCGCAGTGATTATAGGTTCCATTTTTGCTGATCAGGTAATGGGCCCATTGCAGCTCTCAATTCAGCTTCCCAGATGGCTCCTTGATTATTGTAGTTATTCGTAGCAGAAGAAACCATAGGAAGGAAAGAAGTCGCACGCTGATGCTGATTCATGTACCCATCCTCGTTGATCAGAGAATCCAAGAATGAAGAGAACATGTCCTCATTGTTGTTGTCCATGTAGAAGTGAGCATGGCTCTGTGCTTTGCTATGGTGTGACGAAGATCCGGCCATCATCGCTGACCCATCGAGATTCTGCCAATTCTGATTGAAACCATCCTGATGATCAACCCTAGGGTTTTGACGCAGATCTTGCAGGTTGGTCATCACTTCCTTAGGATCCTTGGTGTTATCAGTTACGGTGCCTTGATAGTGATCGCCATTAGTCACTTGAAACTCAGAAGCGCTAGGGTTTTGTGGGGAGATTGAAGCCGGTGCAACATCATGGTGATCTGATGTCGGCATGTTGGGGATAAGGTCTAATGGCTTGTGGGTCCTCGGATCGATCCCTTGGCTGATGAGTTTCTTGCTTAGATGAGTGTTCCAGTAGTTCTTGATCTCGTTGTCTGTCCTTCCTGGAATTCTCCCGGCTATCAGGGACCACCTAAAATCAAGCTCAACCAAACTAATTGGATCAGAAACAACGTTAGCTATTGTTTAGACAGATGCCTACAAGATCACGAGTTAGTGTATGTGTGAGAGAGTAATATCATCAACTTCATTACATGCCCAGGAAAGAGAGATCTTTCAGACTATGCATGCGGAGGTTCAGAATATCTCTGAAATGGATCGGTTTCTCGCTATAATTGCGGGGGTATTGGTGCTCACCTGTTACCGAGCAATCGGTGAAGCCTCAGGATGAGATCCTCCTCGTCCGGCGCGATCTGCCCTCTCTTGACGGATGGCCGGAGATAGTTCATCCACCGGAGGCGGCAGCTCTTTCCGCAGCGCATAAGCCCTGCCCGCTTCGGCAGAGTCCTCCACCTCCCTTCCCCTTCCTTCTTCACGTAACTCGCCAGGACCTCGTCTTCCTCAGGCGTCCACGGGCCCCTCTTGATTCCCACTTTGCTGCAGCATGGAGTCGGCTTGCTCGGCGAAGTCGACGATGAGGACGACGGTGGATTCCTCATCTCTCTCTCTCTCTCTCTCTCTCTCTCTCTCTTCTTGCTTCGTCTCTGTGTGCGCGAAGGATGATTGATTGTGGATAAAGTGAATTAGGGTTCCGTGGGGGAGGGCAGTATTTGTAGGGAGGAGATGACGACGATGTCGAAAAGGGGTAGGAAGGAAAAGTACAAAGAGCGCACACGAGACAACCTTCATTTCTTATGAATAGGCAAAGCGAGCAGCCAATCAGATTCCGACGCGTGGCATTGCAGTGGCTATTATATCTAACGTTTGATTGCATGGGCGGCCATTTTTGGTCGTGTCGCGCGGAACAGGAAATGGATGGTGGCAGACTTGAGAGGTCGAACGTCGTCGTGTCGTATTCCCGAAAATTGAAGAGTGAGATGGAGAGCATGTCTCGTTCGTCTTTATTTAATGTTATCCAAATAAGAGAATAGAGAATCGCTTGGACTTTACGGCTCGGCTTATCTTTCCCCGCATGTTTTCGTTAACTTGAGCAAAAAGATTTGGACAACAAATTGTATACTTAGTGCGTAGCTGGCGACAAAAAGATCAACAAAAGTGGCAAGAACAACAGGATGTGCAGAAAACTTCTCTCTTGAATACCCTTCACATCCTTTGTTTTATCCTGAGATCTCAAGACCATGTGCCCCAAGAAAACTTCTCTCAATCGATTTCAACTGTGGATGAAAGTAAACGAAGTAAGCATCCACGGTTGAAAATTGACCGCGAGACGAAGGGAAGTACCTCGTGCGGTGGAGAATTTACGGGCAAATTTCCAAATCAGGCTTAAAAAAAAAATATTTACCAAAACAAGTTGAAAAAAAAAATTACCAAATCAGGTGCCGCTCCGCAGTCATACTGCCGAGCGGGCTGGTCGGCCTGCTCGGTAGCCACACTGCCGAGCTGGGCCCGGGGGCCCCAACTAGTTTTTTTTTGTTGAAAATTTCATAAGAAAAACCATTTTTTATAATATTTATTTTATTTATAATTTTGTTCTTTTTAAGCTTATTTTTATAATATAATTATCAATATTTAATTACTTAAGATATATAATTATAAAATTACAATAAATTCATATATGTAATGTCGACATCGAACAGAAGAACTGAATAAATATCGCGCAATTGGGATATTGTAATATTACAAAAATTTCACACATCTAATATAAAAACCACGAAAAAATGAACTTAATAAATATGTTTCTTGAACAATATTATAACATTACAAAAATTTCATCAAACTAATTTACATAATTGACACAACTGTGATCTATTCCTGAGCCGATCTGCGTGCACACGTTTGAATGTTGTGCCCTGATTCCCCACAGATGGTGCAATGGTTACGCGAATCGCTACCGCTCGGCGTTCTCCAATCCATCTCATTACGTATCCGGGATGCACGCGGTCTTCCTTTCTTCCTAATACTACTCGGGTCGGGCATTAATGGCAGCTCATTAGGTTCATCCCAATAACCATGATACCCTAACGGATGAAACATGTACCGATATGACTGAAGGGTTTTGTCCAATGTATAGCATTCATCTACGAGCGCACGGTAATCAATTGCATGTACTTGACATGCTGCAAGTACGTGGGAACAAGGAATTTTCAGCTGTTCAAATTTTGCCACATGTGCACGTTCGCACGTCTAATTGCACTTTTTGTCTGTTACCCCCAGATCCTCTAGTTCTATCACATCCAGTTGTCACTTCGTAAACCCCTCTTTCAGAGTCGAAACATCTTACGTGATGCTTATTTGCAGTTTCACTATTTTTCCGGAGTGTTTCACCCGCGAGTTGCGTAAATATTCATCCGTTGTTTTTCTGCCTCCTGTACATCGTTCTCCTCGTGTCAAAAGATTTGATCAGCTGGAAGAATATCTTCTCGACCATGGTTGTTATTGGTAGACCACGAATGGGTTTCAACATCCCGTTGACTGATTCAACTAAATTTGTCGTCATCAATCCATGTCTCCTCCATCCATCATAAGCCTTTGTCCATTTCTCTCTTGGAATCTGATCACACCAGTTAGCTGTGGGTGTGTCGACCTCTCTAATTCGGCTCATGATTAAATTGAACTTCCCCCGTTGATTCGCGTAAGCTGTATATTACAATAATAATTAGTACTTTGCACTAAAATTTATGAACACGTATTTTCCTCAAATTTACAAATTTCAATAATTACCTGCCATCTCAAGATGCCTTTTGCCATTGTCATTTTGGAAAATTTTTTTGTAGTTGCTGACAATGTGACAAATGCAATATCTATGGTGGGCATGTGAAGGACGCCACTCTTCTTTCTCCATTGCTTGCTGAATCCCAATATGTCTGTCTGATATTACACAAATATCATCCTTGCTGGTGACATATGTGCGCGACATATTCATAAACCACCGCCAATTGTCAACATTGTCCCGATCGACCACAACAAATGCCAACGGGAAATTGTGATTGTTACCATCAAGTGAAGCCGCACAAAGGAGAGTTCCTCAGTATTTTCCGTACAAGAAAGTACCATCGATAAATATCACGGGACGACAACTTTTGAAGCCTTCAACCGTCTGCTTGAAAGTCCAAAACATTCGGTCGAAAATCGTGCAGCTCTGATCTAGGCTCATGCGATCCTCGATCACGAAATGAGAACCTGGATTCATTTGCTCAATTTCGTTCATGTACCTCCTCAACCTACAGTATGACTCATCCCATTCTCCAAATGCTTTGGCAATCGCCATTTGTTTGGCCTTCCATGTTTTACGATAAGTAGGTTGGAATTGCAGCTTGTCTTGAATCTCCGCCATCAGTGTCTTGATTTTGACATCCAGTTAGGTGACGACCATTTCTTGTATAAAGCGACAGATAGTACTTTGATCAAGGTGCGGATGATCCCGTGACGTTTGTATAGTAATGCATGTATGTGGCCCACTATACTTACTTATTTTCCAAGAAATGCCACCCACTTTAGTCATCGCACGGAGCCTCCAACCGCACGGTTCATTTGGATTACCACACTTGATCACATATTCTCTCTTCTTTGTCACATCATAGCGAAACTGATGATTTCTTCTCATAGAATACTCTTTCGCAGCCGACTGCACCGCGTCCCGTGATGGAAATACCATGCCAACTGCAAATTCTTTTGATGGATCAAATACCGTACCGTATGGCTTGCCCCTTGTATCATCTTGCATTATATCAAAATCGATATCCGAATAGGGCGGTGGATGTACCAATGACACTATGGGATTACTGCAATGAGTGTTGTAGTAATCTCCCATATCGTCACCTCTGACATCTTTTTCGTCACCTCCGACATCTTTTTCGTCACTTTCACCGGTGTCCATCCAACCAATATCTTCTTCATCACTAACCTCATCAGTATCATTATCATCATTTTGATCGAACTCCACGTACCGATCATGCACATCATCTTCTTCTTCACCAGCATTAGAACTTCCCCCTACATGGTAATTATTTATCACTTGATTTTCATATACAGTTACATAAAACACTACGAACCTCGTTCCACCAGTCTGAAGTGCAAACTGCTGGATCATCCGAACTGTATTATCATCACGCACGTCCACAATATCATATACGATAAAACCTTGTGTTACATTTGGGTATCTAAACATCAGGCTATGAATGTACTGGCTTCCCGTAATATTCAACGCGCTCTCAATCGTAGCACGTAACGCATCAAATGTACATACGTTTGCAAACTCGAACCAGGTAGATTGTCCGCCTTCATAATCATGTCCATATTCTTTTTGCACTATTTTCCCTCCCCAATGCACAATAGCAAAAGATATAGCCGACATTCTGCTAAAGAAATTATACATTATTTCGCACCTACATTTTACTAAACATTACAACAATCAATATATCAAATGAAGTGCAGCATTTATTATCAGAAAAATCCTAATAATCCGACATGAAACGAGAAACGTAAAAGTTGGGGTTCGGTAGCACTAGCGTGGTTGTATCGAGAGCTATGCAGTGCAACCGACCCGGATGCGAAGCAAATGGGCGGTGCCCTCCATGTACTGCAAATTTGGGCGTGGGAGAGCTTCAAATGTGTCTCCCCTGCTCTGACTTACGGTGCTCATTTCCCAGATGCTCCTTTCGGTAGTCGGTACGTGATATATTGCCTTTTCAGTTCGTCCGTCATTAATTCTTTGCAGTGCGTATAATACAAGAAAATCTAAAGTTTTCTGTTCATGCAGTTGGAGTCGAGGCCGAACTACAACTGAAGTCCCCACACATACCGTGTCACATTTGCGCTACCAACTTGATCAAATGGGGTCCGAAGATGTAAGTAATGATATCAACGAGTCGGTTTAATATCGTGTTACTTTTTAAATTAATTTTTCGTTTAATTTGATGTGTTTCATTATGATGACAGATTCTTTGGGAGCCCTACGTCGGCATTGAAGATGAGGTACCGGATTATTGCCTGTAGGGAGAAGACTGTTAGAGGGCGAAGGTCCCACTCATCTGTCATTGGATAGTTGAGTGGCACTGTCCAGACCGAGTACTTCGACAGTTTGGTTTGCAACAGCCAATACCTAGACGTCCCCATGATCATACTGCCTTGCATGATATTGATAACACGCCACCCAGGACGAATTGGGAGGATAGGCACGGACGGTTGATCGGTTTGTGGGACAGACGTGCCGAACGTATAGTCCAGGGTAGAATTACAACGGAAGCACTCCACTTTCATTCAAGATATATGGAGTGGTTCCGTCGACATAAACGGAAATGGATTTCTATTACGGGAGCCGCAATGGGTTCCACGGTTCGTGCAAGCACTTTCAATTTAATTCATTACTTATTTTAAAGTATCATAAATTATTGGCGTTTGATAACTTTTGTTAATTTTGATATCATAACCAGGGTGACGGCGTCGAACAGATCATGCATATCACGGATTCTATCGGTCTATCTCCTCAGGCTTGGGCAGAAGTGCGGACGATAGCTAGAGTAATGCTATACGCCCAAAATGAGGAGAGGCGACTAACAATGATGCCAGCATCCCAACCAGCAACTACAGCAACACCCGTTGGGTCGGACGAGGAGGATGACCCCCCTGAGACTGTTCAGCCGACTCGGAGGACTCCTCGAGCTCATCCACATGATGATGTCGTCCCCTATTCCATGGAATATCATACGACAGATTTCGCTCCCGAGTTCACTCCGGGGTTCAGTCAGCATTTCGATGCATGGTTCACCCAGTTTGCCGGAACAATTGACGATCCACATCCGCAAACTCAAGCTAGTTCTCCTTCAGAATATGGATCTGATTTTCCTCATTTTTATCCAGTTCCTCCTACAGTAGGATATGGCATATCTTCACAAGATATGCCTTCGTCATCGACATATCCTACTCAGCCGGATCCTCATTCTCATCGGTACAACACTAGATCTTTCGATCAACGTAGACAACCTCATTACGGAATATGAGGTCATGTAGGAAGATGGCGTCATTAGTACAAGTAATTGCAGTTAATTTGTTATCTATTATGAAAATCCCATGTTTTTTACAATATCCCAATTGCGCGATATTTATTCAGTTCTTCTGTTCGATGTCGACATTACATATGTGAATTTATTGTAATGTTATAATTATATATCTTAAGTAATTAAATATTGATAATTATATTATAAAAATAAGCTTAAAAAGAACAAAATTATAAATAAAATAAATATTATAAAAAATAATTTTTCTTATGAAATTTTCAACAAAAAAAAAACTAGTTGGGGCCCTCGGGCCCGGCTCGGCAGTGTGGCTACCGAGCGAGCCGCCGGAGCCGGCCGAACAGCCCACTCGGCAATACGACTACCGAGCGGCACCTGATTTGGTAAAAAAAAAAATTCAACCTGTTTTGGTATAAAAAAAAAATTAGCCTGATTTGGAAATTTGCCCAGAATTTACGACGTTTTTCCCCGGGACAACGTCGAGTACGACTCGCTCTGCGGGATGAAGGACGTGGCCTACTCCCCAAGATCATTTTAGATGAGAGATGTGGCGATTCGAACACGAGATCTACAGCGCACCACCCGACACGAAGCGCCTTCCATTTCGAATGTTTGGACAACCCTTTATGTTTGCTGAGAAAGATTTTAGGGTTTCTTTCATTCACGAGGCAACCCGTCCTTCAGATTTATAATGTGCCAAAACTCCTAAACCCTAAAAGAAAGCTTTGCCACTGATATATCAGGGGATGATTACGTCCATCATCTAGGGCTCGAGGGTTCCCCACATTGTAATCTCAACGAGGGAGACTGTCCACTGAATTAGACTAAGAAGTGGAAACTGTGCTTTTCCGGCGGGACCCAAGGAAAGTCTACATGAAAGAATGGTTACGGTAGCCATTGAAGACTATATAGGAAATTAATAAGTTAGATGTCAAGCAGGCATATAATATAGACATTTGAGATGTGACCAAGTTAACAACAAGATTGAAACGGTCGCCGACCGAGACTCAATACATGTAGCTATCGGAAATTCCCGGCTCATTTGTACGAGCATGGATCTAACTCCATGTACGTCGACCTTCTATATCGTACATAGGATCGATAATGTTAGGCTCATTTAGACGGTGGTCACACGATTTTCTTGTTGTCTTATGCTTTGGTTTCGGGAATGAAAGGTTGACCGTCTTCGGTCCGCATGCATGAAGAATCCCGTATAATATATGATAAGTCTCCGTCCATCTCCTTTGTTTTTTGTGGATCTGATGAAGAATTGGCCGTATAAAGACGCGGAGAGGATGCCTAATTTCTCTCTTTTGCGCGCCTTTGAATTCAACGTGCTTCTAATCATAGCCAACTTTCAGTCTTCCAAAGCGATCTAGTTATAATATGACTTTGAAAAGTCTATGAAATCTATATTATTGGCCTAAAACCACAAGATGGCATGTCGCCGCTATTTTGGAATCGAGTGTTAGGCTCGTCAACGGCGCGTGTAGGCTCTCTCCGGCAGTGCTTGTGTTTTGCGTACTTTTTGTCTCTCGTACTTGTAAACCGAAAGCCGAGGGAAAAGAAAAAAAAGACGAACGCTTTGTTTGTTTCTCGAAAAATGAATGATTTGAAAAACGTTTTTTAAAAAATGATCTTTTATGTCACCCACAAAAACGAACGAATGGAGTATATTTTAATCATCTACAATAATATTTAGACATAAATTATTATCGGTGATGAAGAATGTTTTTCATTAACTGACTATTTAAAGAGATACGATCGATCATTTTAAAAAATATTTTTTTTTAAATTATTCATTTTTCACAAAACAATCGAGCCCTAAAGATAGGTCTTGTAATGTTGGATAACTCCTCCAGCTTTTCATCCACGGTGGTGCCTTCGTATTGGAATTTCAACTTCCGCCTCTCTTGAAAGATAACTTGCAGCTCTTTGCTAAGCATCTTGAATGCATTTGATTGATTTTCATCTTAGTCTTCTTTTCTTGCTTCCCTCTTTCGACACTTATCTCCTATAAACAAAACTCTTTACCCCCTTTTCACACCTCTTCTTAGCCGATTAATCAAGATAATTCATCTTTATTCTTTAAATTGATCCACTTAAAGGTTGTTCGGCATCAAATGTCGGTTACCTACTCTTACTAATGTGCCATATCAATCAAGATATGCTCCACGTGATGTTGGTGCTCACTTTGATCATTGATTTGAAGGAATGTTTGATATCTTAGCATTTATGTCAAAAGAAAGCAGACGCTTGCAAAACAATCACATAAAACATTAATGTGGTGGTAATCTTTGATTGTGACCATTCATCATGTCAAATTGAGATACAAGTATAATTTATAAGAACAAATGGCTTGAATTCCAAATTAATATATCAGTCTTTTATCCCTAACATTACGTTTGTCACTAATAACCATTCGGGAAAAGTACCAAAAAAGTCCTAAACCTATTGCATTAGTGCCAATTCAATCATAAACCTTCAATTGGACCAATGTAGTCCTAAACATTTTTCATTTGTGTCGATTGAGTTCATCCGGCCAATCTTAGCCGGAAATCGCTGACTTGGACGCTGATCGTCCTATGTGGCGTGGTCCGCACTGACATAGACATTTCTTTCGTTTTTTCCTTTCATGTTGGCCGACGAGGGTTGCCTCCCCTGCCTAGGGCCTTTGCGGCCACGCCCACGCCCACGACTAGCAAGGCCGCGATGGCCTTGGGCGAGGCCATCGTGGGCGAGGCTGCAAAGGCCCTCGTCAAATCTAGGCGAGGGCCACCCGCCTATGGCAAGCATTTGGTTACTGTTTGGACATGGTGCAAGCCACAAAAGGCCCTCGTTAGAGTGGTCAAAGGTGATGTTTGGACATGGATGCAGCACGGTGTTTGGTTACTGTCAACTGATAGGGTGTTTGGTTACTGCCAGCCAAAATGAAAGGAAAAAAAATAATTGAACATTTAATTTTTTTTACATAAATATAAAAATGTCCACGTCAGTGCCAGCCACGCCACGTAGGACAGCCGGGGTCCATGTCAGCGATTTTCGGCTAAAATTGGCTAGGTGTAATCAATTGGCACAAATACAAAATGTTTAGGACTAAATTGATCTAATTAAAAGGTTTAGGACTGAATTTGCACCAATCAATAGGTTTGAAGACTTTTTTGGTACTTTGCCTGTAAACATTCCTAAGAATGATAGGGTATCACGTGCAAGGCGTGTGCAGCTAGTATCTTCAAAAATATAGTTCGATAATAGACAAAGCCCTAGATTCTTGCGACACTCTACTCTCGCCGGTCTCAAATAGTCTCGCATCCCTATGATCTCTTCGGCTGCCTCACCATCCATCACCACGCGGAATCAATTTTATTGGACCTTTGTCAATTGATCTAAAAATTTAAGTTGTTCCATGAAGATGCGATTTAATATTTACATTGTTCCCATAAATACCAACTCGCGAAAATTTATTCTCGTTCGCTGTGCATTTGTCTGTGTTGACGGATTCGGGTATGGGTTGTGCATTCGCGCTCGGGAATTGGGTCACTTCATTCTTTCCGTAGTTAACTTGATTCTTTCCACAAGTCTACTACTCCCGCATTATTCTTTCAACGCAAGTGAAGTATTAATTTTCCTCAATTTTTTTTTTTGACTTTATTTCAAAATACCTTGAACTTGATCACTTTGACTTAATGAATCCTCACAAATGACTGCCCATTTTTTGGTGTTGCCCACCAACTTGATCTTTTCCAAAATACATAATGAACTCGATCATTTTAACTCAATAACCTCGCCCATCATTATTAAATATCAGTTTTGCGAGTTTTCAAAGGGCATTTTGGCCCAAAAATAACCTAAAAACCCCATGTTAATAAATCCATTAACCTTATCACGCACTACTCGCACACAAGAACCCATATCTTTCCTATTCGAAGAAGAAGTACTTTAGTTATACAACTCTTCTTTTTATAGTAATTCAACCTATTGCTTCGCGGCCCCCCATCAGTTGAGTATGAAGAGAAGAATCAAAAGGATCGAACTACTAACTCATTATTCGGAGGTGAATCATAGAACACCAAAACATGCACGGGATGAGCCGCCTTCATTGGTCGACGGTGATGAGTACCATCACCGTGGCCAACGACCGGCAAAGGAAGAAAGAAAAGAAGAAAACAATTAAAAAATCAAATTTTTTGGTAATTTTCTCCATAAAAATCAAATGAAATTTTCTATATCAAATGGCAGAAAAAATTTTCCTATTCATTTTCAGGTTGTGCCTAAACACCGAAAACTATTGTTATTTTCTTGAAAAATGACTTTTTGGAAAATATTTTTCATAAATGTCTCATTTCTGCGAAACAAATGGAACCTTATTTTCAAGGAAGTCCATACGGAAAGGGAACTGGAAAATTATCCAAAAAGTCCTAAACCTATTGCACTTTTGCTAGTTCAATCATAAACCTTTTAATTTTGCCAATTAAATGCTAAATCATTTCATGTTTTGCCAATTGAGTTCATCCGACTAAATTTGGCCGAAAATCGCTGACGTGGACTCCTATTGTCCTACATGGTACGGCCGACGCTGACATGGACATTTTTCAATAATATGTTAGTATTTTTATTTTTATTTTGTCTTTTCTTTTTTCCTTTTTTATTTTATTTTATTTAGCTCGAATCTTTAGTATTCTCTTATTTATTACTTTTTTTTAGTTAGATTTTAAAAAAAAAATAGAAAAGCTAAAATTTTATTTAAAAAAAAATACAGTGGCAACCTCACCGGTGGGGCGCTGCCGCCCATCGCCAAGCCTTGCTGGCCTTAGGCGAGGGCGTCACCTAGATCTAGGTGCCCTCGCTTGAGCCTGGGAGGGTTATAGGCCCTCGCCAAGGGTCAGAGAGGCCTTGCCTAGGGCGGGCGATGGTTGCCAGCCCTTCTAAGGTCGGCGTTGCCCAAATCTGGGCTCCCTCACCCAGGGCCGGCGACTAAATTTTTTAAAAAAGAGAAGAAATAAAAAATAAAATCAAAGTATAGAAAAAAAATTATTTAAAAAATTTCACATCAGCACCGGTTGTGCCATTTAGGACTGAATTGGTAAAATTTTAATAGATTTAGGACTTTTTAAATAATTTTCCCAAGAGAATTTCATAGGGGAAATTGTCTAAAAAGTCCTAAATCAATGGTATGGTGGTCAATTCACTCATAATTCTTTCAATTGTGCCAATTTAGTCTTAAACCTTTTGATAATTTACTAATTTAATCTTAAACCTTTTAATGATTTGTCAATTTTTGCCAAAAATCCCTAACGTGACGGCCCAGTCAGTGCCGACTGTTTACATGGCACGGCTGACGCTGACATGGATAGTTTTTACGATTCTTTTTAATTTCATGATCTTTTTCTTTTTCTTTTCTTTTTCCCTTTTTTCCTCTGCCAGCCATCGTTGGGCCTCGTCAATGGCCCGTGGAGGTCGCCAGCCTCGGGTGAGGGTCGCTTTCCCCAGGCTAGGCAAGGGCAACCCTCGTCCGATGCTAGCATGGACGTCCGATGCTAGCATGGGCGTCCCCTGCCCGAGGCTCAGCAATGGCCGATAGAGGGAAAAATGGAAAAATAAAAAAAGAAAAGGAAAGGAAAGGAAAAAAAAAAGATAATACTTCATAGAATTAAACAAAATTACAAAAATAATCCACATCAGCGCCGGCAGTACCATGTAGGACATACCACATAGGACGTTCAACCCTGATTATACCGTCCATGTCCATGATTTCCGATCAAAATTGACCGGAAGGATTAAATCTGCAAATTATTAAAAGGTTTAGGACTAAATTGGCACAATTGAAAATTTTATAACTAAATTGATAAGTTGTCAAAAGATTGAGGACTATATTGGTACAACTGAAATGTTTAGGACTGAATGAGCCACCGTATAATAGACTTAGGATTTTTTGGACAATTTTCCCTTTCAAATAGCTACTACCAGTAAAAAATTCCAAATAGGAAATACACGACACATTTACCGAAATTAATTTTTATCTAAAGAAACAATTTAAACCGGTACCTCTCCCCTAAATCTATTGTCCACATCAGATCCCAAATTGCTAAGGGAAAAATTAATCCCTTTTTTTTTCTGGTTTGGCCAAAATTAAGGAGGAATATTCAAGTAGCCCACTGAAACGGTGAAGAAACCAAAGAAGATACGAGTGGATGGACGTAGGGGTGAGCATGGTCCGGGTTGGTCCGATTCCCTCAAGAACCGTGGACCGGACCGGTGGTACCGGTTCTCAATTTAAGAAACCGTGGATCTGACCGAATGTCCCTGGAACCGTGGACCGACCGAACCACCGGTCCGGTCCTGGTCTCGGGCAATCTAATTGAACTGGTAAAATAAAAATAAAAAATAAAATGAAAACAAAAATAAGAAACCCACAGGGCAGTTCGGGCATGCGTCTTCTTGTATGTAAAACTGGAAATCCATAAGATAAAAGACTATCACCACAATTTCAACTTATTCTAACACAGAAAAGGGTCCAGTTTAAAATCAGAATTAGGTGGAGATGAAGACAAGGCAATCGCAAATCAGAGTTAGGTTTTCTGAGTTCTGAATAGTGAATATTAGGTTTTCTTCTCTAAAATCAGAATTAAGTTATGCTTTTTTTTATTTTAATTAACTTGTGTATTTAAAAAATAAAAATAAAAATTCGTCTGTCCGAGCGGTCCGATTGCCCCCTAGAACCGAGAACCAGACCGCCCGGACACCGGTTCCACCTTGAGGAACGGGGGACAGGACCGGTGACCTCGAGAACCGGACCAAACCCGTTGATCCGATCCGGTCCGAGCGGTTCCCGGTCTGGGCGATCCATTTTGCTCACCCCTAGATGGACAGATGTGGGGCTATCGCTTTCTATCTCCCTCTTCTCCTCTGTCGTTTTTTCATGCCTTCGCCAAGTCCAGCAAAGCGAAAGTCGTTTTCATGATCCTTCCCCCACGAGGAGGGACACTACTTGTTTAGAAGCATCATCTTCATCTATCTACCCTTCAAGACTTGCCCCTTCTTTTGTCTCCTCAGTTCGTAAACGGGTCTTCAAAGGTGTCCATGGACCACCTTAACTGTTGCCACATTTTACCTCCTTGTCAATAGACTCTTTATATGGAATCGATTTCATATACAAATTTGAAAACCCTAAAAGAAAAAAACAAAGGCCCCGTACGGTTTACTACCGAAAAAATCAATCATATGGTTTCGAACTCGGTGACTGTCATGTGTGTGTCGGAATGGAGAGATCGTCCTTCCTGGTTCGATTTCAACAGATCGAGTTTAGATATATTCAGATTATACGGCATGAATGTATGAGAAGAAGCGCGAAATACTATGAAAAAAGAAGTAGAATGTAACATGACCCTTCTATATTATGTAATTTTAGCTTATGTTTCAGGCTAATTATAAGCTTATGATATGCTGGCACGAAGTGTAATTCTTAATTTGGACATGCTACTATTTGGCTAAAAAAAAAACAAGAATTGAGAAGAAATCCTCAAATTGAAAAGAAAATTAAAAAAGGAAAGGAAATATCTAGGAGCCCAATCAAAGAGGCAAATTATCCAGTGGGGGCCCACTTGGACCACCCTCCAAACCGTCATCTTCTGCAAGGATAGGCCCAACCCCTCTCTCTCTCTCTAACTGCTTCTATACTCTTCGTCTCCCCTGCATCAGCGCGCCAGAGAAAACACCCATCGACGATGGCAGTGATTCGTGGATGACCGCTTCTTCCTCCATGAAACCCACCTCCGACTCCGCGACGCCGAATCGCATCCCTTCGACCCGCACCCTCTCGAGAGATGGACATTGACGAGTGGGAGCTCCTCGCCGTCGACGGCCTCCTCGACTTCCACGAGGACGGCCACGGCGGCAAGATCTACTCCCGCCGCCGGAGCTCCCACTCCCAGAGCGTCCTCGACATGGACCACTTCCGCTGCCCCTCTCCGCCGGCGGACCGGATCGTCCCCGTTGCGATCGGACCCGGCCCGGAGGCGGCCGTGGGGCCTCCGGCGGTCAAGGGAATCGCCGATCTACCCGCTGAGAAAGTCAAAGCTCCGAGCTTGGGGGGCTCGGACTTGGAGCGAGAGGTGACGCCCCGCGCCTTCTTCAAGAAGGTCGCGAGGGGCAAAAACGAATTCGTCGACATGACAATGGGGGAGGTGGCGGCGGCAGCGGAGGAGAGGGAGAGCCTGTCCTCGCCGCCGAGGATGAGGGGAGAGAGGGAGGCGGCGGCGGTGGTGAAGGACAAGAGCGACGCCAAGTGTGAAGTTGGAGAGGCCCTGTGGGAACAGAAGAGGAGCGAGAGCGAGGGCGAGAGTAACGGGGTGAATAACATACTGAAGAGGAGCTTCACTGGGATCGGAGCTCTGTGCTCGTTCGGAGTGGCCGCGGCGGCGACTTTCTGCGTCCTGATTCTCGGAAGCCGTCAGGGGAACACCAGGCAGAGCCAGCAGAAGCAGAACCTGCGCTTTCAGATCTACAGCGATGATAAGGTCAGAGCAAAAACGAGAAATTCGATTCTTTTGTCTCTGCACATTGTATCTCTCTTAGAATGCAACACATAGCTTGGCTTTTTCCCTTCAAGAAATCCCGCTTCGTTCGGGCGCTGTTTGGCGTTGAGCCGGCCAGCCAGCCTCGACCAACTTGGGTGGCCCTTTAGATTAGTCCTTAGATAAGATGTGCCAGAAAAACAGAGTACAGCTCTATGATGAGAGGCTAAGTCCTTGAATTTGCCAGAAGGATAATCCTCAAACTGAGTAATATGGTCTATAACAAGATATGCATGTGGTTGGTGATGTTTAACACATTTGAGGAAGTTTGAAGGAGACAGTTTTTGTGTTTCCTAGAAAGTAGAGACGACACTTGTGGCCTAATTCGACCTATTACAAAGAAAATGTAACATGCAGAAAAGGTCTCTGTTTTTGACATGCTCGAAACATATAATTCTGATTTAGGCACTCTTTGACACACATAGTTCCCCTCTTGGTTTAGGTTAAAACATAGAATTCGGGTTTTTGCATTACTCGAAACCTATCAATCTTGAGTAGCTTGGAAACTTGTGTGTGCAGAGAATTAAGAAGGTTGTCCATCATGCAACCAAACTGAACGAAGCGATATCTGCGGTGAGAGGAGTCCCGCACACCCGTGCTCACATCATCGTCGGTGGCTATTACGATACCCTTTGAAGTGCAATGCAAGATAGTTCCTCGGTCAGGTCTCGGGACCCTCCTGATATGCCATCTTATATGTACAGAAACCTCGCCGTCTCCGTATGTATAGTAGCATTGCAAATCTCTAGTATCTTATAGTATATCAGATACGCCACGGTTGTGTATATCCTGAACGGTATATATCGTTGATTGTATGATTGCCTGGAACATCTGAAGTCCGGACTCAGCAATATTTTTCTAGTGCTGCTGTATGTTGGGAGCTGTAAGCTATATATCTGCTAGAAAAGGCATTAGTCCAGCTATTGGTTTCATGTCGACAAGGCATAAAGCTTTTGTTTTGAAGGATATTGGAGGTTGGCGGCATCCTCCTTATTGCTTTGATGACTCACGCTAGAGGAAGTTTAGTGGGACATGAGTTGGCATTTTCTTTCTTGTAGTGTAAGGAATGATCATGAGTTGCATAAAGCTTGTACCGCCTGTTTTATCTAGTTTTTATCTGTCATAATGACTTTTATCACTTATTCAAGTGGTCAGTTCAGTCCATGAGGAATCCCCCCCTGAAATGGTATGAACGCCATTGATAAACCATCTGAGCTTTTGAGATCAAGAGCTAAACAGCCATGGCAGACAGTTCTTGAAATCTGCCCTTTGTAGCTATCCGGGCCGGGGCCGGAGAAGAACGTGACTGGTTGAGGGAGGGAGAGATCCGAACAAATGGTTCTTAATCTCGAGTCATAGGTCTTGCTGAGACAAGTGAGTCCCACGTATTAACGAGACAAGCTTGTTCAAGTGCCTGTCAAGGCCGGTTTCTACGAATTATGCGACTGAGGGTGGTGGTGGTGATGAAAAGCTAGAAGGTGAAAGGCGTGGTTGCAGCGTTGCTCATACGGGAGGAAGTATGGATTGAAGCAGAAAATTGAAAAAGAGAAGGAAAGATGAAAGAAAACTGCAATAAATGGAGGACGTCTGCAGATATGGACATCCCTGCCAAGTCAGGAACATGTTCCAATTGTAGGAGTGAAGGCCCTGAAGGGTCTCTATTTACTGGAGAATATACCGTTACGGAGTTTTCTCTAGGCACTATCTTAAATTTGTCCCTAAGGAGCTTAAAGTGTTGAACAAATCGAAATAAAGAACGGGTCTCTTACGACAAGGTTTCGATATTTTCTCCATAAAAGAAGCCGCTCTGTCGACATTCGGGCCTAGCACCCTAGAAAAAACCCAACTTCAGTTACGGTCTCAATTCTACTCTGAATATATTTTTGTCTCGTAAAAAATTCACAACTTTAAGTCCAATTTAAAGTTGATCGTTTTTTTAGAGTATTAGCCCTCGACATTTGCCTATTTCATTAGTGTTCATTTTGAGTTACTACATGAATTTGTCGGTATCACATGACGTCAATGATGGACGTTTACGGTCAATTCTAGGATATCCAAAATTGTTCATTCCCTCTTCTCACTACTTCATATCATATGTGAAAACCTTACCACGGTAAGAACAAAAAGTGATGGACAAGTGGATCATTTCAGGAATCATGGTGAATGTCGAGTCATTACAGTCTACAGGTCATGGGGATGCTTCGGCGTCTCACTTTACGAGTCCGCTTAGTTTTTCGAATCCGACCTTGCTCGTTTTCATTTCGCCGGAATGTCATGATTGAAATACCATTCATTCATTTATTTTTGCGAACGATACAGGAAATCATTTTGCGTGCCGAACAACATGGTATCAATTTGTTTCTCAAAACGCAAATCCGAGCAGACAATACGTGGAAATTGCCGAGGAGAAAGAAACTCTATTGGACACGATCGGACAAAAACAATGTCTAAAATCAGCATTAGGCATGGCGATTGTTTTAGTAAGCAACACCAGAACTTCCTGTACCAACGTATGTTCATGTACAACGCATCGAAAAAGGCCATCCTTGAAATGATGTTCAAACACAAAGCTTAGGTTATCCGGCGATACGATACACACCAGTCGATGGATACTGAACATCTTACCCTTTAGGATCTTGATTTTTCTCGTGTCGATGTGGATTTGACTATATGATAGCGTCAATTTTGTCGTGGTAGATGTTTCAAAGACGAGTCGGCGGTGCATTTATTTCTTCTTTCTTCCGAAATTCGGTAATCGAATGCAATAACCATCAATACGATCAAGCAAACATTCTATGAAGAGAAGAACGTTATTATTAGAATTGACTAGTCAGGAAGGGGGACAAAGCGAAAAGAGAGAGCAAAAAGGATAAGCACAAGATAAACGACCGAAGCACAGAGACATCAATCCTGAGTCATCACTGATTCTCATTTTGCTTTCAAGAGTGGAATGAAGCACCCAATTGGGAGAAAGATACCGAGGGAAATCCGCCGCGCAAATCCGTCGGAACGAAAGCCAAATAAGACAATAGGACGGGTCAGACTCAGATGAAAAGCCCGAAAGCGAGCCCGCCAATCAGGGAAGCGAGAACGGCCGGCACGAAGGCGGGGGCATCCGAAGCCGGGCTAGGCGCGGGCGCTTCGGCAGCCGATACGTTTTGGATGGCCGACACGGCCATCACGGCGATCACCATGGCCAAGAACAATCTCATCTTCATCGCCTCCATTGCAGGTGATTGTTGCCGGCAAATGATAGTTGCAACAGCAAATGAAAGGCTTACTTTTGCAGGCTCGATTCAAGAGAAGAGGCTTGCAACTTAACGAGGGGAATGTGAGATTATATATGCAAAACGAAGAGAGAGCAGCACATGGGGCGTGGTTCTCTTTTTGGGGTTCTTTTTAAGGCCTGGTTATAGTTGGAAGACAGGGTGTTGTCTCAGGCTTTGTTGGTGTCAAGACAGCTATTTTGACACCAACCATAATACCTTTGTAAGGAATAAGATCCCAACACCTCCAACTTTATGTCCTTAATGATCAATCAAAAAAGAGAGACGGATATATCTTCCGATGTATAAGCATGGGTTTCATATTTTGTTACGGCGCAGGCTGATAAAGGGTAGGAAGAATTTTTATGGGATAATCGTCCAAAAAAGTCCTAAATTTATTGCACGGCGGCCGATTCAGTCATAAACCGTTAAATTGTGCCAATTTAGTCCTAAACATTTTGACGATTTGCCAATTTAATCCTACAACTTTCAATTGTGCCAATTTAGTCCTTACTCTTTTGATAATTTGCCAAGTTAGTCCCAAACATATTATTCCGATAATTGGCCGAAAGGACTATATTGATAAATGGTCAAAAGGGTTAAAACTAAATTGGCCAATCGTCAAAAAGTTCAGGACTAAATTGGCACAATTGAAAGGTTTAAGACTTAATTGGTCAACGCACGTTAAGTTTATGATTTTTTTGACAATTTTCCCGAATTTTTATTCTTCATTTCTTCCTATTGTTCTCATTGTTGGATTCTGTCCATACGCACTTACCTATCTGTATGTTCATTTTAGGATGGAACTACCAGATGATTGGAATGTCCATGTGCCAATTGCCATTTCATCACTGCTGGACAAAAAGCGAAGAGAAAGGAACTATAAAATGCCATTTCGTCGTTACAACTGTAGCGTATCCGCATATACATCGGGCGGTGAAATGCGTGAGCCAACTATACATGGTAAGTTTTCTATCAGGATGATAAAGAACAACTTTTTGCGGCTTCGAGAAAGATTGGGTCCGACCAACGCAAGCAATTCTTATTCTCAGCTGGATCCTGCAGGATTGAGGACATTTTAGCGGTAAACAGAGCTGACCTTTCTAACTTCCAACACGAAAAAGGCACTATCTAGGAGGAAATATTCAGTGGTTGCCAAACGCCACATCAATTGCTGATGTGGCACGCATTAACCAATAATACGTTGCCACGTGTCACTAAGTTGGAATAAAGAAAAAAATAGTTTTTTCTCTCTTCTTCCTCTTTCACGCCGTTTCCGTTCTAGCCGTCTGTCTTCCAATGGCCATTAGCACCGCCACAAGCTTCGTCTTAGCCAGCTCTTCCATGGCCGTCCATGGCCGCCAGCACCGAGCGAGCCGTCGTCGCTTGTGGCAAATCGCAAAACGAGCCTTCGTCTTGGCCGGCTCCATCAACCAAGTTTCTCTCCAGGTCTGGGTTCAACAGTCTTCCTGGCATGCATGACCACCAGTGCCAAACGTGCTGTCGTCGCTCGTAGCCTTGGTAGCAACCGCAAGCAGCCACGGAGGAGGGGGCCTGCAAGCGACGATGGCTCACTCAGTGCCGGCGGCCATGGACGGCCAGATTTGAAGAGCCGGCCATGACAAAGCTTGGAGGCGGTGCCCATGGAAGACAGACGGCCATGGAGGACCGAGCTGTTGTCACTCACGGCCGCGGCGCTTCCCTCTCACGTCGGCTGGAAGCAGCAGAAGCAGAAGGGAGCGGAGGCCCAACTGTCACGCCGCTGATGGCCATGGCCACGAGCGACGACAGGTCGCTACCGCCGGTGGTCATGAAAGCCAGATCTGAAGAATGGCCAAGAGGACGGTTGGACCCAGATCTAGAGGGAAACGTGGGTGAAGGGGCGAGCGAGCCGAACAAGAAGAAGGCTCGTTGACCCTAGCAGCGAGCGACCACGGCTCGCTCGGTGCCGACGGCCATGGAAGAGCCGGCCAAGACGAAGCTTGTGGCAGTGCGTCAATGGCCATGGAAGACAGACGGAACAGAAACGGTGTGAAAGAGGAAGAAGAGAGAAAATTATTTTTTACTTTATTCCAACTCATTAACACGTGGCAATGTATTATTGGTTAATGCGTGCCACATCAGCAATTAATGTGGTGCTTGACAACCACTGAATATTTTCTCACTATCTATGGTCACGAGGACACTAGATAGTGCAACAGCACAAATGAATGGCATAGAGGAGACGATTAGCACAAGTTTATAATGTCAACATTAACAATAAGACGGCGCAAAGCCTTTTTACCACCTCAATTAAGAAAACCACTTCTCAATGAAAGTAGAAACCTTATGTCTTTTAATGCACGTGAAGTTGGGAGTATACCGCAAAAATTCGTGAAAAAATTGCTCCAAAACATTTATGGAACGTAAAGTCAATTCAGGTAGAGAGTAGTCAATGATCTCAATGGCCTCGGTTAAGTTATTAACCATCACAGATTTCAAACAATGTCCAATTACCTGATAAGACCAGTCATATAAGGGGATTCGAACAGTTAATATCCACATAATGGCTGGCATAGTGTCGAATGTGAACTGTATTCGAAGCCTTCTTCACTTTGTCTTTTTTCTTTATTTTGGAATGAGACGATATGGACCCATAAGGGAGCCATCTGCGTTATGATATGCTGAAGAGAAAAGATTCCAGAGAAATATTACCAAGACATGTGCAGCTCTTTATCCTTTAACTGCACTATCAACTGTCTTGACCCTTTGCAGCTTGAAGCATTTCCACTACGAGGGTCTTCACATCCCTGAGAAATGCAAGATTAATTCGACTTCCATCAGAGAGCTGTAGTTTTGGTTCAATAAATGAACTAAGAAGCTAAGGTTCCACCCCCACTTTTCAATTGCCTACTGTTCTAGCATAGTCATGTGTACTTGTTATAAACACAATAAAATGAAGTTTTGCAGACAGATAATCCACGATCATGAAATCGTGAAAAGAAAATCTTCACAAAAATAGTCCTCCTGTTTTTGCTGACCAAATGAAGCCGGCCATTCTTTTTTTCTTTTCTTTTTTTTCCCTTGGTGAGAGGAAAAGAGAGAGTGCAAAATCAATGTATACAGGAAATACTGTAAAAAGGTACCTGAAAGTTCAAAAAAGAAAAGGTCTAATATAAAGATGACAACATGGACGAGGGATATACAAGATCAAGAAGCTATCAACCTTTCTGCAATAGAAATGCAAATAACAGCCTTTAGATTTGCAAATAAAAGCCTCCAAAAGTCTTTTAATATCTATAATGCATGAAAAGTTCTACTCTCCCTAACATAACATTCCGCATGCATTAAGATGGAGATCTTTACAACTATCCATCAAAATTCGCACACCTGGACCACCTCCAGGAAAGAAGGCAATGTTTGACAATTTATGGCATAACCCCAAGAACAACAGCTTTCAACAGAAAAAGGGACTAAATTTCTGAAGTTAACTGAAGCTTATTATTCGCCAGGGATGATTTCCTCACTCCCTACTCAATAGTCAATTAGGACTAAGAGACAGGAGCCTAATGCAAACAAACAAAAGAAATAAATAACTTGAGAAATTCAGTCCTAAGCACTGATTCACTTGGGATGCCTTTGAAATTAAGGGGAGCCAATACAAAAAGTATAGGTTTACATTGGCAGAGGGACTGTCCAAAAGTCTTGCACCAGGACACGATAATATGGAAAAAAGTCTCCATGAGGACTTAATCTGCTGCCTCATGTACTCCGCTTTGACTACTGCAGCGAAATTAAGCGAATCGCATAACCACCCATGTCCTATATCTATTGCATCGCATGCAACAAAAAACTGAAGAGAAGCTCAGAAGTCCATTTTGATAAGAATGTGATATTGCCGAAAATGTTAAAAAGAGCAACATAAACCAGAAAATCAACCTTGAATGAAGGTCTAGGAGATAAGATATATGCAAATGCCTTACTTTCTATCTGCAGCTTGACGTGGAAAAGGAATTCGAAGCTTGAAATTACTTCCTTGACATGTTGCCTGACAAAGAAAAATGAAAAACAAAACACCATGCGAGAGAAAAGGAGAAAACCAAGCAGTAGAACAATGCATGTTAGCTTAGAGCCGATGAAAACTGAAGGATTATTTGTACACGCCACAATGAACTCAACGATGAATTTTTTAAACTATGAAAGAAGGAGCTGAGGAAAAAAAATACCTTGACATTAAAGCCCAGGCTATCCAGATCCAACATGTAAGCAGAGTCCACCTACACAAGATCATACCTCTGTTTCAAAAACTTTACATCCAAGAGATGCCAATTCATATGCCGTTTCATGCCATTGAATTATTACAAAAAATACAACAAGATGACAAATCTTGACCTCATTCTTTTACACCAAGAGTACAAATATGCGCGTAAACGTTGTGCCAGTATTTCTAAATGCAAAGAGCCAGAACCTTGAATGTTTGTCTCAGACAATTCATCCTTTAGTCCATGGAGCAAAGATATGTATCACAAATACAGATTTAGTACATGAAGATACAGCAACAAGGGGAATATCAAGAATATCGGGTAAAGAAGTGATGCATTCAATCTTGAAAACTATATGTTTAAGGTTCATAAGCTCAAATTGCTTTTAGCATATTATCGAAATATCTTGGCAACTCCTAACGCACATAATAGATTAGTAGGTAAAAAGCACATCCGGGGTCTACAGTCTGTACATGACACCATAGATGAACCGCAAACTGATCATTTTTATTAGAACAAGAAATCTTTAATTTCCATATGCCTGAGCAGACAAGAGATATGCAAAGTGACGTAGGAGAAACGAAAATCCTAGGACAGAAATAGATGAGAGATACGAAAAAGAAGCTTTTACCACAGACTACTGAGAATACTATACCGGCAATCCAGAATTATCTCAGAGGTATGCCCAAATATTCTCACGTTACTCATTTTCGTGCCTTTTAACTGTTCAACATGCATTATCACCCTGTGTGCTTCTGTTAAGGTTTAAACTTTACATCCATGTCTTTATCTAGTGACTAGACTTCTGAGCCTTTGATCCACCATATGACACGCTACAAGCTGCAACTTATCAGCTAGTAAAATTTGTTTTCCAATCACATTTCTATAAGCGAGATTTAAGATTCGTACTGGAATAGAAGTCCAGTGTCTCACAATGAGCTTGGTATCTTCAGCATGGTCCCTATTCATGTGAGACTGACAATCAAGGAAATAGGTTAAATGAGGGAAAATCATCATTATCGATAGAGATCGGAAAAATATACAATTTGTGTCTACCGTAACAGGCTTAGCGAACTGTGCGATCGGGTCCACTTTTGCAGCCTTGTATTCCTCCATGACAAACTCTGAGTGTGATGAAAAATTAAATATTTCAGTTGGTAAATCAATGATAAAAAGTCTGAAGTGCCAAACGAAGCACCATGGAAATGCACACAGTACTAAAAACTAGGAGGATTTCACCTCACTTTTTAAACCGTAGACTAATACAAAGAAAGCTGGGACACTTACCTCCGGAACCTAACAAAGCTGTTGCCACCCCAGAAACAAATCGCACGGCTCTTGGTTCAATGCGCATAAATTGGAAGTCACCAAAATCAACCTTTAGATAGAAGGGAAAATATAACAAGCATCTTTGGATAGTTCAATCAGAAAAGCTTATCAGATTAGAAGAAATATATTACCCAGAAAGCATTTGGATGCTTTGACAAATATGTAGCACGGACACTTTCCCTATCTTTTTCTGGGACCTACACAATTGACGGCTCACATTTACCTACTCTGGATATAAACATGACACTTTCAGCATCAGTAGCAAAAAGAAGTACAATAGACTACACAACTCACGTTGATGGCATCACCATGCAGAGTGATCACCAAATCAGTCCTATCCTCAGGATCTCTAGCAACTAGAAGTGAGCACTTGGAATTAGCCAAAAGGTCCTGCATTAAGTGAGCTCTCAATATATTAGAGTGATTTCCAGAGACAGGGATAGTGAAATTAAAACAGAGAAGCAGGAAACTTCAACAAGCTTCTGAGGAACCCAAATTACCTACACCGTGGACAAGGAGCTAAACATGATTTACAAAAACGATTGCTTAGGATATAATAGAATTATTGTGAAAGCAGCTCTACCTATAAAATAAAACATTGTCTATATGACTAGCACCAAGAAAAGGCCAACTGCCAGCAAAAATTATAGGTCTTGAATCTAATCAAAATGGCTAGTGATTTTTTTTACTCATTATAATTATAAATTAGATTAACTCAACCTTTTCTAAGATGTTACATGCGCTTGTATCACACATGCTATGTTAACGAACCAGCGTAACAGGACTTTTTACTCATTTTTTATTATTATCACATTAACAAGACCCATTTCAAGATTTTACACGCACTTGTAGCGCACATGCTACTTTCAGGAACTAACTAACAAGCTTCCTATTGCAAGAAACTTATACACTGTCACAGGAAGCATGTACAGCAATCCTCTAGCATGGAGATTTTATAAAGACTAAGTCAAGATTTAGAGATTAAACCTTAGAATGGTATGCCAGGCTACTGATTGCTAATATTGGAGATCCATCTGCGTCACAAGCAAAGTCAACCATTGAACCAGATGGGTAACCCTCGAGCCTCTGCAAATTAAAAGAAAGTGCTATCATTCCTTATGAGCCCTAAGGACATTATCAATTCACAAAGTGAAAAGGTAACAACAGCAGAGGTTACTGCAACATCAGACATCAATCAGGAAACTCCATTTCTTGCCACGAACGACTTGACATCGAACAAATACAACATGCTGAGTGGGGCGAAAAACAACCAAAACAAACACAAGAAAAATGAACGTTGACGTGACATGGCAGAGAAGAAAAATGCAACGATCATTGCCCGAGAACATCGGAATATGCCACCAAGTCCAATCAGAATTGTCAAAAACAGAGAAGAACCTAACCAAGTTTTACTGTATTTGTGCACTCAGGTGAAAATTTTCCCAACAATGATTGGTCAGTCAATCTTCCAGCAACAACTCACATGAGAAAACGTGGAAAGCATGCCGCGCACGCTGAAGTCGAGCACCGTCCGGATCTCCTCCACGGGCGGAAGCCGGGCCGCCTTTTCCTGCAATACCAAACACCCAGTAATCACTACAATCAGAGAACCCACTCAAACCCAGAAGTACAACTCCAGAATAAGGACGTCCACAATCCACATCAAAAGGGAACAATAATTGTAGACTTATCGAAGTCACACCAAAGGGACTGCAAGTGAATGAACCGATCAATCACCTGATGAGCTTGAACTAATTGGAAAACATCGACCTCGCTCTTGGCATCTCCAGGCGACGCAGTCTGCTATTGCCACACACACACACATTCAAAAACCAGGGATTAGCACCCAATTCCATTTCGATCGAATCGCGTTGACCCACCAGTCGCTCTGTATCTCTATACACGCATACCAACACCGACAAGTAAATGGAAATCGAGAAAGAGAAGAAGAAGTCAAAAGGAAGGAGCTTTGGAGGAGGAGAAGCAGCAGAAGTGAAGCAAACAAACCTGAGTGGAAGAGGCCATGGAAAGAGGAGGGCGAAGAAAAGGGGAGAACTTGGGAGGTTTGGGAGGGCAGAACCGGAAACGAAGAGGGGAGAGAGGGAGTGGACCGCCATTTACGCGGGTATATAGAGAGGAGAAGGACGACCAGGGCGACACCAGAGTCCTCATCTCCGGTTGCTTCACGGACAGTCCTACACTGCTTCAACCACCGCCTACCTCTTATTACAATTTCAAAAACTACAAAATTTCCATCAACAAATACAAAATTTATTTATGTTCGTGTTTTTTTGTTTATATGCAGAATTCAGTTATCATAATCAATAGTTTCACATATTTTTATTTGCTTGTCGTTTGGTATCCATGTATATTAACGGCATTATGCTTTTATCATTGTTAGATTGAACTTCCATAAATATATATTTTTTTTTTATCGAAACGAGAAACTTTCAAAAAAACTAATTTTTTTCTAAGTTGTTGAACAAATTTATGGATAAATTGTCCAATGAAATCTAAAAAAAATTGACATAGACTATTTTTTAACTTTATAAACTTTCACTTTTGTCTTGCATATCACCGTCGAACCCCTCCTTATAATAGGGAAGATTGTTCCCGCCTCGCCTTCACCCCTTAATTCTCCACCCCCACACCTCACACTACTGTATGGGAGCGCTCCGCTACGACTTAGGGTGCGTTTGTTTCGAGAAAATTATATGTTAAAGAAATATATTTTTTCGAGATATTATTTTTCAGGAAAATGGTTAGTTTTCTTTTGTTTTGTGATATTTGACTGAAAATATTTTCCGTCTGTTTGGATATCATTTGAAAAATGATTTCAATCTCATGATTATATCTCAAGCCAAAAAAAATTAAATTTTAGTTTTCTCTTTCTTTTCTTTTTCCTGCTTCTTCGGTCGCCGAACCTCGGCGACTACCCTCGACCGGCCACACGATGTCGAGCCTCGCCGAGATTAGTGAGGCTTGAGCTCGTCGGACATGGCGAGGCCCTCGAGCCGTGATGGGATCTGGCGAGCTCCGACGAGGCTCAACCTTGTGTGGCCAATCGAGGCCTGGCGACCAGCGGAGGAAAAAGAAAAAAAGAAAACATAAATAGGAAATAAAATATTAAAATACTAAAATATATTTTTGGCTAGTAGAAATATTTAAAAAATTAAAAAATTCGAAATAAGAAATTTCGAAAAGTGTTTTCACATCTTTAGATTTAGGGATTCACTTTCCTAATTTTATGCATGAAATTTTCGTTAACCGAAAAGTGTGTTCTGTTGACTAAGTCAATTTTGACGAACCAAATAAGTGAAAGTTCAGAAAACTAATTCTCAAAAAACACTTTCACTCAAACAAACGCACCCTTAATTTTAGTTTAGGATACGTTTGTTTCGCGAAAAATGAATAATTTGAAAAATAATTTCCTAAAATGATCGCTTGCATCGCCTACAAAAATGAATGAACGAAAAATATTTTAATTGTTCATGAAACTATTTAAATGTAAATTGTTATAGGATGAAAATATTTTGCATTGACTAATTATTTCAAGTGAGAAATTTTAGGGAAATTATTTTTTAAATCATCCATTTTTCACGATATAAACTATGCCTTAGTCCGATTACCGCCTAAAAAGATTTCTTAAATTCTGTTGTATGACTTTGTTTGCCGGACATCTTTAAAGTGAATACTTCAGGAATATAACATAAACATGACATAAGACAAAAAAGAAAAAAAAAAGAGAGGGTAAAATGACACAAATGGTCCATGAACTTTAACCCAATGTGCAATGTGGTCCCTGAACTTTTAAATTGACAAATATGGTCCATGAACTTTTAGAACATATTTAACTTAGTCCCCGAACTTGAATCAATTGAAGGATTACATTAAACATCTTCCTATAGTTCAAGGACTAAGTTGAACATGCTCCAAAAGTTTAGAGACTGTATTGGTCAAATTAAAAGTTCAAGGACCACATTGCACATTGGGTTAAAGTTCAGGGGCCGTATTGGTCAAATTAAAAGTTCAGCGACTACATTGCACATTGAGTCAAAGTTCATGGACTATTTGTGTCATTATCCCAAAAAAAAAAAAAAAAAACTATTGGCAAAGTTTTCGTAAAATTGAAAGTATAAGTTAGCTTATGAGAGATCATTTAAGTTGATAATCCAAGTTTTATTATTTAAGCTACACTTAACTTGTTTCGGATTGATTACACACACAAAAGGCGATAATGAACATATGCGGTGCAAGGCTAAGGTAATCTCATCGTCATCGCTACCTCGCACCCCTTATCAGGGTGGGAATTCCTGTCCCCTGCCTCGTCCAGGGTATCCCAACCGTCGGTTCCTCACCGGTGAACCCGCGCTGGAGCATTTTCCCATCCCTACGAGAGCTCGTGCTATGCTTTATGGAGGATCTTGTGACGGTAGAATCTCGATGGGGGCTCAATATACTTGTCATGGCACGAACATCCTGCAATGATAAGTAGACCCATTCTGTCTTAACTTTCGAGATCTAGCGCTACTCCCTAACTTTTCTATAGAGAAAATCACGTAATTTTCCTCGTCGGTCTCACATAAGTTCGCTAAGGCTCATTGAAGAGTTTTTTTTTTTTGGGCGGGCTTGAACAAGGTTATTCACGACACCGCATTAGACTCGAGGCGGCCTGGCCGGACCCGGCCCGACCTGAAACCATCAGGTCCATCACCATTCAACTCCACGCCCTTCCTCCATGGGCCCGACCCGACCCGACCCCACCTTGCGCCCGATTTCCCCGCTCCACTGAAAAGGTCAACAAAACGACGCAGGACAAAATTACGACACAAAATCCGAATCTCCTCCGATGCATGAAAAATAATGCAGGCGCACCATTTCGTGGGACCCGTCCCCATCTTCCCGTCGCGGTCCCACACCCAGAACTCTGTAACCCGCCGTTTCCGCCACCGGTGGCGGCCGATATCGTCGGCGTCGTCATGGACGGCGATCGACGGCGAGCGGAACCACTACGACGTGTTGGGCCTCACGCGCAACGCGACCTCCGGCGACATCAAAAGGGCTTATCGCCTTCTAGCTCGCAAGGTAATGACGTCGAACGCTCTCTTATCTCGCAAAGTTCAGTTTTGTGTTCGTGTTCCGGTGTCGTGGAAGCGGATGCGTGGTCGAATCAGTAACAATCGGTCCCTTAAAGAGCGAAGATTGAGTGATTGGATTTCAACGAGCTGACTGAAATTCAATTTCGGATTTGTTTCTTTTGTTATGGTAACTAGTAGAAATAAGAATTTTATGCAGAAATGTCAGGACATGGGAGTGTATCTGCCCATTTTTGTGCTATACGAGGAGGTTGGGAGCTATGACGATTTTGTGCGATCTTTGTTTGTTTGTGCTGTCGTTGAAAAAACTTAAGCGATTGAAGCTTTTTTCACTTGAGAGAGCCAAAAAATTATGCTTTTCACGTTGCCCATAGAAGGAGAAAGTTTTGCTCTTAATGATCAGATTTTAAGGAGGCATATTGAGTGATGGGGAGAAAGATTGGTGTTCAGAGTAATAAGGCAACTCCTAATTGGTTTGGGCGAGTATTTGAGCAAATGACAGACTTTGGGTTTGTGAAGACAAAAAGGACGCCACACCTTAGGATTTTATGCATCCATTATATTCATAAGGAGCTTTGAAGGCTCAAAAGCTTTTGTAATGTCACTCTTTGAAAGAAAGATCTGGGAAAGATCAATTTCGAGCTAAACTTACTATACCCACTAAATCGCAGAGTTCTCTGGTTCAAATGACTTTCCATTTTTGTTTTGTCCTTTTTATTGTATCTTTCATCACTTGTTCGAACTTACATTTACAGTGCTCCGATAAAACCAGTCTTTTCTGTCGATCTCCTTTTAATTACGAGGACTAGGAGTACTAGCTGTGGCCTGCCCTCGAACTCTTGAATTTGATACTCTTCACGAGTTTTCTTTGGACATGTATTTACCCTCCCTTGCCATTTTGTGATTGCATCTCTTGATCACAGTATCATCCTGATGTTAGCAAAGATCTGCAAGCTGGAGAGGTTTTCAAGACCATCCGCCGTGCATATGAAGTGAGTATACTTATGTCCTGTATTATCTATTTCCTGACTCAGGTAAGATGAATTTGATTACGGAGTTTAGTACTTAAAGGTTGCATAATTATTAGAATGACCCGTGGAAAAAATTTCGGCAGAGGATTGGTTATATAGTAACTGTTTGTCCATGAACTCATTCATCTTTGGAAACATAACATTATGATTGAAAGTGGCCACCAAGCTTATTCTCTTAGTAATGAGATTTTAGTGAAAAACAAAATGGTACCAGGTAGGACAATTTCTGTCTTGTAGCCATTTTATTCCCTGTGAGAGTACTATATGCTTTCATATGTTCTATCCAGAAACATGGTTGTGCCTTAAGTATCCTCCATTTTCAAACAGGTATTATCGAATGAAGCCGCAAGAATTTGTTATGACAAGGAACTCAAATTCCAGGAAGACACTGGTAGACATTACAAAGGTAAATGGCATTATAACCCTGAATATGAAGATGGGGTACGGATCTACACCTGGGCTGAACTGAGGCGGAAGATGCAGCATGGAATGTATAGAGAAAGATATAAAGCCAACAAAGGCGAATCTTCTTTTTACACGGAAACAGAAGAAGTCGGAAGGGAGAACTTTGGCCAAGAGAGGGGTGCCTTCACGGAAGTACTTAGATCTGCCCTCCTGCTATTATTCTTCGTTCATACATTTGGCTGTCGGATATCCCTTACCTTTAGCTGCTTTACGGCATTACTTGACAGGAAACTAGATGCAGGGTATAAGATTGGTTATGTAATTGCCTGGATTTTGGGTGGGAGAGGTGGCATTTTGCTGACTCTATGCCTCTCTTTTGCAAGTTGGGTTTGTGGGAAAAGCAGCAGTAATCTAGTTGTTCTTGTGGTGGTTGCTATGTGGGTTGGCTCCAATCTTGCGAGGTATGCGCCACTTCCTCAAGGCGCTCTTCTAACGCTGCTGTACATGTCTATTAAGCTACAAGTTGATCTGAATTAGAGTTGTTGCTTGTTGTCACTGATCAATCATTAGTACTGTGCTGTACAGTTGTATTTTTTAGAGGGTTTATGTTTAGACAATACTTTGTGCTGCTAAGCCTGTACCAGAGACTGGTCGAAATCATCCCAAAGGTGCAATTTCAACCCATGTTTCTGAATTATGAAATCCAGCTCCATTGTCAGCAGATATACTTTCCAAATGATGTTGTTGTTTGTCCAAATCATTGGGTTACTGACTGCTTTACTCAGATTATTCTTTGATACCACTGGGGGTGTTCAATGCTAGCTGGGAATCGACTAGTCTTTCACTGGGTGGGGCTGTCTCCCGTCCCACGCATGGGGTAACTGCCGGAGCATACAGGTGGCCAAAGCAAAGCATCTCATGGAGGGCAAGCTGGCTATTTTGAACCTCGAAGAGACTCCTCCGGTAAGTGCGTATAGGCGCCGATTTTGTGTACAATGCGCCCCAGGATATGAAGTTTGGCTATTTTTTATTATTATTATTTTATTATTATGAAAGGGGCGAAGCCCAAATGCTACACCAGAACTTGCCTAATTGAACTTGATGCAACCTGATCTCCTAACAATAAAGGAATCAAAGTTCTCGATGACATATTTAAAACTAAGGTGTTGTGAATGACCCAATTTGCTAATCAATCAGCACATGAGTTTCCTTTCCTAAAATTATGCAAAAATTGGACATGCTAGAAATACAATAAAAGCTTTTGAATCTGAGAAATAAGCGTGTCACCAAAGTTGGGAGAGGGCGTAGATTTGTGGAGCAGTGAAATAGCGGCTTGCGAGTCCACCTCCACAATAAGTTTAGGGATGCCTAAAGAAATAGTTATTTTAAGACCTAAGAAAATGCCCCACAGTTCTGCTTTGAGCGAAGAGCACACTCCCACGGCCTGAGCAAATCCTAAGAGCCAGTTGCATAATTCATTACGCAGAAGCTCACCTACTGAAGCAGGGCCCGGATTGCCTTTAGAGGCCCCGTCAAAATTGAGTTTGACCCATTCAGTTGGAGGGGCAGTCCAACCCACAAGCTTATCTCTTTTCTCCCTCTGAGGAGATAATCTACGTTCTGCCGCTCAAGCAGATAAAATGTTTTTAACATGATTTAGAATTAGGCACAAGGGTTCTCTGGTGAGACAAAAATCCTTCTCAAATAATCGTTTATTCCTCCGGTTCCAGAAATGCCAACAAGCAACTGCAAAAATAAGTGACCAGTCCTCTTGGACGCTAATTGAAGAACTAGATAGGTTTGATGTCAGCCATGTGTGTAAATCTTGAGTAAAGGAATCACTCTGAAAATTTGCAGGTAGAAACTTTTCCCAAACTGCCTTTGCGTACTTACAGTCTCCAAGTACATGCATAATAGTCTCCGGTGAGTGTGGACATACCGCACAACAAGAATCTGCTATGAGTTTATGTTGAAATCTTTCATCATTAGTGAGCATACACCAGTTAGAGACCAACCACAAGAAGCTTTTGATTCTTTGTGGCCCATCCCATTTCCACACTACACTCCAGAGTCGATTAGTCAGCATTTGTTGTGTTGGTGCAGGTGATTCATACGCTTCTTTAACTGTGAAGGAACCATTGCAGTTGCTGCCCCAGGTTAGCAAATCCTCACCATCGCTATCAGAGGGTGGAAGCATTGATTGGATCATCATTAAAATTGGATGAGGTAGAACAAGGTTCCATTGGTTGTTGCAAACGAAATCCCGAACACTGCAGTTGGGATCTTGAGATGTTGCAGATGGAAGAATCCAGTGGGTCAGTGGACCAACATTATCAACCCAATTATCTCTCCAGAATTTAACTCTTTGTCCATTAACCACTACCCATCTCATACCCCCTAAAACATCACTCCAAACATCGCTAAGAGCTTTCCAAAATAAAGAATGAGTAGCACGAGTGGGTAGAGGAGATGGTACCGGTTCAAAACATTTGTACTTGTCTCGAATAAAGGATACCCACAATGACGTTGGTTTCAAAACTAAGTACCAAGCCAATTTCATAAGGAAAGCTTTATTATTTTCTCGTAACGTACGAAGTCTCAATCCTCCGCATTTCTTCGGTTGGCAAAGCTTCTCCCATCTAAGCAGGTGCATCTTTTTTTAACCTTCAACATCTCCCCAGACAAAGTTTCGGCACTCTCTCTCTATTGCTTCACATGTGACTACAGGCAACTTCGCTACTTGCATTGTAAATGATGGCATAGCCATAGCAACAGATTGAACCAGGGTAATTCTATCTGCAAGAGATAAATTTTCATCTTTCCACCCACTTAACTTGCTATGCACTTTATTAGCAACAGGTTGGTAAGTTTTGCGAGTAACTCTTTCATGAAGCAATGGCATTCCTAAATATTGGCCAAGATTAGTAGTAATAGGGTAGCCTCCCACAGCGCTGATAAGAGTCACTTTTTGTCGAGGGACATTCTTAGAGCAAAAAAGCTTAGTTTTAGTAATACTAACCTTTCCGAGGCATCGCAGAAAGTTTCCAGACACTGTTTAATAACCTGAATTTGCTTAGAAGAGGCTTCAGCAAATAGAAGGAGATCATCTGCAAACATCAAATGAAAGAATACAGGACTTCCTCTACGAGTACGAAACGGTTTCCATTTGCCCTTATCAACCGATTCCATGATTAAATGAGAAAGTCGTTCCATACAGAGGACAAATAGGTAAGGCGAGAGTGGATCCCCTTGCCTTATGCCCCTTGTAGGCTTAAACGCTTCGGTCATTTCCCCATTCCAAAGTAGTTGCATACTGCTAGTTGTAACACACATCACATGATAAGATCCACGAGTGATTCAGGGATGCCAGCTAAATGAAGGGTTTCACGAATGAAATACCAACTTAGTCGATCATACGCCTTCTCCGAATCAACCTTAACTAGCATGCAGCCCCTCTTTCCCCTTGTCTTACGCATTGAGTGAATGATTTCCTGAGCAATGATGATATTGTCTTGAATATAACGGCCTAGAACAAAGCTCACTTGGTTCGGTGAAGTCAGACTAGGCATAACTTCCTTCAGTCTATTAACAATAATCTTGGTGATTATTTTGAAGGAAACATTGCAGGGACTAATAGGACGAAAATGCTCCAATCTTTCAGGAACTTCGACTTTAGGGATCAAGGTTATAAGAGTCTGGTTAATGCCTTCCATGTTTCCATCACCAAGCCATAGTTTTCAAGATAAACTGAGTTGCTCACTGTTGCCCACTGATTCTGGTAAAATATTGCCTGAAAGCCATCTGGTCCTGGCGCTTTAAACGGTCCCATTCCAAACAATGCATTCTGGATTTCTTCCCTACTGAGGTGTCTTGAAAGCCTTTGAATCTCATCCAGTGATAAGCGGCTGAATCGATCAAGCCAGTTTAACATTGAAGTTCGTGGCACTTCGGCACGTCGAAATTGCTAGTTCCTTCCTTGGGATCTATGCTACTGCAAGAGGAGAGAGTTACTCGAGAAATCTTTGGTTGGGCTGCTAAAATATGATTGATGTAAGGTAGAGCCCGTCATTGTGGCTAAAGTGGCGAAGTTAGTCCCCACACTCAAGTTAACGAACCCAAGACCCAATCTTCCCAGTAGACATTACTCACACTGTGGATCCGAGAGTAGGCTGTCTGACCACAAATTGACCTTAAGACAAATTGAATAACAACACAATCCGTCCTTTTTCATTAAACTCATCAAAAAGTTACAGGGCAGCTCGGAGACAATCTGCATCAGCCTCGTTTTCTATCTTGTGTCACGGTGATGCTATTACTCTATGACGCTTTTCATTTTCGAACATAAGCTATTGCAAAATCAACTACGACATTCCCATCTATATGCGGCCATAAACGACACTGGTAAAGGTCGAGCATGAAAAAAGAGAATTAAAACTACACTTGTAAGTAGAGCCATGGCACAATTGCAAGAATCCAGCTTTCATGATTTCTGTTGATGGCAATACCAGGTCTCAAACAATCTACAGGTGTTAAAGCAGTCATTAACTATCTCATCTTCCAAAGACGTGCTTTCTTTGTTTTTCTTTTTCTACGGTATTCTGATATGGAACTATCTGCATCATGCAGCTTCCATCTTCTGTTTTTATCTTTTCCCGGCCAAACCATCAGTGCAGAATAATGCAGCAACAAGACAAGCAAAACGCAAAATCTTAGTCAAGGAAAGCACACTTCCGAGCCTAATAAACATAACAATAATCACCATAATTTTCTGGATAGCCTTGCTAGTTCACTAAAAACAAAGAGAGCGTTACACAGAACATCGGCAAAGCTTGATCTGCTGTATGCACGAATGACAACTCAAAATGAGAAGAGCACGGGTAATGCAATGAGAAGATGGCCTAAAATCTCCCTCTGCCCCTGAAACCACCACCGCGACCACCCCTAGGGCCACCTCTCCCACCCCTTGGAGCGCCCCGTCCACGAAAACCACCACCTCCACGGCCACCACCTCTACCGCCTCCTCTGCCTCCACCACGACCTCCACCTCTACCAGCAGCTCCCCTGCACGTGGTAAACATACAGAGGGACAAGTGAGTTTCAAATAAGTCCATAATCCATGGTCACGAGCAACCACGTTCATTACAAGCTAATTCAGTATTTCAGTATCTAGAAGAGTATCTCTAGAAATCAGATGCAACAGATCACAAATAAAATTGGACAAGGACTGGATTAGCGATTAAGGGGTCTAAATGATACTACAGTTCGTAGATCACTTCAAACATTTCCAAGCACAAATTTCAGATTCTGCAGAAGAAGAATAAAGTACTCAGATTGCTCCAACTCGGGTGAACACATAAGATAGTGGATATAACGACAAATTCAAAGGGGAAAATACCATCCTACATTCATATAATTTCTGGAAACTAAAAACTATACATGTATGTCAAGAGATTGCCCTCAGGGTACACGTTAAGGAATTAATTCACGAGAAGTGAAACATACAAAACTATGTTTTTAAATTTCCCAAAACACATTAGATGATGTATGGAGAGAGAGGCACACATACTTTGGCTGCGTAAGGAATCTTGCAAGGGGCAAGAGCTTAGCCGGGTCAATGTAGAACTTATCACCCAGTGAGTATGAAGTAGCAATAATACCTTCCATCATCTTGATAGAGAAGTACTGCCATTGATACCAATATGTCAATCTCGTTGTAAACGAACATGCCAGGCAGAAGGAGCAACTCATGTGTCTCAAAAAGACTTACAGATTCGTTGATGGGACCAAATATCTCATCGACTTTGCCGATTTGAGTCTTGTTCTGCAAATAGATTGGAGCATTGAAGTAGGGAATTTTCTCATTGGTAAGCTTGGTGACCACGTCGCCCTCGCATGCGTGGAGAAACGATGAAACCTCTGTGAAAAAACGAAAGACAGAGCAACCATTTAATGGTTAGTACATTCCTTAACCAACATTCATTCATGGATTCACCGATTTCCGCAAAAGTGGCTCTTCTAAGATACATTCACACTGCCAAGAGAGAGAAATTGAAATCCACCAATTTTAGCTTGCTCCGACATCGGTGATCAAGTCAATCACGAAGCCATCTCAACCATCAAGTTCGCACAGTATAGAAATAAGCGTAATCCTACAGTCAGTTGACATTGAACCCGTTTAGATGGCTAGATAACAAAATGTTATAACCCTTCAACCACCATATATACTGCTGCCAAACATTAGCCACCCAAACAGATACCGAAGACAATACATCGTAGTTAACTGAAAAAAAAAACGCGCATTTTCACGACTTCGCACCTCGTAGCGTCAACGAGGACAGAACTCGCAGCATTTCTCTCTAAAATCGCTCTTCTAGCAAGCGGAACATAAGGCACCGACCAGAAAGAACGTAAAACGCACCTACGACTTCACTCGGAGGCCCTTCGTCGCGAAACCCGCCGCCACCTCCTCGGCCGCCGCCGAAGCGACCGCCGAAGCGCCCGCCGCTTCCCCTCCCGCGCCCGCCGTCTCTGCCACCCCTGAACCCGCCGTCTCTGCCCCCTCTGAACCCGCCGCCACCCCGCGGAGGTCGCATCGTTCGCCCGTCAACGAAGCTGTAGAGAGAGATAGAGAGAGAGGTCCTGAAGTTGAAGCTTGGCGAAGGGAGGCAGCTTGAAGAGTGACTGGCGAGCGAAGCAGGAGGGTTTAGGGTTTTAACAACTTCTTTATTTTATTCATTGCGCGATCCTGAAATGACCAATACGCCCTTAGTCCTTCTTCGATTGCCTTGTCTCCATTTTGAGCTAAATATACCGAATTAATGTCGAATGTACGAAAATGTCGAGAAGGAATAGGGGTCAAAATAATAAAAACTCTTCTATTAGATCACGTCAAATTACTTAGGTTTCATAAAATTTTTATATCATGTATAAATCGTCATTGATTAACAAAACTAGCAAAATAATCGCGCATCAAAATTGATTTGAGTAAGTGATCTGTCGTGATGCATACATTTCATTTCCTTCATATGAGATTTCGTCGTGATCCAAAAATCGAAATTATACAAGATGGGTTTTGTCTTCTTGGGTGAGGCTACAAGCAGACATTTAAAACATTTTACTAGCAATTCATGGTTTACCTATGGATTCCTAGTTACTAAGGATGAGCTTAGAGCTTCTTCCATTTGTTTAAAAGGGAATCAACTCATAGTAGAACACCAAAGCGACGTCTTTTCCAGCAATGTTCTTTCCAAAACCTGGTCCTTAACCATGGATAACCACAGCCGAGTCGCAGCACCGCCCAGTGAAGAACCTTTCCAACCCAAAAATCCGGTGATTGCACGAGCCCGACACACCGAACCACGGCGACCAGACCCGGTGCTAGTAAAACTAGGTCTCAGTTCTTTTCATCGATGTCCAGTTCTGGTGCCCAAACCTAAGGGCAAGTGACCTGACTGCAAGACAAATCAACTGGACACTGGGAAAACCACCTAGAATTCAAAAGTCAACAGAAATTCCCAGATATGATTAAAGTCGATCTAGAAAACTACCGAACTTCCAAGGCGGCAAGCCGCCGCGAGTTGTCAATTCGCCTCACATGAGGCACCTTGAATTAACCATCGACCAGTTTTTACCGGCAGAGACTCAGATAGAACCACCGTCATTAGAAGGACTAACTATGACTAGGGAACCAGACCACCTACACAACACCTGACAAGCAGTACTACCTTTGCAAATTCAGAATTTTGATGCCCTCCAAATAAGAGGTTGGGCAGCTATTCGCGCCCATCAAATAGTTTACAACAGTGTTGCTAATAAATGGTTGCAAGTTCATACAACAATTCGGTGTTATGAACCACAAGTCCACCTGCAAATTGCAGGGTGATACAAACAAACCATCTTTCATGATCTCTAAGTACCCTATCGGTCAGATTGGTTCAGGGTACATTGCCTTTTCAACTCACACTTATAACTGCTATCTTGGCTCGCTTTTTTGCCTTTACATTCGCCTGTGAGAATGGTTTCGCGGGGGTGGCCTTGCCTTTCTTTAGTTGCTGGAAAATCAAATTTGTAAAAAGCCATCTCAGCTTTGAAAATTTCCGGCCAAAACACTCTCCCGGTACAGGTATAAAGCAAGACCGAATCAACAAACAGTCCGGCCATAACAAATCGATGCAATGTAGAGATTTTTAGACCATTTTTCCTGCCAGAAACAAAACGCATCCAAATGAGATTTCAGTGAACAGGTACAAAAGAGAATAAATAGTACCATAGCTCAAACAAGTGCATCCATAACAGTGAGCAATCTTGTCCAGTTAATGGATTTGGACATAGGGAAGCAAGATAAATCAGGGAAGTAAATAAAAGAATAGTCCCATGCACAAACCGGCCTATGTGAAAAAAATTATAGGTCCAATGACACTAATATATCATTAAATTGGAAGCAATAAGGAATAGCTGAAGATAATCACACTAAGCACATGATGAATTGCAAGAAGAATGGACCTAACCTTCACATGTGTGCTTGGGAAGGCAGATGTTCGCAGGGTTTCTTGAGTTTCATCCATCACTTTTCTTTTAGGTATGCTCAGGATGAATGCTGCTTGATCAGCAGTGGCAGCCATAGATGTTATTCTATAGCCGCCCTCCCATCTTCGGTGTATACCTTCACTTGGGTATAGAAAATCAAGCTCCACAACCTTGCACAAGTAAATAAAAAGTTCCATGAGAAAAAAAAGAGAAGGCATTTTTAAAACAGGACTACGAAAGTATTTGCCCCATTCTCAGATGCTAATGCCAACATTTCCAACATTTTTTAACTACATGAACTACTTCTATAAAAAGATTAAGGGAAACTGATACCTGGTCAGAAAATCCAGAATTTCTAGACATAACCACACCCCAGCGACTGCCCGCCGTAGTCATGGAAGTGACGTGAAAACCTTCTTTCCACTTCTTATTTATCCACTTGAAAGGAAAGGCTTCACTCACTTTGTAGGACTGCTGGGTATATGGGGTTCCTGCAGATTATGGAAAATAATCAGCAAGAAACCTTCTGTGCCAATTTATCATCATCAAGAAGAATGTAAGAAACTAATTGAACACCTCACAGCATGATAATGAATCAATCAGATGAACATAATGGAGAGTCGAGGTTGATTTGCCACATGCAATATGCACAATCACATTCTGCAGACTGAACAATGTGATCCAAGTTGAGGCACCAAAGCAGATGGGCGGAAAACCATAAAAAAAAATGGCAAGAATTGGTAGACAATGAAACGAATGTGACGAAATTCATGGAAGTGGTGAAGTTCAACAGATATAAGGGTCCATGCAATTGACCCATTCAGTTGCAAGTGAGATTATTGAGGAGATATCAGTCATTACAGGAAAGCACCGTACACAAAGAACACATACGCAAAAGCAATTCAATTGAAGAAATATCCAGCTTGCCTGATACTGATGATCAGAAGATGGATGAACCAGGAGAGGGAATACATGCTTGCTGACAGCAATTTCGGCACAGAATACAGATGAAACATCCATATTAAGAGCATAAAGTTCATGAACGTCAAGTACGTAGTGTGATGCTAAACTTATATAGAAGCACATCTTGTGTTATACCAGAGGTTAATATCTAATTCAAGAGACCCATTAAAGGAGTCAACTAAAACCTACAGAAAAAGAATGGAAGAATTAACAGATCCAATAAATTCTGAATACTAGACTGTGCAGCAAACAGAATGCACATTAACTGACATTAGCATAGTTCACATAGAATTTTTGGTAGTTAGATAGCAATCCATAAAGTAATACACGGGGTCTGAAAAATATAGAAGACTGAAATTAATGAAATGTTAACCAGAAATGCAAATAGACAACATCAACTATTAAATTCTACCGATCACTTGCAAACTTGCTGCTTTCATTCTGTCTCCAGTTTACTCATTATTATAAGAGTCAAAGACAAGCCTAGAGACTCATTAAAGGAGTCAACTAAAACCTACAGAAAAAGAACGGAAGAATTAACAGATCCAATAAATTCTGAATACTAGACTCTGCAGCAAACAGAATGCACATTAACTGACATTAGCATAGTTCACATAGAATTTTTGGTAGTTAGATAGCAATCCATAAAGCAATACACGGGGGTCTGAAAAATATAGAAGACTGAAATTAGTGAAATGTTAACCAGAAATGCAAATAGACAACATCAAATATTAAATTCTACCGTCACTTGCAAACTTGCTGCTTTCATTCTGTCTCCAGTTTACTCATTATTATAAGAGTCAAAGACAAGCCTTTTCAAGCTTAGACAAGAAGGAATTTATTCTTATGCAAGCGCTATAATTGTATGTGCTGCAATAAAAGATCTGACTGAAAATCATGCGTCATGCTTCTATAGCTTTTATCATTCATGCTGTTAATCCAGTGATACACTAACTTCAGTTGTTAGTTTACTTTCTATTACTCGTTATTTTCACTGATCAATACTTCAATGTCAAATATATAAGACAGGTTTTACTCACCTTTGGACATGACAACCAAGGAACTCCCATTAGATGCACCGGCTATTGAACTGATATAGTAGTTTCTTTCCCACTGTTCCATGATCCAATCCTTCAAGGAAGATCATATAGACAAGGTAAGAAATGACGCAATTCAACAAAGACCACACCAAAACAATGAAAATCACTAGACAAGAAGTACCTTATGCAGAAAAACAGCAGACAACTCATAAACCTGTGAAGAGAAACCAGTCCCTGCATCCATGATTAAAGCCCATAAATTTGATGAAGAGGCCACACAGCTGATAAATAGCCCATCTTCATTTCCCTTCTCTACATGCTGGCTTAACCTTGTGTCTGCTACATTGTAATGATATCTGCAGTTCAAAGAACCTAATTAGCATATACTATGCAACAGAAAATTATAATGGTTGCTAGAAAGCTAACAGAACATTACAATGGTTGCTAGAAAGCTAATATAGATGATCACAGAGATATTATCTGAATAAAAGTTGGACTTAATAGGCCTTTACCCATTACTGGCGGAGTACTAGCACAATTTTCAAATAAAAATTACTGGCGGTGCAAATTGCTAGTGCAGTCAAATTTAGGTGAAATTGGTGCATGTTATATGAGAAAAAGGTAAACACTAAGTTATTCCCCATATTAAACAATCAAGAGTATGATTTATAACAACTCGTCATCCATCCTTTGAATGGCAGGTGCAAACATCAAGCCTGACGCAAGACACCCGAGCAAATAATTGAATAATGAAGGAATCACCAGCACAAATACCAGTCTTTCATTACATTTAACATTCTACCCAAGGTTCCTGACACAAACCTCAGATACCATTTAAATACTAGTTATACAAGAATGAAGTAGACCTAACCAAACTTTTGAGAAGTCACCTAGAGAAAAATTAGCAGTATGGGATAGATGCATATCAAGAAAATGCTCACAAGTAAGACAATTTTATGAGCATCATAATACGGCAAATGGATTTCGTTACTCCACATATCGTTAGTCTATATAATGTATAATTGCTCGAACTTTTTGGCACATGACAGACAGATTCCTGACACAAAACCTCAGGCACAATTCTAATGCAAGATACCAAAGAATAAAGTACACTAATGTGTCAGGAATAAACCTCAGTCACAATTTCAATGCAAGATATCGAAGAATAAACCTCAGGCACAATTTTGAGTCACCTAGAGAACACATTTAACAAGTAGCATGCAACTCAAGCATATCACAGACAATGCTCATGTTTATAGTTAAAAATGGTATGAGCATCATAATAGAACATATGAATTAAGTTACTCCACGTATCGTCAGAATAAATAGTGTGTATAAACGCCAAGGCTTTTTGGCACATGTCATTTATAGTCGCTAAAAAATTAATCAAGCTATTAGTTTCAGGCGTAAGAAATTAATACAATTCTTTTCCGCTGACCACTTCAATATTATGTTCATGTCAGATTTCCCATATGTTCACGTGCATGATTGTCTGCAATTGAGTTAACAGATAAAGTATTAAAACATCTTGAACATGCAGAAATAGACAATAGTGACAACTAGTCTCACAGATCAAACCATGCCATATTGAAAGATAGAATTTTTATCAGTAAGTCCTAATTGAGGTTTAACTTAAGGAATAGTATTTACCTCTGTTTCATGGGCCGACGGGCATTATAAACTGAAATCCACTGAGTAGCCGGACTACCCAATCGAACCTTCTTCTTTGGCTGCTCATCTTCTTCCAAATTAATGAGTAATCTGCCTCGCTTTTGACCAACCTATTTAAACATGACAGAAAAATTCATTTATTGTTAGGCTGTTCTGATAATGCTAGTTACAAGTAAATCTAGCTTTCCACATATCTCTGTTAGTCACAGGCTAAGAGTAATGGTCTTTCAATTTGTAAGTAGTCTAATCTTCCATTCGAATCGAGAAGAGGAAGAAGACTGAAATACCTTTAGAGCTCCATCAATTCTAATCGGTCTCGAAGATGTGCATGGCTCAATTAGGCTTTCAAAAAAAGCTATCAGCTTTGAGTAATTTGGCTCCTCGTCAAATTTCATGTTTGTTACAGCTTCAAGAAATTGCTTGAATGGAGGGGGGCAAAAGCAGCACATTAACTCTGGAGAAGTAGCCATCTTTTTCTTGCAGACAAGAAAGCTCTTGTTGTCCCCCTGCAACAGAAATAGAGTTATTTGGCAATATATAAGCATAAAAGACATCTCCATACACCACTGAAACTCAATCAATGCACCTGATATCCCTGCCATGGTAACCTTCCTTTTAGAAGGAAAATCAATGTATATGCCAATGACTCAAGATCGTCTCGTCGACTTCCAGTCCGTCCTAAATGAGCATGCACACTTGCGTATCTTATTGTTCCCCTGCCAAAAGGAGAAACTCAATAAGCAGGCAACCAACAAAATCATGGAAATATTTAAAGACCTACCAACCTGAATACATCAGGTCTTTGATCATAATCGACATGTTGACCAGATGTCGAATCTTTCCACCTAGACGCTGTACAAAAAGACATTTTGTCAGCAGGGCCAGGTAAGTTAAGATTACCCATTAAGAGGTTCCGAAATACAGATCGTTGTGGGAGCGCTAACATTATTAAGACCATAAATGGAAGGCTGCTAAGTTCAAAAGACCAAAAGCTTAGTACACACTTTTATTTCTTTGTTGGGGAAGGAGGGGGGAAGGGTTACAATCCATAAAGACAAACCCTAGAACGCATTGTGTCACCTGCATCTGTGTGGGAAGCAGCATGCACAAACAAATAATCCAGGAAAACGAACATACCTAAGCCAAGATCAATGAGGTAAAGCTTCTTCTCATCAGGTGATCCAGGTTGACCAAGCAGAAAATTCTCTGGTTTTACATCTCCATGCACAAAGCTAGCAGAAGAAGGAGCATGTTAACAAAAGCAGTTAATTGCAATTATGAAGTCCTTTCATGAGGCAGAGAGTTCAAGAATTAAAATAATAAATATAGGTACCCCTTTAAGTGAAGCTTTTCCAGTATCGATATTGCCTCCACTGCAAAACAAGCCACCATGTTCGGCGACATTCTGTTCACAGATGTTATTATGTATTTATCACAAAAAAATCATCAGCAACTAAATAGAGATGGGTAGCAAGTGAAACACAGTGATCTGGATCTTACGATTGCCCTAGAGAGTTCCAGACGTCCCAAAGACTGGGGCCAAGCATATCCATAACCTGAAATATATATTACTTCTAACTTAGTTTCCCTCAAAGAGAGAAACCTGAATGACAAGAAACGTCAAAATCAAATCTTACCAGAATGTAGAAATCCCCCTGTCGACCCTTATAATGAACCCAAGGGATTCCATAGCATCCATTTAGAGTACTTTCCATTCCAAAGGTAATTAAAATCAGATGTTAAATCAAAGATTCATAATATGAGCTCTCTCAAGGGAAATATGACAAAAAAGAATCAATGTGATACATACTTGTACACTTGCCACTCGTAAGGAGGGCCATAGTTGCAACCTTTGCTGTTACGATGCTCAAACTTCAATGCAACCTGAAATGAATGAACCACAAAGAATAAAAAATCTTATGTCTCTGAGACATAACCGGAAAAGAGAGAGAGAGAGAGAGACAGAGAGAAAAGATTTGGAGTCATGCCATACCTCTATTGCATCTGGTCCTGTTCTATCACTTCCACCGCTTACCCTTCTGCCAACATATACTTGGCCAAAGCCACCTTTTCCCAATTTCCTTTCTGTCTTATATTGAGGAGAGTTACCCACTTGTACCTGCATCAATCGAGAGCAGACTATTGCATTGAGATTCCTCGGGATAAAATGACGGAGACAAGAAAAGACCACTTTCAGAACTACACGAGATAAATTGAGAACCATGCTTAAAAAACTTTAACATTAAGAAAATTATTGAAAGCTAATTATTTGAAAGGAAGCTACTAAAGCATAAGCAAGATACGAGAACCTTAAAATCAGCAATTTCCTAATAAATCTCACGCAACAAAAGAATAATTATGAATGTTGATTGCCAAAATAGAAACCTCAGTCTCAGCCCTTATGTTGATCATAGATGAAGGCATCCTCATTGGAGTAGACCATCAACACCAAAGAAGACGGATAAAAGATGAGAAGCTACAAGTTTAAACGACAAAAACAGGTACAGGGAGAAGAGAAGCTACCCTCTCAGGAACAGGTGTGGTGCTAGCTTCTTCCTCGACTCCCAACACTTTTTCTGCACTTCCTCCTTCCATTGCAATATCTTTCTCTCCGACAACCTCAACTCTATTATAAGCAGGGTCAGCAGCAGCTCCTAAAGCTGCAACCTCAGGAACCACTTCGCAAGGTTCCGGGTCTAAATCTATAAATCTTATTCCCCGACCTCGACCAGCACCTGTTGCCCTTCCTCTCCCTACAGCTGTCGCATTACCCCTTCCTCTTCCACCACCTCCTCTCCTCCTAGTTTTGTTTTGCGTAGGCAGTGCCCAATTATCCGCTTGATCAATTTGTTGTGGGTTCGGTTGTATATTGTCGAGCCTCTTTGATCTCCGTGCTCCACTTCGCAACTCAGGCATCGTCACCCCATGCAAATCACATTCCCCTAAGTTCACCAACTAACCCTTCAGGCCTTCTGAAACGCCAAGAATAGAAGTCAATCGTCACGAAAATCCACGATCAAGAGAGAGCTAAAAAGTACCAACAGCAAGAAATGCGTATTACCGGGAATACCATAAACAATTTTCACATTTTTCTGCTCTCACGAAGTACAGGTCCTTTCAATTTTAAGCAATGAGAAGGCTTTTTCCATACATACTGAATAAGGTACAAAAATAACCTCTGAGAAGATTTGCCAGGTTGCTAGAATACTCGAGATGCTCAGAAGCAGAACGAAAACGATAACGAGCATGCACCAAAAAGGCAATAACAACAAGATAGAATTTTTCGGTGAATACACCTAGAAGATCTCATTATCTGAAATACCCCATGACAAAAACAAATGCACCTAAAGCTAATAAAAAAAAAATCAAAACTAAAGCAAATCTATCACTTGCACATCGCATATGCCTCCTCATCCCAAATACCGAATTAGCACCAACCAAATGAACCACTCTCCACCTTCGAGCCAGCATCAGCGTTGAACATGATGATTTTCGCATCGGATTCAGCAAAGCAAAATGATTTTCCGTGCTCAATGTCGAATCAAATCATCATCAACCATCAACTCAAACACTCCGATCATTTCCAAAAAAAAAAAAAAACGCCAAGGAACAACAAAACCGATCACCTAACGAGCTCATGACACCACCACCATCCACGGCAAACAGCCACAAGTTCAAAAATTTCAACGAACCCAAGACCCAAAAAAAAAAAAGACCCGACTCACAGATCGATCCTCGAGAATCGCGAAAGCAAGATGATCGGGCACCGAAACCGGCGAGAATCGGCGCATTCGAACGGCCGATCGAGCTCAGATCTTTCCACCACCTCCTCCTCCTCCTCCTCCTCGGTCTCTGATGTTCACACTATGCACACACACGTACGTACATGAGAAGACTGCATTATTATCCGCCCCCCCTTGTCCGAAAAGAAAAGAAAAAAAAAATTTGAGACAAAAAAAAAAGACGAAAAAAAAAAAAACTTTTCTTGCGTTGGCGATAAAGTTAGCGAGAGCTTCGCTAGGAGAAAGAGAGAGAGAGAGAGAGAGACGATGGTGGGGGGAGAGGCACACTATATATGCAGATAATAATACCATGGAGAGAAGATCTTTAACCGGTGGACATTTTGAACGGGGAGGGGGTTAATTTCCAATTGTTCAATGTTTTTTCATCACGCCACGAGGAAAGAGGGGGCCAAAAAAAAAAAAAAAGGGAAATATTTTTTTTTATTTTTCTTTTCTTTTCTAGAATATGCTAGAAATAATTTTAAAAAAAATTAAAAATAGAAATGAAAATGTGATGAATGAGGGTGGACGTGGGCTTGGGGAGACATATGGGCATTTGCCAGAGTTGTGGCATTGTGATGACCATGAAGCATTTTCTACTTTTTTTTCATATTATATTTATATTTTGTGTATTCTTTTTAATGTTTTTTTGATGTGAATAATGTTCTTGTCTAGGGTTTTCCTGAGGTTAGCTTCGAGTGCCCGAGGTGGGGGAGTCAACAAAAGCTCGCACACGGTGGAGGTGGTGGTCATCCTCTAGAGATGTGGGGTTGGATGAGGCGTTTGCTTTTTTGGGGAGCCGCTCCCAAAATGTGTTTCTTGTATTCATAGCCACTGTTGATTTTATTTTTTATTTTTTTTGCAGTGAATGTTTGAAGTTTGTAGGTATTGCTAGGCTCGACAAGGCGAAGAAATCACGGAACCCGTGAAAGAAAAATTGTCGTTCTTGACCTTGCGCGAGAGCGCGATTGCGATTTAAACGTGGAGATTTCCGTTACGATCGAGTAACGCGTCGATGTGTCTAAAGGAAAGGAAAAACGATGTATTTCCCTCTAATGGCGATTATAGCCTATCAGATAGCCTGTGTTTCCATGCGATATGCTCAAAGACGTACCTAGTTGATATGTCTACAAGAGTGGAAAACATAGACTTGAGAATCTTATTTGCATGTGCAGTTTGATATTTTTTTTTTTCTGAATTAGCGTGTAAAAATGATTGCCACGTCTTCAACGATAAAAGGGCTATTTGTGTGTATTAAATGGGACAGCTGCATAAAAAAGATTTAACGTTTTAATCGTCGATCAATCGAGGACTTAAAGGTTTTAGAAATGTCATAATGAATCGGGTCTCGAATTCGCCATCGATAGAATTTGGATGTCGAGAATGACGCGTGGCAAATGACCATACGTTCTGCGTGGAAGCCATGTCGAATCCCCGTCGTCTAAATTCCATCGAAGGCGAGTTCCAAACTAGATTGGCGTCTTTTTAACCCACCAGTTGATCAACGATCAAATTCTTTGATCATCTTTATGCATTTATCCCTCTATTAAATGGTGTTTACTAGGAACTTTTTCTTTCTTCTGCCAAGAGAATTAATCCCAAAAGTTTTATAAGGTGGACAAATTGATTAAATGTAAGTTCGATAATCAAATTAACATGGACCCCATGCCCAATAGGCCTAACATTGATGGGCTTATACAAAAAAAAAAAAAATCAAAATCAAAATTTGTCCTCCTTGAGGCAATATAATATCTATAAACGAGCAAGCTTAGGTGGTTCCCTTCTAGGGTGTGGTCCACTCTCTATGCCCTTGAACTACTTTAATTATCTACGTTTATTTCTGTCATGTTATAATCACGGATGGATTTTGACATCGAATTTAGAACCAATATCACAACTTCAACCCCTTATTTATATGTATTATTAAAGTAGAGTCATCGATAAAATCAATGGCAGAAAAATTTATGAAATACCCTCGAAAATACAAATTTTCGAGGGTATTGATGATTGTTCTTTTTAATAACGATTCGGATCGATCCAATGAGATACGAGGACACCCGGCTGATTTCCTTTTACTTCGTCATTAAAACCTTTTTTTTCTTGAAACAACAGTTGTAATAAAATTGCTGAAATAGTTATGGCGGCATTAGAAAATCTATATGCAGGAGAGGAAAACACGACTCAATAACCTTATTTGATACGTCGATTTGATTTAATTGTATATTAGCATGTGAAAACGGTACATGCATATTAATGACATTTACTAAAAAGAACTTAATTACAAAACTTCTATGAATTGCCGTGCCCTCTCTCGATTATATTATTTATCCGAAGTAATTTATGGATTTTGATGAGGATTTAAGCCCAACATCAAACTTGGTTTGCATGCCCAATCATCGAGCCTATTTTCATGATTAAGCTATGTCTGAGTTTATCCAGACTGTTTATTGCGAGGATAAAAGTATACCGAATTTGAAATATATATAATCCTAAAGGGAGTAAAAAGATCTTTAAATCTCATAATCCATTGTTTGGAATGTGGGGAAGGAGAGGGACGAATGGAAGTTGGGTATGATATGAAGGAAGAGAAGAATTTGCGAGAGGAAAGCGAGAAAAATATAAAATTTTCTTCCCCCTCTCAATTTAGGGGCAAATAAGGAAGAAAAGAGAAACTACGTCCTTCCAATTACAAAGTCTAGCGAATTTTAGGATGCTGCCGTATGACAGACATTTTTTTTTTTAAGAAACTAAAAAAGCCTGCTTTTCGATTCGTCTGTCATTTATAGACTTTCACGTTCCCGTCACTAGAGCTTCGCCCTCTGAACGGCTCTCTCTGTCTGTGTTCTGTGGGGCCTGGAGGTTCTTCTAGGGTTCTCCGGGAACTTTTTGAATTCCACCGGCGGAGGGAAGAACGCGAGGATGGATCTCTGATCTCTTGGCGTTGTTGTGGTGCGCGAGAAGCTAGCATTCGTTTAGCGATCTCTCCGAAGACCTCATTTTCTCTGTTTCATCCCGATTCCGAAGAAGCAGAAGAAGAAGAAGAAGAAGAAGAAGAAGTAGCGGCAGAGAAAGGGCGGGAAAATTTGGTACTCGTTTCAGCCTTGCGGAGCGCAACCGATGCTCAAAGAAGGTCACAGGCGCCTGTCAGGACTGGACGAGGCCGTTCCTGCGAGCGGCTCTCTGCTATTACGCGCGCTTCTCGATGACCCTACGGTGATCGACTCTGTCCTTTCCCGATCCTCATTTGCTCGTTGGTTCATTGAGTTGCAGTGTCTTCTCTACTTCTTGTTCTCTCTGTTTGCTGCAAATGTTTCATTTTGATGCGGGAATGTGAAGATTCAATGTGTAAGCGATCGAATTCACTATCTGCGAGTGGTTAGTTGCTTCCGATTGGCTAGTTGCTTCGTTAAAGCGCAGTGAAGGCTTTTAGTCCCCTCATTAATGCCGGTCGGTTTGGTCATTGTTGCTTTGATGCTATTGTCTGAGAGAAGTTCTATGGTTTCAACGGCGAACGAGTGGTTTTGTGACGAATGCATGTTTTCAAATTGATACGTTGGAGTAATTCTGATGAGTTTCTTCATGACTGCATATTTGATTAGGGATGAAAAAAGATGGTTGTAAATCACTTAGACAAGCTCTCTGTCGTGAATGCCCCGACCATTGTCAATGAACTCAAAGGTTCAGCATCCTGCTGCCAAGATTTTTAGTTCTATAAGGCAAGGCTCGGCAAGAGGAGATTGGTGATGGTGCTAATTTGACAATCTCTTTTGCTGGAGAGCTGCTCCGAAATGCCGATGAGCTTATAAGGATGGGACTGCATCCAAGCGAGATGATTTGCGGTTATAATAGAGGGATCAACAAGGTTTGTGTTTGGAAATGCCCAATGGCTGGCCCACTTGTGACCTAAGGAGGTCAAGATGCATTATCTACATGTCTGAATTTTCTTTTGGTATGTTGAATCTTTCAGACGATTGGTCACAGATGAATTGATAGAAAAGGGTTCTGAAACGGCAGATGTAAAATATAAAGAGCAAGTTATTACGCAAATAAGCTGCTGTTGCCAGTAAGCGATTTGGACAAGAAAACCTGCTGTGTTCCCTCGTTGCTAATGTACCTATGTCTTTTTGAAATTTCTGCTTTCTTGTCCTAGTATGCATACTTAATATTTGATAACCTGCTCAGATCCTAATATGACGTGTCCGATGTTGACTAGGCATGCATTTAAGTTGCCAAGCTTTTGGGTGGAGAGGGCTGCATAATAGCACAATTGTTTGGGGTTTTGTCATTGGTACTTCTTTCCTCTAGTAAATTTTACAAATTAGTGGTCATCAATTGTGGTTCCTGGACATTGTTCCTTAAGTTTAGTTCTTCCCTTTTGTGTCTGCCAAAGGAAGAGTGCTTCATTCCCAGAAGAACGGCTTTTGTGTTGAGTCTATCCTGTTGCGCAATAGGCTAACTCAAAACAGTTTAGGGATTTCTTTGCTGCTATAGTTTCTGTACAGAAGTAGGGGTAGTCTATTTCTTCTCCTTTTAAGAAAAATGGCTTACGATTTACTTTGGAAGGATGCTTTGGACATGGAATTACTAATTAGGCTTCCACTGGTGTTGCAGGTTGGATCAGTATGCTATTGGAAAATTTGCTGAGAGTTTTGAGATGGTACCAGAGACTGGGCTTACTGCCATGGATATTATATCATCTCTATGCTACACATGCGAATGGAAATGACAAAGTGGGTATCTATTCAGAGGAAGGCACTTGTAAGAATGCTTCAGCCAGGAATGTTTGGGACCTCTACATTACCAAGTTAGTTGCTTACCTGATTTTTCATATCCATCTGGTTTGGTTGCACAAGTTTTTCCCTGGTCATACTAATTGTAGTGTTTACTGGAATTAAGATGACCATATTTACTGCATCTATGGAGACGGAACCAATTCTCATGTTTACTGGTTGACTATGTTAAAGTTGTAAACAAAGGGATCATTTTCTGAGGAACAGCTTAGTTTCTCTATGAATGGACTACAACCATGAGTCTGGGTTTAGGTGTCACCAACCTGTTTTCGACTCATGTAAGATCAAGTTGGATGTGTACTGAGTGAAGGATTTAGCTGAAAATGCATGGAACGTAAGCCATGCAAATCAATATGGATATAGATTATCAATATTCTTGGTTTTGCTTTTTATACCAGGAGATTTTAAAATGTCATGCATTATTAAAACAAGCATATTGCTTACAATGTGCTATTCAGCAGGTTTTTTGCTCTTAAATATGCTGCTGATGCAGCCTGTTCTGTGCTTCGGGTTGATCAGGTAATTTTCTGAGATTATTGATCAATCTCTGCTTTGAGTGAATTCCCAAGAAGCAAAAACTTGCATTGAGAACAGATTGCTAGGAACTCTTGGCCATTGTGATCAAATCAGCACATTGTATATTACTCAGGTTGTCGCTCTAAGGTGTTCTTTGGTAGCTTGGTTCTTAGGAACAAAAGGACGGTCAATTGCTAAACTTGCATATGCATAAGATCGAGTTGTTACGAAACCCATAGTCCCCGGAGCCAAATATTCTCCGTTGGGGGTGTGAAAGTAGATTTTTCGGGTCTGTGGTAATTAATTTTTGATTGCGATCAACTTGTAATCATTGATTCTCAATTCTTATGATTTTCAGATTATGGTATAGGTGGATCTTGTATGAGCGGGGGGATCATGATGTGGCTGAACATTAACTGCTAATGTGCAAGATATGTGTGTATAAGATTGTGTACCTGATTCGAGTGATCAATTGAAGCAGGAAAATAGATGTCTTAGTGATCAAGTGTTAGGAGGATGAACATTAGTTTTCTTTCCAAAGTAGACAGGATCTTCTTTTTGTGTAATGTGCAGCTGTCTGGTTCGTCTTGTGATGTCCTCACGACTAAATGTGCCCAGCTGTGGATGTTTATGGTCCATCTAAGCTTTTTCACCTTTTGAGTGCTTTTAACATTCGAGTTTCTCGATCAAGTAGGTGACACAAAGCTTCTTTCACACGAGGTATCCGCATTGAAATGAGCGGCACTTGTTGTATTGTCAGATCATAATGGCAAAACCAGCTGGAGACCCTAGGAGGGAACAGCAGCTGGGATATGGAGCTGCCAACTTCATTAACTGAAAGATTGTTTCCGGTGTGAGCACCGCGTCTCTTTCTTTTCAATTTACATCTCTTATTTTTCTTTTCTTTTTCCGCCCGCACTCTTCTGTCTCATTGCGCAGATTCTCATGGCGAAATCGACAGGTTTAATTATCGTATATATTTCGACCAAAAAAAAAAAATCTTATATCCTTTGTCTGGTGGTTGCCTTTAATTACTGGCGTTTACAACTTGGGATCCTAAATTTCGTGCTCCGGACAGCGTTTTGCACGTTGTTGTGTGGCTTGCTGCGGTCTTTGCTAATTTCTCGTGATTTTTTTACTTCGACGGAGAAGACTTCGTCAAATGCTTTTCAGGTGCATACGTTTTTCCTCTCATAAGTTTTGACATTTTCAAAATAAATTTGCTTTGGATCCTCATATTTCTTTTGTCTTATCACAACACATGTAGAAGGCAAAAATCATCTTTTTTTCCCATTCCAACCATTCCTCGTTTCCTCCATCTTGGAGGTTCAATTACTAATAAGGAAATTATCAAGAGGGTGTCGTAAAAGTGGTCCCTTGAGTACTGTCAACGTTCAAGTTTAGTCTTTGTGCTTTTTCTAGCGATCGAATTGATCCCTCTACTAATCTCTAATGTTGGGGAGGAATGTTGACTAGTAATGCGCAGTAAGAAAATCAAAAGGCAGTTGCGGGAAAATTAACAGAAGCGATCCGCGCACTATTGCTCGTGTTCGTTCGGTCGCCGTTCTTTATTTCGTGACGAATTTTGATCCCTGAACCGTTTTCCACTGCTGATTTCTAGGTACATTTCACAATTCCGTTCTAATGCACGGAAAAGCTGCTGACTATGTGTCAGAAGGTCAACAAAGAACTCGACATGGGATTAACAATAGAGAAATCAATGACTTAAAACCTGAAAAATAGGGGTGAGCATGGTTCGGGTGGGCGATTCCCACCGTGGAATCGGAAACCGTTCACTAATGACCAGTTCCGAAATATTGAAACAGGGAACCGCTCGTTGGTTCCATGGATCTATCCGAGAACCGAGCCGATAAATTCATGGAACCGGTCCCCAATCCCTACAAAATTGCATTCATCAATTAATATTATGGTGAACCTAGTTTCTATGTGGGTACTTCTTGCAAGGGAAAAGGTAAGAATAATAAAGAAATTTGCATGAGGGTCTAGCCAAACAAGAAATGATATTGTGATTTTAGGATGAATGCTCTCATTTGGACATTTGGTTCCATCACTTGCTTATCATTTGACAGAAAGACAAATGGACTTTGAAGAACCATTTGTTTTCGGCTTATATCTGTCATTACAGTCTCAAGTGCTGTGCATATTCTTGCATCAAATATCAGATTGAGTTCACCAAAATAGAATATACACATCAATGCTCAGTAGCTGTGACTTAATGTCCTAAGAGATGCATTTGTAAGTAAGTGGCAGGGGAGAGAAACAGCTAGAGGCTCACATTGAGAAAAGCAGCATCCAAGTAGAAGACGTTAATCTTGACGGAGACACCCGTGAGGGAGACGAGAAAGATTGTAGAGTAAATGACAGCATCTTGATGTATGTTATATTTTGAGGACCGCGAGATGCGAGTAGAACTGTAGGGTAAAGGGCAAAAAGCAGGCGAGAAGACTCGCTTTCACTAAAAGTGAGTTGTAATGTTTTTTTTTTTTTATATATGTATCTATCTATCCCGGTCCAGGTGGGTTGTTCCACGCTTGGAACCAGATCGGTACTCATTGGTTCCAGTAAATTGAAATAGGGAACCGGACCGGTCCCGATGGGAATCTCCGATTCTGGGCCGATCCGGTTTGGTTCCCGATGGTCCGGTCGGTTCTCTGTTCCTTTGCACACCCCTGCTAAAAAGTTGGTAATGATATGTTCTCCACGTGGGCTGGATCCGCCAAAAGCAATTCTCAAATGGTGACCATTTTCTGGCCCAAAAAAGTGGCGGCCAAGTAGGATCGGTTGATTCGCTTCTTTTTTTTTTTTTTTTGGTCAAAAGTAACATTTCATTTCATTCACTTCCTTGGGATACAAGCGATAAATATCGCAGTTCAACTGCAAACCAAAATACATCCCAGACAACTTCAAAACAAAACAAACTCCAGATAACTAGAGAAATCATCAGAGCAAGGTTATGGGTTACATGCTCAAAGAGCACATCTATGACTTCTTCACACCATAATCAGCGGTCGATCATCGAATCCGTCTTCAGTAATGAGCACACACCGAGAACTCCATCTATTGCTACGGTTTTTCCTTTCGGCGGTGCGCGCCTAGATTTGACTTCCCCAACACCATCACCGAGTAGAGTAAAAATGTTGAACATGTATAGATTAGACACGAGCGAAACTTTCACGAAGCTTCTCTGATCTCTTTCGAAACCGGACTTGTTCACCAACGAAATCCGAAGAGAGCGAAACCCCGAAAACATACGTGCAGAAAGTCCTAAATCTAAACTAGATCGGGATAGAAATCTCCAAAAAATGAGAGAGAAAAGTTTTTAGATCTAGGTTAAATCGGAAGAGAAAAGCTCCCAAATAAGAGAAAAGCAAGAAATAAATGACACTGGCGGCTAGGGTTTGGGTGGGGGACGGGGAGGGGAGGTTGATTCGCTTCTAGGGCTATCAATTCTTGCACTAAATATGACACGTGTTAATGATTATTGCTTACCCAGAGTTTTAGTTTGCATTGGGACAAAAAATATATATATATATGAGAGATGTCCTAAAATCAATATGATAGATCAGTCCAGAGAGCAAATCCATTACAAAATAAAAGTACGGGTGACCAAAATCAAATAAGGATAATAGGATAGGGATCATTTTTTATGAGGTTATGATTTCTTCGCGATTTTTTATTCCTTCATTTCAATTTTTCGCCACGTGTTCATAGCAAGCACTTAGTCCATGGTAGCTACAGATTGCGTCCGGCTCGAAAATTTGCACGATTTCTTCAAAATCGCTGTCTGGGCGAAATTATAGTGAAATCGCAAATTGAATCGACAAACATATTAATAAAATCACAAGTCAACTCGCTCTGGATGGGTGATTAAGTCTTGATTTGCATATGAATGGATATATAGAAAATTCACGGTCAAATCGTGTTGAGTAAGCAGTTTGGGAATCTAGATGATAAAAAAAATAGTTTGGGAATCGAATTTTATCATAAAATAAAGTAAAAGGGCCAAACTGTAAGCAACCGCATAGTGGAAAATGACAAGTTCTAATGAATTTTCCTTCCAATATGTGTAATCAATTCCTCTAAAATCAAAATAATGATTAAGGTTGTGTTTGTTTTACGGTAAACTAAAGAATTGAAAAATATTTTAAAAAAAACACTTAGAAAACTTAGTTAACAAAAATATTTTTATTATCGTTAATAATTTATGATTAATAATTTTCGTGAGTAATGAAATATTATTTATTTATTTAACATTGTAAGCGGTACAAACGATATATATTAAACTTTTGTTTTAAATTTCAAAGTTCCGCGAAAAAAATGCAACTAATGCAACTTAAATATATTTAATAATTCGACAAAAAAAAAATTATAATTGTTTCGACGACACTAAATAAAATCCTGAGAGAGAGAGAAAAGTGCACAAACGTGGGGCCTACACAAATCCGGACAAAAACACTTGTCGCTGCCTGTGCATATTAAACAGAGGATGAGCTCAGAGAGAGTGTGTGTGGGTGGAAACCGCTCCTTCCCATTTCTCATCCTCCATGGCTGCTTCCCTCCTCTCCTTCAATCTACCCAAGCCCACTCCCATTAAGCCCTCCGCCGCCGCCGCCTCTGCCCTTGACAGCCTCAACGACAGGTTCGGCCGGAAGGGGATCAAGTTCTCGGAGTCGGACGGAAGCGTCCCCGCGGTGGAGCTCACGGTCAGGAACGGAAGCTCCCTGAAGCTCACGATACCAGACGCCCACGTCACCTCGTACATGCCCAAGGTGTATTGGAAGGACGACGGGTTCGAGGAGGTTCTGTACACGGTGAATTCGCCGAGCAGGAGCAGGGTCAGGGGTGGGGTCGGGTTGGTGATCAACGAATTGGCGGAACCAGGGTCGCCGTCCAAAGGGTCGCCCGTCGTTGCTTCCGAGTGGACCGTGAAGGATGTGGACTCGGACTCCATCGATGCAGTCCAGGTGTTTGTCGCATTTACATACTTGCACTCTCTCTCTCTCTCTGTTTCTTGTTTTATGGACCTCTTGCTTCACTTATCATGTGTGTTCTATTGTCGCCGATGCTGGTCTCTGAATTGTCTTTGTTTTGTCGATGACTGTAGACATTTATGAGTGATTGCTAGTTTGAGGGCTAGTTTGACTGTTGTTTTGATTTAAGATCAAGATTGGTAAACTTGGTTACGAGTTAATTGAGAACATCTGAGCAAGTGTTCTACTTAAAGACAGTTGTCTATGTAAGAATGACATGTTAACCGTGGCAATATCAGTCAACATTGCAACAAATCAGCGGAAAAAGGGAGAAGAAAAAACGGGAGAGCATTAGCAATGCCAGATGGTTCTTCGTGCTCGAATCTTAGAAGTGCGTTTTCCCTTGCTTTACTGCAGGTTGAATTGAGCTGCACCTCAGGAACGCTTGAAATCACTTATGTTGTCTCATTGTATCCTCTAAGCATGGCAACCGCAGCGATCGTGAAGAACAAGGGTCGAAAGGAAGTGAAGCTGAACAGCGCTATACTTAGTCACCTCAGATTCAAGAGACGCGGAGGGACGGCGATTCAGGGGCTCCGTGGATGCTCCTACTGCACGCACCCTCCTCTCTCTTCTCCCTTCGAGCTCCTTTCTCCTGCTGAGGCAATGAAAACCGAGTCCTCTGGATGGTTCTCCTCGGAGCCTCAGGAAAAGCCCGGGTCATGGACTGTGCAAGACGTGCCAATCACCATTCTAAAGAATAAGCTTAGTAGGGTATATGCAGCTCCGCCGACGGAGAGACTGAAGGCTTTCTACAACACCTCACCCTCAAAATATGAAACAGTGGACCAGGTATACTTCACAACTAGCGGTTCTTCATTGCTGAAAATGCGGAAAATAGTTTCGACTATTGCTTCTCATAGAATGATTCTTAGAGGGAATAAGTTGGATAGTGAACCAGCACTCCAAATTCATGTTTAGGTCTGGCCATATGGTGTTCAAAGAAAAGCTTTTCTTTCATCGCGATCAAAGCTTAGAAAACAAAATGATAGTCCTCCAAATGCCTGCTTATTGGTAATTCACCTTTCATCATAGGATCTTGGCCTGATGTCAATGCCTTATAGATGTTATCGCGATGCAATCAACATCATGCCTGTATTCAAAATTGACTGGACAAAATTTCTTGCGCGGAACTTCCATGCGTTTGTTCTTAGTTAGGTGATCTCGGGCCTACTTAACCTTCACCAGGTTATGGTTACTTTTCCTGAACAATTTTCCTAGAGAATGACGTGGGGCATTTCATCCAATAAGTTCTACTCAATCCTATTTCATTCAGGGACGTGAGCTGTTCTTCAGGATGATCAGGATGGGTTTCCAAGACATATATGTAGCGAGCCCAGGCTCTTTCTCAGAGAAGTTCGGGAAGGACTATTTCATCTGCACCGGACCTGCCTCGATGCTGGTGCCGGTGGTCGTGAAACCCGGCGAAGACTGGAGAGGAGCGCAGGTGATCGAGCACGATAACTTGTAACTGTATAACTGCACCTTATCAATGGCCATCATTCATTTTGTATTCAGCCTAGCTATAGGAATTTGACGAAAATTCATAATGGTAAAGGACCATCACTTCGATTTTCACCAACCCCTTCTTCCACCCACACACCTCTCTGTGAGTCTGCGATCATTATGAAAGTGAGGGCTCGGTTTATGCGTTCCGGGCCGAGTCGTTACAGCGGTAAAAGTTAGTCAGACAACGGAGAAACCATCGAGTCGTAGTGGCTCAAAGCTGCTGCTTCTTCTCGATTCCTTTCGCAACGTCCCGGTCGTCTTCACCTCGGAATGGGATGCCCTAAGAAAAGCTCTCCTGATCTTCACATGTCACTGAAGGATGGCATTCAGCTTCCGGCATGCTCTTCGCGAGACGGATTGCTTTACTAGTTCTTCCCCAATGGAGTTTGCGGAATACAGTAACGAGATTAATAAGCAGCACCGGAATTGCCACGTCATCGTCGTCTTTGTGGAAACGGCCACGGGATTTTCAGACAAAATATCTTTGCGGAGTATCTGGAAAAAGGAAAATGTAAAAGTCCCGTAGATAAAGTGGGCCCCTCCGACCAACTGTTTTTTGCAATATCAGGCAAGTTTTGTCGAAGCAGAACCATGCGAGCTTCGAAGCCTGATGGCTTGCAACGCTCTCTCGTCGCTCAACTTCGTCACTCCCGTCGTTCCCTCCTCCTCAACGATCTCAGTGCCGACCAAGCACTTCCTCTTCTCCGATGCTCTTTACTCCGCCACCAGATCGAAGCTCGCGCTTCCGCCGCCGCCGCGAGTGGCCTCCATCCCACTCCCGCCGATGAACGCCGACTACCTGGCGGGCGAGTTCAGCGGGCGGGGGGTGGCGTTCGAGGCCATCGGCGACGACTGCGTCGCCAAGCTGAGCCTCGACGACGGGAGCTCGGCGGTCCTGATGCTCCCTTCCGGCCTGGTGACGTCGTACAAGGCTCCGATGTGGCACGGGGCGAAGATGGAGCTGCTGCAGACGGTGGTCTCGGAGGGCGAGGACGGTGGGGCGGCCGAGGTGCGAGGCGGCGTGTGCGTCGATTTCAGCGTGGAGGGAGAAGGTGAGGACGGGCGAGTCTCGTGGCGTCCGAGGGGTTGGGCCGTCCGCGATGTTCGAGGAAATTCGGGAGACTCTGTTCAGGTTCGATTTTTTCTGATTCTTTCTTTTCATTGCTGCTGCTGTTGAGCATCGTTGATTGCTGTTGGTGGAAATTGTTGATTGGAATAGCAGAGAGAAATTAGATAATTTTGCTGAGGAGATATCAAATTCTCATCTGTTCTGCACAAAGAAAAAGAAATGGGGAAGGAGGAGATCCATTCTTATGATGATGAATCAATCATGTTACCTCTTCCTCATCTCGAAGAAGAGGCAGAAAAATGAGATGGTTTATGTGAAATTATTGTAGATTCTGAAAATGTGGGTTAATCAAAGAGGATGTATGGAATCTTGAGTTGCAGGTTGAACTTATTAGCCACGACTCAAAGGCGATGGTGGATGTAAGATACGTATTGACCCTTCAAGAACAAGTCCTAAGCACCGAAATGGAAGTCTCAAATTCAGGGACAACGCCGATCCAATTGAGGGGTTCAATCTTGAGCCATCTGAATGTGAGCACGCCAGACGCGACCTATGCCGTCGGGTTAGAAGGTTCGGATTTCTTCAAAAGGCCTCCTTTTTCGTCGAGCTTTAGAATAGTTGCACCAGAAGTCGACCAGAGAAGCAAGCCTGGTTTGGGCAAGCTGTGGGAGAAGTTCAATCCTCAAGGATTTACCTCTGGGAATGATTACGGAATGGACGGCGAAATGGAAGGTGAAGAAGACGACAATTATAAGCGCCTAACAGATGAAATGAGCCTTATATACACCAGTGCCCCTACAAACTTTACAATAATTGACAGGGTATGGCTTCAGAACTGCAAACTCGTGTGTCAATCACTTTGTCTTAGTGTTCTTCACAACATGTGGCATGAACAAATAACAGATGTTGAAGTGGTTAGCTGTTGCTCTGATTTGCTTCTTTCTTGGAAGGAAGATGGCATTAACAGAACTAGCTAATTGCATTTGTGGAGAACATAATGCGCACCATAAGCATCTCTAGCTAGGTACTTGTTTTTTTTTCATTTGCTGCTCTTTTAGGTATATGGTATCTTTGATGATCATAAGTTCATAACATAATCCGGTGTGATCATCTGAGTAAGGTCGCCTACTCATAAAGCTTTTCCTTATATTGTTCGGATGCACATCCTGTACCCACTCTGTTAATGGAATTTATTGATACTGAATCTTTTGCAAGGAGCTCCGGTTTGCGCCTTCTAACATCCAGGGCAGTCCAAAGAGAAACAACTTGCTCATTGTTTAGCTAGAACGGCATACAGCTACTGCTTTCTGCCATCAATATCATACCATTTTGCACCGACTCTCTTTATAAAAAAATTTAGCTTTAACAACTGCTCCAAAAGCCTTATGACCTAGAGCCTCTTGACTGCTATTCATTCAGTTTTTTTTTCCCCTCTTACGGTAGATTCATTGCTTTGCTTCATTTCGTTCTTTCATAATCACTAGGAAAACTACTTTTCTGGCTTAATGATCGTCTTTCCCTATGTGTGACAGGGAAGGAGGAATTCAGTGGTAGTAGGAAGGGATGGTTACAACGAACTATACCTGTACAGTCCTGGTTCTCGGCACGAACACTATAGCAAGTATGCATACATCTGTGTGGGGCAATCGGCTCTCCTTAAACCAGTGGTTATTAGTCCTGGAGAAGTCTGGAGAGGAGGGCAACATCTACACAATCCAAACCTCTAAAGTCCTGGAGCAAGTCTTCCCGTAGAAGGCATAGTTAGAGAAGCTTTAGGGAACTTGAGAGCATAAATTAACATGCTTCTGTAGAATTTATACTGTAATTGGCCCATATTGATGCCAAGTCCTCAATCTGTATTTGAGCCTTCCGAAAGCTATTCAGAAACCCCTTTAAAATTGAATTTCGGAACAAAGGGAGGGCCTCAAACAATTAGTAGAAGGCACTTAGAAGAGCTAGCTATATCACCTTCACTATTCACCATCATGATCAGGTTTTGCCAAAATGACAAAGTCATCATGCATGCACCGTCCCAATTCGACAGCATCGGACCGATGTTCACAAGGCTGCATTGCTATCTATTGAATGTTCCATCAACTACAAAAATTGGTACACAAACATTTAGCTGGATCCTTTACTTGTATATCATGTTGACGTTCGAAAACATAAAATCGCAACGTAAAATTGCTTTGCATGCTATCTTGATAAGATTCGTTTACTGCTCATCAGAAAAAAAGAAAACACTAGATGTCGAATACCTGTAATATGTTCTGACTATCCTGAAAGCAACTGATAAACATCTAAGTTGGTACAAGATGGCCAATTTCAAAGTTAACATCATCCCAGACTAGTGAACGGCCAAATGCAAGCAAAATGAAAAGCAGGGCAAGCATCACTGCTAGGAAAGTTCTCTTCGGAGTCTTCCTGATGTCGTACATCTGACGTGCTCTTGCATCTTTAGAGATCACATCATGAGACCCTAAAGAATGGACAGTTGATGATACTGACTCTGATCCGCCTTGAAACTGTTCAACACCTGCATTTTCATGTGCTTTGACCTTGTTTGCATCACAGGGAGAACCATGATTGTAGGGTGAACTCTGAAGCAAAAAAGAAAAGAAAAGAAAAGGAAAACAATAATTCAGCACTATACTAGACTGCTGACCATGACTAAACATGATTGTGCACTTTGGGGAAGGCAAAGAGATTAGATGACTAAGTAATGCTCTCATTTTTATGGCAAATCATAGTTGAAGTCACTGAGCATATCAACTTGTTCATACCAGGAAACCAATATAAGCATCATTTTCGACAGCACATACAACAAAAAGGAAGCGGCTAATTGAAGTCTTTTTACCTGGGGAGTTGAAATTGGACTCTGCCCTGCTGCTCTATCGGAGAGACTTCCCTGCACGAAATCTTCAAATTCATCCCTGTAATTTCCTCCTATATAATCTGACTCACGGTTACTCACGCATTCAGAATTTGTGTAGGAGACACCACTCCTATGAGCCAACTGAGAGAACAAACCATCCTTCAGAAACACATCTACCCCTCCATTCTCTAATCTCCACAACTTCCTGTTCACACTTCTACAATTGTAATCCAGATCTGGGGAAACCTGCCTCGATGAAATCGGTGACTCAAAGAGGGAATCACATCCACTGATTGAATTGAGGGTCTGTGATTCAGGCGAGGCCGATGCAGATGACCGCTCACCAGAGCCCCAGCAACCTCTCCTCCGACCGTGCTGTCTTCTGCCAAAATTTGACCCAGTGACTGAACTGGATTCTCTCTCTGATTTTAAACCTTCCTCTTCAGCAATTCTCCTAGCAGTTTGCCAAGCTTCAAATGCAGCTCCGCTAACGAAAGCCATCTGATCGGACTGACACTTTTCCATCTCATCAATGATCAAATCAAGCTCAGAATATATGCTCCTAGGATCTAAGCTCTTCATCAGGAAATTCACCATTTGAATGGCAGATAATCGTTTCTGAGAATTCCCCTCGGAAATTCCAGTATGCAAGATCCGCAGTCCCGATTGTATTAACAGTCTCGCATAAGCTTCAACAATGAGGGCATTATGCTTTGCCAAGGACATTACAAGACCCATATGCGAATTAGTCTGAGTAGGTTTCTCCTCCAAAGAGACGGTGACATTTTGACAGACTCTATTCACCATCTCGTCTGAAGCAAACCGCCAATTATCAGAGTCCACAAGGGCTTTTAGACAAAGGGCAGCACCAGAAGTTAAATTCTCCTGAGAACCCAACAGAGATTCTGAAAGAGGCTTACACAAAGCATGAATTACGTGCCTTTTCTTGTTTTCTGGTGTGGTAGGGTCCATTCCATATCGTGCGATTGCTGGAACTACTTTTGAGCAGGCCTGTTGAAGAGGGAACGAGCCTGCACTTGAATTTAATGTCTTGACGATGGTAGACATGATGCTATCTATCTGTGGAACAATGTTAACCCCGTGGACACGGGCAAGAACTTCAAAGAGAGAAATTGTGTATTCTCCTGATACAGACCCAGTTTCCTTGGTTTCCGATACTTGTGCAAGGAAGAGAGGGATAGTATTTGAATCCATGTCACTAACATAGGACTCCAGTGCTTTCATTGCAGATTTACGACTGTCAGCATCCTTATCCAAATTAGCCAACTCTCTACGTAGTAGTGGGCTGAGAACTCTAACCATTTTCACCTAAAATCACAAGACTGGAGATAAAATAAGACAAATTAGACAGAAACCGTGTCATTAGCAGGTGTCAGAAAAAGTTTGTCTCCTTTATTACATTAGAATTTGGACTCTTCAATTAGCTATTGCACCAAGTCAAAGTCTGCAACTTTTGCTGATTCATAGAATCGAAATGTGGATGCATTTGTTTAGTGAAAAAGGAACCATTTGGAAAATATTTTTCTCAAAATGCTCGCTTATGTTACTTAGAAAAATAACTTACGAAATGATATTTTCATGATGCATGAAATAGATTATTGTCGATGGTCAAAAACATTTTGTGTTGACTAATTTTTCTAGGCGATACAAACAACGATGGCCAAGAAATGTTTTTCAAATCATTGATTTTTCCTGAAATGAACGCCCAATTCAATCTATTGAATGTGCATTTTGGTGTCTCATGATCTGAGATCAAGCCTCCCCGTTTATGACCAAATCTCAAAATCTCTTCACAGTTTATGTATCTAATTCCAATACAAAAGTCACTTTAAAAAGTTTGAATTTCATGGTCAAAGCCTAATTGTGCAGCAAAATAACATCATCTCGCCCCCATGGAAGCATAGAAAATGATATATCTTCATTTGTAGTGCTTCCAAAACATACTGAGAAGTCATTAGTTGATTACTTCCACTGAACTACCCCCATTGTTCAATATCCCTTAGTAGTAGGTCGATGCTTTCGAGTTTCCCTAATTCCTAGTAGTAGACATCCATTTCACTCAACGGAAGCAGTTTGGTATGTTTCCGAATCCGCAGAAAAAAAAAAAAACGCCACTCACGACGAAATCTCAATTCTTTGGACAATGTTGAACTCTATCAGTGAAAGACATCAACAGAGACATACCCTAATTTAGATTTTCAAAGCCCAGTTGCCCAAATCAATCAAAGCCACCGAACCTCGTCTCCGACACAGGCAGATTCAAGAAAGCAAGAACACAAATTGCAATAAAGAAATTGGATGGAAGCGGAAATTACCGGTCAGAAGCGACTTCAAGTTCAGGGTTCTTCCTTCGCTGCTTCTTCAACGCATTAATTTTGCTCTCCCCTGCCTGAATCCTCAGATCTCTGGGGAAATGAAACGACAGCACCCAAGAACTGAACCCAGGCCCACCCAATACAATGAACAGAATTAGGGGAACAAGGGTAGAAAAAAGAAACACAAAATGATAATAAAGGAAAGAACTTGGAAGGGGAATTAATTTCTTTTCAAGAAATTTGACAAGCGCAAGGCGAGAATCATCCATTCCCCATCATCAACAAGTGGTTCCCCACCACCACCGAAGAGAAGAAGTAACCAGAGAGAGAGAGAGAGAGAGAGAGTGAGAGAGAGAGGAGGGAGGGCGAAGTATACTTACTCAGTGCTCTTCAATCAATGGCGGTCTTCACGGGGACTGTGCGACGATCGTCTGCAACTTTACGGGGATATATGCGTATGGCCTGGCAAGAAGAAGAGAGAGAGAGAAAGAGAGAGGGGAAGAGGGAGGAATTCAAATCTTTCCTTAAAATGCCACCGCTATCCCCCACCAATATGGGCCCCACTTGGGATTTCATCCGCCCTTTTGCTGTAAAGACCATTATACCCTCCTTCGTCGAGTGTTTTAAGGATGCTCTTGAATATTTAATTAAGCTTTTAGTAAAAGGAAGGTTTGAATTTCGGAGACTCGAATAGCCAGAGCATGCGAAACGCACAAAACATGAAACTATCCTCTCATGTGATTATTGGCAAGCGATAAAAGAGATACGCATGCGTATATGTTTTATAATGAAAATCTTCTGCTTTTTTACTCGGAAAGACCGGTCGAAGGTAATTGATGTTTTCCCTTTTAACCAAGAGAAAAGCGGAATCCGGATTGACAAACCTTGAAGGGCGTGCCAATCGTCGAGTTCGGTCAAGAGAGGTATCAATCATCGTGCTAAAAGATTTACACGTTGCAACTCTTTGTTACTATTTAGCAAGTTACAACGGTTTTTTTGCTTTAAAGTTTTCACATTTTTCATTCCGTGTATGTAATGTGAAGTTTTCCAAACATTTAAACATTGAAGTACAAAAGTCGTTCGAAATTTTCATATAATTCTCCAAATATAAAGTATTTCGAATTGGGTTAATCGAAGGAAGGACTTAGATCGAAAGAAAGTTGTGAGACTTGATTCACAACAAAAAGAGAGGTCCGGGGACGCAATGGAAGCAAGAAGTGGTGCAAAATCGTAAGGACTAAGAAAGGAAAACAAGTACGTGCCAGTGCCGAGGGCCACCGAGGGTAGAATTGTCATTTCGAAACCGGTCAATTGAAACTCTTTAGCGTATTGGGACCGTTTCCCGCCATTCCGCCGCGCGGGAAATGGAGGGCATCACCTATTCGAAAAGCCCTTTTTGTCCTTTACTCGTGCTTCGCTTTGTCTCTTCTCCACGCGCTGCACTGTCCATGCCCTTTTTGTCCTTTTCTGCTGAAATTCAAGCTCTATGTGCTAAGATGTCTGAACGATGATTGGGGAACTTAATCGAGGCATAGCTATTGTTCCGTTAACATTGCTAAGACGAATTTGTAGGAGTTTTGATATGGGATTGTCTTTGAGAGTTGGGTTAGCTCTTGTTTGTTAGGGGAAAAGTGCATTTCGGAAATTAATGTAACGGATTTTTACTGTTTGCTTCGCCAAAAATAACTAGTCAACCGATATCGCTTTTCGGTCAACGGAAAAAAGCCATGTTTCAAATAACGGCCTGAAATGTTTATTATTTTCTCAAATAAGGGCATAAAGTGGATCTTATTTCAAATAAAGACATGAAGTATCCATACTTTTCTCAAATAAAGGTTTGAAGTGGACATTATTTTAAATTAAGGCTTGAAGTGGCCATGTCGGTTTCAAAAAAGGGTGTCTAAAATCACCATCTGGTCGATGGCATTTCGTCATGTACTTTTATTTATTTATTTTTCTTTCCTTTTCGTGGTGGCCGGCCATCGGCAATGCCACCCTCGAAAGCCACAGACGAGGGCTCGCCGGCCACAGGCAAGGTTGGCACTTGCCAGCGGCCAGAGATGGAAAGACGCATATTTCTAGGAGATCATTTCGATTTGGATTGAATGTTGCTTTTTTTTTTGCCATGAAACGTTAGTGTTCATGGCAATCTCCCGACCAATATAGGCACTTCTTTGCAAGGGGCAAGAGAGTCTTTTCTGCTGAAGGTCAAGCTTTATGCGCCAAACTGTAGAATTGATGTTTGTGTGAATGATGATTGAGGAACTTAATTGAGGCATAGCTGCTGTTGTGTTGACATTGCTAAGACGAATTTGTACAGGTTTTGATATGGGGTTGTCTTTAGAGTTGGGTTAGCTCTTGTTCAGGTTAAATTTGGTTCCTGAGAACACTCTCCAAGACTGCGTATGGTAACGTTTCTGTTCCCGGAACAACTTTTGAAACAGAAACACTTTTTCCTATTTCTCTTCCCGGCAACGATTTCTGAGAACAGAAACGCGTTTGGTAACTGCAAAAAAATTCTGTTCCCGGAACAAAAAAAGAACAGAAACGTGTTTGGTAACTGTATAAAGGCCATATCCTCAACAAAATTTCTCCACTTACAGTAACTTCTAAAAAAATTAGTAAATAAAATAAAAAATGATATTACTAAAATACTTTCATGCAATATGAAAATTTTTCCTATTTTTTTTTAAATATTTCTGATTTTTTTTTCATTTTTTTTTGTTTTTAAAATATTTTTTATTTTATTTCATTTTCCTCCGGTGGCGGGCGGCAGCGACCGGTGGCTGCGGATGGAGGTGGTAAATAAAATAAAAATGATATTACTAAAATACTTTCATGCAATATGAAATTTTTTCCTATTTTTTTAAATTTTTTCTGAATTTTTTTAATTTTTTTTAAATATTTTTATTCAAAAAATATATTTTATTATTAAAAATTATTTTTTATTTATTTCATTTTTCTCTGGCAACGGACGGCGGCGACCGGTGGCGGTAGATGGCGGCGGTAAATAAAATAAAAAATGATATTATTAAAATACTTTCATGCAATATGAAATTTTTTTTCCTTTTTTTTTAAATTTTTCTGATTTTTTTTCATTTTTTTTAATTTTTTTTAAATGTTTTTATTCAAAAAATATATTTTATTATTAAAAATTATTTTTTATTTTATTCCATTTTTCTCCGGCGGTGGCGACCGGTGCCACTTTGGAAACAAAGTGTTCCCAATTGTTTCTAAAAAATGTTCCAAATGTGTTTCTAAAAAGTGTTCCGGAAACATAGAAACGAGTTTTTTTTGTTTCTTGTTTCTACTCCAAAAGTGTTTCTATTTGTCAAAAGTGTTCCCAGAACACTTTGGGAACACTTTTTTACCATACGCGTTTCTGAAGCGTTACCATACGCAACTCAACTAGATGGAGATGAAGAAGTTCTTGAATTTTGAATTTTGAATTTTGAATTTTTAGGTTGGGTTTGATTTAGAGCCCTAATGTTTTCGTTAAAAAAGAAGAAGAGGTTAACCCGAAAATTCGAACAGACCTGACCAGAATCGTACCTTCGGTTCAGGTTACATGCGGTTCAAATAGCATGAATTAAATTTTCGTAACAGACCGGGTATCAAGGAAACGTGATCCGAACTGAACCGTTTACACCCTCATTGCTCGCAAATCGAAACGAGACGTATAAAAATATATTCTCTGTGTTCATATCATAATCATGTCAATCCTTTCGGGATGACTGAAAAACATTATTTTTTCGTGCGATTAATGATCGAAATTTAACTCGTATAATTAATTTATCGGTCACGTCGATATAAGTGATTGGAAGTTCCTATAATTATCTTAAGCGTGCTATAAGAGATTGTCACATCGAATTTTGGACGGTCCGGACTTGTGTTTTCTCTTTTCATTTTTATTTTTTCTAGTGTTTTCTTTCCTTTTTCTTCTTCGGTGCTTTCTCCATTTGGCCTTTCTCCCCACTTCCTAGGCACAACGCGCTGCACCAAGATAGTCCTCCGCAAGATCATGGCCGACGTCCGCCCAAGTCAGGCGACCCAACCGCCCGTCGTGTCACCGCCGAGGCCGTTGCCGCCACCTCACACTCACCCCCTCTCTCTACGAGTACGAAGCTTGAAAATGTTATGTATATGAAATTTGGGAACGAGATTTAGATTAATATAAGTACGGGAATTTATAAATAACTTAATATCGTTTCTATATCTCTGAAAATATAAAAACGCTCGGACTTTAAAAGATCTTATACTTTTACGAGTTCAGAGATCATAAGATAAGCTATTCTGAAATGAAATTTTCGTAACATTTATAAAGACAAACAGATTGCTAATTTAGGAAATGGACTAAAATGAAAACATATTCTAAAATCTAGGCAACATTGTAACTATAAAAACTTGCGAATAGTACTGCAGGCTTGAGTTGATTTTGTTGTGGAAAGTAGAGGAATTAGATCGAATAATATTGAAAGTTGTTGGCCTAGAATGCACATTTGCAATAATTTAGGGATGAAATTGCACATGCCACCTTTTTTTTAAAGGCTTGTGGTAGCTTTCTCCCTTGTTTTATCAAATAAAAGGATTACATCGAAGATTTATGAATAATTCACGAACTATACTGAACGAATTAAAAGTCCAAAAACAACATTGTATATCGTGCTAAAGTTCAAAAACACTTGGTGCCATTTTTCCTTTGATTGATTGGTGAAATTTAATGTCATTTTTCCTTTGTCGATTGGTGAAATCTAATTTGACGGGGCAAAAAATGAAGGGTACAATTTCAACAAAATTGTTTCTTACCAAATAGAGAGAATTTAATTGATTCCTTCTTTGAGGTTCTTTTGTGACTTGTAAGGGTGAGTGGTTTCGGGTTCCATACAGGTTCTACCTAGAATCTGGAACCTACTCGTCAGAATAGGTTTATCATTTTTTGGAATATGGAACCTACCTTGCATATTTTGAAATTTGAAACTTATCCTGTCACAGGTTTCATGGCCTTCCCAAGTTTGACATGTATTTTTAATTTAACTATTGCAATGAATCATCACCCTTAATAGCCATCACTTGCTGCTACAATCAACTGACCACAACTCATATTTAGACACATGAATAAATATGAAATATTAACAAAGTAAAAGTCTTAGTCATAAATATTGCCGAAAATGGAAGCTCATATTAGTGGTTTCAGATTACATACTCATCATTGTACGCCATGGAATACTGCATGATCGCGGGAAAACATATACCAAGAAAAGTGCAAAAACTTGTTACAGGTTTCAGGATACAGGTTCGAGGTTCCATTTACCTGAAACCTACCCGTCGGAATATGTTTTCCAATTTTTGGAACCTGAAACTTACCCTGCATACTTTAAAATTTGGAATCGGACAGATTCCCCACTGGTTCGGTTTCGGGTTTTACCCTACAACCATGCTCATTTCTAGCGAATAGTTCTACTTAGGGATAATATGACAAATAGTCCCCGAACTTTGATTCATTGTGTAATGTCGTCCTTGAATTTTTAATTTGTTCAATACGATCAATGCACTTTAGCCTTTTGCGCAATGTCATCTTTAGACTAAATTTTCGACCCAAAAAAAAAAAACCTCTAGACTAAATTTGTTCAATATTATCCCTGAATTATTGATAAATGTTCATTATAATCCATATATATTATCATGTTTTAAATTTTAAGGACCATAATGAATAAATTAAAAATTTAAGGACGATAATGCATATTGGGTCAAAGTTCAGGAATCACATTAAATAAATTAAAAAATCAGAGATGGTTTTGCATATTAGATTGAAATGTTAAAAATAGTTTGTGTGATTTTTCTTTTATGGAGAAATTTATATGAACATTGGGTCAAAATTCAGGAATTGCGTTGTACTCTTTCCCACCCCTTTATTATCACAGTAGTTACGATGTACTATAATTTGCCTCGGTTCAAAATTGTATTACCTCGGACAGTAATCATGCCGCGAAATCCTGTCCGCCACCGAAGCTGATGACACTCATATGGTTCGAGTCACTGCCCTGTTCCGCCGGTCGCGTTCTTCACGTTCCTTGCTGGAACGCATTGCTCCGACACAGCAGCTGTCGAGGTTGAAGGTAATGCCTCGTTTCTTGTCGCTACTTCGTCACCACGAGAGTCTACACGACATCATAATCCGTGCCCGTTATGTTTTCGCTCAGTGTCTCCGTTGGAGCTCAAGCAGCTTGGACTCGAAGCAAGTGGGTAGTTGCTGGGCCAATCACGAGGACGAGCCGTCACTCCACGAAGGGTCTTCAAGTGCCGGGTCTTTATCATTGAAAGGCGGCGAGAAGGTCCATGCTAGGATGTTAAAGACGGATCCATTCACTTCGAGTGAGCGGATTCTGGATATTGATCTCTCGGTTGGTGACATTGATGGTGCTCGCAAGGTCTTTGATGATATGCTTACGAGAAGCGCGTCCTCGTGGAATATGATAATATCTGCTTGTGTTGCCAACAGGCTGAGTGGTGAAGCAGTGGGTCTATTTTGTCGGATGACAGCTGAAAATATTCGTCCTGATGAGAACACATTCGCTTCAGTTTTGAAAGCCTGCTCTGGGAATAGAATTGCCCTCCATTTTGTCAAAGAGATTCATGGTAAAATTGTTTGTCATGGTTTTGGGACTAGCCCGTTGGTGTGTAATTCGCTAATCGATCTGTATTCCAAAAACGGGTTCATTGACAATGCCAAAAGGGTTTTTGAAATGTTGCGCTCTAGGGACAGCATTTCTTGGGTCGCGATGATTTCTGGTTTTTCTCAAAATGGTCGTGAGAGAGAAGCTCTTCTTTTATTCTGTTGGATGCATAATGATGCAGTTCGGCCTACACCGTATCTTCTCTCCAGTACACTGAGTGCCTGCACAAAGATTGAGCTGTTCAAGCTTGGAGAGCAGGTCCATGGTCTCATTTTAAGGTGGGGATTCTCCACTCGAATTTGCGTATGCAATGCTCTCTTAACATTGTACTGCCGAGCAGAAGATTGGATATCTGCTGAGTTGATGTTTAGTGGGATGGAATTTAGAGATGGCGTGTCATATAACTCACTTATAGCTGGTCTCGCTCAACATGGGATTTGCGATGAGGCTGTAAAGTTATTTGATAGTATGCAGGCTGATTGCTTGAGACCAAACCATGTTACTGTAGCAACCCTCCTGAGTGCTTGTGCTGATGCTGGGTATCTTCAGATTGGAAAAACTCTTCACTCATATGCAGAAAAAACAGGAATTCTGTCCGACGTTGTTATTGAAGGTTCGCTGCTTGATCTGTATGTGAAATGCTCTGACATAAAAACTGCACATAAATGCTTTCTCTCAACTAATAAACACAAACAGAACGTGGTCTTATGGAATCTGCTGCTTGTTGCTTTTGGTCAGTCAGGCAATTTGATTGAGTTGCTTGAGATACTTAGTAAGATGCAGATTGAAGGTATTGTGCCAAATCAATATACATACCCAAGCATACTTAAAGCCTGCATCTCTTTGGGAGCTCTCTACCAAGGTGAACAGATACACTCTCATGTCATCAAGAGTGGATTTCAGCATAATGTGTATGTCTGCAGCGTGCTATTAGAGATGTACGCCAAATGTGGAAAGTTAGATACTGCTCAAAATATACTTAATAGACTTACCGAAGAAGATGTTGTCTCTTGGACGACAATGATTGCGGGGTATGTACAGCATGATTTATTTGCCGAAGCTTTACAACTTTTCAAAGATATGCAGAACCGAGGTATCCAATTAGATAATATCACATTATCAAGTGCCATCACTGCAAGTGCTGGTATCCCAGCGCTCAATCAAGGACGCCAGATACATGCGCAGTGCTTGGTCTCTGGTTTCTCACTTGATCTTTCAATTGGAAATGCACTTCTTAGTCTTTACAGTAGATGTGGTAGAATAAAAGAAGCATATTCAGTATTTGAGAAGGTTGATGTTGAAGATAACGTATCATGGAATGCACTGATATCTGGGTTTGGACAGAGTGGTTGTCATGAGGAGGCACTGCAGGTTTTTGCTCAGATGAATAAAGCTGGAGTTGAAGCTAACTTGTACACCTTTTGCTCTGCTGTAAAAGCTGCTGCTAGCACAGCAAATATGATATTGGGGAGGCAGATTCATGCTGCAATGACAACAACAGGTTATTATTCCAAAACTGAGGCTTCCAATGTCTTGATCACATTGTATGCGAAATGTGGCAGCATTTGCGATGCCAAAAGGGAATTTGATGACATGCCTGAAAAAAGTGAGGTTTCTTGGAATGCCATTATAAATGGTTATTCTCAGCATGGATATGGTGTAGAAGCAGTGGATTTGTTTGAGAAGATGCTGCGGCAAGGAATGACACCAAATTCCATTACCTTTGTGGGAGCTTTGTCAGCCTGCAGCCATGTTGGATTGGTAGAGAAAGGACTCAAGTATTTCAAGTCTATGAAAGTAGACTTTTGTTTGGTGCCGGAACCTGAACATTATGTCTGCGTCGTGGATCTTCTTGGTCGTGCAGGCCATCTGAGGCGTGCCAAGAAGTTTGTGGAGGAGATGCCAATAGAACCAGATGCCATGATTTGGAGGACTCTATTAAGTGCCTGCACAATTCATAAGCATGTGGAAATTGGTGAATTTGCCGCCCGCCATCTTCAAAGGATAGAACCTGAAGATTCAGCTGTTTATGTTCTCCTATCAAATATGTATGCATTAACTGGAAATTGGGATCGCAGAGATTCAACGAGGCGAGTGATGAAAGAGAGAGGCGTGAAGAAAGAACCAGGTCGTAGCTGGATAGAGGTCAAGAACTCAGTCCATGCCTTCTATGCAGGTGATAGACTACACCCGTTGACAGATGAGATATACAAAAACCTGGGGGATCTGAATTCCCGGGCAGCAGAAATCGGTTATGTGGAAAAACAATCTAGCCTGTGGAGTGATGCTGAGCAAGGACAAAAAGACCCTATGACATTTGTTCACAGTGAGAAACTGGCCATTTCTTTTGGTATTCTTAGCTTGCCTGAGTTAATCCCAGTCCGGGTAATAAAAAATATTCGTATCTGTGACGACTGCCACAATTGGATCAAATTTGTGTCAAAGATATCAAGTCGAACTATCATTGTGCGAGATGCATATCGCTTTCATCACTTCAATGGCGGTCTTTGTTCATGTAGAGACTATTGGTAGTGAATGACAGAAAAAAGTCAAATCAGGAAAATGACTGATTCAGGGGAATCGTATTACATTGTAACTCTCCGAGATGAGAGGCACTTTCCCAGCCTTTTGGTTGGGAGTTTGAGGTAAAGTATTCCACCTCTTGATCACTTCTCATGGGTCGAAGACCAGGCTTGATTTTTGGTTCAATGGTCCTCTTATAACTCTTTATCTGCTGTATCTCATTTGTAGCTGCAGCAGTATGGGTTCTCCTCCTGAGCATCAGTCTCAAGAGGATTTAGCTCACAATCACCCTTTTTCACATAATGACTCCAAATTGCCTTGGTAAGCCACTTAACTGAACTTGCGTTACCTAGCTTGTATGGCTACTCTCTCTGAAAAAAAAAAATGATAACGAGAGATTTATTTCTTCAGCCATAAACCCAAATAGTATAATGAGCAACTATGTTTTCATCGTTTCTAGCCGCATTGAAATTGGCCCCCACTGCCAATTTGGCTCGTGCTTTTGTGACAGTTCATGTTTTTACCTTCCCAAGCAAGAGAGGAAATTATTAAACCCATTTTCCCTCTCTCAGCACAGTCTGTACACCTTGACATGCTCTGGTTGTAACAACAGCTCTTTTCACTCTGATAATCTGATACTACACCTAAACTATGGCAGGAGAAATTACCAGGTAACTATTCGTCATCCTCTCGTGCTATTTACTTCTTGATATCCAGCTCCATTCATGCTGCAATTGGGCTTGTTAGGAATTGCTTTAATTTTCGACTCCAACAGATTATACCATCCCGATGTCACTTTTCATATTTTCTCAATGCTATGGGTTTACTCAAGCACATAACAGCATCCTGGCTGAGCAAACCCTTTTCAGTCCTCCTAGATCATTGTTGATGGTGAGTATGGTGATGATTTGGAAATGTTCCTAATATTTGAACCTGTGCAGGCTTAGTAGGTAGAATGTGGAAATTCTCTCTATGCCATATACAGAAGTGATGAGGCGGGGCTGCCACATTCGGCAGATACCCTATGACGCATTCTTCTTCTGTATAAAGTGGTGGCTAAATGGTTTAATGCGCGAAGGTGGAGGGAACCATCAGGTTAGCCTTGGCAAGATTAATCCTTCTGGGATGTCACTTCTGCAACCTCCACGGATGTCCTGAAGAGAAGGTAATGAGCAGCAGCAGCAGCTATGGAGGTAGAGTATGCCAATTGAATCCTTTCTGGTTAAAAGCTAATGTAAGTTTCATGTGCATTGCTCGGCGTGTGGAGGTTATTCTGGGGAATGATCAATGCCGACTTCTTCCATTGGTCCTAATAGTATAAAAGCAGAAGAAAAGAGAACCTCATAAAAAAAAAAAATATCACGAGGAGAGAGCTTTAGTGGGCGGAAAAGAAGGCAATTCGTGAGATTAGGAGTGTATCCGCCCGTGCCGTGTATCTATTCCATATGAATTGCTACAAAATGTCCAAATGAATAGGTCTTCCAACTTGCCGTGGATGTTACCTACAGATCCGTGAACAGGTTCTCATGTATGGTCTTCGCCTCTTCCCACTGCATTTGAGAAGATCACTTGAGGTGTACTGTACATGGTTCGAGCAGCACAAGCTTGCTTGCTTACACTTTCTCAATATAACATGACCAGTCAATCATGTCAACCCTAAGATTTGCTCTAAACCGGAAGGATAGTAGATTGAGTCCTATAAGGTGATCAATTGCAAGTAAGACTAGATAGAAACTGTAAATTTTTGGGTCAAAACGTCGCCTGTTTGCATGCTAATCAGCTACAAACCAAATGTAGGAAAACCAATCCCTCAGAACATGTAATTTAGACATTCAACATGTTCAAATCGTCAATTCACATAAGATGGGAATCAATGTTACTAGAGAAGTACCGAGTAATGTGATATGCTAAGATTACAATTAGCATGTATTCCGCGTCAGCTCGATTTTTGCTGTCGCAGCTCACGTTAGCATTTCGCAGATTTCTATGGTGTTATCTTTGTTGCCGAGGATTATCCAGAGACGATGATGGGTTGGTGGGCGTTATCGTGGCTTCGTGGGTCGATTCTTGTCCCCTCGCAATTTATCAGGACCCGCCATGAAAGGAAAAGCTCGATGTGACGTCACTCCCTGCGTTACTCTCCAAGACTTGCTTCTCTCTTGGGCTCGTTCGTTTGCTTGACAAAGAGACGGCTTTACTAATATTTCAGTGACCCTTCACTTCCTCTGCATCTTTCCAGCTTCTTCTTCTTCTCTCCGGAGCTCCATGGCCACGACCGCCGCAACCTCCGCCGCCGCGGCGCTCCCCCTGAAAGACCGGGCCGCCATCGTCACCGGCTCCTCCCGCGGGATCGGCCGCGCCATCGCCCTCCACCTCGCCTCGCTCGGCGCCAAGCTCGTCGTCAACTACACCTCCCCCGGCTCCTCCGCCCAGGCCGACGCCGTCGCCGATGAGATCAACTCCTCGTCCCCCGGCTCCGCCGTCTCGGTCCGAGCCGACATCTCGGACCCGGCCCAGGTGAAGTCCCTCTTCGACGCCGCCGAGGAGGCCTTCAAGTCGCCGATCTACGTCCTGGTAAACTGCGCCGCCGTCCTCGACTCCAAGTACCCCACCATCGCTAGCACCTCCGTCGACGACTTCGATAAGACCTTCAGGTGATGGCTCTTGAGAAAAATGGGGTTCGTGCGGAATCGGTTCTTGCTTATCATTTGGAAGCTAATTAATTTTGGCCCTAATTGTTTGTGTCTTTGGGTGATGATTTCTCACAGTAATCTCAAGCAGAACACTTTGGAGCTGACGATTCTTTTTTATATCTTTCACAGTGTCAATGCTAGAGGGGCATTCTTGTGCTGCAGAGAGGCTGCAAACCGGCTGAAGCCGGGCGGCGGAGGCAGGATCATAATGCTGTCCTCATCGCTGGTTGGCGCTCTGAAGCCGAATATGGCGGCGTACACCTCCTCGAAGGCAGCGGTGGAGACGATGGTCAAGATCCTGGCCAAGGAGCTCAAGGGCACCCGCATCACCGCCAACTGCGTCGCGCCGGGCCCCATCGCGACCGAGATGTTCTTCGCTGGGAAGACCGAGGAGATGATCAATAAGGTGATCGACGAGTGCCCACATAGACGGCTCGGCGAGACCAAGGATGTCGCCCCTCTTGTCGGGTTCTTGGCCACCGATGCCGCCGAATGGGTCAATGGACAGGTGATTAGAGTTAATGGTGGATATGTGTAGGTCGATTGATTCAAGCTCAGAACTATTGTCATTCTCGAATAGGCAGATTGCCTGAAAAATGCGTGACCTTTGCTTTTCGAATTCTGTGTGTCTTTCTCTGTCTGATTGAAAAATGCTGATCCATCAGTTCTTCGGCCGAGACATGGCCGAATCTTGAGCCCCAATACTCTGGAAACTATGGGATCGAGTAAAGCTAGTTCATCGGTATTAGGATCAATATCTCTAATCGAGTAAATCAGAAACTAGTTTTTATCCTCTAAAAAGTTTACATTTTCTTTGTTAAAAATAGGAAAAATTCCAAATAAGAGCATGAAGAATAAAGACATGATGTGAATTTTCTTTCAAACAAAGATTTGAAGTATCTTTATTGTTAGAAAAACCTGATCAAAAGTATTTTCGTCATTTTTTTTATTTTATTTTTCTTTCTTTTATATATTTTTTTTTTCCTCTCCCCTCTTCGGGCCGCCATCGCCGTCAGGAGGTTCGTCAGCGTCTCGAGCTCTTCGGGCGCATTTGTTCCTCGGTTTTTGCTCCAACTGATCATTAGGATTAGACCCAGAAGTAGTCGAAGAAGATGAAGAAGTAGGAGGCCTTTTCATGTGGGCTCTGTTTTTTCGCTCTATCTCAAACCTGAGAGAGAGAGAGAGAGAGAGGAACTACATATGAAAGAGATGGATGGGTCTCTTTAACTTTGCCTCCCTTCAGTTGGTTTTCTGACTTGTATGCAGTTGATCTAAATTTGTTAACCAAATTGGGGAGGCGCAAGACCAAGAACTCAGAGGAGGAAGACAGAGGGCGAGCTTCTAAAAAAAAAAGAAAAAAAAGAAATAATAATAAAGCCAATGAAAAACAAAAGATAACCCAGAGCTCAACTCAGAATGCATAACACTTCGCCAACCCGGGCGAGTCGCCCTCGCCGGCGTCAGCTTGGGTCGCCCTCTGCACGTGCCCTCGCCGGGATGGCCGAGGGAGGGGGAGGGGAGAGGAAAAAGAAAAGGAAAAAATAGAAAATAAAGGAAAAACAAAAAAAGAAAAAAATATTTTTTTTTTAAAAAAGTAAAGGACGAAAATGTCTTTCGGTAAGGTTAAGAGCATTTCGAGCTCTTATTTGAAATAAAATTTATTTTAAGGTCTTATTTAAGAAAATGAGGACACTTTACCTCGTTGGTTAGAATTTTTCCCATAAAAATACGATCTTTGATGCGAATTGATGATAAAATAATGAAAGAGGACTTTTTCAAGATATATATGACTCTGAGCTAATCATGTTCAAGGAAGAAGTCGATTTGGTATTGGATTGCTGAAGCAGAAAAGTCTAAGAAGTCCTGATCAACCATTTAGTAAAAGGCACGAGAGTGGTACATCTGACCAGATCTGACTTGACTTACGAGGTATAGTTTTGTTCTATCTGCGGCACCTAGAACGTGTCAAGAAGAATGCTTCAACGTTGAATTTCTGGTTCCAATTTGTGCCTTCCTCTTTTCTCTTAGCTCTCCTATTCAAATTCACTCTGCAATACCTCATTCAAGTTCCATATGAGCTCCAATATGGCAGCCGCCACCGCTCTCCCCCTCCGAGGCCGAGTGGCCATAGTCACGGGCTCGTCCCGTGGCATCGGCCAGGCCATTGCGGTCCATCTCGCGTCGCTCGGTGCGAAAGTCGTCGTCAACTACACCTCCGACTCGGCCCAAGCCGATCTAGTTGTGGCTGAGATAAACTCTTCGTTTCCTAATGCTGCGATTTCTGTCCGAGCCGATGTTTCTGATCCCGTGAGTGTCAAATCCCTGTTTGATGTGGCTGAAGGCGCGTTCGACTCGCCGGTGCATGTCCTCGTCAACTCTGCCGGGGTCGTGGATGCTAAGCATTTCTCCATAGCCGACACTCCCGTCGAAGAATTTGACAAGATCTTCAGGTATAATCAGAGCAAATTTTTAGAAGATCGATTTCTCACTTTTAATAAAGCAGGTCAAGTCGTATGTGAGTTGAAATTTTTAACTTCGCTATACGTTCTGTGCTCATCTATGGTAAAGAAGATATTAACCAACTCACATGTCCGTAACATTCAGTGTCAACACCAGAGGCACGTTCCTCTGTTGCCGTGAGGCGGCGATTCGGCTGAAACGTGGCGGCGGCGGGCGCATCATACTGTTGTCGACGTCCTTAGTCACTGCCTTGAAGCCTAACAATGGAGCTTACACTGCCTCGAAAGCCGCAGTCGAGACTATGGCTAGGGTTCTTGCGAAGGAGCTCAAGGGGACGGGAATAACGGTGAATTGCGTCGCGCCAGGGCCTATCGCAACCGATCTGTTCTTAACAGCGAGGAGCGAGGAGTACGTCAAGAGCGTGGTCCAGGCGTGTCCCCTCGGTCGTCTAGGGAAGACCGACGACGTCGCTCCGGTCGTCGGGTTTTTGGCTTCCGATGGCGGCGAGTGGGTCAATGGACAGGTGATTCGAGTGAATGGTGGCCTCGTTTGAGCTGTTAATAAATACGAGCCATTGACCCACTAAAAAGATCGTGATTTGTAGTTTCTCCTTATATCAAGCGGAATTAGATCGAAATCGAAGCAGGAATCATGAAAAAAAAGGGCAATATTTTCAGTTTTTGCCATGACTTGCGACTGTGGTCTAGCTTTTCTTCAAGTTCTCTTCTCAATCTTCAATCTTTGTTCAAGCTATCGAAGGTGGGCTTTCTCAACAGAAACATTGTTCATCAAGCTTCCGTCTTGCCTGTAATTTAGGATCGGCTGAAATGTTACGACTTAATTCGAAATTATAAGATTTAGCATTCATCCAGGTTCATTCGAGCATTGTACAAATTGCCAAAAGAGTTCTAAACATATTTCACTTATATTAATTCAGTTCTAAACATTTTAATTTGGAAAATTTAGTCATTAACAATTTAACGATTTGCCAATTTAGTTTATCTGGTCAATTTTGGTTAGAAATCACTGACGTGGATACCAGCTGTCTTACGTGGTGCGACTAGCGCTGCCGTGGACAATTTGTACTATTTTTTCTTATTTCCTTTTTCTTTTTGCCTTTGCCGAGCCCTGGCCATAGGCGATGGCCAGCGAGGGCGAGGCCACCTTGGACCCCCCTCGCTAAATCTAGCGAGGCCAACCCTTACCCAAGTCAAGGCGAGACTTGGCGGGGTTTTGCCTGGTCGAGGACGATGCCCGGTGAGCCTCCCCAGGGGGATCCAGCTGGCCATCGGCTGGCAAAAAGAAAAGGGATAAAAAAAACAAAGGGTTAGACTTTCTTGGTAATTTCTTAATCGAGTATTCATAGTGAGGTACTTAATCTTGCAACGGAGGAGTGCACTTCTTGAAGGTCTCTCTCCCTCCCCTTCTTCCTTTCACCCTTCCTTTCCATCCCTCCACCTCTATGTGGCTTTTCTCTTCCATTCTGTCTTGGGAGTTTTTCTGCGTGAATCAATTTCTGCAGTTGATCTTGAATGAACATAGAGACCAGTTCGGCCATTTGTCCAGTCGACAGCTATCGATGAAGATGTTCGTGACGTGGCTCCACAATCTCTTCGAGATTATGCCGCTCTCCTCTCCCGATTTAGATTTAGGTTTAAATTTAGGTTTAGATTTGAGGGTTTTACTCTCCCGAACTAAATCGAGATATAAATCTGGGAGTTCCATTTGATCTGTGCTCGACGATGGTGATGGGGACGTCGAACTTAGATGCGCACCGCAAGCCGTTGCAAATGTCGTGAGAGTTCTTGGCGTGTGCTCATTACTAGATCTGGTGATTGGCTGCCGAATGTTTACGGTGACGGAGCTATTCCTAAGGGATGCGAGTGTGTTTTTAGCTGCAGAGTGTGTTTTGTTATGCTTTCTGGTATTTGTTTTGTTCTTGAGTTTGCTAAGTTTGAAATCCTTCGATGTATCTCTCGAGTATTATTCTGCTGCTTAATGAATGGAGTTGTTCTTTCGATAAAAAAAAATAAAAAAATCTTGCAACGGAGAAAAATTCGCCGAGAACGTAAATCTGCCCCTTTTTTGTCGGGTCTAAATAAGCAAATTAAGATGGGGAGTATTTATTTACGAGAATACAACGGACTAATTGTATAAAACTAGACCCCCCTAAAAATGTTGATTCTACACCAATTCCTTTTATTGGCACGTCTAAAATAACTTTGGTTATCATCAAAATCCTTTCGAGGTATTTGCTAGTAACTTTTAAAATTTAAAGCAAAGGTACTGTGTGATGCCCCACGTGTCCTTTCTAATTTTATCTTTTAATTAGTAGTTACGCATGCGAAAGCACAACAAAATTTTCACAACACTCGTACATCCCATACAAGAAATCGCACGAGTTTAATTAACGTAAATATGTCTCTTTATTTATATTAAACATAGTTTACAACTTTATTACATCATCCAAACAAAATACAAAATACAAAAGTCATGGGCAAAGGGTCAGGTCAACTAGCACCTCTACTCCCATACTATCCTAAAAGCGTGTCTATAAGTAACCAAGCCACCATCCAACTAATGGTATGGATGGCTATCGGTATCATCTCATCCCATCCATCGTCATGGAAACATCCTACAAATCTGAAAGAAAAAGAGTGAGCCGAAGCCCATCATTTCTAATTCTAAGGTAGGAATCCGCTAACCACTCAACCTGGCATCAACAAACAAAGTGAGTTCAAGGCAATACAAAATAATCATGCATGACAAATGCATAAGCAGATGCTTTATCCTTACTATCATGATATGCTCATGGACACCATTAACAACATTGTAACGATCATTCTTGGTCTAAAACGATCATTCACTCAAATGCAATTGGATATCGTATTATTTTATGATGCACAGATTGCACGTAGTGGCTCACCACTACACACAGGGAATATTTATCCCTACTGGTCATGAAGCTTACCAATATTCATAGGCAAGTTCATACTTGTCATGAAGCTCACCTACATACATACGCGTGACATTCATACTGGTTGTGAAGCTCACTGATATACACAGATGAGTTCATACTAGTCACTAGTCAGGACCCATCTCGATTCACGAGGCATCTTGACATACAAGGCATCGTCATCATAAATATATGGTCCGACGAAGCATAATACTTCTCATAATTAATCACGTAGTAATAGTGTACAGGGCTACATCATAGTCATATGATTACCCTTGCTTCAGTACTGAATTCAACAACTATTTCAAAAATCAACGTCTAATACACAACATCTCTTCGTGCATATCATTAGCTTACCCTTTTAATGATCAATTACGTGGGTGATGATGACGACAAGCTTACCTATTTCATTTCTCATACGCCTTTCAATGACCACATGATAATAATAACACGCTTACTTCCTTTTAATTCTCATATAAGTAATGCTCATAAAAGTGAATATACTCATGAAGTGAATTTGATCAAAAAAGTGAATATCCTCGTACAAGTGAATATACTTGTGAAGTGAATATGATCAACGGGTAAGGGTGAATCTGACCAGCAGGTATAAGGTGAATATGACCAGCGGGTAAATTTAATTTTAGGATTTTTAGTACACTTATCTCCTTAAAAAAATGGCAACCCTTGGAGCTTGCTTTGTCAAATGCGTGCAGCGTGTGTAGTATGAATTAGTACTACTATATGCTAAAGTTACAATAAATTTACAACTCGCAAGAAGAGTAGAGAATAATGGTTGGAGAGTACAAATAGCAATAGTTTCTTTTTTACTTTTTAGATAGTACTACAGGATTGGGTCACGGGTTCAACCAACCCTATTTATAGCCCTTGTCCAACTTCCCGCAATGAACCACTGGAGTTGCCCCAGCGGCCACCCTTCCCACTTGGGAAAGGGGGGAGGGAACACGAGAGTGAGGGAGCAGAGTTTCGCAATCTGCACACGACACATAAATGATGTGATCGGTTTGGAACTGAACCTAAAGTTGAGAATTTTCAAAGGAACTAAGCAGTTCTTCCTTAATGATGTGACCGGCTTGGGACTAGATGTCGGGACCTCCTCTCTTGACCTCTCTCACCCCAGCTTTAAGATAAGGTGGTGGTACCATCTCTATGACAGCAACAATAGTGTGTTGATGTTGTCCTCCTTTATGGAAAATATTTGGGTTCTAGAAGCCCCACTGTGGTGATGATCGGAGCTCTAGATCACGGGCACTCGTTTGTAACTCGGGTTGTTCGGGCCAGTAGGGATTATAATTTTTTCGGTCCAAATTGGGTTTCTCGAAACCCCAATCACGACAACAATTGGGGTTTTCCAACACCCTCGGCGATGTCGGACGAGAGATGGCGACCTCGCTCGGCTTCTGGCGAGGGTAGGCGCCGATCCCAAATTATTCAGCATCAAAAGTAATCACTAGGGTGGTATCTTTTGGTCAAGAGTTGCATCTGTTAGTAAAATAGTATGTCAATTCATATAAGTGCCGCACATTTTCGTGACACATGTCAAAATGGGTCTTTCAATCTATACTTTCGAATGAATAAGTATGGAAAGTCCATTAACGTATTTCATTTATCTATATCTATTATACTGATAGTGAAGATATCGAAGCACACTCGAGCAAAACTTTCTATTCATTTCGAAGCAACGCGAATCACCATTTACGAGTACAACAAAAGAGATGTGATAATTATTCCAAGTTGCATGGAAACACACGGTTTTGCTTATTCACTTGCATACATAGCCTTGTCTTCCTAGGTTCATTAGCCTCCGCAATAACCTCCGGGTCCTCCGAAGCTGATCGTGTAGCCCATCATCATCCCCAATGTAACAATGTGATGATTCTTGAAGCCATACACATTGGATTTATCGACCCACTTCGAGATTTTTCGTGTGGGAGGCAAGATGTCGCCGGTCGCACTAACTCATGTGAGGGTTCGAAAGTACGTGGCGTGCGCGAAATTGCCGTCGGGCTTGTGTCTGCTTCCCATGGGGGGACAAGCTCCATTGCTTCAGGCAAGGCCAACTCCGCCCCAAGCTGTATGGAGGGAGCCATTGCGCAAGTATAAGAATAGCTCCTTTGGCCAATAACCAATTTTTATCGGCGGATCGCCGCAATGCAACCACCAGTTTCCAGTATTCTATCCTGGTTAAGAGAAGGGAAAAAAAAAAAAACCTTGTTGAACAGTCTAGATATTATACATGTTACGGTCATGATGCTTGGTATAGTGAAAGTTTTGATTTAAAAAGAAAAAGACACTAGTCAGGTATATAGAACAAGGTATGTGATTTACATATGTAGTGTGAGTTGTGAAATTATCATGGACTTTCATGTATGCATACATAGCGTGAAAGTTAACAATTCAGTCCTAAACTTACTGTATGGATGTCAATTCAGTCTTAAGACTTTTTAATTTTGTCAATGTAGTCTTAGAATTTTGCGCGGAGTTCCAATGCAATCATTCAGGCCAATTGCTATCGGAAATTGCTGGCATGCCGTTCAGGCATCGCCAGGCGTCTTACGTGGCACGCTGACCTGAACAACTTACGGATCGCCACGTTAGCGATTTGTGATGATAATTGGACAAAAGGACAACGTTGGAATTTCGCGCAAAGGTTTAAGACTACATCGACAAATTGGAAAGTTTAGAACTGAATAGACATCCGTACAGTAGGTTTACGACTACCGATTGGGTAATTAATGCATAACATAGTTTGAGAAAATTGTATTCTTCATACATTATTATCACAAAATAAGAACCATTATCTTAACGACTATAAATTCAAACTTACCTGATCAATTCGGATTGTAAGCGAAAAAAGAGATCTCCGAATTGATCAGGTAATGGTGCATAGGAGTACCGTGCCCTAATGTCCGATCTATCTGGATAAAGCCGCGACATAAAACGTTATAACATCCATCTCGATAGCCATTACCCTGTTAGAGCAACAAACAGTTCGAGTTACCTCTAAATTCAATGTTGGTTTTGCAAATGTGGTGTTTAACTGTGGAAATAGATATTGTTGTTAAACTAACCGTCCAATAAGTGAAAAGCCGAGCAAGATTATCACCATATAATCCTGGGGCAACCTAGTAAAACAACCTCATCATATTGCTCCTTGATTTTTTTAATCATAAATTCACCATATCAATACAAGTTTACATACCTGCCAACCGGCAGCAATCATATTAATATGGTCTGGAGGACCGGTTTCGATCCATAAATTATGTGAACTGAATTGGTCTTGAGCAACGGTTAGATCGTAGATGGTGACTACACCATGACATCCATATTTAATGTCAATCGAGTCCTCTCTCAAAGAAACCACATGCAGGATTATAAGATTTCTTTACCTCGTTATAGCTAGGGGTGTGCATGGTCCGGGGCGGTCCGGTCCCACTGGGATCGCTAACACCAGCTGCTTATAAAAATCTAACCCTTGGAATACATGCATGGCTAATGAGTCTGATGATCCACGACTAATTATGCTACTGAAAAACTCATATTTTGGACAAACTGTAACAACGGAGCACAAGGGGATACCTTCGTTAAAACACAGCCGTTTTAATGGTATTCAAGCTCGAGAGGGATTTGGACAAAACAAAAAAGTCAAAGAGAGGGATCATTGTTGCTATGAATCCAACTATAATCAATCACCAAATGAATAACATGGATATTTACCAACTCGTACAATTTTACTCCACTGAATATGCTCCCTTATATTTTGGACAAACTGTAACATCATTGTGCTGTTTTGTTTAAAGTCAAACATTTCTAATTATACACACACACACACACACACACAATTATATATATTCGGGCGGTCCGGTCCGGTCCCATCCACCATGGAACCGGGGACTGGACCGCCCGGTCACCGGTCCCATTTATTGGGACCGGACAGCCCCCCTCAAGGATTGGACCAACTTGGCCGGTCCGGTCCTGGTCTGGTTTAGGCCGGTTCGGTCTAGTTTGCACACCCCTAGTTATAGCGGGCCAAAAAATTAAAAAGTTCTACTTGCAAATCACATTGAGAGAGAGAGAGAGAGAGAGAGAGAGAGAGAGAGAGAGAGAGAGAGAGAGAGAGAGAGAGAGAGAGAGAGAGAGAGAGAGAGAGTACATGTTGGTTAGAAGCAAGAGCATCGTGCTCCACAGGTTGCTATCGACGGCATCCTAGGCACAGATCTTGCCCTTCTCAAGTTTTCTTTTGTTACTCGAGGAATGGGTACTGTTCCAACAGGGCAAGGCTCTCGCGGTTCAAATTTTACAGATTTTTCAGTTGGAGAATGTTCCTTAAACCTATCAAAATGTAAGTTGGGTTCCACCTGCAAAAGAGAAAAAAATCAAATAACCAAGAATCAACGTAAACAGTTTATGAAAATAAGTATGAGTTGAATAACACGTTCTAGTGTGGTGGCGCCCGACTTTTGGGGAAATTTTTTACGAACCCTTACCCGAACTACATGATTCTTCAATAGAGGGTGATCAAGCGCCGGTTGTTTATTGATATCGACACAATCAATGATATCCCCTTCCTTTGCCTTCATAAGAGCATTAAACCCGGTGAATGGTTTCCCCGAAGCGAAAAATTTGCTTGACAATATGTTAGGTAAATCGTTGATTCTATAAAATAAAACAAAACAAAAATTCCAGAGTTGAAGAATCATCAAATGGTTTGGAAAGCATTTTTACCTTGAATGTCTTGACAGCTGGCTTGTTCATGATTTTAACTTGTCTTTCCAGCTCTTAGTTCATCTTCTGAAATGTTTGCCATATCAGAAACTCTGAAAAATATGAGTAGCAGTAGCACAAGTTTCATTTCCAGTTGCATAATGATGGTATTGTTTGCTGTTTAGGCTACGTCTCCTTATTAATAAAGTGCATGGTGGCCCTCTTTATAAGAAGGTTATAATTGTTTTTTGGATTTATTCTATAGGTAGGTCAATGTCCCGATGCTTTGACCAAAGGAAACTTGTCTGGATGCAAGGGGGGAATTAATGTGGAAGGACCTAAGCGGGCATGTAAAGGGACAGAATTTGGGGATAATTGCTCCAGACCCCCTGAGCTTTAGCACTGTTGCAGAATTGATTTCGAATTTTGACATGTTATAAGTTACCCCCATCAATTCTGGCATTGTTGCACAATTGGCCCCGAGCATCGAAAACTTACAGATTACCTCCCTATGCTTCGATTTTTTAGCAATTCTATCCTATTATGCTTTCATGTGTCCATACATATATATTACGACAAATCCGTCACATAACTGTTTTTCTTTTATATGCTACTTGTTAATTTTTCATTTTTTTTTTTGCGTTAAATGAAACTACAAAAGCACTAAGAAAAAATTTAGGGGGGTAATTCGTAACTTTTCAAAATTCGGGGGTTATTGTGCAGTAGTGCTAAAATTCGAAGAAGTTTTGAGAAATTATCCTTAGTCTTTGCACTGATCGCTTTCCAAATGCATAAAATAAAACTTTCCTCATGGCAAGTCAAGTCAAGTACAGAAGTCACGTAAAGCGAAAGCGTCACTCATTTAAGAGTAGCATTGGGAGACTAAAGGCTATCCTTGAAATGATGCATGCCTGCCATTTTGTTCTTTGGAAAATGCATGTTTACCATCTGTTCGTCTTTCCTAATATGCATCATTCATGACTAACACCACAATAGAGAAAATTGCGCAAGAAGCTTTAAATCTTAGGGTTAATACGAAGAAAATCCTAAATTGATACATCTGTGACAAATTTACCTTAAATTATTTTTTTGACTACAAAAACTCAAAACTAGTACACCTGTGACAAATTTATCAAAATTATTGTTTTGACCACAAAAATCCCAAACTGGTATACATGTGACAAATTTACCCCAAATCATTTTTTTACCATCAAAAATCCCAAATTGGTACACCCGTAATAAATTTTCCCCAAGATAATTTTTTTAACCATAAAAAACTCCAAACTGGTACACATGTGACAAATTTACCATTCTTTAGTTTTCGTTAAGTCGGATTAATATCATGAAAAATTCTAAACCGATACATCTGTGACAAACATAGGGTAAAAACTTCAAATTGGTACATTCGTCGACTATCACGTGTCATCCGATTTAACAATTTGATGGTAAAATTTAACTGAAAATCAACAGAGGGTAAATTTGTCACAAATGTACCAGTTTGTGGTAAATTTGTCACATGTGTACCGATTTGAGGTTTTTGATGGTCAAAAAAGTAATTTGAGGTAAATTTATCAGAGTTGTACTAGTTTGGAATTTTTCGTGGTATTAACCTTAAATCTTATGTGCAAAATGTAGTGAAACTCTAAATTTATCAATTGATTCAATCAAAATCCTAAAACTTTATCGTAAAGCGTAATCAGGTCCTAAAATTTTCAATTGATTCAATTAAGGCTTACACTATTTTATTGGAAAATGCAATATATTGAAAATGTGCAGTTTAGGATAACACATAGGGGAACTTTGAGTGCCACGTAGGCAATTATGTTGAGAAAACTTTCAAATATGTTTTGATGATTGACAAAACTTACTTTAGCTTGTATTGATTTTGATGAAAGTATTTCCAGGTGGTATTCTTGGAGCAACTTATTCAAATTCTATTTTATATCATCTGGATATTGCGTCTGAATCCCTGAATATTTATCTCATGGACGTCATATATGACATGAATATCATGGAGTTATATAAGAGTACCAACAAAGCTTGAACGTGGCTATTGTCAAGGTGTTTGGTATCTTCAAACTCTACGTGCAATCCACCCAGACCCAGACAGTATCACCTGATTTACTAATCTTTCAGACTTGAAATACATCGACTCAATATATTACAACAGATCTGGCTCAGGATTCGCAGTTGTAAAGCATTGATCTTCAATATTAAAGATGGTGTTTGCAATACAACTTATCACGCAAAACATCTTTTGATTGATTGACAATTATTGTGAAGGCAGGATATTCTTTTCAAATGAAGAACTCTACTTATGGAAACCTAGTTTCAAATTTGTTGGGCGACTGAGATTTTCATCTCATTTAGCAACGGCTACTCAATCTTCTTGGAGCATTCTTGTCTAACGGGTTGATTGGAGAATGATTCTCTAAAGACTGTCCAACGGCTAGATTGGAAGTGGAGGAGAATAAAAGGAGATTCTGGTGCTGAAGCGAATAAGGCCGTGAATATGAAATTCCAAAGTTTAAGAGAGCTTCTACCTTACACATTTGTCTTCATGAGCTTCAAAGTTGTAATCTTTGAGAGGTGTTGAAAAGACCTCTCAAAGAGTGACTGTGTGAGATTATGTGGTCTATCTTCTAAGAAATTAAACTCATTTTAACCTCTTATAGATTCACTAGTGAAATTCAGCTCGTAGGCTGTCTGCACGGAGAGTGGACGTAGGTTTGCAATAAGTCGAACCACTAACATCGCGTGCAAACTCTTCTATTTCTCAACTCTTATTTACTACATTTGATAATATATTGCACACAAGTGAATCTGATTGTATCACTGTCAGACTTTAACTTCTTGTGACACATATCTTGACTGTTTTAGTTCCACGTTATTTTGTCAAGATTTGTCAAAATCACCTATTCACCCCCACTAAATGATTGTGCTAGCTTCAACAATTGGTATCAAGCTTGGTGCTCAATTTCTTATAGTGTTTTACTTTTGAGTTAACAATTTGTTATTGCTAGCTATCTTGCACTAGTTATCATCAAAGGATAGAGCAACACCAAACCTCCATACTTTGATGGACATGATTACAACATCTGAAAAAATAAAATGACAGCCTTTATTAGATTCATAGATACTTTGATGTGATATGTTGTGCAAAGAGGATTTAATCTTACCTCAAATGCAAATAGAGAAACAAACAACAACATTCTAGCTCCTACAATCTCTCCAACTGAATTAGCAAAAAGAGAAACTTTAGATGTAAAAGCTGTTTATTTTTTATATTGTACATTCTTTCCTTCTGAATATAACTGTGTATCATCTTGTGAAACAACAAAGGAGATATGGGACGTGCTTCATATTATCTTTGAAGGAAGAGACAGAGTCAAGGAGACAAAGATCAATATCCTTCTTGGTCAATATGAATCATTCAAAATAAAGCCAGATGAATCTATTTTTGACATGTGAATCATTGTTAATGGACTCGCCTATCAAGGGAATCCAATCTCAACACCAATGAAAGTAAACAAGTTACTTTGAGGTCTCTTAAAGGACCGGAACAATTTCAAAACCTTCATTCGAGAAACTCAAAGAATTATGCTATTATCAGCTGATGAATTGATTGGAACTCTTCAATCATATGAAGATGAATGAATCAATGAAGAAGGAGATTCAATAGGTAAAAAATCAATTGCATTAAAAACTAACATTGAATTTGATGATTCAGATTCTGAAGATGATGAAGGCGACGATGAAGAGCTTGCTCTCATGATAAAGAAGTTCAGAAAAATGGCTAACAACAAAAGAAAATTCAAAGGGAAAACCCATTCAAACAAATTGAACAAAAGAAGAGCCGACGGAGAAGAAGGGAAAGACGTGATTTGCTTTGAATGCAGAATACGTGGACACATTAAACCAAATTGTCCACTGGTAAAGAAAAAGAAAGGCAAGTATGAGAAGTCCAAAAAGGCTCTAAAAGTAGAAACCTGACGTGATACTGAATTTGAGGAAAGTGATGAGATTGAGGTAAGCCATCCTGAAATTTTTGATGAAATATTTGATTATATTGATGAATTATGCTCAGATTACAAAGTTGTTCTTAAGAAAATCTCTGAGTTAAAGATGGAAAATTCTTGGTTGAGGCAACAGGATCTTTCTAAAGGGAAGGACGTGATTTGCTCTGAATGCAGAATATGTGGACACATTAAACCAAATTGTCCACTGCTAAATAAAAAGAAAGGCAAGTATGAGAAGTACAAAAAGGCTCTAAAAGCAGAAACGAAGTGATACTGAATTTGAGGAAAGTGATGAGATTGAGGTAAGTCATCCTAAAATTTCTGATGAAATATTTGATTATATTGATGAATTATACTCGGATTATAAAGCAACTCTTAAGAAAATCTCTGAGTTCAAAAAGGAAAATTCTTGGTTGAGGCAACAGGATCTTTCTAAAAAAGATTAGATTGAAATTTTGCAAAAAGAATTTTCTCATACCAAGGAAAGTCAAGATTTAATTTCTATGGAAAACGAATCTTTGAGAAGGGAAATTTCATACGTCAACAAAAAGTTCTCTCTTGGGACAAAAACTTTGGAACACATTCTTTCTATACAAGTTCCATATTACAACAAGTCTAGACTTGGTTTTGAAAATGAAAGTGATCTTCAAAACGATTTTCCAAGAGTTAAAGGACTTAGTCAGAGACCCTCAAAATTTGCTTATCGAAATCATTTTGAGAAGCAGTTTATAAAACCTGTTGGCTGAGAATCCTTTACGTGTTCCAATTATGGGGATCCAAATCATTTTAAGAATTCAGACAAAAAAAATCATTTTAAGAATGATTGTCCAAAAGTTTGGATACCTATTCAGAGAGTAATACTAAGAATGACAGTCTTCTAGCTCCGAATCATCTCTTTCTGAAATATTTTCATAGTGATAGTACTCTTCGTTGTTTAGGCTACATCTCTTTCTAAGGCTGCGGTTATTTCGCGACAAATAAAAGATGTGAAAAATATTTTTCTAAACATAATATCTTGTATCGCTTATAAAAATGAGTAAATAAATTTTATTTTTCATCATCCACGAAATTATTTAGATGTAAATTGTTGCCGATAATGAAAATATTTTCAATTTACTAATTATTTCAAACGATACAAATGATCTTTTTTTAGGAATATGTTTTTCAAATCATTCATTTTTCGAGGAATAAATTGAGCATAAACGATTGCAACTATTTTTGGGTCCATTATATAGGTGGGACCAAGTCCGAATACAAGGGATCATCCATATGGAACAGGGGTGTCAAAACCGAACTGGAAAACCGAATCGAATCGCTAACCGAACAGAACTGAACTGAAAATTTCTTGCATTTCGGTTCAGGTAATTGAAAAACAAACATTCTTTTTCTCCAGTTCGGTTGAGTTCAGTTAACCAAACTACACTAAAAATCTCCAAAATAACCATTCTTTTTTTTTCTTTTGAGGCAAAGGGCTGGCGGAGCCGTTGGCCCTCGCTCGCGGGTCACTAGCCGGTGGCTCCGCCGGGTTTGAATCAAAAATAAAAAAGAAATTAAAAGAAAGGAAAAGGAAAAATAAAAATAGAAATTAAAAAAGAAAAATCGAAAACCGAGTTGAACCGAACTGGATTTTTGGTTCAGTTCATATTCAGTGGTGAGATTCGTTTCAGTTCAAGCTTACACCATAATGATTCAGTTCGGTTCGATTTTCTTGAAAAACAGAACGGAACTAAACCATTGACACATTGTGGAAGGAGCTAAGCGGCATCCAAAGAGATCGTCGCACAACTGTACCTATGCATTGTAAATTTACAATGATCCCCTCCTCAACTTTGATTTTTGTTCTAGACGTTAGATTTCTATCAACATAGCCGTTAAGTGTTTCATGTAAAGCGGACTTATTCTTTATTTTGGAATACTAACCTATATTATATGATTGGTAGAGTTAATAAAAATAGAGAGGATGGATGGTTGATGAAACCTTTTTAAATAAAAACTAGTAGAGGTTATTTTGATTAAGAAAAACGAGTTAGTTGATCTTTGGCACCATTGCACAGTTGTCCCCTCAAACTTTTTTAAGTCACAGATTATCATCCTGGAGTTTTTATTACAGTCATTGCTTTTTCGATTACATAGTTGTTCCAGTGTTTCATAAAAATCGACTAACTCGTTTTCCTTGACCAAAATAACCTCAGCTAAATCTTCTTAATTTCATCAATCATGCATCCCCTCTATTTTCTGAACTTCATTAATCATGTAATTAGAGTTATTATTTTTAAGAAAAACGAATGTCCATTTTCAGACAACACTTAAAGGCTATTAAGACGGAAAGTTTATGCGACAAAAATCATTTCAGGGGTAATTTGTAACTTTTTAAAGTTCGGGAAAATTTGAGGGTAGTAATCTATCACATTTTGAAGTTCAGGGCTATTGTACAATGGTGACAAAATCCAAGGCCTAATTTCCTAAAAAATTCTCAATTTTAGGTTTATTCTCAATTTTGCCTTGAATTTTTTTTTGTCTAGAAAAAAATCCTCAAACTTTAGGTCTAGTCCAAATCTGCTCCGAATTTTTTTTTTTTTTGTCTAAAAAACAACCCGAACTTTAAGTCTAGCCCCAAATCTACCTTGGCATTTTTTTTAAGAGAAAAATCACCAATTTTTACTTCAGTACCAAATCTGCCCCCATTAGCTTGTTGTCCAATAGTCACCGTTAATCATCTCTAATTTTCATGTCCTAAAATGTTTTCATTTTGAAGATAATTTTTCCATGTCACCTTGAGTGATGTGGATTTGTTATTGATGTGGAAATGTCACGTCAAAGTTAGGATTGGACTATGACGGTAGATTTGAGGATAGATTGAAAGTTAATACTTTTTTAGACAAAAGTAAATTCGGGGTATTGAGACTGAATCCAAAGTTTGGTGGTTTTTGTGAGATAATTTTTTTTGGGCACATTTGAGATTGGACCTAAATTTTAGGATTTTTTCTGAGACAAAAAGAAGTTCGGAAAAGAATTTGAATTCGACATAAAGTTTGGGGTTTTGTTTAAAGGAAATTTGGCTCAAAATTGAAGAAGGTTTTGAGCAATTATAGAAAATGGATTTGTCTTTTGTACCGATGACTTTTTACGCCCTCTCCATTAAGTGAAACCGTTTACCATTTGTTCGTCTCTCCACGTAAGCATCTTGCATATTAACACCACAAGTTTTAAATCTTATGCACCAAACCTATTGAAATTCTAACCTTTTTAATTGCTCGGTGATGATTTGTTCTCATTATTTTATTATTCTTTGATAGATTTTTAAATTGCTCCTTAACAATAAAACATAGGACTTAATCGCATTGTTCAATAAATAGCTTAGGAATTCATTGAACCAATTGAAAATATTTAGGATTCGATTACACTTTTGGGTAAAAAATTTTGGATTCGATAAACCCAATTGAAAAGTTTGGAATTTTATCACATCTTGTCCATAATATTTGAAGCTTCTTGTGCAATTTTCTCGACCGTGGTGTTATAGCTATGCATGATGCAAATGTGGAAAGACGAACAAATGGTAAACATGCATTTTCCAAAGAAAAAAAAATGGCAGGCATGCATTATTTCAAGGAGTAACGCTTCCACTTAATGGGGCTTCTGTATTTGGCTTTGGGAAACGATCAGTACAAAAGACATTCCTAGAAAACTAAGGATAATTTGAAAACGTCCCTGAACTTTAGCACTGCTGCACAATAGCCCCCGATTTTTGAAAAGTTACGAAGTACTCCCCGGAATTTTGTCTTAGTACTTTTGTAATTTCATTTAACGCCGAAAAAAATATGAAAACTAGCATATAATTGAAAAAAAAGTTTGTGACGGATTTGTTAGTAATATATGTATGGACAAATGAAAGTGAAAATAGGATGGAAATGCTAATAAATTGATGTTATTCATACTGTTAAAAATCGAATAGGAGAAATTCTCATCCATATAGAATTGTCATCTATTTTCTTAGAGTCAATTGATCAAAACCCCCTGAAAGTTGACACCATTGACAGTAACCCTCCAATTATGAAAAGCACAATAAACTCATTTCCTTGATCAAAAGGACCTTTACTAATTTGTGCTACTGCTACTCATACTTTTCAAAGTTTCTGATACGGCAAATGTTTCAGGAGATGAATTAGAGCTGGAAAGACAAGTTAAAATCATGAACAAGCCAGCTGCCAAGACATTTGTGGTAAACATGCTTTCCAAACCATTTGATGATTCTTAAACTCTGATTTTTTATTTTTTTATTTTTATGTTGTGTTATAGAATCTACGATTTACCTAACCGTGTCTCAAGCAAGTTTTTCGCTTCGGGAAACCATTCATCGGGTCTAATGCTCTTATGAAGGCAAAGGAAGGGGATATTATTGATTGCGTCGACATCAATAAACAACCGGCACTTGATCGTCCTTTACTGAAGAATCATGTAGTTCAGGTAAGGGTTCGTCAAAATTTTCCCCAAAAGTCGAGCGCAACCACACTAGAACGTGTTATTCAACTCATACTCATTTTCTTAAACTGTTTATGCTGATTCTTGGTCATTTGATTTTTCCCTTTTGTAGGTGGAACCCAACTTACATTTTGATAGATTCCACGGATTTTCTCCAGATGAAAAATCTGTAAAATTCGGACCGCGAGAGCCTTGCCCTGTTGGAACATTACCCATTCCTCGAGTAACAAAAGAAAACTTGAGGAGGGCAAGATCTGTGCCTAAGATGCCGTCTATAGCGGCAGTGGAGCACGATGCTCTTGCTTCTAATCAACATGTATTCTCTTCTCTCTCTCCCCCCATCAATGTGATTTGCAGCTAGAACTTTTCAAATTTTCGCCCCGCTATAACGAGGTAAAGAAATCTTATAATTTTGCAGGCGATTTCTTTGAGAGAGGACTCGATTGAAAACATTAAATATGGATCTCATGGTGCAGTCGCCGTCTACAATTTAGCCGTTGCTCAGGATCAATTCAGTTCGCATAATATGTGGGTCGAAACCGGTCCTCCGGACCATATCAATATGATTGCAGCCGGATGGCACGTATGCAAATTCGTATTGATATTGTGAAATTTTTGACTAAAAAAACCGAGGAGCAATCTAATGAGGTTGTTTTACTAGGTTGCCCCAGGATTATATGGCGATAATCTTCCTCGGCTTTTCACTTATTGGACGGTTAGTTTAAGGACAATTACCATTTCCACAGTTAAAACACCTCAATTTCAAAAGGAACATTGAAATTAGAGGGAACTCGAACTGTTTTTCTTTTATAACTCTAACAGGGTAATGGTTATCAAGACGGATGTTATAATCTGTTATGTAGCGGCTCTATCCTATCCAGATAGATAGGGAATTAAGCCCCGGGGACTCCTATGAGCACTGCTTCTACTTATGGGGGGGATGTTTATGCGTTTGCAATCCGGATTGATCAGGTAAGATTTGCTTTTATAGTCCTTACGATGATGGTCCTTGTTTCGTAATATTGATGTACGAAGGATACAATTTTTTCAAACTATGTCATGTATGGGAATAATTACTCAATCAGTTCTAAACCTATTGTACGTGTGCCAATTCAGTATCAAACTTTGCCAATGTAGTCTTAAACTTTTGCGCGAAATTTCAATGTAGTCCTTCTATTCAATTGCCGTCAGAAATTACTAGCGTGGTGATCCATAAATTGTCCACATTAGCATGCCCTGTAGGATGCCTGACGATGACTCGATGCCACGTAGGACGCTTGGCGAGATTTCAAGTTTAGGACTACATTGGCGAAATTGAAAAAATTAGGACTGAATTGATATCCATATAGTAGGTTTAGGACTAAACTGATAATTTTCTCGTTGTGAATGCATACATGTGAGAGCACGATAATTTCACACTTCACATTCCTTGTTCCATGTACACGATTAGTGCTGTTTTTCTCTTTAAATCAAAACTCCCATCGTACCAAGCATCATGACCATAACATGTATAATATCTAGACAGTTGAGCAAGTTTCTCTTTTCCCTTCTCTTGATCAGGATAGACACACCGGAAACTGGTGGTTGCATTGTGATGCTCCGCCGATAAAGGTTGGTTACTGGCCAAAGGAGCTATTCTTATACTTGCGCAATGGCTCCCTCCATACAGCTTGGGGCGGAGTTGGCCTTGCCGGAAGCAATGGAGATTGTCCCCCCATGGGAAGCAGACATAAGCCCGACGGCAATTTCAAGTACGCCACGTATTTTTGAAGCCTCAATTGGGTCGACGGGAACGGTGACGCCGTGCTTCCTACACAAAAAATCTCGGAATGGGTCGATAAATCCAATGTGTATGGCTTCAAGAATCACCACTTTGTCATAAGAGGAATGAAAGGCTACACGATCAGCTTCGGAGGCCCCGGGGGTTATTGCGGAGGCTAATGAACTTAGCAAGACAAGGCTAAGTGGTCAGCAAGTGAATAAGCAAAACCATGTGTGTTTCCATACTAAGTTGGAATAATTATTACGTCTCTTTTATCGTACTAGTAACTGATCATTCGCATTGCGTGCGGTGAGACCATTTATTTTCTTCAAAATGAATAGAGAGATTTGCTCGAATGTGCTTCGATACCTTCGTTATTAGTCTAATTGATGTAGATAAATGATGTATTGATTGAAACATCAAAGGACTTTCCATACTTATTCGTTGGAAAGTAGATTGAAAGACACATTTTTACATGTATCATAAAAAATGTGCCGCCCTTATATGAATAGACATACTATGTTACTAACAGATGCAACTCTTGACCAAAAGATATCGCTCTAGTGATTACTCTCGATACACAATAATTTGGGATCGTCGCCAACCCTCACCAGAAGCCGGGCGAGGCCGAAACCCCTTGTCCAACATCCTGAGGGTGTTGGAAAACCCCAATTGTTGTCCTGATTTGGGGTTTCGAAAACCCGATTTGGACAGAAAAATTCTAACCCCTACCGGCTCGAACAACCCTAGTTACAAAAGGAGTGCAAGTGATCTAGAGCCCCAACTATCACCGCAGCGGGGCTTCTAGAACCCGAATCTTTGCCATAATAGAGGCCAACATCAACACACCAGTGTAGGTGTGCAGAGATGGTATCGCCACCTTATCTTGCAGCTGGGGTGAGAGAAGCTCAAAAGATGAGGCCTCCGCATCTATGTTAGCTACTTTTGTGGTCACATCATTGATGAAGAACGACGTAGTTCTCTAAAAAAATTCTCAACTTTTCATTCAGTCTTAATTCTATCTCGAACTTTTCCTTTTGTTAAAAAAATCCCCAATTTTTTAGGTTCAATCCAAATATGTCTTGAATTTAACTTTAGATCTATTTCTAAATCTGCCTCAATTTATTTTCTCTCAAAAGATCACAAACTTTTACTATAATCTATAGGTGTTAAACGGGTAGATAGGGTGGGGTTTGAGTTGAATATGGTCCTACCCATATTGACCCATTTTACATGCTATACAAATCTAATGGCCCATACTCGACCTGACCTATATTGTTAAAATATTTTAATATTAAAATCCAGTTTAGAGAAAATTGTTTCTTAAACATTTTCAAATATATATATTGGTAAATATTTTTTTATAGTTTTCTTAGCTAACCGATTTATAATATATTTAAAATCCATGTATGACCCGTTAAATTTCTAAGTAACCAATTTATCATCTACTTTTAAAACTTAAGAAATCCATTTATGATCCACCGTCACGAAATATGAGTTCTAAACCATAATTTCCGTATTTCGATATCTATATTCTATGGGCATTGGATAGATTTCGAGCCCGATATAAGGGGCTATATATAGAGCTGGTTGGACACGTGACCCGGTATGGCCTTGACTTCGTCGTTTCGAATCTCTTTATTCGCAATCCCACAGAGACAAACATCGCCTCTCTCTCTCTCTCTCCATCCAAATCAGAATCCTCTTTCGATACCAAACCTATAAAAGGCCCTCCTTTGAAAAGATTTTCCCTCTTCGATCCCTTCCGCTCTGTCTTCTTCTTCTTCTTCCTCAGTGAGATCTGTCACCTCTTGGGTCCTCCGAACACCGGTTCTTGACTTCGCGTCTCCCTGTTTTCCATTGGGATTCTTGAAAGTTCGAACACCTTTCGCGAACGCGTTGGTTCAGATCCAACCCCATCTGGTCCCAGATCCGCAACTGGGTCGATTTGATTTTGCCCCCCAACTCGTCCTAATCGCGGAGACTAACTAGGAGGAAATCACTTTAAGTCTTACATCTAGGGTTAAAGAGGGTTGCGAGCCAAATTTGTGTTTCTTCGTTTGATTGGCGTGTGAACAGACTCTTGGGGAAGAGAGAAGGAATTGAAATTTTCTGTAATGGCCGAACAAGTAGAGGGGCTTCAAGGGAGCCAACCGGTGGATCTCACCAAGCATCCCTCTGGCATTGTTCCCACCCTCCAGTAAGTCTGTCTTTCTAATCTATGTCTCTATCCCTGTGTGCTGGTTTTAGCAAGTATGAGTGAAGATGGAAAAAGTTGTCAGCTCGAGGGCACAGTTTTAACCATGTATCTCGGGGTTCCTCCTCTTTAAAAAGAAAATAGAAGTCAGTTGATAAGTGGCTTGCGTGACGGATTTTAGTGCTCATCAAAGGATGTGTTGCCAGTTGTTGTTCACGGGCGGTTGATTTGAGTACTATAGCTGCCATTGAAGGTTGCTTCACGGCGCCAATTGTTTATGGGAAATATATTGAAGAGTAGATAGGGGACTAAGCTTTGTTTCCTTTTTACTGAAGCAAATATAGTTCTGCACGAGGCAATTTACTTAATGTGAGAGCTCGATTCATTTTGTCCAATGCTCGGTACTACTTTAGAATTTAGACTATTTCATTGTCTTACTTCGATAAATGAGGTCATGGCATAACATCCTTTCTACTAGATTCTCTTTTGACCATTCTGTATAATAATCATTGCCCAGGACATGTATGAGGTTTAATTTGTTTGTAATTTATCCCAACGTTTCAACTGTTAAAACCATCGAGACAAACTTGTGATTTCCGTTCGTTGACTCGAAAGTAGTTTGATGCTGAATGGGTTGGGCTCTCAAGAATGACCTGTGAGGCTATGACAGCACATCTGATTTTCAACTAGCTTGATATATCACTATAACATTATGATCACATGTTCATAGGAACATAGTCTCGACTATCAATCTGGAATGCAAGTTGGATCTTAAAGCTATTGCGCTGAAAGCTCGGAATGCTGAATATAACCCAAAGGTACTTGAAATTTTGTGAAGGAGCTACTCTATTGTGGTACTTTTAAGTTAATTAAATTTTGGAGGTGGTGGATGTTGAGAAATAGAGGTTTGCAAACTGTGTTGTGAATCAAACCAATGGAGTTGCTTCTCCTAAACATATCATACTATAGGGCGATTCATGGCAAAAGAAACTGCTCCCTGTTTTCCCCATTCATTACGGTTATGGGCTTTATTTATTGCTCCTCTCCTTGCTATAGTGGCTGCTAGTGTTGTGCTCCTTAAGATCTGGCCAACACAGAGTTGGTGCTCAGAATTTGATCAACCTCAGGTTTAGTGCCTAACTTCTTTTTCGTCTTGACAATGCAGCGTTTTGCTGCAGTCATCATGAGGATTAGGGAACCAAAGACGACAGCTTTGATATTTGCTTCTGGAAAGATGGTAAGTGAATTTAGGTTGTTAAGATGAAAACTAAAGCTAACATATATATCTTGGAGACACCTCTGTGGTTGTGCTTGTATCTTTTTGTCTGTGATCGATGGATTTTGTATAGATGTGGGCCTAACGATGCCTGCAATTATGAGGATTTTAAAGTCTTCTTGTCACTTTATGTTCAACTTCTTCAACAGTGTTTCCAGGATTAAGTACTTTAGTCATTGTTATGATCCAAACTGCTCTTCTTAAAACGATTCTTTTATTTCTTTTCTTCCTATGAATAGGAACTTGCATCTGTTTTGTGGAATTCTTTGTTTGACCTAATACTACTGTCTTGATAAGACGGAAAATCCTGTCGTTTAAGATTTTAGTCTATTATTCTCGTTTGTTGCTATTGTGCTTGATAAAAAAAGCTACAATTGCACTGCTTCAGGTTTGCACCGGGGCCAAAAGTGAAGCACAATCAAAGCTGGCAGCAAGAAAGGTACATTGACTTTTCATATACACCCGTCATTTCCCCCTGAAGAAAATGGCGTGATTAAAGTAGATTTAGCTATCGCATCAACTTTGGCAGATTTTAGTTATTATCAAAACTAGGCAAGATCTCGTCTTTTATTGCGGTCTGCATATAATTATTGCAGTGATGGTGGTGTCCATTTAGGTTAGATTAGAATAGCATTAAGTTCTCAAGTATCGCATCTGAAGATGTTTTGCTTTCTTTCAGTATGCAAGGATTATCCAAAAGCTTGAGTTTCCTGCCAAATTTAAGGTATTGTCCTTCCTCTCTCACTCTCTGGCATTGATATACATTTTTTCAGGCCTATCGTACTGGCCGCTTTGTGGAGCTGTTGCTGTTATCAATGTGCTTTTGTTTACAATGACTGGCAGGACTTTAAGATTCAGAACATTGTTGGCTCCTGTGATGTGAAATTTCCGATCAGACTTGAAGGTCTTGCATACTCTCACGGTGCCTTTTCAAGTGTGAGTGCCTTTTGTTCCCTGGTTCTGCAGTAACAAAAAGTTTGTAATCAGCAGTATCACAGTTGCCGAATGGGATTCGTGAAGAAGTGTTAAATCTCTTGCCCTTTTTGTTTGTTTGACTTCGGAAACACCTTTTGCATCAGTAGCATTCTTAATCAGAGTAGCTTGCCATAAACTTCAAAGAACAGTTCACAAGTCCCTTTTCAATTTTCTTTCACAGGAATCTGTTCTCGCTCGATCATATAGGAAATGCTTTTAACCATTATCAACTTCAATCAAAAGTTTGTGCTTAGGATTTGTTTTTACTTATATGTTCCAGCTAAGGAGTCAGATATTTCATTCTAAGTAGAATCAACATATTGCTGTGTGGCTGCTCTTCCATCAACAACACTATGGGGCATGGGATATTTACTCAATGAGGACTTATCTCTTTCTCACTCTGATGCAGTATGAGCCCGAACTCTTCCCTGGTCTGATATATCGCATGAAACAACCCAAGATAGTGCTCTTAATTTTCGTTTCCGGGAAGATTGTACTTACTGGGGCAAAGGTGATCGGCCTCTTCCCTGACCTGTCTGTTCGCTACTTTGATGTGATCAATGGACTGATCTTCCTTCTTTGGCTGGTTTAGGTGAGGGATGAGATTTACACTGCCTTTGAAAACATATACCCTGTCCTCACCGAGTTCAGGAAGGTCCAACAGTGGTACATATCTTGCTCTACTGTTTTGGATATTAAAAACACTGTTTGAATATGCTTACTTTGAGTGCGGGCCTCGATATTATTACAAGTGTGTATACATGAAATTTAGTAAACTTTTGTGGCGGCAGATCTCTGAAATGGGTTTAACTCTCTGTGGCAGAAATTCTTGGGGAAAAACATGTTTCCATCTGCCATGAAAACGAAGTAGTTTCATGTGTAAATATTCGAAGAGAAGAGGAGCAGAGATGGTCCATCTTTGAAAGGATTGACTCGAGAACTTGGAAGTCTTTTGGGGTCTCTGCGGGTCGAACCACAGTTTTTGCACAACCGTGGGTTCTCGGAAAATTTTGTTGTAAATAGTTAGCTATGGTTGAGAGGCATGTGCAAAATGGAAAGATGCTAGATGGTCATCCTTTTGTGAATGATTTTTCGTTTGAGGAGTTTATGTATATGGAGTAGCCCTACGTCAAACTTTCTGAATTTGTGAAATTTAGTGGACTCAAAATGCGCCATGATACACTCTCATGGATCTATCTATACAAAATGCGTGTGGGCGGCGACCTCGCCGCTCATAGTTGTAAAAACTAAAAACAATGAAATGAAAAAAAAAGAAAACTTGTAAAAAAAATACTAAATTATTATTAAAAATATGATAGCGTCAGCGCCGTCCGTGCCACGTAAAATGGCTAGCTTTTACGTCGGCGATTTTCGGTCAAAATTGGACGGATAGACTCAATTGGCAAAACATAAAAATGTTTAGGACTCCATCAGTAAAATTAAAAGGTTTATGATTGAATTGTCGAAAAGTGCAATATGATTAGGATTTTTTGGACAATTTTTTCCACTCTTTAAGCATACCCCTATATTTTTGTGGCCATCATAGAAAAAGGAAAAAAAGAAAATGATTTACGGAGGCAGAAGTAGAAGATAATGATGCTCACAGATGGAGAATGAATGAAAATGACTCCTCCATGACGAGAGCAATGCCCGATTTAAAAGGTAAAACAGTTATTGTTGATGTAGTTTTCCAGCAGCAGATAGAAAATTAAGCATTTTTGGTTCGGCCAAAGAAAAACATTATATGATTAAAACTTATTTAGAGAGACGCTCTAGATATAATTCTTTTCAGGAAAAAAAAAAAAAAAACCCAAAAAGGTTACCTCACTTCTTGACAAAAGATCAAATCCCCCCTTCTTTGCAAAACTCGTCTTTGGCACCTGTTTGGCGTCCCCCCAGTGGTTTGGTTCTTAAAGTTGGTTTCGAGTGTTTAGAATGGGTGCGAGAACTTAGGATTTTAGGACAGGCATTTTTCAAAGACAATAACATTTTTTTTTTCTTCTTTTATTAAATACAAATACAAGGATAGTGGGAAAATTGTGCAAAAAGTTCTATACAATTGTACAACGGCCAATTCAGCCTTAAACTATTCAAACTGACTAATTTATACCTATCTTTCGACAATTTTACAATGTAGTCATTCTGGCCGATTTTAGCTGAAAATTGCTGACATGGTAGTTCAGTCAACGCACGGCCGTTGCTGACATGGATGATTTTTGCAATTTTAGTAATTTTTTTAATTTTTTTTCCTTGTTTCTCTATTGGTCACCGGCCGCAAGTAAGGGCATTGCGACTGGACAAGGCGAGGGTATATATATAATCCTATTTTATTCTATTTTACAAGTCGTATTATGTGCACTATGCTGTGTGTAGGTTGCGAAATCCTACTTCATTGTAGTTATGAGGCGAGGGTTGTCACAATCAATATACTAGTTTTGATTCCATTTCTGGACAGAGCTCGAGTCTATGAGTAGAGTCGAATCGAGCAGTGACTGACTAAGGGCGCGCATGGCAACACTTTTGCTTCAGAAATCAACTTCTGGCAAGAAGTTGATTTTTCTACTTCTACTCAGAAGCATAAGTTGATTTTTCTACTTCTGCTCCAGAAGTTGATTTTTGATCAGAGAAATTCGTTTGGTAACGGTTGAAAATTTCTACTTTTGAAATATTATTAACACAAAATCTTCTATGAAAAATTATTATCGGTGGCCGAAAAATTTCTACTTCATTTTTAAACTTTTTAAATTTCTTAAAAAAATATTATTTATTTTTTACTTAGGCGGCGGTGGTAGGGGGGGGGGGCCGGTCGCGGGCGGCGGAGGTCAACGGTGGGCGGCTGTTGTCGGCGGTTGGCAGAGGTCGGTGGTGGTGGTCGTGGGAGGCGGTCGGCGGGTGGCGGTGGTCACTGGCGATGGCCGGTGATGCTCGGCGGTGGGGGCCGGTCGGCGGTGGCGGCGGGGGGCGATGGGTGGTGGTGGTCGCGGACGGCGGTGGGCGTCGACGAGCAGTGGTCAGCGGTGGGCAATGACGGAGGTTGGCGGTAGGCGAAGGCAGGCGTGGTCGAAAAAAGGGGAGGGCGTAATGAAAAGATGGTGAGGCGAGAAGTACTCCTTGAGTTGAGAATTATTATTTTTTTACTTCTTAAATTGGGGAAAAAATAATTTCAGAAAGAGAAATTTCTTTCGAAAGTAAAATTTTTTACCAAATAGATTTCTGCTTCAGAAGTTAAATTACCAAATAGATTTATGTTCCAAAAGCACTTTTAGAACATAAATTCACTTTTAGAAGTGTTACCATGCGTGCCCTAAGCACCGAGGTTGGTGGATTAATTGGGACTCTCGTGCGCGATTGCGCCCAAGATTCCGAGCGCAAAAACCGTACAGGATCTCGCGATTTTCTCGTGCACCCGACGGGGTCCCACCTCTTCCTTGACACATAGGATTCAAGTTTGGGCCCCGGTTCGGGATGGGGCCCAACATTGCTCCCGATCCTGACCGTCGGATTCCTATTGGGAAATCAAGGTGGACCCAATCGCACCTTCTGCGTACGCCCCTCATTAAAAAAAAGTCCCAGACTCCCGTTTTTCTCACACCCATTTCGCTCACTCACAAAGCCAAAACCAGCATTATATCACTCCTTCCTTCGTCTCTCTCTCTCTCTCTCTCTACATGGACCTCAACCTCAACCTCTCCCCCTCCTCAACCTCCCCAGGAGATTTCCCTTTCCTTTCCAGCGTTTTCCTGGAAAATTCCCCCCCGAAACCCGGGGCCGGCCTCTCTCTCGACCTCGAGACTCCTCCTCCTCCGAACAAGAACGGCTTCTTCTACCAGCTCCTCCACAGCCCTAACACCGACCATCGCGACCATGACCTCTACTTCACCGGCGAGGGCTCCTCGTCCAACCCTTTCGCTAGGGTGGCCTCGGCCCCACAGCTCGACCAGCCGTTTCGTCTCCCGCCCCCCGACGCTTACCTAACCGCGACGTTGCCCAGAGGGTTCGACCTCCACGCGCCGCCGACCCCCTCTCCTCCTCCTTTTGTGGACGCGTCGCTGGAGAGTGGTGACGACTGCGATGGTGTAGCGGCGCATGGCGAGCTCGAGCTCGAGCTCGAGGGCCTCTTCAATTACTCCCCAATAAGCCCGCCGGTTGATTGCCGTCACCATAGCAATCCGGTGACGGTAGACCCCCAGATCATGCCTTCACTCAGTGAGGATGTCTCTTCAGGTGGCGTGACCTCGGATCGCAAATGGGGTCGTGAACGGGACGACGGCAGCAATGATCGGACCAAGAGAACGGTGGTAATAGGTCTGCCGCATCAGCAGCAGCATCAGAAGAAGACAACAGCGAAGAAGAAGAAGAAAAACAATGAGGATATCAAGGTTGACAAGAAGCACTTGGTCGTCAAAGGTCAATGGACTGATAAGGAAAACAGGTTAAGACTGAAAAATTTTCCTTTCATGTTCTTTCTTCTTCGTCTCCTCTATCACAATATTTTTTTTTTTTTTGGATTTTGAATGTCTTCTTTGATATCTTTGTTGTTAGCTTAATTTCCTTATAAGTGTTTTTGGAGTGTCTTTTCTTAATTTTTTGTTTTTCAAATTTCTGTGGCGATATATGATGAAGAAAAACAACTCTTTGTATGTGTATCAACTTCTTATTTTTGTGCAGGCTTTTGACAAGGTTGGTTCAGATGCATGGAACCAGAAATTGGTCTTTCATTGCTAAGATGCTGGATGGGAGAGTCGGAAAACAATGCAGGGAGAGATGGAATAACCATTTGAGACCTGAAATTAAGGTTTATTTCCTTCTTTGTTTAAAAAAAAAAAAAAAGTTTTCTCTTGCCCATAATTCGCTCCGGCTTTAGACTCTGCCACAATTATACATTTCATTTCTTAAATTTACATTCACCATAATACGCATTTAGTAATTTATTCCGAAAGAAAAAAATCATAGTTAGATTCGATAAATGATCACATACATATGGGATCTGTGTCTAGACATATACAAATGATATGCATATAGATTTAAGGATATAAGCATTCAACAGTTTTTTTTATTATTCAGCATAGTTTATTTTTTTTTTTTGGTCGAATTGATTTGGCATAGTTGACTTGTCAGAAAAACATGCAATAATAACACCATGCATACACACCATAATAGACGATGCACGTTTCTTTTATTGCCTCTCAACAGAAAAAATGACTTTATTTCCTTGCTTTATCAATGCATGCCGTCCATTACAGAACTCGTGACACTGTCTCGTTTTTCTTGTCAGTATCTCCTCCTTTTTTTCTGTCGGTTTAAAGTTTCTCCTTAACGCACTCTTCTAAAGTTTGCCGTTGCGCTTCCTCATCGTGCATCGTGTAGCCCATATGCGACAACACACAGGCATGCATGAGCGACGAGTGCTCATGCCGTCCGGGTTTATCGGCCGATCAAAAGATGCTTTTGTTACTTATTAAATGTGAAATTATTTTTATTTTTCTGAATTTCAGTGATGAAAAAATTGCGTGAACCCTTCATACACTAGCTCAGCAGCTAATTAAGAACAAACAAAAGGTTAAATCCATTTAATGAACTCCAAATTCTTCCATATAACACAACATATACCTATGTAAATCGCCGGGCAGATATATGGAAGACAGCACCACAATTAAGCCTTACATGAATAAGATCCATCAATTATATTAAAAGGGTTTAACTACATTCACTATTAATTTTCATCGTTTTTCCCCTCAAAGAAACTTTACTGATATATGTATCAAGAACCATGTATATCTCTCTACACGTGCATGGTAAATTCAGGCTACCAATATTTAAGACTCCGCTGAAAACCCAAACTCAAACCGGAGAGTAAGTTTTTATCTCTCTCATCCTCCTCCTCCTCTGCTTGTTTTTGGCTCTCATCATTTTCTTGGCAGAAGGACTCGTGGAGCATCGAGGAAGACAAGATTCTGATTCATTCACACAAGGAGATTGGGAACAGATGGGCCGAGATAGCCAAGAGATTGTCCGGAAGGACTGAAAACACCATCAAGAACCACTGGAACGCCATCAAGCGCAGGCAGTACTGTAAGCGCAAATTGCTCCCCGACACCAACAGCTCCGAGCTCTTGCAAAGCTACATCAGGAGTGTCACCACCCCATCCCCTCCAAAACGGTGGACACCGGCTCGCGGTCGCAACCTTGGCGACCGCCACCACCACAAGACCAAGAAGCGGTCGTTGTCCTTGTCGGCGGCGGCCATTTTCTGCGGCTCGGATGTGCAGCCTGAAGCGGCCAACCACCCCCGGCAGGTGCCGGAGCCCCATCACCACCGCCAGCCGCCGCCAGCAGAGAATCTGGCCGACGGTATTTTAGGGTTCCCGATGGCCGATGGGAATGGGAATCTTGGGCTTTATCCGGTGAAGGATCGTCAGCATTATCATCACGTGCTGAGTGAAGGTGGTGGTGTTGGTGGGAGTGAAGAGAGCGATTGTAATGATCATGAGTTGGACTTGGAGATAAGCTTGGAGATTGGCAATCGCCACCACCATCGTCGCCATCATCACCCTTATCACCATCACCATCAGGAGAAGAAGGAGCTGGACTTGCTCGAGATGATCGCTCCGCGAAGTGGCTGATTCCGAATTAATAAAAGCCCCAGTAGCTAGTAAATATCCTTACAAAATAGCTGCTTCTGAATGTGTTGTCCTTGTGTTAATCTTGTGGGTTTTTCCCAGTTTGCTTATCTGAGATCTAATGTTGTTGTTCTAGTGATAGCATGTGAGATAGAGACTTCTTTTCTATTTTTATTTTTCTCTATGGTGTAAATACTATTACATATGGCATGTGCTTAGCTTTAGTTATTCTGTGTTTGCTTTGGCAGCTTCGGTGATAGATTAAGGCTCCCATCACTATATGTGAGTGTTAGAGTAATTGTTAGAGCAATTAAATACTAATCCACGCATTCATCTAACAGCTTAAGCTTTTAGAACAGTTGGCAATGGTCCCATCAAATCTCACACTATCTCTCGACTATTAACTAATTTGCTAGATGGAAACAAAAAGGAAAAGGTAATGGAATTGGAGATGTATTTGAGCAAAATATATGCATGTGACTTCTATAATGAGACTAATCAAGAATTATACTCACAATGTCACCAAAAACCTTTCACAAAATATTAAACGAGAGAGTCTTATTAGTTATTTCTCTTTTCAGGAAAAGATCAAACCCTACCTCTTTTAGTGATGTAAGAAGCTACTGAATGATTATAAAGTTTGGAAGTCGGAAATTCTCTAAAAGGAACTTTTGTTAGACCCTTTAGCGTAGTAAATGCATACATATTGTAATTTTAGAAAGATAGTGTGATATAGTGCAGTTTCAATTTTCAATTCTTTAGTTGCGGTTGGTCAACTTCCCTATATGCATGTCTGAAGCTCGAAATGCATTCCCAGCAAGGGAAAAAATTAACAACGACACTATCTATTATATTTCTACTTAATATTATTGCTAAATCAGCTTGATGAGATAATTTGCATGGAAACGTGGTGACAAGTGACAACCACATATTTAGGGCTTTGAGGGTCCCACAAGAGCTGAACCTTGATCAGGGTACTATTGAGTCATGAGGCCCATTGAACCCATCACTAGGAAAAAATTATCAAGGACACTAATTATTATATTTGCGATTATTATTATTGTTGCTAAATCAGCATGATAAGATTATTTTCATGGAAATATAGTGACAACCCCATCAATAGGGCTTTTGAGTGCCCCATTAGAGCTTAACCTTGATCAGGGTACTATTGGGCCGTGAGGCCATTAAACCCATTACTTGCGCTTGCTTTGCTTGACTCTATTTTTGTATGATTTGGACTTCCCAATTTAATCAAGCTCACTGCTCCATTTATTTCTCGAAAAATGAATGATTTGAACAATATTTTCTTAAAATTATAACTCATATCATTTGAAATAATTAGTTAATAGACCCATCGTATTCCATGCACCCAATAATGACCACTCTTTTGCTAAATCAATCTATGCAATCACCCAAAGGGTAACACAAAGACTTGAGTAGTCGTCTTCCCTCTCAAAGGTCAACATACATCCTTCGTTTGGCGGAGTATAAAAATCATATCGCGCAACAAATCGCTGGAACAGTTAACGTCAGCATATTACAACTAGGACGAAAGCGATCTTAAAAGAGTCACGTTTCTTATCATCGACTGTGACGTTCTTGCAGTAATAGTGAGCAATGGTTCCAACCTCAACTCCATTAAACCTCGGATGTTGCACATGCGAATGCGAAATGAAAGTACTCCAGAGATGAGGATTGGCTGAAAGGAGAAAACTATTCGGGGCAAAAGTTCCCTGATTCAAGATGCAACTCCGGAGCTTCTTCATAGAGCACCTTCGAACAAGCTCTCTTTAAGCAAATATCGCAGCTCCTATCATTCAGGAGGCGGCAATTCTAGGTTGCCCGAGTCAAGAACAGACAAAGCCAACAACCAACCACAGTCAACTCTTACTAACATGGAAGATTGAGTAGAAATGAGAGTGTGTACCAGTAAAGTTCGTTCTGCGTGGTTTACATGAGCGCTGCAAATGTTCAATGCAGGGTGAGAAAGAGCATAAAGCGGCGTCTGGTTTGAGCATTTTTGGAGCAGACGCTATGACCAACATGTTGCGGTAGGTCCAAAAATATCTCTTGCCCAGGATGTCCCTAACCCCAACAGAACCATGCTGCTCACTCCTGTTCTCTCGAAATCCTCCCTGCCGGAAGGAAAATGCCAAGCCAGCATGTTTGAGAAAATATTGGGTACAGACGTGGTAAAACTGACGTGGTCCAGATCACCATTCATTGTGCAACATGTGGCGTTTGGTCCCCACTTGTCAGGATTTTTTGAAACGCGCGGGCGAGTCTCTCTCCCCCTATCTCGACCCCCCCTCTCTCTCTCCTATCTCATGAGAGAAAATGCAAGACGAAGACCCTCGCCCTCTCTCTCTCTCTCTTGACGATGCTTGCGGTCGCTCTCCCTCCCAAATCGACAACGCCCTAGCAGGTTTGATGAACGCCTCCGCCTCCGCCGTCGCGTCATCCCTCCCATGACGCCTGCAGGTCTCTCCGACACCCTAGCAGAGAGGTCCGACGAACGCCTCCGCCGTCGCCTCATCCCTCCTACGACGCCTGCACGTCTCTCCTTTCCAAATCGACGATGCCCTCTCGTCCGCCTCCACCTCGTCCTTTGCCCCCTCCTCTGCCGTCGCCTCATCCCTCCTTCTCCCTCTCTGTCTTTGAAACCTTCTTCAAGTTTCCATCGCCCAACTCAGGATTTTCGTTTCTTTGCTAGAAGAGAGCTCGAAAAGGTAATTGTCTCCAATTTACTCCAAAATGTGTGTAATTTTTGCGGAATTGCTTCGTCTATAAATTTGGGGATATATTTTGTTGGGTATTTTTCGTTTCTTTAGTGAGTGTTATTGTCTATAAAAGTAGCATTGACAGAAAAAAGAACGACTCAAAAGAAAAAAGAAAAAAGAAAAAGAACGGGGTGATCTGCAGAACCAAATTTGAGACATAGGAGAAACACAACAAAAAAAGGAGACAATAACACTCATCCTCACTGTAAAGAAATGAAAAATACCCTACAAAATATATCCCCAAATTTAGAGACGAACCAATTCTGCAAAAATTACACACATTTTGAAGTAAATTGGAGACAATTACCTTTTCGAGCTCTCTTCTAGCAAAGAAACAAAAACCCTGAGTTGGGCAACGGAAACTTGAAGAAGGTTTCAGAGAGAGAGAGGGGGAGAAGGAGGGATGAGGCGACGGTAGAGGAGGGGGCAAAGGACGAGGCAGAGGCGGACGAGGGCTCTCTGCTAGGGCATCGTCGATTTGGGAAGGAGAGACTTGCAGGCGTTGTAGGAGGGACGAGGCGATGGCGGAGGCGTTCGTCGGACCTCTCTGCTAGGGTGTCGGAGAGACCTGCAGGCGTCGTAGGAGGGATGACGCGATGGCGGAGGCGGAGGCGGACCTGCTAGGGCGTTGTCGATTTGGGAGGGAGAGACCGCAGGGTCGTCAAGAGAGAGGGTCGAGATAGGGGAGAGAGAGAGGGGGGGTGTCTTCGTCTTGCCTTTTCTCTTGTGAGATAGGAGAGAGAGAGGGTCGAGATAGGGGAGAGAGAGACTTGCCCGCACGTTTCATGTCCTTATAAGGGTTTCTACGTTTGATTTCTATGTTTTTCTATTGATATCTATGTTGTTAGCTTAATGTCCTTATAAGGGTTTCTGGGTGTGTCTTTTTTTCTACTTTTTCTTTTTGAAATTATATGAGGGATATATGATGAAGAAGATAATTCTTTGTATGTGTATCATCTTCTTCTCATTTTTGTGCAGGCTCTTGACGAGGTTAGTTCAGATGCATGGAGCGAACAATTACTAGCTAATTGCTCATATGCTAGATGGGACAGTAGGAAAACAATGCAGGGAGAGATGGTTTGACCAATCGAGGCCTTAAATCAGGTTTTGTTTTCCCTTTTTTATTGTTCAAAAATACATATTCTTGCCCCTAATTCACTCCCGCTTAAGACTCTACCACCATTATACCATCCATTTCTGGAATTTACATTCACCATTACAGGCATTTATTCATGTTTTTATGTAAAGGATCATAGTCAGATTGATAAAGATCACATACATGTGGTATGTGTGTATGGACATATAAATATTTTATGCATATAGATTTAAGGATATGGGCATTCAACACTCCTTTTTTATTTGGCGAAGTTGATTTATAACAAAACCTTGCAATAATGACGCCATCCACACGCATCATAATTGTCGATACACGTTTCTTTTAATGCCTCTTGAATGACTTTATTTCCTTATTGTATCGACGTGTGTCATCCGGTGCGTGGAGCTCGTTACACTGTCTTGTTTATCTTGTCAGTATCTCCTTTTTCTATCGATAATAAGTTTTCCAATTAGCGGGCTTTCCTATAGTTTTCCTATGTGCTCCTCATCCTGCATCTTTTGGTCCATTTATGCGACGACACACAGGCATGAATGCGATGAGTGCATATTTATATCGGGTTTATCGGAGCCCATGGCTAATAAGCTGGGCCGTAAAAATGTCGACTTATTGAACGTAAATATTTTTATTTTTCTAAGGTTTAGTTTTTAGAAAGTTGCGTGAACCCTTCATGCACTTCCATGCCCAAGCTAAGCATCTAATTAAGAACAAACAAAAGGTTAAATCCATTTGATGAACTCCTAATTATTCCATATAACACACACCGTATACCTATGTAAATCACTCGAAACATATATTTAGGAAAGCAACACAATTAAGCCTTACATAAATAAGAGAATGAGGAGTTCAAGGATGACAAGAAGACCTTGTTCGTCAAAGATCTATGGACTCTTAAGGAAGAGAGGTTAAGACTTGAAAAATATTCCCTTAATTTTCATTCTTCTTCCTGCTGTGCGTCTTTTTCCTTCTTTTTATTTTTGAAATTATGTGGGGGATATTTGATGAAGAATTTAATTCTTTGTATGAGTATCATCTTCTTCTCATTTTTTGTGTAGGCTCTTCACGAGGTTGGTTCAGATGCATGGAGCGAAAAATTAGTGTCTAATTGCTCATATGCTGGATGGGAGAGTAGGCAAAAATGCAGGGACAGATGGTTTGGTCTCAGGTTTTTTTCTCCTTTTTTAATATTTAAAATATTTTCTCTAGCCCATAATTCGCTCCCGCTTTAGACTCTACCACCATTGTACCTTCCATTTCTTGAATTTACAATCACCATCACACGCATTTAGTCCTGTATTCATAAGAAGAAACATAATTTGATTTGATAAATGATCACATACATATGGTATGTGAGTCAGGACATATACATATGTTATGCATATAGATTTAAGGATAGTAGCATTCGACAATCCTGTGTGATTTGGAGTAGTTAATTCATGATAAAACCATGCAATAATAAATCCATCCACACGTACAATAATTGTCGATACGCGTTTCTTTTAATGCCTCTCCAAGGACTTTATTTCCTTACTGTATCGACCCGTGTCATCCGATGCGTGGAACTCGTTACATTGTCTCTTTTTTCTTGTCAATATCTCTTTTTTGTTTTTTTGCTGATAATAAGTTTTCCATTTAACGCACTTTCCTATAGTTTGCCGATGTGCTTCTCATCCTGAATCTTTTGGTCTATATATGCAACGACACACAGGCATGAATGGCGATGAGTGCTCATGCGAATCAAGTTTAACAAAGCCCATGGCCGATAAGCATAGAACACAAATATTTTTATTTTTCTAAGTTTTTGTTTTTAAAAAGTTGCGTGAACCCTTCGTGTACTTCCATGCCCAAGCTCAACATCTAATTAAGAACAAACAAAAGGTTAAATCTATATGAAGAACACCAAATTCTTGCACATCACACACACCATATACCTATGTAAATAGCTGGAAACATATATTTAGGAAAGCAACACTATTAAGCCTTACATAAATAAGAGAATGAGGAGTTCAAGGTTGACGAGAAGACCTTGGTCGTGAAAGGTCTATGGAATCTTAAGGAAGACAGGTTAAGACTTGAAAAATATTCTCTTCATTTTCTTCCTTCTTCCTGCTCTAATTTTTTTTTTTTTTTGGGGGGGGGGGGGAGGGGGGGTTCTGAATTTTTTCTTTTGAAATATAAATTTTCTTATAAGGGTTTCTGGGTGTGTCTTTTTTCTTCTTTTTCTTTTGGAAATTATCTAGGGGATATATGATGAAGAAAATAATTTTTTGCATGTGTATCATTTTCTTCTCATTTTTGTGCAGGCTCTTGACGATGTTGGTTCAGATGCATTGAGCAAAAAATTAGTGTCTGATTGCTCAGTTCCTGGTTGGACCATTTGAGGCCTTATTTCAGGTTGTTTTTTCCTTTTTTATTGTTCAAAAATACATTTTCTTGCCCATAATTCACTCCCGCTTTAGACTCTACCACCATTATACCATCCATTTCTTGAATTTGCATTCACCATCACACGCATTTAGTCATGTTTTTATGAAAAGAATCATAGTTAGATTTGATAATGATCACATACCTATGGTATGTGTGTATGGACATATACATATGTTGTGCATATAGATTTAAGGATAAGGGCATTCAACATTCCTTATTGATTTGGCGAAGTTGATTTACGACAAAACCTTGCAATAATGATACCATCCACACACATAGTAATTTTCGATACACGTTTCTTTTAATGCCTCTCGAATGAATTTATTTCCTTACTGTATCAACGCGTGTCATCCGGTGCGTGGAACACATTACACTGTCTCGTTTTTCTTGTCCGTATCCCCTTTATTTGCCAATAATAAGTTTTCCAATTAATGCGCTTTCCTATAGTTTTCCAATGTACTCCTCATCCTGCATCTTTTGGTCCATCTTTGCTACAACACACAGGCATGAATGGCGATGAGTGCTCATTTAAATTGGGTTTATCATAGCCAATGGCTGATAAGCAAGGTCGTAAAAATGTCGACTTATTGAATGTAAATATTTTTCTATTTTTCTATGTTTCAGTTTCTTAAAAATTGCTTGAACCTTCGTGCACTTCCATGCCCAAGCTCAGCATCTAATTAAGAACAAACAAAAGGTTAAATCCATTTGATGAACTCCAAATTCTTCCATATAACACACACCATATACCTATGTAAATAGCTTGAAACATATATTTAGGAAAGCAACACAATTAAGCCTTACATAAATAAGAGAATGAGGAATTCAAGGTTGACAAGAAGACCTTGGTCTTCAATGGTCTATGCACTATTAAGGAAGACAGGTTAAGACTTGAAAACTATTACTTTCATTTTCTATCTTCTTCCTGTTCTATTTTATTTTTATTTTTATTTTTATTTTTGCGGGGGAGGGGGTGTTGAAATGTTTTCTTTTGATATTTATGTTGTTTGCTTAATTTCCTTATAAGGGTTTCTGGGCGTGTCTTTTTTCTTCCTTTTCTTTTTGAAATTATGTGGGGAATGATGAAGAAGATAATTCTTTGTAAGTTTTCTTTTCATTCTTCTAAGTTTTAGTTTCATCTTCTTCTCATTTTTGTTCGGGCTTTTGAAGAGGTTGGTTCAGATGGATGGAGCGAAAAATTAGTGTCCAATTGGTCAGATGCTGGATGGGAGAGTAAGAAAACAATGCAGGGAGAGATGGTTTGACCATTTGAGGCAGGTTTTTTTTTTTTTTCCTTCCTTTTTTATTGTTTAAAAATACATTTTCTTGCCCGTAATTTGCTACCGCTTTAAACTCTACCGCCATTACACCTTCCATTCTTGAATTTACATTCATCGTCACACGCATTTAGTCATGTGTTCACAAAAAGAATTATAGTTAGATTTGATAAATGATCACAGACATATGATATGTCTGTTTGGACATATACATGTGTTATGCACATAGATTGAAGCATATGAGCATTCAACAGTCCTTTGTGATTTGGCGTAGTTGATTTAGACAAAACCATGCAGTAATAACACCATCCACACACACCATAATTGTCCATAAGCGTTTCTTTTAATGCCTATCAAATGACTTTCTTTCCTTACTGTATCGACGCGTGTCATCCGGTGCGTGGAACTCGTTACACTGTCTCATTTTTCTTGTCAGTATCTTCATTTTTTGTTCGATAATAAGTTTTTCATTAACGCAATTTCCTATAGTTTGAGGATGCGTTCCTCATCCTGCATCGTTAATCCATATATCTGACAACACACAAGCATGAATGGCGACGAGTGCTCATGCTGATCTGGTTTATCTGAGTCCATGTCTGATAAGCAGGGTTGTAAAAATATCCACTTATTGAATGTAAATATTTATATTTTTCTAAGTTTTATTTTTTTAAAAGTTGCGTGAACCCTTCATGCACTTCCATGCCGAAGCGCAGCATCTAATTAAGAACAAACAAAAGGTTAAATCGATTTGATGAACTCCAAATTCTTCCATATAACACACACCATATACGTATGTAAATCGCTCGAAACATATATTTAGGAAAGCAACACAACTTACATAAATAAGAGAATGAGGAGTTCAAGGTTGACAAGAAGACCTTGGTCGTCAAAGGTCTATGGGCTCTTAAGGAAGACAGGTTAAGACTTGAAAAATGTTACCTTCATTTTCTATCTTCTTCCAGCTCTATTTTTTTTTTTTTGGGGGGGATGTCTATGTGTGTTAGCTTAATTTCCTTATAAGGGTTTCTGGGTGTGTCTTTTTTCTTCTTTTCCTTTTTGAAATTATGTGGGGGATACATGATGAAGAAGATAATTCTTTGTATGTGTATCAACTTCTTCTCATTTTTGTGCTGGCTCTTGACGAGCTTGGTTCAGATGAATGGAGCGAAAAATTACTGTCTAATTGCTCAGATGTTGGATTGGAGAGTAGGAAAATAATGCAGAGAGAGATGGTTTGACCATTTGAGGCCTGATACAGGTATTTTTTTTTTCCTTTTTTATTGTCTAAAAATACATTTTCTTGCCCGTAATTCGCTTCCGCTTTAAACTCTACCGCACATTATACTTTCCATTTCTTGAATTTGCATTCACCATCACAGGCATTTAGTCATGTGTTCACAAAAAGAATCATAGTTAGATTTGATAAAAGATGACATACGTATGGGATGTGTGTTTGGACATATACATATATTATGCACATAGATTGAAGGATCTGGACATTCAACAGACCTTTGTAATCTGGTGTAGTTGATTTAGACTAGACCATGGAGTAATAACACCATCCACACACATCATAATTGTCCATATGCGTTTCTTTTAATGCTTCTCAAATGACTTTCTTTCCTTACTGTATCGACACGTGTCATCCGGTGCGTGGAACTCGTTACACCGTCATATTTTTCTTGTCAGTATCACCGTTTTTCGATCGATAATAAGTTTTTCATTAACGAGCTTTTCTATAGTTTGCCGATGCGTTCCTCATCCTGCATCGTTTAATCCTTATATGCGACAACACACATGCATGGATTGCGATGAGTGCTCATGTGGATCGGGTTTATTTGAGCCCATGTCTGATAAGCAGGGCTGTAAAAATATCGACTTATTGAACGTAAATATTTTTATTTTTCTAAGTTTTAGTTTTTAAAAAAGTTGTGTGAACGCTTCATGCACTTCCATGCCCAAGCTCAGCATCTAATTAAGAACACACAAAGGGTTAAATCCATTTGATGAACTCCAAATTCTTGCATATAACACACACCATATACCTATGTAAATAGATCGAAACATATATTTAGGAAAGCAACACAATTAAGCCTTACATAAGTAAGAGAATGAGGAGTTCAAGGTTGACAAGAAGACCTTGTTCGTCAAAGGTCTATGGACTCTAAGGAAGACAGGTTAAGACTAGAAAAATATCACCTTCATTTTCTATCTTCTTCCAGCTCTAGTTTTATTTTATTTTTATTTTTTTTTGGGTGAGGGTTTAAAGGTTTTCTTTGGATATCTATGTTGTTAGCTTATTTTCCTTATAAGGGTTTCTGGGAGTGTGTTTTTTTCTTCTTTTTATTTTTGAAATTATGTGGGGGATATATGATGAAGAAGATAATTCTTTGTATGTGTATCATCTTCTTCTTATTTTTGTGTAGGCTCTTGACGAGGTTGGTTCAAATGCGTGGAGCGAAAAATTAGTGTCTAATTGCTCAGATGCTAGACGGGAGAGTAGGAAAACAATGCAGGGAGAGATGGCTTGATCTCAGGTTTTATTTTTCCTTTTTATCTATTTAAAATATTTTTTCTTGCCCATAATTCGCTACCACCTTAGACTCTACCGTCATTATACCGTTCATTTCTTGAATTTACATTCACCATCACAAGCATTTAGTCATGTTCATAAGAAGAATATAGTTTGATTTGAGAAATGATCACATACATATGGTATGTTTGTCAGGACATATACATATGTTGTGCATATGGATTTAAGAATATCAACATTCAACAGTCCTCTGTGATTTTGCGTAGTTGATTTATGAGAAAACCATGCGATAATAACACCATCCACACATGCCATAATTGTTGTTACGCGTTTCTTTTAATGCCTCTCAAATGATTGTATTTCCTTACTTTATCGACGCGTGTCATCCAATGCGTGGAACTCATTATACTGTCTCGTTTTTCTTGTCGGTATCTCCTTTTTTTGTCGATAATAAGTTTTCCAATTAACTCACTTTCCTATAGTATGCCGATGTGCTCTTAATCCTGCATCTTTTGGTCCATATATGCAACGACACACAAGCATGAATGGCAATGAGTGCTCACGTGGATCGGGTTTGCCGGAACCCATGGCTGATAAGCAGGGCCGTAAGAATATCGACTTATTGAGCGTAAATAATTTTATTTTTCTACGTTTAGTTTTTAAAAATTGCTTGAACCCTTCATGCACTTCCATGCCCAAGCGCAGCATCTAATTAAGAACAAACAAAAGGTTAAATCCACTTGATCTTCAAATTCTTCCATATAACACAGACCATATACCTATGTAATTAGCTCGAAACATATATTCAGGAAAGCAAATACAATTAATTACATAAACATGAGAATGAGGAGTTCAAGGTTGACAAGAAGACATTGGTCGTCAAAGGTCTATGGACTCGTTAGGAAGACAGTTTAAGACTTGAAAAATATTCCCTTCATTTTCTTTCTTCTTCCTCCTCTATTTTGTTTTCGGGTGGGGGGCCGGGTTTGGAATGTATTGTTTTGGTATCTATGTTGTTAGCTTCATTTGCTTATAAGTGTTTCAGGGTGTGTATTTTTTCTTCTTTATTTTTTGAAATTATGTGGGGGATATATGATGAAGAAAATAATTCTTTGTATGTGAATCATTTTCTTTTTGTGCAGGCTCTTGACAAGATTGGTCCAGATGCATATAACGAAAAAGTTGGTGTCTCATTACTGAAAATGATGGATGGGAGCATAACCATTTGGGGGGCCTAAGTACACTATAAGTGTCAAAACTTGTGTATGACGCTCATTTTAGTGCCAAAACTTTCAAAACAATCACTTAAGTGCTAAATTTTTTGAAAAACGATCATTTCAGTGCCAAAACTTTCAAAATGATCACTTAAGTGTCAATTTTTTCGAAAAAGGCTCACTTCAGTGCCAACTCCAGCGAGCCACGTCAGCTCAAATATTAATAAAAAATAGGCCACGTCTGATTTTCGGCTAACCACGTCAGTTCAAATCGGAGTTGGCACTGAAGTGAGCATTTTTCAAACAATTTAGCACTTAAGTGATCGTTTTGAAAGTTTTGGCACTAAAGTGAGCGCTGTACATAAGTTTTGGCACTTGTAGTGTACTTTATCCCCATTTGGGGTATGATATTAAGGTTTATTTCCTTTTTCACTTTTTTGAAATATTTTTCTTGCTCATGATTCCCTCCTGCTTTAGACTCTATCACCATTATACCTTCCATTTTTTTTTTAAAGCAGAAGGACACCTCAAATGCCAATATTTGTGTACGGCGCTCACTTTAGTGCCAATATTTTTTTTTATCACTTAAGTGTCAGTTTTTTTTTTAAAACGATTATTTAAGTACCAACTCCGGTGAGGTCGTCGGAATTTCTCGCCTTTGGCACTAAAGTGATCGTTTTTTCTCTGATTTGACACTAAAGTAATCATTTTTTGGATCATTTAAGTGCCATTTTTTTAAATGATTATTTAAGTGCCAACTTCGGTGAGGTCGCCGAAATTTCTCGCTGTTGGCACTAAAGTGATTATTTTGTTTCTCCGATTTGGCACTTAAGTGATCCCAAAAAAAATATAATACCAAAGTGAGCGCCATACACAAATATTGGCACTTGAGATGTCCTTTTGCCATTTTTTTAATTTACATTCACCATCACATGCATTTTGTCTTTTATTCGTAAAAAGAACCATAGTTAGATATGATAAATGATAATAGACATATGAGATGTGTGCTTGGACATATACATATGATATGCATATAGATTTAAGGATATGAGCATTCCAGTCTTTTGTGATTGGGCATAATTGATTTATCACAAACGCATGCAATATAACACTACCCATCACACCATAATATATTATACGCGTTTCTTTTATTGCCTCTCAACTGAAAAAATGACTTTATTTCTTTACTTTATCGACGTGTGTCATCCAGTACGTGGAACTCGTGACATTGTCTCGTTTTTCGTGTCGACATATCCTTTTTTGTCGTTATTTTGTTCCTCATTAACGCTCTTTTGTAAAGTTTGCCTACATGCTCCTCACCTTGCATCGTTTAGTCCACACGCGACAATGCATCGGCATGCATGGCGACAAGTGCTCATGCGGACCGAATTTATTGGTACCCATGCCTGATAAATAGGGCTGTAAAACTATGAAATGTTGCCTTTGATACTTATTAAATGCCAATATTCTTATTTTTCTAAGTTTTAGTGATGAAAAAATTGCTTGAACCCTTCATGCATTTCCATGCCCTAGCTCAGCAGCTAATTAAGAACAAAACAAAAGGTTAAATCCATTTGATGAACTCCAAATTCTTCCATTTAACACCCAACATATATTTATGTAAATCGCCCAAAACATACATTTAGGAAAGTACCACAATTATGCTTTACATGAATAAGATCCACCAATTATACTGAAAGGTATATTCACTATGAATTTACATCGTTTTCCCCCTCAAAGTTATGTGTCAAGAAAACATGTATAAATCTCTACACCTACAGGGTAAATACAAATACTTGGTAATATATTTGATCAAGTCAAACTGAAAATCCCAATTACTGTTGATTTTACTAAAGAAGTGTAATCAAAGACACACTACTAATATATACAACTCCGCTAAAAACCTAAACTCAAACCATAGAGTAAGTTTTTCTCTCTCTCTCTCTCCTCGTCTTCTTCTTCGTCATCGTCGTCGTCGTTTGGCTCTCATCATTTTCTTAGCAGAAGGACTTGTGGAGCATCGAGGAAGATGAGATCCTAATTCGGTCACACGAGGAGATCGGGAATAGATGGGCCGAGATAGCCAAAAGATTGCCCGGAAGGACCGCAAACACCATCAAGAACAACTGCAACGTCATCAAGCGCAGACAATACTGTAAGCGCAAGTTGCTCCCCACACCAACAGCTCCAACCTCTTGCAACTCACGGTCCCGACCTTGGCGACCGCCACCACCACAAGACCAAGAAGCAGTTATCCTTGTCAGCGGGGGCCATTTTCCATGGCTCGGACGTGCAGCCTAAAGCGGCCAACCGCCCCCGGCAGGTGCCGGAGCCCCATCACCACCGCCATTCGCCGCCAGCTTAGAGGGCGGACGGCGGTGTCTTGGGGTTCCCGATGGTCAATGGGAATGAGAATCTTGGGCTTTATCTGGTCAAGGACCATCAGCATTGTCATCACAATCTCCATAATTCGAGCTGGACTTGCTCGAGATGATCGCTCAGCGAAGTGGTGGATTCCGAATTCGTAAAAGCCCCAGTAGTTAGTAAGTATCCTTAAAATTTTTCTCTTGATAACCTTGTATAATGGCGAGTCTATGACTGTGTCAGGGTCTATTATGCGATAGACCTGGGAGAGGTGTAAATACTATTGCATATGCATGTGTTTAGCTTTAGTTATTCTGTGTTTGCCCTGACGGCTTCGGCGACAAATTAAGGCTTCCATCACTATCTCTGGACTATTAACTAATTTGCTAGATGAAACAAAGACGCAAAAGTGATGTAATTGGAGATGTATTTGAGCGAAATATATTAATGTAATTTCTACAATGAGACTAATCAATAATTATCTTCATAATGTCACCAAAAACCTTTCACAAAGTATTAAGTGAGAGAGTCTTATTAATTGCTTCTCTTTTCAGGGAAAGGTCTAACCTTAACTCTGTTAGTCATGTAAGAAGCTATTGAATGATTATAAAGTTTGGAAGTTCGAAGTACTCTACAAAGGGAACTTTTGTTCTGACCCTTTAGCGTCGTAAATGTGTACATCAGTGAAACATATTGTGACTTTAGAAAGATAATATAATATAGTGCAGTTTCAATTTTCAGTTCTTTAGCTGTGGTTGGTCAACTACCCTGTATGCATGTCTGAAGCTTGAAATGCATTCCCAACTGGGAAAAAAATCATAAAGATATGATTTTCGTGAGTGATCTGATCAGTTGTGCGATATCTTTTTTATTTTTACTTTATTTATTTTCATTTTTACTCATTAAATTCAGTAGTAGGTTCATTCACACAATATCTCAAATGACAAGAAAAAAAAGGTGTTATTGTTATAAGGTCACTCTTTATTCTAAAATCGAAAAATAGATTCCATACAATTAAAGAAAAGATCAAAAGAAAGGAGGAATGATTTTCGAATTCTTTTCTATATGGATTCAAATTTCTTATTATTATTTTAATTATTCAAATTTCTTATTATTTGATTATTTTAATATTAGTCTACTCAAGAATTGTCTAATGAATCCCTTGATTCGAAATTAAGGGATAGGTAGATATTACAAATGATTAATTGATCTCTTTTTCCACCTCCCTTACTCTATGTTTTTGTTAATCCCGTCTATAATGATTGACGAATTAACAATTGTCAATTGAATTTATTCTTTCATTTGAATTGGTATTTTTGCTTATCTTCGTATCTTGAACCTTAGAGAAGTATGAACACATTTCTTCTTATTATTGCTAATCAGCATGATGAGATAAGTTGAATGAAAACATGGTACAACTCCATCTTTATGACTCTTGATGGCCCCATTAGAGCTGAACCTTGATCGGTGTATTATTGAGTCATGAGGGCCGTTAGACCCATTACTAGGAAAATGTTATCAAGGACACTAATTGTTATATTTCTTACTATTATTATTGTTGCTAAATCAGCATAATGAGATAATTGGCATGATTACATGGTGACGACCCCATCTTTAGGGCTATCGAGGGCCCCATTAAATTTGAACCTTGATCAAGGAAAAATTATCAAGGACACTAAGGGCACGAATGATAACCATTTTGTTTCTGAAATCAATTTCTGGAAGAGTTTCTGAGCAGATAAACGCGTTTGATAATGACACCAAATTTCTATTTCCGGAACAAAAAATTGTTTGATAACAGTATAAAAATTCTAGGGTAATCGGCGGATGATGGATTGGCAAGCGGTCGGCAGACCGACAACTGGTGGCGAGCAGGCCGGGGGCGGGTGGGCGGCGGACGGGCGGACGCCAAATAACAACAGGGACGCAAGAGAGAGAGAGAGAGAGAGGAAGTGAGCGATGAGAAGAATTTTAATTTCTCATTTCTGTTCCAGAAACAGAAAGCTTGAAAATTTTAACTTCTTAATTTCTATTTCAAACCTAATAGAAAAATGAAATTGCCTTACCAAAAATTTCTGTTCCAAACTTATTCCAGAAACAGATTTGGAACAGAAATAGAGACACAACATGGTTATCATTCGCGCCCTAATTGTTATATTTCTTATTATTATTATTGTTGCTAAATCAGCATGATGAGATGATTTGCATGAATACATGGTGACAACCCCATCTTTAGGGCTATTGAGGGCCCCATTAGAGCTGAACCATGATTAGGGTACTATTGGGTCAAGAGACCCATTAAATTTATTACTAGGAAAATATTATCAAGGACACAAATTATTATATATTTTTTTATTATTGTTGCTGTTTCTAAATCTACATGATGAGATAATTTGCATGGAAACATGTTGACATGACAACCCCATCTTTGGGGCTTTTGAAGGGCCCTTTAGAGCTGAACCTTGATCAGGATACTATTGGGTCATGACGCTCATTAAACCCAATACTCGCACTTGCTTTGCTTGACTCTATTTTTGTATGACCTGGGCTCCCCGATTTAATCAAGCTCACTAATCCGTTAATTTCACGAAAAATGAATTGTTTTTCCAAAAAAAATCGTTTATATCGGTTGAAATAATTATTTCAAAAGAAAAAAAATTTCAGTACCGACTTATGTCTAAACATTTTCATGAACGATGACAATAGTTTTATTTCATTCATTTCTGCAAGCATTAGAAACAATCACTCTCAGGAAATTTATTTACAAATCAATAATTTTACACAAAACAAACGGAGCCGAAGACTGAAATTGTGAGACATATGCAGCTGCTTTCTGGAACTAGTTTGATTTTCATTACACGATTTTTCATAGATGTGGTCATTCGAAATCACATCTGTCAACTGTGAGCGTACATATTGCTCTCAATTTCCGGTCGTTTTCTTATCAGCTCCTATACGTGAGGACAAGCCCAGGGGCCTGAGGAAACTATGGCTATATCCAATTCAAACTTCTTCGTAAGGAAAACTTTGGCTCACCTTATGCCACCTTAAACCTAATGCATTTGATGCACCTACTAATAACCTCAGATCAATTCATACAATCACCCAAAAAGTAACGGCAGAAGACTCGTGTAGCCGTCTTCCCTCTCGAAGGAAATAATCTAAATCACAAGAAGGGAATGGATATAACCCTTCACAAAGTGCAGGCCCTCGAGACAAATCCCATGTCCAACTATTCATTGACATCCTCCATCTAGAGAGGAATATAAACTATATTTCGCGCAACAAATTGCTGTTACAGTTACCATCAGCATATTAGAACTAGGATGAAAGAGATCTTAAAAGAGTCGCGTTTCTTAGCATCAACTGTGACGTTCTTGCAGTACTCGTGAGCAATGGCTCCAACCTCGACTCCGTTAAACCTCGGATGTTGCACATGAGAAGTATTCCAGAGACGAGGATTGGCAGAAAGGAGAAGACTCTTCGGGGCAAAACTTCGCTGATTTGAGATGCAACTCCGGAGCTTCTTCATAGAGCACCTTCAAACAAGCTCTCTTTAAGCAAATATCGCAGCTCCTATCATTCAGGAGGCCGCAATTCTAGGTTGCCCGAGTCAAGAACAGACGAAGCCACCAACCAACCACAACTTTTCTGAAGAGAGGATTCCCGTATAGAATTGATTATACACGCATAACTCTTCATAGTATCTCCGACCTGCTATAGCTTTTATGCAGAGCATTTGAGTCTTGCAAATGTCAAATACCCGGTATGGCCTCTGGCTTCAGCAGACGGCCTTGCCATGATAGCTGAACTCATGCTCTCCTGCCTGTCACTTCCTTCACTAGTCTGCCTTCTCTTGCATGGAGGCTGCTGACGAGGGCTGCCTCCCTGACCTCGCATACTATTGATCTTAACCTCCCGAACTTCGTATGTGCGAAGAAGCACCTCAAAGGTCCGTATGTCTGGACACATGAAACAGATCCATGGCCATCAATGTTAGAGTGAAAGACAAGTACAGCAAGATTATCCAACAAAAATAAATTACCTATAGACAAGGGAAGTCCTGTACAGTCAACTCAATCCATAAAAATATAGTAAAATGGAAGATTTAATAGAAATGAGAGCGTTTACCAGTAAAGTTTGTTCTGAGAACTTCACATGAGCGTTGCACTTGTTCAATGCAGGGTGAGAAAGAGCATAAAGTGGCATCTGGTTTGAGCATTTTCGCAGCAGACGCTATGACCAACCAAGGTTGTGGTAGGTCCAAGAATACGGCATCGGCCATGCCATAGAGTTCATCAGGAAATCCCTTGCCCTGGATGTCCCTAACCCCAACAGTGACCATGCTGCTCACTCCTGTTCTCTCGAAGTCCTCCCTGTCAGAAGGAAAAAGTCAAGCCAACATGTTTAGAGACTTTTGAGTTTGGAGCAATAAAACCAGAAACTCTCTCTAGGCGGATTCTTATTGTTTGAAATCAGAAAAACTATCAAACTCAGATCCAATTACACAGATATTACTTACCCACGACTAGTTCAGCTCTACCTTAACACATAGTTTGAAGGAGGGATAAGAAAGGAAGAGAAGGATTTCAAAAATATGATCATGTTTGGATGCAGGGAAAAAGAAGGAAGGAAAGGAATAGGAGGGATTGGTAAAGTCATTTTTACGTACATTGTAAATACCTATAAATCTGTCCATTTAGGGAGGATTAGGAAAAGCTTTTTCTTATTTGTCACTTTTATTCTTATCCTATTAATGTCATAATGCATTTTTTCCCTTACTTTTCTCTCATTAGTCATTAGCATCCCAAAATCATTGTAACTCAATCGTTTCAAACCATTTTTCCTTCTTTTCTCCTGTAATTATCTGAGTCTCTTCTTTTTCTTTCTAGTCACCCCTACCAAACAAAGTGTAAAAGCTTTTATGAAGGTAAAGGAAGACATTAAGAAAACAGTGAAATTTTGCATACACTTTGTTTTAGCTTAGGAGATCTCAAGGAGTAACTTAAGCAAGCCAAAAAATCAAAATTATAACCAGGAATCAACAAACCTGTTGGACGAAAGTAGCCAACTAAGATACCTAAAGATCGAGAAAAGCAGCCAAACAAAACAGCAACTCATTCCCATTTACAACATGTAAGGTACATCACCATCGTGAGGACTCATGAATATTACCTAGCAGATGCAGCTCGTTGTTCATGAAAATCAAATGTATACACATGACCGGTAGGAGCCACAGCCCTCGCCAGCGACGTGGTTAACGACCCGCTTCCCGTTCCAGATTCGAGAACCAGACAACCGGGAACTATTTCCAAGTACATGATCACGAAGCTTATGTCCGCGATGTAAAGTATTTGAGTCCTGTGGCTTAATACCAGAGTCCACAACTCCGGAGAAGGAGCCAGCAAGTAGACATATCCGCTCTTGTTGCTATACACCTTGGACCCAAAGGGTAACCCTATCCAATCGGAATGTTTAAACACGCCGAAACGGTTCTGGAAAACCGACCCCTCGCACACTTTAACGGCCTTCATCGTATCGTGTCTCTCGTACACAATCACCAAATCTTCATCGGCAATGACCTTACTGAAGGATAGTTTCTTCGAGGTGTCAAGAGCCAACATATTTGCTTCTTGCATATCAACACTGATAATTACCTGAAAGAGCACGAAGTACAAGGATTAGCTAATCCGCATAATGCCAATAGCACATAGCACATAGCACATATCTGAGGTAATCACTTGTTCTTGTGATTGTGACAGCGAGAAACTCCCTCGACGGCATGGAGCTCAACGCCTCCAAGGCCATCGCATGGCGAAAGCCACTGAAGTCGCTGCCATCGATGAGATACAGCTCGTCAAGGCAGACTGGAAGAAACTCAAGCAGCATCAAGCTCTGTCGTGGCGAGGAGCTCAACCATCCAGTAACACTTGGAGTTGTGAGACAGAAGGAGTAAGAGACCAAAGATGGAGAGAGAGAGAGAGAGAGAGAGATATGCACCCAGAGACGGCAAATACGGAGGGCTGCAATGGTAGCGGCAGCTGCGTTGTCTGAATTAGGTTCAGATTTTTCCAATGAGAGGAGGGAAATTGGGGTTTCATAAGATTTGCAATGTTTGTCCATTCAAGTTCTAGTTTTCTCATGAACAAGGCAAGTACCAGATCTGTCTATTACTTAAATCGAAGAGTTAATGACAGTGTACACGTACTATTACTCACCTCACCAGGTCACTAGTTTGTATGTTTCACTCGCTTTTGATTGCCAGAGATTCAAACTGCACATACGCTTTCTGTGGCTTCCCACAGAACTAGTATATATCTTGTTAAAAAAAGCTTATATTTATTACGTATTAGAAAATTCTGGGAATAAGCGGTTATATGCGCATAGGAGGACTACCCACATTACTTCCTTAACCAATGCTTAATGTGCCAATTGAGTGGATAAATAACCAGTTTGAAAGGGAAGCTAGCCCACTTTAAAGCTGAAAGTCAAAATTAGTTTGCAATTACATTGGGGTACGCAAGTACAACCATTGTCCGATATCTTAGTTACCAAATTAGAAGCATTTCTGATTCAAAAGAACCGATGGGTTGTGCAAACTGAAATTTATGTGCATGTTGGCTTGTTTAAATGCTGTGATGTAGTCAGAGGTTTTAATTTCTTTCATTGCACAAGTGTTCTCAGTTCAGTTGATTTCCCAGGTGGATTGGGGAGAAGCAAGCATGATAGAAGCAGAGCGTATTCTTCTTAGACATGCTATGGAAGATCCCTTTAGTGATAGCTTTTTCTTCTATCAGACAGGTAAGGAATCATCCTATCAATGGTTGCTTCGGTTACATTCACTTCATGCCTGAATTTGGTCTGATAATATCTTCATCTGAGAATTCTAAGAGGAAATCCTCTGGTTATTTTTCATTATCAGTTTTGAAAAGGCATCTATTTAAAGCAAGAGGCACCTATTCAACTTCCTTTCACAGAACTCTACCACAGATTTTATGCTTCTTGCATTTTTTTCAGCTGCTTACCTCTATATATCCTAGCTACACATGTGACTGTATAAATTTAATTTATTCAGTGTATTGACTTGGAGGGTCACTGTTGTCAACGGCGATTAACTTACGAATTAGTTCAGACATTATCCGATTCACTTTGATCCTGCTGTTGGCATATAACGTATATAATCTTCTCAGCATGTTCTATTGTCAACGCGAATATGATCGTCACTTAGGGCCACAGAAACTCAAGATCAATAAATCTCTAATCCGGGCTAATGCAGAAACGGACCAAGGTCGAAGTTAGTTAACAAGGTCCAACACGCAAAGCAACTCCACTCGACTTCAGCCGAATAAACTAAAACTTCCACATCACAGATACAAGCACAACTGGACATAATTCGTAATGCATGTGAATACAGACATGTTAACCACTTCATATGAAACCAAATCCAGCTACAACCTTGCAGGCAGAACAGGAACTGTAGGGAACCATCTAGAAAGGAAGAGGGAGACAGAGACTCACTCTCCTGATCCAATTCGATTGCCTTAGAATTAACTCCCTATTGAGACAGCAGCTTCTTCACGCCGACCAGAACGGAAAGTACGATTTGCTGTACCTTTAAAACACGACCGCAACATGTTAGACAATCGCGTCGCCACAGCGCGATTCAGCAGTTATGCGCACGAAAGAGAGAAACCGGACGAAGAGACGAGAGGGTCGGAAGACGACGAGACGTCGCCCTTGCTGCTTTCTCTTTCATACAGAGGCGGCGGGGCGACCATTGTTATGCAAGTGAGATGCGGTTCGGACAGTGACGAAGTTGGGTGTTCCTTTTCAATTTGCTCTGCAACTGCAAACTCCCAATGGGCTTAATTTTCTTGGGCCGGCAGTGGGCTTGAAGATGGGCAAATTCGCCATCGCTGCTCGCGTTCCATCGCCTAAAGAAAGCAAGACGGCGGGCGATGTGGATATGCCGATGCAGACATGTTCATGGAGTCACGCAGAGGGAGAGATGATTGTCGCTGCTAGGAACTTGAGTGGAGTCGGAGGAAGGAGACCTCCGTCGCTTTCTCTCTCTGAGAAGCTTCTAGGTCAGCGAGGAAGAGTCCCTTCGGCGTGAAGATGGCTCAGTTCGCGGCTCAAGGACGCGTGAAGTTACTCTTCAATGGCGAAGGGGTGTCCTCCTCCTCCGCATTGGAGCCGAAAGACTTGTTTTTCTGCCACAATCTCGCGTCGGCCCAGCTCCGGCGGCACGGTCTCAGGTTTCTCCGGTCGGCTTCCGCGAGACTTAGCTCGCACTCCGCTGCCACCGAATCTCGACGTCTCAGAGCGGAGTTCGCGCGCTCGAGCGCCGGGGCTGACAGTTTCGACGACTACGATTACGACAGTGACGCCGAGACCGACGACTTGGCGTGTTTCAGAGGCCTCGTCTTGGACATCGCTTACAGGTCCCTCGTTAATTTCCATTTCTCATGCTTTTGACCTCTGCAAAAGCGCAGCTTCGAATGGAGATTGTCTTTTTAGTTGATGTAACTACGTTGGGATAGGTCAGTTAGTTGATTATCACATCGGAAGCTCCTCTGGTTGATTTCCCCTGTTCACGGTGAACTTATAACTTGCTTGATAATGGATCATTCAGCTCGGTTGTTGCGTCCACCGTCGTTTGTTTCTCATACCTGCTTGGTAGAATTGAGGAAGTATTCAGAGAGCAAACGAGATAGGAGTAAGAACCACACACGACATTCTCCCACGTAATTATTGGCAAGTGTTTCGCTCCCAAAGCACATCGATTGTGGAAGAAGATCGAAAGTTTCTTCGGTGTGTTGCGATGGAGATGAAAGTATTCTAAGTCTTTGTGCCATTACCTCATGGTAGTTAGTTGGTGTTAGAAGTAGCAACGATTCACATGAGCTTGCTTATGTGCATAAGTTGTTGGTAAGTTCTTCCTCCATTTTGTGTTATGGTACTGTCTGTGCCGTCTGTGATGAGGATAGGCGCCTAGTTGTTTCCTTGAAGTCCAAATTGGCTCTTCTCCAGGAAAAAAGAAGCTCTAACCGCTTTTACACTGCTCCAGGCCTGTTGACGTCGATAAGTTCTTCCTCCATTTTGTGTTATGGTACTGTGTCTGTGCTTCCTGTGATGAGGATAGGCACCTAGTTGTTTCCTTGAAGTCCAAATTCCCTCTTATCCATGAAATAAGAAGCTCTAACTGCTTTTACACTGCTCCAGGCCTGTTGATGTAGTTAGCTGGAGACGTGCTATTTGCTTGGAATTCATGGAGAAGGTCAGAGCTTTGTTATTTTTAAGAACAGACGGAATTAATTTGTATTTTGCTTACACGTTATGCTAGAAGCTCATTTTTAAGAACAATAATTGCTTTAGTATCCAAAGATAATTATCGAGGAAGTTCTTGGTATTTTAGAGTCAATTGAACAAGAACTCCTTCAATATTTCATGCAACAACTGACTAGTAGTGATGTTTTAGCAAGCATCATAAGTGCAGTGGTTGGCATTTAATAGACTTCCGGTTTGTCATCTATTTCTTTTTTCTTTATCTCTGTCTCAACAAATGCCTGCTCATCCATCTTGCCCTATCGATAGCTACTTCATACTAGCTGATATTCAAGGATCTAGCCTTCAAAAGTTGAGTGCTTGGGCCTTTATTGCAGGCTGATGTGCTAGAGTATTATGATCAGACTGTAGACTCTCCAAGCGGTTCATTCTACATACCAGCTGTTTTAAGGGTATGAACTCGAGGAGCTCTTTTGGGCTTCCTTCTGTATTTTCCACTTAGTCCGCTTTTACTTCTGGCAGGCCATTCCTTTCATTTCTAATTTGAACATTGATCTAATCTCCTACCGTATTTTCTTAATTGCTTAAATACCCATTCTGCTTCAGGTTCCTCATCTACTGCAAGTTATCAAGAGGAGAATAATCAGAACTAATCTTAACCATAAAAACATATTCTATCGAGACAGTTATAGTTGCCAGTAAGTATTTTTTTTTTCAAAGCAATTCGTTTTCCCTCATATTTTAATTGGTGGTAGTTGGTAGAAGATTAGGACAGGCGCTGCAACTCATTGTCTAGTTTTGGTGATAATCTGCTTCTGGGATGAAAGGTTGCAATTACTGCGACTAGTAGAGGAAATGGATGCCTAATCTGCCTTTTGGAGTCATTTCTCTGGTCTATCTTTGTACGATTGTATTATTGCTAAAATGAGATGGGATGAGAACTTTGATCCTCATATTAGAATGGTAAACTATTGTTATCAGAAGAGAGGGCAAATAAATCTTTAAGGATTTGGACTCGGTCATGTATACACTTGGCCAAAATAAAGTCATTGTAAACGTTCTCTTTTGAAATTATAAAGGATGATCTTTTTTCTTCTATATTTTTCTTCTCCGCCATTTAATCATTCTTTCTGAGGCTGGATTCCAGAACTTTGCAAACTGGAATCAAGTAATATGCTGTTTCTTTTGGTAAATTCTAGTTGATTAGCATCGCAATTACCTGCAATCTTTTCCTCATAACTTTTGTTTCCCTCTAGAGTAATCGGACAAAATCATGTCAGCCAGATACAACTCCATATTCTTTAGCACTTAAGAGAAAAAGATTATCCCAGCAGGGACTCTACACTTCTTCCATTTGAAGTTTCTGCATGTTGACATGATTCTTTGTCATTCGACAGGTATTGTTCATCAAGAGAGAACTTGACCATTGATCATGTTCTTCCAATTGCACGAGGTGGAGAATGGAAATGGCAAAATTTGGTAAAATGATGTGCTTGGTGTAACTGATTTTTGGGAAGTCTAATTGTAGCTTAGTTTTATTTTGGATTTGACCATTTGTTTAGTGTGTTCTTGTGACTTCATCATGTCTCTGCATACATGCATTGCCTTCATTTCAATGACAAATTAAACATACAAATGAGAAGACAATGCCTGGAGAAATGGTTTTGTGAAAACATGAGCAAGAGGACTAATTATGTAGGTTCTGTAAGTGTAGGATAATATACCACATTGTAGACGTGCTTGCATAAAATGATTCAATCTTGATGCTATGAAGAAAAATCATTACCATTCTGTTTGAAACTGAGTAATATGCGAAGCATCAAATAGACAAATTTCTATTTTAGAGAGTACCCAAGAAATCTTTATTGATTTGCTTCATTTTTTTTTTATAACAGGTCACGGCTTGTGCCAGATGCAACTCAAGGAAAGGTCAGAAAACATTGGAGGAAGCCAATATGAAACTGATTACTGTCCCCAAGGTTTATAGCTAAGACCATAACTGCTGTAAGATGTTAAGTCTTCCAGTTCTAGAGCTGTTGGTGGAGCACAGAGAACACAAATTCTCCAAATTTTACTATGCCTGAGCTTGTAAAAAAATCGTAGAATGATCGTTTTGGCTATAAAACTATGACCTTTACCTGGAAGATGAGCGATATGCAGCTTGTATAAAATGGATTCCTACGTTTAAAACTCGTTTTTTGACCGAGCCGTGTGAACTCACTCTCCATGTCCTTGCTGATTAACTGGAGAAAGCTTATTGCACAAACTTTATCAAGCTGGTTTCATTTCATTGATTGGTTCCATTGTCGTCACAAGTCCATTTGCAGAAGAAGCTTGCTGCTTTGGCGAAATTTGACATTTTAATTTTGCTTAATTCTTGTTCTGATGAACTTTGTGCAGTCTCGATTGAATCTGTTCATGATTTTGTCCTAATAACTCAAAAATGATGTAACTCGTGTTGCAGGCTCCAAAAGACTATGATATACTAGCCATACCCCTGACAAGGGCCACAATAAAGATGCTGAAAATGAGGAAGGAAACGCCCAAAGAGTGGCTTCAATATCTAGCAAAGTGTTCGTCATATCCATGATTCTAGATATGATGGCGTTTGTACATTGACGTGCCTTGTATTTGCATCAGGTAGACTTGTTGATGGAATAGAGTTCTCTTTGCTGCGATCTGTGATACTCCCTATCTGCCATTGGGGTAAGAAGTATTTATGGCTTCTCTGACTCATCTGCCTTTGCGAGGACACAAGGATGATTGTTTACTGTACAATATGAAAAAAAAAATTGTGTAATCTTGGGAAGTTTTTTTTCGTCCTTCCGGAGTCTTTGGCGCTCAATTGTATGCTTTCGGCCACCACGAAGAAGAAAGCTGCAAAGTTCTGAGCCTGGTAATTGAGGCCCGTCCATCATTGCAGGATAGGTCAATGTTCCTTCCTCTCTGATTTCTTTTTTTGAGAATCTTCGTCGCTGTCATCGCTCGTCTCGTTGCAACTGGGGGAAAGCTTGTTCAGTGTAAACTGTACATTACCGCATGTTAATGTTCTATTTCGAGTGTCTAGGATTCGCGGAGGCACAGAGAATTTGATGACCCTCTGTATGAAGATCCCTAGATTGGCTTGAAATGGACAGTGAATCGGAATATATGCATTGTTTGATCATGGAACATTAGAGTTCTCAATGTTGACCTTTATGTAACTTGCATGTTGAGCTCTGTAGGCTCTTGGCTCATCTTGTGTACTCGAGTGGGCTACCATCGGTAAGTTGTCATCCCCTATCTTCACTTAGGGAAAACAAATGGAACGCTAGGGTATTAAACAATGGTGACCCGCCGCCCTCCCGTCAGGTATCGCGCCTGTGATGGCGAGAACAGGAATATTGGCACTTCGGGCTTTTCAACTGAAGATAGAAAGAGAAAACAAACTAATGCATGACCTTTGATGGGTTGACCTAAGATTATACTCTTAAGGCTCAGGAAGGGCAAGAGTCACTCTTCATTTCGGTAAACGTCCCTGACCAGTAGATATTACGCGACAGAGTCTAATTTTCCCCCGAGAATGCGACAGAACAATGCATCCCTATGTCCTTTCGGGATAAGTAGCAGCATTCAGATTTTCCATGTAGTCGAACTCCTGCAGCAATACATTCAGCTTCAGATTACACTGTTGGACTAGGGAGGACCGCATTAGCAGCTGCGCCATAGGGCTAATAAGGCAAATGCTCTAACATATGTGCAAGCAAGCATTCGCCTTAATGTCCTAGACTGCACGAATTCAGCAATGAAATCGAATTCCAACCGTTTGATCCTGACTTCATGCATGAGTCAGATGCACAATTTGCAGTTAGGTATCAGATTCTGTTCATCATCAGCTTGCTTTGACACAGAAAAGAGAAGCTCTCCTGATTTCAAAAGCACCTTCTCATCTCCACTCTATTCCACTGCCACAGAAAGGAGATTCCGGCTCTGTTTTGGCGAAATGTTTGTCGAGTCAAACGACTCAAACCCACCAGGATTAGCCGTTCAAAGTCCGCCACCTTCATCGAACGATTTCATGCACTCAGATTTGAATCTCTTATATCTAGCACGAATGGCCGTAAACCCAATTTTCTTGCACAGGTTCTGTTTCGGCGAAATGTTTGTCTGAGTCAAACGCACCAGGATTAGGCGTTCAAAATCCACCACCTCCATTGAACTCTTAGATCATGATTTCATGCACTCAAATTTGAAACTCTACTGGCTGCAAACCCAATTTTCTTGCTCAGGTAGATGAACTCTGTTAACATTGACGAAATGCAAACCATTGACCATAAAAAATAGAAGGAAGATGAACGCTGTTAACGTTGTGATCTCAAACTACAAATGAATCAAATGGGAGATACAAGAGACGACTTAACAACATTTAACAAATAAATCATCACACCGATATCTACAATTAAAACTATAGTAACAAAAAGGCATAAGCCATCAAAATCGCTGTCAGCGCAATCAGTGAAGGCAATATAGAAGTGGAGGATGAAGCTAGCTGAATTGTGAAATTGCAGTTCCCTTGTGATATATTTTGAGTGGTAACCGTGGCCAAACCTTGGAAATTACAGCTCTCAGGATCCTGATTCTGAACCTGGAAATACACATTGAACGCATACGAAGCGTTCCCGTTTGCATCCAAAGTGTTACAGGAGGACCCGTATCCAAGAGTTGTGCAGTCTGCATATGTGCAAGCATAGTTTATATTATCTGCTAGTTTGCTCAGGTCCTTGGCATTTGGATTAAACATGCACCACTTCTGAGACTGATATTCCACGTTCTGCGCAGGAATTAACAACTTATTTTGACCCCGACCAGAGAGATCGATCGCAAATTTAGGCTGTCCATCGTATCTGAAAAGCCCCCAGTGCCGCTCAAAATTGCCCGGTGCAATGCTCTTGGCGTCCTCATCAATAAGACCAAACAAATACACTTCCATATAACCTGGCCGAAGTGGAGTCCCCGTATTCGCTGCAAGTCTTGATAAGAGCCCATTATAAAACCTGTACGCGTTACCATTGTTTGCATTTATGTCACCTTCTGTGGGCCAACCCACCTCCCCTACCATGATGGTCATGTTCCCGTATCCGATCGCTTTAAGAGCCGACGCCAAAGTGTCATAGTTGGCATCAAAGACATTGGTGTACTGAATCCCATGGTCGACGATCGGAGTTGCGCCGTCGAAGAAAGCATAATTGAATGGGAAGTCTTTATTGCCGTAAAGACTCAGAAACGGGTAAATGTTCACGGTGAAGGGAGCGTTGTTCTTGACCATGAACTTCACAATTTTGGTCATGACTTCAGTTATGTCACTTCGGAACGTTCCAGCGGATGGAACTGGGTTGTCTTCCGGTGACTCGTATACGTCAGCATTTAGAGGAACTGTCGCCTTCACTGTGTCTCCCAGCCCGGCTTCATTGAGGGCATTTTGAATGTTCTGAAGCGCCGGAAAGGTGACATTCAAAAACGAGCCATTGTAGGATTTGAGGAAAGGCTCGTTTCCAACAGCAACATATCTGAACAAACCAGGAAATATGTCAGGACCAAGTCAACAAGAATAGCGAACAAATCGGTACGTGAAATGCAGATCGGTGTGTCATTTCAGTCCTCTCAATTTGTATCCACTGCAAATTAGACAAACATGAATAGTACTGATATCAATTCGGGGGGAAAGATAAACTATTTGGTAGTCTCATTCCTTTCCACAACAAAAATGCTATGAAATCCGAATCCTGCCTAGTCTCAGTAACAGCAACAAGCAAAAAAATCACATTTCTTCGACTAAATCACCACTTGAAACAAATCGCACCAACACACTTCCTGCCTGGCATATCTATATGCATAACATCAAGAGACAGATGCGGAGCACAAGAGTCGAGATTAACATTGGTAGCCATTCCGCCCATTTGTTAGAAGAATGAAGAAAGCTTCATTACTTCTATATAGACATGTCAAGCAAGTTGCATACGAACAGGGATGCACATTAACTGAAGGCACTTCAACCGCACGAAACAACTTCAGTTACAAAACCAAACTACTTCCAATCGAACGACACAATGCCCACCATTAACGCTGACTTCAGAAAGATTACAATCTCCTGTCAACCTTGATAGACAAATCTTCAGCGACAGATAGAAAGCACAACGCCTTAGGAGAATGCAAAACGAAGCGAACAATGCCTTACTTTATGCCGCATCCGCAAATTGGAACCAGACAACCATGTGAAAATCCCAACACAGGACAAAAGGGATGAAAAATGCCAATGCACACACCTCACTTCAAGCTACAAGATCACAAGTTGTTCCAGGGATGGATGAAATATTCCCACAGCTTATGTTTCATATGCAGCTATGCCTACGTATAAAGAAAGCAAAAACGAGCAACTATTGCACGAGTGTCAATTACATTTGGACTTAAGATTTTAAGCCAAATCATTGATTCAGACCAGCAAATTCCAACTCAATCATCACAAGGGCCCAAGAGAGACTCACTTGACATCGACTCCTCCGGTGAAGTTATAGGTGGTGACATTTTTCTTCACCCACTCTTGGGCCCGATCGTAGCTGTTCATGACAGCGAGCTCACCGTTCGGAATCGCGATCATGACTTCGATCCCGCTCCCTGCAAGGGCGCTCATTGTGGATCGATCCGCGTCGAAAAGCTTCACCTTTTGAATCCCATTGTCCTTCATCATCTGCACCACCGTCTTGGGAGGCAATTTGTGGGTCGCCATCGTCCCCCAATTCACGCCGAGCCCATCGACATACTCGCAACTGAACCCAAAGAGAAGAACGCTACCGCACAAGACCCACTTGAAAAGATCGGTTTTTTCCATCTTCCCCGCCTTAAATTTTCCCGGGAGATGCAGGAAATTTTCTCGGAAAGAGAGTGGAGGGAACGGAAAAGGCGAAAGACCAGCTCCTCTTTATTGACAGGGTCACTTTAGAAAGAGAAAGGGAGGAGAAAAAAAACGGCTTTCTGCGAGGTGGGTTTTGGAATACAGGCCAAAAGTGCGCGATTCACACGCACGTAAAGTGAGATCGTGGAGGCATGCGAGAGAAAGATCCCAACTCTATTGAAGGAATAAATGTAACAGAAACGGAGGAAACTAATTTGCGAATCGATATATTAGGAAAAAAAAATAGAGAGGACGAATCACTGGTAAATGACTGAGAGGAAAAATGTGATGATGATGATGATGAAGAAGAAGCAATTTCGGAACAACCCAAAGAAACGAAAGAACAGAAGAAACGAAATAGAGAAATGTGGGGGTTGCGTAAAACGTTAAACTCTTGTTTGTGTATCACCGTAGGATTCTGTAGTTGAGGTTGTTAGAGAGAGACAGAGAGAGAGAGCAGTAACGAAGGCATTGAATGAAAGAGCAAGAACTTTATGGTTGAACCGGCGAAGCAGCTGAACAAAATGGGAGAACGCAACAACTGCAAGAAGATTCGACGCACCCAACCAAAAATAAAAACAGAGAGAGAGAGAGAAGCTGAGGAAACTATAAGATGAAGAACAGAGGACGTTCTTCCCACAACGAAAGTGACACCAGAACAGAAAGAAGGGAAAGCAGAGCACGCATGGAACCGGAAACCGCGTTAAGCTCCAAAAGGAAGGAAATGAAGGTCATAAAAATGGAAACAGCGAACACAGAGGAGAGAGAGAGAGAGAGAGAGAGAGAGAGAGAGAGAGAGAATATAAGGACAAAATGGGCTCAAGCAACTGAGATCATGATTCGTCACTTGGGTCCATAATCAGTGGGAAGGTGTCATTGTCACGCGGGTCGCTTGAGGCGGATCCAAATTGGAGCCTCCCCATGCAACGGCTATAAACTCATCGATTCCTGCTCTCGAGAAAAAAACTTTGACCTGCAAAAAGTGAGGAAGAAATTCTCATCCTTGGAACGGAAAGTAGTGACACATCGTTGTTAAATCGATTAACAGGAGGGTTCATAGAAAATCACGCGCGGAGACCATGTCATCTTATATTTTTTTACAGAATGAGAGGCTTTTAAGAAAAAGAGTACCACAAAATTGACTAATTCATCCTCCGCTCTTTTCGTAACTTTCCGTCCATTGAGAAAGGACAGGCGAGGAGTTCGATTCCCCACGTTCTGAGGGGGTTGGGGGTGAGAACGTGTGATCGAGAGAGCAGGGTTTCGCAATCTACACACAGTATGGCTTGTAAAATAGAATATGATAGAATAGAATCAGATAAAAAAAAAATCGAATGATTTAAGAACAATTAAGATTGCTCTGTTATATGATATACGACAAAGTGCGCAAATGAGACTATAAGGACGTGACAAGTCTATACATCTAAATTCAACGAAAAGTAAATCGCATTAAAATTGAAAGAGCTTGAATTCGATGCACCAATTATCCCGGTACCAAGAAAAACTGATATTTTGTAGATTGAATTGTTTTGAAGTTTTTTTTTTTGTCGAAGAATTGTTTTGAACTTTTTTCTTTGGGGGTTCAAAAAATTGTTTCGAAGTTGGAACTCTACAAAAGTCGCATTTGTTCTGCCTTTTTCCTTACCTTGAACCGCTCCTTCTGAATTTTTCTTGATGATAGAAAATAGGGAAAAATACATTGAAAGTCCTAAAACTTGTCACAAAAATGCAATTGAGCCCTAAAATTTTTAAAAAATGCAATTAAGTCTTAAAACTTGTCACGAATGTGCATTCGAGTCCTAAAACTAAAAAAAGTGTAATGAAGTTTTAAAACTTGTCACTGAAGTGCAATCAAGTCCTAAATTTTTCAAAAAATGCAATCAATAAAAGGACTTGATTGAAGACTTGATTGGACCAGTATGACAAGTTTTAGGATTTGATCGTACTTTTTAAAAATTTTAGGATTCGAATGCATCTTCGTGATAAGTTTAGGACTTGATTAAACCTTTCGAAAGAAAGTATAATCTTTGGCGAAGGTTCACTTTGTTTTATACTTTTTGTGAAGCACTTGTAAGAGAAAGAGAAGGGGCTTTTCTTGTCCACTTCCCCTCCTTTTCTAACTCCTTTGTCTGTGATATTTGCCAGCCTTTTTTGCTTCGGGTAGTGTGAAAATCAGGAAAAAGTGCGAACTGAGTTGTCAGAAAGCTTGCCAAGTCTCTCTCTGTCTCTCTGATTCACTGTTTCCAAAGTGTCTTAGATTGCGTAGCTGGTGGTCGCCGGTCGCCGTCGGCGAGGGCAGCCGACAGAGCCGTTGATGCGGAGATTCTTCGTAGAGAGAGAGAGAGAGAGAGAGAGAGAGAGCGGTGCGACAGGTGATGATGACCTGCTGCTGTTTTCAGGCAAGAGTTTCCTGCTTTGTTTTGAATGGCCAAATGCGAGGTTTGCTGCGTGCGGCGATCAAGATCATCCCCCACAACAATACCAAAATTAAGGTTCAACATCGCGTACCAATTTCATGGATCCATCTTACTTTAATCAACTTAATAAGTCTAAAGTGGTGATGTCTATAATATGACAACTTCATTGAAGCCCCTTACATGGTTCATGTTCTTTTCAATTTTTATTTTATTTTACAAAGTAGTGGCCCTACATGAGACCGGAGTGTCTTCGTTTGGGTCGAACTCGAACCTCGTCCTTCACCTCAATACGAGAGCCAAGGGCTTCCGACCCCAATCCTATTGGCACAGTTGACAGAGTGGTTTTCGATGCAAAAATTCTGTAAGCTTATGCTACAACTTAGGAAAATTTCCATCTCGAAATTTAGAGTTGTCTCTCCCGAGCTTTTAATTTCGTTCCACTAAATGCCGTCGTTCTTACATAATTTATCTTGAATTAATGAGTGCCTTTACTTGATAAATCATTTGAACTCTTGAATTGAATCCTTTAAGTAATGATTTTAAGAAAACGGATAGAATATTAACTTCCATGGGATGTGAAATACAACTCACGTGCAATGAGAACACAAGCATGATTGTTTTGTGTGAGTCATGGTATAATCTATACTATTCATACTTGAGTAAAGCTACCAACGTGTCAAAATGACTCATTGTTACGAAATTACCAATAGTAATTTTAGTCATTTACTGGTGTTTATTTGATTTTTTTTGTTCAATTTATCATAATTGAGTCAGTTACTAACATGTTAAACTTATCGAATAACAGTTATAGAATTTGGTAGATTCATATGTTAGTAGATCATTGGAACATTTGGTAACTACGATACAATTAAGTAAAAGTTGGTGACAAATTCAAATAAAGTTAGTAATTCCATATAAAAGTTAATAATTTAAGCTTCGCATATGTATGTTGCTAAATTATTAGAAAGTAGATAATTTGGCAAAGAGTTGATAATTTACTTATGAGAGTTTGTAACTTTGACCCATTACCAGAAAAATGTGACTAAATTATTGTTAAATAATTAAACACACATTAGCAAATGGATTCAAATAAGTTTTCTATAAGTTGGTAAATATGGAAAGTTGTAGATAAATTATTGAGACAGTTGATATTTAGAAATTGATTTAAACAAGAGCTATTAATTTAATAAAAGAGTTAGTAACTCTGCAAATACATATTAGTAAATTATTGAAATATATAATAATTTTCAAAAACTGCGGATATTTTGAACTAAAATCGGTCACTTTAACCTATTGATAAGCTTCGCAATCGATTATAGGTAAATTATCGGAACAGTTAATACATTTGAAATCGTATAATGCAAGCCGATACATGAACTCAAAGAAAAGTTTGTAATTTCACATAACATTTGATGACTCTAACACATTAGCAAGCTATGCTATGTAAATACCGATAACTATTTGAATAATGAGGAATTTCGAAACAATTAAATAAACGTTGATAACTGGTTCAAATAAAAGTTATCAAATTCATGTTAAGCTCTAAATTAGATATTGGACAATTAGTGGAGCAGTTGGTAGTTTTGGAAAGAAATTATAATTTACTTTTTTATAACAGTTTATAACTTTAGTAAACTCCTGAACAAATGGTGGTAAAGTTAGTAGAAAATTAGTGGTTTTGAACAATCATATTAACATTAATAAGTGGTAGGTTGCCCAAATATTTGGTAAACTATTAGAATAGCCGGTAATTTGGAATGAATTAAATCATTAGTGATAACTGACTAAACTAAGAGGGATAATTTCATAAAAGAGTCAGCAACTTAAGTTTCCCAAATAAATTTCCACAATTTTTTCTAAGAAAAATTTCAAATAAATACCTGAAGCACCATTATTTTCTTAAAAAATGCCCGGAAGTAAATTTTATTTCAAAGAAGGACTTGAAGTGTCCTTATGCACTACATTTTTTCTGTTTTCTTTTCTTTTTTCTCTTCCCCAGCCATCGACCGCATAGGGCGACCCTCGCCCGGGCCGGCGTCGGGCGATGGTCGCCCTGGCCAGATCCGACGAGGGCTACCCTCGCCCGACAATGTTAAGTTGCAAAAAGATGAACTTTTTGTGGATTGTTTTGTGGGTTCTTTCTGAAAGCTTGAGTTGGGAATATGGGGTCCAGGCTTCGGAGGACGTCGTGGTGGAGATGTGATTTGGCGTCTCATTTCAGATCCGGCTCGAGCGAGGGTCGCCCAGCCTCCCTTGGGTTGGGCGGGCGAGGCCAACCCTCGCCTGAGTCCGCCGGCGGCTTGGGGGGGGGGGGGGGGGAGGGAAAAATGGAAAAAAAAATAGAAAAATGAGGGCACGGTGGTTTAGGCCGACGCTGGAGTCAAAGCTCTCGAGGTGGCGATGGAGGGGTAAGGTTTCGGGCAGGATGGAGGAGGAGAGGATGTCTCTGGTTTTGCTCGGTGGTTCATGGAGTTGCAGTTGCAGAGAGAGACGGAAAGGCAAAAAGAGAGAGGAAAAAGCAAAACAAATAAAAAAAAAAAAAGTAAACGATGGAAATGCCATTGGTCATACTCTTCTTTGAAATAATATGAGTACTTCAGACTCTTAACTGAAATAAAGTTCACTTTCGATTATCATTTGAGAAAATGAGAGCATTTTAGACAATTATATAAAAATTTCCTTTTTTTTAATAATCAAATTTCATAAAGAAGTTGGTCAATTTAGCCTGTTGGTAATCTCTGCAAACAGTTGTGATTTTCTTAAGGAACAATTAGTAATTTTATAAGAAATAATAAAGGATTATTTTTTGTCAGAAATAATAAAGGATTTGATAACTAACAAAAATGGTAATTTTATACAACATTTGTGAATTTAACACGTTAGGTTGGCTGTGCAAATAGATTTTAGTAAACATAATTAGTGGAACAATTAGTAATTTTGCAACAAGGGTTGAAAATTCCATAAAAGTGTTTAAATTTCGCAAATAAATGTTGACAAATTATTGGAATAACCGGTGATTGCGAAAACAATTTGTAATTTTTATATGCTGGTAAGCTCCACAAAATAAATGTCGATGACTTATTTTAAGAGCTGGTACTTTTCAAACAATCAAATAGACGTAAGCTACATAAGAGTTGGTAATTTTATAATGGAACTAGTAAATTTAACACGATTAAGTGTTGTAGATTGTTGGAATACTTAATACAGTTTGAAATCTGTACAAGATTAGTTTCCAGAGCATGCTGTTAATTTTCGAAAATAAGATATTGTGAATGATTGGAATAGCTTTGCAAATAATCTAATACGAGTTGGTAAGTGACTCAAATAAAAGATAAGTTGATAAAAACCTCGAATTACGATTGGTAATTTTGTATAGGAGTTAGTCACTTTAACATATTAGTAAGATTTGAAAACAAATGTCAGTAAATTATGACAATAAGTGTTTTTTTTGTCAGTAATTATGACAAAAGTTAATAAATTCAAAACAATCAAATAAACTCAATTAGTTGGAAATAACTAGAGAATAGTTGGTAAATTGCTTAAATTAAGGTTGATAATTTCGTATGCTAGTTAGTAACTTTTATTATGTTAATAAGCTACACATATAAATGTTGATAAGTTCTTAAAACAAATTGATAAGTACTTTTCGAAACTTATTGGTAGCTTTTTTATTCTACTGTTAATTTTGTTGTGTATATGAAAGGACTTAGACGGAGTTGGGACCTCCCTCATCCGATATGACAATGTTAAGGTACCGGCGAGCGGCGAAGCATCCATTGGATGAGTCCATCACCGCAGCCCGCCGGATGCAAACGGGGATGCCCAGGACCGACGGTACACCTAAGCCATACTTGTCCTTTGTAAACGAACCAAGTTTTATGAGACTAAGGATAGACAGAAGAATCAATCAAATCAGAGACCTTTAGCTTACAAACTTTAAGTCTTGGATCACTCCATTGACTGCCTAATTAGTGAAAACCAACCCGTAAGTAACTTACGAGTAACGGACTAAACGAATTGCCGGTCAAAATTTGATCGCGTGTGAAAAGCTACCAATTATCTACCAACATGAAACGATGTTTTTTATATTTTTAACCCATGGAACAAAGAGCAATCTGCCTGTACACATTGTTCACTGACTATGTTTTGTGAACCTGCAGGAAGAAAGCACGCAGACCTTGCATGTTTCCTACTTCTCGGAATTTTTCCACTCTAATTTGGTAGTTACTTTTGTCATATGACCACCAAATTAGAGATGCCAGGCTCAGCAAGTGCCGTTTTTCCTCGGGATGTAAGTCAACATACAAAAGCCTTTTCGCTAGCCCTTCGGATCGTAAGGTGTATCTTGGCGCATTTGGCGGCTAAGCCAACCCTAATATCAATACGTATTTCTGTAACTGCTCTTCAAGAAATCATTATCACAGGCCAAAAGTAAATATCTGAATGATGGAGGATTCCAGTAAAGAGCAGAAAAGTTTCTCCCTCAAATTCAAGCGGCCCAGAGAAAGTTAAAGGTGAGTGAGGGTAACTGATAGAACTATTCAGTCATATAAGTGCATAAGGACACGGAGATCAAATTTACAGAACGGTCCAGAGATGAGGATACTAGTTTCTGTGAAAATGGATGACATTTCAGCATCCGGAGAAACTCAAATGGTCCAAGGAAAGAGGAGAAAGCTAAGAATCTCAATGTAGCAGTAAACCTGCAACCGGATTGCGGATTGTTATGCACATGAGGACACAGGATGTTTCTGGCTATCTGCACTGGCAAAGCCAAAGGACGTGTAAGCAAGTGCAGGGAAAGCAAATGTCATAGAGTTGAGCTTACAAAACAGAATGTAAAAAGAACGGCACTGTGTCTGCAAATTAACGAAAACAGAAGGCTTTTGAAAATTACCAGTATAATTAGCATGGTACGAACAATGAAGTCAGGGTTCATAACCACTGCAGCAGAATCTACGGGTCACCTATAACACTAGGTCGTCTTCAAGGTAACGATAGTCAAATGTGAAGTCCTTCTTGATCCTCTGGCACCTGGAAATCAAATTGATGAAGGCATGCAAACCGTCAGTAAAAGTTCTATCTTGCATTTTTCCGAACTATTTATGGCTGGAAATCAAGATAACTTGTTCATTGAGACTGTAGAAAACAGTCGCACAAACACGCACTGGACAATCGTGGCTCAGGCAGATTGACCAGCTGAGCATGTTCAGGCGCATGCCTTGCGACACACAGGCATGCACGCACTCCCTAAGGGTATAAAATTTTGAAATTAAAACAAAGTTTCTGACAAGAAGGAAGAGGTAAAGATTTTATTATCAGGATGTTGCTTACAGACTTTATCTAAAAAGCATGCAGAGGCAAGTGCAAAAAGCAGACGTGGTATAATAAAAAGGAAACTTTCATGAGTAAAGAACTTCGAATAAACTCTAATTACTATACAGGCGTAAGCAATGGTAATATCTTTTCTTACAATATTAAAGCCAAGTGGACTATGATGTAGGCAACTAAGAGGATATCCGATTCATGTTGTACGTGTCTAGTATATGTCTATCTTTAACCACATTGTACTCACAGAAATAGATCTGCAAAATATTCTCACTGACTCAAAATAGCTGGTTTGAAATTTACTTCGATAAGGATATAACTATCTAGAAATTGCGTGGACCTCTATAATCTTTTCCTTTTTGTCGATATCAATGGGTGTCCGGGGTTCTTAAGTACCCGAATAATCTACATCGGGTGTGACAGTCTCCCCCTCCCATAGGTCTGTTCTCCTGACCATGGCCCAAGAAAATGCGCAATCATGGTGATTTAAACCCAAGCCATGAGCGAGGAGAACGAACACGCTTACCACTTGAGTAACCCTTGGGATTAGGACCTCTTAATCAAGATCCTCTTATGACATTTAAAAGATGGATGGCTGATACAAGGGTTTTCTATAGACCTGATAAGATGCATGTTATTTACCAAGTAAAGGCTACCAGACAGAGCATGTATGTGACTTGAAAATCAATTAAACTTACCATCCAGGCTGTGTATCGTCTTCTGAAGCGTGAAAGTCAAAATAAATGTAACTCCCCTGTTCATATTGACCTGTGGCTACTGTTGGCTGATCATGCCGCTTAAACCATGTGTTGTGTTTCTTGTGATATCTCCATGATTGCTTCTTCAACTCTTTTGCAGCCATACATTGTTGATAAGTATTCTGCAGAACACCAGTGCAGCAAGTTATGATTGAGGGAATCAGAGAAAGTATTACCTTATAGAAGAGGACTCAAGAAAACACTCATTCTAGGGCACGCACATGTAAGGCATAAAAAAGTATCTCATCTATATAAGGAGATACCTGTTGATAGTAAAATGCAAAGAAAAGGGTATCAACAGAACAAGGGTTCCTGCCTAATCGTTCCCAAAAAGCATTTGTCTTCACGATGGGCGCCTGTACTTGAGGAAAGCTAGGAGGCATGTCAACAGGGCGCCTCTGTAGCAGACAAACATTGTATGAGCATATACTAGAGTTACTGTAAGTTTTATAAACAAAACGTAACGCAAAACTGTATAACACAGGTATTTAACTCCTTGCCCTGTCTGAGTCCTTAGGTTGCGGAAGCTTATGAAACGCAGCCTCAAGCATTGCCTGATTGTGTATCTGATTATGATCGCCTCCATAACTGAAACTTGATGAGCCAAAATTATCACCAACAGCACCAAGGTCAGAGATACTTCTTCGCCCAAAAAATCCAAGCTTTTGAGAAGGTCGAGTGGGCCGATAAGGTTGCCCAGGGGATAGGTCAGTATCTCTAGGAACCTGAGCAGGCTCCGCAAAAGAGCCCACTAATCCAGCCTGTGGCATAAAACAGACACAAGAAACTATGTTCATGCCTGTTTAGCACCAAAACTTACGGAAGCACGTATGTGCAGTTGCGTTTAGGTGATACTGTTGAAGCATTCATGAAATGCACCAGGAGCTAGCACATGTATGAAGATCAAGAAACATCAGAAACACTTAATGAAGAGAACTAGATCACACGATGCACAGCATCAGACCAATCTTACTACAGTTAAAAATCCATTACACTCTACGTATGAAACCAGCTGATATAGTACCAAGAGGCGAGCAACAGCCAGGTAAGTATTTTCCTAAGAAAAATTTAACATTACCGTCATCACTCAGATGGTTCCCTCTACGGTTCGGGAATTCATGGTTGGCTTACTAATGTTTGCTCGGTTATAGTTCATGCCCACTGGTCATGAACCCCTGCCTGCCCAACACTGAGTCACAAGTCTGCACTTAAACTGACTGACCAGGGTCCCCACCTAACTTACCAGGTTATTTCACTATTCATTCAGTTTGAAAAATATAAGTTTATGTTGTATCGGGGAGCAGACAAGTTCAAGCATAGTCACTTGATCAGGATTCTGACTTCAATACGCAAAAAAATAAAGTGAATAACCAAAAAATACAAAAGATTAGATGCCATTAAGAGTAAAACGAAATTCTCTGATATAATTCCTGCATCCTATGAATCTAAGGTCCTAAGTATTGATTCTATTACACAAACTACGCCAGGTATATGTATGACCGGATCGGATCCATCCATAGCTAAATAAAGTCAGACTTTTATGATGAGGTTCCTAGCACTTAAGCATATATCATACTGCATCATCCGAAAAACAGAATACATTATAAGGCACTGCATCAATGTCATTAGCAAGTTCACCTCTTACAGCCCAAATACCAAAGGTCCATGGCTATTTAAAATTAGCACATTTATGTATTTTCCCTCACAAGAATTTTATGAACAAGCGATTCACAGTAGTATCCTTTGAAGTATCACAGTGTTAAAACTATACTACAGCTGCGTAAGGTCCACCAGAAACACGTCTTTCTGTGAAACAAAAAAAAATTGTCTGTTTTTAATACTCATGGAGCTAGACACATTTATACCTCAACAGTGATGCGATAGCTTGATACAGCACAAGCAATCCACATGGGCATTGGGAAGATAAACAACAAAAACAGGGACACAAGTCATCATGAGCAAAGCCATAAGTTGGTGGCCATTAGATAATCTGCCAGATAACACGACTTTGTTGTATTGTTAAACCAGAGGCAAAACCAGTGGTCCGGCATGATGAAATAAGGAAGCCAGATTCTTGGATTAGGGTCACCTAGCACTATGCTGAACCACATGGCTCAAATTAGATTGTGTATGACTTCGGATGAGAAGTACTATTCTCTAAATTGTTGATACCAAAGCTTCACATGACCTCACATGGTCAAGGAAAACAAAACGGTCTCCACTGATCTTAAAAGAAATATACAAAAGGGCATTCTAGTTCTAGGAAAAAAAGAAACAGAAGAATGAAAAGTAAAGCTGCTTCATCAACGTTTAAACGTATTAACGTACATCTGATGCTTGTGGGAATATCAGATCATCATCATTCATTGTACTCTTGCCCACTCCAGACCTAACAGCAGAATCAGCACCTGAATAATTAGGTAGATTCTGCTCCCCCGGCTGCTCCAGAATTTTCCCATTGCTAACTTCTGAATGATGCATGCCTGGTATCAACTAACTCAGGTTTGCAATACAGGCTGACGAAAATATTTTCAAAGTAAAACCACATCGATAACTGATCTTAAAATAACTCCAATTGGAGTTTAACCTTGCTGAAGCATTCTAGCAGAACAAAGTTGAAAAGATAAATAAAGTGGCCTCACACCCAAAATAAGGAAATAAAAAGGTCAAATACAAACATTTGACTTTCATTGCAAAACAAAGAAAGAAATGATGAGAAAACATGATTTTTAGAAACTCATATTACATGGTTCAAAGTTTTGAAGTATTCGACATAAATAAAAGTTAAAAAGGGAGTCCCAGTGCACAAGGCTCTCCGCACAAACAAAAAAGAAGAAGCTGAATACATGAGTCACTCCAAACACACAAAATTACAAAAAACAGCGCAATGTTGGAGTATTTAATAGATATTGATTGAGAATTGCTCTGTGAAGAAGAGTTGGAAGGTCTTTGTATGCACAATCAATTATCTGATAAAAAATAAAACCTAGAATGTAGCAATAGTTTAAAGCTGTAGTACAGAAATGGGTTAACCCTTTTGATTATCGATGGGTTTTCAGAGGTACATTACCTTTTGAAAAGGATGACCAAAAAATTGTGAGTTCGATATAATATGCCAGGCATATTATCAGCATTTGGATCAGATATTAAATTCCTCGAGGCAAAAATATTACATGAAGTTAATTTGTCAGGTATCCTAATTATGCACTAAACAATCAGCATACTAATTTCACATTTGATCAAACAATAGATATACCCATTCCCCGTTTGAGTAGCTTTGCGCGAATCGCAATTGAAGTGACAGGACTTCATTTAATAAGTCAGGTTATGGGAAAAGAAAATAATCTGAAGAAAGGGGCAACGGATCAAAGACTTATATGACTAACAATAATATTGTATAAGTATGGAAAACAATAACACAGTCCGTTCCATCTACTGTTAATTTTTCTCATTACGTCCTTTCATAGAAGAAGTATTCAAGATTGTGCTAGGCTGCCTCCACGCAACCTTAACCATTTGGGAATATTCAAATTGAGTTTCTATTGAATAATAAAGCTCCATGCCTCCATGCACAACTACGCAGACCAGCAAGAGGTAGCAACTATGAGTGTTCATGGCCCAATTGCTACAAAGCAGGCCCTTCCTCCCAGAGTTAAAAGACCCAAAAAGACAAAAGAAGATCAAATTTCAGAAATTGGAGCCATTACATGCCTCCAATGTATAATAATAATCTATCTTGTTGCAAATAAGATCTATGTACCAGAATCTCTTGGACCTGAAAGTGCAAGAGATAGCTGACTGAACTTTTGATGGATGGAACCCAGTTGTTGTTGCAGAGCCAAGCCAGATACAGTGTTCAGACCTGGCATTTGTAATCCAAGCCCTACACTGACTTGAGGAGAGATGGATGAGCTTTGAGAATTGAACTGCATAGTTTGTAGAAAAGATATGGAAAAATTAATTGAGCTTCAGAACAAAGCATAAAATGACCACACACACACACACACAAAGAGACATATGCTACTTGTATGGGGCAAATACTAAAAAAAAACAACACAAAGATTACGGCGTATGAATTGCTTGTGAACTGTTAAGTAAAAACCGTCGCACAATAACACTGTGAATTCACTGATCCTACTTCAAGTAAGGGATAGAATATACAATTGTATCCTCAATAGGTATTAAGAATGTGGAATAGATGGCAAGTGTAAGATGGACTTATTGGGGGATGATACTAAATTCAAGTATTGGCTCAATGGTAGTACCAAAATGACAAGACAATGTTACTCATGACTAAGAACAAGGTATCTAATCATACGACTTCAGCAGGTGATAAATATCACGTCAAAGAGATCTAAGTGTGGGAAAGTTGTAATACACAAAAGAGTGCTATTGCGTGTTGGTTGCTTTAGCAAAGTTCAAACAATTCATAGAATTAACCAGAGACACGGGTGTTTTGGGAAATAAGAAGGTCGGAAACACTAATAAGCCTTTCTTTTATATAGGGTGGTTTTCCCCCCATGTTATAGGTGATCCTGATTTAATAGACAATAAACATTCAAGAAACGTATGGTAACTATCATTCACACAGCAAAATAGCATGAAATGACAGGTTGAAGTATAACATTTTCAGCCCTAGTACATAGTGTGAAGCACATTCTTATGCGCAATATCCCCACGCGGCATGTAAATACTTAATCTTAGTGTATTCCCGGTAATCAAAAGGCAGTACTTGTGATTGCTCGTGTAGGTTGATTATTTTTATAATTATGGTTGAAAATACACAAATTATCCAAGACAAATTACTGTCAAATGCACACAGTGGGCATGTCAACCAAGTACTAGAGAGAGATTCCATATCTATCATGGAACAACTTATTTCCAGGGATAACTGAAGATTGTGTCCTAATATACTCACTATTGAAAGGAACGGTATTTGATAGGTGAAATCCATACAGAGATCATTAACATATAAAAGAAAGAATAGACAAAATTAATCGAGAAGGAAGAACCTGCTGCAAGGGTGGGCCTTGCTGTTGTGCAGAAAACTGCTTCTGATTTCCTCCAGCCAAGAGAGGCATGCCCAAAAAGACGCTGTGACCTTGTTGCTGCATTTGCTGAAAACGCTGTAAAAATCTCTCCCTTTGATCAGGGGCTATTTCAGTTCTCCCGCGGGTGTACCCCTGGAAGAGTGTAGTAAAGCAAGCTCTATGAGCATTTATATTAAACAAGCATCAAGGGAATACCAGCCCTCACAGTGGCAGGCTCTCTATATAAAAAATGCTCACTCGCCAACCCAATGAGGACTGCCTAACCATCTTTCTTGAATTACGCCTCTTTCGCTTTAAAAACTCTGCCATTACGCTCTCCTTATAGAAAGAAGTAGAGAGAGAATAAAGGAAAAAATTTCTCTACATCTTTCTTTAACTTCTGGGAAGACTTTTGCATACCAAAGTTCGGCATGGAGAGAATAAGTCATAACCGGTCCACTTTGCAGATCTCTGGTCAATGGACAATAGTGTAACCAGTTCCATCAATTGTGCTGACTATAGTTCTGTTGACTACTATACAACCCTTCTCAAACCATTTATAGCTAATAACCCCCCATATCGTCACAAGCAATCTTCGTCACAGGAAAAGCAACCTCAAGGGATGCCTTTGTTTGCGAAAAAAAATTCTGCAAGAGTGTCTTTGGTAACCCCTGCTGATCATCTTGAACTATTTATTCTGAAGAGAAATAACTACTATACTATGGTGAAGCAGATGCAGTGAAATACATATATTTCACCACCTCCAAGAAAAGAAAGAGGGACAAATTCCGAACCTAAACAAACATATGCAATCCATGGCATTATAAACATAAAACTGGTGTAAGTACACCTCAAATGTGGTAGATAAAGAAAACAAAAGATTAATGAAAGCAGAGTCCGAGATGAATTCTTGCATTACTCTCAAACAAAGATCAAATACATGCCAATACCATGGCAGCCAAAAGTGGCTACATCAGAGATCTACACATGGTAAGACAGACAGATAATCAGACATCAAAAGTACGTTTTAAATTCCGGCACAACCACAGAGAAAAGTCTTTCACACACTTGCAAAATGATACGAACCTAAGGATTCAGTTCGCCCAATAACTAAACAAAAAAAGGGCCGCCATGCACGTGATAGATTTCTGCTGTATCAAATTAGAGAAACCAAATAGGAATTACGGTTGCAAATTTGGAACATGAGTCAGCAAAGCATAATTAGGAATTACAAAATGAAATAACGCGTAATCAAGCATTGAAAAAGGTACACAATAGCATACCGATGGATTCTGGTTAAAAGAACTTCCAGGCCTCCACTCCATGCCAGTAACCAAAGGAGGTGAAAAAATCCTGCCAGCCGGAGATGCACCCTCAGCACCCCTACCAGAATCAACAAATCCAGTTACTTCATTAGCCTGCAGCCCCTGAGGTAAGATGATTCTATTGTCCAATGGGGACACTAGAGACTGCATTGTTCCACTACTTCCAAGTCTTTCCTCAGCTTCTAAAATTTTCCTCTTTGCTATGTCCGAAGTAGAAGGGGGCACAATATTGGTTCCACTACCAGGAAGCATGTCGGCTGGAGTCATACTAGATGACGATTGACTGGATAGAGCACCCCCAGCCATTCCATTCAAAATCTTGGCCTCATTAAGAGAGGGAGACGGTTGGCGACCCGGGAAGTTCGCATCTTCTTCCTCCTTGCCTGAAGTAGAAAAATTCAAAGTAGATGAACTGGCAGAACCTGCATTTTCCAGGACACCACAAACTTGAGTGGGACCAGGAAGAACTGTTGAAGCAGTTGATACACCAGGTGGGCTGTGAGAAAGAATGTTTGATGTAACAGAATCAGCATGAATTTCCATAGGTGTTGAAATGGAAAAAGTTATGGTACTAGCTTTGGTTGGCCCAATTCCTGTGCTAGTATCTGAATTGGCATCTTTAGAGCTCGTGTCTTCAACTTCCTCTTGGACCAAGGAACCTTCTTGTTGATGAGCAGTTGTAGCAGTAGCCTGAAGAAGAAATAATCAGTAGGCATCATTAAAATAAAGGTGAAGCACAGCAATTTTGAAGGAAACAAGCAAAAATTCAACAGGATAATCATGGCCTTATCATATTAATCTACATTCCTGTCATCAAGTTGTAAATAGAATAATCAAGATTTACCGCCAGGTGAGGTGCTGCTGCCATTGGAGAACTCTTCAAGCTCAGAACTGGTGTTCCCTGTCAAAAAATAGAATGTCTTCAGTCACATATTATAAAAACATTAGAGTATATCATATCCTAATCCCCAGACTCCAACCAATCATGTGGAGCCAAAAAAAGGAAATGTCTGCCAGTTTCTAAACATAGTTACAGTTGACAAACGTGAAGACCTATCCACATACACCATGTTATGAGTTTTTGAAATGGATTTAACCATTTCGCATTGATGGCTGCCTGCATCATTCATAGTACAGCACCTCAAAACATAAAATAGAAAAAAATATCATTCTGAAACTTAAATATTAATAGCATGGATACTACACCTTCAAGAGACCAGGAGGACCGAGGGTAACCAGCTCTTCAAGAGCTTCCACCTTCTCCAATGGTATTGAGTTATAAAACTCATCAACATCACCAAATTCATCAAAGTCATCCTGCAAGATAGTTGTCCAGTGTGAACAACCAAATGAATATATATCAACTTCAGGAGGATTTATTTGTCCCAGCTATATTAGAAGTAAATAAACAAATAAGTATGCCCCACCTGTAAAACACCTTAAACATGAACTAAAACTACTGTATCAGGTAAAGTTGCAGAGGTATCTGCAATTGTCTTATATAGAAAATGACTAGGCTCTAATGTCTCCAAACTAGAGTGTTATATTAGAAAAGCATAAATCTTTATCGAGGAAAACAAATGGCCAGGTAGGTACTGTAGTACATCCAAGTAGGAAACAGAAATTGCTACTTCATTCATATGCTTTCCCAACTACTATTTCCAAAAAATTTACTTGACTATATGACATAAGTTGGCAGCCACAAATCAGACGGAAGTGCAATCGGATTGGACCGTGCATAAACAGTTCAGTACATAATGCAAGCACTGCAGACCTTATAACAGTTGATGCTCCAGGGCTACATGTTTTATCAACATTGTCCCATTAACTGGGTTTCACAGCACTAGTTATACCAAAGTGACATAAAAAACACAACTCGTGCCCACAGACTGAAAATTTCTAGTTTACATTTACAATTTTATCCAACAAGGGAGCCAAAGAAAAAGATCAAGTATTATAGGAGATGCTAGTTCGCTACGAACAGACGCATCAACTAATTGAGGAATTCTTAAGAATATGGAAGGGAACAACAAATTTTCTTTGTTTCACCGCGAATTGGAAAGGTATTGTTGTTTAAAGAAAATCAAAGACGAATGCTGCATGCTGCAAAATTTACTTAATCAAAAAATTATTGCTTCTCGAAATGACCTCACCAACAGTCGAATGAAATCAGTTGCAATCTATCTGAATACTATTCAATGGAATAAACCTACAACATATGCGTACAAATGTGAGATGCATGCAGTACCACCTTGTAACATCGGACATGATAATAAAAGCACATTGGACATGCTAATAAAAACATTTTGCTGCCCTGTTCTTTCACTTTGTTTTCTTTTAAAGAAGAATATTGCATGAACTGGAGATAGGATTGTTGGTTTACACAAAGGCAAACTATTCTTAAACACAGTCATGCTGTTGCATGTTTAAAAGGATGCAGGTAATGAACAACAGAAGAAACTGAAAATTAACCTGATTTCGTTCCACATAGTCGTCCAAAAAGTCTTTGACATCATTAACTTGCTCAGGACTCAATTCATTATTATCCAGCAGCCTCAAAATCAATTCCAACTTCATAATATGAGCCTTATGCCGAGCAATGGATGTCTCTAAATGTGTCTGTAAAAGAGCAATATTAACCTAGTGAATCAATACTCAGCTAAATTACTAGCAAAATACTGGACTTTCCCTCATAGTTCCTACCAGTCTAGGAGGCCTTGTCTTTCCTTTCTTTACAGAAAGCCCCTCAATCTCAGCTTCGAAAATATCAATCTGGGTTTCCAATTCACCAACCTGTCCAAGGAGAAAGTTAAAAGTTCTTTACAAGAGTACTGCATATAGATCTTAGAGGGCAAGTAGCATTTTCATGGACTTACTTTTCTCAGGTGCTGAAGCAGAATGGAAAAATAAAGGAACAAAAGATTAATCCCTTACCACATTGTTTATCCAATCCCTTGTCTCTGACTTAGCTTTCTCCTTTGGATCCTATTGCAAGAAGATGAATAGGAAAGCAAACACACAAATATTACTGGGGCTCAATTATGCAAATAAATGTCCATTCTCGCTAAAATGGAGAAACGGGCACACCAAGAAAAGTAAGATCTATGCTTCGTTTGGGAAGGAGGGGAGGGGCAGAAAAATGGGAGGTGGATGTAGAAAATGGGAAAATCTTAAGAGTCTTATGAGGAGAAACTGAGGAAGATTTTGAATTTTCTCCCCCTTTTGCTACCCTCCATGTTCCACAAACAAAGCATAAGAGATTTGAACATCAGACATGACCTTCGAGCATCCTTATATTTGAAGCAACCAAAAGGGAAACTTCCATGAAGTATTATAAAAACTAATAAAGAAACAGACACTGAGTAGAGGAATTTCCAGAGAGGACTCAAAGACTGGATAACAGGATACCCTAAGGAGTTTCTTCAAATTTAGTTCGACAGCAATTTCCCTGTATTACTAGCAACCTCTCCTTTTCAACCCGAATAATTGAGGTAATAACAGACATCCATCAAAACTTTAAACAGTCGATGCCTTTGAGATTTCTCAAGTCCTTTTCTTTTCAGAAAGAGAGTTGCATCAAGTAGACAAAAGGTGCATTAATTCTTTGAACATTAGCTAAAAACAGAATACAAATGCCCAGAAATAGGTCATGAAGCGTTTCCACTAGAATTAAAAAGGGTATATTTAGAATTTTGTATATATAGCGAAATTAACCTTATGTACCACCAGGAGAGGACTAGTTCTTTTAAACGCCATGCAAAAGGGCGATGCAAGTGTGCAATTCTTACAGTTCTAGGTTGTTGACCAAGGCCTTCTTTAGAGAATGCTTTCATCTTTGTTTCCTTCTCGCAGATCTTAAATCTCTCCATTTCACGCTCGATGATTTTTCGGGCATCCACCAGAGACTGCTCATAAGAGGCACTAACCTAGATCAACATAAGAAAGTATGTTATAGTCAACTAACTTAATAAACGACTTTGGCTAAAAAAACCAATGTTACGACAAAAAGACCGTCTCATGCAGCACCCACTATTGGTTAACCTCAAAAGGAACCATAATTTAGTCTCACCAGCAAGGTCAAAACTAGAAAACCATAGTTTAGTTAGTATATTTGCCAACTTAAAGAAACACAGAGCAAAGGAAAAGGTATACTGTAGATGATACATGCACCAAATTATCGGCCAAAAGGAATGATAATGCAGCAAGATGGACATTACAGAGCACAATAGTGATAGACTTGTAGTTCAGAAAAGAACATCGTCAATTTCAAGGCACAGCACCGAAACATGTACTCAGAAATATAACACTGTAGACCATCTTAAAGGAAAGAAACTCCAAAAGCATCATATTTATGATTTCATTTGCTACAGTATCACTTGATTTAGCACACCCATTGCAGAACTAAAACTATAGCCGATTATTTAGCGAGCAAGGAACATTGGATTAATGAAGCATGTAATTTCTTTTCTCCAAACATCAGGATTATCATTGTTATTGAATATAATCATTTGATCTTTCAATTGGACTCATAAAGACATCTTTACACTAAAATGGGCTATGTGAAGCAGGAAATTTTCCAGGTTTTCCACTATTATCTTCCAACTCTTTTTAGAAGAAACTCAAGGGCGTAATTCATTTGCATTGTCGTGACTATATTTCCTCCCTATTATGAACAAGCTACCAAATAATGTGACAACTACGCTAAACTTCTTCTTTTGCTTTGTGGGGGGAGATATTTCAAAAAAAAAAAAAAAGAACTCGATAAAATGATTGGACATTATTAAAATTGCTGCATTCATACTATATAAATGCAAAGGTACAGAGTGGAAATTTAAAGGCAAGTACCACTAATCAGTGTACTTTTGGCTTCAAAACCTATGAAAAAACTGAAAACATTTACAAGAAATAGAGAAGGAATAAATGCCTAATTAATATTGTCTGTAGTAATCAGTGAAACCAACAAATACGCCATCCTTTATGAGTAACTAATCATGGAACATAAACCTACGAATATTTTATGTAAATGGTTGTTCGGAAACAACTACACTTTAATTCTCTTAATCCACGTCAATATACACAATTAATGCTCCTTGTGCCCGAGAGCTTTGGTAAAACACCTCCATCTCTATATCTACTTTATCAAGAAGAGACGAAGCAAAAAGAACGCTAAAGAACCATTTACCTAGTTGGTAAAGTTAATTAGAAGAGGATGCCATAGTTAATGATATTGTGCAATCCATACTCATTGCTTACTTAAATCTTGGGAAAATGGAAGCAACTAAAGACTAATAAGTAAAACACAACCTTACTCTGGCTTACCATACACAGCTCAGAAAAATGACATCTTAGCTCCTATTTTATCCATCTAGACAAAACTCTAGATCATACGTTCCACAGCTCACAATTCCTCATGTGTAGTAATTTTAGTTGCTTGCATTTACAAACCATAGGTCCAGTCATAAAAGACGTTGTAGCAACTTTTATTGGCATGGAATCTAACAAAGCTCTAATTAACTTATCTTAGCATATCATGAAAACTTAAGTTATTAAGTGGAGAAATACTACACATGCGCGAATCCGATATGCTAGCAATATGGGGTACTTTAACTCCCCTCCTCATGTGCAACCCAGAATGACATCATCAAACGAGCATGGAGTTGAAGAATGGTGAACAAGATCAACAAGAATCCACATGCAACAGATAAAGCGAGACTCTCCTGGTCCACTGGAGTGGTTGGAGCAACTGCAGCTCCTACTATCCCTAGAAGCTGATGATATTTCCAATCATTTTCTTGGCAATTCAAAGAAAGTCGAGAGAAATTAAAAGTAGACTTGAGTCCAATGTTAGTACATTCAAGCCCAAAAGCTCAGACTATTAAGTGGAGGGGTACTACATGTATACAAGGCCATTTTAAACCTCAAATGCAAGCAATGTGACATACTTGATAGCCCGGTACACTGTGGGGAAGTTTCATCTTATGGAAGATTCCTATGTGGTTACCATTGACACCAATAATCAGATATCGGGTGGAATTCGACAATTAATCCAACTCATAGGACATTGTCCACATTATAAAGATAAAAGTCGGGTAGCGGGAATAGATACAACTTCTGAAAGGTGGCCATTGTAAAAAATCATGTTATGTGGCCATTATAAGAAATTTTCACACGATTGGCATATTGACATTTATTCGAACAATATTTGAAAGACTCATTAAACCACAAAATAGTCTCTTGATACTTCTGAAGACACATTTTAAAGTTTATCCGTCCAACAAAAGAAAATAATAATTATCGTCATATGTCGGTTGTATTCAATATCGGTATTTTCTCTTTTCTGGGTATATCAACGAAAGAACTTATCCCATAAGAATCAAAGAGAGAAGTGTCAACGACAATGAACAAATAGAAAATCCAAAAAAGAAAAGGGATGTCAGAATTGACAGCAATTAAAAACACCTGGATGGTCTACAAAGGCCTAGTCATAATATCCTCATTGGATGGAAAGCATGGATTTCATCTTTTCAACTATTTTGATCCGCCCTTTCCCTAAACGAATAAATTACAATCTAAAAGATCTCTTTCAACAACTCCCATTCAAATATAAGGACGTCCAAAGGCTTTCCCTCTTTTGCTTTAGCTCATTAATGGGACTCTTGTTATCTTTGAAACATCATTTTTTGAGCATCAAAAGATCCACAACCAACCACGGTTACGTGCAAATCTCATTTAGAAGAATAAGCAAACATAATCATGTGTGCACCCAACCAAACTGAATAATAACGTGGTAACTCATTGTTCAATCTTCAACTGAAACATTGAAGCCACCAGCACAAACAAATTGACAGCAGTGTCTATTACCACACCCCTCAAAAGGAGGAAAATAGAGAGAGAAAGAAAAAGAAAGGACGAATTCAGTTTCTCATTACCAAGACCGAAGTCTTTCCAAGAAGAAATAGAAAGTCAACTACGAACCTAGATGTGTTCTCATTGCACATCCTAGGGGGACCTAGTTCACATTGTTTCATTACCTGAAATTTAAGATTACTTCTAGTCAGACCTCCGACATGACAGACAAGAATCATTGTGATGTTGATCAATTAACCCTTGTAAGAGCGAGGAACCGGAATTGCACTTTGAAATAATTTGTGCCTTGTCGAAATCTGAAGAAGCGGATATTAGTTAAAATTAGGTAATAAACACAGACATTAGGACTTGGAAATTGAAGAACCACTCATTCTTATCCCACAATCTGGGTGAGGAATAGATGTTTGGCCAATTCCATATAAAGACCATTTTTGAAAGTACAAAGAACAATGGAAAATCTATTTTTTGGAGGCAGCTTTATAAATGCAATTTCCAATACAAGAGCAGATTTTAGATGGCTGAGAGCAAGGGTACGACTCAACGTACATGCAAGAGAGAGAGAGAGAGAGATGCAAAAATATAGTGTCAATATCACTGAATGAAGATTTCACTATGAAGTCTTGGAAGGAAGAAGTAACCGTTAAATTTCCAGCATGATTTTATTACCATAGCTGAGAAACTTATTCTCCGAAAAAGTCAGCAATGTTTCCTGTTATCTACATTAGATGCCGAATTACTACAGAATTTGATTGAACTTAAACTATTTTGAGAACTACCAAAACTTGTGAAACAAAATAACTATCATAGTATCAATCCTTTTCCCGTGACATGGGAAATGCCAAAACTAACACACACAAAAACGGTCATTTAGAAGAACATTAAACTTCAAAAACAGAAGCTGCCTACAGAATACTTACAAGCTTTATGGAATAGGTTAGCCACCGGCCACGGAATGATAAAAAAAGTCAGGTCAATAACCATTATGGATGTTCTTATGGACATATGGCCCACACTATTCTTCATACACATCCACAAAGACTACTAGTTGCTAACCTTACCACAGAAGCAACAAATATATCCCAACTGAACTCCAAGTAGCTTTAACTAAAATATCGTTCTACGTCAATAGTCACCACGGCTGCTCTGCCCTAAGATCATCACATGCCGCTTCAATTAACATCCATCTGAATCTAGGAGGACAAATTAATACAAAAGCTGATTTCCACTATAGCAGATGTTGTGTGTCATACATCAATATGCAAAGCCATTCCTGGAAATTATATGTTTAACCCTGTCCGAAAAGATTATGAGACTAAATCAAACAGAGTACAGTGTTGTGCCAACGAAAGTCTCTGGACCACCTACAACTCATGAAATCACTGTTATCGATCGCGCAAAAGAAGAATCACTTGATGAATAATCATAGGCTAAACAATTCAGCCAGCGCGAAAACTCCAAATGTGGGGGCGACTACTCTGGCCGCACGACATTTAATAAACTGCAATGGATAAAGCCACTCTGCATTCACATTATTACAACAACTGACAGCTAACAAACAAACTAAACGAGGCTGATGAAGATGCTACGATCGTAACAGGAATAGTCGCAGGACGATCACTGATCGCAAGCGCGCTACAAAAAACAAAAAACAAAAAGCGACGATAATCGAGGAGGAACACAAGCTCAAGAGTACGAAAAAGAGAGACCTTCTTATCCTTGGTCTCACTCGACTGTGTCCACGTCTTAATCTGGTCGCGGTACCTCTGCAGCTTCTTAATCTCCTTCTTCAAGTCCGCCTCTAGCTTCTCCTTCTGGTTCGCATTGTCCGTGTCGTAAACCTGAAGCGAAGGCGGAGACAGGGAAGCAAAAAAAAAAAAATCAACAGACGATCAACCGAATGAAAAGAAGAAAAACGAAAAAAAAGAGGCCCGCGCATGTTCCGATCGTGAAAGAGAAAGAAACGAAGGCGAGAAATTCTCAGCCCGAGCGGCGGGGCGAGGCGATGGTTCCGCGACCTTGTTCCAAATGCCGTCGAAGACTTCGACGCCTTCCTGGACCTTCTTCAGCACGCGGTCCATCTCCGCTTGGAGCTTCCGGCTCGCTCCCATTGCGAATTCCGTTCAGGTTCGACAGAGCAGACGCGGTCCTACCGTCCGACGACGCGACGGAGAGCACGCAGAGAGAGAGAGAGAGGGAGAGAGAGAGAGAGAGTTGGGATTTGAAGTGAGCGAGGCGAGGCGAGTGCTTCGGGGAGTGTCGCTCGAACGCTCGTAACGCCAAACGAGAGGGATTTTGTTCGCTTCGGGAAGCGAGCGAGAAGGGAGGGAGGGTGGCAACGACGTCGCTGCGGGGCCCACTGCATGGCATTGAACCGGGCCCCTCTCTCGGATTCGCATTTCGGCTTGTCTTGATTGGGGAAGCGACGCAGCGCAAAAGGGAAGAAATCCCTCCACGCGGAAAATTAAAAAGAATTACTTCTGTTTTCCCATTTCCAAATTTTTATTTCCACGTGGGGCACTAGAGACTTTTTCTTTTTTTTTTTCAATATGAAATAACCTCGAGCTTTTTTAAATTATACGATCGCATTAAATATATTTTCCTTATCCTCTGAAGCTAAAATAATTTTTTTCTTCGGGATTTTGGCATAATGCCGATAAGGCACTTTTTTTAAAATAAAATAAAAATTAAAGAGGCAATCCGAACAGGCTCCCGGTTCGATAATTACCGCTTAAAATTTAATTTAATCTAATATATTTTTTTGAAACCGACACCGTCCCTGACGTTTTTACACCTACACGTGCCTAGTGCGTGAGAGGATCTATTTATTTCTTGAAATTAAAATAGAAAAAGAAATGAGTATCCTTGTTAGGTCTTCTTAGTTAACTTGATTACATTGTTGAAATTTAAAGTATTCAGTGGATTGTGATTAAATCAGTTTTGGTAACATTAGCTATTTTGGTAACTTGATTATATGTTGAAATTTAAAGTATTCAAACATGGATTACGATTAAATGAATTTTGGGGTTCGGCGTAACGTTCGGTAATTTCTTATGTAAGATAAGGTCTAGTTAATTTCTTGAATGCGAAAGTTATTGATTGTAATTCGGGATGTTAATAAATATATTACTAAAATCGTCAATCATACCCTTGACCACATAAAATTACATTCAACAATCTATGTTTAACGAACACCAAAATAAAAATCATTTCCATTTTTCGGAAAGTAAATAATTTGGAAAATATTTCCTAAAAATGATCGCTTATATCACTTACAAAAAATGAATGAACGAAAAGTATTTCATCGTCCACGAAAAATGTTTAGATATAAATTGTTGTCGATAATGAAAAAATATTTTATGAAATTTTAAATAAGGGCTTGAAGTGTCCTCATTTTTTCAAATAAGGACCTGAAGTTGATCTTGTTTCAAATTAAGGCATGAAGTGTCCTCATTGTCTCAAATAAGGGCCTGGAGTGACCATATCAATCTCAAAAAATGGCCTGGCTCACAGAATAATTAGGAGCCTTTTCGTCGTTTACATTTTTTTTTCTTTTTTCTATTTTTCAGAAATTAAAAAAATGTAAAAAAAAAAAAAAGAATCACAGTCCTGACTGTGGCCGCCACCCCACTTGGCGGCGACGATGGCCGTTGGGGTTGCCGAACCCACTATTTTATCCGACAACCATCATCCCTTCATAAAGTGCAGGTGATTGTAAGTTTGTAACGACAAAGCATTGATCCAAATTCAAGCTATGTCTTCATCTCTCTCTCTCTCTCTCTCTCTCTCGGGATCCATTTCCATGTCTTGGATAGCTGACGTTCTGCTATTCGTGAATCTGGTGCCACTGAGCACTCACCGAGCGACAGCGTCTTCTTCCTCGTCCACTCTTGGATCGCGTTCGATTCTACGAGCTATCGATACTTATGCCCTCGTTGAGAAAATGAAGGCATTTCGGACAATTATTTGGAATTTTCCCTCTATTTTATTGGCTAATTATTTCAAGTTATACGAGTGATATTTTTAGGAAAATGTTATCTAAATCATTCATATTTGGTGAAGCTGAAGGAGCCTTATCCTCGAAACGGTGTCATGTTTGAAATTCAGAAATTCAATTTTTACCGTTTAATAATTTTCATTCTTATTGAACAAGCTATTTTATGATAATTACTTGATGGCTTGCGAAGCTCGAGTTTGATTCTAGTTACTCCTACCGAAGGAGAAGGGGAAAATTTCATTGCAATTTTTCATTCTAAAATTTGCATTTAAGTAGTCAAATTTGTTAATTTCGCGCACTTGAGTCGTCAAATTTTAAGTGGACAGAAAAGGCCACGTGGATCATGTGGCTTTTTGATATTTCTTAATCATAAGTGGCCTTTTTGGTCACTAATTCAATCCTATAACTCAAAACGACGCCGTTTAAACACCACACCAGTCTGGAAAAAAAAAAACACACCACATCAGATTTTTTTTAAAAGAAAAGTTAAAATAAATAAATAAAATTAAAAAACTGAAAAAGGATGGCAAAATCAAAATGAAAAAAGAATCGCATGGTGGTGGTAGGCCATTGCGAGCCCCATCTCCGACCGCCCTTCATCTGGGTCGCAATGAGGGCCGCTCACCTAACCACCAAAGAGGGCAAGAGCCCCACTTGCATGGAGGGGGGCGAGCCTCACGCTTGCCAGTGGTCACGAGGGCGGCCCCGCCCTTGCTTGATGGTGGCAACCTTGGTGCCACCTCCAAGTTGGCGAGAGGGTGCTTTGTGAGCCGAAGAAGGGGTCCGATAGGACCGAAATCCTTTTGATCAATTTTTTTTAAAAAAAATTTCAACCTTTTGTTTTTTTAAAATTTTTGGATTTATTTATTTCACTTTCCATTCCAATTTTCCAAAAAAAAAATTAGAACTATTTTTTTAACTCTTAATTTTTTCTCTGAACAAAAAGACATCTCTTATTTATTTTGGTCTATATGTTGATGTGGTGACAAGAAACGGCATTGCTTGGGTGTTGACCGTTGAGAGCGCTCCGTCACAGCATTGACGGCTCCATAAGATTTAAAAAAAAAACAATAAAAAAAGGAAAAATTTCAAATAAGGTCTCCAAATGTCCTCATTTTTTCAAATAAGGGCATGAGTTGACCTTATTTCAAATAAGGTTTGAAGTGCTATCATTGTCTCAAATAAGGACATGAAGTAGATATTGTTTTAAATAAGGGCATGAAATGGCCATATCAGTCTCAAAAAAAGGGTTTAAGTTACCGGTTGATAGGGGTATTTTCGTCATTTTCTTTATTATTACTTTTTCTATTTTTCAAAAAATTTAAAAAACTAAAACTGTACAAAAAAAAAAGGGAAAGGCCACACCTTTCCCTTTTTTTTACATTTAATTTTTTTAATTTAATTAACTAAAAATTAGGATAAAATTATATTTTGACAAAAATGCCTTTGATTGGCCGGAATATTCGATTAGCCGGCTGGCAAGCGAGGTCAGGCCCTTATTTGAAACATGTATGATCATCTTAGGCCCTTATTTGAAATAGGTATGGCCATTTTAGGCCTTTATTTGAGACAAAGAGGGCATTTCGGGCCCTTAATTGAAACAAGGCCCACTTCAGGCCCTTATTTGAGAAAATGAAGGCATTTGGGGCCCTTATTTGAATTTTCCCTAAAAAAATGGCCCCATGGTATTCTCCATTCATAAAGACAACGGAAGGACTCGAGTGTACAAAGTTGACAACTTTTACGATTTAAATATACGAAATTGAAGTTTGAGCACTTGCACCGTAATTATATCATCGAAAAAAGCAATGTTATATTTGTTATGAAATCTTACTAAAGCTCTGTCTTTTTCTGGGAAAATGGATAGTTTGCAATGCATTTTCCTAAAAATGATTGCTTATATCGCTCATAAAAATGGATGGACAAAAATTTTTATCATCATCCACGAGAATATTTGGACATAATTTGTTAGCCTTCACGGTGATTCAGAAAACATCTTCCTAAAGGCGATAGCTTGTATCGCACGAAATAATTGGTCAATTGAAAGACGTTTTTATTATTGACAATAATCGTGGGCGGCGAAGATATTTTTCGTCCATTCATTTTTTGAAAGCGATACAAGCAATGATTTTTAGGAAATATTTTCGAAGCCATTCATTTTCCGTGAAACAAGCTGAGTCCAAAAGAAAATAACATAACCGAGAATATTAACTAACTCTGTCGTGATCAAAACTTATGGTCGTTGCTATAGTTCTTGCTTCTAGCCCGTACGAGAGCTCTGTATATCTGAAGGCTTCAATTTGAATGAGCATGAGCAGGTGAAGAAGGAGAAGCAGAAAATACACCAGGCAACGCCGGCACAGCCTAATTCTAGTACCCGGACCGGGAGAGAAGGACACTATCGCCTCTCGATCCACATGTCCTCGCTCTAAATTGCGAAAATAACGACGCGAATAATCACGTGAAAGCCCTCATAAAGCATACTAGTACTGACGGTTTCGGATATATTTATATATCCTATATAGTTCACCAGCTGTGAACTGTGAAGAAGAGCTCTCCAAATGATGATCAAGCTAATCAACCATATCAATAGATTGATGAATAGTTTCCGAAGCTAGAGATGAACTTTTAGATCTGAAATTCAAATTCTTGAAGTAAACATTTTCTCAGTGGTATCGGAACGAAAGGTCTTCTAAGAGCCTAGAACAGAGGAATCTCATCATCCCCTGTTGCTGAGCTTTTGCAAAATGGAATGAGCATTTGATAGACGTTGTGTGCTTTAAGTTTCTTAGAAATTTGAGGAAGGAAACTATACAGTTCAATGGTTGAGGATGCATCAACCATTTCTGTTCTGATTAATCAAGCATGAATTGTGCTTCATTTATATAACTTGGCATTCTTGAAAAATTATCTACGACAATATAGTTTTTGCATGCTTTAGAAGCCCCCCACCCCATGGCTTATCTACTCATGGATAGTGTAAACATTTGGGTGATGCAAATTATTTCCCGACTCAACGGCCAGTGGCTGGCCATCTTCCCAGCTACCGATCCTTCACTGCAGGCGAAGGTGAGCTTGGGCAGCGTTTGTCCGTTGAATCGATCTGGATTAGCCCGAGATAGACCCTTCTCAGCTCCAGCTGTATCCATTCAAATCGAACTGTTTGTGGCTCGAGGCGACGTTGTTTTCTTCGTGGGCATTGAGGTCAAGTTTGGCCTCGAAGTAATGCATTCGGTTCCCACAGGATCTCTGATCGCTATCCAGCTTCACCGGATCCGTTCTGGAGTGTAGTCTTTCGAGGAAATCCACGCCGCCTCCGCATTCTTTGGCTTTGTTCTTCACCTCAGAACAGCCTAGGCCACCTTCAACGCCTATGCTCATGGACAAGTGGCTTTGTCCTAGTCCTCCAGGGAAAGATCTCCTCTCCTTTTCATTCACTCCATATGAAAGGAACATCCTGTCTTCTTTCACATCCCCACCCCACTTGAATTCTATTTTCTCTGTTCTGGGCTCATCTGTCATTTCTTTCGGGTCCAAGAGCACACTACCACCGCCATACGGTCTCAGCCCGATGCCGTTGTGGTGAATCTCTTGGTCTTTATGTGATCCTTCGCAGGAGGTGAGGCAGCTGTCGACGGAACAATCCATTGGCGGGTTCGTCTGCATTTGCTGTGCACATAGGCCCTGAAGTTCCTTCAAGTCTGGGAATGCGGAGTTCAGGGTTTGCGTAGATACTTTGGACACCAGCTCGGAGAGCTGAAGCTTGGCGGCTTCGAGGCCTGCTGACCCCAAGTTTTGTCTCCCTAGAGTCTCTTGAGCTTTCTCGAGCACGGACTGGAGATACTTTCCTTGAGCCTCTATCCGGAGCTGCAAGTGTCTCTGTACCTGAGTGAGTTTGGACAGGTTTCTCAGAACATTTTTCTACTAATAGACGGTAAAATGACATACAGAGAAGGGAGATCGCGTACTTTATCCTAATAATGACATCTACACGCAAAGAGTTGCAAGGAAATCAGAATTTAGATGGAAACAGAAGTGACCGTCCTTACAAAATCTTGATAGAAGTGATCGGACTGTGACCTTGGATAATAAGTTTTGCCACGAGTTGGTCTATCCATGTTAAGTCATTACATCCTCACATATCCTGCACTCTATTAACCATATTTTGGTTTTAGGCTCTTTCTAGGTTCTACTATTTCTGCTTCTAATGGCAATAGTACACCAGCATGATAATTTTATCTTTGTGGCTTAAACTTGCTTTGGTTTTTCGGTTCACTGATCCCTACTAATGCTCATAATGAATGATATGTGAAAGAAAAGCTTGAAATCTTCTATACCTCCAGCTGTTCATGGAGTCTCCTCTGCACTTCAATTTGCATCTGGAGCGCCTCACCGAAATGCAGGTTTCTGTGTAGGAAAAGGTTTACTCAGGAAAGATGGCTAGTATAAGTAGACTGGCGCCAGCTTCCAGTTGTTTATGAAAATCGTTGCCACTCGGAGAATGTTTGTGTTCTTACTTGTTTGTTTGCGGTACGATGTTTAAATTGTGGACGTGAGGTCCATTTGTCTCGGGTACTCTGTCTCCTCCAACAGCGACAGTACCTGTATCAGGCGATTTGTTCCAGTTAGATTTTATCTATGAGGATCCCCCACGAATCTCTAGGTTTCTCGTCATGTAAAGAATCTGCAGAGAATAGAATAATCTCCACATACCGATTTTGTTGTTTCCGCTGTTTGCTTGTCCATGCACATTCTTACTGAGCCTGTATTTCTGCACCAGAAAAAAGATGAGGTTAGTTTACGAAGTTATATCATACGAAAGACCTAAGGAGCGAAAGATCATGTCTTGTTTGGAAACCTCATGCTATAACGTCAGGCACTTGACCTTGGAATCACTTGCAGAACATATAGGAACCTGAAAGTTTCCGCATGTCCCAACTTTCTCATTCTCAACAATCTTGGAAGAACATATAAATTTCGACAATAAGAAGAGTGACATCCATTATTTGACGAGCTATAAACTAACATGCCATGAGTTTGAAATGGCTTAACCAAGGAGTAGGAAATGGGACTCGATCACTGACAGCACTAGAATGAATGCTCAGCAAAAATGGAAAATTTACCTGGAGATGACTCTTCAGGTGGTATAGGGTGAGGCCCGGAATTCCCATAAGCTTCATGACTGTTTTAGGAGTGGCCTCTGCAATACGAAAGGACAACACTTGCATCACCAGATGTTCACAGCATTTTTTGCCTCATAAATTTCAGAATGAACTCGGCATCATAACGTTTCTTTACTCACTATCTGCTCCGCCAAGCTGGCTGACTGCTTCTATGAATCTCTCATGAAGATCGGGTGTCCATTTTAGTCTAGGCTTCGCATCGGTTGACAGGACAAGTCCCGAATCTCCAGGACCATTACCTCCTTGCAGAAACAAATGCCTGTCTGAAGGGATTGGCATTCTTGAAGAAGGATTGATATTCTTTCCCAGATGCTGGTTATGATGATACATGGTTTCTTTTCTGTAGCAAAATAACCCTGGCTCATGTCAAACTAAATGCACGAGCACAGGCAAACAAATTGCCTGATTGAAAATGAGCTCTAGGATTTACCTGAATTGCGCTTCACTTTTCTTGTGATCCAATGTTTATGCTCCAAACCAAACTCACTCTATCTTCCACGCCGCGCAACCTCTAGTCCTGAATTGGAGTAAATTCAGACACAACTTCTTAGGATCTCTCTCGCCTATACTGTTGATCCTTGGCCTTCTGATCTTGCTCAATGAAAGGTTTTGCCAGGGAAGGACCTTTATAAAGGGAGGTTAGTGAGACAGGACAGAATCTTCGACAGAGCCACGGGGAGGGCTGGACCCAATCCAATATTCATAGCGACATCAAAAAAGAGATATTGTCCTTCCTACTTTGTTAAGCGACGGGCCCTACACACCTTCTTTAGTTTCCATTCTCAGACAATGCCCACCAGTTTGAATTCCTCTTCAGTACACCTTTCCATGGCCCCTCGAGCCTCGCAACGAGCACCGAATTGATCCCTCTGTCTAATACTTTATTTTCCTAGGCAATTCAAATTTTTCCGCCTGGCAAAGGCAGGAACCTGATTCCCGGATTTTTATAGGGGAATTTCTGACTTGGATTAGGCGAATCCACTACCTCTATGTGCCTTGAAAGCTCCAAACACCTTGTTTCGCGCTCTCACCTTTAGGGAAGATTCTGAAGAACTCGCAAACATTTTTTATACTCTTGTTGGAGTTACACGAACGCAAGTAAATAAGTTAAATCTGACTGTGATGGGATTTCTTTGTTTTGTTTCTTCATTCTAATTGAGACCCTAAGAAAATGATTCTATTGGTTGTATTTGCAGAATGTTAGAAGATTCTGTTGACTGGAGCATTGGAAATGGATACACTACAAAACGTAGATTAAAAATTCGGTAATGAGATGCTCTTCCTTGGAGTGTTGGAAGCAAGGCATGGAATAAGGAATACATTCCCACTTTGTCTTCTTCAGAAGTTTGGTACTTATTCAGCCCGCATAGCGCATAATATTAGAAGGAAGCTGGTCCAAAATCTTTTTCATACTTCCATTGGCATAAAATAGCCGGCCCCGCATTGGCGAATCCTAAAAATCCTGGGACCCATTGGAGAGGGGGGAGGAAAAAGGAATTTGTACTTGCTTCCATACTTGCAGTTGATGAAAGACAGGACAATCTCTGGAATAGAGAGTACCCATGATCTTGCCCTTGACTCCTGCACCTTGGCTTTTCGGATACTCTTGTATTGCGTGAATCTCTACACTTTTCGCTTGCTGTTTTGTCCCCTTTTGTTGATGTTTATATGCTGTTTTACAGGGACTTGTGTTGCAGCGCGGCATTGCTCATTGCCACCTAATATGAAGTTACTCCTTCATAATACCTTTTGCACTGCCACTGCATATAAAATGACAGGGATAATCTGCTTATATTCTAGATATCACGTATACAAGGTTTCTGCTGAGAAATGTTGTCTGCGCGGTGTTCCATTGTCAAACAGTCACATATGCATTATTTGTAAGCATCTGATACTTCCTCAAATTGAATAACTGGTGGGTTTTCAGAGGATATCTACTTGGAGCATTTTGAGGAAAAACTTTGCGTTGCAATCCATCGAAGGACACCTGCGAACTCGCAGAGTGGAACATTGCACAACAATCAATCGCATCGCTGGAACAACATCGTCCCCGTTAGTTCCAAAAGGCCTCTCCCTGGAAAATCATTCAATTCTGATATTGCAAAGATATTTATGCGGATCGGGGGAATCCCCTGAAGTGACAGGCTTTTGCTAAAGCTTTTTAAAGGTGGAATTCCTGAATAGTTGTCAGGCGTGTGGATAGGAATAAGTTGTACATGGCGCGTTCCGATACAACGACAGTTGCAACATGAAATTGCAGCTGCTCTGCAAAGTCAGTTTCATCTTATAGTCAAACTTTTTCAGCAACATAATTTATCTCGCATTGGATTTGCCAAATGTTTTTGCACTTTTATCATGCATAGAGAAAGAGAACATGAATGTCACATGTAAGATTTCTTTTAGAGACAAAAAAACTTCTTGTCCTCTTCTCAAGAGTTCAGTTTGTGTGTGTTCTGTTCCTCCAGAAAGATTGACTGGGAGACGACCTGAACAAACCCGAGAAAGAGAGAAAATACTTAACCATGCACCAGAGCATTAGAGGAATGACATTGTACAAATTGATGTGTCCTACCTAATCTGCTTGGAGATTGTTTGTCCCGTAAAACTCAAACAAGTAAAAAGCATACCCTATGCATACCGAGCCATAAAATTCTTCATGTGTACATCGGACTTTACGTGTGAATTATGGTGTGTAAAATTGACCAGGTAGAAAGGATACTGGAGAGCAGGAATGAAATGGGAAAAGCATTAAACAGACAAGGCAGTGCCGAAAACCAAAAGCGCGACCTAAATTTGATACCTTCAAACAACCATCCGTTCCAGTAAATTCTAGGTTGTCACGAGATGGCCAAGAACGTTATAGCAAGCTTATTTCTTCATGCTCCTTCTGTTTTAAGCTGAGCCTCGCACACAAATTATAGGGCTGCACCAGAATTGCACAATGGAACTCTTGTTTCTATAAATCTGCTAGGCTGATGAACAACTGACTTTCCCAAAAAGTTAAACTATGAATGTACACAAACCACAGATCTAAATGCAACAGGTTGCACCTTTTAAAAAAAGAGCAGGAACAGATGTAACTTTGATGAATCCTCATCGATTGGCCTAACGTTTCTAATCCCGTGTGTAATGTTCAATGATTGGTTTGACCGAATCACCATACCCACAAACTGTTCAAAAGTCATCTCAAATCATGAACAGACCAAACAGGACACTGTGGCTTTCACTTCATGTCTCTGAACACCTGATGACGAAACAACACGTCTAGAGCACTTAACTTCACATTACATTGCTCGAAACAGAGGAACGCCTTCCTTTAACTTCTGGTAACTAACTGTCGTTTCTCTCCCACATCCATTGATGTTATTCTCGCGCTTTTTAGACAGAACAGGAACTTAAATGTTCCTGCTTTGTACTTACATACATCTTTTGTGGGCTTATACATTAATATGTAATGCCACTTTTGGGGTGAGACCAAGCCCTGAAAAGAGAAGCAATACAAAAAGTATGTGAGAATCATCATACGACTAGTCCATCACAAGGACAGAAAAAAACTTGTGAAACTCTGATTGGTTACACATTTCTGACCACAGGGGATTTGCTTTGGCTCAAATGGAAAGTGAGAAATGACCACGGAATGATATTCCTTGTGGAGGAGGGAAAAAAGTTATGAGGAAGATAGAGAGAGAGAGAGGAAAGAAAAAGTTGGCAGATTCCAATTCCAATGGAATGGAATATGAGAATCTGAACTCAAAACCTATAAAGCAACAAGTCTTATTCTCAAGTCAAGAATTGGATTATTCCTCTCTACCCAAAGCCACATAAAATGGGTTCTCTTCCACAACTTTATCCCTTTTAGCAAATTTTAATTGGGGCGCCTTTCATTAACCGTTGATCGGAATCATGTCCTCATAAGCACCTTGTTTTATCATAGCATGCCGAAGTTAAGATAATGAACCGATACTCGTTAATGCACCGTCTTAAGCGTACTATTCAGATATTATTCTCAACTCAAGCATGTCAAGTGAATAAAAGCATATTATTGCAGACATAGTCACGCATAATGGTGTCCAAAGGCTTATGATCTGCTATAAGTTCGAGCATCTGAAGAGCCATGTATTCTAAATTGCCACCGATATTCCTCCAACGCGCATTGTCTTTACGTTTCTTTGATCCCTTGTGGGTGAAGATAAATTTAAGCATTAGGAAAAGGAAAATGCTTTGAAACATGTTACCTTTTGTTTGGAAAAGGAAAGATAGAGAGCAATGCACAAAAAAGAAAGGAAGGGAGAGACAAAGAGGGAATGTACAGAAAACATCATTGCCAGGACAAAAGAATATATGTATGTGAACTGAACTGTAAGCTTCAAGTGGTTCAAGTAGCAGTCTTCTTCTCTCCCAACTTACTAAGAAATTCCCCAGAGATCAGCATGATGCCAGGAAAGATGAAGCTTGTTATGGGCAGGACAAATTTAGACATTGGAAATAGTTATTTCCTAATAAAACTTAGGAAAACAAACTTAAGCTTCTTTCGGCCCCTATTACGGCGATATATTCGTTCATTCGCATGCGAAAAGCGTAGGTTAAGAGCAATTGAGTTAATTGAAGAAATGGAGGAGAAAAGGAAACTTGGGGTGGGAATATGGCAATTGAATGATCAGTCAGTTGATGTTTCACAGAACCACAAATTTGAAGTGCAGCAATAAATACGCTTGGTTTCCCAGTAGATTAATCTTAAGAGTGTCTTTTCATTGAACCATGCAAGTTTAAAATTTAACAAATTGTTAACATTTTGTTGCATGTTTCCTAACAATTTAGGGCCTGTATGGCAACCATTCTGATTCTAAAAAGTGATTCTGATTAAAATGACTTTTTCTGATTATGTTCCCTGAATGATTTTTAGAGAATCAGAATGTGTTTGGTAACTGCATAGAATTTCTGTTCCTAGAACAGAAACGCGTTTGGTAACTGCACATAATTTCTATTCCCGGGAACAATTTCTCTTCCCAATTTTTGTCATTTAAGTCAAATAATTACGTAGTTACTTTGTGAAATTCCATCCTACATTTCGAATTAATTGAGGATTAATTCATATTGATTCTCTTATATAACATATTGCATATTGAAATGCAAAAATAAATATCAATAATCATCACGAGTCATTTTCGCCATTTATTGTGGAGTTTCATTCAACTCTTTTGAGCGAGCGGACAACCGACACGAGCGACACTCTCGTTTCTACAAGGAAAATGCACTACACTGCCCTGCATTGGTGTGCGTTTTTGGTTCTAGGAAATCAAATCTCAATCTTAATTCATCCAAAACTTAAGAATGGGAGTTTGCTAAGTGTTCACGCTGGTTATTTTTGTCTTTTTCCAAAATTTTCTAAAACTAGACTAAGTCTAAAGTACATAAACCTAGGCAAATCACAACCAATAAAATCAAGTGCACAATTAAGGATCATGGCATTGATAAATCGCTTCATAAAACTTGAATGAAGCCCTAAGGGCTTAGAGAATATGGTTCGGGTTTAATTTCAAAGGTGTTTATGAGTTTCCTAAAAAAAAAAATCTATGAAATCTAGGTCCAAATTTATGAAAACGAGGTCAAACTAGCCTAATCTAAGCTTTTTCTATTTTTTAGAGATTTTCTGAAATTTTTCTGATTTTTTAGAATTTTTCCAATTTTTTTATTTTTATTTTATTTTTTCGATTTTTTTTTATTATATTATATATATTTCTTTGAAAATGAGTCCTTGTTCTATTTTAGGTCGAGGAAAAAGTGACGAGAGAACTGAAAGAGAAAAGTGAGAGAAGTGGTACTTCATTCTGTTTTATGATTCTCAAAAGTGATTCTTTTTCCAGAACCAACTTTTTTTTTTTGTTTTTGCTCCAAAACTGTTTCCGAAAACATAATCAGAATCAGAATCGTTTACGTTACCAAACAAGATTCTCATCTTTTTTTGTTCCGAGAAACAAAATCAGAGAACCAGAATGGTCACCATACAGGCCCTTAACTTCTGCAAAGATAATCTATCTAACGTCATATTAGGCTCCGTTTGTTTCGCGAAAAATAAATGATTTGAAAAATATTTTCCTAAAAATGATTACTTGTAATCCACGAAAATATTTAGACAAAAATTGTTGTCGATAATGAAAATATTTTCTATTGACTATTTTTTTTTTTGAAACGTATAATTTTTAGGAAATTATTTTTCAAATCATTTATTTTTCGCGAAACGAACGGACCCTTAGATTACATATCAGGAGCCTTGAATTCTATTTGGCTCTAGTTTGAAGTGACCATGCCCACATCACATCGTATATTGCATGGAAGGACCGGTTTGCATAGGAGGAATATTGAATAATGTGTTATACATACATAATTGATTGATTTCCTAATAGCTTAAACTTTTAGAAAAATGACTTCTTTATCATTAAGAAGTCCAATCCGAAAAATTAAAACTAGCAGACAAGTTGGCTAATGAGGATGTTGATGGTTTACATGAATTCATAACAAAATTTGTCACGTGAACACAAATACACGACTTAAATTGACAGTAGCTTAATTTGTGATGAGGAAGAGACACAAAAGTCTCATTAAAAGTGAGGCCAAAGCTTGAGCACGCTAGCACACATAGTTGAAACTAATGTGACCAAAAACTTAAGTTATTGAGTTACGAGCCTACTGGACATGTAAATCGATTCTTTTTCACTTGATACACTTGATGTAAGATTCTTCTTTGTATTCCAACATAACAAGTGCACTTAGCACCTTAAAGTTTCCGTACAGTGATGTGGAATATATTCCATGTCGTGATCAATAACTTAAACTTTTATAGTAGACAGTTATGGACATCAAAGACAAGGTCTTGAGTTCGATTCCCTGGACTCCAATTTTCACCCATGTATGGGATTTCCCGATCATTATGGGAGATGGGCTTCCGCAATTCTTTCACCCACTCGAATCAAGTTTGCATACTTATATCCTTTATTATCACTAGATCTACATTCCATGAGGCGGAGCATTGAGATCTAAAATACATTCAATGTCGCACTCTAATAGTTTAAGTCTTTTTAGTGATATCTGAGCTGAAGGTGTTGCATTTTCACATCGCCCATCACTCTTTAACAACCAACATTCATGCTTTAGCCAACAGTAGGGGTGAGCGGTTCCCGGTCCGGTCCAGTTCTCCTCAAGAACCGAGAACCGGACCAATCGGACGGTTCAATGAAACCGGTAAACTTGAAGCAACAAGATCATCGATACCGTGAAAGAACACAGTAAATATGTTTGACTTCTCCACTAACACACTGTCACAAATTCCACCATTGGAATATGCATTAACAAGCAAGAGCTCACCAACATATGATTTCAGTAGAAATAGACTACCAGTCGATGATGGCTACAATATAGAAGTGTTAAATTTATTTCAACTATGGTGGTTTAGACGTGCTTGTTATCAATGAAAGAACTGATAGGCCAGTGTTTTCACATAACGAAGCTGTGAGCAAACGGATACTCCTCCAGACAATTGCTAGACTTAGGGTTATGTTTAAAAAAACTAAAAAAATAATTAAAATCAATTGATCCGGTCCGGTCTTGTACCCCTGGAACTGGGAACCGGACCGCCCGGCCACCAGCTTCATTTTTGAGGACCGGGAACTGGACCACCATCCTCTGGAACTAGGAACCTGACCATCAGTCCGGGCAATTCCCAGTCCGGTCTGTCCGATTTGCTCTCCCCTAGCCGATAGGCATGCGGCCCTGCTGATAAAAGGATTATGGGTGGGGTCGGAGAGTATCAGGTCCGAGGTTCGATCCCTGTGAGCACCGCACACATGTACATAGAAGAGAGGATTGAGACAAAAAAAAGAAGAAGAAGAAGGAGGAGGAGAACATTCATGCTTTAATATTAGGCCTAGACACGACCAATACACGAGGGGGTATGTTAGAACATTCACATGTCAAATCTCACACTCGTCTAAGAGTCTTGACAGCATAAAGTGGTCTCACAATTTACAAAAATAGTCATTCACCTATGCTTCCACAGGCCTCTTATTCCTTCTTCCCTCTTTCTTTTATGTCAGTGCACAAATCCTTATTCCTTCAAATTTTGGGGGTTCCATCTTCAACAAAATCTGCTGCACTTTTTCAACTGGGTGTGGCTCAACCACATAAGAAAGATAATAAGAACTATCAACTTAACCCATGTCAAATTGCATAGGATCTATGAATAATAAAAGCAAGATTTGCTCCTGAGATGCCCATTCCCATTTAGTGCATATTTGGTAACAATTCTGTTCCGAAAAATAGTTCCTGAGCATAAATGATTTTTTTCAATTCTGTTTCCGAGAATAAAGAAGTAAATTTTTTTATTCTTATTTCTGTTCCAAATCTGTTTCTTGGTTACTAATCTGTTCCTAGGAATAGAAAAATTAACTGACGTTACCAAATAGATTTCTGTTCTTTTTCTGTTCCCGAGAACATACGAACAAGAATCAGAGAAATATGAGTGTTACCAAATAGGTCCTTAGTGTTTGTGGTGTTCTGATGCTTTGTGTAGTCCTTGTTGTCACCTTTGTGCCTAGGAAAAGAGAACTCAATGCCCCCTCATCTTCATGATTACCCACCAATCACCACCCCTTTTTCAAATCTTTAAAATTCCTCCTTTTGAAATTCCCCTAAAAATAGCTCCTTGATAAGCACCGGAGACAAATGGCTAATTCGATTCCAGCACAAACCCCCTTTTCTGTACAGTTTGTCACAAGTCAAGATGTCCATTTCGTGCATATATTCTCCCACCATTCCTTTAGTCTTTCCACTTTCTTTCTTGGGTTTCTTTGTTGTGTTGCTCACTTGCCAAGTTGTTTTAGATACTATACTTTGTCCATAGTACCGGTACTAGGTTGTGGTCCACTTGCATTTTTTATCCTTCTTTTTTCTCTTTTCTTCTTTTCCCCTCCCTTTTATCTCTGCAATGATCAGTGGTTGCACCGGCTCCTGCATTAGGAGACGAGAATTTCTCGATGTGCATAATGAAAGAATGGTAAAAGTCTTTTTTTTTTTCCCCGTGAACTTGCGAGTTTCTTTGGAATGTAAGTCCTTGACAAATTTGGTCTAATCAAATCCTAAAAATTGTATAAGTTTTTTTAGTTTATTTGCATCTTAAGGCTGACCTAGAAACCAAAAAATTAAGGGTATTGGTGTCTCGTGAGAAGAAGTATAGAATTTTTCGTGAGATTTTCCCTTGAAATTATTAGGGGTCAAAATCACCGTCCATAATCAAATAAGGTGAGGTCGAAAATTGTATGGGAAATACACTCAGGCGGTCGAGAACTTGACTTTGTAGGATCCTCGACCAACAACAAAACTTTATCGGAAATTGCTACGTGGACGTCCTACGTGGCAATGCCAGCACAAACGTGTTCATTTTTTTCATTATTAAATATTTTTTCAAACTTTTTTATACAATTTTTTCTTCACTTTTAGTTCTTTTCTTTTTTTCTTTCCTTTCTCTTTTTTTATTTTTCCTTATTTTACTCCGCCAGTCGCTAGCCTTCGTGATGCAAAGGTCGGCGAGGGCTGGGCAAGGGTCACCTCGTCCGATCTAGCGAGGGTGGCCTCGTCCAGCCCTCGCCCTTGTCGGCAGACGGCGACCTCCACCGACCATCACGAAGGCTGGTGACTAGCGAAGGGAAATAAGAAAAAAAAAGAGAAAAGAGAAAGGAAAAAAGAAAAGAAGGAAAAGAGAAGAAAAAAAGAAAAGAAAAAATAATTAAAAATTCAAAAAATATTTAAAAATTAATAAAATGTCCACGACAACGCTAGCAATACCACATAAGCCGATCGACATCTATGTCAGTAATTTCCGGCCAAAATTGGCCAGATGGACTGAATTGGTATAAATGTAACAAGGTTTATGACTAAATTGGTCCAATTAAAAAGTTTAAGATTGAATTGGTACCGATACAATACGTTTAGAACTTTTTTGATGCTTTTTCCTTCTTAAACCTATTGTATATATGCTAGTTCGGTCCAAACTTTTCGATTTTGCCATTGTAGTCTTTTCGAGTAAAGTTATCCACATCAGTGTTCCACGTAGGACGACCGGTGTTAAATGGACGACACTTAAGCAATTTCCGACGGCAACTAGTCGGAAGGACCATATTGGAATTCCAGGCAAAGGTTTAGGACACATTTTTAGATTAAAAAAGTGTAGGATTGAATTAGCATTCATACAAATAGGTTTAGGTTTGATTTGGTAACTATTCCGACGTGAACAGATGAGGACGCAGAGCAGTTTGTGAGAGTAGTTTGTAGAGGATATTTTAGATTGGAATTGACGAACAACCAACACTTCTTTATTTTCAATAAATGGCTTTAAATTCAATTTTAATATATATAGGCCCCGTTTGTCTCGCGAATAAGGAATTAATTTGAAAAATATTTTTCTAAAAATTATCTCTTATATCACTTGAGATGATTAGTCGTTGAAAAATATTTTCATTATCAATAACAATTTATGTCGAAATATTTTCGTGAACAATTAAAATATGTTTTGTTCATTTATTTTTATAAGCGTTGCAAACGATCATTTTGAGGAAAATGTTTCTCAAGTCATTCATTTTCCACGAAAACGAACGCACCAATTTCAGTGAAGTCTAATGGCTTGCAATTTACGTTTGTCGCGCTTTAATTTCGAGTCTTTTAAGTTCCTTACTCTTGATTTCAGTTCACATTCACATTTACCAGTGCTTTGAGGCTGTATTTGGATGTCTATATTTCTAGTTAGGATAAGATTGGATAGAATATGATATGAAATTCAGGGATTTTGTCATATCATATCCACTGTTTGATTAATCTCAGTAATAAAGCTAGATATGTTCATATTCTATCATATTTATTGTTTGCTATTTACACATATCGATGTAAATGAACCTGAAAATGCACAAACGAAAACTAAATAATTCACTACCAACTCTAGTAAGAGAGAGAAAATATGATCACATTTGCAACTACGAAAATTTTTACCTCTCTCGCTACTTTTGTTAAACTTCAACATGAACCACAAAGTTAATAAGAAGAATGAGTTTTAACTCTCTTTCTACTTTCATAAACTTTTGACGGGAACCAAAAACCTACAAAGGAGAAGAAGTTTCGACCCTCCCGCCGTTTTCATAGAGTTTTGATGTTAAAACTACAAGGGAGTGGTAAAACTTCAACATGAACCAGAGATACATAGGAGAAGAAAATGGGGATTTCTAGTTTTTTTTAGAAATTTCATTGCCCCACATTCTTCGAGAATTAACAAATTATTTTCAAGTTTGAATTTGTTCATCTAAAATCTGGGTTTCTCTACTTCATTTTTATTTACTTATTTTTTATTTATTTATTTTGAAATCTCTTTTTTCATTATTTTATTTTGTTCCATGATTTCTTAATAAAAAACTTATTAAATAATAAACTACACTACCATACCTAAAATATGTAACGATGTAGATATGAAGTGTGTGCGTGGGTATATATATGCACAAAATATATTATGAAGTAGAAAGAAACTAAAATTTGTAAATTTTTAATTTTCTTATTAATTTATTTATTTTTATTTTATTTTTAATATTAGAATTCAAAAATAGCTCATATTTAATTATTATTTCAATTTTATTGTTTAAGAATTTTTTTTATTGGAGAAAAAATAGCTTTTATACCATAACCATAAGAAATCCTATCTACTTTTATCTCACCTCTTTCATGGGATAATTTTATCCATGCTATATCCCTTAATATCCCACTTTATCCTGTCTTGGGCGGGAGCCAAACACGGGATAAGATAAAATTTATCATATCCTGATTTTTATCCTAACTACCAAACGCAGTCTAAGTTCCTAGCATGTCAATTTCCTATTCGAAGTGCATTCTCAAGCATTTTCCATCATGTTCTCAAGAGCTGTGTAGCGGCGTCCCAGTCCGCCGGCTTCCTCGCTAATCGCAATCTATTTTAATCTCATATTACGTATATAATACAGAGGGCGTATGTGGAAGACTAATCCTAAATCAAGTGAGGCCGACATACAAGTGCATGCATCAGGGTAGACACGCCTAAAGAAGTACGGCCTCTTTGGATTCACTACGGCTTATAATAGATGACAAAAGCAATCGGCAAATGGGGAAATACACACTTTTTATATATAATAGGTGTTCAAATACATGATTCATTTAAAACGCAAGAGTACACTGGGAGGATTTCAAAAGGGAACAACTAATCCCGAATACTATCCAATATCTCTTTCGGCACGCTCCGACACCATCACTATTATCCTGAGCCACGGAAACCTGGGTATTTGAAAAAGGTTCAACAACGAACGAGTGAGCCGAAGCTTAGCGAGTGAGATATCTAATCAAGTGACTAAGCCATCAACTCATCATTCATTCAAGCAAGGACTCAACGAGCAATAAGCCAACAGAACACCTGATGAAAAGCACCACAACATAAGCATAACAAGACAACACCAAGCTAGATATCGATTCGGGCTAACATTTGAACTACAAAACTCCACAATCGGTCACCCAATGCTCACGGCCGAATGCCCTTTCATGGTTTAATCTCAACTTCCTGTCGTTTCGCCGACAACCACAGTGATCCATCTAGTAATTCCAACTACTAAGATCCTCAAGATGCTAGATCATCAACCATAACCGACACGCACTCAAAGGAACTTCACGAACTCCTCTCGTAGTCCACGTCCGAATACCCACTTGCATCTATTCGGCATTCATTCGAGCCAAAATCAACAAGTAACAAACCGACCAGATATCAAACCGAAACAAGCTATTTATTGGCGAATTTCCACATTATAACCGTGAATCAATTTCGAGAACACCCTCAAGTCTACCCACTACAAATTACTCTCGGCTCATCCGAAAATGAGGCCAATTCACCCATAAAGTTTGCATGTAAGCTCACCCAATTGTATAATCCGACTACCCAACGCCACCACATATTGAAATGTCAACAAGATTGGACATGTAAGCCATATTACTCCATTGAACCACCTCCCAGGCTCGCAGCCAATCGTCTAAATAAGCCCCGCTTCAACCAACGACGATCCGATGAAAATCAAGACGATCAAACCATAGTTTCTAGTTACCCATGTCCGTAGGACTCTAACCCAATCGAAAACCTCAACATGCAAAGCCGTTCTCCCTTTCATACAAACACATCTTCCCTTCGGCATACCCACGTCCAAATTCAACAATCCTCGCTAAAACGAATGAGGAATGGACTGTTTAGTCACAAGGATAGAATCCCACTTGCCTTAGGTCCTAGCACGAAGAGAACACGAAGAGAACGGGAGTCGAATCGTCGCCGAAACGAGCTCAGCTTCGTTTCATCTCCTTGCGCCGCGCGGGTGAGAGCCGAGAGGGAGCGGGCGGGAGCGAGTGTTGAGCGGGCTGAGCACGAGCTACGGGAGCTCGTAGACGACCACCTTCGAGCTACGGCATTGTCGGCGTAAACGGGAGGGGGAGGGGCTGTTCGGCGAGAGAAGGAAACGAAGAAGAAGAAGCAAGAAGAAGAGAGGAAGGGAGGTGACAGCAGTCCACGGAAAAGAGAGAAAAAGTAAGGAGAGAGAAGATGGTGGGGGGTTTTATAGAGTGCTAGGTCGGTGGGAGCTCCGCATTTCAATCGTGAATCAATTTCGGATCGGACCGATTTTACATAGACTATACAATCAAACACGAGCGGTCCGTCTAATAATATCGCACTCGAATATACCACTAAGCCAATTTAATCCAATGCACCGCAAATTAAATCCCTCATAATTCAAGTCCGACATTTACTAATTTGCTCTTAAAAATTAGGCCGTCACAAGCTTGCATGCCTTTACCTAGAAATTGAACGAGTTTAGAATTGGTTCAAAGGCTTGGACACTTTGTTTAGAGCTTGGACCAAGAGTGCAAATTCGAGTTTCGGATTCCCAATCAACATGTAAACAGAATCGTGTCTTTAATTTAGGGATTTTCTCCTCAAAACAAAAGCACAATAATAAGAATTCAAGATACAAAATAGCAGCATTAAAAGTAGATGGTGCAAAGTGGTTCGCGGTCGAAATTCGGAGTTTTCTTAAAGAGAGAATTCTCAATCCATCGAAAATAAAATGTATTTCCGAGAGTAGGAATGAGATGACAACCTCGAATGTGTAATGACCAAAAGACAGTGAAAAGCAATGCTATTTCCAACTATGAGATTGAGAGAATTCTCTTTTGTTTTGTCGTATAAATTTGACAAAACAAGAAAAGACAGTCACTTCTAGCAACAAAAAAAATAAAAATAAAAAAATTGTTCACCATCTTTGTGGGCTTGCGGTGTTCTTTGATTGCAGACAGAATTCACACAAAAGCCCAAATGGGTACAGCGATAAACCACAAGAGACGAGAATTGGACCTCGAAGCGGCCTCAAATCATGGGACTACATCGACATTTTAGCATTCCATTTCGCGAGAAAGTTTCAGAAACAAAATCCGCGCATACCCATCTTCGCCTCGATCGTCGATTAACTATTTTCGAGAAGAAGCTCGGAGAAAATGCCGGTGAGAGTTGTGGAGAGCTCAGCACCTTCTCAAGTATCAGGTAAATCTCTAGTTCCTGCTTCCGATCCGTTGCAGTTTCATGCGTTTCGACGGTTTCGTTGCCTTCACACGTTGCTTGTGTCGGTCTTTGCGTTAGAATCGTGTGTACACATGATGAGGAGTCAGGCGTTCTGTTGTGTCGGATTACTACGTGCTGAAATCGCGGTTGCTTTTGCAAAGGAGTTAAATCTGTTGGAGGGTGTTTGCTAGCTCACTTTCGGTTGCTGGTTTTTGGAGGTTTTGTATCGCAATGCCTCGCTTTCAGATGGGGGATCAATCTGCAAGAAACTAATGTTAGCTATGAATCTCAATGTACCCTTCATTCGTAGATATGATCATGATTGATATAATTTATGTCAGATTGAACCCCTTTTTTTGTAGAACACGAAAATTTGATCCTTTGACTCGACCTACTTTGTTGAACTTGCCCGCCATCCTAATTCTTTTCCTGAATGGTGGCCACAATATCAGTGATGGCGGGTTGATATGATGCCGTGATAATGATATGATGGCAAAGTCATGGTGAGAGAGTTCAAAATGGCTCACTTTTTTTTGTCATTTCGCACCTAGGCTCTGATAAAGTGTACCAATCGAATTTATCGTATACTTTTGACCACCATGAATACTCTGTACGTATTAGTGACAGCTGGGTCAATAGACAACAACTATGGACCAATTGACAGTTACCAGGGATGAACCCGTGCTAACACTTGACGTAAGAGACTTGGGAATGAAACCACTGAGGTCGATAGGCATGGACCCACGATGAATCAAAAGTCACCTGGTACCGCCTGACGAAGTCCTTAGATTGAATGGCCTAGATTAAGAGTGATTGGCGACTATCTGAGGCTGAGAGACTGTTGGAGGATCAATTGGCACTAAATGTGATCACAGCTAGCAGCTGCTATTTTGAAGCATGGGAAGCTTAGTGCTGAAATGATACAAGACCATCTCATCAGAAGAATCCATGGTTCTTTTCCTCTGCATTGTACCTCATTTGCCCCTCTTCCTTTTAGAACTCAATCAAATTAAGCGTTGGGCAACCTTGAAGATGCCTAGGAATTACTTGTACTTGTTTGTCGCCAGTCTATTAAACTAAAGAAGGCTAAGTGTTTAAGTGCACGGACAAATCAACCATAGTTTGTTTATCTGCTGAATTGATGGTTTATCTGCCTCTGCTGCTGACTGATACAAACCTAATTCTGTGGGCGTTTTGCTCACAAAAGATTTTTTATTGTTTCGTTTCCCTTTCGTGGACTAATTGGCTCCTAGCTTAAATGACATCCCTGGTCCTGAGCCTCTTTCAAATGCTAAAACGTGGAATTGAGATCTCTTCGTAGGCAAGTTACTTCTTTTATTAATTAATACCAGCCTTCAGAGGTCTAGTTATATGTATATTTGTTAGTTGATCTTAGGGCGTGTTTGTTTCACCGAAAGAGCTTTCCGCGAATAGTTTTCCGGACTTTTACGTGTTTGGTTGATTGAACATGTTTAGTCAACGAAAAAACATTTACAGGCAGAGAGAACACCCACATTTAAAATTAGGAAAACGAATTCCCGATGTTGAATAGGGAAAATCATTTTCCAAACATAACAAGTCTCTTACCACAAAAATTTAGTAACTTCTTCACCTTCTATCTTAAGATAGAGTTTTATTTGCTCTTCAGCATACCACCTAACAAATGAAAAATTAACTATTTTCCTTCAAAATGATTTTCACGGAAAGTATTTTTCATTTATCATGAAGTTTTCAGCGAAACAAACACACCCTTAGTACTAGTTGTGCTGACCACATTACACCTTCTTATATTTGGCTTTGAATGTAATTGAACTCTTTGAGGTACTGATGTGAGATTGCTTGACTTTGAAGGTGCAAATTCTGGAAATACATTACCCCAAGCTTGTTCACTTTTGACTGTTGGACAGGTGAATCTTCATTCTTGATCAAATGAATGCTGTTGATATATATTTGATGGAAATAATCCAATTTAATGGCCGCTTAGACAAGCTCTTTAAGGAATTGCTCGAATAGTGTCTTGAATTGCGGCAGAGCTGCATTCTGATAGTATATTCTTGCTTATTTGTTCATGGAATAAGTTCTAAATACAAACATAGACCCTAGAGCCAGACATTGTATGTATACTAAACTATTTTGCATTTTTTGCTCTTTTATATTCAATTTAACAAGACTACGACATGCTCTTTGGGGTTTGTCCCTAATAAATAGATGTGGATTTTTCTGCTTGACAGCTAGGTTCTGCCAGCAATATCGAAGGGATTATCATGTCTGTTTATAATCATGTTCTGCTTGACATTGCTCAACTAGCACGCCGATCCAGTAGAGCATAAACCTAAAAGAATTGAAAATTTATGCAGTTGCCCTTCTTAGGTAAAAGGAATATAGGGGACCATGCATAATGGTTGCTTAGATTAAGGACATTTGCATGTGATGAACTTTTATTTGGAGGTATGCTTGTGCATTTGCATGAGGCCTCTACCTTTTTCATTTTAGAGCTAGAGATGAAAATTCCATACGTACTTATTTCTTAATGATTTCTTCAAACTAATAATGATGGGACTTCAAATGCACAATCGATGTCTACTTGAAGGTTATGTTCTGATTGTCTCTCCTTCAATAATTACTCAGACCTTCTCTGGCACTCAGAACGTCTCTAGTCTGCAGAATGAGAAAGATGAAGCTTGGAGAGTTAATGTCTGCATTCAAGGATGCGACCTTGATCATGGTTATCTCTGTGGTACCATGGAAGCCCTGAATGTTCCAATGGCAGACACGCCGGTAAGGTGGATTTCCCACCCAATCAATTTAGATTCTTGAATAACTTTGTGCACTCCATAATTGTTTAAGTAAGGTTCTGCTGTCTGGTGGAAGCATCTGCTTTGAGAGGTGGGGATTGGAATTCTTAATTTTTTTGAATTCTGTTTTATCGTAATCATCTTTAATTGGAAAAGCTGTGATATAGATTGCAGCATTTTATTAACCAAGGTCATGGAAATCCCAATAGATATATGTATCTTTTTGCCTCTCAAAATGGGGTGCTTATGGGTTAAGTTTTAGTGCTCTTTCACTGACATGACTCCACTTTGTGATTTGCTTTATTCGCAATTTTATCAGGTAGTGACGTTCTGGGAAGGAGAGATCGTTGACAGCAAGAATTATACGTTCTTCACTGGCAAGTGGGAAGCAACGTATGTCCTTTTTTTTCTCTTGCTTTACTCGAGTTCAAACCTCTAATTATTCTTGAAGATGCATCCCCAGACATGTGGCTTCTGCCGGTCTTTCGGAGATGGGAGGACAAAGCTGTGTCTATTCTTTCATTATTATGTCTAGGATCCCATATAGAAGATTGCCTAACGATTGGAACTATTTATTAGGCCAGAGGATGATATAAGGCACTGGACCAAGTTCCCGTCTTTCTCCCCCCTTCTGGTAAGTAGTCAGACTTCAGAAACATATGCACGCATATGTATATACATAAAACATAGAAGCTACAAGTATTCAGCACATCTGTGTGATGTTATATTCATTCAACATAGAAGCTACAAGTATTCAGGACATATGCAATATGTTATATTCCTGTACATAGATAGATGTGCATACATGTCTAATACACATCCACATGTTGCTTAAATTACTTCAAATGGATATATTAATCATCGCTCTGCGATCTGGCATTGATCTTCTTCAATATCGGCCCTTTTTCTTCCAGAGCCGGGTGGAAGCTGATGGTGGCAAAACTTTGGACCTGAGCAGTTATCAATACATATTTATGGTAACTAGTTTAAAGCTACATTGTGACCATCAATTGTGGAGTTCCTTGTCTTCTTTGGGGCAATTTCTCACTTTCTTGCTCATGTGTTGGCCAGAGATGGAAAGAGCAGTACTTTGTGAATGTTGGAGAGGACTGTGGATTGACTATAGCTGGCTTTTATTACGTTTGCTTCTCATGCAGTGATGGATCCATCAGTGGGTTCTATTATGATCCTAAAAGCAGGTAGCCTAGAAAGTGATACATCAATCCTCTCCTGTGTCTTGCTTTGGCCTTCTTAGTACATAAACTGTTATTCTTATGCCACGATGGCCAAAATTCGAAATGCAAAATATTTGGAAGAGAATCGCATCTTGTTGTGTTGATTGTGTAATTATTCATGATCGGAATCCTCTTGCTTTCTCATACTTATTCTTCATTCTTTGGATAAATATGAACAACCTGTGCCCTTGTCTCAATCACAGCCCATTTCAGAAGCTCGAGCTTAAGGCCACAAATGCAGGAAGATCGGGTTTCACTTTTTCCACCTATGAGTTCCAGTAAACTGAAGCTTGCGGAGGATGTCAATACGTGGGCTTGCGCTTTAAATCAGTTTGATATGCCAAGGGCGGAAGTATGACTTGGGCAACTAGAATACCACGTCCAGAATCCAGAGGACCCGGCAAGCATTTCATCAACGTACGAGTCGGTCCTTGCTTTTCTGTTGTAACGATCTGTCTCTGTGCTGAATTACTCTTCTATGCTGGTTTCCTGGATGTGTGATTAACAAATGACAGGTTGAGAGTAGTCTCTCTATGATTGATAGTGACATAGCTTATGCCACAGTTTCGCATTCATATATTGAGAAGAGGAGAAAAGAAAATCAGTAAGTTTTTGGTCTTTCTGTGCAATATGTTTTTAAAAACCATGTTGACATATTTATAATCTTACGCAAGTTTCGATTCCGATCCTTTATGTTGTGTCGAGGGAACAAGAAAGCAGGCGGTGCAATTTTCAAGAAGCACCATGTTTTCTCAGGCTTAGCACATTAGTCACATGCTCCATATGATTGTTAGGAACCTAAATTCTGCGCAAATTAAGCTTTGGTTTCGATGCGTGCACTGGGAATGACATCCACGTGATCGAACACACGGGCAGGTGCCCGGCAACTCGCGAGCCGTTTGTTAGGTTTACGATGTCGGGCTAGGTTCAAAGAATATATAATTTTCGACGCAGCGACTATGTATCACGGGATTGGAAAATGAAATGCTTTCTTATTTGGTTGCTTGACAGAGGCACTTCTTAACAAGATCTTTTGAATTTGAACTACAACAGTAAACTGTTTAATTCATCTAGGAGTTGGAAATTATAGGTTTATAAGCTAAGGGAAAAACGCCGGCCGTTGAGGTTGAAGGAGACAATTCTAGATGGCGAAGCAGTTGAGGTGAAGGAGACAATTCTGCAAACCAAGGACAGAACAAAACGGAGGAATCTGGACTATTTATCTTTTTGAGTGCCCAACAGAGCCCTTGATATAAGAGTCCCCTTCACTTCCCAAGAATTTAATCTCCTTGCAGGGATTCACTGGCCATGGAAGTATGGGTCACCTTGCTCTTGATGAAACCCTAGGCTGTCACCACAGGGAAATATTGTTCTTTACTCATCATCTGCAACATGTTGCACCATTGAAAAGTGAGTCATTGCTAGGCCACATCTATATATAGAAGTTCCTGTTTTATTAAGCCGAGGTTTCTGGTGTCTATGCAGCTGGTTGGATGGAGATTTTTTGCAATGTTTCATGGACCCACTCCGCCGATTCTACCTAACAATCGCTTACCTTAAAAATCGGGATAGATTTCGACTCTTACTTCCAATTCAAAAGAACATATACATCACGCAGTTGGCGTGAAACAACCTGCCGATCAAATTAGCGCCATAACATATGTCCCAACAAGCTTCGTTTTTCGAATTTAAAGAAGTAAAACTCTCGCTGCATACGATTATCCGTGGGGGAGTAAGTGAAAGGAGAGGTTAAACCCATTCAAGCCAACCATTAATCTGTACATATTTTCACTGTACTTGTTACAGTTATGTTGAAGAAATGAGAGAGGGTGATGCAAGCAACCCTTATCCATTTATCGGACCACAGGGCCACACCACAAGATGCATACAAAGAGAGCTGTCCTCATCAGTCTATCATCTCCTTAGAAGACAGTGCCCCCAGGAAAAGGAAAGAAAAAAAATATCCAACTCCGTGATGAAAAGCCCACGACCCCAATCATGATTGACTCCAGAGGTGGCAAAATGGGTATAGAATTCATATTTGATCCATATTTCACGGGAGTGAATCATAAATGTGTTCCTTAAATTTTAAAAGTGGGTCATAAATATGTTACTTATAAACTTAATGGGTACTAAATGAATTTTAAATACGTCATAAATGGTTTAGCTAAGAAAACTATAAAAAAAAATAGCAATATATATATATATATATTTAAAAATATATAAGAAATAATTTTTTCTAAACTGGATTTTAATATTATAGTATTTTAACAATATAGGTCGGGTCGGATATGGGTCATTAGATTTGTATAGCATGAAAAAGGATCAAAACGGGTTAAATTGGTCAATATGGGTCGGACCATATTCGATCCAACCCAACCCACCCGTTGAAACTTATTGACTCTAGCTTTTTCGTTGTAGACATTAGTAATTTTCATTTTATGCACCATGAAATAATATAGACTTTTCACTTATATTTGTGGCCACTCATGCATATAATAATCATGGAGATGAATTTATACCAATCTATAAATCTTTGGAGCAACCTCCGTCGAACCCTAAAGGCCTTATCTTGACATAGAGAAAGGCAAGGACGGAGAGAGAGAGAGAGGGAGAGAGAGAGAGAGAGAGAGAGAGGCTTTGGCATTTTCGGCGTGCCGAGTTTTCGCGTCTCGTCATACCTCATCAAGGACCTCGCATGTTGGCTCGGAGAGAATGATGCAGCCAAGGATGACTTGCCGAATTTACATTTCCTTCTCTCTGGAAAAAACACACCATTCCGGACTGATTTTCGAGTCGGTTCTCGACGAATCACGCGGATAATATTTCCAAGATCGATCGGCAAGTTGTTCTTGGCTACATGCTTCTTTCTTGATCCTCATGCTCGGCTCTTGGTGATCGTCGCTGATCGCTCGCTCGCGGTCGTGATCTTCACCTGGCGCTTCTCCGAGATTCTTGATTCTTCACTTGGTATGTTGTCTCGTGCTCAGAACATTCGATATTCATTTAAATGTGAGCCTACTCCAGCTCACAAGAAAGAGAATCTTATGCAACTGATACATCGGCTTGGAAAGCAAAGCGGGAAATTTTTCGAGATTTCCGATCCTAAAAGTTGTTCGTTTTACTCGCCGGGCATGCATATGTACTTTGTTAGAATTTTGTCTGACTCAATATACTAATTTGTCACATTCTTTGTTCGAGAATGCAACGGCGCGATCTAGAGAAGGTGAGGGTTGATCCGGCAATATTGCATACTTGTGCTGTAGTTAGTCTTGAGAAGGAGAATCTGTACATGCTGCACAAAAGGTGGGAAACTGAGGGGGATAAACATTTTCCATTATATGCTATACGTGCTATCTTGACAACCTTTCTTTGCCTAAGCTTTTCGGCAATGTACTTTTCTGATTAAGTATGAGAGGCCAACACTGCAGATTGTCCATGTCCTATTCCAACAGTTCCAATCATCTCTATGTATGGTGGATTTTCATCGATGTTCAGTAGGATAGGAATGCCGACCGATTCAAACCAAGAATAACGAAATGATCAAAGAATCTGTTGATTGGATCGATAGTTTCCACCAGTAAAACCGCTTTGTCTACAATTACAAACATTATGACGACATCAAATGTCGACAAGAATCTGTTTTATTGTTGCTGTCTTTCGCTCCATATATTGGTCTTGCGCTCTATCCAATGAGTTAGGATTAGAAGGCAATCCATGGTAAGTAGTGGATGTGAGACATTCACTATGGATTCTCACCGTTTCTTTCCATGCCTTTCAAGTCAGTCTTTCTCCTTTCTTTGTATAGAGCGCCTCTATACACTGATATATGATTATATGTGAGTGATTCACCATGTCTTTTTGTGAAACTTATATATAATGAGAGAGAAAGCAATATCCATGGACAATAGATTGTCATTAGTTGTTTTCATATCAATTTCCACGTATATCACTGCAAATTAATGTATAGAGCTAAAAAAGTGAATCACCAGCCAAGAGGTTCTACAGGGATAGAATGATAGGAAAACTGTGACTTGGAAGCTTCGTCAAGGGGTGATCGGTTTTCAATCCGGTCCTATCCCACCCAGGAACTGGATTAGCCAGTTCAGTCCGATTCCCCGAGCGGTCCAATGGAACCGGTGGAATCGCTGGTTCTCCCTCTATGCAAACATCATATCATTTGCCAAGTATAGTTGCTCATAACTTCATGAGCCCTCTGCTTCGCAGGTTTTATGTGGCAGAAGATCTCCTTGCTCTGGAGTACTTGCATATGCTTGGGATCATTTATAGAGACGTTAAACCTGAGAATGTTTTAGTTAGTGAAGATGGGCACATAATACTAAGTATTAGGTTTAGGTTTAGGTTTAACATATATATATATATATAGTCCAGGCTGGATGGCCCGGATCTCCCTTGGAACCGGGAACCGGACCAATCGTAACTGGTTTCAATTTTATGGAACCAGGAACTGGATCGGAGTCCTCGAGAACAGAACCTAATTGGTTGGTTTGGTCGGGTCCGAGCGGTTTCCAATTCGGTCGATCTATTATGCTCGGTCCTAGTTCGGTCTACTCCTTTCATTACATGTATTCATCGACCTAATGGGAATTTGTTTCCCGCCCCAGTTGGATTTATCACCACTTTAGCTAGGTTTTTCGCGGCTCGGCTGGGTTCTTGAGATTCTGGACTACTCCATTTCCAAATGCTAGCAATGTACATTGGCTGCATAGGACCACCGTCAGTGCTTCTAAAATCGCTAAATCTCGAGATTCTCGATTACTCCATTTCTTGATGATAGCAATGTACGTCGGTCGAATAGGATCACTATCCTTGCTTCTAACTGATTTATTGCATCATCTTACTAGCCGAGTTTTATTTTTAGGGAAATGCTTCCTTGACAGTACTGTCAGGGACGGTACAATCTCAACCGTAGATCCACACACCATCATCGCGTGTTTTGCATAAAGCACTCATTAATTGGGAGATCGTGTAGTCAGAAATAACTAACAGTACTGTCAAACTGTCATGCTAGCAGCTTCCTTATTTTTATACAGTGTCTTTGCAAACCCTTTCATACTCATGTATGCAAATCTGGTTATCTACATGTTTAGCAATTCATACTTTGCAACCTTAGATGGTTGTAACTTTCCCTTTCTTTGGCATTCTTTAATTAGCTTTTGAGATTATTGATTGCGCAACCTTGTTTTGTTGTATATTCGTGCTAATCTAGGACTGGATAGTAGATATTTGGCAAGCAGTTCTTTGGTAAGCAGCAATGATTAGTGAAGTGTATGCTTCTACGATTAGACAGGCAGTGAATTCATTAACATCGTTTGCCTTTTAGGCTCCGTTTGTTTCGCAAAAAATTTAATGATTTGGAAAATATTTTTCCAAAAATGATCGCATGTATGGCTTGAAATAATTAGTAATTGAAAAATGCTCTCGTTATCGACAACAATTTATGTCTAAAAATTTTCGCAGAAAATGAAAATATTTTTCATTCATTTATTTCTTGTAAGCAAAACAGGCGAACTTTTTTAGAAAAATATTTTTTAAATTATTCATTTTTCGCGAAACAAACGCACCAGATCGATTAACTTCATGAAACAGAATCTTGCATTTTAATTTCAAAAAACAAGAGCTCAGTATCTTCCATCAAGCGAAACCATGATACATTGTTAGAACAATAAAACAGCAAAAGCTTCTCTGCGATCACTTCTTGTAAGTCAACTTTTAATGATTGAGTTTTCACTTTGCTTTCATTTTGAATGGTGCTCGCCGAAACCCTCTTAGCTATGGCTACTTCTTGAAGACACAAGAATATAAAAATGCCAGACAGGTGTTAAGCTTGGTAACAGTGGGTTGCGTTTGATTCAGTTTTTTGCCCAAAGAGTTTGTATTTTAAAGAAAAGTAAATAGTTTATATATATATATATAAAAGAAAAAAGACCGAGAGAGGATGGATGAGTTCAGGCAACGGAGGAAAAAGCTCAGGCGGCGGACCACCGACGTCATGCGACTCCAAGCGACGGGCCACCGAGGTGACATCGAGATCGCGCGACCTTAGGCGAGCTAGATCTGGAGGTCGGAGCTGAGCACCGACCCTCAACCCTCAACAATACTTGGATGATTCCTGGCGACCCTTGGCGAGCATCGCGCAACCTCAAGCGAGCTAGAGGATAGAAGAATCTGCTCCTTTTTGAGTAATTGCGGTTAAATACATCGTTCTGGTTTTCTTATTCAAAAGTCCTCTGTACTTGCTTCCTCATTGCAATATTAAGCACTTCGGAACTCAAATGGTCGATTGTCTGGACTGATTGGCTTTGCTATTCCATCTGATGTAAAATTCCTAACCCCTGGCTGAGCACAGTCCATGTACACAAAAACAGCCCCGACAATGTTTCCAAGGTACATAGATTCCTTATGGATGCGTCAAACAGAAAACGGTGGCGTCTTCCTAAAACAAACAAGCAGCAACATATCGCAAGTCGCAAGGCAAGCCACGGCCATTCTGGCCACCGAACGAACATATAAGGCATGTTACATTAGAATATAAAATGACAAGATCTTCACATTACAACAGCTTCTTCCCCTAGCATAAATGAGAACAACAAGCAACTCACAAACTAACCGGTATTCTATTAGGTACCGAGAGACCAGCAAGCTTGGATCCAAAAAAACATAAATCCACAGCTCGCAAATCACTGGCTATACACATATATCTAGGTCCTATCTATTATCTTTACCAGTTTCTTGCTTTGTAAGCACCGTGAAGAGACAAACAAGCCCAGAAAAACAGAACACTGCATGTACAAGAAGAAGAGGAGAGATGAAGGCCAAATACTATAGTTGACAACCTCATCTTGCTGTATTAATCATAGGTTTTTGAGCCGAAGGGGTTGATGAGGGAAGATGAAGTGAAGCAGGGAGAGGAAGATCTGAATGGGCGGGAGATACCACAGGTTCGGCCACTGCTTCCTGCTCCGTGACAGGAACTGGCTTTGGCATGTAGTTGAAGGATAAATCTCTGTTGGCTGCGAGCGCCAGGAGCTCTTTCTCTTCCAGACCTTTTGTTGGGCCGAGGCTACAACGGTCTGGGGTGTGCTTGGCCAATGCATCTTTGAATTTCTTTATCTGCGAAACACCAACACGAGCAATTTTTACATCAGCGATAAACTTGACAGGACAAAACAAAATAGTATGCATAGCATATCAATGTCCAACAGTCGATGAAAACAACATGGAAGCCAGAATTCTCAGGATTTATTGGCCAGAAAGTTGAGCCTAAGAGTAAGCTAATTAATGATTTGGCTAGAAAAAGAAAGGCTGTATGGATCTTCTTTACGAGTGCCTTTAATTAAATAAACGAAGAGCAGTTTCCAGAGAACAACAATATCTATTTCACATAATTTTCTGACAACCTTGAGAAGAAAAGGAAATTTGATGAAGCACGATCATGTTTACTTCCAATCTAAAATGATGTTGTTGGCACAAACAAAAGGGCGAGTGTCTCTTTCAAAAATTGGCAACTCGGAGCAGAAAACAACTTCAAAAAATTTCCAATCGAAGTAAAAGATGACCGTGAAACCTACTCCATACCCCTAAAAATGAGCATAGACAATGATACTCGATACAACATAATCCAGCATCACTAGCCATGTCTGACGTGGAGAGTCTTAAGGGCTATGACACAAGGTCTTCCTTCAGTCCATACGATTTGCACTTCACAGCCTCGCAGTAATTCGAACTTTATAATCCCATAAAACAACATATACAAACTCAGCAGATTGATGAAGAGTGAAGTAATAAGAAAAGTCAAAACCTCACCAGTCAGACCACTACCAAAGAAAAGCACCAATCATCAGCAAAGATGGAAGAGATCACGAGAAACTAACCGTGGCATTAGTGCAGCTGAAGCTGCAGAGCCGTCCATGAGCGCCTCTATATAATCGGAAAAATGGCAGAACGTGAACGTTGAGGCTATAACACATGGACTTGTGCTCCTCGTAATTCACCTGAAGGAACTGCACGTCCGGGTTCGTCTCCGCCAATTGGCATATCTTCGGATGCAGGGCCCTGCATCCGCCGCAGCCCGGGGAGAAGAAGTCGACAACCACCAACTTATCCTCAGCGCTCAACAGACACTCCACGAGGTCTTGCGCGCCATTGGCCTCTCTCATGTTCGGTTGAAGCCCCTTCTCCCACCATTTCTGAGCCTTCCCTATTCTTAAATTACCCTGTGCCATATCGTATAGCGAGAGGAACACACTTATTTCAAAGTAATGAAAATTTACCATTAACTAACAAAGAATAATGCTTGGTATGCTGAGATTTACAAAGTAACGTCCCAAACTGTAAGTGAGAGTTGAAACAAATGGGTCATATTCGACACCCAACAAGAAATCTACGTTCTAACCGAAAAAAAGAACAAGAAATCTACGTTTGTGGAGAAATTATATCATCATTCAACTAAAAAACCAGTCCGTATCTATCAAGAAAACAAGAAAAGAACATTCGGAAAGGAATACTACCGTAAATGGTGACCACCCACAAAAACTTCTCAAAAAGCACCAAAACTTACAGAACAATTAGAACAAAAATCCAAAGTAATAGATGAATCACCTTGCGGGGGAGGGCAAAGCAAGCCAAACCTGTGCATTCAAGGAGTAATTTCGCGATATCCTTCTCTTTGGCGCGCAATCAGGTTGCTTGCGCACGACTCCGTCGCCGAAAACACCGCTCCTCGACCTGGAGACAGAGGATCTCAGCCCCAGAGACTTCGACATCGCGGCGGGGCGGGACCTGAGCTGAACCCCCGCGAATCTGCCGGCCCTGAAGCTTCCTGGGAACACGGAGAAGCAGCTTCCGCCGGCGACTCGATGATGGCGCGGCGAGAGCAAGCTCGAACTGCTCAAGAACTCGGCCATTTCCGCACAACACAGAGAAAAAGAAACAGACCCGGATTTGCCTTCGGCCTGTTGATCGGATTGCGAACAAAAGGGGCTGGATCCAACAAGGTAAAGGGTCCCGTCGAAAGCACTTTTCCTGTACTCGCAGAGAGAGAAGAGAGAGAGAGAGAGAGAGAGAGAGAATAGGAGAATATGTCGTTTTCTTTTCAGCTTTCGATGGATTAATAAGCCTAAAAATCAAAATTCGGGGTGACCGTTGGATTAGCCGTTGGCAGTTAACGGGATGTGAATCTGACGGTGGTAATCAGCGGAGAAGGACGCTATAGATATTTGCCGCCCGATAAGGCGTTAAACTGTCAATTCTGTGCGTTTGATGGTGCAGGGGAGGTGCACGTGAGCAGCGGAGGATCGTACACGTGGCGAAAGGAGAAGCCACTAGATTTGGATATTCTACCGGACAAACTCGCGAAAGGCAGTATCTTTCTTGGCACCTCGGAGGGCTCGTTTAATTGGATTTTTCAAAAAATATTTTACAAAAAAATAATCACTTACATCACTTAAAATATTACAGTTAACGTAAGATATATTCATTAATCGACAATAATTTATATTTAAATATTTTGAGGAAAATTCATATTTGTAAGCGATATGAGCAATCATTTCCGAATCATTTATTTTTCGCAAAACAAACGAGCATTCATGTGTACCTAATAGATGTGAGCCCAAGTAATCCCGCCGATCGAATCAATGTGAGTCTCATATGATAGCCGCATCATCATGCTACTACCACAATCAATTGGACTCACGTGATTCAAGAGCATGCAAGAACAGCTTGAAAATTAGCAAGAGTATGTGCACTCGGTATTGTTTTGTGTAAAGTAGGTGAACTCGGAGTACATGTACTGGATACATTTAGATACTTGTCCACGGCGTCCGAGGTGATTATGGGCCACTTAAGCTCGATTAATGCAAAGGACGAAATAGGCGAGAGTCTGAACATAAATACTTTCTACTTTTAAAAGCGAACACAATCTATCTTATCTCAATTATTGTTTTGTGTGAAGGCCTTGAGTATAATTCATCGATAAAAGTTCTAGATTGAAATTGCTTCAGTATTTGCTTTATAATTGAGAATAGATGATTGCGTGTTTACATAAATACTTTCTTCTCTTAAAAGCGATCACAATCACACATTTCGCTTTCAATTTTTTTTCTCAAAAACCTTACATGATGCAACACATGCGAGTTGTTGTTCGAGATAAAGGGCCTATTTAAGCTCCTGATGGATGCCTGCGACATAATTTAACAAGTGCATTCGGTAGATAAGTCTGAGCATGTCGAGCATTGTTCTTCCACTAGACACCCACATGCCATTTTGTTAGTTATGGTACGACGAGATGGACGATATCACATATTTAGAGTCAAGACAATTATCAATTAACCCCGAGAAATTCTCATTTTCCAAAAGAAAAAAAAAAGCATTTAACCAACCCCTAATCTTGTAACCATTTAAATTTCTCCTAAACTAATTCGTGTTTCTCTTCACACATACACAACTTTTTTCTCCGGAACAGTCTCCTGTCAAGCACAAAGACAATTGCTTGTTGGATTGGATCGATGGAATGAGAAAAGTGCTTCTTTCTTATCCGGGAATAAGCCCAAGCACCACGAGTCTAGCCCATTTTTAACATTTAACCCCATTCTTCAGAATCTTCCTAGCGGGGTTATTTCCAGTTCTTGTTTCTCCTTGACCAAAGAAAGATGTCACGGTCCGGAGGTTTCAACGCACGAAATGACCGAGGAAGAAGACCGGGCGAGAGCCTTTTCTTGTGTACTCCGATATATTTTTAGGGACGATGTGAGGAATGTATACTATTCTAGAGAGTTCATATGATTATAAATTTTCTGCGTTTTCCTTCGCACAAGAATAGTACTGCGTCCGCCGAATTTCGCCGCCGATTCTTCTCCGACAGCCCACAATCAAGACAAATAAATAGTGGGTTTTGATCATCACGTCTGCGCGACCACATAGGTCCAAGAATCAACGAAAATGGTGAAGAAATTTGCCCGAAATTGAGCAATAACCGCTCGGATGCGTAACCCTAATCCGCGAAATTTCACCGCGAAATTGGCCTCCGGCGAAGAACCAAAAGTCGAGATACCTTAGGGCTTTTGTTCCCCATGGCGAGACGACCCTACCGGTCCGAAGCCAGCCCGCGATATGTCGAAAATTGGTCGGAATCGGCGATTTTCTCCCCAGCCAGATTGCCCAATTTATAATTTACTCAGAAAAACAAGCCTTTTCACACCTACAGAAACATAAGATCAGGAAACAAGTATAAATGCGCTCTGATACCAATGAAGGGAACCAATCCCATAACGTACGCAGCGGAATTACACGGAATTAACAAGCCCAGATACTTACTTGAGTCACTGATCGGAGAAGTATATCACAGAACGGACATACCTCGTATTTTCACAGATTAGATGTTACCGTTGCAGTCCATCGAGAGATCGTTCGTCCAGTCACCCGTTTGACGATCGGGAGAGTTCGTCGTTGTGTTTTTCTGTCGTTTCTCTACGCCATTCTGTATGTTAAGAACGTAAGAGAAAACGACATTTGAGAGAGGGGATGACGTCTGTTTCAAACGTGACTTTATCACGTTTGAAACCAATAACTGCATTTGGCAATTATCCAATATTATGAAGGGTTGTGGTGCTCTACATGGGCGGACCACGGTATTTCCATGCACCCTCATTATCCAACACTTGGCAATTCTTGTGTGAAGGTGACCTACTTTACACCAAATGCTGACGGCTGTACGTGCCATTCTATGGGAAGCTATGGAAGGAGGCACTACATTCCAAGTGGACGGATCATTTGGGGATCCAACGCACGATGGCGGTTGTGGAGGATAGGTACTTTTGGCTGTACCTACGCCACTATGTTGAAGCTTATTTGAGGATGTGTCTTTTGTGCCAACAAGACAAGCTAGAGCAATGATCAACAGCAGAGCTTCTTAAGCCTCTTCCTGTCCCGGAGTATCCTTGAGAGAGTGTCTTCATGGATTTCATCGTGAACTTGCCTAAGTCTGAAGGGTGTCGGACTCTCATGGTCATGGTGGATCGGTTCTCCAAGTATGTGAGATTCGTGCCAACTACAAAGGATTGCACATCCAAAGAAGCAGCAGACTATTTCTAAAGCACATCGTCAAGTATGGGGCATACTGCAAATGGTCGTGACCAATTGCAATCATTGGTTCACCATGAAGTTCTGGATCGAGCTCTTCAAGTTGCTAGGATTGGGACTCAACTTCTCCACGAGTCTACATCCTTAAATCGATGGTCAAACAAAGAGGGTGAATGCTCTCTCGGAATTGTAGCTCCGGCATTATGTGAACACAACATAGAAGGATTAGGTGAAGCTAATCGATGTAGCCCAGTTCTCTTATAATCTGCGTTGGAGCCGGTTTATGAACCAGAGTCCCTTCGAGGTCGTGACATGACAACATCCACTCACTCCAAATACGGTTGCAATGATTGAGGGAGTAGCCCATCCTCTTACAAGTTCGCTAAGGAGTGGCATGAACAAGAGGACTTGCTTACACAAGGCCACGAAGCGCATGAAGAAATGTGCCGACAAGAAGCGACAGCTCGTGGTGTACCAAGTTGGGACCTCGTTTGGCCAAGCTTCACTTAGTTCTTCTATATCAGGACGTCTGCAAGGGGTTAATTCGTTGTTATGAAGGACCGTTGCGAGTGTTGCAGCGAGTCGGTAAGGCGTCATACAAGCAGGAGGTCCCACCAAAGTTAAAGGTACATCTTGTGTTTCACTTGAGTATGCTTAAATCATTTCATGTAGATGAGAAAGATCCGGATTGAGGAGAGTTGTAACGGGCACCACTTGGGGCAAAAACCTCATATGATCGAGATGTTGATTTCATCATGGTGGACCGAGTCGTACGAAAGCGGTATTGTACGCCGAAATGAGAGTATTTGATCTGATGGAAGGATCTATCGGAGAGTGAAGCAAGTTGGAACCCGCGGAAACTCTTTGGTAATTTAATAAGCAAATTGATGTCTTCCATGCCAAAGATGCGACGAGGGCGTTGCCCCATTAGCTAGGGAGAATGTCAGGATCCGGAGGTTTTCAACGCATGAAGGACCGAGGATGATCCAAAAAGACTAGGCGAGCCTTTCTTATGTACTTTAGAATATTACTAGAGCTGATATGGGAAATGTATACTATTCTAAAGCGGCGACGCTATTTTCACTCCCATTTTGGCTAAGCCACTTCTTTTTTCAATTAAAAGACTGAAATACCCTTCTCTCTCTTCAATCTATTGTTTTTTTTTAATCAATCAAACCAACATAACTGCCTTTATTTCTATTTTCTCTCTTAAATTATCAATTTCATAATATAAATGTCAAATTACACCCAATAAAATAGCATCTTATCATGCATAATTTTATCTCAATTTGTGGTCTCATTTTTTTTAATTACAAAAGTTGTATAAAATGTTACAGATTTCTAGTTATAATGGCTTAATTAACTAGCTAGTTTTTATGAAATAGTTTGACAGAAATTTTATTTCAAAGTTGAAAATTAAAATCCAATCTAATTATCTAGCAAATTTTGACCTTGTGGATGAATTTTCAGAATAATTTGTAGGTTTCTAAAGTTAAATATCGCTTATTTGTGCTTTCTTTTGAGCTTTTCTCATGTTAATATGAATTGCAAGACGGGGCTGAAAATTTATACACATTTTGCATTTTCAAACTCACGTCAGATTTTCTTAGGGGAAAGTTTTAAGCATATTTGAAAGTTTGATATTAATTACTCTTTCTTCATGGTAGGAGTTGAACAGTAATAAGTTTCATGTTTTTTCCTTTACGTGTTTATCCTTTGTTAATATTTAGATGTGTATAAATATGTTTGACCTATGATCATGCTTTTAAAAAATTAACCTTCTCCATATTTTGATCAATTTTTGTTTTCAATTTTTTTTTAATCAAGATCTACTGAATAATTAAATTGAATTTTAATTTCGACTTTGAAATATAGTTTCACTCACACTACTCGTAAAAAAAAAGTAATTAATTGTGTGTTCATAAGCTGTCATAGATATAATTTTCTTGTAAATGAAAATATAAGACCAAAAAAATCGATAATATTCTCTAGGCAAAATGATTATAAGATATGGTAAATTGATATGTAGATGGGTGTGATGAACATTTGTATTGTGAACTTACTAAGAAAGATGACAGAAATAAAGGCAATTTTGTGGATTAGCCTGATAAAAAAAGAAACAATAAATTGGAGAGAGAGGAAGGAGGGTACTTCGGTAAGTTAACAAGAAAAAAGGAGTGTCTTAGCCAAAATGGGAGTGGAAATAGCGCCACCCTTCTAAAGAGTTTCTGTAATTAATGCGGGTAGTTGCTAGATTGGGAGATGAAATCTCCACCGTTAGACTGAGGAGAAATCCCCTATTGTAATTAGAGGGGTATTTGTGTAAACAACCCCTCTTGTATTTTCTCACAATGGGCATCTCTCTTTATATCCTTGTGAGTTTATTGAAAAGGACGGATTTGAGAAGACTGCTGCGACACTTTTGAGATTCTTCTTACATTCTTGGGCAAAGTCTTGCCAGCTGATTCTCCTCCGCGAAAAGGGAACCTTAATTAAACAGAACCTCACAGAAGACAAGCCCCCAAGTTTTCTTCATTTCAAAAAAATGCATCTCTCCCTTTCGTCCAGGCTCACAGACTCAGTCACAGCATCAAGATTCAACCACCCAAGGCACAACCTCAATCACCCTCGCACTACCACCACGCATCTCCACAATCTCTTCATCCCCGACAAAACCCCACTTCACAATCCCCCTCCATCGTTGACCAAAAGACCAATCCTTACCTCGAAAACCCAGAAATCCACTTCAGTCTTAAACTGCGCAGACCCTAGCGAGTCTCTGCATCTTTCTCAACCTTCAGAAACTCAAGAACAGACCCAGAAGAAGAGCTTTTGGGGAGCTGTCAGCTTGATCGTGGGCACGGCAGTGGGACCAGGAATGCTGGGCCTCCCTGCTCTCACCATCAAGTCAGGTCCATTCCCTTCAACCATTGCAATTTTCTTATCATGGGTTTATGTTGTGTCCTCCATAGTACTTGTTGCAGAGCTCACTTTTGCAGCCATGGAGGAAGATGGGGTTGGGGAGGTGAGCTTCACTGGCCTTGCCACTAAGGCCTTGGGGAGTGGTTTTGGGGCTCTTGTGGCCATTGTGTACGCTTCCCTAAGCTTTTCTTTGGTGGTGGCATGTGTTTCTGGGATTGGTTCCATTGTCTCTCAGTGGTTCCCATGGATGGATGTTGCATTGGCCTTTGGGTTGTTCCCTCTGGCTGTTGGGGTCGTCATTGGTTTCTTCCCTTTTTGTGCAATTGATGCTGCAAATAGGCTCTTGTGCTTTGTCATGCTCATGTCTATAAGTGCACTTGTGGGGATTGGTTTGTCTGTGGCTAGGAGTAATGTGATTGCATCCTTTTCTCATGCCTCTTGGAGCGTGTCATCAATTTTGCCGGCCATACCAGTTATGGTACTGACGCTGGGGTTCCATGTGATCACCCCTTTCATTTGCAAGATTGCCGGGAATTCGGTGCGCGATGCTAGGAAAGCTATACTAATTGGTGGGGTCATTCCATTGATTATGGTTCTTTCGTGGAATTTGATTGTTCTGGGGCTTTCTGGGACTAATCCTACTGCTTCACCTGGAGATCCCATATCCCTTTTGCTCTCTGTGAAGTCCTCTGCTCTGTCAGCAGTTCAAGGTTTTGCCTTTTCTGCTCTTGCTACTAGCTTGATAGGATATGCTGTAAGTTTCCCAAAGCAGCTCGTTGATACCCTAGACTTAATTTTCCAGAACAACCGAGGGAAAAGTTTGAGTCCTGCTCCGATGATCTGTGATGGAAATGGAGCTGGCAGAGTTGGTTCTTTAGGTTATTCGAGGTTGGATTATGTTGGTAATCCCGGAATCATCTCATTTAGTAGATTACAACATTCATCAGCTCCAGAAAATTATGCAACATTGAGCATAAGGGCATTTGATTCCATTGAAGTTCTTGTATTGCCAGTGGTACTTGGTGCTTCGGTTCTTATAGCGTCCTTCTTTCGCTCAACTTTTTCTAGAGCACTTGACTTTGCTGGGGTATATGCTAACTGTTTCCTATTTGGCATCCTTCCTCCATTGATGGCATACATTCAGCAATCCAGGAAGAAGCTCAGGTACAGCCCCAAATCTCAAGCTAGTTCCACTTTCATCTATATTTAATGGTTTTCATGGATCCAATTATTATCTTTAGGTGCAAAACATGGTCTATCGGAACATTTATTCAGCCAGCACATTCATTTTCCACATTGCAACCTTTGTATTGTGTAGTTGCCAATGGCACTGATTTCAACCTTTGGAAAAGCTACAAATATGACGGATAATTAGATGTACATATTGGTTCGAAGTAAACATCAAGGATGTTCGAAAATATTTTCTGTAGTATTCCTAATGAAAATGGCAGTGCACAAAGTTAGCCAGGAGTCTTATCTGCGGGGTCTTTAGAGGTTGGCAGATGGAGACCAATAAATCACTAGTTCTATATGTTGCTCAGAGATTGCTGGACCGATTGATTCATCTGGTTATACTTTACGTTTGTTTAAATAATAAAAAAAAAACAATGAGATAGACATCAGTGAGAGCTGCCAAGTTGCGTAGATGAAAATTTTCGCATATTTCTGATGAAAGCAGAAGACAAGCTCTTTAACGAGCTCCTGATGAGTCATAATCTCTCTCATCTCTCTGCATATGCATCATGAGGCGACAGGAAGATTCTACTCATATTCTGTATCTAGAGAATATGATTTTTAATATGTTTTGCTTGCATAGTATATTAGTAATTTACTCATATCCAGCTTTCGTGTCAACTGCTTCATCCTTTCCAAGCGAGTTCATAGGTGGTGAAGGTATACGACTATTTATATGGTCTGGTTCTTCTTTGTCGAACTTGCTTTGAAGCAATGGTGTATGTGGTATAGTCGAAAACAATAGAGTAGCACATATAAGCATTCTCGGAGAAGCACGCAAAATGCTTTCAGCCAAAGGGTGCCCCTCTCAATACTCATCGTCATACATGTTATCCTGCTATTGTTCTCCTTTTATAGATGGACAAACTGCATCTGAAGGCAAGATTTACGTTTTGCAGGTCGGAGATTCTGCCAGGAGGAAATGTTGCTCTTCTGTTACTCTTTAGTGTTGCTGTTGCTTTGGGAATTTGGCATTAAGCACATCTAGTAATGACGAACCAGCGCCTTAATGGGACTGAATGTGAAGTTTCATCGAAGATAATTGATTTTGTAAACAAGCACCCTCAGAGCATTTGTGAAGTGACAAAATAAGGCCAATCAAGCTATTTCTAATTAAGCACGTCGAAGAAATGGTCTCGGTCTCAGGATAGGACACTCCCTAACGCGACTCTGATAATATATGTCGATTGCATCAAGGGAAATAAGAACTGAGATGAGGTACTAGTCTCTTTCGAGACGCCGAACATCTCATCTTATCTCTTAGCTTCGCTGAATCGCTGTTGAATCTCTCCGGGAAAAAAGCTTTGACACAGAAATGAAAGATCTTTGGGCATTGACGCTGGAAAATCGAAGGCCGGATTCATCCGAGTCTTTTGTTCTTCTGTACTCATAAGCTCTTGTAATTACAAGTGTGAATGTAAGTATAGCAGGCCTTGGAAGACACTTCCAAGGAACTAGATCAGAGCTTGGTGAAAATGCTGGCAAAGAGTTAGAGAAGTTCTCAGTACAAGAACAAAAAATTGAGAGGCTTTGGTGTTTTTTTTTTTTTTTTGGCTGAGTGAGAAGGTTTTTTGTCAAGAAAATGACAGGTAGAAACTATGTTTCTCGTCTTTTGGCCTGATAGGTGTAGACTAATTAAGTATGGTAACGTTCAGGAAGGGCCGCTAGGGCAAGTCATGGCAAAACTCGTGCCGTCCTTAGCTATGTCGGTTCCCTTTCGATAGTGCAGCGGCAGGGACCCACCAGTGCATTCCGGATGCTCGAAGACGGGTTCGAACTCGGCACAGGCGACCGTCGATCGCTCCGGCCAGGCTCGTCTGTTCGATTTCCTTACGTAAATGGAGGACATTTATGTTGGAAGAGAATGAAATGTCCCCATCATACTGCTAATATTTGGATAGAGATCTGTCCATTTCTCGGGGGCCACAGAAAATAGGAAGAAAATTTAAATGGATAAAGAGTTTGCAAAACTAGAAGGAGAAGGGCATGTGCTTAGTGGGATGGAGACGAAAGTCAGGGCCCACTAGAAATTGCTGATTAGCCCATCAGTCCCTTTCCTTGAAAAGTGATGGGCCAACCACTCAGTTCTTCGAGCCTGGTGGCTGCGGCTTCAGCCCACACGAGTGGTGGTGACATTTTTTCATTTTTCTGTCGACTTATTTAAAAAGAAACTTAATCTTGTCCCAATTGGAGAGTTAATATCACCGAAAATCTTAAATTGGTGTATCCGTACCGCACTAATCCCAAACTAACATTCGCATCACAAAGAAATCTCAAACAGGTACACTTGTGCTACATTTTCCCTATACTGATTTTTGTCATTAGAATCCCAAATTGGTACACTTGTGCTACTTACACCCCCATATTGATTCTCGTCACTAGAATTCCAAACTGGTACACCCGTGCCACATTTATCCCGAACTAATTTTCGTGTCACAAAAGACCGTAAGATGGCACATCAATGACAAATCTATCGGGATCCTAGGGAGAATTTGGGGGCAACTGTAACACAAGATATCGGTGTGGGATATTTTGTGTAACACAACAATCAGTTTAGGGCAATGTACGAACGTATTGGGCTGAGATTTTTTGCGACACGAAGGTTAGTTTAGAATAAAGGTGCATTTTATTTGGCGAAAAATGAATTATTTAAAAAATATTTTCCATAAAATGATTGCTTGTATTGCTTACAAAATGAAGCAAATTTTTTTCATCGTCCGTGAAAATATTTAGACATAAATTGTTATCAATAATACAATATTTTTTAATTAGCTAATTATTTCAACCGATATAAGCGATCATTTGTAGGAAAATATTTTTTCATTTTTTTCATTTTTCGCTAAACAAATGGAGCTTAAATATAATACACGTGTAGCGATTTGAGATTTTTCGAGATATTAATGAATTATTTATTTATTTATTGTTTTTTTCGAAGCAGTGAGGAAAAATGAGATGCGTCCTTTCACGGGCTAATGGTATGTCTGAGCCCCACACGTCTTTCCTCTTATTCTACTTCGTTTTATTTTTCTAGCATAAAGCCCCACACGTCTTTTTTACTATATATTCCTTTCCTTAAACTGTTGATCTAACTTAAATACTATTTTTGCGCACGTGAGTTTTTTTTAGATAATTCCAAGAGCTCTCTTTTAATTTCTCTTTTTATTTTCTAAAATCGAGTAGCGTCTTTTTCGAATTATCTTCCTCACGTATTCAATTAGCTCGACAACGATGTTTCCCGTCGGGTTCGATCTTGATCCGAATCGAACAGGAAGTTAAGTTAGAACACACTTTTGTCTTCATGGTTCCCTCCTTGTACAGTACGAAAAGAGTCTTACAAAAGACCATCCCTGAGTTTGATCCTTAATGAACAAATCAGTACTTTACTTGAAGTTTTCTCTTCTTCTTTTTTCAGACAGACCGTTTTTTTTCTGTTTCCAGGAAATTTCATGGAAGTTTCTCATGGAAAGTCGCGAACGAGTCCTCAATGTCCTTTAGTTCTCTTTCTCTCTTTTATTTATTTGTTTTTGAAACTTTGGCGAGTGTTTGATAAGTTATGAACCATTTTGCAAGATCAGTGGATCTAAATCGAGAGTGCGTTTGTTTCGTGAAAAATGAATGACAGTTGAAAAATATTTTCTTAAAATTGATCGCTTACAAAAAAAAAAAAAGGGTGAACGCAAGATATTTTCATCATTTTGCGAATATTTTTAGACATAAATTATTTTCGATAATAAAAAAAATTCATTGACTAATTATTTCAAGCAACACAAGCAATCATTTTTAGGATAATATTTTTCAAATCATTAACTTTTTGCAAAAAAAAAAAATAGTCTAAGGATGTAATGTTAATATTACTTGAAATGAAATAATTTTCGTGCACAAGAGTTGATTCAGGATTTCACATCAACCATAAGATTAGAAAGAGAGAAAAATGGCAAGAAGTAATGCAAACACGTGGGCACATGCCAAGACCACTCGACATTAGGGGTGGACGGTTTCAGGTTCCGTACAGGTTCCAGGTTCTAACATGAAACCTACCTTGCATACCTTGGAACCTAAAACCTAACCTGTCACAGGTTTTTGGGTTTTCTCAAGTTCACATGTATTTTTAATTTAATTATTGCAATGAATCATCACCTTTAATGATCACCACTTGCTGCTACAATTCACTGACCACAACTTATATTTAGACGCACGAATAAATATGAAACATTAACAAAGTAAAAAGTCTTAGTTATAAATATTGCCGGAATGAAAGCTTAGACTGATGGTTCTAGATTGCATACTCATCATCGGACGGCATGGAATACTGCAGGATCGAGCGAAAATATATACTAAGAAAAACGCAAAAACTTGTTAGAGGTTTCCAGGTTCCAGGTTCCAGGTTCCACCTACCTAGAACTTGGAACTATCCTTTGGATCAGATTCTCCAATTTTTGGAACTTAGAACCTACTCTGCATACCTTAGAACCTAGAACCAGACAGGTTCTCCATCGGTCCGATTCTAGGTTCCAAGTTTTACCATGAAATCATACTCACCCCTACTCGACACTTCATTTTCCTTACGTTCCCGTATCGAAAGAACAGTAAAACCCGTGAATCGAATTGATCGCACGTTCAATCAACACTGAGATCATCGACAGAATCTTGCTGAAATACACCATACCCTTCGGGGGGGAAAAATGATCGATTCTATGTTCATATTAATTACGGAATAAAGGGTATTAAATATTTCGTTCTCTCGTGGCTTCTTCTTATCTATCCAATCTCCATGGTTTGAAAGCGAGTACCAAAACGAACGTTTTCGTCAAAAAGAAATAGTGAAAAAAAAAAAAAGCAGAGGTTCCTTCGTGGAAATGGACCCACCGCTTTTTCTTTCCTTTTGACATCAAAGTCGCCTCCTCATCGCCCCTCTTTTGTCCAGGTTCCGTACAGGTTCCAGGTTCTAACCTGAAACCTACCCTGCATACCTTGGAACCCAAAACCTAGCCTGTCACAAGTTATATGGTTTTCTCAGGTTCCACATGTATTTTTAATTTAACTATTGTAATGAATCATCACCTTTAATAATCACCACTTGTTGCTACAATCCACTGATCACAACTTATTTTTAGGCGCACGAATAAATATGAAACATTAACAAAGTGAAAAGTCTTAGTTATAATATTCTCGGAATGAAAGCTTAGACTGATGGTTGTAGATTGCATACTCATCATCGGACGCCATAGAATACTGCAGGATCGAGCGAAAATATATACCAAGAAAAACGTAAAAACTTGTTAGAGGTTTCAGGTTCCAAGTTCCACCTACTTGGAACTTGAAACTATCCTTTGGATCAGATTTTCCAATTTTTGGAACTTAGAACCTACTCTGCATACCTTAGAACCTAGAACCAAACAGGTTCTCCATCGGTCCTATTCTAGGTTCCAGGTTTTACCCTGAAATCATACTCACCCCTACTCGACACTTCATTTTTGCTTACGGTCAAGGTGATAAACATGTTATAGGGGAAGATTGTTCAAAAAGTCTTAAGCCTATTACACTTTTGCCAATTCAATCATAAATCTTTAATTCCATCAATTAAGTCCTAAACATTTTAAATTTTTTTTCAATTGAGTCCATTTAGCCAATTTTGTCCGGAATTCGCTAGCGTGGACACTATTTAATAATATTTTGATATTTTTTGTATCTTTAATTATTTTTTATATTTTCCTTTTTTTTCTTTTCTTTTTTCTTATTGGTGGCTAGCCACTAGGAGAGAGTCATTGTGCCCTTACCCAGTAGACCCTCGCCGGCCACACTAAGAAATTAAAAAAAATAAAGAAAAAAGGAAAAAAATAGAAAAAAATTATCCACGTCAGCGCCGGCCGTGCCACATAAGACGGTTGATGTCCACGTTAGTGATTTCCGGTCAAAATTGTTCGGATGAACTTAATTAAAAAAATGTAAAAAGATTTAGGACTCAATTAGTAAAAATTAAAAGGTTTAGAATTGGATTGCAATAGGCTTAGAATTGTTTGGACAATTTTCCCCAGATTCTAATTATATTGTTTCATTTCTCTCGTTTGTGTATACCGATATGAACATCGGAGGGTTAATGGTGAAGATCAAAACTAGACATACATTACCGATCTTATCACAACTTCGAAACTAATTCACTCTTTTACTAATGTGCATCTTCAAGAGTAAGTATCTTGATCTCTATAAATTTCGTGTATGTTAGAGTATAAATATTAAACCACGCATTCATCTAATAGCTTAAGCTTTTAGAACAGTTGGCAGTGGTCCCACACAAAATCTCACATGGTATCATAGCAAGAGATTTGAACGGTTAGAGTAATTAAATATTAAATCACAGTGTATGTGTCGACCTCGTAATTAGGTTAGCCATGTCTTCAACACACACATGGGTGAAAGACGTCCTTTTGGACTAATTGAATTGAATGGGACGAATGCGATTGATCACCTAAAGAATAAAGCATAGATGAGAGGAAAAAAAAAAGGGATAAAAGCTTTAGGATCACTTCAGCCTATGCGAAAGAAGATGGAACAAATTACATTTCCAGAGTGTGGCATCATCCGTCAACTCAAGAATCGTGTGCGGCACTCATCAAAAGCATCTCTCTTTTGGTAAATATCAAGGGAAGATCGCTAATTCCTACTTTTTATAAATCATTAGCTTATTTAAATGTCATACAATCTACTTAATTGCAACCGAAAATTGTTGTGCAAAAAGTCTAGCCTAATGTGTATCTTGACTAGAGGTGATCAATGGGTAAACCGGGCCTAATTTGTTACCCAAGCTCGGCATAACTAAATCTCTATTTGACAATAGAAACGAAAAAAAAAAAAAAACTTTTAGGTTGGACCAGATCGCCACTGGCTCAATCAGATTAGGCAGGCTTTATAACTAAATAGCCTTGTTCAAGCTCGCCCAGAAGTGTCCTCACGGCGCATGTGATCTAAGCGGGCTTATGGGCTCCCAGACCCTTGATCACGTCTACTTGTGACATCATTTATAAATTAATGTTTGTAGAAACTCTTGATACCCTTAATTCAAGAAGATCTTGATTTGTACTATTAATGTCCTTAATCAGAAAGAAATTATTACCTCATCAACATGAATTCAACATTGATCAAAGGTCATTATGATGTAAAACCAACCAACACAAAGCCTAATGCTAAAGGGATTCGCCATATCTTGGATTTCTCCAAATAAACATTTGATCTTCTTTAACGTTGGTGGAGATGTCAACCGTCAAGAGAAGAGATGACATAAGAATGAGGCAAGCTGTGAAAGCAACACCATTCCCTTTCGTAAGGGGCAAAAAATGCAACTCACATCTATCAAAAATCACGATTTTGTTTTTCCTCATTGCATACGTAATCCCGAATCGTATTTGCAATTCGCGTCAATTTATGGACACATTCGCCCTCCATATTTATCAATAAACCCCGGGAACTTTTACCGGACCCTCGCCTGCTATCCATCGACGGTTAAAGGCTTTCACCGACTCCGTCACGAGATACGTATTCTAGCTGCCACGAGGCACGCATTCCAGCGATATTTCGCCCGATAACACTCGACCGTTCTCCCCTGTATTCGGTTTCGTACCGCATCACGGCGTCCACGGACACGATCTCGATGATGCGCATGCCGGATCTATCGCTGTCATCGGGGGGGGGGGGGGGGGGGTGAGAAAGATTGCTTTGCTCAATCGAAGGTGTGTCCAACACGAACTCGTACTTAATTTAGTACGTGGTAGGGTGGCTTGCGAGGTTGCCTCAGCTCCCATAATTTCATGCACCAAATATGGGTCTCTTGGCGCTCGAGATAAGCAAGGAGGAGGAGGAATATGCTGTTTCGATTGCTTCTTTGCCTTGCTTCGCCCGTAGAATTTGCTAATTTGTTTTTAAAATTTCCATGAAATGAAACAATTACAAGAAATGTATTCATTTTCTATCTCTATCTCCTACGTTTGTGTCCTCTGTCATGTCCCTCTCTCGCCTTGAGCTGAATTTCAATTTAAAAGGAACCGCTTGCATCATCATACGCAATATAAATGGACCTACACTCGCATTTATAACCCGAAAAAAGAAAAGAAAAAAAGCCTATGAAAAAAGTTAAGAGAACATTCAAGCCCGGGAAAAATTAGGTTAACCCAAATCGGGAATGCCGCGATTTTCCTCGCTTAAGATCCGCGTTCGAACACGCTAAATTTTTTATAAGTCTCGAAGTCATTATCGTCGACCGAAAAATATAAATTTTTACGATGTGCAATATGCTTAATCTTCTATACCCAGCCAGCTGCATATGATTCAAGAAAATAATTATAATAATAATTAGCGAAGACCTAAGATTCATGCATAAGGTGGAGAATTTGCAAAGTCTTCTAACGATCTTGATTATTCTGCAAATTCGTATAATCATAACAAGAGGTGGCATCTGATACGGCACAAAATCGGGGAATAACTCGTGGTATTGACGACCCGGGTGGGTTCATTATATCAATTAGGTCGGCCTATGATTCCAGCGCGGGCACATTAATTAATGCGTACCGTGTCTTAATTTGATGTTAATCCGACGTTGATTAGTGATTAATAATCGATGCAAGAAGATTCTGTACACACCCACATCAGCTGTAGCTCATCAAAGTAGCTGTCCAATTTTGGGCAGTCTTTATTAGGATTACTAACGAGGAATTTTAGGTTAGTGTAAAAACGATTTTAAAGATGAGAACAGTTGGTATTTATCCGTGTAACTATTTTTTTTTCTTTTTACTTTTTGGTTTTTTGCGATCATCTTTCAGTGTGGGAAGAGAATCTGAAGAATGTCCAGAAATTTTCATCGATCTGTACCTGTACAATACAAACTACAAATCCAATCGACTCATCATCTAGCGTAAGATTCCTAACGAAAACAAAGAGACTAACTGGATCTGTGAATCAATATGTATATGGTGGCGAAACCGGCTGCCGGTGGGGGCTGTCTGCTGCTATTCCCATGTGTACTCGAGATACTCGGAGAAGTTCCCGACTTCTTGCTTCGAGACGGAGGACGAGGATATCTCGGCGTTCGCGTCGGTGCTCAGCCCGGTGTCCTGCGAGAGGCTGACCACGGACTTGTTGTTCGATACCGAGAACTGCTCCCCCTTGATCAGCATCATCTTCTCCAGGCCCGGCGTCTCGTGTTGGCTCGCCGCCATCCCTCTGATGATCGCCTGATTGTTGCCGCCTCCGTAGCCGAACCCGAAGAAGTAGTCCGGATCCGCCGGGCCTTGAAACGACGGGATGGGGATCGCTGCTTGCCCGGAGAACATCGAGCTGAGCGCCGAGCTACTAGGGTCCATTTGGTAGTTGGTATTGCTTGGGTTGATTCTTTGGAACCGATTGATTTCGTCGGCGGCGTAGTTTCCCTCGGCTGATCTAGGGGCGGACACGCTGGTCATGCCTGGAAATCCATTCTCGCTGTTCGCGAAGTTCGAGCTTGGCCTCGAGAAATAAGAGTCGTCCATGAGTGGAGGGAGCGAAGAAGAAGAAGGACGATCCAGCAGCTCGTCGTCGCCGAAAGGATCGATCGGAAACAGGCCCGACATCGGACTGGTCATGATCTTCTTGATCCCCGTGCTCTTGTGGAAAATCCTCGACACAGCCCACTCATCCTGCACGAGGAAACATGTCACGAAGTTCAGATTTTTTCTGGGCTTGAATCAAAATCAGCACTTTGCACCAAAGAAAGAAACACCAGATGCAAGAAGTAATAAGGTTCATTTCACAAGCTTCCGGGTTGAGTAAACGCCATGAGAACCAATTCTAAACGTCCTCTTTGTCTTAGCAAACTACATAAAATAAATAAGTTTCGACGAATCGACAAAGGACGCGATCCATCAAAAGCGACGGCGAGCAGTTGATGAAAAGAACAAGCACCTTTGAGACCTTGGGGAGATTGTAGTAAGAGAATTTGCCCTCGAGGCGATACTCGTGCATGACCCAGTTGGTCTTCTCTCCCTTAGGAGCCCTTCCCTTGTAGAAGACAAGGGTCTTCTTCATGCCGACCAAGGTGTTGTTCCCTCGGTATATCTCCTTGTCCTTGCCCGTGGCCTTCCAGTAGCCGGACTCGGTCGCCCGGTTCGTCCTCATCCCCGTCGGGTACTTCCTGTCCTTCTGGTTGAAGAAGTACCGCTCCTTCTCTCCCATATACGCTTTCTCTGCAAGGTACGCGAATTTGGAAAACCGGGCGGGTAAGAGACAACTAGACCACGCATTCTTTTCGAAACGGAAGAGAGATCGGAAACGAACGCGGACTTACTCGGCAAATCCCAGGGCTCACACTTGTTGAGATCAGCCTCTCCGATGGCGCAGGCGGCGAAATTGGGGTTGAGGGCCTTCTTGGTGAGGTAGTGAGTGATGATCTCCTCGTCCGTCGGGTGGAATCTGAAGCCTGGAGGCAAGTCCACGATGTCATCTTCCATGGCAGCTGAAGATTCTGCAAACTCTTGAAGTCTTCTGCAGCAGAGAGAGAGAGAGAGAGAGAGAGAGAGAGAGAGAGAGAGAACAGTGGAGAAGAAGAATATCAGAGGAGAGAGAAGAAAATGGAGGAACGAAGCTAAGAAAATGTGAAAGGAGGGAGGAGAGGGTGAATAAATAGACGGAGCTTCTCCTACAGCTCGCACTTCTTGAAGTTCCGTGGCCAGCAAGGCATCTTCTTCAAGAAGCCTATATACTTTTTTTTTCTTTTTTTGAGAGAGAGAGAATTTCTAATTTGTTTATTCAACTAATTGCCATCTAATCTCCGGATGCCAAGACGTTCCATCGATCGAGCCGGTCCCGTATCGAAAGAACAGTAAAACCCCGTGAATCGAATTGATCTCACGTTCAATCAACACTGAGATCATCGACAGAATCTTGCTGAAATACACCATACCCTTCGGGGGGAAAAAATGATCGATTCTATGTTCGTATTAATTACGGAATAAAGGGTATTAAATATTTCGATCTCTCGTGGCTTCTTCTTATCTATCCAATCTCCATGGTTTGAAAGCGAGTACCAAAACGAACGTTTTCGTCAAAAAGAAATAGTGAACAAAAAAAAAGCAGAGGTTCCTTCGTGGAAATGGACCCACCCCTTTTTCTTTCCTTTTGACATCAATGTCGCCTCCTCGGCGCCCCTCTTTTGTCCAGATTGAATTGAATTATTAAATGAGAATTCCATATTTCTAATTTTTAATCTCTTTTTTTGTTTTTTTGGTCACGCATCGCTAGCCAATCAACCGAAACAAAATTTAACCCCACGTGGTAATTTCCAATTTCCCATTGCACGTTCCTCGGGCGCAGTTAAATTTCGACCGGGTCTCTGTTCAAACCTAGGGAAAACATGCCAACGGTCAACGCTTAGCGTGGGGAGGGGGAGGCTCGGCTCGGCTCGGCTCGACCGGATTCCGATCGCCGGCTGGGCTTGACCGAGCTGCAAGCGCGGACTCGACAGGTGCGCACGAGGGATGATTTGTCTGAAAAGAGGGAGAATGGTAGTTTATGCAGCTAAGTGAGCTCGTTGGTTGGGTGGGGGTGTTTTGAGGGGACGGGGTTATCTCGAGAAAGGTTTATTTAGTTGTTGTTTTTATCGCGGACCGAATGTGACATGTGTAGTTACGTAATGTGTATCTACCAAAAATTCAAATTTGGTGCGTGGAAATCCGACTCGAAATCTCAAAATATGCTCGCGTTTTATTCCGTTTTACTTCATTTGAAATGTTACGGGAAACCCGACTTGCAAAGACCCGAGATTTTCTTCCGATCGGCTCGATTCGGTTCAAGTTTTGGCTCGGACGGTTCTGGCTTTACCCCCTATTTGTCTTGGTTCTGGTGGTTCTAAAATGATTTTGGATTAAGAGCTAAGTGTGTCATTAAATGTAATGTTATGCTGAAGAGTATGTGGTTAACTTGCCATGAATGTTAAGATCTGAGGAGGACACTTGGTCCCGAGCCAGTGGTGACACGTGTCGGTATCTAGCGGCCTCTCTTTTTGTAAGCTTATTTACTTCACCTGTATTATAAGAGTAAACAAGATAGCTTAGCTTGCATGGACGAGTCCGTGTAGGGAAATAAAACCTGCCCATGACAATTTCTTAACGAATTTCTTGATGCGCAGAAGAGGTTGATAACTAGCCTTATGATCCAATTTTAGAAAAATTATGCCAGAGCTAGTTACATGTCAGAGTACTAAATTATTTAATCAAATGTCAAATTCACAAGTTTAAGCTAATTATTACATTGATTAACAGCAGAGGTGATCGCTTTCGAGGTGAGTAAGCTCCGGATCAAGAACCCGAAATCTCCGAGAACTAGGCCTATCATGCGAACAATTTATGACATAATAGGTAAGTCATGTGATGGAATTCATAATTCCAATACCCAACTCCATTTTAAGCAATCTAAAAAAAAAAAAAAACTGAAAACCGATTCAAAACAAATAAGCCAGTTATGGAGTAGAAATATGGTTCTCGGTATACAACCGGGAACCGAACCGGTCAAGGCCGGTTCCCCATTCTTTTGCTCAGGAATCTACCGGTCCCCTCGTAGGGCCAACTCGGAACTGACCGGTAAGACCGGTTTGGTTCGGCTTCGATTGAATCGGCTCAATTGCTCACCCCTCTTCAACAATGATGCCACAATTTCTGCAGAAGATAGCTAATGACTAATGAGCGCGGTGAAATTTCAACCGGATTGATCCGTTCGTCTGCTTCCGATTATCGCGAGCATAGAAATTGCAACAACCGCATGAAAAGGACCACATCTACGCGGCCACCCATACATAGACAAACCAAATTTTCTTTTTCTGGTGGACCGACCAAAAATGAATAGCTTAGAGTTTCTACTGTTGCAATAAGAGAATTCATCCATTGTTTCTTCTCTTCCTTAAAAAAAAAAAAACCTTATTTTATTTCCATTTTTCGCACAATTACACCAGAAGCCAAACCACCACCGACCTCGAGAAAATCACTCACCAAACATTAAGTCCAAAAATAAACCCATTAATTAGAATAAATAATTTCCTTCATTCTCTATTAATAATCTTCGATAACAACTCCATTATGACTTTATCAAATCAATGCAACCCACCGAAACAAAACAAACAAAAATATTTATTTTTGGGCAGTGCAGTTCTCGTGGTTTCTTTTAATTTAGTTTGACCATGTTACACTTTTTTGTCTTTGGTATGAATTTTTGGGGTGCGACTTTATTTAACACTCTTGTAGTTGGCCTACCTAAATTGGTTGGTGCACATGCAATAAAACTCAAACAGAGACTAGAAAGAAGGGACGTGTCCGATGTAGTTTATGACTTAACCAATGAGCACTGGTCAAATATGAACGTGCATAAATGACTGCTGAGCAGATTTGTAACATGGGGAATTTCAAACTTCTTAACTCGACGAACCGCCCCGCCCATCTTCGACAAATACTATAAAATCTTTTGCCGTTTAACAAAAATAAATGACACAAACGGTCCCTCGATATTTCATTTGTTTAATGCTGTCCCTAAACTTTAATGTAATATGTAATGTGGCCCATAGACTTTTAATTTGTTTAATATGGTCACTAGACTTTTGGTACACGTTAAATTTAGTTCCTGATCTTGAAAATGATAACATGTAACATTTTTCATATAGTTCAAGGACTATATTGAACATGTACCAAATGTCAAGGGACTACATTGACGGTGGCATCCGAGTTTTACTCTTAGATCCGGGGAGAGGACGAAGGAAGACACTTTTAGGGCATTGGATCTTCGATGCGCCACGTGTCATGCTCGCACATCGGCAACTCGATACGATTTAGGTACGGGTAAATAGGAGAAGAATCTTACCCTCCGACTCTTGCCGAACAATCGCAACGTGTACACAAGCGTACCGAGGCATGGAACACGATTGGCTTGGCGCGATCGAAATCCTACGCAGAGTTTGCCTAACTCAAGACATTTGATCGATTCGGGACTGCCTCGCGATCAACGTGTCGTATCGATGCCATATCTCTGAATGTCGCAATCTAGGGTTCTACGACAAGCTACCGTTGCAATCGATGCATCAACACTTCTCTGGGCCGAAATTCCAATCAAAGATTGTCCGAAGATAACGAAAGTCTAAAATACTGAGGGATTGAAATCAAAAATGGGTGGTGGGACTGCAGAAGTTGATTGAAGTGCAGTTTATTATCGTCCGCGTCACCTGGCTCGGCTTGAGCCGCTGCCGGGCACGAGCCGCCACACCAGCAAAGACATACGCGGTGACACAATCCGAAAAGTAAACATTCCGGCGCCGCCAAATGCGGTTCCAGCGCCACCTCCTCACGCTCTTTGTAAATTTTTAATGGGCTTCAATTCGTGAGCGAAGCCACCCCACCAACCTTTAAACAAATCAAGCTGAACACCTCGATTAACGTCTAATCACCTCTCTCGTGGAGTAAGCCATTAGCTAATCATGTTAGGCGCTAAATCCCCAATTAAAATAATCAAGTGGGGGCCCACACGAATCCATCACACGTGGTGTAATTGTACTCGAGAGAGAGACAAGAACGAAAGTCTTCGAGGAATATGCTTTCTGTATGTAATTCCCGAGGAGGTAGAGCTCACGTCTCCCTTCTCCCCCACCACCTAATTACCTCCTTAATTTTTTTTTAATACACGATTACGTAGATCGAACATCCCGAATATACTTATTAGGGCTGAGCAAATCGGATCGATCGGACCGAGATCACCCGGACCGGTGGTCCGATTCTCAGTTCTAGAGGGCGGCGGTCCGGTTAGCGGTTCTTAAAATTAGAACCGGTGGCCGAGCGGTCCGGTTCCCGATTCCAGGGGCCCAAGACTAAACCAGACCGGTCGAAATTTTTATTTTTTATTTTATTTTTTAAAAGTAACCATAAATCTAATGTTTATTTTGTTGTAGATCCTCTTCCCAATGCCGCTCCCACAGAACACGCATACCCTCTTTTCTCTCCTCCCCTGTCTCATTTGCCTTCTTTCTTTGGAATGGACTTTCCTTACCTCTCTTTTTGAACTGCACCAGAAGAGAGAAAACTTTTTTTTGGGCGTTCTTTCCCCCGCCGCACTCTTGGGACTCTCCCCTTTATTCCCCCTCTCAGAGCCTTTTCCTTCTTCCCCTTGAACGACCCCTTGCCAGCTTGCCTTTTGTCTCCTTCTCCATTTGTCCCTTATGTGTGTGTGTGTGTGTTCGATCCCTCATGTTTTTTTTGGCATGTTTCCGGTTCAATGAAATAGCCTGATCGGTCCGGTTCTAGAAAATTAGGAATCGGGACCACCGGTCCGATTCCCGGTTCTTGAGGGGAACCGGACCGAACCGGAAACCGATCACCCTTAATACTTATTAAGTAGCTAATTGGAGAATTTTACGGGTTTTAATGTATTGATAGTCTCGCGCTATGCGTAATCGGTAATTTAAAAAGGGAGTTATTCCTTGTTGAGTATAGTATGCCCAACAAGTGCCTTAAGGGCACTCATTAATAGGATCGACCCGGTCTCCTGGCAACTTAAGGTTTCGCAAGGAAAGAGGGAAACAAAAAAAAAAGACTACCAAAAGTGGTATCGGAGTTTTGATTGACTCAAATTGTTAGCTACCTAATTTGTTGTCATTTTGCATGTTTTTCTATTAGGTTGGTCGTGTTTGATTTGGTTATAGACGTCGCCGTCTTTTGTTTCCCGTGTAATAACCGCTTTCGTACAAGAAAGGGTATGAAGGATATAGACTATAGTAGATACAAGTGGTGCGTCCGTCTCCTTATTGATTATGCGGTCTTTCGGAAACCGGCGAAAATGAGGGAGGTGATAACTTTCGAATTTTTTTAAATTTTCCGTGGAAACGCTTGTGGAAACATTCAAATTTTTTTTAAATTTTTGTGAGATTAATAGAGGGAGAATTTAAAATCCCGAGTATTTTCCTCCCATTTTTTTTTCACCTAGCATTGAGGTTTTTGAGACAGAAATTACAAAATTTTGAATGGGCGAAAAATCAAAATGATCAATGTCTTTGAAGTACAATCATGGAGTAAATTTATAAATGTTCATTTTATATTTATATGTCTATATTTTATATAATAAAGAGTTTTAGGTCTTCCAAACTTCTGTGGATATGATGTGTTATTTAATTCATAATTCACAAGATCACGTGGAATAATGTGATTACTTCGAATAATGCTTTAATCATCACCGTCGCACATGACGAAGTTTGCCCCCACGAAAGCTAGCTGCTAATGAAAGAAAAAGGACTTGGAGTTAGGCTCACGGTGGTGACGACTTGATGACGACATTATTTAATATTATCTGATTGGATTACTTTCGAATTACATATTGTGATTTTTTTTTTCCTCTTTAGCGTTGGCAGGGAAATCAAATCTGAAATATTAACTCATTCGATCCTCTAGTCGAGATTTGTATGTTTCTTTGAGAAATCAATTTCGGCATATGAATGGGTGGGTAGTTAGTAATTTGTGAGTCGGAATCATGTTTAAGTGATTCAAACCCATTTAATTGGTTCGGACTAAGTCAAGATATTGTGCAATATGTCAAAGGGAATTATACCATGTAACCATTATAAGAAAATTATTCTTTTGTCGACTGCCTATAGCTCGAAAGTTTGTTCTCCTTTTCTATCGAGTCTGTTAAAGTTTTCTATGTCGGTTGTTTACAGGTTTTATTAGGGGTGAGCAGTTTCAGGGTCGGTCCAGGTTTCGCCTAGGGGGCAAGACCCACCATCTGATCTGAGCAGCTTAAGCCCACCTACTATTATATGTCAAAATCGGCTCTCTAAGTTGTGGAACCTGAAACTTACCTTGCATTTCTTGGAACCTTAAACCTATCATATCATAGGTTCTAGGGACGGTTCCAGAGTCTATCTAAGTTCCACCTGTATTCTTAATTGAACGATTACAGAAAATCATCAACTCGAATGACCACAATTTGCTACTACAATCCACTGATTACAACTCATAGTTAGACACACGAAGAATATGAAACATTAATAAAGTAAAAGTTTCATTCATGGATATCGTCAGAAATGGAAGCACATATTAGTGGTTTTAAATTACACATTCATCATCAGATGCCATGAAATACCACGGGATCGTGCGAAGACATATAAAAAGAAAAACACAACGACTTATTCTAGATTCTAAGCACCTGAAACCTGAAACATGTATGTCGGAACCGGTTCTCTAATTTTTGAAACCTGAAATCTACTATGCATACCCCAAAATCTGGAACCGAACTTGTGGGAACCGGTCCTGTTTTTTGATTTTCTGGTTCTACCATAAAATCATACTCACCCCTAAATTTTGTATGCTCTTTATATACATACGATCTTCTTCCGTCTATAAGCTTAATCTTTTGAGTCGGACTTTCTCATATGGTATTAGTCAAGTTTTACCTTAGTTGTGTCAAAATAAAGGGGGCGCAGTTTATTTCACGTGTGAGGGATGTTAAAACATAATGGGGTGTTAAAATATTTCTATCGATTATATGCTTTTGAGATACATGTAGTCTTCGTCCACTTGGGTTAGGTTTTCTAACAGAATCAATGAGTTATATAACTAGTGAAAGTTACGACAAATGCAGCTTAAGCTTTGGAAAATAATAACGATTGTCTCATGATTTAGGATATCGACACCCCTTCTCATATTTGTCCAGTTGATGTTATTCTGCATGTATTTCTGTTTTCCAGTTGTCTTCGATTGCCTATTTGATGTGATGACATCTAAATCCTGTACCTCATATGTAAAGTCCGTTTATACGCGATATTTCCCTCGCCCATTTCTGTAGCATTTAATTTTTTTCTGACAATTTTTTTTTCTTTTTAGGGAAAAAGGGTTTGACTAAAAATATTTGACTAATTATAATCACTCAAGTTGGGACACATGGATCAAAATAAATAAATAAGGCAACATGCTGGAGGGGGAGAGAATCCCAATCATTAACACAATCTTATGCGTAGCATCTGTCTGTACTCGAGCTGGTAATGATACGACCTCAAACATCCTCAAACCAAGTGGAACAACAGATGTTTGATTAAATTAAAGGGATTGACATAGTCTTAAAACCTTTGGGAAACGGTCCAATTCCACACCACCACCACCACCACTACTGTTTCAAGACTCGAGACAGTTGGCCGCAATGGGGACAGATGGGATTATTGACTCGGGAAAGCAGTTTGTTTAATACTTGTATAATTGATTAAAAAAAAAAAAGTTTTCGCTTGCTAGTCACATGTCAACTTTTGAGAAAAAGGGATTGGTACACTTTTCCAAATCTTATCTCTTTCTTGATTAATTTGAAGAGATGGGGGAACTTTGGAAACTTCATAAAAAGTCATCATTCATGACTTTTCTTTTTCCAGTTGGTAGACTCTCTCTCTCTAATTCTGCACCTAACTACCCTAACCATCAGTGGCTAACAAAAGGAGAAAGCAACGACAAAAGATGGGCTACTATGTGTCATCTTCCCTCATGGCTGAGGTTGTTTTCGTTTTGGGAGAAAAGGGGAAAGACAAGGACAAGAGATTTTGTGCATCGTCTCACGTCTGTTTGCTCCCATGTTTTCGAAGTTAAAAGCTTAACCACTGAGGAACGGAAAAAAGGGTTTTCCGAATGGATTATCTTCAAGAAAAATCATGGGCTAGCTAGGGCACATTCTTAGTGTTTAGAGATATAGCAGAGGCTAGTAGTGTAGATACAGTGGTATGGTTGCATATCATCTACCATTTGATGTATAGATTCATCATACCTCGTTTAGTTTTTCATGGGACAACTAGCTTGATTATGAAGTATAAAAATTAGATACGATTGTGGATGTCAATATTTGTAAACTTTTTTTTTTTTGTTTTTTTGTTTTTTTGTTTTTTTTGTTTTTGTTTTTGTTTTTTTTTTTGATGACCCGGAAACCTCCCTTTCGCCCGATAGGCTAATCGGTACTAAACCCGGGGGAAGACTAGCCCAGCAACCCACCGCCAGGGCCCCCCACTTAAATCGCTGACGACGCAGGGTTTTGAACTCTCGACCTCCAGCGATGGAAGGAGTTGTTCTCAACCAACTGTTTGAACTATCTAAAGTCGTATTTTCTGACCAAAAAAAAAAAAAATACTATCTAAAGTCATATTCTCCATCTACGGGTTCTCTCGTAGGGTTTCTTCTCTTCTAAAGCCTCCCAGCCCTCTTTCATGAAGCTATATCCCTGAAGGGAAGAGAGGGACCCCCCTCCCTCCTCCCCCCTCTTTGTTAATTTCATGGACGACGCGGTCGACATCCTTCACGGAAAAGTGGAGAGGTTTGTCCCCATGAGCTATGCGAGCGCTTCAGAAGAGTCTGCTCTCTCTGGCTCCGGGTGCTTGCTCTAGATTATTGAGCGCTTCGCAAGTCTCCGAGACTCCTCTGCTGCTGCTTTAAGCATTCGGCTTGTTTGAAAGTGATTCTATGATTAGTTGGTATATCTTTTGCAGCACTTCTCTCCCTATCTAGTGTTCTCTTTTATCTCGATCATGATATAAATATGAGATTTACAAGGCGTTATCTGTGCTCTTTCAACATGTTGGTGTTGTTGTTATCTCTATAAGATGATGATACTGGGGACACCGCACCTAGGTGCGCGCTGCCTTTTGGCAAAGTCGTAGCTACTGGAGAGGGAAACCCCGGTGTGTGCTCATTATTAATGATGATACGAAACTCGGTGATCAGCTATCCGCTGTACTTTGATGCTATAACAGATTTCATTTTGTGTAATGTGTGAGTTTCTGCAGGCTATATTTGCATTACACTATAACTTTCTAGGATTTATTTTGTCTTCAAGTTATGTACATATTATGAAATCAAAATTTTCCTTCCGATCAAAAAAGAACTATACGAAGTCGTTTGAGTTAAGTAAATGGCCGCGACCCTCCAAGTGGCCAAAGAGGGTAGCTGGCCCTCACTGTGGTGAATGTCGGCCGGCCCTCGTCCAGGCCAAGCGAGGGCCGCGAAGCCCTTGCTGGCCGCTGGATTGGTTTTGCTTATTGCAACGATCTGATTAATTTTGAGAACGGAGTTGGTAATCAAATTAGGCTTCCCCGCACTGCTTTGTGGGTTTTCTCCTTCTCGTTCTCCTGCTCATGTCGGCAAATGGCCGGACCATGCAAATTCATTAGTGCGCCAATTTCTGATCTTCTCAAAACTATTCTCTTTCCATTATCATAAAAATTGAAGCTTTCAGATATACGCAGAAACTCTCATCGCGGGCTCGAAGCAAGACTCTTGTCATTCATGGCCATAACTTTTGATCATGGCGTAGTTTCCTTAGAGACTATTCGTATGGCCGAGCTTCGCCGCTTAAGAATCCATTGGAAACTAGTGTTTCTGCGAGTTTAGCTCGCCTTCTTCTTGCGTCGACAAGTCCCGCGAATCGTCCGGCTTCGAACACCTCGGTATCTCTCGGGGCCTTATGTAAATAAGCTCCGAAAAAGCCGCGGCAAGGCATTGCTTACGATTTGGGAAGAGTGTCAGTGCCTCCACCTTGATGCACGAAACTTGCATTCAAATACAACGAATGGCTGGACATTCGTTGTGCCTAAGCGAGGTCAAAAACGAGCCACGGCCATTCTGAGGACCACATCTTTCAATTATTTGGTTTACAAAAGGTTACGTGACGAGAAAGAGGTTTATCATGTACGAAATCGATTCGGCACAATGATTGACTTCTGCATTGTCGACATTACGGAATGCAAAAGATGATTTGTTTCGACTGATTCTGAGCTTTGTCTACAGTTTAGTCTTTCTTATTTTTGGATTTATCAATTTATGGGAGACAGATTCTGATGTTGTCGCTTTGTGGATCCCCAAAACAAGATAAAAAGATAAGAGGCCAAAATTCTGGCCTATGCTGGGTCATCCATGTGAGGTCCGTTACTTTCATTAAGCATCTTAGGTCCATCTGGAGTACTTGTATGATATCTACAAAGGGAAACGACAAAAATGATCCATGAATTTTGGTCAAATATTGCTGGGGTATAATTCATATTCCATATCGACAGGAAGCATGTGGTACTGCTCTCCGATGAGCGGGCGGGGGTCCGGGGGCAGCCCCGGTAGGGTCTCGAGGGCAGCGCCCCCTAGCCGCAAGAGGGTTTTTATAGTTTGAGCCCATATTTTTCATTGATATTTTGGGTTTGGGCACATGAATAGCTACTGTTATATATTATCTGTTTCTCTTGTAATTAAAGAATGTAATAGAGAGGTGCAATGTGCTAATTATAATGAAATCCTCTGCCTGATGTAGCCCTAGTTTAAGAGTGACCAGGATAAACCTTATGTCTCGATTTTCTTTTCTCGCTTTTACGCTTTACTTCGTTTGTGGTTTTTGCGCTAAATCCTAACATTATGCAATGTGATCCATGAGCTTTTGATTTGTTCAATGTGGTCTCTGAAATTTAGCCAATTGTGGAGTGTGGTTCCTAAAATTTTAATTTGTTTAATGTGGACCATTGACTTTTGGCACATGTTCAATTTAGTCCATATATGAAAATGTTCTATGTTGTCCCTCGATTAATTCAAGTTCAGGGACAACATAAAATATTTCCATATAGTCCAGTGACTAAATTGAATATGTACAAAAAATCTAGGGACTACATCGGACAAACTCACAATTCATGGATAATATTATACATTAGGTTAAAGTTCAGGGATCATATTGCACATTGGGTCAAAGTTCAAGGACAATACATGCCATTATCTGTGTCTTGTGTATTTATGAAAGCTAAACCGGAAGGGAAAAAACGGTTGTACAATTATTCATGGTGAAATCGCCTTCGTCACGGTCCATGCACTTGACCATATGACTGAGTGCCTAGGCCCATTGCTTGGTCAAGCTAGGCCATGCCCGAGCCACGATCAACACACTCGACCACGACCGAGGCACGGCTGTGCCATCACTCGGCAAGGGCCACGACAGAGGCACAACCCCGGCCCATTTTCCTGGCCACGACGATGCTACGATCGAGGCACGACGAAGATGCCATCGCTTCCTATGCACACATATCCTTATTTTCCAATTCCTTTCAATACCATTTCAAAGCTTTGGTGATCAAACATCATAATCGTTAAATCTCACATATATGACGTACAACATATCTTTCACTAACGGTGGACTGTGCACAAATGCTAAGTTAAATCAACCAGTCTCCTTCGCAACAACTTTTCCTCTTTTTCCCCCTTAATTTTCTAGAGACCTTCCAATTCAAAACCCTTGAAACTGATGATGAAGATGTGGTGGGCTCAAGAGCACATGATGATCCAAGAACGCCTGGCTCATCAAATTCCTCCTCGACAAGCTCGCCGCTTCCGAATCTGCGTTCCACGAGTACTTGCGCTTGAGCGGATTCTGCGAAGCCCAGTAGCTCGTCAACTGAGGAAGACTCTGAAACATCTTCTGATCAAAACTCACTTCGTTCGAACCCTGAGTCGAGACCAGTACGTCGCTAACATCATTAGAGTTACTGCACTGGCCATTATAATCGTCCGACAGGATGTTCCTCAGCATCGAGAAGTCCCCGGCGTCGAACAAGTTGGAGAAGGAAGAGGAACAGTTCATCTTCGTCGCGGGCTCGATCGCACCCACGTTGTTGGTGTCGTTACTGATGTTTTCTTGAGTCAAGTGCTGTTCTTCTCCTACATCGTCGCTGGTTGTCGCCATTGGTGCTGGGGAATATGCTGCGCTGGATCTTTTGTAGATGCGACAGAGAACCCACTCGTCCAACTGAGACGAAAGATTAATGGTGTTTAATTAATGTTAAGTATCAAAGTCACGTGGCAAAATTGTTTTTCCGCAAATTGGGTGGGGGCTTTCAATCTTATACGTTAGAAAAACCCAAAAAAAAAAGATAGGACCCTCAATTATTTTATAGCAATCATCACTTCAATAATTTCCTAAAGAAAAGTTAGGGTAAGGATGGCTCATGTCAGCTCCAGGCAATGAGATTAGCACTAAAACTCTATGGTCCCCAGAAGGTGCTCGTGACGAAAGCAAGTGTCTAGAAATAGAAAATGGGGTTCCATTAGCTAATTTCCTCATTGCCCATATAAAGTAAGGTAAGCTAATAATTGAGAATATTGTTATCTTACTGGCTTGATGATTATACTTTTGTGTGGAAGGGATGAGAAGGAATGCTTCCACAAAAGGGACATGTCTTTGTCCCCTTTGAAGACAAGACTCTCATGCCTAGTTCTGAGGTGGTTTTGTTCCAATAATGCATGTAGAGACCAATGAATTAACGACACTTGGCGTAGAGTTGTTTAACTAATGCATATTGTAATAGATCCGATTCACTCTATTTGTTCAGACATGATCTCGAAATCACCTAAGTTTCGGCGAGATTACACATAGATGGATACCCATTAAAGTAGTCTCGCGACTTGAAAAATTGTAAATTGGTCTTAAGCATGCGTAAGGCATGTGTCAATACAAGAGATCGATGCACATACCCGCATGGACAACTCCTTAAGCTTGCTGGCTTTGTCGCTGTAGACGGGAACGGGAGAATTCGCTAGGCGATACTCATGCATGATCCACCGGCTCTTGATTCCTTTGGGAGGTTTCCCCTCGTAGAACACGAGGGCCTTCTTCACGCCGAGATTCTCGCCGGTGGACGAGTCCACTATGATCTTGTCGGTCCCGGTCGCCTTCCAGTACCCCGACGCCGCCGCCCTGTTCGGCCTCGCGCCGTTCGGGTACTTCCGGTCCCTAGGACTGAAGAAGTACCATTCCGTCTCCCCAAACGCTGCCTTGCCTAATAACATTCAGAAACATTTGCCATCACCACTCAAGTCATGTTATTATCCCCCCAAAAAAAAACCTTTGAAGTTGTTATTATTGGAAGAAGAGAGCTACCTGGTAATTCCCATGGATCAAACTTGTAGAGATCAACTTCAGCAATGATGGAAACAGGAAGAGGAGTGGAGGTCATCTTCTTTCTGAGGTAATGGAGGATGAGTTCTTCATCCGTTGGATGAAACCTGAAACCTGGTGGGAGGCTTGGTTGGAGGCAATTCTTCATTCTTGATGAAGCAAAATTTCAAAATCTTGGGTGGCTTCTTTTTTGGGAGCTTAAGAACTAAATTGCAAAGATGTCAAACTTGTCAATGATCAGGACAAGTTAAGCTGTAATCCTACTCAGGAGAAAGACAAGTTTGATTTTTCTATTGGGAGAGGGGGGAAGGTAGGAAGCCCCTTTTATAGTTGTGGGAGCTTGTTCTTACATGGGAAAAAAAAAAAAAGGTACAGGAGATGAGGAGAAATCAACTCAAATTTTTTTAATTATTGTTATGCAGAATTCATCTCTATCGCCTTAATCAACTCTTATTTTAAACTAAAGAGGGTATTTATTTTCTATAATTATCGCGGTTGAGTAAAGATTTATACAATGGATTGACTTTTTACCTAGGGATAGACATGCGTGTGTCCCCGTGAGACCGAGCGTTCCCTCGCCACCCCGCATGAAGCTAACGTGGCGTTATCGCGGATGCTGACATGGTTGATGATGTGGCAAGCTACTCTATTATATTGACATTGGATTAACGTGCAAGGCGGGGGCTCGTACTATCCCTCCGTCGCGCCGCTAGTGGCCTCGCCTCGTGGAGCAATTTTTCACGAGGAAAATTTACCCCATACGGGCAAGGCGCCTCGGGGGAGCGGATTTCTCGTGCCCCTTACCCATACCTACTTTTACCTTTTAATTTTTTCATAATCGAAATTTTGCGGTTAAGACACCTTGACTTTTTCTTAAAATCCGCAATACTTGAAACTCTCGTAGAAACGTACATGTTGCTATGTAGATTTACATGCAATTAATCATATTCTCTTACGGTTTGAATAATCTTTATATTTTGCCGGAAAAGTAATAAAGTACCTTTTGCTTTTCATGTACAAGGGTACTCGATAATTCACATAGACAACATTGAATGCTAAAAATATACTCCTCTTAGCATGTCATAAATAAAAAATACACAACATGAAATTATGACTAATGTTTCTTATGAAAAAGAGAAAAACACGTGGGCGACTCGTTTCAGATTCCCACAATCCTACGTGGAATCAATGAATGAGAAATGGAGATGGCGGCAGAATAGCGGACGGACGAGGCTCAAATCCCATGTCAAATTCCACTACATCCTCTTCAGACAGTCTCTAGATACGAGCTCCCCTTCACGTGGTCCTCATTGGTCCACACCCTGTTGAAGTGGCGGTCACCCTTGCAACAAATGTATATGCAATATATATATATTGCATAACCATCGTTCTGTTTTTTTTTTTTCATAGGGATTTTATTTAAACCTTCTGAATATTCTTTTTTTTTTTGCTTTTAAAAAAAAATTAAAATACCTTATCCAAACATCAGTTTAAATATTTGTATATTTGTAAGAAATATAACTAATTAAGCGGCGATAATTTTTGATACTTATAAATTATTAGCGTCCAGATTTTACTTCACCTTCATTAAATTGTTTGATGACTTGCTATTTATGCTGTGCGATGGAATAAATTGTTAATTATCAATTTAATACTTACAAGTTCATTGAAACATCTGGAATTATTAAAGATATTTATAAAATTTATGGAAACCCCCCCCCCCCCCCCCGGGAAGAGTCGAGTGCAATTCTACTCTCACTCTCAAGACTTTGATTTTCTTTTTCTCCATTGCCTCTTGTTCGGGAATTTTCAGATCTAGCTTTATTTTTGTTAGGTGGTCTTGGGCTTCTCATCTCAAAAGTTAGCTCAAAGAATGAGACTTTTTCCCACACTTATAAATCGACTACCAGTCCCTTTCACAACCGATGTGAGACAACCCCAACAATCTCCTCTCACACATCGGGCCTTGAGTTGGAGCAACAACAACCCGTATATTTCTCGTGTGACTGTTGGGTCTAGACTTGTTGGTAGCCTAGGCTCTGATACCAATGTTGGGTGGTATTGAGCCTTTCTCATCCCAAAAGTAGCTTAAAAGATGAGCCTTTTCCTCACACTTATAAATTGACCACCAGTCCATTCCACAACCAATGTGGGACAACCCCAACAATCTTCCCCTCACACTTCGGTCCTTATGTCGGAGGCAGCGACAACTCGTATCTCTTCTGTGTGACTGTTGGGTCCAGACTTGTTGGTAACCTGGGCTCTGATACTAGTATTAGGTGGTATTGAGCCTCTCTCATCCCAAAAGCTAGCTTAAAGGATGAGCCTTTCTCTCACACTTATAAATCGACCACTAGTCCCTTCCATAACAGATGTGGGACAACCCCAACAATCTCCCCCTCACACATCGGGCCTTGGGTCGGAGGCAGCGATAACCCATATCTCTCATGTGTGACTATTGAGTGCAGACTTATTGATAATCTAGGCTCTGATACTAGTATTGGGTGGTATTAAGCCCCTCTTATCCCAAAAACTAGCTCAAAGGATGAGACTTTCCCTACTCAAAGGGTGAGACTTTCCCTCATACTTATAAACCGACCACCAACCCTTTCCACAACCCCAACAATCTCACTCTCACACATCGGGCCCTGGGTTAGAGCAGCAATAATCCATATCTCTCCCGTGTGACTATTGGGTTCAAACTTATTGGTTACCTAGGCTCTGATACCAGTGTTGAGTGGTCTTGGGTCTCTCTCATCCCAAAACCTAGCTCAAAGGATGAGACTTTCCCTCACACTTATAAATCGACAATTAGCCTCTTCCACAACCGATGTGGGACAACCTCAACAATCTTCTCCTCACACATCGGGCCTTGGGTTGGAGCCGCAATAACCCGTATCTCTCCCATGTGCCCGTTGGGTCCACACTTGTTGGTAACCTGAGCTCTGATACCATTTGTTGAGAGCGCGCAGCAGAAGCCTAATACCTTCGCTTGGGGAGATTTTCAAGAGGGAGCCCAAGTCTGAGCCTGTTAGCATATCCAGTTGGACCCACTTTTACTCAAAAGCTTAAGCTAATGAGTTATGTGTCAACTATGATATATTAACTACTCAAGACCATATCAATTCTTCGATGTGGGGCTTCTCTAACATAACTCACAAGTGTATCCTAACAATCTCCCCGTCACGTGTGAGCTTCAATATTAGGTTTGCTCTCCATTAATCCAGGTAATCGTCCTACACTAACATATCTCAATTTGAATCTCCATCAACACTTATCTGGCCCGCATTGCTACACTACAACGCCCACTTGCCCGGAAATCGCGTTGATCACCAGATTCCTTCTTTGAGATATTCACCAAACACAGATACATATTGGGATTGGGCTATCAATTAACCATCAGCTCTGATACCAGATGTTAGAATTCGGCGCACAAACCGCAAACAAAGTAAAGCGTAAAAGTGAGAAAAGAAAATTGACACAAGGTTTATCCTGGTTCACCCTTAAACTAGGGCTACGTCTAGCAGATGATTTCACTATAATTAGCACCTCGCACCTCTCGTTACATCACTCAATTATGAGCGAAAAAATGTATGTACACACATATATATATGTATATATAGAGCTATTCATGAGTCAAAGCCCAAACTACAAATGAAAAAATATGGGCTCAAACTATAAAAGTCATCTGGTGGCTCGAGGGTGCTGCCCCCGCGACCCCCGCCCACTTATCGTGGGATGGGACCTTTGTGCCTTCTTGTCGATTGGGAGTATGAACCACACCCCAACAATTTTCAACTCCTCAAAGCATTCTCTCCCCCCCCTCTATATATATATATATATATATATATATATATATATATATATATATATATATATATATATATATATATATATATATACATAAATACATACATACATACATACAAATATGTGTCAACATCGAAGCAATTCATCACTAGAGGTATGACGACCTCTGTCTGGAGCGATCTTAAATCTAGGGCTGCCCGAGGCTAAGGCCACCATTGCACTCGAGGTCACGGCCTTTGTGGTTCACCACCACTGTGGTTGAGCTCCTCACTTGATTGAGAGAGAGAGAGAGAGAGAGAGAGAGAGAGAGAGAGAGAGAGAGAGGCGCCATTTCATTCGATGGTTTCGGTCTTTTTAGTCACTACCGTTGTGGTCGAGCTCCTCACTTGATCACTTGAGAGAGGGGGGGGGGGGTATTTAGAGTTCTTCTTGTATTTGGGGTAAATTTCTTCAAAGCACAATCGTGTTTTAATCTGTTGGAGTAACTGCGCTTTGACTTTGGAGGATCTTGATCCTTTCAATGAATGTATCATCGATAAGAGGTCCAAATACACTTATTATTGCGATCATCACACAGTTATTTGTGAATGCATTCGAACTACTTGTCCATTTTTCCAATGAATCCATCATCTCACGTCTAAATTGACTTCAACTATATGCCTAGACCCTGATTATATTATTTTTGGTACACCGCATGCTATGATACTTTGTGTGGGGGTCTCCATAGATACTGAAAAAAGAAAATTCAAGTAGATAATGCAATGAGAATTTTATTCCTGCTTTCCACGAGGGGATGGATCGGGGAGGTACAATGGTGGTGGCTGAGAATTTCTTTGTTTTAGGACAACAAATCGTTGCAAGAGAAACCGAATCTGGTACACCCTCTTCAAGATTTAGATAACCATCGGATTAGCTCAAGCCGCCTATCTTTTAACTCAGAGTGTCTACCTAATCCAATATTCCTTAACCCTAATTAAGTAATTAGGACAACAATCGTGCAAAGCTTTGGTGGTGATGTCAAGTGGGAATCCATAAGCTGCTCACTTTGGACTTTGAACCAATAAAGATGTCGGCAACTAACTTTAAGTGGTAAAGTCTTTTGCTGGTCGTATCAAGACTTGCCTAAGTGCGAGACTTTAGGTTAACGGAAAAAGATCATACTGAATCACATATTCACAAGATTTTGGGCAATACCAATTCTTTATTATTATTATTTTTTCCATTTATCGGGGAGAAGGTTTCAGAATCCCGTTGGTAAATTAGAGATTTCATGTCCTGAATTTCGTGTCATTGTCTGCTTATTTCGTGGCATTCTAGTCTATTGTCATAACAAGAGATATTTTAGAAATCCAAAATCTTACACAAGCAATCTCCTATCGAGTCTGAAACCTTTAAATTGGTAAAATAAAGTTATAGACCTTAACCGAAATTTTCAATAGAGTCCTAGACACTAAACGAAAAATGCAATAATCTAAGGCCGTCACGTCGACAATTTCGATTGCTCAGCATTTCATAGAAAATTAGGAATTGCAGCGAATAATGCTTGTATATAATAACAGCACTTAGGCATAGTTAATTGAGGAACTTGTGATGTGAGTGTGCGCATACATATATTTATAGAGATGATGATGATCCAAACAAGTCTTTTGAGACTTGCCGTCTTGGTGATTATCCGTCCTAAGATTTCTTTCGAAATTATCTTTAACTCTATGGCATGCAAGTGAGCCGAACAGGCATGCTTTACAATAACTTATTCACTACAAAAACGTCGTCCCTGATGCAATCTGAAACTCAAACTAACTAAAGATTTCCACTACATACGAGGTTGACGTAGCTTCTCCATCCACATCTTCAATTTAATCACGTGCACCAATTATAATAAAAAAAAAGGGGACGATAATCGATTGATAAGATTATATTTATTTAATTAATTACGTTCCCAAAGACAAAGTCCTCCATCGCTTGTTGGTCTTTCCGGTGCACCTTCTCAGACACGCAAGGGCGGGGAAAATTGCGAAAGAAACCAAAATAACTTCACTAGATATATAAGTACGTATATATAACTATATACACGACGAAATGGTCTATTTAATGCAAATTGTCAATGGTTAAGCCGCTGAAAATTCGATCGTCAAAATGTTTATTATATAAGATTTACTGGTATTTAGGGATTTCGATATGACTCTTTCGGAATTTTCAAACTATGTTGTGATGTGAATTTATATTGTGTGTAATTAAAGTGGGCGATAACGATTGGTAAAGAGAATCATGTCCAAACGATTGTGAAGACATGACAAAATTGCCTATTCAATGTAATAATCAAATGGTTAAAATGCTGAAAATTCGATCATCAATAAGTTTATTATATAAGATTTCCTTGTATTTGGGGATTTGGATATGACCCTTTTGAAAATTTGAACTATGTGCATGATGTGAACCGTTTTATGTGTAAAAATGGGTGAAAATTACCAAAAAACTCATAAACCTATTGCAATTATATCAATTCAGTCCTAAACTTTCTTTTTTTTGCCAATTCAGTCGAAAACCTTTTGCATTTATACCAATTCAATCCATCCGGCCAACTTTCACATGCCGGCACCGACATGGCAAATTTTAATAATATTTTTTCCCTTTGTATCTTTCTTTTTTTTCTTCTACTTATTCCTCCAGCCGGTCACTACCGGCTAGAGCCGAGGTCCGGAGCTTTGCCCAGCAACGAGAAGGTCGACCTCGCCGGCGACCAGCTGGAGGAAGGAAGAAAGCAAAAAAAAGAAAGAAAAGAAAAAAAAAGAAAGAAAAGAAAAAAAAAGAAAGAATTTGAAAAATTACTAAAATATTATTAAAATTGCTACGTTAGCGCCGACAACGCCATGTCAGCACCGGCATGCCAAAGTTGGCCGGATTGACTGAATTGACACAAATGCAAAAGGTTTAGGACTGAATTGGTAAAAAAAAACGTTTAAGACTGAATTGACACAATTTGTTTATGACTTTTTTGTTAATTTTTCCGTGAAAATGGTGGCCGATAATGATTGGCAAAAGAATATCATGTCCATTCATCACAAGAAATTCTCTCGAAAGGCTAAATCTTATATACGAAATTCATCATGGATAACTAGGCTGAAATGAGAACAAGAAGACATTCATATTCTTGAATCATGTATATGGTGAAACAAAAGCAAATGGACTCTCCATTCAATTCCCGTATAATTTCCCATGTCAACTTTCCAAAAATTGCTTCTGTTCATAAGTCCAACTTGCTAGTCCAATCAAAATATGATTATTCATTTCAGCAATAGGATTTAGTACCATCACAACCCCAAACTAATTTTTCTCTCACAAAAATTCCAAACTGATACCCATGACACATTTATCCAAACTAATATTTTCATCTCATGAAAAATCCCAAACTAGTATCCTAACACATTTACCCCAAATCTACCCGACGCTAGCAACTTGGAATCTGAGTGGAGGGTGGATTTCGGTCACGAGTACCTACTTATCATTTTTTTCGTTACAAGAAAATTAATCAGGGGTAAATGTGCCGTGTATACGGAGTTTGGAATTTTTAGTGAGACAAAACTTAATTTGGGAAAAATGCTACATGAGGTATAAATTTGGCATTTTTAATGGTATTAACGCCGGACAGAAGTCGTATATAAAATGACATGTTTCCTTGGACGCAAAGGGGCCAGGCTCCCGGTGGAGCAGAGGAGACGGTTAAGATAACAAACATGACACGCGGGGCCCGAGCGGCCGGCAAGTGAGGGTCAACAATTGTTAAGATTACAGGTTGGTAATACCACTTCTAAATTAATCGAGTTTTTTTTTTCGAAGCTATAAACAAAACGAAATAATCGAAGAGTCAAAACATAATTGCTTAGTACCACCTCTATGTAACCAATATTTATGCCCATACTAGTTTGAATTTTGACCGCATCATAGCGCAATTTTCAATATTAATTTAATAAGTAAGAAAGAATGCATAAATCAAACTGTTTTTATTAGTTTATTGTTTGGTCGGAAGGAAAATTTTCATTTCACATGAAGGAAGATGTACATAATTTTAAGACAAAAAATGCAAATCCGACAAAGCAAGTAAATTTATAAAGTGAATTAACTTGATACAGTCCGAAAAAAAAAAAACTTGATACAGCTTGCAGAGACTCGCTTAGTCCACAAAGACGGATATGTTATAGTATCAAAGCGCAATCGGCGGCCGATTACCACAATCGGCGGCCGATCACCGAATCTTGCATTAGCATCAGTGATGAACATACCCCGAGATTTCTCTCTCCAGTAGTTACGGCTTTGCCAAAAGGCGGTGTGCGCTTAGGTTTGGCGTTCCCTGTAAAATAGATACCAGTTGATCACAAAATCACTTTAAGATAAGTCGACTGCTGAAGGTAGTAGCAGAGGAGCCTCGGAGACTTGTAGAATGCTCGACTAACTAGAGCAAACACTCGGAGCCGGAGCGGAAGCGAACGAGTAGATTCGGAGAGATCAGACTCTTCCAAGGCGCTCGCACTTCGTTTTTCAGAGCTCACAGGTCAAAACTCTCCACTTCCGTAGAGGATGTCGATTGCGTCATCCACAAAATCAACGAAGAAGTCTAGGAGATGAAGAGAGAGCGGGGGAGGGGGAGGGGATGTGGCTCTGCGTGGCGGCGGCTTAGAGAGGAAACCCTAAGGGAGAGAGGAAAGTTGCCGTGTGGGCCTTCATAAATCAAACTGAATTGGAATTGATGGAATATTCAGCTCTTCGTCCAATTATTCTCAAGGATATGAGTTGTACAACACAAGAAACAAATGTAGACATAACCAATGACGAAATGAGCAGCCTAAAATAGGATATATTACCGCAGATCGCTCGTTATTTGACTATGATTTGAATCCCAGAACCAGATATAGCAATATAATCAGAGCATCAGATACTCAGCTGTTAATCATACTTGGTCAAAGATGGATGCACACCGAAATTCCATTCTACGTAGGATTCGCAATCATCAGAGAGAATTTGATTTCTACGTCAAGGTGAACGGGTCTCGCAAGAAAATACAAGTTCCGACGCATATCATTCGCCGAGATGGCACGATCGACTCTATACACCACGTGATTAACCACTCAACCTACCGGTTGCGGCCCGGCCGGCCTGGGACGTGGCACCTTCTGGTGTACTTTTCAGGGTCACCCGCAAGTGACCCCATGCATTATGACTTCTATCCTCCTCCTTCACTATGTAAACAGACATAAATCCGTCGTTTTTCGCTCGTCTTTCATGCGTCCAAAGAAAGACCTCCATGTGGGGCAGAAAAGCTACCTCTTTGGCTCGCATCTTTCAGTTATTTACTTTGCTCCTCGATGAATTCTGGAACCCTTTTCATCAAAATCAACTTCTTCCTTCCATCGTAGCTTCTTTTTTAGCCCATCGTCTCGTACTGATTGATATCGCACGCTATTCAGTGACCCTTTGTCATGATTGCATGATATCGCATAGCTTCTACTGTGTCGTCATTTTGACATGGGAGTGATGTATTTCCTGCGTTCTGGGTCACTCAAATACGTATCGATTACTTGCTTGATAACCAAGGGGCAGCCACGTCATTCGTATGCTCTTACGTGCGATGCCTTTGAATTTTGAGTATGGTGATGTTATTTGGAGGAGGAGAAAAAGAAAGAAGGGAAAGAAAAAAGTGGGTTGGTCAAACTGAAACTGATGGCTCAATTGGTTTTGAAAATTGCTGGATATTTTGAGCAGTTTTGAAATATTTCTAACAGCTTTGATAATAGTTATGATTGCCAATAAAGTTTACATTTTGTAATGGTTTTGCAACGGTCGTATAACGGCTTACTAATGGTCATATAACGACTTTGTAATGTTTGATTTATATCTTCATAAACTCTCTATTATTTTTGTACCGACAATATGACAGTCATTAATTAATTATCAATTGATTATGACAGTCATTAATTAATTATCAATTGATTCTTAACGTTTTTTTTTGTTTGGATATAAAATTACAAACCACAATTCAAAGTCTCTCCGAATTACAAGCCTTCTTTTTTTTTTTTTTGCTGGATTATACACATAACGTTGTACCTATTCTTTTTAATACTTGTGTGGAATATAGAATAAATCTATTGTATCTTGTGAGGATAGCCGCTAGTAGCCTTACACATCGAGTTTCGTACTCAAGAGGGGCGGAATTATCCTTAAGGACAGTGCTTGCACGCCTCAGACGATCTTACTTTTATCATCTTTTCCAACATATTTCCAGCAATTGTTATTTTTCATATTATCTAACATTTTCCCTACCAAAATGAATGTGGCCATTGTTGCCCGAAATGGTGTTAGGAACAATCTTGTTCTAAATTATAGGAACAACTTTGTCATCAAGATTTTTTTTGGGGGGGGGGGGGGGGGGGGGTGGTGGGGGCGTGGTGCGCTTTTGTAGAGATGCAACATTTGAAGATCTATACTTTGAAGAGTTATGGATCTTCAATATTAACATGCCCATTCACTTTGTTAAGGTTTTAAATAGACCAAAGCCAATGACAAATCCATATTTGTGGTTTTCTTCTTCTCCACCATACTATATTTCTCTTGAATTTATGGGTTTGAGTTCATGGTACTTTGAAATGTATGAACATTCTGTTCTTATGGAGCTAGTATTTTCCATTGAGACCGTATTCCAGAGTTACTGACTATCTTGAAGAAAGTTTCGTCTAAATGCCTTGCCTCATTTAGTTTTCCTCTGCTTTCATATGTCCATGCGACCTTTTTCAATTTGTTTTCATTTCTATATATTTATTTATGCACGTTATGAACTTGTTAATTATATTCCACAACACTGCAAGTATCGTATCATCAATAGAGACCTACAATCAACCTTGCATGCCGACTGCTTGATAGTAGTGCCATTCTGTTCTCGTGTGGACCATCATGCAACTCTCTATTGCTGCATAGCGTAATATTGACCTTTTCTTTTTGACTTGGTCAATATAGGGAGGCACGCCAAGAAAAAAAAGAGAGAGAAAATTTTGAATAGTTAACAGAAGAAAGTGGACGTTCAGCTGTTAAGCGGGACAAGCGCACGCACAAACAGAAAGGGAAAGAAAGAAGAAGAAAAGAAAGAAAGGGAAAGAAGAAAAAATGAAACGGAAAGAAGGAAGGGACATACGTCACGAGAAATGTCCGGTAAGATTTAAGCCCTTTATTCATCTAATCGGAGCAATTTTTCGAGGTAGGACACAAATTCGAAGTTATGTGAAATTTGAATTGCAAGGTCCAATTTTGGAGCCATTAAGCTGTGGAATTACATGGAAATGATAGATGAAGGCGTCATGGAGCCATGGGGTTTGATGAAAATAGATTTGGAGTAACGGTTTAGTCGGAGCGAAATTCTATAGTTTCGCACTCAAGCTCCGCATTGGAACAACTTTGAATAATCAATTTGGACGAGCAATTTGTTGACGTGTGGGAGACATTTTGTTGAGCTTAGTTTAGCTGTTTCGTAGTTGAGGTAGTATTTTACTTGATTTTGATGTTATTTTTCGCTTATTTGATAGGATTGCAAGTTCGGCAATTTGGGTAACCTTTATGGGTTGGTTTTGGGCATTCCCAGGAGAGTGGTGATGTCTCTTCTCTGAGTTTGTAAACTCTTATTTCGAAAGCAACGTAAATTAGATATATTATGAGTTATCAAATGACATTTTTGCTGCATAAAAGTTTGGATCGAGCATTTACTGCTTTTTAGTATTTGCGAATGGTTTGATTAACGTTTTAGGGAATGTATTGTGAAAGGTTATACATATGTGTTGCTTTGCGAATCTGGTTTATGAAATGAATTCTAAAATGATTTTAGAAATACTTTACCATTGGGCGAGTGTCGCAAGCCCTCGCCTAGCAGCTAGCACAAGTCGTCGAATCGGCCGGCGGCCTCCTACCGACCCTAAAGAAAAGAAAAGAAAAGAAAAAAGTGTTAGGAAATAACTTATTAAAAAATTAAAAGATAAAAAAAATTATAGAAATACTAAATTATAAATTAAAAAGTCAACGTCAACGTCGACAGTGCTTGCCGGCCAAATTTGGCCGGATGGACTGAATTTGAACACATGCAAAAGGTTTATGACTGAATTGGCAGGGAAAAAAAAGTTTATAATTGAATTGGCATAATTGCAATATGTTTAAGGCTTATTTGGTAATTTCCCCGTCAGAGAAAGCTTGATAAGTCACTCAAATGAAGCTTGGTAATTTCTAGAAAGAGTGAATAAGTATAAGGCCTTTCTAAGAAATGTAAATAAAAGTTTGTCACAAATAAAAGAATTTGATAGATTGGAAAAAAAAAAAACATGGGTGAGTAAGTCGAATGAAAGTCAACCCAATACTAAGTGAGAAAAGTTGACGAGTCAAACAAATTGTGGTAAGCAATATCTGAAAGAGTTAGTAAATGAAAGGGATTGCTAATTAAGGCCAATAAAAGTTAGTAACTTAACTGGAAAAGTTGGCAAGTTACAAAAGAAACAAAGCAACTATTTGTAAGTATCTGAATGAAAGTTAGTATTCCAAATATTGGTAAGTCACTCTAATTCAGATGTTAATTTAATATAAGACTTAGGTAATTCAAGCCGTTAGTAACTTATGCAAACAAAATGGGTAAGTTCGCTTAATAATGGAGTTTTTGCAAACTATGAAAAAGAGGTACGTAATTTAAAAAAAGCGTTGGTAAGTCACCAACAAGTTAAATAGAAAAATCGGCTATATTATTTACCAACAGTTTTATGACCCTTACCAATTTATTGAAATTTACTAGCATATAAAAATTGCACTGAAAAATATAATTTTGCAATAAATACATATAGTAACCTTTTATCTTAGGATTTTAAAAGTGAATAATGTTGAAGTATCACATTCTCAAGTACCGAAGGCTCATTCGAAAAGTTATTTTCCTTCCGCGTTTGAAAGTTGAGAGACCAACTTGTATAGATGAGTTCTTTCCCGTCACACCTTTTACCTAGGAAGAATGGCAGAGGTGGGTGTGCACAATTGGGTGGATGGTATGAAGGATTTTGCTCGAAACGATACTTGGTAAACGCTGTTTCACGCTGCATTTTTTTATGCAGAATGAGAATTGTTTTGTAGGTGAGAAACTAGGAAGAAATGCTTGAACTCTGAACTATGACATGCATGGGATGGGAGCAAGTCTGCCGAACACTCCATGATGCAGACCCTCTTTCGGCATACAAGAATCTGGTACGGCTTGTTGACACCTAAATTTTGATTTTTCTTTAAATCATTTATAAAATGAGAATTAATTCTCGCCAAAAATATTTCCTCAGGCATTGCATATTTTATTTTCTCTGCATTGCATCGCATTTTGCATACTGAACCGGGCCGGCGGCGGAGGATTTGAGCTTAATCTATCAGGCGATTTGGACTTAAATTGCCAAAATGTCTTCGGCATTTGGGAGGCCACAAAAATTTCAGAATACATGGCCAAGAGGATGGAGGATACATGGCGCAAAAAGTAAGAGCAGAAAATAGAGAGTTTGGGATAGAAAAGGGAGCCGGGGAGAATCCTCTCACCCGCCCAGTTCCGGAACCCTCCACTGTTTGGGCCATAACTTTGTCATCCGACGTCGGATAAAGACGTTCCACCCATCAATAGAAACCTTATTCTCTTCCCGTTCTAATGACATATTGTGAGCTCAATTTGGCGTAGCGGTTCGTTCGGTAGAGCGGTTTGAGTGAGCAAAGGTCGCTGACCGACCCTGTCCGACCAGTTTCTGCCGTTTGCTTCGTCCCGCTCGAGCGCCGCCTCCGGCCACCTCCGGCCACCTCCGAACCAGTCCTCCACCACCACCAAAAGACAAAGAATCAAAAGCAAAAGAGAGTGGAGAGGCCATTGGAGAGAAAAAGAGACCATCCACTACATGGTGGAGAGAAAAGAGACCATCCACTACATGGTGGAGAGAGAAAAGAGACCATCCACTACATGGTGGAGAGAAAAAAGAGACCATCCACTACATGGTGGAGAGAAAAAGAGACCATCCACTACATGGTGGAGAGAAAAAGAAGAAGAAGTGGAGAGGCCACTTTGAAAAGACAAGGCAAAGGGATTCGGAGAGGCCATAAAGGGAGGAAGAAGAAGACTCCCTCGGCCGGCTCGCTCACCCGCCCAGTTCCGGAACCCTCCACTGTTTCGGCCATAACTTTGTCATCCGACGTCGGATGAAGACGTTCCACCCATCAATAGAAAGCTTATTCTCTTCCCGTTCTAATGACATATTGTGAACTCAATTTGGCCCAGCGGTTCGTCTTGTAGAGCGTTTTGAATGAGCAAAGGTCGCTGACCGACCCTGCCCGACCAGTTTCTGCCGTCTATTTCGTCCTGCTCGAGCGCCGCCTCCGGCCACCTCCGAGCCGGTCTCCGACCACCTAAATCACCCTCATCCTCTCCTTTACAAGTTCCAAGTGGTAGCTCGTCCATTGGAGGTCCCATTTGTCCGGACCGCCGCCGCCGCTCGCCGGAAACCGCCGTCGCCGCCCATCGCCAGTCGCCGCCGATCGTCGCCGCCAGTTGTCGACGAGCCTTGACGGGAGCACAAAACTACTTTCACCGACCTCCTTGGTCCGCACGAGAACACCACCGAGCCGGTCCGTGGAGTGCAAATCTTGGGCTGCAATTTTTGGTTAAAAATCCAAATTAGGAAAGAACCTTCTCGGAAGATAAGGTATATTTTCTATCTTGAAGTTTAATATTCTCTTTCTTAATTTAGGGTATCTTGCATATTCTGAATATTGCAAATTTTGAAGCAATCTAAATCCTGAACATATCTTTGCATATTGTGGATAAATATTTGCTCTGATTGAACATATCTTTCCAAATTTGGATGATTATCTGGAACATTTTGAAAATCTCATAAGATAATTTTCTTAATTTGAACAAGATGTGATCCTTTGTGGATAGGGCAATCTTGCCCTTTATAATTCGGCAATTCCCTCTAGTTGGCCGAAAATTCATTTTCCTTTTTATACTATAGTCTAAAGTCAAATATTTTTGTAATTTACCTTGAGTATAGTACACGCTTCCTCGTGCCTTCGTCCCTCGGAATTTGTGCATGGCCATCCGACTTCACCCTCGAAGTACGACGTCATCTGCACGATGAAATTGTCCGTCTCATCCCACAACTTTGGGACCGGACCGACCAATTTCATAACATTTAAATTCACCATCCGACCCCACCGCCGGGGTACGACGTGAATAAATTCCCTTCCGACCCTAAACTTTGGGTACGAAGCGAATTCATCGAAAATTTCCAATATTAAGGTGTACTATGCTCAAGGTTCATTATATTAGTATTTGATTCCATTTTTTCATAAATAACATAAAAATACCAAAAAATGTCATTCATGTGCATTTCATATAGTATAGTTCATACATATTTCCATGTCATTCATGCATACCATAGATGTCATCCATGCATTTTAATGTCATTTAGAATACAGTTTTGGCTTTGCTAGTTTAATTTGCATGTCATTTAAGCTAGAATAAAACCGTCAAATTTCGCATGTCATGGTAGAATACTCTTGCTCGTCATGTAGTTTAATTAAATCATGTCGCATGTCATATATGATGGATTTCATATTGCATGTCATGTAATTAGAATTCACGTTTTTGTGCATCAAAATCCATTTTCTCAATATCATCATTTGCATGTCATATAGGCTAAGAAATCATGTCGCATGTCATTTAGGTTAGAATTCATATCTTTCTTGCATTAAAATTTGATTTTCTTTTTCTAAAGTCATCATGCATGATTATTTCCTTGTCATATAGTTCAACATCATAGTTGCATTCATGCATTTGCATAGCATCCATTAAATCAAGAAAACCCCAAAAAAACATAATTGCACCTTGCTCTTAAAATTGAATCCATTGAATTTGCCAGTTCAAGAAATCTTCACAAGAATGGTACCGAAAGGGTGTTAATTGGAAAATTAACATAATCAAGTCCCCGAACTTAAATCTCTGGTTAGTAGAAAGTAAAGTATTCTCCCGATACTTTATTTAGGTATCTAATCTACCTACCAAGAAAAGATTAGTGGCGGCTCCAAAATTTAAATCATTTGAACATAAACCTAAGTTGCGAATTGGTAGAGCTTGGGAGAGCTCGGACTAGGTTGGTTAATTCATTTAATTAATCTAGTAATCCATTAACCTGGAAATTCCCCGGAATTTTTAGGTCGCGACAGCTTGGCGACTCCGCTGGGGAAATGAACACTTGGATTTTCGAACAATTGGGTTTTGTTGTGCACTATTGCAATTTTCGGAATTTTCATTTGTTCTAAGTGAACTTAGGCCGAATTCTTGTGGTGATTTTTCCTTTGATTGGCTTTAATTCACTGACCTTTTAGGTGTTATATGTTTTTGCAGGATAAATTTAAACTATTAACCTTTGTTTTGCAGGGTAATATAGTTTGATTTTATTTCTGATTTGGATAATATGCCATGTGTCCGCATGTCCATTTGCATCGCACTTTCACTGCGACCGAACCTGGGTCGCTAGTAAATAAGATGGTATTGCGCGGGAATCCACCCGACCTCACCCCCGAGGAAGGAAGTTCGAAGCCTGATGGGCAGGTTGAACTATATAGCTCGATTTATTTTCCAGCTATCTGAGATAGCTAAACCTTCCTTTAAACTTCTCAAGGAAAATGCATTAAGCCGTATATGGGATGAAACAAAACACAAACATACGGGAACCATCATTTCATTCCATACACCAAGCCTTACAACGGGTCATCGAGGGGGAAAAGTAAAACCAAACTGAGCCCTAATAAGCGACACAAAGGAGCTCAACTGACTCTCTATACAGTTAATGCTCTGCACGCGCTGAGCACTCCGGGAATCGAGGTCCGCAAGCTTGAGAAAGAGGCGATCGCATTTCTCCTTGAGCCTGGTTGCACTGGCTTCGTGATACTCAGAGGCAGACTCCAGATTCGGGATCAGGGCTCTCTCGAGGGCTATATCCATAGTCAGGCATTCAAGCCTCTCTTCTAGCCATTCACATTGGAACTTCATCACGACGTCGCTCGAGTCGTGCTCGTAGTATGTCTGGGTCAGGGCTAAACGTCCCACCAGCCTCTCCCTCTCACGAACCAACAATGAGACTCGTTCGTTGACAAGCTCGGCAGCCTTCTCATGCTTGTCAACCAGGTAACGGGCCAACGCCAGAAACTCAGACTGATCCTGGTAACGAGCTCTCACAACACGAGCCAGGATAACCTCCTGATCAACGCGCCGAAAAGCTTCCAAGAAGTTGATGAAAAGGGTCCGGAATGTCCTATACTCCCTCTCTAAATTGGTGTTTTCAATGGAAGCTGTGTCCATGCCAATAAACAGACTGAAGATCTCAGCTTCAGTATCTGGATGATGGGCAATATGAACGTAGCCTCGGCCAAGAAGATTATAAAGTCTCTCCCATTTGGCTAAAGCTTCGGTTGAGAGGATTTGGTTAGAGGCCATTGTTATTGAAGAAGGAAGGGAAAAGATTGAAGGCAGAGGAATGATCAGATGATTTGAAACTGAGGATGCAAAGATGTTAATCTGCTCTGCGTCAAGTTCTGATTCTTATAGCAAGAGGAAAGTGAGGAAAGGAAGAAGCCATCATTTGCTCCCGCACCGAATAACGTCAATGTCTGCCATTACGTAAAAGATGCATTCAATGCCAACCCAGCAAGCTTACGGCTTCTACGAATTAGCTGCTTGTGCTACACCGTCTGAATTGTACGACAAAAGCCTATTCGTCCTTTTTCGTCGGTGCTATCCTCTGTTCATCCTTTTCGTCAGTGCCTTTTCCCTATTTCGTCCGTTGGTCCAATTTCCCTTTCCATCCATTGGTCCAAGTTCCCTATTTCGCCCGTCGGTCGTGGACCCAACGCTGGTCTCCAATCTCGAGCCCAACGAATCCGAAAATTTCGCGAAAAGATTTGGAGGTCCCACCACATTAAAGAGAAAAAGTAGAAGACAAACTGAGCGAGAAACATGGCAGATCTTTAAGAAAAGCACGCCTTTTCATGCAGAAGACGTGAAATCTTGAGAGAGACGTCCTCTTGGTGTTTGTCATCCGTGTTCAAAAGAAAGCTTCAGAGTATACAAGGCCACTCAGAAAATACAGGAGAGAGTAAAGAGCCTTGAAAGAACAAAAACCAGTCAAAGATGTCTCAACCCAACATGTTTGAGAACCACCATGACTTGCTGGACATGACCAATGATGCGAATTTCATGAGCATGTTCGAGAGCCACCATCACTTTCTGGACATGACCAGCGAATGGAGCTCCACGAGTGAAGTGTTAAAGGTGAGAGATTTTGAAGATCTCGGGACCAAATCTGGCACCGAAACCATAGAACACGATCCTTCCGGCAACGGCGTTCAAGATCCTGACAACGACGACGACAACATCAATGGTCGACCTCGGAAAAAGAGGCGCTTCACTCAACGTCAAGTTCAAGAGATGGAAGCCGTCTTCGAGGAGTGCCGTTACCCAGATGATACACAAAGACAGGAACTGAGCCAAAAGCTTGGGTTGGAGCCTTTGCAAATCAAATTTTGGTTTCAAAATAAGCGAACCCTATCGAAGGTTCGACATGAACGCCGCGATAATGTGATTCTGAAGGCTGAAATTGAAAAGCTCCAAGCAGAGCACAAGAGGTATGGAGAAGCTCTTAGCACTGCCACCTGCCCTAACTGCGGCGACCCCACCGCCCCCGGTGGAACGTCCCTTGATGAGCAGCATCTGAGGATTGAAAATGCTCGTTTGAAAGAGGAGATAAAAAGGATATCCGCCATTGCCTCGAAGTATGTTTGGAAGCTGTTGGTTTCTAACTACCCTCATCTCCCTCCTCACTCGTCGTCCTGTCCTCCAGATCAATTCCCGGCACAATCAAGTTCCGTTGGAGAAAAGCATGGGAGAATCAATCTCACAAGGTCAGTATCAATGCCTCCCGAGGGAAGGAACATGCATCCCCACGGGTCGAGTTGCCTTGGCGATGACCTTGCTATCATGGTCAACCAGTTCAGCGTTGATGAACCCCCAAAGCCGTAACTTGTGATCCAAAGCCGGTGATTTTAGGTCCTCAAATACCACCCATCTGTACTTGGCTAACCGATCACCGGAGAACCTTCAGAAGAAGCGGGTGTAGGCCCAAATTAGTGAAATTTCGTTTCATGCAATCCCCTGCGTGGGATATTTTCCTGCTTTCTAGGAGTCTAGAATTAGGGGGAAGGGGGGCAGTGTTGTCTTTCCTACGTTTAAATGCATGGTTTCTTTGTTAAATCAGATTTGGCGCAAATCAATTTACGGACGATGCCTCTAAATGCCGTAAAGAAAATTTTGAATGACCTCAAGGAGGGAAATTGCGAGTGAAAAGCGCGAGCAAGCTTGAAAAGGGTAACCCTGTATCGTTTTCGATTTACCCTTAATCATTTCGATTCTAACTCGAGTTTATATCATTCTCGACAGGGGTTGTCAACCGCCACGAGATTAGTGGAAAATGGAACCATCTGATATGATATGGAAAGAAATGTTGTTTCCAGGCCAACACTTAACTAAAAGTACGGCACCCCACGAATGCCAACTACACCGCAGTCTGGTGGCATGAGGGAATGACAGTGGTCCGAAACAACCCGGGTTCGATCCCCGAGGTTAGTGAATGATGTAAATATTGTAAATCAATAATAAAAAGCTTTTTGCACTTTCCTTTTTGCAGAAGAAGATGAGAATGCCCGACCGAACGAGACTAAGACCTTGGGCGATTCCAAAACCTTGACGGCTACAAATTCATTCACTCATTTGCCACCAAGCGGTGGAGCCGGTAAGGGGAAATTGCAAAGCACTCATGGAGTGAGCTCAAAGTGAAGAGAGGTGTTTTCACAAAAAAAAAATGAATTTGAACATGCTTAGCATGCCTTGAAAGGAGCTCACATTTGGCAAAATTTTGTACATGATGTTAAGAAAGAATTTTTGATCAGGCCATCTATTGAATGAGAAATGTCAGAACGACGAAAGGCGAGCCATTTCCACACACGTCCTGCATTTTTAATCCCCAGTGAGTTGAGAGGTAGCTAGATTCTGCATTCTCAAGGTAAAGGGTTTTCTCGCGAAAGGTACGATAGCCGAAGTGACGGAGGCATTCAGTTCTCTATCCAAACACTACAGGTTATCCATTGCAAACCCCTTGAGCGACGGTTTCATTTCTTTACCCCTGTCAAGAACCACCCTACATCGGGGTCTAGACGAGGCAATTCCGACAGAACATGAGGTAAATGGTTAGAAATTCTCTTGCTCAGACTAACATCAATCTTTCGAGTTTTGCTTTGCATTATACTCAAACTTTAATTCAAGTGTCTTAAGATGATAAAGAGCATTCATTTCTCTATCCAATACACTCTACCCTTTGCATAGCCCACTTGAGCCTACAAATTCATTTCTTAAACCCTTGTTGGTGATCATTGCTCATTCCAACGTGAAGACGGTGCCATTCCCAAGGGGCAGAATTGAAGAGAATCGGGTCAACAGACAATTCCCGAATGAACTCATCTCATGTGCTAGATTTTTCATGTAATGTCTGGCATAATTCTTGTAAATTGTCTTATTGTTGTAATTCCTTAAAAAAAAAAAAGGGAATTCAAATCACGGGATTGTCAAAAAGAAGAAGACGCAAGTGTAGCCTAAAAGAAAAGGGCCCGCTCCCGAAAAAATAATCGAGACGTCAAAAAAAAGGGACAGAAATTCAAGACGTCGAGACAAAAAGAAAAAAAAACGAGAGCCGGGAGTAAGAAAAGCGAAAGCTGATCTCACAGAAAATCTCGGGCATTAAAAAGCAAAGTGCCTATCAAAAGCAAGGCAAATGTCCATTCAAACCCTTGTTCCCTTGTAAAGTACTTCCAAATTTTCAATGTACATGTTTGCATTTTTGTAAATCCCCAATGGGTCGACTCATAAAGAAAAATCCTAGAGGATCCAAATTGTAAAATGTAATCCTCGAGTGAATTTATGCCCTCTTCAAGCAATGATGGAATCAGCGGAATCAAATCTGGAAGGCCAAGATTGGTGATAAGGCAACAATGATCATCAACATCAAGCCCTTCTCATATACTTTCTGAGCTAAAATGGGCCTTTTCGTTTCTCAGTCCCAAATCCCAACATACGTTACAACCCTTGGAAGTCTCTTTTGATTAGGGCATTTGAGTTAACGTAGAGTTGAATGATTTTAAGCATCGCTCGAAGAAATTCGAGCAAGATTATTTCTCTCTCATTTTTGCAGGGTTCTTGACTTGTAAACTCGGAGCAGATGATGAAGGTTCTCTTTCAAAAAGCCTTGACTCCATGGAGAGTCCCCTTTTGTGAACCTTTGACCTAGCCCTCATTACGGTCCTAATCAAGACCTCCAGATCGGCTCGGTCGTACCAATTGCGAGAATACCCAGACCCTCGTCGAGCATGATGATCGCAGTTCTGAGTGATTCTCATACCCGCATCAATGGTCAGGTTTCAAAAGCCTTTTCATGAGAGTGAGTGAAAGTCCTTTCTGACTGAAGGTTCCTCATTCAATGTTGATTGATTTTATCAAAATGATCAAACAGATTTCCTTATTGATGAAATTCCCTAGTTGAAGCCTTGTAATGCAAGCAAGCAAACGAGTTTTTACTAGCATATGATGTTGCATTTACTTTGGTTTTATGCACATGATCATTTCAATCTCTTCTTCGAGTGAAAAGACAGGTATGACCTAGTCAGCTTGTCCTTCCGTTAGCCGTTTGCTCAAAGAATCCAGGTAAGTTTTCTAAATCCTTTTCAAATTGACAGCTCTGCTAACTTTAGTTGTCATTTTGATCCTTTCAGTTCATGATCGACCTGCTCTCATGAGGTTTTTACCCGGTTCACGATCGACCTGCTCTCGTGATACCTTTACCCAAGTCACAATCGACATGCTCTTGTGGTCTTGGTCTTATCTTTATCCAACTCATGATCGACCTGCTCTCATGAGGTTTTTACCCGGTTCACGATCGACCTGCTCTCGTGATACCTTTACCCAAGTCACAATCGACATGCTCTTGTGGTCTTGGTCTTATCTTTATCCAACTCATGATCGACCTGCTCTCATGAGGTTTTTACCCGGTTCATGATCGACCTGCTCTCGTGATACCTTTACCCAAGTCACAATCGACATGCTCTTGTGGTCTTGGTCTTATCTTTATCCAACTCATGATCGATCTGCTCTCATGAGGTTTTTACCCGGTTCACGATCGACCTGCTCTCGTGATACCTTTACCCAAATCACAATGATACGCTCTTGTGATCCTGGTCCCTTTTGCCAAATCATGATGATGCGCTCTCATGGTCTTGGTCCCTTTTACCTAATCATAATGATGCGCTCTTATGGTTTTGGTACTTCTATCAAATTGCAATGATGCGCTCTTGCGATCTTGATCCCTTTTTCCGATTCACAATGTATGCGCTCTCGTGATATCGGAAAATCCATTACAGATCTTGCGCTATCTCGCATTAGAATGAGAGTTCTGGTAACAGATGGGCCCCAGTACCCTAAGATCCTTGCATCCCTAAGAAGGAGCTTTGAAATCAGGGGAATCATTAGCATTACGAAATGTCTGGTAAAACAGGTATTTCATATGCGATCCATGTGCAGGTCTTCCTATTCTATTTCATGGAAAAAAGAAGTCTTAACACGTGTTTAATTACAGTCCTGCATTTCATACATCATCTTTATCTGCATTGAAAATGGGATTAAAACCCCACCAAAAAAAATTATCATTCATTATTTGCATTGTCAAAATTTAGGTTCAATCTTGTCTTTGAGCAAAATCTCTGCGAGCCTTCACTCAAAGAGGGGCAGCTGTTGACACCTAAATTTTGATTTTTCTTTAAATCATTTATAAAATGAGAATTAATTCTCGCCAAAAATATTTCCTCAGGCATTGCATATTTTATTTTCTCTGCATTGCATCGCATTTTGCATACTGAACCGGGCCGGCGGCGGAGGATTTGAGCTTAATCTATCAGGCGATTTGGACTTAAATTGCCAAAATGTCTTCGGCATTTGGGAGGCCACAAAAATTTCAGAATACATGGCCAAGAGGATGGAGGATACATGGCGCAAAAAGTAAGAGCAGAAAATAGAGAGTTTGGGATAGAAAAGGGAGCCGGGGAGAATCCTCTCACCCGCCCAGTTCCGGAACCCTCCACTGTTTGGGCCATAACTTTGTCATCCGACGTCGGATAAAGACGTTCCACCCATCAATAGAAACCTTATTCTCTTCCCGTTCTAATGACATATTGTGAGCTCAATTTGGCGTAGCGGTTCGTTCGGTAGAGCGGTTTGAGTGAGCAAAGGTCGCTGACCGACCCTGTCCGACCAGTTTCTGCCGTTTGCTTCGTCCCGCTCGAGCGCCGCCTCCGGCCACCTCCGGCCACCTCCGAACCAGTCCTCCACCACCACCAAAAGACAAAGAATCAAAAGCAAAAGAGAGTGGAGAGGCCATTGGAGAGAAAAAGAGACCATCCACTACATGGTGGAGAGAAAAGAGACCATCCACTACATGGTGGAGAGAGAAAAGAGACCATCCACTACATGGTGGAGAGAAAAAAGAGACCATCCACTACATGGTGGAGAGAAAAAGAGACCATCCACTACATGGTGGAGAGAAAAAGAAGAAGAAGTGGAGAGGCCACTTTGAAAAGACAAGGCAAAGGGATTCGGAGAGGCCATAAAGGGAGGAAGAAGAAGACTCCCTCGGCCGGCTCGCTCACCCGCCCAGTTCCGGAACCCTCCACTGTTTCGGCCATAACTTTGTCATCCGACGTCGGATGAAGACGTTCCACCCATCAATAGAAAGCTTATTCTCTTCCCGTTCTAATGACATATTGTGAACTCAATTTGGCCCAGCGGTTCGTCTTGTAGAGCGTTTTGAATGAGCAAAGGTCGCTGACCGACCCTGCCCGACCAGTTTCTGCCGTCTATTTCGTCCTGCTCGAGCGCCGCCTCCGGCCACCTCCGAGCCGGTCTCCGACCACCTAAATCACCCTCATCCTCTCCTTTACAAGTTCCAAGTGGTAGCTCGTCCATTGGAGGTCCCATTTGTCCGGACCGCCGCCGCCGCTCGCCGGAAACCGCCGTCGCCGCCCATCGCCAGTCGCCGCCGATCGTCGCCGCCAGTTGTCGACGAGCCTTGACGGGAGCACAAAACTACTTTCACCGACCTCCTTGGTCCGCACGAGAACACCACCGAGCCGGTCCGTGGAGTGCAAATCTTGGGCTGCAATTTTTGGTTAAAAATCCAAATTAGGAAAGAACCTTCTCGGAAGATAAGGTATATTTTCTATCTTGAAGTTTAATATTCTCTTTCTTAATTTAGGGTATCTTGCATATTCTGAATATTGCAAATTTTGAAGCAATCTAAATCCTGAACATATCTTTGCATATTGTGGATAAATATTTGCTCTGATTGAACATATCTTTCCAAATTTGGATGATTATCTGGAACATTTTGAAAATCTCATAAGATAATTTTCTTAATTTGAACAAGATGTGATCCTTTGTGGATAGGGCAATCTTGCCCTTTATAATTCGGCAATTCCCTCTAGTTGGCCGAAAATTCATTTTCCTTTTTATACTATAGTCTAAAGTCAAATATTTTTGTAATTTACCTTGAGTATAGTACACGCTTCCTCGTGCCTTCGTCCCTCGGAATTTGTGCATGGCCATCCGACTTCACCCTCGAAGTACGACGTCATCTGCACGATGAAATTGTCCGTCTCATCCCACAACTTTGGGACCGGACCGACCAATTTCATAACATTTAAATTCACCATCCGACCCCACCGCCGGGGTACGACGTGAATAAATTCCCTTCCGACCCTAAACTTTGGGTACGAAGCGAATTCATCGAAAATTTCCAATATTAAGGTGTACTATGCTCAAGGTTCATTATATTAGTATTTGATTCCATTTTTTCATAAATAACATAAAAATACCAAAAAATGTCATTCATGTGCATTTCATATAGTATAGTTCATACATATTTCCATGTCATTCATGCATACCATAGATGTCATCCATGCATTTTAATGTCATTTAGAATACAGTTTTGGCTTTGCTAGTTTAATTTGCATGTCATTTAAGCTAGAATAAAACCGTCAAATTTCGCATGTCATGGTAGAATACTCTTGCTCGTCATGTAGTTTAATTAAATCATGTCGCATGTCATATATGATGGATTTCATATTGCATGTCATGTAATTAGAATTCACGTTTTTGTGCATCAAAATCCATTTTCTCAATATCATCATTTGCATGTCATATAGGCTAAGAAATCATGTCGCATGTCATTTAGGTTAGAATTCATATCTTTCTTGCATTAAAATTTGATTTTCTTTTTCTAAAGTCATCATGCATGATTATTTCCTTGTCATATAGTTCAACATCATAGTTGCATTCATGCATTTGCATAGCATCCATTAAATCAAGAAAACCCCAAAAAAACATAATTGCACCTTGCTCTTAAAATTGAATCCATTGAATTTGCCAGTTCAAGAAATCTTCACAAGAATGGTACCGAAAGGGTGTTAATTGGAAAATTAACATAATCAAGTCCCCGAACTTAAATCTCTGGTTAGCAGAAAGTAAAGTATTCTCCCGATACTTTATTTAGGTATCTAATCTACCTACCAAGAAAAGATTAGTGGCGGCTCCAAAATTTAAATCATTTGAACATAAACCTAAGTTGCGAATTGGTAGAGCTTGGGAGAGCTCGGACTAGGTTGGTTAATTCATTTAATTAATCTAGTAATCCATTAACCTGGAAATTCCCCGGAATTTTTAGGTCGCGACACGGCTCCATACGATGTTAGAGATTTAAGTCAGTGATATGCATCATGCTCAGAGTTTTCGTGATGCAGCCTGTTTGGTGAAGTAATGGATAATGATTTCAAATGCAGCCTGTTTGGTGAAAGGCTTTGATAAAGAAAGAAAAAAAAGAAAAAAAAGAAACCAAGTTCGTTTTCTAAATGAGTTTTGTTTATTCTCCTAGTCCAATGTTTTTTAAAACTGAGTATTGTATTTGGCTGCGTGCTCAGCTTAACATGGCATTACGGAAGGAATACTGCTGCATCAGTGTATGTTAGCTCATTTCCCATGATGGACCCTCAATTCTGCTTTAGGTGTTGAAAGAAACGATCAGAGTATTTGTTGCGAAAAGAAGCGCTTGAACATAATAATAAACAGAACAAGACAGTGGATCGGATATCGAATTTATGTGGTTCGGTCAAAGTGACCTACTCCATGAGGAGAACAACACATGGTTCTACTATAGAGAAGGCGGTACAACAGAGATCACAATCACAATAGAGTCACTCAAACACACTCAGTAGTCAATGTTTAGCCCTCTCACTACCTCATGAAATAATCTCTATACATCACCCAGAGAAACAAACGTACCCTTGCCACAAGATTTCGTCACGGCTACAGAACACTTGCAATATTTTAGGATGTAATTCATAAGCACACCGCACAATTGATTGTTACGTCAAAAGCCCATCTATTTAATAATATAAAAAACCAACAAAATCCACCTATCCAAAATAAGAAGTTCCTTTTAGCTGGCTTAAGCTCCGTTTGTTTCGAGGAAAATGAATGATTTTGAAAATATTTTCCTAAAAATAATTGCTTGTATTGCATAAAAAAAATGAATGAACAAAAATATCATATCATCCACGAAAATATTTAGACATAAAGTGTTGTCGATAATCAAAACATTTTCAATCGAATAATTATTTCAAGTGATATAAGAGAACATTTGTAGGAAAATAATTTTCAAATAGTTCATTATTCGCGAAACAAATGGAGCCTTAAATTAAAATTTCAACTCGGACGTGGAAAGTATAATAATAATTTCTTGCTTGTTTAGACGCCAAAACCACAAGTCGTATTCGGACTTGGAATTTCTGCTTTGATCGGGTTTCCTTCAAGACTTAAATTCGAGACATAATCTCAATTAATCTCCACATTGACTCGAGTTTGAGCCAAGTCATAATCGATTTGTTGGAATTCAAATTTTGCTGCTACTCTCCAACAATCTCTCATGAGCTCATCAACTGCCACATATATTTTCTAAATCTAAGTCGCGCTTGAACTTTGCTATTACCATGGACCTCATCAGAACGCCAACTCCATTTGCACTTTTAGCTACTACACATGGATTTTCAGACACAAACTCCTCCACCACTTACAAAATGGAACCACCTCATTTAAATCTGTTAGGAGATCGAAGATGCACCGTGTCAAAATCAGCAAATACAACAACTGTTGGCACTAGAGGTTTCATTTCACCACATGCACCATATATGTCGATTATTCCGCTAGCACCCGCTAACTCAGAAGCTTTTAATTGCATTTCACTTTGAGCCTAAAACCATCAAGATTCACATAAACACCGCAACAACCACTCCTCCCAGAAGATTTAAACCTTACTTCTCTTCTAATAACGTGTGAATGTAGTTATGGGCAGCACAATGATAGCCCCACTCACCTTGTGGATAACATAGGATTATGCACTTTCTTACGCTCCCATCAAGTACACTATACTCACTCAAATATGACACGAGCAACCAAATTACTTGATCACACTTCCTCATAAGTCAAATATTTTATTGGAATCGATGTGGATCTATTCACTAGGTAGCTCACCATACTAAGCGCATCCATAAAGTATTTTCTAGCCATACCGGCATTAGAGAGTATTTTATGCACAGTCTCTAATAACGTCTTGCCCATCAATTTTATGACTTGTTGCGATTCATTAGCATTAGTGCGTTGTCTCACTATACCCTCTACCATGTAGAATTCATCCAACAATTTGCAGCAAAACTTCATAATGTAGCTAGTTTGTACATGCTTGATCATCTTACCGGTATCCTTTTTAATCAGTGCTCTCAACTGTAGGATACCAACAACAACATCAACCTTGTGCCTTAGCACAAATACCCATGTCCTCTTCGAATAGTCATCAGTAATTGCAAGAATAAATTTGACACTCTTCCTTGAAGGAAAGCACGATACTTTGCAAACATCCAAGTGAATCAACTCTACCAATTCCGTGATTGCTCCGACAGTTGTACCGAACTGCACTTTTCGTTGTTTGCTTGAGTTAGAGCACCTGTTTAAATTCATTTCCTTAGCCACATAACCGTAGAGCAGAATCTTTTCAGTTTGAATGTTTAGGCATCTCTTGCCAATGCGACTTGAACGCAAATACCACAATTCAAACTCTCGATTAGAGCATTCAACGTCTACATGGAAAAATCCGTCACTGCCTCCCCTTGAAGCTCATCTAGGCCAGTGCGCTTGATTCGTCTCATAATCACTAGGGCACCTCAAATGACCTTTAGAACTCCTCCTTATGAAATATAGCGATACCTAGCTGAATGTAGGGCACTCTAGAAATTGCGCCACTCTAGTCAATGTCCCCAAGATACCGTCATGCATTCTAATTTTGATATCGTCTTCACCAAAAACATTGCACTCAGCATTGTTTCCCAACTGCACTTCACCACTATCCTTGCTCTAATAAGTAGTAGCCCATTCTTATTTTGCGTACTGTGAAAGAAACACCCATAATCCATAACACCTCCGTCGAACAACGAGTTACTAACAACTATTGCAGCAATATTATTAGTAGACTCAATTCTTACCGTTCTCGTTATTCATCTTATGGCAATCTCTTATGAGATGCTCCATTTTACCATAATTACAATAGACAATACAGCTAGTTCTAAACTGACTATGCCTATTCAGGTTCATAGTATTGCTAGTAACTAGAGTACTAGTTATTTCTCTATCTTCACCTACTCGAATTTAGTGAAATGCTCTACAACCGCTGCACTTGCCGCCATCTATTAATGAAACCGATGTCGCATCAAGTAGACTTTGTTGATCGTAGAGCGTTTCTCGTAAATGTTTGATAGGGCATTCATCGGTCTGGTAATGGTGTTCGCTTATACGATGTTAAAAGCGACATGTCAAAATAACGTTAGTTGAATAACATCTGATCGTCTATCTATCCAAGAAACCCCAATTAGCTTGCTTCATCAACCCTGCCTTCTCTATAGACAAGGGAAAGTGCATATTCCTTTGGTATAGATAATCCTCAATCTGCATCTTTCAGTTTCCAAAATCCTTCTCATCAAATCTGTTGATTTTTTTCCACCTTTCCTTCTTTTGTTGCCATCGATCTACTTCAACTCAGCCTAACCTGACTCTAATACCAATTGTTACAAAAACAAAAAATCGAACATAATAATAAATAAAATAAGGAAATAAATCAGATACCGAATTTACATGGTTTGGATGGTGTGACTAACTCCACAAAATTTGTCAAACTCGAGACATAATATAACAGTTTGAATCCGCATGTAAGCAAGTCAAAACAAGACTTCTTCTGATTGTCTCAGTCAAGAATATGACTCTGGAAAGCAATTTACTTTCGACTTTTCGCTAATCCGACAACTGCAATGGCCTCAATGCCTCAGTCCGGGTCATAGATCACCTGTGCGGTTCAGTTGTCTTGAACTTTCCAATTTTTTCAATTCCGAAAGCTAAGTTTCGAAATCTCCCCATTTCTCAGTACCTTTCAAGCCTTGTCTTAATGTGGCTGTCTGGAAAAAAAAAAAAAAAACGCGTCGTTCAAAGTCCTCCAATCTGAAAGGAGAAGCTCTTAGTGGGAACAAAAGAAAATATCTTCAAATCCCATCATGTCAATTTCTCGATTTCCTTTTTTTGTGTGTGTGTGAAAACCCCCAAAAAAAATTGGATAAAAATCATGGAGACACGAATCCTATACTAAACAAGATTGGAATACAATTGCCCAAAATATTACTCCCCTTTGGAGATACGGATGGGGCTGATTAGCATCAGTCTTCCTGTAATTTGCTCAATGTGCAGTCATTCACACGTTGTGAAGCATGGTGAAGGTCGAGGCCACTAAATTACGTCTAACGAACGAAATTAATAGCCCTTTAACAAATTATAAACACACAATGCTAAGAAACTAGACTCTGGCACTAAACGAGGGTTAAGTCAAATTAATTTCTTAAATTACCTAAACAACGCTAAAGTAAGTTTAATATTCAGAATTTAAAGAAAGACCGTATTCATGTTACATCGGAAATAATAAGCGACCGAGCTAATCGATACTAAGAAAAAAGAAAGATTTCCAATGAAATGTGAAACTTTGTGACCATAAACAAAGACGTGGAACAAATATTTAGGCTCCGTTCGTTTCGCGAAAAATCTGATGTTTCTGGAAAATGTTTTCCCCGAAGTCAATTTTCAGGAAAATAACAATATTTTCCGGTGTTCGGCTGAAACCTGAAAATGAACTGAAAAATATTTTCCGCCGTTTGGTAAGGAAAATAAACTTTCTCCGTGCACTCCTTTTAATAATTTTTCATTTTTAAAATTTTAATAATTTTTCATTTTTCTCTTTTCTATTTCTTTTTTTCATTTTTATTTTATTTCTTCTTCTTTTCCCTTATTCTTCAGTCGGTTGCCGGCCACGGCGACGGCTGGCGACCGGCCGCAAACGAGCTCGAGCCTCACCACAGGCCGATGGGGAAGAATTGTTTTTCGCGAAACCAGCTGAACCATAATGTGATGTGGAAGAGGAAGAATTCATACGATTTTGGTCTAGAAAAAATTAAGAAGTCTTAACCGAACAAGGAACAATTTAAGCAGATAATAAAGGAACGAATATCTCAATTCTAACGTGCTTAACGGGATCCCGGTTAAGGGTAAGGAAAAGTCACACTTGGCTGCTTAAATTGGTCTCCTCTGCCTGTCAAACTTTGATATTTTCTAACCTCAAGAGAGCTTCCTCAGAGATACAAGGCAGTAACATTTGCTGAATAAGATGATGCGTACGGTACATAACAGTTCTTTCCTTCGTCCCCTTAAATAACGGTATCAAGGGACTCAGCCATATCCCCCTTTCTCCATAGGTTCAAGTCCATGCACATGCCAAACCTGAAAGTCATGTCGAACTCGGTGTTTCGAGTTCTTTTGCTTCTGGTTTTTCTGGCGGCACATGCATCAGGAGCTGCACCTCTACTTGCAAAGCCTCGCTTTCATTACAATTTCGGATGTTCAACCACTCTTACCTAGAGAGTCGTGGTGAAGATCTTTCTTGTTCTCTCCCTCTCATGAGTCATATTGCTCTTGCTCGTGGAAATCGGTCTCCACAGCAAAAGAGAGAAAAGAAAGGAGGAAGGAAAACTAGTTCAGTTACTTTGGTTTGGTTAGTTGTTTATGTTTATGAACTTCTTCTCAGTATTCGGATCAATAAACTGTAATCCCATACCTATCCCTTATTTATTCAGGTCCGGTTATGAGCTGGGCATTATCGCAACCATCTAGCTCGATCACGATGCGGTGATTTTACTTTATCTTGATATCCATGAATGCTTGCTGTCTATTTGATTATTGCAAACAAGCATCTTCTTTGCACCAGCCTTTGCCACTAAATTAGCTTGTTACTCGTAGATGCTCGAAATTGATGTGTGGCCGTCCTTGTCGAGCTCCCATCGTAGCCAGTTCTTTCACCGGCAGAACCCATAGATAGATCTGCACTGGGAAGTAAACAAAGAAAGTTAGTGTGAGAAAAAATATGACTCATGAGTGGTAACCCCTATCTTATTGGAGGATGCCAAGGTGACATGCTTCATGCAATCACATTCCGTTTTTAAGGGCATCATAAAGCAAAGTGGCTTTTCCCAGATTTTTCTCTGAAAAGAATGCGTTCACACTGTTTAATGATCAGACGTGTTTTTCTTGAAGGGATTTATCGCACACCGATTCAGAATGATCACACAGAAATCAAAGAGAAAATTGGACGATACACGAGATTACCCTGGTTCACCCCAGAATAGGGCTACGTCCTGCAAAGAGATTTCACTATAGTTTCGGTTTACAGCCACTCAACTCGTTACAATGATCAAAAACGAGAAAATATATATATGCCCCAAACGGGCCCAAAACTTAAACCTATATGAAATCCCTTAATTCCATACCATACGGGCCAGCTTAAATATGCCCCAGCGGAACCCCCGTCGGGAGGCGCTGCCCCCGAACCCCCGCCCGCTGACCGGGCAGCGGGGCACCTGTGTCGGGGGCGCTGCCCCCGAACCCCCGCATTCCGCGCGCATGGGTCACATGTCGTTGGATAACACTTCAGTTTCCCTAAGCTCACGTGGGCGTACCCGATGTGAGAAACAAGGGTCCCCGAAGTATTCGCCAACTCCAACATTTCTGCCTTCTTCTTCTTCTTCTTCTTCTTCTTCTTTCTGCCCAGCTATCCTCATTTATCATTCGAGATAAGTTTTAATCGATAGTATCTATCGAAACAACCTCAAAGCTCATATAACCACATTGGTGCAGGGTACTTTCGGTTGTCTAGATCCGGAGTATTTCCAATCAGGTCAATTTACAGATAACAGCGATGTGTACAGCTTTTGGAGTCGTTCCTGTTCCAACTCTTAACTGGACAAAAGGAAATCTCGTCGCTGAGAAAACAAGAAGGGGGAAGCCTTACGACCTATTTCATTATTTCGATGGAGGAGAATCGCTTGTTTGACTTTGTTGATGCTCAAGAATTGAAACAAGGAAAGAAGGAAGAGATTGAATCAGTTGCTAACCTTGCGAAAAGGTGTTTAAACTTGAATGGGAGGAACAGGCCTACGATGAAAGAAGTGGCAATGGAGTTGGAGGGGATAAGGAGGCTCCCAAATCCTTTGGGTATTCAGCAGAATCACGAGAATCGTGAGGCTAACTGAATCTTATGACGCTGCTTCAATTTATAGCAAGTCAAATGTGGATGCAGATATCATACCATCTTCCGGATGTGCAGCCCCTCTTACCTAGTGAGAGACATGGTGAAGATCTGTTTTGCTGGGTCACATTGCTCTGTTTCCAATGGAAACCGGTCGTCAAAGCAAAAAGAAAGAGAAAAGAAAGGAGGGAGGAGAACTTGTTTGTTCACTAAGTCAAGGATTTGGTTAGTTATTTATTGGTTACGAACTTACTCTAGGTGTTCGGTGTCGCGACCTAAAAATCAGATTCAGGCTAACGGATTATCAGGTCAATTATTTAACCTAATTCGGACCCTCCCAATCCCTACCGAATCGCAACTTAGAATATGATTTCATGCAAAATTATGAAATTGGAGCCGCCACTAATCTTTTATGGTAGGTAGATTAGAAACCTAAATAAATTAACAGGAGGATTAATTTATTTCTGCGAACCAGAGAAAATAAGTCATGAGGCTTGATTACATTAATTTGGAAAAAATTAATGCCCTTTCGATACCAGATTTCATGAAAAGTCCTTTCAATCGAATGATTGTGAATTGACTGTTTTTGGAAAATGGATGGACCGCATGTGATACTCGAAAATGAGAATATTTATTTTTTTTCGATTTTTAAATTTTTATTTTCGAAAACTGATCAACTAAACAAACAAAAATAAACAAAAATGCCCATAATGTACCTTTAATTTTTGAATTTTTCGAAAATTCGCTCGTACCCAATGTTTAGGGTCGGAGTGGAATTTTATTCGCAACGTACTCTTAGATTCGAGTTAGTAAACGAATTGAAGGGTATAGAATAACATCGTCCCTTTTGACAAAGGGCAGAACACGAAATTCTATACAAATTACCGTCCCATTCCACAAGATCGTAGCTAAGGTGTGCAATTTTATTTATTCGAAGGCACAAGACACAAGGGGAGCATACATTATGGGCATGTTTGTTTATAGATGTGCAAACTTTATAACAAAAATAAAAGCAAACATGACAAACGAAAACAATTGACTCGGACTTGAGTTTTTTCTTTTTTAATTTTCGGAAATGTGGCCAAAAATATTCAAATGGGGCCGCCTTTCCTCAATCATAGTTTAATCTCGAGAATTATCCACAACGTTTGCAAGATAACATAAATAATTCTCGAGAAAATTCAAACTATTATCCAACTTGATCAAAGATTATCCATAACACAAAGTATCACAAGAGATAAGATAATCCAGCTAATCATGTGATAACAATTCAAAGCAATGATCACTTACAACCAATTATGATTCGGCCAAGGGGAGATAAACCCAAAAATTCTAGATTTTGTTTATCATGAAAACTTCAATTTTCGGTTTTATCAAAAGATTGAATTAACTTGATCCAGAGATTGAACAATTTTACCACTTTGAAAAAAACATGTTTTTTCAATTAAGTCAACCAATTCTCCATAGTGCAAAAAAATTGATCAATTCACGAGCAAATTAAGCTCGATCAGAAAAATCAAGTTTTAATGTAACAAGTATCAATTTTCGGTTCAAGCAGAATATGTCGGAAAAGATTAAGTTTTTTCTTCTTCTCATTACAAATCAAGGGTATTCCTGAGGGTGCAAGAGCAGCTATGCAAATTTCTAATCAAGCAACACAATATGCAATCAAAAGAGGAATTATACCTTCTTCGACCTAAAGTTCCAGCACTTGTGCAAGCTGATTTTTCCGTCCAAATCAGTCCACCTTTGAGCCAAATTTGAGCTCTGGATAGCAAGGTGATCTAACGCAAGAATGTAGCCTTGTTAGATATCAAATATTGACCAAAGTAGAAACAAATTACCACCGGAATAGAGCTAATTCTCAGCCGAAACAAAGCTGGACAGCAGCTCATGGAAGGTGCTTCTCGGCGACTGGAATTGTAATGGGCGGAGGAGCCGATTAGGTGGCCAATGAGAGATTCGGCGACTGTAGAGCTGGTAGGCAACGGGCGGAAGAGCTGCTGGACAGTGCAGCTGCTTGTCAAAGGGTGGTGCGCACAACAAGGAATGGTGGAGGAACAGTGGCGCCCAAAACTTTCTCGGAGGGGATTCGGTTTTGTTGAGCTTTGTTTGGCCGAGATTCTCCTCTCTTTCTCTCTCTGAATTTCCGAAAATTAGAATGGAATAGCCCATCTCCTCAGCCTCTAGGATAGCTTAGCATTTATATATAAAAAAAAAGAGTTCACTAATCCTAGTCGTTGTAGGACTCTCTGTGGACCGTCGGATTGCTAATCCTAGCTAGAGTAGGATTGAATGTTAGCTGTCGGATCAAAATTTCTAATCCCGGAAGAGTCCAGATCAGACGAAATTGTCGGTTATTAGAACCTAAGAAAGATAGAGTTTTATTATTTCAGGACTCTAATTTTTTGGGATAATTATCTGAATTAATTCAGACTTTGAAGAGTCCAGATCCATCGGATCACCTTTGGAACTTTGGCCAAGAGAGGGGTGATGATGATGGTGGCCGAAAATGGCCCCTCTCGGGGGCTCGTGGTGACGTCTCGGGCTCGAATCGGGCCTTAGTTAATTAAATAGATAATTAACTACGGGCCTTACTTAATTAAAATGGGCTAATTTGAATTAAACTTGAGGTCCAAACCCATCATAAATTTCGGCACATCATGTCCATGCCTTAGCCAATATTCATTTTGCTTTTTTCAAGCTCAATAGCGTAAATTTGCGAGCTTAAATTAGGTTTTTTGTCTAAAAATATGCATTTAATTAAGCCTTTTTCCAAATAAATCATTTCAATGGACTTTATTAAGCTCAAAGCAAATCAGCACATCCTCCTATGCTCTGTTCCAATCGCCTGTCAAATCGAAACTCAATTGCTCACCTCTGGCCTGAATGTAAATGACTGACAGAAAATTTAAACATGAAATGCATGAGAAATTATTTTTCTAAGAACTAATTCTCATTTTATGCAATATAAATAAAAAATCAAGAATCAAAATTTAGGTGTCAACAGCTGCCCCTCTTTGAGTGGAGGCTCGCAGAGGTTTTACTCAAAGATAAAATTGAACCCTAAATTTTGAAATGCAAATGAAATGAATGATGATTTTTGTGTGGTTCAATCCCATTTTCTACAAATGTAATGATGCATGATATGCAAAACTGTAAGTAACATGTGCCAAGACTACTTTGCCCCAAAGAAATGAATTAGAGAAACCTGTACATGGATCGCACATGAAATACCCATTTTACTAGACACTTCATGACGCTGATGATTCCCTTGATTTCCAAGCTTCTTGTGGATGCAAGGACCTCAAGGTACTGGGGCCTATATGTTATTAGAACCCTCATTCTGATGCGAGACAGTGCAAGATCTATAATGGATCTTTCGATATCACAAGAGTGAATCAGTCATGGATCGAAAAATCAGTTGGAATTGTCAAGAGACATAAAAATAAGGGAAATGTGTCCGCGAATCTCACAGCGCAGAATCACATTAAAGGGGATATGAAAGACGTGTCCACGAATCTCACAACGCAGAATCACATCAAAGGGGTGCATAAAAGGAATGTGTCGCCAATCTCACAGGGCGAAATCACAAACCGTGCTGCATAAAAAGGATGTGTCGCCAATCTCACAGGGTGAAATCACAACCAAGGTACGCATAGAGAGATGTGTTGCCAATCTCACAGGGCGAAATCACATCAAGGTGCTGCATAAAAAGGATGTGTCGCCAATCTCATAGGGTGAAATCACAACCAAATGTGCATAAAAGGATGTGTCGCCAATCTCACAGGGCGAAATCACAAACCAGGTGCTGCATAAAAGGATGTGTCGCCAATATCACAGGGCGAAATCACAACCAATGCTACATAGAAAGGAATGTGTCGCCAATCTCACAGGGTGAAATCACAAACCAAGTGTGCTGCATAGATGTGCCGCCAATCTCACAGGGCGAAATCACACCAATGCAAACATGAGAAATAGATAATTTCATAGAACAAAGGTTCAAAAAACTTACCTAGATTCTCCTGAACAAATAAACATGACGATTATGTCATACCTGCTGGTTCAAAATAGAGATTAAACAATCAGTCGGATAAATCCAATGCAACGTCACATATAAATGAATTTCATGAGCTTTCGCTGTATGACAGAGCTTCATTTGGGATTTTGATCAATAAGGAAAAATTCGCTTGATCCTTTTGATGAACTTGATTAGCTTGAATGAGGAACCTTCAGTCACAAAGGACTTTCTCTCACCCTCATGAAAAGGCTCTTGAACCCGACCTTTGATATGGGTATAAGAATTACTCAGAACTGTCATCATCATGCTGGACAAGAGTCTGGGTATTCTTGCAATTAGTATGACCAGACCAATCTGAGAGGTCTTTGCAAGGACTATAATTCAGGCTTGGTAATTGGTTTAAAATAAAGGGGACTCATACGAGCCATTTGGCTTTTAGAATGAAATGATATTCTCAGCTGCATTAGGTTTACGAGTTAGGAACCTTGCATAAATGAGATAAAAATGATCTTGCTCGCACTTCTCCGAGAGACATTTATAAACATTTGAAATCCCACGTTAACTCAAGTGTCCTAAATCTGAAGAGACTTTGGTAAGGGTTGTAACGTAGGTTCAGGTAGGCTTAAAATGAAAGGCCTATTTTTAGCAAATGGGAGTGTATCATGAGGAAATTGGTGATCACTCTTTCTTGATGCTTTTGTCACTGATTCTTGCTCTGGCAATTTTACTAGTTTCCCTCTAAGTTTGCCAGATGTTTCCCTTTTGAGGAGCATTTTGCCCATCAATTTTTGCCGAGGCTTTTCTCTATTCTCTTTGATTTTTCGAGGATTTTTTTCGGGAGAGATTTTGCTTTCTTTCTTCTCTTCTTTTCCTCCTTCCGAGATTCTTTTTTTTTCTCTTTTTAGAGAGAGAGAGAGAGAGAGAGAGAGAGAGAGAGAGAGAGAGAGAGAGAGAGAGAGAGAGAGAGAGAGAGAACCCCGCTTGATGGATTTTTCATGTGCACTTTCCTAAAGGATTTTCTTCTTGGAGTTCTCTTGCTCCGAGTCATTTCAAATCTTCATTCATTTTCGATGATTTTCACCTTTCACCATGGGATGATCACCAAGTGGGTTTCAAGAAATAAATCTTCCGCTTAAATTGGGTATATGGGGGATATAGTATGTAGGGTGTAGAAAGAAATGCTCTTCGTCATGTCTAAAGCACTTGTGCTAACACAGCATTCGCATGCAATAAATACACTTGGAGATTGATGCAAGTGAAAGCAAGAAAATTCTACTCATCGAATTCTTTGAAAATTGCTCCAATATGGGGTTGTTCCTAATAGGGGTGAGAAATGAATCCTCCGTTCAAATGGGTTAATCAAAGGGCAACTTGTAGTGTGTAAGATAGAGGAAATGAATGCCTCTCATCATTCTGGTCGTCATACTTCTTGCAAGATAACCCTTCACCCTGCGAGCATGGAAATTTTCGCACACTCACTGGGGATTAGAAATGTAGGACGTGTATAGAAATGGCTTGCCTTTCATTGTCCTGAGGTTTCTCATTAAATATTACCATTCCATAGGATCAAGAAACTTTACCTGACTGAAACCATCCTCTAATGAAAATCAGTAATACAAGCAAACGCAGGAAAAATAGATGCATAAAGGTTTTTTGAGCTCAAAATAATCATCACAACTTGATTAATTCAGAAATGCCAGAAACAGATCAAGTGTAATATTTCTTTACAGCATCTGAATTGACGGGGCTGGTAAACACTCGACCATCCATCTCAGCTAGAATCAAAGCGCCACCTGGGAGTACCTTCCTCACGATGTATGGTCCACCATAGTTTGGAGCAAATTTTCCTTCCGGAAGTGGAACTATTGGTAACAGTTTCCGCAAAACAAGGTCACCTTCTTGGAAATGTCGCGGCCGGACTTTCTTATTGAAGGACTTGGCAACCCTCTGCTGGTAGCATTGGCCATGACATAAAGCTTTGAGCCACTTTTCATCAATCAGGTTCAATTGATCCATCCTCTGTTGGATCCAATCAGCTTTAGTCAACTTGACTTGAGATAGAATACGCAGGAAAGGAATTTCTACTTCAACAGGCAATACTGCTTCCATGCCATAAACAAGAGAGTACAGGGTTGCCCCAGTCGATGTTCGGATCGATATCCGATACGCCATGAGTGCAAATGGCAACCGCTCATGCCAATCTCGATAATTCTCAGCCATTTTAGCTAAGATCTTCTTGATGTTCTTGTTAGCTGCTTCCACCACTCCATTCATCTGAGGACGGTATGGGGATGAATTCAGATGCTTGATCTTAAACTCATTGAACAATTTATTAACCAACTTGTTATTCAGGTTCAATCCATTATCAGTGATTATGACCTCAGGAGAACCATAACGAGCGATAATATCCTGACGAATGAAATTTACCACATTCTTTGCTGTGACGGCGACATATGTTGCAGCTTCGATCCATTTGAAAAAATAATCAATGGTGACTAAGATGAATCGATGCCCGTTAGATGCCTTCGGATTAATAGGGCCAATCTTGTCGATACCCCACATAGAAAATGGCCATGACTCTGATAACTGGTATAGCACGTTTGGAGGGACGTTAATCTTGTCTGCGTGAATTTGACACTTGTAACAACTCCGAATATGCTGGATACAGTCACTTTCTAGAGTAAGCCAATACTAACCACCCAGCCTCATGACCTTCTTGGCTAACATATGGTCGTTCATGTGTGGACCACATACTCCTTCATGTATTTCCATCATCAGACGGACCGCTTCAGTGGAATCGATGCACCTCAGAAGGACTGAATCATAAGACCGTTTGTACAAGCTCTCCCCGCTCAATAAGAACTTCGAGGCCATCTTCTTTATGTACCTCTGATCAGCTGCGGTACTCTTCTAAGGAAACTCTTGCTTCTGAATGTAAGTCTTGATATCATGATACCATGGTCTGCCGTCAGGCTCTTAAGTCATATCCATGCAGTATGCCAGTTTTCTCAGCACTTCGATCTTCAAAGGCTTGACCTCTAGACCGTCAGTAACCTGTAACATCGAAGATAAGGTAGCTAATGCATCGGCGAACTGATTGTGAGTTCTTGATAGATACTCGAATGAAATCTCCTCAAATTCTTCCACCAACTCATCCAAATACTCATGATAAGGCAACAATTTAGCATCTCGCGTCTTCCATTTGCCTACGGTCTGGAGAATAATCAAAGAAAAATCTCCGAACACCTTGAGTCGGGTTACCTTCATCTCAATCACGGCTTGTAGCCCAAGAATGCATGCTTCGTACTCTGTAATATTGTTAGTACAAGGAAATACCAACTTTGCTGCTACTGGGTAATGTTACCCACCAGGGGAAATCAGCACAGCACCAGTACCTGACCCGGATAAATTCACAACTCCATCGAAATACATGGTCCAAGTATAATCTTCCACCGACATGATTCGATTCTCGAGATGATCGATACTCTCATTCTGCCTCGGGCTTTCAGCTAAGACATCAGCTATAACTCGCCCTTTGACCAACTTTTGTGACCGATATTGAACATCAAACTCAGAAATAAGAATCTACCACTTTGCAAGCTTCCCGACCAGGGCCGGTTGATTGAGCAAGTATTTAATAGGATCGCACTCCGTCACCAAGAGTACCTAGTAATGCAAGGTGTATTGTCGTAGCCTGTGTAGCGTCCAGACCAGAGCTGCACATGTCTTTTCTGCTTCAGAATAATTGAGTTCAGAGGCTGTTAACTTCTTACTTAAATAATAAATAGCTCGCTCTTTCCCATCCTCTGGACTTGCTTGAGCAAGCATCGCACCCAAGGACTCACTATGGATTGTGAGATACAGGATCAAAGGTTGCCCCGGCATGGGTGGAACAAGTACATGTGGATTCATGAGGTGATATTTAAGCTTCTCAAAAGCCTCCTCACATTCGCTATCCCATTCGATCAACGCATTCTTCTTTAACAGCTTGAGGAACGGCTTAGCGGTCTCAGTTAGCTGAGAAATGAACCGAGTGATATAATTCAGTCTGCCCATGAGACCTCGGACTTCCTTGATGGTTGTCGGCGGCTTAAGTTCATAGATGGCCTTAACTTTAGACGGGCCAGTCTCAATGCCTTTACTGCTAACAATAAACCCGAGCAACTTACCCGAACTGGCACCGAACATACATTTGGCTGGATTGAGACGCAACCTGAACTTGCGGAGCCTATCAAATAGCTTCGTTAGCGTCTCTACATGATCTTTGCCGCGCCGAGTCTTTGTGATCATATCATCGACATGCACCTCAATCTCTCTGTGCATCATATCATGGAATAACGTGACCATGGCTCGTTGGTATGTTGCCCCGGCATTCTTGAGACCGAAGGGCATAACTTTATAATGGAACACCCCCCAAGGGGTCGTGAACGCTGTCTTTTCCTTGTCTTCCTCGTTCATCAAGATCTGATTATAACCTGAGAAACCGTCCATGAACAAGAATAATTCGAAACCCACCGTACTATCTACCAGCACGCCAATATGTGGAAGAGGAAAATCATCCTTTGGACTAGCCTTGTTCAAATCACAATTGTCCACACAAATCCGAATGCGACCATATTTCTTTAGCACCGGGACTATATTGGCCACCCATGTAGGGTACTGAGTAACATGTATGAATCCAACATCAATAAGTTTCATAACCTCCTCTTCGATCTTTTTCGCTAGCTCAGGCTTTGCCTTGCGTCGCTTCTATTTCTTAGGCTTAATTGTCAGATCATTCGGTAAGCAATGCTCGACAATCGATCGATCAAGACCTGGCATATCTGCATAGGACCATGCAAAGATGTCCCGATACTCCTTCAGGAGCTTTCGCAAACGATTGGCCATGTCTTTAGAGAGTTTTGCCCCAATTTTTACCTCTCTTGGGTTTTCTGCATCGCCAAGGTTGATCTATACGGTATCTTCTATGGTCGAAGATTTAGAATTTTCATGGAATTTCAGGTCCTAACGTATCTCCTCGCTATCAGAATCGGAATCGTCTGACCCATGAATATTGCCTACTTCCAGCTCCGCTGGCTTGCCCTCCTCATGTTTGCCCCTGAAACATAAAGTAGCAGAATCAAAAGGACAAATAGAGTTTAAATAAATGCATTACACACCAAAAGCAGGTCTTGAGAAATCATTTTGCTTTTGAAGACCTCGTGATGAGAATCCTTGAAGAAGCCCAACCCTCAGTTCTTACCAGAGATTGACAATAATTTTTTGATCGTTGGTTATCGTCATCGGGCCGGTTTGGGGTACTTCAACAAGATTCCAAAATATAATGAAATTTTTTGTAATTTCATTGACATTAATCAATCGAATTACATCCTATTGAAAAGTGAAAACCTAAGGTGCAACATTGAATTGAAAAGGAAATCTTAAGAAAGCAGTAAAAATTCCCACGCAGGGGAATGCAGAAACATAAAGATGTTACTCTGAGTCCAATCCCTCAAGCGGATCATCAAATACGGCCACGATGGGCGGCTTCGGAGGTTTGGGTACCATGTACGGCTCTTCCTCAAGGGCTCCGTCAATCTGCATTGGATCTTCAAAAATAGCTGCAATGGTCAAGTCATTGAACCAGCTAGCCATGTTGGGCACGCTATCATCAATATCTTTAGCATCAAGCACCATCGGTTCAGGAGAATCAGGGAACACTATCCCCAGGTCGTCTTCAAATTGGTTCAGGTTATCATAGCCGCCTACCACTCCAGCTGAGCTGAAGGTCTCATAAAGAGGCGGTGGCAACGGACTGCACCCAAGCTTTCCACCGCCTATCAGGCCTCGGTCTCCTCGACCAGCTCGATCACGACCACGTCCATAATCGTGCTTACCTCGTCCACAGAATCTAAATCCATGATATCCCAAACCAGCTGTGTGGGATTGCCCATTAACTTCAATCGGGGTGTGGATCCCTTGTCCGTGCCGCCCTAATCTAGCTCTAGGTTCAAATCCGTTGCTCACCATCACCTTAGCAACCACAATAGAGGTATTAGACAGCTCCAGAATCGGCAAAGGGTTGTCTGGCGAAGCATGAATCGTATACACCAATTCAAAAGAGTGATAAGAGTCTTCTTCAGTATGCTCCGGCTCGATGTAAGGAATAGCCGTCTGATTGAAAATAGGAAAATCCTCTTCTCCCTGAACTATCACGACCTTCTGCTCAACCACAAACTTGACCTTTTGATGGAGGCTAGACGGGACAGCCCGAGCATTATGAATCCAGGGACGCCCTAGCAAAAGGTTGAAGGTAGACGGGATATCCAGCACCTGAAACAAAACATCAAACATAGAAGGACCGACCTGTATCTCTAGATTGATCTGCCCCATGACACTCGTCCTTATTCCGTCGAATGCCCTGACCGACATCTTAGCTGCTTGCATCTTAGCCAGATCAATGCCTAGGCGGTTCAGTGTAGCCAAAGGACACAAATTTAGAGCCGACCCGTTATCAACCAGCACTCGGGCCACGTGGGTTTGCTTATGCTTGACCGAAATATGCAAGGCTTTATTATGCCCCCTCCCTTCAATCGGGATCTCATCATCAGCGAACGCTACCTAATCTTTCAGGAGGATAGTCCCGACAAAGTTCTCTAGCTTGTCTCCGTCAATATCTTCAGGCACATGAACCTGCCCTAATACCTTCATCAAAGAGCCTCGGTGCTTCTTAGAGGATTGGAGAAGCTTGAGCAAAGAAACCTGAGCTGGCAGCTTTCTCAGTTGATTGACCACACAATACTCACTAGCCTTGATAACCGCTAGGAATTCCTGCGCTTCCTTGTCTGTAGATTGTTTGGCTGGTGGATCATTGTTATAGGCGCGACCCGACCTTGCCACCAGTGCCAATTCCAAGTCATAAGACCATGGAACTGCTTTGTCATCCTGGTATGGAAACGGCTGAGGCGATGCGATCATAAAAGTATCAGGCATGACAATGCCCAGTTCATTGTCAGAAGCGTCCTCCAGGGCTGGCCTGTCAGCCAATTCAGGATTTGCCTTGATCTTTCCGGCCGCCTCGTCTTCGGCTATCTCAATCTCCATTTTCGGTTTTACTTGGGTGGTCAATGCAGCCAGCTCTTCATCCCAATCGATGATTATTTGTGAAACGGTGGCTACTAGTCCGGCCCGGCTCATGTATAGGATCATTACCTGCTCGATTAAACTTAGCACCTTCTGCCTCACCTGGTCTGATGCCACGATCTCCCCGCTCTAGAAGTAACCCGCGCGAACTAAAGCGCCGAATACATTGACCAACTAAACTTTAACATTTTCGACCCGGCCCGTCTCAGTGAAGACAACATTAACCTTACCCTCGTGTTTAGGCAAAGGGTTATTTTGGACATTCGGTTGACCATTGTTCTGAAATGAGAATGCTCCCGACTCGAGCAAATCCTGGATACGGTTCTTGAGTGCATAACATTCATCTGTACTGTGGCCTGGCTCCCCTCTGTGGTAACCACATTTCTTAGTTGGGTCGTACTTTGAAAAGGATGTGTAATTTTCCCTCATCGGCTCAGTGGTCAGCAACTCCTTCTTGCGTAAGACAGCCAAAACCTGAGAAGGAGTACCTTGGAGCGGAGTGTACTGCCGATTGGCACGCCGGTTTACCGGCTGATTTCGCGGACCGAAGTTGGCCTGCTGCTGGTTAGGAACTTGCACCTTGGGCAACTGAACCGGAGGCTTTTGTGCATAAGCCATGTTCACTTGCGAGGCTGGTTCCTTGTCTTTCTTTGCCCGGAATCGCTTAGTGCTAGAGCTGCCCTCACCGTACCATCCTTTCTTGAAGCCGATCTCCACCTCCTCACCCATTGCAATAAGGTGACTAAATGACGTGGCCGCCGTCCCATGGATGCGTGACCGCATTATCTGGGGTAAAGTTGAGACGAACAATCTCATGAGCTCTCGCTCAGGCGGCACCGGCTTGAGCTGAGATGCAATATTCTTCCATCGGGTAGCATAATGCTTAATCGATTCACCTTTCTTCATCTCTGACTACTCTAGATCCTCTCGGGTGGTGACGACATCCAAGTTAAAGCTAAAGTGTTTGATAAAAGCATTGGCCGCCTTCTCCCAATCGTCCATTCGGTAAACCTCATAATCTGTGTACCACCTCATGGACGCCACCTTCAGACTGGCTTGAAAACTCTGAACCATCAGGGGGCCGTTAACCACATATTTATTCATCCTGGCCTAGTACATCTGGACATGCTGAACCGGGTTGGAAGTACCGTCATACTTCTCGAAATCGGGGGTTTTAAACTTATCGGGCACCTGGACCCTTGAGTAGACGGACAGGTCGACCGGAATAATATTGTGTGATCCCTCGACTTTGCGCAGCCTCTGCTCCATCTAAGCTATAACTTTAATGGCTTCCTCGCTCATTCCCCCGGTCATAAGGCTGGCCTGGCAAGTAGGGACTACAGGTGATGTGCCTGAACTGGCACCAGCAAAGATAACATCCTCCAATGGTAAGGTGGGCGTAGGGCCATGGTCAATTCCCTTGTCTGGTTTATCTATTGGAGGCAGTGGAGGAGGCGCCACTGGCGGAGGAACCGAGCTGGACGGCTGCTACATGGCTGCGAAGTCTGCCATCATCCTCTCCATGGCTTGGGATAACATCCCATAAAAATAGTTGTTCATTTCCTCTATGTGCTCCTTTAGAGCCTCTTGAACTGCCGCATTAATCTCGGCTTTGTCGGCCATCCTCCTTGCCACTGACCGAGTAATATAAGTGCGCGGGGTACCCGTGTTAGATTACCTGCAAAAGTGCGTCAATATGATCAATACAAGGAGTGGATATGGCGAATCGATCCATGGCTCTAGACCGGACTGACTTACATGACCTGACCGGATTCAGAACTGTGATTCAGGCAGTCCTAGTTCCGTCGGGTTTTGGGATAAAATTGATGATAAATCATGAAATGATCTAAATGTCACCAAAATTTACGGACACATAGTAAAGACAAAAATGAACAACTTTAATGTTTATGCCGAGGCTGAAAATGCACGGATCAATGCAGTTTAATACTCCTCTGGAAAAAATTGGCCCAGAAAACTGTTTTGTCCGGCATTTGTTTAAAGAATGAAAGGGCCATTAAAAATGAGAATTAAAGTCCAAAATTTTTTATACCTTCAGTTCAAAGCCCAAACTTCAACTTTAATTCTTTGTGGTTTGATGGAAAAAATCGTTTAATAGGGCCAAATGATGAAACAAGCCCATAATCAGAAAACGGGTGCAATTCCAGTCCACTGTACCTCGGCCGTTAATCCTGTAATAAATAGAAAACGCATTGGATTGGTGTGAAAATTTTTTACATTATATATTTGGGCCTTAAAAACATTTCTTATGAAGACCAGAAGTGCCAGATCTGAACTTAAAAAATTATAAAAATCATACAATGGAACAGAGTCAACAAGAATTAGAACCCTTCATTAAATCGAAATCAAAGTACGAGTGTTACATTTCCACGACTCATGACATGAACGCCCTAAACAAACCAACTAGAATTGAAATGACATAAATAAAGGACACGAATCGACTAGACCGGACTAAGTCTATCACTCTCGAGGGCACTTCGATGGTCCGGCCCCGTCCTGTGCTTGCTTGAGTGCTTTCCTTGCCATCTTGATCTCATCATATGCTTCAGCCAGCAACCGCCTAAGCTCGTTGTTCGTGTATTGTGCCGGAGTGATATTAGGGAGCTACGGACGCCAGGCCTCAGGAATAGAGTGCTTCAGACGGTACTCTTTCGTGGATCGATACACCTCATCCGCGGGCTCCAACGGCTTCCTCGGGAAACTCAGCTTGGTGGGGGTGACAGGCTGCCCATAGACAACATGTGGTGATAACTATATGCTCGTGCTCCGGTATCAGGTTCTCATAATTCAGGTGGACTTGATCTGCCGGGAGAGGTGGAGGCATCCTTTGAACACATCCAAACTGTCGTATAATTCGAGGTGGATATTACTTATCTATTCCGGTGAAACCCAATAGCGGAACTGATCCGGCTTGCCCTGAAACAAGGCAAGCCACCCTACCTTGGAACCAGCTAGCACGCCACTGAAGGGTCTTAGTGGCCGGATCCCTTATAAGCTTCAGCCACTCAGAAAAACGATAATCAGGACATTTCTGCTGCTTACTCTCGAAGATAACCATCGGATGAGCATAGTTCCTAAGCTCATCAAACGACACCAAATGCTGACATTCCTTTAAATGAGAGAGGAACCAAACCTGTAGGAGCTCGGCCGGTGCTCGAAGGACCTTAGCCTTGCCCCGCTTATACTTATTCAACGAGATGAATGTTTTAGTGAGCAAGGTCACAATAAAATTCTTTTCCTCACAAACTTGCTGAGCCAGATGAGCCATACTCGGATTGATAGAATTCTTATGATGTAGAAACACTATCAACCCAAAGAAGCCGAGAATAAAAATCTTTCCCTTCTGCAAGGCGTCTGCCTTATTAAAACAATCGATCAGAAAAGTGAACGAGCAATTCCCATAATTCGATTTCAAAGCACTTTGGACGGCGAAAATCTCGACTTTCAAGAACTCAGCTAGAATCATAGAGGCGTCTTCTCCCAAATATGGATGGATCAGATCAGAGTGCAGGGACTTACCAATAAGTGTGCTATATTCCTCGTGTAAGCTCATGCTTACCAAATAGGGACGTGGCCGTCTCAGGGACCTAGCAATGAGCCAGCACATGAATGATACCGACCCGAACCTTAATGTCCAGCAAAAATAGCAGCTTTCCTAATCGATGCTCCACATATGCACGGGCTATTTGATTGATCTATGCAAACCAGTTGGCCAGGTTGGCCTTGGACATAATGACGGTACGGATGTTATTGTGCCCCATGAAATGACAGACCAACACGAACAACACACCTAAATCATGGATCAACTCAAATCAATACAGGCAAGTAGACGTGCAAAAATCACGGATTCAGAGACAAGCGGCATGATGTACAATGCATGGATTCTTAGCCGAGTTTTTAGAGCATTAGAGGACAAATCGTACCCGTTGATCCGGGTCCTTATTTAGCACCTTTAAGCTTATGGGATGTCAAGAATTCCTCTCGTGCCATTAGATTCGAGCCAGAGCGGGGAATCTTAACATAGTCGGGGTCGAAAGCAAGGTCATCCACTCTTCCATCCTGAGGCCAGGAAGAGTCTTGCCCAGACATCATCCTAGGTTCATCTAACAGTTTAGGGTCTGATGCAATGTAGTGGATCACGCACAACAGATATGAACACCTAATCATGGCATATCGCCTTAAGATAAAGCAATTAAATTCAATGCGAATAACTGCTTGAATTATAAGTATTGCCCTAAAACCCATCAAAACGATCTCAAAACACAAAAAAAAAAATGACATTAGACACGGCAAAGCCGTGAGTATTGATCTATGGCCCGTTTCCATGCGGCCGACCAAATTTCAGCCTATTCCGAGTTCACCAGCTCAAAGTGCATCACATTCACAATCAGTTGGTCGACAATCAAACTCGATTCACAATCAAGGATAGATCACCACAATCAATGGCCTAAGCTTAAAAACATGACTTTTTCTAAAATTCAAGGGGTCATTATATTTCCGAAAAAATGAATTTCAATTTTTCGAAAGATTAAAAAGATTCGGTGCACCCTCATTTTCTGAATTTTTTTTGAAACAATCCATGTCTCCCTAGCTGAGTCGCAAAGCTGTCGCGACCTAAAAATCAGATTCAAGCTAATGGATTATCAGGTCAATTATTTAACCTAATTCGGACCCTCCCAAGCCCTACCGAATCACAACTTAGGATATGATTTCATGCAAAATTATGAAATTGGAGCTGCCGCTAATCTTTTATGGTAGGTAGATTAGAAACCTAAATAAATTAACGAGAGGATTAATTTATTTCTGTGAACCAGAGAAAATAAGTCCAAAGGCTTGATTACATTAATTTGGAAAAAATTAATGCCATTTCGGTACCAGATTTCAAGAAAAATCCTTTCAATCAAATGATTGTGAATTGACTATTTTTGGAAAATGGATGGACCGCATGCGATACTCAAAAATGAGAATTTTTTTTTTCGATTTTTAAATTTTTATTTTCGAAAATTGATCAACTAAACAAACAAAAATTTGAACAAAATGCCCATAATGTACCTTTAATTTCCGAATTTTTCGAAAAATTCACTCGTACCCAATGTTTAGGGTCAGAGTGGAATTTTATTCGCAACGTACTCTTAGATTCGAGTCAGTAAGCGAATTGAAGGGTATATAATAACATCGTCCCTTTTGACAAAGGGCAGAACACGAAATTCTATACAAATTACAGTCTCATTCAACAAGATTGTGGCTAAGGCGTGCAATTTTATTTATCCGAAGGCACAAGACACAAGGGGAGCATACATTATGGGCATGTTTGTTTATAAATGTGCAAACTTTATAACAAAAATAAATGCAAACATGACAAACGAAAACAATTGACTCGGACTTGAGTTTTTTCTTTTTTAATTTTCAGAAATGTGGCCAAAAATATTCAAATGGGGCCGCCTTTCCTCAATCATAGTTTAATCTTGAGAATTATCCGCAAGGTTTGCAAGATAACATAAATAATTCTCGAGAAAATTCAAACTATTATCCAACTCAATCAAAGATTATCCATAACACAAAGTATCACAAAAGATAAGATAATCCAGCTAATCATGTGATAAAAATTCAAAGCAATGATCACTCACAACCAATTATGATTCGGCCAAGGGGCGATTAACCCGAAAATTCCAGATTTTGTTTATCATGAAAACTTCAATTTTCGGTTTTATCAAAAGATTGAATTAACTTGATCTAGAGATTGAACAATTTTACCACTTTGAAAAAAACATGTTTTTTCAATTAAGTCAACCAATTCTCCATAGTGCAAAAAAATTGATCAATTCACGAGCAAATTAAGCTTGATCAGAAAAATCAAGTTTTAATGTAACAAGTATCAATTTTCGGTTCAAGCAGAATATGTCGGAAAAGATTAAGTTTTTTCTTCTTCTCATTACAAATCAAGCGTATTCCCGAGGGTGCAAGAGCAACATGCAAATTTCTAATCAAGCAACACAATATGCAATCAAAAGATGAGGAATTATACCTTCTTCGACCTAAAGTTCCAACACTTGTGCAAGCTGATTTTTTCGTCCAAATCAGTCCACCTTTGAGCCAAATTTGAGCTCTGGATAGCAAGGTGATCTAACGCAAGAATGTAGCCTTGTTAGTTATCAAATATTGACCAAAGTAGAAACAAATTACCACCGGAACAGAGCTAATTCTCAGCCGAAACAGAGCTGGACAGCAGCTTAGGGAAGGTGCTTCTCGGCGACTGGAATTGCAATGGGCGGAGGAGCCGATTAGGTGGCCGATGAGAGATTCGACGACTGTAGAGCTAGTAGGCAATGGGCAGAAGAGCTGCTAGACAGTGCAGCTGCTCGTCAAAGGGTGGTGCGCACAATGAGGAACGGTGGAGGAATAGTGGCGCCCAAGACTTTCTCGGAGGGGATTCAGTTTTGTTGAGCTTTGTTTGCCCGAGATTCTCCTCTCTTTCTCTCTCTGAATTTTCGAAAATTAGAATGGAATAGCCCACCTCCTCAGCCTCTAGGATAGCTTAGTATTTATCAAAAAAAAAAAAAAGCGTTCACTAATCCTAGTAGTTGTAGGACTCTCTGTGGACCGTCGGATTGCTAATCCTAGCTAGAGTAGGATTGAATGTTAGCTGTCGGATCAAAATTTCTAATCCCGAAAGTGTCCAGATCAGTCGAAACTGTCGGTTATTAGAGCTTAAGAAAGATAGAGTTTTATTATTTCAGGACTCTAATTTTTCGGGATAATTATCTGGATTAATTCAGACTTTGAAGAGTCTAGATCCGCCGGCTCACCTTTGGAACTTCGGCCAAGAGAGGGGTGATGATGATGGTGGCCGAAAATGGCCCCTCTCGCGGGCTCGTGGTGACATCTCGGGCTCGAATCAGGCCTCAGTTAATTAAATAGATAAATAACTAAGGGCCTTACTTAATTAAAATGGGCTAATTTGAATTAAACTTGAGGTCCAAACCCATCATAAATTTCGGCACATCATGTCCATGCCTTAGCCAATATTCATTTTGCTTTTTTCAAGCTCAATCGCATTAATTTCTGAGCTTAAATTATGATTTTTTCTAAAAATATGCATTTAATTAAGTCTTTTCCAAATAAATCATTTCAATGGACTTTATTAGGCTAAAAAAAAAATCAGCACATCCTCCTATGCTTTGGTCGAAAAATCGGATCATATGTTCTGGTCCAATCGCCTGTCAAATCGAAACTCAATTTCTCACCTCTGGCCTGAATGCAAATGACTGACAGAAAATTTAAACATGAAATGCATGAGAAATTATTTTTGTGAGAACTAATTCTCATTTTATGCATTATAAATAAAAAAATCAAGAATCAAAATTTAGGTGTCAACATTCGGGAACAATAAACTGTTAGGTCATACCTATTCCAAATTTATTGAGATCACCTTTGTCACGCGATACGTCTTCGTAGTACTGCTCTATCTCGTTTGTACATGTGATTGCTCTCTAATAATGACTGAAAATTCAAGCTACTAACAGACGAATAGTAGCACAAAAATCATTAACTAGAAACAACCAAAGTCTTTAATTTTCTTTTCTGCTAAATCATAACTGAGTCCGGAATATGCGATTGGTCCGAACATCTTCTAAAAGGACCAACCACACTGACCACACCCAAATCTAATAAAAAAAACATATGTATTGTTTGGAGACATCAAGAAGAACTTTGTTGGGGTGTGGTTCATACTCTCGTATGATAGGAAAGCACGTGGGTCTCGCTCCACGCTGAGTAGGCGGGGGTCCGGGGGAGCCGCTCGGAGGGGGCCTCAAGGGGGCAACGCCCCCTAGACACCAGAGGGCTTTTACGATTTAAAGCCTGTAAATTTTCATTAGTAATTTGGGCTTGGGCTCATGAATAGCTACTGGTATATATACTCTTTTTTGCTTGTAATTGAGTGATATAACAAGAGGTGCGAGGTGCGAATTGTAGTGGAATCCTCTGCTGGACATAGCCCTAGTTTAAGGGTGAACCGAGATAAAATCTCGTGTCTCGATTTCTCTTTCTTGCTTTACGTTTTACTTCAACTTGATTGTGCGTCGAATCCTAACAAACTTGACATGTGGTCCTATTCATTGTTAACACATGTCCCACTGTTGAACTTTCTACAAACTCTAAACAATTTTACTCAAAGAATCTTTGGAAGGAAAATGACATTAGAAAGTTTCATCATTGCTATTCTTAAGTAGCCAAAATGAGATCAACAATAAAACTTTCTAGGCTTCTAGCCACATTTTCACCAAAAGAAATCGGTGAAAGTAAATACTAAGACAAAATGACACGGCACAAAGTTATATTGCGTCTAACTAACAAAATTAAAAGCTTTTAACAATTTATAAACAAACAATGCTAAGAACCTAAAACTCTAGCACTAAACGGGTTTAACTCGAATTAATTTATTAAATAACACAATGCTAAACTAAGATTAAAAGGATCGTATTTATGTTAAATCAGAAATTCCAAGCAACCGAGGTGATAATACTCGAAATAAAGAAGATTGGCAATGAATGTGAAATTTAATGGCAATAAGCAAAGATATGGAACAAATATTTAGTCCAATGTGTAAGAGGAACAATTCACATGATTTTTGGTCTATTTAAAAGTAAACAGAAAAAAATAGAAAGATCCATACGTACAAGGAACAATTCAAGTTGGTAAGGAAAGCAATAAATATCTGACTTCTGATGTGTTTAACGGGGTCCATGACAGAGGCCCCGAAAAGTCGGGCTAATTCCCTAAAAAAGCACCAACTTTAAGTCTAATGACGATTCTGGCCCGAACTTTTTCTTGTCTCATAAAAAAACATCAACTTTAGGTCCAATGACAATTCTGACCCGAACTTTTTTTTATCCCTTGAAAAGCACCAACTTTAACTCGAGTCCCAAAACTGGCCCTCCTTAATTTGAAACCATTAGTTGTCCAACGTGGCAATTCCACGTCATGAATAAATGCAAGTGGCTTGTTGATGTGGATTTAAGGCACTATTTATCGTCTTCTTAGCACGAAATTTGAAGTTGTTTATCTGCTTCACGTCGAGCACAGCTTGAAGGACGGCAGTTAAACTATGCATCGTCTCCTTCACCTCCAAGCATTAGCTATCTTACTGGAATCCGAAACTGTGTATTACCACCCATGGAGAGACACCATGGACGAGATCCGCCAAGCTCGCGATTAGATCCTTCTTTTTTTTTAACAAGCCCAGCCCCACCCCCCTCCTCAAAGCAGATGAACAACTTCGGATTCCGTGCCAAGAAGACGATGAATAGTATCTTAAATCTACGCCAACAAGTCACGTGGATTTATTGATGACGTGGAATTGCCACATTGGATAACTAATGGTTCCAAATTAACGGCGGTTGGATTTGGGACTTTAGTTAAAGTTGGTGATTTTTCATGGGATGAAAAAAAGTTCGGGCTAGACTCGTCATTGAACTTAAAGTTGGTGTTTTTTTATGAGACAAAAAAAGTTTGAGCCAGAATCATCGTTAGACTTAAAGTTGGTGCTTTTTTAGGGAATTAGCCCCTGAAAAGTCATCCATCTTGATAATGCTCCAAATCTTTCTCACGAGAAAGATGATGATATAGTTATGTAGCCAAACAATGGGAAAAGTCACGCTTGGGTGCTTAAATTGGTGTCCTCTACCTATCAAGCTTTGATAGTCAGAGACATATAACGGTATTGAAAACGAGATATCGTCAGAGTCTTCCTGGCAATGAATGGGCGTTCAGTTAGCAGGGCAATAAGGCATAGGATCTTCATTCAGAGGTCCAGTCTTTCAGAGTCTTTTTTTTTTTTTTTGGTCTGGTCAGTCTTTCAGAGTCTGAATATCCGTTTTTGTACGGTGGAGCAGTTAAGCTCAGTTTGATAGTAAGAGACCTTCCAATGATTCTTACTCTTTTTTTTTTTTTTTACTCCATTTATTTTGCAAAAAATACGACATTTTTGAAAATATTTTTCGAAAAGTCATTTTTCAGAAAAATGACGATATTTTTTCGGTATTTAGCTAAGACCTAAAAATGAACTGAAAATATTTTTCATCGTTTGGTAAGGAATATCTCATTTGATTTTCTGCGTCGTTGTTTAATTAGAAATTGCTGATGTGCAGATGGCCGTCCTATGTGGCACGACCAGTGCTAACGTGGACAACTTTTGTAATTTTACAAACACATTTCAAATTTACAAATATTTTTATTTTTACTTTCCTTTCTTCCTCTGTCGGTTGCCAGCTATTAACACATGATTTTTTACCCTTTTATTTTTAGAAAATTAATTAAAAATTTCATAAAATTTCATAAAATTACAGAATCAACTTTGGAAGCCTTGGCAATGTATGGCCGTTTCGTTAGCAGGGCAATAAGGCATAGGATCTTCGTTTAGAGGTCCAATCTTTCAGAGTCTATTTCTTCGTTTGTTTTGCGAAAAATACGATATTTTTCAAAAATATTTTTCGAAAAGTCATTTTTCAGGAAAATGACAATATTTTTTGGTACTTAGCTAAGACCTGAAAATGAACTGAAAATATTTTTCATCGTTTGATAAGGAAAATCTCGTTTGATTTTTTGTGTCGTTGTTTGGTTAGAAATTGCTGACGTGCACCTGGCCATCCTATGTGGCACGACCAACGCTAACATGGATAACTTTTGTAATTTTACAAAAACATATCAAAATTTTAAATATTTTTATTTTTACTTTTCTTTCTTTCTCTGTCGGTCGCCAGCTGTTGACACTTATTTTTTACCCTTTTATTTTTAAAAAATTAATTTAAAATTCATAAAATTGTAAAATCAACTTTGGAAGCCTTGACCAAGCCTCAAGAAAAAATATTTTTTTAAAATTTTTTGGAATTTTTAATAATACTTTATATAAAAAAATATCCCAAAAATAGAAAAAATAGCATTCATGATCGGAAAAATATGAAAAAAAAAATAGCCTTTAGTCTTCTTTTACTCCAAATTTCATTTTGGTAACTTTAAATCCTGAAAATTCGACCGGAGTCCTTGAGTTCCAAAATATTTGCATTTAGGTCCAGTTGACCCGACCCGGTTGACTGAATGAGCTCACGGAAGCCCTTTTTCAGGTTGTTCTCACGCGAGAAGACCAGTATTGCTTGGCCGAAATTGACGTCCAATTGGCAAAACCCAAACGACATCCTTTGCCTGTGACATTCCAGAATCCCCGGAGCATACGAAGACAAACGAATGAGCTGGCTGGAGATAAGACCAAAAAAGGAATTTATTGGGGCGGGGAAAAAAGGACAAGGTTGGCTGGCAAAAGTTGACGAAATAGAGAGGAGGAGCCACAGACGTGTGGGCATCGGTTTGTCTGGAATGGTGATCCCTTGAGGTGTGGGCATCGGTTTGTCCCTCTAATCCCTGGGTCGTTTGTTCCCATGGTTGTCTATTTGTAAATTATGGAGATGTCTAACGACAAGTGAGTCGCCGAAGCTGTTGTTTAATGGAGGTCGCCTGGGTAATGGCTGCAGACGGCCGGCGGCGAGGTTGATGGCGGTCGGTCGTAGTGCATCGAAATTGGTAGATAGCGGCTGTGAGATCGATGGCCAGCGCGATTGGCGGCCGACGAGCGAGACTTAGGGAGGACGGTAATTGCCTGACTGTGGTGTGGTCCGGTGGTGTTGGTTTGTCGGCGTTGGCGGTGGCCAATGACGGTCGGAGGTGGTGGTTCGGTGTGGTTCTGTTAGTTGGCGTTGAGGAGTCTTCGGTGGTCCTGTGAAGAAGTGCCAGGAAGAAGACGACGCAAGGAGGAAGAAAAATAAAAAATTAAAAAAAGCATAAAGAAAAGTAAAAAAATAAATAAATAACGTGGGTTATGAGAAAGGTGGGATTGGGTACGTACGTAGGATTGTTCTTGCGAATTAGATCTGATTTGGTGTTGGGCTGATTTATGGGCTTGGTTTAAAATCTGATCACAATCGGGCTTGAAGAATTGGACCTCTTTAAAACCATTAAAAAAATACAAAATGGGCCTAGCCCAAGTTTGCCTTTTTGTCTCAGACTAACTTTAAGGCCTGAGTTGGGCGCCTATGGCGCGGGCCGGGTCTGCTGACCCGGTCCGGATAATTTTCCCGAAATAAAAAAAATTTAAGAAAAAATAGAAAATGATTTAAAAATCCAAAAAAATCGTAAAAATTTTGAAAAAATTCTAAAAATCCGATAAATTCTTTAAAAAAAATTAATTTAAGAATTCAGAAAAATTCTAAATTTTTTGAAATTATCAAAAAATATATAATAATAAAATAAAATAAAAATCAGAAAATTTTCAAAAAATAGGAAATGGCCGCAATCAACTGGCAAACCTATTTTTGGTGTTTTGACCCCCAATCCTTTCAAAAAACGTCGATTTTGCCCATTTGGGCAAATTGTCTCCAATTCTTCCTAAATCAATCACAAATCCTAACCACACATTCTCTAAGCCCTGAAGGCTATACTAGGAATGCCATGACCTGTCTTGATGCGTTTTTATTCGCACGTTTTGGATCCTTGATTGCGCATTTATTTTATTGATTGTGATTGGTAGGATTAGTCTTCCTAACATTCATGAAAACCTAAATTCCAGCTTACCTCACTTGAAAATTGAGCCTGCATGAAATCATAGTTAGGAAAGTCACTCGACGTTAGGTACCGAAAGGGCTTCGGTAGAAATACCGGCGTAACCAAGTACCCGAATCCAAATTCTCTAGTTCCGCAGAATGGAACGGATTCTCCCAATCGCTCGGTAAGGTATTCGGTCATCCTTCCAAAAATGATCGGTGGCGACTCCATTTGCATGTGTACATATCACCCGACCACATGAAGGTTGAACCCGACATTTAAATCTCCCGTCGCGATTTAGTATGGGCTCGGGAGAGCCCAAGCTAAGCCCGTCTTTGATACCATTAAGGCTGAACCCGACATTGTCGGATGTGCAACCACTCTTGCCCAGTGGGACATGGTGACTCTTATGACTCCAAAAGATATCGGTCTTCAAAGCAAAAGAAGGAAAAAAGAAAGGAGGAGGAAAACTTGTTAGGTTACTGATAGGAGGATTTGGTAGTTATTTATCGGTTATGAACTTATTATTCTCGGTGTTTGGGATCAATAAATGGTTAAGTCATACCTATCCAATTAGCTTGTTGCTTGCGAATGCTTAAAAGTGATTTCAGCACATTTTCAAAAAAAAAAAAAAAAAATCACTTTTCCCTAATATGATTTGTTTGTACATTATCATTTATTTATGTCATGCCATAGGTTTGTGTGGTACTACTTCATCTCTTATGTATTTGTGATTGCTTTGTGTTGATGACTGAAAAAATTCAAACTAGTAAGAGATTCATAGAAGTATAAAGAAAATTGGTGAGAAATTACCGAATCTTTAATTTTTTTTTTTTTTTGTATATGTGATTGTTTTGTGGTGATCACTGAGAATTCAAGCTAGTAAAAGACCAATTACCCTTATTAGGAACATTGATAAGAAACGATCCAGTATTTAATTGTCTTCTCAACTAAACCATAACTGGGTCCTAAAAATGCTATTGCAGTGGAAATCTTCCAAATTGACTAATCAAACTGACCATGTTATATTTTGGGAGAAAATTGTCCAAAAAGTCATAAATCTATTGTACGGCAGACGATTCAGTCCTAAACCTTTCAATTTTGCCAATATCGTCTCATACCTTTTGATGACTTGCTAATTTAGTCATTAACTTTTTGACGATCTGTCAATTTAGTCATTCCGGCCAAATTTGACCAGAAATCGCTGACGTGGTGGTCTAGTCAGTTCCGATCGTCCTATGTAGCATAGCCAACGATGAAGTGGATAATTTTTATATATACTTCTTTATTTTTCTATAACTTCTTTTGTCTTTTTCTTTTTTTTAAGATAACATGTTGATGTATGACCCAAAAAAAAAGAAGATAACATGTTGATATTGGATTGCATTTGAGACGGCGGATAGGACTCAATTTCTGTACACCTAAGTAAGGGCGTGACAATATCTTTAAAGAGAGATCTATCTGTCCAAGCAATTACGCTTCTTCTTTCTCTCCTCTTTTTGTATATTTTGTGATGATGACTGAGAATTCAAGCTAGTAAGAGACCATTACCAATATAAAGATCATTGATAAGAAACGATCAAGTCTTTAATTCTCTCTTCTGCTAAACCATAACTGGGTCCTAAAAATGCAATTGGTATGGCAAACATCTAAAATGGCCACGTCAAACTGACCATATCTAATAAGATGCATGTATTGTGGCGCTCTTTGGAGAAGTCAAGTCAACGAGGACTTACATCCTCAGGCTTTGATATTTTCTATGATTTATGTGGACGTGGATGAGACAACGTTTCCGGATGTGCAGCCATTCACGTGATTGACGCACATGGTTTTCCCCTTTTTTGGGGGGCCCGGAAAATTCCAAAGTTGCTTTTATTGATGGCTTGAGCAAGAAAAGCATTAGACTGACACTGACTACACGATGTATACCACACCGCATCTGATAAGATGCATGTATTATGTGGACGTGGATGTGACAACGTTTCTGGATGTGCAGCCATTCACGTACATGTCCCCCTTTTTTGGGGGGCCCGGAAAATTCCAAACTGCTTTTATCGATGGCTTGAGCAAGAAAAGCATTAGACTGACTACACGATGTATACCACACAGGAGAACGATAGAAACGACTTCTGCCTCAATAATGGGAGAGGTCATCCATTTTGGTAATAACCCAAGTCTTTCTCTTGAGAAAGTGATGACAAAATTATGTCCCCAGTGATGGGATAGTCATACATGGCTGCTTAAACTGGTGTCCTCCACGTATCAAGCCTTCACATTTCTATCCTCAAGGAAGCATCCTTAGACATATTAGGAAGCAACAGAATATTAGGAGTGTATTTGGCAAAGATTCTGATCCAAAAAATCGATTCTGATTCTGCTTACCAGACTAGTTTTAGAGAATCAGAACGCGTTTGTTAACTGCACAAAATTTCTATTCTCGGGAACAATTTCTCTTCCTAATTTTTTTTTCATTTAAGCCAAATAATTTCGTCTTGTCACAATAAAGTCAACATATTATAGCATCACTATAATACATAATTAGTCTATTTATTTCGTGCTACTGTAATCGTCTATTTATTTCATGGAATATTTGTTTCTTATAAGTTGTTAAGAAAAATGATATTGCTAAAACACTTTCATGTAATATAAATCTAGTGAATTTTTTTAATTTTTTCTTTAAAAATTTGTTTCTTAATTTTTTTTTTGAAAAATCATTTTTTATTTTTAAAAAGCGTATTTTTTATTTTAATTTTATTTTCTACTTTATTTTCCTTTTTCTTCGGTGGCCAAAGACGGCGGACGGTGGACGACAGCTGTGGACGGTGCAGTGGACATCGAACGGTGGAGGCTGTAGGACGGCATGGTGGACGACATCGGTGGAAGGCGCGGTGGGCGGCGGTGGCTGACGGCTGCGGACGGCAGTGGTCGGCGGTGGTCAGCAGCGGTTGGCGGTGTACGACGACGGTAGTGGGCGGCATACGGTGGTGGTGGAGCTAGCTGGTCGAACGACGAGAGCGGCGGACGAGAGAGGGGAGCTAGTAGGTCGAGCGTTCTTCCCTGAGGTTTCATTCTTTTTTTGGGGGGGGTGGTCGAGGGAACGAATTGAGAGCCTTCCGTGAGCATTCTCACTTTATTAGTCTTGTTTTTTGAAAGTGATTCTAGAACAAAGAAACAACTTTTTTTTATTCTTATTTCTGCTCCAAATGTGTTCCTGGGAACAGACTTAGAGAATTTGAGAATCAAAATTATTTAGTTACCAAATAGGTTTCTCATCTTTTTCTATCCTAGAGAATAGAATCAGAGAATCTAAATCTTTATCAAACAGGCCCTATGTGTAAAAAAAAATGCAAGAATCAATTAGACAAGCGACCGGTGTTTATTGTCCTCTAGACTTCATCATAAGAGTCCCGCATCCATTGCAGAATTTTAAATTTGAGTTACTACCACTGAGTACCACCCGAGTCCCTAGAAACGAGCTTGTCAACAAAATATGGCTGTCCAAATTTCACTTTCATGGCATTAGCACTGATATGGCTGAATGTTGCAGGTTACGAGTTCCGAAGACTCGGGAAAAATGAAGATTTTGAGAGGGAAAAATCAAGGAAACATAAATAAAAGGACAAGCAATGATGTATCGCGATTATCTTAATTCACTCGAGGAAAATAGGAGTCATTGAGGAAAACTTGCTACAATTATAATCACCCATAATGTTTATTGGCAAATCCCAGAAGCAAAAGGAGATCTCGCTGTCCAAGAAGCAATGACTTTTATTCTTGTCTCAAGGGAATACTTCCTCATTATGAGGTCAGGAAGGAGCAGAAAAGTTATTAAAAATCTACTTTTGATCACCAAGGTAAATGCGATTTCAGAGGAAAAAATACTTGAGTATACAATCATTTATATCAAGCGATACGCCCTTCTAGACCTTTTCCGTCTATTTTGTATATGTGATTGCTTTGTGGGGATGGCTGATAACTCAAACCATTAAACACACTATTAAAATAATATAATGTCTTGTTTGTTTCGAGAAAAATATGGCATTTCTTGAAATTCTTTTCCAATCAAACCGACCATATTACATCTTGGCCGGCGCGAAGAAGGCTCTTGGAAAAAGAGAAGAGAAAGACGACGACTTCCAAATCTGATGAAATGTATTGGGGTGCTCTTAGGAGAAGTCAAGTCAATGAGGAAGTGACATCCACAAGGAGCTTGTGGCTGAGGAAAGTCTGTCCTATCACTGTTGGATACTAAGTCGATGGTCTGTCTTTCCAGGTCGTCCCATTAATTCGCACCACGCCGGTCTTTCCAAGTTCGTTTACGTGCAAGTTGGTTTCATATAGATGGAAAATTAAGTTAACCCGTTTTCGACGGGTTTTGGGCAGAATCATTCCAAGTTTTGGTTTGTGTTCAGTTGGGAATCACACGTTTGATTCATAGATTACCAAGTACCAAGTATAAACAATTTCATATTTGAGTCACGTCGAACTTTTGATTCATCTTGATCAATGAAGGAAAAGGTTGGAAATTCAACGGAGTACATCTGCATCATCTATTTTCCTGTGACCCATTGTATGGAAGCTTTCATCATGCACTTGCACATAAATTAAAGTAAACATTTTGTGTGATGAGAATTGGAACAAGTTTTTCCTAATTGACTCCTGTTTTTTCCTAGGGAATTAAGATAATCGCATCCCTTTATTATGTATAAACTTGATTTTGCGCTTTCAACATCTCCATTTTTTTAGTGTCTTCGGAACTTGAAACGTGCTACTTCGGCCATAAATGCTAATGTCATGAACAAAAAGAGAAATGGGAGCAGAAGTTGGTATAAAAAACAATGTTTGCACATAAACTAGTTACCAAGCACTTGTTTGGTCACTCAGTAAATTCATGGAAATTAAAAGAGGACTCTAAACATTTTGCTTTTGCATTATTGAAACACGTGTAAGAGTTTTTTGGTGAGGGCTACATTAATTAATATTGTAATTAATTAATTGATCTAATAAAGAAAATATATAAAGTTTCTTAATTAGACAAATCTCTTGTTGGAGGTGACTCTGATGGGAGTGCACATAGAAACCCAATACCTTTAGCCGGGGAGATCGCCAAGAGAGAGCTTAAATCTAGGCCCATTAATTTTTGGGCTTAGCTAGTTGTATATATATAAGATAATACTTTTGGTAGTGAGATTTTTGCATATGAGCTTGGCTAATTGTATATATCTGAGATAATACTTGTTGGGTTAACTGAATTCTAAAATGTATATGTAGACTATAGAAGTTCTAATACTGTAACTAAGTTGATAATATGTTGATGTTGGTTTATGTTTGAGCCTGCATCCCTCGTTTTCCCTATACTTGGAGTAAGTAAGGGTGTGACAGTGTCTTTATTGCCAACTCCGAGAAGCAAAGGAGATATCGCTGTCCAAGCAATTAGGCTTCTTCTTGTCTCAACCGAAGACTTCCTATTTTGAGGTCACGAACGAACGGAAAAACCATCTTTTAAAAGATTACTTGCAAAATTATAAAAGTGACTTCAGCATATTTAACAAAAATTACCTTCTGCTGATATGATTTTCCCATTTATGTCATGCAATATGTCTTCCTAGTATTTTTTTTTTTTGGGTAAGAGATACGTCTTCCTAGTATTATTCCCCTCTTTTTTTCTTTTTTCTTTTTATATATGTGATTATTTTGGGATGATCGTCGAGAAATCAAGCTAGTAAAAGACCATTGCAGTATAAAGACAATTGATAAGAAACGCTCAAGTCTTTAATTTTCTTTTCGACTAAACCATAACTGCGTCCTGAACATGCCATTGGTGTGGAAATCATCTACAATGGCCAAATCAAACTGACCATAAAGAAGGTTCTTGGAATAAGAGAAGAGAAAGGCAACAACTATCGCATCTGATAAGATGCATGTATTATGTGGACGAGCTGATCAATACTGCACAAAAAGATCCGCGATAGAATGGGAAATTTTGTGGCAATGAGCAGATAAGTTGAACCATATGTAATCCAATGTGGAAAAGGGAGAACTCATATGATCTTGGTCTAGGAAAACTTAAAAAGATCTAATGGGAACAATTTAAGTCAATACGGAAAGGAACAATCTCAATTCTAACGTGCTTGATGGGATCCAAGACAAGGGGTTGGGGTCATGAAAAGTCATCGTCCCAACTTGGTAAAAGATGATGACTAAATTGTCCCCCGAACAACGGGGAAAAGTTACACTTGGCTGCTTAAATTGATGTCCTCCACTTATCAAAGTTCTGATATTTCCATCCTCAGAAGAGACTAGGAAGTAACAGAGTTGGAACTGTACATGAAAATTCTTCCCTTCTTCCACTGGGGCTCCGCCCCTATCCCCTTTCTCCATAGGTTTTTTTTTTTTTGTCTCTCCTGGTCAAGATCCACTTGCCACCTAAGTCCTTGCCAGTTGCCGATGGGTAAATGCCATTGGTCCCTCTTTTTTTTTTTAGTCTATTTTGGTTCATCTCTCTTTTTAGAGCCCCCACTTGTTTTTGCTCCAATCTTTTGGAACCACGATGTATCATCGTTTGATATGTATACTAGCTTCAACGCATATGTTGCCACTCTAAATGAATTATTTAAATCTATTGGCGATTCATAAACTACAAAAAGATCAGCTAAGGAGGAAATGGGTTTTGGGAACGACAAATTTTTGGTCAATTCTATGGGCAAGGCAAATTCTAATTTACATATTGAGGATGTGCAGTGGGCCGATTCAATCTAGGAATCGAGCCAAACTGGCCTAGACCGATCAGTCCAAGTCTAGTTTTAAGGAGAACTGTCACAATACCTGGTTCCGCGAACATAGAACCGGCCTAGGACCGCTTCGATTCCCAATTCCAAGTCTCCAACCGCCGGTTCCATCGGGGAACCGACTCAAACTGGTTCAACCTCATATCATAGTCAGTGGCGATTTCGACATTACTGGGACGAAATCAAATCTGAAACCCTGTTCCATGTTTTCTCATGATAAAGAGATGATCTCCACAACAATGGGAAAAGGGAAAAATGACGAAAGAGGAGAGAAAAAGTCTTTTGTTTTCGACTGGTTGCCCACTTTCTTTGGTGGGAATGTGAACGCTGTTAGGTTGTCCCAACACGATGAATTCCGTCACCACCTTCAAGTCAGACACAAGTCATAGCTTTTGAAGATTGTTACTCCACTACGTGCTAAAGGCGCAAACCTCTTTTACATGCATTGTCGAGGTTCCGCTTTTTTACTCTGTGTTCATAATTATACCCACTATATCTTTGCTAGTATCTTTGCAAGAAGAGAAATATTGCTCATAGATTTTCTTTTTCCCTTTTTGACTCAGCCCACCTAGATTGAAAAATTCTCAAATTCGTAAAGTACCCCACCAATATGATTTTGTGAATCAATGGAAGATGCAGGATAATTTAGAGAGATGATATCTTGAGCATTCAGTAGTCACAATCTCAATTGGGAAAGTTTTTAGTTCGAACAGGAAATCTTCGTGGCTGAAACTTCCATGTTTTAGTGAAAAGAAAAATAAAAAATTGTAAAAAATAAAAAATTCGAAAAAAAAATAAAAGAAAAGAAAAGAAAATAAATAAAAGAATTAAAAAGAAAAGGAATGTGAAGGAAATAATTTTCCTCACTTTTATCTTGTTTTGTTTTTACATGGGTGGAAAATATTTTCCTTGACTCATTTATTTTTTGTGAACAGAACGCCTGTAAATCCAGAAAATATTTTCTTGAAAGTTGTTTTCCACGAAACGACTGGAGCCTTAATGTAACGTGGAAGAGGAAGAATTCATACGATTTTGGTCTAGAAAAAATTTAAAAATCTTACGCGAACAAGGAAGAATTTAAGTAGATAATAAAGGAACCAATATCTCAATTCTAACGTGCTTAATGGGATCCCGATAAAGGGTAAGGAAAAATCAATCTCTTTAGGTAGTGCTTCCAATCTCTGTCACAGGAAAAGTCACACTTGGTTGCTTGACTTGGTCTCCTATACCTGTCAAACTTTGATATTTTCTAACCTCAAGGGTGCTTCCTCAGAGATACAAGGAAGTAACAGAGCTGAATAAGATTATGCCAATCTCTTCCCTTCTTCCCCTTAAATAACAGTATCAAGGGACTCAGCCCATATCCCCCCTTTCTCCATAGGTTGAAGTTCCATGCACATGCCAAACCTGAAAATCAATGTGGAACTCGGTGTTTCGAGCTCTTTTGCTTCTGGTTTTTCTCGCGGCGCAAGCATCACGAGCTGCGCCTCCATTTCCAAATCCTGGCTGTAGTGAAGCGTGCGGGAACGTCGTCTCCATTCCCTTCCCCTTTGGAATAGGAACCGGGTGTTTCTTGGACGACTGGTACGAGGTCGTCTGCCAGGAAAACAACTCGGTTCTCATTCTGAATAAGATTGGATTGCAAGTCCTCAACATTTCGCTCCCTAATTCCCGTGCATACATGAACGGCATGCTTATCGTCGCTCTTCCTAGAATTTATCAAAATGCAAGCTGCGGGAGCCAAGGACCTGTTGGGAGATTAGAAGGAAGTCAATTCGTCTTCTCCCAGACATGGAATGTCTTTAGATCGAGGGGTTGCGACACCCTGGTGACGGTGGCTGGTACGGAATCAGCTGTCGTCGGTTGCAGGTTGAATTGTACTGCTAACACCAACCCGTATGATTCTTGCCAGACTACGCTCCCGCTTAACCTTCAGAGCTTTAGTGTGGATTTCAAAGGAGAAAAAGACGGATCACGGCAGTGGTGCAACTACGCTTACCTGGCAGCTACAGCTAACTTGGCAGATTTAGGTATATACGCGAACGTGAGAGATAATGATACGGTTCCGGTGGTGTTGGAATGGGGGATTGCAAACGATGCCGACTATTCACTTGAGCTTATCAGCTCGAGCATTACTAATTCTCTTTACTGTGAAAGATACAGTCTGTATCAGAATGTAAGCGTGTATCAGGATGTAATTGAGATGCCATTTACGCAGTGCTATTGTGCATGGGGATATACCGGCAATCCGTATCTTACCGAGGGATGCATAGGTAACATACTTCATTCTATCACGTTCCGTATTTAAGGGCCCCATACAGCAAAGTGGCTCGTTCTTTCCCAGATTTCCTGCCCAAGACTCTACAAAGTGAATGCACTTTCAAACAAAATCGAATGATTGAATATAATTTACTGGAGACGAAGGGGAACAGGACAGTCCTTTTCATTGCAAGCACAGTATTTTAGCCATGGGATTAAGAGTTTATGAGGAAATGCGACTTACTAGTCTTGCTTATTTTACTCAAGGACATGGGTTTCTCTTGCTAATATGTTTGTTTCTCATTTGTCATCAGATATCGACGAATGTGAAAATTCATGGTGCCCTGGGACTTGTGTCAACACACCGGGCTACTATAGATGCGTCGATGGAAAAAAGAAATTCATTCTTATTGGTAAGTACATCTTTTAAACTAGAATTTTAGACCGCTTTATGTACAAGAGTAATGCCAGAAGAAGAACAGCATAGCATATATTATGTTCAGAAAGGTACAGAAATGAGTTTTACCTTACTGTTCGTTCTAACATGATTGTCCATTCTGACTGGTGTTGATGAATGACATATTTCAGTCAATGGTATCTATCAAAACAACTTCACAACTTCCTTTGCACACTAAAACTTCTACTGGATAGGCAACTTCAAGTGCTTTTCTAATGTCACCGCTTCATGTCTATCAAAAGATATCCAAGGTTCCGGTTGAAATTATCGCTATTACAATCAAAATCAAGATGAATGGTGGTAGGAACTTTTTCACTTCCATCAATGGCTTGCTAAATTCCTTGTAAGGGAGGTAAGTTGTACAGTGGAGATGTATGTATAAGTTTCACCGGATGAGACTTAAGCAGGGGACTAATATATTTTTCATGGTTGTTAAGATAAGTGCACATGAGAGGAGTCACTCTTTTATGTTTTGCTTCTAATCAGCTTCACCTAAGTTATTGATGATAAGTGCCTTCATAGATTCTTGACAAGCAGGGTACACTTTTCTCACTTTTGCCCCTTCAATTTTTTGCAATGCAGGGGTTGGGGCAGGCCTTGGGGCACTACTTTTGTGTCTTTTCCTTTGGAGGTTGTACAAATATATCAAGAAGAGAAAAGAAACCAAGCTCAAGGAGTACTACTTCAAACGCAATGGCGGTCATTTGTTGGAAAGTGACCGATCTTCACCAGAAGGCAATGTCGAGAAAAGCAAATTGTTCAACTCCAAGGAATTAGAGAAGGCCACCGACAATTTCAACGACGATAGGATACTCGGGCAAGGTGGGCAGGGTACTGTTTACAAGGGTATGTTAACAGATGGAAAAATAGTTGCGATTAAGAAATCGAAAGTGATAGATGAGGGGAAAGTCGAACAGTTCATAAACGAAGTCCTCATTCTCTCCCAAATCAACCATAGGAATGTGGTTAAGATTTTGGGGTGTTGCTTGGAGACAGAACTCCCACTTCTGGTGTACGAGTTTATACCAAACGGGACTCTATATCAATATCTGCACGACCCAAATGAAGAGCTTCGTGTATCCTGGGACACACGCATACGAATTGCAACAGAAATTGCAGGAGCCTTATTCTACTTGCATTCGGCAGCCTCTATTCCCATTTATCATCGAGACATCAAGTCCACCAATATCCTCTTGGATGAGAAATATCGGGCAAAAGTGGCCGATTTCGGCACTTCCAAGTCCGTTTCCCTCGATCAAACTCATGTAACTACATTGGTGCAGGGGACTTTTGGCTACCTAGATCCGGAGTATTTCCAATCAAGTCAATTTACAGACAAAAGCGACGTGTACAGCTTCGGAGTTGTCCTCGTCGAACTCTTAACAGGACAAAAGCCAATCATGTCGCTGAAGGAAAAAGAAGGAAGAAGCCTTGCGACCTATTTCATAATTTCGATGGAGGAGAACCGCTTGTTCGACATCGTCGATGCTCAGGTGTTGAAAGAAGGTAACAAGGAAGAGATTGCCACAGTTGCTAACCTTGCGAAAAAGTGCTTAAACTTGAACGGGAGGAACCGGCCTACAATGAGAGAAGTGGCGATGGAGTTGGAGGGGACAAGGAAGCTCCCAAATCCTTCGGGTATTCAGCAGAATCAAGACAACCAAGAGGCAATACAATCTTATGATGCTGCTTTTGCATTTAGTAAGTCAAACATTGCTGCAGATGTCATTACAATTTCGGATGTTCAACCACTCTTACCTAGTGAGTCGTGGTGAAGATCTTTCTTGTTCTCTCCCTCTCATGAGTCATATTGCTCTTACTTGTGGAAATCGGTCTCCACAGCAAAAGAGAGAAAAGAAAGGAGGAAGGAAAGCTAGTTCAGTTACTTTGGTTTGGTTAGTTGTTTATGTTTATGACCTTCTTCTCAGTATTCGGATCAATAAACTGTAATCCCATACCTATCCCTTATTTATTCAGGTCCGGTTATGAGCTGGGCATTATCGCAACCATCTAGCTCGATCACGATGCGGTGATTTTACTTTATCTTGATATCCATGAATGCTTGCTGTCGATTTGATTATTGCAAACAAGCATCTTCTTTGCACCAGCCTTTGCCACTAAATTAGCTTGTTACTCGCAGATGCTCGAAATTGATGTGTGGCGGTCCTTGTCGAGCTCCCATCGTAGCCAGTTCTTTCACCGGCATAACCCATAGATAGATCTGCACAGCGAAGTAAACAAAGAAAGTTAGTGTGAGAAAAAATATGACTCATGAGTGGTAACCCCTATCTTATTGGAGGATGCCAAGGTGACATGCTTCATGCAATCACATTCCGTTTTTAAGGGCATCATAAAGCACAGTGGCTTTTCCTAGATTTTTCTCTGAAAAGAATGCGTTCACACTGTTTAATGATCAGACGTGTTTTTCTGCCTTCTTATTCGTCTTCCTGAAAATGAACTGAAAATATTTTCCGTCGTTTGGTAAGGAAAATCTCGTTTGATTTTTTGCGTCGTTGTTTGGTTAGAAATTGCTGACGTGCATCTGGCCTTCCTATATGGCACGGCTAGCCCTAACATGGACGACTTTTGTAATTTTACAAAAACATGTCAAAAATTTAAATATTTTTAGTTTTACTTTTCTTTCTTCCTCTGTCGATCTCTGGCTGTTGACTACTTGATTTTTTCGCCTTTTATTTTTAAAAAATTAATTAAAAATTCCTAAAATTGTAAAATCAATTTTGGAAGCTTTGGCCAAGCCTCAAGAAAAAATATTTTTTCGAATTTTTTGGCCATGCCTTGGCCAAGCCTCGGGACGGCGAAGCTTTGTTCAGCCCTGTTTCTTTGGTTGTGGATGAGAATCAGGGAATGGTTCTGAGTTGCCCGTGACGCCGCCCGACGGTCGAGGTAAGCCTCGACTTCCGTTTTGCTATGTCTCGGTCAAATTGGGTGCCGAGACTTGTTTCCTCTGGTTTATGCGCGTATAGGTGTAGAGCTAGCCGTTTCCGATAAATGTTTCTCTTTGGACTGCTTTGGAGTTGAGTGCGAATCTGAGTCCCGAATGGGACTATTTCCTCCACGTTGAAATGCCTGCTTCCGCATGTCTGTTTCTTTTTCTATCTTCGTTGTGAGGATTGTCCTGATATGGATAAATGACGTTCAATAGTGAGGAAATGCTTCGCTTGCTTCTCCGGAATTCAGAAAAATTCAGAAAAATTTCAAAAAATCCCAAAAAATAGAAAATGGCCACAATCTACTGGCCAAACCTATTTTGGGTGTTTTGACCCCCGATTCTTCAAAAAAAATGACAAATTTGGCCTTTTGGGCAAATTATCTTCAATTCTTCCCAAATCAATGCTTCTGCATGTCTGTTTCTTTTAATAATACTTTATATAAAAAAATATCCCAAAAATAGAAAAAATTCTTCTAATCCAAATTGCATTTTGGTAACTTTAAATCCTGAAAATTTGACCTGGATCCTTGAGTTCCAAAATTTTTACATTTAGGTCCGATTGACCCGACCCGGTTGACTGAATGAGCTCACGGAAGCCCTTTTTCAGGTTGTTCTTACGCGCAGGAAGACCAGTATTGCTTGGCCGAAATTGACGTCCAATTGGCAAAATCCAAACGACATCCTTTGCCTGTGACATTCCAGAATCCCCGGAGCGTACGAAGACAAACGAATGAGCTGGCGGGAGACAAGACCAAAAAAGGAATCTATTGGGCCGGGGAAAAAAGGACAAGGTTGGCTGGCAAACGTTGAAGAAATAGAGAGGAGGAGCCACAGACGTTGGGGGGCACAGATGGGGCGCTGCAGAGTTTCCTTTTTCTTACGTTAAATAACTAGATGCTCCACGACGGAGGATTCGAATTTTTTAATATTGAGATTTCTGTAACATGGGTAATATTACTCAAATTAGGCTATTCATTTTCATTTGGACGGCAAAGAATGGGTCACGTCATTTGTTGAGGGGGAGGGAAAAAAAAATTGGGTGGGAATTTTTTTGGGGTTTGAAAATTTTTGAATCACAACCCTCTTTCAAATCAGGTCGTCCATTTCATTTAAAAGATCTGATTTGAGTAATGTTACTTATGTCACAGAAACCATAATGTTAGGTAAGCTCCTTCCCACGAGGAGACCGTGGAGTAAAGAGAGTTCCACGGTTTCATCACTAATTAATAATTATATTTGAGGTCAAGATTAGCTGGCAACACTGCCCATTACCAAATTTGATCTACGCGGGACATCAACTATTGAAATTTCCCAATTTCATCTGATGTAAATGGGGGGAAATCCCTTTCAAATTAAATGAACTTGTTTGACTGACAAAGGTTAGGGTCCTTTTCTTTATAAAATGGCTTCCAACATGTTTTCACTCGAAAAAATTGACCAAACAATCTTAAACGTATTGCACTTTTGATGATTCAATACTAACCCTTGCTTTTTATGAGAACCCATGCTCCTCCTCCTCCTCTGGCCCTCTCTCTTTTTGAATATGAGAGTTTTTTTAGTTCAAATAGCTAAAAAAGTCTTCTTTTTTCTTCCTCACGGTGAGAGAGCTCCGCAGGTTCTTTGTTGTTTCTTCCACCGAGAGCTACAGAAAAAAAAATGTTCAAAAACAGAGAGAGGGCCGGTGGAGGAGCGTGGGTTCTCATAGCTTTGAGAATAGAAAAAGAAAGGAAAGGCAGGAGGGGGGAACGGAGCAGAAAAGGGAGAACGAGAGGGATCCATGACCGAGCTGGACCTTGCCGTTCGTCGAAGCTGCATCGATGACATCCTCCTCGGGACGGCGAAGCTTTGTCCAGCCCTGTTTCTGAGTTGCCCGTGACGCCGCCCGACGGTCGAGGTAAGCCTCGACTTCCGTTTTGCTATGTCTCGGTCAAACTGGGTGCCGAGACTTGTTTCCTCTGGTTTATGCGCGTATAGGTGTAGAGCGAGCCGTTTCCGATAAATGTTGCTTGTGGACTGCTTTGGAGTTGAGTGCGAATCTGAGTCCCGAATGGGACTATTTCCTCCACGTTGAAAAAGCCTGCTTCCGCATGTCTGTTTCTTTTTCTATCTTCGTTGTGAGGATTGCCCTGATAGGGATAAATGACGTTCAATAGTGAGGAAATGCTTCGCTTGATTCTCCGGAATTCAGAAAAATTCTGAAAATTTTAAAAAAAATCCCAAAAAATAGGAAATTGCCACAATCAATTGGGCAAACTTATTTTGGGTATTTTGACCCCCGATCCTTTCAAAAAATGACAATTTTGCTCATTTTGGCAAATTATCTCCAATTCTTCCCAAATCAATCACAAATCCTAACCACACATTCTCTAAGCCCTTAGGGCTATACTAGGATTAACCATGACCTGTCTTGATACGTTTTTATCCGTACATTTTGGATCCTTGATTGCGCATTTATTTTATTGATTGTGATTGGTAGGATTAATCTTCCCAACATGCATGAAAACCAAAATTCCAGCTTACCTCACCTGAAAATTGAGCATGGATGAAATCATAGTTAGGAAAATCACTCGACGTTAGGTACCAAAAGGACGTCGATAGAAATACCGGCATAACCAAGTCCCTGAACCCAAATTCTCTAGTTCTGCAGAACCGAACGGATTCTCTCAACCGCTCGGTAAGGTATCTAGTCAACCTTCTAAAAATGATCGGTGGCGACTCCATTTACATATACACATTGCATATATCACCCGATTACACTAAGGTCGAACCCGACATTTAAATCTTCCGTCGCGATTTGGTAAGGGCTTGGGAGGGCCCGAGCTAAGCCCATCTTTGACAAGGCCTTAGCAATCCATTAGCCCGACTATTTTCGGGGATCGGGTCGCGACACCATATTTTTGAGTATCACCATATTTTGCCTATCATATTTTTTTTAGCATCACATTTTGCATGTCATATTTTTGCCACGTCATTATGACATGGCAATGAATTGATCTTCGTTTGTGATAATGAATTGATTTTCGTGCTCATCTCGACAGTGTAAAAATTATTAAACGGACAAAATTCTACTTTCAAGTGTTAAAAATTATCAAGTAGCCAAGTGAGTTGGCTAAGTTAGTAAGTTTCAAATTCTCCGCACTCCATACCCAGGATCGATTCTCGTTGCCAGCAGTCCCTTTGGTCGGAGATCTGTAAATACATACTGGGAAGTAGCAGAGCTGGCAATTTTTTTTGCATAGAATGCATCAGAATTCTTCCCCTCTTCCACATAAGATAACAATATCAAGGGACTCAGTCCATATCCCCTTTCTCCATATGTAAGTTCATATTTCAATTCATGTGAAAGATGCTGACATAGTATGGGAATAGTAACACTTGGCTGCTTAAATTTTTGTCCTCTACCTTTCAAGCTTTGATATTTCTATCCTAGGAAGCATCCTCGGAGATACTAGGAAGTTACGGAGCTGGAATAAAATTATGAGCACATTACCTGAAAATCCTTCCCTTCTTCCACTTAATAACAATATTGAGGGACTGAGCTTCTGTTACCTTTCTCCATAGGTTTGGGTCCATGTACACACAAACCTTGAAAGTCATGTCAAACTCGGTATTTCGAATTCTTTTGCTTCTGGTTTCCCTCTCGGTACAAGCATCAGGAGCCGCACTTGGGCTTGCGAGGCGTGACTGTAATGAAACATGCGGGAAAGTTACCATTCCCTTCCCCTTCGGAATAGGAACAGGGTGTTTCTTGGATGACTGGTACGAGATTGTCTGCCCACAAAACAACACGGTTCCCATTCTAAAAAAGATTAGCTTGAGAGTTCTCAACATTTCACTCCCCACTCCTCTTACAGACGAGGATGGCATGATAATGGTCGGTCATCCAGTAACTTACTCAAATGCGAGCTGCCAGGGTGATCGACTTGGTGAGCAGGTGAGCTTAGAAGGAAGTAAATTTGTCTTCTCCCAGAAATGGAACGTCTTTACATCTGTCGGTTGCGACACCGAGGCAACAGTGGTTAGTACAGAATCAGCTGGTACAGTCTTTAAATCGGCCGGTTGCAGGTCGAAATGTGCTGGAACCAGCACCAACGTTAGCCGGTATAGTGATTGCTCCGGGTGGGACGGATGCTGCCAGACTACGCTCCCCTTCAACCTTCAGGCCTTTAGTGTGGAAATCAAAGAAGAAGGTGGACATCAGGGGTGCAAGTACGCTTTCCTGGCAGAGAGATCATGGCTCTCGAGGTCGAACAGTACCCGTTTATCTGATTCGAGATCGAATGATAGGGTTCCAGTGGTGTTACGATGGGGGATCCGAAACGATACCAACTATTCACTTGAGCTTATCAATAGCTCGACGAATTCTGATGTTCTCTTCTGTTACAGAACGAGTGACTTGCAATATACGGAGTGCTATTGCCGAAGCGGGTATCGTGGTAACCCTTATCTTATTGGAGGATGCCAAGGTAACACACTTCATGCTATCACATTCGGTTCATTTCCAGATTTTTCTCTGAAAAGAGTTGCATTCTCACTGTTTAATGATCCCATACATGCTTTTCTGCCTTCTTCTTTTGTTTTCTGTCCCGAAGTTATACAAAGTGGATGCACTTTACAAGCATAAGATCTTAGCCATGGAATTAACAATTTATGAGGAAATGCTACCGACTACTCTGGCTAGTTTTACTCAAGGAGATGGTAATTCGCAGCTAATATATCTATTTTAGCATTTGCCATCAGATATTGACGAATGTGAAGATCCAAATATATGCCACGCGACAGGCTGGACTTGTGTGAACAAACTGGGCTCCCATGAGTGCGTTCCTGAGACAGCTAAAAAGACAGCTAAGTTCATTCTTATTGGTAAGTAGATCTTTTAACCTAGAACTATGTGGACTGCTTCATGCTCTTGAGTATGGTTAGGAAAAGCACATAATAGCATAACAATTGTCCAAAAAGTCTTAAACCTATTGTACGCCGGCCAATTCAGTTCAAAACATTTCAATTTGGCCAATTTAATCGTAAACCTTTTAACGATATGCTGATATAGTCATTCCGATCAATTTTTTGCCTTGAAATAGCTGACGTGAACGCTGGTTGTCCTATGTGGCATGACCGGTGCTAACATGGACAATTTTTGTAATTTTTTTCTTTTTTTCCATATTCTTTTCTTTCCTTTTTTTGCTATTTCCATCCTCCGGTCGCCGGGACCTTGGCCATGACTGGCAGAGGAAGCCTGTTATTGATAAGGGTCGGGACGCCCCTACTAGATTCGACCGACCCTCGCCAAAGGCTGGCGACCTCTATCGAGGCTCAGCGACCGGTGGAGGGAAATAGAGCAAAAAGAAAAAGTCCAAAAAAGATAGAAAAAGATTGCAAAAAAATCATCCATGTCAGTGCCCGCCATGTCAGCGATTTTTGGCCAAAATTAGTCAGAAGCACTACATTGACAAATTATCAAAAGATTGAGGACTAAATTGGCCAAATTGAAAAGTTATGGACTGAATTGTCCATTGTACGATAGGTTTATGACTTTTTGGACAACTTTTCCTCATAAATTATGTTCATAAAGGTAGAGAAATAAGTCATCGTCCATTCCCTTGGTGTATGATTATACATAAGTTTTAAGTATCAAAAGAAACTAAAAAATTTCTCCACACACTAATATTTGATGGGCAACAAAACACTTTCAAGTTTTCTAATATCCCCGATTAATATCTATCAAAAGATATCCAAGGTTCAATCTTATTCGTCATATGGATTATTACAATCATAATCAAGATGAACGCTGGTAACTTTTTAACTTTCATCAATGGTTTTCTAAATTCCTTATTACTGGATCGAATTTAGAGTGAAGGCAAATTAATTTTTCATGGTTGTTAAGATAAATCGACATGAAAGAAGAACTCAGGTTAATCACTCTAAAATGTTTCCCTTTGAATCAGATTCACTTAAATTATTGATGTTGAGTGCCTTCACAGATTCTTGACAAGCAGGGTACAGTTTTTTTCACTTTGCCCCTTATATTTTTGCAATGCAGGGGTTGGGGCAGGCCTTGGGGCACTACTTTTGTGCCTTTTCCTATGGGGGTTGTACAAGTACGTCAAGAAGAGAAAAGAAATCAAGCTCAAAGAGAAGTACTTCAAACGCAATGGTGGTCTTTTGTTGGAAAGTGAACTGTCTTCACCAGAAGGCAATGTCGAGAAAAGCAAATTGTTCAACTCCAAGGATTTAGAGAAGGCCACTGACAACTTCAACGAGGATAGGATACTCGGGCAAGGTGGGCAGGGTACTGTTTACAAAGGAATGTTAACAGATGGAAAAATAGTTGCAATTAAGAAATCCAAAGTGATAGACGAGGGAAAAGTCGAACAGTTCATAAACGAAGTCTTCATTCTCTCACAAATTAACCACAGGAATGTGGTTAAGTTATTGGGGTGTTGCTTGGAGACGGAAGTCCCGCTTTTAGTATACGAGTTCATACCAAACGGGACTCTATACCAATATCTGCATGACCCAAATGAAGAGTTTCGTGTATCGTGGGACACACGCCTACGAATTGCAACCGAAATCGCAGGAGCCTTATACTATTTGCACTCAGCAGCCTCTATTCCTATTTATCATCGAGACATCAAGTCCACCAATATCCTCTTGGATGAGAAATATCGGGCGAAAGTGGCGGATTTCGGTACTTCCAAGTCGGTTTCCCTCGATCAAACTCACGTGACCACATTGGTGCAGGGGACTTTCGGCTACCTAGATCCCGAGTACTTCCAATCAAGTCAGTTCACAGACAAAAGCGACGTGTACAGCTTTGGAGTTGTACTTGTCGAGCTATTAACGGGACAAAAGCCAATCTCGTCACTGAGGGAACAAGAAGGAAGAAGCCTTGCGACCTATTTCATAATCTCGATGGAGGAGAACCGCTTGTTCGACATCGTCGATGGTCAAGTTTTGAAAGAAGATAAGAAGGAAGAGATTGCATCAGTCGCTAACCTTGCGAAAAGATGCTTGAACTTGAATGGGAGGAACAGGCCTACAATGAAAGAAGTGGCAATGGAGTTGGAGGGGATAAGGAAGCTCCAAAATGCTTCGGGTATTCAGCTAAATCAAGAGGACCGTGAGGCAACTGAATCTTATGCTGCTGTTTTGAAATCTAGCAAGTCAAACGTCGACGCGGATGTCATTACATTTTCGGATGCACAGCCATTCTTACCAATTGCGACATGGTGAAAATCTGTTTTGCCTCTTATTCTTATGAGTCATATTGCTGTGTTTGTCATGGAAATCGGTCTGCAGAGCAAAAGGAAGGGAAAAGAGAGAAGGGTGGAAAACTTGTTAGTTTACCAATAGGAGGATTTTTGGTTAGTTATTTAATGGTAATGAACTTATTCTCTGTGTTCGGGATCAATAAACTGTTAAGTCATACAACCCCAAATTTATTCAGGTTGTGCAATTAGCTAGGCATTATTGTACAATGTATGTGTCAATTTGAAAGTACCTTGTAAATTGCAATCATCTAGCTCGAGCATGAAATATTCAGTGGTTGCAACTTGGTGATGTAGCGCGATTCTTTTTACTATGACATGTGTTCAGTAAATTGGAATTAAAAAAAAAAAGATTCTTAATTCTTTCTTCTTCATCCTTCATCCAAGAGTACCGCCCGTGGCTCCGTGTTCTTGCTCGTCCATGGCTTTGCTCACCAGATCCAGATCTGGCCTTGTGGAACTCGTCGTCAGAAACAAAAATCAACAAAAATGCAGCTAGTGGTCCTCACACACAAAAACACAAACACTCAATCTCTCTCTCTTTTCACTCTATCACCGCCACCATCTCTCTCATCAGACGTTGCAACCACTGAATATTTCTGTATACCTAAGTAAGGGCGTGACAATATCTTTAAAGAGAGATCTATCTGTCCAAGCAATTACGTTTTTTCTTTCTTTCCTCTTTTTGTATATTTTGTGGTGATGACTGAGAATTTAAGTTAGTAACAGACGATTACTAGTATAAAGATCATTGATAAAAAACGATCAAGTCTTTAATTCTCTCTTCTGCTAAACCATAACTGGGTCCTAAACATGCAATTGGTGTGGAAATAATCTAAAATGGCCACATCAAACTGACCATGAAGAAGGTTCTTGGAATAAGAGAAGAGAAAGGCAACGACTACCGTATCTAATAAGATGCATGTATTGTGGTGCTCTTTGGAGAAGTCAAGTCAACGAGGACTTACATCCTCAGGCTTTCATATTTTCTATGATTTATGTGGACTTGGATGTGACAACGTTTCCGGATGTGCAGCCATTCACGTGATTGACGTACATGTTTTTACCCTTTTTGGGGGGGGGGGGGGCAGAAAATTCCAAAGTGCTTTTATTGATGGCTTGAGCAAGAAAAGCTTTAGCCTGACCACACGATGTACCCCACTCGAGGACGATAAAAATGGCTTCTGCTTCAATAATGGAAGAGATCGCGACACTCGCACATTGCACTACTATTAAAGACATCAAAAAGAGACCACTTTTGTTTTAATAAGTGAGTTTTGCTTTCAAATTTTTGGATAGAAAAGATGCCAAAATCATGTCTTCCGCCAAGAACAAAAATCTTGATTATCGCAGTATAAATTTGTCCGCCAAGAACAAAAATCTTGATTATTGCAGTATAAATTTGTCGGATGATTTTTCCGATCACGAAGAGATTCTTATTGTGAAAAATGATTTTCTAGGTACGTCGAGGTTGCCATCAACGCGCATCCTTCTCATTTTGGCTGCTAAAATAGGCGACCACTTCAGTGGAGCATTTTCCAGTCCGGGAAGGATATGAAGCTTTAACAATTCTGCTCTCAGATGCATCCTCGGGTACGGTAGGGCCAACGACCAAAGAAGAAGAAGGCGCACAAGTAAGTGCACCTAACGTCCGTTCCTCGATCATGTCCACATTTCCTAACAAGTAGGGAGAACTTGTGATCTCGTGGACAATAAGCGAGCATGAGAGCTTGTGATCTTGTCAATTCAGCATGAGCTATATAATATAGGATACTCTTGCAATTCCTAAAATTTCTGAAATCTTTGAAGGGACAATCCCCGCCAATAGAATTAGGAAAATTCAAGAATTGAATTGGCTTGTAAAACAACTTACAAATATCATTTTGCATGGAAACATCTGTTGGGGGAAAAGAAATGGGAAGTGTAGCTCATGGCACAATAACGACCGTGTCGAATGTGCGGCCTCAAATTACAACAGAGAATTTTTCTCACTTTTGGTACATTGAATGATCGGCCAACAACTTCTCATGTCTCGTCTCTTTCACCTAAATTCTTATTGACTCTCTTCATTAAAAGCAAAAAAATAAAAAAATAAAGAAAGGGAACATTGTCATTCCCTTGGTCTGAAAACTTGACAAACACATTCATATTTGTAGCTATCTGGTGGCCCTGTCTGCCGATCCTTTCGATCCTAGGTTCCTTTGGTATTCAATAATCACTAAGGGAACATTGTCATTCCCTTCCCCTTTGGAACAGGAGATATGTGCAGCCATCCACATTGTGAAACATGGTCAAGGTCTAGGCCACTAAATAACTTTACCTCGCAAAATTAAAGCTGTTAACGAATCATATAAGACAAGGAAAAATTAAAAAGATTGGCAATAGAATGGGAATTTTTGTGGCAATGAGCAAAAATATATAATCTAATGTGGAAGAGGAAGAGCTCATATTATCTTTTTTTTTTTTTTTTTTTTTTTTTGGTGACCCGGGAAACTCCCTTTCGCCCGATAGGCTAATCGGTACTAAACCCGGGGGAAGACTAGCCCAGCAACCCACCGCCAGGGCCCCCCACTTAAATCGCTGACGACGCAGGGTTTTGAACTCTCGACCTCCAGCGATGGAAGGAGTTGTTCTCAACCAACTGCGCCACCTACGGGTGGGTAAGAGCTCATATTATCTTGGTCCAGGAAAAATTGAAAAGATCTTACGCGTATGGGGAACAATTTAAGTCGGTAAGGAAAGGGACAAGTATCTGAATTCTAACATGCTTGACGGGTTCCAAAGACCAGGGGCCCTGAAAAGCCATCATCCAATCTTGGTGAAAGATGATGACAAAATAGTGTCCCAAACAACGGGCAAAAGTCGCACTTGGCTGCTTAAATTGATGTCCTCTACTTATCAAGTTTTGATATTTCCATCCTCGAGGAAGCATTCTCTGAAGAGATAGGAAGTAACAGAGTTGGAAACTGTACATGATAGTTGTTCCCTTATTCCACCGGGACTCAGCCCATTTCCCCTTTCTCAATAGGTTCAGGCCCATGCACATACGAAACGTGGAAATCATGTGGAATTCGGTATTTCAAATTCTTTTCTATGTTTCGACCAACCAAAAATATATATATATATCTTTTCCTATGTGTGAAGTTAAACTAGGGAAAGAATGACATCCTAAATGATAACACTGATTACTAGATATGCAAGACATTGTACCCATAAATAATGTCTTTCCTTGAGAGAAAGACTACTCATGATGACCACATGCGATTTTTTGTGACTGGACATTCTTTGGACATTGCTCAAAAAATTTGTTTGCACAAATAGTCTCTCAACTTCGGTCAAATGTGCAATGGGGTTCCGAAAAATTTAATTTCTTCAATATGACCTATGACCTTTAGCTCAATGTGCAATGTAATCCCTGGAATTTGAATGTTTAATGTTGTTATTGGACTTTTGGTGCATGTTCAATGTATTCTCTGAACTACAATATCGCCCTAACATTTTTTCAATATTACGGTCAGCATTGGACATTTTCATATGGTTCAAGGATTAAATTGAACATGTACCAAAAGTTCGGGGATCATATTGAACAAATTAAAAGTCCATGGACCATATTGCACATTGAGCTAAATTTAACGAATTGCATTGAGCAAATTAAATGTTTAGGGACCACATTACACGTTGAGCCAAAGTGTGGCGACCGTTTGTGTTATTACCCCAATTTCTTGGGTAAAATTATTAAAAATAAAAAATACACCAATAAAGTGAGCTTTCGAAATGAGAGAGACAAAGAATAGATAAGTTAAAATAAGAGCAATGATGAAAAAGAGACTTTTCTGTTCTTTACTATATCAGATTATTTATCTCTTTTCCTTACTTTTGGGAAGATACTTTTACACATAGCATGTAAAACGTTATAGGAATATTTAAGAATGCAATAAAAGAATAAAATATGAGAAATGCTTTATTACGGCAAGTAGATTCCAAATAGAAATTGAAAAAAAAGAAAGAATGAGGAGGGCTATTTTATCTTTTTAGTATAAATGAGGGTGGATTTAGTCAGGTAAGGAGTGGAAATAGCGTCGTCCAAATGATTTCCTCTTTTCGAAAAGAAAAAAAAAATCATTTTCCCCACTTTTGAATGTGATTTTCCCATTGGTGGAAACTGTTTTCCTTGACTAGTTTATTTTTTGTGAACTAAACACCGAAAAATCTGAAAAATCGAAAAATCCGAATTTTTTTTTCTTCAATGTTATTTTTCGTGAAACAAACAAAGCCTTAGAATAGTCATGGCTTCCTTCCTCTTCTTGGGAGCATTAGAAACTTCATTGAAGTGGGATTGTGCTCTTAGCATAAATCTTATGTTTCTATCAACCATGTCGGGAGATGAAATTGAAGTTTTGATGCTTATATCTTGGATCAAAAAAGAAACTTCATTGGTTGTCTATGTCGCACTTGATGGGCTTTCTCAGCACTCAACTGTTTGTTGAGTTGTGTAAACATGCAAACACGTGCACTTATGGTGGCTTCATTGAGATTTACACTAGTTGAAAATATGTCTCGATTCTGAGCCCGAAAAAGAAAACTTTATTAATTTGAATAGGATTCCAAGTTGGAGTGGCTTAGGGAGTTTCCTATTTTGGATCTAATTTTTATTATAAATAAGAAGTAAGTCTTCTTTGTAAGAGTATCCAAGAGATTTTCGTGGATCAATCCGAGAGTGTTGAATCGAATAAATCTTATGGTAAGATTTGTGAATTTCTTTGTGAGAATTTGTGGGGCTAAGGAATGTGAGTTTTTGGGTGTAATTAGGGGCTAGAAAATACCGAGGTTGTTTAAGTGATTTGAGTGTGGTTGTAATCTCGGTTATATTACTGATACTTTACTGAAAACCTCTCTTCTCGTGGATGTAGGCCACACAAACTGAATCGCGTAAATCAGGTGTCCGATTTATTTTCTTGTTTCTTTTTTTTTATTGTGTTTGATCCCTTGTTTCCGCAACGGAGCTGGGACATTCGATTAGTTTTGATTGATTTGGTTTCAAATAATCAAATTTGTTAACTGAAAAGAACTCAAGAAACCGAACTCACAACTGAAACAGTGAATACTAACAAATCTTCTTAAATTCATTAAGCATGTACTAGATGTGCATGAATTTGTTCTTTGGGTTGTTGTAATACCATCAAGTAACTACCCTTCACATTGTATATCATCAATAAAAAAAGATCCGAACCCAACTAGTCTTCAGTTTTGGTTGAACTTGGTTTGGAAAAAGCGCGAACTGAATTTTATGAAAATGGGTACAACTGCATATCAATAATAAGGTCCACAATATTTTCGTAGCTAAATTATGGTTATCTCGATGACAAAATGTGGAAAAGCAATTTACTTGGAATTTTCTGCTAAATCTGCATCGAACCAAATAAAAAAGCAGACTTCAAAATTTTTTAAAAGAGAGGACCCACGATAATTTTCGTGAAACTTTCCGCTAATCCCACAACTGCAATGGCCTTAATGATTGTGTGCAGGTCAAAGATCACCTCTGCGGTTCAGTTGTCTTGAACTTTCCGACTTTTCTTACTCCGAAAGCTAAATTTCCGAGATGTCCCATTTCTCGGTACCTTTCGAGAGTTGTCCTAATGTGGCTGTCCAGAACAAAAGACTGACTCTTCAAAGTCCTCGAATCTGAAAATGACTTAAGGGGAAATATCTTCAAATTTCATCATGTTAATATCTTGTGTTTGTTCCGAGTAGTTTCTCTCATATTTCCAATTGAGACTGAAAAATAACAAGTTGCGATTGCCATCCAAGAAAACCTGATGGATCGCATTCTTCTACTTTTGGCTGCTAAACTAGGCGACCACTTCAGTGGAGAATTTTCTACCCCAGGAAGGATCTGAAACTTTGACTATTCTACTCTAGGAAGCATCCTCAGGCACGAGAAAAAGGCGTATAAACGACCGCGACATCTGTTCATTCCTCGAACAGGTCCATGATTCCTGAGAAAAGAAGCAGGAACAAGAATGTTTCAGATTCTTCTCCTTCTAGGATCACTTTTACTTCATGAACAAGCATCACTAGCAGCTCCTTTGGTGAAGGGTCATTGCACCCAAAAGTGTGGGAACATCAGCATTCCCTTCCCCTTCGGGATTGGAACCGGGTGTTTCCTCGACGAGTGGTACGAGATCGTCTGCCTGGAAAGCAGCAACGGCACCTTCCCAGTACTGAACAAGGCCAACTTGAGAGTTCTCAACATTTCACTACCTGATTTCTTCAGAAAGAACGGCATGATCAACGTCAGTCTTCCTATAATCTACTCGCCGAATGCGAGTTGCAGGGGAAACGGAAGCTTCACGTCTGTGAGCTAGGAAGGAAGCCAGTTCGTCTTCTCTGACTCAAGGAACGTCTTTGTTGCCGTCGGTTGCAACATACGTGCTCTGTTGCAAAACACGCAGTCTGCTATAATAGGATGCGAGCCCAGTTGTGGAGCAGACGACAGCGTTGTCAAGAACACGAGTTGTTCGGGCAGCGACGGATGCTGCCAAACCACGATTACCTCAGATCTTCAGGCTTTCAGTGTCGATTTCCAAGCCGACAATGGAACAGCATGTAACTATGCCTTCTTGGGCGATAGGTCAAAATTTGTGTCTTCGACTATGGACTTCAATGAGTTGAGGGCGAGCGGGCGTTTCGCGGCGGTGCTAGAATGGGGGATAGCTAATACCTCAGAAGTTGCATTAGAGGTTTACTCCCATAACAGCTACTACAGCCGCGACGATTCCTATATTTGCCGCACATATAACTTCAATTCAGCGTATCGCATGAAGATGCCGTTTTTGCAGTGTTCTTGCTTGGGTGGCTTCACCGGTAACCCCTATATTAAAGGTGGATGCGAAGGTAAAACCAATTAAACTTTATCACAAAATCATAGGAAACGTTATGTCGAAACTTTGAGGTAATAAAGTGGAGTAGCTTTTTGGAGGCTGAAGTAGCTTGACATACTTCATGCAATCACGTTCTGAAGTTAAGGGCACATACAGCAAAGTGGCTTGTCCATTTCCAGAATTTTCTCTGAAAAGAATGCATTCACACTGTTTACTGCTCACATACAAAGTGAATGCACTTTCAAACAAAATTGAATGGATTATATCGATAGTAATTTACTGGAAATAAAGGGGAACACGATAGTCGTTTCGTTACAAGCATAATATTTTAGCCATGGAATTAACAATATATATCCACCCTGGGTTATAGCTGCTAATATGTGTATTTTATTCACATTTGTCATCAGATATTAACGAATGTGAAGATCCACATCGTTGCCACAGGACTTGTGTGAACAAACGGGGCAGTTTTGAGTGTAAAGCTGGTAGAAGGACAGTCATTCTTATTGGTAAGTGTATCGTTTTAACTTAGAATTTCAGATCGCTTCATGCTCGAGAAAGAACATCATAGCATAAATTATGCTCAGAAAGGTATAGAAATTGGTTTTACCTTACCTTCGTTCTAACATGATTGTCCATTTGCCTTGTGATGATTATAAGTTTCAATCAAAAGTAACTATCAAACCAACCTCTTTGAGAACACTCAAAACATTTCGAATCAGAATGGCTGTCTTTCTGACTCCGTCCTCTACTAAAAAATGGTACTTTCCATCTGATGTATATGTCATGATTTGATTGAAGCGTCGAATTCAATTTCCAAGCTATTTTACTTGCGTAAGATTATTATTTTTCCTTGGAAAAATAGAAATTTTGTTGATCTATATGATGAACTTTTTTCCGGTGAGATAAGTTTAGTAAGAGTGGGATTGACATATGGTACCATTAAAGACCAGTCATCAATTTGAGTAGATGGTTTACACATCTAGTAAATTTTATGACTCCATCCTCTGCTAAATTTCCGGAATGCAGGCCTCGGAGCGGGCGTTGGAGGATTAGTGCAAGTGTTGCTTCTCTCACGGTGGTTATACAATGTCATCAAGAAAAGAAGAGAAATTACGCAAAAAGAGAAGTACTTCAAAACGCAGTGGGGTCTCTTGTTGCAGCAACATCTATCTTCATCGCCTGAAGGCAATGTCGCTAAAAGCAAAATATTCCGTTTCAAGGATTTAGAGAAGGCCACTGACCGTTTCCACAAGGATAGGATACTCGGCCAAGGTGGACAAGGGGTTGTTTACAAGGGAATGATGACCGACGGAAAAATAGTTGCAGTCAAGAAATCGAGACTGCTAGACATGGAAAAGGTTGAAGAGTTCATCAATGAGGTCATCATCCTCTCACAAATCGATCACAGGAATGTGGTTAAGCTAATGGGGTGCTGCTTGGAAACAGATTTCCCACTTTTAGTATATGAGTTTATACCAAACGGGACTCTTTACCGGTATCTGCATGACCCGAATGAAGACCTTTTCTCATCGTAGGACACGCGCCTACGAATTGCGACCGAAGTCGCAGGAGCCTTATTCTACTTGCACTCGGCAGCTTCTATACCCATCTATCATCGCGACATCAAGTCCACCAATATCCTCTTGGACGAGAAACATCGTGCTAAAGTCGCAGATTTCGGTATTTCCAAGTCCGTATCCCTTGACGAAACTCACGTAACCACATTGGTGTGGGGGACTTTTGGATACTTGGATCCGGAGTACTTCAGAACAGGTCATTTCACGGACAAAAGCGACGTGTACAGCTTTAGAGTGGTCCTAGCTGAACTCTTAACGGGGCAAATGCCAATCTGTCGGCTTAGGGAAGAAGAAGAAAGGAGCCTCGCAGCCTATTTTGTAGTTTCGATAGAGCAGAATAGTTTGTTCGATATTGCTGATGCTCGGGTTATGGAGGAAGGCAAGAAAGAAGAGATTGCAGCTGTTGCTAACCTCGCAAGAAGGTGCTTGAGCTCGATTGGGAGGAACCGGCCGAGGATGAAAGAAGTAGCAATGGAGTTGGAGGGAATAAGGAAGCTCCAAAGCTCTTCGAGTTTCCAACCAAATCAAGAAAAGATCGAGGCCGCTGAATCTCGTGACTCTCGCTTTGCATCCGGCAAGTCCTTCGTGGACACAGGTGTAACTACATTCTCAGATGTTCAACCGCTGGCACATTGGGAATCATGGTGAAGGCAGCAAATTATGTTATAGCTGTTTCCTTGCTGCTGATGTTGGCATCAAGAGTGTTTAAGTAGTACCTTTTCAAATTTTCTCCTGACTATCCGTGAATAGTGGTCTTTAATCCAGTTACTGTGAGAATTACATTAGAGTTGCGAATGCATCCTTGCGAACAAGCGTCCTAATTATTATGGAGCTTTCGCCCCATGTTGAAAAAAAAAAAAGCTGTGATGCGATTTCACTTTTAGATAAACATGCAAAATTCTGTTCTGCCGACGAAAAAAACTCAAGGAATTCTCATATTGGTTGATCATAGTTGCCGCCGGTTACTTTCCAATCTTATTGGTACAAAAAACAAATGAGCCTAACTTACTTGTCAGGTAAACCGGTAATAAATCACCAACATTGTCGGAAAATTACCAACATTCATATAAAACAACAAAATTATCAAGTCCTTTGAAATTTTACCAGTATCGCAAATGAATTATCAGCACCATCAAGAACTTACCAACACATTAAAATAGCAGTAAATTACCAACTGCTATGGAAATTTTACTACTGTGGTAACCACTATCAGAATTTTTACCAATATTCTGATACTGTAGTAAATTACTAACTCTTCTATCATAAGTATATTATTGTTACTATTAGGAATGCATTCACACTATTTAATGATCACAGACATGCTTTTCTGCCTTCTTCTTCTTCTTCCTTTTTCTGCCCAGCTATTCCCATTTATCATCGAGATAAGTTCTAATCGATAGTACCTTTCGAAACAACCTCCAAGCTCATGTAACCACAATGGTGCAGGGTACTTTCGGTTACCTAGATCTGGAGTATTTCCAATCAAGTCAATTTACAGATAAAAGCCATGTGTACAACTTTTGGAGTCGTTCCTGTTCCAACTCTTAACCGGACAAAAGGAAATCTCATCGCTGGGAAAACAAGAAGGGAGAAGCCTTGCGACCTATTTCATTATTTCGATGGAGGAGAATCGCTTGTTTGACTTTGTTGATGCTCAAGTATTGAAACAAGGAAAGAAGGAAGAGATTGAATCAGTTGCTAACCTTGCGAAAAGGTGTTTAAACTTGAATGAGAGGAACAAGCCTACAATGAAAGAAGTGGCAATGGAGTTGGAGGGGATAAGGAAGCTCCCAAATCCTTTGGGTATTCAGTAGGATCAAGAGAATCGTGAGGCGACTGAATCTTATGATGCTGCTTCTATTTATAACAAGTCAAATCTGGATGCAGATATCATACCATCTTCCAGATGTGCAACCCCTCTTGCCTAGTGAGACATGGTGAAGATCTGTTTTGCTGGGTCACATTGCTCTGTTTCCGGTGGAAACCGGTCTTCAAAGCAAAAAGAAAGAGAAAAGAAAGGAGGGAGGAGAACTTGTTTGTTCACTAATTCGAGGATTTGGTTAGTTATTTATTGGTTACGAACTTACTCTAGGTGTTCGGGAACAATAAACTGTTAGGTCATACTTATTCCAAATTTATTAAGATCACCTTTGTCACGCGATACGCCTTCGTAGTACTACTCCATCTATTTTGTACATGTGATTGATCTCTAATAATGACTGAAAATTCAAGCGAGTGACAGACGAATAGTGGCACAAAGATCATTAACTAGAAACAACCAAAGTCTTTAATTTTCCTTTCTGCTAAACCATAATTGAGTCCAGAATGCGATTGGTCCGGACATCTTCTAAAAGGACCAACCATACTGACCACACCCAAATCTAATAAAAAAAAACATATGCATTGTTTGGAGACGTCAAGGAGAACTTGACATGTGGTCCTATTCATTGTTGACACATGTCCCACTGTTAAACTTTCTACAAACTCTAAAAAATTTTACTCAAATAATCTTTGGAAGGAAAATGACATTAGAAAGTTTCATCATTGCTATTCTTATGTAGCCAAAAAGAGATCAACAATAAAACTTTCTAGGCTTCTAGCCACATTTTCACCAAAAGAATTCGGTGAAAGTAAATACTAAGACAAAATGACACGGCACAAAGTTATATTGCGTCTAACTAACAAAATTAAAAGCTTTTGACAATTTATAAACAAACAATGCTAAGAACCTAAAACTCTAGCACTAAACGGTTTTAACTCGAATTAATTTATTAAATAACACAATGCTAAACTAAGATTAAAAAGATTGTATTTATGTTAAATCAGAAATTCCAAGCAACCGCAGTGATAATACTCGAAATAAAAAAGATTGGCAATGAATGTGAAATTTAATGGCAATAAGCAAAGATAAGGAACAAATATTTAGTCCAATGTGTAGGAGGAAGAATTCACATAATTTTTGGTCTATTTAAAATTAATCAGATCTTCGACCCAAAAAAAAAAAAAGATTAAAAGGTCATCCATCTTGATAATGCTCCAAATCTTTCTCACGAGAAAGATGTGATATAGTTATGTAGCTAAACGATGGGAAAAGTCACACTAGGCTGGCTGCTTAGATTGGTGTCCTCTACCTATCAAGCTTTGATATTCAGAGACATATAACAGTATTGAAAATGAGATATCGTCAGAGTCTTCTTGGCAATGTATGGCCGTTTCGTTAGCAGGGCAATAAGGCATAGGATCTTCGTTTAGAGGTCCAGTCTTTCAAAGTCTTTTTTTTTTTTTTGGTCTGGTCAGTCTTTCAGAGTCTGAATATCCATTTTTGTACGGTGGAACAGTTAAGGTCAGTTTGATAGTTAGAGAGCTTCCACTGATTCTTAATTTTTTTTTTTTACTTCGTTTGTTTTGCGAAAAATATGACATTTTTCAAAAATATTTTTCAGAAAGTCATTTGCCAGGAAAATGACGATGTTTTTTGGTATTTAGCTAAGACCTGAAAATGAACTGAAAATATTTTCCATCGTTTGGTAAGGAAAATCTCGTTTGATTTTTTGCGTCGTTGTTTGGTCAGAAATTGCTGACGTGCACCTGGCCTTCCTATATGGCACGACCAGTGCTAACATGGACAACTTTTGTAATTTTACAAAAACATAGCAAAATTTTAAATATTTTTACTCTTACTTTTCTTTCTTCCTCTGTCGGTCGCCAGCTGTTGACACCTGATTTTTTACCATTTTATTTTTAAAAAAATTAATTAAAATTTCATAAAATTATAAAGTCAACTTTGGAAGTTTAGGCCAAGCCTTAGGAAAAAATATTTTTTCGAATTTTTTGGAATTTTTAATAATACTTTATATAAAAAATATCTCAAAAATACAAAAAATAGTATTCATGACCGGAAAAATATGAAAAAATAGCCATTGGTCTTCTTTTAATCCAAATTGCATTTTGGTAACTTTAAATCCTGAAAATTCGACCTGGGTCCTTAAGTTCCAAATTTTTGCATTTAGGTCCGGTTGACCAGACCCGGTTGACTGAATGAGCTCACGGAAGCCCTTTTTCAGGTTGTTCTTACGCGCAGGAAGACCAGTATTGCTTGGCCGAAATTGACGTCCAATTGGCAAAACCCAAACGACATCCTTTGCCTGTGACATTCCCGAATCCCCGGAACATACGAAGACAAACGAATGAGCTGGCTGGAGATAAGACCAAAAAAGGAATCTATTGGGGCGGGGAAAAAATGACAAGGTTGGCTGGCAAAAGTTCAAAAAATCGAGAGGAGGAGCCACAGACGTTGGGGGCACAGATGGAGAGCTGCAGAGTCTCCTTTTTCTTACGTTAAATAACTAGAGGGACCGTGGAGTAAAGAGAGTTTCACATTTTCATCACTAATTAACAATGGTCGCGCTTTTTTCACTTCCTTTTTTACTAGCACACTCCTTAAAAATAGTGTATTGACTATAATATCCATTGTGAGCCCATTTTGTGTTTACTTTTTTCTTTTTTTCTTTTTCTTCGTATTTCTCTCTTCTCTCTTGGTATAAGCTTTCGTTTTCTAGACATCTTTATTAACGTTATTATTTCCAAGGAAGCTGCCATGCATTATTACAAAGGTCCCATGATTGAACCATTCAGGCAAAAATGAGGTCCAACTGTAATCTTTTGTCGGATAGAGCTCTGTCACTTGGAACAAAAAAAAAAAAATATATTATGCACGTTGCTCGGGACCACCAGAAGATGCAATAATTTGGATGGACATTAGATAGTGGGGGTGTCCCATCTATCTCCATCTCGAGTGCACCTTTATTAAAGATGCTTTATAAAAAAGCTAAAGAGTCGGAGCTTTGATTATTCGTAAATTAGCTTAAGATAAGGAGCATCACACGCAAGATTTTTGCTACTATGTGGAAATAAACCAATAGATTGATAATAAACCACGTCGGTTATTGTTGGGAAAAAAATTGGAGTCCGTCGGCAATTTTCATTTTTGCTGTTGAAATTGCTTCTGTTTTGTTGTGTGCCTCTTTCGTGGTCAGTTTGTTTTTGTGTACTTCATAAACCTATTATAGTTATACCAATTCAATTTTAAACTTTTTTTTTTGCCATTTGAATCATAAATCTATTGCAATTGTGCCAATGTAGTCTATTTTACTGGCCGACGCTGACGTAGATAATTTTTAATGATACTTATTTTTGTTTTCTTTTTTTTCTTCCTACTCCTACGTGGCCAGCGAGGGTCGTCGGAGCTCGCCGGCCACTAGGGAGAACGAGAGGGATCCATGACCGAGCTGGACCTAGCCTTTCGTCGCTCGAAGCTGCATCGATGACATCCTCCTCGGGACGGCGAAGCTTTGTCCAGCCCTGTTTCTTTGGTCGTGGATGAGAATTAGGCAATGGTTCTGAGTTGCCCGTGACGCCGCCCAACGGTCGAGGTAAGCCTCGACTTCCGTTTTGCTATGTCTCGGTCAAACTAGGTGCCGAGACTTGTTTCCTCGGGTATATGCGCGTATAGGTGTAGAGCGAGCCGTTTCCGATAAATGTTGCTTGTGGGCTGGTTTGGAGTTGAGTGCCGAGTCTTTTTTTTTTTTTTGTCTGGTCAGTCTTTCAGAGTTTTGAAGATCCATTTTTGTACGGTGGAACAGTTGAGGTCAGTTTGATAGTTAGAGAGCTTCAACTAATTCTTACCCTTTTTTTTTTTTGCGAAAAATAAACGTATTGCACTTTTGATAATTCAATACTAACCCTTGCTTTTTTATGAGAACCCATGCTCCTCCTCCTCCTCTGGCCCTCTCTCTTTTTGAATATGAGAGTTTTTTTTAGTTCAAATAGCTAAAAAAGTCTTCTTTTTCTTCCTCACGGTGAGTGAGCTCCGCAGGTTCTTTTTTGTTTCTTCCACCGAGAGCTACAGAACAAAAAAAAATGTTCAAAAACAGAGAGAGGGCCGGTGGAGGAGCGTGGGTTCTCATAGCTTTGAGAATAGAAAAAGAAAGGAAAGGCGGGAGGGGGGGGGGGGGGGACGGAGCAGAAAAGGGGAACGAGAGGGATCCATGACCGAGCTGGACCTCGCCGTTCGTCGCTCGAAGCTGCATCGATGACATCCTCCTCGGGACGGCGAAGCTTTGTCCAGCCCTGTTTCTTTGGTCGTGGATGAGAATCAGGGAATGGTTCTGAGTTGCCCGTGACGCCGCCCGACGGTCGAGGTAAGCCTCGACTTCCGTTTTGCTATGTCTCGGTCAAACTGGGTGCCGAGACTTGTTTCCTCTGGTTTATGCGCGTTTAGGTGTAGAGCGAGCCGTTTCCGATAAATGTTGCTTGTGGACTGCTTTGGAGTTGAGTGCGAATCTGAGTCCCGAATGGGACTATTTCCTCCACGTTGAAATGCCTGCTTCCGCATGTCTGTTTCTTTTTCTATCTTCGTTGTGGGGATTGCCCTGACATGGATAAATGACGTTCAATAGTGAGGAAATGCTTCGCTTGATTCTCCGGAATTCAGAAAAATTCTGAAATTTTTTTAAAAAAATCCCAAAAAATAGGAAATTGCCACAATCAACTGGCCATATCTATTTTGGGTATTTTGACCCCCGATCCTTTCAAAAAATGACAATTTTGCTCATTTTGGCAAATTATCTCCAATTCTTCCCAAATCAATCCTAAACTCTAATCACACATTCTCTAAGCCCTTAGGGCTATACTAAGATTAACCATGACTTGTTTTGATGCTTTTTTATCCACACGTTTTGGATCTTTGATTGCGCATTTATTTTATTGATTGTGATTGTTAGGATTAATCTTCCCAACATACATGAAAACCAAAATTCCAACTTACCTCACTTGAAAATTGAGGTTGGATGAAATCATATTTAGGAAAATCACTCGACCTTAGGTACCGAAAGGGCGTCGGTAGAAATACCGGCATAATCAAGTCCCTGAACCCAAATTCTCTAGTTCTGCAGAACCAAACGGATTCTCCCAACCGCTCAGTAAGGTATCCGGTCAACCTTCCAAAAATGATCGGTAGTGACTCCATTTACATGTACACATTGCATATATCACCCAATCACACTAACGTCGAACCCGACATTTAAATCTCCTGTCGCGATTTGGTATGGGCTTAGGAGGGCCCAAGCTAAGCCCGTCTTTGACAAGGCCTTAGCAATCCATTAGCCCGGCTATTTTCGGGGATCGGGTCGCGACACCATATTTGTCACGCCCCGAGCCTCGAGCGCGCGACCATCCCTTCCAAACGTCAGGTCAGAGGATGATGTCCCAGGCAGATCATCGACCCATTTCTTTTTATCTTATAATTAAGCACATGGGGAAGCGAATAACAACCCCGGACAACAAACAACATGGATAGACAAATAGGAAAGACAACAAACAACAACAAACCCTTTTTATTTATGTGCTTGATTAGTCCACAATACAAACATAATTTACACAAGTCCTCCTTGGACCGATCCCCTTAGACCCACAAAAAGATACCGGGTCGGGTCAGGACGCACTACAGCCGATACACTACTCATACACTACCAGCTATATGTTGGATCTAGCAATATCACCTAGAGGGGGGGTGAATGGGTGATTTAAAATGATTTTGACTAGAAAATGCGGAATTAAAAGAATCAAGTCAAAATAGAATCTGAATCTGAATATGTGCAGTTTATGATTCTGAACATGAGTATGCAAATTCTGAATATAAACACCAGCATGAAATATTCTATCAAACACAATGATAAGAGTTTAGAGATAGAGAATATTGCACACGACGATTATAGTGGTTCGGCTTAGATCAAGCCTACGTCCACTCTCCCACGCTGACAGCCGATTAGCTGGATTCCACTAGATGAATCAATGGAGGTTTACAACAAGTGATGATACTCTCTTTGATAGATCACACTATCCTCTCTCAATCACTCTTACAAAGCCTCTCAAAGATTATAACGTTAAGCTCACGGAGACAAGTATGAATCTGAATAACTCTAGCACTTTGGAATTGATAATTCTGATCTCACACCGTAGTAGCACCATGGATCTCCTTTTATACTCCTTCACCCCCAAACTAGCCGTTGGACAGGTCTTCAAAGGATCGCTCTTCAATCGCTGATTGGACGCCATCAATCTTGATTGAACGAGACTGTATCTAGGGAGATTTGGTGACCGTTGGTGTTGAATCTGAACCCCTCAGATTCAGTCGCCCATACAACTCAATCTTCGGTTTCCATAAGTGGAGTTCTTCAAATATGGAAGCTTTCTTGTCCCATGGAAGGTAATTTCCAATCAAGGATATTCTATCAATCATGTTATAGAATAATCCTGTCAATCAAAGATTACAAACTTCCATAAATACCTCAGCAACATATGTCAGGCGTGGGTCTTCAGAATCTGGAATTAATATATCTCGCAGCTTCTGAACAGTCTTCAGAACCAGACTTCAGAAGCAGTCTCTTGAATCTGAATATATCGCTGCTTCTGAATAAGTCACAGTTTCTGAATCACTGCTTCTGAATAAGTCACAGCTTCTGAACAGAGATACACTGAGTTTGATGTTGATAGAAACCTTGTTGATGCTCGCATATAAGTCTTCACGAGATTAAGTCTTCAGAGGCAACACGAACCTCCATCTGAAGTCTTCAGAGGCAACACGAACCTCCTTCTGAAGTCTTCAAAGGCAACACGAACCTCCTTCTGAAGTCTTCACGAACCTCCTTCTGAATACAAGACTTCAACTTTCTCAGAAGCACATACGCGACGACTACTCCTTGAGTCTGAACATCCAACTAAGGTCAATATAAACTTTTCTTCTCAGATGCAATATCCAGAACTTCATATGCATAATTCAGATGCAGTATCTTGAGCTCCATCTTCTGGTTCCTCCAAGCATATTGGCAATTGTGGTTCTACCTCACTGTTCACCTATCCAAGGTCCTTCCAAGCTTTACCAAACTTCCCGTTCTAGGCTTGTTCACCTCTACTTAGGTACCTTAAGCTTGTAGACACCTCTACGCCCAATGCCTTGGTCACCATTGATAGATAACTCATAACCTTCAAATATTCTGTTAATACATCATCTGCATAATGGCTTGTGATTCTTTCACCTGGTTCTACTCAACCAATAAACACATTAGTAGCCTTTGATTATTTTGTCATCTTCAAAACATCATGGGGGATTTTCCCTAACAATCTCCCCCTTTTTGATGATGACAAAACAATCTCTGAATATGCAGATGTGCAAACACATTTCAAAGATATTCAATTGTGTATACTTGAAAAGTAAACGAGATACACTTATTTGCCAAAAATAAGAATTCAACTCAAGGCATAATAAGCATGTAACGCAATCTCCACATTAAGATAATCAATAATGTAAATAGGAGATATCAGACAAATTGAGCATAATGATATATAGAAACATAATCGCAGCTCAATATTATGCACCAAATAAACACATATGTATATATAATCAATCAGCACATATGCACATACATTCTCTCCCCCTTTTTGTCATAATCAAAAAGCGATACTGATGAAAAGGGTCTTACATAGAGAATATGTACTCAGATGCAAAACAGCTCATGTTCTAAATCAATCATCATGTATGTCAGTGAACATATATCAAGGAGTACAGATAAATTTCACTTCCTTTTTGTCATGATAAAACGATAAAACAGATTAGAGATTTGTAATGACAAAAAGTAAGGAAAATGGAAGATGTACTAACCGGATTTTGTAGAACTTAATAAGTTCTAACACATGTTTACCTTTACTTCCATTGTCTGAATAGTAGTCAAGATTGGGATTGAATTAAGCTCAAATTCAATAAGATTTTCCCATGCTTGATCAATGCTCCTTCTTAATAAGGTTCTCCCCCTATAGATCTTCATGATTGATTTCCTTCTGAACCTGAGTGTTAGGCTCCCATTGAATCTGATCAATGATCTCATCTTGAATCTAATTAGTAGACTCCCCTTAAATTTGATCATTTCTTTCTTTTCTCCCCCTGTCATCAAGACAGCTTTTGCGAGTAACCTTTATCGCCGGGTTGCGCCAGTTGAATAGGATGTTTTTCATTGTAGCAGCATTATATTCTTTGAGCAGCTAGAAAATGGTGGAGATGCTTGAGTGTTGCGATTTCCATTTCAATTGCAACTACAAGGATGCAAGGACTGATCTGAGTATCCTCAATAATGTCATCCTTGTGCACTTTTTCTAACTCCCCCTGCGTCTGAGAAATGAAATTTTTTTTCTTTCTTCTGAACTCCTTATTCTTCTCATCGGTCTTTTCTTTAATGGTTGTTTAGAGGCAGCAAAATTCTCAACATTCATTTGCTCTTGAGATTCGAGAAAGATGATTTTCTTTAATCAAGCTCGTCTCGAATTTAATCTGCATAAACTCAACAAACTTCTTGCACAAATTTGCGTTAAAAATATGATATCTCACGTAATAAATCATGCCCCTTTCAAATAAATAGAGTAGTAATTGTAAGCATCTCAAGTATTTCAACGAAGAAATTACTTAACCTTTCACATGATACTCTAAGGGCTTGCACAATATATTTTAATATGCCTTCAATGATTTGCGAGAGTTGTAAGCGAAGAGGAGAATTTCTGATCCTTCCAAAATAGTGCGAAATCTTCCTCCAATATTCGGATCAAACTTTCCAAATATCTTTCTTCAGATTCTTCCTTCGAATTGCGGAGAAAAATACGATCCTTGTCAATCTTTCTTTGAGAGATTTCTTTGATTGCACTAAGATTTTCGTTGATTGATTGCAAATCTTCCTTTGATGATTTCCTGCAATGAACGCGTTTCTTTTTTGGTATCCACGTATTTGGATCCTTCCTTTACGTTAGAGTAAAAATAAGGAAACTTTATAGATTCCAAAACATTCTTTCCTTAACGGCATAAAAGAAATATTATTATTCTAACAATATGCCCAATCAAATAATATCTTGTAAGATTCTCACTTTGCAGCACAACTAACGATGAAGGAAAAAAAAAAAACATGCCATAACAAGATGACATCAGATTCAAATAAAATCTCCTTTAAAAAGATTTTATCTTTGCAAAACGTGACAAGATCAAAATGGATAAAAGAGGTCCAATAATTCGAAATCTTTCTTTCCTAAATAAGATATCAACCATAATATCATGCATAAAGATATCTATTGAAAAAAAAATTCAAAGCGAGATAAGATCAGAGAGCATCAATAAATTGCATTATCTCCAAGCAAGATAACAATCAATCGCTTCATCTCATCTCACGAAGCACCAAAAATGCATCACACGATTCTATTTAAAAGATATTTCAAGCACATCTAATTAGCCAATAAGTCATAAAAAAAAATCGAATCAACCAAAGCACAATATCAAGTACAATGAGAATTTAAATAAATGAAGTATGCACGCAAAGCATCAAATCTCCAATTGATGAGCTTGGGTCCATTTCTGTTAGAGAAAGCATCAAATCTCCAATTGATTGATTTGGATTTCTTCCAATCACGTGGACATTGTTGCTTATGATCACCACAGTTAAAGCAATTATGATATTGAAATCCAATAGGCTTGACAAAATGCTTACCGAAGTGATTTCTATAATGTTGGATTGAAGGCCTGCGCCTTAATCGCTCCTTGACCTTCGGAAAATCATTCTTGATTTCACTTACCTCTTCGTAGCCAAGACCGGATTTGTTGTAGTACGGCATTTGTATTGAGAGAACGTGCTCTAACGTCTTTGAGCCGAGAGAAAATTTCTTGCAAATCTTTTGAAAATCTTCCTTATGAGAATTATTCTCTTTTTGCAGAATATCTTTCTCTTCCTTAACAGAAGAATTTTCCTTTTCCAGATCAACGATCCTTTTCTCATTCGTAACATTTTGCTGTCTCAATCTAGAGACTTCCTTTTTCAATTCAAAGATCTTCTTCAATGCATTTTCGTGTTCCACGCATAACTCTTTAAAAAGATCTTCATCATCGAGAATAGGATTTGAGCAAATTACCTCATCTTCTTCAGAATCAGATTCAGCTATTAAACAAATATGTGCGAGCTCTTCATCATCGCTATCTTCGCATTCAGTATCACTCGAAGTCTCTTCGTTCAAAGCCTTTTTGGACTTTTCGTACTTGCCTTTCCTTTTATTTAGCAGTGGACAATTTGGCTTTATGTGTCCCTTTTTCCTGCATTGAAAACAGATTATGTCCTTACCTTCTTCTCTATCGTTGAAGGTTTTCTTTTGATTGGCTTGTTTGAATGGCTTCTTCCCTTTGAATTTTCTTCCCTTCTTAGCCATTTTTCTGAACTTCTTTACCATACGAGCAAGTTCTTCATCGTCCTCTTCATCATCTTCAGAATCTGAATCATCAGAATCAATGTTAGATTTTAAAGCAATCGACCTCTTACCTTTCGTATCCTTTTCTTTGTTGACCCGTTCTGTCTCGTACGACTGTAGAGTCCCAACAAGTTCGTCAATGGATAATGGTCTGATTGTTTGACATTCTTGAATGGACGGTTTGATGTAGTTCCAATCATCTGTAAGTCCTCGAAGAATCTTTCGAACCTGCATAGGTTCAGAAATAGGAGCACCTTGCCGAGTAAGACCACTGACCAAAATTTGAAATTTGTCAATCATCTCAGCAATCGTTTCATCTGGTTTCATTTTGAAAGCTTCATAATCACTTAGAAGTATGCTGAGATTGGTCTCCTTGACTCTGTCGGTTCCTTGATAGGTGACATGGAGTCTATCCCATATAGCTTTTGAAGATTCTTCCTCTGCAACACGATTATATATAGCAGGAGATAAAGCACAAAAGAGAGAATAAACAGCTTTAGAGTCAAGTCCTTGTCTTTTGGATTGTCCAGTTTCTGATGGGATATGAGTAGGAGCATTGTTTCCATTTCCAGAAGTTGTAGTAGTGGTAGGATTTACTCCTTTAGTCACAACATCCCACATCAGATTGTCTACAGCCTTGAAGAACCACTTCATCTTATTGCACCAAACATTGTAATCCTTTCCATCGAAGTAAGGAGGCTTGTAGTGGAATTGAGCATCACCTGATCCTGAAAAATTATTGCTAGACATGATAGATCGTTAACTCTGAAGTAACACACTTCAAAATAATGAGCAACCAAGCTCTGATACCAATTGTTGGATCTAGCAATATCACCTAGAGGGGGGGTGAATGGGTGATTTAAAATGATTTTGACTAGAAAATGCGGAATTAAAAGAATCAAGTCAAAATAGAATCTGAATCTGAATATGTGCAGTTTATGATTCTGAACATGAGTATGCAAATTCTGAATATAAACACCAGCATGAAATATTCTATCAAACACAATGATAAGAGTTTAGAGATAGAGAATATTGCACACGACGATTATAGTGGTTCGGCTTAGATCAAGCCTACGTCCACTCTCCCACGCTGACAGCCGATTAGCTGGATTCCACTAGATGAATCAATGGAGGTTTACAACAAGTGATGATACTCTCTTTGATAGATCACACTATCCTCTCTCAATCACTCTTACAAAGCCTCTCAAAGATTATAACGTTAAGCTCACGGAGACAAGTATGAATCTGAATAACTCTAGCACTTTGGAATTGATAATTCTGATCTCACACCGTAGTAGCACCATGGATCTCCTTTTATACTCCTTCACCCCCAAACTAGCCGTTGGACAGGTCTTCAAAGGATCGCTCTTCAATCGCTGATTGGACGCCATCAATCTTGATTGAACGAGACTGTATCTAGGGAGATTTGGTGACCGTTGGTGTTGAATCTGAACCCCTCAGATTCAGTCGCCCATACAACTCAATCTTCGGTTTCCATAAGTGGAGTTCTTCAAATATGGAAGCTTTCTTGTCCCATGGAAGGTAATTTCCAATCAAGGATATTCTATCAATCATGTTATAGAATAATCCTGTCAATCAAAGATTACAAACTTCCATAAATACCTCAGCAACATATGTCAGGCGTGGGTCTTCAGAATCTGGAATTAATATATCTCGCAGCTTCTGAACAGTCTTCAGAACCAGACTTCAGAAGCAGTCTCTTGAATCTGAATATATCGCTGCTTCTGAATAAGTCACAGTTTCTGAATCACTGCTTCTGAATAAGTCACAGCTTCTGAACAGAGATACACTGAGTTTGATGTTGATAGAAACCTTGTTGATGCTCGCATATAAGTCTTCACGAGATTAAGTCTTCAGAGGCAACACGAACCTCCATCTGAAGTCTTCAGAGGCAACACGAACCTCCTTCTGAAGTCTTCAAAGGCAACACGAACCTCCTTCTGAAGTCTTCACGAACCTCCTTCTGAATACAAGACTTCAACTTTCTCAGAAGCACATACGCGACGACTACTCCTTGAGTCTGAACATCCAACTAAGGTCAATATAAACTTTTCTTCTCAGATGCAATATCCAGAACTTCATATGCATAATTCAGATGCAGTATCTTGAGCTCCATCTTCTGGTTCCTCCAAGCATATTGGCAATTGTGGTTCTACCTCACTGTTCACCTATCCAAGGTCCTTCCAAGCTTTACCAAACTTCCCGTTCTAGGCTTGTTCACCTCTACTTAGGTACCTTAAGCTTGTAGACACCTCTACGCCCAATGCCTTGGTCACCATTGATAGATAACTCATAACCTTCAAATATTCTGTTAATACATCATCTGCATAATGGCTTGTGATTCTTTCACCTGGTTCTACTCAACCAATAAACACATTAGTAGCCTTTGATTATTTTGTCATCTTCAAAACATCATGGGGGATTTTCCCTAACACTATATACAAGACAGCCTCCAAAAACCAGCTCCTCCACAGCTGCACAAAACCCCCGGGCCAACAACACCGGGTCAACCCTGATAACCAGGTGGCGAATCTGGATCCTCCTCCTCCGAACTCAGATCTGGGTCCACGATCTCCCCATCCGACATTTCAGCCTCCGTTGCGTCCCAAGTCTAGACGATTGGACCCGCACCCAGGGGTACATCAAACCTCCGAATCGGTCCTATGGGAACACCAGCCTAACACATGAACCAGGCCTTAAAGAGGTGTACCACATAGTGTGGCAACCCCTCGTCAACCCAGACTGTCGTGACATGCTGTTCCCATACGTCCTCAGAATTGACGACGTGACGGCGATGAAGTACCATCGTTAGTTCGATCGGGACGCCAAACCTAACGTGGCGTGCGGCCATCTCGAGGACCTGAAAGGCGATCAGCCAAGCGCATGAGATATGAATCTCAGTGGGTCAACGCCTAAGTCCGATTAGGACGTTGATCACGACCTAACCATTCTAGCGAACTAATCTCAACCTCAGAACAACAACCACATGCAACGTACCTCGCTTGGAGCCATGCGACAAATATATTATGCCAATAAATAAACAGTGAATCAGCTAATCAACCAGAACGTTCAGTTAAAATCATGAACAATGCAACAAACACGTTTCGGTCAGCCGGCCAAGAGATACCACACTCTCACCAAAGTACAGCCTCACTGCTAGTACTCTTCCGGATTAACCGGGCGTCGTCCCACAACGTTAACGGCGACGGCATCCGATGGCTCCCTCAAATTCCCTAAGGCGAGCACACCAGGAATAATTCCAAGAGGGACTACGGACCAACACAAGTTGCGACCGGCATCTCATCAGCCGTGTTATCCAGGCGGTCCGTCGCCGGCACGGACTGACAGGCAACCAATAAGCCGTGGAATCCCGGACGGTACGTCGCCGGCACATAGACTTACCAGGCAGCGACCCATGCCAACAAGGGTATCGCTCGTGCCCCTAGTTACGTTAGGGTGACACGGTGAAACTACTGCGTGACCTCGCGCTTAAAATCGGCTCTCGAGCCAAATCTCATTTTGATGCAATCACACTCACATCATGCTCAAATTGGCCCACGGCCATTTTCATGTTCACACTTGGCCTACAGCCATTTTCATGCTCAAACCTGGCTCACGACTAATTTCATGCTTAAACCTGGCCCACGGCCAATTTTATGCTCAAAATCACAATTGGTCACGTAAATATTCAATTTTAATTTAATATGGCATATCGACACTAGTGTGATCATTCAGCATTTAATGCGCAATCAACACTCAGTCCGATCTACGATCAGACGCCACAAACTAGGCACAACAACAAGCAATTAACCATGGTAATTATTCCACCTAATCACGGTTAATTCAACTAACCACAGCAGTTAATTAATCTACCACAGTAACTATTTAATTTAACTATGGTAACTAATTAATCTAACCACAGTTAACTATCTAACCACGGTAACTATCTATTAACTGTGGTAACTATTTAATTAATTACTGTAACTAACTAATTAACATATTAAGTGCAATTAATGGCCTAATCAGGGATTATGGGTTAACTCACTAATTAACTGACGGCGACGGTCGGCGGCGACCGGCGATGAGCGGCGGCGGCGGCGACGACGACAAAAATTCCGGCGGCGGTCCCTACGAACTCTCCTCGTTGATCCGGACGCAACTACGGTGTCGGATTTCCAAAACGACACTCGAACGACGACGAAAACGGCGGCTGGAAAAACGGCCAAACGACGATAACGGAGCTCAACGAGCGGGCGGCAAGCTCGGCGGAGCTTCGGCCAAGGTCCGGCGGCTCCTCGGTGGCTCCGATGAAGCTCGGCGGACGACGGCGAGGCTCGGCGGCGCTTGGACAGCGGCTGAACAGCAGCGGCAAGGATGGCTGGAGGCTCGGCAAGACGCGGCACGGCGAGGCGCGGTGGACGGCGGCAACGCGAGCGGCGGGTGGCGGCGGTCCACGGCGACGACGAACGCGAGACAAAGATAAAGAAGATGAAATGAAGATGGTGGATTGGGCGTGAAGGTGGGCTGCCGTGTGTGAAATGGAGGGGAAGGAAGAGAGAGAGAGGAGAGGGAAAAGGGAAGACAGAGAAAGTGGTCTTAAGAGCAAAAGGGAAATTTCATGGGTCAAATGGCAAACTTGTAATTAGCCAAAAGTCAAAAAGGTTGATTAGACTTTGGCATTTATTGAGGTGGGGCCCACGGTCATTCGGTATTAATTTTTTCTGGCGTATATGAATAATATCTTAGGGTATTTCGGTAATCTGACGATTTAGGACTGGTTCAGAATATTTGGTTCAGGGTCGGCTCGGGCGCGAAGGAATACGGCGAAGACTAATTACGGCGCGACTAATTTAATCGAACTACAATTAACTACGCTTCGACCGACGACTAACAACCTTCAGATTGAACGATTCCGCGTCCGACAAACGTCACTCAATTCCAACAGTCCAATATTATTCACATAATAGGCCTTGAAATTCCGGGACGTCACAATATTTTCGAGTATCACCATATTTTGCCTATCATATTTTTTTTTTTAACATCACATTTTGCATGTCATATTTTTGCCACGTCATCATGACATGGCAATGAATTGATCTTCGTTTGTGATAATGAATTGATTTTCGTGCTCATCTCGACAATGTAAAAATTATTAAACGGACAAAATTCTACTTTCAAGTGTTAAAAATTATCAAGTAGCCAAACTGAGTTGGCTCAGTTAGTAAGTTTCAAATTCTCCGCACTCCATACCCAGGTTCGATTCTCGTTGCCAGCCCTGTTTCTTTGGTCGGAGATCTGTAAATACATACTGGGAAGTAGCAGAGCTGGCAATTTTTTTTGCATAGAATGCATCAGAATTCATCCCCTCTTCCACATGAGATAACAATGTCAAGGGACTCAGTCCATATCCCCTTTCTCCATATGTTAAGTTCATATTTCAATTCATGTGAAAGATGCTGACATAGTATGGGAATAGTCACACTTGGCTGCTTAAATTTGTGTCCTCTACCTTTCAAGCTTTGATATTTCTATCCTAGGAAGCATCCTCAGAGATACTAGGAAGTTACGGAGCTGGAATAAAATTATGAGCACATTACCTGAAAATTCTTCCCTTCTTCCACTTAAATAACAATATTGAGGGACTCAGCTTCTGTTACCTTTCTCCATAGGTTTGGGTCCATGTACACACAAACCTTGAAAGTCATGTCAAACTCGGTATTTCGAATTCTTTTGCTTCTGGTTTCCCTCTCGGTACAAGCATCAGGAGCCGCACTTGGGCCTGCGAGGCGTGACTGTAATGAAACATGCGGGAAAGTCACCATTCCCTTCCCCTTCGGAATAGCAACAGGGTGTTTCTTGGATGACTGGTACGAGATTGTCTGCCCACAAAACAACACGGTTCCCATTCTAAAAAAGATTGGCTTGAGAGTTCTCAACATTTCACTCCCCACTCCTCTTACAGACGAGGATGGCATGATAATGGTCGGTCATCCAGTAACTTACTCAAATGCAAGCTGCCAGGGTGATCGACTTGGTGAGCAGGTGAGCTTAGAAGGAAGTAAATTTGTCTTCTCCCAGAAATGGAACGTCTTTACATCTGTCGGTTGCGACACCGAGGCAACAGTGGTTAGTACAGAATCAGCTGGTACAGTCTTTAAATCGGCCGGTTGCAGGTCGAAATGTGCTGGAACCAGCACCAACGTTAGCCGGTATAGTGATTGCTCCGGGTGGGACGGATGCTGCCAGACTACGCTCCCCTTCAACCTTCAGGCCTTTAGTGTGGAAATCAAAGAAGAAGGTGGACATCAGGGGTGCAAGTACGCTTTCCTGGCAGAGAGATCATGGCTCTCGAGGTCGAACGGTACCCGTTTATCCGATTCGAGATCGAATGATAGGGTTCCAGTGGTGTTACGATGGGGGATCCGAAACGATACCAACTATTCACTTGAGCTTATCAATAGCTCGATGAATTCTGAAGTTTTCTTGTGTTACATAACGATTGACTTGCAATATACAGAGTGCTATTGCCGACGCGGGTATCGTGGTAACCCTTATCTTATTGGAGGATGCCAAGGTAAACACACTTCATGCTATCACATTCGGTTCATTTCCAGATTTTTCTCTGAAAAGAGTTGCATTCTCACTGTTTAATGATCCCATACATGCTTTTCTGCCTTCTTTTGTTTTCTGTCCCGAAGTTATACAAAGTGGATACACTTTACAAGCATAAGATCTTAGCCATGGAATTAACAATTTATGAGGAAATGCTACCGACTACTCTCGCTAGTTTTACTCAAGGAGATGGTAGTTCGCTGCTAATATATCTATTTTAGCATTTGCCATCAGATATTGACGAATGTGAAGATCCAAATATATGCCACCCGACAGGCTGGACTTGTGTGAACAAATTGGGCTCCTATGAGTGCGTTCCTGAGACAGCTAAAAAGACAGCTAAGTTCATTCTTATTGGTAAGTAGATCTTTTAACCTAGAACTATGTGGACTGCTTCATGCTCTTGAGTATGGTTAGGAAAAGCACATAATAGCATAACAATTGTTCAAAAAGTCTTAAACCTATTGTACGCCGGCCAGTTTAGTCCAAAACATTTCAATTTGGCTAATTTAATCGTAAACCTTTTGACGATATGCTGATATAGTCATTTCGATCAATTTTATTTGCCTTGAAATAGCTGACGTGAACCCTGGTTGTCCTATGTGGCACGACCGGTGCTAACATGGACAATTTTTGTAATTTTTTTCTTTTTTTCCATATTCTTTTCTTTCCTTTTTTGCTATTTCCATCCTCCGATCGCCGAGACCTTGGCCATGATTGGCAGAGGAAGCCGATTATTGATAAGGTTCGAGACGCCCCTACTAGATTCGACCGACCCTCGCCAAAGGCTGGTGACCTCTGTCGAGGCTCAGCGACCGGTGGAGGGAAATAGAGAAAAAAAGAAAAAGTCCAAAAAAGATAGAAAAAGATTGCAAAAAATCATCCATGTCAGCGCTCGCCATGTCAGCGATTTTTGGCCAAAATTAGTCAAAAGCACCGCATTGACAAATTATCAAAAGATTGAGGACTAAATTGGCCAAATTGAAAAGTTATGGACTGAATTGTCCATTGTACGATAGGTTTATGACTTTTTGGACAACTTTTCCTCATAAATTATGTTCATAAAGGTAGAGAACTAAGTCATCGTCCATTCCCTTGGTGTATGATTATACATAAGTTTTAAGTATCAAAAGAAACTCAAAAATTTCTCCACACACTAATATTTGATGGGCAACAAAACACTTTTAACTTTTCTAATATTCCCGATTAATATCTATCAAAAGATATCCAAGGTTCAATCTTATTCTCGTCATATGGATTATTACAAACATAATCAAGATGAACGCTGGTAACTTTTTAACTTTCATCAATGGTTTTCTAAATTCCTTATTACTGGATCGAATTTAGAGTGAAGGCAAATTGATTTTTCATGGTTGTTAAGATAAATCTACATGAAAGAAGAACTCAGGTTAATCACTCTAAAATGTTTCCCTTTGAATCAGATTCACTTAAATTATTGATGTTGAGTGCCTTCACAGATTCTTGACAAGCAGGGTACAGTTTTTTTCACTTTTGCCCCTTATATTTTTGCAATGCAGGGGTTGGGGCAGGCCTTGGGGCACTACTTTTGTGCCTTTTCCTATGGGGGTTGTACAAGTACGTCAAGAAGAGAAAAGAAATCAAGCTCAAAGAGAAGTACTTCAAACGCAATGGTGGTCTTTTGTTGGAAAGTGAACTGTCTTCACCAGAAGGCAATGTCGAGAAAAGCAAATTGTTCAACTCCAAGGATTTAGAGAAGGCCACTGACAACTTCAACGAGGATAGGATACTCGGGCAAGGTGGGCAGGGTACTGTTTACAAAGGAATGTTAACAGATGGAAAAATAGTTGCAATTAAGAAATCCAAAGTGATAGACGAGGGAAAAGTCGAACAGTTCATAAACGAAGTCTTCATTCTCTCACAAATTAACCACAGGAATGTGGTTAAGTTATTGGGGTGTTGCTTGGAGACGGAAGTCCCGCTTTTAGTATACGAGTTCATACCAAACGGGACTCTATACCAATATCTGCATGACCCAAATGAAGAGTTTCGTGTATCGTGGGACACATGCTTACGAATTGCAACCGAAATCGCAGGAGCCTTATACTATTTGCACTCAGCAGCCTCTATTCCTATTTATCATCGAGACATCAAGTCCACCAATATCCTCTTGGATGAGAAATATCGGGCGAAAGTGGCGGATTTCGGTACTTCCAAGTCGGTTTCCCTCGATCAAACTCACGTGACCACATTGGTGCAGGGGACTTTCGGCTACCTAGATCCCGAGTACTTCCAATCAAGTCAGTTCACAGACAAAAGCGACGTGTACAGCTTTGGAGTTGTACTTGTCGAGCTATTGACGGGACAAAAGCCAATCTCGTCACTGAGGGAACAAGAAGGAAGAAGCCTTGCGACCTATTTCATAATCTCGATGGAGGAAAACCGCTTGTTCGACATCGTCGATGGTCAAGTTTTGAAAGAAGATAAGAAGGAAGAGATTGCATCAGTCGCTAACCTTGCGAAAGGATGCTTGAACTTGAATGGGAGGAACAGGCCTACAATGAAAGAAGTGGCAATGGAGTTGGAGGGGATAAGGAAGCTCCAAAATGCTTCGGGTATTCAGCTAAATCAAGAGGACCGTGAGGCAACTGAATCTTATGCTGCTGTTTTGAAATCTAGCAAGTCAAACGTCGACGCGGATGTCATTACATTTTCGGATGCACAGCCATTCTTACCTATTGCGACATGGTGAAAATCTGTTTTGCCTCTTATTCTTATGAGTCATATTGCTGTGTTTGTCATGGAAATCGGTCTGAAGAGCAAAAGGAAGGGAAAAGAGAGAAGGGTGGAAAACTTGTTAGTTTACCAATAGGAGGATTTTTGGTTAGTTATTTAATGGTAATGAACTTATTCTCTGTGTTCGGGATCAATAAACTGTTAAGTCATACAACCCCAAATTTATTCAGGTTGTGCAATTAGCTAGGCATTATTGTACAATGTATGTGTCAATTTGAAAGTACCTTGTAAATTGCAATCATCTAGCTCGAGCATGAAATATTCAGTGGTTGCAACTTGGTGATGTAGCGCGCTTCTTTTTACTATGACATGTGTTCAGTAAATTGGAATTAAAAAAAAAGGATTCTTAATTCTCTCTTCTTCATCCTTCATCCAAGAGTACCGCCCGTGGCTCCGTGTTCTTGCTCGTCCATGGCTTTGCTCACCAGATCCAGATCTGGCCTTGTGGAACTCATCGTCAGAAACAAAAATCAACAAAAATGCAGCTAGTGGTCCTCACACACAAAAACACAAACACTCAATCTCTCTCTTTTCACTCTATCACCGCCACCATCTCTCTCATCAGACGTTGCAACCACTGAATATTTCTGTATACCTAAGTAAGGGCGTGACAATATCTTTAAAGAGAGATCTCTCTGTCCAAGCAATTACGTTTTTGCTTTCTTTCCTCTTTTTGTATATTTTGTGGTGATGACCGAGAATTTAAGCTAGTAACAGACGATTACCAGTATAAAGATAATTGATAAGAAACGATCAAGTCTTTAATTCTCTCTTTTGCTAAACCATAACTTTGGTGTGGAAATCATCTAAAATGGCCACATCAAACTGACCATGAAGAAGGTTCTTGGAATAAGAGAAGAGAAAGGTAACGACTACCGTATCTAATAAGATGCATGTATTGTGGTGCTCTTTGGAGAAGTCAAGTCAACGAGGACTTACATCCTCAGGCTTTCATATTTTATATGATTTATGTGGACTTGGATGTGACAACGTTTTCCGGATGTGCAGCCATTCACGTGATTGACGTACATGTTTTTACCCTTTTTTTGGGGGGGGGGGGGGGGGGGGGGGGGGGCAGAAAATTCCAAAGTGCTTTTATTGATGGCTTGAGCAAGAAAAGCTTTAGCCTGACCACACGATGTACCCCACTCGAGGACGATAAAAATGGCTTCTGCTTCAATAATGGAAGAGATCGCGACACTCGCACATTGCACTACTATTAAAGACATTAAAAAGAAACCACTTTTGTTTTAATAAGTGAGTTTTGCTTTCAAATTTTTGGATAGAAAAGATGCCAAAATCATGTCGTCCGCCAAGAACAAAAATCTTGATTATCGCAGTATAAATTTGTCGGATGATTTTTCCGATCATGAAGAGATTCTTATTGTGAAAAATGATTTTCTAGGTACGTCGAGGTTGCCATCAACGCGCATCCTTCTCATTTTGGCTGCTAAAATAGGCGACTACCTCAGTGGTGCATTTTCCACTCCGGGAAGGATATGAAGCTTTAACAATTCTGCTCTCAGATGCATCCTCGGGTATGGTAGGGCCAACGACCAAAGAAGAAAAAGGCGCACAAGTAAGTGCACCTAACGTCCATTCCTCGATCATGTCCACATTTCCTAACAAGTAGGGAGAACTTGTGATCTCGTAGACAATAAGCGAGCATGAGAGCTTGTGATCTTGTCAATTCAGCATGAGCTATATAATATAGGATACTCTTGCAATTCCTAAAATTTCTGAAATCTTTCAAGGGACAATCCCCGCCAATAGAATTAGGAAAATTCAAGAATTGAATTGGCTTGTAAAACAACTTACAAATATCATTTTGCATGGAAACATCTTTTGGGGGAAAAGAAATGGGAAGTGTAGCTCATGGCACAATAAGGACCGTGTCGAATGTGCGGCCTCAAATTACATCAGAGAATTTTTCTCATTTTTGGTACATTGAATGATCGGCCAACAACTTCTCATGTCTCGTCTCTTTCACCTAAATTCTTATTGACTCTCTTCATTAGAAGAAAAATAAATAAAAAATAAAGAAAGGGAACATTGTCATTCCCTTGGTCTGAAAACTTGACAAACACATTCATATTTGTAGCTATTTGGTGGCCCTGTCTGCCGATCCTTTCGATCCTAGGTTCCTTTGGTATTCAATAATCACTAAGGGAACATTGTCATTCCCTTCCCCTTTGGAACAGGAGATATGTGCAGCCATCCACATTGTGAAACATGGTCAAGGTCTAGGCCACTAAATAACTTTACCTCGCAAAATTAAAGCTGTTAATGAATCATATAAGACAAGGAAAAATTCAAAAGATTGGCGATAGAATGGGAAGTTTTGTGGCAATGAGCAAAAATATATAATCTAATGTGGAAGAGGAAGAGCTCATATTATCTTGGTCTAGGAAAAATTGAAAAGATCTTACGCGTACAGGGAACAATTTAAGTCGGTAAGGAAAGAGACAAGTATCTCAATTCTAACATGCTTGATGGGTTCCAAAGATCAGGGGCCCTGAAAAGCCATCATCCAATCTTGGTGAAAGATGATGACAAAATAGTGTCCCAAACAACGGGGAAAAGTCGCACTTGGCTGCTTAAATTGATGTCCTCTACTTATCAAGTCTTGATATTTCCATCCTCGAGGAAGCATTCTCTGAAGAGACTCGGAAGTAACAGAGTTGGAAACTGTACATGATAGTTCTTCCCTTCTTCCACTGGGACTCAGCCCATTTCCCCTTGCTCAATAGGTTTAGGCCCATGCACATACGAAATGTGAAAATCATGTCAAATTCGGTGTTTCAAATTCTTTTCTATGTTTCGACCAACCAAAAAAAAAAATTTATTTTCCTATGTGTGAAGTTAAACCAGGGAAAGAATGACATCCTAAATGATAACACTGATTACTAGATATGCAAGACATTGTACCCATAAATAATGTCTTTCCTTGTGAGAAAGACTACTCATGATGACCACATGCGATTTTTTGTGACTGGACATTCTTTGGACATTGCTAAAAAAATTTGTTTGAGTTAAGGGCACAAATAGTCCCTCAACTTTGGTCAAATGTGCAATGGGGTTCCGAAAAATTTAATTTCTTCAATGTGGCCTATGACCTTTAGCTCAATGTGCAATGTAGTCCTTGGACTTTGAATGTTTAATGTTGTTATTGGACTTTTGGTGCATGTTTAATGTATTCCCTAAACTACAATGTCGCCCTTCCATTTTTTCAATATTGCGGTCAGCATTGGACATTTTCATATGGTTCAAGGATTAAATTGAACATGTACCAAAAGTTCGGGGATCACATTTAACAAATTAAAAGTCCATGAACCATATTGTACATTGAGCTAAATTTAACAGATTGCATTGAGCAAATTAAATGTTTAGGGACCACATTGCACGTTGGGCCAAAGTTTGGCGACCGTTTGTGTTATTACCCCAATTTCTTGGGTAAAATTATTAAAAATAAAAAATACACCAATAAAACGAGCTTTCAGATGCGAGAGACAAAGAATAGTTAAGTTAAAATAAGAGCAATGATGAAAAAGAGACTATTACGTTCTTTACGATATCAGATTATTTATCTCTTTTCCTTACTTTTGGGAAGATACTTTTACACATAGCATGTAAAACGTTATAGAAATATCTAAGAATACAATAAAAGAATAAAACATGGGAAATGCTTTATTATAGCAAGTAGATTCCAAATAGAAATTGAAAAAAAAAAGAATGGGGAGGGCTATTTTATCCTTTTTAGGATAAATGAGGGTGGATTTAGTCAGGTAAGGAATGGAAATAGCATCGTCCAAATGATTTCCTCTTTTTGAAAAGAAAAAAAAATCATTTTCCCCACTTTTGAATGTGTTTTTCCCATTGGTGGAAAATGTTTTCCTTGACTAGTTTATTTTCTGTGAACTAAACACCGGAAAATCTGAAAAATCGAAAAATCCGAATTTTTTTTTGTCCTGAAAGTTGTTTTTCGTGAAATAAACAAAGCCTTAGAATAGTCATGGCTTCCTTCCTCTTCTTGGGAGCATTAGAAACTTCATTGAAGTGGGATTGTGCTCTTAGCATAAATCTTATGTTTCTATCAACCATGTCTGGAGATGAAATTGAAGTTTCGATGCTTATATCTTTGATCAACAAAGAAACTTCATTGGTTGTCTATGTCGCACTTGATGGGCTTTCTCAGCACTCAACTGTTTGTTGAGTCGTGTAACCATGCAAACACGTGCACTTATGGTGGCTTCATTGAGATTTAAACTCGTTGAAAATATGTCTCGATTCTCAACCCAAAAAAGAAAACTTTATTAATTTGAATAGGATTCCAAGTTGGAGTGGCTTAAGGAGTTTCCCATTTTGGATCTAATTTTTATTATAAATAAGGAGTAAGTCTTCTTTGTAAGAGTATCCAAGAGATTGCTTTTTCGTGGATCAATCCGAGAGTGTTGAATCGAATAAATCTTATGGTAAGATTTGTGAATTTCTTTGTGAGAATTTGTGGAGCTAAGGACAATGTGAGTTTTTGGGTGTAATTAGGGGTTAGAAAACATCAAGGTTGTTTAAGTGATTTAAGTGTGGTTGTAATCTCGGTCATATCAATAATACTTTACTAAAAACCTCTCTTCTCGTGGATGTAGGCCACACAGACTGAGCCATGTAAGTCAGGTGTCCGATTTATTTTCTTGTTCTTTTTTTTTTTTTTTTGTGTTTGATCCCTTGTTTCCGCAACGGAACTGGGACATTCGATTATTTCTGTTTGATTTGGTTTCAAATAATCAAATTTGTTAACTGAAATGAACTCAAGAAACAGAACTCACAACTGAAACAGTGAATACTAACAAATCTTCTGAAATTCATTAAGCATGTACTAGATGTGCATGAATTTGTTCTTTGGGTTGTTGTAATACCGTCAAGTAACTACCCTTCATATTGTATGTCATCAATTAAAAAAATCCGAACCCAACTAGTCTTCAGTTTTGATTGAACTTGGTGTGGAAAAAGCGCGAACTCAATTTTATGAAAATGGGTACAACTGCATATCAATAATAAGGTCCACAATATTTTCATAGCTAAATTATGGTCATCTCGATGACAAAATGTGGAAAAGCAATTTACTTGGAATTTTTTGCTAAATATGCATCAAACCAAGTAAAAAATCAGACTTCAAAATTCTTGAAAGAGAGGACACCAGGAAAATTTATGTGAAACTTTCCGCTAATCCCACAACTACAATGGCCTTAATGATTGTGTGCGGGTCAAAGATCACCACTGCGGTTCAGTTGTCTTGAACTTTTCGACTTTTCTTACTCTCTGAAAGTGACTTAATGGGAAATATCTTGAAAATTCATCAAAATGTTAATATCTTGTGTTTTTTAAACTAGTTTCTTTCTCATATTTCCAACTGAGACTGAAAAATAACACCTTGCGACCATCCAAGGAAATCTGATGGATCACATTCTTCTCCTTTTGGCTGCTAAACTAGGCGACCACTTCAGTGGAGAATTTTCTACCCCAGGAAGGATCTGAAACTTTGAATATTCTGCTCTAGGAAGCTTCCTCAGGTACGAGAAAAAGGCGTATAAAGGACCGCCCTCGAACAGGTCCGTGATTCCTGAGAAAAGAAGCAGGAACAAGAATGTTTCAGATTCTTCTCCTTCTAGGATCACTTTTACTTCATAAACATGCATCACTAGCAGCTCCTTTTGGTGAAGGGTAATTGCACCCAAAAGTGTGGGGACATCACCACTCCCTTCCCCTTCGGGATTGCAACCGGGTGTTTCCTAGACGAGTGGTACGAGATCGTCTGCCACGAAAGCAGCAACGGCACCTTCCCAATGCTGAACAAGGCCAACTTGAGAGTGCTCAACCTTTCGCTACCTGCTTACATTGGCAGCAAGAACGGCATGATCAACGTCAGTCTTCCTATAATCTACTCGTCGAATGCCAGCTGCAGGGGAAGTGAAAGCTTCACGCCTGTGAGCATGGAAGGAAGCCAGTTCGTTTTCTCTGAGTTAAGGAACGTCTTTGTTGCCGTCGGTTGCAACATACGTGCTCTGATGCAAAACACGCAGTCTGCTATAATGGGATGCGAGTCCAGTTGTGGAGCAGACGACGACCTTGTTAGGAATGTGAGTTGTACGGGCAGAGACGGATGCTGCCAAACCACGATTACCTCATATCTTCAGGCTTTCAGTGACGATTTCCAGGTCGACAATGGAACAGGAGGAAACAATGAATGCAACTATGCCTTCTGGGGAGATAGGTCGCAATTTGTGGCTTCGACTACGGACTTCAATGAGTTGAGGGCGAATGGGCGTTTCGCGGCGGTGCTAGAATGGGGGATAGCTAATACCTCAGAAGCTGCATTAGAGGTTTACAGCAACAGCTACTACAGCAGCTACTATTCCTATTACTGCAACACATATAACTTGAATCCAGCCTATCGCGTGGAGATGCCGTTTTTGCAGTGTTCTTGCTAGCCAGGCTTCACCGGTAACCCCTATATTAAAGGTGGATGCGAAGGTAAAACCAGTCAAATTTCATCACAAAATCATCGGAAACTACTTCATGCAATCATATTCTGTATTTAAGGGCACCATACAGCGAAGTGGCTTGTCCATTTCCAGATTTTTCTCTGAAAAGAATGCATTCACACTGTTTGCTGATCACATACATGATTTTATGCCTTCTTTTTGTGTTTTTCTGGCCAAATTATACAAAGTAAATGCACTTTCAAACAAAATTGAATGAATTGTATTGAAAAGAATTTACTGGAAATAAAGGGGAGCAGGATAGTCCGTTCGTTACAAGCATAGTAATTTAGCCATGAAATTACCAAGATATATCAATCATGGGTTTTAGATGCTAATATATCTATATTGCTTCACATTTGTCATCAGATATTAACGAATGTGAAGATCCACATAGGTGCAACGAGACTTGTGTGAACAAAGAGGGCAGTTTTGAGTGGGTAGCTGGTAGAAGAACAACCATTCTTATTGGTAAGTGTATCTTTTTAACTTAAAATTTCAGACCGCTTCGTGCTCGAGAAAGAACAGCATAGCATGAATTATGTTTAGTAAAGGTACAGAAACAAGTTTTACCTTACCTTCGTTCTAACATGATTTTCCGGTCGCCTTGTGATTATTACAAGTTTCAATCAAAAGTAACTATTAAGCCAACCTCAAAACTTTCTTTTTTGCTTATTTGATAGACCTGAGAACACTTGAACTTTTCTAATCGGATTAATCGCTCCTATTTGTTTTCCTTCTAGTCAGATTCTCTTAAATTCGTGATAAGCCCTTACAGATACTTGACAAGCAGGGTACGCTTTCTGGAATTTTTGTCCCTTAAATTCTTGTGATGCAGGGTTTGGGGCAGGCCTTGGGGCACTACTTTTGTGTCTTGCCTTATGGAGGTTGTATAAATACGTCAAGAGGAGAAAAGAAATCAAGCTCAAAGAGAAGCACTTCAAACGCAATGGTGGTCTTCTGTTGGAAAGTGAACTATCTTCACCAGAAGGCAACGTCGAGAAAAGCAAATTGTGAAAATAGTTGCGATCAAGAAATCAAAAGTGATAGACGAGGGAAAAGTCGAACAGTTCATAAACGAAGTCCTCATTCTCTCACAAATCAACCACAGGAATGTGGTGAAGTTATTGGGGTGTTGCTTGGAGATGGATGTCCCGCTTTTAGTATACGAGTTTATACCAAATGGAACTCTATATCAATATTTGCATGACCCGAATGAAGAGTTTCGTGCATCGTGGGACACATGCCTACGCATTGCCACCGAAATCGCAAGAGCCTTATACTACTTGCATTCTGCAGCCTCCATTCCCATTTATCATCGAGACATCAGGTCCACCAATATCCTCTTGGATGAGAAATATCGGGCGAAAGTGGCAAATTTTGGTACTTCCAAGTCCGTTTCCCTCGATCAAACTCACGTGACCACATTGGTGTATGGGACTTTTGGCTACCTAGATCCCGAGTACTTCCAATCCAGTCAGTTCATAGACAAAAGCGATGTGTACAGCTTTGGAGTTGTACTTGTCGAGCTATTGACGGGACAAAAGCCAATCTCATCGCTGAGGGAACAAGATGGAAGAAGCCTTGCGACCTAGTTCCTAATCTCGGTGGAGGAGAACCGCTTGTTCGACATCGTCGATCCTCAAGTTTTGAAAGAAGATAAGAAGGAAGAGATCGAATCAGTTGCTAACCTTGCGAAAAGGTGCTTGAACTTGAATGGGAGGAACCGACCTACCATGAGAGAAGTGGCAATGGAGTTGGAGGGAATAAGGAAGCTCCCGAATCCTTCAGGCACGGAGCAAAATCAAGAGAACCGAGAGGCAACTGGATCTTATGATGCTGCCTTTACATCGAGCAAGGCAAACGTTGAGGTGGATGTCATTACATTGTCGGATGTGCAGCCACTCTTGCCCAGTGGGACATGGTGACTCTTATGACTCCAAAAGAAATCGGTCTTCAAAGCAAAAGAAGGAAAAAAGAAAGGAGGAGGAAAACTTGTTAGGTCATTGATAGGAGGATTTGATAGTTATTTATCGGTTATGAACTTATTATTCTCGGTGTTTGGGATCAATAAACGGTTAAGTCATACCTATCCAATTAGCTTGTTGCTTGCGAATGCTTAAAAGTGATTTCATCACATTTTCACAAAAAAAAAATCACTTTTCCCTAATATGATTTGTTTGTACATTATCATTTATTTATGTCATGCCATAGGTTTGTGTGGTACTACTCCATCTCTTATGTATTTGTGATTGCTTTGTGTTGATGACTGAAAAAATTCAAACTAGTAAGAGATTCCTAGAAGTATAAAGAAAATTAGTGAGAAACTACCGAATCTTTAATTTTTCTTTTTTGTACATGTGATTGTTTTGTGGTGATCCCTGAGAATTCAAGCTACTAAAAGACCAATTACCCTTATAAGGATCATTGATAAGAAACGATCCAGTATTTAATTGCCTTCTCAACTAAACCATATATATAGCATCACTAATAAAATGAATACAGATCATGTATAATGCATAATTAGTCTACTTATTTTGTGCTACTGTATTCGTCTATTTATTTAATGGAATATTTGTTTCTTATAAGTTGCTAAGAAAAATGATATTGCTAAAATACTTTCATGTAATACAAATCTAGTGAATTTTTTTTAAATTTTTTCTTTAAAAATTTTTTCTTAATTTTTTTTGAAAAATCATTTTTTATTTTTAAAAAACATTTTTTTATTTTAATTTTATTTTCTACTTTCTTTTCCTATTTCTTTGGTGGCCAAGGACGGCGGACGGTAGACGACAGCGGTGGACGGCGCGGTGGACAGCAAAGGGTCGACGATGGAGGAAGGCGGCGGCGGCGAACGGCAGTGGTTAGCGATGGTTGACAGAAGCGGATGGCGGACGGCGATCTGCGGCGTACGGCGGTTGACGGCGGTAGCGGTCGGCGTACAACGATGGTAGAGCTGGCTGGTCGAACGACGGGAGCGGCGAACGAGCGAGGGGAGCTAGCAAGTCGAGCGTTCTTCCCTGAGGCTTCATTCTTTTTTTTTTTTTGGGTCAAGGGAACAAACTGAGTGCCTTCTGTGAGCATTATCACTTTATTAGTCTTGTTTTTTTAAAATTGATTCTGGAACAAAGTAACAACTTTTTTTCATTTTTATTTATGCTCTAAATCTGTTCCCGGGAACAGAATAAGAGAATTTGAGAATCAAAATCATTTAGTTACCAAATAGGTTCCTAATCTTTTTTTGTCCTGGAGAACAGAATCAGAGAATCTAAATCTTTATCAAACAGGCCTTATATGTAAAAAAAAATAAAAATGCAAGAATCAATTAGACAAGCGACCGGTGTTTATTGTCCTCTAGACTTCATCATAAGAGTCCCGCATCCATTGCAGAATTTAAAATTTGAGTTACTACCGCTGAGTACCACCCGAGTCCCTAGAAACGAGCTTGTCAACAAAATATGGCTGTCCAAATTTCACTTTCATGGCATTAGCACTGATATGGCTGAATGTTGCAGGTTAAGAGTTCCGAAGACTCGGGAAAAATGAAGATTTTGAGAGGGCAAAATCAAGGAAACATAAATAAACGGACAAGCAATGATGTATCGCGATTATCTTAATTCACTCGAGGAAAATAGGAGTCATTGAGGAAAAATTGCTACAGTTATAATCACCCATAACGTTTATTGGCAAATCGCAGAAGCAAAGGAGATCTCGCTGTCCAAAAAGCAATGACGTTTATTCTTGTCTTAAGGGAATACTTCCTCATTATGAGGTCAGGAAGGAGCAGAAAAGTTATTAAAATTCTACTTTTGATCACCAAGGTAAAAATTTGGTTAAAAAAAATAATTCACCAAGGTTAATGCGATTTCAGAGAAAAAAATACTTGAGTATACAATCATTTATGTCAAGCGATACGCCCTCCTAGACCTTCTCTGTCTATTTTGTATATGTGATTGCTTTGTGGAGATGACTGATAACTCAAACCACTAACACACTATTAAAATAATATAATATCTCGTTTGTTTCGCGAAAAATATGGCATTTCTAAAAATTCTTTTCCAATCAAACCGACCATATTACATCTTGGCCGGCGCGAAGAAGACTCTTGGAAAAAGAGAAGAGAAAGACGACGACTTCCAAATCTGATGAAATGTATTGGGGTGCTCTTGGGAGAACTAAAGTCAATGAGGAAGTGACATCCACAAGAAGCTTGTGGCTGAGGAAAGTCTGTCCTATCACTGTTGGAGACTAAGTCGATGGTCTGTCTTTCCAGGTCGTCCCATTAATTCGCACCATGCCGGTCTTTCCATGTTCGTTTACGTGCAAGTTGGTTTCATATAGATGGAAAATTAAGTTAACCCGTTTTTTACGGGTTTTGGGCAGAATCATTCCAGGTTTTGGTTTGTGTACAGTTGGGAATCGCACGTTTGATTCATAGATTACCGAGCACCAAGTATAAACAATTTCATATTTGAGTCGCCTTGAACTTTTGATTCACCTTAATCAGTGAATGAAAGGGTTGAAAATTTACCGGAGTACATCTGCATCATCTATTTTCCTGTGACCCCTCGTATGGAAGCTTTCATCATGCACTTGCACATAAATTAAAGTAAACATTTTTTGTGATTAGAATTGGAACAAGTTTTTCCTGATTGACTCATGTTTTCTCCGAGGGAATTAAGATAATCGTGTCTCTTTATTATGTATAAACTTGATTTTGCGCTTTCAACATCTCCATTTTTCAGTGTCTTCGGAACTTGAAACGTGCTACTTCGGCCATAAATGCTAATGTCATGAACAAAAAGAGAAATGGGAGCAGAAGTTGGTATAAAAAGCAATGTTTGCACATAAACCAGTCACCAAGCACTTGTTTGGTCACTCTGTAAATTCATGGAAATTAAAAGAGGACTAAACATTTTACTTTTGCATTATTGAAACGTTTGTAAGAGTTTTTTGGTGAGGGCTACATTAATTAATATTGTAATTAATTAATTGATCTAATAAAGACAAAAATATAAAGTTTCTTAATTAGACAAATCTCTTGTTGGAGGTGACTTTGATGGGAGTGCGCACAGAAACCCAATACCTTCAATCGGGAGATCGCCAAAAAGGAGCCCAAATTCAGGCCCATCAATATATCTAGTCGGACCCACCTTCACTCAAAAGTTTAAGCTAAAGAGTTGTGGGCCAACTGTAATATATTAACTGCTTCACACGATACCAATTTTTCAATGTGAGACTTCTCTAATACAATTTACGCGTGAATCCGACTCAAATATGAAATTGTGTATACTTGGTACTTGGTAATCTAGGAATGAAGCGTATGATGCCCAACCGAACATATAAACCAAAACCTGGAGACATCATCTCGAATCCCGGTCCATTGACCCAATATGCAGTTACAACCGTTGAGCAAGTGTGACTTTCACTGGGATTGGGTCCACATGATTAGCGGCTATGATGTTGGGGCCCATCAAATTTGAAAGTAATTTTGTCACAATGGAAGACTTCCTCATGATTATTGATTTTAGCACATTAAAGAAACAAAAATTACGTTCCGCTAATATATATTGTGTCATGTGATGGCACTACTCTGTCTATTTTGTATATGTGATTTCTTTGTGGTGATGACTGAGAATTCGAACTAGTAACAGATTAATGGCTTCTGCTTCAATAATGGTCGAGGTCGAGGCCACTAAACAACCTTTACCTCAACAAATTATAAACCCACAATGCTAAGAAACCAAACAAGGTTTCGCTCAAATTAATTTCTTAAATAACATAAACAATAATACTAAAGTAAGATTAATATCCAGAATTTGAGGAAAGACCGTATTCATGCTGAATCAGAAACTATATGTGGTCGAGCTGATCAATACTGCACAAAAAGATCGGCGATAGAATGGGAAATTTTGTGGCAATGAGCAGATACGTAGAACCATATGTAATCCAATGTGGAAAAGGGAGAACTCAGATGATCTTGGTCTAGGAAAACTTAAAAAGATCTAACTCGTACATGGAACAATTTAAGTCGATAAGGAAAGGAACAAGTATCTCAATTCTAACGTGCTTGATGGGGTCCAAAATAAGGGGTCAGGGTCATGAAAAGTCATCGTCCCAACTTGGTAAATGATGATGACTAAATTGTCCCCCGAACAACGGGGAAAAGTCACACTTGGCTGCTTAAATTGATGTCCTCCACTTATCAAAGTTCTGATATTTCCATCCTAAGAAGAAACTAGGAAGTAACAGAGTTGGAAACCGTACATGAAAATTCTTCCCTTTTTCCACTGGGGCTCCGTCCCTATCTCATTTCTCCATAGGTTTAGGTCCTATGTGTGAAGTTAAAATCATGTCGAAGTGGATTTCCAAAAATTTCTTTTCCTATGTGTGAAGTTAAACCAGGGAAGAAGTGAAATCCTATATGAGAACACTGATTACTAGATATGCAGGACATTGTACCCCATGGATAATGTCTTTCCTTGGGAGAAAGACTTCTCGTGAGTCATGATGACCACGTGCGATTTTTTGTGACTGGACATTCTTTGGGCATTGGTAAAAAAATTCCTTTTGGTAACAATGCTTAGAGAGGCCTAATATGTATTCCTTTCCCACAAAAGATAGTCTCTCTAGTCTTTCTCTTCCGTCCTTCGGTAGCATGCATAATTTGCTACAATTATTTGGGTTAATACCACAAAAAATCCCAAACTGATACACCTATAACAAATTTACCCTTAATTAATTTTTTGACCACAAAAAACCCTATGTAACGACCCCAAAATCTCAGTCAGCTTAGACGCTAGTGATTTACAGTTGAACCATAATTGGTGAGTAAAATTACAAATCGACGACGAGACGACTGGGTGGTTTATTATATTTGAATTGGGTGCCGACTAGGCTAAGTACATGAGAAATTGGGACCGGACGAGGGCACGGGGACGCGTCGACACGCAGAGGGCCACGTGTCAACATGTGGCAACATGTAAAGCCACGTGTCAAACGCATGGCAAGTGGTGGCACCATCGGTGTCACGTGTCACCGGCACGTGACACGTGGCAGCCACGTGTCCAACACGTGTCACACATGCGTGACACGTGTCAGCCACCAGTCCGTAGCTGCTTCCTCCTATAAATAGAATTCGACGTCAGTTCATTCGGTAAAACAATCATTAGAACATCGTTACTTTGCCTGAGCCGCCCGCGCCCGTCCGCTGCCTTAGCCGTCCGCCGTCCTAGCCCATTGTCATTCGCCCGTCGTTCGTCCGTGGTCGTCTTTCGTCTGTCCATCGCCGAATCGCTCGAGTTCAAGCGGTTATCTAATCAAAGGCGAGTGAATCTCTAACCTTTGTGGTTTGTTTGGATTGACGTTAGAACCGTACATCGATAATTTGAATTCCCAATTGTTTTCTTGAGAACTCACCTATAATGTGTGATTTCTACATTGAATTTCTAAAAAATGGCATAATCGTGTGATTGATATGATTCATTCATCTGCATTGAATCTTCTGAATACCGATGAGGGTAAGCTTGCATGGTATATGCATTGCATGGCATTTCATGGTAAAATGAGAAAGTATCCAGTCATGCTACGGCGATGCCCCTGGGAGTCGGATGGAATCGGGATGCCTTCATTAGTCGTAGATGCCTCCGTCCTTGTGAGCTTGAGATGCCTCTGATATGAGATGCCTTTGACGTTGGTTTGGAGAGTGCCTCCGCCCTTGTGAGCTCGAGATGCCTCGAGAGTGAGATGCTGTGGAAACGTTATCCACGAGGATGGCACACCAGCGGAAACGTTATCCGTGAGGAGTCGGTGTTGCATTGCATATGAAATTCATGGGTTTGAAAGGAATCTCATTTCTGAAACGTTTGATACGTGCGCTTTAAACCTCATGAATTGTTGATGTTATGTTTTAATTGCAATGCTTACATTCTATTGGGTTAGATATCCATTCGTTGGGTGTAAGCTCACTGTTGTAGAATTGTGATTTTCAGACAATAAGGATGCATCGCGTTAGCCCCGCTGCTCATACCTTGTGTTACGAGGTTCCCGTAGAATGTGTCTCGTCTTGGGAGGACCATGTGGATAGTGACCACCCCGAGGTGAAGTTCAAGAAATTGATCAGTACTCTAGTTGTCGAAGTAGGTTTGGCCAGCGCCCCAGTTTTGTACCGTTGCGTGGCGTTGTACATGGTGGGAGATGATGACTTCCTCTTGGGACCACTCCCTATGACTTCAGATGGGGACGTGGTGGTAGTTCTGGGGGCAGTTAGGCCTAGCTGGGAGTAGTGAAAAGGGGAGTTGGGATTGGAGTTTTGTGGAGGTTAGATTGTATAGTGAAGTTGTGGTAAGGTCGACTGACGACAGATTTTGATGTGAGATATCGATCAGTCATGGTGGTTGTCTTTTGAGTTCCGCTTCCCAATTGTAAGCCCGTAAGTTTGAAATAAACTAGTATGTAACCCTTGTAAATATGTGAAATGAAACGAGAAGTTGGAATCTAACTGTTGTTGTGTTTTGATTGATAATTGTCAAATGAAGTTTATAGTTCAACCCTCAAAGGCCATAACCTTGATTAGGCGTGTCTACCAAACTGTTAGGATGTTGTTTGATATGCACTTGTATTCTATATGCCCGTCTATTTAGTTTATCTAAGCTTTCACATGCGCCATCTATATATAAAGAAAAGATTAAAGAAGAGAACGTGGTTAAGAAAGCCTTCCAAAAGTGTGGAGAAACTAGGTCGTCACACCCTAAATCGTAACACTTGTGTCAAATTTACGCTCAGTTAGTTTCTGTTAAATTTTACCATCAAATTGCTGAGTTCGATGACATGCGGCAATTGACCAGTGTACCAATTTGGGATTTTTACCCTCCGTTTGTCATATTTGTACTAATTTGGGACTTTTCGTTATATTAACCCAATTTAACGGAAACAAATGGAGGTAAAATTGTAATAGGTGTACCAGTTTGGGGTTTTTCGTGGTATTACTTCTTTAATACCACAAAAAACCTCAAACTGATACAGTAAGTATGTCTTTAATATATGTCTCGAATCTGAGCCCGAAAAAGAAAATTTTATTAATTTGAATAGGATTCCAAGTTGGAGTGGCTTAAGGAGTTTCCTATTTTGGATCTAATTTTTATTATAAATAAGGAGCAAGTCTTCTTTGTAAGAGTGTCCAAGAGGTTGCGTTTTCGTGGATCAATCCGAGAGTGTTGAATTGAATAAATCTTATGGTAAGATTTGTGAATTTCTTTGTGAGAATTTGTGGGGCTAAGGACAATGTGAGTTTTTGGGTGTAATTAGGGGCTAGAAAACACCGAGGTTGTTTAAGAGATTTGAGTGTGGTTGTAATTTCGGTTATATCACTGGTACTTCACTGAAAACCTCTCTTCTCGTGGATGTAGTGTGACATCCCGAAATTTCAAGGCCTATTAAATGAATAATATTGGACTGTTGGAATTTAGTGACATTTATCGGACGCGAAATCGTTCAATCTGGAGGACGTTGATCGTCGATTGAAGTGTAGTTAATTGTAATTCGATTAGTTTAGTCGCGGCGTAGATAATTATCCCCGAATTCCTTCGCGCCCGCGCCGACCCTGAACCAAATATTCCGAACCAGTCCTAAATCGTCAGATTACCGAAATACCCTCAGATATTATTCATATACGCCAGAAATAATTAATACCGAATGACCGTGGGACCCACCTCATTTATGGCAAGTCAAATCTTGCTTTTTGACCATGGGAATTTACCAAATTGCCCTTTGACCCAAAATTACCAAAATACCCGTAAGACCAATTTTTCTCTCTCTTCCTTCTCTCTCTCCTCACCCATGGCAGCCCCTTCCCCCTCCATTTTCATGCCCACTTCATCTTCATCATCTTCGTCGTCGCCGAGCCGCCCGCCGTCCACCGCGCCTTGCCGAACCGCCGCTCGCCTCAGCCGATCGCCAGCCCCTGCCGCCTCTGTCCAGCCGCTGTCCAAGCTCCGCCGTGCATCGCCGTCGCTTGTTCAGCCCCGCCGGAGCTCTAGCCGCCCTGCCGAACCTCCACCGAAGCCCCGCCGAGCTTGCCGCCCGTTCGCTGAGACCGTCGTCCTCGTTTGGCCGCGAGAACAGCCGCTGTCCAGCCGCCCTTCGTCGTCATCTGGGTGTTGCCTTCGAAAACCGACACCGTGGTTGCGTCCGGATCGTCCAGACGAGTCCGTGGGACCTCCGTCGGAAAATTTCACCGCCGCCGCCGCTCATCGCCGGTCACCGCCGACCATCGCCGCCAGTTAATTAGTGAGTTAACCCCTAATCCCTGATTAGGCAGTTAATTGCACTTAATAGGTTAATTAGTTAGTTACCGTAATTAATTAGTTAGTTACCGCAGTTAATAGATAGTTATCGTGGTTAGATAGTTAACTGTGATTAGATTAAATAGTTACCCTAGTTAGTGAATAGTTACTGTGGTAGATTAATTAACTGCTGTGGTTAGTTGGATTAACCATGGTTAGGTGGAATAGTTACCATGGTTAATTGCCTATTGTATTGTGCCGATAATTTGTGGTGTCTAATCGTGGATTGGACTGAGTGTTGATTGCGCTTAATTGCTGAATGATCACACTAGTGTCGATATGCCATGCTGAACTAAAATTGAATATTCGCGTGACCAATTGTGATTTTGAACATGAAAATGGTCGTGGGCCAGGTTTGAGCATGGTGTGAGTGTGATTGCATAAAAAATGATATTTGATTTGAGAGCCGGTGATAAATGCGAGGTCACGCATGGTTTTAATTGTGTCACCCTAACGTAACTAGGGACACGAGCGATACCCTTGTTGGCATGGGTCGCTGCCTGATAAGTTTGTGTGCCGGCGACGTACCGTCCGGGATTCCACGGCTTTTTGGTTGCCTGTCAGTCCGTGCCGGCAACGGATAGTCCGGATTACCACGATTGATTAGATGCCCTTCGCAACTTGTGTTGGTCCATAATCCTTTATGGAATGATTCCTGGTGTGCTCGCCTTAGGGAATTTGAGGGAGCTATCGGATGCCGTCGCTGTAACGTAGTAGGACGATGCCCGGTTAATCCGGAAGAGTACTAGCAGTGAGGCTGTACTGTGGCGAGAGTGGGGTATCTCTTGGCCATGATGACCAGAACGCGCTTGTTACATTGTGCATGATCTTTGGCTGAATGTTCTGGTTGAGTGACTGATTATTGTTTATGCATTGCCATGATATATCTGTCGTATGGCTCAAGGCGAGGTATGTTGCATGTGGTTGTCTTTCGGATGTTGGGATTGGTTCGCTAGAATTGTTAGATTGCTTGCGTGAATCAACGTCCTAATCGGACTTAGGCGTTGACCTGTTGAAATTCATATCTCATGCGCTTTGGCTGATCGCCTTTCAGGTCTTCGAGATGGCCGCGCGCCACGTTAGGTTTGGTGTTCCTATCGACCTAACCACGGTACTTCATTACCGTCATGTCGCCAATTCTGAGGATGTGTGGGAACAGCACGTGACGACCGTCTGTGTCGATGAGGGGTTGCCACACTATGTGGCACACCTTTTTAAGGCCTAGTTCGTGCGTCATGCTGGTGTTCTCATAGGACCGATTCGGGGGTTTGATGCACCTCGAGTGTGGGTCCAATCGTTCAGACCTGGAACACGATGGATTCTGACATGTTGGACGGGGAGGTCGAGGACCCAGATCCGAGTTTCGAGGAGGAGGACCTAGATTCGCCGCCTGGTTATCAGGGTTGACCCGGTGTAGTTAGCCTGGGGGTGTGGAGGAGCTGTGGAGGAGTTTTTGGAGGCCGTCTTGTATATAGTCGGTAGTGTAGCAGTAGTGTATCGGCAGTAGTGCGCCCTGACTCGACCCGGTATCTTTTTGTGGGTCTAAGGGGATCGGTCCAAGATGGACTTGTGTAATATATGTTTCTCTTATGGACTAATCAAGTATAGAAATAAAAAGGGTTTGTTGTTGTTGTTGTTGTTGTTGTTGTTGTTGTTTGATATATCTCCTACTTGCCTATCCATGTTGTATGTTGTCTGGGGTTGTATCTGCTTCCGCTTGCGTAATCGAAAGATAAAAAATAAAAGGGTCGATGATCTGCCTGGGACATCATCCTTTGACCTGACGTTCGGAAGGGATGTTCGCGCACCCGGGGTTCGGGGTGTGACATGTAGGTCACACAGACTGAACCACGTAAATCAGGTGTCCGATTTATTTTCTTGTTCGTTTTTTTTATTGTGTTTGATCGTGTGTTTCCGCATCGGAACTTGGACATTCGATTATTTCTGATTGATTTGGTTTCAAATAATCAAATTTGTTAACTCAAAAGAACTCAAGAAACCGAACTCACAACTGAAACAGTGAATACTAACACATCTTCTTAAATTCATTAAGCATGTACTAGATGTGCATGAATTTGTTCTTTGGGTTGTTGTAATACCGTCAAGTAACTACCCTTCACATTGTATATCATCAATAAAAAGAGATCCGAACCCAACTAGTCTTCAGTTTTGGTTGAACTTGGTTTGGAAAAAGCGCGAACTGAATTTTATGAAAATGGGTACAACTGCATATCAATAATAAGGTCCACAATATTTTCGTAGCTAAATTATGGTTATCTCGATGACAAAATGTGGAAAAGCAAGTTACTTGGAATTTCTGCTAAATCTGCATCGAACCAAATAAAAAACCAAACTTCAAAATTTTTAAAAGAGAGGACCCACAATAATTTACGTGGAACTTTCCAATAATCCCACAACTGCAATGGCCTTAATGATTGTGTGCGGGTCAAAGATCACTTCTGCGGTTCAGTTGTCTTGAACTTTCCAACTTTTCTTGCTCCGAACGCTAAATTTCCGAGATGTCCCATTTCTCGGTACCTTTCGAGAGTTGTCCTAATGTGGCTGTCCAGAACAAAAGACTGACTCTTCAAAGTCCTCGAATCTGAAAATGACTTAAGGGGAAATATCTTCAAATTTCATCATGTTAATATCTTGTGTTTGTTCCGAGTAGTTTCTCTCATATTTCCAAATGAGACTGAAAAATAACAAGTTGCGATTGCCATCCAAGAAAACCCGATGGATCGCATTCTTCTACTTTTGGCTGATAAACTAGGCGACCACTTCAGTGGAGAATTTTCTACCCCAGGAAGGATCTGAAACTTTGACTATTCTACTCTAGGAAGCATCCTCAGGCACGAGAAAAAGGCGTATAAACGACCGCGCCATCTGTTCATTCCTCGAACAGGTCCGTGATTCCTGAGAAAAGAAGCAGGAACAAGAATGTTTCAGATTCTTCTCCTTCTAGGATCACTTTTACTTCATAAACAAGCATCACTAGCAGCTCCTTTGGTGAAGGATAATTGCCCCCCAAAGTGTGGGAACATCTCCATTCCCTTCCCCTTCGGGATTGGAACCGGGTGTTTCCTCGACGAGTGGTACGAGATCATCTGCCACGAAAGCGGCAACAGCACCTTCCCGGTACTGAACAAGGCCAACTTGAGAGTTCTCAACATTTCGCTACCTGATTGGTATGGCAACAAGAACGGCATGATCAACGTCAGTCTTCCTATAATCTACTCGTCGAATGCCAGCTGCGGGGGAAATGGAAGCTTCACGCCTGTGAGCTTGGAAGGAAGCCAGCTCGTTTTCTCTTACTCAAGAAACGTCTTTGTTGCCGTCGGTTGCAACACACGTGCTCTGTTGCAAAATACGCAGTCTGCTATAATAGGATGCGAGTCCCGTTGTGGAGCAGTCGACAGCGTTGTTAGGAACGCCAATTGTTCAGGCAGCGATGGATGCTGCCAAACCACGGTTACCTCAGATCTTCAGGCTTTCAGTGTCGACTTCCAGCCCCACACTGGAACAGGAGGAAACAATGAATGCAACTATGCCTTCTTGGGAGATAGGTCACAATTTGTGGCTTCGACTACGGACTTCAATGAGTTGAGGGCGAGAGGGCGTTTCGCGGCGGTGCTGGAATGGGGGATAGCTAATACCTCAGAAGCTGCATTAAAGGTTTACGAGTACTACGGCTACAGACGCGGCGATTCCTTTTACTGCAGAAATCATAGCTTCAGTTCAGACTATTACGTGGAGATGCCGTTTTTGCAGTGTTCTTGCTATGATGGCTTCACCGGTAACCCCTATATTAAAGATGGATGCGAAGGTAAAATCAGTTAATTTTTATGACAAAATCATCGGAAACTTTATGTCAAAACTCTGTAGTAATAAAGGGGAACAGGATAGTCCGTTCGTTACAAGCATAATAATTAAACCATGGAATTAACAAGATATATTGCTTCACATTTGTCATCAGATATTAACGAATGTGAAGATCCACGTCGTCGTTGCCATGGGACTTGTGTGAACCAACGGGGCAGTTTTAAGTGTGTAGCTCGTAGAAGGACAGCCATTCTTATTGGTAAGTGTATCTTTTTAACTTAGAATTTCAGACGGCTTCATGCTCGAGAAAGAAGAGCATAGCATAAATTATGTTCAAAAAAGGTACACAAATAAGTTTTACCTTACCTTAGTTCTAGCATGATCGTCCATTCGCCTTGTGATGATTATAAGTTTCAATCGAAAGTAACTATCAAACCAACCTCAAAACTTTTCTAAATGGATTAATCGCTCCTATTTGTTTTCCTTCTAGTCAGATTCTCTTAGTTTCTTGATGATAAAACATTACAGATACTTGACAAGCAGGGTACACTTTCTGGAATTTTTGTCCCTTAAATTCTTGTAATGCAGGGTTTGGGGCAGGCCTTGGGGCACTACTTTTGTGTCTTGCCTTATGGAGGTTGTACAGATACGTCAAGAAGAGAAAAGAAATCAAGCTCAAAGAGAAGCACTTCAAACGCAATGGTGGTCTTTTGTTGGAAAGTGAACTATCTTCACCAGAAGGCAATGTCGAGAAAAGCAAATTGTTCAACTCCAAGGATTTAGAGAAGGCCACTGACAACTTCAACGAGGATAGGATACTCGGGCAAGGTGGGCAGGGTACTGTTTACAAAGGAATGTTAACAGATGGAAAAATAGTTGCAATTAAGAAATCCAAAGTGATAGACGAGGGAAAAGTCGAACAGTTCATAAACGAAGTCCTCATTCTCTCACAAATTAACCACAGGAATGTGGTTAAGTTATTGGGGTGTTGCTTGGAGACGGAAGTCCCGCTTTTAGTATACGAGTTCATACCAAACGGGACTCTATACCAATATCTGCATGACCCAAATGAAGAGTTTCGTGTATCGTGGGACACACGCTTACGAATTGCCACCGAAATCGCAGAAGCCTTATACTACTTGCACTCAGCAGCCTCCATTCCCATTTATCATCGAGACATCAAGTCCACTAATATCCTCTTGGATGAGAAATATCGGGCGAAAGTGGCGGATTTCGGTACTTCCAAGTCGGTTTCCCTCGATCAAACTCACGTGACCACATTGGTGCAGGGGACTTTCGGCTACCTAGACCCCGAGTACTTCCAATCAAGTCAGTTCACAGACAAAAGCGATGTGTACAGCTTTGGAGTTGTACTTGTCGAGCTATTGACGGGACAAAAGCCAATCTCGTCGCTGAGGGAACAAGAAGGAAGAAGCCTTGCGACCTATTTCATAATCTCGATGGAGGAGAACCGCTTGTTCGACATCGTCGATCCTCAAGTTTTGAAAGAAGATAAGAAGGAAGAGATTGAATCAGTTGCTAACCTTGCGAAAAGGTGCTTGAACTTGAATGGGAGGAACCGGCCTACCATGAGAGAAGTGGCAATGGAGTTGGAGGGAACAAGGAAGCTCCCGAATCCTTCGGGCGCGGAGCAAAATCAAGAGAACCGAGAGGCAACTGGATCTTATGATGCTGCTTTTACATCTAGCAAGGCAAACATTGAGATGGATGTCATTACATTGTCGGATGTGCAGCCACTCTTGCCCAGTGGGACATGGTGACTCGTATGACTCCAAAAGAAATTGGTCTTCAAAGCAAAAGAAAGAAAAAAGAGGAGGAAAACTTGTTAGGTTACTAATAGGAGGATTGGGTAGTTATTTATCGATTATGAACTTGTTCTCGGTGTTTGGGATCAATAAACAGTTAAGTCGTACATATCCCAAAATTTATTCAGGTCCTGTAATTAGCTAGGAATTATCGTACTGTTCCAATTTGGCAATACTCATAATCTAGCTCGAGCATGATGTAGTGATTCTACTTCATCTTATGATCCACGGATACTTGCTGTGGATCTAATTATTGCAGAAATTACATCAGTGGGAGCAAGCATCTTTGTTGCACCAGCCTTGACCATTCAATTAGCTTGTTGCTCGCAGATGCTTAAAAGTGATTTCAGCACATTTTGAAAAAAAAAAAATCACTTCTCATTAATATGATTCGTGTGCACGATCATTTATTTATGTTATGCCATAGGTTTGTGTGGTACTACTTCATCTCTTATGTATTTGTGATTGCTTTGCGTTGATGACTGAAAAATTCAAACTAGAAAAAGACTCATAGGAGTATAAAGATAATTAGTAAAAAATTATCGAGTCTTTATTATTATTTTTTTGGGTCTATATATGAATGTTTTGTTATGATCACTAAGAATTCAAGCTAGTAAAAGATCAATACCTGTATAAAGATTATTTGATAAGAAAAGATCAAGTCTTTGATTGTCTTTTCGGGTAAACCATAACCGGGTCCTAAAGATGCAATTGGTGTGGAAATCAATAAAATGGCCAAATCAAACTCACCATGGGACGTCTTGGCCGGCACAAAGAAGGCTCTTGGAATAAGAGAAGAGAAAGACAACGACTACCATATTGGAAAAGTCAAGTCAGTGAGGATTTGACATCCTCAGGCTTTGATATTTCGATGAATTAGCAAGTCTTCTTGTGTGGACCAGGATGTGACAACGTTACATGAATTGCAGCCATTCACGTGGTTCACGGACATCTTTTTCCCTTTTTTGGGTGGGCCAGAAAATTCCAAAGTACTTCTATTGATGATGGCTTCAGCAAGAAAATTCCCCGTGCATATCGTAATAGAACGTCGAAATACTGAATTCGCGTGTTATTGACATGTCTGGAGTGCTGATCATGTATCGATCGAATGCTAAAGAATGTCGGACACGACACGAAAGCTCCCGGAGAGTGTCGGTGTTACATAGCTTGTGAGAGAGACTACTCGTGATGACAACGCGCCATTTTTTTTTTTTTGTGACCGGACATTCTTTGGACATTGGTCACAAATTTTCCTATGGTAAAAATGTTTAAAAAGGCCTAGAATACATTTTCCCCCAAAAAAATAGGCTCTCTAGTCTCTCTCCCGTCGACGGTACCATGGATAGTTTGTTATATTTATTTTTAGTAAAAAAACAGTAAAAGAGTGCCAAGAGAATACCTATAAGAGCATGATCCGGAGCATGAGCGAATTAATTAGACTATTTTAAATCGAAAATCTCTTGTTGGTTTTCTTTAATCTAAGTGCATGGGATGCAACCTCTTTGAAATAGTTTTAATTGAATATATCTGAATGTTTTAAGAAACGCTTTTCGAAAGGAATTGCCAAAGGAAATATGTATTTGTTTGTAAAATGCATTTTACAAATAAATAGAATTGTGAAAGGTTATATGATTTGGTTTGTGAAATCCGTTTATGAGATGGTTTTGAATTTGATTTGTGAGTTATTGTAGGATGGGTTTTTGTTTGATGCTCATTGTCGCTGTGTTCTGAACCCATTGAGGATTTTAAGGGTATGCATACTCTTATCAAGTTATCCTTGTGGGCCAAGCCACCAGTAAAATAAGTGTAAACCTAGCCAAGAGGAATCTTGGTCAGCTTTGTCAGGGGTGTCAAGTGTGGCGATGGTTAGATATTGAGCACTAAATTGATTAATGGAATGGGCCATTGATGTGTGATTTGATAGACCCTTAATATTATTTTGAACTTGTTGACTTATTTGATCGTATAAAGCTGTACTGAAATGATATAACTCATTTTTTTTTTTAATCTTTGTGTGTGTATAATATTCTGGATTTAGGATATTAAATTGTGGTATTGATTTTATGTATGTGTGTAGTGGATGCTCAATCTGCTTAAAAAAGATCAGTACTACTTGCTAAGTTGTGACTGTTCATACTATTCATCTTAAACGTTTTTTAGGTTCTTCTACTAGCGACAAGTAGGACGAGGGCGCTATTAGCAAGAAACTTTCGGTAGTGGGATTTCTGCATATGAGCTTAGCTAGTTGTATATATATGAGATAATACTTGTTGGGTTAAGTGAATTTTAAAATGAATATTTTTTTTTTTGAAGACTAGGGAAATTCGGATACAATAACTAACTTGATAACATGTTGGCATTGATTTGTATTTGAGGTTGCGTCTTTCGGATAGGACGACACATTTTCCCTGTACTTGTTGAAGCAAGGTTGTGACAATTTCTTTATTGGAAAATCCGAGAAGCAAAGGAGATCTCACTGTACAAGCAATTACGCTTCTTCTTGTCTCAACCGAAGACTTCCTATTATGAGGTCACGAGCGAATGGAAAAATCATCTATTAAAAGGTTACTTGCAAAATTATAAAAGTCATTTCAGCACATTTAAAAAAAAAAAATACCTTCTGCTGATATGATTTTCGTATACGACCGTTCATGTCATGCAATAGGTCTTCCTAGTATTATTCCCATCATTTTTTAGATGTGAATATTTTGGGATGATCATCGAGAAACCAAGCTAGTAACGACCAAGTTTTTTATTCCCATCAATACTGCACAAAAAGATTAGCCATAGAATGGGAAATTTTGTGGCAATGAGCAGATAAGTTGAACCATATGTAATCCAATGTGGAAAAGGGAGAACTCATATGAACTTGATGTAGGAAAACTTAAAAAGATCTAATGCGTACAGGAAACAATTTAAGTCGATAAGGAAAGGAACGAGTATCTCAATTTTAACGTGCTTGATGGGGTCCAAGACAAGGGGTCGGGGTCATGAAAAGTCATCGCTCAACTTGGTAATAGATGATGACTAAATTGTCCCCAGAACAACAGGGAAAAGTCACACTTGGCTACTTAAATTGATGTCCTCCACTTATCAAAGTTCTGATATTTCCATCCTCAGAAGAGACGAGGAATTAACAGAGTTGGAAACTGTACATGAAAATTCTTCCCTTCTTCCACAGGGGCTCCGCTCCTATCCCCTTTCTCCATAGGTTTAGGTCCTATGTGTGAAGTTAAAATCATGTCCTAGTCGGTTTCCAAAAATTTATTTTCCTATGTGGGAAGTTAAACTAGGGAAGAAATGAAATCCTAAATGAGAACACTGATTACTAGATAGGCAGGACATTGTACCCCATGGATAATGTCTTTCCTCGTGAGAAAGACTTCTCATGATGACAACGTGCGATTTTTTGTGACTGGACATTCTTTGGGTATTGGTCAAAAAATTCCTTTCGGTAACAATGTTTAGAAAGGCCTAATATATATTTCTTTACCACAAAAGATAGTCTCTCTAGTCTTTCTCTTCCGTCCTCAGTAGCATGGATAGTTTGCTATATTTATTTGGGTTAATACAATTGATACACTTATAACAAATATACCATAAACTAATTTTTTGACCATAAAAAGCCTTAAATCACAACACATGTGACAAATTTACGCTCAGTTAGTTTTCGTTAAATTTTACCATCAAATTGCTGAGCTCGATGACATATGGCAGTTGACAGGTGTACCAATTTGAGATTTTAACCCTCCGTTTGTCATATGTATATTAGTTTGGGACTTTTTGTGATATTAATCCAATTTAACAGAAATTAACGGATGGTAAATTTGTAATAATAGGTGTAACAATTTGGAGTTTTTCGTGGTATTACTTCTTTGATACAGTAAGTATACTTATTAGGTAAGTTAATCTACAATTTTTGTCAACTATGTGAGATCTAAATAAAAGAAACATAAAAAAAAAATGAGAAATCAAAGATTGGCTGGTAATCAATTCGTCATATCAGACAAATTTTGACACGAATATTGACCTATAAATTTTCTGTAATCAACTAAATTTTACATAATATTTTAGAATTGACGGAAAAGGCAAAAGTTAAGTGATTTAAGTTAAATACAAATTGTATCACCTCCCCTCCTCCTAGACTTTTTCATAATGAAAAAGAAAAAATCAAGTACAGTTCTTTTTTTCTTTTATTTTTTTCACTCAACTCTAACGTGCTTAACGGGGTTCACGTTAAAGGGCTCTGAAAAAATTAAATACAATCCTAGTGCTGCTCCAAGGGTTTTTCATGAGAAAGTAGAGGACAAAATATATCCCAAACAATTTGGAAAAGTCACACTTGGGCTGCTTAAATTGGTGTCCTCTACCTGTCAAGCTTTGATATTTCTATCCTCAAGGAAGCATCCTCAGAGCTGGAACAAAATAATCGGTAGAGTGCATCAGAATTATTCTTCCCCTCTTCCACATAGATAATAATATCGAGGGACTCGGTCCATATCCCCTTTCTCCATATGTTTAGGTCCATGCACATACGAGACGTGAGGATCATGTCGAACTCTGTGTTTCGAATTCTCGTGCTTCTGGTTCCCCTCACGGTCACGGTACAAGCATCAGGAGCAGCAATTGGAGTTGGATGGCCTAACTGTACTGAAACATGTGGGAATGTCACCATTCCCTTCCCCTTCGGAATAGGAGCCGGGTGTTTCTTGGATGACTGGTATGAGATCGTCTGCCAGCACAACAACACCGTTCCCATGCTAAATAAGATTGGATTGCGAGTTCTCAAAATTTCACTGCCCGATGACGTTGGACGCATGAACGGCATGATTAGTATCAGTCTTCCTGTAATCTTGTCGAATGCAAGCTGCAGGGGCGGGCAAGGTGTGCCAATGAGCCTAGAAGGAGGTCAATTTGTCTTCTCCCAGGCATGGAACGTCTTTACCTCAGTTGGTTGCAACACCCTGGCGATAGTGAATAGTATAGAATCGGTTGTTGTCATCGGTTGCAGGTCGAAATGTGCCAGAACCGACACCGAAAGTAGCTGGTACTATAGTAATTGTACCGGGAGGGACATATGCTGCCAGATTACGCTACCCTCGAACCTTCAGGTCTTCAGTGTGGATTTCTTAGAAGAAGGTGAAATTCAGGGGTGCAACTACGCTTTCCTGGCAGATAGATCATGGTTCTTGAGGTCTAACTTTACAGGTTTATATGATTTGAGAGATTTTAATACGGCTCCAGTGGTGTTGGAATGGGGGATTCCAAACAACACCGACTATGCATCTGAGCTTATCCGGCAAAATTATGACGCAATGTCCAGATCGAGGTATACTCTGCCCTTCTTCTGTGACACGCGCGACCTCTACAACTACAACTATGCAAGTGAAATGCCATTTATGCAGTGCTATTGCTCTCGGGGGTATGGTGGTAACCCCTATCTTATTGGAGGATGCCAAGGTAACATGCTTTTCCCAGATTTTTAAGGGCACTATTACAGCAAAGTGGCTTTTCCCAGATTTTTCTCTGAAATGAGTTTAATGATCACATATATGCTTTTCTGCCTTCTTTATTATTATTATTTTTTTCCTCGTCTGCCCGAGATTATAAAATTGAATGCACTTTCGAACAGAATTGGAAGAATCATGTTGATATTAATTGAATAGAAATAAGGGGGAACAGGAACAGTTCTTTCGTTACAAGCACAATATTTTCTCCATGGAATCAACAAGTTATGAGGAAATGCGACCTGCTAGTCTCGCTAATATTATTCAAGGAGATGGCAAATTCGCTGCTACGATAGTCATTTATTATTTGTCATCAGATATCAACGAATGTGAAGATCCAACTACGTGCCCTGGGACTTGTGTGAACAAAAACGGGGGCTATGACTGCGTCGCTGGTAGAAAGACAGCTATTCTCATTGGTAAGTAAATCTTTTAACCCAGAACATTAGACCGCTTCATGCCCTTGAGTATTGTTTGAAACAGAACAGCATAGCATAAAATCATGTTCAAAAAGGTACAGAAACAAGTTTTACCTTATCAGTCGTTCTAAGGTGAGTGTCCATTTGCTAAATTCCTTGTAAAGGAGATCTAGTGTACAGTGCAGATGTATAAAAATTACACCGCATGGAACTTAAATAGGATACAAATTGCTTACATGGTTGTTACGATAAATCGACCTGAAAGGCGACTCCGCTAAAAAATGGTACTTTCCATTTGATGTATATGTCATGATTTGACTGAAGCGTCGAATTCAATTTCCAAGCTATGTTACTTCCAAAAGATTATTATTTTTCCTTGGAAAAATAGAAATTTTGTTGATCTATATGATGAACTATTTTTGGGGTATCGACGGTGAGATAAGTTTAGTAAGAGTGGGATTGAGATATGGTACCATTAAAGACCAGTCATCAATTTGAGTAGATGGTTTACACGTCTAGTAAATTTTATGACTCCGTCCTCTGCTTTTTATGACTCCATCCTCTGCTAAATTTCCGGAATGCAGGCCTCGGAGTGGGCATTGGAGGATTAGTGCAAGTGTTGCTTCTCTCACGGTGGTTATACAATGTCATCAAGAAAAGAAGAGAAATTAAGAAAAAAGAGAAGTACTTCAAAACGCAGTGGGGTCTCTTGTTGCAGCAACATCTATCTCCATCGCCTGAAGGCAATGTCGCTAAAAGCAAAATATTCCGTTTCAAGGATTTAGAGAAGGCCACTGACCGTTTCCACAAGGATAGGATACTCGGCCAAGGTGGACAAGGGGTTGTTTACAAGGGAATGATGACCGACGGAAAAATAGTTGCAGTCAAGAAATCGAGACTGCTAGACATGGAAAAGGTTGAAGAGTTCATCAATGAGGTCATCATCCTCTCACAAATCGATCACAGGAATGTGGTTAAGCTAATGGGGTGCTGCTTGGAAACAGATTTCCCACTTTTAGTATATGAGTTCATACCAAACGGGACTCTTTACTGGTATCTGCATGACCTGAATGAAGACCTTCTCTCATCGTGGGACACGCGCCTACGAATTGCGACCGAAATCGCAGGAGCCTTATTCTACTTGCACTCGGCAGCTTCTATACCCATCTATCATCGCGACATCAAGTCCACCAATATCCTCTTGGACGAGAAACATCGTGCTAAAGTCGCAGATTTCGGTATTTCCAAGTTCGTATCCCTTGACGAAACTCACGTAACCACATTGGTGCGGGGGACTTTTGGATACTTGGATCCGGAGAACTTCAGAACAGGTCATTTCACGGACAAAAGCGACGTGTACAGCTTTGGAGTGGTCCTAGCTGAACTCTTAACGGGGCAAATGCCAATCTGTCGGCTTAGGGAAGAAGAAGAAAGGAACCTCGCAGCCTATTTTGTAGTTTCGATAGAGCAGAATAGTTTGTTCGATATTGCTGATGCTCGGGTTATGGAGGAAGGCAAGAAAGAAGAGATTGCAGCTGTTGCTAACCTCGCAAGAAGGTGCTTGAGCTCGATTGGGAGGAACCGGCCGAGGATGAACGAAGTAGCAATGGAGTTGGAGGGAATAAGGAAGCTCCAAAGCTCTTCGAGTTTCCAACCAAATCAAGAAAAGATCGAGGCCGCTGAATCTAGTGACTCTCGCTTTGCATGCAAGTCTTTCATGGACACAGGTGTAACTACATTCTCAGATGTTCAGCCACTCGCACATTGGGAATCGTGGTGAAGGCAGCAAATTCTGTTATAGTTGTTTCCTTGCTGCTTATGTTGGGATCAAGAGTGTTTAAGTAGTACCCTTTTAAAATTTTCTTCCGAGGATCGGTGAATAGTGGTCTTTAATCCAGTTACTGTGAGAATTACATTAGAGTTGCGAATGCATCCTTTCGAACAAGCGTTGCCCGTGACGCCGCCCAACGGTCGAGGTAAGCCTCGACTTCCGTTTTGCTATGTCTCGGTCAAACTGGGTGCCGAGACTTGTTTCCTCTGGTTTATGCGCGTATAGGTGTAGAGCGAGCCGTTTCCGATAAATGTTGCTTGTGGGCTGGTTTGGAGTTGAGTGCCGAGTTTTTTTTTTTTTTTTTGTCTGGTCAGTCTTTCAGAGTTTTGAAGATCCATTTTTGTACGGTGGAACAGTTAAGGTCAGTTTGATAGTTAGAGAGCTTCAACTAATTCTTACCCTTTTTTTTTTTTTACTTCGTTTGTTTTACGAAAAATAAACGTATTGCATTTTTGATAATTCAATACTAACCCTTGCTTTTTATGAGAACCCATGCTCCTCCTCCTCCTCTGGCCCTCTCTCTTTTTTAATATGAGATTTTTTTTAGTTCAAATAGCTAAAAAAGTCTTCTTTTTTCTTCCTCACGGTGAGAGAGCTCCGCAGGTTCTTTTTTGTTTCTTCCACCGAGAGCTACAGACAAAAAAAATGTTCAAAAACAGAGAGAGGGCCGGTGGAGGAGCGTGGGTTCTCATAGCTTTGAGAATAGAAAAAGAAAGGAAAGGCAGGAGGGGGGGACGGAGCAGAAAAGGGAGAACGAGAGGGATCCATGACCGAGCTGGACCTCGCCGTTCGTCGCTCGAAGCTGCATCGATGACATCCTCCTCGGGACGGCGAAGCTTTGTCCAGCCCTGTTTCTTTGGTCGTGGATGAGAATCAGGGAATGGTTCTGAGTTGCCCGTGACGCCGCCCGACGGTCGAGGTAAGCCTCGACTTCCGTTTTGCTATGTCTCGGTCAAACTGGGTGCCGAGACTTGTTTCCTCTGGTTTATGGGCGTATAGGTGTAGAGCGAGCCGTTTCCGATAAATGTTGCTTGTGGACTGCTTTGGTTGGATGGACTCAATTGACAAAATGTGAAAAGGTTTAGGATGTGGTGGAGTCATGAGATTTTACAAAGTTAGATTCCAAGTTACCTTTTGGTTGGAATGAATTTTTAAACTTTCACTCGCGTTGCTACCCAGTTTCGAATTTCTGTTATTGGCTTTTCGCTCGTCTTCAACGGTCCTTTGAGTTTATGAAGTTTCAAATCTTTTACTACTTCGAAAGTTTGGGCTTTCTTTTGACAGTAAGCCCACTTGAACTAGAGTTCGGTAGACAGAGTGTGGGAAAATTCGTGCGAGTGACCATTCGTTGAGCGAGAGGTTGTTCTTTGTGTTAATAGTTATTGTTGTGATTAGCCTTTCTTGAAGTATTTTGTCAACCTGTAGTGTACGTTCTGACCTTAAGATACCGTCGCCTAGTTGAGTTTTAGCAATGTGGTTATACTTAAGTTTAGATATTGGTTTTTTCTTAATTGATCAGATTTCGACTTCATTGGCTTGAGATAACTTTCATGGTTTAGTATAGACTTTCCCGAGTGAGTGATGTTTATCTCTTTTTTGAATTTGTAAACTCATATTTCAAAAGTGGTAAAGATTAAATAGCATATTTGTTGCATAATTTGGATCGGCTTTTACTACATTTTAGTTAGTTGACAAGGCATTGGAAAGCATTATTTGAAATAGTTTTAATTGAATATTTGTGAATGTCTTAAGAAATGCTTTGCCAAAGGAAATGTAAATTTATCTATGAAATGATTTAGGAAATGCATTCTATTTGATAAATTAAATTGTGAAAAGTTATATGATTTGATTTGTGAAGTCTGTTTATGAGATGGTTATGAATTTCATTTGTGATTTATCGGAGGATGGGTTTGTGTTTGATGCTCATTGTAGCTGTGTTCTGAACCCATTGAGGGGTTTAAGAGTATGCATACTATTATCAAGATATCCTTGTAGGCCATAAAGAAAGTACAAGAAACTTTGAAATTTGATTTTCCTTGTTGTTCGATTGATGTATAGAATGAGTATAAATAGTTACACAATTACAAGACGAGGACAAAATTGATTCCTAAAGTTGAGGAAAGAATTAAATTCAAAAATTAGAATTTCTTGATTTCAGGACGATATCTTATCATCCCCCGCAAGCTGAGCACGGTTGGCTGAAGGTGAAGCTTGGTCTGTAAAAATCTGATTCGATTAGAACTCAGACCTTTTGTGAACAGATGTGCAATTTGATCTTTGCTGGAGATGAACTGAGTAGTGAGAATCTTATGCCCAACTAGTTCTCTGACATAATGAAAATCACCAGCGACATGTTTCGTTCTTGAATAGAAAGCTGGATTGTAGGCAAGAGAGATTACGAAAATGTTATCACACCGGATGGTGGGTGGCGTAAGGAGTGGGCAATCCAGTTCATGTAACAAGGAGCATAGCCAAACTAATTCAGTCGCAGTGTGAGCTACACATCGATACTCAGCTTCAGATGTAGAACCTGCCACCATCCCCTATTTCTTAACACTCTAAGAAATGGGATTAAAACCGAAGAAAACACAAAACCCACCAATAGAGCGTCAATCAATGAGGCAGCCTGCCCAGTCGGCGTTGTAGTAGGCAGTGAACTGGTGTTGTCCTGGACAAAAGTGAAGATTATGAGTGATTGTGCCTTTCAAATAACCCAAAATGCATTTGACCGCCACAAGATGATCCTCGGTGGGAAACTTTAGGAATTGGCACACTTGATTCACAGCAAAAGAAATGTTAGGACGCGTCAGAGTAACATGCTACAGCGCTCCAGCAAGACTCCGATAAAGAGTAGGATCCGACAATAGAGGGCCATCACCTTGGCCAAGTTTTGAGACATAGTAGGCATGGGACTGGTTTACATTTATCCATATTTGCACACTTCAGGACATTCATAATATACTTCGACTGATTGAGTTTTATGCCTTCGAAATTACGTGTTATCTGAACACCAAGAAAATAAGAGAGCGGTCCAAGGTCCTTCATGCAAAAATGATGGCCAAGATATGATATTAACATCTACAAAACTGAAGTATCATTGCCAGTGAGTATGATATCATCAACGTACAAGAGGAAATATATGGTCATATGCCCTTGGTGGAAGATGAACAGTGATGGATCGAGTTGGAGGCGGTGAATCCAAAATCATGGAGTTTTGAATTAAAATTTTCATACCAGGCTCGAGGAGCTTGACAGAGGCCATAAATGAATTCTTCATGTGACAAATATGTCGAGGTTTGCACGAATCAATATAACCTAAAGGTTGGCACATGAACACTATTTCCTGCAAATCACCAGGTAAAAATGCACATTCGACATCCAATTGTCGAAGTGGCCATTGTGAGAGACTGCAGAGATAAAATAATCCGAATGGTGGTAGGTTTCACCGCAGGACTAAAGGTCTCAACAAAGTCAACACTCGGCTGCTGATGGAAACCCTTAGCAACAAGGTGAGCCTTGTAGCGACTAATAGAGCCATCCAGACTTCATTAACTCGAAATACCCATTTGCAGCCCTCTACGTTCATAGTAGGATCATGAGGGACCAAACACCATGTTTGTTGTTGTTGAAGAGATGTAAATTCTTTATCCATGGCATGAAGCCACTGAGGATCCTTAACCACTTGTGAGTAACATGTTGGTTCAAAGATATGGTTGGAGGTAAGTGCAAGAGGAAGAGCGTGAAGAGGGTGGGAAAAGGCCTTTCGTTTGGTAATACCAGATTTAGACCTTGTTTGCATTGGGTGAGTGGAAGAAGAATGGATATGTTGATTGTCAATAGGTGGAGGAAGGGGTTGGCTAGAGGTAGGCTCTGTAGTTGATGAAGAAGGCACCGGGGAGGTGTTGTTGGATGTGAGAACGACTTGTGAAGTGGTGGAAGGACCACAATGAGCATGCTCGGTTTGAATAACTCCGAGAAATCAAGATTATGAGGTGAAGGAAGTGAAGAATGAGTGAAAGTAATGCAGGAGTGAGGAAACTTAGTTTCATCAAAGACGACTTGACGAGAAATATATGTTCGACCAGATGAGAGATCCATACACCGATACCCTTTATGATTGGAGCTATCGCCTATAAAACAATAGGGTGCCCATCGAAGTTGTAATTTGTTAGCATTATAAGGCTAGAGCCATGGGAAGCAAAGAGAACCAAAGGTTCGTAAGTATGAATAATCATGAGGGGTATGAAGTAAGGTTTGATATGGGGAGCAAGTATGATGTTGAAGTATGGGCATTCGGTTAATCAAATAAATAGCTGTGGTGAAGGCTTCTAACCAGAATTTAGAAGGCATATAAGCATGGGCTATCATAGCTACTCCAGTTTCAATAATGTGGCGGTGCTTGCGTTCCACAACACCATTTTGTTTTGGTGTGTGAGGGCAAGAATATTCATGTGTAATTCCATATGATTGAAGAAAATTAGTGAAGGCATTACTTGTGAATTCGCCACCACCATCCGAGCGAAATGTGGTGATGGTGTGCCACAAGATTTTCAACTTGCTTTTTAAAACTAACAAAGATGTCATAAAAGTTGGATTTTAATCTCATAGGAAATAAACCTGAATATTTAGAAAACTCATCGACAAAGAGAACATAATAAGAGTAATCAAAACAAGATAATGTGGGAGTGGGGGCCCATACATCACAATGTAATAATTCTAGAAAACGATAGAGGTGGAATGAGACTTGGAAAAAGGAAGCTTGTGACTCTTCATCTGCTGACATGAAGAGCAAATGTGAGAGCTCGATTTATTGGAAACAGAAACAACTAAGAGAATGGTCCGTTGAATGTCATGAGAGGGGTGGCCAAGACGAGCATGCCATCGGTCCATGGTGATGGAGGGACTGTAATGAGCCTTTGGAGCAATGGATGATGGTGGAGTGCGAAATGGGTACAAGCCGTTCTCAACTGGCCCTTGATATAGTATCCTCCCCGTGGCCTTGTCTTTAATACAAAAACCAGAGGCATCGAAGTTAAAGAGACATTTGTTATCTTTGGAAAAGCGGTAAATAGAGAGTAAATTATGCGAAGCTGTGGGGCAATGAAATATAGATTTGAGGTGAAGATGTAATAAAGAGGATGAGATAGTGGTGGAACCAACACATATAATGGGCATACCGTGGCCATCACCTACCTCAATAGTGTCGTTACTATCATTTTTTTTTTGGTCGAACATTACCATCATGAGCAGTTGAAATATGGAGATTTTCACGCTTCGGGGTGAGATGATGAGTGGCTCCAGCGTCAGTGTTCCAAGTGTTAAGTGGGGTGGAGACAGTGGTTGCCATTGCTGCAAGTTTTACTTGTGGATGGCAGCTTGGATAAGTGTAGTCCATTCGGTGATAACAATCGATGGCAGTATGACCCATACGATTGCAAATCTGACATTGTAGATGAACACCCAAATTTTGAAAATTTTGTTGACCTTGGGGTGATGGTCATTGTTGCACCGATCCAGAGGAGGTGGAGGACTACTGGCGTGGAGAAAATGTACCACGAGATGGTGCATGGCCGCGACCCTGAGAGATTTGATGAGATTTGTTGGGCTTGGAAGGCTTGGAAGCCACTAATACAATAGAATGAGCTGAGACCGCGTGCGGTGTATCTTCAGTCAAAGAGAGATCTTCACAGATTAGCAATGTATGAAGTTTTTCAATAGATAGGGTCGATGTCCTAGCACGAATACGAGCTGAGGAACAGAATTTTCGATATGATGGAGGCAACCCATCGAGGATGTGAATAAGCAAATCATCCTCGCTTAAGGGAGAGTCACAGGCTGCTAGCTGGTCAGAAATTACCTTAAATTGCTGGAGATAATCAGCTATAGATTGAGTGCCCTTCTTTAGTCGAGTAAGGAGCCGTTTGAGGGACATCACATGGGCAGTTGAGTAGATCCCATGCTTGCTTGGCAGAGGTGAGTCTGGCGATATACGGAAGAGTGGAGTTGCTCAATGTAGCATTGATCCAGAATAACTGCAGTTGGTCTTTTTCAAACCAAGTTGGATATGTAGGATTATCAGGTGAAGGTGGAGGAACAGAGCCATCAACGTGATGCATCAAGTGATAACCACACAAAATAGGTGTGAACAAGGATTTCCAAAGGAGATAGTTAGACGCATTCATTTTGATTGGGATGAGGCTGCAAATATCCGAAATCACAATAGATGGGGACTGAACTGGGGTATTAACAGCGCTAGTAGCTTTTTTAACAGCGCTAGTAGCTTTTTTAAATAATTAGTTGAGGGAGCCATGAGGAAGAGGAAGTCGGATCACAAGAAACGCTATTACGCAGAGAACTCTGATACCATAAAGAAAGTAAAAGATGCTTTGAAACTTGATTTTCCTTGTTGTTCGATTGATGTACAGAATGAGTATAAATAGATACACAATTACAAGACAAGGAAAAAATTGATTCCTCAAATTGACGAAAGAATTAAATTCAAAAATTAGAAATTTCTTGATTTTAGGACGATATCTTATCAGGCCAAGCTACTAGTAAAATAGGTGGAAACCTAGCCAAGAGGAATCTTGGTCAGCTTTGTCAAGGGGCATCAAGTATGACGGTAATTGGATATTGAGCACTAAATTGATTAATGGAATGCACCATTGATGTATGATTTGATACACCATTAATGTTACTTTGACCTTGTTGACTTATTTCATACGTATAAGCCTTTATTGAAATGATATAACTCATTTTTTTTTATATTTGTGTGCATATTATACTCTGGATTTAGGATATTAAATTATGGTATTGATTTTATGTATGTGTATAGTGGATGCTGAATCTTTTTAGAAAAGATTAGTACAACTCACCAAGCTGTGGCTGCTCATACTATTCATCTTAAACATTTTTTAGGTTCTTGTGCTAGCGACAAGTAGGACGTGGGCGTTATTAGCGAGAAACTTTTGGTTGTGGGATTTTTGCATATGAGCTTAGCTTGTTGTATATATCTGAGATAATACTTGTTGGGTTAACTGAATTCTGAAATGTGTAAATTCTTGTTGTAGACTATAGAAGTTCTGATACCGTAACTAACTTGATAACATGTTGATGTTGGTTTGTGTTTGAGGCTGCGTCTTTTGTATAGAGTGACTCATTTTCCCTGTACTTGTAGAAGCAAGGGTGTTACAATATCTTTATTGGAAAATTCGAGAAGCAAAGGAGATCTCACTGTCGAAGCAGTTTCGATTCTTCTTGTCTCAACCGAACACTTCCTCATTATGAGGTCACGAACGAACGGAAAAGTAATCTATTAAAAGATTTCTTGCAAAATTATAAAAGTGATTTCAGCACATTTAAAAAAAAATTACCTTCTACTGATATGATTTTCGTGTACGACCATTTCTATCATGCAATATGTCTTCCTAGTATTATTCCCATCTTTTATTATATATGTGATTGTTTTGTGGTGATCACGGAGAAACCAAGCTAGTAACGGACCATATTAGTATAACGATAATTGATAAGAAACGAGCAAGTCTGTTGGGAGCGTGCAGCAGAAGTTCGATACCGCACCAAGAGGGAGCCAAAGTCCGAGCCTGTTAATACATTTAGTTGGACCCACCTTCACTCAAAGCTTAAACTAATGAGTTATGGGCTAATTAGGATATATATTAACTGCTCAACCCCACGTCAATTTTCCAAGACTTCTCTAACACAACTCACACTTCCCCTCACGTGTGAGCTCTAGTGTTAGGTTTGCTCCCCCTCAATCCAAGTATCCTTCTGTATCACTGTTACACCACAACGCCCACCGCCCGGAAGGCTGCCATCGGGCCCGCGCTGTTACACCACAACGCCCACCGCCCGGAAACCTCATTGGTCACCAGATTCATTCCGCGCTGTTACACCACAACGCCCACCGCCCGGAAACCTCATTGGTCACCAGATTCATTCCTTGAGATATTCGCCAAACACCTCATTGGCTACGATACCTTGCCAAGAGAGAACCCAAGTTCAAGCCTGTTAATATATCTAGTTAGACCCACCTTCACTCAAAAGCTTAAACTAATGAGTTATGGACTAATTAGGATATATTAACTGCTCAACCCCACATCAATTTTCCGATGTGGGACTTCTCTGACACAACTCACACGTGCATCTCAACAGAGTCTTTGATTTTCTTTTCGGCTAAACCATAACTGGGTCCTAAACATGCAATTGGTGTGGAAATCATCTAGAATGGCCAAATCAAACTGACCATGGGACGTCTTGGCCGGCAAAAAGAAGGTTCTTGGAATAAGAGAAGAGAAAGACAACGACTACCATATCTAATAAGATATACGAATTGTGGTGCTCTTTGGAGAAGTCAAGTCAACGAGGACTTACATCCCCAAGCTTTGATATTTTCTATGATTTATGTGATTCACGTACATGTTTTTCCACAGGAAGCCTTCAAATTTCTATCCGCAAGGAAGCATCCTTGGACATGCTAGGAAGTAACAGAATATTAGGTGTCAACAAAACCACAAGAAACGATTAAACAAGAGACCTATGTTCATTGTCTTCTATAAAAAAATATTGGCACCAAAGTGAGTACCGTACGCAAATGTTGTCACTCTAGGTATCCTTTTGCCATTTTTTTTTTTTGGTCAGATTGCTATAGTTATAATCACCCATAATATTATTTGGCAAATGCCAGAAGCAAAGGAGATATCGCTGTCCAAGAAGCAATGACGTTTATTCTTGTCGTAAAGGGAATCCTTCCTCATTATGAGGTCACGAAGGAGCAGAAAAGTTACATATTAAAAATCTACTTTTGATACTCAAGGTAAAAGCAATTTCAGAGAAAAAAAATATTTTCCACTAATAGAGTTTGAGTATACAATCATTTATGTCATGCAATACGTTCCGCCTAGCCCTTTTCGGTCTATTTTGTATATGTGATTGCTTTGTGGCGATGCCTAAGAACTCAAATCACTAAAAGACTACTAAAATAATATAATGCCTCGTTTGTTCGTGAAAAAAATGTGGCATTTTGGGAAAATCTTTTTCAATCGACACGACCATGTTACGTCTTGGCCGGCGCGAAGAAAGCTCTCGGAAAAACTTAAAAGAGAAGAGAAAGACGACGACTTCCAAATATGATGAAATGTACTGGGATGCTCTTTGGAGAAGTAAAGTCAATGAGGAAGTGACATCCACAATAAGCTTGTGGCTGTGGAAAGTCTGTCCTATCACTGTTGGAGACTAAGTCGATGGTCTGTCTTTCCAGGTCGTCCCATTAATTCGCACCATGCCGGTCTTTCCAAGTTCGTTTACGTGCAAGTTGGTTTCATATATATGGAAAATTAAGTTAACCCGTTTTCGACGGGCTTTGGGTAGGATCATTCCAGGTTTTGGTTTGTGTTCAGTTGGGAATCACACGTTTGATTCATAGATTACCGAGTACCAAGTATAAACAATTTCATATTTGAGTCACTTCGAACTTTTGATTCACCTTGATCAATAAAGGAGAGAGTTGAAAATTCAACGGAGTACATCTGAATCATCTATTTTCCTGTGACCCCTCGTATGGAAGCTTTCATCATGCACTTGCACTTAAATTAAAGTAAACATTTTGTGTGATTAGAACTGGAACAAGTTTTTCCAGATTGGCTCTTGTTTTGTCCGAGGGAATTAAGATAATCGCGTCCCTTTATTATGTATAAACTTGATTTTGCGCTTTCAACATCTCCATTTTTCAGTGTCTTTGGAATTTGAAACGTGCTACTTCGGCCATAAATGCTAATGTCATGAACAAAAAGAGAAATGGGAGCAGAAGTTGGTATAAAAAGCAATGTTTGCACATAAACCAGTCACCAAGCACTTGTTTCGTCACTATGTAAATTCATGGAAATTAAAAGAGGACTCCAAACATTTTGCTTTTGCATTATTGAAACATTTGTAAGAGTTTTTTTGGTGAGGGCTACATTAATTAATATTGTAATTAATTAATTGATCTAATAAAGAAAAGATATAAAGTTTCTTAATTAGACAAATCTCTTGTTGGAGGCTACTCTAATGGGAGTGCGCACAGAAATCTGATACCTTTACTCGGGGAAATCGCCAAGAGAGAGCTCAAGTCTAAATCCATCAAGTTTTGGGCTTAGCTAGTTGTATATATCTGAGATAATACTTTTGGTAGTGAGATTTTTGCGTATGAGCTTAGCTAATTGTATATATATGAGATAATACTTGTTGGGTTAATTGAATTCTGAAATGTATATGTAGACTATAGAAGTTCTAATACTGTAACTAAGTTGATAATATGTTGATGTTGGTTTGTGTTTGAGCTTGCATCCCTCGTTTTCCCTATACTTGGAGTAAGTAAGAGCGTGACAATGTCTTTATTGCCAAATCTGAGATGCAAAGGAGATATTGCTGTCCAAGCAATTACGCTTCTTCTTGTCTCAACCGAAGACTTCCTATTTTGAAGTCACGAACGAACGGAAAAATCATCGTTTAAAAGATTACTTGCAAAATTATAAAAGTGATTTCAGCACATTTAACAAAAAAAATTACCTCCTGCTGATATGATTTTCGTCTACGACCATTTATGTCATGCAATACATCTTCCTAGTATTATTCTCCTCTTTTTTTTTATATGTGATTATTTTGGGATGATCGTCGAGAAATCAAGCTAGTAAAAGACCATTCCAGTATAAAGACAATTGATAAGAAACGCTCAAGTCTTTAATTTTCTTTTCGGCTAAACCATAACCGGGTCCTGAACATGCAATTGGTGTGGAAATCATCTAAAATGGCCAAATCAAACTGACCATAAAGAAGGTTCTTGGAATAAGAGAAGAGAAAGGCAACGACTACCGCATCTGATAAGATGCATGTATTATGTGGACGTGGATGAGACAACGTTTCCGGATGTGCAGCCATTCACGTACATGTCCCCCTTTTTTGGGGGGCCCGGAAAATTCCAAACTGCTTTTATCGATGGCTTGAGCAAGAAAAGCATTAGACTGACTACACGATGTATACCGCACAAGAGAACGATAGAAACGACTTCTGCCTCAATAATGGGAGAGGTCATCCATTTTGGTAATAACCCAATCTTTCTCATGAGAAAGTGATGACAAAATTATGTCCCCAGTGATGGAATAGTCATACATGGCTGCTTAAACTGGTGTCCTCCACGTATCGAGCCTTCACATTTCTATCCACAAGGAAGCATCCTTAGACATATTAGGAAGTAACAGAATATTAGGAGTGTATTTGGCAAAGATTCTGATCCAAAAAATTAATTTTGATTCTGCTCGCTAGACGAGTTTTAGAGAATAGAACGCGTTTGTTAACTGCACCAAATTTCTATTCTCGGGAACAATTTCTCTTCCTAATTTTTTTTCATTTAAGCCATATAATTACGTCTTGTCACAATAAAGTCAACCTATATAGCATCACTAATAAAATGAATACAGATCATGTATAATACATAATTAGTCTATTTATTTCGTACTATTGTAATCGTCTATTTATTACATGGAATATTTGTTTCTTATAAGTTGTTAAGAAAAATGATATTGCTAAAATACTTTCATGTAATACAAATCAAGCGAATTTTTTTAATTTTTTCTTTAAAAATTTATTTCTTAAATTTTTTTTGAAAATTCATTTTTTATTTTTAAAAAAGTATTTTTTTTATTTTAATTTTATTTTCTACTTTATTTTCCTTTTTCTTTGGTGGCCAAAGACCGTGGACGGCGGAGGACGGTGGACAACAGCGGTGGACGGCGCGGTGGACAGCCAATGGTGGACGATGGAGGAAGGCAGCGGTGGCGGACGGCAGTGGTCAGAGGTGGTCGGCAACGTATGGCGGTGGTAGTGGTCGGCGTACGGCGGTGGTGGAGCTGGCTAGTCGAACGACGGGAGCGGCGAACAAGCGAGGGGAGCTAGCAGGTCGAGCGTTCTTCCCTGAGGTTTCATTGTTTTTTTTTTTTTTTGGTCGAGGGAACAAACTAAGAGCCTTCGTGAGCATTCTCACTTTATTAGTCTTGTTTTTTCGAAAGTGATTTTGGAACAAAGAAACAACTTTTTTTTATTCTTATTTCCGCTCCAAATCTATTTTCAGGAACAGAATCAGAGAATTTGAGAATCAAAATCATTTAGTTTCCAAATAGGTTTCTCATCTTTTTCTATCCTGGAGAACAGAATCAGAGAATCTAAATCTTTATCAAACAGGCCCTATGTGTAAAAAAATGCAAGAATCAATTAGACAAACGACCGGTGTTTATTGTCCTCTAGACTTCATCATAAGAGTCCCGCATCCATTGTAGAATTTTAAATTTGAGTTACTACCACTGAGTACCACCCGAGTTCCTAGAAACGAGCTTGTCAACAAAATATGGCTGTCCAAATTTCACTTTCATGGCATTAGCACTGATATGGCTGAATGTTGCAGGTTACGAGTTCCGAAGACTCGGGAAAAATGAAGATTTTGAGAGGGCAAAATTAAGGAAACATAAATAAAAGGACAAGCAATGATGTATCGCGATTATCTTAATTCACTCGAGGAAAATAGGAGTAAGTGAGGAAAACTTACTACAGTTATAATCACCCATAACGTTTATTGGCAAATCCCAGAAGCAAAGGAGATCTCGCTGTCCAAGAAGCAGTGACGTTTATTCTTGTCTTAAGGGAATACTTCCTCATTATGAGGTCAGGAAGGAGCAGAAAAGTTATTAAAAATCTACTTTTGATCACCAAGGTAAATGCGATTTCAGAGAAAAAAATACTTGAGTATACAATCATTTATGTCAAGTGATACGCCCTCCTAGACCTTCCCCGTCTATTTTGTATATGTGATTGCTTTGTGGGGATGGCTGATAACTCAAACCACTAACACACTATTAAAATAATATAATGACTCATTTATTTCGCGAAAAATATGGCATTTCTAGAAATTCTTTTCCAATCAAACCGACCATATTACATCTTGGCCGGCGCGAAGAAGGCTCTTGGAAAAAGAGAAGAGAAAGACGACGACTTCCAAATCTGATGAAATGTACTGGGGTGCTCTTTGGAAAAGTCAAGTCAATGAGGAAGTGACATCCACAAGAAGCTTGTGGCTGAGGAAAGTCTGTCCTATCATTGTTGGAGACTAAGTCGATGGTCTGTCTTTCCAGGTCGTTCCATTAATTCGCACGATGCCGGTCTTTCCAAGTTCGTTTACGTGCAAGTTGGCTTCATATAGATGGAAAATTAAGTTAACCCGTTTTCGACGGGTCTTGGGCAGAATCATTCCAGGTTTTGATTTGTGTACAGTTGGGAATCACAAGTTTGATTCATAGATTACCAAGTACAAACAATTTCATATTTGAGTCACCTCGAACTTTTGATTCACCTTGATCAATGAAGGAAAGGGTTGGAAATTCAACATAGTACATTTGCATCATCTATTTTCCTGTGACCCCTCGTATGGAAGCTTTCATCATGCACTTGCACTTAAATTAAAGTAAACATAATGTGTGATTAGAATTGGAACAAGTTTTTCCAGATTGGCTCTTGTTTTCTCCGAGGGAATTAAGATAATCGCATCCCTTTATTATGTATAAACTTGATTTTGCGCTTTCAACATCTCCATTTTTTAGTGTCTTCGGAACTTGAAACGTGCTACTTCGGCCATAAATGCTAATGTCATGAACATTATTTCTGATTGATTTGGTTTCAAATAATCAAATTTGTTAACTCAAAAGAACTCAAGAAACCGAACTCACAACTGAAACAGTGAATACTAACAAATCTTCATATTGTATATCATCAATAAAAAAAGATCCAAACCCAACTTGCCTTCAGTTTTGGTTGAACTTGGTTTGGAAAAAGAGCGAACTGAATTTTATGAAAATGGGTACAACTGCATATCAATAATAAGGTCCACAATATTTTCATAGCTAAATTATGGTCATCTCGATGACCAAATGTGGGAAAGCAATTTACTTGGAATTTTCTGCTAAATCTGCATCGAACCAAGTAAAAAATCAGACTTCAAAATTCTTAAAAGAGAGGACCTCACGATAATTTACGTAGAATTTTTCACTAATCCCACAACTGCAATGGCCTTAATGATTGTGTGCGGGTCAAAGATCTCCTCTACGGTTCAGTTGTCTTGAACTTTCCGACTTTTCTTACTCCGAAAGCTAAATTTCCGAGATGTCCCATTTCTCGGTACCTTTGAAGAGTTGTCCTGATGTAGCTGTCCAGAACAAAAAACTGACTCTTCAAAGTCCTCGAATCTGAAAATGACTTGAGGGGAAATATCTTCGAATTTCATCATGTTAATATCTTGTGTTTGTTCCGACTAGTTTCTTTCTCATATTTCCAAATGAGACTGAAAAATAACACGTTGCGATTGCCATCCAAGAAAACCAGATGGATCGCATTCTTCTCCTTTTGGCTGCTAAACTAGGCGACAACTTCAGTGGAGAATTTTCTACCCCAGGAAGGATCTGAAACTTTGACTATTCTGCTCTAGGAAGCATCCTCACCTCAGGCACGAGAAAAAGGCGTATAAACGACTGCGCCATCTGTTCATTCCTCGAACAGGTCCGTGATTCCTGAGAAAAGAAGCAGGAACAAGAATGTTTCAGATTCTTCTCCTTCTAGGATCACTTTTACTTCATGAACAAGCATCACTAGCAGCTCCTTTGGTGAAGGGTAATTGCACCCAAAAGTGTGGGAACATCAGCATTCCCTTCCCCTTCGGGATTGGAACCAGGTGTTTCCTCGACGAGTGGTACGAGATCGTCTGCCTGGAAAGCAGCAACGGCACCTTCCCAGTACTGAACAAGGCCAACTTGAGAGTTCTCAACATTTCACTACCTGATTTCTTCAGAAAGAACGGCATGATCAACGTCAGTCTTCCTATAATGTACTCGTCGAATGCCAGCTGCGGGGGAAATGGAAGCTTCACGCCTGTGAGCTTGGAAGGTAGCCAGTTCGTTTTCTCTGACTCAAGGAACGTCTTTGTTGCCGTCGGTTGCAACACACGTGCTCTGTTGCAAAACACGCAGTCTGCTATAATAGGATGCGAGTCCAGTTGTGGAGCAGAGGACGACGTTGTTAGGAACGTGACTTGTTCGGGCAGCGACGGATGCTGCCAAACCACGATTACCTCAGACCTTCAGGCTTTCAGTGTCAATTTCCAGCCCGGCAGTGGAACAGGAGGAAACAATGAATGCAACTACGCCTTCTTGGGAGATAGGTCACAATTTGTGTCTTCGACTACGGACTTCAATGAGTTGAGCGCGAGCGGGCGTTTCGCGGCCGTGCTGGAATGGGGGATAGCTAATACCTCAGAAGCTGCATTAGAGGTTTACAAGAGCTACAGACACGGCGATTCCTATTACTGCACAACAGATAACTTCAATTCTGACTATCTCCGGGAGATGCCGTTTTTGCAGTGTTCTTGCCTTCGAGGCTTCACCGGTAATCCCTATATTAAAGATGGATGCAAAGGTAAAACCAGTTAACTTTTATCACAAAATCATAGGAAATTTTATGTCAAAACTCTGTAGTAATAAAGGGGAACATGATAGTCCGTTCGTTACAAGCATAATAATTTAACCATGGAATTAACAAGATATATTGCTTCACATTTGTCATCAGATATTAACGAATGTGAAGATCCACATCGTTGCCACGGGACTTGTGTGAACAAACGGGGCAGTTTTAAGTGTGTAGCTGGTAGAAAGACAGCCATTCTTATTGGTAAGTGTATCTTTTTAACTTAGAATTTCAGACCGCTTCATGCTCGATAAAGAACAGCATAGCATAAATTATGTTCAGAAAAGGTACACAAATAAGTTTTACCTTAGTTCTAGCATGATCGTCCATTCGCCTTGTGATGATTATAGGTTTCAATCAAAAGTAACCATCAAACCAACCTCAAAACTTTTCTAAACGGATTAATCGCTCCTATTTGTTTTCCTTCTAGTCAGATTCTCTTAATTTCTTGATGATAAAACCTTACAGATACTTGACAAGCAGGGTACACTTTCTGGAATTTTTGTCCCTTAAATTCTTGTAATGCAGGGTTTGGGGCAGGCCTTGGGGCACTACTTTTGTGTCTTGCATTATGGAGGTTGTACAAATACGTCAAGAAGAGAAAAGAAATCAAGCTCAAAGAGAAGCACTTCAAACGCAATGGTGGTCTTTTGTTGGAAAGTGAACTATCTTCACCTGAAGGCAATGTCGAGAAAAGCAAATTGTTCAACTCCAAGGATTTAGAGAAGGCCACTGACAACTTCAACGAGGATAGGATACTCGGGCAAGGTGGGCAGGGTACTGTTTACAAAGGAATGTTAACAGATGGAAAAATAGTTGCAATTAAGAAATCCAAAGTGATAGACGAGGGAAAAGTCGAACAGTTCATAAACGAAGTCCTCATTCTCTCACAAATTAACCACAGGAATGTGGTTAAGTTATTGGGGTGTTGCTTGGAGACGGAAGTCCCGCTTTTAGTATATGAGTTCATACCAAACGGGACTCTATACCAATATATGCATGACCCAAATGAAGAGTTTCGTGTATCGTGGGACACACGCCTACGAATTGCCACCGAAATCGCAGGAGCCTTATTCTACTTGCATTCTGCAGCCTCCGTTCCCATTTATCATCGAGATATCAAGTCCACCAATATCCTCTTGGATGAGAAATATCGGGCGAAAGTGGCAGATTTCGGTACTTCCAAGTCCGTTTCCCTCGATCAAACTCACGTGACCACATTGGTGCAGGGGACTTTTGGCTACCTAGATCCCGAGTACTTTCAATCAAGTCAGTTCACCGACAAAAGCGACGTGTACAGCTTTGGAGTTGTACTTGTCGAGCTATTGACGGGACAAAAGCCAATCTCGTCACTGAGGGCACAAGAAGGAAAAAGCCTTGCGACCTATTTCATAATCTCAATGGAGGAGAACCGCTTGTTCGACATCGTCGATCCTCAAGTTTTGAAAGAAGATAAGAAGGAAGAGATCGAATCAGTTGCTAACCTTGCGAAAAGGTGCTTAAACTTGAATGGGAGGAACCGGCCTACCATGAGAGAAGTGGCAATGGAGTTGGAGGGGATAAGGAAGCTCCCGAATCCTTCGGGCGTGGATCAAAATCAGGAGAACCGAGAGGCAACTGGATCTTATGATGCTGCTTTTACATCTAGCAAGGCAAACGTTGAGATGGATGTCATTACATTGTCGGATGTGCAGCCACTCTGGCCTAGTGGGACATGGTGATTGGTGACTCGTACAACTCCAAAAGAAATCGGTCTTCAAAGCAAAGAAAAAAAAAGGGAGGAAAACTTGTTAGGTTACTTATAGGAGGATTGGGTAGTTATTTATCGATTATGAACTTATTCTCGATATTTGGGATCAATAAATAGTTAAGTCGTACCTATCCCAAAATTGTACTGTTCCAATTTGGCCATACTCATAATCTAGCTCGAGCATGATGTTGTGATTCTACTTCATCTTGTGATCCACGAATACTTGCTGTGGATTTAATTATTGTAGAAATTACATCAGTGGGAGCAAGCATCTTTGTTGCACCAGCCTTGACCATTCAATTAGCTTGTTACTCTCAGATGCTTAAAAGTGATTTCAACATATTTTGAAATAAAAAGTCACTTCTCGCTAATATGATTCTTGTGCATGACCATTTATTTATGTCATGCCATAGGTTTGCGTGGTACTACTGTAGAGTTTCCTAGATTCGTAATACGCAGCGGAACGAAACCCTATAACAGGATCCATGTGTATACCAGAATCGAATTAGGGATTCAAGGCTTACCGTTCTTGATCGTAGACAAGTTGACAATCGATTGTGTCAGAATTAACGCCCCAAGTGTTGCGCCTCTATCGGTATCCACACACACGAACTGAGATCTCCAATGATCCAAGTGCTAGCTTTTTGATATTGGAGTTTCTCTGCTAGTCGCCTTTTTGTCTTCTTGAGACTTTCTCGAGAACGACGACCAAGAACTGTACGTCATACTTTTCATAGTCTAAGGCACCTCTAGGGTTATCACTCATAACCCACGGTTTCACGTTTTGGGCCCCACGACGTATCGTCCTGGGCCCACGACGTCTTCTAAACCGTCCACTTAATCGTGCGTTTTATCGTTATCTTATAACGCGCACGATCGCGTGGATATTCGTAATAAGAGTATAAATTAAATCTACTTCTTAAGCAGATCAAGGCGCAGAGAAAATATTAAATCAATTCGCTATTGTGTGCGACCCTATAGGTTCACTAGACATTAGCAGTGTGCCCAAAACTCTTTTGGCCCACAAGTCATAAGCGGTCTCTAGCAAGACATTATCACTACCTAAGTATAGTGAAAGTCGGTTTTCCGACACAACCTGATCCACAACTAATAGTTAGAGTATCAACCTTAATTGATTCTTAGGGCAGACCACTAACAATCTCCCACTTGCACTAGGATCAATTATACAAACTAAAATCCCTTTGTCACTTGATATCCGAGTTAAGCATAAGGCAGGACAAGTGTCACCCTTATATAGCCCAAACTCATTTTCCCGATACCGCAATTAGACTGTCAGTCCAAGTAGTTGACTCTTCAACTCACTTGAGCATGGCCATGCATTTCACAGTCTCAACTCTTCGGGAGGCCAGGATATCATACTCTCGTTATATGAGAGGGACAAATCCCATCTTGTCTACTCACATCCCTCAGCACGATTCATGATATGCCCAGCCATTACCTTTATTATCGCCTGTTACGGCCGACGTTTGGTAATGTTAAAACATGCTAATCCACGTCTAGGAAATCATGGCAGACTCAGGTCGAAGGACTATACTCTATAGCTGTGATGAGAAATACTGATGACATCATATAACAATCCTACAGTATTCTCATAGCGGGTCTGTCCAATACAATGTTCTCCAACATGTATTCCATGTGATCAACTTTATATCTATATATTCATGACCCATGAAACTTGGTCATCAGTTAACTCACATGCTAGTCTCAAACATCATTGGCGTCCCAATGCACAATGACAATTGACTAGGGACATTTAAAATATTAATATCCATTCTATTAATAGAGTTTCACGATCAAATCACGTATTTGATTATCTATTAAGGATATTCAATATTCAGGGGATAAAGATTTCGCATTCAATCATATACTGAAACTAAATTGAAATCAAATATAACATATATTTTATTAATGAACAATGAAAATGTATATAACATAGACTTCCACTCACATCAAGACCAATCACTAATGTGTCTAAGGCCTAAAGCGTTACAATGACGCTCATGCTTAGGTTGTGGAAGAGCCTTTGTCAACGGATCGGCTACATTCAACTCTGTTGCAACTTTGCACATTTTGACATCCCCTCTTTCAATGAATTCTCGAATGAGGTGATACTTCCTGAGTATATGTTTGGTCCTCTGGTGAGACCTAGGCTCCTTAGCCAAAGCTATGGCTCCATTGTTGTCACAATAGAGGTCTACTGGATTCGAACTAGTGGGACCGATTCCCAGTTCTTCTATGAATTTTCGAATCCAAACAGCTTCCTTTGATGCTTCTGAAGCAGCAATATACTCAGCTTCTGTCGTAGAATCTGCAATAGTGTCTTGCTTGGAACTCTTCCAACATACTGCTCCACCATTCACGCAAAAGACAAACCCTGACTGCGATCGAAGGTCATCTTTGTCGGTTTGGAAACTAGCATCAGTGTAACCACTTACAGTGATCTGTTCCTCACCTCCATAGACTAAGAATAAATCCTTAGTTCTTCTTAAGTACTTAAGGATATTTTTGACAACTATCCAGTGAGGTTCTCCTGGATCTGATTGGTATCTGCTCGTCATGCTCAACGCATAAGCAACATCAGGACGAGTGCACAACATGGCATACATGATGGATCCTACAGCTGATGCATAAGGAATCCTACTCATGCGGTCTCGCTCATCTTGTGTCGATGGGCACTGAGTCTTGCTAAGACTTATGCCATGTGTCATCGAGAGAAAACCTTTCTTGGAATCTTGCATATTAAACCTATTGATGACTTTGTCAACGTATGTATTTTGACTCAGTCCAATAAGTCTCTTTGATCTATCTCTATAAATCCTGATTCCCAAGATATAGTTTGCCTCTCCCATGTCCTTCATGGAGAAACATTTTCCCAGCCAAGTTTTAACTGACTGAAGCATAGGAATGTCATTTCCAATGAGTAGTATGTCATCCACATACAACACTAGAAATACAATCGCGCTCCCACTAGACTTCTTGTAAACACAAGCTTCTTCTTTGTTTCTGATGAAGCCAAACTCTTTGACAGTTTCATCAAAACGAATATTCCAGCTCCGTGATGCCTACTTCAATCCATAAATAGAACGTTGAAGCTTACATATCTTCCCAGCGTTATCTGGTGATGTAAAACCTTCAGGTTGTGTCATATACACATCCTCTTCTAGGTTTCCGTTAAGAAAAGCTGTTTTTACATCCATTTGCCATATCTCATAGTCATAATATGCAGCAAACGCTAGGATAATTCGAATGGACTTAAGCATGGCCACTGGTGAAAAGGTCTCGTCATAGTCAATACCATGAGTCTGTTTGAAACCTTTAGCTACTAGCCGTGCTTTATGGATATGAACATTTCCATCCATATCAGTTTTCTTCTTGAAAACCCACTTACACCCTATAGGTTTGACACCTTCGGGTGGATCAATCAAAGTCCAAACTTTATTTTGATACATTGAGTCCATTTCGGATTTCATGGCCTGAAGCCATTTATCAGAGTCTGGGCCCATCATAGCTTCTGTATAGGTCGTAGGCTCGTCATTTTCTATCAACAATAGATGACGATGTTCTGTCACATGAAAACCATATCTCATAGGTGCACGATGTGTTCTTTCAGGCCTACGAACTAAAGGTGTCACTGTGGTAGACTCTACAACTCTTTGTAGATCTAATTGAGGTTCCTCATGAACTGGAACATCTTCTTGTGACACAATAATTTCTTCAAGGTTTACCTTACTCCCACTAGTGCCTTTAGTAAGAAACTCTTTCTCTAAAAAGACACCATTTCGAGCGACAAACACTTTGTTCTCCGATTGGTTGTAAAAGTAATATCCTTTCGTTTCTTTAGGATATCCCACAAAGAAACATTTATCAGATTTAGGCGCTAACTTATCAGAAAGTAAACGTTTTACATAAGCTTCGCAGCCCCAAATCTTTAGAAAAGACATATTAGGAACTTTTCCTGTCCACATCTCATATGGTGTCTTCTCTACAGCTTTTGATGGACTTCTATTTAGTGTGAACGCAGCTGTCTCGAGTGCATATCCCCAAAAAGATAATGGAAGATTTGAATGACTCATCATTGATCGAACCATGTCTAACAAAGTTCGGTTTCTCCTCTCAGAGACACCATTCCATTGTGGTGTTCCAGGGGGAGTAAGTTGTGAAACTATTCCACACTCCTTGAGATGGTCATTAAACTCTTGGCTTAGATATTCTCCTCCTCGATCAGATCGAAGAGCCTTGATATTCTTACCAAGTTGATTTTGTACTTCATTCTGAAATTCCTTGAACTTTTCAAAGGACTCAGATTTATGTTTCATCAAATAAACATATCCATATCTACTAAAATCATCAGTAAACGTAATGAAGTACTGATAACCTCCTCTAGCTGTAGAACTTAGTGGTCCGCACACATCAGTATGTATAAGGGCCAATAATTCTTTTGCTCTCTCACTTTGATTAGTAAAAGGAGCTTTCGTCATTTTGCCAACTAAACAAGATTCACATGTATCAAACGATTCAAAATCAAATGAATTTAATAGTCCATCGCTATGGAGCTTGTGAATTCGTTTCTCGTTTATGTGGCCTAATCGACAATGCCATAGGTAGGTTGGGTTCAAATCATTAGATTTAAACCTTTTCATATTTATATTATAGACGGGCACATCAAGATTTAGAACATATATCCCATCAACAATGTGGGCGCTACCATAAAATAATCCATTAAGATAAAATGAACAACTATTATTCTTTATATCAAAACAGAAACCTTCCTTGTCCAAACAAGAAACAGAAATAATATTCCTGCGTATAGCAGGTACAAAGTAGCAATTATTTAGTTCTAAAATCATGCCAGACGGTAAAGCTACATCATATGTCCCTACAGCTAATGCAGCAACTCTTGCTCCATTTCCAACGCGCAGTTCCACTTCACCTTTTGCAAGTGTTCTACTTCGTTTTAGTCCCTGCACATTCATACAAATGTGAGTACCACACCCGGTATCTAATACCCATGACGTAGAACTAGTAGTAACATTTACTTCTATAACATAAATACCTGAAGTGGAAGTCTCACTTCCTTTCTTCTTCAAATCCTCCAAATATTTTTTGCAATTCCTCTTCCAATACCCTTTGACACCACAATGGAAGCAGACAGCATCAGCAGTCGGACCTGATTTAGTCTTGGAATCATGCTTGGGCTTAGTGCCCTTGCCCTTACCCTTGACCATACCTGGCTTCTTAAAGCCTTTCCCCTTTTGAACCATGAGAACATTAGGGGTAGGGTCCTTCTTGATATTCTGCTCAGCAGTTTTGAGCATCCCATGCAATTCAGTCAAAGTCTTATTCAGATTATGCATGTTATAGTTCATAACAAACGTGTCATAATCATGAGGCAATGACTGAAGAATAATGTCAGTAGCCAACTCTTGGCTAATGGGAGAACCCAATCGTTCCAGGTTTTCAATATAACCTATCATCTTAATGACATGTGGGCTAACTGAGCTCCCACTTACTAGCTTGCACTCAATTAAGGCTTTTACCGTTTGATACCTTTCAGTGCGTGCCTGCTCCTGAAACAGATTTTTCAGGTTCATGATCATATCATAGGCATCCACGTTCTCAAACTGCTTCTGAAGGTCTGAGTTCATGGTAGCTAGCATTAGACATGATGCATCCAATGAATCATCTTTATGCTTCTGGTAAGCATTCCTTTCAGCATGGGGAGCATTGGCAGGAGGTGCCTTTTCGGGGAGTGGTTTCTCCAGGACATAATCCTTTTTCTCCTGCTTGAGAACAATTCTCAAGCTTCTATACCAATCCAAGAAGTTTGAACCATTCAATTTGTCCTTCTCAAGGACAGATCGCAGTGAAAAACTTGATGCAGAGCTATTTGCCATAATCTACAACAAATATGCAAAGTGAATTGTTCATTAATACTATTTATATCAAACTTCCACTATACTTATATAAAAAGTGCCCCTATAAGTACAGTGGACCAAGATCCATATTTCACTAAGACTCAAGTAAACTTTGGCTTACCGCTCAAGACTTAGTTATTTAGGTAGACAACTCTTTGTCAGTTGTATCAAATACAACTCTTGGTTGTTCGGGTTTGACATCTCATGTCTTATGCCCAAACTCTATGCCTCAAGACCCAAAACCGTTTTGATAGCCTCGTTAAGTAAACCAATCTTGACATATGGACAACTGTTATCCATTCTATCTTACTCAAATAGTTAAAGATACCCTGCTTTGGCAGACCCATCTTTTGACGATTCAAGTCTTGATAGGTGTATGATTGGAAAGGCATCATTTTATTACTTAATTTTATTAGGGACTTTCAAATGTTCATATACAGCGATGAATGTATGCAAGCTACAGACATAACTACTAATCACAATAAAGGCACGTCAATCATACTGGGGACGAACAATCCATGCAGGGGTCAAGGGGGCTGCGCCCCCTTGCGGGGTTCGAGGGGCAACGCCCCTCGCGGGGTCAAGGGGCAGAGCCCCTTGCGGTGGTCAAGGGGCGAGCGGGGTTCGAAGGGGCAGCGCCCCTCGCAGTGGCTCGGGGGCAGCGCCCCCGAAACCTAGACAGAATTCTTAATTCTGTTTTATCTGGAACCCATCCGTACCCTTAAACCATCCTACTAAGGCGATCGATTTCAACTAAATCGACCCTATGCTTCGTTCTTTCTCAGAACCCTAAACAGAATTCATAATTCTATTTTCTTAACAGAACGTCGCTGGATCAATCACATTAATCCACAACATTGCAAGAATTCAAGTTCGTCTGAATGTGAAATTACCCAAACTGATCATATCAATCCGTATTCCCAATTTCATCTAACCCTAACTAAGAATCAATCCAGGCATACATCACATGTATCGACAATTAGGGTTTGCGATTCAACTCTAATATAACACAAGTAGCTCTGATACCACTGTAGAGTTTCCTAGATTCGTAATACGCAGCGGAACGAAACCCTATAACAGGATCCATGTGTATACCAGAATCGAATTAGGGATTCAAGGCTTACCTTTCTTGATCGTAGACAAGTTGACAATCGATTGTGTCAGAATTAACGCCCCAAGTGTTGCGCCTCTATCGGTATCCACACACACGAACTGAGATCTCCAATGATCCAAGTGCTAGCTTTTTGATATTGGAGTTTCTCTGCTAGTCGCCTTTTTGTCTTCTTGAGACTTTCTCGAGAACGACGACCAAGAACTGTACGTCATACTTTTCATAGTCTAAGGCACCTCTAGGGTTATCACTCATAACCCACGGTTTCACGTTTTGGGCCCCACGACGTATCGTCCTGGGCCCACGACGTCTTCTAAACCGTCCACTTAATCGTGCGTTTTATCGTTATCTTATAACGCGCACGATCGCGTGGATATTCGTAATAAGAGTATAAATTAAATCTACTTCTTAAGCAGATCAAGGCGCAGAGAAAATATTAAATCAATTCGCTATTGTGTGCGACCCTATAGGTTCACTAGACATTAGCAGTGTGCCCAAAACTCTTTTGGCCCACAAGTCATAAGCGGTCTCTAGCAAGACATTATCACTACCTAAGTATAGTGAAAGTCGGTTTTCCGACACAACCTGATCCACAACTAATAATTAGAGTATCAACCTTAATTGATTCTTAGGGCAGACCACTAACAACTACTCCATCTCTTATGTATTTGTGATTGCTTTGTGTTGATGACTGAAAAATTCAAACTAGAAAGAGACTCATAGGAGTATGAAGATAATTAGTGTGAAATTACCGAGTTGTTAATTTTCTTTTTCTTTTTGTGTGTGTGTATATATGAGTGTTTTGTGGCGATCACTGAGAATTCAAGCTAGTAAAAGATCAGTACCTGTGTAAAGATCATTTGATAAGAAAGGATCAAGTCTTTGATTGTCTTTTCGGGTAAACCATAACCGGGTCCTAAAGATGCAATTGGTGTGGAAATCATCTAAAATGGCCAAATCAAACTGACCATGGGACGTCTTGGCCGGCACAAAGAAGGCTCTTGGAATAAGAGAAGAGAAAGACAACGACTACCATATTGGAAAAGTCAAGTCAGTGAGGATTTGACATCCTCAGGCTTTGATATTTCGATGAATTAGCAAGTCTTCTTGTGTGGACCTGGATGTGACAACGTTAACTGAATTGCAGCCATTCACGTGGTTCACCTACATCTAGGGTCGGAAATTCACTTCAGAAACAGAATAGTTATTGTTGCCCTTAGATTAATTACACGACATCCCACGCTCGAGGACGATAAAAAAAATAGCTTCTTCTTTAATAATGAAAGAGACCGCGTCACTCGCACATTGCATCACGATTAAAGACATTAAAAAGAAATCACTTTTGCTTTGGTAAAAGCGAGTTTTGCTTTCTACTTTTTGGATTGACAAGATGCCCAAACTATTTCGTTCGTCAAACAAAAACTTGGTTATCATGGAATAAGTTTGTCGGATGATTTTTCCGCTCACGAAGAGATTCTTATTGTGGAAAATGGTTTTGGTTTCCCAAAAAAGACAAATAATGAATGGGAACACGAGAGCATCACAAGATACTTCGTTTCTTATACTGATGTGATTTTTGTGTTCGTCTTGACCGAGTGATAATTATCAAACTGATAACTCTCCTTCCATGTGTTAAAAATTGTCAAGTACAATCTTTCTTTCTAGCTCAATTCTAATGTGCTTACTGCTTAACGATGTATAAGATGAAGGGTTCTGAAAAGGTCATCCACTATGGTAATGATCAAATCAACCCCTCACGGCTCCTTGCTTATCAAAATGGTCTCCAACGGATGGATTGGTGATATCTATATAAAAATGATCAAAGAAGCTTGAGAGGGTTAGACGGAAAATAGAGTAATACTAGCGTGTTCATCATTTTACCATCGTTGTTCATCATTTTCTCTCCGATAATACCGTACATTTGTACATCTAAAAGTATTTTTTGTAGTGTTCTTGCTATTTTATAATCAAGTTATAAGCAAGTGTACAAGGGTGATAGCAATACTTGTAACTTGATGGCGTAGTCTATCATATGATAGGAACAATATGTGTTGATTGTAACTTGGCTTGAAAATTACTAGTGATCCAACCAGTGTTGAGGCTATTACCTAGGAAAGAAGATGTAGGCTTTCGGATAAAACCGAATCTTTATAAATCTCTGTCGAATCTTCTCTATCTCTTCGTTATTATCTTCATCAATTCACTATTTGTTGAGAAAATATTCCTTCTGAATATTTTGATTCTGACAAAACTTACCTTGTTTAGAAAGAATCTGGTTAATGCAAATAAACTTTTATTGCATGAATGAACACGTGAACAGAAGCTTGTATTGTTCTAATTCTGGCGTTCAGACTCAAGGTGTAGTTGTCATGTATTTGCTTTTGAGATAGTTGAAGTCTTTTATTCAGACGTAGGAAGGTGTTGCCTCTGAAAGACTAAATCTCGAGAAGACTTATGTGACACGTCAGTAAGGACTTTACTAAAGTTCGGAGTCACTGTTCTAATCTGTTCAGATTCAGAGAGTCTCTTTGTACTTCTGAAGACTACTTCTAAATTATGTTCAGATTCTGCAGTATCTTTTTGGCTAGATTCTGAAGACCCACGTTTAGCAGGTTTCCGGTTTGACCGCGACTTTTGTGTAAGTTTGTAAAATTTGATTGACAAGATTATTTTTCAATCAAATTAGGAGAATATCTTCGATTGAATATTACCTTCCAAGAACAAGATATCTTTGAGATTTTGAATTAACTCTACTTGTGGAAACTAAGGATTTGGTTGTATGGGCGACTGAATCTGAAGGGTTCAGACTCTACTCCAACGGCTACTAAATCTTCCACAATACAGTCTCATTCAATCAGGATTGGTGTCATTCAATCAACGATTCAGGAGTGATCCTTTGAATGACCTTGGTAATGGTAGTTCGAGGTCAAAGGAGTATAAAGGGAGATTAATGGTTACTGTTGCAGAGAGAGATCAAGAACATATAATTCCAAAGTGCTGAGTTGTTCAAATTCACATTCTCTTGTTCTCTTGTGCTCAAAATTATATCTTTGAGAGGTTCTTTGTAAGAGTGATAAGTGTGACATCTCTTGTAACCTTTCAACGATTCATTTAGTGGAATCCAGCCAATCGACTGTCATCGTGGGAGAGAGGACGTAAGCTTGCTAAAACCGAACCACTAAAAACTTGGCGTGCAATTTTTCCTCTTACTCTAAACTCTCTTTCTTGTATTTAGAATTCTGCACGTCCTGCTACTAAACTTATTCTGTTCATATTTTGAATTCATTTAAATTTCGCAATTAGAATCATAATTATTCAGAGCCATCTATTCACCCTCTCTAGGTGATATTGCTAGAGACAACAATTGGTATCAGAGCAGGTTGCTCATTTTTTTGAATTGTTTTACTTCAGAGCTAACGATCTATAATGTCTAGCAATAATTTCACAGGAGCAAGTGATGCACACTTCAGCAACAAACCACCTTATTTTGACGGAAAAGATTATAATATGTGGTGCAACAAAATGAAGTGGTTCTTCAAGGCATCAGATGATCTGATGTGGGATGTCGTTGTCAATGGAGTAGTTCCTACTGTTACGGCAACTCCTTCGACTAGAAATGAAACAAATAACAACACCAATGCTACGGCAACACTGTCAGACATTGAAAGAGCAAAAAGACAAGGACTCAATTCCAAAGCTGTACATGCACTTTTTTGTGCCCTATCCACTCCTTTATATAATCGTGTCGTAGAAGAAGAATCAGTAAAAGCTATATGGGACAGACTTCATGTCACATATCAAGGAATTGACAGAGTGAAAGAAACCAATCATAGCATTCTGCTAAGTGATTACGAAGCCTTCAAGATGAAGCCCGATGAGTCAATTGCTGAGATGATTGACAAGTTTCAAATACTAGCAAGTGGTCTTGCAAGGCAAGGTGCTCTTGTAGCTGAACCAATGCAAGTCAAAAAGATCATTCGAGGACTTACAGACGACTGAAATTACATCAAGCCATCAATACATGAATGTCAAACACTCAGACCTCTATCCAATGATGAGCTTGTCGGAACCTTGTAGTCATATGAGACTGAGCGTGTCAACAAAACAAGAGATTCAAAAAGGTAAGAAGTGTATTGCTTTAAAATCTGAAATTGATTTTGAAGTGCCAGATTCAGAAGATGAAGGTGAAGACGAGGAGGAGCTTGCACTCATGGTGAAGAAATTCAGAAAGATGGCTCGAAAAGGTAGAAACTTCAAAAGGAAGAGATCATTCAAACAGTATGATCAGAAGCAGTCAAGCAGTGATAAATAAGAGAGCAAAGATGTAGTATGCTTTCATGGCAAGAAGGTTGGACATATCAAGCCAAAATGTCCGTTGCTAAAGAAGGACAAAGTTAAGTATGAGAAATACAAAAAGGCATTAAAAGCAGAAACTCTGAGTGATTCTGAAGATAGTGAGGATGACTATGCGAACATATGTCTCATGGCAAAATCAAAATCAGACTCGGACTCAAATTCAGATATTGAGGTATGTTCTTTTGAAATACCAGATGAAGTTTCTGAATACATTGAAGAGTTATGCACGAACTATAAAGAAGCACTCAAAAATGTTTTAGTTTTGAAAAAGGAAGATTCCTCTTTGAAACAACAAGATGTTTCTCAAAAAGACAAGATTGAGTTTTTGCAAAGGAAATTTCATCAAATCAAGGAAAATCGTGATTTGATTTTGAAAGAAAATGATTCTTTGAAAACCGAGATTGAAAATATTTCAAAGAGATTTTTTCAAAGATCTAAAAATTTGGAAAATATTATTTCCAGACAAGTTCCATATGGTGACAAGTATGGTCTTGGTTTCAAAAAGGAAAATAATTTCAAAAATAAATTTCCGAAAACAAATGATAGGATTTCGCATAAACCTTCCAAATTTGCATATCAACGGCATTTCAATAAACAGTTTACAAAATCCTTTTATCCAATGCATTGTGTAAACTGTGGTGCTAGAAATCATGTTAGAAATAATTGCATGATGGTATGGAGACCTGTTAATAGAAAGATATCAACTGTGACTAATTCAGATGGACCCATAAAGATCTGGGTACCAAAAAAATAGTAAGTTACTTTCTACTTGCAAGTACCAAGGAAGAAAAAGGAATAATATTTTCTGGACAGTGGATGTTCAAGTCACATGACTGGTGATCCAGAAAAATTTATTCAACTATTAGAATACAATGGTAGAAGTATGTCGTTTGGTAGAAAGAATAAAGGCAAAGTAGATGGCCAAGGGACTGTAAAAATCGAAAATCTTACGATCAACGACGTCTCTTTAGTGAAAGGACTAAAATACAATTTGATCTCAGTAAGTCAACTCTATGACTCTAGTTATCAAATTTGCTTTCAAGATACAAAATGATCAGGTATCAATAAAGACAAGCAGTAGAAATTCACTAGTCAACGTCATGGAAATATCTACCTTCTGGATGTTGATTATGAAGACATCAAGTGTCTTATATCCATCAAGGATGAATCTGAACTATGGCATAGAAAGCTAGGCCATATCAGTATCAAGCACATCTCAAAACTATCTTCCAAGAAATTGATTCGAGGTTTTCCACAGACAAAGTTTGAGAAATCAGAACTATGTTCAGCTTTCACACTTGGGAAACAGGTAAGAAGTTCTTTCAAATCTATTAATCATGTTTCAACTAAACGTGCACTGCAGTTGCTTCACATGGATATTTTTCAACCAAACAGAACACTAAGTCTTGGAGGTAAGAAATACTGCCTTGTTATAGTTGATGAATACTCAAGATTTACATGGGTTTTATTTCTTGAGCACAAAAACGTTGTTTTCTCATATTTTTCAAAATTTTCCAAAAAGGTTCTGAATGAGAAAGGCTACGATATTCCTGCATCAAGACTGATCATGGGGGAGAATTTGAAAGCCAAAGTTTTTCTAATTTTTGTGATGATTTTGGAATTCAGCATAATTTTTCTTCTCCTTACACACCTCAACAAAATGGGGTGGTGGAAAGGAAAAATCGTTCTCTACAAGAAATGGTGAGAACTCTCTTATCGAAAGTAAAATTGCTTCGCATTTTTGGGCAGAAGTTGTGTCAACTGCTTGTTATGTTTTAAACCATGTTTCTTTAAGACCGATTCTTGAGAAAACCCCCTATGAGCTCTTGAAGGAAAGAAAACCAGATCTTGCATACTTTCGAGTATTTGATTGCAAATGTTTCATTCTGAAGAATGCTAATGATCGAGTTGGAAAGTTTGATGAGAAGTCCGATGAAGGGATATTCTTGGGGTATTCAACATCAAGCAAAGCATACCGAGTCTACAATAAAAACTCTCGGGTTGTTAAAGAATCAATGAATGTCAAGTTTGATGAAAATATTCAGAAACAAAGTGATCAATCTGAACATACTCAAGTTTTCTTACTCCCTCAAAGTTCAGAACCAGTTGAAAACCCTAAAGAGAATTATGCTTCTGAAGAAGTTCAGAATCAAGAAACAAGTCAACAAACTACAGAAGAACGGGAGGAGATACAGCCTAAATCTAAAGATCCAAATGATGCTCAAGACGAGAGATTCAACAAGAACTAGAAATATAAATCCAGTAATCCCAAGGAACTTATAATGGGAAGCTTGAATGAAGGAATAAAAACCAGAGATTCAAGGAAGCGATGAGTAACATAGCACTTATTTCTGAAATTGAACCGAAAGGGATTGAAGAAGCTCTTACTGATGAAAGTTGGATCAATGCAATGTAAGAAGAACTCCATTAATTCAAAATCAACAATGTCTGGGAGCTTGTGACAGGACCCAAAAATCATCCTGTAATAGGAACAAAATGGGTGTTCAGAAACAAGCTGGATGACAAAGGAAAGGTGGTCAGAAACAAAGCAAGACTTGTGGCAAAAGGATATTCTCAAGAAGAAGGAATAGATTACAATGAAACCTATGTACCAGTTGCCAGGTTAGAGGCCATAAGGCTACTTTTTACTTATGCTTGTTACAATGACTTTAAACTTGTTCAGATGGACGTAAAGAGTGCGTTCCTGAACGGGTATATCAAAGAAGAAGTTTATGTCGAACAACCACCTGGTTTTGAAGAACCAAGAGAAAAAGATCTCGTCTATTTCCTGAAAAAAGCTTTATATGGCTTAAAGCAAGCACCTCGTGCTTGGTATGAAAGGTTAAGTTGCTTTCTATCTGAAAATAAGTTCGTAAAAGGTAACGTGGATACTACTCATTTTATTCAAAAGCAGGTAAGGATATTTTTCTTATTCAGATTTACGTTGATAATATTATTTTTGGCTCTTCTAATGAACGTCTGTGCAAGAATTTCTCCAAAGTAATTTAGGATAGCATGATGGAAGAATTGAGATTCTTTCTCGGACTATAGATTCAACAGACTAAGAAAGGAACATTTATTCATCATGGGAAATATACTCTCGAGATTGTCAAGAAATTTGGTCTAGAAAATTGTAAGAAGACAGAAACTACAATGTCTCATTCATCAAAGCTTGATAAAGATGAATAAGGAAAAGAAGTTGATTAGAAGCTATATCACAGTATGATTGGCTCGCTTCTGTATCTCACAGCTTCAAGACTAGATATTCTATATAGTGTCTGCTTATGTGCAAAATTTCAAACAAACCCAAAAGAATCACATCTCTCTGCTATAAATAGAATCATCAAATATATCGGAACATATCCAACTTATAGACTCTGGTATTCAAAAGATTTAGATTTCGTTCTGAAGGGATATTTAGATGCAGATCTCGCAGGATGCAAGATTGATAGAAAGAGTACTTCTATGACTTGTCAACTTATGGAAAATATGCTGATCTCATGGTACTCCAAGAAGCAAAGTACAGTCAGTCTTTCCACAGTAGAAGCAGAATATGTATCTCTGGAAAGTTATTGTGCTCAGATTCTGTGGTTAAAACAACAACTGAGAGATTATGAGGTTGAAGATTCGAATGTGGAAATCAAGTGTGATAACACAAGTGCTATAAACTTGATAAAGAATCCAATTCTACATTCAATGGCAAAACATATCGAGATCAAACATCACTTCATACGTGATCATGTTCAGAATGAAGATATCCATAGTCAGTAAGTTGACACAAAGAATCAACTCGCAGATATTTTCACTAAACCTCTTGATAAAAAAAACTTTCAATTACATTCGCAATAATTTGGCTATCATTAATTCTTTTTTCTTGAGTTATGTTAGAAACAGGATCTCTATCACTTTTAGAAGTACAATTGCAGGATACTCATTCAAAAGCAAATATTAGTTATTCGCACTTCACTTAAATTTCAAAATTCATGGAAATGCAAGGATTTAAGGTATATTTTCTAACTTCTAAATATATAGTCTGTTGATTGATTGTTATAATATATTGTCCTTGGATTGCCTTCTTCGAATTTTATTCTAAATTGATTTTATTTCCAAAGATAACCGCTTTACAGTTTTCTTTTCTTTTTCAAATTTTTGAAACAACTTGAACCGTCACCTTCTTTGAGAAAAACCCTATTCATGTCAGACTTCACTAACTCTCGCTCTTCATATCAGACTCTATTCTCTCAGAAAACACTTGCCCTCTTTCTCTTCTCGCTCAAAACTGCTCATCTTTTCTTCATAAAAATCCAATCTTTTTCATCAATGGCTCCGAAATCATCCTCTGCAAGGAAGAACGTTGAGGAAAGCAAGCAACAAAGAAGAAAATCGTCTCGGATAACGAAAGGCAGAAAATCTCGGGACTCGACTCCAGTGAAAAACACAGCGACAGAGAATGTCGAAGACTCTAGCAAAGATCGTATGAATACCGATTTGTCTGAGCATCTATATGACGAAAGGGTTGCACTAGCTCATTCGATTAAGCCCCTGTATGACGCCTTTAAAGAATAGGGTTCTGGAGATGAAATAATCGGTAAACTCCTAAATATCCACTAGTTCTCTAGTGAAGAAGATTAATTGAAATTGTTGGATATGCCTCTTTGAACTGTTACTCCTATTGCCGTTGAAATTCCTGAGAAAGTGTCGAGAAAAGGAAAAGAAAAGGTTGTGGTCCCTGATGTTCCAAAACCTAAGAGGACCCCATCCAAGGGAGTAGTTATTCGGGATTCTGTTGAGGAAGGAAGTGAGGAAGAGACAAAAGGGAAGTTTGATGATGACGGTAATGTCGTTTACAGGGATTTTAAAAGGAGATTGTCTCACTGTGTCAGAGACAAGAGTTTCAAAAATTGGTATTTTTTGTCACAGAAGCATATGGACAGGTACGAAGCTCTGAAGGAGCGTGGTGTGATGCCATACAGAGCTTTTGAGTATTTCGACAGGGTTGGTATCCCTATAAAAAAACATCTGGAGGAGATGAAGTTGAAAGATTTTGCGATTGTCAAGACACATTTTTTCTTGATCTTGTGGCTTACTTCTACTCCACGCTATCTTTTACTGATCCTGAGTCTCTCTCCTATAAGATTGGAGATGATCAGTATCATCTGCATTTGAATGAGTTGGCAAAACTCGTGGAAATAAGACAAAGTGTCTTCAAGGCTATCGACATTCAGCTAGAGGCAGCATATAGCTATCTAACGGGGAGGGAAAACTACAGTCAAGACTCAAAGGCTCATGTGGCATACAATGACTTCCCTCTCAAGCACGTGATTATGCACAAGGTAGTGATTGAATGTCTGTGCCCAAAGGCCTCCTCGTAAATAGACATATCCAAGTTTGAAGCCAAACTTATGTGGGCCTTACTTACTGGCTATGATTTTTCGCTCGCATGCACTGTCCTTCTCCATATGTACGGGACTGTGCATAAATCGAATGGTTAACTGCCTTATGGAGGACTAATTTCCTTGATTCTAAAATACCACAAATTGAAGCTTCCTGGAGAGCTAACCCAGAGACAAACTTCATTCATACCAACTGGTGAAAATATGATTCAGAAAATGTGGTTCAGCTTAACTGATGGAAGGTGGTTCAACAAGAACAAGGAAATGGTTTTGGTGGAGCTACATACAGAGCAGACAGAAAGGTTTGCGAAAAGAAAAAAAATAGTGGCAACAAAAGGAAGAGAAGTGAGTGTTCATAGTGCATCCTCTGAAGAAGCAGAAATAGAGGAAGAAGGAGATGAATCTTTGGGAGAAGATGAGGAAAGAACTCCCACTGCATCAAATGTGGACACTACAAGTGTCAAATCAGACGAGAATGACCATGATGATGGTCAGAAGGGAGAAGGTGAAGATACTCGTAAGACACATGATCAGGAGGTTCATGAGGACAAAGAAGAAGACCTCCCTAAGACTTATGTAGGTGGAGAGGAAGCAGAAGAGACAACTGCCGAAAGGGCAGAAAAAGAAGCACAAATAGCTAAAAATGAGTATGTTGAGTATGGGAAGACCAGTTGGATGACAAAACAACCATTGATGTTCTGGTTGCCAGAGAGAAGAAGAGATCATCATCCGAGGACATGGAAATTGACAAGGTGGATGAATTCCTTGTTACAGGTGATGAGTCCACTGTAGATACTCCTGATAAGATAGCACAAATTCAAGGGGAGTAACAACAAAATGTAGATGCCTATACTCTAGTACAGAACCAAAGTCAATCTGCTGCTGAGGAACAACTTGAGGAATCAAAGACAGATGCTGATCAAACTAAAGAAATTTAGACTGATGTTGTTCATAAGGAGAAAGCTACTGAGGAACCCAAAAGTGAAAATTCTGATGCTCAGAAGGACATCTTGTAGAGAAGATCTCTAAAGAGCCACCCACTGAAACTGAATCTGTTATCGCTAAAAGTGCTAAAGAGACTTCATATTCAGCCCCTTCTCGAATTCATGGGGAGAGTATTCTGAAGCGCGTCTTGGATTCAACTTCTAAGGGAAAGGCTCAGATGGTGGGTGAGGAAAGAGCTAAGACTCATGCTAGGAAATTGAATCCAGAAGAAACCTTGAATGCTTTTATTAAGGAGCTGCTGGATACGAAGTCACTATAGAGTTTGGTTCAGAAGGATGTCGAAAAACTTCAGGCTGAGGTTTTATAGAGGCTGGATAAAATGGAAAAGAGGATTGAGAAGAAGCTACACTCTTTTCAGGAAATACTTCAAAAGTATTGCCGCCTCTTCTGCGCAGAAATGGCTAGTCTAGGTACTTATACTTTGATCAGAGATGAGAGAATCGGTAAAGAGTCCCCAGAGATGCAAGCCCTTAAAGACTTTGCTTCACTTCTTGCTGGATCAAGCGGAGCGAATCAAAGCAGGCCCGAAGGAGATGCTCAAGAGGATGATGAGGAGCCAGTTGATGTTCCCTCCTCTTTGACAAAACCAACTCAACCCCGTCTTCTTGAAAAATATTTTTCAAATAGTCTATGTTTGACTTATTTTTGTCTTTGTCAATTGTGATATTTGATTTTTGTCTTGCTTTTGTGGACATATTCTGTCACCGCCTTATTATGGTCTTACCGCATTGCTAGTTTAATAATATTTGTATGGTTTGCTACTATTTCATCCATGTTTGCTGATGACAAAGAGGGGGAGAAGCTATCTCTATTTTTGCAGGGTTACAGGAATTGCACATACAAATGCGAACGCATAACGCAATTGCAAGTCATCTTTATCGTGGAAGAAATTGTTTTTGCAAGTTATTTTAAAGTATCCCGCTAAAAGCAACATACAGTGATATTCTTCTGCTCCTTAAGTGCATATATTACACTGATATATGTTTCAGATGCACATTCTTTGGAAAAGTTTCACATGGCTTATAAGTTTATATTTTTGTGAAATCTTTTCTACTCCAACGGCTACTTAATCTTCCATAATACAGTCTCATTCAATCAGGATTGGTGGCATTCAATCGGCGATTGAGAAGCGATCCTTTGAAGGACCTTGGTAACGGCTAGTTCAAGGTCTAAGGAGTATAAAAGGAGATCAATGGTGATTGTTGTAGAGAGAGATCAAGAACATATAATTCCAAAGTGCTGAGTTGTTCAGATTCACATTCTCTTGTTCTCGTGTGCTCAAAATTATATCTTTGAGAGTTTCTTTGTAAGAGTGATAAGTGTGACATCTCTTGTAACCTTTCAACGATTCATTTAGTGGAATCCAGCCAATCGGCTGTCATCGTGGGAGAGTGGACGTAAGCTTGCTAAAGTCAAACCACTATAAACTTGGCATGCAATTCCCTCTTACTCTAAACTCTCTTTCTTGTATTTAGAATTCTACACGTCCTGCTACTAAACTTATTCTGTTCATATTTTGAATTCGTTTAAATTCCGCAATTAGAATCAGAATTGTTCAGAATCACTTATTCACCCCCCCTCTAGGTGATATTGCTAGAGACAACATTATTAACTATGATTGTAACTTGGCTTGAAAATTCAAAGCCAATCTGATCGAAGGATATGAAGCTTTGACAATTCTTTTCTCAAGCGCATCCTCGAGTATGGTAGGGCCGACAACCACAGAAGAAGAAGGCGCACAAGTAAGTGTGCCTAATGTTCGTTCCTCGAACATGTCCACATTTCCTGACAAGTAGGGAGAACTTGTGATCTCGTTCTCTTGGACAATAAGCGAGCATGAGAGCTTGTGATCTTGTCAATTCAGCATGAGCTATATAATATAGGATACTCTTGCGATTCCTAAAATTTCTGAAATCTTTGAAGGGACAATCCCAGACAATAGAATTAGGAAAATTCAAGAATTGCATTGGCTTGTAAAACAACTTACAAATACCATTTTGCATGGAAACATCTGTTGGGGGAAAAGAAATGGGAAGTGTGGCTCATGGCACAATAAGAACTGTGTCGAATGTGCGGCCACAAATTACATAGAGAATTTTTCTCATTTTTGGTACATTGAATGATCGGCCAACAACTTCTCATGTCTCGTCTCTTTCACCTAAATTCTTATTGATTCTCTTCAATTAAAGCAACAACAAAAAAAGAATAAGTTCTGATTGATACCAATTTCTTCATGCCCGTTCTCTCGTTGGTCTGAAAATTTGACAAATACATTCATATTTGTAGCTATTTGGTGGCCCTGTCTGCGGATCCTTTCGATCCTAGGTTCCTTTAGTATTCAAGAATCACTAAGGGAACATTGTCATTCCCTTCCCCTTTGGAATAGGAGATATGTGGAGCCATCCACATTGTGAAACATGGTCAAGGTCTAGGCCACTAAATAACGTTTACCTCGCAAAATTGAAAGCTTTTAACGGATCATATAAGACAATGAAAAATTAAAAAGATTGGCGATAGAGTGGGAATTTTTGTGGCAATGAGCAAATACGTCGAACAATATATAATCTAATGTGGAAGAGGAAGAGCTCATATCATCTTGGTCTAGGAAAAGTCGAGAAGATCTAACGCGTATAGGGAACAATTTAAGTCAGTAAAGAAAGGGACAAGTACCTCAATTTTAATGTGCTTGACGGGTTCCAAAGACAATGGGTCCTGAAAAGCCATCATCCAATCTTGGTAAAAGATGATGACAAAATCGTCTCCCACACAATGGGGAAAAGTCACACTTGGATGCTTAAATTTATGTCCTACACTTATCAAGTTTTGATATTTCCATCCTCGAGGAAGCATGCTCTGAAGGGACTAGGAAGTAAGAGAGTTGGAAACTATACACGAAAGTTCTTCCCTTCTTCCACCGGGACTCAGCCCATATCCCCTTTCTCCACATGTTCAGGCCCATGCACATACGAAACGTGAAAATCATGTCGAATTTGGTGTTTCAAATTCTTTTCCTATGTTTCGACCCAAAAAAAAAAAAAATTTATTTTCCTATCTGTGAAGTTAACACACATGGGAAAATGATAACACTTATTACTAGATATGCAAGACAATATACCCATGGATAATATCTTTCCTTGTGAGCTATGTAGCACCGACACAACACGCAACACGACACAACACGAAATGTTGACACGTGATTTCTCAAAAAATCGACACGTTTGGACACGTTGTATATTAAACGTATATTTTTATACATACCTGATAAATATCACATACATATAAATATAAGCGGTGAGTTTTTTTTTCTTCTTCTTTTTCTGTTAGGGATTCACGATTAGTTTTATTTTATTTTTTTGGGCTGGCTGGACATATTAATTTTGGGGTGACTGGATATATGACTTAAGTATATATATGTTTGATAAATCTATATTTTGACCCCTAATTTATTGAAAATGCTTAAAATTGACCTTGTGCGTGTTGAAATGGCATGTTGGGATACTGGACTCGCGTGTCACTGGCGTGTCTGGAGCGCTGACCATCTGTCGGTCGCATATTGAAGAGTGTCAAAGTGTCGGACATGAGACGAAGGCTCCCGAAGAGTGTCGGTGCTATATAGCTTGTGAGAGAGACTACTCATGATGACAACGAGCCATTTTTTTTTTTTTTGTTGACTGGACATTCTTTGGACATTGGTCACAAAATTTCCTTTGATAAAAATGTTTAAAAAGGCCTAGAATACATTCCCTCCCCCCCCCCCCCCAAAAAAAAAAAAATAGGCTCTCTAGTCTCTCTCTCTCCCATCGGCGGTACCGTGGATAGTTTGTTCTATTTATTTTTAGTAAAAAAACAATAATAATAATAATAAAAAGCAAAAGAGTACCAACAGAATACCTATAAGAGCATGATCCGGAGCATGAGCGAATTAATTAGACTATTTTAAATCGAAAATCTCTGGTTGGTTTTCTTCAATCTATGTGCATGGGACGCATTCTCTTTATGGAAAATGATAAGAGGATTGGAGATATCTATATAAAAAGGATCAAACAACCTTGAAAGGGCTGGACGGAAAACCAAAAAACAAAAAATACAATGGTTGCTCATCATTTTCTCTCCGATAATATTGTACATCTATCCATCTAAAAGTTTTCTGAGTAGTGTTCTTGCTGCTTTATAATCAAGTTATAAGCAAGTGTACAAGGGTGATAGTAATTCTTGTATCCTAATAGTGTAATCTATTGTTCGATTGGAACAATACGTGTTGATTGTAACTTGGCTTGAGAATTACTAGTGGTCCCAGCCAGTGCCGATGCTATTACATAAGAAAGCAAATGTAGGTTTTGGGATAAAGCCGAACCTTTATAAATTCTTGTGCAATCTTCACTATCTCTTCATTATTATCTTCATCAGTTCATTATTTAACTATGCTTGTCGGTGACACTTGCACCTTTTACCATTGATTTGCCACTGATCATTGTCAAACTATTGTTTATTCTTCCACAACAAAACTCATTTGAAGTTTGAAAACAGTCTATTCAACCCTCTCCTCTAGATTGTGTTATTAGCCCCAACAATCAGTTGTTAGCCTTTCGACAAATTGCTCAAGCTTGAATGGGAGGAACCGGCCTGCACGAATACTTGTTGTCGATTTTATTATTGCAGGAGTTAGTCACACGGTACTCCCGTGAACAACTTGTCGCAAATGCGAGTAGATGTATCATGGACTCAAGTCAATTTGTTCATGCGTTCCATTTGTGTTAATCATGGTAAAAGTGATTTCAGCACATTTACAAGTAAAGTACTTTCCCCTAATATGATTTGTGAATTTGATCATTTATGTCATGAGGTACTTCTTCCTAGTGCTACTCCATTTAGTTTGTATATTTGATTGCTTTGTGGTGATGACTAAAAATTCAAACCAATAACAGACTAATAATAGTATAAAGATCATTAATAAGTAATGATTAAGTCTTCAAATTTCTTTTATGCTAAACAATGCTTGAATCCTATACTATTTATTGAGAGCGAGCAACAAAAAAAATCATATGAAGAGATCACTAAGAAGGAGCCCAAGTTTGAGCCCGTCAGCATATTCAGTTGGATCTATTTTCACTCAAAAGCTTAAGTCAATGAGTTGGATCCACTTCCGCTCAATAACTTAAGTCAATGATTTATCAGACAACTAAGATAAACCAATTCTCCGATTGGGACTCTCAGTCAATGGTATCATAATGCTACTAGAAGGTCCAACTAGAAGATGTGTGGGCCATCTATACTGGCATTTCTTTAATGAAAAACCTGTGGAGTTTTGACCGTGTGATATGCAGTGGTTGATTGTCCGAGAAGCCTTGATTTTTGAAATTTCTCCCCCAAAAAGAAACTATGTTTCATTTAAGAGCTTTTGATTTCTTGTCCTTTTCCAGATGCATGGTGAGATTTTCAGAGTTAGTACATATAGTTTTTTAGTTTTCCAGTATCATTTAATCTTTGTTTCCTCAAAACACAAAAGCACATGCCTACTTGTTGGACCAGTATTGAAATCTCCTGCTTGTACCTTCCACCAAATGGTTCCTGCCAAACAAGCCAAAGTAATCAAAGAATTTCAGAAACAGTCAGCCCAACTGGATATGACGGTAATGTTTTTGTTTCTTTTGCCTATTATTTCTTGTTTCCTTCAACTTGAGGATCATGTTCTGTCCTGAACTGTACATATTTTACTGGCAACTAAATGAGCTGCACGGACTTGTGCATTTGTGTCATTTTTTGGAGTAATTGTGGCATTAAACTCCCAGCGTGGATTTTGAATGAGTAAATAGTAGGCTTTTCGAGTGATGATTTGTGGATATCTTTCCCTAAATATCTTAGTTTGTGTCAATACTTTTTCAAGAAACTCCAGGTGGATTAATCATTGTTTGGTAGCATTATGATACCATTTACTGAATACTAACAAATCTTCAAAAATTCATTAAGCATGTACTAGATGTGCATGAATTTGTTCTTTCGGTTGTTGTAATGCCGTCAAGTAACTACCCTTCACATTGAATATCATAAAAATAAATATAAAAAAGATCCGAACCCAACTAGTCTTCAGTTTTGGTTGAACTTGGTTCGGAAAAAGCCCGAACCGAATTATATGAAAACAGGTACAACTGCATTCGAACATAATAACAAGCTCCGCAAGATTTCCCGAGCCAAATTAATGTCATCTCGGTGACTAAATCTGGAAAAGCAATTTACTTGAAACTTTCCGCTAAATCTGCATCGAACCAAGTAAAACACAAGACTTTTTCTGCTTCTCTCTATCAAAGAATTGGGCCTTACGAGCATAATAGTCTTTGGGTAACTGTGAGAATTGTGAGGCACAAATTGTTAAAAGAGTGAAGCTCATAACAATTTACTTAGAACTTTCCGGTAGTCCCACAACTGCAATGGCCTTAATGCATGAGTGCGGGTCAAAGATCACCTCTGCAGTTTAGTTGTCTTGAATTTTTCGACTTTTCTTACTCCGAAAGCTAAATTTCCGAAATGTCCCATTTCTCAGTACCTTTCAAGGTTGTCCTAATGTGGCTGTCCAGAACAAAAGACTGACTCTTCAAAGTTCTCGAATCTGAAAATGACTTAAGGGGAAATATCTTCAAATCTCATATTTCCAATTGAGACTGAAAAACAATACGTTGCGATCATCCAAGGAAACATGATCGATCACATTCTTCTCCTTTTGGCTGCTCAACTAGGTGATCCCTCTAGAGGAGAATTTTCTACCCCAGGAAGGATCTGAAGCTTTGAATATTCTGCTCTAGGAAGCATCCTCAGACATTGAATTTGTTTAATATGGTCTCTAAACTTTAATTTGTTCAATAGGGCTTGTGAGTTATAGTCTAATGTACAATGTGGTCCCTAGACTTTGAATTTGTTTAATGCGGTCCCTAAACTTTTGGTGTATGTCCAATATAGTTTCTGAACTATATGAATATGTTCAATATCACATTCCATATTGGGCCAAAGTTCGGCATCTATTTATGTCATTCCCTCAATTTCTTATGGCATAATTATTGAAAGGCCTGATATATATAATTTTCCCCCAAAAATAGGCTCTCTAGTCTCTCTCCCCGGTCGTCGGTACCATGGATGGTTTGTTATAAGTCTAGTAAAAAAATTAAAAAAAATAGAACAATGCCAAGAGTTCAGAATACCTATCACAGCATGATCCAGAGCATTAACGAATTAATTAGACTATCTTAAAGCGAAAATCTCTGGTTAGTTTTCTTCAATCAAAGTGCATGGGACGCAATCCCTTTATAGAAAATGATAAGAAGACGGTACCGTTGATCTCCAAAAGTGACGTGCCAATTCTAACCACAATATGATTTTCCCATTTATGTCATGCAATACGTCTTCCTAGTATTATTCCCCTCTTTTTTTTCTTTTTCTTTTTTTTATATATTGTCGCGACCTAAAAAATTCCGGGGAAATTCCCAGGTTAATGGATTACTAGATTAATTAAATGAATTAACCAACCTAGTCCGAGCTCTCCCAAGCTCTACCAATTCGCAACTTAGGTTTATGTTCAAATGATTTAAATTTTGGAGCCGCCACTAATCTTTTCTTGGTAGGTAGATTAGATACCTAAATAAAGTATCGGGAGAATACTTTATTTTCTGCTAACCAGAGATTTAAGTTCGGGGACTTGATTATGTTAATTTTCCAATTAACACCCTTTCGGTACCATTCTTGTGAAGATTTCTTGAACTGGCAAATTCAATGGATTCAATTTTAAGGGCAATGTGCAATTATGTTTTTTGGGGTTTTCTTGATTGAATGGATGCTATGCAGATGCATGAATGCAACTATGATGTGAAACTATATGACAAGGAGATAATCATGCATGATGACTTTGGAAAAGAAATCATGTTTTAATGCAAGAAGAAAAATATGAATTCTAACCTAAATGACATGATTTCTTAACCTATATGACATGCAAATGATGATATTGAGAAAATAGATTTTGATGCACAAAAACGTGAATCCTAACCTAAATGTCATGGCAAAATGAATGAATATTAAACTACATGACATGCGACATGATTTAATTAAACTAGACGACATGGCATAATAATGCATGAAACAAGATATGATGTGATGTAACATAATATGTCATGCGAGAATGAATTCTATCCTATATGCATGAATGTGATTTCTAATCTATATGATATGAAAATATGCATGAATGACATCTATGGTATGCATGAATGACATGGAAATATGTATGAACTATACTATATGAAATGCACATGAATGACATTTTTTGGTATTTTTATGTTATTTATGAAAAAAGGGAATCAAATACTAATATAATGAACCTTGAGCATAGTACACCTTAATATCGGAAATTTTCAATGAATTCGCTTCGTACCCAAAGTTTAGGGTCGGAAGGGAATTTATTCACGTCGTACCCCGGCGGTGGGGTCGGATGGTGAATTTAAATATTATGAAATTGGTCGGTCCGGTCCCAAAGTTATGGGATGAGACGGACAATTTCATCGTGCAGATGACGTCGTACTTCGAGGGTGAAGTCGGATGGCCATGCACAAATTCCGAGGGACGAAGGCACGAGGGAGCGTGTACTATACTCAAGGTAAATTACAAAAATATTTGACTTTAGACTATAGTATAAAAAGGAAAATGAATTTTCGGCCAACTAGAGGGAATTGCCGAATTATAAAGGGCAAGATTGCCCTATCCACAAAGGATCACATCTTGTTCAAATTAAGAAAATTATCTTATGAGATTTTCAAAATGTTCCAGATAATCATCCAATTTGGAAAGATATGTTCAATCAGAGCAAATATTTATCCACAATATGCAAAGATATGTTCAGGATTTAGATTGCTTCAAAATTTGCAATATTCAAAATATGCAAGATACCCTAAATTAAGAAAGAGAATATTAAACTTCAAGATAGAAAATATACCTTATCTTCCGAGAAGGTTCTTTCCTAATTTGGATTTTTAACCAAAAATTGCAGCCCAAGATTTGCACTCCACGGACCGGCTCGGTGGTGTTCTCGTGCGGACCAAGGAGGTCGGTGAAAGCAGTTTTGTGCCCCCGTCAAGGCTCGTCGACAACTGGCGGCGACGATCAGCGGCGACTGGCGATGGGCGGCGACGGCGGTTTCCGGCGAGCGGCGGCGGCAGTCCGGACAAATGGGACCTCCAATGGACGAGCTACCACTTGGAACTTGTAAAGGAGAGGATGAGGGTGATTTAGGTGGTCGGAGACCGGCTCGGAGGTGGCCGGAGGCGGCGCTTGAGCAGGACGAAACAAACGGCAGAAATTGGTCGGGCAGGGTCGGTCAGCGACCTTTGCTCATTCAAAACGCTCTACAAGACGAACCGCTGGGCCAAATTGAGCTCACAATATGTCATTAGAACGGGAAGAGAATAAGGTTTCTATTGATGGGTGGAACGTCTTCATCCGACATCGGATGACAAAGTTATGGCCGAAACAGTGGAGGGTTCCGGAACTGGGCGGGTGAGCGAGCCGAGCGAGGGAGTCTTCTTCTTCCTCCTTTTATGGTCTCTCCGAATCCCTTTGCCTTGTCTTTTCAAAGTGGCCTCTCCACTTCTTCTTCTTTTCCTAATGGCCTCTCCACTTCTTCTTCTTTTTTTCAATGGCCTCCCCACTTCTTCTTCTTTTTCCCAATGGCATCTCCACTTCTTCTTCTTTTTCCCAATGGCCTCTCCACTTCTTCTTCTTTTTCCCAATGGCCTCTCCACTCTCTTTTGCTTTTGATTCTTTGTCTTTTGGTGGTGGTGGAGGACCGGTTCGGAGGTGGCCGGAGGCGGCGCTCGAGCGGGACGAAGCAGACGGCAGAAACTGGTCGGACAGGGTCGGTCAGCGACCTTTGCTCACTCAAACCGCTCTACCAAACGAACCGCTGGGACAAATTGAGCGCATAATATATCATTAGAACGGGAAGAGAATAAGGTTTCTATTGATGGGTAGAACGTCTCCATCCGACGTCGGATGACAAAGTTATGGCCCAAACAGTGGAGGGCTTCGGTGATGAATGCTTGATCGGCCGGGTAAGAGGATTCTCCCCGGCTCCCTTTTTCTATCCCAAACTCTCTATTTTCTGCTCTTACTTTTTGCGCCATGTATCCTCCATCCTCTTGGCCATGTATTCTGAAATTTTTGTGGCCTCCCAAATACCGAAAACATTTTGGCAATTTAAGTCCAAATCGCCTGATAGATTAAGCTCAAATCCTCCGCCGCCGGCCCAATTCAGTATGCAAAATGCAATGCAATGCAGAGAAAATAAAATATGCAGTGCATGAGGAAATATTTTTGGCGAGAATTAATTCTCATTTTATAAATGATTTAAAGAAAAATCAAAATTTAGGTGTCAACAGCTGCCCCTCTTTGAGTGAAGGCTCGTAGAGGTTTTGCTCAAAGACAAGATTGAACCTAAATTTTGACAATGCAAATAATGAATGATAATTTTTTTTTTTGGTGGGGTTTTAATCCCATTTTCAATGCAGATAAAGATGATGTATGAAATGCAGGACTGTAATTAAACACGTGTTAAGACTTCTTTTTTCCATGAAATAGAATAGGAAGACCTACACATGGATCGCATATGAAATACCTGTTTTACCAGACATTTCGTGATGCTGATGATTCCCCTGATTCCAAGCTCCTTCTTAAGGATACAAGGATCTTAAGGTACTGGGGCCCATCTGTTACCAGAACTCTCATTCTGATGCGAGATAGCGCAAGATCTGTAATGGATTTTCCGATATCACGAGAGCGCATACATTGTGAATCGGAAAAAGGGATCAAGATCGCAAGAGCGCATCATTGCAATTTGATAGAAGTACCAAAACCATAAGAGCGCATCATTATGATTAGGTAAAAGGGACCAAGACCATGAGAGCGCATCATCATGATTTGGCAAAAGGGACCAAGATCACAAGAGCGTATACATTGTGATTTGGTAAAAGGATTAAGATTGCAAGAGCGCATACATTGCAATTTGATAAAGATACCAAAACCATAAGAGCGTATCATTATGATTTGGTAAAAGGGACCAGGATCACAAGAGCGTATCATTGTGATTTGGCATGGGGATCAAGATCGCAAGAGCGCATCATTGCAATTTTGATAAAAGTACCAAAACCATAAGAGCGCATCATTATGATTAGGTAAAAGGGAAAGGTCATGAGAGCGCATACATCATGATTCGATACCATCAAGGCTAAATAGCACAAACATGAGGGATGTATTACCGAAATGAATCGATAAATACGAAAAGGATGTGTCGCTTGAACCTAATCAACGCAAACACAAGATGTCAAAATGACAACCTAAATGTGTAAAGCTGTCAATTCGAAAAAGGGTTCAGGAAACTTACCTGGATTTTCTGGACGAACGGTCAAGGAATGGACAAGCTAACTGTGTCATACCTGTCTTTTCACTTGAAATAGAGATTGAAACAAATCCGTGCATGAAACCAATGCAACATTATATGCCAACAAATCTTGGTGAGCTTTTGCTTGCATTACAAGGCTTCAACTAGGGAATTTCATCAATAAGGAAATCTGTTTGATCCTTTTGATAAAACCAATCAACATTGAATGAGGAACCTTCAGTCAGAAAGGACTTTCACTCACTCTCATGAAAAGGCTTTTGAAACCCGACCATTGATGCGGGTATGAGAATCACTCAGAACTGCGATCATCATGCTTGACGAGGGTCTGGGTATTCTCGCAATTAGTATGACCAGACCAATCTAAGAGGTTTTTGCAAGGACTGCAATTCAGGCTCGGTCAAAGGTTTAACAAAGGGGACTCACGTGAGTCATTTGACTTTGAATAGTATCATCAGCCTTATCAAGTTTACAAGTCAGGAAACCTGCAAAATGAGATAAAATGATCTTGCTCGCACTTCTCTGAGCAATATTTATAAACATTTGAAATCCTACGTCAACTCAAGTGCCCTAATCTGAAGAGGCTTCGGGTATGGGTTGCAACGTAGGTGTGGGTAGGCTTGAAATGAAAGGCCTATTTTCAATCTAGAGGGATTGATTGTGAGGGAATTGGTGATCGCCCATTCTCAATGCTTTTGCCACTGATTTCTACTCTGGCGAATGTTCGGCAAATTTTCTTCATGAATGATCTTTCTTGAGAAGGATCTTTGTGAACTCAGCTAGGGCTCTCCTTTCTCCTTTTTTTTTTTTTTTTCAAGAGAGACTTTGCTCTTTCGAGAGAGGCTTTAATGCTTCTTTTCCGTCCCCATTTCCTTCTTCTTTCGAGAGATATTTGAGAGGAAAATAGGACACCGCTTGATGAAATCCTTTTGCACACTTTCTTTGATGGATTTCTTTCTGACCCTCCATTTGCCCCATAGTCACTTCATACTTCATTCGTCTCGACGCTTTGAGACGGTCCCTTTAATTCATCATGGGAAAGATCACCAATTGATTTGAAATGAATCTACCGCTCAAACTGGGTAAGCAAAGGGTATGGTGTGTAGGGGTATAGAAAGAAATGCTCTTCGTCATGTCTAAGGCACTTGAGCTAACACAAGATTCGCATGCAATAAAGACACTCGAAGATTGATGCAAGTGAGAGCAAGAAAATTTTAACCATTTGAATTTTCTGGTAATTGCCCCAGTGTGCGGTTGTTCCTGACAGGGGTAGGAAATGAAATCTCCGTTCAAAGGGCTAGCAAAGGAATTCCTGTAGTGTTTGGATGAAGGAAATGAATGCCTCTCATCACTTTGGTCGTCATACTTTTTGCGAGAAAATCCTTTACCTTGTTAGCACGGAATTTTGCAACTTAGCTCACACTGAGAATAAGTATTCAGGATGTGTATGGAAACGGCTCGCCTTTCATCATTCTGACGTTTCTCATTCAACAGATGGCCTGATCAAAAATTCTTTCTCAACATCATGTACAAAATTTTGCAAAATGTGAGCTCCTTTCAAGCATGCTAAGCATGTTCAAATTCATTTTTTGTGGAAGCACCTCTCTTCACTTTGAGCTCACTACATGAGTGGTTTGCAATTTCCCCTTACCGGCTCCACCGCTTGGTGGCAAATGAGTGAATGAATTTGTAGCCGTCAAGGTTTTGGAATCGCCCAAGGTCTTAGTCTCGTTCGGTCGGGCATTCTCATCTTCTTCTGCAAAAAAGAAAGTGTAAAAAGCTTTTTATTATTGATTTACAACATTTACATCATTCACTAACCTCGGGGATCGAACCCGGGTTGTTTCGGACCACTGTCACTCCCTCATGCCACCAAACTGCGGTGTAGTTGGCATTCGTGGGGTGCAGTACTTTTAGTTAAGTGTTGGCCTGGAAATAATATTTCTTTCCATATCATATCAGATGGCTCCATTTTCCACTAATCTCGTGGCGGTTGAGAACCCCCTTTTCAAGCTTGCTCGCGCTTTTCACTAATCTCGTGGCGGTTGACAACCCCTGTCGAGAATGGTATGAACTCGAGTTAGAATCGAAATGATTAAGGGTAAATCGAAAACGATACAGGGTTACCCTTTTCAAGCTTGCTCGCGCTTTTCACTGATCTCGTGGCGGTTGACAACCCCTGTCGAGAATGGTATGAACTCGAGTTAGAATCGAAATGATTAAGGGTAAATCGAAAACGATACAGGGTTACCCTTTTCAAGCTTGCTCGCGCTTTTCACTGATCTCGTGGCGGTTGACAACCCCTGTCGAGAATGGTATGAACTCGCGTTAGAGTCGAAATGATTAAGGGTAAATCGAAAATGATACAGGGTTACCCTTTTCAAGCTTGCTCGTGCTTTTCACTCGCAATTTCCCTTCTTGAGGTTATTCAACATTTTTCTTTACGGCATTTAGAGGCATCGTCCGTAAATTGATTTGCGCCAAATCTGATAAACCATGCATTTGAACATAGAAAAAGGGAACACTGCCCCTTCCCCTAATTCCAGACTCGTAGAAAGCAGGAAAATATCCCACGCAGGGGATTGCATGAAATGAAATTTCACTAATTTGGGCCTACACCCGCTTCTTCTGAAGGTTCTCCGGCGATCAGCTAGCCAGGTACAGATGGGTGGTATTTGAGGACCTCAAATCACCGGCTTTGGATCACAATTTACAGCTTTGGGGGTTCATCAACGCTGAACTGGTTGACCATGATAGCAAGGTCATCGCCAAGGCAACTCGACCCGTGGGGATGTATGTTCCTTCCCTCGGGAGGCATTGATACTGACCTTGTGAGATTGATTCTCCCATGCTTTTCTCCAACGGAACTTGATTGTGCCGGGAATTGATCTGGAGGACAGGACGACGAGTGAGGAGGGAGATGAGGGTAGTTAGAAACCAACAGCTTCCAAACATACTTCGAGGCAATGGCGGATATCCTTTTTATCTCCTCTTTCAGACGAGCATTTTCAATTCTCAGATGCTGCTCATCAACGGACGTTCCACCAGGGGCAGTGGGGTCGCCGCAGTTAGGGCAGGTGGCAGTGCTGAGAGCTTCTCCATACCTCTTGTGCTCTGCTTGGAGCTTTTCAATTTCAGCCTTCAGAATCACATTATCGCGGCGTTCATGTCGAACCTTCGATAGGGTTCGCTTATTTTGAAACCAAAATTTGATTTGCAAAGGCTCCAACCCAAGCTTTTGGCTCAGTTCCTGTCTTTGTGTATCATCTGGGTAACGGCACTCCTCGAAGACGGCTTCCATCTCTTGAACTTGACGTTGAGTGAAGCGCCTCTTTTTTCGAGGTCGACCATTGATGTTGTCGTCGTCGTTGTCAGGATCTTGAACGCCGTTGCCGGAAGGATCGTGTTCTATGGTTTCGGTGCCAGATTTGGTCCCGAGATCTTCAAAATCTCTCACCTTTAACACTTCGCTCGTGGAGCTCCATTCGCTGGTCATGTCCAGAAAGTGATGGTGGCTCTCGAACATGCTCATGAAATTCGCATCATTGGTCATGTCCAGCAAGTCATGGTGGTTCTCAAACATGTTGGGTTGAGACATCTTTGACTGATTTTTGTTCTTTCAAGGCTCTTTACTCTCTTCTGTATTTTTCTGAGTGGCCTTGTATACTCTGAAGCTTTCTTTTGAACACGGATGACAAAGACCAAGAGGACGTCTCTCTCAAGATTTCACGTCTTCTGCATGAAAAGGCGTGCTTTTCCTAAAGATCTGCCATGTTTCTCGCTCAGTTTGTCTTCTACTTTTTCTCTTTAATGTGGTGGGACCTCCAAATCTTTTCGCGAAATTTTCGGATTCGTTGGGCTCGAGATTGGAGACCAGCGATGGGTCCACGACCGACGGGTGAAATAGGGAACTTGGACCAATAGATGGAAAGGGAAATTGGACCAACGGACGAAATAGGGAAAAGGCACTGACGAAAAGGATGAACAGAGGATAGCACCGACGAAAAGGACGAATAGGCTTTTGTCGTACAATTCAGACGGTATAGCACAAGCAGCTAATTCGTAGAAGCCGTAAGCTTGCTGGGTTGGCCTTGAATGCTTCTTTTACGTAATGGCAGACATTGACGTTATTCGGTGCGGGAGCAAATGATGGCTTCTTTCTTTCCTCACTTTCCTCTTGCTATAAGAATCAGAACTTGACGCAGAGCAGATTAACATCTTTGCATCCTCAGTTTCAATCATCTAATCATTCCTCTGCCTTCAATCTCTTCTCTTCCGTCTTCAATAACAATGGCCTCTAACCACGTCCTCTCAACCGAAGCTTTAGCCAAATGGGAGAGACTTTATAATCTTCTTGGCCGAGGCTACGTTCATATTGCCCATCATCCAGATACTGAAGCTGAGATCTTCAGTCTGTTTAGTGGCATGGACACAGCTTCCATTGAAAACACCAATTTAGAGAGGGAGTATAGGACATTCCGGACCCTTTTCATCAACTTCCTGGAAGCTTTTCGGCGCGTTGATCAGGAGGTTATCCTGGCTCGTGTTGTGAGAGCTCGTTACCAGGATCAGTCTGAGTTTCTGGCGTTGGCCCGTTACCTGGTTGACAAGCATGAGAAGGCTGCCGAGCTTGTCAACGAACGAGTCTCATTGTTGGTTCGTGAGAGGGAGAGGCTGGTGGGACGTTTAGCCTTGACCCAGACATACTACGAGCACGACTCGAGCGACGTCGTGATGAAGTTCCAATGTGAATGGCTAGAAGAGAGGCTTGAATGCCTGACTATGGATATAGCCCTCGAGAGAGCCCTGATCCCGAATCTGGAGTCTGCCTCTGAGTATCACGAAGCCAGTGCAACCAGGCTCAAGGAGAAATGCGATCGCCTCTTTCTCAAGCTTGCGGACCTCGATTCCCGGAGTGCTCAACGCGTGCAGAGCATTAACTGTATAGAGAGTCAGTTGAGCTCCTTTGTGTCGCTTATTAGGGCTCAGTTTGGTTTTACTTTTCCCCCTCGATACTCGTTGTAAGGCTTGGTGTATGGAATGAAAGGATGGTTCTCATATGTTTGTGTTTTGTTTCATCCCATATACGGCTTAATGCATTTTCCATTGATAGATCCAGACTAACTGAAAATAACAGTATGAGTACAAACTAAGTATAGTACTTCTTTACAGAATCAGCATTGACAGGATTGGTGAAAACACGACCATCCATTTCTGCTAGAATTAAAGCTCCACCTGGAAGTACCTTCTTCACAACATACGGTCCACCATAATTTGGAGCAAACTTCCCCTTTGGAAGTGGAACTATTGGCAACAGCTTCCGCAAAACAAGGTCTCCTACCTGAAAATGTCGAGGCCGGACTTTCTTGTTAAAGGATTTAGCAACCCTTTGCTGATAGCACTGGCCGTGACATACTGCCTTGAGCCGTTTCTCATCAATCAGGTTCAGTTGGTCCACCCTTTGTTGGACCCAATCAGCTTCAGTTAACTTGACTTGAGATAGTATACGCAAGGAAGGAACCTCCACTTCAACTGGTAGTACCGCTTCCATTCCGTACACAAGAGAATATGGGGTCGCCCCGGTCGATGTTCGGATCGATGTTCGATAAGCCATGAGTGCAAACGGCAACCTCTCATGCCAATCACGATAATTCTCGGCCGTCTTAGCCAAGATCTTCTTAATGTTCTTATTGGCTGCTTCCACCGCTCCGTTCATCTGAGGACGATACGGAGAAGAGTTCAAATGTTTAATCTCGAATTCCTTGAACAAGTCGTCAACCTGCTTATTATTCAAATTAGAGCCATTGTCAGTAATTATGGCTTCTGGTGAACCATATCGAGCAATGATATCCCGACGAATGAACTTCAACACATTTCGCGTGGTGACTGCGGGATACGATGTGGCTTCGATCCACTTGGAGAAGTAATCGATGGCAACTAGGATAAATCGATGCCCGTTAGATGCTTTGGGGTTGATTGGACCGATCACGTCAATACCCCACATAGAGAATGGCCATGGCTCTGATAACTGGTGGAGTTTGTTTGGAGGAACATTGATTTTGTCCCCATGAATCTGGCACTTGGTTTGGTATACTTCGAAAAGATTCCAAAAATGATGAAAAAACTTCTGTAATTTTATTGATTACGAATCAAAAAATTACATCTTATTGAAAGGGAAATCCTAGTAATTGAAAATGCAGCCTAGACATTTAGAAAGCAGGAAATGTCCCATGGAAGGGATGTGCAAGAAATTAAAGGTTCAATCATTCGGGCCTGTGCCCGTCTCCATTGATGGTTCTCAAGTGTTCTGCGATCAGAAGATAGTCAAATGGAGTGGAAAACGCTTTTGTCAATCCGGTGCCAAATCTTGAGGTGATGGCACGAGGGTGTCCAAAGCTCCTGCTTCACATGTGAAGCTGTGTATGGGCCATCGTGGACGTTCACAGACATGGTGCGCTTGGCATAGACGTCATGGTTGATACTCGACCTCTCAAAGGCACTTAGTTTGGCATTCTCAAAGGAACTGGGGGATGCGATTCGAATGTGAAGCAACACTGCTTCAAGTGTAATGGGCACAATAGCATGATTCCTCTGGAGGGACTCAATTTGCAATGATAGCCATTCCATTCGTTCTTTCATGCTAGCAAAATGTTTCAGTGTCTAATTGACTGGCTAGCTTTGTGGGGTGATCTTTGACTCATCATGGTTACCTGAAAAAAGAAACAGGAATGCAATGAGTTTGAGATTGACAAAAGGTCAGTCCATGACGAGTGCCTAGACTCTTTCCACCTTAGTGCAACTCGTGGAGAAAAGTGGTAGTGCACATGTGGCATCAAAATTTCATTTCAGAAAAATTCAGTCTCGTCCACCTTTGGAAACAAATTCACGAAAATTCATGACATTCTTAAAATGATGCCGAAATTTACGGACATATGACTGAGAGGATCATGAACAACGTTCATGTTTTGAGCTTGGGCAAAAAACACATGGATCGATACAGTTTAATTCCTCTTTCCAGAAAATCCTGATCAGAAAACGGATTCAACAGGTTTTCACTTGAGAGCTAAGTGGGCCATCAAAACTTCGAATTAAGATCCCAAAATTTTCAGGCCTCCAGTTCAAAACCCATTTAACCACTTTTATTCTTTGAATCCTTGCAAAAGAATCCATTAACTTGTGGTAAATGTCAAAATAATGTTGAGGCCCGAAAAATTCTGAAATCTAGACTGATTTGTTCTCATCTTAAATTCTGAAACAATTGGGAAAAGTCTTGGATTGATCCGAAATTTTTATCTCTTATAGATTAGGATCTTCCAAACGTTTCTTGTGAAAAGGTGATGTTCCAATTATGGGCCAAAAATGGTGGAAAAAATCATTGAACCAGTGAAGGTCGATCAGTCAGAATGCTTTGCAGTTTTCACGTATTCAGAAAAACGTGAGTTTGGCCCAACTTCGTCCCAAGCATATGAAGTCCGTTGGTTCTGATTTTTTTACATGTTGAAAATCATTATGTTATCTACGACTTTTGTTAAGGGTGTTTGCCCAAAATTCGATCGCAGAAGTTTACAAAAATCATGCAACACAACAAGGTAAATCAGAACATGGGGAGAAGTTCATTCGATTGTATTTCCTTGAAAAATTCGACCAACCTAAATGTCAATGGACCGACCCAAAATAACGACGTGAAATGAGTAAATTGGAAGAGAAGGTTAAGAAGCTTACCCATGGAAGACCACAATCACAAACACATGCGCATGAATGCAAATTCATTGATTAATCTTTTCAAAGTGAAATTCCAAAAACGGACCGTACCAATGGGGCTTGGTCGGGTCTGGTTTCCAGAATTTCGGCTATGGTCAAGATTCTGCTCGTGCCATTAGGGTATGGCCAGGGGAGAGATCTCCAACGCGAAGGAAAGTTCGGGATCGGGGACAGGAATCGACCGTACCTCGGGGGTGAGGTCGGGTGGATTCCCGCGCAATACCATCCTATTTACTAGCGACCCAGGTTCGGTCGCAGTGAAAGTGCGATGCAATAAACATGCGGGCACATGGCATATTATTCAGATCAGAAATAAAATCAAACTATATTACCCTGCAAAACAAAGGTTAATAGTTTAAATTTATCCTACAAGAACATATAACACCTAAATAATTAGGAGTCAATCAAATAATGCCAACCAAAAATTATCACAAGAAATCGGCCTAAGCCCTCTTGAAATACATGGAACTTTCGAAAATTGTAAGGTCCACATTAGATCCAATTTTTCCGAAAATTCAAGTACAGTCCCCAGCGGAGTCGCCAAGCTGTCGCGACCTAAAAAATTCCGGGGAAATTCCCAGGTTAATGGATTACTAGATTAATTAAATGAATTAACCAACCTAGTCCGAGCTCTCCCAAGCTCTACCAATTCGCAACTTAGGTTTATGTTCAAATGATTTAAATTTTGGAGCCGCCACTAATCTTTTCTTGGTAGGTAGATTAGATACCTAAATAAAGTATCGGGAGAATACTTTATTTTCTGCTAACCAGAGATTTAAGTTCGGGGACTTGATTATGTTAATTTTCCAATTAACACCCTTTCGGTACCATTCTTGTGAAGATTTCTTGAACTGGCAAATTCAATGGATTCAATTTTAAGGGCAATGTGCAATTATGTTTTTTGGGGTTTTCTTGATTGAATGGATGCTATGCAGATGCATGAATGCAACTATGATGTGAAACTATATGACAAGGAGATAATCATGCATGATGACTTTGGAAAAGAAATCATGTTTTAATGCAAGAAGAAAAATATGAATTCTAACCTAAATGACATGATTTCTTAACCTATATGACATGCAAATGATGATATTGAGAAAATAGATTTTGATGCACAAAAACGTGAATCCTAACCTAAATGTCATGGCAAAATGAATGAATATTAAACTACATGACATGCGACATGATTTAATTAAACTAGACGACATGGCATAATAATGCATGAAACAAGATATGATGTGATGTAACATAATATGTCATGCGAGAATGAATTCTATCCTATATGCATGAATGTGATTTCTAATCTATATGATATGAAAATATGCATGAATGACATCTATGGTATGCATGAATGACATGGAAATATGTATGAACTATACTATATGAAATGCACATGAATGACATTTTTTGGTATTTTTATGTTATTTATGAAAAAAGGGAATCAAATACTAATATAATGAACCTTGAGCATAGTACACCTTAATATCGGAAATTTTCAATGAATTCGCTTCGTACCCAAAGTTTAGGGTCGGAAGGGAATTTATTCACGTCGTACCCCGGCGGTGGGGTCGGATGGTGAATTTAAATATTATGAAATTGGTCGGTCCGGTCCCAAAGTTATGGGATGAGACGGACAATTTCATCGTGCAGATGACGTCGTACTTCGAGGGTGAAGTCGGATGGCCATGCACAAATTCCGAGGGACGAAGGCACGAGGGAGCGTGTACTATACTCAAGGTAAATTACAAAAATATTTGACTTTAGACTATAGTATAAAAAGGAAAATGAATTTTCGGCCAACTAGAGGGAATTGCCGAATTATAAAGGGCAAGATTGCCCTATCCACAAAGGATCACATCTTGTTCAAATTAAGAAAATTATCTTATGAGATTTTCAAAATGTTCCAGATAATCATCCAATTTGGAAAGATATGTTCAATCAGAGCAAATATTTATCCACAATATGCAAAGATATGTTCAGGATTTAGATTGCTTCAAAATTTGCAATATTCAAAATATGCAAGATACCCTAAATTAAGAAAGAGAATATTAAACTTCAAGATAGAAAATATACCTTATCTTCCGAGAAGGTTCTTTCCTAATTTGGATTTTTAACCAAAAATTGCAGCCCAAGATTTGCACTCCACGGACCGGCTCGGTGGTGTTCTCGTGCGGACCAAGGAGGTCGGTGAAAGCAGTTTTGTGCCCCCGTCAAGGCTCGTCGACAACTGGCGGCGACGATCAGCGGCGACTGGCGATGGGCAGCGACGGCGGTTTCCGGCGAGCGGCGGCGGCAGTCCGGACAAATGGGACCTCCAATGGACGAGCTACCACTTGGAACTTGTAAAGGAGAGGATGAGGGTGATTTAGGTGGTCGGAGACCGGCTCGGAGGTGGCCGGAGGCGGCGCTTGAGCAGGACGAAACAAACGGCAGAAACTGGTCGGGCAGGGTCGGTCAGCGACCTTTGCTCATTCAAAACGCTCTACAAGACGAACCGCTGGGCCAAATTGAGCTCACAATATGTCATTAGAACGGGAAGAGAATAATGTTTCTATTGATGTGTGGAACGTCGTCATCCGACATCGGATGACAAAGTTATGGCCGAAACAGTGGAGGGTTCCGGAACTGGGCGGGTGAGCGAGCCGAGCGAGGGAGTCTTCTTCTTCCTCCTTTTATGGTCTCTCCGAATCCCTTTGCCTTGTCTTTTCAAAGTGGCCTCTCCACTTCTTCTTCTTTTCCTAATGGCCTCTCCACTTCTTCTTCTTTTTTTCAATGGCCTCCCCACTTCTTCTTCTTTTTCCCAATGGCATCTCCACTTCTTCTTCTTTTTCCCAATGGCCTCTCCACTTCTTCTTCTTTTTCCCAATGGCCTCTCCACTCTCTTTTGCTTTTGATTCTTTGTCTTTTGGTGGTGGTGGAGGACCGGTTCGGAGGTGGCCGGAGGTGGCCGGAGGCGGCGCTCGAGCGGGACGAAGCAGACGGCAGAAACTGGTCGGACAGGGTCGGTCAGCGACCTTTGCTCACTCAAACCGCTCTACCAAACGAACCGCTGGGACAAATTGAGCGCATAATATATCATTAGAACGGGAAGAGAATAAGGTTTCTATTGATGGGTAGAACGTCTCCATCCGACGTCGGATGACAAAGTTATGGCCCAAACAGTGGAGGGCTTCGGTGATGAATGCTTGATCGGCCGGGTAAGAGGATTCTCCCCGGCTCCCTTTTTCTATCCCAAACTCTCTATTTTCTGCTCTTACTTTTTGCGCCATGTATCCTCCATCCTCTTGGCCATGTATTCTGAAATTTTTGTGGCCTCCCAAATACCGAAAACATTTTGGCAATTTAAGTCCAAATCGCCTGATAGATTAAGCTCAAATCCTCCGCCGCCGGCCCAATTCAGTATGCAAAATGCAATGCAATGCAGAGAAAATAAAATATGCAGTGCATGAGGAAATATTTTTGGCGAGAATTAATTCTCATTTTATAAATGATTTAAAGAAAAATCAAAATTTAGGTGTCAACATATATGTGATTATTTTGGGATAATCGTCGAGAAATCAAGCTAGTAAAAGACCATTCCACTATAAAGACAATTGATAAGAAACGCTCAAGTCTTTAATTTTCTTTTCGGCTAAACCATAACCGGGTCCTGAACATGCAATTGGTGTGGAAATCATCTAAAATGGCCAAATCAAACTGACCATAAAGAAGGTTCTTGGAATAAGAGAAGAGAAAGGCAACGACTACCGCATCTGATAAGATGCATGTATTATGTGGACGAGCTGATGATCAATACTGCACAAAAAGATCGGCAATAGAATGGGAAATTTTGTGGCAATGAGCATATACGTTGAACCATATGTAATCCATTGTGGAAAAGGGAGAACTCGTATGATCTTGGTCTAGGAAAACTTAAAAAGATCTAACGCGTACAGGGAACAATTTAAGCCGATAAGGAAAGGAACAAGAATTGTTGACACCTAAATTTTGATTAAACTTTTAGTCATTCATTTGCATAAAAATTAGAACTAATTTTAGTTCTTGCCAAAAATAATCGTGTAATTTTTCATATTTATTCATGCATCGCATTCAGACTAACGGCGGAAGATTCGAGTTTTAAAATGATATGCGATCGGACTAGGCACGAATTTCGGCAAATGATTTATCTTTTGAAGGTTCGGACTTAATCAGAAATATTTCCTCAGGGACTGAATTGCAAATACGTAAAACCTCAAGGACTAAAGTGCAAATATTCAAAACTTGAGGGACTACTTTGCAAATAACCAAAAGATGAAGTTAGTGGAGAAATTAGAATGGGAGATGGAGAAAGGAAGATGGAGAATGGGAGATTGAGAAAGGAAGATGAAGAAGGGGAGATTGAGAAAGGAAGATGGAGAAGGGGAGATTGAGAGAGGAAGATGGAGAAAGAGGGATGGAGAAAAGAAGATGGAGTTAGTGGAAAAATTAGAAAGGTAGATAGAATGAGGGAGTTATAAAAGGAGAAGAGGGGGAGAGAACTTTGGGAGAGGAATTTGGAGAGAAAAGAATCTTTGAGAGAGTTTTTTTTTTAGAGCTTTGGGAGAAGAATCTTTGGAGAAGAAGTTCTTGAGAGCTTGAAGAGAGAGATAAAAAAAAAAAAATCATCAAAGTGATGTGAGAAAACACTTGTGTGTGAAAGAAGAAAGAGTTCGGTTGAGAGATTTCCCGACCGAGTCCCCCTTGCCAATCCCTTCATCAACACGAAGCCGCAAGTCCATCCCCGTCGTTCGAGCCATGGTCCAAGGTCCCGATCCACAAGACAATTCAAGGTTCGAACTCGGTAGTCGAATCCGCCAAATTAGGTAACGATTCTAATTCTTTTTTTAGAATATTCAAAAACTTTGTTACCTAATTGATTGGAATCCCGATTAAATCTTCTCGGACATATCATTCCACCATGCTTAAAAATTGCATATTCCAAAATTAGCATCATGTAGATAATTGCACGTGCAATCCATCTTGTAAATATTTCGATTAGATTGCATTTTTATTAAACTTTCACGGCATACATTGCATGTACTTTAATTCTTACATTTTCATAAAAAAGAAAACCCAAAAAATTGCACCTTTGGACTTCAAGTGAGAATGCATCAAAATTGCCAAATTGAACTTTTTTCGTGAAGTTGGTACCGAAAGGGCATTAATTAAAAATTAATGTAATCAAGTTCCCCGACCTTTAATCTTTGGTTCGTAGAAGTAATTTAGTTCTCCCGCTAATTTACTTAGGTTTCTAATCGGCCTACCAAGAAACGATTAGTGGCGACTCCAAGATAAATCTTTGCATGAAATTGAACCTAAGTTGCGATTTGGTAGAGCTTGGGAGGGTTCGAGCTATGTTAATTAATCTAATTAATTAATTTGGCAATCCATTAACCTAAAATTGGGAAAGCCGATTCATAGGTCGCGACAGCTTGGCGACTCCACTGGGGATGTATTTTTTTTTTAAAGGAGGACTTAGGCCAGAAAATTTTCGCGATAATTATCCCTTTGCTTGGCAAATTTTGATTGAATTCTCATCCTTATGCGTTAAATGGTCTTGCAGAATGAGAGTTATAAGGGGAGGAGTGTTTGGCTAACCCTTTGTTTAGTAGATTGTGGTGTTTGGGAATTCCTTATTTAATTTCTGCACCTATTGAAGCGGTGTTTGGATTTAACTGTTGTGCATGATTAATTGTTTTAGCACTACACACTACCCGTGGCCGGACCCGGGCCACTAGTTTTAAGATGGTATCGAGATTGGATCCTAACGTTCTCCGTGTGATCACGGTTGAAAGTTAGTCCGAATTCGATCCCGATTCTCTTTTCAAAAATGAGTTCCAAAAGTAAGAACTCGTGCTCGGTAGGATTACCGAAGCGGGGGTTATAATTTTTAACTCGAGAAGCCGAAACTGAAAGACCCGGCTAATCCTGGTTATGTCAAGGGATCACGACAAATTCTGATTATGTGCGCGAGATTGTCGCCTTGCCGTACATCTTTCACTTCAATTTGCGAGCCTTTAGGATAGTTAGAATAAGGATAACTCACAAATCATGTGCATGTCTATGTGATTGTTTACTTTCGTATCATACGGTAAAGTATGACCCCAAACTTCATCTTGTCTTATATCAATTTTTTTTTCCTTTTTTTTTGGGTCTGTCCATGATAATTAGGTTTGTGGCACGCGATCTATAGACAATGGGACACAATGATATTCGTTTCGTGTATATTCCGAAGGCCGAGTTGAAGCAGATGTGGTACCGTCTAAGCGTCGATGCACAGAGCTATGTCTTTAGCCGTATGGGTCACATATTGCCGCTCCTGGACATTCGATTACAGACTGGGGTTATGCAAGCACTCCCACATTTCTGGTGCCCGGATACCGCTACCTTCATTCTAGGTAAGCACGAGCTCACCCCGACTCTGGAAGAATACAGTGTTGCCATCGGAAAAACTTTGGACTTTGATTTAATTCACCCTTGTGGGGAAATCAATCCGGTTGCCATTTTTGCTGATTTTCTGGAAGTTAATAAAAAAGAAATGAAGAAAATTTTGAGGGAAAACAATCACATGTGTCCTTTCTCATTTCTCATTGAACGTTTCCATGAGAGCAATTCTTACCTGCAATGCAGGATTTTCATCCTGACTTTCTTCGGGCTTGTGATATTTCCACTTCAAAAGAATTTTATCAATCTATCTATGGCCTGGATAGCTAGGCAGGTTTGTAGTGGAGCAAATTTCATTAATGCCATTCTTGCCGAAACTTTCATATCTTTGACTCGCTTTAAGCAAAATAAAGATAAGACATTTCACGCTCCAATTGAACTTTTGCAACTGTGGTTTTTCTCTCATTATGCTAAATTTGGTACTAAGATGACAATCCCACGCATAAGTCAAGATGAAAACCCAATTGCAAAATTTCAAAAGTTGCAAAAAGATATTGATGGATTGTCTTATTCCGAGTGGATTGATTTATTTAAAGATCCGAGTCCCGAGATTTTTCTATGGCAAGCTATATGGTTCCGAGTCTCTGAGGCTCGTTTGTACCATGGTGAGTGGGAACCCATACCACTTTTGGGTATTACCGGCGTAACAAGGTATCACCCTCTTCGCGTAGTGCGGCAATACGGAGTTTTGCAAGACCTTCCTCCACCTCTGGGGGCGAACACTTTGCAAGTTGAACTCATTGCGGTCAAGAATTATAGAACCGAACTCAAGCGTCTGGATCAAACTTGGCACAAATCCAAGACCCGCCCACTATCACTACCCAAGACGGAGCCTGAAGGGAAGCAAAAACTTTATCATGCAAAGGCCCGGTACATCCACCACCACTTCATACCGGCTCATATGCTGCCGAAATTTCCGTTGGTGATCGTGAAGCCCACTCGTTTAGCCGAGATAGAAGCCTACGAGAAGAAGGCTCAAAAGGCAACAAAGCAAATGAAGACTCTGGCCAAAGAAAATGCACGACTTCGAAAAGAGTTGGAGTCCCATTCATCTATAGATCGTGTTGCCTCTAAGAAGAGGAAAACGTCTTGATTGTCATGATATGAGTCGTGTTTAGCTTCATTTCAGTTGCATGTCTATTTCGTGACTTTATGGATTTTTCTTGTAATAGAGGCTACTATTCAGACTGACCTTCGGGTCTTCCGTATTTTCTTATGAATTCTATGATTCGATTTGGCTCACATGGTATTCTTCAAAAACATTCGCAAGACCCCAGTCTATTACCTCAAAAATTTTCGGATCATTCCAGAGTGTTTTCCTTTTAATGTCGAAATTAAGATGAATGATAAACTGTCTAGATTTTCGGAATTTTCCCGACTTCAGTTTAATCTCACCGTGTACCATTAATAAATGAACTTTTTTGCAAGAAGTTAAAACATGAAAGTGGTACAATGGGGTTTGAACTAGTGATCTGTAAATTTTCGGACATCAATTAGCATTTTTGGTGGCCCATTTATTTTCAAAGAAAAAACCGGACAAGCCAGTTTTCTGAGAAATATTTCGGAAAGAAGCATTAAACTGTATTGATCAGTCCAGGATTTCCCTAAGCTTAAAACATGAAAGTTGTTCATCCATGTCTTTTCCTTTTGTTCGTAAACTTTTGCGGTGTTTCGATCACTTTTCGAATTAATACGAATTTTCTCGTAGAAGCCGACGAAACTGGGATTGCCCGTTTCGTTCATTTGGTCTTGCTTATTTCGGTTTCCGGGTCTAGCAGGGTGTCATGGACCGACTCACTTTTCTACTCATTGTACTCATTTCCATCTCTACTTTTGTAGGTAATTTATCACGGAGTCCCCGCACCCTTATAACACCCGTTTGAAAGCAAGAAAGATGGCCGACAGAGCCGAGATCAATGCAGCAGTCCAGGAGGCTCTCAGGGAGCATATGGATGCAATGAATGAGCGTTTTGAAGGAATCATGTCCCAGGCAATGGAAAGAATGGCAACTAGTTTTGCAGCCAAGCTGTTCCCGTCCAGCTCGACTCCTCGGCCCGTAGCACCCCTTCCACCTCTTCCAGCAGATAATCCTGATAGAGTCTCGGACCCTGTCCCTACTCATGCTTTACCATTGGAAGACGTTATTTTTGCTGGTGCTGGCTCTAGCACATCACCTGTGATCCCAACACCCCAGGCCGCCCCTGTGGCCGGGGGAATAAGCGATGAGGCCTTGAAGATCATAGCCCAGATGGAGCAAAGGTTAAGAGAAGTCGAGGGGACACATAGTATCGTTCCCGTAGACCTGTCTATTTATTCAAAGGTCCAAGTGCCTGACAAATTCAAGATGCCCGATTTTGAGAAGTATGATGGCACCTCCAATCCGGTTCAGCATGTTCAGATGTACCAGGCCAGGATGAATAAGTATGGGGCTAACGGCCCCCTAATGGTCCAAACCTTTCAAGCAAGTTTGAAAGATGCGGCCATGAGGTGGTATACGGATTATGAGATTTTTCGCATAGGAGAATGGGAGAAGGTAGCCAATCTGTTCGTAAAGCACTTCAGCTTTAACTTGGATGTCGTCACCTCTAGAGAGGACTTGGAACAATCGGAAATGAAGAAAGGCGAGACGATCAAGCAATATGGCACCAGGTGAAGGAACATCGCAGCTCAGCTAAAGCCAGTGCCACCCGAGCGTGAACTCATGAGGTTATTCATCTCTACCCTCCCCCAAGCTATACGATCGCACATCCTCGGAACTGCGGCTACATCGTTCAGTCACCTTATTGCGATGGGTGAGGAGGTGGAGATCGGTTTAAAGAAGGGGTGGTACGGAGATGCCAGCTCTAGTGCTAAGAGATTCGTGGCTAGGAAAAACAAAGAGCCGGCTCCCCAAGTCAACATGACCTATGCCCAGAAGCTTCCGGTCCAAGCACCTAAGGTACAAATCCCTAATCAGCAGCCTGCTAACTTCGGATCGCAAGGCCAAAGAGGGAACCGACGCAATATTCGGCAGTTTACCCCACTTCCTGGACTCCCTCTCAGGTCTTGGCTGTTTTACGCAATAAGGAGCTATTGACGACGGAACCATTACGACCGAATTATGCATCTTTTGCACGGTACGACCCGTCAAAGAAGTGCGATTATCATCGTGGTGAACCTGGGCACGACACGAACGACTGTTATGTACTTAAGAACCGCATTCAGGATCTGCTCGAATCTGGAGCATTTTCATTTCAAAACAACAGTCAGCCGAATGTTCAGAATAATCCGTTGCCTGATCATTCGGGCAAAGTCAACGCCGTTTTTGACTCGGAAATAAGTCAGACGGATGGTTTCAAAATTCGGGTTGTCGACATCTTCGATGCTCTAGTTCGAGCAGGATATTACCAGACTGGAGAAGAAGTGCCGTTGGACTAGCTGAAGAAGAAAGTTTTGGATTTGATGAATGACGGAATGATAGTATATGCAAGTCAGGCTGGGGTGGTGGCCACCGTATCTCAGATCGTCATCGACTGGGATCAAGAATTTGCTGCCTTGACCACGTCTCAGGTCGAGTCAGAACTGAAAATCGATCCAGTTGAAGTTGATGTGGCTAGCCTGGTTAAGTCTGACCCTGAGTTGGCCGATATGCCTCCTCTAGAAGATGCCTCTGATAACGAGTTGGGGATTATCATACCCGACAGTTTTGTGATCACCTCACCTCAACCGTTTCCCTACGAGAATGATAAAGCAGTGCCATGGTCTTATGATCTGGAGCTGAATCTGGTGACGAGGTCTGGGCGTACCTATAATGACGACCAACTGGCCAAGCAGACTACAGAAAAGGAAGCTAAGGAGTTTTTGGCAATGATTAAGGCAAGTGAGTATAGCGTGGTTGATCAGTTGAGAAAGTTGCCGGCTCAGGTTTCGATATTAGAACTTCTCCAGACATCAGAAAAACATCGGGAAGCTCTGATGAAAGTTTTGAGCAAGATTCATGTGCCCAAGACTATTGAAGAAGACAAGCTGGAAGACTTCGTCGGAGCAATCCTCCTCAAGGATCAGGTAGCATTTTCCGACGATGAAATCCCGGTTGAGGGACGCGGCCACAACAAAGCGCTCCATATATCAGTAAAGTATAAGGAGACTCACTTGGCTAGGGTGCTTGTTGACAACGGGTCGGCTCTGAATATATGCCCGCTGGCCACCTTGAAACGTCTCGGGATTGATCCGTCTAATATGCAACCAGCCAAGACTTCCGTCCGAGCGTTCGACGGAATGAAAAAGGATGTTATGGGCCAAATTAACCTGGAGCTGCAGATTGGACCATATGTGTTCAATATTCTTTTTCAAGTGCTAGATATCCTTTCGGCGTTTAATTTCTTGTTGGGTCGTCCATGGATTTATAACGCTGGTGCAGTGCCCTCTAGCCTTCATCAAAAGATAAAGTTCGTAGTTGAAACGAAGCTGGTCACCGTTCATGGGGAAGAGGACCACCCGATTTATAATGCGACAGCTATCCCATATGTCGAGCCTGATCATGTCGAGGAGGCTAGCTATCATTCACTTGAGATAGTGCATACTATCGAGGCTTCCCCTAATACGCCTTTACCTATTCCAGATGTTTCTAGCACGGCACTTATGGTTGCGAAGGTGATGGTTGGCAATGGTTTCGAACCAGGCAAGGGTCTTGGGAAGGAAGGCCAAGGCATTCGCACCCCGATTGAGATAAAGACACAATCCCACACAGCTGGTTTGGGATACCATAGGTCGGGGAGCCGTGGAAAAGGCCGTGGTCATCGTGGAGGAAGAGCAGGTCGCCGTCCTTTGCCACCTCCCATTGATCGTACCTTTCGATCAGCTGGAATAATAGGGGGGTATAAGCGTTTAGAACCAAGTCCGACTGAAGATGATCTTGGGCTCATTTTTCCTGAATGGCCCCAAGCCATGATTGGTCCACCTAAGAAGAAGGGTAAAGCGATTCTGGTCAGTTTGTCTGATGATTCCGAAGATGACCAGCCACCATGCGTTTTTGAGAAGCCCGAACCGAACGTCATGGGAGTAGATTTCGATGGTGGTATATCATATCTTACCGATTTGTTTGCTGGAACTTCCATCTGTGCAATCACCGAAGAACCACTAGAAGGGATGGGCGCTGGCCCTCAAGAGTAATTATTTCCAGTTTTTTTTCGTACCTCCCTTGCATGGGAATACTTATCGCTCTTCATGTTGTACTTTGACTCAATCCAGATGTAATTCACCAGTTTGCCATCAATAAAATTACCGAGGTTTTTATCATTTTGAATCTTGCCGAAGTACCCCAAACCAACCTAATGATGATAACCAGCGATCGAAATACATATATATGTATATATATGTGTGTCATCTATGGTAAGAACTGATGGTTGGGCTTCCCAAGAATTCTCCTCCCGAGGTCTTCAAAAATAAAAATGGACTTCAAAAGTAAAGGTTTTCAAAAACTTGCATATGGTTTAACCCTGTCTTGTCTTTTTGATTCCTTTACTTTATGTTTCAGGAATGACCTTGAGGAATGCGAAGGGACGGAAACAGTTACAGTGGATCCAAATGTATGTGATGCAGACCAATCAGATGATTTGGACGACTATGAATCGAATGATGAGGAGATACGTCGGAACCTGGAAACTCATGAGAAGTCTAAACCTCTGACTATTGAAGAAACCGCGCTAATCAATCTTGGTGACGCGGAGAATCCTAGAGAGGTGAAGATTGGGGCGAGTCTTCCTGAAGATGTGGCTAAACGTTTGACCAAATTGTTGAGAGATTATCAGGACATCTTCGCCTGGTCTTATGCTGACATGCCAGGTCTTGATCGATCGATCGTCGAACATTGCTTACCAACTGATCCTTCGATGATACCTAAGAAACAGAAGCAGCGGAAATACAAGCCAGAGCTAGCAAAGAAAATTGAGGAAGAAGTTATGAAACTCCTCGACGTCGGGTTCATTGAGGTTACCCAATATGCTGACTGGGTGGCTAATATAGTCCCAGTATTGAAGAAAGACGGCCGGGTACGAGTTTGTGTAGACTATCGGAATTTGAACAAGGCTAGCCCGAAGGATGATTTTCCACTCCCTCACATTGACATGCTCGTAAATGGTACGGCAGGATTCGAGTTGTTCTCATTCATGGATGGTTTCTCTGGTTATAACCAGATTCTAATGAATGAGAATGACAAGATCAAGACGGCATTCACAACCCCGTGGGGCACATTCCATTATAGAGTGATGCCTTTCGGTCTAAAAAATGCCGGGGCAACATACCAACGAGCAATGGTTACCCTCTTCCATGACATGATGCACAAAGAGATCGAGGTTTATGTTGACGACATGATCGCAAAGACCCGGCATGGCCAAGATCATGTGGAAACCTTGACAAAGCTGTTTGATAGGCTCCGAAAATTCAAATTGCGCCTCAATCCGACAAAATGTGTCTTCGGGGCAGCATCTGGCAAACTACTTGGTTTCATGGTCAGTAATAAAGGAATTGAGATTGACCCATCAAAAGTGAAGGCCATTTGTGAAATAAAATCTCCCACTTCGGTGAAGGAAGTTCGAAGCCTGATGGGCAGGCTAAACTATATAGCTCGATTTATTTTCCAGCTATCTGAGACAGCTAAGCCTTTCTTTAAACTTCTCAAGAAAAATGTGTTGATCAAATGGGATGAAGAGTGTGAACGGGCGTTCGATGAGCTTAAACACTACTTGATCAATCCGCCCATACTTGTTCCACCGGCGCCAGGGCAACCTCTGACCCTCTATCTGACCATCCACAGCAAGTCTCTGGGCGCCATGCTTGCTCAAAAAAGTGAAGAGGATGGAAAGGAGCGGGCAATTTATTATTTGAGTAAGAAGTTCACCACTTCTGAGATGAACTATTCTGAAGCAGAAAGAACGTGTGCAGCGCTTGTCTGGGTGCTTCACAGGCTGAGGCAATACACGTTACATTACCAGATACTACTTGTAACGGAATGTGATCCCATCAAGTACTTGCTTAACCAGCCCGCCTTGATTGGAAAGCTTGCGAAATGGCAAATCCTTATATCTGAGTTTGATATTCAATTCTTGCCACAGAAGTCCGTCAAAGGACGTGTAATTGCTGACGTTGTAGCCGAAAATCCTGGGGGGAGTGAAGATTTGGACCCGCCAGAGGACCGAATTATGCCCGTCGATGAGTATGTGTGGGCTATGTATTTTGATGGAGCTGTGAACTTGTCGGGATCGGGTATTGGGGCAGTTTTAATATCCCCGGGCAGATAGCATTATCTTGTGGCCGCAAAATTGATATTTCCTTGCACCAACAACATAGCCGAGTATGAAGCATGCATTCTCGGGTTGCAAGCTGCAATCGAGATGGGGGTAACTCGACTTAAAGTGTTTGGAGATTCGGCGTTGATCATCCTTCAGACAGTAGGGAAATGGCAAACCAGATATGCCAAGCTACAGCCCTATCACGTTTATTTGGAGGAATTGGCAGAAAGGTTCGATGACATTTCGTTTGAATATTTATCTAGAACTCAGAATCGGTTCGCTGATGCTCTGGCCACGCTGTCAGCAATGCTACAAGCCACAAGTGGACTAGAAGTTGAGCCTTTAAAAATAGAAGTATTGCCAAAACCAGTTTATTGTATGACCATGACAGAAGAGCCTGATGGCAAACCTTGGTATCATGACATCAAAGCATACCTTCAGACACAGGAGTTTCCGGAGAAGAGTACCGTGTCAGACCGGAAGTATATCAAGAAAATGGCATTGAGGTTTTTCTTGAGTGGAGGAAGCCTGTACAAGCGGTCATTCGATTCAGTTTTATTGAGGTGTGTTGACTCAACTGAAGCCGTTCGCCTGATGCTTGAAGTGCATGAAGGGATATGCGGTCCCCACATGAATGGTCGTATGCTAGCAAGGAAAATAATGAGATTGGGCTACTATTGGCTCACGTTAGAAAGTGACTGCATCCAGCATGTCCGGAATTGTCACAAGTGCCAAATTCATGGTGATAAGATCAACGTTCCTCCGAACGAATTACATCAGATGACTGAGCCATGGCCATTTTGTATGTGGGGCATCGATGTGATTGGCCCTATTAACCCGAAAGCATCTAACAGGCATCGGTTCATCTTGGTCGCCATTGATTATTTTTCCAAATGGATCGAAGCTGCGCCATATGTTGCAGTCACGACGAAGAACGTGGTGAAGTTCATTCATCAGAATATTATTGCTCGATATGGTTCGCCGGAGGCCATGATCACCGATAATGGATCGAACCTGAATAACAAGTTGGTTGATAAGTTGTTCAATGAATTCAAAATCAAGCATCTGAATTCTTCCCCATACCGTCCTCAGATGAATAGAGCAGTAGAAGCGGCCAATAAGAACATCAAGAAGATCTTGGCTAAGACGGCTGAGAACCACCGAGATTGGCACGAGCGGTTGCCTTTTGCACTCATGGCATATCGGACATCGATCCGAACATCAACTGGGGCAACCCCGTACTCTCTTGTTTACGGCATGGAAGCAGTATTACCTATTGAAGTAGAAATTCCTTCTTTGCGTATTCTATCTCAAGTCAAGTTGATTGAAGCTGATTGGATCCAACAGAGGATGGATCAATTGAACCTAATTGATGAAAAGCAACTTAGGGCTCTATGCCATGGCCAGTGTTATCAGCAAAGAGTTGCCAAGTCCTTCAACAAAAAAGTTAAGCCTCGGCATTTTAAAGTGAATGACCTCGTCCTACGAAGGTTGTTGCCAATAGTCTCCCTTCCGGAAGGAAAATTTGCTCCGAACTATGGCGGCCCATACGTTGTGAAGAAGGTCCTTCCAGGAGGTGCTTTGATCCTAGCTGAGATGGATGGTCGCATTTTCTCTAGCCCTGTCAATTCTGATTCTGTAAAGAAGTACTATACTTAATTTGTACTCATACTATTATTTTCAGTTAGTCTGAATCTATCAATGGGAAATGCCTTAAGCCGTATATGGGATGAAACAAAACACAAATATACGAGAACCATCTTTTCATTCCATGCACCAAGCCTTACAAAGAGTCATCGAGGGGGAAAAGTAAAACCAAACTGAGCCCTAATAAGCGTCACAAAGGAGCTCAACTGACTCTCTATACAGTTAATGCTCTGCACGCGCTGAGCACTCCGGGAATCGAGGTTCGCAAGCTTGAGAAAGAGGCGATCGCATTTCTCCTTGAGCCTGGTCGCGCTGGCTTCGTGATATTCGGAGGCGGACTCCAGATTCGGGATCAGGGCTCTCTCGAGGGCTATATCCACAGTCAGGCATTCAAGCCTCTCTTCTAGCCATTCACATTGGAACTTCATCACGATGTCACTCGAGTCGTGCTCGTAGTAGGTCTGGGTCAGGGCTAAACGTTCCACCAGTCTCTCCCTCTCACGAACCAACAATGAGACTCGTTCGTTGACGAGCTCGGCAGCCTTCTCGTGCTTGTCAACCAGGTAACGGGCCAACGCCAGAAACTCAGACTGATCCTGGTAACGAGCTCTCACAACACGAGCCAGGATAACCTCCTGATCAACGCGCCGATAAGCTTCTAGAAAGTTGATGAAAAGGGTCTGGAATGTCCTATACTCCCTCTCTAAAATTGGTGTTTTCAATGGAAGCCGTGTCCAGGACACTAAATAGACTGAGGATCTCAGCTTCAGTATCTGGATGACGGGCAATGTAAACGTAGCCTCGGCCAAGAAGATGATAAAGCCTCTCCCATTTGGCTAAAGCTTCGGTCGAGAAGACGTGGTTAGAGGCCATTGTTATTGAAGATGGAAGAGAAAAGATTGAGGCAGAGGAATGATTAGGCGATTGAAACTGAGGATGCAAAGATGTTAATCTGCTTTGCGTCAAGTTTTGATTCTTATAGCAAGAGGAAAGTGAGGAAAGGTTACAGTGACGATCCTCGTAAAATCAGGACTGGGTAAAAATACAGGCGTTTTGAAAAGAAGAAGCCATCATTTGCTCCCGCACCGAATAATGTCAATATCTGCCACTCCGTAAAAGAAGCATTCAAGGCCAACCCAGCAAGCTTACGGGTTCTACGAATTAGCTGCTTGTGTTACACCGTCCGAATTGTACGACAAAAGCCTATTCGTCCTTTTCGTCGGTGCTATCCTCTGTTCGTCCTTTTCGTCAGTGCCTTTTCCCTATTTCATCCGTTGGTCCAATTTCCCTTTTCATCCATTGGTCCAAGTTCCCTATTTCGCCCGTCAATCGTGGACCCACCGCTGGTCTATAATCTCGAGCCCAACGAATCCGAAAATTTCGCGAAAAGGTTTGGAGGTCCCACCACATTAAAGAGAAGAAGTAGAAGACAAACTGAGCGAGAAACACGGCAGATTTTTAGAAAGAGTGCGCTTTTCATGCAGAAGACGTGAAACCTTGAGAGAGACGTCCTCTTGGTGGTTTTCATCCGTGTTCAAAAGAAAGCTTCCGAGTATATAAGGCCACTCAGAAAAATACAGGAGAGAGTAGAGAGCCTTGAAGGAACAAAAATCAGTCAAAGATGTTTCAACCCAGCATGTTTGACAACCACCATCACTTGCTGGACATGACCAACGAGTCGAATTTCATGAGCATGTTTGAGAGCCACCATCACTTGCCGGACATGACCAGCAAGTGTGGCTCCATGAGCGAAGTGTCAAAGACGAGAGGTTTTGAAGATTTCGGGACCAAATCTGACACCGAAACCATGGAACACGATCCTTCCGGCAACGGCATCCAAGATCCCGACAACGACGACGACAACATCAATGGTCGACCTCGGAAAAAGAGGCGCTTCGCTCAACGTCAAGTTCAAGAGATGGAAGCTGTCTTCAAGGAGTGCCCTTACCCAGATGACACACAAAGACAGGAACTGAGCCAAAAGCTTGGGTTGGAGCCTTTGCAAATCAAATTTTGGTTTCAAAATAAGCGAACCCTAACGAAGGTTCGACATGAATGCCGCGATAATGTGATTCTGAAGGCTGAAATTGAAAAGCTCCAACCAGAGCGCGCGGGGAATGGAGAAGCTCCCAGCACTGCTACCTGCCCTAATTGCGGCGACCCCGCCGCCCTCGATGGAATGTCCCTTGATGAGCAGCATCTGAGGATTGAAAATGCTCGTTTGAAGGAGGAGATAAATAGGATATCCGCCATTGCCTCGAAGTACGTTTGGAAGCTGTTGGTTTCTAACTACCTTCATCTCCCTCCTCACTCGTCGTCCTGTTCCCCAAATCAACTCCCGGCACAATCAAGTCTCGTTAGAGAAAAGCATGGGGGAATCAATCTTACAAGGTCAGTATCAATGCCTCCCGAGGGAAGGAACATACATCCACACGGGTCGAGTTGCCTTGGCGACGAGCTTGCTGTCATGGTCAACCAGTTCAGCGTTGATGACGCCCCAAAGCTGTAACTTGTGATCCAAAGCCGGTGATTTTAGGTCCTCAAATACCACCCATATGTACCTAGCTAGCCGATCACCGGAGAACCTTCAGAAGAAGCGGGTGTAGGCCCAAATTAGTGAAATTTCGTTTCATGCAATCCCCTGCGTGGGATATTTTCCTGCTTTCTAGTAGTCTGGAATTAGGGGGCAGTGTTCCCTTTTCTATGTTCAAATGCATGGTTTCTTTGTTTGGAGCAAATCAATTTACAGACGAGGCCTCTAAATGCCATAAAGAAAAATTTTGAATAACCTCAAGAAGGGAAATTGCGAGCGAAAAGCACGAGCAAGCTTAAAAAGGGTAACCCCGTATCGTTTCCGATTTACCCTTAATCATTTTGATTCTAACGCGAGTTCATACCATTCTCGACAGGAGGTTGTCAACCGCCACGAGATTAATGCAAAGCGGAGCCATCTGATATGACATGGAAGGACATGCTTGTTTTCAGGCCAATACTTAAAAGTGTGGTACCCCATGAACGCCAACTATGCCGCGGTTTGGTGGCATGAAGGAGTGACAGTGGTCCGAAACAACCCGGGTTCGATCCCCGAGGTTAGTGAATGATGTAAATATTGTAAATCAATAATAAAAAGCTTCTTGCACATTCTTTTTTGCAGAAGAGGATGGGAATACACGACCGAACGAGACCAAAGACCTTGGGCGATTCCAAAACCTTGATGGCTACAAATTCATTCACTCATTTGCCACCAAGCGGTGAAGCCGGTAAGGGAAATTGCAAAGCACGCATGTAGTGAGCTCAAAATGAAGAGAGGTGTTTCCACAAAAATGAATTTGAACATGCTTAGCATGCTTGAAAGGAGCTCACATTTGGCAAAATTTTGTACATGATGTTAAGAAAGAATTTTTGATTAGGCCATCTGTTGAATGAGAAACGTCAGAACGACGAAAGGCGATCCATTTCCATACACATCCTGAATACTAATCCTCAGTGTGAGCTAAGTTGGAAATTCCGTGCTAACAAGGTAAAGGATTTTCTCGCAAAAAGTATGATGACCAAAATGATGGGAGGCATTCATTTCCTCTATCTACACACTACAGGTTATCCCTTGCTTAACTCCTTTGAGCGGAGCTTCATTTCAAACCCCTGTCAGGAACAACCCCACATTGGGGCAATTTCTCAAAAAAGATATAAAAAAATGGTTAGAATTCTCTCTGCTTCACTTGCATCAATCTTCAAGTACATTTATTGCATGAGAATTCTTGTGTTAGTTCAAGTGCCTTAGACATGACGAAGAGCGTTTCTTTCTACATCCCCACATACTATACCATTTGCTTACCCAATTTGGGCGGTGGATTAATTTCAACCCGATTGGTGATTATTCCCGTGGTGAATTAAGGAGACCGTCTCAAAGTATTCTGATGTAGCTTGGGACAAACAGCTTTTGAAAGATCCATGAGGACCTACCGAATGGGATTCTCTTTCTCAATCTCTAAAAAGAGAAGAGAAAAGCTCTCTCTCTCTCTCTCTCTCTCTCTCAAAAAAAAAAAAAAAAGAGAAAAAGAGGGAGGAAGATGGAAATCTCAGCACAAATGATTTGTAGAATTGTTTCCTCAAAAGAAATCCCTCAAAAGGCTCATCAGAAGAAAATAAATTCAGAGAATAACAATGAAGATGATTAGAGCAAGAATCTGTGGTGGAAATGCAAAGTTTGGATGATCACCAGTTCCCAATTTCCTCTGATGATACCTCTTTGATTAAATAGGCCATTCATTTCCAGCCTACCCACACCTACATTACAACCCTTACCGAAGACTCTTCAGATTTGGGGCACTTGAGTTAACGTAGGATTTCAAATGTTTATAAATGTTGCTCGAAGAAGTGCGAGCGAGTTTATTCTTATCATTTTTCAGGATTCCTGATTTGTAAACCCGATGCAGCTAATGATATCTTTTCAAAGCCAAATAACTCATACGGGTTCCTTTTGCTAAAGCCTTTGACCAAGTCCAAATTACAGTCCCTACAAAGACCTCTCAGATTGGCCTGGTTATACTGATTGCGAGAATACCCAGACCCTTGTCAAGCATAACAGTGGTAGTTCTGAGTGATTCTCATACCCGCATCAATGGTCGGGTTTCAAAAGCCTTTTCATGAGAGTGAGTGAAAGTCCTTTCTGACTGAAGGTTCCTCATTCAATGTTGATTGGTTTTATCAAAGGATCAAACAGATTTCCTTATTGATGAAATTCCCTAGTGAAACCTTGTAATTCAAGCAAGTAAACAGGTTTTACTGGCATATGATGTTGCATTTACTCTGATTTTATGCACATGATCATTTCAATCTCTACTTCAAGTGAAAAGACAGGCATGACACAGTCAGCTCGTCCATTCCTTGACCGTTTGCCCAGAAAATCCAGTTCATGATCGACCTGCTCTTGTGATCTGGATATTTACCCAACTCATGATTGATATCATGAGGAATTTATCGACCCATGACCGACCTGCTCTCGTTGTCTCGATATATTTTATCAAAGTCATGATCGACCTGCTCTTGTGACTTCGACATATTCCGGTTCATGATCGACCCGCTCTTGTGATCTGGATATTTACCCAACTCATGATTGATATCATGAGGAATTTATCGACCCATGACCGACCTGCTCTCGTGGTCTCGATATATGTTGTCAAAGTCATGATCGACCTGCTCTTGTGACTTCGACATCTTCCGGTTCATGATTGACCTGCTCTTGTAATCTCGGAAGAACACTCTCAACATATCTTGCGCTGTCTTGCGTCAGAAAGAAATCTCTGATAACAGATAAGGCCCCAGTACCTTAAGATCCTTATATCCCCAAGAAGGAGCCTGGAAATTAAGGGAATCATCAGCATCACGAAGTGTCTGGTAAAACAGGTATTTCATATGCAATCCATGCGCAGGTTTCCCCATTCTATTCCATGGAAGAGAGAAGCCCAGGCATGTTTTTAATTACAGTCTTGCATCTCATGCATCATCTTTATCTGCATAAAAAATGGGATTAAAACCCCACCCAAAAAAAAATAATCATTCATCAATTGCATTGTCAAAATTTAGGTTCAATCTTGTCTTTGAGCGAAACCTCTACGAGCCTCCACTCAAAGAGGGGCAGCTGTTGATACCTAAATTTTGATTAAACTTTTAGTCATTCATTTGCATAAAAATTAGAACTAATTTTAGTTCTTGCCAAAAATAATCGTGTAATTTTTCATATTTATTCATGCATCGCATTCAGACTAACGGCGGAAGATTCGAGTTTTAAAATGATATGCGATCGGACTAGGCACGAATTTTGGCAAATGATTTATCTTTTGAAGGTTCGGACTTAATCAGAAATATTTCCTCAGGGACTGAATTGCAAATACGTAAAACCTCAAGGACTAAAGTACAAATATTCAAAACTTGAGGGACTACTTTGCAAATAACCAAAAGATGGAGTTAGTGGAGAAATTAGAATGGGAGATGGAGAAAGGAAGATGGAGAATGGGAGATTGAGAAAGGAAGATGAAGAAGGGGAGATTGAGAAAGGAAGATGGAGAAGGGGAGATTGAGAAAGGAAGATGGAGAATGGGAGATTGAGAAAGGAAGATGAAGAAGGGGAGATTGAGAAAGGAAGATGGAGAAGGGGAGTTGAGAGATGAAGATGGAGAAAGAGGGATGGAGAAAAGAAGATGGAGTTAGTGGAAAAATTAGAAAGGTAGATAGAATGAGGGAGTTATAAAAGGAGAAGAGGGGGAGAGAACTTTGGGAGAGGAATTTGGAGAGAAAAGAATCTTTGAGAGAGTTTTTTTTGAGAGCTTTGGGAGAAGAATCTTTGGAGAAGAAGTTCTTGAGAGCTTGAAGAGAGAGATAAAAAAAAATCATCAAAGTGATGTGAGAAAACACTTGTGTGTGAAAGAAGAAAGAGTTCGGTTGAGAGATTTCCCGACCGAGTCCCCCTTGCCAATCCCTTCATCAACACGAAGCCGCAAGTCCATCCCCGTCGTTCGAGCCGTGGTCCAAGGTCCCGATCCACAAGACAATTCAAGGTTCGAACTCGGTAGTCGAATCCGCCAAATTAGGTAACGATTCTAATCCTTTTTTTAGAATATTCAAAAACTTTGTTACCTAATTGATTGGAATCCCGATTAAATCTTCTCGGACATATCATTCCACCATGCTTAAAAATTGCATATTCCAAAATTAGCATCATGTAGATAATTGCACGTGCAATCCATCTTGTAAATATTTCGATTAGATTGCATTTTTATTAAACTTTCACGGCATACATTGCATGTACTTTAATTCTTACATTTTCATAAAAAAGAAAACCCAAAAAATTGCACCTTTGGACTTCAAGTGAGAATGCATCAAAATTGCCAAATTGAACTTTTTTCGTGAAGTTGGTACCGAAAGGGCATTAATTAAAAATTAATGTAATCAAGTTCCCGGACCCTTAATCTCTGGTTCGTAGAAGTAATTTAGTTCTCCCGCTAATTTACTTAGGTTTCTAATCGGCCTACCAAGAAACGATTAGTGGCGACTCCAAGATAAATCTTTGCATGAAATTGAACCTAAGTTGCGATTTGGTAGAGCTTGGGAGGGTTCGAGCTATGTTAATTAATCTAATTAATTAATTTGGCAATCCATTAACCTAAAATTGGGAAAGCCGATTCATAGGTCGCGACAAGTATCTCAATTCTAACGTGCTTGAGAGGGTCCAAGACAAGGGGTCAGGGTCATGAAAAGTCATCGTCCCAACTTGGTAAAAGATGATGACTAAATTGTCCCCCGAACAACGGGGAAAAGTCACACTTGGCTGCTTAAATTGATGTCCTCCACTTATCAAAGTTCTGATATTTCCATCCTCAGAAGAGACTAGGAAGTAACGGAGTTGGAAACTGTACATGAAAATTCTTCCCTTCTTCCCCAGTAATGGGAAAAGTCATACTTGGCTGCTTATACTGGTGTCCTCCACATATCAAGCCTTCACATTTCTATCCTCAAGGAAGCATCGTTACACATACTAAGAAGTAACAGAACATTAGGTGTCAACAAAACGGCAAGACACTATTACACACGCGACCGGTGTTTATTGTCTTCTAGACTTCATCAAAAGAGTCTCGCATCCATTATAGAATAGTAAGTTTGAGTTACGGCTACTGAGTACCACCCGAGACCCTAGAAAAGAGCTTGCCAACATAAATATGGCTGTCCAAGTTTCACCTTCATGGCATTAGCATTTGTTAAATATGTCTTGAAATTTATGTACTCGGCCCGGTTCATCACCTGACCCGACATATTGTTTGTACGGCCCAAAAAGTGGAGAGAAAATTGAGATTTAGTTCGTGACGCGAAGGGTTAGGCCTATCGGAGCAAGCGAACAGATCTCTATGGGGGTTCGGGCTATGCCCCTGAGAAAAAAAAAATTGGGGGCTCTTTTTATGCCGTTACTAGGATTGTAATCAGTACATTCTTTGAACATAGTGAAATCTTGTTTTGCCTCGCCCGTGGACGTAGATCACCTTGATCGAACCACGTAAATCCTTGTGTTCTGTGTTTGTTTTTCCTCGTTTGTTACAACAACATTGATATGGCTGAATGTTGCAGATTACTAGTTCCGAAGACTCGGGAAAAATGAAGATTTTGAGAGGGCAAAATCCCCCTTGATGTTTATTGGCAAATCCCAGAAGCAAAGGAGATCTCGCTGTCCAAGCAGTGACGTTTATTCTTCTGTTAAGGGAATACTTCCTCATTATGAGGTCAGGAAGGAGCAGAAAAGTTATTAAAAATCTACTTTTGATCATCAAGGTAAAAGTTTGACCCCAAAAAAAAAAAAAAATCATCAACGTAAAAGCGATTTCAAAGAAAAAAAAATACTTTCCGCTAATAGAGTTTGAGCATAAAATTGTTTATGTCATGCGATACGTCCTCCTAGCCCTTCTCTGTCTATCTTGTATACGTGATTGCTTTGTGGCGATGACTGAGAACTCAGACCACCAACAGACTATAAACATCATTGATAAGAAACGACCAAGTCTTTGACTTTCTATTTTAGCAATAATTCAATCCTAAATATGCAATTGGCAGGGAAATCTTCTAAAATGACCAATCGAACTGACCATGTTATTCTGGCCAAAAAATAAATGACCATGTCACATCTTGGCCGGCGCAAAGAAGGCTCTTGGAAAAAAGAGAAGAGAAACGACGACTTCCAAATCTGATACAATGTATTGTAGCGCTCTATGGAAAAGTCAAGTCAAGAGGAAGTGTTGGAGACTAGTGGAGTCGTCCATTAATTCGCACCATGCCGGTCTTTCCAAGTTCGTTTACGTGCAAGTTGGTTTCACGTAGATGGAAAATTAAGTTAACCTGTTTTCCACGGGTCTTGGGCAGAATCATTGTTCGGATCCAGGTCTACGTGAACCAACGCCATCCATCATAGCCGCTAAGCATGTCGAAAGTATCTAAGAGTCTCACTTGCTCAACGGCTGTGATTGCATATTAGGTCAATCGACCGGGGTTCCAGGAAGGTATCGCCAGGTTTTGGTTTATGTGTACGGGTGGGAATCACACCTTTGATTAATAGATTACCGAGTATCAAGTATAAACAATTTCACATCTGGGTCACCTCCAAACTTTTGATTCACTTTGATCAATGAAGCTAATCAGAGCATTTCATAAACACGAGATTTGTCTGTTTAAGATAAACTTCCTCGTTATTAAAAAGAATGCAAAAGAAATATGTTTCGGTCTATACAATGATCAGATCTGATATAGTCTTCCAAGTGAAACTACTTGTATGTCTCGCTCTCCCCTAATGTTTGAAAGACAAAATGTTTCCACAATGCAAAAGCAAAATGTCTGGAGACCTCTTTTAACTTCCATGAATTTACGGAGGGACCAGACAAGTGCTTGGGGACTGGTCTTTTTGTATGCAAACATTTCTTTTTATACTAACTTCTGCTCGCATGTCGTTTTTTGTTCATGGCATTAGCATTTGTGGCTGAAGTAGCACATTACAAGTTTCGAAGACACTGAAAAATGGAGATGTTGAAAGGGCAAAATCAAGTTTATACATAATAAAAGGACGCGATTATCTTAATTCCCTCGGAGAAAACAGGAGTGAATGAGAAAACTTTGTTCCAATCTTAATCACACAAAATGTTTACTTCAAATTATGTGCAGGTGCATGATCAGAGTTTCCATTGGAGGGGTCACTGGAAAAGAGATGATGCAGATGTACTCCAGTGAATTTCCAACCCTTTCCTTCATTTTTTAACTGGCAAATCGCAGAACCAAAGGAGGCTTGGCTGTCCAAGCACTCATGTCTTTTTTTGTCACAACGGAAGACTTCCTCATGATTAATGATTTCAGCACATTAAAGAAACAAAAATTACTTTCCGCTAATATGTCGTGTGTCTTTCTTGTATATGTTATTTCTTTGTGGTGATCGTTGAGAATTCAAATTAGTAACAGACTAATAATAGTATGAAGCTCATTAGTAAGAAACTACCAAATCTTTCAACATTTATCGAATTTGAAAAAGAGTTAGAAGAAATGGTTCGATCCTCTCTGATGACTTTCACCACGTCAAGGTGACACTTTACTGCTGAATTATATCATTTTCCTGCTCCCATCAAGAAAGATTTTATTTTTATTTTTTTCTGCTGACCAATAATTGGTGTGGAAATATTCTAAAATGACCAATCAAAATGGCCATGTTACATCTTGGCCGACAGAAAGAAGGTTCCTTGAAAAAGAGGGGAGAGAGACAACTACTTCTATCCTCAAGGAAGCATCCTGAAAGTTACTAGGAAGTAACACCAGTACATGAAAAATCTTCCTTTCTTCCCCTGGAATAACTATATCAAGGGACTCAGCCCATATGCCTTTCTCCTGAAGTTCAGGTTCATGCACATAGCAAACGTGAAAATCATGTCCAACTCGGTTCTTCAAGTCCTTTTGCTTCTGGTTTCCCTCACGGCACAAGCATCAGGAGCCGCACTTGGGCTTGCGAAGTCTGGCTGTAATGAAACATGCGGGAACGTCGCCATTCCCTTCCCCTTCGGAATAGGAGCCGGCTGTTTCCTGGATACCTGGTACGAGATCGTCTGCCAGGAAAACAACACGGTTCCCATTCTTAATAAGATTAGATTGCGCGTCCTCAACATTTCACTCCCCTCTTACGGTGAATCCATGAACGGCATGATTAACGGCTTGATTAACGGCATGATTAGCGTCAGTATTCCAGCAATTTACTCAAATGTAAGCTGCAGGGGCGACGGAGTTGGTATGCCGGTGAGCCTCAAAGGAAGTCAGTTTGTCTTCTCCCAGGAATGGAACGTCTTTGCGTCAGTTGGTTGCAACGCCCTGGCAATCTTGAATAGTACAGAATCAGCTGTTGTCGGTTGCAAATCAAAATGTGCTGGAACCAACATTAACCGGTATAGTGCTTGTTCAGGGTGGGACGGATGCTGCCAGACTACGCTCCCGTTTAACCTGCAGGGTTTTAATGTGGATTTCAAAGAGGAAGTCGGACATCAGGGGTGCCAGTACGCTTTCCTGGCAAACATATCATGGTTCCAGAGGTATGACTTTACAGATTTAAATGATTTGAGACTGAATAATACTTTTCCAGTGGTGTTGGAATGGGGAATTGCAAACAATACCGACTATGCGCTTGAGCTTATGCGGTCAGATTACGCGACATACAATGGCTTCTGCAAGACATTTAGCTTCAGTGGGTATGCAAATGAAGTGCCATTTATGCAGTGCTATTGCCCTCCGGGGTATACTGGTAACCCCTATCTCCCTAATCATATTGGAGGATGCCAAGGTAACTTACTTGATGTTATCACAGTGAAGTGGCTTGTTCATTCCCAGATTTGTCCCTGAAAATAATGCATTCACACTGTTTGATGATCACATGCACGCTTTTCTAACTTCCTTTCTTTATTTTTCTATCCAAGATTATACAAAGTGAACGCAATTTCAAACAAAATTGATTATATCGGCAATAGTTCACTGGAAATCAAGGGGAACATGACAGTATTTTCGTATCATATTTTAAGCCATGGAATTAACAATTTATGAAGAAATGCGACCTACTAGTCTCGCTACTATTACCCAAGGAGATGTGTTTCTCTGCTAATACACTTTTTCTATATTTGTCATCAGATATTAATGAATGTGAAAATCCAAGTATATGCCCCGGGACTTGTGTGAACAAACCAGGCGACTATGCCTGCATCGATGGTAGAAAGACAGATAAATTCATTCTTATCGGTAAGTAGATCTTTTAACCTAGAATTTTAGACAGGTGTTGGTGGAAAAATAAGTTTTATCTTGCTCTTCATTCTAATACGACTGTCCATTCCCCTGTTGATGATTATAGATAAGTTTCAATCAATAGTATCTATTAAAACAACCTCAAAACTTTCTTTGAACACTAATACTTTGATAGATAAGAAAATGCTTGAGCTTTTCTATGTTGTCGCTTCATATCTATCAAAAGTTATCCAAGATTCCTACTTATTTTGGTATATTTTGATTGGGATTATTACAAGCATAGTAAAGATGAATGCTTCTATGAACTTATAATCTTTCATCGATATGATTGCTGAATTCCTTGTAAGGGAGATCAGTTGAACGGTGCAGATATATGTATAAAAGTTTCACCGGATGGAACTTAAACAGAAGACAAATTAATTTTCATGGTTGCTAAGAAAATCAACGTGAAAGGAGACTCAGGTCAATCACTCTTATATGTTTTCCATATAATTAGATTCACTTAAATTCTTTATGATAAGTGCCTTTAATAGATTCTTGACAAGCAGGTACAATTCTCTCATTTATGCACCTTAAACTTTTGCAATGCAGGGGTTGGGGCAGGCCTTGGGGCCCTACTTTTGTGTCTTTTCCTATGGAGGTTGTACAATTACATCAAGAAGAGAAAAGAAATCAAGCTCAAAGAGAAGCACTTCAAACGCAATGGTGGTCTTTTGTTGGAAAGGGAGCTATCTTCACCAGAAGGCAATGTCGAGAAAAGCAAGTTGTTCAATTCCAAGGATTTAGGGAAGGCCACTGACAATTTCAACAACGATAGGATACTCGGGCAAGGTGGACAAGGTACTGTTTACAAGGGAATGTTAACAGATGGAAAAATAGTTGCGATTAAGAAATCGGAAGTGATAGACGAGGGAAAAGTCGAACAATTCATAAATGAAGTCCTCATTCTCTCACAAATCAACCATAGGAATGTGGTTAAGTTATTGGGGTGCTGCTTGGAGACAGAAGTCCCGCTTTTAGTATATGAGTTCATATCAAATGGAACTCTATACCAATATCTGCATGACCCAAATGAAGAGGTTCCTGTATCGTGGGACACCCGCCTACGAATTGCAATGGACATCGCAGGAGCCTTATTCTACTTGCATTCAGCAGCCTCCATTCCCATTTATCATCGAGATATCAAATCCACCAATATCCTCTTGGATGAGAAATATCGAGCAAAAGTGGCAGATTTCGGTACTTCCAAGTCCGTTTCCCTCGATAAAACTCATGTAACTACGGTGGTGCAGGGGACTGTCGGCTACGTAGATCCGGAGTACTTCCAATCAAGTCAATATACAGACAAAAGTGATGTGTACAGCTTTGGAGTTGTCCTTGTTGAACTCTTAACGGGACAAAAGCCAATCTCGTCACTGAGGGAACAAGACGGAAGAAGCCTTGCAACCTATTTCATAAATTCAATGGAGGAAAATCGATTGTTCGACATTGTCGATGCTCAAGTTTTGAAAGAAGGTAAGAAGGAAGAGATTGCATCAGTCGCTAACCTTGCGAAAAGATGCTTGAACTTGAATGGGAGGAACAGGCCTACAATGAAAGAAGTGGCAATGGAGTTGGAGGGGATAAGGAAGCTCCAAAATGCTTCGGGTTTTCAGCTAAATCAAGAGGACCGTGAGGCAACTGAATCTTATGCTGCTGTTTTGAAATCTAGCAAGTCAAACGTCGACGCGGATGTTATTACATTTTCGGATGCACAGCCATTCTTACCTATTGCGACATGGTGAAAATCTCTTTTGCCTCTTATTCTTATGAGTCATATTGCTGTGTTTGTCATGGAAATCGGTCTGCAGAGCAAAAGGAAGAGAAAAGAGAGAAGGGAGGAAAACTTGTTAGTTTAATTTTTGGTTAGTTATTTAATGGTAATGAACTTATTCTCTGTGTTCGGGATCAACAAACCGTTAAGTCATACCAATCCCAAATTTATTCAGGTTGTGCAATTAGCTAGGCATTATTGTACAATGTGTGTGTCAATTTGAAAGTACTTTGTAAATTGCAATCATCTAGCTCGAGCATGAAATATTCAGTGGTTGCAACTTGGTGATGTAGCGCGCTTCTTTTTACTATGACATGTGTTCGCTGAATTGGAATTAAAAAAAAAAAAAGATTCTTAATTCTCTCTTCTTCATCCTTCATCCAAGAGTACCGCCCATGGCTCCGTGTTCTTGCTCGTCCATGGCTTTGCTCGCCAGATCCAGATCTGGCCTTGTGGAACTCGTGGTCAGAAACAAAAATCAACAAAAATGCAGCTTGTGGTCCTCACACACAAAAACACAAACACTCAATCTCTCTCTTTTCACTCTATCACCGCCACCATCTCTCTCATCAAACGTTGCCAGCTGCCGAAGCTTGAATACTAGCCGTCGACGTTGCCAGCTGCCGATGCTCAGGCTGCTTAGATCGAGACATCATTTAAATCCTCACTACGTGATGTATCAAACTCACCACCCGAACAACATATATCAACATCAAAGAACCCCACTAGTTGCAGAATTATATCTCCCCCTCCTTGCAAAAGAAAAACAATCACAACCAATCGTATACAAGCGATATTTACTCCTCATTTTAGCATCGAAGATGTTGGATGCTCCTTTTTCATATTTCCATTGATTGTGTCATCATAGTAATGTTTGATTAATTGCACTTAAGGAACGTAAATCGTGTTGGTCATCGAAGCAAATTTCTCAGGGGTCATAAATTAGTTTTATGTCTGAACATTGAATTACAAATTGAGGACAAAATCGTGGAATTACAAAGGAAAAGTACCAAAAAAGCTCTAAACCCATTACACTCGTGTCAATTCAGTCATAAACCTTTTAATTGTGCCAATCTAATCATAAGCATTTCATGTTTTGTCAATTAAGTCCATCCAGCCAATTTTGGCCAGAAATCGTTGACTTACTGGCCCCTAACCCAAAAAAAAAAGTAAATAAAAGAAAAGAAAAGACAAAAAATTATAGAAATTCAAAATTTTATCAAAATATAATTAAACATGTCAACGTTAACGCCTACTGCCCCACGTAGGGCTGTCAGCGTCTACGTCAGCAATTTCTAGCCAAAATTGACCGGATAAACTCAATTGGCAAATAGTCAAAAGGTTTAGACTCAATTGGTTCAATTGAAAAGTTTAATATTCAAGTGCAATAGGTTTAGGAATTTTTTGGTACTTTTCCCTGGAATTAAACTATGGATTTTCTTGTAGTTCGAACTTTCCCGGACATTGTTTTTCGACAACATAAGTACCCCGTAGATTCGACCCTTCGATTGTATAATTCTTGTATTTTTGTCTCGAACTTCACACATACCAAATTCTTTGAGTAAGAAATTTTCTATTCAGATGATTGATTTTAACGTGTGCATTAAATATGCTCGCTCAATAACATCAAAAACTGTGTTTTTTTAATCAATCACTTGAGTGCCATAACTTTTTGAAATCATTCACCACAAGTGCTATGCCAAGTCGGATTTCCGGCACTTGGATGGACTTTTTAAAAAAGCTTGGGCACTTAAGTGACCAGTTCAAAGTTATGACACTTAATTGATCGTTTTTTAAAAGTTATGGCATTGAAGTGAGTACCGCACAAAAGTTATGATACTTGTGGTGTCCTTATCCCATCCACCTAATTGGGCCTCTATTGCAGCCATTGCCATGGCCTCCTTAAGCCCATATCCATTCGCCTAGACTAGAATCGACACAGAAAAGGAATTAGGAAAGTGTTCCCGACCAATAGGCATAATCAGGAATTGAAGTCTCAAAATGAAATACGAATTGTCGATCAGAATCTCATGATAAAAAAATTGTATTGTTTCCCTCGATAAAAATCCCGGAAATGGGATTGATTTGCTGCGCGTTCTACTAGGCCCAAATGGCACACCACTCCATTCCGTGTACTTGTCCATTTTGTGATATTGTTGGTGTGGATTTCCAATCCAAAAACTATTAATATATCAAGTGGTGAAGGCGTTTGTGTTAACTTGGAGTTGCGGAACAGTGATCATAAGAACGAAAGGGTTGAGTAGCCAAGCATCCACTACAAAATGTTATGTTTGAATTAAATCCACCTAGCACCACCCGAGACCTTAGAGATAAGCTTGTCAACATAGCCCGCTCGACTTGCCAAGAGTCCATAATTCTCTCCACATAGCGGTGCCCATGAGCACAAGCTTGTCAGAGGCTCGATTACGGCATGGCCGATAACTTTTGATCTCGTGGACAGATAGGTGTGCACGAGACCACTGACCTAGCCAAGCTCAGTGGTAAGTCACCTTTGTCTCAATGGCTAGCAAAGGACTGATCGTCTATCTATTCTATCACTGTTGTGGACTTGTCGATGGCCTGTCCTGATACAAGTTCTCAGGTGATAACGTTACGAGAAAACCACTGACAATTTACAGACATGAAGAGGTATGTACAGTTTTGCAGTGGTCCTTGCTGAACTCTTAACGGGACAAAAGCCAATCGCATCGCTAAGGGAGGACGAAGGAAGAAACCTCGTGGCCTAGTCAACAAACCGGAGGAACTTGCTGTTTCGACTGGTCAACAAGATGGAATTTTTTTTATTTTTTTTTCCCGTTCATGTGAACATGTTGCAGTTTATTGTAAGGAATATATTGGAAAATCGTCCACAAAGTCATGAACTTATTGCACTTTCGCCAATTGAGTACTAAACATTTCAGTTTTGCCTATTAAACATTTTTCCACATTTTGCCAATTGAGTCCATTCAGCCAATTTTGGCTAGAAATCGCAGACGTGGACGTCGGTCATCTTACGTGGCACGTCTAGCGCTGACATGGATAATTTTAATAATACTTTTTTTATTTTCCTTTTTTTCTTTGCTTATGTTTTTGCGCTGGCGAGCAAGGGCCACGAAGGCCTCGCCCGCAGTACACAAGTGTAGCTTTTATATAAATAATCATATCGAGGACATCAATTCTATTGCCGACTAATGTTCAAAGCAAAGTTACCTCTTTATATCATCGTACAACAAAATGGAAACAGAATCACATTTTGTTTGGTGTGGTTGGACTTTTCTTAATCAGCCTCTTCCACGAAAGTTTCAAACCGAGGAGAACAAATCTAACTCTATGTGATTAATTAAGAAATATATTAAAAGCTAGAGCAGAGACTAAAGAAAACCAAGAGGGATTGCATAAAATGTACTCATATAAAATCTAACTTTATGTGACTTCTTTGATCCAAATTGTGATAAGAGGAATAGGAAAAGCGTTGCCGACCAACAAGCATAATCAGGAATCGAAATCGCAAATTGAAGTACGAATTGTTGATCAGAATCTCATGACCAAAAATTGTATTGTTTCCTCGGTGAAAATCCTGGAAATGGCATTGATTTGCTGCGCGTTCTACTAGGCCCAAAGGGCAGACTACTCCCTTCCCTGTACTTGGTCCATTGTTGTGATACTTCTTTTGTGTCGACTTCTAATTTCGTAAACTCTTAACATATCAAGTGGTGAAGGCGTTTGTGTCAGCTTGGAGTTTCGGAACAGTGATCATAAGAACCAAAGGGTCGAGTCGCCAAGCGTCCACCACAAAATATTAAGTTCAAATTACACCTACTTAGCACCACCCGAGACCTTGGAGATAAACTTGTCAACATAGCCCACCCGAGGTGTCAAGAGGCCATAATTCTCTCCACACAAGATAACAGTGACCTCGATCACAAGTTCATCGGGGGCTCGATCATGGAATAGCGATATCTTTTGATCTCGTGGACGATAGGCGGGCACGAGACTACTGACCTAGCCAAGCTCAGCGGTGCCCGCCACTGTGAAGCTTGTGGGCCAAGTAAAGTCATCTTAGGCGCAATAGCTAGCAAAGGACCGATCTTCTCTCTATTCTATCACTGTTGGGGACTTAAGTCAATGACCAGTTCATATACAAGTTCTCTGGTCATAACGTTATGAGAACGCCAAAGGGGCCACCGATAATTTGGCCCAATACCCAAAAAACCTCCGACTTTGGCATTTGTGACAATTATATCCAAAACCTTTTTTTGTCTCATAAAAAGCCTCCAACTTTTACTTTTGTCCCAATTTTACCTCAAACTTTTATTTTTGTCCCAATTCTACCGATCAAGTACCAAAAAAACCTTCAACTTTAGCATATGTCCCAATTATATCCAAAACTTTTTTTTGTCTCATAAAAAACCTTCAACTTTTACTTTTGTCATAATTCTACCACCGTTAACCTTCCATCCATAATCACCATTAGTTAATTATACGTAACATTTCTACGTCGTTAATGAATTACACCTCAGCAAAGTTGACATGAAAAAATCCCCGAACTTCTCTTCTGTTGTTTGCTTCCCCTACATATTGCCGAGAGATACAGAATCACTCAAGACGGCGCGTTTCGTATTCGCACTCAACGGCCCAAAGAAGGGCTAGATATGGAGATATTTGGACGAGCGATCTAAAATCTCGTTGTCCCTAAAACCTACTGTTTCTAAATTTCAAAGATTCATTGGTAAGTTCAGTGAGAAAATTCGTGCTATGTAGGATTAACTAATGGTAATTATGGATGGAAGGCTGACAATGGTAGAATTGGGATAAAAGTAAAAGTTGAAGATTTTTTTATGAAACAAAAAAAAGTTTTGGATATAATTGGACAGATGCTAAAGTTGAGGGTTTTTTTGGATATTAGACCGGTAGAATGGGGACAAAAGTAAAAGTTGGAGGTTTTTTATGAGATAAAAAAAAGTTTGGATATAATTGTCACAAATGCTAAAGTTGGAGATTTTTTTGGGTATTAGGCCCTGACAATTTACAAATAAGAAGAGATATGTACAGTTTTGTAGTGGTCCTTGCTGAACAAGCTGGGGGAACTTGCCGTTTCGACTAGTTAACAAGAAGGAATATTTTTCCCAGTTCATTTATTATGAACTTGTTGCAGTTTATTGCAGGTTGCCAATTCAATTCTAAACCTTTTAATTTTGAAAATTGAGACCAAAACATTTTTGCATTTTGCCTAATTATTCGGCCAATTTTTGCTTGAAATTGCTGACATGGATGCCAGTATACCTGTCAAACGGGTGGAAACTTTTCAAGATAATTATATTGCTAAAACACTTCTATGCAATATAAATTTAGTGGACAACTTTTCTAAATTTTCTTTGTAAAAATGAATACTTATATTTGGTGAATGTGATACAACTGATGGGCAGATTAGGATGATATTGCCAACTAATGTTCAAAGCAAAGTAACCTCTTATATCATCGATTCATCGCACAATAAAATGGAAAAAGAATCACATTTTGTTTGGTGTGGTTGGACTTTTCTTACTCAGCCTCTTCCGCAGAAGCTTCAATTCCGACGAGAACAAATGTAACTCTGTGTGATTAATTAAGGAAGAAATTAAAAGCTTGAGTAGAGACTAAAGAAAACCAAGAGGAACGGCATAAAATGTATTCATAAAATCTAACTCTATGTGACTTCTTTGGTCCAAAATGTGATGAGAGGGCGGCATTATATGTACTCATAAAGAATAAGACAATGACAACATCCTAATTTGATGAGACAAAAGATTCGAGACTACCGCTGGAACAAGAACTTCACTGTCTATTACATTGTTGAGTGTTGATAACTTCTACAAGTAAAGTTGCTAAGCAAAGAAAACAAAGAAGAAAACTATGTAAAAGAATGGAGAAACCTATGAGAAGCATACTTCTTGGACATAGCCCATAAATAAGGAGCAATATAGGATGAGTGGTAACAAGAAAAGGAGGTAAGAGACACATAGCTCCGGTCCACAAAATTGCAACTGCACTAATATAGCACTCTTTCGGTCATCCAACGTTATAAAAGGTGATCGAGATGAAACATAGGTAGACAAGGTCTGCAATGGAGGCACGTCTACAACCAACGCGTGCAACGAATCCTTCGATATCCTTGAAGATATAGTCCACGCTGCATCTGGCTTCATTTCTTATACTGAGGATTGTCGCGACCTAAAAATTCCGGGGAATTTCCAAGTTAATGGATTACTAGATTAATTAAATGAATTAACCAACCTAGTCCGAGCTCTCCCAAGCTCTACCAATTCGCAACTTAGGTTTATGTTCAAATGATTTAAATTTTGGAGCCGCCACTAATCTTTTCTTAGTAGGTAGATTAGATACCTAAATAAAGTATCGGGAGAATACTTTATTTTCTGCTAACCAGAGATTTAAGTTCGGGGACTTGATTATGTTAATTTTCCAATTAACACCCTTTCGGTACCATTCTTGTGAAGATTTCTTGAACTGGCAAATTCAATGGATTCAATTTTAAGAGCAAGGTGCAATTATGTTTTTTTTTTGGGTTTTCTTGATTTAATGGATGCTATGCAAATGCATGAATGCAACTATGATGTGAAACTATATGACAAGGAGATAATCATGCATGATGACTTTAGAAAAGAAATCAAATTTTAATGCAAGAAGAAAAATATGAATTCTAACCCAAATGACATGATTTCTTAACCTATATGACATGCAAATAATGATATTGAGAAAATGGTTTTTGATGCACATAAACGTGAATTCTAATTACATGACATGCAATATGAAATCCATCCTATATGACATGCGACATGATTTAATTAAACTACATGACGAGCAAGAGTATTCTACCATGACATGCGAAATTTGTGGGTTTTATTTTAGCTTAAATGACATGCAAATTAAACTAGCAAAGCCAAAACTGTGTTCTAAATGTCATGAAAATGCATGGATGACATCTATGGTATGCATGAATGACATGGAAATATGTATGAACTATACTATATGAAATGCACATGAATGACATTTTTTGGTATTTTTATGTTATTTATGAAAAAAGGGAATCAAATACTAATATAATGAACCTTGAGTATAGCACACCTTAATATCCGGAATTTTCGATGAATCCGCTTCGTAACCAAAGTTTAGGGTCGGAAGGGAATTTATTCACGTCGTACCCCGGCGGTGGGGTCGGATGGTGAATTTAAATGTTATGAAATTGGTCGGTCCGGTCCCAAAGTTGTGGGATGAGACGGACAATTTCATCGTGCAGATGACGTCGTACTTCGAGGGTGAAGTCGGATGGCCATGCACAAATTCCGAGGGACGAAGGCACGAGGGAGCGTGTACTATACTCAAGGTAAATTACAAAAATATTTGACTTTAGACTATAGTATAAAAAGGAAAATGAATTTTCGGCCAACTAGAGGGAATTGCCGAATTATAAAGGGCAAGATTGCCCTACCCACAAAGGATCACATCTTGTTCAAATTAAGAAAATTATCTTATGAGATTTTCAAAATGTTCCAGATAATCATCCAAATTTGGAAAGATATGTTCAATCAGAGCAAATATTTATCCACAATATGCAAAGATATGTTCAGGATTTAGATTGCTTCAAAATTTGCAATATTCAGAATATGCAAGATACCCTAAATTAAGAAAGAGAATATTAAACTTTAAGATAGAAAATATACCTTATCTTCCGAGAAGGTTCTTTCCTAATTTGGATTTTTAACCAAAAATTGCAGCCCAAGATTTGCACTCCACGGACCGGCTCGGTGGTGTTCTCGTGCGGACCAAGGAGGTCGGTGAAAGCAGTTTTGTGCTCCCGTCAAGGCTCGTCGACAACTGGCGGCGACGATCGGCGGCGACTGGCGATGGGCGGCGACGGCGGTTTCCGGCGAGCGGCGGCGGCGGTCCGGACAAATGGGACCTCCAATGGACGAGCTACCACTTGGAACTTGTAAAGGAGAGGATGAGGGTGATTTAGGTGGTCGGAGACCGGCTCGGAGGTGGCCGGAGGCGGCGCTTGAGCAGGACGAAACAGACGGCAGAAACTGGTCGGGCAGGGTCGGTCAGCGACCTTTGCTCATTCAAAACGCTCTACAAGACGAACCGCTGGGCCAAATTGAGCTCACAATATGTCATTAGAACGGGAAGAGAATAAGCTTTCTATTGATGGGTGGAACGTCTTCATCCGACGTCGGATGACAAAGTTATGGCCGAAACAGTGGAGGGTTCCGGAACTGGGCGGGTGAGCCAGCCGAGAGAGTCTTCTTCTTCCTCCCTTTATGGCCTCTCCGAATCCCTTTGCCTTGTCTTTTCAAAGTGGCCTCTCCACTTCTTCTTCTTTTTCTCTCCACCATGTAGTGGATGGTCTCTTTTTCTCTCCACCATGTAGTGGATGGTCTCTTTTTCTCTCCACCATGTAGTGGATGGTCTCTTTTTCTCTCCAATGGCCTCTCCACTCTCTTTTGCTTTTGATTCTTTGTCTTTTGGTGGTGGTGGAGGACCGGTTCGGAGGTGGCCGGAGGTGGCCGGAGGCGGCGCTCGAGCGGGACGAAGCAAACGGCAGAAACTGGTCGGACAGGGTCGATCAGCGACCTTTGCTCACTCAAACCGCTCTACCAAACGAACCGCTGCGCCAAATTGAGCTCACAATATGTCATTAGAACGGGAAGAGAATAAGGTTTCTATTGATGGGTGGAACATCTTTATCTGACGTCGGATGACAAAGTTATGGCCCAAACAGTGGAGGGTTCCGGAACTGGGCGGGTGAGAGGATTCTCCCCGGCTCCCTTTTCTATCCCAAACTCTCTATTTTCTGCTCTTACTTTTTGCGCCATGTATCCTCCATCCTCTTGGCCATGTATTCTGAAATTTTTGTGGCCTCCCAAATGCCGAAGACATTTTGGCAATTTAAGTCCAAATCGCCTGATAGATTAAGCTCAAATCCTCCGCCGCCGGCCCAATTCAGTATGCAAAATGCGATGCAATGCAGAGAAAATAAAATATGCAATGCCTGAGGAAATATTTTTGGCGAGAATTAATTCTCATTTTATAAATGATTTAAAGAAAAATCAAAATTTAGGTGTCAACAGCTGCCCCTCTTTGAGTGAATGCTCGCAGAGGTTTTGCTCAAAGACAATATTGAACCTAAATTTTGACAATGCAAATAATGAATGATAATTTTTTGGTGGGGTTTTAATCCCATTTTCAATGCAGATAAAGATGATGTATGAAATGCAGGACTGTAATTAAACACGTGTTAAGACTTCTTTCTTCCATGAAATAGAATAGGAAGACCTGCACATGGATCGCATATGAAATACCTGTTTTACCAGACATTTCGTAATGCTGATGATTCCCCTGATTTCAAAGCTCCTTCTTAGGGATGCAAGGATCTTAGGGTACTAGGGCCCATCTGTTACCAGAACTCTCATTCTGATGCGAGATAGCGCAAGATCTGTAATGGATTTTCCGATATCACGAGAGCGCATACATTGTGAATCGGAAAAAGGGATCAAGATCGCAAGAGCGCATCATTGCAATTTGATAGAAGTACCAAAACCATAAGAGCGCATCATTATGATTAGGTAAAAGGGACCAAGACCATGAGAGCGCATCATCATGTTTTGGCAAAAGGGACCAGGATCACAAGAGCGTATCATTGTGATTTGGGTAAAGGTATCACGAGAGCAGGTCGATCGTGAACCGGGTAAAAACCTCATGAGAGCAGGTCGATCATGAGTTGGATAAAGATAAGACCAAGACCACAAGAGCATGTCGATTGTGACTTGGGTAAAGGTATCACGAGAGCAGGTCGATCGTGAACCGGGTAAAAACCTCATGAGAGCAGGTCGATCATGAGTTGGATGAAGATAAGACCAAGACCACAAGAGCATGTCGATTGTGACTTGGGTAAAGGTATCACGAGAGCAGGTCGATCGTGAACCGAATAAAAACCTCATGAGAGCAGGTCGATCATGAGTTGGATGAAGATAAGACCAAGACCACAAGAGCATGTCGATTGTGACTTGGGTAAAGGTATCACGAGAGCAGGTCGATCGTGAACCGAAAGGATCAAAATGACAACTAAAGTTAGCAGAGCTGTCAATTTGAAAAGGATTTAGAAAACTTACCTGGATTCTTTGAGCAAACGGCTAAGGGAAGGACAAGCTGACTGGGTCATACCTGTCTTTTCACTCGAAGAAGAGATTGAAATGATCGTGTGCATAAAATCAAAGTAAATGCAACATCATATGCCAGTAAAAACTCGTTTGCTTGCTTGCATTACAAGGCTTCACTAGGGAATTTCATCAATAAGGAAATCTGTTTGATCCTTTTGATAAAACCAACATTGAATGAGGAACCTTCAGTCAGAAAGGACTTTCACTCACTCTCATGAAAAGGCTTTTGAAACCCGACCATTGATGCGGGTATGAGAATCACTCAGAACTGCGATCATCATGCTCGACGAGGGTCTAGGTATTCTCGCAATTAGTATGACCAGACCAATCTAAGAGGTTTTTGCAAGGATTGCAATTCAAGCTCGGTCAAAGGTTTAACAAAGGGGACTCACGTGAGTCATTTGACTTTGAATAGTATCATCAGCCTTATCAAGTTTACAAGTCAGGAAACCTGCAAAATGAGATAAAATGATCTTGCTCGCACTTCTCTGAGCAATATTTATAAACATTTGAAATCCTACGTCAACTCAAGTGCCCTAATCTGAAGAGGCTTCGGGTATAGGTTGTAACGTAGGTGCGGGTAGGCTTGAAATGAAAGGCCTATTTTCAATCTAGAGGGATTGATTGTGAGGGAATTGGTGATCACCCATTCTCAATGCTTTTGCCACTGATTCCTACTCTGGCGAATGTTCGGCAAATTTTCTTCATGAATGATCTTTCTTGAGAAGGATTTTTGTGATCCCAGCTAGGGCTCTCCTTTCTCTCTTTTTTTTTTTTTTTTTTTTTCAAGAGAGACTTTGCTCTTTCGAGAGAGGCTTTAATGCTTCTTTTCCGTCCCCTTTTCCTTCTTCTTTCGAGAGATATTTGAGAGGGAAATAGGACACCGCTTGATGAAATCCTTTTGCACACTTTCTTTGATGGATTTCTTTCTGACCCTCCATTTGCCCCATAGTCACTTCATACTTCATTCGTCTCGACGCTTTGAGACGGTCCCTTTAATTCATCATGGGAAAGATCACCAATTGATTTGAAATGAATCTACCGCTCAAACTGGGTAAGCAAAGGGTATGGTGTGTAGGGGTATAGAAAGAAATGCTCTTCGTCATGTCTAAGGCACTTGAGCTAACACAAGATTCGCATGCGATAAAAACACTCGAAGATTGATGCAAGTGAGAGCAAGAAAATTTTAACCATTTGAATTTTCTGGTAATTGCCCCATTGTGGGGTTGTTCCTGACAGGGGTAGGAAATGAAATCTCCGTTCAAGGGGCTAGCAAAGGAATTCCTGTAGTGTTTGGATGAAGGAAATGAATGCCTCTCATCACTTTGGTCGTCATACTTTTTGCGAGAAAATCCTTTACCTTGTTAGCACGGAATTTTGCAACTTAGCTCACACTGAGGATAAGTATTCAGGATGTGTATGGAAACGGCTCGCCTTTCATCATTCTGACGTTTCTCATTCAACAGATGGCCTGATCAAAAATTCTTTCTCAACATCATGTACAAAATTTTACAAAATGTGAGCTCCTTTCAAGGCATGCTAAGCATGTTCAAATTCATTTTTTGTGGAAACACCTCTCTTCACTTTGAGCTCACTACATGAGTGCTTTGCAATTTCCCCTTACCGGCTCCACCGCTTGGTGGCAAATGAGTGAATGAATTTGTAGCCATCAAGGTTTTGGAATCGCCCAAGGTCTTAGTCTCGTTCGGTCGGGCATTCTCATCTTCTTCTGCAAAAAAGAAAGTGCAAAAAGCTTTTTATTATTGATTTACAATATTTACATCATTCACTAACCTCGGGGATCGAACCCGGGTTGTTTCGGACCACTGTACTCCCTCATGCCACCAAACTGCGATGTAGTTGGCATTCGTGGGGGGCAGCACTTTTAGTTAAGTGTTGGCCTGGAAACGGCATGTCCTTCCACATCATATCAAATGATTCTACTTTTCACTAATCTCGTGGCGGTTAACAACCTCCTGTCGAGAATGGCATGAACTCGCGTTAGAATCGAAATGATTAAGGGTAAATCGAAAACGATACAGGGTTACCCTTTTCAAGCTTGCTCGCGCTTTTCACTGATCTCGTGGCGGTTGACAACCCCCTTTTCAAGCTTGCTCGCGCTTTTCACTGATCTCGTGGCGGTTGACAACCCCTGTCGAGAATGGTATGAACTCAAGTTAGGATCGAAATGATTAAGGGTAAATCGAAAACGATACAGGGTTACCCTTTTCAAGCTTGCTCGCGCTTTTCACTGATCTCGTGGCGGTTGACAACCCCTGTCGAGAATGGTATGAACTCGCGTTAGAGTCGAAATGATTAAGGGTAAATCGAAAACGATACAGGGTTACCCTTTTCAAGCTTGCTCGTGCTTTTCACTCGCAATTTCCCTTCTTGAGGTTATACAACATTTTCCTTTACGGCATTTAGAGGCATCGTCCGTAAATTGATTTGCGCGAAATCTGATAAACCATGCATTTGAACATAGAAAAAGGGAACACTGCCCCTTCCCCTAATTCCAGACTCCTAGAAAGTAGGAAAAATATCCCACGCAGGGGATTGCATGAAATGAAATTTCACTAATTTGGGCCTACACCCGCTTCTTCTGAAAGTTCTCCGGCGATCAGCTAGCCAGGTACAGATGGGTGGTATTTGAGGACCTAAAATCACCGGCTTTGGATCACAAGTTACGGCTTTGGGGGTTCATCAACGCTGAACTGGTTGACCATGACAGCAAGGTCATCGCCGAGGCAACTCGACCCGTGGGGATGTATGTTCCTTCCCTCAGCAGGCATTGATACTGACCTCGTAAGATTGATCCTTCCATGCTTTTCTCCAACGGAACTTGATTGTGCCGGGAATTGATTTGGAGGACAGGACGACGAGTGAGGAGGGAGATGAGGGTAGTTAGAAACCAATAGCTTCCAAACATACTTCGAGGCAATGGCGGATATCCTTTTTATCTCCTCTTTCAAACGAGCATTTTCAATCCTCAGATGCTGCTCATCAAGGGACGTTCCACCGGGGGCGGTAGGGTCGCCGCAGTTAGGGCAGGTGGCAGTGCTGAGAGCTTCTCCATACCTCTTATGCCCTGCTTGGAGCTTTTCAATTTCAGCCTTCAGAATCACATTATCGCGGCGTTCATGTCGAACCTTCGATAGGGTTCGCTTATTTTGAAACCAAAATTTGATTTGCAAAGGCTCCAACCCAAGCTTTTGGCTCAGTTCCTGTCTTTGTGTATCATCTGGGTAACGGCACTCCTCGAAGACGGCTTCCATCTCTTGAACTTGACGTTGAGTGAAGCGCCTCTTTTTCCGAGGTCGACCATTGATGTTGTCGTCGTCATTGTCAGGATCTTGAACGTCGTTGCCGGAAGGATCGTGTTCTATGGTTTCGGTGCCAGATTTGGTCCCGAGATCTTCAAAATCTCTCACCTTTAACACTTCGCTCGTGGAGCTCCATTCGCTGGTCATGTCCAGAAAGTGATGGTGGCTCTCGAACATGCTCATGAAATTCGCATCATTGGTCATGTCCAGCAAGTCATGGTGGTTCTCAAACATGTTGGGTTGAGACATCTTTGACTGATTTTTGTTCTTTCAAGGCTCTTTACTCTCTTCTGTATTTTTCTGAGTGGCCTTGTATACTCTGAAGCTTTCTTTTGAACACGGATGACAAACACCAAGAGGACGTCTCTCTCAAGATTTCACGTCTTCTGCATGAAAAGGTGTGTTTTTCCTAAAGATCTGCCGTGTTTCTCGCTCAGTTTGTCTTCTACTTTTCCTCTTTAATGTGGTGGGACCTCCAAATCTTTTCGCGAAATTTTCGGATTCGTTGGGCTCGAGATTGGAGACCAGCGATGGGTCCACGACCGACGGGCGAAATAGGGAAAAGGCACTGACGAAAAGGATGAACAGAGGACAGCACCGACGAAAAGAACGAATAGGCTTTTGTCGTACAATTCAGACGGTGTAGCACAAGCAGCTAATTCGTAGAAGCCGTAAGCTTGCTGGGTTGGCCTTGAATGCTTCTTCAGTGTAATGGCAGACATTGACGTTATTCGGTGCGGGAGCAAATGATGGCTTCTTCCTTTCCTCACTTTCCTCTTGCTATAAGAATCAGAACTTGACGCAGAGCAGATTAACATCTTTGCATCCTCAGTTTCAAATCATCTGATCATTCCTCTGCCTTCAATCTTTTCCCTTCCTTCTTCAATAACAATGGCCTCTAACCACGTCCTCTCAACCGAAGCTTTAGCCAAATGGGAGAGACTTTATAATCTTCTTGGCCGAGGCTACGTTCATATTGCCCATCATCCAGATACTGAAGCTGAGATCTTCAGTCTGTTTATTGGCATGGACACAGCTTCCATTGAAAACACCAATTTAGAGAGGGAGTATAGGACATTCCGGACCCTTTTCATCAACTTTCTAGAAGCTTATCGGCGCGTTGATCAGGAGGTTATCCTGGCTCGTGTTGTGAGAGCTCGTTACCAGGATCAGTCTGAGTTTCTGGCGTTGGCCCGTTACCTGGTTGACAAGCATGAGAAGGCTGCCGAGCTTGTCAACGAACGAGTCTCATTGTTGGTTCGTGAGAGGGAGAGGCTGGTGGGACGTTTAGCCCTGACCCAGACATACTATGAGCACGACTCGAGCGACGTCGTGATGAAGTTCCAATGTGAATGGCTAGAAGAGAGGCTTGAATGCCTGACTATGGATATAGCCCTCGAGAGAGCCCTGATCCCGAATCTGGAGTCTGCCTCTGAGTATCACGAAGCCAGTGCAACCAGGCTCAAGGAGAAATGCGATCGCCTCTTTCTCAAGCTTGCGGACCTCGATTCTCGGAGTGCTCAGCGCGTGCAGAGCATTAACTGTGTAGAGAGTCAGTTGAGCTCCTTTGTGACGCTTATTAGGGCTCAATTTGGTTTTACTTTTCCCCCTCGATGACTCGTTGTAAGGGTTGGTGTATGGAATGAAAGGATGGTTCTCGTATGTTTGTGTTTTGTTTCATCCAATATACGGCTTAAGGCATTTCCCATTGATAGATCCAGACTAACTGAAAATAACAGTATGAGTACAAACTAAGTATAGTACTTCTTTACAGAATCAGCATTGACAGGATTGGTGAAAACACGACCATCCATTTCTGCTAGAATTAAAGCTCCACCTGGAAGTACCTTCTTCACAACATACGGTCCACCATAATTTGGAGCAAACTTCCCCTCTGGAAGTGGAACTATTGGCAACAGCTTCCGCAAAACAAGGTCTCCTACCTGAAAATGTCGAGGCCGGACTTTCTTGTTAAAGGATTTAGCAACCCTTTGCTGATAGCACTAGCCGTGACATACTGCCTTGAGCCGTTTCTCATCAATCAGGTTCAGTTGGTCCACCCTTTGTTGGACCCAATCAGCTTCAGTTAACTTGACTTGAGATAGTATACGCAAGGAAGGAACCTCCACTTCAACTGGTAGTACCGCTTCCATTCCGTACACAAGAGAATATGGGGTCGCCCCGGTCGATGTTCGGATCGATGTTCGATAAGCCATGAGTGCAAACGGCAACCTCTCATGCCAATCACGATAATTCTCGGCCGTCTTAGCCAAGATCTTCTTAATGTTCTTATTGGCTGCTTCCACCGCTCCGTTCATCTGAGGACGATACGGAGAAGAGTTCAAATGTTTAATCTCGAATTCCTTGAACAAGTCGTCAACCTGCTTATTATTCAAATTAGAGCCATTGTCAGTAATTATGGCTTCTGGTGAACCATATCGAGCAATGATATCCCGACGAATGAACTTCAACACATTTCGCGCGGTGACTGCGAGATACGATGTGGCTTCGATCCACTTGGAGAAGTAATCAATGGCCACTAGGATAAATCGATGCCCGTTAGATGCTTTGGGGTTGATTGGACCGATCACGTCAATACCCCACATAGAGAATGGCCATGGCTCTGATAACTGATGGAGTTTGTTTGGAGGAACATTGATTTTGTCCCCATGAATCTGGCACTTGTGACAACTTCGAACATGGTGAATACAGTCTGCTTCTAAGGTGAGCCAGTAATAACCCAGTCTCATGATCTTCTTAGCCAACATGTGACCATTCATGTGTGGGCCACAGATTCCTTCATGTACTTCCATCATCAGATAAATCGCTTCAGCGGAATCGACGCACCTTAGAAGGATTGAGTCGTAAGATCGCTTGTACAAACTCTCTCCGCTCAAGAAGAACTTCGAAGCCATTTTCTTTATGTACTGTTGATCGGCTGCGATACTCTTTTCAGGAAATTCCTGTTTTTGAATGTAAGTCTTGATATCATGGTACCATGGCTTGCCATCAGGCTCTTCAGTCACAGCCATACAATAGGCCGGCTTCTTCAATATCTCTATCTTTAGTGGTTCAATTTCAAGCCCAACAGTGACTTGTAACATCGATGATAATGTAGCTAACGCATCGGCAAACCGATTGTGTGTCCTAGATAGATACTCGAAAGAAATATCATCGAATTCTTCTACTAACTCATCCAGATACTCATGATAAGGTAGCAACTTAGCATTTCGCGTCTTCCATTCCCCGACGGTTTGAAGGATAATCAAGGCTGAATCTCCAAATACCTTGAGCCGGGTTACTCCTATCTCAATCGCGGCTTGCAGACCGAGAATACATGCCTCATACTCAGCTATATTGTTGGTGCAAGGGAATACCAACTTTGCTGCTATAGGATAGTGTTGACCACCTGGAGATATCAGAACCGCTCCAGTGCCTGACCCAGATAAATTTACGGCTCCATCGAAATACATGGTCCAGGCATAATCATCTACCGACATGACTATGTCTTCAGGATGATCGATATCTTCATTTTGGCCTGGATTTTCTGCCAGGACATCAGCAATAACCCGCCCTTTAACTGATTTCTGTGATAGGTACTCAACGTCAAACTCGGAAATAAGAATCTGCCATTTGGCAAGCTTTCCAACCAAGGTCGGTTGGTTGAGCAAGTATTTGATAGGATCACACTCTGTAACCAAGAGCACCTGATAATGCAGGGTGTATTGTCTTAGCCTGTGTAACACCCAGACTAACGCCGCACATGTCTTCTCCGCCTCAGAATAGTTCATCTCGGAAGCTGTGAATTTCTTACTCAGATAATAAATAGCTCGCTCTTTTCCATCTTCTCGGCTTACTTGAGCTAGCATGGCACCCAGAGATTCACTATGAATTGTGAGGTATAAGACTAGAGGTTGCCTTGGTGTTGGTGGAACAAGCACAGGTGGATTCATGAGGTGCTGTTTCAACTCCTCAAAAGCCCCTTCACATTCGCTATCCCATTTGACTAGCGCAATCTTTTTTAATAGCTTGAGGAATGGCTTGGCGGTTTCAGACAACTGGGAAATGAATCGAGCAATGTAATTCAATCTACCTATGAGACTTCGGGCTTCCTTGACTGAGGTAGGGGCCTTGAGCTCACAAATAGCTTTCACCTTGGACGGGTCGATCTCGATGCCATTACTACTGACAATGAATCCGAGCAATTTGCCCGAACTAGCACCAAAAACACATTTGGCCGGGTTGAGCCGTAGCTTGAATTTCCGGAGCCTGTCGAACAACTTCGTCAAGGTCTCAACGTGATCCTCTTCGTGTCGGGTTTTTGCAATCATATCATCGACATAAACTTCAATCTCTTTATGCATCTTGTCATGGGACAAGGTAACCATCGCCCGTTGGTATGTCGCTCCAGCGTTCTTGAGACCGAAAGGCATGACTTTATAGTGGAACACGCCCCACGGGGTAGTGAATGCAGTTTTCAACTTGTCGGCTTCGTTCATCATAATCTGATTGTAAACCGAGAAACCGTCCATGAATGAAAATAGTTCGAAATCGGCCGTACTATCCACGAGCACATCAATGTGAGGAAGGGGGAAGTCATCTTTTGGACTGGCTTTGTTCAAATCACGGTAGTCTATACACACCCGAACTCGGCCATCCTTTTTCATCACAGGGACTACGTTGGCGACCCAATCAGAGTACTGGGTAGCCTCGATAAATCCTACATCAAGGAGCTTCATGACTTCTTCTTTGATTTTCCCTGCTAGCTCGGGTTTTGCCCCACGTTGTCTTTGTTTCATCGGCTCCACCAAAGGGTTAGTGGGTAAACAGTGTTCAACGATCGATCGATCGAGCCCTGGCATGTCTGCATATGACCATGCGAAAATATCCTGGTAGTCTCTCAGGAGTTTTGTTAGGCGTATAGCCAAATTGTCAGGAAGGTTTGCCCCAATTTTTACTTCTCTAGGGTTTTCTGTGTCGCCTAGATTGATCACCACGGTTTCTTCTCCGGTCAAAGATTTAGACTTCTCATGACGCTCCAAGTTCTGGCGTATTTCTTCATCATCATAATCAGGCCCGTCTGACTTATGGATATCATATGGATCTGCTGGCTCTCCCTCCTCGTCTTTGCTCCTGAAAGATAGAGTAGAGGGAATCAAAAGGACAAACAGGGTTCAAACCAGATGCATTTCGCAAGCATCGAATTTTCGTGTTTTCGAAGGTTTCTTTGATTTTTGAAGACCGGGGGACGAGAATTCTTGAAGAAGCCCAATCCTCAGTGCTTACCATAGATGACAAATTTTTCAATCGTTGGCTATCGTCATCGGATTGGTTTGGGATGTTTCGACAAGATTCCAAAAAATGATGATAAGCTGCCTCAACGAGATTCCAAAAATGATGAAAAGCTTTTGGTAATTTTATCGATAATGAATCAAAAAATTACATCTTATTGAAATGGAAATCCTAGTAATTGAAAATGCAGCCTAGACAACTAGAAAGCAGGAAATGTCCCATGGAAGGGGAGTGCATGAAATTAAAGGTTCAATCATTCGGGCTTGTGCCCGTCTCCATTGATGGTTCTCAAGTGTTCTGCGATCAGAAGATAGTCAAATGGAGTGGAAAACGCTTTTGTCAATCCGGTGCCAAATCTTGAGGTGATGGCACGAGGGTGTCCAGAGCTCCTGCTTCACATGTGAAGCTGTGTACGGGCCATCGTGGACGTTCACAGACGTGGTGCGCTTGGCATAAACGTCATGGTTAATACTCAGCCTCTCAATGGCACTTAGCTTGGCATTCTCGAAGGAACTGGAGGATGCGACTTGAATGTGAGGCAACACCGCTTCAGGTGTAATGGGCACAATAGCATGATTCCTCTAGAGGGAATCAATTTGCAATGATAGCCATTTCATTCGTTCTTTCATGCTAGCAAAATGTTTCAGTGTCTAATTGACTGGCTAGCTTTGTGGGGTGATCTTTGACTCATCATGGTTACCTGAAAAAGGAAACAGGAATGCAATGAGTTTGAGATTGACAAAAGGTCAGTCCATGACGAGTGCCTAGACTCTTTCCATCTGAGTGCAACTTATGGACAAGTGATAGTGCACATGTGGCATCAAAATTTCATTTCAGAAAATTTCAGTCTCGTCCACCTTTGGAAAACAATTCACGGAAATTCATGATATTCTTAAAATGATGCCGAAAGTTACGGACATATGACTGAGAGGATCATGAACAACTTTCATGTTTTGAGCTTGGGCAAAAAACACATGGATCGATACAGTTTAATTCATCTTTCCAGAAAATCCTGATCAGAAAACGGATTCAACAGGTTTCCACTTGAGAGCTAAGTTGGCCATCAAAACTTCGAATTAAGATCCCAAAATTTTCAGGCCTCTAGTTCAAAACCCATTTAACCACTTTTATTCTTTGAATCCTTGCAAAAGAGTCCATTAACTTGTGGTAAATGTCAAAATAATGTTGAGGCCCGAAAAATTCTGAAATCCAGACTGATTGGTTCTCATCTTAAATTCTGAAATAATTGGAAAACGTCTTGGATTGATCCGAAATTTTTATCTCTGATAGATTAGGATCTTCCAAACGTTTCTTGTGAAAAGGTGATGTTCCAATTATGGGCAAAAAATGGTTGCAAAAATCATTGAACCAGTGAAGGTCGATCAGTCAGAATGCTTTGCAGTTTTCACGTATTCATAAAAACGTGAGTTTGGCCCAACTTCGTCCCAAGCATATGAAGTCCGTTGGTTCTGATTTTTTCACATGTTGAAAACCATCATGTTATCTACGACTTTTGTTAAGGGCGTTTGCCCAAAATTTGATCGTAGAAATTTACAAAAATCATGCAACGCAACAAGGTAAATCAGAACATGGGGAGAAATTCATTCGATTGTATTTCCTTGAAAAATTCGACCAACCTAAATGTCAATGGACCGACCCAAAATAACGACGTGAAATGAGTAAATTGGAAGAGAAGGTTAAGAAGCTTACCCATGGAAGACCACAATCACAAACACATGCGCATGAATGCAAATTCATTGATTAATGATCTTTTCAAAGTGAAATTCCAAAAACGGACCGTACCAATGGGGCTTGGTCGGGTCTGGTTTCCAGAATTCCGGCTATGGTCGAGATTCTGCCCGTGCCATTAGGGTATGGCCAGGGGAGAGATCTCCAACGCGAAGGAAAGTTCGGGATCGGGGACAAGAATCGACCGTACCTCGGGGGTGAGGTCGGGTGGATTCCCGCGCAATACCATCCTATTTACTAGCGACCCAGGTTCGGTCGCAGTGAAAGTGCGATGCAATAAACATGCTGGCACATGGCATATTATTCAGATCAGAAATAAAATCAAACTATATTACCCTGCAAAACAAAGGTTAATAGTTTAAATTTATCCTGCAAGAACATATAACACCTAAATAATTAGGAGTCAATCAAATAATGCCAACCAAAAATTATCACAAGAAATCGGCCTAGGCCCTCTTGAAATACATGAAACTTTCGAAAATTGTAAGGTCCACATTAGATACAATTTTTCGAAAATTCAAGTACACGTCCCCAGTGGAGTCGCCAAGCTGTCGCGACCTAAAAATTCCGGGGAATTTCCAGGTTAATGGATTACTAGATTAATTAAATGAATTAACCAACCTAGTCCGAGCTCTCCCAAGCTCTACCAATTCGCAACTTAGGTTTATGTTCAAATGATTTAAATTTTGGAGCCGCCACTAATCTTTTCTTGGTAGGTAGATTAGATACCTAAATAAAGTATCGGGAGAATACTTTATTTTCTGCTAACCAGAGATTTAAGTTCGGGGACTTGATTATGTTAATTTTCCAATTAACACCCTTTCGGTACCATTCTTGTGAAGATTTCTTGAACTGGCAAATTCAATGGATTCAATTTTAAGAGCAAGGTGCAATTATGTTTTTTTTTTGGGTTTTCTTGATTTAATGGATGCTATGCAAATGCATGAATGCAACTATGATGTGAAACTATATGACAAGGAGATAATCATGCATGATGACTTTAGAAAAGAAATCAAATTTTAATGCAAGAAGAAAAATATGAATTCTAACCCAAATGACATGATTTCTTAACCTATATGACATGCAAATAATGATATTGAGAAAATGGTTTTTGATGCACATAAACGTGAATTCTAATTACATGACATGCAATATGAAATCCATCCTATATGACATGCGACATGATTTAATTAAACTACATGACGAGCAAGAGTATTCTACCATGACATGCGAAATTTGTGGGTTTTATTTTAGCTTAAATGACATGCAAATTAAACTAGCAAAGCCAAAACTGTGTTCTAAATGTCATGAAAATGCATGGATGACATCTATGGTATGCATGAATGACATGGAAATATGTATGAACTATACTATATGAAATGCACATGAATGACATTTTTTGGTATTTTTATGTTATTTATGAAAAAAGGGAATCAAATACTAATATAATGAACCTTGAGTATAGCACACCTTAATATCCGGAATTTTCGATGAATCCGCTTCGTACCCAAAGTTTAGGGTCGGAAGGGAATTTATTCACGTCGTACCCCGGCGGTGGGGTCGGATGGTGAATTTAAATGTTATGAAATTGGTCGGTCCGGTCCCAAAGTTGTGGGATGAGACGGACAATTTCATCGTGCAGATGACGTCGTACTTCGAGGGTGAAATCGGATGGCCATGCACAAATTCCGAGGGACGAAGGCACGAGAGAGCGTGTACTATACTCAAGGTAAATTACAAAAATATTTGACTTTAGACTATAGTATAAAAAGGAAAATGAATTTTCGGCCAACTAGAGGGAATTGCCGAATTATAAAGGGCAAGATTGCCCTATCCACAAAGGATCACATCTTGTTCAAATTAAGAAAATTATCTTATGAGATTTTCAAAATGTTCCAGATAATCATCCAAATTTGGAAAGATATGTTCAATCAGAGCAAATATTTATCCACAATATGCAAAGATATGTTCAGGATTTAGATTGCTTCAAAATTTGCAATATTCAGAATATGCAAGATACCCTAAATTAAGAAAGAGAATATTAAACTTCAAGATAGAAAATATACCTTATCTTCCGAGAAGGTTCTTTCCTAATTTGGATTTTTAACCAAAAATTGCAGCCCAAGATTTGCACTCCACGGACCGGCTCGGTGGTGTTCTCGTGCGGACCAAGGAGGTCGGTGAAAGCAGTTTTGTGCTCCCGTCAAGGCTCGTCGACAACTGGCGGCGACGATCGGCGGCGACTGGCGATGGGCGGCGATGGCGGTTTCCGGCGAGCGGCGGCGGCGGTCCGGACAAATGGGACCTCCAATGGACGAGCTACCACTTGGAACTTGTAAAGGAGAGGATGAGGGTGATTTAGGTGGTCGGAGACCGGCTCGGAGGTGGCCGGAGGCGGCGCTTGAGCAGGACGAAACAGACGGCAGAAACTGGTCGGGCAGGGTCGGTCAGCGACCTTTGCTCATTCAAAATGCTCTACAAGACGAACCGCTGGGCCAAATTGAGCTCACAATATGTCATTAGAACGGGAAGAGAATAAGCTTTCTATTGATGGGTAGAACGTCTTCATCCGACGTCGGATGACAAAGTTATGGCCGAAACAGTGGAGGGTTCCGGAACTGGGCGGGTGAGCCAGCCGAGAGAGTCTTCTTCTTCCTCCCTTTATGGCCTCTCCGAATCCCTTTGCCTTGTCTTTTCAAAGTGGCCTCTCCACTTCTTCTTCTTTTTCTCTCCACCATGTAGTGGATGGTCTCTTTTTCTCTCCACCATGTAGTGGATGGTCTCTTTTTCTCTCCAATGGCCTCTCCACTCTCTTTTGCTTTTGATTCTTTGTCTTTTGGTGGTGGTGGAGGACCGGTTCGGAGGTGGCCGGAGGTGGCCGGAGGCGGCGCTCGAGCGGGACGAAGCAAACGGCAGAAACTGGTCGGACAGGGTCGGTCAGCGACCTTTGCTCACTCAAACCGCTCTACCAAACGAACCGCTGCGCCAAATTGAGCTCACAATATGTCATTAGAACGGGAAGAGAATAAGGTTTCTATTGATGGGTGGAACGTCTTTATCTGACGTCGGATGACAAAGTTATGGCCCAAACAGTGAAGGGTTCCGGAACTGGGCGGGTGAGAGGATTCTCCCCGGCTCCCTTTTCTATCCCAAACTCTCTATTTTCTGCTCTTACTTTTTGCGCCATGTATCCTCCATCCTCTTGGCCATGTATTCTGAAATTTTTGTGGCCTCCCAAATGCCGAAGACATTTTGGCAATTTAAGTCCAAATCGCCTGATAGATTAAGCTCAAATCCTCCGCCGCCGGCCCAATTCAGTATGCAAAATGCGATGCAATGCAGAGAAAATAAAATATGCAATGCCTGAGGAAATATTTTTGGCGAGAATTAATTCTCATTTTATAAATGATTTAAAGAAAAATCAAAATTTAGGTGTCAACAAGGATGAAGAATTCTTGGCTCCGACCTGGAGCATGCAATGGGATACTCACTCATTTGTATTGCAACACGTGCTTACGCTATGGCAATCAATCGATACAACAAATATTGTCTGCTAAGCATCGGTACTCAACTTCCGCTTTCAAGACCGTAGAATCAAGTTGGAGAATTACAATGTCGGCAACGGTTAAGTTGCACACGCTCATGAAGTTAGAAGGATGTGAGAGTAATGTTACATCCTTCTCACTTTATGAGTGTGTGTAACTTAACCCTCGCAAATATCGAGCGTTCTTGAGAAGTTTCGTATCCAGAATAATTTGAGGGGCAACATAATTGATTTTTCTTCTCACTCCATGATGCCCTTTGCAAGTGGTCTCCACTCGTCTGGTTTCTCATGTGTCAATATTTATCCACAAGCAGCTACACTTCGTTTAGAAACACTAGATTTAGTTGACACGTGGTGTTTCACTTTTCTTTATATAGGTCCATGAAGCATCCCATAAGCCTATCAACCAGTTAAGTTCATGCCTTTGACCCGTGCAAGCGACGCCGACACAAACTATAATTTGCATGCAGTTGATGAGATTTGAATAGGTGGATTCCAATTCCAAACTAGAAATCCTAACACCCCAACCAATTGTACCAAAGCCGGGAGTCGTCATATTTTACTTTGGACGAAACATCAGTAAAATCAATGCTCTTTCATGGGACAGAAAAGGGTTCAAAGCGGCAGTACATTAGTTATGCATTGTAGGCTTATGTCACTAATTTTTTGCCGCAGATTAAAAGAAAATTCTCTTGTTACCAAGGCATCAATTGCGTCAATAGAATGGCATTTATATGTCGTGTGTTCTTCTTGTTGAAGACGAAAGTCTCTTTCCATCCATCCAATAGGTAAATAAGAGTCCACAAAAAAAAAACCCTTTAATTGAAATAATATTGTTATATTGACTTCAGTCATCTAGTTACTATTTTTCATTTTTATTTCTGTGGACAGAGTAAGTTGATCATAACCGATGTTGATCTTAGCAAGAGCAGTCAATGAAATCAGACCGAAAGCAGCAGTTGATCAGCTCGGCCAGTTTGAAACAATATTGAACTAAACGACAGGCTGATAACCTTTCATGTTTTTTCTGTCCCTTGTATAAAAATGACATAATTTTCCAATTGTTTTATATTTAAAAAAGATCTAGTTTTTATGCATCCATATGGTAATTCTTGCCGACCAAAAAAAAAATATGTTAATTCTTGTATTCATGTTTTTTGGACACGAGAAAATCTTCCATTTGGACCAAACATGTTGAGTAAATCCAAACGGAGCAGATATTGATATTTTCGGCTTGGATTGATGGTAGGGTATTTTCTAGTCCGTGTCTTTTTTTACACAATCTCTCTCTCTACTCAGGAAATAAATGTCTGGATTCGGGTCTAGCGAACTATATAAATCATACCTGAAATTCCCCTCCCTACCCGAAATTCAATGATTATTATTTATTGGATTCAACGAGTCTAACGAAGAAATTCCTCTCCCTACGCGAAATTCCCCTCCCTACTCACCCTCACGTGATTGTTACTTCGCGGGGCTTGCAGGCAAGGCCTTCACGATTGGTGAGGATCGCCGGCGAAAATAAAAACTAAATCAAATGAATAAAAATTAAAGAATTTTTAAAAATTATCCATGTCAGCAGGACATGCCACGTAGGATGATCATTGTCCACGCCAGCGATTTTCGACCAGAATTGGTTGGATTGACTCAATTGACAAAATGTGAAAAGGTTTAGGATGCGGTGGAGTCATGAGATTTTACAAAGTTAGATTCCAAGTTACCTTTTGGTTGGAATGAATTTTTAAACTTTCACTCGCGTTGCTACCCAGTTTCGAATTTCTGTTATTGGCTTTTCGCTCGTCTTCAACGGTCCTTTGAGTTTATGAAGTTTCAAATCTTTTAGTACTTCGAAAGTTTGGGCTTTGTTTTGACAGTAAGCCCACTTGAACTAGAGTTCTGTAGACAGAGTGTGGGAAAATTCGTGCGAGTGACCATTCGTTGAGCGAGAGGTTGTTCTTTGTGTCAGTAGTAATTGTTGTGATTAGCCTTTCTTGAAGTCTTTTGTCAACCTGTAGTGTACGTTCTGACCTTAAGATACCGTCGCCCAGTTGAGTTTTAGCAATGTGGTTATACTTAAGTTTAGATATTGGTTTTTGCTTAATTGATCAGATTTCGACTTCATTGGCTTGAGATAACTTTCATGGTTTAGTTTAGACTTTCCCGAGTGAGTGATGTTTATCTCTTTTTTGAATTTGTAAACTCATATTTCAAAAGTGGTAAAGATTGAATAGCATATTTGTTGCATAATTTGGATCGGCTTTTACTACATTTTCGTTAGTTGAGAACGCATTGGAAAGCATTATTTGAAATAGTTTTAATTGAATATTTGTGAATGTCTTAAGAAATGCTTTGCCAAAGGAAATGTAAATTTATCTGTGAAATGATTTAGGAAATGCATTCTATTTGATAAATTAAATTGTGAAAAGTTATATGATTTGGTTTGTGAAGTCTGTTTATGAGATGGTTATGAATTTCATTTGTGATTTATTGGAGGATGGGTTTGTGTTTGATGCTCATTGTAGCTATGTTCTGAACCCATTGAGGGGTTTAAGAGTATGTGTCACACCCCGAACCTCGGGCGCGCGACCATCCCTTCCAAACGTCAGGTCAAAGGATGATGTCCCAGGCAGATCATCGACTCATTTCTTGTTATCTTATAATTAAGCACATGTGGAAGCGAATACAAAGCGAATACAACCCCGAACAACAAACAATGGGGATAGAAAGATAGGAGATACAACAAACAACAACAACAACCCTTTCATTTATATTCTTGATTAGTCCATAATAAAAACAACATAAATTTATACAAGTCCTTCTTGGACCGATCTCCTTAGACCCACAAAAAGATACCGGGTCGGGTCAGGGCGCTACTACCGATACACTACTCCTGCACTACCAGCTATACACAAGACGGCCTCCAAAAACCAGCTCCTCCACAGTTTCTCTGCACTCCCGAGCTAGCGACACCGGGTCAACCCTGACAACCAGGCGGCGAATCTGGGTCCTCCTCCTCAGAACTCAGATCTGGGTCCACGATCTCCCCGTCCGGCATGTCAAACTCCGTCGCGTCCCAAGTCTGGACGATTGGGCCCGCACCCAGGGGTACATCAAACCCTCGAATCGGTCCTATGGGAACACCAGCCTGACACAAGAACCAGGCCTTAAAGAGGTGTGCCACATAGTGCGGCAACCCCTCGTCGACCCAGACTGTTGTCACATGCTGTTCCTACACGTCCTCAGAATTGGCGACGTGACGATGATGAAGTACCGTCGTCAGGTCGACCGGGACGCCAAATTTAACGTGGCGTGCGGCCATCACGAGGACCTGAAAGGCGATCAGCCAAGCGCATGAGATATGAATCTCAGCGGATCAACGCCTAAGTCCGATTAAGGCGTTGATTCACAGCCTAACCATTCTAGCGAACTAAACCCAACATCAGAAGAACAACCACATGCAACGTACCTCGCCTTGAGCCATGCGACAGATATATCATGCTCATAAATAAACAACCATCAATCATTCAACCAGAACACTCAGCAATATTCATGCACTATGCAACACACGTGTTCCGGTCATCACGGCCAAGAGATACCCCACTCTCGCCACAGTACAGCCTCGCTGCTAGTACTCTTCCGGATTAACCGGGCGTCGTCCTACTACGTTACAGCGACGGCATCCGATGGCTCCCTCAAATTCCCTAAGGCAAACACACCAGGAATAATTTCAGGAGGGACTACGGACCAACACAAGCTGCGACCGGCATCTCATCAGCCGTGTTATCCGGACTGTACGTCGCCGGCACGGACTGACAGGCAACCAATAAGCCGTGGAATCCCGGACGGTACGTCACCGGCACACAGACTTATTAGGCAGCGACCCATGCCAACAAGGGTATCGCATGTGCCCCTAGTTACGTTAGGGTGACACTATTAAAATCATGCGTGACCTCGCATTTTTCCCACTGACTCTCAAGCCAAATCTCATTTTGATGCAACCACACTCACATCATGTTCAAATCTGGCCCACGGCCATTTTCATGCTCAAAATCACATTTGGGTCACATGAATATTCAATTTCAATTTAGCATGGCATATCGATACTAGTGTGATCATTCAACATTTAATGCGCAATCAACACTCAGTCCGATCCACGATCAGACACCACAAATTATCGAGCACAATTCAACAGGCAATTAACCATGGTAACTATTCCACCTAACCACGGTTAATTCAACTAACCATAGCAGTTAATTAATCTACCACAGTAACTAGTCACTAACTATAGTAACTATTTAATCTAACCACAGTTAACTATCTAACCACGGTAACTAACTAATTAACCTATTAAGTGCAATTAACGGTCTAATCAGGGATTAGGGGTTAACTCACTAATTAACTGGCGGCGACGGTCGGCGGCGACCGACCAAGGGCGGCGGCGACAGACAAAGGGCGGCGGCGGCAGTGGTGAAATTTCCGGCGACGCTCCTACAGACTCGTCTCATCGATCCGGACGCAACCATGGTGTCGGATTTCCAAAACGACACCCGGACGAAGACGAACTGCGGCTGGACGACCAAACGACGACAAACGGACACGGCGGACGGGCGGAGAGCTCGGCGAGGCTCCGGCCAGGGTCCGGCGGGGCTGTGGTGGCTCCGGCGGCTTGGTTGGACGGTGGCAGCAGCTGGACGGCGGCTGAACGGGGGCTGGACAGGGGCGGCTTGGACGGCGGGAGGCTCGGCAAGGCGCGGCACTGCGACGGCGTTGCTTGGCGGGGCGCGGTGGACTAGATTTAGACCTTGTTTGCATTGGGTGAGTGGAAGAATGAGGGATATGTTGATTGTCAATAGGTGGAGGAAGGGGTTGGCTAGAGGTAGGCTCTTTAGTTGATGAAGAAGGCACCGGGGAGGTGTTGTTGGATGTGAGAACGACTTGTGAAGTGGTGGAAGGACCACAATAAGCATGCTCAGTTTGAATAACTCCAAAGAAATCAAGATTATGAGGTGAAGGATGTGAAGAATGAGTGGAAGTAATGTAGGAGTGAGGAAACTTAGTTTCATCAAAGACGACTTGACGAGAAATATATGTTCGACCAGATGAGAGATCCATACAACGATACCCTTTATGATTGGAGCTATCGCCTATAAAACAACAGGGTGTCCATCGAAGTTGCAATTTGTTAGCATTATAAGGCTGGAGCCATGGGAAGCAAAGAGAACCAAAGGTTCGTAAGTATGAATAATCATGAGGGGTATGAAGTAAGGTTTGATATGGGGAGCAAGTATGATGTTGAAGTATGGGCATTCGGTTAATCAAATAAATAGATGTGGTGAAGGCTTCTAACCAGAATTTAGAAGGCACATAAGCATGGGCTATCATAGCTACTCTAGTTTCGATAATGTGGCGGTGCTTGCGTTCCACAACACCATTTTGTTTTGGTGTGTGAGGGCAAGAATATTCATGTGTAATGCCATATGATTGAAGAAAATTAGTTAAGGCATTACTTGTGAATTCGCCACCACCATCCGAGCGAAATGTGGTGATGGTGTGACACAAGATTTTCAACTTGCTTTTTAAAACTAACAAAGATGTCATAAAAGTTGGATTTTAATCTCATAGGAAATAACCCCGAATATTTAGAAAAATTATCGACAAAGAGAACATAATAAGAGTAATCAAAACAAGATAATGTGGGAGCGGGGGCCCATACATCACAATGTAATAATTCTAGAATACGATAGGGGTGGAATGAGACTTGGAAAAAGGAAGCTTGTGACTCTTCATCTGCTGACATGAATAGCAAATGCGAGAGCTCGATTTATTGGAAACAGAAACAATTGAGAGAATGGTCCGTTGAATGTCATGAGAGGGGTGGCCAAGACGAGCATGCCATCGGTCCGTGGTGATGGAGGAACTGTAATGAGCCTTTGGAGCAATGGATGATGGTGGAGTGCGAAATGGGTACAAGCCGTTCTCAACTAGCCCTTGATATAGTATCCTCCCCGTGGCCTTGTCCTTAATACAAAAACCAGAGGCATCGAAGTTAAAGAGACATTTGTTATCTTTGGAAAAGCGGTAAATAGAGAGTAAATTGTGTGAAGCTGTGGGGCAATGAAATATAGATTTGAGGTGAAGATGTAATAAAGAGGATGAGATAGTGGTGGAACCAACACATATAATGGGCATACCATGGCCATCACCTATCTGAACAGTGTCATTACTATCATTTTTTTTTTGGTCGAACATTATCATCATGAGCAGTTGAAATATGGAGATTTTCAAGCTCCAGGGTGAGATGATGAGTGGCTCCAGCGTCAGTGTTCCAAGTGTTAAGTGGGGTGGAGACAGTGGCTGCCATTGCTGCAAGTTTTGCTTGTGGATGGCGGCTTGGATAAGTGTAGTCCATTCGGTGATAACAATCGATGGCAGTATGACCCATACGATTGCAAATCTGACATTGTAGATGAACACCCAAATTTTGGAAATTTTGTTGACCTTGGGGTGATGGTCGTTGTTGCACCAATCTAGAGGAGGTGGAGGACTACTGGCATGGAGAAAATGTACCACGAGATGGTGCATGGCCGCGACCCTAAGAGATTTGATGAGAGTTTTTGGGCTTGGAAGGCTTGGAAGCCACTAATACAATAGAATGAGCTGAGACCGCGGGCGGTGTATCTTCAGTCAAAGAGAGATCTTCACAGATTAGCAATGTATGAAGTTTTTCAATAGGTAGGGTCGATGTCCTAGCGCGAATACGAACCGAGGAACAGAATTTTCGATATGATGGAGGCAACCCATCGAGGATGTGAATAAGCAAATCATCCTCGCTTAAGGGAGAGTTACAGGCTGCTATCTGGTCAGAAATAACCTTAAATTGCTGGAGATAATCAGCTATAGATTGAGTGCCCTTCTTGAGTCGAGTAAGGAGCCGTTTGAGGGACATCACATGGGCAGTTGAGTAGATCCCATGCTTGCTTGGCAGAGGTGAGTCTGGCGATATACGGAAGAGTGGAGTTGCTCAATGTATCATTGATCCAGAATAACTGCAGTTGGTCTTTTTCAAACCAAGTTGGATATGTAGGATTATCAGGTGAAGGTGGAGGAACAGAGCCATCAACATGATGCATCAGGTGATGACCACGCAAAATAGGCGTGAACAAGGATTTCCAAAGGAGATAGTTAGACGCATTCATTTTGATTGGGATGAGGCTGCAAATATCCGAAATCACAATAGATGGGGACTGAATTGGGGTATTAACAGCGCTAGTAGCTTTTGTATTAACAACGCTAGTAGCTTCATAATTAGTTGAGGGAGCCATGAGGAAGAGGAAGCCGGATCACAAGAAACGCTATTACGCAAAGAACTCTGATACCATAAAGAAAGTAAAAGATGCTTTGAAACTTGATTTTCCTTGTTGTTCGATTGATGTACAGAATGAGTATAAATAGATACACAATTACAAGACAAGGGCAAAATTGATTCCTCAAATTGACGAAAGAATTAAATTCAAAAATTAGAAATTTCTTGATTTTAAGACGATATCTTATCAGGCCAAGCCACCAGTAAAATAGGTGGAAACCTAGCCAAGAGGAATCTTGGTCAGCTTTGTCAAGGGGCATCAAGTGTGATGGTAGTTGGATATTGAGCACTAAATTGATTAATGGAATGCACCATTGATGTGTGATTTGATACACCATTAATGTTATTTTGAACTTGTTGACTTATTTCATACGTATAAACCTTTATTGAAATGATATAACTCATTTTTTTTATATTTGTGTGCATATTATACTCTGGATTTAGGATATTAAATTGTGGTATTGATTTTATGTATGTGTATAGTGGATGCTGAATCTGTTTAGAAAGATTAGTACAACTCGCCAAGCTGTGGCTGCTCATACTATTCATCTTAAACATTTTTTAGGTTCTTGTGCTAGCGACAAGTAGGACGTGGGCGTTATTAGTGAGAAACTTTTGGTTGTGGGATTTTTGCATATGAGCTTAGCTTGTTGTATATATCTGAGATAATACTTGTTGGGTTAACTGAATTCTGAAATGTGTAAATTCTTTTTGTAGACTATAGAAGTTCTGATACCGTAACTAACTTGATAACATGTTGATGTTGGTTTGTGTTTGAGGCTGCGTCTTTTGTATAGAGTGACTCATTTTCCCTGTACTTATAGAAGCAAGGGTGTTACAATATCTTTATTGGAAAATCCGAGAAGCAAAAGAGATCTCACTGTCCAAGCAGTTATGATTCTTCTTGTCTCAACCGAACACTTCCTCATTATGAGATCACGAACGAACGGAAAAGTAATCTATTAAAAGATTTCTAGCAAAATTATAAAAGTGATTTCAGCACATTTAAAAAAAAATTACCTTCTGCTGATATGATTTTCGTATACGACCATTTATGTCATGAAATATGTCTTCCTAGTATTATTCCCATCTTTTATTATATATGTGATTGTTTTGTGGTGATCATGGAGAAATCAAGCTAGTAACAGACCATATTAGTATAAAGATAATTGATAAGAAACGATCGAGTCTTTGATTTTCTTTTCGGCTAAACCATAACTGGGTCCTAAACATGCAATTGGTGTGGAAATCATCTAGAATGGCCAAATCAAACTGACCATGGGACGTCTTGACCGGCACAAAGAAGGTTCTTGGAATAAGAGAAGAGAAAGACAACGACTACCATATCTAATAAGATATACGAATTGTGGTGCTCTTTGGAGAAGTCAAGTCAACGGGACTTACATCCCCAAGCTTTGATATTTTCTATGATTTTTGTGATTCACGTGATTCACGTACATGTTTTTCCACATGAAGCCTTCAAATTTCTATCCGCAAGGAAGCATCCTTGGACATGTTAGGAAGTAACAGAATATTAGGTGTCAACAAAACCGCAAGAAACGATTAAACAAGCGACCGGTGTTCATTGTCTTCTATAAAAAAAATATTTGCACCAAAGTGAGTGCCGCACACAAATATTGTCACTCCATGTGTCCTTTTGCCATTTTTTTTATGTCGGATTGCTACAGTTATAATCACCCATACTATTTATTGGCAAATCCCAGAAGCAAAGGAGATCTCGCTGCCCAAGAAGCAATGACGTTTATTCTTGTCGTAAAGGGAATACTTCCTCATTATAAGGTCAGGAAGGAAAAGTTACATATTAAAAATCTACTTTTGATAATCAAGGTAAAAGCGATTTCAGAGAAAAAAAAAATACTTTCCGCTAATAGAGTTTGAGTATACAATCATTTATGTCATGCGATACATTCTGCCTAGCCCTTTTCGGTCTATTTTGTATATGTGATTGCTTTGTGGCTATGGCTAAGAACTCAAATCACTAACAGACTACTGAAATAATATAATGCCTCGTTTGTTTCGCGAAAAAAATGTGGCATTTTGGGAAAATCTTTTCCAATCAACACGACCATGTTACGTCTTGGCTGGCGCGAAGAAAGCTCTCGGAAAAACTTAAAGAGGAGAGAAAGACGACGACTTCCAAATATGATGAAATCTATTGGGATGCTCTTTGGAGAAGTAAAGTCGTCGTCTGTCTTTCCAGGTCGTCCCATTAATTCGCACCATGCCGGTCTTTTCAAGTTCGTTTACGTGCAAGTTGGTTTCATATAGATGGAAAATTAAGTTAACCCGTTTTCGACGGGTTTTGGGCAGAATCATTCCAGGTTTTGGTTTGTGTACAGTTGGGAATCACACGTTTGATTCATAGATTACCGAGTAACAAGCATAAACAATTTCATATTTGAGTCACCTCGAATTTTTGATTCACCTTGATCAATGAAGAAAATGGTTGAAAATTCACCGGAGTACATATGCATCATCTATTTTCCTGTGACCCCTCGTATGGAAGTTTTCATCATGCACTTGCACATAAATTAAAGTAAACATTTTGTGTGATTAGACTTGGAACAAGTTTTTCTTGATTGACTCCTGTTTTCTCCGAGGGAATTAAGATAATCGCGTCCCTTTATTATGTATAAACTTGATTTTGCGCTTTCAACATCTCCATTTTTCAGTGCCTTCGGAACTTGAAACGTGCTACTTCGGCCATAAATGCTAATGTCATGAACAAAAAGAGAAATGGGAGCAGAAGTTGGTATAAAAAGCAATGTTTGCACACAAACCAGTCACCAAGCACTTGTTTGGTCACTCTGTGAATTCATGGAAATTAAAAGAGGACTCTAAACATTTTGCTTTTGCATTATTGAAACATTTGTAAGAGTTTTTTTGGTGAGGGCTACATCAATTAATATTGTACTTAATTAATTGATCTAATAAAGAAAAGATATAAAGTTTCTTAATTAGACAAATCTCTTGTTGGGGGTGACTCTTATGGAAGTGCGCACATAAACCCACTATCTTCAACCGGAGAAATCACCAAGAGCAAGTCCAAGTCCGAGCCCATCAATATATTCAGTTGGACACACCTTCACTCAAAAACTTAAACCAATGAGTTGTGGATCAATTATAATATATTAACTGCTTCACACAATATTAATTCTCCGATGTTGGGCTTATCTAACACAATTTACACGTGCATTCTAATGGACTCAAATATGAAATTGTCCAACCGAACATATAAACCAAAACCTGGAGACATCATCTTGGATCCCGGTCCATTGACCCAATATGCAATCACAACCGTTGAGCAAGTGTGACTTTCAGATGGGGTGGGGTTCACATGATTAGCGGCTATGATGGATGGGGTCCATCAAATTTGAAAATAATTTTGTCACAACGGAAGACTTCCTCATGATTATTGATTTAAGTACATTAAAAAAACAAAAATTACGTTTCGCTAATATGTATTGCGTCATGCGATGGCACTACTCCGTTAGTGTTGTATATGTGATTTCTTTGTGGTGATGACTGAGAATTCGAACTAGTAACAGACTGACAATAATATGACACATTAATAAGAAACTTCCAAGTCTTTCAACATTTATCAAATCTGAAATGTATATATTCTTTTTGTAAACTACAGAAATTCTAATACTGTAACTGACTTGATAACATGTTGATGTTGTTTGTGTTTAAGGCTGCGTCTTTCGGATAGGATGACTCATTTTCCTTGTACTTGTAGGAGCAAGGGTGTGACAATATCTTTATTGGAAAATCCAAGAAGCAAAGGAGATCTCGCTATCCAAGCAATTATGCTTCTTCTTGTCTCAACCGAAGACTTCCTCGTTATGTGGTCCCGAAACAAATGGAAAAGTAATCAATTAAAATATTTCTTGCAAAATTATAAAAGGTGATTTTCATATACTACCGTTTATATCATGCAATACGTCTTCCTAGTATTATTCCCATCCTTTTTTTGTTTATGTGATTGTTTTGTGGTGATAATTGAGATACCAAGCTAATAACAGGCCAATACCAATATAAAGATAATTGATAAGAAACGATCAAGTCTTTAATTTTCTTTTCGGCTAAATCATAACTGGGTCCTAAACATGCAATTGGTGTGGAAATCATCAAAAGTGGCCAAATCAAACTGACCATGGGGCATCTTGGCCGGCATAAAGAAGGTTCTTGGAATAAAAGAACAGAAAGACGACGACTACCATATCTAATACAATACACGAATTGTGGTGCTTTTTGGAGAAGTCAAGTAAACGATGGGGTACATTTGGTTCAGCTTTTTCAAAAGACTTTAAGCTTTCAAAGCCTCTTGGGGAAAATTTGGTGTGTTTGGCAAGTTTTTACGAGGGACTTTAGGCCGAATGCTATCCTTGGAAAAACTGAAAATTCAAGACTGGTCCCTAGAAGCTTTGAGCTTTCAGCATTTTCAAATGCTGAAATGAAGAATTAATGAAATTTGTCCACTTTCCTCTTTTGTCCTCAAAAACTTAATAGAAGCCCAATTTTGCCACATTAAAAAACTAACCCTACTGCTCGCTCAACTGCTCTCGCTCGTCCGCTCCGCTCGACTGCCCAAGCTCGCGACTGCAATCTCTCCTCTCTGTCTCTCTGTCTCTCTCTCTCTCTCTCTCTCCGTGAATGACTCTGATCTCTTTCTCCAGGTTGAATTTGCTCCAGGTTCAATCAATTTGTTCGCTTCAGATCCTAGCTGAAGGACGCGAGGAAGAGAAGAAGGTGAGGCGGGCTCTTCTTCCCCTACCCTGAGATTTTTTTTTTTTTTGTTCGATCGAACCCTCCCCTGAGAATTTACATCCTCAGGCTTTGATATTTTCTATGATTTATGTGGACCAGGATGTGACAACGCTTCCGGAGTGCAGCCATTCACGTGATTCACGTACATTTTTTTGCCCTTTTTGGGGGGCCCAGAAAATTCCAAAGTGCTTTTTTTTTTTTTTTTTTTTTGGTGACCCGGGAAACTCCCTTTCGCCCGATAGGCTAATCGGTACTAAACCCGGGGGAAGACTAGCCCAGCAACCCACCGCCAGGGCCCCCCACTTAAATCGCTGACGACGCAGGGTTTTGAACTCTCGACCTCCAGCGATGGAAGGAGTTGTTCTCAACCAACTGCGCCACCTACGGGTGGGAAAATTCCAAAGTGCTTTTATTGATGGCTTGAGCAAGAAAATCCTTAGGCTGACTACACGATGTATACCACACGGGAGAACGACAGAATGAGAAAATTGTAAATTAAGGGCCTCCAAGACAACCATCCTAATCAGAAAAACTGATTTTGATTAGAATGATTTTTTCTAATTCTGTTCTCTGGATGAGTTTTAGAAAATTAGAACGTATTTCATAACTGCACAAAATTTCTATTCCTGAAACAGAAACACGTTGAGTAACCGCACAAAAATTTTGTTCCCAGAAATAATTTCTCTTCCCAATTTGTGTCATTTAAGCCAAATAATTACGTAGTTACTTTGTAAAATTTCATCCTATATTTCGAATTAATTGAAGATTAATTCATATTGATTCTCTTATATAACATATTGCATATTGCATATAACATTTTTTCGTGCTATTCTGTCTAATTGCAGTGCCATAACGAGTCATTTTAAGCTTTTAAAAAGGAAAGACCATGTTGAGTTAGTGTGTGATTTCAGATTAGCTCGGGCCCTCCCAAGTCTATACCAAATCCCAACGAGGGAATATCAAATTCAATCTTAGTATGATTGGTGGCATGTGTATGTGTACATGCAAATGGAGTCGCCACTAGTTTTTGAGGAAGGTAGATCGAAAATCTTTTCGAATGATTGAGAGAAACCGTTCGATTCTACGCAACCAGAAGAATCTAGGGTCTAGGAACTTGGTTACATCGGTGTTTCCACCGACGCCCTTTTGGCACCGAAGTTTAGTGTTTTCTACACGTTTTTTATGCAAATTTTCAATTCATTTTTAAACTTATGAGGTAAGCCAATGCTAAGTGTTCACATAGGTTCTTTTTGTCTTTTTTCAAATTTTCTAAAACTAGACTAAGTTTAAAGTACCTAAACCTAGGCAAATCACAACCAATGAAATCAAGTGCGCAATCAAAGAATCATGGCATTGATAAATCACAACATAAAATCCTAATGAAACCCTAAGAGCTTAGAGAAATGTGGTTCGGGATTAATTTCCAAGGTGTTTGTGATTTTCCTAAAAAATAACAAAATTTATGAAATCTGGAGAATCTAGGCCCAAATTTATGAAAATGAGGTCAAACTAGCCTAATCTAAGCTTATTCTATTTCTAGGGATTCTTTGAAATTTTTCTGATCTTTTACAATTTTTTAGAATTTTTTTATTTTTTATTTTTATTTTTATTTTTATTTTTTTATTATCTTAAATATTTTTCTTTAAAAATGAGACTTCATTCTGTTTTAGGTCGAGGGAAAAGTGAGAGATCTGGGACTTCATTCTGTTTTGTGATTCTCAAAAGTGATTCTTTTTTCTTGTTTTTGCTCCAAAACTGTTCCCGGTAACAGAATCAGAATCATTTACGTTACCAAACATGATTCTCATCCTTTTTTGTTCCAAGGAACAGAATCAGAGAATCAAAATGGTTGCCATGCAGGCCCTAAGACAACGATTCTGATTCTTTGATTATGTTTTCTAGAACAAAAAAGGATAAGAATCATGTTTGGTAACGTAAATGATTATGATTATGATTCTGATTCTGTTCTCGGGAACATTTTTGGAGCAAAAACAAGAACCAAAAAAATGTTGGTTCTAAAAAAAAAATCACTTTTGAGAATCACAAAATAGAATGAAGTCCAACATCTCTCACTTTTCCCATTAAGATCTCTCATCACTTTTCCCTCGACCTAAAATAGAATGAAGTCCAGTCCGGTTCCCAAGTCTACCGGTTCGGTTGCACACCCCTACCGAAAGGGCGTCGGTAGAAACACCGACATAACTAAGTCCCCGGACCTTAGATTTCTCTGGTTGCGTAGAATCAAACGGTTTCTCCCGACCGCTTAATAAGGTTTTCGATCTACCTTCCTCAAAGACTGGTGGCGACTCTATTTGCATGTACACATTCATACCACCGATCACACTAAGATTGCATCTGATATTCCCTCATTGCGATTTGGTATAGGCCTGGGAGGGCCCGAGCTAATCTAAAATCACACACTAACCCAATACGGTCTCTCCTTTTTTAAGCTTAAAATGACTCGTTATGACATGGCAATTAAACGGAATAGCATGAAAAAAATGTTATGTGCAATATGCAATATGTTATATAAAAGAATCAATATGAATTAATCTTCAATTAATTTGAAATGTATGATGAAATTTCACAAAGTATCTATGTAATTATTTGACTAAAATGACAAAAATTGGGAAGAGAAATTATTTTTTAGAACAAAAATTTTGTGAAATTATCAAACGCGTTTCTGTTCTGGAAACAAAAATTTTGTGCAGCTCCAAACACGTTCTGATTCTCTAAAACTCATCTAAGGAACCGAATCATAAAAAATCAATTCTACTCAGAATCGTTTTTTCAGATCAAAATCATTGCCTTGCAGGCCCTAAGGCTTGAAGTGCTCTCATTTTTTTTTTAAAGGTTCAAAGTGGATCTTATTTCAAATAAGAACTTGACATGCCCTCGTTATTTCAAAGAAAGGTCTGACCGAAGGGCATTTTCATCCATTATTTTTTTTACAATTTTTCCCTTTTTTCTTTTTCTATTTTCCTTTCCTTTTCTTTTCTATTTTGTTTTTCTTTGTTCTCTCCCCTCCTCAGGCCATTGCCGGTCTCAGGAGATGGTCGCCCTCATCGGCATTGATGAGGGTCAGCCTCGCCTGGGCCGGCGAGGGGAGCCCTGGCCGGTCGAGGGCAACTCTCGCCTGGCAAGGGCATTGCTCGCCCGACGCTTGAGCTGGCAAGGGCTTTCCTCACCAACATCAGGCGAGGGTCGCCCGCCCAACCAGACGCTGGGTCCAGCGGCCTCACTGGACCTGGCGACTGGCGAGGGTCGCCCGCGCAGCCTGACTCTCGCCTGAAGCTAGCAAGGGAAACATCACCTGAGTTTGGCAATGATCGGGGAGGGAAGAGGGAAAAAAAAGAAAAAGATAAGGAACAGAAAAAAAAAAAGATAAGGAAAATAGAAAAAGACAAAAAGGAAAAAATTGCAAAAAAGTAAAGGATGAAAGTGCCCTTCGATCAGGTCCTTCTTTGAAATAATGAGGGCACTCCAGGCCCTTATTTGAAACAAAATCCATTTCGAACTCTTATTTTAAAAAATAATAATACTCCATGCCCTTATTTGGAATTTTTTCCGTTAGAAACTACTTATGCAATGGGAGAGGTCATCCATTTTGGTAACAACGCAAGTCTTTCTCATGAGAAAGTGATGGCAAAATTATGTCCCCAGTTATGGGAAAAGTCATACTTGGCTTCTTATACTGGTGTCCTCCACATATCAAGCCTTCACATTTCTATCCTCAAGGAAGCATCCTTACACATACTAAGAAGTAACAGTCTATTAGGTGTCAACAAAACGGCAAGACACGATTACACAAGCGACCGGCGTTTATTGTCTTCTAGACTTCATCCTAAGAGTATCGCATCCATTATAGAATAGTAAGTTTGAGTTACGGCTACTGAGTACCACCCGAGACCCCAGAAAAGAGCTTGCTAACATAAATATGGCTGTCCAAGTTTCACCTTCATGGCATTAGCATTGATATGGCTGAATGTTGCAGGTTACGAGTTCCGAAGACTCGGGAAAAATGAAGATTTTGAGACGGCAAAATCCCCCTTGATGTTTATTGGCAAATCCCAGAAGCAAAGGAGATCTCGCTGTCCAAGCAGTGACGTTTATTCTTCTGTTAAGGGAATACTTCCTCATTATGAGGTCAGGAAGGAGCAGAAAATTTATTAAAAATATACTTTTGATCATCAAGGTGAAAGTTTGACCAAAAAAGAAAATATCATCAAGGTAAAAGCGATTTCAAAGAAAAAAAAAATACTTTCCGCTAATAGAGTTTGAGCATATAATTGTTTATGTCATGCGATACGTCCTCCTAGCCCTTCTCTGTCTATCTTGTATACGTGATTGCTTTGTGGCGATGACTGAGAACTCAGACCACTAACAGACTATAAACATCATTGATAAGAAACGACCAAGTCTTTGATTTTCTATTTTAGCAATAATTCAATCCTAAATATGCAATTGGCGGGGAAATCTTCTAAAATGACCAATCGAACTGACCATGTTATTCTGGCCAAAAAATGAATGACCATGTCACATCTTGGCCGGCGCAAAGAAGGCTCTTGGAAAAAAGAGAAGAGAAACGACGACTTCCAAATCTGATACAATGTATTGTAGCGCTCTTTGGAAAAGTCAAGTCAAGAGGAAGTGTTGGAGACTAGTGGAGTCGTCCATTAATTCGCACCATGCCGGTCTTTCCAAGTTCGTTTACGTGCAAGTTGGTTTCACGTAGATGGAAAATTAAGTTAACCCGTTTTCCACGGGTCTTGGGCAGAATCATTGTTCGGATCCAGGTCTACGTGAACCAACGCCATCCATCATAGCCGCTAAGCATGTCGAAAGTATCTAAGAGTCTCACTTGCTCAACGGCTGTGATTGCATATTAGGTCAATCGACCGGGGTTCCAGGAAGATATCTCCAGGTTTTGGTTTATGTGTACGGGTGGGAATCACACCTTTGATTAATAGATTACCGAGTATCAAGTATAAACAATTTCACATCTGAGTCACCTCCAAACTTTTGATTCACTTTGATCAATGAAGCTAGTCAGAGCATTTCATAAACACGAGATTTGTGTATTTAAGATAAACTTCCTCGTTATTAAAAAGAATGCAAAAGAAATATGTTTCGGTCTATACAATGATCAGATCTGATATAGTCTTCCAAGTGAAACTACTTGTATGTCTCGCTCTCCCCTAATGTTTGAAAGACAAAATGTTTCCACAATGCAAAAGCAAAATGTCTGGAGACCTCTTTTAACTTCCATGAATTTACGGAGGGACCAGACAAGTGCTTGGGGACTGGTCTTTTTGTATGCAAACATTTCTTTTTATACTAACTTCTGCTCGCATGTCGTTTTTTGTTCATGGCATTAGCATTTGTGGCTGAAGTAGCACATTATAAGTTTCGAAGACACTGAAAAATGGAGATGTTGAAAGGGCAAAATCAAGTTTATATATAATAAAAGGACGCGATTATCTTAATTCCCTCGGAGAAAACAGGAGTGAATGAGAAAACTTTGTTCCAATCTTAATCACACAAAATGTTTACTTCAAATTATGTGCAGGTGCATGATCAGAGTTTCCATTGGAGGGGTCACTGGAAAAGAGATGATGCAGATGTACTCCAATGAATTTCAAACCCTTTCCTTCATTTTTTAACTGGCAAATCGCAGAACCAAAGGAGGCTTGGCTGTCCAAACACTCATGTCTTTTTTCGTCACAACGGAAGACTTCCTCATGATTAATGATTTCAGCACATTAAAGAAACAAAAATTACTTTCCGCTAATATGTAGTGTGTCTTTCTTGTTGTTGACACCAAATAATAAAGAGTTACCGAATGGACTTTAGTATCACTGTGTCCCGAAAATCGGTAAATCGGGAATAGTAAGCTACTCTGAGAAGTTCGGTAAGTTGGCTGCAACATACCGAAATGTCTAGAAGACTAAACCCGATATTCGGGAAGTAAGAGAACGGGGCCACTGATTTTCAAAATTCGGTAAGATTCTGGACATGCCGAAATTATAGAGGATCAGCAGTAAGAGGAGTATGAAGACAAAAGGAACCGCAGGATGGCCAAACTAGCCATGTCAGCAAGAAGTTACGAGCAAGAAATCCGGATAGTGGATGCGAACAGTTCACGGCAGTTGCTGGAAAAGATTCAAATTCAAAGCCATATGGACAGTTGAAGATCAAGTTTTGGCGGATAAAACGTGGGCAAATGGGAAGTTATTGAAGGCGCCAAGATTCAGAGTTTGAAAGCAAGAAAATAACCGACAAACGGTTATGGAAAGCCAAAGAATAACAAATAATCGAAAGAGAGGAGAAAGAAGACAGATCAACACACATCCAAAAGAACTCAAGTTTTCTGCACTTTAACTTCCATGTATTCTCCTTTCCAGCATTTACAGTTTTTGCTACTTCAGTTTACTATCAAGCTTTCTACTGCTTTCCTAGGAGTATTGTAACGTAGCCTGAACCCTTGTTGATCTCAAATCCACATTCGATCCATTGAATTCCTACCCATTTCACTTCCATGTGTGTTACTCCGTGTTCTCACTAAAAATTTCCTTTCGAGAGTTGAGCCGCAGAACCCCTTTTAATAAAAACCGAAGACTGAATTTCGGTGAAAGATATTCCTTATTGCAAAAACGAGCGAACATCTTTTTGGCACGCCCGGTGGGACCATTGTGGTGAGATTAAGAGAAATGGTGAGAACCAGAGGTCAATCAGATGGAGTACCAGTTGGCAACATCAACAATCCGGATGATGGAGCACAATCAGAGCATTCGGCAGCGAATAAGGACGTACCCCATCACAATGCTGATGTTCCTCGGCAATTGAACGAAGAACAAGTCCATGCGTTGGCACCTGACAACACTTTGATAGCCACGATAAGAAGAATGTTTGAGGAACAGCAGAATGAGCTCACTAACCATATGGTGCAGCATGTCTCAGATGTGATAAAGCCTATGATGATTAACGCCATAAACGAGGTAATATCGCGTCCTAGTTCATCCTCTCAAGTTCCTCCCTTTTATGTAAATCCTCCCGGTACGATACCATTTCCACCAGCATCGGGACATCCCAATGTTGGGTATAATGGTAGTGGAGGATCGAATTTGCAGCCTCCAGTAAGGATTATACCAAGGCCAGAAAATCCTACAACAGCAAATCTGGTAAATGGTGTGAGTGGTTACAATTTCCCTCAAACTGGCCTTACTGATGCTAATGTGATCAATCCCATGATCCCGAATCATCCACCAGTATTGAACATGCCTCCACCAGTGAATGTCCCTAACTTCGATCCCATGAGACCACCTGTTGCTCAACCATATCCACAAGTGGTAGAAAATCCTCTCTACAGGCCACCACCACCCGTTAACTTCAATATGGATCAACAAGGAATGAACAGACCTCAGCAGGTTGATCCTAGGGGGCAAGAACCTTGGTTGGGCCAGCAGAATTTAAGGCCATGGAATCCAGACAGAGTTGCAGAGTTGGTAATGCAACAATTGGGAGCAGAGAGAGGCACACCAAGACCTGTATACAGGAAGCCACATCCCGACTGGGTGGATAACATTCCATATCCAAGTGGATTTAAAATGCCAGATTTCGCTGTATTTACAGGTGAGGAAGATCAGTCAACTGTGGAGCATGTAGGTCGTTTTTTAGCACAATGTGGAGAGGCTGGAACAAATGAATATTTAAGGCTAAGGCTATTCCCATTGTCATTATCAAAGACAGCATTTACTTGGTATACGAATTTGCCAGCAAATTCTATTCAGACGTGGGTTGAGATGGAAAGACAGTTCCATTCTCAGTTTTACCGAACGGTACCAGAGGTAACAGTAGCCGACTTGGCCAGGATGTACCAGTATGGCACTGAGATAGTAGATCAATTCATTGCTCGTTTCAAGAAGTCCAGGAATCGGTGTTTGACTTCTCTCACTGAAAAGGAATTTACAGATTTGGCTTTTAATGGGCTGAAGTTTAATCTCAAGGAGAGATTTGAGGGGTAGGCTTTTGATGATCTCTTTCAATTAAATGTCGGGTTTCTAAGTATGAGCACCTGCTGAAGGATAAAGATAGGAAGACGACGAAGGATAATCGACAGACAATAGCATCGGTTGAAAGTACCGAATACAGTGACTTTACCGAAGAAGAGAATGAGATAGCGGTAGCAACTATGGTACTTGAAAAACCATATGTGTGTCCAGCTTTGAAACCAGCAAAAGTGAGAGATGTGTCCAAGTTTAAAGCTAAGGAAACGAGTAATTATTCGTTTGATATCTACAAGTTGGATGAGATATTTGACTTGTTATTGAAAGATGGAATGATCAAATTGGCTGAGGGACAGGTAATCCCATCCAAGGAAGAGACTACTGACAAAAGGTATTGCAAGTGGCATCATTCCAAGACTCATGATACGGTGAATTGTATTGTTTTTAGAAAGACAATCCATGAAGCGATTCGTCAAGGCAAGATTAAATTCGCTGAAGACAAAGGCAAAGCTCCAATGGAAGTAGACACGGATCCTTTCCCGAAGATGATCAGTATGGTTAACGTACATGAGTCTACGAGGCATGATAATATACAATTGTGCACCCGTTGCCAGCGAGAATTAAGTCATCAGCATCAGGAAGTTCCCGAGTTCCAGTGCATGAGAGGAACAAGGGGAAGATACAGATCGGGATCATTTGTCCGTCGGGAAGGCAGACCACAGATAAGGTCTGAGATTGTGGTAACTAAAAACGTTTCGGCACAATCAAGAGGTCAAGAAGGTGAATCAAGGCGGTCAACACAAGTGTCTGAGATACGGGAATTTTGCCCCGATCCACCAAGACAAGTTCCTCCAATTCAAGAAGTTGAAACACAATCTCACAAGGAAAAGGAAATCCCACGAAAGCCTGAGAAGAAGAAGAGTTTATGGCAGCGATATAAAGAAGGAGATCCCAAAGTAGGATTGCTTGGAGAGCCTAGTGGGAAATTTGATTATGTGGTGTACTATGGAGACACGAAGGATTCCTTATCCCCGTCATTGCCTGTGGAACCATCTGGTTGGGGAGATGAATTTGATGATCCACCATCATCAATTCCCCAGGAAGTTCCGAAGACAAAAACAATTAAAATCCTACACGATCCTCCCGAAGGAAAATGGTCTTTGGCTAAACCGCCGGGGCAAGCATCTTACCGAACTGCAAAAAGACGTTTTCAGCGAATGAAAAGCAGACAGAGGGATTTCGAGAATCGTCGGGACAAAGGAATGCCATCACAGATTCCTCCAACCAGATCTTTTAATACGAGAGGAAATTGGGTTTGGAGAAGAAACCATGATGATAAAGAGTTTGTCAAACCAGAGAAAAATTCTGTATATGATTCGGGGAGTAGTTCTCACCACGAAGTGAAAAAAGGAAAAGAGGTTCAGCAAGTCTCCCAAACAATTAACTTTGGGCAATTTCAGGTAGCTCTTAATCCGAGGCATCAAGTCAAAATAGAACAAAAGAATCTGAATCTCAAGATGTCGCAAGAAGATGATAACAGTTGCCGAGCTGGTCATTCCAAAATGCCGAAAGAGAATTGTTCGCCAATGAGGATCAACATGGTCCATGCTAAGCTTCCAGCTGAATATGGAGTTTGCTTAGTGGTAGAAGAAGAACTCGAGCATATCTCAGAGAAAGAAATGGCAATGGCATAATTCGAATTCTCTGATAAAGAAATGATAAGGTTTGATAAAGTACCTTCAGACAAGGCTAGACATTTAAGATCCTTGGTTATTTCAGGTAGAATCAATGGTCAAGCTGTCGGTAAGATCTTTGTAGATGCGGGAGCTACCTTGAATCTCATATCTTACAGGTACTTCAAGAAGTTGGGAAAAGATGATGATGAAATAATTCCATCGAATGTTCAGCTGTCTGATTTCCTAGGAGAAGTTACCGAAGTCAAAGGGGCAGTTGTATTGGACTTAACCATAGGATCTAAGACATCAAGGACGACTTTCTTCGTGATAGAGTCTGATGGTTCGTACAATTTGTTGCTCGGAAGAGATTGGATACACTCCAATCAATGTGTACCTTCGACTCTTCATCAGGTTCTGGCAATTTGGAATGGTAAGGGAGTAGAGTACATTAAGGCTGATTCGGGATTTGCTTCAATAGGGTTAACTGGTATTCATCAAGATCATCAAGAGTACTCACATGGAGAACATGTCATCGGAATACCGAAAGTAGATTCACGATCTTATGCTTATTGCCGCTTTGGGAATATGAAAACTGAGTGGATTCCCAAGTCTAGCTTGGCATTAGAGGAGTTACATACTCTTTATGGAAAGCGAGCCCTTATTGCAAGAAGTTTGTGAAAGGTATTTTACATACCTGGCAGAGAAGACCCAGTAGAGTGTTGAAGTTTCAGATTGTATTGACGAATGGGAAGAGTCACCAATCAAAGAGGATAGCAGGTCAACAGAAGCTCAAGACCCATTGTTAGAAGTTGATATAGGAGAACCTGGGTGTTTTCGTCCAATATATGTTAGTGCTTTTCTGCAAGGGGGCATGAAAGAAGAGTTAATCCACTTGATCAAAGAATACAAAGATTGCTTTGCATGGGATTACCATGAAATGCCTGGTTTGTCAAGAGATATTGTAGAACATCGTCTTCCTATTAAGAAAGGATTTCGTCCACACAAACAGTTAGCAAGAAGGTTTGCTCCAGATGTGGTTGACAAAGTCAAGGAAGAGATTGAAAGGCTGCTGAAAGCAAAATTCATTGAGACAGCCAGGTATGTAGAGTGGATTTCGAATATTGTTCCTATGAAGAAGAAAAATGGAAAATTGAGAGTCTGTATTGATTTTCGGGATCTTAATAATGCCACTCCAAAAGATGAGTATCAGATGCTGATGGCAGACATGTTAGTAGATTCGGCGTCGGGAAATGAGATGTTATTTCTAATGGATGGTCATTCGGGTTACAACCAGATATTTATTGCTAAAGAAGATGTCCCGAAAACAGCGTTTAGATGTCCTGGTGCTATCGGGACTTTTCAGTGGGCAGTGATGCCTTTTGGGCTGAAAAATGCAGGAGCTACTTACCAGCGAGCAATGAATTTCATCTTTCATGACATGATTGGTAAATTCTTGGAAGTTTATATTGATGATGTTGTGATCAAATCAAGTCAGGGAAAGCATTTGGACTATCTTGAGCAAGCTTTTGTTAGGATGAGAAAATACAAATTGAAGATGAATCCAGCTAAATGTGCCTTTGGAGTGCGAGCAGGGAATTTCTTGGGATTCCTAGTTAATCAAAGGGGAATTGAGATTGACAAGAATAAGGCAAAGGCTATTATAGAGCTTCCTCATCCTACATCAAAGAAGCAGTTGCAGATGGTACTCGGGAAAATTAATTTTCTCAGAAGATTCATTGCAAATTTATCTGGAAAGATAGAACCAATGACCCAGCTCTTGCGTCTTAAAAATCAGGAGGAGTTTATATGGGGAGATAAACAGCAGAAAGCGTTTGATGCTGTCAAAGTTTATTTGACAAATCCTCATGTATTGATGCCGCCGAAAGCAGGCAGGCCATTAAAGTTATACTTGTCTACTACCGATTCAACTATCGGGAGTATGCTGGCACAAGAGAATGAAAATGGAAAAGAACAAGCGGTATATTATTTAAGTAGAACATTGACTGATGTTGAAAAAAGATATACCGTGATAGAAAAATTATGTTTATCTTTGTACTTCTCTTGTATGAAGTTAAGACATTATTTGTTGCCAGCTATAGTACATGTACTCGGTAAGACTGATGTGATAAAATATATGTTGTCACGGCCTGTTATAAAAGGACGTATAGCCAAGTGGGCATTTATCTTGTCTGAATTTGATTTGGCATACGTACCAATAAAAGCATTCAAAGGTCAAGCTGTTGCTGACTTTCTTACCGAATACCCATGTTTGCAAATGGAAGAAAATAAACAGAACTTCAGTCAAGTTATACCATGGACTATGTATTTTGATGGATCATGTGCTAAGAGTATGGCTGGAGCTGGTTTGATGATAATCTCTCCCACCGGAGAGCTTACAAGGTGTGTTTGTAAGTTAGATTTTGAATGCTCAAATAATCAAGCCGAATATGAAGCACTAATCATCGGCTTAGGAATACTGATTGAATTGGAAGCACAGTTCATCAAAATATTTGGTGATTCACAGCTAGTGGTGAAGCAACTGAAAGGAGAATATCAGTGCTTAAATGAAAATTTGATTGGCTATTATTATCTAGCCAAGAAGCTGTTGGAACAATTTAGAGAATATGACATAGTCCATATCAAAAGAGAAACCAATTACGAAGCCAACGAATTAGCACAGATGGCTTCTGGTTATAAAATATCAAAAGAATTGGCTAATATTGCAGCCATCATCGCATTATCGGTACCTTCTATTGAACAAAGAGAAATACCGATAGCGATCAGTGAGGTGATCCGAGAAAAGGATTGGAAGCAGCCCATTATGGAATACTTGAAAAATCATGATTCAAGAGATCAAAAGCTGAGGAGACAAGCCCAGAAGTACGTAATTTTGGGAGAAGAGTTATACCGAAAATCTTCAGATGGGCTACTATTAAGATGTCTTGATAAGGACAATGCGAAACTGGTTATGGCAGAAGCTCATGAAGGCATATGTGGAGCACATCAAGCTGGAATTAAGATGAGATGGCTTCTAAAAAGGTACGGATATTTCTGGCCAACAATGATGCAGAAGGAACATCTTTTTGATGTTCGCTCGTTTTTTCAACAAGGAATATCTTTCACCGAAATTCAGTCTTCGGTTTTTATTAAAAGGGGTTCTGCGGCTCAACTCTCGAAAGGAAATTTTTAGTGAGAACACGGAGTAACACACATGGAAGTGAAATGGGTAGGAATTCAATGGATCGAATGTGGATTTGAGATCAACAAGGGTTCAGGCTACGTTACAATACTCCTAGGAAAGCAGTAGAAAGCTTGATAGTAAACTGAAGTAGCAAAAACTGTAAATGCTGGAAAGGAGAATATAAGGAAGTTAAAGTGCAGAAAACTTGAGTTCTTTTGGATGTGTGTTGATCTGTCTTCTTTCTCCTCTCTTTCGATTATTTGTTATTCTTTGGCTTTCCATAACCGTTTGTCGGTTATTTTCTTGCTTTCAAACTCTGAATCTTGGCGCCTTCAATAACTTCCCATTTGCCCACGTTTTATCCGCCAAAACTTGATCTTCAACTGTCAATATGGCTTTGAATTTAAATCTTTTCCAGCAACTGCCGTGAACTGTTCGCATCCACTATCCGGATTTCTTGCTCGTAACTTCTTGCTGACATGGCTAGTTTGGCCATCCTGCGGTTCCTTTTGTCTTCATACTCCTCTTACTGCTGATCCTCTATAATTTCGGCATGTCCAGAATCTCACCGAATTTTGAAAATCAGTGGCCCTGTTCTCTTACTTCCCGAATATCGGGTTTAGTCTTCTAGACATTTCGGTATGTTGCAGCCAACTTACCGAACTTCTCAGAGTAGCTTACTATTCCCGATTTACCGATTTTCGGGACACAGTGATACTAAAGTCCATTCGGTAACTCTTTATTATTTGGTGTCAACACTTGTATATGTGATTTCTTTGTGGTGATCACTGAGAATTCAAATTAGTAACAGACTAATAATAGTATGAAGCTCATTAGTAAGAAACTACCAAGTCTTTCAACATTTATCGAATTTGAAAAGGAGTTAGAAGAAATGGTTTGATCCTCTCTGATGACTTTCACCACGTCAAGGTGACACTTTACCACTGAACTATATCATTTTCCTACTCCCATCAAGAAAGATTTTATTTTTATTTTTTTCTGCTGAACAATAATTGGTGTGGAAATAATCTAAAATGACCAATCAAAATGGCCATGTTACATCTTGGCCGACAGAAAGAAGGCTCCTTGAAAAAGAGGGGAGAGAGACAACTACTTCTATCCTCAAGGAAGCATCCTGAAAGTTACTAGGAAGTAACACCAGTACATGAAAAATCTTCCTTTCTTCCCCTGGAATAACTATATCAAGGGACTCAGCCCATATGCCTCTTTCTCCATAAGTTCAGGATCATGCACATAGCAAACGTGAAAATCATGTCCAACTCGGTTCTTCAAGTCCTTTTGCTTCTGGTTTCCCTCACGGCACAAGCATCAGGAGCTGCACTTGGACTTGCAAGGCCTAACTGTTCCGAAACATGCGGGAGCGTCGCCATTCCCTTCCCCTTCGGAATAGGAGCCGGGTGTTTCCTGGATGACTGGTACAAGATCGTCTGCCAGGCAAACAAAACGGTTCCCATCCTAAATAAGATTGGATTGCGCGTCCTCAACATTTCACTCCCCTCTTCCAGTGAATCCATGAACTGCATGATTAGCGTCAGTACTCCAGCAATTTACTCAAATGCAAGCTGCGGGGGCAACGAAGTTGGTATGCCGGTGAGCCTCGAAGGAAGTCCATTTGTCTTCTCCCAGACGAGGAACGTCTTTGCGTCAGTTGGTTGCAACACCCTGGCAATTCTGAATAGTACAGAATGGGAAGTTGTCGGTTGCAGGTCGAAATGTGCTGGAACCAACATTAGCCGGTATAGTGCTTGTTCCGGGAGGGACGGATGCTGCCAGACTACGGTCCCGTTTAACCTGAAGGGCTTTAATGTGGATTTCAAAGAGGAAGGCGGACATCAGGGGTGCCAATACGCTTTCCTGGCAGATATATCATGGTTCCAGCGGTCTGACTTTACAGATTTATATGATTTGAGACTGAATAATACTTTTCCAGTGGTGTTGGAATGGGGAATTGCAAACAATACCGACTATGCGCTTGAGCTTATGCGGCAAGATTACCTGACAGACAATGGCTTCTGCAACAAATATAGCCTCAGTGCAAGTGAAATGCCATTTATGCAGTGCTTCTGCCGTCGGGGGTATCGTGGTAACCCTTATATTATTGGAGGATGCCAAGGTAACTTACTTGATGTTATCGCAGTGAAGTGGCTTGTTCATTCCCAAATTTGTCCCTGAAAATAATGCATTCACACTGTTTAATGATCACATGCACGCCTTTCTGCCTTCCTTTTGTTTTATTTTTCTGTCCAAGATTATACGAAGTGAACGCAACTTCGAACAAAATTGATTATACCGATAATAATTTACTGGAAATGAAGGGGAACATAACGGTCTTTTCGTATCATATTTTAAGCCGGTGAATTAACAATTTATGAGGAAATGCGACCTACTAGTCTTGCTACTTTTACTCAAGGAGATGTGTTTCACTGCTAATATACTTATTCTATATTTGTCATCAGACATTAATGAATGTGAAGTTCTTGAATAACCTAAACAATGCTAAAGTGAGGTTGATATTCAGAATTTAGGAAACAGACCATTTTCGTGTTGTATTTGAATTTGTATGTAACCGAGCTAAGGGAAACTAAAAAGGAAAAATTGATTGGTAATGAAATGTGAAATTTTGTGGCAATAATCAAAGGGATGGAGCTTTTATTTAATATAACGTGGAAGAGGAAGTATTAATACGATTTTCTTCCTCCTCCTACTCCTCCTCCTCCTCCTCCTTCTTCTTCTTCTTCTTCTTCTTCTTCTTTTGGGTGCTGTCTCAATATTATAAATAGTGAATGCGTCCTGAATTTACTCATGGAGATGGATGCACCGCTAATACCTTTTTGTTTTTCATCTTTTTTCTACAGATATCAACGAATGTGGAGATCCAAATCTAAATCGTTGCCCCGATAGCTGTGTCAACCGACCGGGCAGCTATGGGTGCGCTGCTGACAATGCTAGAAGGACTGATGATAACAAAAGAGCTACCTTCTTTCTTATCTGTATGTAAATCTTCTAGTTATATGTATAGACCTCCTCATGCGCTCATTGTTTTCAAACATGATATACATATCTTAAGTTTTGTTCATATGAGATACAGAAAGAAGTTCAGCTTACCCTTCATCCTAACATTATCTCCTTCAAATTTTTAACTCCGCAGGCATTGGAGCGGGCCTTGGAGCACTAGGGAATTTGTTGCTTTTCTCATGGTGGTTGTACACAGTCATCAAAAAGAAGAGAGAAACTAAGCTCAAGGAGAAGTACTTCAAACGAAACGGTGGTCTTTTGTTGCAACAACAGCTATCTTCCCCCGAAGGTAATGTTGAGAAGAGCAAATTATTCAATTCCAAGGACTTGGAGAAGGCCACTGATCGTTTCAACAAGGATAGGATACTGGGGCAAGGTGGACAGGGTACTGTTTTCAAGGGAATGTTAACAGACGGAAAGATAGTTGCTATCAAGAAATCAGAAGTGGTAGACGAGGGAAAAATCGAACAATTCATCAACGAGGTCCTCATTCTCTCGCAAATCAATCATAGGAATATTGTTAAACTATTAGGGTGCTGCTTGGAGACGGAAGTTCCTCTTCTAGTATACGAATTCATTCCGAATGGGACGTTGTACCAATGTCTACATGACCCAAATGAGGAGTTTCAAGTGCCATGGGACACACGCCTACGAGTCACAACCGAAATCGCTGGAGCGTTATCCTACTTGCATTCGGCGGCTTCTATACCCATTTATCATCGAGATATCAAGTCCACCAATATCCTCTTAGACAAGAAATACCGGGCCAAAGTGGCAGATTTCGGCACTTCCAAGTCTGTTTCTCTTGATCAAACTCATGTAACCACATTGGTGCGGGGGACTTTCGGATACTTGGATCCAGAGTACTTCCAAACAAGTCAATTTACAGACAAAAGCGATGTGTACAGCTTTGCAGTTGTCCTTGTCGAACTCTTGACAGGACGAAAGCCGATTTCTCCACTGAAGGAAGAAGAAGGAAGAAACCTCGTGGCGTACTTTATAATTTCTATGGAGGAGGATTCTGTGTTCGACATGGTTGATGCTCAAGTTTTGAAGGAGGGTACGGAAGAAGAGATTACAGCAGTTGCTGACCTCGCAAGAAGGTGCTTAAACTCAATTGGGAGGAACCGGCCGACAATGAAGGAAGTGGCAATGGAGTTGGAGAGAATCAGGAGGCTCCGAAATCCTTTGGATTTCCAACAGAACCGAAGTACTTCGGATTTCCTACAAGATCAAGAAGAGGTCGAGGCCACTGAATCTCACGATGCTAGTTTCACATCTAGCAAGTCTTATCATGTGGACTTGGATGTAACAACATTCTCGGATGTGCAGCCATTCGCACATTGCGAAACATGGTGAAGGCAGCTCTTTCCGGCATTATCCTCCCGCAAGAACGTCTAGCTATACATGCAGAGACAAGCGGCACCGGAAATCGATCTTTTCCGTTCGTGTATCATGAAAGGGATTATTGTGTCTTGAGGATCCATGTATACTTTAGTGTAAGGATTACATTACAGTTGCACTTGTACTCTTGGGAATAAGCGTCCTACTTGTATCAACCTTTCGACTGTTCGATTGGCTGGTTTTTTTTTTTTTTTTTATCAGTGTCGAAAAGAGCTGTGACTCGATTTCAGTTTCAGAAACATGATGGGATCAATTTCAAATTTCGAACGGGAGCATGATCAAACAATATATCAAAGCGTACAGTGCATGAAAATTCTTCTCTTCTTCCACTTAAGAAACAATCATGTCAGATTTCGGCTTTTCAAATTCGTTTGCTCCCGGTTTCCCTCACAGTACAAGCATCAGGAGCTGCACGTGGAATTCCAAGCCCGAAAATGTACTAAAAAATGCCGGGACGTCAACATTTCCCTACCCCTTAGGAATTTGAGCTGAGTGTCAGTTGGATGACTGGCATGAGATCGGCCGCCAGCAAAACAACACGGTTCCCAACACTAAATAAGATGGGATTGCGAGTTCTCATCATTTCACTCCTCTTTAACAGGGGATATGAGATTTTGTGAGGACACTCCCAACTGTTCTAAAAGCTTAAGTTGTCAGAAGAATATGTGATTTAAAATTTAAATATTCTATTGAGGAGGTCCTGAGTTCGAGTCTTTCCAAGCCCTTATTTTCCTTCACATGAGATATTTCCACGTTTAGTTCGAGGCACACACAAAAAGGGCCAGAACAACGTGCCGATAGTGAATACAACACATGCAGCTGTTATTGGTTGCAGGTCGAAATGTGCTGAAACCACCACTTACATCAGCTAGTATCATAGTGCTTGTTCCGGGAGGGACAAATATAGGGAAGCGGTCTGCTCATTCCCAGATTATACAAAGTGAATGCACTTTCAACCAAATTGATTATGTTGATAATAACTTACGGAAAAAAAAATAAAAAAACAGGGCAGTCCTTTCGTTAAAAGCATAATATTTTAGCCGTGGAATTAACAATTTATAAGGAAATGCGACCTACTGCAAATTTTACTCAAGGAAATGGTTTCGCTGCTAATTTATTAATTTTTTCCTTTGGTCGTCAGATATTAACCAACGTGAAGATTAAAATAAAAAAAAATCAATGGGACTTGTGTGAACAAACAGGGCACCTATGACTGCATCGATGGTAGAATCACAGCTGGATTCATTTTTATTGGTAAGTAGATCTTTTAACCTAGAATTTTAGACCACTTCATGTTCTTGAGTATTGTTAGAAACAGAACAGCGTTGCATAAATTATGTATAGAAAAGAAGGTACAGAAATAAGTTTAACATTCAACCAATAGACTCTATCAAAGAAATCCAAGGTTTCTCACTTTTGCCCTTACAATTTTTGCACTGCAAGGGTTGGGACAAGCCTTGGCACACTACTTTTGTGTCTTTTCTTGTGCAAAATTGTACAAATACATCAAGCAGACAAAAGAAATCAAGCTCGAAGAGAATTCAAACGCAATGGCGGTCTTTTGTTGGAAAGAGAGCTATCTTCACCAGAAGGGAATGTCGAGAAAAGCAAATTGTTCAACTCCAAGGATTTAGAGAAGGTCACTGACAATTTCAACGACCATAGGATACTCGGGCGAGGTGGACATGGTATTGTTTACAAAGGGAATGTTAGCAGATCAAAAGATAGTTGCGATTAAGAAATTCAAAGTGATAGACGAGTGTTGACACCTAAATTCTGACTAACATTTCTAGTCATTTTTCTATAAAAATTAGAACTAAATTTAGTTCTTGCAAAAAAATAATCATGTAATTTTTCATATTTATTCATGCATTGCATTCAGACTAACGGCGGAAGATTCGAGCTTTAAACCGATGGGCGATCGGACTAGGCACGAATTTCGGCGAAGGATTTATCTTTTGAAGGCTCGGACTTAATCAGAAGAAGAAATATTTCCTCAGGGACTAAATTGCAAACACGTAAAACCTCAAGGACTAAAGTGCAAATATTCAAAACTTGAGGGACTACTTTGCAAATAACCAAAAGATGGAGTTAGTGGAAAAATTAGAAGGGGAGATGGAGAAAGGAAAATGGAGAAGGGGAGATAGAGAAAGGAAGATGGAGAATGGGAGATAGAGAAAGGAAGATGAAGAATGGGAGATTGAGAAAGGAAGATGAAGAAGGAGAGATTGAGAAATGAAGATGGAGAAAGAGGGATGGAGAAAGGAAGATGGAGTTAGTGGAAAAATTAGAAAGGTAGATAGAATGAGGGAGTTTTAGGAAGAGCTTTGGGAGAATAATTTTTGGAGAAAAGAATCTTTGGAAGAGAGTTTTTTTGAGAGCTTTGGGAGAAGAATTTTTTGGAGAAAACAATCTTTGGAGAAGAAGTTCTTGAGAGCTTGAAGAGAGATATAAAAAAAAATCATCAAAGTGAGGAGAGAAAACACATGTGTGCGAAAGAAGAAAGAGTTCGGTTGAGAGATTTCCCGACCGAGTCTCCCTTGCCAATCCCTTCATCAACACAAAGCCGCAAGTCCATCCCCGTCGTTCGAGCCGTGGTCCAAGGTCCCGATCCACAAGACAATTCAAGGTTCGAACTCGGTAGCCGAATCCGCCAAATTAGGTAACAATTCTAATCCTTTTTTTAGAATATTCAAAAACTTTGTTACCTAATCGATTGGAATCCCGATTAAATCTTCTCGGACATATCATTCCACCATGCTTAAAAATTGCATATTCCAAAATTAGCATCATGTAGATAGCTGCACGTGTAATCCATCTTGTAAATATCTCGATTAGATTGCATTTTTATTAAACTTTCTTGGCATATATTGCATGTAGTTTAATTCTTACATTTTCATAAAAAAGACAACCCAAAAAAAATGCATCTTTGGACTTCAAGTGAGAATGTATCAAAATTGCCAAATTGGACTTTTTTTCGTGAAGTTGGTACCGAAAGGGCATTAATTAAAAAATTAATGTAATCAAGTTCCCGGACCCTTAATCTCTGGTTCGTAGAAGTAATTTACTTCTCTCGCTAATTTACTTAGGTTTCTAATCGGCCTACCAAGAAACGATTAGTGGCGACTCCAAGATAAATCTTTGCATGAAATTGAACCTAAGTTGCGATTTGGTAGAGCTTGGGAGGGTTCGAGCTATGTTAATTAATCTAATTAATTAATTTGGCAATCCATTAACTTAAAATTGGGAAAGCCGATTCTTAGGTCGCGACAGCTTGGCGACTCCGCTGGGGACGTTTTTTTTTTTAAGGAGGACTTAGGCCAGAAAATTTTCACGATAATTGTCCCTTTGCTTGGCAAATTTTGATTGAATTCTCATCCTTAGGTGTTAAATGGTCTTGCAGAATCGGAGTTATAAGGGGAGGAGTGTTTGGCTAACCCATTTGTTTTGTAGATTGTGGTGTTTGGGAATTCCTTATTTAATTTGTGCACCTTTTGAAGCGGTGTTTGGATTTAACTGTTATGCATGATTAATTGCTTTAGCACTACACCACACACTACCCGTGGCCGAACTCGAGCCACTAGTTTTAAGATGGTATCGAGATTGGATCCTAGTTTTTTCCGTGTGATCACGGTTGAAAGTTAGTCCGAATTCGATCCCGACTCTCTTTTCAAAAATGAGTTTCAAAAGTTAGAACTCATGCTCGGTAGGATTACCGAAGCGGGGGTTATAATTTTTAACTCGAGAAGCTGAAGTTGAAAGACTCGGCTAATCTTGGTTATGTCAAGGGATCACGACTAACTTTGATTATGTGCGCGAGATTGTCGCCTTGCCGCAAGTCTTTCACTTCAATTTGCGAGCCTTTAGGATAGTTAGAATAAGGATAACTCACAAATCATGTGCATGTCTATGTGATTGTTTACTTTCTTATCCTACGGTAAAGTATGACCCCCAACTTCATCTTGTCTTATATCAAGTTTTTTTTTTCGAGTCGGTCCATGACATTTGTTAGGTGAGTCAAGTGTCTTAAGCTAAATAGGGTCATGTTTAGTTTGCGTTCTGCATTCCTGTTGTTCAGATATACCTTACTGCTTTGTATGATTTGTTTGATTTCCTTCGGGGCATTTCTGGGTTTCAACCATTGAATGAAAAGTGTTTGGAGGATCTTGAACTGTCATTTGTAACATTTTCAGATCAATCCATCATGTTTTCCATTTTCTACTGAATTGATAATGAAGTCAAAGCAATCTGAGTTTTCGGGAAATTTCAGACACTAGTTTTGTTTCATCATTTTCCACTAGTAAAAGTGCCTTTTTGAATGAAGTCAAAACTTGAAAGTGGTATAATGGGCCCTGAACTAGGAAGCTGCAAATTTTCGGACATCAATTCCCAATTTTGATGACCCATTTATCCTCAAAACAGAAACCGGACAAATCAGTTTTCTGAACAGAATTTTTGGAAAGGACTATTAAACTGTATCTATTTAGGGGAAATCTGCCCAACCTTTAAACATAAAAGTCGTTTATCTGCCTCCTGACCATGTCCTCGTAAAATTTTGCACCATCTCGATCACTTTGTGAATCAATCTGATTTTTGTCGTAAATGTCGACAGAACTGGAATCTGCTGAACAAACCTACTGATTATGGTTGTTTTTGTTTCTGAGTCTAGGGGAAAGTCATGGGCTGGCTCACCATTTTCCACCATCATACTGATCATGTTAACGAACTTTTGTAGGTGATTCATCACGGGTACCTCAAACCCTCATATTACTCGGTCAGTAGCAAAGAAAATGGCCGACAGAGCTGAGATTAACGCAATAGTTCAGGAGGCCCTCAAGGAGCTTCTAACTACTGAGCCGTTGTGGCCTGGTTATGCGACTTTTCCAAAATATGACCCATCGAAGAAATGTGATTATCATCGGGGGGAGCCTGGGCATGACACAGATGATTGTTCAGTACTCAAGAATCGTATTCAAGACTTGCTCGAATCTGGGGCATTTTCCTTCCAGACGAATAGCCAACCGAATGTGCAGAGTAACCCGCTCCCGAATCATTCGGGAAATGCTTGAAGAATCATCGGTGTGGATGGGCGCAGGCCCACATGAGTAACATTCTTATGTTTTTGAATTTCCCTACGCGGGAACCTTTATTTCTTTCTAGGACTTCTCATTCCAATCATGTTAGGATTTCCCTTTCAATAAGATGTAACTTTTTGATTCATAATCAATAAAATTACAGAAGTTTTTTTTTCATCATTTTTGGAATCTTATTGAGGCATACCAAACCAACCCGATGACGATAACCAACAATTGAAAAATTTACCATCTATGGTAAGCACTGAGGGTTGGGCTTCTCAAGATTTCTTGTCCCAAAGTTTTTGAAAATAAAAAGCTTTTCAAAGAAATTTTTTTATAAAAAAAAAAAACGCATGCAGTTTAACCTGTTTGTCTTACTGACTCATCTACCATATGTCTTGGCATTAATCCGAGGGCAAGGAACAGATTCATAACTCGAACAGTGAGCTAGTCCGATCGATCCTTAGACAATCCTGCGCAATCCCTACATATGTTTCGAGCCTCGTGGCTCACGGTCAAGCCAGAAGTCCCTGACCGATCCCAGTACATCGACTAGTTAAGGCAGATCCAGGCTTCGCCAATGATCATTTCCCGTGCTAGGCGATTGAGCTATTGGTCAACCTGAGTCTGATTCGCATTAGGCCTGATCAAGTCGAAATGCGAGAAATGAACGGATGTAGTCATCCTTGGCTGGAGGAGATCTCAAGAATGGGCCAAGAAGAGATTGCCTTGTGACTTTGCCGCATCAACCACTATGACACTGCAATCTTAACTAACAGCGGACCGTCTAGAGAATTCAGGACTGAGGCAAGCTTAAGTATTGCAAGAGATCACGTCGGTCTTATCAGTCAAGTTATTCAGGGGCAACATCCCGACCGCCAATCCAACACGGTCCCATCGGATGATGCTAGACAGACAAACCAAGAGGTAAGTTTTCTTTTTCCGAACTTGACTGACTCAAATGACATTTCCTCCTCTTTGCCTTGCAGGTAACAAAACTAGGGGCATGTCAGCTGTTGATGACATTAGCAAATCAACTAACTCAATTGAGTTATGGTGAAACCTTGATCGGAGTTCACTGGCGATATGGCTATAACCATGTTCATTCGCGGCTTACCATCTCTACTGTGCCCCTAGCGACGCTCTTACTCACGACCACCAATCATGCCATTCCTGGTGATCATGAATTATTGACCGTTAGCCATCCGTACATGGCCGAAAACTAAGAGGCTGGCCCGGTTGATCCTGAGACAGTCCATGCATGAGTGCCAAGATAGGAAGCATGACCCTAATTTGCTATCGCCAAAGCAAATGAATGATCAGGATATCATGGGTCTTCGCCTGCTTTTTAGAACTCCATTCACGCACCCTTTTCTCGTGCAGGATCAAGCACAGGAATGATATGCCTATCAAAGCTGGAAATCAAACTTCCAACTCATGGCATACCTAGAGGCAATCTCGGATTATGCTACCCGACATAGCCTATTCTGAAAGACAGAAAGCGAGACAAATCCAAGACGGCATAACCTCAAGAGAGAGTATATCTTGCATGGCCTGATCATTTTTTGAAATAATGACCCTCTATTTTTCCTCCTTGCAGGATCAAGTGGTGAAACGCGTCATTTGCCAAGCCCGGAATCAAATTCTAAACATCGGTCATATCTGGGGGGAATTGCAGATTTTTGCAAAGCTACAATCATCCGACATGATCCATTCTGACGAAAATGGGTCAAATCGATAGCGAACCCTCACTTGGATAAAGGGAGTTGTGTTTTCTCTATCTCATGATATTTTCAAGATAACACTCATACTTTCCTTCTTGCAGGAGCACACGACCGACATGATGGTCAACACCAATGAACAACCAGAGCATCTCGGGTCTTTACTCGACTTATTATTCGTTCATGTGTCTCCTTGTGTAGGGAAAAGCCAGGGGTAATTCATTCCTCGACACGAGGACTAAGCTCCCCAACTTGTTTGGTCCATACACGCGTTCTGGGGCGACTCAATTTCTCTCGTTCCCAAGAATTCTTTTTCATACTTGCACGGTCTGATCCTTAAGCAGAAGCATAAGATTTTCATGAAATATGATTGATGCTCGAAATGGCTCACACATTGCATGATTTATTCATGACTATTCTTCATGTTTAATTTACCAACTCTGAATAGGGAGCATGAATTGCATATGATGCATCGAATGTACAAAATGGGGCATGACAGGATGACGAAAGGCAAGCCATTTCCACACACGTCCTGCATTTTTAATCCCCAGTGAGTTGAGAGGTAGCTAGATTTCTGCATTCTCAAGGTAAAGGGTTTTCTCGAGAAAGGTACGATAGCCGAAGTGACGGAGGCATTCAGTTCTCCTTCCAAACACTACAGGTTATCCATTGCAAACCCCTTGAGCGGCGGTTTCATTTCTTTACCCCTGTCAATAACCACCCTACATCGGGGTCTAAACGAGGCAATTCCGGCAGAACATGAGGTAAATGGTTAGAAATTCTCTTGCTCAGACTAACATCAATCTTTCGAGTTTTGCTTTGCATTATACTCAAACTTTAATTCAAGTGTCTTAAGATGATGAAGAGCATTCATTTCTCTATCCTATACACTCTACCCTTTGCATAGCCCACTTGAGCCTACAAATTCATTTCTTAAACCCTTGTTGGTGATCATTGCTCATTCCAACGTGAAGACGGTGCCATCCCCAAGGGGCAGAATTGAAGAGAATCGGGTCAACAGAGAATTCCCGAATGAACTCACCTCATGTGCTAGATTTTTCATGTAATGTCTGGCATAATTTTTGTAAATTGTCTTATTGTTGTAATTCCTTAAAGAAAAAAAAAGGGAATTCAAATCACGGGATTGTCAAAAAAGAAGAAGACGCAAGTGTAGCCTAAAAGAAAAGGGCCCGCTCCTGAAAAAAAATAATCAAGACGTCAAAAAAAAAGGAAAAAAATTCAAGACGTCGAGACAAAAAGAAAAAACGGGAGCCGGGAGTAAGAAAAGTGAAAGCTGATCTCACAGAAAATCTCGGGCATTAAAAAGCAAAGTGCCTATCAAAAGCAAGGCCAATGTCCATTCAAACCCTTGTTCCCTTGTAAAGTACTTCCAAATTTTCAATGTACATGTTTGCATTTTTGTAAATCCCCAATGGGTCGACTCGTAAAGAAAAATCCTAGAGGATCCAAATTATAAAATGTAATCTTCGACTGAATTTATGCCATCTTCAAGCAATGATGGAATCAGCGGAATCAAATCTGGAAGGCCAAGATTGGTGATAAGGAAACAATGATCATCAACATCAAGCCCTTCTCATATACTTTCTGAGCTAAAACGAGCATTTTCGTTTCTCAGTCCCAAATCCCAACATACGTTACAACCCTTGGAAGTCTCTTTTGATTAGGGCATTTGAGTTAACGTAGAGTTGAATGATTTTAAGCATCGCTCGAAGAAATTCGAGCAAGATTATTTCTCTCTCATTTTTGCAGGGTTCTTGACTTGTAAACTCGGAGCAGATAATGAAGATTCTCTTTCAAAAAGCCTTGACTCCACGGAGAGTCCCCTTTTGTGAACCTTTGACCTAGCCCTCATTACGGTCCTAATCAAGACCTCCAGATCGGCTCGGTCGTACTGATTGCGAGAATACCCAGACCCTTGTCAAGCATAACGGTGACAGTTTTGAGTGATTCTCATACCCGCATCAATGGTCGGGTTTCAAAAGCCTTTTCATGAGAGTGAGTGAAAGTCCTTTCTGACTGAAGGTTCCTCATTCAATGTTGATTGGTTTTATCAAAAGGATCAAACAGATTTCCTTATTGATGAAATTCCCTAGTGAAGCCTTGTAATGCAAGCAAGCAAACGAATTTTTACTGGTATATGATGTTGCATTTACTTTGATTTTATGCACACGATCATTTCAATCTCTTCTTCAAGTGAAAAGACAAGTATGACACAGTCAGCTCGTTCATTCCTTGATCGTTTTCCCAGAAAATCCAGTTCAGGATCGACCTGCTCTTGTGATCCGGATATTTACCCAACTCATGATTGATATCATGAGGAATTTATCGACCCATGACCGACTTGCTCTCATGGTCTCGATATATGTTATCAAAGTCATGATCGACCTGCTCTTGTGACTTCGACATTTAATCCAATTCAGAATCGACTTGCTCTTGTGATCTGGATATTTACCCAACTCATGATTGATATCATGAGGAATTTATCGACCCATGACCGACTTGCTCTCGTGGTCTTGATATATGTTATCAAAGTCATGATAGACCTGCTCTTGTGACTTCGACATTTTACCCAATTCACGATCGACCTGCTCTCGTGTTCTTGATCTTTACCCGGTTCACGATCGACCTGCTCTCGTGATACCTTTACCCAAGTCACAATCGACATGCTCTTGTGGTCTTGGTCTTATCTTTATCCAACTCATGATCGACCTACTTTCATGAGGTTTTTACCCGATTCACGATCGACCTGCTCTCGTGATACCTTTACCCAAATCACAATCGACATGCTCTTGTGATCTTGGCACTACATTTCCAGCTCATGGCGACCCGCTAAAACGATGGTGGTCCCAAGAGAAATTTTACCGACTCACGAAGACCCACTAAAACGATGGTGGTCGCGAGAGACATTACCGACTCACGGCGTCCCGCTAAGACGATGGTGGTCCCGAGAGACATCTTACTAACTCACGGTGACCCGCTAAAACGATGGTGGTCCCAAGAGAAATTTTACCGACTCACGAAGACCCGCTAAAACGATGGTGGTCTGGAGAGACATTTCCAGCTCATGGCAACCCATTAAAACGATGGTGGTCCCAAGAGACAAAATGGTGCAGCTTGAACCATAACTCAAGCACATTTCATAATCAACATATCTTGCGCTGTCTCGCATCAGAAAGAAATCTCTGATAACAAATAAGGCCCCAGTACCTTAAGATCCTTATATCCCCAAGAAGGAGCTTGGAAATTAAGGGAATCATCAGCATCACGAAGTGTCTGGTAAAACAGATATTTTATATGCGATCCATGTGCAGGTTTCCCTATTCTATTCCGTGGAAGAGAGAAGCCTGGGCATGTTTTTAATTACAGTCTTGCATTTCATGCATCATCTTTATTTGCATAAAAAATGGGATTAAAACCCCACCCAAAAAATAATCATTCATCAATTGCATTGTCAAAATTTAGGTTCAATCTTGTCTTTGAGCGAAACCTCTGCGAGCCTCCACTCAAAGAGGGGCAGCTGTTGACACCTAAATTCTGACTAACATTTCTAGTCATTTTTTCTATAAAAATTAGAACTAATTTTAGTTCTTGCAAAAAAATAATCATGTAATTTTTCATATTTATTCATGCATTGCATTTAGACTAACGGCGGAAGATTCGAGCTTTAAACCGATGGGCGATCGGACTAGGCACGAATTTCGGCGAAGGATTTATCTTTTGAAGGCTCGGACTTAATCAGAAGAAGAAATATTTCCTCTTGGACTAAATTGCAAACACGTAAAACCTCAAGGACTAAAGTGCAAATATTCAAAACTTGAGGGACTACTTTGCAAATAACCAAAAGATGGAGTTAGTGGAGAAATTAGAAGGGGAGATGGAGAAAGGAAGATGGAGAAGGGGAGATAGAGAAAGGAAGATGGAGAATAGGAGATAGAGAAAGGAAGATGAAGAAGGGGAGATTGAGAAATGAAGATAGAGAAAGAGGGATGGAGAAAGGAAGATGGAGTTAGTGGAAAAATTAGAAAGGTAGATAGAATGAGGGAGTTTTAGGAAGAGCTTTGGGAGAAGAATTTTTGGAGAAAAGAATCTTTGGAAGAGAGTTTTTTTGAGAGCTTTGGGAGAAGAATTTTTTGGAGAAAACAATCTTTGGAGAAGAAGTTCTTGAGAGCTTGAAGAGAGATATAAAAAAAATCATCAAAGTGAGGAGAGAAAACACTTGTGTGCGAAAGAAGAAAGAGTTCGGTTGAGAGATTTCCCGACCGAGTCTCCCTTGCCAATCCATTCATCAACACAAAGCCGCAAGTCCATCCCCGTCGTTCGAGCCGTGGTCCAAGGTCCCGATCCACAAGACAATTCAAGGTTCGAACTCGGTAGCCGAATCCGCCAAATTAGGTAACAATTCTAATCCTTTTTTTTAGAATATTCAAAAACTTTGTTACCTAATCGATTGGAATCCCGATTAAATCTTCTCGGACATATCATTCCACCATGCTTAAAAATTGCATATTCCAAAATTAGCGTCATGTAGATAGTTGCTCGTGTAATCCATCTTGTAAATATCTCGATTAGATTGCATTTTTATTAAACTTTCTTGGCATACATTGCATGTAGTTTAATTCTTACATTTTCATAAAAAAGAAAACCCAAAAAATTGCATCTTTGGACTTCAAGTGAGAATGTATCAAAATTGCCAAATTGGACTTTTTTTCGTGAAGTTGGTACCGAAAGGGCATTAATTAAAAAATTAATGTAATCAAGTTCCCGGACCCTTAATCTCTGGTTCGTAGAAGTAATTTAGTTCTCCCGCTAATTTACTTAGGTTTCTAATCGGCCTACCAAGAAACGATTAGTGGCGACTCCAAGATAAATCTTTGCATGAAATTGAACCTAAGTTGCGATTTGGTAGAGCTTGGGAGGGTTCGAGCTATGTTAATTAATCTAATTAATTAATTTGGCAATCCATTAACTTAAAATTGGGAAAGCCGATTCTTAGGTCGCGACAACGAGGGGAAAAGTCGAACAGTTCATAAATGAAGTCCTCATTATCTCACAAATCCACCGTAGGAATGTGGTTAAACTATTGGACTGTCGTTTGGAGATAGAAGTCCCGCCGTCAGTATATGAGTTTGTACCAAATGGGACTCTACACCAATATATGCATAACCCAAATGGATAGTTTCTTGTATTGTGGACACACGCCTATGAATTGCAACTGAAATCGCAGAAGCCTTATTCTACTTGTATTCAACAACCTCTATTCTCATTTATTACTCGAGACATCAGTATTTTGGCCTTCTTATTTGTAAAACCCATTAACGACCCATTTAAACAAACATGAGTTCATAAATGAGTTTTGGACCTATTTTGACAGATTTACCTTCCGACAAACATAGATAACCTCTTTATATACTCCGAAGAGTTATTAACAACTATTAGATGATGAGTATAATAGAATCAAAATACGTACCTCATTATCTATCAAATTCAATCGAATTTGATTGATTAACATACACATTGACTTCAACGATATGTTCAGCTAAGACGCACCTTCACCCATCTTTATGAGTAATAAACTTCTTATCAACTAGCTCTTGTTGATCGCAAAGGGCTTCTTGAACGTGCTCTCTTCCACAATATTAAATGTGACATCACTAGATAAGTTCAGCCAATTAACACCCAGCGCCTGTCTATCCAACAAATCACAATCAACTTACTTTATCGACTTTGGCTTCTCCCCAGACAATAATAAATGCATTTCTCAGAAATCAAAATCTTGCGCCCAACCAGGACAGACACGGATATTTTCTTCTAGATCATGGGATCGTGCACATATGTTCGTTGCTCTGAGGTTTGAACGAGGACTTTCGATCTTTTCTGGTTGATTTGGCTTCAATCATAAAATAAAACTCAATTATGGTTTGTGAATTCAAAAGAACTCAAGAAACCAAACTCACCAACAGAAACACTGAACTCTTACAAATCTTCAAAGATCCGTTGTGTGTATGAAATATGCATTAATTTGTTCTTCTGGTTATCGTAATACTGATAAGTAATCTACTTCACGCTAATCGCATCAATGGGAGAGTTTCTCTCTCCTCCCTAAGATTTTTTCATCCCCTCTCACCTTCACACAGCTTTCTTCTTCGACATCCATGGAAGAGAGGGTTTGATCTGATCTCTCATTCTCCTCCCTTTTTTCCTTTCTCTTTGGCTGTTTTCGTTTCTCTATTTTCTTTGTCTTGTTTTCCTCCTGTTTGGGGAGCTTTTCTCTTCTGATCTAGTCTAGATGTGAAAACTTCCCCCTCCCGTTTCGGGGAGATTTCTATTCCGATCTAGTCTCAATTTGGAGATTTTTGTGGTATGATTTTGGGGTTTCACTCCATCGGGTGTCGTTGGTATACTGTCTAGTTTTGAAGGATAACTGAGGAATTTCGTAAAGGTTTCGCTCTCACAGACCTTCAATCTTTGGTTGTTCAACCTTTTTCCTCTAAATGACAAAGGTATTGGGAACGCCGAACATAGGCGCACACCACCTAAAGGCAAAGCCTTAGTAACAAATGGAGATCTTGGTGTGTGCTCATCACTGAAGACAGATTCAGTGATCGACCTCCGATTTTTGGTTTGAATAAGTCATAGTCTGCTCTTTGAGCTCAGATCTCTTACCTTATTCTTGTGGTTCATCTTGTTATATATGCATCTTGTTTTGTAGATATCTAGTAGTTGTTTTGATTTGCAATTGGACTGCATTGTATCTCGCTTGTAATAACAAGCTCTGCAATTATCCCATAGCTAAATTATTATGATCTCAATGTCAGGCCTTGTTTGTTTTGCGAAAAATAAATGATTTGAAATTCTTTTCCTAAAAGTGATTGCTTGCATTGCTTGAAATAATTAGTCAATGAAAAATATTTTCATTACCATCAATAATTTATGTATAAAAACAAAATAATTTTCGTTTATTTATTGTTGTAAGAAATGTATGCGATTATTTTTTTCCGGCGAAACAAAAGCGGCCTTAATCTAGATGGATGGTAGTCAAACCAAGACTTCTTCTGCTTGTCTCGGTCAAAGGGTTTGACTCTGAAAAGCAATTTCCTTTGGACTTTTCCCCTCATCCCTAAACTGCAATGCAATGGACTTTGATGCCTATGTGCGGGTCAAAGATCACCATTTCGCAGTACCTTGTCAAGCCTTGTCCTGATGTGGCTTACAGCCTTTTCCGAAAGAAAGACTCTTCAATTAGGGAACAAAAGGAAAATTTCTTAAAATCTCATATTCGTCGACTGATAGCCATCAAAGCAAACCTGATCAAAACATTCTTCCCATTTTGGCTGCCGAAATAGGTGACCACTTTAATGGAGAATTTTTCTACTCCAGGAAGGATCCGAAGCTTTGACAGTTCCGCTCTAGGAAGCATCCTCGGATATGCTAGGGCCGAACACCACAGAAGAAGAAGGCGTACAAGTAACCCCGCCTTCGGTTCATTCCTCAAACAGACCCACAATTTCCTGACAAAAGAAGCAGGAACGAACGAGAATGTTTCGGATTCTTCTGCTTCTAGGATCGCTTTTGCTTCACGAACGAGGATCGCAAGCAGCTCCTCTGGTGAATGTTAGTTGCACCCAAACATGTGGTGGCGTCCCCATTCCGTTCCCCTTCGGGATTGGAACTGGGTGTTTCCTCGACAAGTGGTACGAGATCGTCTGCCAAAACAGCACCGTCCCGATGCTGAGCAAGGCCAACTTGACGGTGCTCAACATTTCTCTACCTGATTACGATGGCAACACGAACGGCAGGATCAACGTCAGTCTTCCTATAATCTACTCGTCCAATGACAGCTGCGGGGGCAATGGAAGCTTTACGCCTGTGAGCTTGAAAGGAAGCCAGTTTGTCTTCTCCGAGTCGAGGAACGTCTTCGCCGCCGTCGGTTGCAACATTCGCGCTCTACTGGATGATACGCAGTCTGCTATCATAGGATGCAAGTCAAGTTGTGGAGCAGACAACAACGTTGTTAGGAACGTGACTTGTTCAGGGAGCGACGGATGCTGCCAAACCACGATTACCTCGGATCTTCAGGCTTTCAGCGTCGATTTCCAGCCCCTCGATGAAACAACAGGGTCCAATGAATGTAACTATGCCTTCTTGGGAGATAAGTCGAAGTTCACGCCTGCAACTACAGACTTCGATGAGTTGAGGGCAAGCGGGCGCTTCGCAGCGGTGCTAGAATGGGGGATAGCTGAATCCTCAGAACCTGCCTTAGAGATTTACAATTACGGCTACATCTTCGGTGATTCCTATGACTGCAGCACAGTTGGCTTTGATGTAGGGTATCGTGTGGCGATGCCGTTTTTGCATTGCTCTTGCAAAAGAGGCTTCACCGGTAACCCCTATATTAAACATGGATGCGAAGGTAAAACCACTTACATTTCATAACACCAATCATTGGAAACGCAACATCAAAACACCGTACTAATAAAGAGACGAAGCTCTACTAATTTTGATTGTCATCTTTTGTTCAGATGTCGATGAATGCGAACATCCGCCCAATTGGTGCCGTGGAAGAAAGTGTGTGAATCAACGAGGTTCCTATGATTGTGTTGAAGGAAGCAAGACAATCAAGTTTCTTCTCATAGGTAAGCAAATTTCTACATTCTGTCATGAGTTATGAACAAGGAATATCCATCTTTTGTGCACCTGGATTCGCGAATATCACATCCTATCATTTGAATAAGTGCAACATGGAGTCTATAAGTGATACAACCCAGAAATTCGAAAATGTTATACAGCATGATGCATTTTCATTGGATCGGATGATCGTTGTTCCAACATAGCTCTCCGGAATTCAAGTTTGCTGTTTGATTTGTAGCCTAAATAGTTTATACCCTTTAACTTGAACGGCTCAACAACAAACACAATCCGCCAAACCTAACACCAGGTTTTTTCTTTTTCGCCGTTAATGCGTCTGGGGCATTTACAAGATAATCTCGATCACCCAATACTTCTGTTTTGTTCTTTTATACGCTAAGTTTTTCATATGGAGAAATTACATCGATCACATTAACATTCTATTTAATCAATTAATGGTTATCCCAAAAGTCAGTCGAAGGTAAATCTCTCCAGTATCAGATTAGCATTTTCTGCTTCTTAAAATGAGAGTTGCAAATTTCTTATGCTTGCTTTTGGTTATGCTCATACCACTTTGATAAACCAGGTATTGGAGCAGGCCTAGGGGCACTGCTCTTGCTTCTTTTCTTATGGCTGCTGTACAAGTTCATGAAGAAAAGGAAAGAAATCAAGCTCAAAGAGAGGTACTTTAAACAGAATGGCGGTCTCTTGTTGCAGCAACAGCTGCTTTCGTCTGAGAACAAGGTGGACAAGAGCAAATTGTTTGATACCAAGGATTTGGAGAAGGCCACCGACAATTTCAACAAGAACAGAATACTCGGCCAAGGCGGGCAAGGAACCGTCTACAAAGGGATGCTCCCAGATGGAGGAATCGTTGCAATTAAGAAGTCAAAAGCGATCGATAGGGGAAAAGTCGAACAGTTCATCAACGAGACTGCCATTCTCTCACAGATCAACCACAGGAACGTGGTTAAGCTACTGGGGTGTTGCCTGGAAACAGAGTCGCCGCTCCTAGTGTACGAATTCGTGTCGAACGGGACTCTTTTCCAGTATTTACATGACCCGAACGAAGATCTTCTTGTATCGTGGGACACGCGCCTTAGAATTGCTACTGAAGTGGCAGGAGCCTTGTCCTATCTACATTCATCGGCATCAATCCCGATCTATCATCGGGACATCAAGTCTACTAATATCCTCTTGGACGACAAGTACCGCGCAAAAGTGGCCGACTTTGGCACTTCCAAATCGGTTACACTCGATCAAACTCACGTGACTACAAGAGTCCAAGGGACATTTGGGTACTTAGATCCCGAGTATTTCCAGTCAAGTCAGTTCACCGACAAGAGCGATGTGTACAGCTTCGGTGTAGTCCTCGTTGAACTCTTGACAGGGCAAAAGCCAATCTCATTTCTGCGAGATGACGAGGAGAGAAACCTCGCAAGCTATTTCCTCCTCTCGATGAACGAGAACCGCCTGTTCGACATCGTGGACACTCAAGTTTTGAAGCAAGGCAAGGAAGAAGGGATCGTCGCCTTTGCGAATCTTGCAAGAAGGTGTTTGAACTTACATGGGAAGATGCGACCACCAATGAAGGATGTGGCAATTGAACTGGAGCGAATTAGAAAGCTGGAGAACCCTGCCATCAAGCATGGACATACTCAAGAGAAGAGTGAGACGAGAACACATTCGGAATACGCGGTGTCCGCAGACATAATTACATTCTCGGACTTGCAACCACTCGTATGTAGTGGATCAATGGAAATTAGTTCTATCTAGATTTTCCAAGTTAATACTTTATGAAGACTATCAGGATTTTGTTGTGTGTAAATGTCTGTTGACACCTAAATTTTGATTTTTCTTTAAATCATTTATAAAATGAGAATTAATTCTCGCCAAAAATATTTTCTCATGCACTGCATATTTTATTTTCTCTGCATTGCATTGCATTTTGCATACTGAATTGGGCCGGCGGCGGAGGATTTGAGCTTAATCTATCAGGCGATTTGGACTTAAATTGCCAAAATGTTTTCGGCATTTGGGAGGCCACAAAAATTTCAGAATACATGGCCAAGAGGATGGAGGATACATGGCGCAAAAAGTAAGAGCAGAAAATAGAGAGTTTGGGATAGAAAAAGGGAGCCGGGGAGAATCCTCTCACCCGCCCAGTTCCGGAACCCTCCACTGTTTGGGTCATAACTTTGTCATTCGACATCGGATAAAGACGTTCCACCCATCAATAGAAACCTTATTCTCTTCCCGTTCTAATGACATATTGTGAGCTCAATTTGGCGCAGCGGTTCGTTTGGTAGAGCGGTTTGAGTGAGCAAAGGTCGCTGACCCACCCTGTCCGACCAGTTTCTGCCGTTTGCTTCGTCCCGCTCGAGCGCCGCCCCCGGCCACCTCCGAACCAGTCCTCCACCACCACCAAAAGACAAAGAATCAAAAGCAAAAGATAGTGGAGAGAAAAAAGAGACCATCCACTACATGGTGGATAGAAAAGAGACCATCCACTACATGGTGGAGAGAAAAGAGAGACCATCCACTACATGGTGGAGAGAAAAGAGACCATCCACTACATGGTGGAGAGAAAAGGAAGAAGAAGTGGAGAGGCCACTTTGAAAAGACAAGGCAAAGGGATTCGGAGAGGCCATAAAGGGAGGAAGAAGAAGACTCTCTCGGCCGGCTCGCTCACCCGCCCAGTTCCGGAACCCTCCACTGTTTCGGCCATAACTTTGTCATCCGACGTCGGATGAAGACGTTCCACCCATCAATAGAAAGCTTATTCTCTTCCCGTTCTAATGACATATTGTGAGCTCAATTTGGCCCAGCGGTTCGTCTTGTAGAGCGTTTTGAATGAGCAAAGGTCGCTGACCGACCCTGCCCGACCAGTTTCTGCCGTCCGTTTCGTCCTGCTCGAGCACCACCTCCGGCCACCTCCGAGCCGGTCTCCGACCACCTAAATCACCCTCAGCCTCTCCTTTACAAGTTCCAAGTGGTAGCTCGTCCATTGGAGGTCCCATTTGTCCGAACCAGTCCCAAACCCGAGAGCCCGTCAATCCCCTTTTTCAGCGCGCGCCCGACTTGGAATCGCTCGTTTGAGCTCGTCCGGAGGGCGAATCGAGCTCCGTTTTCGCCCACGCGACCGTAAGATCAAGGACTACGAGGATCTGAGGACTGCTTGCCCAGGAAGTGGCTGGAATTTCGTGGGTTTGGTCAGAACAGCGGCTGGTCGTGGAGAACCGGCGCGTTCCGCCTCGTTCCAAGCTCCGCCGAGCTTGCCGTTCGCTCACCATGACCGTCGTCGTCGTTTGGCCACTAGAAAAGCTGCTGTCCAGCTGTCGTTCATCGTCCTCCGGGTGTCGCCTTCAAAAACCGACACCGTGGTTGTACCCGAAGCGTCGAGAGGAGTCCGTAGAACCGTTCACCGGAATTTTCCGCCGGACCGCCGCCGCCGCTCACCGGACCGCCGCCGCCGCTCGCCGGAAACCGCCGTCGCCGCCCTTTGCTCAGCCGACCGATCCACGAGTTCCCGAGCACCATCAAGCCGATCGTCATCCATCGTCGGTTCGAATTTAGAAAGCTTATCCGTGAATTAGGTAACGAATTGTCATCCTTAGAATATTTTAAATTTCGTTACTTAATTTGGTTGAATTTCATAATTTGTGGATTGAGTTGCATACCCTGATCGAATTTTTGCATATCTTTACATTTTGTGGATAAATCCTTGCTCTGATTGAACATATCCTTCTAAATTGGATGATTATCTGGAACAATTTGAAAATCTTACAAGATATTCTTCCAAAATTTTCAAGATGTGAATCCTTTGTGGATAGGGCAATCTTGCCCTTTATAATTCGGCAATTCCTTCTAGTCGGCCGAAAATTCATTGCATTTTATACTATAGTCTAAAGTCAAATATTTTTATAATTTACCTTGAGTATAGTACATGCTCCCTCGTGCCTTTGTCACTCGGAATTTGTGCATGGCCATCCGACTTCACCCTCGAAGTACGACGTCATCTGCACGATGGAATTGTCCGTCTCATCCCATAACTTTGGGACCGGACCGACCAATTTCATAATATCTAAATTCACCATCCGACCCCACCACCGGGGTACGACGTGAATAAATTCCCTTCCGACCCTAAACTTTGGGTACGAAGCGAATTCATCGAAAATTTCCGATATTAAAGTGTACTATGCTCAAGGTTCATTATATTAGTATTTGATTCCCCTTTTTTCATAAATAACATAAAAAAATACCAAAAAATGTCATTCATGTGCATTTCATATAGTATAGTTCATACATATTTCCATGTCATGCATTGTGTCTCATCATCCATGCATTTTCATGTCATTTAGAACACTGTTTTAGCTTTGCTATTTTAATTTGCATGTCATTTAAGCTAGAATAAAACCCACAAATTTTGCATGTCATGGTAGAATACTCTTGCTCGTCATGTAGTTTAATTAAATCATGTCGCATGTCATATAGGATGGATTTCATATTGCATGTCATGTAATTAGAATTCACGTTTATGTGCATCAAAAACCATTTTCTCAATATCATCATTTGCATGTCATATAGGTTAAGAAATCATGTCATTTAGGTTAGAATTCATATTTTTCTTCTTGCATTAAAATTTGATTTCTTTTCTAAAGTCATCATGCATGATTATCTCCTTGTCATATAGTTTCACATCATAGTTGCATTCATGCATTTGCATAGCATCCATTAAATCAAGAAAACCCAAAAAAAAAACATAATTGCACCTTGCTCTTAAAATTGAATCCATTGAATGTGCCAGTTCAAGAAATCTTCACAAGAATGGTACCGAAAGGGTGTTAATTGGAAAATTAACATAATCAAGTCCCCGAACTTAAATCTCTGGTTAGCAGAAAATAAAGTATTCTCCCAATACTTTATTTAGGTATCTAATCTACCTACCAAGAAAAGATTAGTGGCGGCTCCAAAACTTAAATCATTTGAACATAAACTTAAGTTGCGAATTGGTAGAGCTTGGGAGAGCTCGGACTAGGTTGGTTAATTCATTTAATTAATCTAGTAATCCATTAACCTGGAAATTCCCTGGAATTTTTAGGTCGCGACAGCTTGGCGACTCCGCTGGGGACTGTACTTGAATTTTCGGAAAAATTGGATCTAATGTGGACCTTACAATTTTCGAAAGTTTCATGTATTTCAAGAGGGCTTAGGCCGATCTCTTGTGATAATTTTTGGTTGGCATTATTTGATTGACTCCTAATTATTTAGGTGTTATATGTTCTTGCAGGATAAATTTAAACTATTAACCTTTGTTTTGCAGGGTAATATAGTTTGATTTTATTTCTGATCTGAATAATATGCCATGTGCCCGCATGATTATTGCATCGCACTTTCACTGCGACCGAACCTGGGTCGCTAGTAAATAGGATGGTATTGCGCGGGAATCCACCCGACCTCACCCCCGAGGTACGGTCGATTCCTGTCCCCGATCCCGAACTTTCCTTCGCGTTGGAGATCTCTCCCCTGGCCATACCCTAATGGCACGGGCAGAATCTTGACCATAGCCGGAATTCTGGAAACCAGACCCGACCAAGCCCCATTGGTACGGTCCGTTTTTGGAATTTCACTTTGAAAAGATTAATCAATGAATTTGCATTCATGCGCATGTGTTTGTGATTGTGGTCTTCCATGGGTAAGCTTCTTAACCTTCTCTTCCAATTTACTCATTTCACGTCGTTATTTTGGGTCGGTCCATTGACATTTAGGTTGGTCGAAATTTTCAAGGAAATACAATCGAATGAATTTCTCCCCATGTTCTGATTTACCTTGTTGTGTTGCATGATTTTTGTAAATTTCTACGATCGAATTTTGGGCAAACGCCCTTAACAAAAGTCGTAGATAACATGATGGTTTTTAACATGCAAAAAAAATCAGAACCAACAGGCTTCATTTGCTTGGGACGAAGTTGGGCCAAACTCACGTTTTTCTGAATACGTGAAAACTGCAAAGCATTCTGACTGATCGACCTTCACTGGTTCAATGATTTGTTCCACCATTTTTGGCCCATAATTGGAACATCACCTTTTCACAAGAAACGTTTGGAAGATCCTAATCTATCAGAGATAAAAATTTCGGATCAATCCAAGACGTTTTCCAATTATTTCAGAATTTAAGATAAGAACAAATCAGTCTGGATTTCAGAATCTTTCGGGCCTCAACATTATTTTGACATTTACCACAAGCTAATGGACTCTTTTGCAAGGATTCAAAGAATAAAAGTGGTTAAATGGGTTTTGAACTGGAGGCCTGAAAAGTTTGGGATCTTAATTCGAGGTTTTGATGGACCACTTGGCTCCCAAGTGAAAATCGGATGAATCCATTTTCTGATCAGAATTTTCTGGAAAGATGAATTAAACTGTATCGATCCATGTGATTTTTTCCCAAGCTCAAAACATGAAAGTTGTTCATGATCCTCTCAGTCATATGTCCGTAAATTTCGGCATCATTTTAAGAATATCATGAATTTCCGTGAATTGTTTTCCAAAGGTGGACGAGACTGAAATTTTCTGAAATGAAATTTTGATGCCACATGCGCACTATCACTTTTGTCCATAAGTTGCACTCAGATGGAAAGAGTCTAAGCACTCGTCATGGACTGACCTTTTGTCAATCTTAAACTCATTGCATTCCTGTTTCCTTTTTAAGGTAACCATGATGAGTCAAAGATCACCCCCACAAAGCTAGCCAGTCAATTAGACACTCGAACATTTTGCTAGCATGAAAGAACGAATGAAATGGCTGTCATTGCAAATCGAGTGCCTCCAGAGGAATCATGCTATTGTGCCCATTACACCTGAAGCGGTGTTGCCTCACATTCAAGTCGCATCCTCCAGTTCCTTCGAGAATGCCAAACTAAGTGCCATTGAAAGGCCGAGTATTAACCATGACGTCTATGCCAAGCGCACCGCGCCCGTAAACGTCCATGATGGCCCGTACACAGCTTCACATGTGAAGCAGGAGCTCTGGACACCCTCGTGCCATCACCTCAAGATTTGGCATCGGATTGACAAAAGCGTTTTCCACTCCATTTGACTATCTTCTGATCGCAGAATACTTGAGAACCATCAATGGAGACGGGCACAAGCCCGAATGATTGAACCTTTAATTTCTTGCACATCCCTTCCATGGGACATTTCCTGCTTTCTAAGTGTCTAGGCTGCATTTTCAATTACTAGGATTTCCCTTTCAATAAGATGTAATTTTTTGATTCGTAATCAATAAAATTACAAAAGTTTTTTCATCATTTTTGGAATCTTGTCGAAGTATGCCAAACCAATCCGATGACGATAGCCAACGATTGAAAATTTGTCATCTACGGTAAGCACTGAGGATTGGGCTTCTTCAAGAATTCTCGTCCCCCGGTCTTCAAAAATCAAAGAAACCTTCAAAAACACGAAAATTCGATGCTTGTGAAATGCATCTGGTTTGAACCCTGTTTGTCCTTCTGATTCCCTCTACTCCATCTTTCAGGGGCAAAGACGAGGAGGGAGAGCCAGCAGATCCATATGATATCCATAAGTCAGACGGGCCTGATTATGATGATGAAGAAATACGCCAGAACTTGGAGCGTCATGAGAAGTCTAAATCTTTGGCCGAAGAAGAAACTGTGCCGATCAATCTAAGCGACACAGAAAACCCCAGAGAAGTAAAAATTGGGGCAAACCTTCCTGACAATTTGGCTATACGCCTAACAAAGCTCCTGAGAGACTACCAGGATATTTTCGCATGGTCATATGCAGACATGCCAGGGCTCGATCGATCGATCGTTGAACACTGTTTACCCACTGACCCTTTGGTGGAGCCGATGAAACAAAGACAACGTAGGGCAAAACCCGAGCTGGCAGGGAAAATCAAAGAAGAAGTCATGAAGCTCCTTGATGTAGGATTTATCGAGGCTACCCAGTACTCTGATTGGGTCGCCAACGTAGTCCCAGTGATGAAAAAGGATGGCCGAGTTCGGGTGTGTATAGACTACCGTGATTTGAACAAAGCCAGTCCAAAAGATGACTTCCCCCTTCCTCACATTGATGTGCTCGTGGATAGTACGGCCGGTTTCGAACTATTTTCATTCATGGACGGTTTCTCGGGTTACAATCAGATTATGATGAACGAAGCCGACAAGTTGAAAACTGCATTCACTACCCCGTGGGGCGTGTTCCACTATAAAGTCATGCCTTTCGGTCTCAAGAACGCTGGAGCGACATACCAACGGGCGATGGTCACCTTGTTCCATGACATGATGCACAAAGAGATTGAAGTTTATGTCGATGATATGATTGCAAAAACCCGACACGAAGAGGATCACGTTAAGACCTTAACGAAGTTGTTCGACAGGCTCCGGAAATTCAAGCTACGGCTCAACCCGGCCAAATGTGTTTTTGGTGCTAGTTCGGGCAAATTGCTCGGATTCATTGTCAGTAGTAAAGGCATCGAGATCGACCCGTCCAAGGTGAAAGCTATTTGTGAGCTCAAGGCCCCTACCTCAGTCAAGGAAGTCCGAAGTCTCATAGGTAGATTGAATTACATTGCTCGATTCATTTCCCAGTTGTCTGAAACCGCCAAGCCATTCCTCAAGCTATTAAGAAAGAATGCGCTAGTCAAATGGGATAGCGAATGTGAAGGGGCTTTTGAGGAGTTGAAACAGCACCTCATGAATCCACCTGTGCTTGTTCCACCAATACCAGGGCAACCTCTAGTCTTATACCTCACAATTCATAGTGAATCTCTGGGTGCCATGCTAGCTCAAGTAAGCCGAGAAGATGGAAAAGAGCGAGCTATTTATTATCTGAGTAAGAAATTCACAGCTTTCGAGATGAACTATTCTGAGGCGGAGAAGACATGTGCGGCGTTAGTCTGGGTGTTACACAGGCTAAGACAATACACCCTGCATTATCAGGTGCTCTTGGTGACAGAGTGTGATCCTATCAAATACTTGCTCAACCAACCGGCCTTGGTTGGAAAGCTTGCCAAATGGCAGATTCTTATTTCCGAGTTTGACGTTGAGTACCTATCACAGAAATCAGTTAAAGGGCGGGTTATTGCTGATGTCCTGGCAGAAAATCCAGGCCAAAATGAAGATATCGATCATCCTGAAGACAGAGTCATGTCGGTAGATGATTATGCCTGGACCATGTATTTCGATGGAGCCGTAAATTTATCTGGGTCAGACACTGGAGCGGTTCTGATATCTCCAGGTGGTCAACACTATCCTGTAGCAGCAAAGTTGGTATTCCCTTGCACCAACAATATAGCTGAGTATGAGGCATGTATTCTCGGTCTGCAAGCCGCGATTGAGATAGGAGTAACCCGGCTCAAGGTGTTTGGAGATTCAGCCTTGATTATCCTTCAAACCGTCGGGGAATGGAAGACGCGAGATGCTAAGTTGCTACCTTATCATGAGTATCTGGATGAGTTAGTAGAAGAATTCGATGATATTTCTTTCGAGTATCTATCTAGGACACACAATCGGTTTGCCGATGCGTTAGCTACATTATCATCGATGTTACAAGTCACTGTTGGGCTTGAAATTGAACCACTAAAGATAGAGATATCGAAGAAGCCGGCCTATTGTATGGCTGTGACTGAAGAGCCTGATGGCAAGCCATGGTACCATGATATCAAGACTTACATTCAAAAACAGGAATTTCCTGAAAAGAGTATCGCAGCCGATCAACAGTACATAAAGAAAATGGCTTCGAAGTTCTTCTTGAGCGGAGAGAGTTTGTACAAGCGATCTTACGACTCAATCCTTCTAAGGTGCGTCGATTCCGCTGAAGCGATTTATCTGATGATGGAAGTACATGAAGGAATCTGTGGCCCACACATGAATGGTCACATGTTGGCTAAGAAGATCATGAGACTGGGTTATTACTGGCTCACCTTAGAAGCAGACTGTATTCAGCATGTTCGAAGTTGTCACAAGTGCCAGATTCATGGGGACAAAATCAATGTTCCTCCAAACAAACTCCATCAGTTATCAGAGCCATGGCCATTCTCTATGTGGGGTATTGACGTGATCGGTCCAATCAACCCCAAAGCATCTAACGGGCATCGATTTATCCTAGTGGCCATCGATTACTTCTCCAAGTGGATCGAAGCCACATCGTATCTCGCAGTCACCGCGCGAAATGTGTTGAAGTTCATTCGTCGGGATATCATTGCTCGATATGGTTCACCAGAAGCCATAATTACTGACAATGGCTCTAATTTGAATAATAAGCAGGTTGACGACTTGTTCAAGGAATTCGAGATTAAACATTTGAACTCTTCTCCGTATCGTCCTCAGATGAACGGAGCGGTGGAAGCAGCCAATAAGAACATTAAGAAGATCTTGGCTAAGACGGCCGAGAATTATCGTGATTGGCATGAGAGGTTGCCGTTTGCACTCATGGCTTATCGAACATCGATCCGAACATCGACCGGGGCGACCCCATATTCTCTTGTGTACGGAATGGAAGCGGTACTACCAGTTGAAGTGGAGGTTCCTTCCTTGCGTATACTATCTCAAGTCAAGTTAACTGAAGCTGATTGGGTCCAACAAAGGGTGGACCAACTGAACCTGATTGATGAGAAACGGCTCAAGGCAGTATGTCACGGCCAGTGCTATCAGCAAATGGTTGCTAAATCCTTTAACAAGAAAGTCCGGCCTCGACATTTTCAGGTAGGAGACCTTGTTTTGCGGAAGCTGTTGCCAATAATTCCACTTCCAGAGGGGAAGTTTGCTCCAAATTATGGTGGACCGTATGTTGTGAAGAAGGTACTTCCAGGTGGAGCTTTAATTCTAGCAGAAATGGATGGTCGTGTTTTCACCAATCCTGTCAATGCTGATTCTGTAAAGAAGTACTATACTTAGTTTGTACTCATACTGTTATTTTCAGTTAGTCTGGATCTATCAATGGGAAATGCCTTAAGCCGTATATGGGATGAAACAAAACACAAACATACGAGAACCATCCTTTCATTCCATACACCAACCCTTACAACGAGTCATCGAGGGGGAAAAGTAAAACCAAACTGAGCCCTAATAAGCGACACAAAGGAGCTCAACTGACTCTCTACACAGTTAATGCTCTGCACGCGCTGAGCACTCCGAGAATCGAGGTCCGCAAGCTTGAGAAAGAGGCGATCGCATTTCTCCTTGAGCCTAGTCGCGCTGGCTCCGTGATATTCAGAGGCGGACTCCAGATTCGGGATCAGGGCTCTCTCGAGGGCTATATCCATAGTCATGCATTCAAGCCTCTCTTCCAGCCATTCACACTGGAACTTCATCACGACGTCGCTCGAGTCGTGCTCGTAGTATGTCTGGGTCAGGGCTAAACGCTCCACCAGTCTCTCCCTCTCACGAACCAACAATGAGACTCGTTCGTTGACAAGCTCGGCAGCCTCCTCGTGCTTGTCAACCAGGTAACGGGCCAACGCCAGAAACTCAGACTGATCCTGGTAACGAGCTCTCACAAGACGAGCCAGGATAACCTCCTGATCAACGCGCCGATAAGCTTCTAGAAAGTTGATGAAAAGGGTCCGGAATGTCCTATACTCCCTCTCTAAATTGGTGTTTTCAATGGAAGCTGTGTCTATGCCAATAAACAGACTGAAGATCTCAGCTTCAGTATCTGGATGATGGGCAATATGAACGTAGCCTCGGCCAAGAAGATTATAAAGTCTCTCCCATTTGGCTAAAGCTTTGGTTGAGATGACGTGGTTAGAGGCCATTGTTATTGAAGAAGGAAGGGAAAAGATTGAAGGCAGAGGAATGATCAGATGATTTGAAACTGAGGATGCAAAGATGTTAATCTGCTCTGCGTCAAGTTCTGATTCTTATAGCAAGAGGAAAGTGAGGAAAAGAAGAAGCCATCATTTGCTCCCGCACCGAATAACGTCAATGTCTGCCATTACGTAAAAGAAGCATTCAATGCCAACCCAGCAAGCTTACGGCTTCTACGAATTAGCTGCTTGTGCTACACCGTCTGAATTGCACGACAGAAGCCTATTCGTCCTTTTCGTCGGTGCTATCCTCTGTTCATCCTTTTCGTCAGTGCCTTTTTCCTATTTCGTCCGTTGGTCCAATTTCCCTTTCCATCCATTGGTCCAAGTTCCCTATTTCGCCCGTCGGTCGTGGACCCATCGCTGGTCTCCAATCTCGAGCCCAACGAATCCGAAAATTTCGCGAAAAGATTTGGAGGTCCCACCACATTAAAGAGAAAAAGTAGAAGACAAACTGAGCGAGAAACATGGCAGATCTTTAGGAAAAACACACCTTTTCATGCAGAAGACGTGAAATCTTGAGAGAGACGTCCTCTTGGTGTTTGTCATCCGTGTTCAAAAGAAAGCTTCAGACCATACAAGGCCACTCAGAAAATACAGGAGAGAGTAAAGAGCCTTGAAAGAACAAAAATCAGTCAAAGATGTCTCAACCCAACATGTTTGAGAACCACCATGACTTGCTGGACATGACCAATGATGCGAATTTCATGAGCATGTTCGAGAGCCACCATCACTTTCTGGACATGACCAGCGAATGGAGCTCCACGAGCGAAGTGTTAAAGGTGAGAGATTTTGAAGATCTCGGGACCAAATCTGGCACCGAAACCATAGAACACGACCTTTCCGGCAACGGCGTTCAAGATCCTGACAACGACGACGACAACATCAATGGTCGACCTCGGAAAAAGAGGCGCTTCACTCAACGTCAAGTTCAAGAGATGGAAGCCGTCTTCGAGGAGTGCCGTTACCCAGATGATACACAAAGACAGGAACTGAGCCAAAAGCTTGGGTTGGAGCCTTTGCAAATCAAATTTTGGTTTCAAAATAAGCGAACCCTATCGAAGGTTCGACATGAACGCCGCGATAATGTGATTCTGAAGGCTGAAATTGAAAAGCTCCAAGCAGAGCACAAGAGGTATGGAGAAGCTCTCAGCACTGCCACCTGCCCTAACTGCGGCGACCCCACCGCCCCCGGTGGAACGTCCCTTGATGAGCAGCATCTGAGGATTGAAAATGCCCGTTTGAAAGAAGAGATAAAAAGGATATCCGCCATTGCCTCGAAGTATGTTTGGAAGCTGTTGGTTTCTAACTACCCTCATCTCCCTCCTCACTCGTCGTCCTGTCCTCCAGATCAATTCCCGGCACAATCAAGTTCCGTTGGAGAAAAGCATGGGAGGATCAATCTTACGAGGTCAGTATCAATGCCTGCTGAGGGAAGGAACATACATCCCCACGGGTCGAGTTGCCTCGGCGATGACCTTGCTGTCATGGTCAACCAGTTCAGCGTTGATGAACCCCCAAAGCCGTAACTTGTGATCCAAAGCCGGTGATTTTAGGTCCTCAAATACCACCCATCTGTACCCGGCTAGCTGATCGCCGGAGAACCTTCAGAAGAAGCGGGTGTAGGCCCAAATTAGTGAAATTTCGTTTCATGCAATCCCCTGCGTGGGATATTTTCCTGCTTTCTAGGAGTCTAGAATTAGGGGAAGAGGCAGTGTTCCCTTTTTCTATGTTCAAATGCATGGTTTATCAGATTTGGCGCAAATCAATTTACGGGCGATGCCTCTAAATGCCGTAAAGAAAAATTTTGAATGACCTCAAGGAGGGAAATTGCGAGTGAAAAGTGCGAGCAAGCTTGAAAAGGGTAACCCTGTATCGTTTTCGATTTACCCTTAATCATTTCGATTCTAACTCGAGTTCATACCATTCTCGACAGGGGTTGTCGACCGTCACGAGATTAGTGGAAAATGAAACCATTTGGTATGACGTGGAAGGACATGCCGTTTCCAGGCCAACACTTAACTAAAAGTACGGCACCCCACGAATGCCAACTACACCGCAGTTTGCTGGCATGAGGGAGTGACAGTGGTCCGAAACGACCCGGGTTCGATCCCCGAGGTTAGTGAATGATGTAGATATTGTAAATCAATAATAAAACGCTTTTTGCACTTTCTTTTTTGCAGAAGAAGATGAGAATGCCCGACCGAACGAGACTAAGACCTTGGGCGATTCCAAAACCTTGATGGCTACAAATTCATTCACTCATTTGCCACCAAGCGGTGGAGCCGGTAAGGGGAAGTTGCAAAGCACTCATGTAGTGAGCTCAAAATGAAGAGAGGTGCTTCCACAAAAAATGAATTTGAACATGCTTAGCATGCTTGAAAGGAGCTCACATTTTGCAAAATTTTGTACATGATGTTGAGAAAGAATTTTTGATCAGGCCATCTGTTGAATGAGAAACGTCAGAACGATGAAAGGCGAGCCATTTCCATACACATCCTGAATACTTATCCTCAGTGTGAGCTAAGTTGCAAAATTCCCATGCTAACAAGGTAAAGGGTTTTCTCGCAAAAAGTATGACGACCAAAGTGATGAGAGGCATTCATTTCCTTCATCCAAACACTACAGGGATTCCTTTGCTTAACCCATTTGAGCGGAGCTTCGTTTCTAACCCCTGTCAGGAACAACCCCACACTGGGGCAATTACCAGAAAATTCAAATGGTTAAAATTTTCTTGCTCTCACTTGCATCAATCTCCGAGTGTCTTTATTGCATGCGAATCTTGTGTTAGCTCAAGTGCCTTAGACATGACGAAGAGCATTTCTTTCTATATCCCTACACGTCATACCCTTTGCTTACCCAGTTTGAGCGGTGGATTCATTTCAAACCGGTTGGTGATCTTTCCCATGATGAATTAAAGGGACCGTCTCAAAGCGTCGAGACGAATGAAGTATGAAGTGACTATGGGGCAAATGGAGGGTCAGTAAGAAATCCATCAAAGAAAATGTGCAAAAGGATTTCATCAAGCGGTGTCCTATTTCTCTCTCAAATATCTCTCGAAAGAAGAAGGAAAAGGGGATGGAAAAGGAACATTAAAGCCTCTCTCGAAAGAGCAAAGTCTCTCTTCAAAAAAAAAAAAAAAAAGAGAGAAGAGAAAGGAGAGCCCTAGCTGAGTTCACAAAGATCCTTCTCAAGAAAGATCATTCATGAAAAAATTTGCCGAACATTCGCCAGAGTAGGAATCAGTGGCAAAAGCATTGAGAATGGGTGATCACCAATTCCCTCACAATCAATCCCTCTAGATTGAAAATAGGCCTTTCATTTCAAGCCTACCCACACCTACGTTACAACCCATACCCGAAGCCTCTTCAGATTAGGGCACTTGAGTTGACGTAGGATTTCAAATGTTTATAAATATTGCTCAGAGAAGTGCGAACAAGATCATTTTATCTCATTTTGCAGGTTTCCTGACTTGTAAACTTGATAAGGCTGATGATACTATTCAAAGTCAAATGACTCACGTGAGTCCCCTTTATTAAACCTTTGACCGAGCCTGGATTGCAATCCTTGCAAAAACCTTTTAGATTGGTCTGGTCATACTAATTGCGAGAATACCCAGACCCTCGTCGAGCATGATGATCGCAGTTCTGAGTGATTCTCATACCCGCATCAATGGTCGGGTTTCAAAAGCCATTTCATGAGAGTGAGTGAAAGTCCTTTCTGACTGAAGGTTCCTCATTCAATGTTGATCGGTTTTATCAAAAGGATCAAACAGATTTCCTTATTGATGAAATTCCCTAGTGAAGCCTCGTAATGCAAACAAGCAAACGAGTTTTTACTGGCATATGACGTTGCATTTACTTTGATTTTATGCACACGATCATTTCAATCTCTTCTTCGAGTGAAAAGACAGGTATGACCCAATCAGCTTGTCCTTCCCTTAGCCGTTTGCTCAAAGAATCCAGGTAAGTTTTCTAAATCCTTTTCAAATTGACAGCTCTGCTAACTTTAGTTGTCATTTTGATCCTTTCGGTTCACGATCGACCTGCTCTCGTGATACCTTTACCCAAGTCACAATCGACATGCTCTTGTGGTCTTGGTCTTATCTTTATCCAACTCATCATCGACTTGCTCTCATGAGGTTTTTACCCGGTTCACGATCGACCTGCTCTCGTGATACCTTTACCCAAGTCACAATCGACATGCTCTTGTGGTTTTGGTCTTACCTTTATCCAACTCATGATCGACCTGCTCTCATGAGGTTTTTACCCGGTTCACGATCGACCTGCTCTCGTGATACCTTTACCCAAGTCACAATCGACATGCTCTTGTGGTCTTGGTCTTATCTTTATCCAACTCATGATCGACCTGCTCTCATGAGGTTTTTACCCGGTTCACGATCGACCTGCTCTCGTGATACCTTTACCCAAGTCACAATCGACATGCTCTTGTGGTCTTGGTCTTATCTTTATCCAACTCATGATCGACCTGCTCTCATGAGGTTTTTACCCGGTTCACGATCGACCTGCTCTTGTGATACCTTTACCCAAGTCACAATCGACATGCTCTTGTGGTCTTGGTCTTATCTTTATCTAACTCATGATCGACCTGCTCTCATGAGGTTTTTACCCGGTTCACGATCGACCTGCTCTCGTGATACCTTTACCCAAGTCACAATCGACATGCTCTTGTGGTCTTGGTCTTATCTTTATCCAACTCATGATCGACATGCTCTCATGAGGTTTTTACCCGGTTCACGATCGACCTGCTCTCGTGGTACCTTTACCCAAGTCACAATCGACATGCTCTTGTGGTCTTGGTCTTATCTTTATCCAACTCATGATCGACCTGCTCTCATGAGGTTTTTACCCGGTTCACGATCGACCTGCTCTCGTGATACCTTTACCCAAGTCACAATCGACATGCTCTTGTGGTCTTGGTCTTATCTTTATCCAACTCATGATCGACCTGCTCTCATGAGGTTTTTACCCGGTTCACGATCGACCTGCTCTCGTGATACCTTTACCCAAGTCACAATCGACATGCTCTTGTGGTCTTGGTCTTATCTTCATCCAACTCATGATCGACCTTCTCTCATGAGGTTTTTACCCGGTTCGCGATCGACCTGCTCTCGTGATACCTTTACCCAAGTCACAATCGACATGCTCTTGTGGTCTTGGTCTTATCTTTATCCAACTCATGATCGACCTGCTCTCATGAGGTTTTTACCCGGTTCACGATCGACCTGCTCTCGTGGTACCTTTACCTAAGTCACAATCGACATGCTCTTGTGGTCTTGGTCTTATCTTTATCCAACTCATGATCGACCTGCTCTCATGAGGTTTTTACCCGGTTCACGATCGACCTGCTCTCGTGATACCTTTACCCAAATCACAATGATACGCTCTTGTGATCCTGGTCCCTTTTGCCAAAACATGATGATGCGCTCTCATGGTCTTGGTCCCTTTTACCTAATCATAATGATGCGCTCTTATGGTTTTGGTACTTCTATCAAATTGCAATGATGCGCTCTTGCGATCTTGATCCCTTTTTCCGATTCACAATGTATGCGCTCTCGTGATATCGGAAAATCCATTACAGATCTTGCGCTATCTCGCATCAGAATGAGAGTTCTGGTAACAGATGGGCCCCAGTACCCTAAGATCCTCGCATCCCTAAGAAGGAGCTTGGAAATCAGGGGAATCATCAGCATTACGAAATGTCTGGTAAAACAGGTATTTCATATGCGATCCATGTGCAGGTCTTCCTATTCTATTTCATGGAAAAAGAAGTCTTAACACGTGTTTAATTATAGTCCTGCATTTCATACATCATCTTTATCTGCATTGAAAATGGGATTAAAACCCCACCAAAAAAAAATTATCATTCATTATTTGCATTGTCAAAATTTAGGTTCAATCTTGTCTTTGAGCAAAACCTCTGCGAGCCTTCACTCAAAGAGGGGCAGCTGTTGACACCTAAATTTTGATTTTTCTTTAAATCATTTATAAAATGAGAATTAATTCTCGCCAAAAATATTTTCTCATGCACTGCATATTTTATTTTCTCTGCATTGCATTGCATTTTGCATACTGAATTGGGCCGGCGGCGGAGGATTTGAGCTTAATCTATCAGGCGATTTGGACTTAAATTGCCAAAATATTTTCGGCATTTGGGAGGCCACAAAAATTTCAGAATACATGGCCAAGAGGATGGAGGATACATGGCGCAAAAAGTAAGAGCAGAAAATAGAGAGTTTGGGATAGAAAAAGGGAGCCGGGGAGAATCCTCTCACCCGCCCAGTTCCGGAACCCTCCACTGTTTGGGTCATAACTTTGTCATTCGACATCGGATAAAGACGTTCCACCCATCAATAGAAACCTTATTCTCTTCCCGTTCTAATGACATATTGTGAGCTCAATTTGGCGCAGCGGTTCGTTTGGTAGAGCGGTTTGAGTGAGCAAAGGTCGCTGACCCACCCTGTCCGACCAGTTTCTGCCGTTTGCTTCGTCCCGCTCGAGCGCCGCCCCCGGCCACCTCCGAACCAGTCCTCCACCACCACCAAAAGACAAAGAATCAAAAGCAAAAGATAGTGGAGAGAAAAAAGAGACCATCCACTACATGGTGGAGAGAAAAGAGAGACCATCCACTACATGGTGGAGAGAAAAGAGACCATCCACTACATGGTGGAGAGAAAAGGAAGAAGAAGTGGAGAGGCCACTTTGAAAAGACAAGGCAAAGGGATTCGGAGAGGCCATAAAGGGAGGAAGAAGAAGACTCTCTCGGCCGGCTCGCTCACCCGCCCAGTTCCGGAACCCTCCACTGTTTCGGCCATAACTTTGTCATCCGACGTCGGATGACGACGTTCCACCCATCAATAGAAAGCTTATTCTCTTCCCGTTCTAATGACATATTGTGAGCTCAATTTGGCCCAGCGGTTCGTCTTGTAGAGCGTTTTGAATGAGCAAAGGTCGCTGACCGACCCTGCCCAACCAGTTTCTGCCGTCCGTTTCGTCCTGCTCGAGCACCACCTCCGGCCACCTCCGAGCCGGTCTCCGACCACCTAAATCACCCTCAGCCTCTCCTTTACAAGTTCCAAGTGGTAGCTCGTCCATTGGAGGTCCCATTTGTCCGAACCAGTCCCAAACCCGAGAGCCCGTCAATCCCCTTTTTCAGCGCGCGCCCGACTTGGAATCGCTCGTTTGAGCTCGTCCGGAGGGCGAATCGAGCTCCGTTTTCGCCCACGCGACCGTAAGATCAAGGACTACGAGGATCTGAGGACTGCTTGCCCAGGAAGTGGCTGGAATTTCGTGGGTTTGGTCAGAACAGCGGCTGGTCGTGGAGAACCGGCGCGTTCCGCCTCGTTCCAAGCTCCGCCGAGCTTGCCGTTCGCTCACCATGACCGTCGTCGTCGTTTGGCCACTAGAAAAGCTGCTGTCCAGCTGTCGTTCATCGTCCTCCGGGTGTCGCCTTCAAAAACCGACACCGTGGTTGTACCCGAAGCGTCGAGAGGAGTCCGTAGAACCGTTCACCGGAATTTTCCGCCGGACCGCCGCCGCCGCCGCCGCTCGCCGGACCGCCGCCGCCGCTCGCCGGAAACCGCCGTCGCCGCCCTTTGCTCAGCCGACCGATCCACGAGTTCCCGAGCACCATCAAGCCGATCGTCATCCATCGTCGGTTCGAATTTAGAAAGCTTATCCGTGAATTAGGTAACGAATTGTCATCCTTAGAATATTTTAAATTTCGTTACTTAATTTGGTTGAATTTCGTAATTTGTGGATTGAGTTGCATACCCTGATCGAATTTTTGCATATCTTTACATTTTGTGGATAAATCCTTGCTCTGATTGAACATATCCTTCTAAATTGGATGATTATCTGGAACAATTTGAAAATCTTACAAGATATTCTTCCAAAATTTTCAAGATGTGAATCCTTTGTGGATAGGGCAATCTTGCCCTTTATAATTCGGCAATTCCTTCTAGTCGGCCGAAAATTCATTGCATTTTATACTATAGTCTAAAGTCAAATATTTTTATAATTTACCTTGAGTATAGTACATGCTCCCTCGTGCCTTTGTCACTCGGAATTTGTGCATGGCCATCCGACTTCACCCTCGAAGTACGACGTCATCTGCACGATGGAATTGTCCGTCTCATCCCATAACTTTGGGACCGGACCGACCAATTTCATAATATCTAAATTCACCATCCGACCCCACCACCGGGGTACGACGTGAATAAATTCCCTTCCGACCCTAAACTTTGGGTACGAAGCGAATTCATCGAAAATTTCCGATATTAAGGTGTACTATGCTCAAGGTTCATTATATTAGTATTTGATTCCCCTTTTTTCATAAATAACATAAAAAATACCAAAAAATGTCATTCATGTGCATTTCATATAGTATAGTTCATACATATTTCCATGTCATGCATTGTGTCTCATCATCCATGCATTTTCATGTCATTTAGAACACTGTTTTAGCTTTGCTATTTTAATTTGCATGTCATTTAAGCTAGAATAAAACCCACAAATTTTGCATGTCATGGTAGAATACTCTTGCTCGTCATGTAGTTTAATTAAATCATGTCGCATGTCATATAGGATGGATTTCATATTGCATGTCATGTAATTAGAATTCACGTTTATGTGCATCAAAAACCATTTTCTCAATATCATCATTTGCATGTCATATAGGTTAAGAAATCATGTCATTTAGGTTAGAATTCATATTTTTCTTCTTGCATTAAAATTTGATTTCTTTTCTAAAGTCATCATGCATGATTATCTCCTTGTCATATAGTTTCACATCATAGTTGCATTCATGCATTTGCATAGCATCCATTAAATCAAGAAAACCCAAAAAAAAAAATATAATTGCACCTTGCTCTTAAAATTGAATCCATTGAATGTGCCAGTTCAAGAAATCTTCACAAGAATGGTACCGAAAGGGTGTTAATTGGAAAATTAACATAATCAAGTCCCCGAACTTAAATCTCTGGTTAGCAGAAAATAAAGTATTCTCCCAATACTTTATTTAGGTATCTAATCTACCTACCAAGAAAAGATTAGTGGCGGCTCCAAAACTTAAATCATTTGAACATAAACTTAAGTTGCGAATTGGTAGAGCTTGGGAGAGCTCGGACTAGGTTGGTTAATTCATTTAATTAATCTAGTAATCCATTAACCTGGAAATTCCCTGGAATTTTTAGGTCGCGACAATGTCGAAGGACGGTAAATAGCAATTCGTTTGTCACACTCGTTTTCTTCGACGGGAAGAAGAAATCAATCCTCAAATATCTGAAAAGAAACTCAGCATAGATTGTGAAATTTATCGCATTCATTGAGGCAATTTGATGTGTATATGGCAACAGCAATCACAGAATTACTCATGCATGTTCCTACAGATGCATCAAATAGGAATTAAGGTAGGAATGACCACATGATAAGAGAACGCATCCGTACAACACCTAGACAAAACTTCCCCATGTTCCCACGAACATAACTGGGTTCGAATCCAGAAATTGAACAATTTCAGAATCAATATCCAACGTAGGATGTTGTGGCTCTGTCCCTTCTAACTCGATTGCCACTGCTTTCATCGGAGGTCGCTTCCTTCCCTTCAAGTTTAAACAATTTTTTGCGAGTTTAGCAACTGGCATAGTCACTTCCTTCTAACCTTGCTTTAGAACTCGAGCATAGACAGTGTCGAACAACCAATTCTCTTCTATTTCGCCGGAAATGGTCCGCAACGAAAGATCTGTCACCGAAGGTTGTAGTCTTCAGCTTTTAGAGTGAATCGGGTTCTATGGATATTCGGACAAGAAGTGATGGGTAATGGCTATGTTGAAAGTAAAACAAGTAAAGTAAATAAAAAACGATATGCAGGAATAAAGAACAGGTAAGATAAATTGCAAAGAAAACTGATAAGTGTTATTGATTGCGGATCCTTTACAATGGTTCTTCTTCGACTATTTATAGTCGATTACAAAGGATTACCATCAGTATTATGTCGAAAGAAAATATGTCCATGTCACTGCCATTTTTCACACGATGGCAGAAATCCGGCACGTTCATCTTCGACCGTGGAGACAAAAGAATACGGCAACTTTCCATTAGGAAACTTGAAGCAACTTTACTAGGCCATTTTTTGAATGCTGAATTTCTGAGCAGTGTGACATCTGCTGTATAATTTTCTGAAATACATGATCTAATGGAAGTAAATGCTCAATCTGAAGAAATGCTAATAAAATTGACTTCCAAGCTACATAATTTTTATGTCCTTCTTCTTAGGCATGTTTGTTTGGCATGTTTGTTAGGCATGTTGTTAGGCATGTTTGTTAGGCATGTTGCCACATGTTGTAATCTTTAGACTTTGTGTTAGGCATTGTTGCATTTGTGTTGTAGTTTTTTGACCTTCTTTTGGTTTATTGAATGTTGTGTTCACAAGGGATTGTGTAAGCTATAAATACATGAGGGTTGTTCATGTATCCATAAGTGAGAAGCCATAGAACTCCTAGTGAGCTTCATATTGTATCCCATCCGAAGTTGATTCCAATAAGAATACTTTCTCCATCCATTTTGTGCCTCGTTTCGTATATCCGAGAGTCACCCTTCTTTGTTTTTTGGTTCCAACATTTGGTATCAAAGCTAGAAATGGCATCCACTAGTTCCGTTCAAATGCAGCTTCCAAAGCTGAACGGAAAGAATTTCAACAACTGGTCCGTCCAGATGAAGGCTCTTTTCAAATCGCAAGATTTGTGGAATCTGGTTGAAAATGGCTACAACGAAGTGGCCGATGCCGTAGCATTCGAGGCTTTAAGAAAGGAGGAGAAAGAATCTCTGGTGGAGTCCCGGAAGAAAGATCAGAAAGCATTATATGCGATTTTTCAAGCCGTGGAGGAAACGATATTTGAAAAAGTATCGTGTTCGGAGACCGCAAAAGCAGCGTGGGATATTCTACAAAAATCCTACAAAGGCGACGATCGTGTCCGGCGGGTGCGGCTACAAACACTTCAAGGTAATTTTGAGTCTTTACGCATGAATGACTCTGAACCAATCTCAGCATATTTTGATCGTGCTCAAACCATCGTTAACCAATTGAGGGTTAATGGTGAAGAACTCCATGATGTACGTGTCGTAGAAAAAATCTTGAGGTCTTTGACCGAAAGATTTGACTACGTCGTCGCCGCGATCGAGGAAGGGCAAGATGTGTCAACATTAACATTGGAGCGGTTGATGGGTTCATTGTGCTCACATGAGCAAAGAATGAATCAAAAGTCTATTGGTTCAGTTCCCGAGCAAGCATTGCAAAGTCGGGTCGCCCCATCAAATCGAGGAGGCTATCAAGGTGGTCAAAGTCACGGAGGAGGCCGAGGTAGAGGTGGAAATCCAAATTTCACCGGAAAATTTAAAACACGTGACAAATCAAAAGTCAAGTGTTTTAAATGTAACAAATTCGGACATTACAAATCCGAATGCCATGCAAAGGCGACATACGAGCAGGCGGAGCACGCACATGCCACCAATGCTGAAGAGTACATGGTACTAGCATGTACGAAGGATGACTCAAGTATCGTAGATACCAACACATGGTACCTAGATACTGGGTGCAGCAATCACATGACCGGCCGAAAAGAATTATTCTCGCATTTGGATGAAACGAGTCGTGGTGAAGTCAACTTCGGGAATAAATCAAAAATTCCCGTGATGGGCAAAGGTAACATTAATATCAAGTCAAAAGATGGTACTAATGTAGCTATTGCAGATGTTTACTTTGTGCTAGGACTTTTTTGGAATTTGCTAAGTGTTGGGCAACTTTCCGAAAAAGGCCACAAAGTTCACATTGAAAAGGGAGTTTGCACCATCAAAGGTGTCAACAACAAATTGATCACGACGGTACAGATGACGAAGAACCGGATGTTCCCCATGACTCTGCAGACAAAGAATCTTTTGAGTTTTCAAGCAATGATGAAAGACAACAACTGGCTGTGGCATCTTCGATTTGGGCATTTAAATTTTCGTGGACTAAAATTACTGGTCCAGAAAAAGATGGTGACCGGTATGCCTTTAATTGACAGTCCAGATCACTCATGCAAAGGATGTCTCGTTGGAAAACAACATCGAGAATCATTTCCAGTTGGGAAAGCCAAAAGAGCAAAGCAGCCTTTGGAGCTGGTACATACAGACATATGTGGTCCTGTTGAGGTTGAATCATTCGGACAAAAAAGGTACATGCTAATTTTTGTGGATGATTTTACCAGAAAAACTTCGGTATATTTCTTGAGAGAAAAATCCGAAGCTTTTGGCAAGTTCAAAGAATTTAAAGTCTATGTTGAAAAACATAGTGACTTTAATCTAAAGATGTTGAGATCGGATAGAGGGGGAGAATTTACCTCAAATGAATTTGACAAATATTGTAAAATTCATGGAGTAAAACGCCAGTTGACTGCCAGCTATACCCCTCAACAAAATGGTATAGCAGAAAGAAAGAACAGGACAATCTTTGAAATGGCAAGAAGTATGTTGAAAGAAAAAAATTTGCCCAAGAAATTTTGGGCAGAAGCTGTTGCATGTGCTGTATTTGTACTAAACAGGTGTCCAACAAGGAGTGTTCTTGGAAGAACTCCAGAAGAGGCTTGGAGCGGCAACAAGCCAGATGTTTCGTTCCTACGAGTATTTGGGTGCGTGGCATATCCCCATATACCTGATGAACGGAGGAAGAAGCTGGATGACAAAAGCGAGAAGTGCATCTTCATTGGCTACAATGATACAACTAAAGGTTATAAGCTATATAACCCAGTCACTGACAAGGTAATCATCAGCAGGGATGTCCAGTTTTCTGAAGATGAAGCGTGGGACTGGAACCAGAAGGGTGACCAAAAAAGCATTACCATCGAAGATGAACCACTGGTGGGTGAGACAGAAACACCTTCATCATCTTCAAATAGTGGTCCATCTTCTTCATCATCTTCAACTGGTGGTACATCTTCACCAACAGCAGCTTCAGAACCACAACTACGTCGTTCACAACGACTGAGGGAGACGCCAACAAAATTCAGGGATTATATGGTCACAAGATACGGTGACAGTGAGAGTAACGAAATCACTGATGAAACACTGGTAAACTTTTGTTTATTTGCTGAATGTGACCCTGTAACCTATGATGAAGCAGCTGTAGATGAGAAATGGATTCAAGCAATGGATGAAGAAATTCACTCCATTGAGAAGAATAACACATGGGAAATAACTTCTTTACCACCCGGTAAGAAACCCATTGGTGTCAAGTGGGTGTACAAGACGAAGTACAAACCCGATGGTCAGGTGGACCGTTACAAAGCCAGACTGATTGTAAAAGGCTACAAGCAAAAGCCAGGGAGTTGTGAAAAAATGTTTGCTGAATTCAGGGAGGCTATGACAAGCCAGTTCGAGATGACTGATTTGGGATTGATGTCCTATTTTCTTGGCCTTGAAGTGAAGCAGACATATGATGGCATATTTATTTCACAGCAGAAATATGCTAATGATATTTTGAAGCGATTCAAAATGGAATCACTCAAACCAATTCGGACTCCCGTAGTAGAACGGTTGGAGTTGAAGAAAGAAGGAACCGGTGAACTGGTAAATCCCACTTATTTCAAAAGTATCGTTGGTAGTTTGAGATATTTGGCCTCTACTAGACCAGATATTACATATGGAGTGGGAATTATTAGCAGGTTCATGGAAAAACCATACCAATCACATTTGCAGGCAGCAAAAAGAATTTTACGGTATGTCAGTGGAACTCGTGACCATGGAATTCTATATTCTTGTACTGACAATTTTAGTCTAGTGGGTTACACAGACAGTGATTGGGCTGGCGATACTGAGACTCGAAAGAGTACTTCTGGATATGCTTTCTTTCTCGGATCGGGAATAATTTCTTGGTCCTCGAAAAAGCAACAAGTTGTTGCACTCTCGACAGCTGAGGCAGAATATATGGCGTTAGCTGCAGCAGCGTGTCAAGCGATATGGCTTCATAGGATGATGAGTGAATTGATGCATGAACAAGCAGGTCCTACCAAAATGATGTGTGACAATAAGTCGGCTATTGCATTAGCCAAGAATCCTGTATTTCATGGCAGGAGCAAGCACATCGATATCAAGTATCACTACATTCGTGAGCGAGTCAAAGATGGAGAGATTGAACTTGATTTCTGTAGGTCCGAAGACCAGATTGCAGATATCTTGACAAAATCATTGAAGGCGGATTCATTCGAAAAATTAAAGAAGATGCTTGGTATTGCTGATTATGGAAATCAATTTTAAGGGAGACTGAAGAAATGCTAATAAAATTGACTTCCAAGCTACATAATTTTTATGTCCTTCTTCTTAGGCATGTTTGTTTGGCATGTTTGTTAGGCATGTTGTTAGGCATGTTTGTTAGGCATGTTGCCACATGTTGTAATCTTTAGACTTTGTGTTAGGCATTGTTGCATTTGTGTTGTAGTTTTTTGACCTTCTTTTGGTTTATTGAATGTTGTGTTCACAAGGGATTGTGTAAGCTATAAATACATGAGGGTTGTTCATGTATCCATAAGTGAGAAGCCATAGAACTCCTAGTGAGCTTCATATTGTATCCCATCCGAAGTTGATTCCAATAAGAATACTTTCTCCATCCATTTTGTGCCTCGTTTCGTATATCCGAGAGTCACCCTTCTTTGTTTTTTGGTTCCAACACAATCCCCAAAAAACGAATGAACAAGGTAAGCAACTGGCTCATAAGCTTCCAATGGGGTGATTCTATTCATGCTTTTCGGAATTGGCCTTTGCCTCGGCAATCTTGCGAAAGATTCCTGCATCCAGCTTCTGGTAGTGATTCTGAAACTGTCCAAGGAGCTGGCACGCGAAGCTGTCAACTTGGTCTTCGTATCGCTCATAAAGAACAGGCAAGGTATGCATGGCGACAAAACCTTCAAACGAGAGGAACGAAGATTTTCAGCTTTCAAGGATTCAACGCAACACAGCGCAGTAAAGAGTAAATCAAGTACTAAACAAGTATCCTTTTGCAGTTTCTGCATAGTCGTGATTCTATAAATGCTTTTTGACCTTTGAGATGCAGAACAACAATCAATCCATCAAAGCAAGCTTCTTCGAGCAAACGCCATTACATTTGCTGCTAGAGAATTACATCTTGCATCTGCGAACGCCTACCTCTTTAGCCATTTTCCTGTGACCACAACCGTTAACATATAGGTTAACGGCATCAGAACCATTAAGCAATTCCCTAGAAGAGAATGTCTTATGAGTGTCAAAAGCCTTGGGTTGTCTAGGCTAATTGCTCATGAAATCGATTCACTGAGCGAGACTATTATCAAGCCTGTTTTAATCTTACAACTACTTAATTCTGTCAAAGTGGAAATCAGGCTTCATGTGATCGTACCGGAACATATAAACTTGCACGGCATCTGCTTCACGTAAAGATAAGCCGATTCAACTTTCAGGTTGTCAAATTGTAAAGACGTCGCGAAGTGTTACTTACCCACATATAAGACTGTCAGAAAATTGCACCAACTACCTATAATGGCAGCAGCCCACAAACTAGCAACGACCTGCAAGCATTTTCACATCTGAGACTGTTAGTTTCTTTCTTTCTTTTCCTTCTTGCTTGTGGAAAAGAGGCTAGTTAAATGCAATTTTCGCCTCTGAAACATTAAGACGAAGTTCGGTTTCCTTGGTATACCCAAGGTGGAAAAATCAGTATGCGTATCACAAGAAATTGTTTCAAGTCCGCGCTCGAAGCGGCATCCTGAAGAAACCCCAAAGCTCTGTTAACCTCAGATCCAACAACCATGCCAATGTTGACGAATAACTCTTCAGGTAGTTTCAGACGAGGGACTTCTGATGATGACCTGCTCAAAGTAAACCACAGCGACTGATCGAATTTAGTCATGGTAAAAACTTTTCGAATCGGTTAATCTAACATGACTGACAACTTCACTCACCTACTGAAGAAGCCAGAAGCACGCGACCAAACAAACTGAGCAAGCATGACCAAAACCAGGGCAATGAAGAGAAGTGTCAAGAAATGGTAGTTATGCCATTCGAAAAGCACCCAGATGGCAGTCGCACCGGCTAAGACGCTGCCGGAGATTTTCTTGTTCTGCCATAGCAACACATCAGCAGCTGCAGTTTTTCGGTTCGGAAGAGTGATTCATTAGCGAGTGCAGCAGTTAAATATACAGGATACAAGGATCAGGAAGCTGCGAATACATTTTCCACCGCCCAAAACATGATGAACCGTCTTCTGTCGGTTTAAGAGCTTATTAAGTCGAGGAGCCGCTGAGTCCGGGTTCTCCTCCTGAAAAAGTGCGGCAGCGTTTTGCTTCGGAATGCTCTCCGCTAGCGATCCCACGATGTTGCACAAGATATTCTCTGGCATCGTCCCCATTCGGGGGGCTTTTTTCAAAAAAGGGTCCAGAAAAAAAAAACATTTACAGATTTGGGTCTCGTTTGCCAAAATTTACCGCTTAGGGTCCCGTTCGGCGGTCTTACCGCCGAACTTGGGGAAAGTCCGACCAGAACTTCAGTTCGGTAGCATGGCTACCAAACACATGCAAGTTCGGTATCATACTAGCCGAACTTGCATGAGTTCGGTAGCCATGCTACTGAACTTGCATTTGCATGAGTTCGGTAGCAGTGCTACCGAACTTGCATGAGTTCGGTAGCACAGCTACCGAACTCATCTAAGTGCGGCATCGTCGGCTACAATGCAAGTTCGGCTAGTATGATACCGAACTTGCATGAGTTCGGTAGCGGTGCTACCGAACTCATCTAAGTGCGGCACCATCCCTACCGAACTTAGACAATCCCTCTGCCAAAGCGCCACACGCCCCGCTCTGCGGCATGCACCCAGGCGAGGCCCCCCTCTCCATGCCCCCCTCTGCTGCATGCGTCCCAGGCGAGGCCCCTCTCTGCTGCATGCAGACCGTCCCTCCTTCACGCATGCCTTCCCCTTCACGTGAAGGGCCAGGCGCATTCAGAAGCCTCTGAATGCCTGCAGGCGCCTGGCTTTTCACGTGGAGGCATTCAGAGGTTTGAATGCCTTGCAAGCGTTCCGTGAAGCGTGAAGGCTTCACGGAGAGAAAAAAGAGAGAAATGAGAGACAACCGAGAGAGAAAAGAGAGATTTGGAGGTCGTTTGTCGATTTTCGGCGTCTCCGTATCCGCGGTCATTGATTCCGGTGACGTTTCCTTACCTTCGAACCAGGTAACGATTCACTTTATAATCGATTTTCTGCTGCCCTTAGCGTTTTTCGTTTCGTTTTTGTAATGTTAATTTTTTATACACGGCAGAGAAGTTAGAGCAAAAGAGCAGAGAAGTTAAGGAGACACAGTATCCGGATTCTCATCTCGACGCACGCACGCTTTTTGGGTCAAGGTAATTCCTATATCCTTGTGAGTGTTAATTTGAGCACGTTTTGATGTGAAAAACATGTTGTTTTAGTGCTGTGTAGTCACTGTTGTTGTTTTGTGCTGTTTGGTCCCAAAAATATCTTGTTCTTGCGCTATATATATATTTTGCATGCCGCTACATATCTCACTAAAAATGTTGTACGTTGTTATCTTCTTGCTTTTGGAAACGTGCTTGGAATTAATACATAGTTGTAACATGTTTGGATTGCCGGGAATAAGAAATCAATATAATTGCATTATAGTTGCTCACCGTGAATGACAATTTTTAGTCAATTATAAGAGATGCCAAATTCAAATTATTACGTGCAGATATTAAAATACCATACAGTAGAAGGATGGTTGAGGCATGAAATAGTTCATGGTACTTAATGACTTGGTCCACTTTCAATTTTTTTTTTTTTTATTGACGGTGGACGTGACAATTAGTCATTTTAAATGGGCAAATTGACAACTTTTTAGCCAGCCCTTAAGCATGCTTTGCAGAAAATTTAATTCCTAATCGTCGTCTTCTTCCTCGTGAGCAATGGTAGCTGCGAATGTTAGTACATGCACCGCCTCATTTGTCTTCATATCTGAACATGCAATTTTTTACACATTCATAAATTTTTTTTCTCTCTTTTTGGCTTGATAAGATATGCGCAACCCCTCTGGTTGGGGGTTGCATTTCCTAGAAATGAAATGAGGTCCCACCTTCTTAGACTAGAACATATAAAGTCACACAAACTCAACACTTTTTTTCTTGATCAATTTATTTTCTTAAGATGGCAGGAAAAGAGACAATAAAAATTTTGTAAAAATCACAGAAAATGGGGGAACAACCACATTCAACTGGTCCAACCTAATTCTGTCGATTTCAATTTTTCGAGTCTTTGAGATATAAAATTAGCTGTGAAACAGCCGCTCATGCCCTAAATCCGTAAATATTTTTAAAGAATGCCTAAATTCTTAAATAATTTTGTGACCCTATTTATTTCATTTGTTATATTGATAGTTATAAGATTAATTTATTACTGTCTAGGGAAAAATATTTATTAACTTATGGATGGAAAGTAATTTATAATTTCTTCATTTAGCAGAATGTCTTCTACATCTTTTGGGACTGTGAAATGGGGAGGTACAATAGTACGAAATGAATTTGGATATGATTACGAAGGTGGACAATATGCTATGTTTGAGTTGGGAAACATATCCAGATTTGATGAGTTACGTGCTATGATTGAGCGCCAGTTGAAAATAACAGAAAATCAGTATATTTCTAGTCTGATGTATAGACAACCGATTCAAGCAACCAATTATTGTATGTATGAAATTGTGGAGGTGCATAATGATGCTGCAGTTAAGATAATCATGCAGTTTGCACGTCAGGATAATTCTATGGGGTTTGTACAGTTTTATGCAACTGTAGATGAACACCAACCGATAAATGATTTAACTGGGGAAGGTTCCAATGTTGGTGAAGATGAAGTTGGTGTGGATAATCAGTACGTGGAGTACGATGATAACAATGATAATGATGATGCTGATAGTGATGAAGAAGATGATTTATGGTTGGAAGAAGATGACGGAGGTAACGAAGAAGATGACGGAGGTGATGAAGAAGATGTCGGAGGTGCCGAAGAAGATGACGGAGGTGGCGATATGGAGGCTTACTACAACACACATTGCAGTAATCCCATTTTGCCGTTGGTACATCCACCACCCCATTCAGAGATTAACTATGATATGATGCAAGTAGATACAAGAAGCAAGCCGGGCCATATGTTGTTTGATCCATCAACAGAATTTCATGTTGGAATGTTATTTTCATCACGAGATGCGGTGCAGTTGGCTGCGAAAGAGTATTCTCTTAGGAGAAATCATCAATTTCGCAGTGGTGAGTCAAAGAAGCGAAAATATACTATACAGTGCGGGAATCCAAATGAACCGTGTGGTTGGCGGCTCCATGCATTTCATAAAAAGGATGACCTATTTTGGACAATAACTAAGTATAGTGGGCCACATACATGTCGTAATCTACAAATATCAAGGGATCATCGGCAACTTGATCAGAAGTACCTCTGCAGCCAGATAGAAGCAATGGTTGCCGCTCAACCAGATATCAAAATCAAGCCATTAATGGCCGAGATTAAAGACAAGCTGGGCTTCGAACCTACTTATCGAAAAACCTGGGCAGCTAAACAAATGGCGATTGCCAAAACTTTTGGAGGATGGGATGAGTCGTATGGTCAGTTAAGACAGTATATGAATATGATGAAGTCAATGAATCCAGGTTCTCATTTTGTGATCGATGATTGCATGAGCCAAGATAATAGTGTCAAGGTTTTCAACCGGATGTTCTGGACTTTCAAGCAAACGATTGAAGGCTTCCAAAATTGTCGTTCTGTGATATTTGTTGATGGAACTTTTTTGTACGGGAAATACCGAGGAACGCTCCTTTGTGCGACCTCATTTGATGGCAACAATCATATATTTATGTTGGCATTTACCGTGGTTGATCGGGAGAATGGCGACAATTGGACTTGGTTTATGGATCTGTTGTGGAGATATGTCACTAATGGCCGACAAAATATTTGTGTAATATCAGACAGGCATAAGGGGATTCTGAAAGCAATGGAGACAGAAGAGTGGCGTCCTCCACATGGCCACCATAGATATTGCATTCGGCATGTTGTCAGCAACTACAATAAGCAATTCAAAAATGCCGAAGGCAAAATAGCTGTTCAGATGGCAGGTAAATTTTTAAATTTACGTTATTTGAGGAATAAACGTGTTCATAAATTTGTGTGACGAGTACTTATTATTATTGTAATGTACAGCTTACAAGAATCAAAAGCGGAAATTCTTACACATCATGAGCCGAATGAGTGAGTTGCATCCAGAAACAGCTCAATGGTGTGAGCAGATTCCAAGGGAGAAATGGACGAAAGCTTATGATGAAGGAATGAGATATGGATCGATGACAACGAATTTAGTTGAATCGGTTAATGGGATGCTGAAGGATTTTTGTGCTCTGCCAATAACAGCTATGGTGAATAAGATATTTTATCAATTGGCCTATTATTTTGACACCAGAAGAACGACATACAGGGCGCAGAAGGTAGAGGGATGGGTATATTCTCAATTTGCGGGTAACATGCTCGAGAGAAACAGTCAAGCTGCAAATAGGCATGATGTGACACGGTTCGACTCTAATACAGGGACTTTTGAAGTTAAAACTGGATGTAATAGATCCAAAGGAACAGGGGGCCACAAACACAAAGTCCAACTAAACCGACGAACGTGCACATGTGGAAAATTTCAAGAGATGAAAATCCCATGTTCCCACGTAATTGCAGCATGTCAAAAATATGCAATTGATTACCATGCGTTCGTAGATGAATTCTATACGTTGGATAGAACACTTCAGTGCTATCAGTACATGTTTCATCCATTGGGGCATTCGGATTACTGGCCTGAACCCGACGAGCTGCTATTAGTGCCAGACCCGAACCGTATTAGGAAGAAAGGAAGGCCCCGTGCATCACGGATACATAATGAGATGGACTGGAGTACGCCGAGCAGTAGCACTTCGCGTAACGCTTACACCAACTGTGGAAAATCAGGGCACAACAGCCAAACTTGTGCATACAGATCGGCCCAGCAATAAAATTTAGATTGTGTATCAACATTGAATGTAATACATCTGATTTCCATACTCAATTTAGTTGTGTGAATTATGTAAATTATATATATGAATTTTTTGTAATGTTATAATATCACAATTGTGCGATATTTATTAAGTTCCTCTGTTCCATTTGTGGACATGGCACAAATCACGCAAAATGAAAAACGAGCACGAAGCAAGCAAGTTGGACTGAGTCCAACACTTGGGCAAAATTTCCAAATTCCGATCAGACCAACAATGCATCTTTGGAAGGGCATATCTCACACCTCGGTCATAACCAAGGGCCACACAACATATCGAATCGAAGCTCTACACACGTAGAATGCATTTGAACAATAATATACCAACAAATCACGCAAAATGACTGAGAAAACCGACCCCAAAGTAGGAGGGTCGCACTATTTTTCCAGAAATCTAGGCTTAAACCGGGCCAACAGGGGGTATTCCCGACCCCATAACTTTACACAAAGATCGAAATGAGAGAAAATGAGCACAACGAAGCGTTCTTCTATGAACCACGAACACAATAAACCAAGAATAGTCCGAAAATACTAAGATTAAGCTAATGAAAAACGAGCACGAACCAAGCAAGTTGGACTGAGTCCAACACTTGGGCAAAATTTCCGGATTCCGATCAGACCAACAAGGCATCTTTGGAAGGGCATATCTCACACCTCGGTCATAACTAGGGGCCACACAACATATCGAATCGAAGCTCTACGCACGTAGAATGCATTTGAACAATAATATACCAACAAATCACGCAAAATGACTGAGAAAACCGACCCCAAAGTAGGAGGGTCGCACTGTTTTTCCAGAAATCTGAGCTTAAAATGGGCCAACATGGGGTATTCCCGACCCCATAACTTTACACAAAGATCGAAATGAGAGAAAATGAGCACAACGAAGCGTTCTTCTATGAACCACGAACACAATAAACCAAGAATAGTCCGAAAATACTAAGATTAAGCTAATGAAAAACGAGCACGAAGCAAGCAAGTTGGACTGAGTCCAACACTTGGGCAAAATTTCCGGATTCCGATCAGACCAACAAGGCATCTTTGGAAGGGCATATCTCACACCTCGGTCATAATTAGGGGCCACACAACATATCGAATCGAAGCTCTATGCACATAGAATGCATTTGAACAATAATATACCAACAAATCACGCAAAATGACTGAGAAAACCGACCCCAAAGTAGGAGGGTCGCACTGTTTTTTCAGAAATCTGGGCTTAAACCGGGCCAACATGGGGTATTCCCGACCCCATAACTTTACACAAAGATCGAAATGAGAGAAAATGAGCACAACGAACGTTCTTCTATGAACCACGAAGACAATAAACCAAGAATAGTCCGAAAATACTAAGATTAAGCTAATGAAAAACGAGCACGAAGCAAGCAAGTTGGGGGTTTGAACCACCCGAGGCATTCTACTGCTGCTGCTTCTGTGCGTCTGTTGCTGCAACCCTCATTACATTTAATGATGATGTCGTCCTCCTACGCGGCCTCCTGTTCCGCAATCAGGTTGCAACCCGAGGTATTGTACCGACGATGACGTTCTGGAGGAGTAGGATCTGTAGATGACGAAGGCATGTCATGTGGTATGAAGCGTGGCTGTGATGTGGATGTATCATGAAAGTCAGGAAATATTCGATGCTCCGATGGTTCATATCCTACTGTAGACGGGTGTGGGAAGAACTCGGATCCATAGGCACTTGGAGAGTTAGTTGGAGTGAAGGCGAAATCGGGTCCCTCATGAAATGGACTGGCAAACTGGCTAAACCCTGTATTTAACCCCGGCGTATGATAGGTGAACGGGTAGGAAACGGCGTCATCAACTGGATGAGCTCGAGTGGTCCTTCGGGTCGACTGAATAGTCTCAGGTGGGTCATCCTCGTCCGGCCCAATGGGTGCTGCTGTAGGTGCTGATTGGGGTGGTAGAATCATTGTCAACCGCCTCTCCTCATTGAAGGCGCACAGCATTACCTTAGATATCTTATCTATATGCCGTATGTTCTCCCGCATGTTCTCCCGAGATATAGTGGAAACCAATCGTACGATTTGTTCCACGCCATCACACTGTTCATGAAATCAAAGTCAACAGAAGTTATCGAATGCCAATAACTTATGTTACTAAAAAAATAATAAATTAAGTAAATTAAATGTGTTTGCACTAACCGCTCCACCTACTGCACCTCCCGTGTAAGAAATCCACCTTCGTGTGTGTTTGCGATACCACTTCATATATTCTGAATGATAGTGAAGTGGCTCCGTTGCAGGAGCATAATTGACTATGTGCTCAAGACGATTGTTCCATATACCAATCCACTCTCCTTGAAAATCGACATAATTCCTTGTAATTGGCTTTAATTGAATATTATGAAAACCTGTATGATTACTGGGAGGAATAGGTATTGATTGATGCATACCAAACTGACGACATACTCGGTCTGGATAATGCCACTCAACGATGTGGAAATAGATGAGTGGGACACGAGCCCTCCAAATGTGTTCTCCCTGCAGGCAGTAATCTGGTAGACTCTGGAGAATGTCATCTGTGTAGGGCTCCCAAGTAATCTGTGATTGTATTAAAACATATCAAATTAAACGAAGAATTAATTTAAAAGGTAACATTACATTGAACTCGTTGGTTGCTATCATGACTTACATCTGCAGATGCCATTCTATCAAATTGGTAGCGCAGATGCCGCAAAGTATGTGTGGGGACCATTGTTGTCTGTAGGGGTTGAGTCCAGCTGCATAAATAAAAAATAAGAACATTTACATATATTATACGCACTGAAACAAATTTATGACTCACGAACTGAAAAAACAATAAATCACATATCGACTACCAAGAGGTGCATCTGGTAAAGGATCACGGCTTCTGATGGATGGGGCGACACAACTGAAGCGATCCCACGCCCAAATCTGCAATACATGTAGGGCACCACTGATTTGGTGCGCTGATGGATCAGTCGCATTGCATAGCTTCCGATACAACCACACAAGTGCTGCTGAACCCCAACTGTACGGCGTAGGATCCTCGAGGTGCTCTAGTAGTGGAAGAAAAATCAAACTAACCCTAGCACCTGATTTGTCTGAAAAGATAGATCCAGCCAACTGGAGAATCAATGCCCTAGCATGCTGCAATATGGTAACCTCACCGGCATCGTCAGAAATTACACCAAAGAGTCCTCTCAGCCAGGCTATCTTTACCATCGAACCGCGTATTTGACTGGCTAGGGGGCGGTGACCAAGTAGATTCTCACAAAGATCGGGCCAACTCCTACTGGTGGGGCAAGTAACTGCAAGTCCATCAATAGGAAGCCCTGTTAGCACTGCGATGTCCTGCAATGTGATCGTGCATTCACCTTCCGGCATATGGAAGGTGTGAGTCTCGGGCCTCCATCGCTCGACCAAAGCTGTAATCAAATGGTGATCAATTTGGCAAAATCCCATTTTCCAAACTCCGTAAAATCCCGAAGCTCGAATATACGGTTCAATGCGTTCATCAAGTTCAGCTTCGTGTAGCATCGATCCATCTCGCTGACATCTAAGACATTGAACCTCATCTATCTATAAAATGTTACATTAACCATTAGTAGATTTTATTACGATACAGCTATTACAAATGACAGATCAACTGAGAAATTTCTTAATTACCTGAGCGTTCCATATGGCATGTGATCTGTGTCGGGCCTGCTCTGTAAGTAGTGAATCGTCCCGAGGTCCCGGCTGAATGTAAGTTCGTTGTGCCATGTCTACAAATGGAACAGAGGAACTTAATAAATATCGCACAATTGCTATTATTTTTTATTTTATTTGTATTCTAATTTTATTTTTTCTAAATAAATATCATCATGTCCTTGTTGATTTTTTTTATTTTCTGCATTTTTATTTTATTTTTAATATTTTTCTAGCTGGGTCAACCCGGTCAACTAGACCCGACCGCCTAGCCCGGGTCAAACCCCCTCTAGGTTGACCCAAAAAAATAGCGACGTTCCCATTTTTTTTTCCTAATTTTCATTTTCCTTTTTTTAACTTTACTATTATTAATATTTTTTTAATGAATTTTTCGATTTTTTAGTGATTTTCTAATTTTTTTAATTTTTGCATTTTTATTTTATTTTTTATATTTTCTGGCCGGGTCAACCAGGTCAACCAGACCGGAGCGCCTAGCCCGGGTCAAACCCCCTCGGGGTTGACCCAAAAAAATCGCGTCGTTCCCATTTTTTTTTCTATTATTATTATTTTCTATTTCATTTTTTTCTATTTTTTATTTTCCTTTTTTTAAAATTTACAAATTTTCAGGAATTTTTTAAATTTTTTTACAAATTTCTTATGATTTTTTAATGATTTATTTTCATTTTTTAGTGATTTTCTGATTTTTTTATTTTCTGCATTATTTATTTATTTTTTATATTTTCTGGCCGGGTCAACGAGGTCAACCAGACCCGAGCGCCCAGCCCGGAAAAAACTACGTCGTTGCCACTTTTTTTATTTATTTATATTTTCTAAATTTTTTTGATTTTTCTATTTTTTGAAAATTTTTATAATTACAGACAGATCCTACGATCCAAGTTTGCCCACGTGGCTATCCCACGTCCGTTGAATTAAGCTCCTAAAATCAACGGCTCAAATCTAATCGAAGATCAAATCTACACCGTCCGATCTAATTACCACATCCTACGGTCCAAATTTAGCCCGGAGACCTAATCTAAATAGTGAAACAGCTCAATAAATAAAAAATTAAACGTATCATAATATGCTTGAATCGACCCTAGAAATGATATTGGTGTTACCTTGATCCGTAGAGCGAGATCCGGGCTGATTTGAGATAGAAACTCCGCTGGTGAAACGGCGCGTGACTGTTTATGACGGACGACAGCGGAGCACGAATATCGGCCGGTGCTCTCCTCTTCCTCTGCTGCTCTCTTCCGCTGCTCCTCTCTTCCTCTTCCTCTTCCTCTTCTCCTCTCTTCCTCTGCTCCTCTCTCTCTTTCCTCCGCTCAAATCTTTTCGAGAATGAATGGGAAATGAAAGGACTGGCACTGCAGTCTTCTTCACTGCACGTTGCAGGCTTCACGTGGAGTGTGCAGGCTTCACACTTCACGTGAAGCCTTGCAAAAAGGGCGGGCCCGCCACAAGTTCGGCAGCTCTGCTGCCGAACGGCAGGCTTCACGTGCAGTGAAGCCTGCAGCAATGGGCCCCCCTCACGTTCGGCATCAGAGCTGCCGAACGGCCACAAGTTCGGCGACTGTGGTGCCGAACGGGAATAAGTTCGGCCGCAAGGACGCCGAACTTCTCAGTTCGGCGTCCTCCCTGCCGAACTAATGTCCGTTCGGCTTCACGACCGCCGAACTTCTCAGTTCGGTTTCAACAATACCGAACGGGACCCCTTCTGGTAAATAAAAAAAAATTAGACCCAATCTTGTAATTTTTTTTTTCAGACCCTTTTTCGAAAAAAGCCCCCGTTCGGGAAAACAGAAAAGCCCTGTGTCGATTCATGAAATGAGATTTTTTCTGAGTTTAGTGTCGACGCCTTCTGAAGCTGTTGCCAGCAAGACTTTGAGACCCCTTTTAAGTCTCAAAACATCTAGCAGAGGACAACTCAGATTGCAGCACCAAACAGAAACAACGTACAGGTTCAGCAGAGAAACTGGTAGAAAAACAGAGTAGAGATCACGAACCAAGAGGCCAAAGCGCTCGACTTTCGCAAAGTGCGACGAAAGAGCTCGAACGGTGCGAAAGAATGAAGGCAAAGCTGGCAAACCCTGAACTCGTCTGCGTGCTGAGGCCCTGAGGGTGAATATAAATGACGATGAGGAGGTGACTTCGATGCCCATTTGAAAATTCCAGCTCGAGGACTACTCTAATATCCAAGAGCACGTGGGCGGATACATCTGCGCACGTGCTCTTGTACATTATATCCGCGCTCGTACTCTTGTACATTATCTTTCAATGGACTAGTTACTTCTTGAGGATTAAAACAATCTTTTTTAAGGGAAAAATATTTTTTAAATGATTTTTTTTTGCGAAACTAAAACCGAGCCCATATCTCTTTTTCTTTTGCACAATAGCCATCCACTTATCTCCCGTGAGATTGATCCGGTCACGAGGGCGTTCCTATACTTTCACTTCAGGATTCGATGGTTCCGAATTCGATTCCGGCCTAGGAACGCAAATGTCTCTTGTAGTGTGTGTAAATCCATCTGTAACTTCTTCTTACTATTCAATGATTCGAATATTTCGTAATAAATTCATTTTGGTTTAACTTTTTTTTTATCGGTTTTTGAAATATTTGTAATGCCGGTGTCCATTTTTGGGTCATACACTAAGTCAACAAGTGACACGTGTCAACGCCCGCTTGCCTAGAACCGAACTCGTGATTGACCTGCTCAATTAGAGCCGTCAATTTTGCGGGCACTAGTTAAGGGTCGAAACTTGGAGGCAAGAATTTCTGTTTGGTGGTCAACAAGCAGGTCTCCGATCCAAATTAAATAAAAAAACATAACAAGCAGGTGGGACCCCCAAATGGCCTAATTAATTACACAATTCCATGGTAATCATAAAAGCCCAAATTTATTGAACAAAGAAATGACGTGGCTCCACAAAAAAAAAAAAAAGGACAAATAGAGTAAAAATAGTTTGGGAAATACCGAAAACGTACTCACATTAAAAAGACCAAATTATCCTCCTTAGGAATAGGAACCCTATTTTAGCATCTTGTATTGGGATACGGTGGCTTGGTTTTTGTAGTTTTGGCTATATAAATGGTTTTGGGTGTTTTTGGTAGGTGTGAGAAATTCGATTTGGGGATGGACATTTTTTTGGACAGAAGATGACATTTGTATAATAGGGGCATAAAAATAATTGCTGTGATTGTGCAAAATGGTCGTCAAAAAATATATGTTTGTCATTACATATAAAAGCTAAGTAACATTTTTTGCATTTTCTCAATAGGATAAAACTTAGTGGACCTTGACACTTGATTTCACGAGGGAAAATTTACCCCGAAAAAAAATGTTCATTCTATTATAATTATGTCAATTCAGTCCAAAACTTTTTTTTTTCTAATTGAGTCCTAAACCTTTTGTATTTGTGTTAATTCAGTCCATCCGGCTTGAACTCGCTGACGTGGATAATTTTTAATAACATTTTAATACTTTGTTGTATTTTTTGTTTGTTTTTTCGTTTTCCTTTTTTTCTTTTCTTTCTCTTTCTTTTTTTTTCTTTGGTCCTTCCTTCTTCCTCCAGCCAGCCTCGCTGAGCTCTGGCAAAGCTTGCCTCTATTAGCCCTCGCCTCTAGCCGATAGTCGGACTCGGCAGCCGGCTGGAGGAAGAAGGAAGAAAAAAAAAGGAAAGAGAAAGAAAAGAAAAAAAGGAAAAAGAAAATAACTAAATAAAAAATCTTAAAAATATTAAAATGTTACTAAAAATTGTCAACGTCAATGATTCCCGGCCAAAATAGGAAATTTCGATTTTAGTTGGCATATCCATGGTTACACAATTCACAAGAAACGTTATGCATGAAAGACATGCTACTTATTTTGTTAGTAACTTAATAAATATTTCAAAGAATTCAGTAACAATATCTGTTGGATAATTAATATTTCATTCAATTCAAGGAAAAAATTGTGTAATTTACAACTCATATTAGCAAAAAAAAATCAGAAATTGCATTTAAATATCCATCAACGAACAATCGTCTAATGTTAAACTAATTTGTGGTATTTTGTTTTTGAGGTTTTTTTTTAAGATCTTTTAAGCTAGGGCTAGGTTATTATTTCATGGAAAAATTTCAATTAAGGGCCCGAAATGTCCTCATTTTCTCAAATAAGAACCTGAAGTGGAGCTTGTTCCAAATAAGAGCCTGAAGTGCTCAAATTGTTTCAAAAAATGGCCTCATCGAAGGGCATTGTTGTCCTTTACTTTTTTGAATTTTTTTCTTTTTTCTGTTTTTCTTTTTTCCATTTTTTTTCCTTTTCTTTTCTTTTTTTCTTTTTCTTTTTTCGTCCTCCCCTCCCTTCCCAGGCCATCACCGGAGGCCGGCGTTGAGCTACCCTCGACAGAGCAGGCTTCGAGCGAGGGCGAGGGGGAGGGTGAGGGTGAGGGTAGCCCTCGCCTGGCCTTGCCAACCCAAGCGAGGGCTTCCCTTAGCCGATGCGTGCAAGGGTCACCCTCGCACGACACCGGCCCTGGCGAGGGTAGCCGATCGTCGGCCCAGGCAAGGGTGGTCCTCGCCTAAGGCCAGCGATGACCTGGGGAGTAGAGGGGAGGGGAGAAAAAAGAAAAATAAAAAATGAAAAGAAATGGCAAAAAGTAAAATAGAAAAAAAAAAACTCAAAAAAGTAAAGGACGAAGATGCCCTTCGGCCATGCCTTTTTTTGAAATAATTTGAGCACTTCAGACTCTTATTTGAAATAAGGTCCACTTCATACCATTATTTAAGAAAATGAGAGTACTTCAAGCCTTTAATCGAAATTTTTTCTTATTTCATTTGAGATAATGTCACCAGTAATCCTGCTACTTTTATGCATAATTCAAAACCGTCCATTCACTTCATTTTTTTTTTTTTTTTTTTTTGGGTTCAAAGACATACCTATACTTTTCTAAAAGCGTCACTGGGCGTCCGCCGACCAGTATAGTGACGAATTTTCCTGACGTAGCATTACAATCTTTCAATATTTTATATTTGATTACAGATTTTGCTGACGTGGCATTGACACCGTCAAATATTTGCCTTGGCACGTAACTCGAAAGCTCGAGTTGCCATGATGATCGCTGAGCTCGAGATCCACAAGCTTTTGACCTTATGGAAATGGCCACTTGACTTGCCCTTGCATGGGCATGAGATTTAAGATCGAGAAGCCATAGCAGCTGCATGCTTCAAGCTCAGCTTGACTAGCCACTACTGTGAACTTTAAAGCCAATATGACCATGGCGATCCCAAGGTACAAGCTCAAACGGCCATAGCCATGAGCTTCGGAGTCAGACCTGGCCATGACGGCCATAAGCTTCGAGCTCTAGTGGCCTTGGCTGCGAGCTTCGAAACCATATTCAGCCATGGCAGTCACAGGCTTCAAGCTCAAACGGCCATGAACGTAAGCTTTGAAGCCAGATTTGGCTAAAGCAGCCACAAGCTTCGAGCTTGAGCTGGAGTTGACCATGGGAGCACAAGCATTGGAGTCAAATCTGGACATGACGACTGCAAGAACTCGAGCTTAAGCAGCCATGGCAGCATTGCATGGCTCGAGCTCAAGCAACCATGGCTTTCACAAGCTCAAGCTCGAGCGACCATAGCCACGATATTGCTTGTTGATGGGCTCTATCACTCAATTGATTGTTTTTGTAGTTTTCATGTTGTCTAACATACTACTTTTGAGTGAATCACAACATCATATGTGTGCTATGTCCATATAAGTAATCCGACCTTAATTGAGAGAGTGGGGGAGGCATGGGGATCATAAGGTTCATCGGTTATATACTAGTGGGTAGACTTGCCAAAATTGATCATAAACTCATTTCTTAACCCATATATGATGAGATGAGTTACTATATTGATTAGTTATATTCAATAAACGGGTCATAAACGAGCTTAAATATAAAATGAGTGTTAAATGGGACATAAATTGTCGTAAATGAGTTTACAATTTACTTAGACCCAACCACCTCTCTCGCCCTCACTCGATCTCGTGCTCACTCCCTCCGTACTCTCACTTCAATTTGGATATGAGTTTTCCTAGATTTGATTAAATATGTAAGTGTGTTAGAAATACGGATCGAGTATTGATCACTAGATTTATATTGCAATAAATGAATCATAAACGAGTTAAATTGGTCTATTTGGGTCGAACCATCTATGACCCGACTCAAACCCGACTCGATTCATCTATTTGACGGATCTACTAATGGGTCCTAGATGTCATGTACAATTAATTTTATAAGAGCAGAGATTGTGAAATTGCATAGGTAAAACCAATAAAGATCAATAAAGCCTTGTGTGTTTAAAGGGTAAAAAACCAAAAATAAGAGACTTTTGTATATGCAGTCTATAATAACCTAGTTGCGAAGAGGAGGACAAGGTATTGGACAAGAACTCGCTTCCAATGAAAACAACTCTGGTTTCACATTTTGTGGTATCCTAACCTTTTAGGCATTTAATAGTGATTTAAAATTAAGGAAAATAGTGGGACATTTGAGAAAAAGAATTATAAAAATTATCCAAAAAAAATCTAAACCTATTGTATGGTCAATTCAGTCTTGAACTTTTCAATTATGTTAATTTAGTCCTAATCCTTTTAATAAATTATCAATTCAGTCCTAAACATTTCAATTGTACAAGTTTAGCTCTAAACATTTTGAATATTTGCCAATCTAGCTCTAAATCTTTTAACAAACTACCAATGTAGTCCTTCCGGGTATTTTTGGTAGAAAATCGCTTACGTGGTGGTCTAGTCAGTGTGGACCGCGCTACATAGGACAGCTAGCACTAACGTGGACAATTGTAAAATTTTTTCAAATATTTTATTACTTTGTTTTTATTTTTCGTCTTTCTTTTCTTTCTTTCTTTTCTTCATAGGGATGGCGGGGCAGTCGACCACTGGACAAGGGCCGATGACCCCCACTATCCCCAGGGCGAGGGCCGTGAAGCACTCGCGGGCAACGGGCGAGGGTTGCGTCCCTCGCTAGCCATAGTGAGGGCGAGCAAGGGCTTAGGCGAGGGATCGACACATCCTCGCCGGCCCTCAGTCAGTGGTCGACGGCCCCCAGTACTGTGAAGAAAAAAAAAGGAAAGAAAAGCAAAGAAAAAACAATTGTGCGAAATTCAATAAATTTCGAAAAATTTGAAAAAAATAAAATTATAAATTGTCCATGTCAGCGACAATCGGGCCGCGTAGCACGGCTAGCACCAACTGGACTGCCACGTCAATGATTTTCGGCCAGAATTAGCCGGAAGGACTACATTGGTAATTCGTTAAAAGGTTTAGAACTAAATCGGAAATTCTCAAAAGGCTTGGGACTGAATTGGCAAATTGTCAAAATGTTTAGGACTAAATTGGCACAATTAAAAGGTTTAAACTAAATTTGCTGCAGTACGATAGATTTATGTATTTTGGAACAATATTCCAAACGAATTATAGTTCAATTAAATGAAGCAAATGAAATTACAGTCTTCAATTATTTGTCTATCCGCGTAATTGCAGCAACGGAGAGAGAGCAGGGAAACAGATAATTAAGGTGATTGTCTCAATCTAACGAACTTGGGGAAAAAAAATCAGGTCGTTCACAAAGCAAGGGGAATTTCTGATATTGTTAAGGTTGTTTTGAGGCATCGTGACTTGGTTCGTCCATTTCGCGAGATTGTCAGTACCTGAGCTGTTGAAAAACAAAACCAGAACCAGAACCAGAACGCAAACATCTGAGCAAATTAATCTTTCCTGGAGCAGTTGCAGCATTGCTCCAACTTAATAAGAAGTTCATGCAGGCGGTCAGGCGGAATTCAATTTGCAGAGCCTTTGAATAAGTCTACCACGGAAATAGATAATGATCAAAATGAGCACGGTCGAAGAGAAAGGCGGGGCGAATGGCGAAGACGACTACACGCAGGACGGAACCGTGGATCTCAAAGGCAGACCCGTCCGGAGATCCAAGACCGGGCAATGGAGGGCTAGTTCCTTCATTGTAGGTAATGCGTGCGTTTTTTCTATGATCGTTTACAGGCATCGACAAGAACAGGTTCGTTTCCTTCCGAACCCAAAGATTAGCCTGAGCTGGTAAATTGGTCGAATCTTGCGCCTCAAGGAATCTAAGGGCTTCAAGCTCGATTCCTGAGCGGCGGCATGGAGGAAGCAGTTCTTTACGAGTCCCTCGTTCCATATAGTTGTCCGACTTTGATCGAACCTGAGAGAGCAAACTTAGCCTGATGCACGGAAGCTTATTCAAAACACGCCTGACCGCGCAATACAAAACGAAAGAGCAGCATCTTCAGTTCATATACAGTAGAGGGCATCGATTTTTCTTCTGTTTTTATATGATGGGGATGCGTTAATCCATGCAGCGTACGAGATTTTCGAGAGGATAGCATATTACGGCGTCGCATCGAACCTGGTGTTGTACTTGACAAAGAGGCTAAAGGAAGGAACCGTGGAATCCGCCAACAACGTCACCAACTGGGCGGGCATAGTATGGATGACTCCCGTTTTCGGTGCGTATATCGGGGACGTCCATCTCGGCCGGTATCGAACCTTTGTCATCGCCAGCATCATTTATATCTTGGTAAGAATTGTTCCTCCAATGGCCCTCCGGAGCTCCAACACATTTGAGAAACTACACAGACCGTGTTAACACACTTCTGGTATATACTATGTTCTTTGTGGTAACATCAGACAATGTTCACAATGGCTACTTTTACAGGGGATGGGCCTATTGACACTATCAGTGAGTTTGCCTTCACTGAGTCCTTCCTGTGGCCCCGGAGTGAAAGAGGAAGACTGCAACTTGAAGGCAACGCCCTTCCAAGTCGGCTTCTTCTACTTCGCCCTGTACGTCATTGCGCTCGGCAACGGCGGGACCAAGCCCAACATCTCGAGCATGGGCGCAGACCAGTTCGACGATTCCGAGCCCCGGGAGCGGATCCAGAAGGGCTCCTTCTTCAACTGGTGGATGTGCAGCGTCTTCACCGGCGCGCTCTTTGCCAACACGGTCATGATGTACATACAGGACAACGTCGGGTGGGGCTGGGGCTACGGCCTCCAGACCATCGGGCTCGGGCTCGCGCTGCTGGTGTTCCTGGGAGGCACTCCTTTCTACCGGCACAAGAAGAAAGCGAGGAGCTCCTACGAAAGGTTGGCCCAAGTAGTAGTGGCTGCGGCGAAGAAGTGGAGGGTCCGCGTCCCCGATGACCCGAAGGAGCTCTACGAACTGAGCATGGACGAGTATGAGAGTTCCCGTAGGCTCAGAATCGACCGCACGCCTACGTTAAGGTTCGTCGTCAATGCTTAGATTATATCAGATCAGTATCTGCAGATTTATCAGTACTATAGGATTGCGATTTTCGTTCTAATTGAGCTGTTGGGGAACTCTGGTGATTGACAGAAACTTTTTGCATGTTTAGATGTTATGCAATTTGCTGGACATGGCTTTGATTTGAGATTTTTGGTTGTGGAATTCCCAGATTTTTCGATAAGGCTGCGACGAAGACCGGACCTACCTCGTCCTGGACATTGTGTACCGTGACCCAAGTCGAGGAAGCCAAGCAGGTCTTCAAGATGGTCCCGATCTTGATCGCCATGTTCGTCCCGAGCGCCATGTTCGGGCAGGTCACGACCCTGTTCGTCAAGCAGGCCTCGACCCTGGACCGCAGCGTGGGCCACCACTTCAAGATACCGCCGGCGAGCCTCAAGGCCTCCATACAGGTCGCCATGCTGACAAGCCTGGTCTTCTACGACCGCGTCTTCGTGCCCGTGGTGCGCCGCTACACGAAGCACCCCCGGGGGATCACGACACTCCAGAGGATGGGGATTGGGCTCTCGCTCTTCGTGGTGATCATGGCCACGAGCAGCCTGACCGAGCGCAGGCGGCTGAGCGTGGCGAGGGAGCGAGGCACGGTCGGCGAGCACGATACTGTCCCGCTCTCCGTCTTCGCCCTCCTCCCTCAGTTCATGCTGATGGGGGTCGCCGACGCGTTGCTTGAGGCCGGAAAGCTTGAGTTCTTTTACGACCAGGCGCCCGAGGGCATGAAGAGCCTCGGGACCTCGTACTACACGACCAGCATGGGGATGGGGAGCTTCCTCAGCAGCTTCCTCCTCCAAACGGTCTCGACCATCACCAAAAGGAATGGCCAGCCGGGTTGGATCACGAACAACTTGAACCAGTCTCGCTTGGACTATTACTACGCCTTGATGGCCGTCCTCTGCTTTGTCAATCTGGTGTACTACCTCCTGGTGGCCTGGAAATACATCTACAATGTGGACGCAACCGAGTATCGAAAGGAGTTGGCCATGGCGGCGATCGGCGACACGGCGTCCCGAGACAACCGGGACTAGAACATCTCGGGTCGGACCGTATCATGCTGTTTTTGGGTGGTTCTTAAAGTAGTTGGATCCGAAATGCGTAGCAGTTTGAAACTTTTGTCTATCACTCCACATGCATAATTTTCCTAATTTTAGTATTTTAGGGAGTTTATTCTGCTAATTCACTTGCAAGCTAAGGAGTCAACCTGATTAGCTGCGAAGCGTCAAACATCAAAGTTAGGGTGCATAATCATCATTCAAATGTGTAATCTTTTTTAGTGAAATGCACTTCAACGGCTTGTGATTACCTTGATTAAAGTCGAATGTGTGATTAACTCAATCAAGATGATGCAAAGGTTTAAAACAAGTAAAATTGATGGAATTCGTGTATCTTATTAAAGCCAAACGATGAATAAATAATCCATCTAATACATACACAATTCGGGAAAATTGTCCAAAAAGTCTTCAACCTATTGCGCTTCTGTCAATTCAGTCTTAAACTTTTTAATTTTGTCAATTGAGTTATAAACGTTCTCATGTTATGCTTATTGAGTCCATCCGGCCAATTTTGGCTAGAAAATCGCAGACGTGGATGCTGATCGTCCTATGTGGTACGGCCGGCGCTAACGTGAATAATTTTTAATAATATTTTAATATTTTTTATTTTATTTTTTCTTCTGTTGTCCTTCTTTACTTTTTTTTTCTTTTTCTCTTTTTTTTCCTTTTCATTTTTATTTGTCCCTTTTTGTTGAAGTTGGCGAATACTTCGGGGACCCTTGTTTCTCACATCAGGTACGCCCACGTGAGCTTAGGGAACCCGAAGTGTTATCCAACGACATGTGACCCCTGCGCGCGGAATGCGGGGGTTCGGGGGCAGCGCCCCCGACACGGGTGCCCCGCTGCCCGGTCAGCAGGCGGGGGTTCGGGGGCAGCGCCTCCCGACGGGGGTTCCGCTCGCCGGTGAGCGGGCGGGGGTTCGGGGGCAGCGCCCCGGAAACCTCTACGGGTTTGGGCTTTTATTTAAGCTGGCCCGTATGGTATGGAATTAAGGGGTTTCATATAGGTTTAGGTTTTGGGCCCGTTTGGGGCATATATATATTTTCTCGTTTTTCATCATTGTAACGAGTTGAGTGGCTGTAAACCGAAACTATAGTGAAATCTCTTTGCAGGACGTAGCCCTATTCTGGGGTGAACCTGGGTAATCTCGTGTGTCGTCTATTTTTCTTTGATTTCTGTGTGATCGCTCTGATTCGGTGCGCGATAAATCCCTTCACTTTTTCCCTCCGCCGATCATCGCCAGGCCTCGTCGATGGCCGGCGGAAGTCGCTGATCTCAGGCTAGGGTTGCCCTCGCCGGCTACGTCTCACGTTAAAGGGAGAAAGGATTATGCATCTATCTAGACTAGAGGTAGGTGGGATATCCTTTAGTAGCTGATATGTTCACGATAACGTGGTATAAGAAACATTGAAGAGGCTTAGAGCTTTTTGTGCTCAAATAGTTTATATCCTCCCTATTTATCTGGACGACTTTTGGGAAAATTGTCCAAAAAGTCCTACACCTTATCAGTTTTGTCAACTGAGTCCATTCGATTAATTTTGTCCAAAAATCGCTGAAGTGGATACCGATCGTCCTACGTGACACAGCCGGCTGATGAGAACAGTTTTTAATAATATTTCTTGAAATTTTATCCTTTTTTTCAAGTGATCAATTTCGAATTACTAACTTGACTACTAAGTCGCTATATTTTTAGACTTTTTTAAAGCTAGTATTTCATAGAAGAATATATGAATTAGCAGTACATAATCGAATAAATAAATGTTGCTAAGTGAGTCGGATGGCAGCTCGCAACTTCAATTAATTCGTAATTTTCGTCGGAAGAAAGTTGACAACCAATTTGAACCGAACCAAACCAGATATATCATATAAAAAATGATAATCATAACGAAAATAGATAATTTATCAGAAGAGATAATAATTTCCCAATCACTATTGCAGTCGAGTCAAGAAGAATCCAAATATAAAGTGATCGACCAAAGAAGTAATTTTAAGCTCGAACTCGATCGGCCAAAGTAATCAAACCAATTATCAAAAAGAATGAATCGAACTTCTTGGATTTCGATTTGTTAGTCGAGCTTTATTAGCTCGGACAAATATGATCGATCGGTTACGTCACGCGAACAGGGCCACCGGAAAAAAGGACACTTTTTCAGTTTCGTATTGGGTTCTGGCTCTCTCTTACAGTTGCCCTTACAAGTGAAACTGAGGCAGCAGAACCAGAAGATAAGCACGCCGGCCATGTCCTCCTCCTCCTCCTGGTGTTCATCGTCTTCTTCACCGATCTCCGTCTCCCCAACGCCCTTCCCATCCACCTCCAAATTCAAGCCCATCCTCACCATCGCACCCCATGCCACCACAACCACCATCCCCAAAATGTCCCTCAATCCTCAGGAATTTCCCAATCCTGCCCCCCAACCTCCCTCCTCCTCCTCCTCCTCCTCCCTCCTCACCGCCTTGACCGCCCTCCTGTTCGGCCCCTCCCTCCCCCCGGGCCTCCTCGTCTCCTCCGTCCGCTCCGCCTGGACCGCCGCCTGGCGCGTCATGATGTCCCAGCTCGCCCCCTCCGACCCCTCCGGCCGCTACGCCCGCCCCGCCTCCCGCTTCCGCCTCACCGGCCCCGTCGCCCCGAGGCCCGGCGGCCTCCACCTCTACGTTGGCCTTCCCTGCCCGTGGGCCCACCGGGCGCTCGTCGTCCGGGCCCTCAAGGGCCTCGAGGAGGCGGTGCCGGTGTCCGTGGCGTCCCCGGGCGCGGACGGCTCGTGGGAGTTCCGGGACCCGCCCGGCCCGGAAAGGGGCGGCCTGGTCCCGGGCCGGGATGGGGCCAACAAGCGGAGGAACCTGAGGGAGGTTTACGGGCTGAGGAGGGGAGGGTACAGTGGGCGTTGCACTGTGCCGATGCTGTGGGATGTGGATCGGAGCGACGTGGCTTGCAATGAGAGTTACGACATCATCAAGGTGTTCAATTCGGGCCTGAACGGGCTGGCCCGAAACCCGGAGGTGGACCTCTCGCCGCCCGAATTGGAGGCAGAGATTGAGGGGTGGAACCGGGTGATCTACCCCGGCGTCAACAACGGAGTGTACAGGTTTGAAAAAGTGTTGGAAAAATAGCGCTCTGGCTTCTCATTCAAACATTTTTGACAGATTGCTAAGAGCGTTTGTTGTGTCATTGTTTCGCTACGGCAGGTGCGGGTTTGCTCAGAGCCAAGAGGCGTACGACGCGGCGGTGGACGAGTTATTCGGGACCCTGGACAGGTTGGAGGATCGGTTGAGCCGGTCGCGGTACCTGTGCGGCGATAAGCTGACCCTTGCGGACGTGTGCCTGTTCACGACCTTGGTTCGGTTCGATCTGGCGTACAATGTGCTCTTCAAGTGCACAAAGAAGAAGCTGGTGGAGTACCCCAACCTTCATGGGTACATGCGCGACATTTATCAGGTACTAAATTCACCATCCCTCGTTTCGGTTTCCAGTGCGATACTAGCCATGTTCTGCGGGTTTGTGCAATTTGCTGCCGCCGCGTAATTTCCGGTTATATTGTCGTCCGATTGGAATTCGAGTGCTTAATCCTAAACCTCTATCATAGGCGGAAGATATCTAGGTAAACGACATTCGGACATTAGAGAGTTCGCTTCGGACATTCTGATCAGGTCTCATCTCCAATTTTAAGATGGCAAATCACTGGTCAGAAATCTCTCTAGGCAGCTAATAAACATTCTCAAGATGAAGATGCATGCTTTGATAGAGAGATATCAAGGGGTTATGGGGCAATACTGTGCTTACTCCGGTTTTGTTAATGGAAATGTTAAAGGGCCGCGCAGTTCTATGCGTAGGCAGTTCTGACGCCTCTACTTTTGAAACAGGTGCCGAAAGTGGCGGCGACTTGCGATTTCGACGCGATCATGGATGGTTACTACAGATTTCTTTTTCCTCTAAACCCGGGTAATATCAAGCCAGCCATGCCTGCCGCTTTCGCGCATGATGCTTTGTTCGAGCCCCACGACAGGGAAAGATTGTCATCACAAAGTAGAGGGACTTTAGTTAACTCGTAACACAGACGCCTCCACAGTTAAACTACAGATAGATATGACTATAACACATTCTGTATTATAAGCAAATGCTCGAGTATATTTATGTTTCACACCCCTGAGGTCGTTTGAATTGCTTATACTTTCACAAGATTAATTGGAAAAAAGTAGCTTTCCAAAGAAATGCGTTTCCTACGAAGGCTGAGACAGGTTGCTTAAGGCGGTCTCACAGTGGCTTCATGAAAGAGCCCTCTACAGCATACTAACATTCACAGTTGTTGCTGGTCCATTGACAGTTTGATGTCCAAACGGACAAAAAGCTTTCCCAGCTCACCTATTCAAGCTGTTTTTTACAACATCATTCTGCGGTCGATCCCTCCGTTGCTTATTTCAATAGAGCTAAAGATGACATTACACACGGATTCATTCCGTAAGGAGCTTTGTAGGAGCGGGGAGACTACATGAGCAATGATCCATTTAGCAATCCTTTGCATCCCTTCTTCTCGAGAGCCAAACCCAGAAGAAACAACCCAACAAAGGACCAAGCGCAGAGCCGGGACAGTACACAAGAACGGACTATACATCCAAAAAATCATGTTCACAAAAAGCTGATAACAAGTCTGAACTTTCGCACCGAAATTCTATCTTACAAAACTTGAGGGCACGACACCAAAATAGAACTGCCCTCCAAACCAGCCATCCCGGCATTAGCATGAGCTTAGTAATCTCGCTTTCTTGACTCCTGCACCACGGAAGACAATGTTTGGAACAGAACGGCCCAAAAGCACAAGAAGTTACTTAGTGCATCTTGTGTTAGTCTACCATGAGAAAATAAACATCATAAAGAAGTTACTTAGTGCACAATAATTTGTATGACCCCACCATAAAGTAAACAGAAAGGAGTGCCTATGAGAAATATATAGACAAAAATCAATAAAGAGTAGCCTATCCTGCAACATTTAAGAATGTAGCACAAGTAATGATACATCACCATCTCCTTGTCTATAGAAAAGGGAAGTTAGTATGTTAAACTGAATTTGATGGAGAATCGCTAGTCGCTTGGACATGTCTACAAGGCTAAATCTCCTAGATAACTTCTAATTTCAACGTATGAGAAACTACTTTAAACACCAACAGTTTATCCATCTACTCTAGGAAAAATGGTAACTAAGAAATAAAAAAAGATAAGAATTGCAACAGGACCTCCAAACCTTCTCTTTGGAGAGTACTCAAGGTAGAATAACCATTGGTACGTAGAACCTTAGTTGTTGCTCGTATTATCACCAGAAATTACATTTTGTATACCTGTCTGTGGGCTCTATCCTTAGATGTTCCTTTAGGACAAGGAATGCTGATTCTATAGGTTTATTCTTTATTAGATCTTCATTATCCTGAGAGAGAGAGAGAGAGAGAGAGAGAGAGAGAGAGAGAGACTTACTTTTCGAGCGTTTTACGTTTCGACAGAACTTACTGCCACATATACACTGGAATGCATTGAGAGAATTATCATGGTCGTCAAACTCAATACCATAATCCTACAAGGGCAAGAAGTATTAGGAGTACAAACAGTAGGCATCAGAATAATCAAATAACGCAGGTTGGACAACAAAAGCTCAAAAGAGTAGATCATAACCTCTTGAACCCGTGGGCAACATCCAAACAAGCAATTTACTGCAATCTTCTGTACTCTCAATAGAGAGACACTAATCTAAAATAGTTTTTACATAGTGCAAACTCTGGACAAAAAATAGTTATGCATGTATATTTGGACAGCATAAGCTTCAGTCTGATTGTTATAATATGTGGACAAGGTACAAAAAAAAAAGGGGACATTCCAATTTCCTTATTCCAGGTTCAATATAGAAATGTCCGTATTTCTTCTTCACTCATGGACCCTTGCAATCATATACGGAGACCAAGACATGCATATATATATGTTTGATTTTAAGGATGTAAGCACAGATGATAAGGCAAATGCCTCAATCAAGTTCTCAAATATGCATTTCAATTACCAAATCATTAGTATCTAGAGCCTTGGGTTGGATCACTAGAGCACTCAATTCAATAAAACAATCAACATATCACGAGGGAATTATAGAACCTTCAGTTAAGGCTGAAAGATACCAAAAAGGAAGATTTCACTTGATGTCACAGCATGCAAATTAATCAGACTCGACAATAAACATAAATGATGCCAACATGACATCACTGGGAATTTTAATGATCCATCACATATCTGAAGTTGTAAAAAAGAATAGAACTAATACAGCATATATCAAGTTGTAAAACTGAATAAAATGGTATCATTTGTCTCCTATGCTGAATTTGTGGCGAATTTGTTGAAAATTACAGGCTGAAGATTCTGTTTCGCAAAACACAAGCATTAAAAATCATAGAAAGTCGTACAATCATATATCTCACTTGTACAACATTCAGACAGGTCAGTCATCCTTCATAGTCCAGTGAAAGCAACACAAAAACAGAATACATACACAACTGTTATTAAAATCAGGTACAACTCAACTGACTCACCCATGTCAGCTCTTCCAAGGCCTGTATTTTTCTAGCAGTAAATAACGCGAGCTGCAAGAAGAGTTTAGGCAAGATATTAAACTAGACCATCTCCTATAGAATAATAGTTCCCAAAACCAAAGAAAATAATGAAGATTGAGGCTTTTCATACACGATAGTAGTGATGCTTTGGGGTCTCCACCTCAATTGGGATCTCAATTAAATTGGCATCATAACATCTAGCAATATAAACAAGAAAAATCAAAATTGCCACGTATATGTATATTTGGTAAAATTCAGAATAAAACTTCATAAATTTACTGCACAGCCCATCCTACCCAAGCTTGGAACCTTCGTGACATTTAAAACTGAGACTATGTTAGCCGAGATATTAGTCCTCACATAAAACTAAACCAAAAGAAAAAACAGTACATGCATAATGTGCATAATGTGCAACAAGAAACTATGCCTGATTGGAAAAGGTTTAAGAAAATCTATGACAAGCTCCTCTACCTGAACAAAAATCAAATTCAACAATAATTAAGGTCAACATACTACAAGTCCACCAAACTTTTTTCCATAATTAGTTAGCAAACCTTTTCCGTAAACCTGTTAAAATCAATCCATTGACAGAGTTATGCTGATAATAAGAAAATGGTGCATATAACATGGAATGTAGAATTTAAGACATAAAATCAATTCATCGTGACTAAACCAATAGGCTCCTGATGATAACAATGATGCAGGAGTTCTGATTGTGGTTTCTCTTGGACATCATTATTTTTCCTCTTTTGACATTTGAAGAAGCCTTTTCTTCCAAAGCGACACACCAAGGGAGTGCCAACCTAGTAGGGTGTTTGCTTTTAGTTTGTATAAGAGAGGACGAAAAGAGACCATAGAATAAGTGAATCCACCATCATCAGAAACTATGTTGATGGTCACCCGCATGTAAGAGTTATGCATATAACTAACTACTCCGTCCAAGGGACAAAAAGAAAAGGTGAAAACAGGACATATTTCCAAGGCCTCTGATGCTTACAGATAGAATCTCACAATGAGTCCATTATGAGTTAATCCCCATCAGCAAATTAGCTAAGTATTTGAGTTCTTTGACTGTAGGGGGTGAGGCAGTAAAAGATGAACATATTAGCTCTACTAGCAACTAGCCTTCCAGCATCAAGAAATAGAATGTTCTCTCATATGGCTTCCCTACCAAAGAATCTTACCTGAAAATGCAGTTCCAGAATTTAAAAAGTTTAATTTTAATCAAGTTAAACCAAGGAGTCCAAAACCTACGGTACCAATCGGGGAAAGACCACGACTGGCTTTCAGCTGAATTTAAGAATGGGCTGCATAACTCTATAAGGATTGGAATAGGTTCAGTCTAGTCCTCTGATACCCAAAAAATTACCTGAGCAGATTTTCCTTTTCCCTTCCCACCTTCAATGCTTTCCTTTTCCACCACAGATGAAGATATCTCAGAGAGGTCTCAACCAGAACTGTCATAGTTTTCCTTTTCAGACTATGCTTGACAGCCAACTGCCATGAAGTTTGTGAAAGCTCTGACCAAGAAGAGCTTGGACCTCGGATAAAGATATTTAGAGTTTTTTTGGGTTGTTGTCATCTCTAGGTGTCAATAACCACTCAGAAATTCTGTAACGAGTGGAAACAGATTGTGCTTTGGTTCGGCTTAAGGTGTTTTATATGAGTACTAACTAATTTCTCTTGCTGATGCCCGTGATTTGAGAATCATTTTCATGATTTAGATTTCAATGCTCCGTGTACATGAAAGATTTTGCTGATTAGTGCTTTAAATGTGTTACATCGATTTGTTCAACTGGCCTTCCACTTTAAGTGGGCATTGAATGCCTTTTCTCACGAGCTTGAAGAAGGGGAGAATGCAAGAAGTCAGAAAAAGCAGAGCAGAGTACGGTTCTGATGTCTACAGTCACTCGGAAACAATATCAGGTTTAAGAGATAAGCTTGCAATGAAAGTTGGATTCTCAAAGCTTCAGATCAAAGGACTTGTGCTCAAAAAGTGAACTTTCTGCCAGGAGCTACTTTTACGAATTAGGCCATCCAATATTAAGTAATTTCCATCTCATAGGCGGATGCAATAACAATCTAAGAGCTCAAAGACCAAATCAACATATGAATGCTTCCTATCAAAAAAAACAAATACCTATGGTTGATGAACCTAGCAATGTTTCCATAGGTTCTTGAATCCAGACAAAGAGCTTCATCATCCTTCACACACATGGAGCTCCAATCAGAATCAAGGAGCACCTGATAAGTACATTGTGCAGTGTCGCCCATCTTCGAATTTCGCTCTTGCATTTCCTTGGTGGTTAATATTTCACCAACGTACTCACATACAAATGCACCTTTAGGCAGTTCATCCAGTGTCTGCAGACCCCACCCTTTGCCTTCGGGCGTCATAAACACCTAAAAGACAAAATTAGTCGTGAAAGAGTAGAGGCTTAAGCTTGAGGGTTCCAAGTATTAAGTCACTCACTGCAATAGTAACTGCAACACTTTTAAAAATGATAACTACAACAAGATCCAAATATGACAGTACAGCTACAATAGGCAAAAGCTTTAGATTGACACGTAAACAATAGTTTACCTGCAATTTATTGCTTATGCCCCGCTGCACCACTCGATTGCCACACTGTTTGCCACAACCACACTTTCTCCAGCACTCTTTGATAAATTTTCTCTGCAGGTGTCCCTTACACGGTTCTAAAACTTCATTATCTTTTGACTTTTCTAGAGGGCATTCCCGACAGTACAAGTGGTGGTTCTTTTTAGGGTCCCGATTGACAGAAATACACTTCTGCAAAAAAGCTTCCTTTACAAGACCTTTTACAGTGTAAATAAACTCACCCCCATTTGCACATGCACAAGCACAGGGTACCGGAGAAGGCAGACAGTCACCATAACAATTTGAACAGCAATTCTCATTTCTGATCTCAGAAAGGGAGAAATTGAGAGAAGCTGTAGAGAAAGCCAGGCTTTGGGGTATGTAGTGAAAGGATGGTGGACACTGATCATCAATCTTGTTAACCCATGGTATTTGTACTCTTTCTTCTCCTTTGGCTATGTCATTGACATCATGGAGAGACCTCAGATCAGTAGGAGTTGACTGACTCTTCGAGAAAACCACCAGACTACGCGAATCAGTGTCTCCCGGTTCTTCTGACAGCTTCCTTTGACTTCCAGCACAATCAACTATGGCACTGTTTTTGTTCATTTTCAAGTGATCATTATTACCATCAAAAGACCCAGGCAATCTAGGAATTCGAGGTGCAGCTGCCCCAATTGATCCTTGAACATCAGGACATCCATTGGGAGCATTATTGGGTACAAAGGAGTTTGTTTTACGGCTTCCAACATTGAGAGTGTCCTGCATAACAGATCTCTGTAAGGTATCAACTGTAGGGTCCACATTGATTGATAGTTCTCTTGATGCATCAGTAGAGTCGCTTCCTAACTCCAGAAAGCATTGGCACATATCTCTCATCAGTTTCGAGACAGAAAAACTGGGGTCAATGATTTTATGGGATTGGAGATATTTATCCTCCATCAACTTTAGAACCGCATCTATACTAGGCATATGAAAGTCTGCTCTTCCACGGGTGGAGTTGCAGCTCAAAGTAATTTTTACCTCTCCCAAGGGCGAGGAGGCAATCTCTAGGTTGGTAGGAGATTCTTCTGCAATGTTAGAAGGCTCATGGTCGTTCCTATACTCACTTGATGTTGTGCAGACAGCTGTTCCTCCTCTTCCACCAATCATCTCCTTCCCAATTGCAGAATCTCCTTTATTGATTGGAGCTACATGTATTAACCAAACAACATCAACAAACACCACTAGACCCCAGGGTTACAATCAGATATTTAATAAGACAGCCCTAATAACAATAAAATGCACAGTAACCGTCAATTCAAGAGTTTGCCCTTTCAAAATATCCAACTGAGCAGACAAGGATTAGTCTACTCAATCATCTTCTTTATTTTCTTGGCATTTATGGGGAATATAGAGCAACAGTAAATGGAGTCAGATACTTCTCTATTAAAGGCTACTAAGTTTGAAAATTTATGTTTTTTGCTTTCAGAACGGAATATTCTAAATGCTTTTGTCATATAGATCCATACTTTACCCTGCAGACGGTTTAAGTATGTATGAGGGGAACCCCCTTGCCTCTTTGCTCAATAACTTCCTAGTTGAAGTGAGAAGGAGACTATCCTGACTAAGTGGAATTAGTTGCGAGCTCAGAGAGGCCCAGCCACTTGACGTCATAAATAAAAGAACTCTATTTCCCTTGAAAAGAGAGAACCAAAAGCACCAAGTGGATGAAAAACCAGGAAACGTATATACGTAAATCTTTGTTAAGTAGTTAGTAGATCCATAAATTAATTGAAAGATATCGAGCTGCTAAAGTCTACTTAACCATATAGGAAGAGGATTCTATTGTCATTGAACATGCATAGACATCACCGGCAGCATTTCCTTCTGCTCAAGAACATGAGAGAGGGAACAGAAAAATGACGGAGGGAACATGGAAGAAAGAGATGGAGGATGAAGGGAGAAAGAGATGGGGAGCAGGCAAAGGGTATGAAAAGTCGGAGAATGTAGTTTCTTTTCCTCATCCTCAACAACGATCTAAGTCACCTACAAGCCCCAGTAATCATTCCCTTCCCTCACCCGAAAGAAACTGACAAACTATAGTCCTTATGCAGATGAGTCAACAAAACTAAAAGGCCAGTCAGACAAACAAATTATTAAGTAAACATGGACCTGGAAGTATAGTTGCAATAGGAGTTTCATTTAGGGGCTCATCATCACCATATGTCTCATCCTTTGGCTCGTTGCATGGCCTCTCATGTATAAAGCTTCCATCGATAAATTGAGGAGAGAGAGGCCCCTTCCCTTTGTCTATGAGAATTCTGATAGAAGTATCGGAGGACATTACTGAACGTGTTCCACTAACTTTAGTAGTAGACAGCTGTGACAGGTTGTTTCTTTCAATTACAGCCAAAGCCATGGGAGAAATGGGTTGTTTTCCCTTGTTCATGTTATTTTTTTGGACTGAAGAAGATTGGATTTCTTGCTGCTCAACCACAGGCTGGAACGAAGTTCCACCTAATTGAGAGTTTTGATTACTAGGAGAAGCTAAGCCCTGAGATTCTTGGTTTCTCAACCTCAGTCTTTTTAACGGGCGTTCAACCTCATGCATTTGTGCTTCTTCCTCCAAGTCATCCTCCTTCAGAGCCAAAAAGATAAGAACAAAGGTTATTTTAAAGATGGTAAAAAAGTTGTAGTTTCGTTATGGAGTGGATCACATACATCTGCAGTACTTTTTCGCTTTTGCACCTCAACCTGTACAGCAGATCATAAACAAAGATTAGAAAAACAAGCAGGAAAGAAGAGGTGCAAAAGAAAGGGAAACATTGATGAGGTAAATATAGACCAGTTCTACGTATACTGCACCTTATCATCCTCCTCATCGAATATAGCATCTGCAAGAACTCTATAGTTTTCTTCTTCAATCAGCTCCCATTTTTTGTCGTATACTTTCAGGAGTTTCTTCAGCACTGGCTTCACCTTGTCTTCACTGATTCCGATATCCCTCATTGCCATAAAGGCTGCCTTTACTCTGGGGTTAGGTGCCATAACTCTTCAAGCTCTTGGAAGTAAAGAGGGCTTACAATTGTTGGAAGAGCCTAGATATCTGAATTGTGAGATACAAGCTTCAGAGAGCTCCATATATAATTTCACAAAACACACAACTTCGAGTCAAAAAAGATCATACCAAGGAAAAATCAAAATGCTAGCCTGCAGTGACCTTTTAAAGGCATCAAAAGGTGCATTACCAAGAAGCACATTTAAAAGAAAAATTAAATAACCCAACAACACCAATACTAAGTGAGACCAGAGCATGCATCCCATAAATTACTTACAAAGCAAAAGCTGAAGAATGTGAAGACTCTGATCCCTTAAACTATCTTCCATTGCATTCTCATTCTTTCCCAATGCATCACGAGGCACAAGGGAAAAAGCTCAACCAGTTTAAATAAGCAAGTTTCATTTAAACAATGAAAAATTAACATAAAGAGGTGCCAGAAGATAGGCATTACAAGACAACGAAGTGAAGCATGTTTTGAAAATATTGAATGAATTCAGATGACAATTGCGACAATGTTGACCATTTCTGTATATTCCTGTGAAAAGGGTGTCCCGAGCTTACATGGCTTATTGCCATGAGAGGGTTGGGGGAGATTCCTGCATGTTAATGAAAATTCCCAAAGTTGCTTTCGATCTTTTTGCAACACATTAAAGCCGGACAATTTCCACCCTTACCAAGTTACCAACAAATATAACAAGCACCAAAGTTCGACAGTAAATGCAAGGCCAAAAGGGTCAGCAAAAGTACTTTCCATAACAAATTCGCGGAAGAGTGTTGCCTCAAGCTTTTACAGAAATGCAAATGCAGTACCATAAGACAGACTTTCCACCCAAAAGATCATCTCAATACAATCGGAAGCCCTCCATATGACCACACTTGAGACCGAACGTAGAGCTCAGAAACAGCTACACGCAGCTCGTTAAGCTTTTTCAAGGCACAGAGCTCCACCACCGAACAAAACCAGAGAACCCACATTTTCGACTAACCCGCTATCGACTTTCTCGCGCGCATGCGTTCGCCAGACCAGAGAGAGACCAAATGATCGGCAGCCACTCTCCCCAAAAGCTTAAATGTACTAAGCAATTACAGCGAAGCTAGACCTCTCCAGGAGAGACAAGCCAATCTTCGAACGACACGAAACTTTCGGGAGGAACAGCAATCGGTCGTTCGAACAAGCACCATCTCCCATCCCAAATGCAAGCAAAAATCGAAAAGAGAAAGCTACGAGAAGGAGAGAGAGAGAGAGAGAGATTGAAGGGCGAGGCTTACCAGGTCATGCGCAGAGTGGGAGTCTAGTAGGGTACCAACGACAGTGGCCACACTCGCTAAAAAGGACACTGACATTTTCTTCGCCTTCTCTATATAAAACGCTTCCGAAAGGGAGACGAAGGACTCTGATTGGATTTCGGTTTTTTCAAAACCTACACCAGGAAAAGGCTAGTCTTGTCCCTGCTTTAAATTCTCTTCCAATTCCCGGTCCAATTCCCCTCGGCTCTGTTTGGCTCGCAATCCGGTGCTGCAAAACCCTGTTTGGTTGCTGGGGCAGATTTTTCCGTGGATGATCTGAAAATGCAAGTGAACCGGATCGTCCCGAACCATGAAATCACACCCGGTTTGGCTTTGAAAATCAAACCGAATCAGAGCGTAAAAATTTGATCCGGCAAAATTAGAAATCGGACTAATTTATTTCATCCGGCTAAATTAAAAACAATTCATTTTACAATCAGAACTGAAACGAATCTAATTACAACAATAAGTGCAGTTAAGTTTTCAAATCGCACCAAGGGAAAAAATTTAAGTTCGCTAAAGCTTTCAAACAAAGCTCGTGGAAGAAGTGCATCGTAGTTTGGACATCAGGGTTCAAATTTGGACAAAGAAATGTGGATGCTGCTCATAGCAATAAAAGTTGCAAAGCCAAACACAGTTTAATGAAACATGAAAAGGATAAAAATAATAAGAATATTATCACGTACATAAACAGATTTGTGTCGTTTGACATATTAAAAAAAAAAAAAAAACTTGAACCTTTCTTTTTTAAACGAAAGTAATAAGACTTGCAAGAGAGTCGTGTGTTTCAAAGTCATTTTTCTTTATGTTGATTATCACATCTCGTCGACCTCTCTCCTAAAGTGGGCATTAAATCCGTCTGTGGCATTTTTTATTAATATCTGAAGCCCACGTGGCTCGCCGAAATCCAGTGAGCAATAAAAAAAAAGAGATAAAAGTTCCAAAAAATATTTAAAATAAAAAAAAAACAAATTTAATTAGATTAAAAAAAATTAAACAAAAGCTAAAGTTAAGCTAGAAATTAAAAACAAAAACAAAAAAGAGGCGGATTGCACAAGCGGCAAGAGTGGGGGTCGCCGACCGCACGCGAGGGCCAGCCATCCCCCAACCTCACCGCCTGTGCAACCCCCTTTTTAAATTTTTTTCAGCTTATTTTTAATTTTCGCAATCCACGTGGAAGTCCACGTGAACTAAATTTTTTTAAAAGAATTTCACATTAGATTAAAAATTTAATTATAAATGCCACGTAATCAGTTTGGCTGGAATTTCTCCGATTTGGCACTTAAGTGATCTTTTTTCTCCGGTTTTGGTACTTAAGTGATGGTTTCGAAACTTTTGGCACTAAAGTGGGCGCCATATATAATTTTTGGCATTTCCGATGTACTTCTCCCCTATTAGATGAAGACATTATTTAATATTTAAACATTCTAAGAGCGAGGGCAGCCTATCGTGTTTATTTCTCATTCGATTTGCGCTTGTTTAATGCTTCTACCTATGCGTAACACAAAATTTGCCTAAATATGGTATTTATGTGTAGAAAATCTGCAAAACCTATCGAATGACATGATTGGGTAGGTTCCACGGTGAGTCTTAGAACTTGCAAAGTAGATATCAAGTTCCCAAATTTCGAAACCGGCAGGTATACTATAGGTTCCAAGGTTTCGGCTGATACCACCGTGCACCCTCTACATTGTGCAAGGTACCCTATAGAAAGGTATAAGGTACCATATATGATGTTTGATAATTAAATACATGCGTATTAAATTATTTATTGTTTTCTCTTTTCCTTTATGAAATTTCATATTCAAATGTGCGAATGCCCTATTTGATCAACACTCTCAAAACCCATTGAAACAAATCTCCAACTCCATTTCACACTCCCTTTCTACGTGAAGGCTTGACTATGTCTAAGATGATGCGTTTTGGTTCATGCTCTCGGTAACTTTCATGTAAAAACTTATAGCTTTAAATGAGGTGTGGAAACTCATTTACTATTTTATTCTTTTACTTTCGAAATTATTATCATTTAATATTACATTACTGTGAGGTCGGCTGGGTTTTAGGTGAGCATTTTACTCCATCAAATTCATTATTCCTTTCTGTTAATTTCCAAATTCACATAATGTCGCATAAATTGATCTCCGCTGCTATGATGCTTTAACATAGATGACAATTAACAAGTGTGGCGTATTTTTCTCGACCCATTGTCGGAGGTTGTCTTGTAAGAAGTTCAAATAACAATTACAATTTGATTTACAGTGGTCTCAATCCTATGAAGTACCATGGCCCCAAAAAAAAAACACATTACATGAAGTACCAGGAAAGATACCATCTTCTACATATTGTATCCTCTAACATGTAAGACATATTTTAGATTTTTTTTTCATAGTGTGTTTGGATTGTCTGGTAATTAGATATTATTCTTTTCCTTGATTTTGGGGGGGGGGGGGGGGGGGAGAAATAGCTAGGAACTAAATATCTTTAAGGACAACTGCAAGACCGCCTCTTCATTCACCATCCCGACCACTTGGACCGGCCACCCTCAGCAAAACCAGGAAGTATTACTCCATCTACTTCTTTGCTAACGGCGACCAATGCTCTCAGGGTCAAAAAGTACCTGTAGTAACATTAATGCGGAAATTGACAAGATCTTACAACTTAACTCAATGCGAAATCAACAGAGAAATAAACGAGAAACGATAAAGGACACGATAGATTTATATAATTCGACCCGAGTGTCAGTACCTACCCCACGAGAAGAGCCAGCAGTAAATAATCCACTTATAATCGAAGAAGACAATCGCTTATACGCTCAACTATTTCCCACACCTAAATTAAACCCAAATCCATGCTGCTTAAAAAAAAATAAAAAAAATGAAACAACTCAATTGGATGCAAAATTCACAGCATTAATACAACGTGTGTCCGGCTCAAGAAAGGACTTCAATATGTGGCCCATTAAGAGAGTCTTCTGTGCAGAAAAAATCTTGAGTTATGTATTGACCAATCACTGAAGATCTCCTCCCTTGCGTGGCTTGAACAAAGATGTCTACTTTTAGTACACGGTTCAAACTCGAGACATAATTTGACAGTAGCGGTCATCATCAGTGAAACTTCCGATGGCCCGACCACCTGTCCAGCTAGATCCGGCCACTATCAGGCCCAACCACCGGCGCCAGCACATCTCCGTCCCCACCCAGAAGTGATGCTTCATCTCTGGGTGCTACACTGCTAGTCCTGTTCATGTCCATTGCCATAAGCTTATCATGTCAGTTCATAAAACATGAGGATCATTATTTACACAACATGTACGTGGCTTCCTCTCACAATTCCAGCATGATTCACACAGATAACATTGCTCAAACTTGTAATAGTTCATTATTTCCACAAGATATGGTTCTCTTCCGTAATTCCAAAATTCGGCTCTATTTGCAGTTCCTATAGCCTGAAGACCAAGACTATTGACATATTTCAAAGCAGTAGGAGACAAATACTCGCATACTGGAAAGTCAGAAACAGAGCATCAATAGAACAAAATCCTCACTGGCATGGCGAAAAAATCCCGGTAATGGAATGATCAACAGGTTAAACGGTGTAACTCTTGTTAGGATTAAAGCTCAACACATAAACAGTTCGGCGAGAATTTAAAATGACAAAGAAACTGCGAACTCACTCTTGCAGACTTGCAGCATATCAAATTCACACCCTACGAAATTAGCTGGAAAGAACCCGACGAATTCTGTGGTTCGAGAGCGCCATAATCCAGCAGTATGATCTCTCTCCTATGTCCATGTGTTTTTGTGCTTTGCCTCCAGAACCATCCTTAATAATCCACATGTTAATGATTAAATTAGCTTAGAGCAGTCATATGAGAACGGGCAAAATGGAGAATTACAGTTCAAATATCAGCAGAACAATGAAAAACCAATTCAAGCAATCAGGAAAAGCAAGCAAATTCACGTCATTCCTCAGTGGAGGATTTCGATTGTCCACCGTATCAATGTCGCATAAAAACCGGTATGCCTGGCATTATAAGGATCAAACAGAAGATAGAAAAGCCTAACTCAACTCACCGTGTCAACGAAAAAACACGTTATAAATTACCTACGAGCAAGCATAACCACCTTTAAATACAGAACTTGCTAAAAGATTATTAATCCAAAAGTCTGGTTTTCCATATCATGTCGAGGATGAAGAATCATAGTGGATGACACATAACAAAGTATTTTCTACAAAGTCGCTCTCATGACGATCTAGTCCTCCAGCAAGGGCTGCCAGTAACATTCCTACATGGTCTAGAGAGATTTCATTCCAACTAAGAAACATGAATCACTCGGTAATGTACAAAGAAGAATCACTCACAGATGTTTCGCCAGGACCGCCAGCATCATTCCTGCCATTATCAAGACTAAGATTTTGCCTTCATAATGGTTGATGTTCAACTGTATCAGGGTTTTCAAGCACAATAGGTCCCGGTAATATTCCTAGGGAAGTGTAACCACAGATGTCCAATATTACCGGTAATTCCAGCCCGTTAAGGCCACCAATTTCAACTCGACTCTTGCAGATGGCAGCATGAAATTCCCTCAAATTCTTTAAACTAGAAAGGTCTGGTAGTCTTTCAACAGATGTGCAACCAGAGATATCCAATCCTTCCAGTAAATCCAACCTGTCAAGGCTGTGAAGTAAAACTAGACTCCAGCAATTTCCAGCAAAGAATTCCCTCTGATGTTTGAACTTGAAAGGTCTGCTAATCTTTCAATGGACATGCATCCAGATAAACCTTTCCAAAGATTCTATCCGATCATGGCCTCTGACTTCAACTAGATTCTTGCAGTTTGCAGAGTGAAATTCCCTCGAATTTTTTAAACTGGAAAGGTCTGGTTATCTTCCAACAGATATGCACCCTGAGATATTCAATCTTGCCAGTAAATCCAACCTGTAAAGACCATCAATTTCAACAAGATTCCGGAAATTTGCAGCATGGAACCTTTCCAGAGAGTCTAAAAGGTCTCGAACTTCAAATAGATTCTCTTTTTTACTCTTTAAACTTTCAAGGTCAAGTATTGAATGGACATGCAACCAGAGACATTCAAACTTACCAGCTTGCAATTTGCAACACATACTAGCCTTAGATATTTTGAACTTGATAGGACATTGTGCAATGGACATGCATCTGGAGATGTTCAAGTTTTCCAAGGATTTAAACCTGTCAAGATCTTGAATTTCAACTAGATTATCATAGTTTGCAGCATAGAATTCCCTCATACTCTTTAAACTTGAAAGGTCGAGTGATTGTTGAATGGATGTGCACCCATAGACTACCACCACCAACTCCAACCCGTCAAGGCCATAAAATTCAGTTACTGCAATTTGCAGCCCACAAAACTTGTTTCAAAATCAAAATGTCCAGTGATTGTGCAAAGGACGTGCACCCTGATATTCCAACCCTTCCAAGGATTCTAAAATATCAAGGCCTCGAGTTTCAGCAAGATTCTCACTGTTTGCAGCTCGGAATATTCTCAGCTTCTTTAAACTTCAGAGATTCAGTGTTTATTCGTTGGATCTTGCACCCAGAAATATCCCAATCTCTCAAGTATTTTGATCTATCAGGGCCTTGAATTTTGATGTTCTCCTAGTTTGCAGCACAGAATTTCCACAAATATCTTAAAGTTGACTAGCAGTTGATTGTCTAAGGGATGTGCACCCAGAAATATCCAAATTCTTTAAATATTCTAACCCATCAAGACCTTGAATTTCAACTAGGTTTGTGCAATTTGCAGCATGGATAGTTGAAAGATACTTTAAATTTGAAAGGTTTAGTGATTGTCTAAGGGATGTGCACCCAGAAATATTCAACCTCGTCAAGAATATAGAGCTATCAAGGCCTTGAATTCCAACTAGGTTCTCGCAGTTTGCAGCTTTAAGTGTGTTCAGATACTTTGGCAAGCCCAGTAATTGTCCAAGAGATGTGCACCCGGAGATATCCAAATGCTGCAAATATTCTGATCCATCAAGGCCTCGAATTCCAACTAGTTTCTTGCAGTTTGCAGCTTCGAGTCTCCGCAGATTCTTTGAATTTGACAAGTCCAGTGATTGTCCAAGAGACGTGCACCCAGAAATTCTCAATTCTTCCAATGATTCCGCTACATCAAGGCCTCGAATTTCAACTAGGTTCTTGCAATCTAAAGCATAAAAAATTTGCAAATTCTTTAAATTTGACAGGTCCAATGACTGTCCAAGGGATGTGCAACCAGAGATATCCAAAGTTTTCAAGGATATTAATCCATCCAGGCCATGAATTTCAGTTAGATTCGGGCAATTTGTAAAATGTGATTCCCTCACACATTCCGAACCTGAAAGGTCTTGAGATTGTCCAGCGGAAGTGCACTCAGAGATATCCAACGTCAGTGAGGATTTTGATCCACCAAGGCATTCAATTTCTGCTAAATTTTCGCAACTTCCAGCGATTGTTTCCTGCAGAATCTTTGGATTTGAAAGATCTTGCGATCCTTCAGGCCGAGATACCTTTGCGCTCGTTAACTTCGAAGAATCTGGGAACGCCTCATCAATGTGTAAGCCTCTCGATGACTCCAAGGATTCGACCGCCCCAAGCCTACATATCTTAGGGCAATCCCGTACCTGTAATTTGGATAGGGACTGTAAACCTTCCAAGCCGGTGACTTCTGTTAGCTCAAAGCACTCCTCGATAGTCAATTCAGATAAGCGCTTCAAGCTTGACAAATTCGTCAACGCCTTCAATTTTCCGCAACCTGTAATCTCAAGATTTGATAGTCCAACCGGAAGCTCTGGGAGACATTCAAGCCGACTGCAATTTGAAAGAGTGAGTTCGTTGAGAAGGCTCAGCTGGGAAAGATTTGGCAATGACGGACTCTGGCAGGTTATACATAGGTCTCTCAAGCCAGAGGGCAGTTCTGGTACTTCTTGAAGCTTCTCGCAGTCTAGAAAGCTGAGGAGTTGGAGAGAAGAGAGCTTAGAAATGCTTTCTGGCAAGCCCGAGATGCCCGAACTGTTTAAGTTGAGCTCGTATAGCGAAGTCAGTTGGGCTATATTACTAGGTAGTCCTTCCAGATTTTTGCATCCCGTAGCTCTTAACTCTTGGAGTTTCGCCAACATTCCAATGTCACCAGGCAATTCTGTTATGTCGGTTTCACTAATGTCCAAAATTCTCAAATTCTGCAGATTCACAATGTCTTCAGGTAATTCCGCAATTGCTGCCCCTGCCAAACGCAGTTCAGTCAAAGACGCGAGGTAGCGTATGCCTGACTCGTCTAACTCGAGCCTGTTTAGCGAAGTCAGTTGGGCTATATTACTAGGTAGTCGTTCCAGATTTTTGCATCCCGTAACTCTCAACTCTTGGAGTTTCGCCAACATTCCAATGCCACAAGGCAATTCTGTTATGCCGGTCCCACTAATGTCCAAAATTCTCAAATTCTGCAGATTCACAATGCTTTCGGGTAATTCCGCAATTGCTGCCCGCGCCAAATTCAGTTCAGTCAAAGACGCGAGGGAGCCTATGGAGTTGGGTATGCGGGTTAACGATGTACAACAAAAGACATTCAGAATCTCAAGCTCATTCAAAGAACCAATGGATTCAGGTAATTCTTCAATCCTTGATTCAGATAGTGCCAGGTGAGTTAACGACACAAGAGAGCCCATGGATTCTGGAATTTGAGCAAGGTTTTCACATTCTTGGGCACTTAGAGTCTCCAGCTTCATCAAACAACCTCTCGAAATAGGAATCTCTCGTATAGCAGTACTATCTAAGATAAGCTCCCTCAAATTTTTCATTTTACCTACTCCAGCCGGTAGCTCCTTCAATTGATAACAACACTTGACATTCAAGGAGACGAGGGCCTTGATGTCCCCGATAGAAGGATGAATCTCTTCTAGATTCTCACAATACTCAAGAATCAAAATCTCCAAGCTTTTGAAAGCGGACAAGTCAGGAGTTCTTTTCAAAGATGCACAGCCCTCGAGATTGAGAACTTTGAGCTCAGTTGCCACCTGAAAAGAAAGAAAGGATACCTCAACATGACTGGACCACTATAACTTATGATTTTCCACTACTCGTATTTTTGTCTTTAGACTTTTAAAAGTTCCTCAAATACAAATTCATCCTCCCGTTACTCTTTCACATTTTTTTTCTTTACTTTTCAATGTTTCTTTTAGTAGAATTTGGCTACGCCAGCGTATAAATGTTGTTTTTAATCATATCCATTGCGAAAAGAATGTTATGGACACACCGTTTAGTTACGGATAACATTTTCAAAGGAAAAATATAATTATTTTTTAAAAGTTATGGCGATGCCCTTTTTTGTTGATTAGACATAAGCAAATGAGAAATTCAAATCGAAGAAAAGATCGTTCACTGGGCACCACTGTTTCTTTCAACATAAACGGCTAGTTTAATTACGAAAAGCAATTTTTAAATTTTATAAGTGCAAGATATAAAAAATGTTAGGTCCAAAAATACTTAAATGTCATTGGAAGGATAATTGTATTACTTTTGTTAGATTAATAGCTTATAACTGTGTTATACGGTGATTTCCATAATCAACATTTATAATGAACAAATAATATGTGCAACAAGTCAGAGCAATTCATAAATGATTTCTATTTCTCCAAGACAAAATTGAATTTAAAATCTTAGTATGTATATATATAACACAAGTCATTGCGACGGAGTTTCTATTTCTCCATGAAACTATGAAAGAAGATGGACATAGACATACAACAAGAATCGCTAAAAAAGACATACTTTTGCTTGGGGAGAAATTGAAAAAAAACAGACCCAAAATCATTTAGATTAAGAAAATTCAAAATAGGCACTAATATTGTCATTATAATTTTAATAGATGGTAATAAATATAGATAAGAATGACTCGTTAATCTAGGACGCCTAATGTTAAGCATGACTCGTTAAGATTTTAAAGCTCATAAGCTTCCAGCAAATTCTAGGGGCCTATAAATTTCTCTTATTTTTAGAGGAAAATCTTTAATTTGAGGAAGGATATTAAACCGTTCCAAAATAAAGGAGGAGAATTTGGTGCAATTGGACCATCGACAATATGTAATATTCACAATATATATGTCTTATCTATATCTTACCTTCAGTGGACCCCATCCTCCCCAGTCCTCTGAAATCTTACTATCCGATAGATCGAGCACGACTAATTTCTTTGGATGAAAGTTGGCCACTGCGAAATTTGAGGGATAGCACTGCCATTCGAGCCATCTTAATCGAGGAAACAAGTTCTGGAAATCTCCGATGAAATTCGCACCATTCATTTGCAAGAACCTCAAGTTGGTCAGTTTTTCAAATTGTTCAGATGTACATCTTCTTCTTGTTGTTGTTATTCTTCTTTTCCAACTGTACTCGCCAAGACAAAGGGACTCAATCTTGCTAGTGCCCTGCAACTTGGAAACATTGCGGACTGTTAGCTTTGAATGATAGATCATACCACATAAAATATGCCATTGAGTTGTACATATATATTAAGTTTTAGTTACAAACGTATATTATAGCAATTGAAACAGTTTGTGGAGCTATAATTTATTAAGTGCAATATTTGACAAATAAATAACACAAACTTCGTATTGGTCAAATAATAATATCTTAAATATCGATTTTATATTGGACTAATCTTTGACAACCTAAATAACACTAAAAGATCGATGAAAAAGATATTTGTCATCACAGAAAAATTATTGGTGACTATTATGATTGAAAAGGTGTATGGAACCCCATTGTGAAAATACCCCACCACCAAAAAATTATTCAACATGCTTTACCAAATAGAAGAATATAACAAAAGTGTCCATCGTAGAAGATAAAAGAATATATGATTAGAGGGTTCTATTGCATGACTCCATATATTTCAATGATAAGCAAAACCAAATGTATGATATTTCAATGGATACTCATTACGAGAAAATATTTTTTTCGTTTTTCATAAGCAAATGACATTAACAAAAAAAAAATTATGTTAAATGACAAATCATATTTAACAAATAAATTATGTAAATGTACTAAACATGTGCTAAATAAAGTGATCATCAAGAGTTTTTTTTTTTTTTGGGTCAAATATCATCAAGAGTTGAACGATGTAGAAATCTCTATTATCACGTGGTGGTCAATATTTAACATATAGAATATCCAAAAACAATTATGTAACATGATAGACCATATTTAACAAATGATGATATAAATACTAACTAAATATTGGCTAAATAAGATGCTCATTAAGAGTTGAACAATTTAGAAATAATTGTAACAACATGATAGCCTATGTTTAACAAATGAATGTTAGAAGGGGATTAATATAAAAATTATCGATCATCACAAAAAAATTTAGGTATTAGCAAATGCATAGAAAAAAGTTATCAACTTTAATGAAAAGTCTTTTCCTGGTAGAAGCAGCAAGTTTTGGGGACTTAAGACTGACAATAATTTTTAGATCGAGCAAGAAAGAGAATATGGATTCACATTCATTAACTAAGACAAGTAGAGTAACCACATGATAGCCTATGTTTAACAAATAAATGTCAGAAGGGGATTGACATAAAACTTATCCATCGTCACAAAAAAAAAAGTATGTATTAGCAAATGCATAGAAAAAAATTATCAACTATAATGAACAGTCTATAGAATGAAAAGAACAAATATCTAGATTGACAACAATCTTTCTGTCGAACAAGAAAGAGAAGATGGACTCACATTCATTAATTAAGATAAGCAAAGAAAACTCTTACCGTGCTGTTGTCAAGCACATCTTCGGCTTCCTCATAATTCCACAATCTACTGCGCTCCTGAGGCTCCATTGGATTTTCTTGACGAACAATATCCCTTCCAAAATCTCTCAATTGATCATGCATCTCTAGCTTTCCGTCTTCGTCAATTTTAATTAGGGACAAATTACTCAATACGTCAATCCCCATCGCCGGGAAAAAATCACAGGCATCCCACATATAAGTCGGATTTTGTTTATGCGATCCAATAAGAAAACATGCTACATCCAAAAATATCTGTTTCTCCTCATAATCTAATGCATCGTAACTTATTTTCAACGTCTCTCGCACTTCCTTGTGGGGTGCCTTCTTTAATTTCTTCAATGCATCTTTCCATACTTCTTTTCTCTTTCCACATAAGAACGAACCTATAACTTCAAGCGCTAAGGGAAGCCCCCCAGTAGTTGATACAACATCACCAGAGATAACCTCATAATCGTTCAGTGGAGAATCCTTTCGAAAAGCATGTCTACTGAATAAAACCAGCGATTGATCCAAAGGCAACTCTTTGAGTTGGTAGATGTGCCTTCCCGTAGCCTCCCGAAGAATACCCTTGTTTCTAGTTGTTATGATGACTATACTACCAGCTTCAAACCAACTACTATCTCCGGCCAAAGCATTCAAGTGAGTATTATCATCCACATCGTCAAGGACAATGAGGACTTTCTTACTTGTAAATTGAGACCTGATTACACCGATTCCGTCCTCGACATTAGACACATCATTTGGAGGACTTAGTATATCGCGAATGAGTTGCTTTTGTAGGCATTCAATACCCTTGCGTGCACATGTTTCTCGAATATTTTTCAGGAAGCTAAGATGTTTGAAATGACTGGAGAGATTGTTGTATAGGACCTTTGCCAGAGTTGTCTTACCGATGCCGCCCATTCCACATATTCCGATAATCGTTGTATTTGTAAATTTAGCATCTATCAGGTTCATGATCTCTTCCACATGATCATCAACTCCAACCAACTCTTTGGGAAGAGTTAGCTGAAAATTTCTTTTTAATTCGCTCATAACTTTCCCGACAACAATCTTAATCAGTGCTCCTTCATGCCCCTATCAAATAACATAAAAATATGAGTATAGGATGGCAAATATTTTAAATCCGTTTTGAAAAAAGATCTATTTATGAAATATTAAACAATGTGTTGGTGGAGAATAATGTACCCGTTATTTATTTTCTCGGATTCCCATCCTTTCAAGTTGCTGACTTCATTGAGCGCTTCTTTCCATTCCCTCACGACATTTTCGTCCAGATTCTCTTTGTGTGCATTGATAGCATCTCTCGATCTCCCCGTAGGATGTCGCAATTGGGAGGGTTCCACTTTGTAAAATATGGGCAGCACTATTTGCCCTCGGCTCTTCCTGCACTTCAGCATCTGAGCCAATTCGCGAAGGCACCACTTGCTGGAAGAGTAGCCCTCTGAGATAATCGGGATCGAAATCTTAGACTGCGTAATACTGTGGAGAAGCTCCGGACCAATCTCCTCACCGACACGGAGCTCGTTGTCGTCTCTGAACACGTGAATTCCTGCACCGGTCAAGACTAGTGTAGAGATGATCGGTGAAACCTTTGCGAGTGTCTTTCCCTCTAAAGCTCAAGAACACTTCGTAATTATTTACATTCGGCTTTTTGGTTCCGCCTCCATAGTCACCTACACGGGGAGAGGTCGACGAGGAAGACGCCCTATATGTCGGATCTTCTGAAGGAGTGGGTTCTTTCCTTTTCATCTCGAGAGAGCTGGTGGAGCAGATGCTACAAAGCCAGCAAAAGAAATTGAGGAAGACGCCCACCGTATCGGATCTTCTTGGCTCCGCTTTCAAAATTCACCTAAAAAGGCGGTAAAAGAGATTGATGGGAGCAGAGCCTCAAAAGAAAGCAGGAAACAGAGAGGAGAAGGATGGAACCCCAGATCTGGGGACTGCAGAAACGTCTCCCAGAGCTCGATCCGGAAGTCATCAGAAGAAAATGGAGCAATCGAAGCAGGAAACAGAGGAGAGGAGTAGAGCGAGGAGTCATGGATTACCTGAGGAATGCTCAAACAACACAATCCACCAACTGCTGTGATCTCCAGAGATTCACAACACACTCTGTTCGGCGTGCTTGAACGATGCTGAGCTCTTGCCGTCCAACGATTCAAGACTCTTCACGCTAAATCGAACCGGTGCGATGGATGGTGATCGGAAAGGAGAATTAGCAGCATAACGCGGAAGGTGCTTCTTGACTTAGACTTGACTTGCTTTTTCTGCTAATAAAGAAAGATAGAGAAGAAAAAGTAGGCAGATGCTCCTCGTTGTAACGAACATGAGCCAACGACAAAAACTTATCAATCGGCGAATTATATGATTTTTTTTTGTCCTTTTTTTGTGCACATCAACATGGCTTTTTAAATTATTTTTGAATCCCGAACTACAACGCTAATTGGTCGAGCAGCTTTTGTTGAGCAGACTCGGTCAACGTGCTCCCTGACCCACTAGAGGCAATTGGAGTTCATGATTAAGATCAATCGAGGATTTATCAATTCAAAGGCGTAGATTGCTGGATAAACCATCTAAACAAGAAGAATCGGGCGGTGGAGATGTTGGCTAAAATTCTCATCTGGCAAACAAGTAACTTCTTTTTCCTTCTTTGTGCGTTGCAAATTTGCAGGCAAATGGATCGCGATTTTGCTGAATGAAAATGACGTTATACTTAATAATTTCATAATTTGTTTCATTAGTTGTTTGCTTTAATTTCTAGTCTAACTACCGATAAAATATACGTTCTTGTCTTTTGAGCTGTTCATTAATCAGGATTAATCAAGCACAAAGGGATCGTCTTTTATCCTTTCGCTATCAAACCAGAGCTGTGAAGAAAATATATGAAACCCCAACTTGTGCTACAGTGAAGAAAGCCGGAACCAATCAGGAAAGTACACATCAATACGTGCTTACTGATTCCTCTGTTTTCAATCAAAGTTGCTCTGTTTTCATCACTTTTAAACCTGCGTCCCCTTTATCAACTTTTCCCACGTCAATAAAGGCCATCGAACAACAACTCCAATTATTGAAAAAGAGAGACACACGCAACTCGATACTCAGCCCCGCACAAGGTTCTGGTCTTTTGAGCAGTTTCATCATCAGAATTAATCAAGCACAAAGAGATCATCTTTTGTCATTTCGCTATCAGACCAGAGGAGGGAAGAAAATGAGAGGAAAAGCAACAGCAAACATGAAAACACCAAAAGCAAGCAAAGCAAAAGTATTTAGTTCAATTGAAGTGGGAATAGATGTTAGGAGAGTGTCAGATGTCAGCCACCTATTGAAATTGTTTTGGAGAACCACTTATTTTTCAAATAAAGACATAAGCAAGTTCAATCCGTCAAGCATTCCCACTTCCCAATTGAAACGACAACCACCATCGCAAAACTAGAAAGCATTCCTCAATTATTTTTCTCATCCGGCCCTACCGCTCTTCTTTCCGAGTCTCCATCCAAAGCGATCATGAACCGCTTCTTTTTAGCGTCAATGTGAAACGCCCTGGTCCAAAAGAAAAAAGGGCAAAGCTTAAAGCACCGACACAATCAGTATGTTCACAGAAACGTCCGCGTGAAGTGGGAAGGCTTATTTCCTCTGATTGAACTTCTGTGCAGCAGGGGCATCATTGGATCGAGAAATCAAGTAAGTCTAACACTAGGGAACTATTTGGGAGTGTACAATAGATGCTTTGGCAAGAAAATGAAGATGAGGAGCTATTGAAGTCATACGTGAAAGAAAGCCGGAACCAATAAGGAATCTGTTTCCAATCGAAGTTGCTCTGTTTTCGTCGGTTTCAATTTCAATCGAGAATTAGAAGCAGAGTAGCCAATTTTCAGAAACTCCCTAAGAAAGGAGAGAAAAGCCAGAGAGCTCCAAGACACGCAAAAACAGGAGCACATATTAATGGGCTTACCCAAATTCTGATCAATATCATCCCCCCCTAGAAAACATGTTACCGAAATTGCTTTTACAAATTTTAGATTTTTCTACTGAGGGCTCACACGACGTTGCGAATGTGTCAAAGGGTGACAAAATGACAACTGCACCGCCGCTTCTCCATCCTCGAAACCCGGCGAGTTACTCTGTCCACATCTTTTCTAATGGTGACCATTGCTCTCCAAGGCCGAAAAATAGCTGTTGTTAACATTAAGGCGGAAACTAACAGGATCTTGCAATTTAAGTCAATGCGAAATCATCGGTCAAATAATATGGTAAACGATCAAGGAAACCAAAGATTTATGTGGTTCGGTCTGAGTATTGGCACATACTCCTCAGGAAAAGCCGACAGCAAATTATTCACTGATAATCATTATAATTGCTCATACGCTCATGTGTCAGGAGCTCCCTTATGTACGGACCCCAAAAAAGGTTCCACCGTGCGGCTCAAGAAAGGAGATCAATATGTGGTCGAATGTCTCCTGTGCAGAAAAATCTCTTGCGTATATATATAGACCAATCACTGAAGATCTCCTCCATACGCGGCTTGAACAAAGACGTCCACTTTTCGTATACGATTCAAGCTCGAGACATAATTTAAAAGTAGGATCCTCATCAATGGCCAGACCTCCTGTCCAGCCAGACCCCGCCACTGTCAGCCCCAACCACCGGCACCAGCACATCTCTGCCCCCACCCAGAAGCGAGGCTTCATCTCTCGGTGCTACACTGATAGTCCGATTCATGTCCATTGCCATATGCTTATCATGTCAGTTCATAAAGACATGAGGATAATTGTTTCCTCAATAGATAAGGGAACTATTAACAGATTTCGAAGCAGCAGGAGACATTAACTCGGAAACTGGAAAGTCCGAAACCGAGCATCGCTAGAACAAAAATCCTCACTGCATGGTGAAAAAATCCCAGCAATGGAATGACCAACAGGTTAAGCCGTGTAAATCTTGTTAGGATCAAAACTCGACACATAAACAGTTCGGCAAGAATTTAAAATGACAACGAAATTGCGAACTCACTCTTGCAGACTTGCAGCATATCAAATTCACACCCTATGAAATTAGCTGGAAAGAACCTGACGAATTCTGTGGTTCGAGAGCGCCATAATCCAGCAGTATGATCTCTCTTCATCGTCTATGTGTTTTTGTACTTTGCCTCCAGAACCATCCTTAATAATCCACATGTTACATGTTAATAATTAAATTACCTTGAGAGCAGTCATATGAGAACTGACAAAAGAGAGAATTACAGTTCAAATATCGCAGAACAATGAAAAACCAATTCAAGCATTCATGAAAAGCAAGCAGATCCGTCATATAAACAGAAGATAGAAAAGTTTAACTCGGGTGTATACAAAAAAAAAAACATGTTATAATAACTTGCGAGCAAATTCTTTTAGACTCTTTAAACTTGAAAGGTCAAGTGTCAGATGAACATGCAACCAGATATATTCAAACTTACCAGATCTTGCATTTGCAACACATAATAGCAGCAGATAATTTGAACTTGAAAGGTTATTGTGCAATGGACATGCATCCGGAGATGTTCAAGTTTTCCAAGGATTCTAACCTGTCAAGGAATCTCCTCAGACTCCTTAAACTTGAAGGGTCGAGTGGTTGTTGAATGGACTGCCAAAGTAGCCAACAACTCCAACCTGTCAAGGCCAGGAAATTCAATTAGATTGCAATTTGCAGCCCACAAAAATGTTACAAAATCGAAATGTCCAGTGATTGTGCAAAAGACGAGCAACCTGAGATATCCAACCCTTCGAAGGATTCTTAAACATCAAGGCCTCGAATTTCAACAAGATTCTCACAGTTTGCGGCTTGGAATATTCTCAGCTTCTATAGACTTCACTGGTTCGGTGATTGTCCGATGCACGTGCACCCAGAAATATCCAACTTCTTCAAATATTTTGATCTATGAGGGCCTTGCACAACTAGATTGTTGCAGTTCACAGCACTGAGTTCCTCAAGATACCTTGACTTCGATATGTCAATTGATTGTCTAAGGGATGTGCACCCAGTAATATCCAATTTCTTCAAATATTCTAATCCATTAATGCCTTGAATTTCGATTAGGTTCTGGCAATTCGCAGCACAAATAACCTCTAGTTTCTTTAACTTTGAGAGGTTCAGCGATTGTTCGAGGGATGTGCACCCGGAAATATCCAACTTTCTCAAGGATTTTAAGCTATCCAGGCCTCGAATTTCCATTAGGCACTCGAAGTTTGCAGCACATAATTCCCGCAAAGTCTTTATTTTTGACAGGTCCAGTGATCGAATGGACGAGCACCCAGAAATTTTTAAAACACCCAAGGATTCTGATCCCTCAAGGCCTCGAATTTCAACTAGCTTCTTGCAGCTTGCAGCATCGAATGTCTGCAGGTTCTTTGAATTTGACAGATCCAGTGATTGGCTAAGGGATGTGCACCCAGAAATTCCCAAGTCTATCAAGGATTCCAATCCATCAAGGCCTCGAATTTCAACTAAGTTCTCGCACTTTGCAGCATGAAATCTCTGTAAACTCTTTAAATTTGACAGGTCCAATGGTTGTCTGAGTGATGTGCACCCGGATATATCCAAAATTTTCAAGGATTCTAATCCATCAAGGCCACGAATTTCAGTTACATTCGTGCAATCTGTAATATGTAGTTCCCTCAGACATTTTAAACTTGAAAAATCTAGAGACTGCAGAATCTTTGAATTAGAAAGATCTAGCGATCCTTCAAGTTGAGGTCCTTTTGCGCTCGTTAACTTCGAAGAATCTGGGAGCGCCTCACCCATGTGTAAGCCTCTCAATGACTCCGAGGATTCGACTGCACCAAGCCTACATATCTTAGGGCAATGTCGTACCTGTAAGTTGGATAGGGACCCTAAACCTTCCAAGCCGGTGACTTCTCTTAGTTCACGGCACTTCTTGAGAATCAATTCAGATAAGTGCTTCAAGTTTGACAAATTCGTCAACACTTTCAGTTTTCTACAGTCTGTGATACAAAGCATCGATAGTCCAATGGGAAGCTCCGGGAGACATTCAAGCCATGGGCAATCCGACAAGGTGAGTTTGTTGAGAAGGGTCAGTTGGGAAAGTTGTGGCCGTGGCCGAAATTGGCAGGTTATACCTAGAGCTCTTAAGCCAGAGGGCAGTTCTAGTACTTCTTGAAGTTTCTTGCAAAATCGAAAGCTGAGGATTTGAAGAGAAGGGAGCTTACAAAGGCTTTCTGGCAATCCTGAAATGCCTGTCCCATCTAATACAAGCTTGTTTAGCGAAATCAGTTCGCCCATACTACTAGGTAGTCCTGTCATGTTTTCGCAATCTAAAACTGTCAACTCCTGGAGTTCCGCCAACATTCCAATGTCACGAGGCAATTCTGCTATCTTAGTTCTGTAAACGTCCAATATTCTCAACTTCTGCAGTCTCGCAATGCTTTCCGGTAACTCCGCAACTGCTATCTCTGTTAAATGCAGTTCAGTCAAAGATGTGAGGGAGTCTATGGAGGCCGGAAGTTTAGCAAGTTTAACACATCTTCTTAGGTTGAGACGAGACAGAGATGCTAGATTGCCTATGGAGCTGGGTATGCTGGTTAATGATTTACAGCTAGAGGCATCAAGAGTCTCAAGCTTCTTCAAAGAACCAATGGATTCAGGCAATTCTTCGATCGCTGAATGAGATAGGTCCAGCCGAGTTAATGACACAAGAGAGCCCAAGGATTCTGGAAGTTGAGTAAGTTTTTCACAATGCGAGGCACTTAGAGTCTCCAGCTTCGCCAAATAGCCTTCCGAAATAGGAATCTCTTGTATAATAGTGTGATCTAAGATAAGCTCCCTCAATTCTTCCATTCTGCCTACCCCTGCCGGTAGCTCCTCCAGTTTATTACATCTCGCGACGTTCAATGAGGTGAGGGTCTTGATGTCCCCGATAGAAGGATGAATCTCTTCCAGATCCCAACAACGTTCAAGATTCAAAATCTCCAAGCTTTTGTAAGCGGACAATTCGGGAGTTCTTCTCAAAGATGAACAATGCGTGAGAACGAGAACTTTGAGCCCGGTTGCCATCTGAAAGAAAGAAAAGATACCTCATTGTGATGGACCGCTGCAACTTATAATTTTCCACTACTCATTGTTATTTTTTTTTTAGACTTGTTAAAGATCCTCAAAAATATCCATACTCTGCCACTCCTCACAGCTGTTTTATCATCAAAAAGCAGATGAGAAATTCACTGGGCGCCACGTTTTCTTTCAATAGTTTGAAATTAGGGTTTTAAGGGGAAGAAGCTTCCAGTATATTCAGATGCCTATAAATTCCTCTTCTATTTAGAGGAGAATCCCTAATTTGAGGACTAGTATTAAACCTTTCCGAAAGAAAGAAAGGAGAACTTGGTACAATTTGACCTTGTACAACATGTAATAATTCACAAGTTATATGCCTTCTCTACATCTTACCTTGAGTGGACCCCATCCTCCCCAGTCTTTCGAAATCTTACTCCTCGGTAGATTGAGCACGACTAATTTCTTCGGATGAAAGTTGGTCGGGGAGAAATCCGAGGGACAATCCTCCCATTGGAGCCATCTTAACCGAGGAAGCAAGTTCTGGAAATCTCCAGTAAAATTCGCACCATTCATTTGAAAGAACCTCAAATCGGTCAGCTCTTTAAATTGTTCAGCTGTATATCTTCTTCCCTTACCATAGTTGCCAAGACAAAGGGCCTCAATCTTTCTAGTGCCCTGCAACTCGGAAACATTGTAGACCATTAGTTCTGAATGAGCTTTTGTTAGTAAAACAAATGCATCCTTAATCGAAAGAGCTTTTGTTAGTAGGGGCCGCAAGTTTTGGGGACTCAAGACTGACCACAATTTGTAAGTCAAACAAGAAAGAGAATATGGACTCACATTAATTAATTAAGATAAGTAGAGAAATCTCTTACCTTGTTGTTGTCAAGCACATCGGCAGCTTCCTCAAAGTTCCATAATCTACTGCGCTCCCGAGGCTCCTTTAGATTTTCATGACGAACAATTTCCCTTCCAAGATCTCTCAGTTGGTCATGCATCATTAGATAGCCATTATCAATTTTAATTAGGGACAAAAGTCCCAGTTGTGCAATCCCATTCTTCGGGAAGAACTCACAGGCATCCCACATATGAGTCGGACTTTTTTCATGTGACCCAATAAGAAAACATGCAATATCCAAAAATATCTGTTGCTCCTCATAACCTAATGCATCGTAGCTTATCCTCAACTTCTCTTGCACTTTCTTCTCTGGCATTTTCTTTAATTTCTTCAGTGTATCTTCCCATACTTCTTTTGTCATTCCACGTAAGAACGAACCTATAACTTCGAGAGCTAAGGGAAGTCCCCCAGTAGTTGATACAACTTTACGAGAGATATCCTCGTAATTGCTATGAGGAGAATCCTTTCGAAATGCGTGCCTACTGAATAAAATCAGTGATTGATCCAAAGGCAAATCTTTCAATTGGTAGATGTAGTTCGCCCTAGCCTCCTTAAGAATACTCTCATTTCTAGTTGTTATGATGACTATACTACCATCTTTAAGCCAACTACCGTCTCCGGCCAAAACTCTCAAGTGAGTATTAACATCCACATCATCAAGGACAATGAGGACTTTCTTACTTGGAAATCGAGATCTGATGACACTGATTCCCTCATCGACATTAGACACGTCACATGGACATCTCAGTATATCGCGAATGAGCTGCTTTTGTGGGTGTTCAATACCCTTGCGTGCACATGTTTCTCGAATATTTGTCAGGAAGCTAAGATGTTCGAAATGACTAGAGAGATTGTTGTACAGGACCTTTGCAAAAGTTGTCTTACCGATGCCGCCCATTCCATGAATTCCGATGATCTTTGTAATTTCAAGTTTAGTATCTATCCAGCTCATAATCACTTTCACACTATCATCAATTCCAACCAACTCATCGGGAAGAGTTAGCTGAGAAGTTCTTTTTAACTCGCTCATAACTTCTCTGACAACTAATTTAACAAGTGCTCCTTCATTCCTGTCAAAGAATAATGGATTTCAGTTGAAGATAGATCTATTTATGACATATTAAAAAATGTGTTGGTGGAGGATAAAGTACCCGTTATGTATTTTTGTCGATTCCCATCCTTTCAAGGAACTAACTTCTTTGAGGGCTTGTTCCCATTCGTTCACGACATTTTCGTCCAGATTCTCTCTATGTGCATTGATATCATCTCCGAATCTCCCAGTAAGATATCGCACTTGCGAGGGTTCCACTTTGTAAAATATGGGCAACACTCTTTGCCCTCTGGTTCTCTTGCACTTCAATATGTGAGTTAGCTCGCGAAGGCACCATTTGCTAGACGCATAGTTCTCTGAGATGATCGAGATTGAGATCTTCGACTGTGTAATACCGCGGAGAAGCTCCGGACCGATCTCCTCACTGACAGGGAGCTTGTCGTCATCTATAAACACGTGAATTCCTGCAGCGACAAGGCTAGAATAGAGACGATCGGTGAAGCCATTGCGAGTGTCTATCCCTCTAAAGCTCAAGAACACTTCGTAATCATATCCTCTCGGCATTTTGGTTCCGCCTTCATAATCACATTCGTGTGGAGAGGCCAATGAGGACGACGCCCCGTGTGTAGAATCTTCCGAATGGGTGGGTTCTTCTCTTTCCATCTCGAGAGAATTGATGAACCAGAGCCTACAAAGCCAGTAAAAAAGATCGAAGCAGGAAAATAAGGAATCCCTGATCCGGAAAATTGCAGAAATGTCTCTCGGAACTCCTCAGAAAAAAATGGAGCAATCAAAGCAGGAAACAGAGGAGGAGGAGGAGGAGGAGAGAAAGGAGTCATGGATTACCTATGGAGTGCTCAAACAACACAATCCACTCTCTATTCAGCGTGCTTGAACAATGCTGAGTTCTTGCCGTCCGTCCGACGATTCAACACTCTTCATGCTTAAAGCGAACCGCTGCGATGAGTGCTACTGTGGTGCTTCTTTGACTTGGACTTGATTTTTCCCCATTAATGAACAAAATAAAAAAGAAGAAAACTAACGAGCAATGCGCAGATGCTCCTGGTTGGTGCTAACGTACATCAGCCAACGACAAGAACATGTCAATCGTCGGATTACGTAAGATTTTTCAGTATAGATCATTAACATTCAAATAAGGAAATTCATTATTTTCGACCCCTAATATGATTTTTTGTTTGCACATCAACATGGCCTTTCGAAATTATTATTGAATCCCCAACTACATCACTAATTAGTCAACGACTTCTGTTGAGCAGACTTGGTCAACATCACTAATAGGAGAGTACTCTTGAACTTGATTAATTTATTTGTGACCAGTTGAACTTGATTAATCGTTATTCTATTTCAACTTATTGAACTCGAGGAATCGACATCGTTTCGGTCAGACTTGCATCGAGAGACTTCAAAAATTAACATTCAAATATGTCAATCGTCGTATTATGTAAGATTTTTCAGTATTCATCTGCAAATCATTAACATTAAAATAAGGAAATTCATTTTTTTTTTTACCCGCGATATGATTTTTTGTTTGCACATCAACATGGCCTTTTGGAATTATTCTACATCACTAATTGGTCAACGACTGCTATTGAGCAGACTCGGTCAACATCACTAATAGGAGAGTACTCTTGAGCTCGATTAATTTATTTGTGACCAGTTGAACTTGATTGATCGTTATCCTATTTCGACTGATTGAACCCGAGGAATCGGCATCGTTTCGGTCAGACTTGCATCGAGAGACTTCAAAAATTAACTTTCAAATATGTCAATCGTCGTATTATGTAAGATTTTTCAGTATTCATCTACATATCATTAACATTAAAATAAGGAAATTCATTTTTTTTTTTTACCCGCGATATGATTTTTTGTTTGCACATCAACATGGCCTTTTGTAATTATTATTGAATCCCCAACTACATCACTAATTGGTCAACGACTTCTGTTGAGCAGACTTGGTCAACATCACTAATAGGAGAGTACTCTTGAACTCGATTAATTTATTTGTGACCAGTTGAACTTGATTAATCATTATTCTATTTCAACTGATTGAACTCGAGGAATCGGCATCGTTTCGGTCAGACTTGCATCGAGAGACTTCAAAAATTAACATTCAAATATGTCAATCATCGTATTATGTAAGATTTCTCAGTATTCATCTGCAAATCATTAACATTAAAATAAGGAAATTCATTTTTTTTTTTTACCCGCGATATGATTTTATGTTTGCACATCAACATGGCCTTTTGGAATTATTATTGAATCCCCAACTACATCACTAATTGGTCAACGACTTCTGTTGAGCAGACTTGGTCAACATCACTAATAGGAGAGTGCTCTTGAACTTGATTAATTTATTTGTGACCAGTTGAACTTGATTAATCGTTATTCTATTTCAACTGATTGAACTCGAGGAATCGGCATCGTTTCGGTCAGACTTGCATCGAGAGACTTCAAAAATTAACATTCAAATATTTCAATCGTCGTATTATGTAAGATTTTTCAGTATTCATCTGCATATCTGTAACATTCAAATAAGGAAATTCATTATTTTCGACCCGCAATATGATTTTTTGTTTGCACATCAACATGGCCTTTTGGAATTATTCTACATCACTAATTGGTCAACGACTTCTGTTGAGCAGACTTGGTCAACATCACTAATAGGAGAGTACTCTTGAACTCGATTAATTTATTTGTGACCAGTTCAACTTGATTAACCATTATTCTATTTCGACTGATTGAACTCGAGGAATCGGCATCGTTTTCGGTCAGACTTGCATCAAGAGACTTCAAAAATTAACATTCAAATATGTCAATCGTCGGATTATGTAAGATTTTTCAGTATTCATCTGCAGATCATTAACATTCAAATAAGGAAATTCATTATTTTCGGCCCGCAATATATTTTTTGTTTGCACATCAACATGGCCTTTTGGAATTATTATTGAATCCCCAACTACATCACTAATTGGTCAACGACTTCTGTTGAGCAGACTCGGTCAACGTCACTAATGAGAGAGAACTCGATTAATTTATTTGTGACCAGTTAAACTTGATTAATCGTTATCTCATTTTGACTGATTGAACTCGAGGAATCGGCATCGTTTCGGTCAGACTTGCACCGAGAGACTTCAAAAAAAGATGCTTTCCACTCGATTTTGTCACTTGCCGTTGTAGATTCGAGACCCAAAGAAGCTCTTTGGCTTCACGCCGAGCTGGTGAGGTACACCGAAATGTGAAAACACGGTTATTTAATTGATCGATTCCACAGTTATCGAACAAGTGATGCTCACGGGGTACGATGATATAGCGTATTGACGTCAACGGACATTATTGGGTGCATCGAGGTCATGATGCCCCAATGCACCACAATCCTAATCTCACGTGGGTCACATGTGGGTCCCATCAAAATTAAATGTCGTTGCTTATTTTGCCTAATGAGTTATAATAATAAGATGTTGTAGTAGTTATTTGCTTTAATTTCTAGTCTGACTCTCGATAAAATGGAGGTCTTTAAACCTACTTTTCAAATACAATGGTTTCAGCCATCTATAATTTCAAAATTAATGATTCCATAGGTGTAAACTGTCGCCATCAATATTTTGAATTCATACTTAATAACGTATTAAATTTGTGGAGTACCAAAATTTTTTATATCAAAATAACATTTCATACACTACCTTGAAATACAAGAGAGGAACATCGCAGTTTAACTGCAAGACAAATCCCAGACAACTTCAAATCAAAACAAGCTCCGGAAAACAAGACGAATCGTCAGAACAAAGTTATGGATCACATACTCAAAGAGAACATTTGTGACCACAAAAATCGACGGTTGATCACCGAATACGTGTTCAACAATGATCACACACCAAGATATTTAGAGATAACGATGAATGATAAAGGACACCAGAGATTTACGTGGCTCAGTTCGAATTTAATTATTTGTGATTGGTTAATTATAAAAAGAAAGGTCATGTTGAAAATTAATTCGAGGAGGGATATCGAAGTGACTGGGGCAGAGGCATGATGACTTTGCAATAAGCATGGTGTGGCATGGAGAAGCCTGGTCTGGAAACTAGTTTCAGGAGAGATGTATTCTGGAATTAGATTTCTATCTTGCATAATAAAGTCATCACAGTTCCTCTCAATTCTCGCATGTCGTCTAATTAGTATATAAAAAATGGAATGACTCTCTTATTCAATGTGATTAACTAGTGCTAGTTAAGTACTAGTTTAGAATATCTAACCATGTGAATCTCATATGGACCGCACATTTCCGACGGTTGAGATTACGAAGATATTCTCTCTCTTTTTTAACAAGACTAATGTGCACCAAACTTCATGCATTTGATTACCGTTCTATTCATCTCATGAGAATCGTGATGTACACGAATACAAACTTCGAAAGAAAGAACAAAATAATTGAGATGGGACCGTTAATCCCGTGCATTTGTGCACGGTAACTTTGCCATTCTCTTGTTAGCCATTAGACGCAAGTGTTTTAATGTCAGTAATTAGCATTGTCAGTTGTTTAGGGGCTGGAGGACGAAATCCGGTTGGAGAGGGAGAGGCCGAGCTGGGGAGAGGGAGGATCGGCCGAGGCGAGGGTGGGTCCTGCGGCGGAGAGGATGGTCTTGAGCTTGTCGATGGCAGATTTGCAAGCAGGGACGACATGTGAATGCACTGAGAGCGAGAGGGTCAAAGAGAGCCCTAACGAGAAAGATGGAAAATGATTTCCTTCTTTTAGAAATGGAAATCATTTTCTCCGGGCTTAGAAGGATTTTTCATTCATCGGAAAATATTTTCATCGAAATGATTTCAGAATATCTAAACAAAATTATATGTGATCTATATCTCAGACATTATAATTTATATGTACATGTGCTGAAATTTAAAAGTTTGAAGTTCTAATTTGGGGAGTAAGTATTTTCTCTTTCCACAATTGGGACAATTGACTATCACAAGGAGAAAAGACAGTAGTAAAACATGCTCAAAGAAAAGCATAAATGCTACTAGAGAACACCTTCCAAATCCAGAAGCATATATGAAGCAGAGATCCATGCCAATTTTAATCTTTTTTGTAGTTGAGAAAGAAAAAATTAGCTGAGAGATTTCGAAAACAAGCTACATGATCCATGGCGTTTTCTCCAAAGACTATATCTATTGCAATTGAAATCTTTTTTGTAGTTGCATCAGTGGGCAGAAGGACGCCTAAAGCGTCAAAATTTGTGTACGGCGCTCGCTTTGGTGCCAAAAATTTTTGCCGGCTCACTTAAGTACCAAATCGGAGAAAAAACGATCATTTAAGTGTCAACGGTGAGAGATTTTGGCCAAAAATTATACGTGACATTTATATTTAAATAATTTTAGTACCACGTCATTCATAATTAAGGAATAAGTCCATGTGGCAATTTTTTAAAAACAAATCAATTCTTGTGGACTTCACGTGGCAATTTTATTTAAAAAGAGTCCACGTGGCAATTTTATAAAAAAAATTAGTCTTAAACAATAAAAAAAATAAAAAGTTAAAACGGGAAAAAACATAAAAGGGGTTCCTGACAGTAGCGAGGGCTGAACCCTTTTGTATTTGTTTATTTTTTAAGTTTTTAGCTGAACCCTTTTAGTTTTTAGCTTATTTTTTAGTTTTTTAATTCTTTTACTGCTTACTGGGATCCTCCGACGAGCCACGTAGATGACACGTAAGATTTCCGGTAAAGCTCACCAAAGTTGGCATTCAAATAATCGTTTTTCAAAAAACTTGACACTTAAGTGATTCAAGAAAAAATTGGCACCATGTCGCGACCTAAAAATTCCGGGGAATTTCCAGGTTAATGGATTACTAGATTAATTAAATGAATTAATCAACCTAGTCCGAGCTCTCCCAAGCTCTACCAATTCGCAACTTAGGTTTATGTTCAAATGATTTAAATTTTGGAGCCGCCACTAATCTTTTCTTGGTAGGTAGATTAGATACCTAAATAAAGTATCGGGAGAATACTTTACTTTCTGCTAACCAGAGATTTAAGTTCGGGGACTTGATTATGTTAATTTTCCAATTAACACCCTTTCGGTACCATTCTTGTGAAGATTTCTTGAACTGGCAAATTCAATGGATTCAATTTATAGAGCAAGGTGCAATTATGTTTTTTGGGGTTTTCTTGATTAAATGCATGCAATGCAAATGCAACTATGTGAATGCAACCATGACAGAAAACTGTATGACATGGAAATAATCATGCATGATGACTCTAGAAAAGAAATCAAATTTTAATGTGAGAAAAATATGAATTCTAACCTAAATGACATGCGACATGATTTTTAACCTATATGACATGAATAATGATGATATTGAGAAAATGGTTTTTGATGCACATAAATATGAATTCTAACTACATGACATGCAATATAAAATCCATCCTATATGACATGCGACATGATTTAATTAAACTACATGACGAGCAAGAGCATTCTACCATGACATGCGAAATTTGTGGGTTTTATTTTAGCTTAAATGACATGCAAATTAAACTAGCAAAGCCAAAACTGTGTTCTAAATGACATGAAAATGCATGGATGATGAGACACAATGCATGACATGGAAATATGTATGAACTATACTATATGAAATGCACATGAATGACATTTTTTGGTATTTTTTATGTTATTTATGAAAAAAGGGAATCAAATACTAATATAATGAACCTTGAGCATAGTACACTTCAATATCGGAAATTTTCGATGAATTCGCTTTGTACCCAAAGTTTAGGATCGGAAGGGAATTTATTCACGTCGTACCCCGGCGGTGGGGTCGGATGGTGAATTTAAATATTATGAAATTGATCGGTCCGGTCCCAAAGTTATGGGATGAGACGGACAATTTCATCGTGCAGGTGACGTCGTACTTCGAGGGTGAAGTCGGATGGCCATGCACAAATTCCGAGGGACAAAGGCACGAGGAAGCATGTATTATACTCAAGGTAGATTATAAAAATATTTGATTTAGACTATAGTATATATACAAAAAAAAAGAAATTAAATCTCGGCCACTAAAGGGAAATTGCTGAATTATAAAGGGCAAGATTGCCCTATCCACAAAGGATCACATCTTGTTCAAGATTCAAACAATTCAAATTAAGTAACGAATATCGCAAAATATTCTAAAGATAGAATCCGTTACCAAATTCGCGGATAAGCTTCCTAAATTCGAACCGACTTGATGGTGCTCGGGAACTCGTGGATCGGTCGGCTGAGCAAAGGGCGGCGACGGCGGTTTCCGGGGAGCGGGGCGGCGGTCCGGCGAGCGGCGGCGGCGGTCCGGCGGAAAATTCCGGTGAACGGCCCTACGGACTCCTCTCGACGCTTCGGATACAACCACGGTGTCGGTTTTTGAAGGCGACACCCGGAGGACGATGAACGACAGATGGACAGCAGCTTTCTAGTGGCCAAACGACGACGACGGTCACGGTGAGCGAACGGCAAACTCGGCGGAGCTTGAAACGAGGCGGAACGCGCCGGTTCTCCACGACCAGCCGCTTTTCTGACCAAACCCAAGAAATTCCAGCCACTTCCTGGGCAAGCAGTCCTCAGATCCTCGTAGTCCTTGATCTTACGGTCGCGTGGGCGAAAACGGAGCTCGATTTGCCCTCCGGACGAGCTCAAATGGGCGATTCCAAGTCGGGCGCGCGCTAGAAAACGGGATTGACAGGCTCTCGGGTTTGGGGCTGGTTCGGACAAATGGGACCTCCAATGGACGAGCTACCACTTGGAACTTGTAAAGGAGAGGCTGAGGGTGATTTAGGTGGTCGGAGACCGGCTCGGAGGTGGCCGGAGGCGGCGCTTGAGCAGGACGAAACAGACGGCAGAAACTGTCGGGCAGGGTCGGTCAGCGACCTTTTCTCATTCAAAACGCTCTACAAGACGAACCGCTGGGACAAATTGAGCTTACAATATGTCATTAGAACGGGAAGAGAATAAGCTTTCTATTGATGGGTGGAACGTCTCCATCCGACATCGGATGACGACGTTATGGCCGAAACAGTGGAGGGCTCCGGAGCTGGGCGGGCGAGCCAGCCGAGCGAGAGATCCTCCTCCTTCGTGCGGCCGACCCCTCTCCTCTCCTTCCTCCTTCCCCTTTGCCCTCTGCAAACCACCTCCACTCTGCTTTCCTTCTTCTTTTTCTGCTGGTGTGCCCCTCATGTGTTGATGAAAGTGGCCTTCTCTTTCAACGTGTCCTTCCTCACGAATTCTCAATTGTGTGGTGGACTGCTTCTATAATGGGATGGCTATGATTCTCCAAGGAAAGAACAAATTTTCTTTCCTTCTTCTAACACTTCCCGCATTTGGAGCTGTCGCTCATCTGGATTGAGGTGACCAATTATTGCTGTCACGGTCCAAAGGAAACCATCTAAAACTTCGGATGTTAATTCAAAGTTTTCAACAGACGTTTTACTTGAAATTACATTGTTTCCAGTGCTACCGCTAATGTTTAAAGATGCCGCAATCTTTACATAGTTTTCGAGAGCTGCCGACAGCATGGGTACGATAGGAGGCAACAGATTCTGTGCAAGAAAATAACTCCGGTTTGCAAGCACTGAGAGGACCACCTTCAAAAGTTTCAAAAGATGCACTGTCACCTGGCAGGCTTTAGGCTTTGATGTATGAGAAGCTGGGAGGGCAGAAGCTATGAAGTCAATCAAACCAGCTTGGCGTGAAGCCTGCAGTTCAGGGTCCTTTCCATCTAGAAACTTGATCATCTCAGCAATTATCAATCCTATACTTGGAGCCCCTTCTTTTCTAGCTTGCCGAAGTCTTTGAAGTTCTTGAAGCCACCTACCAATTTTGGCCCTGGCTGTCCCTACTGCTGTCCTATATCCAATACTAGTATTTTCAGAACCAAGCAAAGGTTCAGGATATTCATATTTCAGAGCCATAAGCCTTTGGCGAATCCTTTTAATTCTTCGTTTCAATGAATGCTGAGCTACGGCGTTGCCTGTAGCAGGAGTAGCAGTGCCTGGACCTACATTTGCATGATAATCTTCAGCACTATCTCTTCCCTGAGACTCCTTGCTTATGTACCGTCGTAGTAAAGGTGAGGATTGATCTCGGAAATCCATTGAAGCCTTCTCCCTAATTTGTTCCAGATAAAATTTGCGACGTTGTTCACTCTCACGAAGTCTCTCGGCTAATTTCTGTGCAAGGATTTCAGCTTCTTCTTGCTGGGCCTTTGCTCTAACCTCCTTCCTCCGAAGTTGCTCCATTGTCCTGGCCTCCCAAATGCCGAAAACATTTTGGCAATTTAAGTCCAAATCGCCTGATAGATTAAGCTCAAATCCTCCGCCGCCGGCCCAATTCAGTATGCAAAATGCAATGCAATGCAGAGAAAAAAAAAATATGCAATGCATGATGAAATATTTTTGGCGAGAATTAATTCTCATTTTATAAATGATTTAAAGAAAAATCAAAATTTAGGTGTCAACAGCTGCCCCTCTTTGAGTGAAGGCTCGCAGAGGTTTTGCTCAAAGACAAGATTGAACCTAAATTTTGACAATGCAAATAATGAATGATAATTTTTTTTGGTGGGGTTTTAATCCCATTTTCAATGCAGATAAATATGATGTATGAAATGCAGGACTGTAATTAAACACGTGTTAAGACTTCTTTTTTCCATGAAATAGAATAGGAAGACCTACACATGGATCGCATATGAAATACCTGTTTTACCATACATTTCGTAATGCTGATGATTCCCCTGACTTCCAAGCTTCTTGCAGATGCAAGGATCTCAAGGTACTGGGGCCCATCTGTTACCAGAAATCTCATTCTGACGCGAGACGGCGCAAGATCTGTAATGGATTTTCCGATATCACGAGAGCGCATACATTGTGAATCGGAAAAAGGGATCAAGATCGCAAGAGCGCATCATTGCAATTTGATAGAAGTACCAAAACCATAAGAGCGCATCATTATGATTTGGGTAAAGGTATCACGAGAGCAGGTCGATCGTGAACCGGGTAAAAAACCTCATGAGAGCAGGTCGATCATGAGTTGGATAAAGATAAGACCAAGACCACAAGAGCATGTCGATTGTGACTTGGGTAAAGGTATCACGAGAGCAGGTCGATCGTGAACCGGGCAAAAACCTCATGCGAGCAGGTCGATCATGAGTTGGATAAAGATAAGACCAAGACCACAAGAGCATGTCGATTGTGACTTGGGTAAAGGTAAAGATCAAGAACACGAGAGCAGGTCGATCGTGAACTGAAAGGATCAAAATGACAACTAAAGTTAGCAGAGCTGTCAATTTGAAAAGGATTTAGAAAACTTATCTGGATTCTTTGAGCAAACGGCTAAGGGAAGGACAAGCTGACTGGGTCATACCTGTCTTTTCACTCGAAGAAGAGATTGAAATGATCATGTGCATAAAACCAAAGTAAATGCAACATCATATGCCAGTAAAAACTCGTTTGCTTGCTTGCATTACAAGGCTTCAACTAGGGAATTTCATCAATAAGGAAATCCGTTTGATCCTTTTGATAAAACCAATCAACATTGAATGAGGAACCTTCAGTCAGAAAGGACTTTCACTCACTCTCATGAAAAGGCTTTTGAAACCCGACCATTGATGCGGGTATGAGAATCACTCAGAACTGCGATCATCATGCTCGACGAGGGTCTGGGTATTCTCGCAATTAGTATGACCAGACCAATCTAAGAGGTTTTTGCAAGGACTGCAATTCAGGCTCGGTCAAAGGTTTAACCAAGGGGACTCACGTGAGTCATTTGAATTTGAATAGTATCATCAGCCTTATCAAGTTTACAAGTCAGGAAACCTGCAAAATGAGATAAAATGATCTTGCTCGCACTTCTCTGAGCAATATTTATAGACATTTGAAATCCTACGTCAACTCAAGTGCCCTAATCTGAAGAGGCTTCGGGTATGGGTTGTAACGTAGGTGCGGGTAGGCTTGAAATGAAAGGCCTATTTTCAATCTAGAGGGATTGATTGTGAGGGAATTGGTGATCGCCCATTCTCAATGCTTTTGCCACTGATTTCTACTCTGGCGAATGTTCGGCAAATTTTCTTCATGAATGATCTTTCTTGAGAAGGATTTTTGTGATTTCAGCTAGGGCTCTCCTTTCTCTTTTTTTTTTTTTTTTTTTTTTTTCAAGAGAGACTTTGCTCTTTCGAGAGAGGCTTTAATGCTCCTTTTCAGTCCCCTTTTCCTTCTTCTTTTGAGAGATATTTGAGAGGGAAATAGGACACCGCTTGATGAAATCCTTTTGCACACTTTCTTTGATGGATTTCTTTCTGACCCTCCATTTGCCCCATAGTCACTTCATAATTCATTTGTCTCGACGCTTTGAGACGGTCCCTTTAATTCATCATGGGAAAGATCACCAACCGGTTTGAAATGAATCCACCGCTCAAACTGGGTAAGCAAAGGGTATGACGTGTAGGGATATAGAAAGAAATGCTCTTCGTCATGTCTAAGGCACTTGAGCTAACACAAGATTCGCATGCAATAAAGACACTCGGAGATTGATGCAAGTGAGAGCAAGAAAATTTTAACCATTTGAATTTTCTGGTAATTGCCCCAGTGTGGGGTTGTTCCTGACAGGGGTTAGAAACGAAGCTCCGCTCAAATGGGTTAAGCAAAGGAATCCCTGTAGTGTTTGGATGAAGGAAATGAATGCCTCTCATCACTTTGGTCGTCATACTTTTTGCGAGAAAACCCTTTACCTTGTGAGCATGGGAATTTTGCAACTTAGCTCACATTGAGGATAAGTATTCAGGATGTGTATGGAAATGGCTCGCCTTTCATCGTTCTGACGTTTCTCATTCAACAGATGGCCTGATCAAAAATTCTTTCTCAACACCATGTACAAAATTTTGCAAAATGTGAGCTCCTTTCAAAGCATGCTAAGCACGTTCAAATTCATTTTTTGTGAGAACACCACTCTTCACTTTGAGCTCACTACATGAGTGCTTTGCAATTTCCCCTTACCGGCTCCACCGCTTGGTGGCAAATGAGTGAATGAATTTGTAGCCATCAAGGTTTTGGAATCACCCAAGGTCTTAGTCTCGTTCGGTCGGGCATTGTCGTCTTCTTCTGCAAAAAAGAGAGTGCAAAAAGCTCTTTATTATTGATTGACAATATTTACATCATTCACTAACCTCGGGGATCGAACCCGGGTCGTTTCGGACCAATGTCACTCCCTCATGCTACCAAACTGCGGTGTAGTTGGCATTCGTGGGGTGCCGTACTTTTAGTTAAGTGTTGGCCTGGAAACAACATTTCTTTCCATATCATATCAGATGGTTCCATTTTCCACTAATCTCGTGGCGGTTGACAACCCCTGTCGAGAATGATATAAACTCGAGTTAGAATCGAAATGATTAAGGGTAAATCGAAAACGATACAGGGTTACCCTTTTCAAGCTTGCTCGCGCTTTTCACTGATCTCGTGGCGGTTGACAACCCCTGTCGAGAATGGTATGAACTCGAGTTAGAATCGAAATGATTAAGGGTAAATCGAAAACGATACAGGGTTACCCTTTTCAAGCTTGCTCGCGCTTTTCACTAATCTCGTGGCGGTTGACAACCCCTGTCGAGAATGGTATGAACTCGCGTTAGAGTCGAAATGATTAAGGGTAAATCGAAAACGATACAGGGTTACCCTTTTCAAGCTTGCTCGCGCTTTTCACTCGCAATTTCCCTCCTTGAGGTCATTCAAAATTTTCTTTACGGCATTTAGAGGCATCGTCCGTAAATTGATTTGCGCCAAATCTGACTTAACAAATAAACCATGCATTTGAACATAGAAAAGGGAACACTGCCCCTTCCCCTAATTCCAGACTCGAAGAAAGCAGGAAAAATATCCCACGCAGGGGATTGCATGAAACGAAATTTCACTAATTTGGGCCTACACCCGCTTCTTCTGAAAGTTCTCCGGCGATCAGCTAGCCAGGTACAGATGGGTGGTATTTGAGGACCTCAAATCACCGGCTTTGGATCACAATTTACAGCTTTGGGGGTTCATCAACGCTGAACTGGTTGACCATGACAGCAAGGTCATCGCCGAGGCAACTCGACCCGTGGGGATGTACGTTCCTTCCCTCAGCAGGCATTGATACTGACCTCGTAAGATTGATCCTCCCATGCTTTTCTCCAACCGAACTTGATTGTGCCGGGAATTGATCTGGAGGACAGGACGACGAGTGAGGAGGGAGATGAGGGTAGTTAGAAACCAACAGCTTCCAAACATACTTCGAGGCAATGGCGGATATCCTTTTTATCTCTTCTTTCAAACGAGCATTTTCAATCCTCAGATGCTGCTCATCAAGGGACGTTCCACCGGGGGCGGTGGGGTCGCCGCAGTTAGGGCAGGTGGCAGTGCTGAGAGCTTCTCCATACCTCTTGTGCTCTGCTTGGAGCTTTTCAATTTCAGCCTTCAAAATCACATTATCGCGGCGTTCATGTCGAACCTTCGATAAGGTTCGCTTATTTTGAAACCAAAATTTGATTTGTAAAGGCTCCAACCCAAGCTTTTGGCTCAGTTCCTGTCTTTGTGTGTCATCTGGGTAACGGCACTCCTCGAAGACGGCTTCCATCTCTTGAACTTGACGTTGAGTGAAGCGCCTCTTTTTCCGAGGTCGACCATTGATGTTGTCGTCGTCGTTGTCAGGATCTTGAACGCCGTTGCCGGAAGGATCGTGTTCTATGGTTTCGGTGCCAGATTTGGTCCCGAGATCTTCAAAATCTCTCACCTTTAACACTTCGCTCGTGGAGCTCCATTCGCTGGTCATGTCCAGAAAGTGATGGTGGCTCTCGAACATGCTCATGAAATTCGCATCATTGGTCATGTCCAGCATGTCATGGTGGTTCTCGAACATGTTGGGTTGAGACATCTTTGACTGATTTTTGTTCTTTCAAGGCTCTCTACTCTCTTCTGTATTTTTCAGAATGGCCTTGTATACTCTGAAGCTTTCTTTTGAACACGGATGACAAACACCAAGAGGACGTCCCTCTCAAGATTTCACGTCTTCTGCATGAAAAGGTGTGTTTTTCCTAAAGATCTGCCGTGTTTCCCGCTCAGTTTGTCTTCTACCTTTTCTCTTTAATGTGGTGGGACCTCCAAATCTTTTCGCGAAATTTTCGGATTCGTTGGGCTCGAGATTGGAGACCAGCGATGGGTCCACGACCGACGGACGAAATAGGGAAAAGGCACTGACGAAAAGGATGAACAGAGGACGGCACCGACGAAAAGAACGAATAGGCTTTTGTCGTACAATTCAGACGGTGTAGCACAAGCAGCTAATTCGTAGAAGCCGTAAGCTTGCTGGGTTGGCCTTGAATGCTTCTTTTACGTAATGGCAGACATTGACGTTATTCGGTGCGGGAGCAAATGATGGCTTCTTCTTTTCCTCACTTTCCTCTTGCTATAAGAATCAGAACTTGACGCAGAGCAGATTAACATCTTTGCATCCTCAGTTTCAAATCATCTGATTATTCCTCTACCTTCAATCTTTTCTCTTCCGTCTTCAATAACAATGGCCTCTAACCACGTCCTCTCAACCGAAGCTTTAGCCAAATGGGAGAGACTTTATAATCTTCTTGGCCGAGGCTATGTTCATATTGCCCATCATCCAGATACTGAAGCTGAGATCTTCAGTCTGTTTATTGGCATGGACACAGTTTCCATTGAAAATACCAATTTAGAGAGGGAGTATAGGACATTCCGGACCCTTTTCATCAACTTCCTGGAAGCTTTTCGGCGCGTTGATCAGGAGGTTATCCTGGCTCGTGTTGTGAGAGCTCGTTACCAGGATCAGTCTGAGTTTCTGGCGTTGGCCCGTTACCTGGTTGACAAGCATGAGAAGGCTGCCGAGCTTGTCAACGAACGAGTCTCATTGTTGGTTCGTGAGAGGGAGAGGCTGGTGGGACGTTTAGCCCTGACCCAGACATACTACGAGCACGACTCGAGCGACGTCGTGATGAAGTTCCAGTGTGAATGGTTGGAAGAGAGGCTTGAATGCATGACTATGGATATAGCCCTCGAGAGAGCCCTGATCCCGAATCTGGAGTCCGCCTCTGAATATCACGGAGCCAGCGCGACTAGGCTCAAGGAGAAATGCGATCGCCTCTTTCTCAAGCTTGCGGACCTCGATTCCCGGAGTGCTCAGCGCGCGCAGAGCATTAGCTGTATAGAGAGTCAGTTGAGCTCCTTTGTGTCGCTTATTAGGGCTCAGTTTGGTTTTACTTTTCCCCCTCGATGACTCGTTGTAAGGCCTGGTGTATGGAATGAAAGGATAGTTCTCATATGTTTGTGTTTTGTTTCATCCCATATACGGCTTAATGCATTTTCCATTGATAGATCCAGACTAACTGAAAATAACAGTATGAGTACAAACTAAGTATAGTATTTCTTTACAGAATCAGCATTGACAGGATTGGTGAAAACACGACCATCCATTTCTGCTAGAATTAAAGCTCCACCTGGAAGTACCTTCTTCACAACATACGGTCCACCATAATTTGGAGCAAACTTCCCCTCTGGAAGTGGAACTATTGGCAACAGCTTCCGTAAAACAAGGTCTCCTACTTGAAAATGTCGAGGCCGGACTTTCTTGTTAAAGGATTTAGCAACCCTTTGCTGATAGCACTGGCCGTGACATACTGCCTTGAGCCGTTTCTCATCAATCAGGTTCAGTTGGTCCACCCTTTGTTGGACCCAATCAGCTTCAGTTAACTTGACTTGAGATAGTATACGCAAGGAAGGAACCTCCACTTCAACTGGTAGTACCGCTTCCATTCCGTACACAAGAGAATATGGGGTCGCCCCGGTCGATGTTCGGATCGATGTTCGATAAGCCATGAGTGCAAACGGCAACCTCTCATGCCAATCACGATAATTCTCGGCCGTCTTAGCCAAGATCTTCTTAATGTTCTTATTGGCTGCTTCCACCGCTCCGTTCATCTGAGGACGATACGGAGAAGAGTTCAAATGTTTAATCTCGAATTCCTTGAACAAGTCGTCAACTTGCTTATTATTCAAATTAGAGCCATTGTCAGTAATTATGGCTTCTGGTGAACCATATCGAGCAATGATATCCCGACGAATGAACTTCAACACATTTCGCGCGGTGACTGCGAGATACGATGTGGCTTCGATCCACTTGGAGAAGTAATCGATGGCAACTAGGATAAATCGATGCCCGTTAGATGCTTTGGGGTTGATTGGACCGATCACGTCAATACCCCACATAGAGAATGGCCATGGCTCTGATAACTGGTGGAGTTTGTTTGGAGGAACATTGATTTTGTCCCCATGAATCTGGCACTTGTGACAACTTCGAACATGCTGAATACAGTCTGCTTCTAAGGTGAGCCAGTAATAACCCAGTCTCATGATCTTCTTAGCCAACATGTGACCATTCATGTGTGGGCCACAGATTCCTTCATGTACTTCCATCATTAGATAAATCGCATCAGCGGAATCGACGCACCTTAGAAGGATTGAGTCGTAAGATCGCTTGTACAAACTCTCTCCGCTCAAGAAGAACTTCGAAGCCATTTTCTTTATGTACTGTTGATCGGCTGCGATACTCTTTTCAGGAAATTCCTGTTTTTGAATGTAAGTCTTGATATCATGGTACCATGGCTTGCCATCAGGCTCTTCAGTCACAGCCATACAATAGGCCGGCTTCTTCGATATCTCTATCTTTAGTGGTTCAATTTCAAGCCCAACAGTGACTTGTAACATCGATGATAATGTAGCTAACGCATCGGCAAACCGATTGTGTGTCCTAGATAGATACTCGAAAGAAATATCATCGAATTCTTCTACTAACTTATCCAGATACTCATGATAAGGTAGCAACTTACCATCTCGCGTCTTCCATTCCCCGACGGTTTGAAGGATAATCAAGGCTGAATCTCCAAACACCTTGAGCCGGGTTACTCCTATCTCAATCGCGGCTTGCAGACCGAGAATACATGCCTCATACTCAGCTATATTGTTGGTGCAAGGGAATACCAACTTTGCTGCTACAGGATAGTGTTGACCACCTGGAGATATCAAAACCGCTCCAGTGCCTGACCCAGATAAATTTACGGCTCCATCGAAATACATGGTCCAGGCATAATCATCTACCGACATGACTCTGTCTTCAGGATGATCGATATCTTCATTTTGGCCTGGATTTTCTGCCAGGACATCAGCAATAACCCGCCCTTTAACTGATTTCTGTGATAGGTACTCAACGTCAAACTCGGAAATAAGAATCTGCCATTTGGCAAGCTTTCCAACCAAGGCCGGTTGGTTGAGCAGGTATTTGATAGGATCACACTCTGTCACCAAGAGCACCTGATAATGCAGGGTGTATTGTCTTAGCCTGTGTAACACCCAGACTAACGCCGCACATGTCTTCTCCGCCTCAGAATAGTTCATCTCGGAAGCTGTGAATTTCTTACTCAGATAATAAATAGCTCGCTCTTTTCCATCTTCTCGGCTTACTTGAGCTAGCATGGCACCCAGAGATTCACTATGAATTGTGAGGTACAAGACTAGAGGTTGCCCTGGTGTTGGTGGAACAATCACAGGTGGATTCATGAGGTGCTGTTTCAACTCCTCAAAAGCCCCTTCACATTCGCTATCCCATTTGACTAGCGCATTCTTTCTTAATAGCTTGAGGAATGGCTTGGCGGTTTCAGACAACTGGGAAATGAATCGAGCAATGTAATTCAATCTACCTATGAGACTTCGGACTTCCTTGACTGAGGTAGGGGCCTTGAGCTCACAAATAGCTTTCACCTTGGACGGGTCGATCTCGATGCCTTTACTACTGACAATGAATCCGAGCAATTTGCCCGAACTAGCACCAAAAACACATTTGGCCGGGTTGAGCCGTAGTTTGAATTTCCGGAGCCTGTCGAACAACTTCGTCAAGGTCTCAACGTGATCCTCTTCGTGTCGGGTTTTTGCAATCATATCATCGACATAAACTTCAATCTCTTTGTGCATCATGTCATGGAACAAGGTGACCATCGCCCGTTGGTATGTCGCTCCAGCGTTCTTGAGACCGAAAGGCATGACTTTATAGTGGAACACGCCCCACGGGGTAGTGAACGCAGTTTTCAACTTGTCGGCTTCGTTCATCATAATCTGATTGTAACCCGAGAAACCGTCCATGAATGAAAATAGTTCGAAACCGGCCGTACTATCCACGAGCACATCAATGTGAGGAAGGGGGAAGTCATCTTTTGGACTGGCTTTGTTCAAATCACGGTAGTCTATACACACTCACACCCGAACTTGGCCATCCTTTTTCATCACTGGGACTACGTTGGCGACCCAATCAGAGTACTGGGTAGCCTCGATAAATCCTACATCAAGGAGCTTCATGACTTCTTCTTTGATTTTCCTTGCCAGCTCGGATTTTGCCCTACGTTGTCTTTGTTTCATCGGCTCCACCAAAGGGTCAGTGGGTAAACAGTGTTCAACAATCGATCGATCGAGCTTTGGCATGTCTGCATATGACCATGCGAATATATCCTGGTAGTCTCTCAAGAGCTTTGTTAGGCGTATAGCCAAATCGGCACAGTTTCTTCTCCGGTCAAAGATTTAGACTTCTCATGACGCTCCAAGTTCTGGCGTATTTCTTCATCATCATAATCAGGCCCGTCTGACTTATGGATATCATATGGATCTGCTGGCTCTCCCTCCTCGTCTTTGCCCTTTGAAAGATAGAGTAGAGGGAATCAAAAGGACAAACAGGGTTCAAACCAGATGCATTTCACAAGCATCGAATTTTCGGGTTTTCGAAGGTTTCTTTGATTTTTGAAGACCGGGGGACGAGAATTCTTGAAGAAGCCCAATCCTCAGTGCTTACCATAGATGACAAATTTTTCAATCGTTGGCTATCGTCATCGGATTGGTTTGGCATACTTCGACAAGATTCCAAAAATGATGAAAAAAACTTCTGTAATTTTATTGATTACGAATCAAAAAATTACATCTTATTGAAAGGGAAATCCTAGTAATTGAAAATGAGCCTAGACACTTAGAAAGCAGGAAATGTCCCATGGAAGGGATGTGCATGAAATTAAAGGTTCAATCATTCGGGCATGTGCCCGTCTCCATTGATGGTTCTCAAGTGTTCTGCGATCAGGAGATAGTCAAATGGAGTGGAAAATGCTTTTGTCAATCCGGTGTCAAATCTTGAGGCGATGGCACAAGGGTATCCGGAGCTCCTGCTTCAGATGTGAAGCTGTGTACGGGCCATCATGGACGTTCACAGGCGCGGTGCGCTTGGCATAAACGTCATGGTTAATACTCGGCCTCTCAAAGGCACTTAGTTTGGCATTCTCGAAGGAACTGGGGGATGCGACTCGAATGTGAGGCAACACCACTTCAAGTGAATGGGCACAATAGCATGATTCCTCTGGAGGGACTCAATTTGCAATGATAGCCATTTCATTCGTTCTTTCATGCTAGCAAAATGTTTCAGTGTCTAATTGACTGGCTAGCTTTGTGGGGTGATCTTTGACTCATCATGGTTACCTGAAAAAGGAAACAGGAATGTAATGAGTTTGAGATTGACAAAAGGTCGGTCCATGACGAGTGCCTAGACTCTTTCCATCTGAGTGCAACTTATGGACAAGTGATAGTGCACATGTGGCATCAAAATTTCATTTCAGAAAATTTCAGTCTCGTCCACCTTTGGAAAACAATTCACAGAAATTCATGATATTCTTAAAATGATGCCGAAATTTACGGACATATGACTGAGAGGATCATGAACAACTTTCATGTTTTGAGCTTGGGCAAACAACACATGGATCGATACAGTTTAATTCATCTTTCCAGAAAATCCTGATCAGAAAATGGATTCAACAGGTTTTCACTTGGGAGCTAAGTGGGCCATCAAAACTTCGAATTAAGATCCCAAAATTTTCAGGCCTCTAGTTCAAAACCCATTTAACCACTTTTATGCTTTGAATCCTTGCAAAGGAGTTCATTAACTTGTGGTAAATGTCAAAATAATGTTGAGGCCCGAAAAATTCTGAAATCCAGACTGATTTGTTCTCATCTTAAATTCTGAAATAATTGGAAAACGTCTTGGATTGATCCGAAATTTTTATCTCTGATAGATTAGGATCTTCCAAACGTTTCTTGTGAAAAAGGTGATGTTCCAATTATGGGCCAAAAATGGTTGCAAAAATCATTGAAACAGTGAAGGTCGATCAGTCAGAATGCTTTGCAGTTTTCACGTATTCAGAAAAACGTGAGTTTGGCCCAACTTCGTCCCAAGCAAATGTAGTCTGTTGGTTCTGATTTTTTTACATGTTGAAAACCATTATGTTATCTACGACTTTTGTTAAGGGTGTTTGCCCAAAATTCGATCGCAGAATTTTACAAAAATCATGCAACACAACAAGGTAAATCAGAACATGGGGAGAAATTCATTCGATTGTATTTCCTTGAAAAATTCGACCAACCTAAATGTCAATGGACCGACCCAAAATAACGACGTGAAATGAGTAAATTGGAAGAGAAGGTTAAGAAGCTTACCCATGGAAGACCACAATCACAAACACATGCGCATGAATGCAAATTCATTGATTAATCTTTTCAAAGTGAAATTCCAAAAACGGACCGTACCAATGGGGCTTGGTCGGGTCTGGTTTCCAAAATTCCGGCTATGGTCAAGATTCTGCTCGTGCCATTAGGGTATGGCCAGGGGAGAGATCTCCAACGCGAAGGAAAGTTCGGGATCGGGGACAGGAATCGACCGTACCTCGGGGGTGAGGTCGGGTGGATTCCCGCGCAATACCATCCTATTTACTAGCGACCCAGGTTCGGTCGCAGTGAAAGTGCGATGCAAATGGACATGCGGACACATGGCATATTATCCAAATCAGAAATAAAATCAAACTATATTACCCTGCAAAACAAAGGTTAATAGTTTAAATTTATCCTGCAAAAACATATAACACCTAAAAGGTCAATGAATTATGCCAACCAAGGGAAATCATCACAAGAAATTTGGACTAAGTCCACTTAGAACAAATGAAAGTTTCGAAAATTGCAAGAGTGCACAACAAAACCCAATTGTTCGAAAATTCAAGTGTTCAGTCCCCAGCGGAGTCGCCAAGCTGTCGCGACCTAAAAATTCCGGGGAATTTCCAGGTTAATGGATTACTAGATTAATTAAATGAATTAATCAACCTAGTCCGAGCTCTCCCAAGCTCTACCAATTCGCAACTTAGGTTTATGTTCAAATGATTTAAATTTTGGAGCCGCCACTAATCTTTTCTTGGTAGGTAGATTAGATACCTAAATAAAGTATCGGGAGAATACTTTACTTTCTGCTAACCAGAGATTTAAGTTCGGGGACTTGATTATGTTAATTTTCCAATTAACACCCTTTCGGTACCATTCTTGTGAAGATTTCTTGAACTGGCAAATTCAATGGATTCAATTTATAGAGCAAGGTGCAATTATGTTTTTTGGGGTTTTCTTGATTAAATGCATGCAATGCAAATGCAACTATGTGAATGCAACCATGACAGAAAACTGTATGACATGGAAATAATCATGCATGATGACTCTAGAAAAGAAATCAAATTTTAATGTGAGAAAAATATGAATTCTAACCTAAATGACATGCGACATGATTTTTAACCTATATGACATGAATAATGATGATATTGAGAAAATGGTTTTTGATGCACATAAATATGAATTCTAACTACATGACATGCAATATAAAATCCATCATATATGACATGCGACATGATTTAATTAAACTACATGACGAGCAAGAGCATTCTACCATGACATGCGAAATTTGTGGGTTTTATTTTAGCTTAAATGACATGCAAATTAAACTAGCAAAGCCAAAACTGTGTTCTAAATGACATGAAAATGCATGGATGATGAGACACAATGCATGACATGGAAATATGTATGAACTATACTATATGAAATGCACATGAATGACATTTTTTGGTATTTTTTATGTTATTTATGAAAAAAGGGAATCAAATACTAATATAATGAACCTTGAGCATAGTACACTTCAATATCGGAAATTTTCGATGAATTCGCTTTGTACCCAAAGTTTAGGGTCGGAAGGGAATTTATTCACGTCGTACCCCGGCGGTGGGGTCGGATGGTGAATTTAAATATTATGAAATTGATCGGTCCGGTCCCAAAGTTATGGGATGAGACGGACAATTTCATCGTGCAGGTGACGTCGTACTTCGAGGGTGAAGTCGGATGGCCATGCACAAATTCCGAGGGACAAAGGCACGAGGAAGCATGTATTATACTCAAGGTAGATTATAAAAATATTTGATTTAGACTATAGTATATATACAAAAAAAAAGAAATTAAATCTCGGCCACTAAAGGGAAATTGCTGAATTATAAAGGGCAAGATTGCCCTATCCACAAAGGATCACATCTTGTTCAAGATTCAAACAATTCAAATTAAGTAACGAATATCGCAAAATATTCTAAAGATAGAATCCGTTACCAAATTCGCGGATAAGCTTCCTAAATTCGAACCGACTTGATGGTGCTCGGGAACTCGTGGATCGGTCGGCTGAGCAAAGGGCGGCGACGGCGGTTTCCGGGGAGCGGGGCGGCGGTCCGGCGAGCGGCGGCGGCGGTCCGGCGGAAAATTCCGGTGAACGGCCCTACGGACTCCTCTCGACGCTTCGGATACAACCACGGTGTCGGTTTTTGAAGGCGACACCCGGAGGACGATGAACGACAGATGGACAGCAGCTTTCTAGTGGCCAAACGACGACGACGGTCACGGTGAGCGAACGGCAAACTCGGCGGAGCTTGAAACGAGGCGGAACGCGCCGGTTCTCCACGACCAGCCGCTTTTCTGACCAAACCCAAGAAATTCCAGCCACTTCCTGGGCAAGCAGTCCTCAGATCCTCGTAGTCCTTGATCTTACGGTCGCGTGGGCGAAAACGGAGCTCGATTCGCCCTCCGGACGAGCTCAAACGGGCGATTCCAAGTCGGGCGCGCGCTAGAAAACGGGATTGACAGGCTCTCGGGTTTGGGGCTGGTTCGGACAAATGGGACCTCCAATGGACGAGCTACCACTTGGAACTTGTAAAGGAGAGGCTGAGGGTGATTTAGGTGGTCGGAGACCGGCTCGGAGGTGGCCGGAGGCGGCGCTTGAGCAGGACGAAACAGACGGCAGAAACTGTCGGGCAGGGTCGGTCAGCGACCTTTTCTCATTCAAAACGCTCTACAAGACGAACCGCTGGGACAAATTGAGCTTACAATATGTCATTAGAACGGGAAGAGAATAAGCTTTCTATTGATGGGTGGAACGTCTCCATCCGACATCGGATGACGACGTTATGGCCGAAACAGTGGAGGGCTCCGGAGCTGGGCGGGCGAGCCAGCCGAGCGAGAGATCCTCCTCCTTCGTGCGGCCGACCCCTCTCCTCTCCTTCCTCCTTCCCCTTTGCCCTCTGCAAACCACCTCCACTCTGCTTTCCTTCTTCTTTTTCTGCTGGTGTGCCCCTCATGTGTTGATGAAAGTGGCCTTCTCTTTCAACGTGTCCTTCCTCACGAATTCTCAATTGTGTGGTGGACTGCTTTTATAATGGGATGGCTATGATTCTCCAAGGAAAGAACAAATTTTCTTTCCTTCTTCTAACACTTCCCGCATTTGGAGCTGTCGCTCATCTGGATTGAGGTGACCAATTATTGCTGTCACGGTCCAAAGGAAACCATCTAAAACTTCGGATGTTAATTCAAAGTTTTCAACAGACGTTTTACTTGAAATTACATTGTTTCCAGTGCTACCGCTAATGTTTAAAGATGCCGCAATCTTTACATAGTTTTCGAGAGCTGCCGACAGCATGGGTACGATAGGAGGCAACAGATTCTGTGCAAGAAAATAACTCCGGTTTGCAAGCACTGAGAGGACCACCTTCAAAAGTTTCAAAAGATGCACTGTCACCTGGCAGGCTTTAGGCTTTGATGTATGAGAAGCTGGGAGGGCAGAAGCTATGAAGTCAATCAAACCAGCTTGGCGTGAAGCCTGCAGTTCAGGGTCCTTTCCATCTAGAAACTTGATCATCTCAGCAATTATCAATCCTATACTTGGAGCCCCTTCTTTTCTAGCTTGCCGAAGTCTTTGAAGTTCTTGAAGCCACCTACCAATTTTGGCCCTGGCTGTCCCTACTGCTGTCCTATATCCAATACTAGTATTTTCAGAACCAAGCAAAGGTTCAGGATATTCATATTTCAGAGCCATAAGCCTTTGGCGAATCCTTTTAATTCTTCGTTTCAATGAATGCTGAGCTACGGCGTTGCCTGTAGCAGGAGTAGCAGTGCCTGGACCTACATTTGCATGATAATCTTCAGCACTATCTCTTCCCTGAGACTCCTTGCTTATGTACCGTCGTAGTAAAGGTGAGGATTGATCTCGGAAATCCATTGAAGCCTTCTCCCTAATTTGTTCCAGATAAAATTTGCGACGTTGTTCACTCTCACGAAGTCTCTCGGCTAATTTCTGTGCAAGGATTTCAGCTTCTTCTTGCTGGGCCTTTGCTCTAACCTCCTTCCTCCGAAGTTGCTCCATTGTCCTGGCCTCCCAAATGCCGAAAACATTTTGGCAATTTAAGTCCAAATCGCCTGATAGATTAAGCTCAAATCCTCCGCCGCCGGCCCAATTCAGTATGCAAAATGCAATGCAATGCAGAGAAAAAAAAAATATGCAATGCATGATGAAATATTTTTGGCGAGAATTAATTCTCATTTTATAAATGATTTAAAGAAAAATCAAAATTTAGGTGTCAACACACCAACACTTTTGGTGTCCTTCTGCCTGCATTAGTATGAGATGCATGCCAATTTTAATCATATTAGGTAAGAGCTGGTTAAGCCCAGCCCACAGTCAAAATCTCTTCTTCTTCCAAAATCGAAGTATTAAATGTAGTTTCAAAACCCGACCACTTGCGGAATAATTAATGTAATATTATTACTTAGACATTTGTGAGCTAATAAGTCTGTGCCATCTAACTTTAAAGGCTCGTGACTTTCACAAATTATGTCCAAAGCCACACATCAGGATGCTATCTAAGCTAAAGACAGTTGGCCTTATTTTTAGCTATCTAAGCTTTTCCTTTTTATTTTATTTTAATTGTTTTAAAGGTATTTTTAATTCTTTAAATATGATTGGGCCTTGGTGGGCTTTTAGGCCCCAATCGAATTTGGATCTAGCCCCGCTTGGAGTATATTGAGAACAATCATAGAGCAAAGAGAAAGAGAGAGAGAGAGAGTCAGAGCCAAGCATTGAGACAAGTCTTGCGGTTTTAACACAACCATGGTACAATTTTTACTAATCAATGTCATATTCAGCACAACTTAATTAGACGATCTCTAGTAAAATGCTCGTATCATTACTTGCAATGCGAGTGATGAGTTTTCGAACTAACTTCTTCCACGTGGATCAGCAACCAGAGCTTACGATCACTAACGGAACCTTTTGTTTTTTTATACGCAGACCTACTTTCGTTCGCTTCCTGCATCAAAAGCACCAGAGAATCGCGCGAGGGCTCGTCTCGTGCAACAAGATGAAATATATTATTATCGTAGTTCTTCAAGTCTCTAAAGTTCGATTTATATATTTGTACACGGGGGAGACTTATCGTAACATTCGAACTTTATGAACTAAAGTTTTCGGTGTTGTAAGGACAGCTTGCATATTTAAATAGGACAAGAGGATTTCCCACGAAGGACCCAAAACACAAAAGATAGCATTTGATCAATTAAGTCCCAAAGCAGCCAAAAAAAATCAATGAGAAAAGCATGCCTTTTGTTAGCATCGTCGACTCTTATAGACGAAGCAAAATTTCACTTTAATCCAAGCTATTTAAAAATTGAGAAGATATCACCAAACACCCTCAATTATGTCCACGAAGACATGAATACCCCAAACCTTCTTTTCGTCATCAAGATTCCTGCACCAAATTTGCTGAAAATGCCCTTTGGTTACCCCTAAGGTCATCATAAACTTTGCCCATCGGTGATATCAATACCCAATTTTTTTTTTCGTGGCATAAGTACTTCAAAATTATAACAGTTTGACAAATCATTGCGGGTACAGTTTAGAATATTTGGCTATACAATAAAGGTTTGGAACATCGGTGTCACAGTGGTATAATTTAGGACTTTTTGAGGTATTTTAAAGGGATAAGTGCGTTAGAAGCCCTAAAACTTGTCACGAAAGTGCAATCGAGTCCTAAAACTTTCAAAAAGTGCAATCAACGAAAAGATTTGATTTTACCAATTTGACGAGTTTTAGGACTAGATTGCACTTTCGCGACAAGTTTTAGGACTCAATTGTACTATTTGAAAGTTTCATGACTCAATTGCACTTCGTGATAAGCTTTAGGACTTCTAATGTATTTATTCCTATTTTAAATGTTGTACCTCCATGGACATATATACATGCACGAACTCTACCATTTGTTCTTTTTGTTTTTGCTAAACCTACTTGTTATCAAGTACCTAAAGTCTGTACCCATAAAACATATCTTAAACCGATTAACATCCTTTTTAGAAGATTCATGTCTTATTGGATCTTGGTCTACTTTTGTAGGGTTGTTTGTCAGTGTTCATGTGTCCCAATAGCGGGAAACGATTACATCACCGCAACCCATCTAAATACAGAGAATCGAATCGGATGATACCATGCCCATCCATACTCTTTGCTAGGACTGTCAACGGTTCGGCTAGGTTTGGATTTTCAAGAAATTCGAACGGAACCGAACCGATAAGGTGAGTAGCTGAACCGAACCAAATCACGACACGAACCGAAAGGTTCAATTCGGTTCAGGATTTCGGTTTTCGTAACAGAGAAGAGAGTCGAATATTAGGGTGAGAAAGAAGAGAAATTTAAGATGGGTGTTCAGTTTTTGTTAAGAATTTCGGTTATGGTTCAATTAATCGACCAGAAATAACTCGAATCGGCAAAAAAGAACGATCATTTTTCCATTATCCGAACCAAAACTCAAATTGAACAAAAAATGCAGAAAATTTTAGTTCGGTTCGATTACGATAACACTGTCCTTTGCCCCTACTTTATTGCAGAGTCCCAACGACGCACTGACACGCTAAGATATGCACTAATCTTCATCCACTTTACCAACTTTTGCCCACGTCAGTAAAGGCCGTCGAGTAACAACTCCAATTTTTGAGAAGGAAAGCACACACCCAGCTCGAGACTTAGCCCGCACAAAGTTCTTGTCTTTTGATCTGTTCATTATCAAAACTAATCAGGCACAAGAGGGCATCTTTTGGGATTTCTTTATCAATTTTTTATTTTTATTTTTACCTATATTAGCAACTGAAAATAAGAGGCTTAATTCCCTAACAAATCATCAATTTTATGTTCAATATCAATTCAATTTCTTTGATATTATCAACATCATAAGGTTGTTATTATCAACATCAATTTTACGTCCCAAGTGGATGAAAACGCGGGTTCTGATAAAACTTTTAATTGGTTCTGATGTCGTAATTTTGAGTATACTAGTGGCGATTTTTGGACGTATAGGTAGATTTGGGACTAGAATGAAAGTTGAAGATTAATGAGACAAAAAAAAGGGATAGGATTACCCCTTCATCGTGTTTGATTGCATAGGGCATTTTTTGTGACCTGAATATTAGGCATATAGCATATAACGGCACATTCACATTATATCTAACCTCTTTCGAATCACATATACTTGGTGGCTGTGGCTAATCACGAACCGATTCGACTAAGCTTTTATCCCAAATTATGCCTAACCTCAAGTTTTTAGGGAAGAATATTTTAAGCTGGGAAAATTACCCAACTGGTCATAAATTTATCACACGGACGACAATCCACTTATAATTTTTTATAAAAAAAAATTGCTAATGTAATCCTGAATATTTGCTCGGCATTTCAATATAGTTCTTCCTATTGATATCGCAAATCGCTGATTTGGCGTCCAGCCATCACCGATCGTCCTACGTTACTTGACTAGCAATCTGACTCGAATAATTTTAGACAAAACCACGTCGCTTTGCTAAATTTTTTTTCCTATTTAGATGAACAGTACCACAATGTTTGCAAAACAAAGGTAGAGCACGACCAATCCACTCTCGATCGCAAAACCTCAAAACCTCCATCGAACGACAGAACCACGTAGCCGCGGTTTGACCCCATCTCCCTCTCCCAAGGGCGAGGAGGCAATCTCTAGGTTGGTAGGAGATTCTTCTGCAATGTTAGAAGGCTCATGGTCGTTCCAATACTCACTTGATGTTGTGCAGACAGCTGTGCCTCCTCTTCCACCAATCATCTCCTTCCCAATTGCAGAATCTCCTTTATTGATTGGAGCTACACGTATTAACCAAACAACATCAACAAACACCACTAGACCCCAGGGTTACAATCAGATATTTAATAAGACAGCCCTAATAACATTAAAATGCACAGTAACCGTCAATTCAAGAGTTTGCCCTTTCAAAATACCCAACTGAGCAGACAAGGATTAGTCTACTCAATCATCTTCTTTATTTTCTTGGCATTTATGGGGAATATATAGCAACAGTAAATGGAGTCACATACTTCTCTATTAAAGGCTAGTAAGTTTGAAAAGAGAGAACCAAAAGCACCAAGTGAATGAAAAACCAGGAACCGTATATACGTAAATCTTTGTTAAGTAGTTAGTAGATCCATAAATTAATTGAAAGATATCGAGCTGCTAAAGTCTACTTAACCATATAAGAAGAGGATTCTAGTGTCATTGAACGTGCCTAGACATCACCGGCAGCATGTCCTTCTGCTCAAGAACATGAGAGAGGGAACAGAAAAATGGCGGAGGGAACATGGAAGAAAGAGATGGAGGATGAAGGGAGAAAGAGATGGGGAGCAGGCAAAGGGTAGGAAAAGTCGGAGAATGTAGTTTCTTTTCCTCATCCTCAACAATGATCTAAGTCACCTACAAGCCCCAGTAATCATTCCCTTCCCTCATCCGAAAGAAACTGACAAACTATAGTCATTATGCAGATGAGTCAAGAAAACGAAAAGGCCAGTCAGACAAACAAATTATTAAGTAAACATGGACCTGGAAGTATAGTTGCAATAGGAGTTTCATTTAGGGGCTCATCATCACCATATGTCTCATCCTGTGGCTCGTTGCATGGCCTCTCATGTATAAAGCTTCGATCGATAAATTGAGGAGAGAGAGGCCCCTTCCCTTTGTCTATGAGAATTCTCTAGAAGTATCGGAGGACATTACTGAACGTGTTCCACTGACTTTAGTAGTAGATAGCTGTGACAGGTTGTTTCTTTCAATTACAGTCAAAGCCATGGGAGAAACGGGTTGTTTTCCCTTCTTCATGTTATTTTGCTGGACTGAAGAAGATTGGAATTCTTGCTGCTCAACCACAGGCTGGAACGAAGTTCTACCTAATTGAGAGTTTGGATTACTAGGAGAAGCTAAGTCCTGAGACTCTTGGTTTCTCAACCTCAGTCTTTTTAACGGGCATTCAACCTCATGCATTTGTGCTTCTTCCTCCAAGTCATCCTCCTTCAGAGCCAAAAAGAGAAGAACAAAGGTTATTTTAAAGATGGTCAAAAAGTTGTAGTTACAATATGGAGTGGTTCACATACATCTGCAGTACTTTTTCGCTTTGGCACCTCAACCTGTACAGCAGATCATAAACAAAGATTAGAAAAACAAGCAGGAAAGAAGAGGTGCAAAAGAGAGGGAAACATTGATGAAGTAAATATAGACCAGCGATCACCATCTCCTTACCTGTCCACGTTACAGTCAAAAGAGACACCCTTATGAATGAATGAATGAAACCCTGTTCGGCTCTGAAGTGGAGCATGCATAAAGGAGTCAAATGCTTCTTCGATTCTTTTCCTTGGCGCGGTGTTCTTTCCGATCTCTACGCATTTCACCTTGTTTACCAACCACACATTGTCTTACCATCCGACTCATCGAATATAGCATCCGCAAGAACTCCAGTTTTCTTCTTCAGCAGTTTCTTCAGCATTGGCTTTACCTTGTCTGCACTGATTCCGATATCCCTCATTGCCATAAAGGCTGCCTTTACTCTGGGGTTAAGTGCCATAACTCTTCAAGCTCTTGGAAGTAAAGAGGGCTTACAATTGTTGGAAGAGCCTAGATATCTGAATTGTGAGATACAAGCTTCAGAGAGCTCCATATATAATTTCACAAAACACACAACTTCGAGTCAAAAAGATCATACCAAGAAAAAATCAAAATGCTAGCCTGCACTGACCTTTTAAAGGCATCAAAAGGTGCATAACCAAGAAGAACATTTAAAAGAAAAATTAAATAATCCAACAACACCAATACTAAGTGAGACCATAGCATGCATCCCATAAATGCTTTACAAAGCAAAAGCTGAAGAATGTGAAGACTCTGATCCCTCAAACTATCTTCCATTGCATTCTCATTGTTTCCCAATGCACCACGAGGCACAAGGGAAAAAGCTCAACCAGTTTAAATAAGCAAGTTTCATTTAAGCAATGAAAAATTAACATAAAGAGGTGCCAGAAGATAGGCATTACAAGACAACGAAGTGAAGCATGTTTTGAAAATATTGAATGAATTCCGATGACAATTGCAACAATGTTGGCCATTTCTGTATATTCCTGTAAAAAGGGTGTCCCCAGCACACATGGCTTATTGCCATGAGAGGTTGGGGGAGATTCCTGCATGTTAATGAAAATTCCCAAAGTTGCTTTCGATCTTTTTGCAACACATTAAAGCCGGACAATTTCCACGCTTACTAACAAGCACCAAAATTCTACAGTAAATGCAAGGCTAAAAGGGTCAGCAAAAGTACTTTGCATAACAAATCCCTGGAAGAGTGTTGCCTCAAGTCTTTACAGAAATGCAAATGCAGTACCATAAGACAGACTTTCCACCCAAAAGATCATCTCAATACAATCGGAAGCCCTCCAAATGACCACACTTGAGACCGAACGTAGAGGTCAGAAACAGCTACACGCAGCTCGTTAAGCTTTCTCAAGGCACAGAGCTCCACCACCGAACAAAACCAGAGAACCCACATTTTCGACTAACCCGCTATCGACTTTCCCGCGCCCATGCGTTCGCCAGACCAGAGAGACCAAATGATCGGCAACCACTCTCCCCAAAAGCTCAAATGTACTAAGCAATTACAGCGAAGCTAGACCTCTCCAGCAGAGACAAGCCAATCTTCGAACGACACGAAACTTTCGGGAGGAACAGCAATCGGTCGTTCGAACAAGCACCATCTCCCATCCCAAATGCAAGCAAAAATCGAAAAGAGAAAGCTACGAGAAGGAGAGAGAGAGAGAGAGAGAGATTGAAGGGCGAGGCTTACCAGGTCATGCGCAGAGTGGGAGTCTAGTAGGGTACCAACGACAGTGGCCACACTCGCTAAAAAGGACACTGACATTTTCTTCGCCTTCTCTATATAAAACGCTTCCGAAAGGGAGACGAAGGACTCTGATTGGATTTCGGTTTTTTCAAAACCTACACCAGGAAAAGGCTAGTCTTGTCCCTGCTTTAAATTCTCTTCCAATTCCCGGTCCAATTCCCCTCGGCTCTGTTTGGCTCGCAATCCGGTGCTGCAAAACCCTGTTTGGTTGCTGGGGCAGATTTTTCCGTGGATGATCTGAAAATGCAAGTGAACCGGATCGTCCCGAACCATGAAATCACACCCGGTTTGGCTTTGAAAATCAAACCGAATCAGAGCGTAAAAATTTGATCCGGCAAAATTAGAAATCGGACTAATTTATTTCATCCGGCTAAATTAAAAACAATTCATTTTACAATCGGAACTGAAACGAATCTAATTACAACAATAAGTGCAGTTAAGTTTTCAAATCGCACCAAGGGAAAAAATTTAAGTTCGCTAAAGCTTTCAAACAAAGCTGGTGGAAGAAGTGCATCGTAGTTTGGACATCAGGGTTCAAATTTGGACAAAGAAATGTGGATGCTGCTCATAGCAATAAAAGTTGCAAAGCCAAACACAGTTTAATGAAACATGAAAAGGATAAAAATAATAAGAATATTATAACGTACATAAACAGACATGGGTTTGTGTCGTTTGACATATAAAAACAAAAAAAAATTGAACCTTTCTTTTTTAAACCAAAGTAATAAGACTTGCAAGAGAGTCGTGTGTTTCAAAGTCATTTTTCTTTATGTTGATTATCACATCTCGTCGACCTCTCTCCTAAAGTGGGCATTAAATCCGTCTGTGGTATTTTTTTATTAATATCTGAAGCCCACGTGACTCGCCGAAATCCAGTCGGCAATAAAAAAAAGAGATAAAAGTTCCAAAAAATATTATAAAAAAACAAATTTAATTAGATTAAACAAAATTAAACAAAAGCTAAAGTTAAGCTAGAAATTTAAAAAAAAAAACAAAAAAGAGGCGGATTGCACAAGCGGCAAGAGTGGGGGTCGCCAACCGCAGGCGAGGGCCTGCCATCCCCCAACCTCACTGCCTATGCAACCCCCTTTTTAAATTTTTTTCAGCTTATTTTTAATTTTCGCAATCCATGTGGAAGTCCACGTGAACTAAATTTTTTTAAAAGAATTTCACGTTAGATTAAAAATTTAATTATAAATGCCACGTAATCAGTTTGGCTGGAATTTCTCCGATTTGGCACTTAAGTGATCTTTTTTCTCCGGTTTTGGTACTTAAGTGATGGTTTCGAAACTTTTGGCACTAAAGTGGGCGCCATATATAATTTTTGGCATTTCCGATGTACTTCTCCCCTATTAGATGAAGACATTATTTAATATTTAAACATTCTAAGAGCGAGGGCAGCCTATCGTGTTTATTTCTCATTCGATTTGCGCTTGTTTAATGCTTCTACCTATGCGTAACACAAAATTTGCCTAAATATGGTATTTATGTGTAGAAAATCTGCAAAACCTATCGAATGACATGATTGGGTAGGTTCCACGGTGAGTCTTAGAACTTGCAAAGTAGATATCAAGTTCCCAAATTTCGAAACCGGCAGGTATACTATAGGTTCCAAGGTTTCGGCTGATACCACCGTGCACCCTCTACATTGTGCAAGGTACCCTATAGAAAGGTATAAGGTACCATATATGATGTTTGATAGTTAAAATACATGCGTATTAAATTATTTATTGTTTTCTCTTTTCCTTTATGAAATTTCATATTCAAATGTGCGAATGCCCTATTTGATCAACACTCTCAAAACCCATTGAAACAAATCTCCAACTCCATTTCACACTCCCTTTCTACGTGAAGGCTTGACTATGTCTAAGATAATGCGTTTTGATTCATGCTCTCGGTAACTTTCATGTAAAAACTTATAGCTTTAAATGAGGTGTGGAAACTCATTTACTATTTTATTCTTTTACTTTCGAAATTATTATCATTTAATATTACATTACTGCGAGGTCGGCTGGGTTTTAGGTGAGCATTTTACTCCATCAAATTCATTATTCCTTTCTATTAATTTCCAAATTCACATAATGTCGCATAAATTGATCTCCGCTGCTATGATGCTTTAACATAGATGACAATTAACAAGTGTGGCGTATTTTTCTCGACCCATTGTCGGAGGTTGTCTTGTAAGAAGTTCAAATAACAATTACAATTTGATTTACAGTGGTCTCAATCCTATGAAGTACCATGGCCCCAAAAAAAAAACACATTACATGAAGTACCTGGAAAGATACTATCTTCTACATATTGTATCCTCTAACATGTAAGACATATTTTAGATTTTTTTTTTCATAGTGTGTTTGGATTGTCTGGTAATTAGATATTATTCTTTTCCCTGATTTTTTTTTTTTGGGGGGGGCGGGGGGGTGGGGAGGCGAGAAAATAGCTAGGAACTAAATATCTTTAAGGACAACTGCAAGACCGCCTCTTCGTTCACCATCCCGACCACTTGGATCCTGACCACTTGGATCGGCCACCCTCAGCAAAACCAGGAAGTATTACTCCATCTACTTCTTTGCTAACGACAACCATTGCTCTCAGGGTCAAAAAGTAGCTGTAGTAACATTAATGCGGAAATTGACGGTATCTTGCCATTTTCAGTCGACGCAGAGAAATAAATGAGGGACGATAAAAGACACTAGAGATTTATGTGATTCGGTCCCGAGTGTCGGCACCTACTTCACGGGGAGATCTAGCAGCAAATCATTCACTGATAATTGAAGAATCAGAGTTATAATGGCTCATACACTCGAGTATTTTCCATTCCTAGATTAAGCCCAAACCCACGCTGCTTGCAAAAAAACAACTCAATAATATGCAAAATTCACAGCACAAATCCTCCACGTGTCCGAAGCTTTCTTATGGACGACCCAAAGAAACGCTCCACTCTGTGCGGCTCAATAAAGGACTTCAATATGTGGCCGAATTAAAGTCCCCTGTGCAGAAAAAATCTCAAGTACATGGATTGACCAATTACTGAAGATCTCCTCCCTTATGCGGCTTGAACGAAGGCATCCACTTTTCATACACAGACTCAAGCTCGAGATATAATTTAAGAGTAGCAGTCATCATCAGTGAAACTTCCGATGGCCCGACTTCCTGTCCAGCCCGATCCCGCCACTGCCAGCCCCAACCACCGGTGCCAGCACATCTCCGCCCCCACCCAGAAGCGAGGCTCCATCTCCAGGTGCCACACTGCTAGTTCTGTTCATGTCCATTGTCATATGCTTATCATGTCAGTTCATAAAACATGAGGATCATTATTTCCACAAGATATAGGTGGCGTCCTCTCACAATTTCGGCATGATTAACACGAAGAAAATCGCTCAGACTTGTAATAGTTCATAAGTTTTCTTGAAAAATATATGGTTCTCTTACGAAATTCCAAATTCTGGCTCTATTTGCAGTTCTTATGAAGACCAAGACTATTGACAGATTTCGAAGAAGCAGGAGACAAAAACTCGCATACTGGAAAGTCAGAAACAGAACATCACTAGAAAAAAAATCCTCACTGGCGTGGCAAAAAAATCCCAGCATTGGAATGACCAACAGGCTAAGCGGTGTAAATCTTGTTAGGATTAAAACCCAACAAAATAAACAGTTTATTTTACCAAAAAACAAAAACAAAATGAACAGTTTAGCGAGGAATTTAAAATGACAATGATTCTGTGAACTCACTCTTGCAGACTAGCAGCATATCGGATTCACACCCTATATGAAATTAGCTTGAAAGAACCCAACGAATTCTGTGGTTCAAGAGCGCCATGATCCAGCAGAATGATCTCTCTCCTTTGCCTACGTGTTTTTGCACTTTGCCTCCAGAACCATCCTTAATAATCCACATGTTAATAATTAAATTACCTTGAGCAGTCATATGAGAACATAGAAAAGAGAGAATTACAGTTCAAATATCGCAGAACAATAATAATAATAAAAAAACCAATTCAAGCAATCAGGAAAAGCAAGCAAATTTACGTCATTCCTGAGTGTAGGATTTCAATTATCCACCTTAAGAGGCTGAGATGACTATGGTCGATGGGATTTCTTAGAGAGCTGCCTATTCTTTCACCGTATCAACATTGCATATAAACCAGTATGCCAGGAATCAAACAGAAGACAGGAGTTTGACTCGCCTTGTAGAGAAAGAACACGTTATAAATGACCTGCAAGCAAGCACAACAACCTTCAAATACAGAACTTGCATAAAAATTATAATCTCCATATAATGTCGAGGATGAAGAATCATAGTTGATGACACATGACAAATTATTTTTTAAAAAGTCACGCTTATGACAATCTAGTCCTCCAACAAGGGCTGCCAGTTACATTCCTACCATGATCAACAGAGTTTTCATTCCAACTAAGAAACACGAATCACTCGGTAATGTACAAAGAAGAATCACTCACAGATGATTCACCAGGACTGCCAGCTTTATTCCTGCCATTATCAAGACTAAAATTTTGCCTACATAGTGGTTGATGTTCAACTGTATCAGGGTTTTCAAGCACGATAGGTCCGATAATACTCCTAGGGAAGTGTAACCACAGATGTCCAATATTACCAGTAATTCCAGCCCGTTAAGGCCACCAATTTCAACTCGACTCTTGCAGATGGCAGCATGAAATTCCCTCAATTTCTTTAGACTAGACATGTCCGGTAATCTTTCAATAGATGTGCAACCAGAGATATCCAACCTTTACAGTAAATCCAACCTGTCATGACTGTGAAGTTAAAACTAGACTCCAGCAATTTCCAGCAAAGAATTCCTTCCGTTGTTTGAACTTGAAAGGTCTGCTAATCTTTCAATGGACATGCATCCAGATAAACCTTTCCTAAGATTCTATCCAATCATGGCCTCAGACCTCAACTAGATTCTTGCAGTTTGCAGCTTGAATTCCCTCGAATTTGTTAAACTGGAAAGGTCTGGTTATCTTCCAATAGATATGCACCCAGAGATATTCAATCTTGCTAGTAAATCCAACCTGTAAAGACCATTAATTTCAACAAGATTCCGGCAATTTGCAGCATGGAATCTTTCCAGTGCATCCAGAGATATTGAACCTGTCCAGAGAGTCTAACTGGTCAAGGCCTCGAACTTCAAATAGATTCTCGCAGTTGGCAGCATCTAATTCTTTTAGACTCTTTAAACTTGAAAGGTCAAGTATTGAATGGACATGCAACCAGAGACATTCAAACTTACCAGCTTGCAATTTGCAACACATACTAGCCTTAGATATTTTGAACTTGAAAGGTCATTGTGCAATGGACATGCATCTGGAGATGTTTAAGTTTTCCAAGGATTCTACCCTGTCAAGATCTTGAATTTCATTTGCAGCATAGAATTCCCTCAGACTCTTCAAACTTGAAAGGTCGAGTGATTGTTGAATGGACGTCCACCCATAGACTACCACCAACAACTCCAACCCGTCAAGGCCATAAAATTCAGTTACTGCAATTTGCAGCCCACAAAACTTGTTTCAAAATCAAAATGTCCAGTGATTGTGCAAAGGACGTGCACCCCGATATTCCAACCCTTCCAAGGATTCTAAAATATCAAGGCCTCGAGTTTCAGCAAGATTCTCACTGTTTGCAGCTTGGAATATTCTCAGCTCCTTTGAACTTCATAGATTCGGTGATTGTTCATTGGATCTTGCACCCAGAAATATCCCAATCTCTCGAGTATTTTGATCTATCGGGGCCTTAAATTTTGACTAGGTTCTCGTAGTTTGCAGCACAGAATTTCCGCAAATATCTCTTAAAGTTGACTAGCAGATTGATTGTCTAAGGGACGTGCACCCAGAAATATCCAATTTCTGTAAAGATGCTAACCTGTCAAGGCCTCAAATTTCAACTAGGTTCTCGCCATGAGTGTCTCAGATTCTTTAAATTTGACAAGTCCAGTGACTGTCCAAGAGACGTGCACCCAGAGATATCCAAGAAATTCAAGGATTCCAATCCATCAAGGCCTCGAATTTCAACTAGGTTCTTGCAATCTGCTGCATAAAATTCCCTCAAACTCTTTAAATTTGACAGGTCCAATGATTGTCCAAGGGATGTGCAACCAGAGATATCCAAAATTTTCAAGGATATTAATCCATCCAGGCGATGAATTTCAGTTAGATTCGGGCAATTTGTAAAATGTGATTCCCTCACACATTCCAAACCTGAAAGGTCTTGAGATTGTCCAGCGGAAGTGCACTCAGAGATATCCAACGTCAGTGAGGATTTTGATCCACCAAGGCCTTCAATTTCTGCTAAATTTTCGCAACTTCCAGCGATTGGTTCCTGCAGAATCTTTGAATTTGATAGATCTAGCGATCCTTCAGGCCGAGATACCTTTGCGCTCGTCACCTTCGAAGAATCTGGGAACGCCTCATCAATATGTAAGCCTCTCGATGACTCCAAGGATTCGACCACCCCAAGCCTACATATCTTAGGGCAATCCCGTACCTCTAATTTGGATAGGGACTGTAAACCTTCCAAGCCGGTGACTTCTGTTAGCTCAAAGCACTCCACGATAGTCAATTCAGATAAGCGCTTCAAGCTTGACAAATTCGTCAACGCCTTCAATTTTCCGCAACCTAAAATCCAAAGCTTTGATAGTCCAACCGGAAGCTCTGGGAGACATTCAAGCCGACTGCAATTTAAAAGAGCGAGTTCGTTGAGAAGGCTCAGCTGGGAAAGATTTGGCAATGACGGACTCTGGCAGGTTATCCATAGAAATCTCAAGCCAGAGGGCAGTTCTGGTACTTCTTGAAGCTTCTTGCAGTTTAGAAAGCTGAGGAGTTGGAGAGAAGAGAGCTTAGAAATGCTTTCTGGCAAGCTCGAGATGCCCGAATTGGTTAAGTGGAGCTTGTATAGCGAAGTCAGTTGGGCTATATTACTAGGTAGTCCTTCCAGATTTTTGCATCCCGTAACTCTCAACTCTTGGAGTTTCGCCAACATTCCAATGTGAGGCAATTCTGTTATGTCGGTCCCACTAATGTCCAAAATTCTCAAATTCTGCAGATTCACAATGCTTTTGGGTAATTCCGCAATTGCTGCCCCCGCCAAATGCAGTTCGGCGAGGGAGCCTATCGAGTCCGGAAGTTGAGTAAGTTTACCACATTCACTTAAGTCAAGGGGAGATAGAGATGTTAGATGGTATATGGAGCTGGGTATGCGGGCTAACGATTTACAATAAACGGCATTCAGAATCTCAAGCTCATTCAAAAAACCAATGGATTCAGGTAATTCTTCCATCCTTGAATTAGATAGGTCCAGGTGAGTTAACGACACAATAGAGCCCATGGATTTTGGAATTTGAGCAAGTTCTATACAACCCCAGGCATTTAGAGTCTCCAGCTTCGCCAAACAACCTCTCGAAATAGGAATCTCTCGTATAGCAGTACCATTTAAGATAAGCTCCCTCAAATTTTTCATTTTACCTACTCCAGCCGGTAGCTCCTTCAATCGAAAACAACCCTGGACATTCAAGGAGACAAGGGTCTTGAGATCCTCGATAGAAGGATGAATCTCTTCTAGATTCGGACAATTTTCAAGAATCAAAATCTCCAAGCTTTTGAACGCGGACAAGTCAGGAGTTCTTTTCAAATAATGACAGCACGTGAGATTGAGAACTTTGAGCTCAGTTGCCACCTGAAAAGAAAGAAAGGACACCTCAACGTGATTGGACCACTGTAACTAATTATTTTCCACTACTCGTATTTTTGTCTTTAGACTTTTAAAAGTTCCTCAAATGCAAATTCATCCTCCCGTTACTCTTTCACATTTTTTTTATTTACTTTTAAATGTTTCTTTTAGTAGAATTTGGCTACGCCAGTGTATAAATGTTGTTTTTAATCATATCCATTGCGAAAAGAATGTTATGGACACACGTTTAGTTACGGATAACATTTTCAAAGGAAAAATATAATTATTTTTTAAAAGTTATGACGATGCCCTTTTTTGTTGATTAGACATAAACAAATTTTATCATAAAAAGCAGATGAGAAATTCAAATCGAAGAAAAGATCGTTCACTGGGCACCACTGTTTCTTTCAACATAAACGGCTAGTTTAATTACAAAAAGAAATTTTTAAATTTTATAAGTGCAAGCTATAAAAAAATGTTAGGTCCAAAAATACTTAAATGTCATTGGAAGGATAATTGTATTACTTTTGTTAGATTAATAGCTTAGAACTGTGTTATACGGTGATTTCCATAATCAACATTTATAATGAACAAATAATATGTGCAACAAGTCAGAGCAATTCATAAATGATTTCTATTTCTCTAAGACAAAATTGAATTTAAAATCTTAGTCTGTATATATATAACACAAGTCATTGCGACGGAGTTTCTATTTCTCCATGAAACTATGAAAGAAGATGGACATAGACATACAACAAGAATCGCTAAAAAAGACATACTTTTGCCTGGGGAAAAATTGAAAAAAACAGACCAAAAATCATTTAGATTAAGAAAATTCAAAATAGGCACTAATATTGTCATTATAATTTTAATAGATGGTAATTAGTATAGATAAGAAAGTTTTTTCTAGGATGCCTAATGTTAAGCATGACTCGTTAAGATTTTAAAGGGCATAAGCTTCCAGCAAATTCAAGGGGCCAATAAATTTCTCTTATTTTTAGTGGAAAATCTTTAATTTGAGGAAGGATATTAAACTGTTTCGAAATAAAGAAGGAGAATTTGGTGCAATTGGACAATCGACAATATGTAATATTCACAATATATATGTCTTATCTATATCTTACCTTCAGTGGACTCCATCCTCCCCAGTTCTCCGAAATCCCACTATTCGATAGGTCAAGCACAACCAATTTCTTCGGATGAAAGTTGACCGCCGCGAAATCTGAGGGACAACACTGCCATTGGAGCCATCTTAATCGAGGAAATAAGTTCTGGAAATCTCCGATGAAATTCGCACCACTAATTTGAAAGAACCTCAAGTTGGCCAGTTTTTTAAATTGTTCAGATGTACATCTTCTTCCCCAACCGTACTTGCCATGACAAAGGGCCTCAATCTTGCTAGTGCCCTGTAACTTGGAAACATTGTGGACTGTTAGCTTTGAATGATAGATCATACCACATAAAATATGCCATTGAGTTGTACATATATATTAAGTTTTAGTTACATACGTATATTATAGCAATTGAAACAGTTTATGGAGTTATAATTTATTACGTGCAATATTTGACAAATAAATAACACAAACTTCGTATTGGTCAAATAATAATATCTTAAATATTGATTTTATATTGGACTAATCTTTGACAACCTAAATAACACTAAAAGATCGATGAAAAAGATATTTATCTTCACAGAAAAATTATTGGTGACTATTATGATTGAAAAGGTGTATGGAACCCCATTATGGAAATACCCCACCACCAAAAAATTATTTAACATGCTTTACCAAATAGAAGAATATAACAAAAGTGTCCATCGTCGAAGATAAAAGAATATATGATTAGAGGGTTCTATTCCATGACTCCATATATTTCAATGATAAGCAAAACCAAATGTATGATATTTCAATGGATACTCATTACGAGAAAATATTTTTTTCGTTTTTCATAAGCAAATGACATTAACAAAAAAAATTATGTTAAATGAAAAATCATATTTAACAAATAAATTATGTAAATGTACAAAACATGTGCTAAATAAAGTGATCATCAAGACTCTTTTTTTGGGGGTCAAATATCATCAAGAGTTGAACGATGTAGAAATATCAATTATCACGTGGTGGTCAGTATTTAACATATAGAACATCCAAAAACAATTATGTAACGTGATAGACCATATCTAACAAATGATGATATAAATACTAACTAAATAATTGCTAAATAAGATGCTCATTAAGAGTTGAACAATTTAGAAATAATTGTAACAACATGATAGCCTATGTTTAACAAATGAATGTTAGAAGGGGATTAATATAAAAATTATCGATCATCACAAAAAAAATTAAGGTATTAGCAAATGCATAGAAAAAAGTTATCGACTATAATGAAAAGTCTATAGAATGAAAATAATAAATGTCTAGAGGTTTATCTTACACAGTTGTGCATATCAAACATAAATATGGAAGCCACACCAGCAAATTAACGGTATTAGATACTGGTCGACAATAATGAACTCGATTGTATAAAATATAAAGGATTACGTTGAGGAAAAAAAATAGATACGGAACTAAATCTCAGAAACAGTGATACTTGAGGGACTACATCTGTAATTAACACAACTTGGAAAATACACAAACCAGGATGAAGGTCTCATTTATCGCAGCAAACAACTCAAAGAAGTCAATACCCTGTAAAAGAAAAAAGAAAGAAAAAGAAATGCCCTAGCACGAAATCAAAAGAAGAATCCATACATCAAACACGTGCATTAATCACATATGCGGGAAAAGCATGGCCCCGAATAATGTGTAAGTGTTGGCGAAAGTGGCCTGTCAAACAAATTTATCCTCAATTATGTCGTAGAATTTGGCAAGAACGGCAATTAATCGAAAGAATTCTTTTCCTGGTAGAAGCAGCAAGTTTTGGGGACTTAAGATTGACAATAATTTTTATATCGAGCAAGAAAGAGAATATGGATTCACATTCATTGACAAAGACAAGTAGAGTAACCACACGATAGCCTATGTTTAACAAATAAATGTCAGAAGGGGATTCACATAAAACTTATCCATCGTCACAAAAAAAAGTATGAATTAGCAAATGCATAGAAAAAAATTATCAACTATAATGAACAGTCTATAGAATGAAAAGAACAAATGTCTAGATTGACAACAATCTTTCTGTCGAACAAGAAAGAGAAGATGGACTCACATTCATTAATTAAGACAAGCAAAGAAAACTCTTACCTTGCTGTTGTCAAGCACATCTTCGGCTTCCGTATAATTCCACAATCTACTGCGCTTCTGAGGCTTCATTGGATTTTCTTGACGAACAATCTCCCTTCCAAGATCTCTCAATTGATCATGCATCATTAGCTTTCCGACTTCGTCAATTTTAATTAGGGACAAATTACTCAATACTTCAATCCCCAACGCCGGGAAAAAACCACAGGCATCCCACATATAAGTCGGATTCTGTTTATGCGATCCAATAAGAAAACATGCTATATCCAAAAATATCTGTCTGTCCTCATAATCTAAGGTATCGTAACTTATCTTCAACTTATCTCGCACTTTCTCGTGAGGCACCTTCTTTAATTTCTTTAATGTATCTTCCCATACTTCTGTTCTCTTTCCACGTAAGAACGAACCTATAACTTCAAGCGCTAAGGGAAGCCCCCCAGTAGTTGATACAACATCACCAGAGATAACCCCATAATCGCTCAGAGGAGAATCCTTTCGAAAAGCATGTCTACTAAATAAAATCAGCGATTTGTCCACAGGCAACTCTTTGAGTTGGTAGATGTGGCTTGCCGTAGCCTCCTCAAGAATACTCTTGTTTCTAGTTGTTATGATGACTATACTACCAGCTTCAAACCGACTACTGTCTCCAGCCAAAGCATTCAAGTGAGTATTATCATCCACATCGTCAAGGACAATGAGGACTTTCTTACTTGTAAATTGAGACCTGATGACACTGATTCCCTCCTCGACATTAGACACATCACGTTGACATCTTAGTATATCGCGAATGAGTTGCTTTTGTAGGCATTCAATTCCCTTGAATGCAGATGATGTTTCTCGAATATTTGTCAGGAAGCTAAGATGTTCGAAATGACTGGAGAGATTGTTGTATAGGACCTTTGCCAGAGTTGTCTTACCGATGCCGCCCATTCCACAGATTCCGATAATCGTTGTATTTGTAAATTTAGCATCTATTAGGTTCATGATCTCTTCCACACGATCATCAACTCCAACCAACTCTTTGGGAAGAGTTAGCTGAAAATTTCTTTTTAATTCGCTCATAACTTTCCCGACAACAATCTTAACCAGTGCTCCTTCATGCCTATCAAATAACATAAAAATTTTGAGTATAGGATGGCAAATATTTTAAATCCGTTTTGAAAAAAGATCTATTTATGAAATATTAAACAATGTGTTGGTGGAGAATAATGTACCCGTTATTTATTTTCTCGGATTCCCATCCTTTCAAGGTGCTGACTTCTTTGAGCGCTTCTTCCCATTCCTTCACAACATTTTCGTCCAGATTCTCTTTGTGTGCATTGATAGCATCTCTCGATCTCCCCGTGAGATGTCGCAATTGCGAGGGTTCCACTTTGTAAAATATGGGCAGCACTATTTGCCCTCGGCTCTTCCTGCACTTCAGCATCTGAGCCAATTCGCGAAGGCACCACTTGCTGGAAGAGTAGCCCTCTGAGATAATCGGGATCGAAATCTTAGACTGCGTAATACTGTGGAGAAGCTCCGGACCAATCTCCTCACCGACACGGAGCTCGTTGTCGTCTCTGAACACGTGAATTCCTGCACCGTCAAGACTAGTGTAGAGATGATCGGTGAAACCTTTGCGAGTGTCTTTCCCTCTAAAGCTCAAGAACACTTCGTAATTATTTACATTCGGCTTTTTGGTTCCGCCTCCATAGTCACCTACACGGGGAGAGGTCGACGAGGAAGACGCCCTATATGTCGGATCTTCTGAAGGAGTGGGTTCTTTCCTTTTCATCTCGAGAGAGCTGGTGGAGCAGATGCTACAAAGCCAGCAAAAGAAATTGAGGAAGACGCCCACCGTATCGGATCTTCTTGGCTCCGCTTTCAAAATTCACCTAAAAAGGCGGTAAAAGAGATTGATGGGAGCAGAGCCTCAAAAGAAAGCAGGAAACAGAGAGGAGAAGGATGGAACCCCAGATCTCGGGACTGCAGAAACGTCTCCCAGAGCTCGATCCGGAAGTCATCAGAAGAAAATGGAGCAATCGAAGCAGGAAACAGAGGAGAGGAGTAGAGCGAGGAGTGATGGATTACCTGAGGAATGCTCAAACAACACAATCCACCAACTGCTGTGATCTCCAGAGATTCACAACACACTCTGTTCGGCGTGCTTGAACGATGCTGAGCTCTTGCCGTCCAACGATTCAAGACTCTTCACGCTAAATCGAACCGGTGCGATGGATGGTGATCGGAAAGGAGAATTAGCAGCATAACGCGGAAGGTGCTTCTTGACTTAGACTTGACTTGCTTTTTCTGCTAATAAAGAAAGATAGAGAAGAAAAAGTAGGCAGATGCTCCTCGTTGTAACGAACATGAGCCAACGACGAAAACTTATCAATCGGCGAATTATATGATTTTTTTTTTCCTTTTTTCTGCACATCAACATGGCTTTTTAAATTATTTTTGAATCCCGAACTACATCGCTAATTGATCGAGCGTAGCGGCTTTTGTTGAGCAGACTCGGTCAACGTGCTCCCCGACCCACTAGAGGCAATTGGAGTTCATGATTAAGATCAACCGAGGATGTACCAATTCAAAGGCGTAGATTGCTGGATAAACCATCTAAACAAGAAGAATCGGGCGGTGGAGATGTTGGCCAAAATTCTCGACTGGCAAACAAGTAACTTCTTTTTCCTTCTTTGTGCGTTGCAAATTTGCAGGCAAATGGATCGCGATTTTGCTGAATGAAAATGATGTTATACTTAATAATTTCATAATTTGTTTCATTAATTGTTTGCTTTAATTTCTAGTCTAACTACCGATAAAATATACGTTCTTGTCTTTTGAGCTGTTCATTAATCAGGATTAATGAAGCACAAAGGGATCGTCTTTTATCCTTTCGCTATCAAACCAGAGCTGTGAAGAAAATATATGAAACCCCAACTTGTGCTACAGTGAAGAAAGCCGGAACCAATCAGGAAAGTACACATCAATACGTGCTTACTGATTCCTCTGTTTTCAATCAAAGTTGCTCTGTTTTCATCACTTTCACATTTCAATCTGCGTTCCCTTTATCAACTTTTCCCACATCAATAAAGGCCATCGAACAACAACTCCAATTATTGAAAAAGAGAGACAAACGCAACTCGATACTCAGCCCGCACAAGGTTCTTGTCTTTTGAGCAGTTTCATTATCAGAATTAATCAAGCACAAAGAGATCATCTTTTGTCATTTCGCTATCAGTCCAGAGGAGGGAAGAAAATGAGAGGAAAAGCAACAGCAAACATGAAAACACCAAAAAGCAAGCAAAGCAAAAGTATTTAGTTCAATTGAAGTGGGAATAGATGTTAGGAGAGTGTCAGATGTCAGCCACCTATTGAAATTGTTTTGGAGCACCACTTATTTTTCAAATAAAGACATAAGCAAGTTCGATCCGTCAAGCATTCCCACTTCCCAATTGAAACGGCAACCACCATCGCATAACTAGAAAGCATTCCTCAATTATTTTTCTCATCCGGCCCTACCGCTCTTCTTTCCGAGTCTCCAAAGCCATCATGAACCTCTTCTTTTTAGCGTCAATGTGAAACGCACTGGTCCAAAAGAAAAAGGGAAAAGCTTAAAGCACCGACACAATCAGTATGTTCACAGAAACGCCCGCGTGAAGTTTTTTTCGAGAAGGCTTATTTCCTCTGATCGAGAAATCAAGTAAGTCTAACAGTAGGGAACTGTTTGGGAGTGTACAATAGATGCATTGGCAAGAAAATGAAGATGAGGAGCTATTGAAGTCATACGTGAGAAAGCCGGAACCAATAAGGAAGTACACATGAATACGTGCTTAATAATTCCTCTGTTTCCAATCGAAGTTGCTCTGTTTTCGTCTGTTTCAATTTCAATCGAGAAAGGAGAGAAAAGCCAGAGAGCTCCAAGACACGCAAAAACAGGAGCACTTCTCAGTGAACTGCTTGTTGGAGTTGGCGAATACTTCGGGGACATCGGGTACGCCCACGTGAGCTTAGGGAAACTGAAGTGTTATCCAACGACATGTGACCCCTGCGCGCGGAATGCGGGGGTTCGGGGGCAGCGCCCCCGACACGGGTGCCCCGCTGCCCGGTCAGCGGGCGGGGGTTCGGGGGCAGCGCCTCCCGACGGCTGTCCCGCTCGCCGGTGAGCGGGCGGGGGTTCGGGGGCAGCCCCCGGAAACCTTTACGGGTTTGGGCTTTTATTTAAGCTGGCCCGTATGGTATGGAATTAAGGGGTTTCATATAGGTTTAGGTTTTGGGCCCGTTTGGGGCATATATATATTTTCTCGTTTTTTATCATTGTAATGAGTCGAGTGGCTGTAAACCGAAACTATAGTGAAATCTTTTTGCAGGACGTAGCCCTATTCTGGGGTGAACCTGGGTAACCTCGTGTGTCGTCCATTTTTCTTTGATTTCTGTGTGATCGCTCTGATTCGGTGCGCGATAAATCCCTTCACTGCTTACACAAAACTAGTCAATTGGATGCAAGACTCACGGCACAAATCCTCCATGTGTCAGGAACTCCCTTATGTACGGACCCCAAAAAAGGTTCCACTGTGCGGCTCAAGAAAGGAGATCAATATGTGGCCGAATCAAGAGAGTCTCTTGTGCAGAAAAATCTCTTGCGTATATATATAGACCAATCACTGAAGATCTCCTCCATACGCGGCTTGAACAAAGACGTCCACTTTTCGTATACGATTCAAGCTCGAGACATAATTTAAAAATAGGATCCTCGTCAATGGCCCGACCTCCTGTCCAGCCAGATCCCGCCACTGTCAGCCCCAACCACCGGCACCAGCACATCTCCGCCCCCACCCAGAAGCAAGGCTTCATCTCTCGGTGCTACACTGCTAGTCCGGTTCATGTCCATTGCCATATGCTTATCATGTCAGTTCATAAAGACATGAGGATCATTGTTTCCTCAAGATATAAGGGGACTATTAACAGATTTCGAAGCAGCAGGAGACAATAACTCGCAAACTGGAATGACCAACAGGTTAAGCCGTGTAAATCTTGTTAGGATCAAAATTCGACACATAAACAGTTCGGCAAGAATTTAAAATGACAACGAAACTGCGAACTCACTCTTGCTGACTTGCAGCATATCAAATTCACACCCTATGAAATTAGCTGGAAAGAACCCGATGAATTCTGTTGTTCGAGAGCGCCATAATCCAGCAGTATGATCTCTCTTCTTCGTCTATGTGTTTTTGTACTTTGCCTCCAGAACCATCCTTAATAATCCACATGTTAATAATTAAATTACCTTGAGAGCAGTCATATGAGAACAGACAAAAGAGAGAATTACAGTTCAAATATCACAGAACAATGAAAAACCAATGCAAGCATTCATGAAAAGCAAGCAGATCCGTCATATAAACAGAAGATAGAAAAGTTTAACTCGGGTGTATACAAAAAAAAAACGTGTTATAATAACTTGCGAGCAAATTCTTTTGGACTCTTTAAACTTGAAAGGTCAAGTGTCAGATGAACATGCAACCAGATATATTCAAACTTACCGGATCTTGCATTTGCAACACATAATAGCCGCAGATAATTTGAACTTGAAAGGTCATTGTGCAATGGACATGCATCCGGAGATGTTCAAGTTTTCCAAGGATTCTAACCTGTCAAGGAATCTCCTCAGACTCCTTAAACTTGAAGGGTCGAGTGGTTGTTGAATGGACGTGCACCCAAAGACTGCCAAAGTAGCCAACAACTCCAACCTGTCAAGGCCAGGAAATTCAATTAGATTGCAATTTGCAGCCCACAAAAATGTTACAAAATCGAAATGTCCAGTGATTGTGCAAAAGACGAGCAACCTGAGATATCCAACCCTTCGAAGGATTCTTAAACATCAAGGCCTTGAATTTCAACAAAATTCTCACAGTTTGCAGCTTGGAATAATCTCAGCTTCTATAAACTTCACTGGTTCGGTGATTGTTCGATGTACGTGCACCCAGAAATATCCAACTTCTTCAAGTATTTTGATCTATGAGGGCCTTGCAAAACTAGATTGTTGCAGTTCGAAGCACTGAGTTCCTCAAGATACCTTAACTTCGATATGTCTATTGATTGTCTAAGGGATGTGCACCCAGAAATATCCAATTTCTTCAAAGATTCTAATCCATCAATCTTGCAATTCGCAGCACAAATAACCTCTAGTTTCTTTCACTTTGAAAGGTTCAGCGATTGTTCGAGGGACGTGCACCAGGAAATATCCAACTTTCTCAAGGATTTTAAGCTATCCATGCCTCGAATTTCCATTAGGCACTCGCAGTTTGCAGCATATAATTCCCGCGAAGTCTTTATATTTGACAGGTCCAGTGATCGAATGGACGAGCACCCAGAAATTTTTAAAACACCCAAGGATTCTGATCCCTCGAGGCCTCGAATTTCAACTAGCTTCTTGCAGCTTGCAGCATCGAATGTCTGCAGGTTATTTGAATTTGACAGGTCCAGTAATTGGCTAAGGGATGTGCACCCAGAAATTCCCAAATCTAGTAAGGATTCCAATCCATCAAGGCCTCGAATTTCAACTAGGTTCTCGCACTTTGCAGCATGAAATCTCTACAAACTCTTTAAATTTGACAGGACCAACGGTTGTCTGAGTGATGTGCACCCAGATATATCCAAAATTTTCAAGGATTCTAATCCATCAAAGCCACGAATTTCAGTTACATTCGTGCATTCTGTAATATGTAGTTCCCTCAGACATTTTAAACTTGAAAAGTCTAGAGACTGCAGAATCTTTGAAGAATCTGGGAGCGCCTCACCTATGTGTAAGCCTCTCAATGACTCCGAGGATTCGACCGCACCAAGCCTACATATCTTATGGCAATGCCGTACCTGTAAGTTGGATTGGGACTCTAAACCTTCCAAGCCGGTGACTTCTCTTAGCTCACGGCACATCTTGAGAATCAATTCAGATAAGTGCTTCAAGTTTGACAAATTCGTCAATGCTTTCAGTTTGCTACAATCTGTGATACAAAGCATCGATAGTCCAACGGGAAGCTCTGGGAGACATTCAAGCCAAGGGCAATCCGACAAGGTGAGTTCATTGAGAAGGGTCAGTTGGGAAAGATGCAGCCGTGGCCGATTTTGGCAGGTTATACCTAGAGCTCTTAAGCCAGAGGGCAGTTCTAGTACTTCTTGAAGCTTCTTGCAAAACCGAAAGCTCAGATTTTGAAGAGAAGGGAGCTTACAAATGCTTTCTGGCAAGCCTGAAATGCCTGTCCCGTCCAATACAAGCTTGTTTAGCGAAATCAGTTCGCCTATACTACTAGGTAGTCCTGCCATGTTTTTGCAATCTAAAATTCTCAACTCCTGGAGTTCCCTCAACATTCCAATGTCACGAGGCAATTCTGTTATGTTAGCTCTGTAAACGTCCAATATTCTCAACTTCTGCAGTCTCTCGATGCTTTCCGGTAATTCCGCAACTGCTGTCTCTGTTAAATGCAGTTCAGTCAAAGATGTGACGGAGTCGATGGAGGCCGGAAGTTTAGCAAGTTTGACGCATCTTCTTAGGTTGAGACAAGACAGAGATGCTAGTTTGCCTATGGAGCTGGGTATGCTGGTTAACGATTTACAGCTAGAGGCATCAAGAGTGTCAAGCTTCTTCAAAGAAACAATGGATTCGGGTAATTCTTCGATGGTCACTGAATAAGATAGGTCCAACCGAGTTAACGACACAAGAGAGCCCAAGGATTCTGGAAGTTAAGTAAGCTTTTCATAATGCGAGGCACTCAGAGTCTCCAGCTTCGTCAAATAACCTTTCGAAATAGGAATCTCTTGTATAATAGTGTGATCTAAGATAAGCTCCCTCAATTCTTCCATTCCGTTTACCCCTGCTGGCAGCTCCTCCAGTTTATTACATCTTGCGACGTTCAAGGAGACGAGGGTCTTGATGTCCCCGATAGAAGGATGAATCTCTTCCGGTTCCCAACAACGTTCAAGATTCAAAATCTCCAAGCTTTGAAAGGGGACAATTCGGGAGTTCTTCTCAAAGATGAACAACGCATGAGAATGAGAACTTTGAGCCCGGTTGCCATCTGAAAGAAAAAAAAGATACCTCATTGTGATGGACCTCTGGAACTTATAATTTTCCACTACTCATTGTTTTCTTTTTTAGACATGTTGAAGTTCCTCCAAAATATCCTTGCCAAAATAATTTTAGGGATGTCCAAGTGCTAAATGCGTTTGGTTATTGATAATGTTTCAGAGGAAAAATACATCTAGTCTTCAAAAGTTATAGCGATGCCGCTCTTTGTTGATTAGACATAAGTAAATTTTATCATCGAAAAGAAGATGAGAAATTCAAATAATGGAAGAGAAGATCATTCACTGGGCACCGCGTTTTCTTTCAATAGTTTGAAATTAAAGAGGAACGCTAGTTTAATTACGAAAAGCAATTTTTTAAATTTCATTTGTGCAAGATATAAAATATGTTAGTTTAGAAAATATGTTAGTGTCATTGGGTTAATACGTTTGTGTTATACGGTGATTTCACTAATCAGCATTTATAATGAATGAATATAGTGTGAAACAAGTCAAAGCAATTCATTAATGATTTCCGTTGGTTTCGTTTGTTTCACGGAAAAAAAAAAATCCTCATTTTTTGGCATTTGGATCGCTTATGAAATTGAGTCAACGGAAAAGGTTTTTCCACCAAAGCTTAAATTCAAGATGGGCCGAGTCCTTGGTGCTCGGGCCTAGGTCCATCACAGCCAGGCCCAAGACTCGAGTGCCTTGGCCTAAGTCCATCTAAGCCGCGCTCGGGACGTCGGTGCCCATGCCTAGGATGCCAGGCCCAGTAATATAGAGGCCGAGCTTGGGTCCTCGGTGTCCTTGCCCGAGTCCATTGAGGCCAATTTAGTTTAAGTAAAGTTTTAAGTTTTTTATTTTTTTAATATTTTATTCTTTTCGTTCTTTTTCTTTTCTTTCTTTTTATTTTTCCTTCTTTCTCCGCTAGTCGCAAGCGAGGCTCGACCACACCAGCCTCTGCCAGATCCTAGGGAGCTCAAGCCTCGCCCGAGGGCCGGACCTCGCAAGCCCTCGCTTGTGGCCTGTCACCAACCGTCGATGAGACTCGGCGACCAGTAGGAAGAAGGAAAAAGAAAAAGAAAGAAAATAAAAAATAATTTTTAAAAATTATGAAAATTATCCACGTCAACGCCGATCATGCCACATAGAACAATCGGCGTCCACGTCAACATTTTTCTACCAAATAAGAATTTTCTTACCAAACAAAGGATAATATTTTCCAGTTCATTTTCAGGTCTATAGCCAAACACTTAAAAATATTGTAAGTTTTCTATAAAATGACTTTCCGGAAAATATTTTTTAAAAATGTCACATTTTTAATGAAACAAACGGAGCCAAAAATAAAGTGGAATATAGAATTTTGATATGCATGTACAACACAAGTCATTGTGAGGGAGTTTCTTTTTCTCCATGAGAAAAGATGGAGAAACACAAACTAAGCTTTCTTTTTATTTTAATTGTTTTAAAGGTATTTTTAATTCTTTAAATATGGTTGGGCCTTTGTGGGCTTTTAGGCCCAATCGAATTTGGATTTACCCCCGCTTGGAGTATATTGAGAACAATGTCAATCATATAGCCAACAGAGAGAGAAAGCCAGAGCCAGAGCCAGAGCCAGAGCCAAGCATAGCGACAAGTCTTGTAGTTTTGACACAACCATGGTACCATGTTCACTAATCAATGTCATGTTCAGCGCAACTTAATTAGACGACCTCTAGTAAAATGCTCGTATCATTACTTGCAATGCGAGTGACGAGTTTTCGAACTAACTTCTTCCATGTGAATCAGCAACCAGAGCTTACGATCTCTACCCGAACCCTTTTTTTATATGCAGACCTATTTTCGTTCACTTCCAGCGTCGAAAGCACCAGAGAATCGCGCGAGTGCTCGTCTCGTGCAACAAGATGAAATACATTACTATCGTAGTTCTTCAAGTCTCTAAAGTTTGATTTATATATTTGTACACGGGGGACACTAATTGTAACATTCGAACTTTATGTTATTTTTCTTTTGATAGCGTGCATGAACTAAAGTTTTTGGTATTGTAGGGACAGCTTGCATATTTAAATAGCACAAGAGGGTTTCCAACGAAGGACCCAAAACACAAAAGATGGCATTTGATCATTGAAGTCCCAAAGCAGCCAATAAAATCAATGAGAAAAGCATGCCTTTTGTTAGCATTGTCGACTCTTATAGACGAAGCAAAATTTCACTTTAATCCAATCTATTTAAAAATTGACAAGATATCACCAAACACCCTAAATTATGTCCACGATGACATGAATATCCCAAACCTTTTTTTCGTCATCAGGATTCCTGCACCAAATTTGACAAAAATACCCTCTGGTTACCCATAAGGTCGTCATAAAACTTTGCCCATCGGTGACATCAATACCCGGTTTTTTTTTTTTCGTGTCATAAGTACTTTAAATTTATACCAATGTGACAAATCATTGCGGATATAGCTTAGAATATTTGGCTATACAATAAAGATTTGGAACACTGGTGTCACAGTGGTATAATTTAGGGTTTTTCGTGATATTTTAAAGGGGTAAGTGCACTAGAAATCCCGTAAAACTTGTCGCGAAAGTACAATTGAGTCCTAAAATTTTCAAAAAGTGCAATCAAGTCCTAAAACTTGTCACGAAAGTGCAATCGAGTCATGAAACTTTTAAGTTAATTTCAGGCCTTCTAACGCACTTATCCCTATTTAAATGTTGTACCTCCACGGACATATATACATACACGAACTCTGCCATTTTTTGTTTTTATTTTAGCTAAACCTACTTGTTATCAAGTACCTAAAGTCTGTACCCAGAAAACATATATTAAACCGATTAACATCCTTTTTAGAAGATTCATGTCTTATTGGATCTTGGTCTACTTTTGTAGGGTTGTTTATCAGTGTTCATGTGTCCGAATAGCGGGAAACGATTACATCACCGCAACCCATTGTGCTAAGAAGCATTTGGCTCATGCATTCACATCGGATCCTCGAAGAACTTTTCTTTTCTGAGCCTGCATCTTAATAGAGAGAATCAATCCGATCATATCATTCCCATACATACTCTTTTGCTAGGGGTGTCAAAGGTTCGGTTCGATTCTAGTTTTTAGGAAATCCGAACCGAACCGAACCGATAGGGCGAGCAGCTGAACCGAAGCGAACCGAATCGCATCACAAACCGAAAGGTTCAGTTCTGTTCGAGATTTCGGTTTTCGTAACAGAGAAGAGAGACAAATATAGGGGTGAGAAAGAAGAGAGAATTTAAGTTGGACGTTCAGTTTTTGTTGAGAAGTTCGGTTACGGTTCCGTTAACTGAACCGAACTGAAATAACCCGAACCGGCAAAAAAGAACAGCCATTTTCTATTATCCGAGGCTAGACTCTAAACGCCCACGGGGTCTAAGGCAAGCTAGCTAGCAAGTGAGAGAGAAAGTGAGTGAAGCTGCTTTGGTCTACCCTTTACCCAAGTACCCAAGGCAAGCACCCAACCATCGTAGATCAGTTGAACTGGACCGGATAGCCCAAAACTCAAATTCAACAAAATATGCACGAATTTCAGTTCGGTTCGATTTTTCGGTTCGGTTACGACACGGCCGCTCTTTGCCCCTCTAACTTTGTTGCACAGTCCCAACAACGCACTAACACGCTAAGATATGCACTAATCTTCATCCCACTTTACCAACTTTTGCCCACATCAGTAAAGGCCGTCGAATAACAACTCCAATTTTTGAAAAAGAAAGCACACACCCAGCTCGAGACTTAGCCCGCACAAAGTTCTTGTCTTTTGATCTGTTCATTATGAAAACTAATCAGGCCCAAGAGGTCATCTTTTGGGATTTCTTTATCATTTTTTTTTCCTTTTACCTATATTAGCAACTGAAAATAAGAGGCCTAATTCCCTAACAAATCATCAATTTTAGGTCCAATCTCAAATGTAAAAAAAAAAAAAAAAAATCTCTGGGTACTTCCTAAGGCATTTATCATTCCACGGTTCTGGAAGTTTGGTAAAATAAAGACGGAGAGTCTCTATATTTGTACCAATATCTCCATAGATAGCGGAGAGCTGCAGGAATGCTTCACTGTATTCTGCGAATTCAGACATACTGCAAATCTGCAACTTTGGTAGCATGTTCCATGCTTTTTCCTTCCGTTTTGAGGACGCCGCATAAGTATACTCGGAAGACATTTCCAATATGAGGACCTCATATTTCGTGGAAGAACTGAACGCATCCCACCAAGTTCTAGCCCATCCTGTCAATTTCATGGTGGCTACTTGATAGCTGAGTCGTTCTTCACTGCTCCCGTCACTGTGTTGACCGAGAACAATCATCCATGGCTGATTCCCATTCTTTGATTTCAGCCAATCTGGTTGTTGGATGTTCAAGCGATAACATAATTCCCTTGTCTGGCACTGGTTTGGCCTGGAATTTTGTTGCTCTGAATGAACTCTTGAGCAATTGGACCGAGGATTGGTTCTTGCTTGATTCTGGACTTGTGGTTCCGCTGCTGTCGTCTGGACGCTGCTTGATTCCCGAGTCCTTCCTCTTCTTTCCTGTTGGAAAGATTCTCTCCAAATCACTGGTTGCTTTGGATGTTTGGTTCCATAGTAGGTCCGGACTGGCTCTTGTTCTACACAGCAACTTGCTTCGGATTCTTCGGCTTTTTCATCCGGTTCTACTCTGCTCCACGACTCCACAACAACCGTGAGTGGAAGAACTTGGCAGTAGGGGTGGCCACGGGTCGGTTTGGGCCCGGAACCGACCTGAGTCAAACCCGTAACTGGCCCGTTGGCCGGGCCCACCGGTTCCAAACCGGAACCAGCCCGTGCCATAGGGGCCAGTTACGGGGCCCCATTTTCTTGAATCGGCTTTAGCCGGTTAAAAAAAAAAAAGTGGGGAAAGAGCCGTATTCCCCCTTTTTTTTATTAATTTATTAAATCTATCCCAACTATTATAAATATCCATTTTCATCTTTCATTTTTTTCACAATTTTTCTCAAATTCTCTCAATTCTCTCAAATTCTCTCAATCCGCTCAATTCTGTTAATTTTCTGAATCCGTTTTCCGCTTAATTCTCTCAAAAAATGGCAAGTGGAAGCAGAGCTAGTGACAGAGGAAAGTGCCCGATGAGGGAATCCGATTATCCTCATGATCCTTGTGATTTTGTATATTGGGAAGACGATGTTGATGATATCAACATTATTCCCAACGTCGAGCACATCCCAACGCAAGAAAGTCTGCATCCTCCTACAGGTATCGAAAAAATGTCAACAACAAAGGAGCCGAAACGGGAGGGTACATCCGACATATGGGAACACTTTACGAAGGAACGTTTAGGCGCAAACAAGTATCAGGTAAAATGTAAATATTATGGGGCAACATACAAATTTACAGGTAGAGGCGGCTATGGAACATTTAAACGGCATTTGAGGTCGAAACATCCAACGCAAGTGGGGATCGACACTAGCCAACAATAAATTTCTAGGTATGCCAATCCTAACACTACTCCTTTATTTCGTTACAATGAAAAAGTTTATAAAGAAGAATTAGCTAGATTTGCTGCCGTTGAACATTTATCGTTTAATTTTGGTGAAAATTTTGGTTTTAATCATTTTATACAAACTGCATGTACTCCACAAGCAAAACCTATTTCGAGAAATACGCTTAAACGACAACTTTTTGATATTTATAAAAGAGGAAAAGAAGATATGAAAAAAAAAATTATGAATTTCAATGGACGTATGTATATAGGTAGCGACATTTGGAGTGATCCTTGGCAAACTCATTCTTATATGGGTATTACATGTCATTGGATAGACGATGATTGGAACATTCAAAAAAGAATTATTGCATTTCCAGTTTTTGATGATAATCATACGACAAATAATATTTATAGAATAATTATGCAAGTTTTAGAAGAATATTTTTTAGTTAATAAAATTTTTTCAGTTGGTTTTGATAATACCGCGGCAAATACCGCTTCCATTCTCGAGTTAAAAAAGATTTGTAAACCCGCTTTTGGTGGATAATTTTTTCACATTAGATGTGCTTGCCATGTTTTAAATTTATGTGTACGAGATGGTTTACAAACTCTTAATATTTTTCTCAGCCCAATAAAGACAGCAATTCAATTTTTTATGGAAACATCCCCAAATTATGAAAGAATGCGGCAGATTTTGTAAAGCAAATAGAAGAAGACCAAAAAAATTTCCAAGAGATGTTCCAACTCGTTGGAATTCTACGTACGAGTTGCTTAATCGATCTTGTGAATATAAAGATTTATTATGTACGTTTATTTCGAATAATGTTTCTCAAATTAATTTATTCCCACAAGATTGAGATATTTGCAAAAAAAAATTTAAATTTTTAAAAAGTTTTTAATGATGCAACTTACACTTTATCCGGTGTTTATTATCCTACTACGCATTTATTTTTAATAGAGTGTGTTAATATTACTGGTGTTTTTGAAGAAAATGAAAAAGATGATCAATTAGGTCTGACTATTATAGCAATGCAAAAGAAATGGCTGCATTATTATATCGAAATTTCTCTTATTTATTTGGTTGCTTGTGTTTTCAATCCACGTATCAAATTAGATGATTTAGGTGATTATTTGAATATGTATTATGACTGTTTACATTTGATTCAAATGGTAGATGTTAGAGCTAAACAAACAGTAGTTAAAAACGCAATAGTAGAATTGTATAATGAATTTTGTAGTAGATATAATCTAGGTGATAGCGGATCCTCCCAACCTAGTGACGTACAAAGCGGGGACTTAGGTAGAATTAGTAGAGGGTACAAAATGTAGATGAATAGGCAAAAAAGACACAATGGAGCAACATGAAATACTTCCAAAATAGAGACATATTTAACCACTTTTTTGAGTTTGGTGAAGCCGAATGCGGCACAGATTTCAAAATTTTAGAGTGGTGGAAGAAGTATTCAACCAAATTCTCAATTCTCGCTCTCATCGTAAGACAGGTTTTAGCAACCCCTTGTTCAACAGTTGCGATTGAATAAGCATTTAGCGCTGGAGGCAATATTTTGGACGATCGACGTTCAAGATTAGCTTCGGATTCGATGGAGGCTCAAGCTTGTGTCGATGATTGGACAAAGGCTCAACATCGACAATAAGAGATGGATCGCAGCAATAAAGCCGAATTCTTCAATGATGAAGATACCACCGCCACGGGTACCGGTACCGGAACGGGTAGCAACGATTGACGATGAGGTAAGTATGGGGTTATCAAAGGTAAAAGAACTACATGGACTTTAATTCTTCAATCCCCAAAAGATATGTAGGCGCTTAATGATAATTCATTAAGTCCAAGCCCCTTCCCCCTTCCTTTTTTTCCCCCCAAATTTGATTACAATTTATATTTGATAATTTATTATTTCATAATTTCATTATTTTTTATTTTTTATTTCATAATTCATTATTTAAAAATTAAATTCGAAAATCGTAACCGGAACCCGGCCTTGAACTGGCCCAGAACCGCCGGTTCAAAACCGGAACCGGAACAGCCCCTTAAGGTTCCTGTTCTGGTTCACCTATAGACACGAACCGGAACTGCCGATTCATGAATCGAAACCGTCCGGTTTCGAACCGTGGCCATGACTAATCGGCAGTTACGAAGACGAGGAGGCCGAGAGGTGTTTCGGACATAGGAAATCTTGCAGGAAGAAAATCTTGCTGCCCAGCAAAGGCATGTGACAGCCTGTCAAAAGTAAGACAATAATGTAAGAGCATCTTTTGCTTTTTTACAAAAGGGGTTTAAAGCAATCACGGTGAAGTGAAAGAGAGGTCCACCAATAATGTTCCTTCTTTACTCAGCCTTGTAAGCCTATATTATAAGGCACTCCTCACCTCAGTTCTTCTAGGCATCCTTCCTTCAATCCCCGAATTCTCTCACTCATAAGAATTCTCTTGAAGAAGCCCAGCTGTTGTAACAAGGTTAATGCACGAGAAGTGCCATGAGTTTCCTGGAGAAGATTGGGTTCAAAGCCAAGGTGGTTCGGAAGCCTCAGTATCAGGCCTACGACAAAATCACCTTCGAAGAAGTTGACGAGGTAAGCAACTTCAAAACTCCGGATTTAACTGAAAGTATGCTCTATGATACTAAGAGGGCAAAGAAGGAGAAAAGTCTGAGGGTGTACAAGGCCACCACAAAAGACTACAATGTTAACACTCAAGTCCACATCACAGCATTGGAGGACCAAGATTTTACCAAAGGACAACGGGGATACTACCACATATCTGCCGTCCAAATCTTAGTCAAATGGCTAGGAAACACAGGTTTGGATATTCCTCTAACCCTTGTTCTTAGGGACAAGCGTCTTCTTGAACCAGAACAACAGATTCTAGGAATTTGGTCTACCAACCTGTGCACCGGAGCGGTATATACAGAAATGTTTCTGGATATGCTTATTAGTGCCAGGGACCGAAACAAGCCATTGTGTTGTGTCATTGATGCGAAAGCTCAGGTAAACATGGCAGACGAAAGTAAGGGTTTAAGCTTGAGCATTAAAACCCACTTTACCTGGCTAGAACAACCATATCCCTACAAGTCTAGGGATTACATGTTCAATGCCGAAAACAGATCAAAGGGAAAGAGCATTCACATAAAACCCTGCACTGTAGATGCCAGAATGATACCTCAGCCAATTGAAGTCAGCAAATTAGAAATAATTCGCGATTTCAATTTCCAGAGAGAAGAACCCCCTTTGAAAACTCAAGAGGCTACCAGAGGAATCTATAAGGTCGGAGGAGCCTATGTGGTCAGATTCTGACCAGAGTCAGATATGTTCTTACAGAAAAGAACATACAACCATGGAGGATCACCAACAAGCCGGAAATAACCGACAAACAGATGGAAGATTCTGCATAATGTCTGGAATGCCGTCAAAGCAGGAACTCGAGACCCACGACCCATCCGGAAGGTTGAAGTCGAGTTCAGCAGAAAGGGTTTAGCAGGCTTACTCAACAAAGGGTTTGTTAAATAGATAATTTGTATGCGCGTCCAAAAATTGCTACTAATTTCTTCGATATTATCAACATCATAAGGTTTTGTTATTGTTCCCTACAAGGTGAGGGTGTGGGTAAAGACGGGGGTTCTGATAATGAACTTCTAACTGGTTCTTCTGATGTCGTAATTTTGAGTATACTAGGGGCGAATTTTGGACGTATAGGTAAATTTGGGTCTAGAGTGAAAGTTGGGGATTTACGAGACCAAAAAAAAAAAATTCGGGACACAATTAGGAGTGGACTTAAAGTTTGAGATTTTTTAGGGAATTAGGGTGAAAGTAACAATAAGATGCACGAAATACCCCTTCATCGTGTTTGATTGAATAGGGCACTTTTTGTGACCTGGATATTAGGCATGTAGCATATAACGGCACGTTCACATTATATCCGACCTCTTTCGGATCACATAAACTTGGTGGCTGCGGCTATTCACACACCGATTCGACCAAGCTTTTTTCCCAAATTTTGCCTAACCTCAAGTTTTTAGGGAAGAATATTTTAAGCCGGGAAAATTACCCAATTGGTCATAAATTTATCCGATGACAATCCAGTTTATAATTTTTTTTTTAATTTTGCTAATGTAATCCTAAACATTTGCGGGGTGTTTCAATATAGTTCTTCGTATTGACATCTCAGGCGTCCAGCCATCGCCGGTCGTCCTACGTTACCTGATTAGCGATCTGAGTTAAATAATTTTAGACAAAATGACATCGCTTTGCTAAAAAAATTTCCTATTTAGATGAACAGTACCATGATGTTTGCAAAATAAAGGCAGAGCACGACCAATCCACTCTCGGTCGCAAAACCTCCATCGAACGACAGCACCACGTAGCCACCGTTGGACCCCATCTCGTGAGCTCGACACCCCTTTGCATGCTTGTTGAGCTTCAGGTCGTTGAGATCTCAACAAGCTCGATGGCCATGACCGAGCCTCCGGATCTCAGCGAACTCGGTGACTTCTCCTCTAAGTGACTTGCCGTCGAGCCTTCCAAAAAGCCGAGCCATGGCCATTGGCCAAGCCTTCTCCAGATCTCAGTCAAGCCCTGGCCGAGCCTTGGGAAAAGCTGCAACAACTACAAGCAACTTGCACAAGCATAATCATATACGCACATGCACAATTCCAGCTTTGCGGTTTTGCTTAAGAAATTGAGGCAGCTATTCTGCGTTCCGGGATAATAGGAGAAGCCAGGATTCGGAGAAGATGCTCAAGAAAATAAAAAAGAAAGAAATAGAAAACAGAAAAAAGTGAGAAAAATAAGCTAGGATTCAGTCGTTTTGAGTAGAGTTGTATACATCAGGTCATGGACATGACACATAGGACGGTCGAGAATAACTGGATTGCCATGTCAATGATTTCCGGCGGCAATTGGCCGGAAAAACTACACTGAAGTTTTGCGTGAAGGTATAGGACTGCATTGGCAAAACTAGAAAATTCTAAACTGAATTAGCATATGCACAATAGGTTTAAAACTAATCGGATGATTTTCTCGTTTCAAGCCTGAATCAACCTAGATCGGCTCAAATCAAATTAACTAAATCACGTGAGAGCTGGTTTAAGCCCAGCCCAAGGTCAGAGTCTCTTTTTTCATGGTTTCCAAAAATCTAATTATCGAATTTAGTTTCAACGCCCAAGGATGCATTGACCAAATAATTAACACAAAATTACTTTAAAATGTTAACATTTCATCTATAAGAAGTTAAGCCATCTAACTTTAACGACTCGTAAGTCGTAACTTTCAAGAATTTTGTTCAAAGCCACACATCAGGATGCTCTTGGCCACCTCTTCGAATCAGGGCCCCTAATGCTTGTTGCTCTCAGCAACTTTTCGCTTTTTACTCGTTCGTTCAGGTAAAGATCCTTGCTGCGATTTTTCTTTTGGGTAACAGGTCCATCCTGCTAATCAAAGTCATGTTCAGGGCAACTTGACTAGACCATCTCCAGTAAGATGCTTGCGATGTTACGTGCGTGAGCGAAAAGTTCCCGGACTAACTTCTTTCGCACGGATCAGCAACATTGAGCTCAAGACCTTTACCCGGACCCCTGTTCTGCATGTAAGCCTACTTTGGTTCGCCACCCGCGTCGATATCGGCATGAAATTTCATGGGCGGGGCTCGTCTGGTGCAGCAACTCGAATTATATGATTATTATTAAAGTCTCGAAAGTTTGATTGATGTTTTGATACAGGAGGGCAACTTTTGGGAACATTCGAACCTTAGATTTAAGTTTTGATAGTGTGCCTGAACCCAACTGTTTTGGTAATGGAGGGACAGTGCACATTTTAATAGCAGCAGTAGATTTTGAAGGGGGGGAGATCCCATGATAGAAAGAGCAATTACACAGAGCAACAAAAAAAAGAACAATCAATAATGAGAAACATGGCTTTTCCTTTTGTTTTCCAAAGGAAATTGCAGACTCCAGTCAAACAAAATTCCAGTGCGCTTGCTAGGCGTCACGGACTGAGCCAGTGAGCCATGCATCAGAAACAGAGTATCGGATCTGAATCGGATCATACCGTTCCCATACATACTCTGCCACTGTAGGCTTTGTTGCAGAGTCCAAACAACTTGCTAACGCGGCAAGATTTGCACTAGTCTTCGTCCCCACATCAATAAAGGCCGTCGAATAACAACTCCAATTATTGAAAAAGAGAGACAAACACCCAACTCGAGACTCAGCCCGCACAAAGTTCTTGTCTTTTGAGCAGTTCATTATCGGAATTAATCAAAGCACAAGAGATCGTCTTTAGTCATTTCGCTATCAAGCCAGAGCTGTGAAGAAAATAAGAGGAAAAGCAACGGCAAAGATAAAAAAACACCCCAAAGCAAACAAAGCAAGGCAAAGCAAAAGCGACCCCACAAAAAAGAGGTGAAACCCCAAATTGCAGTACTGTGAAGAAAACCAGAACCAATTTGGAAGTACACATCAGATACGCGCTTACTAATTCCCCTGTTTTCAATCACAGTTGCTCTGTTTTCATCGCTTTCAGTTTCAATCAAGAAAAAGAAGCACAATACCCATTTCCAGAAACTCCCGAAGAAAGATTCACAATACAACAAGAGCAGAGCACATATCAATGGCCGGACCCAAATTCTGATTGACACCCTTAAAGAAAATGGGCTTGCTTCTGTCTCGGATTACCATCCGGGTCTTCTTCTTCGTCCTCCTCCTCTCGCTCTCGCCCGCTGAGCCCTCTTCCGACTTCACTGGCCTGGTCTTCAAGGGCTGCGCCCAACAGAAGCTCCCGGACCCGACCGATGCTTTCGCCCAGAACCTCAAATCCCTCCTCTCCACACTCACCTCGCAGGCCTCCCAGAAGACCTTCTACTCCACCACCGTCGGCGACGGCACAACAGCAGTCTCCGGGCTCTTCCAGTGCAGGGGCGACCTCACCGCTGCCCAGTGCGGCGACTGCATCGGCAAGACGCCCGACCTGGCCCGCAAGCTCTGCGGGGGCGCCGTCGCCGCCGCGAGGGTCCAGCTCAAAGGGTGCTATCTGAAGTACCAAATCAGCGGCTTCGTGGAGGCGCCAGACACGGATGTGGTGTACAAGGTCTGCGGGTCGGAGAAGGACGCGGGGTTCGGGGCGAAGAGGGAAGCGGCGTTCGGGATGGTGGAGAGCGGCGTTGTCGACGGCGGCGGGTTCTATACGGGGAGTTACGGGAATGTGTATGTGCTGGGACAGTGCGAGGGCGACGCTGTGATTGGCGGCGACTGTGAGGGGTGCGTGAAGAATGCGTTGGAGAGAGTGGAGGCAGAGTGCGGCGAGGCGATTTCAGGGCAAGTGTATATGAACAAGTGCTACGTGAGCTTCAGCTACTACCCCAGTGGCGTCGCCGGCGTCTCTGCTCCGTCGTCGTCGCTATCAGGTGAAAGAAATCTCTCGCATGTTCTCTTATTCTTGTTCTCTTAAATTTATTTCTGAAAGATTTTTGTTAAAGATCAATGGCTACTAAACGACGTTGCTTCGGCCAGAAAATTGGCCTCAGGCATATAAGTGCGTAAAAATCTTTCCTTTACTGAGAAGTAACATAAGTTCACCATTTCCGCACACCGACAATGCATGGGACATGATTCGAGCAAGTAAAGGAGTAAAAGCGGCTGCGGTTTTTTGTTCCAGGAACAGGGGAAGGTGGCGCCGGGGGCGGGCACCACACGCAGAAGACGGTGGCGGTGGTGGTGGGAGGGGTGGCCGCGGCGGGGTTCGGCGTCGTCTGCTTGCTCTTCGCAAAGTCGCTGTTCAAGAAGCGAGGCGCCAGCAAGTACGGTAGTTGATGTCGCCCCCGCCTTCATGTGTGGATCGGTCTGTAATTAGATTAAGCATACACAGAACGAAATTGAAAGAGATTTGTGCATTTTTGGTTTTAGTCACAACAGACAAAGAATTAGGAATATACATAGAGAAAGTTTTAAAGATTGCGTTGCTTTCTTTTTCGAAAGATGATGAGCGTAGTAGGCCATTACCATTCGGACCCACTTTCTTCTTTACGTGTTAAAAGTAAAGTAGGAATTTAGGCTGTTTTTAATGACATTTTGTTTCGTACGCAACTCTTGCTCTTCGGATCAGTATTTAGTTGTCTTATCGGATGCAATGAAAATAACCCGCTTTGAAGTCTCGACTTTCCTTCCTGTACAGCTTAAGCGACGCCCAAAGAATGACTTTGTTTAAACGTGTGCCCCCGGTATACTCGTGAAGATTCATTAATCGAACCGAAGAATGGTTGTGATTGTTTGTCGATTAGTTAATGTGGCACAAGCTATCTATTTTGTTGATGATGATGATGATGTGAATTTGGAACATTTTGTAACTTGAATTTTTGTAATTTCGGTTTGAAATGCGTTTTATAGTGTCAATATGACCAATCTCATGGTCAAGCTTAGTTAACAGATTAAACAGCTCATTGTAATTGAGAGGGTTTTAGTTGTTCGTACAAATGATAGATCACCAATCAAAATAGGTCACACTTCGTAAGCAGGTTCATATACAGGCCAAACCATTTCGAGGGAAAATCGTCAAAAAAGTCCTAAACCTTTTGCACTTTTGCCAATTCAGTCCTAAATCTTTTAATTTTGCCGATTCAGTCCTAAACCTTTTCCATTTGTGCAAATTCAATCCTAAACCTTTTTTTTTGCCAATTCAGTCCTAAACCTTTTGCAATTGTGCCAATTTAGTCCTAAACCTTTTGCAATTAAGCCATTTCAGTAAATCCGGCGAATTTTGGCCCGCCGGCGCTAATGTGGACGCCGGCCGGCCGACGATCGAATATTTTAATATTTTAATATTTTTTTTATTTTTTTATTTTTTTATTTTTTTTATACTTTCTTTTTTCTTTCTTTTTTTTCCTTCCCCCTCCCCTCCCCTACCCGGCGGCCGGCCACAGGTGCGGCCGGCGAGGCGGAGCCCCGCCATTGGAATGGCGGGGCGGAGTCCTAAACCTTTTTTTTGTGCCAATTCAGTCCTAAACCTTTTGTAATTGTGCCAATTTAGTCCTAAACGTTTTGCAATTACGCCATTTTAGTAAATCCGGCGAATTTTGGCCGGCCGGCGCTGACGTGGACGCCGGCGGCGGCCGCCGGGCAGGGGAGGGGAGGGGGAAGGAAAAAAAAGAAAGAAAGAAAAAGTAAAAAAATATATATAATATTAAAATATTCGGTCGCCGGCCGGCCGAAGTCCACGTCAGCGCCGGCCGGCCAAAATTCGCCGGATTTACTGAAATGACGTAATTACAAAAGGTTTAGGACTAAATTGGCACAATTGCAAAAGTTTTAGAACTGAATTGGCACAAAAAAAAAGGTTTATGACTGAATTGACACAAAAAAAAAGGTTTAGGACTAAATTGGCACAAATGGAAAAGGTTTAGAGCTGAATCAGCAAAATTAAAAGATTTAGGACTGAATTGGCAAAAGTGCAAAAAGTTTAGGACTTTTTTGACAATTTTCCCCCATTTCGACCATGACTAACCGGTGGCGTATTTATGTAACCATCCAACCTGCTATTTAGTAATGCTGCGCGAGACGGGTCAGGTTAACTCGCCAATACTTAGATTGTGTCCGTGTTATCATAAGTTGCCATGATGAAATTAGTCATGTTGTGTCCGGTTAAACCCGGCCAACGCTATACCCGCATAATCAACACTAACTGCCGACGTGAACGCAACAAGGACACAAATTGCAACCCTAAAAGAAGAGCAATTTCCAGCAAATAGCTAACTTCGGACTAAGAAAAGATTCTATCTGAAAGACGGCATCTGAGTATGCCAACGGCAATGTAGAGTGACGAAATCAAAGACAATAATATCCAAGGCAAGTTTCCAACCGCATCTACTGCTCGTGCTAAGTTGCATATTATCTTCTATCAAGAAGGAAATTCAAGATATGTATCTTCCTTTGCAATGACTAACCCATGCTGGTTCCAGCCAAATCAACCCAAACAAACTTCTGGGAAAAGAGCAATGGAAAGCATTAAACAATCCAATGACGGCGTACGGATTCACAGTGAAAAGCAATTGAAAGCATTGACCACTCTGGACAAAACTCAAGTGGCATTACAAGAGAAAACACGAGCTCGGGGTGGATGGGTACATGCTATTAGTTGCTAGACCCTCGAGGGGGGCATATATTTTCTGTAGTCAATTGGAAATGCAGTATAACAGCGAGGACTGGAATACATTTGATCAGTTAACAAGTACAAGGTAAGCTTATTAGAATTGGGAGGAGAGGAAGATTCTTGTCATGCTCCTCTCCGCCCACATCTTCCAATGACCCAATCTAATTTCACCGTATTGGCATTGTCTTCAAGTAAAAAGCCTTATCTAAAGGATGACATCTTCCTCACCAGCTTCATAGGAGGGAAGAAACCAAATTTGACTTACGTAACCGCTCCCACCATTACCTGTTAAAGGTAAAGGAGCGTATATAATCCACGCATGCAAAACAATACCAAACATCACTTGCAGAACAATGAATAGTTCATCCTAAGAACCTATGCAACTCACTGCCAAGTATGCACAGTTATTTTCTTCTTGGTCGCCATAAATGTCGACAGATAGAGAACGGTACTTTTACTGGGTTAGAAATGGGAAGGAGGACTTTAGGCAGGGTAGGTGAATCATATTTATAGAACGAAGGTGAACTTTCCCCCATGGTCCTCTGCTAAGATGCATCTGCTTGATCCACGCAAGGCTAGGAAAAATTCCCCTTTGACACTCGCTTACCTCGCACATACTCTTCTAGTTTACTCTCTCTCTCTCTCTCTCTCTCTCACGCAGGCACGCACGGAACCACACAAACATATAAACTCAAGCACGCATGAACAAACACACACAGAAATGGAGCGTCATCTGATCAGACACGTGCACACCTTCTGCACGCATATCAAAACATCTTCGGTTTGGTCATAGATGTTCAATCTATCTCCTTGAGCTCATCCAGGAGTAGATATGAAAATAAGTATGTCTTCAACTTATATTTTCTATCTATGGAGTCATTCCTCCTAAAAAACCCAACTATGAATCTATCATAACACGAAAACAATCCAAATTTGGATCCATAACCATCTACACCTTTTTGGGTTTGCCATGGTGAAGGAGAGGATTAAAACTAAGAAGAATATCCTCCTTCCTCCAAATCTGTCCCAACCTATTGAAGTAAGTTTAAATCTCTCGAAAGGCTGTATATTGTGACGAGATAGTGAATTCCGTTTCGTTCGTCTTAACCTTATAATCCCTCCTGCAAAACACGATGTGCTCTTGATTCGTTCTTTTCCTTTCATCTCTTTTTCCCCAGTAATCAGCTTGATGGCTTCTCTTTTATCAAAAGCACCCAATCCAAAAGCAATGTTATACTATGAGTAACACAGAAGAACGAATAGGGAATTCTTGAAGGCATGAATCCAAGCCAATGAGAAATTAAATAGGTCCATCCTTTAGAATTATTCCGAACTTAGAGTTAACTAAATTCTAGGAATCCTCGGCAAAGAACACATCTCGGCCTATATAGTACCGCTCAATTTAGACATAAAGTATAAAACCTGGACATGCAAGACGAACATATAAACTTCGAATACACTGCAAAATTGAAAAAAGGAAAAAGGAAAACAAAGAGGTCATACCACTTCAACAGAACTAATAATCGCCAAATCTTATCTCGAATTCATATTGAACTAACAAAATTCCATAAATTACACTGATTAAGACGACCATTGTCCAATGGCTACGACTACAATTATATTGCAAAAAGGAAGCGAAAGCTCGAAATCCCAGCCCCGGTAGTGCATCAAATTCACACCAGCAACAAATCTAAGAGGGACCGGAACTGTTACCACACTCTTTCATTTCTGTCCGGCGGGAGGAGTGCCGAGGAGGCTGGCCTGCTGGAGCTCGAGCTCGTTGAGCTGCTGCTCGCGGTCCATCTCGATGATGAGGGGCACGACGAGGACGAGGAAGGTGGTGCCGGCGATCCAAGCGGCCTTCCCCGTGCTCTTCAGGAGCTTCTTCGTCACGAACGCCGCGTCGCCCGCCGCCCGCTTCCCCGTGACGACGATCTGCGACTCCGAGATTCTGGAAATGATGCTGCCCCCGAAGCCGGCGCCGCCGCCGCTCTTAGGGTTCCGCTTGTCGGGGAGGGAGACTCCGCCTTTGCGCGCCGAGGACGCCATTGATCTCGCGGCGAAGAAGGGCGGCTATGAAGAGAGAGGAAGTGGAAGAGAGAAATGTTGAGCGAGGGTTTTGAATGGGGGGCTAAAGCTCGAGAGAAAAGAGGGTTTGGCCGGTTCAAATTATGGTAATCAGTCCGTCCGGTTCACTGAAGTGTAAAGAACCGGGCCGAAAAAGTTTCCTTGTTCTATTCTTGTACGCCCGAACCCTATCTTGTAAGTTGTATCTAGTCGAATCGAATCGAACCCAATTGAATATATCATACTATAATTTAGCATGATTAGGTGTGATTGTGCCTTTTGTATGACGGGCATATGAATGAATCATGACATACGTAATATAAAACATAAAGTACGTTACTGCATCACTGAGAATATAATAGAGCAATTACTGCCTTTAAAGTTGTTATAACTAGAGCAAATTTGGTAACCGATATTAATGTGCAGTGAAATATACTTCTTCTTACAATTTTGTCTCACAAAAGAGTGTAATTTTAATTACATACATTTCAATAGTTGTTTCTTTTTTATGAGTGTGGAGAAATTTCGCAAAAATTGTATATCGTGACCGTGGATGTTACTCATAAGTACGTATTATCTTGATAGAGATTCGTAAATTTTCTTTTTTTTGTGTCAAAGTTCTTGATTATTTGTTCCTGCAAATATTAATTCCGATGTAGATTAATATATATGCAAAGGAAAAAAATTAAAGTTTCACTCCGATGTGAAAACTTTGAAAGTACTTATTTTAAATATTGAGGACGAGTAAAAGAGTTCTTAGTTGATTCCCCCGTTTGATTAGTTTCACGAAAAATAAAATCACGGAATCATTTTTCTCATTATTTGGCATTTGGATCTATTAAAAATATGAGTCAACGAAAAATGTTTTCCTTACTAAAACTCAAGTTCAAGAAAATGATTTCCTCTTTAAAAACTCAAAAATCATTTTTCAAAATATGACTAGGTATCAATGCTTGGACTAGGAACTTTGCACTTGGGCATAAGAACTCCAACGTTCGTTCCCAAGTCCTTGACAAGTGGCTAGGTCCCTAGCACCCAGGCTCGGGTCCATTGAGGTCGTGCTCAAGACCCGAACGCCTCAGCCCAAGTACATCAAGGTAGGGCCTAGACATTGGAACTTGTGCTTGGGACGCTGGGCCCCAGACCCTACGTGCCTATGTTCGGGTCTCCAATTTCCAAGCCTAAGCCCATGCACCCACGCCTCGACCCATCGATGTCGAGCCTGAGCGCCAAGGATCGGGGCTTGGCCTCGATGGACTCGGGCACGAGTGCCAAGGTCTCGAGCTCGACCTCCAAGGACCTAGGTTCGAGCGTTCGGTTCGTAGCCTGGCCTCGATGGCGCCCAGGACCTAGACCTGGCCTCTTTAACCCAAGTCGTGTCACACCTCGAACCACGGGCGCGCGACCATCCCTTCCAAACGTCAGGTCAAAGGATGATGTTCTAGGTAGATCATCGACCAATTTCTTTTTATCTTATAATTAAGCACATGCGGAAGCGAATACAACCCCGAACAACACACAGCAAGGATAGAAAAAAGGAGATGCAACAAACAATCTTTTATTTACATCCTGATTAGTCCGCAGGAAAAACACCATATTACACGAGTCTTTCTTGGACCGATCCCTTAGACCCACAAAAAGATACCGGGTCCGGTCAGGGCGCATTATAGCCAATACACTACTGCTACACTACCGACAATATACAACACGGCCTCCAAAAACTCCTCCACAGCTCAGCTCGCACTGCCATCCCGAAAACTTGAAAGGCCATCAGCCAAGCGCATGAGATATGAATCTCAGCGGGTCAACGCCTAAGTCCGATTAGGACGTTAATTCACACAGACAATCTAACAGTTCTAACGAACTAAACCCAACATTAGAAGAACAACCACATGCAACGTACCTCGCCTTGAGCCATACGACGATTATATCATGGCAACGCATAAACAACAACCAATCACTCAACCAGAACACTCAACGATACTCATGCACTATGCAACACGCGTGTTCCGGTCATCACGGCCAAGAGATACCCCACTCTCGCCACAGTACAGCCTCGCTGCTAGTACTCTTCCAGATTAACCGGGTGTCGTCCCACAACGTTTACGGCGACGGCATCCGATGGCTCCATCAAATTCCCTAAGGCGAACACGCCAGGAATAATTTCAGGAGGGACTACGGATCAACACAAGTTGCAACCGGCATCTCATCAGCCGTGTTATCCGGACTATACGTTGCTGGCAGGGACTAATAGGCAACCAATAAGCGTGGAATCCCGGACGGTACGTCGTCGGCACACAGACTTATTAGGTAGCGACCCATGCCAACAATGGTATCGCTCGTGCCCCCAGTTACGTTAGGGTCACACAATTAAAACCATGCGTGACCTCGCATTTTCTTTCCGGCTCTCAAGCCAAATCTCATTTTGATGCAATCACACTCACATCATACTCAAACTTGGCCCACGGCCATTTTCATGTTCAAAATCATAATTGGTCACGCGAATATTCAATTTCAATTTAACATGGCCTATCGACACTAGTGTGATCATTCAGCATTTAAGCGCAATCAACACTCAGTCCGATTCACAATCAGACGCCACAAATTACCGACACAATTCAACAGGCAATTAACCATGGTAACTATTCCACCTAACCACGATTAATCCAACTAACCACAGCAGTTAATTAATCTACCATAGTAACTATTTAATTTAACTATGGTAACTATTTAATCTAACCACGGTTAACTATCTAACCACGGTAACTATCTATTAACTGCGGTAACTAACTAATTAATTACGGTAACTAACTAATTAACCTATTAAGTGCAATTAACTTCCTAATCAGGGATTATGGGTTAACTCACTAATTAACTGGCGGCGACGATCGGTGGCGATCGGCGAAGGGCGGAGGTGGTGAAATTTTCAGCGACGGTCCTTACGGACTCGTCTCGTCGATCCGGACGCAACCACGGTGTCTGTTTTCCAAAACGACACCCGGACGAAGACAAATGGCGGCTGGACAGCTGCTGGACGGTGGCCAAACGACGACAACGGAGCTCAACGAGCGGGCGGCAAGCTCGGCGGGGCTTCGGCCAAGGTCCGGCGGGGTCTCGGTGGCTCCGGTGAAGCTTGGCGAGCGACGGCGAGGCGCGACGAAGCTTGGACAGCGACTGAACAGGAGCTGGACAGCGGCGGCAAGGACGGTAGGGGGCTCGGTTGGGCGCGGCACACGGCGGGGGGGGCTAGGCGAGGCGGCGGGAAGGTGGTCGGCGGTCGACGGCGGCTCACGGTGGACGGCGGCGGCAAGATGAGGTGAAGAAGATGATGAAGTGAAGAAGATGGCAACGTGAAAATGCAAAGGGGAGGGGCCGCCGTGCGTGGAAAAAGAAGGAGGAGAGAGAGAAGAGAGACAATTTGGTCTTAGGGGCATTTTGGTCTTTTCCTTGGTCAAATGGAAATTTGGTAAATAACCAAGATCAAAAAGTAAGATTTGACTTGCCATTAATGAGGCGGGGTCCACGGTCATTCGGTATTAATTATTTTTGGCTCATATGAATAATATCTGAAGGTATTTCGATAATCTGACGATTTAGGACTGGTTCAGAATATTTGGTTCATGGTTAGCTCGGGCGCGAAGGAATTTGGCGAAACTAAATTACGGCGCGACTAATCTAATCGAACTACAATTAACTACACTTCAATCGACGATCAACGTTATCCAGATTGAATGATTCATGCATCCGATAAATGTCACTAAATTCCAACAGTCCAATATTATTCATATAATAGGCCTTGAAATTTCGAGACGTTACAAGTCGGGGGCGCCAAGGAGCTGAGCATGGGCACCGAGTTCTCGAGCTCGATTTTGGTGACCCAAGACCGGTGCATGTGCTTGTATCTGGGAGTCGGGGATACGGGCTCAAGACCCCGGTGCCTCTGTTGGATTCATTGGCTATCCATGCGCAAGCCACTAGAGTTCGAGTACCGAATGTCCATTTAGGAAAATATCAGATGACATGTTCCAATTCATTTTGATGTATTAACCAAACATCAGAAAATATTGTCATCTTCATGGAAAATAACTTTCCGAAAATAATTTTCAGAAATGTCGTTTTTCCCTGAAACAAACGGAACCTAAATTCTTTCCTTTTTTTGGAACCACTATTGTTTTACGCAACGCGTGCTTATATGAAATTGAAGAAAAATAAGAAGTTACATAGAATATTGTGGAGTCACCGATAATTAAAACGCACAAAACCCTAGTATCGTTACTAGTCTTATGTGATTAGCTTAGTCTTTAGAACGGCCATGTGTGTTGATTAGGCACACGATAAAAATCCGAATAGTCGTATTACCAAATGAGAAGAAATTTTCATTTTCGTGTGATGTGCCTCGTTTTTATCTTTTTTGGTTTGACTTATTGGAGAAAACAAATTTGATTTAAGAATTAATCTAACATTTTCTCTTTGCGAGAACACAATAAATGAAATGGATGCTAAAATTTTTACAATCCAATCCTAAACTTGTCTGATGTGATTAGTGTAATAAAGTGCTTTTACTAGCTCCATTCAATGTGAACGAAGAAAAGCATCAGCGTGGCATTTTTAATATTTTTTAAGGACATGTAATGCTGATGTAACGCCAATTTAGTACCACGTCAGATAAAAATCCTAAACTAAAAAGAAAAAAATCAAAAGAAAATCGAGAATTTAAAAACAAAGCCGGCGAGAGATTGCAGAGGACGAGGGGATTGAGTGAGAGGGGAGGTGAATTGGTTGTAGGGATGGTAAGACCGACCGGTCGAATCGGGAATAACTCGGAACGGACCGAATCGGTTGGTTCAATTCGGTTCCCAGGGACTCCAGTCTAGCTTCCATCTATATGGAATCGGTGATTTTCGGTTCAGTTTTCAGTCTTAGGAGGGACACGATTGATTATTTTTTTTATTTCTTAAATGTAACTTAATAATAATCTATCGATTATATTTTGATTTATTAAAAGTAAACTTTATTTTAATCATTATATTAAATTTAAAGTCCATATTGCTCACCGTACTAATAATTCATTGGTTTCATTGAATTGCCTGGGAACCGGACTGAACTAGGGTCCAATTTGATCCCAAGACCATTCAGTCCGGTTTTCGATTCTTGGATGAGACCAAACTGAGCCAAGAACTGATCACCCCTAATTGATCGGCGACCTTCACCTGGCCAGTCGTGTAGCGGTAAATTAATTATAAATCGACATTACTAAGTTGTATAATCAACTCATACTTATACCTTTAAATAGGGAAAATTACAATTTACGAAATCAAGTCTTTGAACTTGTAAAACTTTTCTAAACAAATCTCTCAACCACCAATTCCGACAAATTAAAGCACATGCTTTAGTCAACCTCAACCAAAAGGTCAATGTGAAAAAAAAAAAAAAAAACACACCATCACTATGAAATGAATGTAGCTATGGGAAGTTTGGGTATTTGTATGTCATTATTCCACTCGAGCACTCAATTTTCTCGCACCATACTTTCAGTTGGTAGCAATTTTATAGTCAGTTTTAACTTGTTGGAATCAGATATCGGAGTTATTGCATTGAAAGTTCTCTTCGAGCGAGAAAATTCAATTTCGTAAATCACATATTAGAGAATCGCATTAGAAAAGCAAAGCAAAGAGAATCGCCACATCCATATTCTAAATTAACCACACGAGTCCGGTTCAAGTTTCGTGCTGCATTGTCTAGCCATGGCATGTCCCATGTCGAAAAACTTTTTGAAAATACATTTGTGAGAAAAATTAGAAAAAGGAAAGAATTTTTTTATATATTTAAATTATTTTAATTTCGTCAGAAAGAAAATGCGAGCACTGTATATGTTTCTGCCTGACTCCACAATCCCACGCCTTTCACCTCCTTCCAGAGAAACACTGCTGCGTATAACTTCCCTCCCAAAACCAGAAAAGAGCAAACCCTAATCCTCAAATCCTCTCTCTCTCTCTCTCTCTCCCCGTGGCCTTGTTTCGCGTTCTCGCGGCTCTCTCGGCGCTGCTCAGCCCCTCTCTTCGCCGCGCCTGCGCCGAGCGCTCGCCGTCCACCGACCGGTCCTTCTTCGGCGTCGGCACGGCTGCTCCGTGACGGTAATGTCCATCTCTCACGCATTCTTTATCTCTATCGACCACGTTTCGGCGTGTCTCGCAGCTTAATTTGTGCTCGCGATTCCCGGATTTGTTGCGTTGCTCCTCTGCTTGCTGTCTTGGTTTGGAGTCAGTTTAGCTGTAGCAATTGTAGCTGTGTTAGACCAAGCGTCTAGTAAGTTCTTTCGTGGTATTTGGCGCCGAGATATTCTTGGCCGTTTTTTGGTTTTCCCAGAGGAACCGAGTGAGATGGGGATTCTTTAGTCTAATTGCCACCTTTTGTGTTGCCAGTATTGGGATCCCTCCCTTGATGTCGAGGGCAGTTCGACTCTATGGGCGGCTGGGTCGAACTTTATAGCATTTAGTTAGCGGGAGGAGCTCTACATACATCATTCTATATGTGGGTCGCCCTTATAGTGTCACACATCTTGAGGACTCCTGCATTTGTCTTCTTTGCTAGAAAAATATGAAAGCAATGTGCTAGAAACTTTGTGATACAAGCAATTGCACGACTCTTGTGTAATTTCACAATCACCTTTTGGGTCCTGGTACCATCTCGCCTCCTCAGCACTCTTGTATGAATGTGCTACTTTTATCGTTTCCATGTATTTTGTTTAAACTCAGTGGTTTCGTTGCGCGAGTTTCACTCAAGTCTATTATATTCTATCGAAATTTGTCCACATTCCATGAAGTAATCCTTTGGTAATAGGATGAGTTATGGTTATGATTTCCTTTTCTGTCAGCTAGTCAGTGCGAGTAGCAATGGAATTTAATCTGATTAAATTCTGAAAAAAATCATGCAAATACAAATTTGAGTAACAATTGGTCATATGCACTTTGTATTCTGAAAATGATTCCAAGTAGTATAGTGCAATCCTCCAAACAAATATATGGATAACTTTGCTACCGAGGGGGGTCCTTACATGTAATTTGTTGTGCAGTTTACTCCATACAGTCTAAAATTTGTCCATAAGCATGGGAGATAGTGAAACGCTGATTGCCCAAACATCTAGTACAATGGGATATTCAACTGCTGGGCACAATTCTATTGCTAATGTTGATGGGGCTTCGAATATCATCCAGGAAGCTAATGCCTTCAGTGGGGTTACAGGAGAGTTTCCAGCATCTACGACTTCAGCTAACGCTCTCAACATGGATTTGAATGCTACTACTCAGGGACCATATGTGAATAAGACATATGAGGGTAAACCAACTGTTGGGATGGCTAATATAAATCAGGGCGTTGCTAACTTTGAGAATGCAGGAGTTGTTTCGTCTGGAGTTTCTGCTTATGATTCCTTTGTTAATGGTAGTATTACAAGTGAGGCTGTGTCTGCTGAGAATGGCAACAGTTCTCATGATGCAGGCGCCAGTGCAGCGGAGCCACTGTTAGAAGATGGTTCTGGTGTGTTCTCTTCTGCATTTCTTATTTTGATTGGATTATTGGACGTTGTCTATTGGCCACTTATAGGCGTCCATTGGTTTCTGTTGTCATTTGCATTATCGTGCATTGGAGTGCTCTTTCTTGAGCATAGGAACTAGCAAGAACTATTTTTGAGCAATGCTGATTCTTTATGGGGATTTAGCAGCACAAATTTTTTTATGCTGTACACTTCTGAAGGTTGTAAAGAATTCAGTAGCCCCAATTTGATGTTAATTGATAACCAGGAATGTTGTTTGCAGACATGTACTCTAGGACGAGATTCAAGGATACTTCTTCTTTTGACATCATAATAGTGAGTTTTACAGATGCTGATGTAATGGTTCTTGAGGTGCTTTTTGTTTGAATGAGTCTTAGAGTACCAACTTATATAGAGTTGTGCTAGTATCTGTGGACCTGGAAAAGCAATTAGCTTGAATATCCTTTACAAGATAGAGCTTTTTAGTGGGAATGTGGAATCAATGAGATTCAGTCTGCAACTCTGCCCCTTTCTTTACACTTGGATGCCCCTTGCAATGTTACAACCACTGTTATGTATCATTACTCTCCTGTGTCTTCTCCTTCGGGGTGCTTATGTATGGCTAGAACATGGTGTGCTGAGAATTTGTATCATGAAGTTTTTTTCCGGTCGTTCTGTAGTTCAGTACTCCTTTTATTCGGGCACAGTTTATTCTTGATTTCATTATGTTTCTGACTCTCTTCTGGTTCTGATATGCATAGTCTCTCCTTTCATGTGTAGTACTTGCCATGTCTGCGGAAGAAGATCGATTATGGAGCATTGTGAGGACGAATTCTCTAGATTTTGATGCTTGGGTTGCTTTGATTGAAGAGACAGAGAAGGTCACTGAGGTACATCCACAGCATACTGGATATTGTAGGTTTTAATAGGGTCCATCTTTATTAGGGCATTGGTCTGAGAGAATTTTGTGGGACAGATCTGATACGGCATATTAGAAGCGTTTGTTTTTATTGGGACTGTCCCAATCCTTGAGGTAAGGAAATAAACTGTATCTGAGGGGCTTGTGAACGAATGATATGTGAAACTCCAGCAAAACAATAACCTTCACCTAAAGGGGAAAACTTCACAATAAAGGCTTCACCAATCTAATTACTTTTTGCCATACACTATCGTTTTCAAAGGACATGTCAGAATGCCCTTCCGAAGTAGAGGAACATTGAACTGAAACCCAAATCTTTTGGAATTTTATACCACCGGCTTAACGGCTGCAATCTATCTTTCACTACACCAACTGGTATTTGGCATTGCGCAATTTCCATAACCTTTTTTTCAAAGGGCCACTAGCCAAATATAGCCATTGTGTAAATGCCTTGTTTATCTTGATTTGATTCCCACACCACCAGCTTGGAAATGGCTGCAGCCAGACATGATTTGCTAAGTTATTTTGGCTGTACCACATTGACTGTTTTTTCTCATTTTCCTAATGGAGAAGACAATTGCATAAGCCTTATGGGAAGGGTATTACTTTTCTATTTTCCAGGAGGCCTATTAACAATGTATTTTGACTTTTGAGCTCTCTTTTTGTGCTGAATCCCGAAATTGACTTGATAGTATGACGATCCAAAAGGCTCGTATATAAGGGGTATTCCTCCTTAGCATTCTCCTGTATGCTAAACCAGATGATTTACGTGAAGTTTATTCTCCGCGAGTGAAATTACGGCACATTTGCAACTTTCTGTTTGTTTTCATATTTCAAAGCTTCTTGCACGAAAAAGACCCTGTAAAACCTGGTATTGTCATGGCTATATAGATAACTGTTGTTGTAATGATGCTATCACATTATGTATTCTTTGAAATATGGAAATATAACTATGCTTAGTCATCAGTATATTGTTCTGCGGTTGATAAGTTTAGAAAACATAGTACTTTGTTCTTATTGTTGCTTGGCTGAGGGGGATTAGATTCCTACTATTTGAAGCACTTATTTGTCGTTTGTAATCGTGTACCGGGCTGCTACTGGGTACAGCCTTATGCATGCTTATGCACTTGGATATTTGTATGTTAATTTGTATCCTACCCTTCTGTTAACTTATTATTCGTGATTTCTGCTTTGGGATTGCTACTCTTCTTAGCGATTTTCCATGATATGTTTTGCATTTAGTCTTTTTGTCCCGCCCTTTTACCTTGTGGAAGAATTCCCAACTTTGTTGGCTTAGGCATTTCTTTCTCTAAGATTGCATTTGACTTTTACTTCAAGTATGGCTTAAATCGCAATTCTCAGTCATTTATTTTTATCTCATATGCAGGGAAATTTACTGAAAATTCAGAGAGTCTATGATGCCTTTTTGTCAGAATTTCCACTGTGCTATGGTTACTGGAAGAAGTACGCAGAGCACGAGGCGACCAGCTCTACTGAAAAAGCTGTGGAGGTTTATGAGAGAGCTGTGCTGGGGGTGACTTACTCTGTTGACATCTGGTTGCACTATTGCCGATTTGCCATCAGCAAGTATGAAGATCCAGAGGTCATAAGAAGGTAAAGCTCTTTCTTTGTCTTTCTGTTTCTGTTCTTGTGGGTTAGTTTTGCCCATTCCTTTCTGTTCTTAGTAACCTTGGTCATTTCCTTTTCTTCTTTCTCACCGTGTCTTAATATGCCTGGAACAGTGATGCCCACGTGTATGGAGGAACGATGGAATAAGAGATTTATTTTGTCACTATCTTATTCATAGATTGTGAATTTTTTAGGACATGTTTCTCTTAAATGCACCTTTGGTAAGCCTAAGTCTTGGTGTTCTTTCTTTGGAAGAATTGAGTCTTAGTCATCTAGTGCCCAACTTATGGCTGTATTTAGCTTTGATATCGGTGCATCGATATGCAAATCGCTGCTGGGAAGATTCATCCAGTTATGGGCTAAGATGACCTTATCTCCTCAATTTGACGGACATTGTATGATTTATTTGAGGAAGGTAAATGTGGCATTTGGCAGCATTGCGTGCTGTTAGAATGAATTGTTTCTTCAATGTTAGCACCGTGGTCTACCTTTTTTTATTATTTTGGAGTCAGCAATTTTACTTATGTCGAGTAATTTTGCTTGTTTTGCAGGCTCTTTGAACGGGGATTAGCTTATGTTGGAACTGATTACCTCTCTTATTCTCTTTGGGATGAATACATAGAATACGAGTATAGACAGCAGGACTGGTGCCGTATCGCAATGATCTACACAAGGATATTTGAGAGTCCAATTTTGTACCTGGATAAGTACTGTAACAGGTAGTCTTAGTTCTCCATACTTCTTTTGTCTCATCATGAATCCAAGGCTTAATACTATAACATTAGAAACTAGATAGTACAATATATGATATTACGTGGCACCAAGGGATGCCAACCCATATACAAAATCAAGTTCTGGAGAAGGAGTCTTCTACGTCTAGAAAAGCATTTAGATCAATGCTTGGATTTTGTGTATACCAGAATTTTAAAGCAAAAAGCCAGGAATCCCCTGATTTTTATAAGAAGGCTTTCTGTATTGGTGGAGAATTATCTCCCTCCAAATCAGCCCCAAAGTCGCGAGGGGGGGATCTAACTTGATTGGGTCCTTTGAGCAACACTTTGAGCAACATTTACTGCATGAAGTTTTTCTAGCTTGATTGGGGACCCTTTTTCTTCAGGTTGTGGGATTGTTCTTTTTTATGCACCTGAATCATGCATCTTGCATCTAAGAGTCAAAGCAGAGAGCGGTAAATAAAATAGGAAAGCCCGGAGAAAAGCGTCTTGTCCATTGCACTATCAAGTCAAACTATAAGTATTGTCTTCTGGCTGAAAGACCTGTCCTCATAATACAGGAGGAAGTTACCAAAGAAAGAGGATATATAATACTCTACTTGACATCTATAGTGACCGCATAGATGGTTAGATTTTGTAGATGTTTATAAACCCATTAATTACTCTCAAGGCTTCCTGAGGTATCAGAATATATGTTCGCTCCATAACAAAGATAACGATAAAGGATCAAAAGCACATTTTTTACCTAAAAAAGAATGTTGTCGAGCATGCCCTCACGTAATTTAGCGAGTCTGTGCCAGTCAATTTCTACTCCAGAATGGTTCTGTCTCTTGTTTAGTTTTTTAAAATCAGATGAATTGGATGTCTATTCTAGAGCATGAACTAATTTTGCATATTTGGTCCTTGTTGGATACCAGTTTCAATGTTGAGCTGCCTTGTTAAAATAATTGGTGTTTATGTGTTGGGTTTCCTCTAATACCATAGGAATTTCTTCTGATTGCCTTAATCACATATATGTGCTGTATGATATTTTTCTTTTATGTTTTGTAAGTCATTACCATGTGGCATGTCTTGAGATTGCCATGTGAAGGTTCTTTTCCTTTCGTTCAGCAGTAGGCTCTAATAATGCTTAACTAATTTGGTGAGTTTTAGAAGTGATGTAGTGGAAAGAAATGCATTTTAGCTGGTAGTAAGCACTGTTGTGGTTAGACCTTGCAAATTCTGTCCAAGGGTGCTGGTTGAGCTTCAACTGCGGTACCTTATTTCAGGGTTTTTATTTTTACTTCATCTTAGTCCTTTATATGTAAGTTGTAGACTTCTGGTTTTTCATAAAAAGTTTGTGGTTGATTCATGTTGACCATTCTTTTCTTGGGGTTCTATGCCATCCGAAGTGTGAATTCCTATAGTTGCTTGAAATTTGGGGTGGCTGTTTCTTAGCTTGTGTAGTTTGACTTGTCGCGCGGATATGTACTCACTATTTCTTTGGATACGAGTCAGTGTGTGCCTCATCATAAATACTTACTTGATTCGATATCCTTTTGTAGTTGGTTAATTTTCCTTTTTTTCTTATTTTCATCTGATCATTTTACATTTCCAATTTGATGTCCTGTTCCATTTACAAAGGTATGGATTAGTGACGAGCAAATAACTTCCATTGATTTGTTGATCTGGCTTGAATGATGCTGCAGCTTTAAGGAATTGGCTGCCAATCGGCCTCTATCCGAGTTAAGGACTGCTGAGGAAGCAGCATCAGCAGGCAGTATAGTATCAGAGGTTGTTGATCAAGTGAATGAAGGGGAAGTTCGTCCTGATGCTAGTGGACAGTCTCCTAAACTTGTAAGTGCTGGCTTAACAGAAGCAGAGGAGTTGGAGAAGTATATCGCCATTAGAGAAGAGATGTATAAGAAAGCTAAAGAGTTCGATTCTAAGATCGTTGGTTTTGAAACAGCTATTGGGAGGCCCTACTTTCATGTGAAGCCCCTGAATGTTGGAGAACTTGAAAATTGGCATAACTATCTGAATTTTATAGAAAGAGAAGGTGACTTTAGCAAGGTATTGGGATCTCTTGTCAATTTGATTATCACTATCATTTGATTTTTCAGTTGTGTTTGATATTCAGCATTGGCTTACAATCAGTAATATCTGCTGCATGATATGCTTTTTTGGGTAAACCGTTGGATGAAGCTACTTTTTAAACGGCAAATTGTACTGAGACTAAAGCATGGGCCTACCATTTGGTTTCTTTGAGGCTAAGTATTTCAAACCCTCATTTGTCAGTGGACATATTAGGTTTGTGATGTCTTCCATAAATTCTTTTATTTTTAAAGTTCCAATGTTATGCATGCAGGTGTCTACTTATCTTCCTAACCATCTGTCTGTCAGGCAAGGAGGTTCCCTCCTTTCCTATTTGAGGGGCCTCTCTATTCCGCAACGGAGTACTTCTTATGCATATCTCCCCGTGCTTTGTGTTATTTGTCTATTTCTCTGGTGTAGCATGCCGCAATGTAATGACATTGTAATATTTTGTGGGTATCAGGTGGTAAAGTTGTATGAAAGATGTCTAATAGCATGTGCCAATTACCCCGAGTATTGGATGAGATATGTTAAAAGCATGGAAGCACATGGAAGTATGGATCTTGCAGAAAATGCACTTATCCGTGCTACTCAAGTTTTCGTTAAGGTATGAAATGTACTTCTGTTCATACTTCTCATGGTGTAGTTGTGGAAACTCGCTTCTTAGTGATTGGATTTTCAGTTCAGCAACATATTCTCTACATAAACTGGTCTTAGCTGTCATTTTTGGTTGCCTACATTAAATATACAGTTTGACTCTTCAAACATTTTATCACCAAGTCTTTGGGCAGGATTTAGGTTGCTTGATCTTATGTCCTATTTGCAGTGACGATTAATTGTGAGACTTGTGATGTGGATAATTCTTATTGCGGTCTGCTCTCAACCTGTGTCAGTCCTTGTTTTTGTCACTAGTCCATATTTGAGTGTTCTTATGTGTTATCGTGTGAGTGTGCTTGAGTTAGGGTTAGCTGTTTATGCACTCCCAATTCCATGTCTCTGCATGTGGATTCCTAGGCTAAGTAATGCACCTGCTAAGTGCATGAGTTCCAGTTTTTATCTCAGCTCACTTCGTTTCTTTCTTTTCCTTTTCTCTTCCAAAACTTGGATACTTCTGCACCTTATGTGAATGTGCACATGTGACCGTGCCAGTGTGTGTGTTGCACTCTTGTGGATGACTAAAGTGTTTGTGCTAAAGGTCTAGGCAAGTAAATTTAGTGATCTTACTCTTTAAAAGTTACATGATTTGAAAATTAATGTACTATTAGCAGTTTAAATGGAGTTATCTGTAGTTGTTAATGGATTTAACTCATCTAGTTTCATATAACCTGTGAAACACGCATCAATAGCAATGTTAAAGTAGTGGACATGAATTGCCTTTTTCAAAAGTAGGGGCTAGTTGACTTAAAAAAAAAAAAAAAACTGGCGGGCTCTATCTTGCTATTGGACATTAGTGCCCTGTGTGAATCAGGGAGGGGAGGCAACAGCCATCCCTTGCCACCCCTCCATGTATCTCTGTCAACAAACAGACTTCTCCATTGCATTTAGGAGCTGTATCCTGAAACGTATGAACTCTTGCAAATGTTGAGGTTAAATAGAGTAAAACACAGTTTTTTAGTGACAATTGTGTGCAATGAGATGTTGGAGTTTATTTTGATGTGGAAAGGTAGTAATTCAACTTAAAGTTGTTGATTTCTATAGTTGACTGGTAAGATACTTTGAATTAGGTTCTTTCTTTTGGATATGATAATATGTACTGCATAAAGACTACTAGAATCTAGATATAGGGACAAGGCGGGGGAGTGTATTACAGAGTGTATTACAGAAAGTACATTACAAAAAAACAAAATATGGACCGCAAAAGGATTTTGATTTTGGAAGTAAACTGCCATGAGCTTCTTGTACTCCAATTGAGCTTTCTGTACTCCAGTTGACCCAGTGAGCTCTATAATTTAGATTGTCTGTGCTGTATGTATATATTTGGGTTATCCACTTGCAACTTATCATTGAGTAAATTTCCAGAGACAACCGGAGATCCACCTTTTTGCAGCTTGGTTTAAGGAACATAATGATGACATACTGGCTGCTCGAGCTGCTTATCAACTTGTCCACACTGAAATTTCACCAGGTCTTCTTGAGGCCATAATAAAGCATGCCAACATGGAAAGAAGGCTGGTAAGTTCATGGTTGTGTGTTTGGTTTGACTTATGCTTGGAACAATTAATTTTTTCCCCCTTTCAACGTTACAAACTCGACTTTCAGTTATATTGAACATCCGTCACCTTTTCATAATAGTTTGAAGGCGTTTAAAGTCGATAAATTTTTTTCTTTATTTTAGCTGAAGTTATATTTTATTCTGTGGAAAATTCAAACATAGAATGTAATTTGTTTCAAATTACCCCAAACTCAATCCTTATTTTTCGGTTGAATAGCATTAAGAATTTGATCCTGTTTTCCTCTTGACCTAAGAAGCTGCTATCCTTTTCTTTCTTTCTTTTTTTGTTGTTTGGGGGCGGGGGAGGAATGTTCAAAGAATGGTGGGAATTTATCTTTCAGACCTTCGAGATTTCTTACGAAAGGTCTGTTTGCTAGACCATTGTTTTGAGGGTCCAGGTTCTCTGTTATATAGATTCTGCTGAAATGCATGAATCATGTTTTTAGCTTTTGGTATTTTTCTCATCTTCTCTCAATTGACTTACCTGTAGCCCAACTTGTAACCCCTTTTTGTTAGATTATTAAGGCAAGGGAATTCTTGTGCTTGTGTCATTTACAAACTCATTCGAAAAATGCATTTCAATATGATGCTAACTTGGTATTTCATGCAACCATGTGAGATTTCCTAGATGAAATCAGCTATTTTCTTGTTGGTGATTGCATTAGGAAATTGACAATTTGCTGTCTTAGAAATAGAGCTTTGAACTCTTAACAAGGTCAATTATACCATTTTTCTTTTGTGCAGTGAGGTATAACATCAGGGTTGTTAAAGATTCTTATGTTGATTGTGATATGCATTTTATGGCTTCTGGTATTTCAGGGGAACTTGGATGATTCTTTGGCGGTATATGAACAGGCAATTGCTATTGAGAAAGGAAAGGAACACTCACAAGCTTTACCAGTGTTGTTTGCTCAGTATGCGCGTTTTCTGTACTTGGTGGGTCTTGTACTATAAAATTTCTGCTTGTCTTACCTTTTAGTGCTGTATATCTCTCTGCTTTTAATACTGGAAGCCTCTGACAGGAAATTTTTATTTTTTATTTTTGCTCTCATAGGGAATAGATATTTTCACTCAGCTTCTGTTAGCTTTGTTAGTTTGTCAATCTTTAAATTCCATTTAAATCAGATGATTGAAAATAGAGCACACAGGCTTATTGACTGAAGGATGAGCTGATCAAACACATTATGTTAGACCTTGCTATTATCATTGTAATAATTACTGTCTCCTGGTTTCGGAGCCTGTCTGAAAGGGTGGAACTCATGCAGTGTGGAAGCATTATCATGGGTTATTTATCTTTTGTTTTTTTGGCATAAGGGGCTGGAGCAAGAATAGTCTTGTTTTTCCGAAAGGGTGAGATAATCCGCTGTGCATTTACCTAGCTTTTGTATCCCTTCAGGTGCTGCTAGGGCCTTAAAATCACATTCGAATTTAGATGAAAAGTGAGGCTCAAACTAGCGTGTTGACCAGAAACCTAGCAGATGAGGTTCTGAGTGTTGACATTTTTCACCCGTCTTGGTGTAATCTTTGTGTGAATTGGTCCATATTGCACAAACATTTGACTACGTTTTTGTCGCACTCTACATCTTTGATGATCTTAGTCTATGGGGCAGCTGATCTTTATCAAGCACCTGAATGGGAAAATCTGCAAGAATGAATTGCTGTTGCCTGTCTGGTAGTGTTACAATTTAATGGTCTAGTGTGCAGATAAATTCTGAGAAAGCTATTTTTCTGCTGTAGGCATGTGCAAACACATCCATGTTTGCTGTAATTGAATTTCACACGTTTGTCCTTTTGTTGGAGTGAATCTCTCTTGTTAGTGTATCTAATTCTTTTGATTCTTTCTCTTTCCTTTGGTAGGCCACGGGCAAAGTGGAAAAAGCTAGGGAAGTTCTAGATGAGGCTCCTGAACATGTCCAGTTGTCAAAGCCATTTCTTGAGGTGCTCCTGACTGCCTTGTCTCTTGAGGATCTTTTTAATCTTTTACTCGTAAACCAATAGTAATGCTGATTATTTACCGTTTTGGTTTGGGCAGAGCTTAATTTTGATGGAGACAGTGATGCCATTGCCGAAAAGAATTGATCACTTAGATACCTTGGTTGAGAAGTTCATTGTTCCCAACACTGACAGCCCTAATACAAGTATAGCTGAGAGAGAGGATGTATCTACCATTTTTTTGGAGGTAAAAATTTTAAGATTCTGGTAAAGAGTGCATTTGTATGATTAATTATTGTCATTTTGTTCGTTGTACTTGTTCTTTTGCAGAATGTTCCGGAACTGTTCTAATAATGAAACTCGGAAAATTAACAACAAAGTCTTTTGGTTTTTACAAGTCAATTTTTTAGAAATGACCTTTTCACTAAAAGCACCAGAACGGGCTTTGTAGTTCAGCTATCCATTTCGCGATTTGCGAATGAACAACCACACCAAGAACTTCAATCATTGGACACAGTGGACCTAAAATATAATATTGTGATATTTTTTTTCTTGCTTTAATCTATTTTATTTAACTCTTTATAGATTGTTTTGGCTAGCGTACATTTGTTAAGATCTCAGAGGTTTATTTTTTGATAATGATTCTGATTGAAGTCCTAATGGCTGAACACGGTGTAATTACTTTTTATAATTTGGTTCTGTGACTTTTCTTTTAACTGGTCATGTTGGTTACTAGTTAAGCTGGAGTACTATAGGCGCCTATTTAATGAATTTGTTTTGCTCATTCCTGTTTCAAACAAAGGCATTGTGATATATCATATTTCTATAGTCAATTCGACCCCTGATTGGATTGGGGGAAAAAGCCTACGAGAGGATCTCTTCTATATAAGAGATTCGCTTGGACTTTTTGTTTGTTTATTGTCTTTGTAAGCATCATCTCTCTTTCAAATTATACAAGCCTGTTATGCTTTTGCACAGGAGATTGAGAAGTGAATGGTCTGTTTTTTATTGTTGTTGTAACATTTAGGGAAAATTGCACAAATGGTCTCTGAAATTTGTCCCAATGTACAATGTCGTTCCTGGACTACCGGTAAATGTTCAATGTAGTCATTTCGTTTGCTCAAACGACAAATCAGACGTTATTTTGATGACGTGGATTCTTATATGCCGAGTTGGATTTTTAAAAATGATAAGTCATCATGTCCATCCTTTTTTATCTACTTTAGACAAGGACAAAAAATTAGCAGTTAATATGTCCCGGATTATTATATCCTTATTTGTAGTGTAATATCTTACGTGAATAATAATCGTCGTTTTACTTTTATATTTGTTCACTGTTGAAACTTAACGGATTGGAAGCCACATCAACATATTTCGTTAACTTGAAGTAACAGAAGGAGAATGTTGAAGATTTACATATAGTCTGGGGACTAGATTAAATATTTACTGATAGTTCAAGGTCCACATTGAACAAACTGAAGGTTTAGAGACCACATTGCATATTGGACCAAAGTTGAGGGACCATTTTGTGTCATTTACTTTTATATTTATACTTGCTATTGAATGATTTCAAGGGTCAAAGGTGATGCAGCAGAGATTGTAGCGTGATTTACGAATTATGCGGATCGAGGTCATTTTCTTGTCATTTTCTGTTGCAGTTTCTGGATTTAGTGGGAGATGCCCAGGCTATAAAGAAGGCTCATGATAGACATCTTAAGATCTTCCTGCACAATAGGTTGGCTTCACAGTTGAAAAAGCGTCAGGCAGAGGATGTTCTAGCTTCAGACAAATCTAAGCTAATGAAACCTGATGCTTCTGCTCCTTCATCTGTCCAGTCTTTGATGGGTGCATATCCAGGTGTACAGAACCAGTGGACAGCTGGTTATGGTGTACAACCACAAACTTGGCCGCATGTTACCCAAGCACCAGCGCAACAATGGAACCCTGCCTATGCCCAGCAGACGGTAATTTAGAGACGTATATCCAATGCAATATTCATACATATCTATATCTTGTTCTCTGATGTTGCAATTCGATTGCTGTTGTGCTTGTTGGGCAATTTTGTGACAAGTACATGTTTACCTTTGGGTAAAAATACTCTCATTTGCATCTCTAACCAGTCCCTTGGCTTGCTTGCTATACTGTGCTGTATGCATATGTTCTTTTTGTTGCTTTACAATACAAAATAAACACCTTGGTGTAAAGATGTGTTGGTTGAAGAGGTATGGACGTGCATGAAATGTAAAGATTCTTTTTTCTGTTTTACTTGCCTTTCGATGGGAACACATGGCTTTTCGTGCGGAACAACCCTTTTCATCTGCTTCATAAGTATTTCAATTTTTGCTAATTTACCTTTTACCTATCTGGCAAAGCATTTGTTGCAAATGATGGAAGAAAGACAATAAAATGTGGAATAGGTGTATTGAGTTTTCGTAATGTGTCACTTGCATTGGTCCTTGTCGCGTACTGGCTGAATTCCAGCGACTGCTTCAATGATTAGATGGCAACTATGACCTTGCTGTTTTAAATCTTCTGCTTATTATGATAGTGTGGCATTGGCTCTTGGTATCCTTCTCATACCTTGAAATTTCTCCACCATAAAACCACATGATCATTTTGATCCTCACTGTCCTTGAATTAGGCTGCTTATGGTGGTTACCCGGCAAGCTATGCTACTCCGCAAGTATCAACATCGGTGGCACCAACTGCCTCATATGGGGCTTATCCTCCAACTTATCCTGTGCAGGTACCGAAAACTTTAGCATTTAATATTGCAGTTTCTACATATATTTCTTGCTTAGATTCTTTATATAATCTGCAAGATTTAACATCTAGAATTTAGTATGGAAACAAGTGGGCAGAGGATGCTTATGATGATCACTTTTATTGGTGTTTGCTTTTCGTTCTCTGATATTGGGGTTTGTCATTAAGTCACATGTCAGAGTTACTTGTTGGAGTTTTATTGGATTTAGTTGTTGGTATTTACAGTTTGTACAAAAGAAGCTGCTTTTCTTGAACATTATATGTTATTTCACGCGACATGACTTGGAAGCAGTTGCCTTGGTAGCTTATCTTCGATTTGGAGGCAATTGCTATTAGTTGTGTTTTGTGGTAATGATGAACCACCAAAACCTATTTTGCTCGCCTGCATAAGCTCTAGACTCCCAAATCGTATTTGCTGGTTGTGTTCTTTTAAATGGTAAAGTCTTGGAGTAGCACTAATGGCAGTCTCTCATGGATAAATTCGTTAAAAGTCGTTTTTGTTTAGTACTGTTGAGTTTGCTTGGAGTTGTCTTTGCTATGTGAACGGACGTAATTATTCAGGAGAGTGACAATAGCATTGCTGTTCAGTAGCTACTGTCTGACTAACGAATATCACTGGAAAGGGATAAGCCATGATCAACATTTTCTTTTTGTCTGTAAATTTACGGTGGTATTAAGAGCTAAGTTTTGCCACAACGTAATCAGGGCGCTCCACAGCAGAGTTATGCACAACCAGTCGCCACAGCCGCAACAGCCCCATCTCAGCAAGCGGCGTCGGTGCCTCAGGCTTATTATGGGACTTACTACTGAACAGGGATAGCAGCAGCATCCTTGTTTGCATGATTGTTGTATAGAACACTCATCCCTAGGTCTCACGAGAATTTACTTCAACCTGTGGTTTTTGAACCCAGCGAGGGGGAGCTGACGATGTCGATGGTAGAGCAGAAGAGTGGACTCTTGTTCTTCATCATGTCGGGTCTGAATGATTGCTGCTATGGTCATTGTCTTTTGACAGCGGTATCTGAGTTAGGCTGTCCGATGATATTCGTGGGGATTAGTCGTTCCTCTTTTCCGTTCTTTTCTTTTTACCTTTCCCGGATTGTTTAGGTACTGCTAGTTTCTGTGTTTCTGTTTCTTCCACATTTATGATTAGTGTATTTGGTCCAAAAAGAGCGATGCACTTTTAACGCGGTGCTCGGATCTTTCTGTCTTACATCTCCTGATGCTTTCACTTGTTAAACTTTTTGCTGCCTTTGTTTTCTCATAATCCTGATGACTCACCGGGAGAACTGAATTGTGGGACAGGTCGGAACGAGACAATAGATACTAGATACCCTAGATGTAGATTCTTCATGGCGTAGCTCACACTACTAGTGTCCCGAGTATCGATATCTCGGTCTCTCTTTTGTTTGTGGACCGATCGAGTGCCATCTTCATCCTTGCCAAAAGTTTGCTGTCCCGAAGCGACCGAATGAAATAGTTCACCAGAAGGAAATGGGGTAGCTTTCGCTAGATTAGTCTCGGCTTCCTCAATGTAAAACTTGGAGCTTTGGACAGGATATGTCTGAGTGCTCAAGAGAAAACACGGTACATAAAAATTAGGGTTTCGTGAATAGTCTCGACTCACCCATCTCTCTTCACAACAGCTTTCGAGCAAAATAGGAACGTTTTCCAAAGCATTCAAAATCATTGGTTTCTGTTTTATTTTTCATAAAAGGAAATGATTGGAGATCGAATCATGGAAGATCAGATCTTTGGCCTAACGAAAGGTCTGGGACAATTAGGGCAAAAAAAAAAGCGTTAATCTACGCCACAGAATTCCCTCCAATTGGGGGATGATGTTGTGGGCTTTTTGAGACCCAATTTTTCACCATGGCAAAAGAAGGGCTCGAAAGAGGGGGGCTGCAAAATCTAACTCCCCTCAAGATTGTCTTATCCAATTACGGCAAATCAAGGTCAGCATATGCCAGAGATTGACTGACCCAATAAAGATCCAGATCGCCAAAAAAAAAAATAATAATAATAAGAAATGCCTGCCCATTTTTGTCTGCCTCTTTTCGAAGTTATGGTAAAAAAGTTCAGATTGATTCTTCCTAATTTTGGATATTTTTTATAAAATAGATTTTTGTGTTAGAGAGACCGAAAATGAGCCCAGAGATCTCTCTCCAGCCTCCTCCTCCTCCTCCTCCTCCTCCTGTTTTAAATTATCGTTTCCATTTCATTTGGTTATTTTGCACGCCCAACGCTTTCTTTTTGAGCTGTATTCTCTCTCCTCTTCCGCACCTATCAACCCTAACCATCTCTCTCTCTCTCTCTCTCTCTCTCTCTCTCTGAGATTTTTAGGGTTTTTGCCTCCCTGCTGTCGGTCGACCGGCTCGATCTGGTCTCTGCTCGGGGCTTGAACTTTTTCTTCCTCCTCCCTTCTCCTTTTCTTCTTCTTCTTCTTCTTCTTTTTTTTGATGCTTCTGCTGGGGGCTGGCGAGGACTGAGATTCAGTGAGCGGTTCGGCAATGGCGACTTCGTACCCCGCCCCCGTCACTGCGATGCAGGTGATTCGCTCGAGGCACTCTGTGATTCGAACTCGGCGGCTGGGCCGGGCGAGAGATTCCGGTTGATGCTTATCGGGGCCTTTTTCTTTGGGTGCGCAGGTTGGTTCCTACTTCGTCGGCCAGTACTATCAGATTCTGAAAGAGCGTCCGGAGCGGGCGCATCAGTTCTACACGGAGACGAGCTCCATGGTTCGGGTCGACGGCGATAGCAGCGAGTCCGGGTCGACCATGCTGGTGAGTGGTCGTTTGCTTTTGGGGGGTGGTGGATGTGAGTTGAGTGGATGTGCTCTAAGCTCGTTCTTCGTTTGCGCTCCTTCTTTCGTTCTATAACAGTCGTAGGAGCTCTTTTCTGCTGATTGCAGTAGCTTTTGGCTAGTGATGTTTCCCCTCTCTCTCTCTATCTATATATAGGCCTTGTGCGAGCAAGTCCTGAATTTGCTGTTGTTGAGTGGTCCGCATTGGAGGTCTGTGTGAGGGTTTGCTTTTATCTTTTCTCCCGAGCACAGTGTGATTCCCTTTGTCGGAGATCTGTAAATGTCCGCTGTAGATTAAAACATTCAGGTACTTTAGGCGGCACTTCCAGTTCAAAAAATAGTCAAGAATTTTAGTGACTGAGAATTGGTTTCTAACAGTTCCTCTCTGTTAAGTTGTCATGTCCACTTCTTTGTGGGGATGTCATTCTATTCTTTATCAGAATGTTTCTGCGATTGTGTTATGACCAAAATTTATGTGGTAAGTGGAGAAATCCCACTTATGGGAACGGAAGAATGTAGCTACCCACATACAAAATAATCATATGATGTAGTCATATATAGAACTAAGTTAGAGCACAAAACCTTCTACATACTCTCTATCCAGAAAATTGATGTCAAGTTCTTGACAGAGTTTTCGTAGTGACAAAACATTGCCCGTGTTTAAATCCTTGGTTCTCTTTTTTCGGGAAGAAGAAGGCCTCGCAGACTCGAACAGAGCCAACCATCTGAAAGTAGTAGCATCTCATTGAAGGCGGCAATGGCTGCTGGTTGTTTTTGAAGTCTAACACTACCCATGATATACATGACCGTTTTTATTTTTATTTTTATCATTTTTGTCTGTGACAGGGTTTCTATCAATTGTTATATCGGCATTAGTGGCTAAACCTTTAAAATCAACTTTCTTTCCCTTTTTCTTCATTCAACTTATGCTGAGTTTTGTCACTTTAAATTTGAGCCTAATGGTATTGATTTAGTTGAATTTGTTAAATTATCTTCTCCCTTTCATCTGTAGCAAATCCATTCTCTTCTCACGTCGCTGAACCTAGCTACAATCGAGGTCAAGACAATAAACTCTCTTGAATCTTGGAATGGAGGTATCGTGGTGATGGTCTCTGGTCTGGTTAAAACTAAGGACTCTATTGTCCGGAGAAAGTTTGTGCAAACCTTCTTTCTTGCACCTCAAGATAAGGGTTTCTTTGTCCTCAATGATATCTTCCAATTCTTCGAAGATGCAACAGTACCTCAACACTCTGCACCCATGGTATCAGAAAGCAGAATTGATGTGCAGTTAAATGCATCAAGCCCTGTCATGGATCCACCAGGTAATTATGAGTAGTATGTTGGAACATGCTACATTCTATTTGGAAAGTGTTGCGACTGCCAGACGGCCACTGCCTTGGAGTTGCAGTGTCATTGAGAGGGTCTCCTTGTAACCGTTGATGTCTCTGCTTGCTGTCATGGAATATTTGCTCTTTATTTTACCCAAAATGTTCATTGTGTGTGCCTTTATATTATCAACATGGGCAATGGTTTTGTTCCTGTCTAATTTAAATTAATAAAGTAGCTCTACTTCAAAAGAGGTATAACAACACGGAAAAGGATAAAGATCGGAAAGTCTTTACGTAACAAGTGCGTGATTCCTTTCAAATAATTGTCCCATATTTAACAAAAAGTCTGCCACAATTGTGCGGGGTTGGTTAAACACGAAGAACTCCTGAGCCTTCGTTTTTACATAGGTTTATTTCTCTCCTCTTGTTTCTGCAATCTAACATGGTTGTTGGCAGTTCACAACTATGTTTTGGAGGAAGAGCCAAGGGAATACGTGAACTCAGTAAATATAGAAGATAATCTGGATGACGAATACAATCTGCAAGAACAACAGCACTATGATGAAGTTGAAGCTGAAACTGCTTTGGAAAATGCCTATGCGGAGGACAATTCTACTTCTTTTCATACTCTGGATGCTGTTCCTCTTGCTCCAGATGCTGTTCTGGATGAACCTGCGGAAGAACCTCAAAGGAAAACCTACGCTTCTATCGTATGGATCTGCTCTGTTGTTGCTGCTTATATTTGCTCGTTCTATTATCCTGCTTTTATTTCTACAACTTGTTTGATGCTATTTGTTCTTGTGCATTGCATGTATAGTACATGTTAATTAGACATGTAAGTTTGAATTTAGTCATGTCTGATCTGCATGAAATGGTGACTAGATGTAATTTGGCAGACGATTGTGGTTGTGCTTATCTCTATGGGCTTATAGTTGATTGACTTGACTATTAAGTTAAATACTTGTCAGAAGATAGACTAGCGTCTCTGACCCATATTATTGTCAGCTTTAATTTTTCTGAAGAGTTCAGATGTGGAGTTTGAATCAAGTATATCATCTGCACAAATGAAAGGATCGTTTTTCTGTGGTTGTAAATAATTAAATTGCTTGGTATCTGAAATTTCAGTTGGTAATAAGATATTCTGTGGATCATGTTCAGTTGATGGTGAATGGTTAACACCCTCATGTATCTGAGACATTTTGGGATCACCAATTGGGAGCGGAGTGCTAATTATGGAATTGCTTATGACTTGTGCCTTAGATTGGTTGGTTTTATGTTCAGGGCATGGGGAAAAGAAACTTGTCGAATATATGATGCAAGAACAAATTAGGGGCTGAGGATGTAGCCCAATATTTGCTTCTTCTTTTTTTCCCCATGACATAATCTTTTACGATCTCTTTTTTTATATTTTTTATAAATAAAGTCATCTTCTTTTGTTTTTGCTTGATGTGGTCTTAATTATTCTATATGCTTTATGCTTGCCAGTTACGAGCTTCGAGGGCGCAGTCTGCATCAGCAGGCACTGCACAGCCATCTTATGGCAGAACTCTTCCCAACATGTCGGATTGGGAATATAATCCACAGCCCACGGCTCAGCCACCAAAACAGGTGTCTTATGTTGAGCCTGTATCAGTTGTTGAGGCAGCAGATGATGGTTTTGGGGAAGATGAAGGTTGTATTCTGTAAAATTGTCTTGTTGTTGCTGAATCATGTCATTGAATTGTGATTTCCTATTTCGTTCTGGGCTGCTCGCTGTTGAACATTTTTCACTGTTACTAAGGCTACCGTCTTTTTGTTTCTTTTTTTTTTTTTGGGGGGGGGGGTTGTAATTGTGTTTGAAGTTCATCATAGGCTGCCATTATGTTTCTACAAGGGATTAGTTAAAGTTTACTGGGTTTGTGGTGAATTGTGACATGTGTACCATGGGATAATTATGTCTGTTGTTTTGCTTTACTGTGAAAAAAATATTACATTTGATCCATTAAATGAGTCATTATACTTTTCTTTGACGGTGTCTGCATTTTAGTGAATTCTATTTTTTTTTTTATGATTGCATTTTCATTTTAATCATTAATTTATACTGCTCTCCTACTTTATTGTGAAGGGTATATTAGATGTTTAAAAACAATTATGTGTAGATTGGGCAATTCATCCATTCTGACAGAATATGTGAAAAACAGATGTAACTTGTGATGGAATGTTGATTTTCTACTTTACATCTGATGGTTTACTTAGATAAGTTAGCTGGGAGGTCCTGAATGTTTATCTACATAGACCATTATTGTGCATTATCACTGGAGTCTTGTAGAAAGGCCCATTTTGAAATTGGACTTTATCATTTCTGGCAGGTCTTTCGAAATCTGTCTATGTGAGGAATTTGCCCCCAACTGTTATGAATGCCGACATTGAGGAGGTTTTCAGGAACTTTGGCACCATCCGGCCAGATGGTGTTGCTATCAAGATACGGAAGGTTCTATCCCACTTAGCTTTGACCTTTTTCTTTTGCTATGAGCCACTTGGCATGGACTTGATATGTAATGTTGGAGGGGGCTAAATTTGGAATGAACATGCAGGAAATTGGTGTTTGTTATGCTTTTGTTGAGTTCGAAGACCTTTTTGGTGTCCAGAATGCATTAAAGGTAGCTCATCAATTACACATTGCATTTGCTTTACGGCTATTTATGTTTATTTATTTAGTTATTTGCGTAGTGTAGATGTGTTATTGTGGATCCATTTTTTGAGCCGTCATCCTTCTGTCCTTATATTAAGACCCAAATATCTATCCACGCATTGAATATCATCTGTTAGGAAACATGCTTGATTCACATTGTGGACGCGTTCCCCAAAAGCTTAAGCTGTTGGGAAAGCCGGTTTGTTCACATGGTATCCGTTCCTTTGGGTCAAGGGTTCAAATTATCTCATCTGTTGTTGTGATTATGTCTATTACTCTTGTCTGTCTTCTGGCAGTTGTCATCCAGTCTGTTAGATGTCAAAGGTCTGGCTCTGGCTTACATGTGTGTAGTCTTTAGTAAATATGCTTGATATACATGATTGAATCGTTTACCAGAATCTTAAAATTTTGGGAATAATGGCTAACTTTATAATCCCAGACTATTGTGATGCATGCAAGTGTTGTAGGAATATATCGATTAAAATTGACTCTGTGAATTAGAGGGGACTATGTGCATGCATGCTCTGTATCTTATAATTGATTTGGTTACTTGCATAATTACTTCAGAAAGTAGATATGTTTGGAAAATAACATGGTTATAGTTTTGTTTTGTTTTTAAATTGTAGGCTTCTCCTGTTATGGTGGCTGGAAAGCCAGTCTACGTCGAAGAGAGAAGAGCAAACACCACGGGTGGTGCTCGAGGAGGAAGTATGTGGCCTTATCATTTTTTTTTCTTTTAACTTCTTGCACTTTATAACTAGCTGCTTTTTTTCTTTTTCCTTCCGTAGTGGAAGTGTTCTATGATGATTAGGGATGATTTGTTCCAGATCTGGTCCATTTCCACCCATGAACCGAGAACCGGACCGGATGGTCTTGGGATCGGACCGGGCGTCTAATGGTACCGGTGGATTTATTAGTAAGGGTGAGCGACACGGATTTTAATTATAATATATTGATTGAAACTAGGTTTAACATTTAAGAAATAAAAAAATAATTGGTGGATTATTAGGTTTACATTTAAAAAAATTTTAAAAAATAATCGATCTGGTCTGGGGAACTGGGAACTTGACCAAAAATCATTGGTTTCAATTTTATGGAACTGGGAACCAGACTGAACTGGCTGGTTCAATCCGATCCGGGCGGTTCTCGGTTCGATCAGTCTATCTGCTCACCCTAATGATAATATGGTTAACTTTTTAATGTGTCTTCAAGATTGGTATCAGTAGCTGTGCCTAGTGCTTAGCTTCATGGCTCTTGGTGTATTTGGGTGTTTAATGAAAATGAATGACTGTATGGAGAGAGAGCTAGCTTTTGCAGCATCTTCACCATCTATGTACAGGCTTCTTCTCTCAGATTATATTGGGAGAGAGAGAGGGAGGAACTAGATTTGATGGGTTATATGGATAATTTCCTTCCCTTTGGAAAAATAGAAAGAGAGATTGGCGATGTCGCGATTAAGCCGTCAAAGTGATGTTTGGGGTTTGAGTGACATTTCTCTGCAAGTGCTTGTAAATTGTGGGACAGCTAAAATCTTGATTATGCTTCACGAGCATCTTTTTGGAGACAATGAAGATTATATTATGCTTACGAATCACTGTTAAGTTCTTTATTTGACAATGCCAGGACGAGGAAGAGGCAGAGGCGGATACCAAGCAGAGGGCCTAAGGGGACGCCTGGGTGGTCAGAGTTTGGGCAGGGGAAGCAACATGGATAATGACTACAGCCGTCCAAGAGGCAATGGTTCTTACTTCCGTGGTTCACAATGAGTACTCGTTTGATCTTTTTGAACCGTTATAGCTGTGGCCAAAGGCTCGTTAGGTTGCTATGGTGATTCCTTGTATGATGGTTTCCTGAAGTCATGGTCTGTGCTTCTTGAGGTGTGTTTCTTCCCTTTTGGCATGATTAGATTGCTAAGACCTTTTTCCTTCTGGCCCTTGCGGGGGGGAGCTTAGATGAGCCTTTCCCCTTGAATGGTTTTTGTGATGCAATTCAAGTGGGAGTTTTGGGCCCTATTGAGCCTTTACACTGTGAGGGGTGTAACAAGATCCTGGAGTTATGGTCAACATCAAGCCCTTATAGGGTTTTTCTTGTTTTGTTCCCTCTACGTATGCTCCGCTCGTCTGCTCATCTTCATCGCCGTGGCTGGTCATTTATTTTGGATGAATTTGCTGTAGGTGCCCTCTATCATGGGGAACAAGAGTTTCTCAATTCTTGAGGGGTGTATGTGAAAGACTTACTGTGCTGTTTTTCGTTATTAAGGGAGACTGTTAGGCCAGTTGATTTGATCTCATCACCGAATCCAGAAGCTGGTGGAATTCCTATCTTGGCCATAAGTAGCGAGCCTTTCGCTTGGCTAGCACAGCTATAAGTCTTTCGACTTCTTCGGCGATACCTTTCCGACACATCCCTTGGGAGCTCCGATCCGGATTTGCTTTTCATCTGAGTAGTGCATGCGCATAAAAATCAATAATTAGAAGGCCCTTTCCTGTTTTACCAATGGAAGCACAAGATTGTATGATCTTATTAAGCTGAGGGATTATTTTCTGCACGAAAATTTGAAGTGTAGGAGGATACAAGTGGTTGAGAGTAGATTTATTTCGTTGCCAAAAGTGAAAGTTGGGATCTTTTCATATACTGGCTAAAGTTAAATTCGCCCAACATGGGGTAATTCCATAAGATTATTACTAAGGAGCCCACTCTATTCACGGTTCTAACATCTCGAATTGTTTTTTGGTGCAATTGATCTTCTCATTTGGACCTTTTACATTAGACTTGGTCAATAGTGGTCCATTGACGTCAATCTCTGGTGAAAATTAGCACTCGATGTCATTTTCAGGACCTTCGTATTCCAAAATAAATCCCTCCGAAAAAGCAATTCCCAATATAGGTATTCGCATGAATTATGCCTAAAGATTCCCAAACTAAACTACTCATTGTTTTTATAAGTAGGACGTGAAGATATTCAAAGTGTAGACAAGTTTTCTGTAACATAAGACAAATAGTTTTCCCGTTTTCGATTCTTAATTTCATTGTAATGTTTAAATTAAGTGAATGACGGCCCATAGTACAGTTATTTTTAGATTTTAATTTTATTTTGAAGGATTTTACATGTGTTGAGTAGTAAAATCTAAATAAAATTAGTGGTTGAGTGCAATATCGTTTTCAAATTTAGAAGAACAAAGGTTGTGGAAAAAGGTTAAAAGTTGTAACCGTAATTTTAGGAGAGAGGTAAATGTGACTAGGACGCGAGCAACCTTGGGGCATGATGCGGCAATGAGAAATCTAGTTTGGGCTTTACTTTTGGGAGAAATTCCTTTTGGAGCTTACCTTCTTAGCTTGATCTATTTTGGAAAAGCAGTTTCATTTTTTCGCGGGCAAAATTAACTAAAATGGCACAACTAGCATAAAAAGATTGACCATATTGCTAAAAGAGTTGCTAGCATAACCGTCCAACGCTCATTGAGCAGTGTGACCGTTATGCAAGCATTTCCCTATTGCTAACATGTATACCGATTGAACGACACTTCCCATTTATATATAAATCCTCAAAAAGTCACTAATTCCTAAAAACAAGGTAAACACCTATGCCTTGTTTCTGGATCAATATTCACGTCAGCAATATTAATGAGCTATTCCTATCTTTTTTTCTTTTTTTCTCTAGTTCCAATTAGGAACATTTTTTTTGGTCGAAAAATTAGGAACATTTAAAAGGTAGAAAAATCCCTACACAGATATACTAATCTGAAGCTCTTATCGATCACCTAATATTGGGGTTTCTGTGACATAGGTAACATTACTCAAATCAGGCCGTCCATTTTCGTTTGGACGGTCTGATTTGAGTAATGTTACTTATATCACAGAAACCCCAATGTTAGGTGATTCGCTTCCATTGTCTTATACAAATTTTCGTCTCATAAGAAACTTCAAATCGGTAACTCAATGACACATTCACCCAAATGGATATCCCTGACCGGTTAGTTAGCATCCTGTCCAATATCTCCTTAAAATGCAGATGCGTCAACGCAAGTGGTATTGACCTAAAAATAAAAAACGCAAGTGGTACCTGAGTGCAAGACAGTTGACATGTATAAATTTTAAAGGAAGGTGAATTCGGCCCAGAGGTACCGGTTTGGGAATTTTCACGAGGCGGAAATTAGTTTGTGGTAAATGTATCATGGAACGTCGATTTCGAGACTATTTGTGAGATGAAAATTAATTTAGAGTTGGGCGGCATTTATTTCGCGAAAAATAAATGATTTGAAAAACCTTTCCTGAACAATAATATCTCATATCGCTTATAAAAATAAATAAATAAAATTCATTTTTCATCGTACACGAAAAATATTTCGACATAAATTGTTGTGATAATAAAAATATTTTTTACTAATTGATTTGTTTAAGCGATACAAATGATCATTTTTAAAAAATTATTTTTTAAATTATTTATTTTTTGCGAAATAAGCGGAACCGAACGGTTTCACCATTACTTACCGATATCTGTATATTTTCAAAACTGTATATTTTGGCATCATTGGACCGACATCGGAGCTGAAAATTCACAGTGGCTCAGCATTTTCCTTTTGAACTTTTTTTTTCCATGGTCAAAACCGACCACCCCCCCTTTCTCTACCATGTCGACGAAAGGCGATGGCGATGCGTGCGGCAACAACAACGAGAGGCCCCTGCCAAGAATGCTGCACAGCCTCGACGACTACGACGGCGCGCGTTACCCTTTAAGCCCATCTTCTCTTCTTCTTCTTCTTCTTCTTCTCTGCTACTTTTCTCCGGCGGAGATCGAGGCGGAGAGACCCGTTCTTGATCCGATGCTCTGCCCGAAAGAGCGGGAGGGATGTTCGGATGCAAGTGCTTGTCTTGGAACGGGATCGCCGGTCGTCCCCGTCCTCAGCTCGAGCCCTTCTCTCTGCCCGCTCCGATCCCCCAATGGCCGCCGGGTTGGTCGCAAGTCTTTTTCCTCTGTTGGGTCGGATGCTGAAACGCCGACGCGTTTTTTTTTTTTTGTCTCGTGATGTGGATGGAGATTAATGAATGATCGCCTCGTTTTCCGTTCCGTCTTTTGCTCGTACATGGTTGCATTGTTGGTTCTTTTTTTTTTTCCCTTGGTCGGGTCATGGCGAAGCTCCGGTGGCCTCTTAGCTTTTTGCTGGATTTGGTTGGTGGGCGGTCATTTTTGCTGATTGCTATTCGCTAATGTAACGAAAAGGTCCGACGGGAGCGGGAAGTGATCCTTGGGCGAGAGGCCCAGATAATGAGCGGCTCCCGACAGGCCTATAGAATCCTGAAGAAGTCATGAATGAATCGAATTGCACGAAACAGGGGAAACTAGGACGTATTGGCGACATTTAGCCTTAAAACTCCAATGTTAAGTATCCTTAGGAACCAAACCTTAAGTGAGTTAATGGTGTCACTGTTAAGATGTAACATTGCATTTTTGGAGGCGAAATGTGGAGTCACTGCAGAATTATTTTGGACATGTTATCCATTCCAGAATGTGAAAAACTTCCTTGAACTTCTAGATTATGGAGTTTGATGGCTTTTTTGGGTCAACGAGTAAAGCGTCTTACCGAAACAAGAGCAAGCAAATGTCAAGAGTTCCTGGTTAAATGTAAGACCATTGCAAGACTGCCTGTCAAATGTCAATGCCAACATGCTTGTGTATATAGCTAGAATCTGCGGATTCTTCACTTTACCTGCCCATTGCTATATTCCACACGTGATTTAATTTCCAAGAACCTAAATGTGTGTTCTTTCCTAAATCCTGTTTATTAATTTGCTTGCTTGTTTGCTGGTTAGTTATTGCCATGCTGTATGGAGAAGGCCGCTAGTTTCTGATTTAGCTATTTTGATGTTTTTATCATGCTCGAGAAGTTGGTTCTCTGATGATACTAAAGGTGGGCGTCGGTCTCTGTGTATCAGTTACTGCCGAAAATTGTTGCATTGTTATCGCATGTCTTATGACATTCTAGCTTATTGACAAAAGATCTCAACCTGTACTTATTTCCTTTTCTTCTCTCCATGTTTTGCTTATGATCCCAGGTCATGGATTTGCCAGTGGAAGGATAAATCTTGGGGAAATTGAAGTCTGTAAAGTCAACAGGTTTGAATATATCTGGGGTTGGAATCTGTCAAGGGATGAGAGAAAAGGTGTCAGTCTCTATAGGCCTGCGGCAATACCTGATGGATTTTTTTGTCTGGGGCACTATTGCCAATCAAATGATCGACCTTTGCGAGGTTTTGTACTAGTGGCAAGGGAAGTGATTTCTTCTGGTATAGAACCTCCTGATCAATGCACATCTGATAAATCACCAGCTCTGGTGGAGCCAGTTGATTACACGCTTGTTTGGAGTTCAGACGACGGAGGTGAAGATGGGGCCGAAGGTGGTTATTTCTGGCTACCTCAGGCGCCTGAGGGGTACAAGCCTATGGGACTTTTGGTCACTAACCAGCCAGCTAAGCCTGCATTGGAGGAAGTCAGAGTTGTTCGGTCTGACTTGACCGTTACATGCGAAAATCATCACGTGATTCTCAGCTTGATTTCAAAATATCCGCAATTACCATTTAAAGTATGTAGCACTAGACCAACTCATAGGGGAATGCTGGGTGAAGGTGTCTCAGTTGGGACTTTTTTCTGCAGTAGCTTCTGGATTTCTGGCGATGAACAATGCATTTCATGCCTAAAGAACTGCAACCCCGCGCTGAATGCGATGCCAAACCTTGATCAGGTCCACGCACTCATTAATCACTATGGGCCAACTGTGTTCTTTCACCCAGATGAGGTGTTCTTGCCATCCTCTGTTTCATGGTTCTTCGAAAATGGATCGCAATTATACAGTAAAGGAGATCCTGTAGGGGAGTCCATAGACATAAGTGGTTCAAACTTACCGAGCGGTGGGAAGAACGACGAGGATTATTGGATTGATTTGCCTAGTGATGGGCGGAAAGATAGCATCAAGAATGGGAACCTGGATTCGGCTAAACTTTATGTTCATGTGAAGCCAGCTTTGGGCGGTACATTTACGGACATTGTGATGTGGATCTTTTGCCCCTTCAATGGGCCAGCCACTCTCAAAGTTGGCATGAGTATTCCTCTGAGCATCGGACAGCATGTAGGTGACTGGGAACATTTTACTCTCCGGATAAGCAACTTCACTGGAGAGCTGTGGAGCATTTACTTCTCACAGCACAGTGGTGGCCAGTGGGTGGATGCATGTGATTTGGAATTCATAGATGGAAACAAAGTGGCTGTTTACTCATCGAAAAGTGGGCACGCCAGCTACCCTCGTCCCGGAACCTACATTCAGGGATCGAAAAAGCTTGGCATTGGGATAAGGAACGATGCAGCTCGGAGTGATTTTAAAGTGGACTCAAGCACCAGCTATGAGATCGTTGCTGCCGAATATCTAGGAAATGGCGTCGTCGGTGAGCCTTCCTGGTTGCAATATATGAGAAAATGGGGCCCGACCGTCACCTACGATTCAAGAACCAAGCTAGACAAGACAATCAAATCCTTGCCGGTTATGCTGGGACGCCCGGCGGCATACATATTCGACAAGCTTCCAGCCGAGCTTTCTGGCGAAGACGGCCCAACAGGGCCGAAGGAAAAGAACAACTGGGTCGGCGATGAAAGAAGCTAGATGTTGGAATCTGCAACCCTTATATGCAATTTTTTTTTCAACTGATGCTGTTTGGGTAGTAAGCATCCTGAAGGCCAAGCAACATTTTCAGTGTAAACTAGCTTGGAGAACTGTTGATATCACTTGGTTGCATACACAGATGGAGTCGTTTTAGATTATCAAAGTGAGTTAGGAGTTTCAGAATTCTTTGCATTGTCTGGATGGTGCTGTCCAGAGCGTATCATTGATGGAACTTTACGCATATTCATAAGTTAAAAGGTCAAAAAAATGAAGAAAAGAGACAGGATGTAGAGAGACTCGAAGAGAGGTGAAACATGAGACCTGTACTTTGCACTCAAAGTTACTTATGTTAGCCATTGTAATGAGTTCTCTCGTACTGTTGCCACTTTCTTAGCATAATGTCATTGTAGGAATATTCTTGTGACTAAGCAATTTTTGCTTAATTAAGGAGTGTTCCCTTCGTCACTTATAAAGAATCAGACAAAATTTTCTCTTTTACAATCGCTGTACGACCTGTATGAATATACACCAATGTACAGATGAGGTCATGATTTTCCCAGTCACACTTTCAAGAGCACTGTTTGCTCCGAAGTTCTTCAGATAAAAAGCCCTGAAGTAGTCCCGCAATGTCCCGACACCCGGACCTGGCCTAAATACAGAATCATCACCCCTCACAGAGCATGGATCGGCCCCATCGTTCGGCCAAGACGCTCTTTGTCAATCCTATCTAAGACAGGATCATCCTTTTCAAACTTCCGAGCAAAGGGGGCATTGCTTTTGACCATTCTGTCAAAATCCTTCACGGATAATGAACGAAGGTGCTGCTTTGGAGGGTTATCCCATGCGATGTAGTGTAGGTCGTGGCTGATAGCAGTTGTACGGTACTCTTCATTGTTGCAAATAAAAGTGTGGAAATAGCCTTTGGGGGGAAGATATGAAGTTAACATAGTACATTTGAATTGTCCGAGGGAAATTGTCCCATCCCCATGTGCAATACTCTAGAAAAGAACGAGTTAACATTATCCATACCGATCCTGTAAAACGAACAAAGAAAAAAATGGTAAAAATAAATCCTTGATGTGATGATTGGCAAAAAAACAAAATAAATAAAAAGAGCCTCGGATATTTTTCGAAGTATCACAAAATGCTGAATCTACAAGGACAATCTTTTTCCCCAATCCAAGATTTTCAAAGTCCTTCCAAACATGCAATCACGAAACTTGCTCGCATTACAATGTGTGAAAGAACATCGCCAATGACCTGATTGTTTAAGGAACGAACCTCTTTGGCAAAAGCATAACTTAAGGTCCAATCAATTAACAATACTTGGTGGTTCATTTATGAATATCTTACCATTAAACAACTTGAATGCTGTTGGAAGTGATCGAGTTGAGTGCTCCAAGTTACTTCATACTTCTTTAGCAGGTACAACCCAGGATCGGTGATGATTGATTTAGACCTGTGTTTCCTGACAAAAGTTGAAGACCAAAGATAAATGATGACGATCTATTTAGAAAGGAAAACTTTTTACAGAGCACACCATCATTGCTACATACAATTTCCATCCAGAAATCTGATAATGTTCAATGAAATTGAGACTTCTAGAGACGTTGGAGAACACGTAAAGCAAATCTGCAGAATTCGTCAACTGATGTTATCCTGATTTTCAGTTACCCCGCAAAAAAGTCCAGCAAGCGTTTGCCGCTTAATAGACTCAGGCAAGACTGCAATACGCACAGGATCCTCAAAACACATAAGGGTACCTCTTGTGTCCACAAAACAGATTGTACAAAGGCAAGGAGATACTTTCACGCATTCTCCCATCATTTTTATGCTCCAGGAAAGCTACGATCTACCCTTGACATAAGAACACAGGTTCTGTTTTAGGAGGAGACACCCACCACTCCTAATTTTAGGTGCTTTAGGGGAAAATAGAGGGAGAGAGAAGCTTCCAGTGAAGATTGAAACCCACAGGCACAATTAGACAAGCCAAATACTCACGCGAGGCAAGGAAGTCGGCACTTTCAAACATTTTCAACTCAAGATTTGTCAATGCAGAGTAACAGAGTGTTCAGAGAGAACTATGCCAACATCCATCACTCTTTGTATGTGTTCTAAGCCATCTCTCATGATGAACCAACGACTCGGAGTGCTTTTCTTGCGTATTCTAGATAAACCAGATGACCATGCATATCTAACCTGCCTTAACCAAACAGACAAACACAATGTGCAGAGAGAAAGTCCAGAAAAGAGTGCAGAAAATATCAAAACAATAGATTAACCGCAGGTAACAAAACAATTCTGTTCTATGCAGTCGGCGTTTGCAGATATATACTTTCAGAACTTCGAAAATCAACTCGCCATCCTGCGTCACCAGAGGATAATCTGAAGCCCAGAGATTGATAAACCAATCCCACTCCAAGCTCTCCTTTAACAATATGGCAATTGCTTGAAGCGTGCAAGCAATTATGGTAGGCCCTTTATAGGTGATCAAGTTAGACTGTGCCATTACCCGGACATTCTCCAACTCACAAAATGTAGGATCGTTCTTAACCCAGTCAAGTCCAAACGTTCACGGTGTGGTGCCTCGAAGTCCGAATGGTGGATGTACTGGTTTCTCGGATGACATACGGCCTGCAAGGTTCTCATCATTCTATGACTATTGCCCTTGGTGCCGGAAATAAGATAGGCTAGTCTAGGTGCTTCGGCACTCACGTGTCCGCTCGGATAAGGAGATATCCGTTAGACTCTACAAGCAGACTGCTTGAATAATCCAATGTATTAAACGTAATAATATCATCCGACAACCCATCATCTATAAGGCAGTGTAAACAGCCCAATGGTTGCTGCCATGATCAAAGTAGCAACTACAAGCAAGCTAGCAAGAATGGAATTATCCATCGCCGATCAGAAAATGCTCTTGCATTGTGAGAATGCTGAGTTTTCCTCATACTCTCATGGGTATATTAAGAATGCACAATTAGCTCAGTAGCCCCCGAAAATCAAGAATTAGAGGAATGCCCACTGATCTTCCAAACAGATAGTAATCACAGGAAAGATTATCACAGCACAGTCAAAGGGGGGGACCTTCAAGGAACGAGCAACAGTCAAGCTAAGCAGCAGTCAAGATAAGGCTCAAGGGAAATAAAAACGAAACCCCACCAAAGCAATATACTAAATTCGCAAAATTTACATCCAAGGAACAAGGAACTTGACCGCTCAGCGACGTTAGATAGATCTAAGGACTCCATTACGATGCGAAGTTACACTTAGCGGGTACTTGACAGGAAACAAGTACTGAGATTCTAGCACTGGGAGACAGACGTTCACGAAACCTCGGTCGCGTACTAGAGGGGACGAATCTGTTTTAAGGAAACTGTGTCAAACACAGGCCTCGATATTTGTTTGTATCGATTCCATTCTTTTTCGGTTCTGTTTTTGCAATTTCATTCCTTTCCGGCTCTGTTATTGTACTGTTATAATTTTAGTACTATTATTTTATCAGTTTGTATACTGTTCATAACGTTTATACTAATGCCATTTTGAATTCGCAATAGGAAAAACGAAAAGAAACGCCCGCAAGGAAGAATGCTCGGTGGTACGATGAAATTCAAAAGCTCCAACTGACGAGTCAAGCTCGAGAAAGCCTTGTCGCTGAAATGGAGGTCGAAGAAGTGACCGACAGATAAAATTTCGCAACAATTTCAGGTTCTTCTGTTCTGCTCCTTGAGTGGAAGATGAAGGAGAGAGGAGTGGGTCATGGGTGGGTTAGATCGTACGGATGATTAATTACGTTGTTTTGCTTTAATTGTTGGCAAAACCATGATTTATTTTTGCACAAACTGCGTCGCTGGCCCTAAGGGCGTGGCAATGCTTCTACAATTCCAGTATTTCCTATTAGAAGTGAATCATAAACTAAACTAAAAAAGCTACGTTTTGTTTCGTGAAAAAATAGCGATTTAGAAAATATTTTTCAGAAAGTAACCGTTTATGTCGCTTAAAAAAAATGAATAAATGAAAACTTTTTTCATCACTTACAAAAATAATTAAGCATAAATTATTATCGATAATGAAAACATTTTTCTTTGACTAATTTTTCTAAAAGATATAAGCAATCACTTTTCTAAAAATATTTTTCAAATCGCTTATTTTCAGCGAAATAAACACACCCAAAGACTACAATTATTTTCTTTTCTTTGAATTTTACATGATCTTTCTAACTAAACCTTTTTTTTTTTTGGTTAAAGGTCCTCTTGAGGAATGACACCCCTTGGAAGCTTGCCATTTGAATCTAAGATAGGCATAAACTAAAGCTATCTTAAATGGAAAATGTGGACCATGTAATCATTGACACGAGAAGCTCTAGGTTACTTATCCAAGGTTGGGTCATCCTCCAACCATTGGATACAAAGTGCGTAATGTCTCCACATTTCCTATACTTTACTAGGACTGAATCCAAAACTAAACAATTATTTTCTTTTCCTTCTAACTGATCCAATTTTTCATGAAAGCTTGCTATTTGAATGTAAGATAGGCCTAACCTGAACCTATCTTAAATGGAAAATGTGGACCATCATAATAAAGGACACAAAAAGCTCTAGGTCTTCACTGATCCAAGATTGGGTCATCCCTCCAACCATCGACCATTGGATACAAAGTGCGTAATTGAGTCAATTCAAGTACTTCAACTACGTCGGTCTCCTTATTAGGCGTGAATCCTAAACTAAACTAAACTAAACTAAACACTAGAATTATTTTTTTTCCTCAAAATTTTACATGATCTTTCTAACTAAGCCATTTTTATTGACAAACAACCAATTTTGAAATCCGGGGAGGGGATCAAAGATCAAGAAGTATAGAATTTTACAAATAGATGTGCATCTACTGAAGGTTACTTCACATCATAGAAGCACATATACTTGTATACAATAGATAAAGTTAACCTTAATTAAGAGAAATATTACTCCAAAAATAGATGTAGATGACGAACGAGAAATCTAAAACTTGTCATCAAAATCAATCCAGTCAATGCTTGGCTTATTTTAAGGATTTCTCTATAGCTCAAGAATTACATACAGAGAATATCCTCCATGTATAGAAATTCAGTCCTTGAGATGAGATAGAAGTATCTCTATATATCACAACAAGCTAGGAAACGAACAAACAACCCATTTTGCAATTTTGAAATCTGGGGAGGGATCAATTTTTTCTTTAAGACAAATTCAATTTCTTCGTATCTGATACTAATTTAATAGAATAGAAAAGAGTCTCGGGAGCTAGGAACGCGAGCTGTTTATCATTATTATGCAGCTGAGGCATCCTGACCGGTCTTGAACCTTGTTCCTACCCGATCAATTCGATCTCGGGTGAGATAACCCTAGGCGTTCTAGTGCGTAGTGGGTTGTGCTGATCCCTCCACGTCCGCACAGAATGTCTGCAGCATGACACCCTATTGGATGATTCACAATCATCCAAAAACGAGGCCCTATTCCCCAAGTGAACTCGTGTCGTGCCCCTCATCCCCGACTCAACATCGTCTACGTCCTTTGAACCCTGAGCCCCAAATCAAGTCGTGCCACGGCGTTCGATCGGGCATCGATGAAGACTCCCGACCAGAGTAGATGAAGTTCTCTTCGTCGTCGATCCTCTAGGCCCTGACTAATTTCTCTTTGCCCCAAGCCGTGCTGGTGTTTACACCTCCGCGGCCACGGGATGGAGACGGTGAAAGGGTCTTCTCCGTCCTCAACGACGGAGATGGCGGATCGAGAGCGGGTCCATTCAGTTCGTTGTGCTTAAAAAGTCGTCTGGTCCTCTTCTTAATCTCGTCTTCTCTGGTTGGTTGGTCTATGTGCATGCGCTTTTGGTGACTGATTTGGTTTCTTTCTCAGGCGTTTTAGGTCCTTAGCGTGATCGGAGCAGCTATTTTTGTAATGCAATGTTGGGATGAGATTAAACAAGCTGTAATATAGACGTGATTACAACTATGTGTTCGAAGGAGAATTGTTGGGGTTGGACCGTTGAATAGAGAAGGTAAATGTGTGTGCACGAGCTGGATTGACTTCCTAGTGCTTCAATGTTTTTTGAATATCAAATGGGTTGTGGTATGGCAGATCTTAATATGTAATATGAAGAACGTTTCTCTGATGTGGATGTCCGAGCAAGTGAAAAGCTCTCCTGCCAGTTTTACTTGGTCACTTGGTAATAAGTTGAACGTTGCTACTACTACTTAAGATACTTTTCCCTGAACATGGAAATAACTTGCTTCTATTCTAAAACAAGAGGCCTAACTTCTAATGAGGTCTAGTCGGAGTTAAACTTGCTATTGTGGTCTTCAGTCAGTAATTCTGACGGCAAAGAAGAAGGTTTTATGGATTTGCTAAGTTTGATGGCCCTAGAGGAAGAAAGTATGTTGCTGGAAAGCCAAATTTACCCCTCATCGGAGTCCCCCTTCCTTCCATAGAATGCTTTGAAGAAAAAACAAAAATGGCAACTGGGATCTTCTTGTTCTTAAAGAAAAATGGCAAAACGGGAACTGGTTGTTCTTCAAACAACCGGTAGCAATGTAAGTGGGTGAAAAAAGTTGACTCACCCATGTAGGAACATTTGAAGAATGAGTGAAAAAGAAAGTTCCCAAGTAAATTTGCTCCAAATGGTAGAGTATTATTTACATATGGTTACTAATATTAATTTTCAAGTCGTGGTGGTCGGAGGAGGACAGTGATGTGGAGGAGTCATCGGCCGCCATGGAGTAATCTGCCACGTTGCAGTACAAGGAGAAGTTGAGCGAGCGTCTTCACGGTCGTCATCACAGGGTACTTGGGCCGGATATTATCCAGGAAAAGTAGTGCAATATTAAGGGTGCGTTTGTTTCACGAAGAATAAAAAATTTGAAAAATATTTTCAAAAAAAATAAATGCTTATATCTTTTAAATATTAGTCAAGGGAAAATATTTTTACTATCACTAGCACTTTATGCCTAATTTGCATTCATTCATTCATTTTTATGAGTGATACAGGCGTTTATTTTTTGAAAAATATTTTTTAAATCTTTAATTTTCCATGAAACAAATAGTAACACACCCTAAAACTTTAATCAAGTAATAAAATATGGCCATGAACGCCTTTTAACACACCACATTATGAATGCCTTTAACACACCACATTCTGTTCTGTTCTGAAGTGATTTCTTGCAAAACTTTGGAGACCCAATTACAGGTGCGTTGATTTGAGTGTGTGTGTCCTCGTGTGACTTTTGGCATGCTCTGCTTCTTCAACAATGGTAGCCCCGATCGGGTTCGCCAAAGCCTACACCAGCCCACAGGAGTCACTCTGATTCCTGCATTTGTCCATGTCTGATCTTTGCTTCTCTGTACAGTATCACCGTATAGACCAAGAAGCAACAAGGAGGAGCCAATGACAACATCTCACAAAAACCACAAATAGGAAACAAAAGAAATCCAAGAAGTTAAAGTTTGAAACTTTGCTTAGATTCCTTGCATCTCCGGTGATTCTAGAGGTGCCCTGTTAGTCCCAAACCCCGTTCCTTGGATCTATTTTCTCATTCTGGCTTCATCAAATTAGGACCACCAAACTGGTTTATAGCTAGGACCAATCTCTACTACCTTGGCAATATGTCGGAAGAATTGACAGTAACAAGATATAAACCCACCTGCAGTTAGTGTAAAACCGAAGTCTGCCATTGCCTTACTCATGTTAACAACAGGTAAAACGGGAATGAGCTGGAAGGATGAGACGTGGCTCTGCCTTACTGCAGGTCTTGACATTGGCTTGGAATCACTTCCCCTTTTCTTCCATTTCCAGATCGAATCAATAATTGCCTCAAACTTTTGTTTTCTAATTTGGGTGTTGATGTTGCCTATGCATAACGAATCTACATGCTACATGCTACTCTTTTATTCCTGTTGGGAAGATGTGAATATTACGCACATACCCACGCTTCCAACCTATAAAAAGAAATGGAAAATTAATGATTGGTGGGACTGGATTCCCACAAAGAACGTAATTTTGCTAAGAGGAAGTGTCCAGGGAGGAAGAATTAGTATTTGCAAATATGAAATGATGTTTATTTGACGTAATATTAACTTAACTGCACCCAGAGATTTAGATTTATAGGATGTGATTCATATTTTAACAAATTGAGAAATTTATGGGATGAGAATTGTTAAAAAGAGTTAAAAGGACTAAAACTATATTTAAAGATAGTGGAAACATAGAAAAATCAAGTCCAGTAAGCAACCTTCCCCCCGCCCCCAGGAAAAAGCAAAATAGGCAATAAATGATGGAAGAGTTGCTGCAGAATGAGAAAATATTCGGTGGTTATTGACCCATCCGCACACGTGGCACAGAAAAGCAAATATGGACCACTGAAAATGCGACACGTGTCAGAGAGTAAAAAAAAAAGAAAAATTCAGCCGGCCAAAATTTACCTCTCTCCTCTGCGCCTCCGCTGCTGCTTTACAACTACCTGCAACACTCAAACATTGAATGTTCCCCCCCCCCCCACCCCCCCTCTCTCCTCTTTTCAAATGCGTTTCTCCTCTTTAGGGTTGGAGAAAATCTGAGCGTCTCTCCTCTGCTGCTCTCCTTGTTGAGGCAAACATCAAATTCGTTTCTCCTTCAAACGCACCAGACCACGGGTTGTGGAACGGAAGAGCTCGTCCCTCGCGTTGCCTTCGATAGAAATCTTCACGCACCAGACCATGGCTGTTGCTTCTTCCCTTGCGTTGCCGTCGACAGAAATCTGAGCGTGAGAGCGCACCAGACCACGGCCGTGGAACGGAGGAGCTCGTCCCTCGCGTTGCCTTCGACGGAAATCTTCACGCACCAGACCACGGCTTTTGTGGGGAAGGCATATTTACTCTGTATACAGATGGCATGAGCTCAATGCAGAACCGCTGTTTCGAAGAAACATTTCAAAACAACTGGAAGAATAGACTTGTTGATCCATCCCCAAATGACTGCAAATCTGCCGGTCTAACCAGGGCCGGGCAAGTCCTTTCTCTCTCAGACCTGCAAAGAATCGATTCCAACCTTCTTAAAGAGGGAAAGTAGATAGCACAAGCAACAAAAGGATAGTGATTCTCCAGAGCCTTCTCGGACCTTCCGTCATCAAGTAGGGCCCCACATCCCCAACATTTCAGAATCGATTGAGGTTTAGAGTACGTGATCCAGTGCGCTATTTTGATTACAACCTGCGCGCGATTTTGGAATGTTTGAAGGGAACTGGAGTTGGGAAGGCATGGACTGAAGCTGCTGAAGAGGAGTCCGTCGTCGTTCACGCCGTGTCTCGACGGGCGGTACTTGTTGCTCGGGCCTGACAAGGAGCTTAATCACGCGGAGATTTCAAAGTTCTCGAAACGCGATGCCGGTGCTTATCCAAGGTTTGAACTCTGCTTCTCAGCAATCGAATGTTTGTTTGGCAATATCGCCGTGCGACTCTCGTTTAGGAAGAAAAACCCTCATGTTTTTCCGCAAATCTATCATGTTTGTGCCGTTTTTTTGGATGAACTCATGCGGTGCGAATGCTAGGCAGAAGACAACAGTCTTGATCTATGATAACTGAAATAAAGAATTTGCTGCTTCTCAGCAATTGAATGTTTTACGTATATTATTTTCACGAAACTCACTCTTGATCTATCATAACTGAAATAAAGTATGGACAAACAAAAACGTTTGCACTGACTTACATTTTTACTATTATTCAGCAGATAATTTCTAATCCTCGGTATCTAATTCGACTTGTTCTCGAGAAAAATGGGTATGACTTATCTATTTAGATCTTAAGTTTGTTTAGAGTTTATCTTTCTTCTTAAATTGATTACATTTTTTTGAAAAAACTTGTGGAGGCTGCAGAGGATGATATCATCGTGCATAACGTTGATAAAGAATTTGAATTTAGAATTGGCATGACATTTGCTAATGAGGATGAAGCTTATAATGCATACGATGCATATGCAATTTGCAAGGGATTTGAAGTGCGAAAAGGACAAAAATCAAACAATAGCAAATGAATATTGCGAATATGCACATTTTTGTGTAATTGTGAACGATACTCTCCACCAATCCTACCTCATGAACAAAGAGATGTTTATAGGACCGTGAAAAGAACCGGATGTAAAGCTTGCATTAAATTCAAATCGAAGATGGTAGTTACCAAGTTTGAGGAGGTTCATAATCATCCATTCATTGATGATAAACATCATTTTGTGGGTGCAATATTGAGTTTTTAGCTGTTCCTTTTGTAATAAGTCCTAAGGTGGCATCGGTTGTCGCTTATTTTAAATACTGTTTGCTGGGCATACCTCTGAGCTGCAGCTCTGTTTTGTGGATGTATAGGAGGTCATATATAGGTCGGTCCCTCTCAATAGTGTATTATTAACTAGTATTCTGTGTTATGCTTCACTGCACATATCTAGGGTATAAGAGTATCAAATGACGTACAAGGAGGATTAACGGGCAGTATATACAGTGGCGGTTAATCATAGATACCAACGGCCAAATTTTCTTCTTCGGTTGCAGTATGAACTGCTGGCATCAGCAAATCCGTTCATTCTAGATGAATCCCTGGGCTTAAGCAAATGATTTTATCTTTCATAGTGCCCCATTGACCATATGTTTCATCTACCAGTTTCGTGATTTACCCTAAGAAACTTTATTTGCATTGCCTCATTTACGAAGAAAGTTGGAGCAACAATAGGAAATGTACTATTTACCTGATTAGCTTGATTTGAGAGGCAGAAAATATGAAAGGAAGGCATGGGAACAGCAAACAAAATTTACCGAAGGACTGAAATAGGAATTTCGCCCAAAAATGGGGAGTGAGGGAACTAAGAACCGAGATAGGAAGATAGGCAAAGAAAATTTCAACATACAAGTATTAAAGAAAAGCTTTCAGAGCATAGGTTGCTCTCAAGGTTGAAGTCTCATATCATTGTTTTGAGGCATTTTTATTTATTTCTTTCCTGCATGATTGATGTTGGCTCACCACAAGTGATTAATGAGTTTATGAGACCACTGATTGTGAAGTTATCGAGAGATTACTCAATTAATCACAACTTCAAAATCAGTTGTCCTTAATTAGGCTAATAAAAGTTAATTGTCTATGGGCTCGTTCGTAGGTTAGCTACTAGTGAGGTATTTGGAAGGTGGTAGACTTCATTAGGAGCAAGTTTAAAAGTATTAAGCTGACACTCTTTCAATTGATAGGTTATTTTATTGGATAAAGTAGCTTATTTACAGTCCTCGTATAGAGAATGGGTTTACTTTTGATATAGAAAAGACTAGGTTTATTTTCTTTCATTAGGTTCTAGGAATGTTGGTTGTGATAAGAGTAGTCTATTTGAAGAAATTGGAGAGTTATCTATCGGAACAATACTCTTGGTTTATTTTCTTTCATTAGGTTCCAGGAAAGTTGGTTGTACGAGTAGTCTATTTGAAGAAATCTAGACATGATCCCACTCCATAATTTCATTGACTTCAAATTTTGCTGAATAGGCCTTTTCTTTTTAAGATTATTCTCATCGCAGCTCATAAAGCTTCTTTTTTATTCTAATATTAATCTGTATCAAGAGGGTGTACGATTGTAACATCTGGACAACTTTGACCAGAGGATGGTAAGGATCATCACGAGGAATCAAGTGAAAAAGACTCATGGCCATGGCTTTGATGAGACTGCAGAGAACATGATTAAGAAGGTGAAGCAAGCATTGGCAAATGGAGAAGGCTGTTGGGTACTTTGAGTCCTCACCTTGAATTTTACCTAAGTGTTCAGTTAATCAAGTGCCTCTAGTTTCAAAGTTGACAAACGTTGAGTTGCTGGTAGTTTGTGCTCCAAAAATGCGATAGCTAAATCATTACCTTGACACTTCTTCCAGGTTTATGGAGCTCTGGATGTGCAAAGGGTTGCTGGAAACTTCCACATTTCAGTTCATGGGTTGAATATATTTGTTGCTCAGATGGTAATGCCCTTTGTGCATCTTTTTTTCTATGACATTGATTTCTACTATTCTGTCAACTGTATATCCTTGACTTCATATTTATCGTAGATGTATCTCATATATGTTTTGTGAAACGTAATGATTAAAATAGATGTGGGTAAAATTGAAGATGACTAATTTGTAGAGATTGTGGGGTTTGTAACATAAGATTCTTACCACTTAATTATGTCTAAAAGTTTTTTCATTGTCACGTTAGATTGGCAAACACTCAACTGTGTTAGTGAAATGAATTTCGAGGAGAGCTTAAGAGATAACAACTGCATGAGAGATTGCATGTTTACTATAGCTTGTGTGTCAAGAAAATAGTATCTTTAATTAGGTAAAGGTCCTGATGGATTTATAAGAGGAGGTCATGGCAGATTACAAGTTTGACAAAGATTCAAAATGTATTATTGAGTCATATGATCAAGGAATTTAATTTGTCCCCTAAATCACACAAGTTTTTAAAGAAAAAAATTTCGATAACTTACTATACATTCTTAAGAATAACAGTAATCAGCTGCTTTTTCGGGGAAATAGCGAATTTGGAAAGTGAATTTCTCTGTGCGCGCGCGCGCGCGTTCGTGTGAATTGCTTTACATTTGACCTGTGAAAATGTGACCCCTCCTTTGCTATTTGGTATTCGGTGGTTCTTGTTGTTTTATTATAGTAACCTTCTAGGCTTCTAAAATCCCTTTACTCCTATTTGTTTTTAGATTTTGATATTTATTTAGGCTAAAGGAATTATCCCCATTGACATAATTTTTCACTATAGTTCACAAGGTTGATTCAACCTATATCTCACCTATCTTCTATTAGGTCAACAAGTATTTCATTTCTTAGCTTATACCTGAGTAACTACCATATAGTAGTAGAGAAAGCTAATAAGTTTGAGCAAGTAGAATAAATTGTTGTTGACAATCCTTCAATATAATGGATGAGTGCATTAGGAATCCAAAAGTGTAATCGAGTCCTAAACTTTCAGATAGTGTAATCAAGTCCTAAACTTGTCCAATTTGTTCACTCGAGTATTTACTTAATCTTGCTAACTCCATCCAATTTGAGTGGAAAATGTTGATGTAGCATTGTTAACATTTTTGATAACATGAGGCACTGATGTGGCGCCAAATGTTTGCCACATCAGAAAAAAGGCAAAGTTTCCAAAAAGAATAAAAATTGAAGCCATAAAGAAAAAGGCGCAAAAAAGAAAATCCAAAGAAAGTACAATTAAATCTGGACACGCGAAGAGATGGGGGAGAGATTGCATAAGGCCATAGTTGGTGATTGAAGGGGCACCACCACCACCCTGTCTGCATTGTCTGCATTTTCTGAAAGATCCTAGCTTTCGTGCTTTGGTGGGTCTCTGAGATCCTGACAAGGTCTGATCCTTGCTGATTATAGGTGGATCTCAGACGTCTTTCATCAGGTATAAAAGCATTTTCCGCATGAACTACAATTAATATGGGCTGAAGGGCTATGAAATGACTTTCTTTTTTTGACATGAAGCATGAAAAAACTGAAGTAGAATGATAGAAATAAGATAGCAAAAATTGACTTTCCCGGGGAAGAGATCTTAGATTGTCTGTATTATCTGACTTCATTACCCTCTTTGTGTGTGTGTGTTTTGGGGGATCCTAATGTGACTCCACTGGGCGCCCTCCTTCCGTATATTGAGTTCTTTTGAATTTCTCGTATCGTTTTACTCAAGGCTCAGGTTAAGTTTTTCACTGTACTGTCGTAATCCTAGGTTTTCATTCTTTCAAGTCTTCTTTTGTTCCACTACTTGGATTTTGTTGTGAAGTCCTGAAGTGTATCTAGCTGATATCTATGCCTTCTCTTTTCATGGAATAGCCAATTAAGAGGAAAGCATTTCAGATTAAAATTGCAGAGTTTTGGCATGGAAGACCACTGCTCTCGTAAGCAACATATTTACTCCATTTTGTGCATTTTGATGAGGCGATGCTATTACTTTATTTTAGACTAATAATTGTGCTTGCAGATAGTCCCGACTGAATATAGATATATTCAAAAGGCTTCTGTGAGTACCCTTGGAATGGAAATTTGAGTGGGCTTGCTATGATATGGAAAATCACGGACTTAGCTGTGGTAAGAAGTGAGAAATGCACAAGTCTTGTGACTTTATCTATTAAAGTGCATGTTACTTATAGTCTTTGCCATTTATGGGAAGCAGCATCTTGGTGTATCAAATCGTAAATATCCCTTCTGGAACATTTGCAAAGAAAGAGTTTTAATTTGGTAGTGATCGTGTCTCAAGTCAACACCTTAAAGTGATTTTTTGTTCAAGTACTTATTTCTTGAGGCTTGGCCTAGAATTACCTCTGCGGAATATCCCTCGATGAACATCACCTGCTTGTGGTAAAAAGAATTCAGGGCCAAAATTCCTGACTAAGGATAGGTTACTTATGGCCATCCAGGTCAAAGTGTTTAGAAATACTTTGAACATTTTGCTATCAAGGAAGTTTGTCAGATTTCGTGGCAAACCTAAGGGCAAGGTAGGTAGTTGTGATGATTGGTCTTCTAGATACAGTGGTATATACAGATATAAATTTGTTATTTAGTGCTAGAAATGAAACTGATATTGGATTGATGGATTCAATTACACCTTATTATCCTTCTCTTCATAGCAGTATGCATCTTGCATAAGTGAAGCTTTAGCCCAATTGGCCAATTTGTTAGAATCAATTCCACAATATTTCTTCTTCTTTTTATGTGGTTGACACATCTATAGTATATTTAAAACGACATGAAGTTGTACAATTTAGTGCTTTATGGAGTTAAAAAGTTAACACTGCAATAAAAATGGCATGCTCACAAGCCTTTTGTACTGCATTTCCCAAAAGACTTTAGTCTTCATATTATCAAAACTAGTAGATTCTAAATAAATAGAAAATGCAGTAGATTCTAAGTAAATAGGTTAAGTCAATAGCTAATGAGCATGTCATTTTTATTGCTTGTGGAGGTTCAACTTCAGTAGCTTTAACTAGTAAGAAGTGAGAAATGCACAAGTCTTGTGACTTTATCTGTTAAAGTGCATATGTCACTTATAGTCTTTGCCTTTTATGGGAAGCAGCGTCTCGGTGTATCAAATCGTAAATATCCCTTCTGAAACATTTGTAATGAAGAGTTTTAATTTGGTACTGATCATGTCTCAAGTCAACACCTTAAAGTGATATTTTGTTCAAGTACTTATTTCTTGAGGCTTGGCCTAGAATTACCTTTGCGGAATATCTCTCGATGAACATCACCTGCTTGTGGTAAAAGGAATTCAGGGCCAAAATTTCAGACTAAGGATAGAGTACCTGTAGCCGTCCATGTCAGAGTGTTTAGAAATACTTTGGACATTTTGCTATCAAGGAAATTTGTCAGGTTTCGTGGCAAACCTAAGGGCAGGGTAGATAGTTGTGATGATTGGCCTCCCAGATACAGTGGTATATACATACATAAATTTGTTATTTGGTGCTAGAAATGAAACTGATATTGGATTGATGGATTCAATTCCACCTTATTATCCTTCTCTTCATAGCAGTATGCATCCTACATAAGTGAAGCTTTAGCCCAATTGGCCAATTTGTTAGAATCAATTTCACAATATTTCTTCTTCTTCTTTTTGTGGTTGACACATCTATAGTATATTTAAAACGACATGAAGTTGTACAATTTAGTGCTTTATGGAGTTAAAAGTTAACACTGCAATAAAAATGACATGCTCACAAGTCTTTTGTACTGTATTTTCCAAAAGACTTTAGTCTTCATATTATCAAAACAAGTAGATTCTAAGTAAATAGGAAATGCAGTAGATTCTAAGTAAATAGGTTAAGCCAATAGCTAATGAGCATGTCATTTTTATTGCTTGTGGAGGTTCAACTTCAGCAGCTTTAACTGGTAAGAAGTGAAAAATTCACAAGTCTTGTGACTTTATCTGTTAAAGTGCATATGTTACTTATAGTTTTTGCCCTTTATGGGAAGCAGCATCTCGGTGTATCAAATCATAAATATCCCTTCTGGAATATTTGTAAAAAAGAGTTTTAAATTGGTAGTGATTGTGTCTCAAGTCAACACCTTAAAGTGATTTTTTGTTCAAGTACTTATTTCTTGAGGCTTGGCCTAGAATTACATGTGCGGAATATCCCTCGATGAACCTGCTTGTGGTAAAAGGAATTCAGGGCCAAAATTCCAGACTAAGGATAAATTACTTGTGGTCGTCCAGGTCAGAGTCTTTAGATATACTTTGGATATTTTGCTATCAAGGAAGTTTATCAGGTTTCGTGGCAAAGAACCATAAAGGCCCAGTATGACCGTAACTCAAACCCATTGTTAATGTATGGTAAGTTCTACTACCACTATACCATCATAGAAACAAATAAATCCCCCTATCATGAACTGCCGCAATGAGTGTCTTAGCTAAATAAGTGTAAGGACTACAATCACTGGACCATGACTTGTCGACTTAGGCTTTAGCCTTACAATTTTGTCCTAAACAAAATATGCACCCATCATGGCTCTTCTTTGCTCTGCGTCGGCTCCGGGCTGCTTTTCTCGTCGTCTTCTCCTCTTAGTATCTTTGATATTCCCTTGAGGTGGTAGCAACGTACCACAGTAGGAGCCGAAGCATGAAACGGTATGATATCGATGTTTTGAGCCATAATCCTAAATCCACCAAATATAGCAAATTAAACGATAAAATCAAAAATATCAAATAAAAGTAACAAATTGAACCTATACTTACACATCTCTTTGATGGATATAAATCCTCATCATGTTTGGAAACCTCGATTTCAGATAAGAGTTTTGAAGTTCTGTAGTCAACCTTGACCACCAACCATCTTCAAGCTTTGTCTCTACTTGGAAAAAAAAAATCCAAGTCAAACTGCTCATCCTCTAGTACTTAAGTAAGTTTTGCTTGGAACATCTGAAATTGTGGAACAAATATAAGAGAAGAATAACAACACTCATTAACAAAGAATAAAAATGTCTTACACTGTCCAGCTCATCGCCGAGCATGAAGCTTCCGCGATATTTGCGGGATTCCAACCAAGCGACTGTCATCTCGCAATCTTCTCGTGTCTCCAAGATTTCGAATCTCTTGTAGCAAATTTCTGCGAATGTCATTTCAGGATAGAATGTCCTCAAGACTGCTTTAACAAGCATGCAATCGCGCTGAGAGAAAGAGAAGATATAATTCAAGCCCACAAAAATAATATAAAATATAAAATAAAATAAAAAGTGATAGAAAATTCATATTTTAGGCAGAATGAAAATCTGAATTAAGTAAAGTACCGGTGTGTAATGCTCAATTCCAATTAAGTGCAAAGTGCATCTTCCGCAATTAATGACCGCCAATCTATCTTCTTTTATTTCCTCTTCTGGGTTTTCAGCAAGTACAGAGGACTTTAATTCGTCAAGGTCGCTGCCCTCCTCCGACATGTAAGACCTTACATGTCGGAGGATGGAAGTCTTGGGACCAGAATCCTTCAAGAGAGAGGAGCGGAAGTCTTGGGATCCGGAGGCTCTTTACCTTACGGATGTAAGGTCTTACCTTTCGGAGGAGGATAACGACCTTGACGAATTAGAGTTTTCTATACTTGCTGAAATCCTAGAAGATGAAATAAAAGAAGATAGATTGGCGGTTATTAGTTGCGGAAGCTGCACTTTGCACTTAATTGGAGTTGAGCATTACACATCGGTACTTTATTTAATTTAGATTTTCTTTTTGCTTAAAATATGAATTTTCTATCTCACTTTTTATTTTATTTTATATTTTATGTTATTTTTTTGGGCTTGAATTATATTTTCTTTCTCTCAGCGCGATTGCATGCTTGTTAAAGCAATCTTGGGGACATTCCATCCTGAAGTGACATTCGCAGAAATTTGCTGCAAGAGATTCGAAATCTTGGAGATGCGAGAAGACTACGAGATGACAGTTGCTTGGTTGGAATCTCGCAAATATCGCCGAAGCTTTATGCTCGGTGATGAGCTGGACAGTGTAAGACATTTTTATTCTTTGTTAATGAGTGCTATTATTCTTCTCTTATATTTGTTTCACAATTTCAGGTGTTCCAAGCAAAACTTACTCAAGTACTAGAGGATGAGCAGTTTGACTTGGATTTTTTTTTTTCTAGTAGAGACAAAGCTTGAAGATGGTTGGTGGTCAAGGTTGACTACAGAACTTCAAAACCCTTATCTGAAATCGAGGTTTCCAAACATGATGAGGATTTATATCCATCAAAGAGATGTGTAAGTATAGGTTCAATTTGTTACTTTTATTTGATATTTTTGATTTTATCGTTTAATTTGCTATATTTGGTGGATTTAGGATTATGGCTCAAAACATCGATATCATACCGTTTCATGCTTCAGCTCCTACTGTGGTACGTTGCTACCACCTCAAGGGAATATCAAAGATACTAAGAGGAGAAGACGACGAGAAAAGCAGCCCGGAGCCGACGCAGAGCAAAGAAGAGCCATGATGGATGCATATTTTGTTTACGACAAAATTGCAAGGCTAGAGCCTAAGTCGACAAGTCATGGTCCAGTGATTGTAGTCCTTACACTTATTTAGCTAAGACACTCATTGCGGCAGTTCATGGTAGATGGATTTATTTGTTTCTATGGTGGTATAGTGGTAGTAGAACTTGCCATACATTAACAATGGATTTGAGTTACGGTCATACTAGGCCTTTATGGTTCTTTGCCACGAAACCGGATAAACTTTCTTGATAGCAAAATGTCCAAAGTATTTCTAAAGACTCTGACCTAGATTGCCACAGGTAATCTCCTTAGTTTGGAATTTTGGCCCTGAATTCGTTTTACCACAAGCGGGTGATGTTCATCGAGGGATATTTCGCAGAGGTAATTCTAGGCCAAGCCTCAAGAAATAAGTACTTGAACAAAAAATCACTTTAAGGTGTTGACTTGAGACACGATCGCTACCAATTGACTCACATACTTGACAGGGGTCGTCGACAATTCAGGTAAGTTTTTATCCCAAACTTTTCCATAAGAATGTAAATTCATTCTCTCTTGTTAATTTAAGCATCATCCAGATGCCGTCGCCTCTGCAATCCTCGACTCGTGAATTGCAGATTCAATCCTTGAAAATCCAAGCGAATATAATGGAAGTTGAAGGACCTTCACCAATTTCTTCCAAGACATGAAAGAACTGTTGAGTTCAATAGTTTCATTATCAACACAATGAATGCTCATACAGCAAAACATTAAAATAAGCATGATGGTGGTACATATACATGAAAATTTGCAGAACATCAAACAAAGTTTCCCACGGATAATGAATATTTACACTAAAATACAATTGTTGACAAATTCGTTCTTGAACACCATTAACATGCAGTGCAGGTGTTCTTAGAATACCAAGCAGAAAACATTTTGTAACATTGTGACTATTTCCAGAAGCAGCAGTGCTCAACAGGTTTGAAGATGAAATCTACAATAGAGTCAGCTACACGGTTGTGTCTAGATTGGCTCAGAAGTCACCCGCAGATTCATGTCCCTTGAGAAGTGTTGTATTCGCTTGGGGTTGTTGACCTTGACCATATCTGCTTCCATCCCTTGGGTCAGACGTCTCTGGACCGAGTGGCCGCCAATGCAAAGTCCTTGGCAGTTGACATTGGCTCTGGTCTTCAAGGTATGTGTACTCTCATCTGATAGCTTGCTAAAGCGAAAAATAATTGTTTAGAGGCAACAAATCGGAAAGATTTTGGTCTGGCTATTTTTGCATTGGTGTTCTCTGGTATTTCTACATGTACTTCATCAAGAAGTCCTTTGGACTCCATAGCACTTGAAGAGACCACCATTTCTTCGCTCTGCTTCAGGGTTAATGTTTTTAAACCTGCAGTACCTGCATTTCTGTATGGAGCGGCCCATGAAGATGGAAGGACACTCGATTCAATCAGACGAGAGTTGGGGCATTTCAAGCCTAATGCAAGTGGAAACCTGTGGATAGGCGGCCCAAATTCGCAGTTCTTGCCCCTGAAGCCAGAGGAAGGTCCACCTCGAGCAGCTCAAGGAAGAGGAGTCATTGTGATAGGAACGACTTGATGGGTAGAGAACTTCAATGTCCCTGTCTATTCTAGTGATATAGCCACTACCCGAAGAATCGCAAAACAAGTAAGTTGAAGAGGAGGCGCGCGGACTTCCATCAGTGCAAGCCATGGCACTCCTTCATGGTGATGGTACCATTGAAGTAGCATGTAATTTGTTGGATCCAAGTAAAGTTGGAGCAACCGATGTTCAGCTCGAAGTTGAGCGACTAGGAAGGTTTGTCTGTCTGTAGGGAATGGGTGTTTCACCGACTTTTCACAGGAGGATATAACCAAAAGATACAAGAGTCTGGATTCCCCTCCATAAGCAAAACTCCCATGCTCGTATCTCGATCTCTGTCGGATTTATTGCTCATGCACTAGAGGTAGAGGTCTTTCTTCTATGATCTGGAAGCTCCCCATTGTAAAACTGAGGTTCACTATGTGGCAAAGCAAATTTTTGCTAGCGGTTGATGGTTGATTTATGAATGGTTTATAGTAGATTCATGTAGTCGAGTTTCTCTCGGCGACGTATCTCCCAACTTGTGGAAGCATAATGTATGCCTTACCTATGTCTAGGTCATGCTGCTGCTTTCATGCCCCGCTTGCTCAAGTTGATCTGCTACAAGCTTAATAGAAATAATTATAGAAAATCTTCTTTCGGCAGTGAAGCGAAATCGTCTTTGTTTTAATTTATGTTATCTTATTGCGACGCTGTCCCGTTACGTCAGTGACGATGTTACCTATGATGAGACGATGATGCGTGTCGTTGTCAAATTTTCTCCAATCTAATGTCATAGCTTATTTTTAATATTCCTCAGGCTAGGCTAGTTGGGAAAAATAGTTGTGATTTTGCCTTTTCCATCTTGACTGAGTTCTAGAGTTTGATTTACCCAGCACAATTGTCATTGAGGCAGGTCATGAGATTACTCCCTACGTGAATAGTGGTCTGTCTGTGGTTGCTTGGATCAACCAGATGGATTTGATTTTGTGCTACCAGACATAAGATGGACGAACGCAGGTGCTTCCATATTTGAATGGCCATCTGTTTGATATGATATCCGCGGATCGGTCTCTATATATGGAGTAAACACAGAATTTTGCGACTTATCTTCATTACAAGGCAGTGTAAACAGCCCCAATAATCACCGACACAATCAAAGTCGCGAATAGAAGCAAGCTCGCAAAGAACAGGAGTATACATCTTCTATGCTCTTGCTCATGCAAGCCCAAGAATGTGCTACTTTCATCATTGACTCGTGGGAAGAATCCTCAATTAGCTCAGTAGCCTTCGTCTTCCAAACAGGAGATAACTGTTCCATTAGTCCAAAAATTCCGACCTCTAGCAAGGAACACCAGTCAAGTGTGAAGCTTGCCACTTCTTTCTGTTTCCGAACATTGCAGAGCCTATTGCTTATCCTGAAATCACAGGAGCACATCGGTTCACGGGTGTTTGGATTATTATGCCGGTGCTTTTGTTAGTTTCCTGTACCAGAAAAAGCAAAAGAAAAATGACCTGATAATAATTATTGAAGGCTGACATTCATTGCAATCATGCGAATTATAACGTTGAACTCATGAAGTAATCACCTCCTTCAGTATCTTCGAGAGGATCATCACTTGATATGGTCAGGATGTATTCTTCTTTCTGCGCCTCCAAAACTTCTCCTCATATCAATACTCCCTGATGATGAAAGGAAGAGAAATCATGTGGAATCTCACCAACAATCTCCACAAGATCCACACTCCATTTGCGAAATTGTGAAATCTATTGTTGTCTCTGATGATTATGTCACGCCGTGTGATTTTAGATATTAGCCCGGATGCAGTATGGCAATCCCCACGAAGAGTTTTGGTAATTCTAATCGGTGTCCCTGGCTCCGAATTAGGATAGCAAACACAATCGCCGGCTTCTCACAGTGAACTGCTAGATGACCATCCTTATCTTCATCCTCCGCATCATGAAGAGTTGAAACTGTCTCAGGAACATAACCGAGGTCTCTCATCTTCCCCACTAGTATGTCTAATTTTTCGTAGATTCCTGTGGACTCCGGATGAGATTGATCACCAGCAAGAAAGGTGTGGACTATGTTGTTAAGCTCAAATTACTAACACCAGGTGCTTTCTTGATTCCTTTACTCTTCATGGTTGATCTAACCTTTGCTACATCTTGCATCTACCAGCTTTTGCATAGATGTTAGACAAAAGAACATAATAACCCGACTGCTCTGGAACCAATTGAAAGAGACAATCAGCAGCCAGAAGCCCAATTTTCATGTTTGAGTAGACCCGACAAGCACCCAAGAGAGCTCTGCAAACTCTTTCATTAGGCTCCATCGGCATTTTCTGGATGAGATTATATGCCTCATCTACTTTCCCAGCACGTCCCAACAAGTCAACCATGCAAGAGAAGTGTTCTAAACGCGGTTCTATCTCATACTCATTGATCATTAGATTAAAGTAATGACGCCCCTCGTCCAGCAGTCCTGCATGATTGCAAGCGGACAGAAAAGACACAAAGGCAATGGAATCTGGATCAAGACCGGAATTTCGCATTCTCGAAAAAAGAGCCACTGCATCATGACCAAGCCCGCTTATGCCATATGCGGAGATCATTGAAGTCCACGAAATGACATCTCGAACAATTAATTTGTCAAACGCTTGCCTTGCATCAGACAAACAACCACACTTAGCATACTGTTGACACCAAATAATAATGAGTTACCGAATTGACTTCGGTATCACCATATCCCGAAAATCGGTAAATTGGGAACAGTAAACTACTCTGAGAAGTTCGGTAAGTTGTTTGTAACATACTGAAATGGCCGGAAGTCTAAACTCGATATTCGGGAAGTAAGAGAATAAGGTCATTGATTTTTGAAATTCGATAAGATTCTGGACATACAGAAACTGTAAAAGGCCAGCAGTAAGAGGCATACAAAGTTGAAAGGAACCGCGGGATGGCCAAACCAGCCACGTCAGCAAGAAGTTACGAGCAAGAAATCCGGATAGTGAATGCAAACAGTTCACGGCGGTTACTGGAGGAGGTTCAAATTCGAAGCCATGTTGACAGTTGAAGATCAAGTTTTGGCGGATAAAACGTGGGCAAATGGGAAGTTATTGAAGGCGCCAAGATTCAAAGTTTGAAAGCAAGAAAATAACCGACAGACGGTTATGGAAAGCTGAAGAATACAAATACTCAAAAGAGAAGAGCAAGAAAGGAATCAAGACACATCCAAGAACACTCAAGTTTATTTGCACTTTAACTTCCCAGCACTTTCCTTTCCAGCATTTACAGTTCCTGCAATTCGTGCTTACTTTCAAAGTCTTCTACTGCTTTCGTAGGAGTAATGTAATGTAGCCTGAACCTTTGTTGATCTCAAACTCATATTCAATCCATTGATTTCCTACCCATTTCATACTTCTTTGTGTTGCTTCGTGTTCTTGCTAAAATCTCTCTTCGAAAATTGAACCACAGAACCCTTTTAATAAAAATCGAAGACTAAATTTCGATGAAAGATATTCTTTGTTGCAAAAACGAGCGAACATCTTTTTGGCACGCCCAGTGGGACCTGTGTGGAGAGATTAGGAGAAATGGTGAGAACCAGAGGTCAATCAGAAGGAGTACCAGTTGGTAATATCAATAACCCAGATGATGGAGAACGATCTGAGCATTCGGCTGCTAATGAGGAAGTACCCCATCACAATGCTGAAATTCCTCGACAATTAAACGAAGAACAAACCCACGCGTTGGCACCTGACAACACTTTGGTAGCCACAATGAGGAGAATGTTTGAAGAACAGCAGAACGAGCTCACCAACCATATGGTGCGTCATGTCACGGATGTGATAAAGCCTATGATGATCAACGCCATAAACGAGGTAATATCGCGTCCTAGTTCATCTTCTCAAATTCCTCCCTTTTATGCAAATCCCCCTGGTACAATACCATTTCCACCAGCATCGGAACATCCCAATGTTAGGTATAATGGTAGTGGAAGATCGAATCTGCAACCTCCAATAAGAATTATATCGAGGCCGGAGAATCCTACGACAACGAACCTAGTGAATGGTGTGAGTGGTTACAATTTCCCTCAAACTGGCCCCACTGATGCTAACGTGATCAATCCCATGGTCCCGAATCTACCACCAGTATGGAATATACCTCCACTAGTGAATGTGCCTAATATTGATCCTATGAGGCCGCCTGCAGCTCAACTATACCCACATGTGGTGGCCGTCACCCATTAACTTCAATATGGATCAACAAGGCATGAACAGACCTCAGCAGGTTGACCCTATGGGGCAGGATACTTAGTTGGGCCAGCAGAATTTAAGGCCATGGAACCCAGATAGAGTTGCAGAGTTGGTAATGCAACAATTGGGAGCAGAGAGAGGCACACCAAGACTTGTATACAGGAAGCCACATCCTGATTGGGTTGATAACATCCCATATCCAAGGGGTTTTAAAATGCCAGATTTTGCTGTATTCACAAGTGAGGAAGATCAGTCAACTGTGGAGCATGTTGGTCGTTTTTTAGCACAATGTGGAGAGGCTGGAACAAATGAATATTTAAGGCTAAGGCTATTCCCATTGTCGTTGTCAAAGACTGCATTTACTTGGTATACAAATTTGCCAGCAAATTCTATTCAGACATGGGTTGAGATGGAGAGACAGTTTCATTCTCAGTTTTACCGAATGGTACCAGAGGTAACAGTAGCTGACTTGGCCAGAATGTACCAGTATAGCACTGAGACAGTAGATCAATTTATTGCTCGTTTCAAGAAATCCAGGAATCGGTGTTTGACTTCTCTCACCGAGAAAGAATTTACCGATTTAGCGTTCAATGGGTTGAAATTCAATCTCAAAGAAAGATTTGAGGGACAAGCTTTTGATAATCTCTTCTAGTTAAATGCTCGGGTTTCTAAGTATGAACATCTGCTGAAGGATAAGGATAAAAAGCCGATAAAGGATAATCGGCAGACAATAGCATTGGCTGAAAGTACCGAATACGGTGACTTGACTGAAGAAGAGAATGAGATAGCGGTAGCAACTATAGTACTTAAAAAGTCGTATGTGTGCCCAGCTCTGAAACCAGCAAGGGTAAGGGATGTGTCCAAGTTTAAGGCCAAGGAAACGAATAATTATTCCTTTGATATCTTCAAGTTGGATGAGATATTCGACTTATTGCTGAAAGATGGAATGATTAAATTGGCTGAGGGACAGGTAATCCTGTCTAAGGAAGAAATTATGGATAAAAGGTATTGCAAATGGCATCATTCCAAGACTCATGATACGGTGAATTGTATTGTTTTTAGAAAGACAATTCAGGAAGCGATTCGCCAAGGCAAGAATAAGTTCGTTGAAGACAAAGGCAAGGCTCCAATGGAAGTAGACACGAACCCTTTCCCGAAGATGATCGGCATGGTTAATGTACATGAGTCTACGAGATATGATAATAGACGACTGTGCACCCATTGTCATCAAGAATTAAGTCATCGGGATCGTGAAGTTCCCAAGTTCCAGTACATAAGGGGAACAAGGGGAAGATACAGATTGGGATCATTTGTCCGTCGGGAAGGTAGACCACAGATAAGGTCTGAGATCGTAGTAACTGAAAATGTTTCAGCACAATAAAAAAGTCAAGAAGCTCAATCAAGGCGGTCAGCACAAGTGCCTGAGAGGTGGGAGTTCTGTCCCGATTCACTAAGACAAGTTCTTCCAACTCAAGAGGTTGAAACACGAGTTCATAAGGAGAAAGAAACCCCACGAAAACCTGAGAAGAAGAAGAGTTTATGGCAGCGATACAAAGAAGGGGATTCCAAAGTAGGATTGCTTGGAGAACCTAATGGGAAATTTGACTATGTAGTGTACTATGGAGACACGAATGATCACTTACCCCCGTCATTGCCAGTTGAACCGACTGGTTGGGGAGATGAATTTGATGATCCACCACCATCAATTTCCTAGGAAGTTCAAAAGAAAAAGACGATTAAGGTTCCACAATCCTCTTGAAGGAAAATGGTCTGTAGCTAAACTGCCGGAGCAAGCATCCTACCGAATTGTTAAAAGACGTTTTCAGCGAATGAAAAACAGATAGAGGGATTTCGAGAATCGTCGAGACAGAATAATGCCATCACAGATTCCTCCATTCAAACCTTTTGATACGAAAGGTAATTGGGTTTGGAAAAGAAATCCTGATGATAAAGAACTTGTCAAACCAGAGAAGAATTCTGTATATGATTCGGGAAGTAGTTCTTACGACGAGGTGAAAAAGAGAAAAGAAGTTCAACAAGTTTCCCAAACAATTAACTTTGGGCAATTCCAGGTTGCTCTTAACCCGAAGCATCAAGTCAAGATAGAACAAAAGAATCTGAATCTCAAGATGCTGCGAGAAGATGATAAGAGTTGCCGAGCGGGTCATTCGAAAATGCCGAAAGAATATTGTTCGCTAATGAGGATCAACATGGTCCATGCTAAGCTTCCAGCGGAATATGGAGCCTGTTTGGTGGTAGAAAAGGAACTCGAGCATATCTCAGAGAAGGAGATAGCGATGGTAGAGTTCGAGTTCTCTGATAAAGAAGTGATAAGGTTTGACAAGGTACCTTCAGACAAAGCTAGACATTTAAGATCCTTAGTTATTTTAGGAAGAGTCAATGGCCAAGCTGTTGGTAAAATATTTGTAGATGTGGGAGCTACTTTGAATCTCATATCTTATAAGTACTTCAAGAAGTTGGGAAAAGGTGATGATGACATAATTCCGTCGAATGTTCAACTGTCTGATTTCCTAGGAGAAGTTACCGAAGTCAAAGGGGCAGTTATGATAAACTTAACCGTAGGATCCAAGACATCAAGGACGACTTTCTTCGTGATAGAGTCTGATGGTTCGTACAATTTGTTGCTTGGAAGAGATTGGATACACTCTAATCAATGTGTACCTTCGACTCTCCATCAAATTCTAGCATTTTGGAATGGTGAAGGAGTAGAGTACATTGAAGCTAATTCAGGACTTGCTTCAATAGGGTGGACCGATATTCATCAAGAGCATCAAGATTATTCACATGGAAATCATGTTATCGAAACACCAAAAGCAGATTCACAATCCTACGCTTATTGCCGCTTTGGGTATATGAAAACTGAATGGATTCCCAAGTCTAGCTTGGCATTAAAGGAGTTGCATACTCTTTATGGAAAACGAGCCCTTATTGCAAGAAATTTGTGAAAGGTATTTCGCATACCTGGCGGAGATGACCCAGCAGAGCGCGAAAGTTTCAGATTGTATTGATGAATGGGAAGAGTCGCCAATCAAGGAAGACAGCAGGTTAACAGAAGCTCAAGACCCATCGTTAGAAGTTGATATAGGAGAACCTGGGTGTTTTCGTCCAGTATATGTGAGTGTGTTTTTGCAAGGGGGCATGAAGGAAGATTTAGTCAACTTGATCAAAGAGTACAAAGATTGTTTTGCATGGGATTACCATGAAATGCCTGGTCTGTCAAGAGATATTGTAGAGCATCGCCTTCCTATCTAGAAAGGATTTCGTCCACATAAACAGTTAGCAAGAAGGTTTGCTCCAGACGTAGTTGATAAAGTCAAGGAAGAAATTGAAAGGCTGCTGAAGGCGAAATTCATTGAGACGGCAAGGTATGTAGAGTGGCTTTCGAATATTGTTCTTGTGAAGAAGAAGAATAGAAAACTAAGAGTCTGTATTGATTTTCGAGATGTCAATAATGCCACTCCAAAAGACGAGTATCAGATGCCGATGACAGACATATTAGTAGATTCAGCGTCGGGAAATGAGATGTTATCTCTAATGGATGGTCATTCGGGTTATAACCAGATATTTATTGCTAAAGAAGATGTCCTGAAAACAACGTTTAGATGTCCTGGTGCTATCGGGACTTTTCAATGGGTGGTTATGCCTTTTGGACTGAAAAATGCAGGAGCTACATACCAGCGAGCAATGAATTTCATCTTTCATGACATAATCGGTAAATTCCTAGAAGTCTATATTGATGATGTGATGATTAAATCAAATCAGGAAGAGCATTTGGATTATCTTGAGCAGACTTTTGTTAGGATGAGGAAGTACAAATTGAAGATGAATCTAGCTAAATGTGCCTTCGGAGTGCGAGCATGGAATTTCTTGGGATTCTTAGTTAATCAGAGGGGAATTGCGATTGACAAGAATAAGGCAAAGGCTATTATAGAGCTCCATCATCCTACATCAAAGAAGCAACTGCAGATGGTACTCGGGAAAATTAATTTTATCAGAAGATTCATTGCCAATCTATTCGGGAAGATAGAACCAATGACACAGCTCTTGCGTCTTAAGAATCAGGAGGAGTTTATATGGGGAGATAAACAGCAAAAAGCGTTTGATGCAGTCAAAGTTTATCTAACAAATCGTCCTGTATTGATGCCACCAAAAGCAGGCAGGCCACTAAGGTTGTACTTGTCCACTATTGATTCAACTATCGGGAGTATGCTGACACAAGAGAATGAAAATGGAAAAGAACAAGCGGTATATTATTTAAGTAGAACGTTGACTGATGTTGAAAAAAGATATACCGCAATCGAAAAATTATGTCTATCTTTGTATTTTTCTTGTATGAAGTTAAGACATTATTTGTTGCCAGCTATAGTACATGTACTCGGTAAGACTGATGTGATAAAATATATGTTGTCACGGCCTGTTATAAAAGGGCGTATAGCCAAGTGGACATTTATCTTGTCTGAATTTGATTTGGCATACGTACCAATAAAGGCAATCAAAGGTCAGGCCATTGTTGACTTTCTTACCGAATACCCATGCCTACAAATGGAAAAAAAATGAACAAAATTTCAGTCAAGTTGTACCATGGACTATGTATTTTGATGGATCATGCGCTAGGAGTATGGCTGGAGCCGGTTTGATGATAATTTCTCCCACCAGAGAACTTACAAGGTGTGTTTGTAAGTTAGATTTTGAGTGCTTAAACAATCAAGCAGAATATGAAGCATTGATTATCGGTTTAGGAATACTGATTGAGTTGGAAGCACAGTTCATCAAAATATTCGGTGATTCACAGCTAGTGGTGAAGCAGCTGAAAGGAGAATATCAGTGTTTGAATGGAAATTTGATTGGCTATTATTATCTAGCCAAGAAGCAGTTGGAACAGTTTAGAGAATATGACATAGTCCATGTCAAAAGAGAAACCAATTACGAAGCCAACGAATTAGCACATGTGGCTTCCGGTTATAAAATATCAAAAGAGTTGGCAAATATTGCAACTATCATCACATTATCGGTACCTTCTATTGAACGAAGAGAAATATCGATGGCGGTCAGTGAGGTAGCCCGAGAAAAGGATTGGAGACAGCCTATCATGGAATACTTGAAAAAACCTGATTCAAGAGATCAAAAGCTGAGGAGACAAGCTCAGAAGTATGTAATATTAGGAGAAGAGTTATACCGAAAATCCTCAAATGGGTTACTATTGCGATGTCTTGATAAGGATAATGCGAAACTGGTTATGACGGAAGCACACGAAGGCATATGTGGAGCACATCAAGCTGGAATTAAGATGAGATGGCTTTTGAAAAGGTACGGATATTTTTGGCCAACAATGATGCAGAATTGCATTGAATATGTCAAAGCATGCATCTCATGTCAAAAGCATGGACCTTTGCAACATGCGCCTGCTGTGGAGCTTCATTCTATTATAAAGCCATGGCCATTTAGAGGATGGGCAATAGACATAATAGGTAAGATTTATCCACCTTCTTATCATAAGCATAGTTTTATTCTGCTGGCTACGGATTACTTTACGAAATGGGTGGAAGCAATTCCATACAAAAGCATTAGTCAGAAGACGGTGATTAAATTTATTGAAGAAAATTTAATTCACCGATTTGGCTTGTCTGAGTCAATCACTGCGGATCAAGGAACGGTGTTTACTAGAAGCGAAGTTGTGGAACTTATTCAATCAAGAGGAATTAAGATGATGCATTCCACACCATATTATCCTCAAGCAAACGGACAAGCCGAAGCTACTAATAAGGTCGGGATTGGATTGATTAAAAAGAATTTGGAAGAAAACCCAAGAGAATGAGATAACCTGCTATCAACAGTGTTATGGGCGTGCCGAACATCGCGAAGATCAAGCACAGGCGTTAGTCCATATATGCTGACATATGGACAAGAGGCGGTGTTACCGATGGAGATAACTGTGCAATCATTACGAGTCCAACTACAAAGTGAAATGTTGCCAGAACATTACAGAGATTGGATGCATATAAATTTGGATGAATTAGACGAAGCCCGGGCAGCTGCTTTGGATCAATTGGTCGCACAAAAGAAAAGAGTAGTCAGAGCTTTTAACAAGAAGGTTAGGATCAAGCAATTTGCCGTCGGGGATTTAGTATGGAAAGCAATTTTACCGTTCAACCTCAAAGATAGGGAATTCGGTAAGTGGTCATCAAATTAGGAAGGCACATATCTAGTTACCGAAATGTTCAATGGAAATGCATACAGATTGATGGATGTCAATGGAAAAGAGTTATCTCGCTCTATAAATAGGAAATTCTTAAAGAAATATTATCCATCAATTTGGGAAACACAACGAAATTGATTCATTCATTAGAAGTGAAAATACATTCTGATCTTGGTCACAAAGGTCTTCAGATCTTTAAAAAGTTTGAGATTCCGGGCTACAAGGTTGGAATGTAATGCAAGGTCATAGTGGAGTTCAGATTGATGCTCTTTGAGATATTTCGTGCGACGAGAATGGAAGCGGACAGCTTCAAGTTTCTCCCAAGTTTCCTGTAACAATTGTTTGTACCTGTTGGAAGAAATTTCGACCATGGATCTAACACGAGAAATTTCATCTTTAATTATCCTACGTTCCGCACGGTGATGATTGGAAAGGAAATTGAAAAGCCGACGTGTCATCTCAACATCTTCTCTGGCATGGAGGCAAGAGTCCTGAACTTGAGCATATGCTTCCTTGGAGTCGCACAATCGGAAAAATTCTTCCATAATTTGGAGCTTAAGAGCCTCAGCTTCCACAATGATAGGCTCAAGGTTCCAAATTTCCTTCACATTGTGCTCAAATTCGTCGAAGCTGGCAGGGAATAAGGAGCACAGTTCCCACACTAAGTCTAAGAAATCAGGATCTGCAGTTAGGAATACCTTGGACCTGAAAATGTCTGTTAGTTCAGTAATTTCTAACCTATGTTTGTGACTCAATAACAAAGTATGGTGTCCTTGGGATAGCAGTTCATGTAGTCGTCTCCATAAGGATTGATCATCTGTGGGCAATTGAATAAAAGAGTTGTCTATGTTAAGAGAAATGAAGAACAGCTGTCAAAGCTTGGATCAGGGTACATTTAGCAGAAATTTTACCTTCACGTTGGCCATTACAACGTCTATGTGATCGAGACCAAAGAGGCAGCTGAGATGAAGAATCATGTGAAGACATCATGAGTAAGATGCAAATTTACAGGATGAATTATGTAGCTTGGGCAGTTATAAAGATAAAGGATATAGAGCTGATCATGGGTAGTGGCATGCCAGAGCTTTTCTCGGATAATTGAAAGAAGTGGAAGAACATGGCCCATAAGTAGAGGAAGACGGTTACCAGCATTGCCGCCAAAAAATTCTTTTGCAAGAGAAAGTATGCAAAAGTTAGTTATTCAATTATCTTGTTGGTTTCATTAAGCAAGCTGTGACATTGGGAATATTAAGCAGTCATAGTCAACGAAGCATGATATTGGGAAGCCTTATTATCGGGATCTTTGTTAGTCGTTGAGGATTATCGGGAAGTATTATTATCGGGATCTTTATTAGTCGTTGAGGATCATAGGGGAGCGGATGTTAGAATTCGGCAAGTGGAGCAAAAGAACATTTGAGTCAGAGAAAACAAGACTTTCATTTCCATTTGTTTAACAGAGTTTTGGCTTCATTTACAAAAGAGCGGAGTTCAAATTCTAAATTAAAATTCTGTTCCATGAGCTCCGCCCTCTGCTTCTCGCAAGTCTTAACTGACCCACATGTAGAATCGTATTCTTTCCTCAACTCTCGACATTTCTCTAGCTTTCGTCTGACTGATGGACAAAGATGACGCATTTTCGCTTCTTGTTCCACCATTTTGACCTCTACCTTCTTCAGTTCTGCCTCAAGCTCTGCTCCCCTCTCCGCTAAGCGATGGAGTTTGCTCTCTTCAGCTCTATAACTGTCATAAAACAAACGAGTATCTTCGCATTTGCGAGTTATTTCATCTTGAATGACTTGACCTCGCTGTTCTCCAAAGAAAAGATGTGGAAGATGGTCGGTGTTGATTCTAATGGTATCCACAGCATCCACAAAACTAACGGCGAAAATATCACTTTTGTCTTGGAAGTCTGGGGAAAGCATAAAAGAAGGATTACTAGAACACATCTCCTGAAAAAGAGTTTTTGCTCATTTCTCTTTGTTAGAATCGGTGATCAACTTCCCATAACCAGACTCTAATAAGTGAAGGAGTTCTATCCATTTAGCCTTGGCTACATCCTTAGAGACTTCGGAAAATGATGCCGGGTCTATGGATTCTAGAGGATGTTCAACAGCAGAGGAGCCAGAGAGATCGGCAAGCAGCATACTTTCCACTTCAGCTTTCTCCTCAATGGATAAAAGTGTTATTTTAGTTACGACAGGAGGAGATTGGGAAGAAGATGAACTTGCCACAGAGACTCTCTGAGGAGGCAGAGCAATAGTTGAAGGTTGAATAAGCGGCAGAGGTATATTGGTTGATGGGCCTTCAAGAAATTCTCCATCGGGAATTAAAATTCTTTTTGATGCAGACGAAGGCTCATCAGTGCCTGTAAACACAGCTATGAATATTAAAACAACAGTGTAAGAAGCATTCATCATTCGGTAAGGTGAAGACAGGATTTACCGATAAAGGTTGGAGATTTCCCAGTTATAAGAGGAGATGAGTCATTAGCTAATTCCTTTTCCTCAAGTCTCGAAGACTGGACTTGCATTGATTCGATAGGAGATCCTGTTGAAGAAGCAAGAATCACCAATGCAGGGTCGGGAATTGCTATATCGTCAGAAAAAGCCTTGACAGAAGGGGAAGTAAGCAAAGCTGCTTTCGATCTGTAGATCTTAAGAGTTTTCCCTGAGTTTTTAAAACAAAAGAGAATATCAATGTCGGCAAGTATGCTTATAATTAGCAAAGCTTGAGTATGAAAGTTATCTTTTGGTGTATGCGGCCTCATCATGGTACGAAGTGTGGGACTGAGAGATGGGTTCCTTGGTAAAGAGCTTTCAAGAGATGGTGATGAAGATCGATCAATAGCTTTTTCTGTTGCAGGCTTCTTCGACGCCTTTTCTAGAGCAGGCAGTTCTAAGATTTTTCTCTTTCTACCTGCTGTGAAGGAGGACAGTTAGACACAAGCAAATACCGAATGAAGACATACATTGAAAGAAGGAGAGCAAACCAACCTATAACAGGCTTTGTCAGTTCAGCAGGAGGTATGTCTTCACCTTCGGTTGCTTGAGGAAGTGCATGAGTAGCCGTATCCTTTATCTTCAAAAGAATCATGTCCAACGGCTCTGAGAATACAGATTTTCGATAGTTCTTCCACCAAAAGTTGAAGTCTTCTGAAGAGCAGTCGGTATGTGCAACAAACTCGGTAACGCGGAACAATCGGTATATGTCCCGAATCAGTTTGTTCAATTCAATGAAGCTCTGGCCGTCTCCCAGCTTACAGAATATGTTGTTGATGAAAAAAAGGAAAATGTATAGAGAGCAGGGACAGGAACCCCTTGAATCAACCCAAATTGTCTAGCACAATACTAGTGGGAGTAGATTTTAAAACCGGCAACGAATCTACCCTTTGTTGAGAACCTAACAGGGAGGTCGACAGAGGTTAGAACCATTTGTTAAAAATCATTCCTATTTTTCTGAAAAAAAGGAAGAGATGATCTAAATTGGGGAGTGCAAAAAGGGGAAAAAGAGAATCGTTTTCCTTTGATTGAAAAAATTTGGGAAACAAAGAACCGAAAATAGGATGATTGCCCCTCTGAAACAGGAACTAGCTTTCGGCTTAAAGCTCGGCAGATAGGATGATTCGGGATCGAAACAGAAGGAGGCTGCGTAACTCGATCATTGGAAAACCAAGAAGGAAAATAAAAGGTCGACCAAGCTTGGAGAATTCAGAGGGGACCACCATAGACTCCACCAACTTCATCCGAAGCAATGGAGGAAGCAGAGTGGGCTAAGACTCGGTACAATAAGGCTAAAGTAGTGTTTCCTAAAACTAGCTGTGTTCCCGAAGCTAAAGCGGAAGCTATAGTAATGAAGTCTTTTGGAAACTCTCACGATAGGGTGACAGGAAAGAAATTTACAAAGCCAGTATATGAGGAAAGCGGTGTGTTCTTCGTCGGTTATTATACATTCTCTCTTAAAATAGTTACCGATAAAAGCCCCGTAGGTAATTCAGAATCAGATAACTTACTGAGCCCTTGGTAAGAACCTGAAGACAAAGTAGATGGGTCTGCGCCTAAAGGACTGAGACTAGTGAGGCAATAGATATTGAGCAAAGTTACCGACATCGGGGAGAAAGGGAAAAAGAAGCAGTTGGTTGAAGATGACCAAAAGCAAGATAGAGCAGTGATTAGCCCATGGTTCAGATGATAATCAAAACAGCAGAGACGCAGGGCATTATGAATCAAGAGCTCATCCCAAAAAGAACCATTGGAAGGAAGAAGTCGGAGATACCATCGGTAAAAATTTGGCTCAAAATCAGAAAAAGCCCTAAGACGAGAAGGACGAGAGTGCCAGTTGTAAACCAAAATAGAATAATGGTGGACTGGAAGTACCTCGATTAGATGGCGAGGGAAAAAGTCAGAGAGATTTGCAGGAATCGAAAATTGATTATAAACGGCAGGGCCAAGGATGTAAGAATTCTCGTAATCGTTCTGCATCGAGAGTAGATGTCGATCGTCGTTGAAATCCTTAGAGTCTCTGAACTGATGATACCGCTCTAGGGCGTTGGAGGCGAGAAAGGAAGAAACTTGAGCCTTGGGAACCATGGTGTTTAGACAAGTACAGAGCGAGGTCACGAAGAAACAAAGAGGCGAAAGGGCACGAGAATAGCGAAGAAGATGAGTTTTGGAAAAAGCACGTCTGAAGGCGAGAGATCAGATTGTGTGGGGACATCTGATATATATATTAAGTTGATACGATGAGGAGTTGAAAAGGCAAGCGCGCGAAACGATGCGGTAAAATGGCGCTGGAAGCAAAAAGTAAGTGTCTTGTCATTTTTGACATTTAAAAGAATTAAAATTCTTTTAATTCTTTTAAAAGAGGGCATCTGTTGACACCAAATAATAATGAGTTACCGAATTGACTTCGGTATCACCATATCTCGAAAATCGGTAAATTGAGAACAGTAAACTACTCTGAGAAGTTCGGTAAGTTGTTTGTAACATACCGAAATGGCTAGAAGTCTAAACTCGATATTCGGGAAGTAAGAGAATAAGGTCATTGATTTTTGAAATTCGGTAAGATTCTGGACATACCGAAACTGTAAAAGGCCAACAGTAAGAGGAATACGAAGTTGAAAGGAACCGTAGGATGGCCAAACCAACCACGTCAGCAAGAAGTTACGAGCAAAAAATCCGGATAGTGAATGCAAACAGTTCACGGTGGTTACTGGAGAAGGTTCAAATTCGAAGCCATGTTGACAGTTGAAGATCAAGTTTTGGCGGATAAAACGTGGGCAAATGAGAAGTTATTGAAGGCGCCAAGATTCAAAGTTTGAAAGCAAGAAAATAACCGACAGACGGTTATGGAAAGCTGAAGAATACAAATACTCAAAAGAGAAGAGCAAGAAAGGAATCAAGACACATCCAAGAACACTCAAGTTTATTTGCACTTTAACTTCCCAGCACTTTCCTTTCCAGCATTTACAGTTCCTGCAATTCGTGCTTACTTTCAAAGTCTTTTACTGCTTTCGTAGGAGTAATGTAATGTAGCCTGAATCTTTGTTGATCTCAAACTCATATTCAATCCATTGATTTCCTACCCATTGCATACTTCTCTGTGTTGCTTCGTGTTCTTGCTAAAATTTCTCTTCGAAAATTGAACCACAGAACCCTTTTAATAAAAACTGAAGACTGAATTTCAGTGAAAAATATTCCTTGTTGTAAAAACGAGCGAACACATACATAAAGCATTCTCTAACAACAAATTTGGTCGTAGCTTCTTCCTCTCCACACACACATGAATTTTCTTTCCTAATGACAGAGCAGAGAGATCTCCACTAGCTGGAAGAATACTAGCAAAAGTAGTGACATCTGGCCCAGCGTTATGCACTTCCATCCGTGAAAAGAGATCGACAGCTTTGGTGGGCATCGAGTTATTCACGTAGACAGCAATTATGACATTCCAAGAGATCAAGTTACTTTTATCCATCTTCAAGAACATCTTCTCCACATACTCAACACTTACCGGCGATGCGTTACTCACAGCCGGCAAGAGGCTAGCCATTGTTCCAGAATCGTACCCTACCTTTAATAATTCCATTTCCCTACAAACACTCAAGGCATTGTCAAACTGACCATTCTGTGCGTAACCAGCAACCATTGAGTTTCGCGAAACTACATCTCTTCTGGGCATCTCATCGAGAACTCGACGTGCTTCCGCTAGACAACCGCATTTCCCATACATTGCAACTAAGCCGTTCCCAAAAAAAAAACTTGAGCCCTACCCAACTCTCACCACCGCAGCATGAATTTGAAGCCCGGCCACCTTATTACTGGACCGGGAGCATGCTTTCAACACGCAAGGGCATGTGTAATTATCGGGAACATATCCACAGCCCAACATGTCTTTGAAAAGCAACAGTGCATCACATACTGGCAGTTGTTCATATAGCTCCTGATCATGACATTGTAAATAATCACGTTCCTGTAACAAACTTCATCGAATACTTGGCGGGCAGTCCCCGGTTTGACGCCAAGAGACGGGTCCGCGCGTAGGACTTGATCACCGAATATCTTCGAATGCAACTTGTTCAGTGTTTTGTTATCTGGGTACTATTTTGCCAAATAGCTCTCCATTGGAAGATGAGACTTGTGGTACAATTTCAGATTTTGAAGTCGAGGCAACGAGAAACCGTAGCTGCCTGGAAGCTGAGAGTTCCACGCATCGGACACTAAACGGGGCATTTGACTCGAACCTGCAGACACCTCCTCTGACATCTTCGAGTCATGTTTGAACGTGGAGAACACCCCGTTCAAAGAAGGCTACGTCGTCGAAGGCTCCAACCATAGCCTCGCAGCTGAAGTTATATGGGATCAGCGGAGCCATTGGTTACTTGTCATTTCTGAATTTTCTTTGTTAAGAGGAGACCGCATATAATACAGATGTTATATGCAATCCTGCCACCTGACCATGACATGCTCGCCCGCCCAGACCAGGAGCATAAATTGAACCAGTTTCAGCAAGCAAACCTATATTGAATTCAACATCAAACCGATACATCTTTAATTTCCGGCCAAATTGTTGAGTTGGATGACTCGTGGCAGGTGACGGGATATCGATTTGGAGTTTTTTACTCTCCATTTATCACACTGTACCGGTTTGGAGTTATTCGTGGCATTAACCTAACTTAACAGTAAATGAGTTTTCCTTTTCTGGCTACGTAAATGAGTTGAAGCATAAGTAAGTCCGTGTATATTCTATTCTACTGCTTTATGTATAGACCTAGGGTTAGTGAGGTTTTGTGACTTGAGAAGTCTGAAGTTCCATTGCACTGTACTAGTTTTTGGGACTCCTTCCTTATAGGAGAATTGTAGGCGTGAGCTGTTATTAGAGAGATTTTCTCTCTATTTCTTATTTTGTGTAATATTCCTTTTCTTTGTTTGTTTCCTAAATTATAGAGGATTAGGTTACAGGAAGCTGATGTATATATATAGTCTCTCTATATGTGTAAAAGATATATGAAAAAAAGTAGCTTTTTGCTCCCAAATTCTCTTCATGGTATCAGAGCCTAAAGATCCTAGGATTTCTTGATCTGAGAGGTTACTGTACACTCATCCTCGATTACGGCGGTCCAGGTTCTGTTCGGAATTTTTTTTTTTCGATTATCTTGTTGTTCAGTTTTATGATTCATGGCCGAAAGTACCCAAGAAAGCAGGTCACAGACCGATCAGTTGCTCGATAAACTCACGCAGCTCTTGAGTCAGCATGCCTCGTCGTCTTCTCCGTCGCATGTTGATCCTCCAAGCCAACCGATTTCTATCAAGTTGGATGGAGGTAATTACGGACTTTGGTCCCAAGTTGTCGAGATGTATATCGCATCTAAGGACAAATTGGGATATATTACTGGAGATTCTTCTCAGCCTGCACCGACCGATCCAGGCTTTCGAAAGTGGAAGACTGATGATTCCACAGTCAAAGCATGGATTATTAATTCGATGGACCCAATGCTGATTGGGAATTTTATTCGTTTTCCTACTGCTAGAGATGTTTGGAATGCTATTGCGACTACCTTTTTTGATGGAACTGATTCATCGCAGCTCTATGAACTGCGGCGGCGTGTTACCCGACTGAAACAGGCTGGGGGGCCTCTTGAGAAGTATTATAATGAATTGCAGGGATTGTGGCGGGAAATTGATTTCCGTCGCCCTAACCCCATGAGCTGTGCTGCTGATATAACTCGTTACAATAATCTGGTGCAAGAAGATCGAGTTTATTTGTTTCTTGATGGCCTTGATGATCGACTTGACAATGTTAGGGCAGATATTCTTCGACAACTTCCCTTGCCGACCTTAGAGGAGACATATGCTCGTGTGCGCAGGGAAGATGTTCGTCAATCTGTGATGTTGAATGCCAATGAAGTCCTTCCTGCTGCCATGGTGTCTCGTGCCAAGTCAAGCTCACCATCCCTCCAACCCAGCCCTAGCACACAACAGAAGCCGCAAGCTGGTGGGGGTTGCACTCATTGTGGCAACCGTCGACACACAAAAGAGTCCTGTTTTAAGCTGCATGGGTATCCTGATTGGTGGAAGGAATTACAGGCCAAGAAGCGGGCTGAATCTGTACCTGGTCGTGGACAGGCTTCTCTTGCAGTAGTTCCAACCTCGGACCAGACTTCCCTTGCCACAGTCACTACATTTGAACTTTCACTGGTGTCATCGAACTCTCTTCAGCCAACAGCGGAACCAACACAAGCAGGTAACATTGGGGGTGCTTTCCTTAGTACACCTCAAGGAATAGATGGTGGCTGGATAATTGACTCTGGCGCGACCGATCATATGACACCATATGCGGCTGATATTGGGGGTAACACCGTGCCACGGAAACATAGCATCTCTAATGCTAATGGTCATGTGTTCCCAGTTACTGGAGCTGGTTCTGTGGCTCTTACTGATTCTATTGCTCTCTCTCATACTTTACTTGTGCCATCATTATCTAATCGGCTACTGTCTGTTGGTCAACTCACGACTGAACTTAATTGTTGTGTTCAAATGTATCCTGATGTTTGTTTATTTCAGGATATCCTCACGAAGGAAATTATTGGACGTGGTACTAAGAGGGGGGGCCTTTATTATGTGGATGACTTCAGTATCGGGCGAGCACACCATATTCAGGGGCAGTCTGCGAACCGTAATCGAGACATTTGGTTATGGCATCGACGGCTTGGGCACCCATCTTTCGGCTACTTAAAACAGTTATTTCCAGCATTATTTGTAGGAACCTCATATTCGGATTTTGTATGTGATACTTGCACATTGGCTAAAAGCCATCGTACCTCTTTTCCATTAAGTTTCAATAAAAGTGACTCTCCTTTTCAGTTGATCCATTCAGATGTTTGGGGACCCTCCCCAATTACTACTATGTCTGGTGTTCGCTGGTTTGTTACTTTTGTGGATGACTGTACACGTATGACGTGGTTGTATCTGATGAAGCATAAGGATGAGGTTACAAATATATTTCGAGTGTTTCATCAGCTTGTACGAACTCAATTTGGAGCATCCATTTGTGTTCTTCGTTCCGATAATGGGGGCGAATATGTTACACGTCAGTTGTCTACTTATTTACAGGAGCATGGCATTATTCATGAGACATCTTGTCCACATACCCCACAGCAGAATGGAGTGGCAGAAAGGAAAAATCGCCATATCCTTGAGACTGCTCGGGCTCTTCTTATTGGTGGTCGTGTTCCTGTTCGGTTCTGGGATATGGCTACTGTGACTGCAGTTCACCTAATGAATAGACTTCCTTCCCGTGTGCTACAGTTTCAGACTCCTTTGCAAGCTCTCTCTCATTATGTTTCTCTTCCATCGATTCTGACACTCCCGCCTAAAGTCTTTGGATGTGTGGCGTATGTACATGTCCACAAGCATCAGCGCCATAAATTGGATCCATGTGCGTGCCGCTGTGTTTTTCTGGGCTATGGGACACACCAGAAAGGCTATAGGTGTTATGATCCCACAACCAAGAAAACTTATGTTAGCATGGATGTTACTTTCATGGAATCTGATCTCTACTTCCCAGACACCACTTCTCCCGTTCAGGGGGAGGAACGGGGAGAACGGAAGAATTGGTGGAATACTGATGTCTTGGCAGGGGTAAGAGCTGGCCCTAGTATGTGTCAAGATAGAGAGTTACATGCACAGGACTTTGAAGGTAAGCAGACAACAGAACAACATCAGGAGCAAGAGCAAGTACCCTCTCCTAATGCCCCCCTCTCTGAAGTACTCACTCCTACTCCTGAGGATATTCCTGAGGTAAGCTCTCCTATCCATTTTGAGTCTTGTGATCATACTGATGAGACTACAAATGGTTATCAATTGCCTGACAGGAAAAATAGGGGGATACCTCCTAATCGTTATTCACCAGAGGTAGAGGACCGGAGATCAAAATACCCGATTTCTAACTATGTGTCGACAGGGAAGGTGTCGATTCCTCTTAAAGCATTTGCTCATAATGTTTCTACTGTCCACATCCCTGGGGGAGTACAAGATGCATTAACAGAACCCAAGTGGGTTCAGGCTATGCAGGAAGAAATGAAGGCTTTGCAGAAGAACGAGATATGGAGACTTGTTGAGTTACCGGAAAAGAAGAAAACTGTAGGTTGCAAGTGGGTCTTCACAGTCAAGTATAAAGCTGATGGATCGATCGAGCGGTATAAGGCAAGGCTAGTAGCCAAGGGATACACCCAGACGTATGGTGTAGACTATCAAGAAACGTTCTCTCCAGTGGCAAAATTAAACACTGTGAGAGTACTGTTGTCTCTTGCAACCAATCTTGATTGGCCGCTGCATCAGTTCGATGTGAAGAATGCGTTTCTTCATGGAGATTTGGAGGAGGAGATTTATATGGATATTCCTCCAGGTTATGAATGTGTGGATCAACCAAATCTAGTATGCAAGTTGAACAAATCGTTGTATGGACTGAAGCAGTCTCCTCGGGCATGGTTTGGTCGCTTCAGTGCGGCAATGAAGAAATATGGCTTTCATCAGAGTAGCTCAGATCATACTTTATTCTTGAAACGGAAGGGAGGAAAGGTAACAATCTTAATAATATATGTTGATGATATGATTGTTACAGGAGATGATCTGGAAGAAATTTCGGATCTTCAACACAAGTTGGCAAACGAATTTGAGATGAAGAATCTCGGGGGACTAAAATATTTCTTGGGAATTGAAGTAGCCAGGTCAAAAGATGGGATTTTCTTATCTCAGAGGAAGTACGTTCTAGACCTTCTAGCTGAAGTAGGTCTATTGGAGTGCAAGCCCGTGGATACTCCTATAGCACAGAACCATCGACTTGGGGTAAAACCTGGTCAAGTGCCAACTAATAAAGACAGATATCAGAGGTTAGTAGGAAGATTGATTTACTTATCGCATACTCGCCCAGATATTGCATATGCAGTGAGTGTAGTTAGTCAGTTTATGCATACCCCGAGTGAAGAACATATGGATGCAGTCATACGTATTCTCCGCTACCTGAAATCGGCCCTAGGTAGAGGGTTGTTCTTTGCGAAGAATGGACATCTTCAAATTGAAGGGTTTACTGATGCAGATTGGGCAGGAGATGTTTCTGATAGACGATCCACCTCTGGATACTTTACTTTTGTGGGAGGTAACCTTGTTACTTGGAGGAGCAAGAAGCAGAAGGTGGTCTCATTGTCAAGTGCCGAAGCCGAGTTCAGAGGCGTGGCGAAGGGGCTATGTGAGTTATTATGGCTGAAAAGGCTGATGGTAGAGCTTGGTTTTCCACCTGTGGCAGAAATGAGTCTGTTTTGTGATAATAAAGCTGCTATTGACATCTCTCATAACCCAGTTCAACATGATCGAACAAAACATATAGAAGTGGACAGACACTTTATTAAAGAAAACTTGGAGTCAAAGGTGATCAAACTTCCGTTTGTTCGGTCAGAGGATCAGTTGGCGGACATTCTCACAAAGGCGGTTGCTAGCAGGGAGTTTCATAGCTCACTGGTCAAGTTGGGTATTAAAGACATCTTTTCACCCACTTGAGGGGGAGTGTAGGCGTGAGCTGTTATTAGAGAGATTTTCTCTCTATTTCTTATTTTGTGTAATATTCCTTTTCTTTGTTTGTTTCCTAAATTATAGAGGATTAGGTTACAGGAAGCTGATGTATATATATAGTCTCTCTATCTGTGTAAAAGATATATGAAAAAAAGTAGCTTTTTGCTCCCAAATTCTCTTCAAGAATTACTTGGTTGCTCCCGCTTTGGCACCTTGATCTTTCAGATTTGAACTGGATTCTTGCCATTAGGAGTTAGTCTCTCGAACTTGTTCAAGCACGTAAGTTAAGAATTGTGGATGAAGTCAATACTTAGGGTGCGTTTGTTTCACGGAAGATTCGGGATTTGTCAAACATTTTCTGAAAAATAATTGATTATATCGCTTACAAAAATTAGTCAATGGAAAATATTATCATTATGAACAGAAATTTATGATTAATTATTTTCGTGGGTGATGAAAGTATTTTTCATTTATCCAATCTTATAAGCGGTATAACAGCTATCATTTTTTTTAAAAAAAATGCTTTCCAAATCTTGAATTTTCCATGAAATAAATGTACTCTTAACGACTGTACATTCGTTAATTAATAATGTACCTTGTGTTTCATGATCAAGAGCTACTCATGTGACGAATTATAAATTATATATGGACAATACGACAATAACTATTATCACAATTAGTTTTTTTTTTTATGAGATTCACATGATCTAACGGTTAAGATGAAGTCGGCAAAACCGCCGGTCTTCATCTTTGACGTGTCGAATCGTGTGATAAATGGGAGGCCCACCTTGTCGGGTTATAGGTGGAATCACGTTCAAATGCTGGTAGCCCTGTTGGTCCCAACTTTCTCTTCCGTCCCCATTTTTGGCATCTTCCAGATGCTCCACTTCATCACGACATATGATTACAAATGGGAGCTCCTCCAAGGTTTCATCATTTTGTCTTTTCCAATTTCTTTTTTCTTTTTTCAATTATAGACCGTAATTTCCACTCACCAAATGAAAACATCGCAAAGGATCAAAGCTAGATCGAAAAATCAAAGAACAATTTCATGCTAGTTTCATCGAGTTTTGGTTCCAATCTATCGAAATCCCATGCCCATCGCCCGCTCAAGACAATGCCTGCATTGCATAACAAGCGTCCCCCGTAATTCGACGAGAGAAAGGGGATCGCACAGAAATGCGATGCTGAATTTGGCTACGTGCGAGGTGCTCGTCCTCCTCGGTGAATAAATCGGATTCAATTTCGATAAACCCTTATGGATAACTTTTTTTTATTTTTTCTTTCGACAGTCCGAACACTCTTCAGTGTTTATATTAAACGATGCACATATGGGATGCTTAAGATCGTTGAGAAAACATGTAGCAACCATTCTTATGCTCGAAATTAGAATAATTTTTTTTATTGTTAAAATAGTTAAATAAGTAATTAAATTTGTAAAGTGTAGAGAATACCCCGTTAATAAAAATAATATTATGAAGAGGAGGAAAGAGGGCCAAACCGCCAATCGATTGGGGGCGCATTGAGGAGACAAGGAGGGCCCACTCCCCCCAACATCACCCATCAATCTACCTAACTTTTTCTTTCCCAAATCAATTTAACCTTCATCATTTTTTTTTTGTCCTTTAATTTAAATCTCCGCACGTATGTTCTTTATTTTTCTTACTTAATTTAAGTGTTACTCATAAAAAACAACAGTTCAACAAGTTTTATAAGTCGCATTACTTATCGGTCCGAACAATTTCAACGATCCATCCATCGATGTATTCGATCATAAACAAACCAAATAGAATTTGTTGTAACGCTACACACAATACATGGAAGCAAACGTTAAGTCGTCCGCTATCGATCTTTTTTTTTTGTTGGGTCAAACCCGCCAATGCATCAAAGTGGTAACTTGACCTAACGAATAAGTCTTTCTAAACGAGTCTCTATTTTACAATAGGACTTTATTGAACCTAGAGTAACCCTTTTTTTTTTTCGTATCGGACTCGTGGAATTCGAAATTTTGACCGCGCTAACCAGAATATTTTTCTTAGTGAGCGTTGTATACCAATTTGGTGGCATGTACATCTAACGTAAAACAATCAATTAATGACCAAAATAATTTAAGAAATTAATCGCTTTCTTATTCTATTTTCTAGAAAATCTTTTTTCTCTATTAGAAATTTGTGACAAAATTTTAAAAAAATAAAAGAAGAAGGAAGAATTCTCCAAATTAGTTTTCATCGCCCGTCGTTTCTCTCCTTCCTGTCAGCTGCTTTTTTGCTTCTTCTTCTTCTTCTTCTCCTCCTTCCTCCTCCTTCCTCCTCCTCACTCATCACTCATAACTTGCCTTCGAATCCACTTCTCTCTCTTGGTCTCTCTCTCCTCCTCTCTCCTTCTCTGTCTAAATACCTTCTTCTCCACATCTTCGTAGTCTCTCTCTCTCTCTCCCCCTCCTTCGCCGCTTCGAACGGAGGAAAAATGCAGGGAGAGAGCGCAGGGGAGACGGGGTCGTCCGCGGAGTTGACCGCGTCAAAGGACGACTACCTCGCTTCCTCGTCGGAGGATTCTTCGACCCCGGGCGAGCTGGCCCTCGGCCTGACCCTCGGGGTCGGCGATTCCCGCCTCTTCAAGTCCCCGCGAGCCGGCCCTGTCATCTTGACGGCCAAGGACTTGCCTTCTTTCGTCCCCGCTTCCTCCTCGCCACCGCCGCCGCCGCTGTCGGCGTCGTCTTCATCTTCTTCTTCGTCTACGCTCAGTCGAGCCGAGGGCGGTGCGGGGACTAAGAGGGGTGCGGATTCCGTGGTTGCTCCTACTGCTTCCAGGTACTTCCGTGCTATTTTCGACGCGTGTATTGGACAATCTTTGCGAATCCTCGGCATGTAGTGCTTAGAGTTTTGGAACTTGGATTTGGTTTGTATGGATTTTCGCAGTATACTTGCCGATCGTTTCCACTGTAGTGCGTTTCATCGAGCTGATGGTTGTATGTTTTGGTTTTGGTTTTGGCTTTGGCATGCTATATATGATCTTTTGATGAGATGATCTTATGGGTTGTAATTTCACATTTCTTTGTCGTTTTTCTTTGAGGCAACCGTGCCTATTTTCTGTCATATGAGCGATGAAGGAACCGAGCCTCAAGGCTAGTTGGTCACAAATCAAGATCATGCTGCGTTCAGGCAGCGAGTTCATCTATATTCGAGTTCTAGCGAAGGGACCTCACTTCCCAGGTCTCTTGTCCCGGTAATAGCCCGATTGTTGTTGGACAGGCAACTGTCATGATCTTGTGAAATTAGTGGAGTGCTCCTGGGACCCCAGTTGTCATAGGGAAATTGGTTTTCCTTCTCTGATTTTGATAGGCTCCTCGCGAGGAAAAGAAAAAAGTTTTTGTTGGGGTTAGCGGGTCTTTGCTACTTATCATTCATGTCTCTGTGCTTGGTCTAAAGAAGTTGGAGGATCATCCAAGTGGAAATATTTCTTTAGCACCCCAGACATACCCTCAAAATGAAAGATCGCAGCTGTTTATCCCTTGTCTATAACAGTTATAGCTTTGGTTGCTGGAAAGGCCAGATCAAAGGGTTTATAATTTTTTTTTTCACTTCCTTCTGCAACTTTAGAGATAATTAAGGAGATAACAGAAAATGGAAATTGATGTTATGGAAAGATTAATCTGATAATTGAGGTATGATATATTCCACAGAAGTTTGTAGAACATTGCGTTTGGACCAGGGGATGTTCAAGGAAAGGGGAAAAAAGGGAACTATTTTTGGGTACTGAAGTTGCAAGGGAAGAGGAGAGATGAAAACACATTTCCACTCTTCTCCTTCCTTTTCTTCTTCTGTAGTTTTTATGTGAAATTTGGAAAGGAAGCGACGAAGGAAGGCCAGAACCACCAGCGTTGAGTTTATTAACCAATACTCTGCTCATAGAAATCAGCATACCTTCCCTTCTACTACTTCTGAGAGTGAAATATAAGCTTCTTTATGAGGGATTTTGTCTAGGATCTAGCTTTTTTTTGTTCGTTTCACTTTGCCTCAGAGTTTCCAAGTAGAGGACTAAACTAGCTCTTCAATTAAATTTTCTTTCTTTGCTTCAATTCGGAAAATTGAAACTTACAAATGCCATAGGAAGTAGCTCATTACATTGCGAGAATGAAATTCTTGACCAGGGAAAATGGTGATATATTACTGGCCTAAATAACTACAGGGACATCTTATCATTATTGTGGTCTTCCTCTTGTTTTCATTGCTGCATTTTAGTTGCAATAGCTGATGACTATTGGAGACCATGAATATGTTCAAAGCAACCAATACTCTGCTCATAGAATCAGCATACCTTCCCTTCTACTACTTCTGAGAGTGAAATATAAGCTTCTTTATGAGGGATTTTGTCTAGGATCTATTTTTTTTTTTTTTGTTTCACTTTGCCGCAGAGTTGCCAAGTCGAGGACTAAACTAGCTCTTCAATTAAATTTTCTTTCTTTGCTTCAATTCGGAAAATTGAAACTAAGAAATGCAATAGGAAGTAGCTCATTACATTGTGAGAATGAAATTCTTGACCAGGGAAAGTGGTGATATATTATTGGCCTAAATAACTACAGGGACATCTTTTCATTATTGTGGTCTTCCTCAGGTTTTCATTGCTGCATTTTAGTTGCAATAGCTGATGACTATCGGAGACCATGAAATGTTCTTTGAACATATTTAAAGTGGCGATCTGATCCAGCAATTGAACTAGTGTGTTTGAGTGGTTCATGCAAGCTTCCTTCCCTTTTGTTCTACTTGTATTTCCTGAAAAAAAAATCGCCCTTGCCGATAGGGCAGAGTCCATAAAATCGCCACATAGGTTATCTTTCTTGGCCATGTATGAATGTGAGAGTTAGATGAATGGATGATCTTTGCATTTTTCATTTACACTAGAGAGAATATTCTTTCATATATAGTTGACTGGTTTGTTGGAGTTTGATATTGTGCACAGTTCTATCACTAATGTATGTATGTTTCCTGCTGTTACACAATTCTTGAGCAGTCAGGTAGTGGGATGGCCTCCTATAAAATCTCACAGAATGAACATCTTGGTTAACACCGCAAAATCTACTTCAACTGGAGAGTTCGACCCCATAATTGAGAAAAATGATTGCAAGCTTGCTGCATTAGAGAAGATCAATAATGTCAGACATGACGAAAGCAGTAACTCCATGAAGGTATTGTGCCCAAAAACTTCTCTCTTTGTAAAGGTCACTATGGATGGAGTTGCAATTGGAAGGAAGGTAGATCTAAATGCACATCAATGCTATGGGAGCTTAGCAGAGACATTGGAGGATATGTTTGATCATCCCACTACAAAAGTCAATGCAACACGTGAGTTTTTCTTCTGTAGCTTGCTGATCTTCAATTAGGACGTTATGAGTTCTAATTGTTAGTGGCCATCATTTTATGGTCTTCCTATTGAAACTATTTTGAAGTATCAATACTTTCCATGTGATCCATTGTGCCGTGATCAGGTCTCAACAATAGCCAATATAATGAGTTCAATTGGAGTTTGGGGTTATAGACCCTTTGAAGATCCTCGATCAGAACTACATGGACTTATAAAATATATCGTTTGCAACCCGTGTAAATGTGGTCTCTTTGGATTATAGGATCAAATAGGTTGATGCATCACGGATCAGTAGGAGCAACAGAAGCCTCAAAATTGCTGGATGGTTCATCTGGATATGTTCTTACTTATGAGGACAAAGAAGGAGATTGGATGCTTATTGGAGATGTTCCTTGGAGGTATGTATCACGGTGGTACTTTCATTTTGATTGTTTTTACTGTGTGTTACTTTATACAAGTCCTGCACCAATTTATTTAAGCATGTGGCATTTTATATTTTTAAGCTTTGAAGTCCAAGTGGAAATAGTCAATCTCTCTTGCTGGGACCATGCCACATTGGAAACATTGCCAGAAGTGCTTTATGAACAAATTAAGTTGATTGAACGTAGAGAAATATTATATAAAAAAAACGTAGAGAAAGATTTCTTAAAAATTAGAGTTCTGCCATTTCAAATTCACTAAATTACACATAGAAGAAGCATTCCTTACTAATAATTCTTCTTTTTGGATCCTGCCTTTTTTTTTTTTTTGTATTTTTTCTTGTGCAGATACTATAATCTTATTTTGTTGGCACTGTGCGTACGTTCTGCTTCGCATCTTTATTTTCATTCGAACCTGGCATATGTTGGTGCGAGTAATTTTTGTTTTTTTTTTCAAGGGAGCTTAAGCCTTCATATGAGTCAACGGGGATCCTAGGAAAGAAAAGTAGTCAGGAATTATTTATCATCTTACTCAGATTCTGCATATTAGATCGAGTGCCCAGATTGGTCAAGGGTAAAATAAGTGGATAATGATAAGCACAATTTTCATTTCTATACTCTTTTGAGGCGAATTGCAACTCGCAGCATGTTAAGATTTGTATCAAGAACAGTTCTTTGACCATGAAAGTTGTGGCCTTTCCAATAAGTGGTTTGTTGGAGCTAATTCTGTAAATGTAGTCTTTAAGTCATTACCCCTATCACATAATTATGAGTACTTTCGCAAAGCACAATTGAGAAACGACTAGTTGGTTTGGATTATTAGTACTTTGGCAAAGCACTATTGAGGATTGGCTGATTGGTGCCAGATACTTACAAGAAAAGAATGAGAGTTGTATAACCTACAGATACTTTCCTGGCTCCAGTATTTGTACAATACTTGCCTGGAATTTACTTGCTATCCTGCAGATTATGCATAACTTAGTTTTTTACCAGTAGTTCTGATGCTGTCAGTGGTTTTCATCGCCAATTTGATGACGATAACAGCTGCTTCCTTCCTTTCTCCATCTAGAAAGGGATTCATGGTGGATAAATGTTGATTGTTCCGACAAAGTTCTAGCAAAAGTATTGACAAATCAACCTCAGAATTAGATTCTGTTTTCCACATCACCTCATAGATTAAGAGAAGAAGATAACCATTCTTTAATACCTTTATGGCTTTTCTTCTGGGATATTTGGGGTTGTGTGGATAAAAGTGGTTGGTGCATGATATTATAAGAGCACTGGGCAATGTAGTGACAGAAGTATTCAGGAACAAGGGAAAAATGCTTGACAAATTAATGTCTATGTATATGTTCTCTGTTAAGTTTTCTTTATGCATGCCATACTTTCTATCTGATTCTGGAATTAAACTTTTATATCAGGATGTTCCTGAATTCTGTGAAGAGGCTTCGAATTATGAGGACTTCTGAGGCTAATGGACTTGGTAGTAATGAATTATACAGTCAGTTTTCCGAGACTTGATCGTGTACATGGTTTTGTATGATCATGATATTGAAAACACTGTTGAGGATGAGTGCTAACCTAAAGCTGGGTAGCTCTAAAGCTATCCAGGTCCCTGTAGAGCATGGTTGCGAACTTTTGAGTGAACGTGTGTATAGCTTGCCCCGTAGCCATACGGTTGAGGAAATGAGAGACTGGATAAATGGAGCATTTTGAAAATCATGGCTGCTCCACTTGGTGTCCCTTTTCTCTTTTTGTTGGTGTGACATTACCCTTTCCCAACTTTTGTCACTGCTGTTGTCCGCCATACGGCTAAATCAAACTATGGAATGTCCTATATATGTTGTATATGCATGTACTTCTGGCAACTTCTTTCTTGTTGGTGCGCCTTCCGGTTTGAGAGAGTGATGGACCCTATTCTTTCTTGTGGCTTGTTTATTGGTTCTCCATATCCTCCGCGAAGAAATGAGATTTCACATGAAGAGTCTTTCTGATCGAGCCCACTTGAATTACTAACAATGTAGCGATGTGATTATTCATATCAAATTGGAATTATAGATGACATGAGATTTGGCATTTAAAAGGGCAGCAGTCCAGCATTCAGGTTAAAAACTGATGCACATGCACCTGGAGTTTTAGCCGAAGTTTCTAACATTAATATAAGATGGAGATCAATGGTCCAGATGAACTTGGTCTACATGGTTTATATGTCATGCAATGTTTTTTCCTCCGAAATTAAGAAAGTGTTCTTTTTCCAATGCACTTACCAATCAGAACCTCTTAAACTGAAATGACCATCTTGATATCCTTTACTTTTTGGGTGAGTGTTACAATAAAACAAAATAAGAACAAAAGTTGAAGCTCTAAAAATATACTATTGCAATGATTCCGGACATGGACATATACTGCAAATGAAGTTTTATTTGCAGAAAAGGTACCTTAGATCATATACCAGTGACCTCTACAGATATCAGAACCAGAAGCTACAAGCATTCAATTAAGAAATTCTACATGCAGAGACAAATTGAAGAAACTATTAGCCAAAAGGAACTCAAATACTCAGAACTCAGTCCCTAGAGAAGGCCATTTACAGGTGACGTGCTGAAAACCGGCTTGTCTTTGCCAGCTTCATATGTTGCGGCGCCATTGCTACCGCTCTTCCTCCGAGGCTTCGCCTCCCCGAGCATCGTTATCACGTCCCTCATGGAGGGCCTATCTCTCGGTAGCTTTGCGGTACAGAGGAGCGCTATTCTGAGGACCAAAAGCATCTCTTCCTCCACATGCTTGCAGTTTCCTACATTGTGGTCCAGAGCCTCTTCCAGAGCTCTGTTGTCCCTGATTTTCCTCCGTATCCACTCGACAATGTCGACGGATTCTCCAAACTCGGGTTCTAGGGGCGTTTTGCCCGTGATGAGCTCCAACAGTACGATGCCGAAGCTGTATATGTCTATCTTTTCGTCAACCTTCATGGTGTATCCGTACTCTGTCAGGGAATATAAAAAAAAATTGCAGCATTGTTAGCTAGAAGAAAGGTCATGGGCATATGTGATACTTTCTAACTGGGACACTTGATCAATTCGATCAAAAAAGGGAGTAATAATCAACTCACCAGGCGCAATGTATCCATAAGACCCTGCCACTACCGATACTGTTTCATTCTTCCGGAGCATCATTCTTGCCAACCCGAAATCCGCAAGTCTGGCTTCTAGGTTCGCATCGAGCAAAATATTGGTCGACTTGACATCTCGATGAATGATCGGGGGACGGCAATCATGGTGGAGATAAGCAAGCCCTTGGGCTATACCAAGCGCTATATTGTACCTGGAGACCCAATCCACGAGTAGATTCGCCGCTTGTTTCCCGTGCAATGCTTCTCCAAGATTTCCATTTTGCATGAACTCATACAAGATCATCATATCGGTCTTGTTGTGAAGAAACCCGAGCAAACGTACTATGTTTCGGTGCCTTAATCTCCCGAGGAGTTTCACTTCCCCGACAAGATCGTCATCGGTTGCTGCTTCGATATCTGTTCCCGATCTCCAGAGCCTTTTAACGGCCACAGCAATGTTAGACCTTGGTATCTCGGCCTTGTAAACTGTTCCAGTGGCTCCGGCCCCGATGATGTTCGATTCCTTAAGGCTGGCTAGGATATCGGTACTCGTGAACCCGAGCCTTTGGAATGCCATTAGTCGCCATGGCCACTCTCCGCCCTCCACCTCAAGCCTTTCCTCAAAGCAACTTCCTTTCGACAGGTACCACCTTCTATAGAGAGTTCTCGCGCCAAAAAGAGCTATGACAATCGCCATAGCTGTCGAGATACCGACGATCCATCCGGCAATGATGTGCTTTGTGTGTGAGCTTCTTCGATTCGAAGTCAATGCCAAACTTCCTGAGCAAGGAGGGAGGACCCCGCCACATAGACCGGCGTTTCCCACAAGATCTTCAGGATTTATGGTCCTTAACACGCCATTTGCCGGAACAGGACCTTCTAACTGGTTGTAGGAAACATTCAACACTTCCAAGGCAGGCGACATCCCGAAATTCTTGGGTATTCGGCCGGTTAAAGAGTTGTTTGATAGATCTAAAACTGCCAAAGTGGGCATCATCGCGATCGCGGTTGGGATCTCTCCGGTTAATCGGTTGTTCCTCAGGTTCAACTTGACGAACCTTTCACAGGAAGCGATGCTTGAAGGGATGGTGCCAGATAACTGGTTTGAAGAGAGATCCAGCTCCGAAAGTGAAGGGCAATCTTGGAACTGGTCTGGGATTTCTCCCTCAAAATTGTTGTGCGAGGCCATGAAGCTTTGGAGATTGGGGAGGGAGAGAATTGTGGAGGGTAAGTAAGAATGGAAATTGTTCCTGGAGAGATCAATGAAAGAAAGCGATGTCGAAGAGGCGATGTCGTTAGGTACTTGACCTGTAAGACTGTTATTTGCCAGCTCCAACCTTTGAAGCTTCTCTAGCTTTCCTAATCCTCCTGGAATTGTCCCCGACAGAAGATTGTTCTGCATTCGAACCCGAACAAGGGAGGTGCAACTCGAAAGGCTAACCGGGATCGGACCTGACAGGGCATTGTTGAAGAGGATGAGTTTGGTGAGATTCCCTCCGCTGCACAAGTTTGCTGGCATCTCGCTGGAGAAAGAGTTGGACGAGACGTCCAGCCATTGCAAGGGCGAGTTCTTGCCAAGATCACTCGGCAATGGACCCGACAAAGAATTGTTCCAGAGCTCAAGAACCTTCAAATGTGTTAACCCCCCTATGCCGGGGGGCACCGGCCCAGACAAGTTGTTGCACATGAGGTTCAAGAGCTCTAAGTTCTTCAGTTGAGCAATTTCAGCTGGAACTTCTCCCGATAACAGGTTGTCCGAGAGATCAAGCAATTGCAATGATGCAATGCTTCCTATCTCCGGCGGGATACTACCTTCGAAATTGTTGTTGTACAAGAACATAGTTTCGAGCTGCTTAAGCCGCCCCAACGCGGCAGGAATCTGACCGCCAAGATTCCCGACCGCCAAATCGAGATACTTTAAATTCGTGAGATTTCCGAACTCTTCCGGGATTCCACCGATGAATTCGTTGTATCCGAGAATTATGCTCTCCAGAGAAGCGAGTTGGCTTAGCTCTCCTGGAATCTGGCCGGTGAGATTGTTCCCCGAAAGGCCAAGAAACTTCAGCTTCTGAAGTTTCTTGAAAGACTTCGGTATCGACCCTTGAAAGAAGTTCCCTCTGAGGTCTAGGCTCCGCAATGCGCTCGCATTGCCCAGATCCTCTGGAATCAATCCCGAGAAGTTGTTGCTCGAGGCATTGAGCATTATCAATCCAGCTATTCTTCCGAAACCAGCCGGAAAGCTAGTGATGAAGAAATTCTGGCTGACATCAATGATCTTCAGCGACGAAAGATTCGTCAGAGACTCCGGGAACAAAGAGAAGCTATTGCAAGAAACGTTGAGGAGGGAAAGACTCTGCAGTCTCTGTATGTCGTCCGAGATGTTCCCGCTCAGATTCATCCGCGACAGATCAAGTCCTTCCACAGCTCCATTTGAGTTGCAGTGGACACCAGTCCAGTTACAGTAGTAAACTGCATTGTCGCCAGCCGAACTGTTGGGCAACTCCCAATCTCGAAAACTGTTTAACGGATGGGTGAGGCCGGCTTTGATCGATAACAAGGCCGCCGCTTGGTCGTTGGAGGCAGAACCCGAACAAGAGAAGAGAATGCAGCAGCAGCAGAAGAAGAGCGGCTGCAAAAACCTAACCTTTATCTGCATTTTCGTTTCTTTTCTTTTGCTGCTCGCTGCACTTTCACAAAACTCACTGCTTAGCCGAATTCTACCATAACGGTTCGATGTTTTGGCGAAGCAGCTAGTCAAGGAGGACTGAGAAGTGGAGGCGAGAGGAACTGGGAGTGATGAGTGAGTGTTTTGAAGCTTAGTTCGAAAGAGAAGAAGACGTTGCTTAAAGCATATGGCGATGGTATGTCCGGATCAAGAAAGTGAGGAAACGATAATGGCGATTGATTAGTTTTAATGTACAGAGAGAGAGAGAGAGAGAGAGAGCTCGTGAGGTCTTGGTTTGTGCAAACAACAGGCTGTTCATGTGCAAATAATGGACTGAGGAAGATCTTTTGGACTCATTTGAAGCTTCCCCGACCATTAAACATGGGTGGAGAATGTGTTCTTTCTTACCACTGAATGCTCTGTCCTTTTCAACCACCACCACCTTCTTCTTCGAGAAAATATTCTTCTTCTGCTGCTGTCATGGTAATTAGTCAACTCATTGAAATGGCAATAAAGAAATCCTCTGTTCTACCCCCGTCTTTTGCCATTTTTGTGGTTATTTTTCCAAGTTAAATAGACAAAAGAGCAATATAGAATATCAGAAGGAAGTGCTGTGCTAGTGCTTGTCATACTAATAAAATCAGATAAATAATCTTATCATGTTTTTTTTTTCCTGCTGAAACGAAATTCAATGTATTTTCACAGGTGTAGATGAAGTGATTGAACAGATATGGGTTAACCGCTAAATTCCAGTTTTAGAGAACTTGATTGTACAAAGTAAGAATTAGAGGGCTAAATAGTCACATAAACAACAAAAATTTGAGAGGACTACAAGTGGACTTCAATCGATGAACAATAGTGGTCACTTTGGTTTGCTCTTGGGTTTTCGGATGAATTCTGTGAGCGCCTTTTTCTGTTGCCGCCGCCGTCGTCATTAGATGGTAATAATACTTTATTAGTAAAGTCTCGCACACTAAATTAAATTTATCTCTTTGATCCAATCAAAAGCAGATCATCCATGTAAAGACTCAAGGGTATGCGAGAATTACTTACAATAGGTCGAGCAGGGTGCAGCAACTCTAACAAAACTGCTAGTGTCTAGGGTTTCCTTTTCTACATGCAGCAAATAATAGCATTTTCTATTCTGGCAAAAAAAAAAACAGAAAAAAAATGAAAAATAGCATTTTCTAACTGGTGTCATTCTCAAGCAAAGAAATAGCTACTTCATAGACTGCAACATTCAACAGAAGATTGTTCTTATGTTCCTTTCAGACACCATAAAAATTGTGCAAACAAGGAATTCCAACTTCCAGGCAGAGTTGCATGACCAAATGATTAAAAGGTTTACTATTGTTGTTTAATGTTTCAAGAACTTCTCTCACCTGTCAAAGGGTAACTTCTAAGTATGACAAGGATTCATTCAGGAATCATTGGACACAGATCTATAACATTCCCATTAAAATAATTGGAGGGGTTTTTTTTTTTTAAATTGGAGTAAAAGCAAATGGAGCCTTATCTTCAAATGTCAATAATTCCACCGAAAACAAGAAGACTGTCAGTCACTGATTGAAATCCCCACGTTGTGCTGAGATTAATTTAATTGGAGCAGATCAGAGCCACAACCTTTTAATTACTGTTAAATTAGCTCCAAAAAGGGCGACTTTTGTTTGGTTATCATTTTATAGTTGTCTGGCAAAAGATGGGAATCTATCCATGTTACACAGGCAAAAACCCACAACAGAAGAAAAACCTACTTCCATAATTTCCACTATTGTCTTTTCATGCACTCTGACTGTAATTAAGCCTTCTTTTAAAGTGCTAATTAATTAGTTTTAGAGGAGCGCCGTCTAGCAACATATGTACTTACACATGATGAAGGAGAATCTAGAAAATGAGACGTTAAATGGCAAGGTTTTGTATGAATTGTTGGGGGGGAAAAATGAAAAAGTGCGTCGCATTCCTCACCGGTTGCCGGTATGTAAAGGCGGTATTTTTATTTGATTTAATACGCCAGATTTAGTAAGGATTAAAGTGGGGGAAAACTCTAACAAACACAAACTTTTTCAGATTGATTAATTCAGTGTGCATTTAGTAAGTCTAGTGTTTATTAGCTGAGTGAGGCACTGACTTAGGCAATGCTAGTTCAATATAAACTTGCAGCTAATATAGAAATGACACCTAGAGGGATAGTACTGAGAAATCTAATCTCAGGTTTGCTCTTCAAGTAGAAGGCAGCATAAAACAGGAAAGTGAGCTTCTAATTTCTCTCTCTCTCTCTCTCTCTCTCTCTCTCTCTCTCTCTCTCTCTCTCTCTCTCTCTTTTGGCTGAAAAATTAGCTAAATACACATAAAACAAAGAAAGAGAGGAAAGAAATGGAGAAAGTGATGCCTACCCACCAACATCCATCTTCTCCAAGGTTAGTTCTAAGAAAGTGGGTGACAAAGGAAACATCTTCTTTTATTCTTTTTTTTATTCTTTTTAAAGAAAAGGGTAGAGATTCACATGCACACATGTGGGTTAGTGCAGTCAAAATTAAATGTGTGAATTAAATTTTTGGTTGTGCAATGGAGTGGATGGGGGCCATGTGAAGCCACAGCTTGATCAGCATTCTCTGCACTTCCTATTATTGGAGAGAGACTCTTTCATCTGACATCCACTATGGATATTAATATTTTGCCCCCCTTCTTTTTTCCTGTTATTTTACAGTTTATTATTGTATGTGTAAATCAAGAATAATTGGGGGGAAAGAAAGAAGAGTTGGCCATGAACATTGAACCCCCCTTGTGATGTGCTTCCACACATGGCTTTATGCCCACGACCGGGCCTTTTAGTACTCGAGACAGCCTTTCATGATCGTAGGAAAAAAGGATTTTTTGTGCTTTGGTTGGATGTTCATGTTCTCACCACATCACACAGAGAGAGAGAGAGAGAGGACTCACATGCAAAGGAAGGAACTAACTGGTTTCATACTACACTGGTAGGATTTGATCAGATATGAGCAACAAGGGCCTTCTTGTCCTATCTTTTGTTTTGTCCTTCATGTGTTGGAGACCATTGTCTGTAAAACTCTACACCTGCATTGGCAAATCTCTTCTTGTATAGTAGTCTGGATCATATGGCTACTGGACTTGAGTGGGGGTCGCCATGAGAGATTTCTCGATACGTGCACATTTATTGCTGAATGTCACTCGAATATTGTGATTTATAACCCGATGACTGTCTCAAATGAATCTACTGTAATTTATTCACATACTTAACTTTTAGTTTTGTTAGAAGACATTGATATTCTTCCAGTGGAGCGCTCTGGAGGTTTTTCCATGAGTTAAATCTCTGCTATACTAACTTTATCGAGACAAAACCGACTCCTGATTTGAGATGGTAAAGAATTTAAGAAACAAAATCCCAAAAAATTGCGACGATGTGACCCTTTTTCTCCAAAGTAACAACAAATGATTGTCTCTAGGATTCAAATCCCACCAAGCAATAGGGGCCTCATTTACATGTTTATGATAGAAAAGGTTGGTCCAACGTCTCGAAGGAAAATTGTCAAAAAAGTTTTAAATTTTTGCATTTTTGCCAATTCAGTCCTAATTCTTTTAAGTTTGCCGATTCAGTCCTAAATCTTTTCACATATTACCAATTCAATCCTATTGGCCGAAATTTGCTGATGTGGACGTCAGCCATCTTACGTGGCACCGCCGGCGCTTACGTGAGTAATTTTTACTAATACTTTAATATTTTTTTGAATACTTTTATTTATTTATTATTTTCTTCCTTTTTTTTTTCTTTTTTCTGTTTTCCTTTTCTGTTTTTCCTTTTTTTCATTTCATTTTCCCTCCGGCCCGACTTCGACCTCCGCCAGCGTCAGGCGAGGACCGCCTCCTGCCGGCCTCCAGTGAGGATTTTCCTTGCCTAGGCAGGCGTGGGCCGCCCTCACCTGGGTTGGCGAAGGCAACCCTCGCCTGATCTGTGTTGATTTTGAATTTGGGTTTGGATTTTGTATTCTTCACGTTTTCTTGATTTCTCGGTTCCGATGGTTGAAAGGAAGGCTCAAATTTGTGATTTTTTTGGGCTTTGCAGATGCATATCTTCGTCAAGACCCTCATCGGAAAGACCATCACTCTTGAGGTCGAGAGCTCCAACACCATCGACAACGTCAAGGCCAAGATCCAAGACAAGGAGGGCTTCCCGCCGGACCAGCAACATCTGATCTTCGCTGGCAAGCAGCTTGAGGACGGCCTCACCCTTGCCGACTGCAACATCTAGAAGGAGTCCACTCCCGACCTTGTGCTCAGGCTCAGGGGAGGCATGCAGATCTGGCAAGGGTTGCCCTAGCCCGAGGCCGGCGTGGGCAGCCCTCGCCTGACGCCAGCAGAGGTCAAGGCCGGGCCGGGCCGAAGGGGAAAAAGAAAGGAAAAAACAAAAACAAAACAGAAAAAAGGAAAAAACAAAAAGAATTTTTTTTTGAAAAATATTAAAATATTATAAAAATTATCAACGTCAGCGCCGGCGATGCCACGTAGGATGGCCAGCGTCCACATCAGCAAATGCCGGCCAATAGGACTGATTTGGCAAAATATGAAAAAGTTTAGGACTGAATCGGTAAATTTAAAAGGCCTAGGACTGAATTGGCAAAAGTACAAAAAGTTTAGGACTTTTTTTTACAATTTTCCCACAACACTGTCACGGGGACACATTCCTTGATTAACTTGGTATCCCTTGAATTTGAAATATGTGGAAGTTGCTTTCTTAAAACCTTTTCTGAGTATCTGTGTGAGTGAAAACCCTCCAAACTTCCCTAACTTCTCTGAAGAATTTGGAAGAGAGGTTTATGGGGTTAACCCAACCCTAAGGCACGGGTATACAGACTCCCCAATGAGCCCAAGACCCAAGTTTACCGGACCTTGATTTAACATGTAATGTGTCTGTAAGTTGTCATCCCTTTTGTGGGAATAGTACCAACAACTATTTGATTACCATCATAGTAAATCACGGACATTTGCTTGCGTAGTTTATCAGCGTATTAAAGTTACTAATAGTTTAGAAAATTACCGGTCCTTATTTGAGTCCATTCACCAACTTTTATGTGATTGTTTAAAAATTATCAAATCTTCGAAGAACTTACCTGTATGTATTTGTTAAAGCACCATCGTATTAAAGCTATTGCCTCTTTCAGCACGTTATCGATGTTAATTTGAGTGATGTACCAACTCTTCATGGATTAAACTACCATCTATTTTCAACTTATATGAAATTACCTAGTTTTATTTGAGCTAGTTGTTGATGCTCCGCAATCTCGAACTTTTCCAGTAATTTACTAATATGTGCCGTGCATATTACAAAATACTAGTCCCTGGTAGACTGGTCGTGTTCTGAAATGAATTTTGGGCCAACATGAGACTCCTAAAATTTTCAGGCCCAATGAGATGGCCCAAATCCCACAAGCCCATTGTATTTCCAGGTAGTGCATGGTGGCATGGTGCACACAGAACAGAGAATCCCAGTGGCCAAATTTTTATCTTCTCTACTCAATCTATCCAAAAGCTAAGGACGTCTTTCAAGCGAGTGAATGGTTGACAATTCTACAACAAGACAATTCTATACCACACCCTTTTCAGACCCATCTCTCTCTCTCTCTCTCTCTCTCTCATATCAATGGCATCTCTTCAATCTCTTTCCTTCTCTTCCCCAGCCTCTCACTACCATCAGCAACGGCCACGCACCCACTCAGGTAGATTCTTCACTCTTCTTGCTGCACTTCACTTCATTTTGTGAAGATTTGAGTGCCAAATGTGGTAGTACTGCTTTTCTCAAAGTGATTCTGGAGTGTACCCTTTATCTTCTATGGCCATATTTGTCCTTCTGTGTTCAGTTTCTTGCTGCACTTCACTTCCTCTTGTGAAAATTTGAATGCCAAATGTGGTAGTGCAGCTTTGTCAAAGTGATTTTGGAGTGTCCCCTTAAACTTCTATGACCATATTTGTCCTTCTGTGTTCAGTTTCTGATGACTAATCAATGGCGTTCAGTGCTTATGTGATGTGCTTTTTTCCATGAAAGGATTAAGATTTCTACTCATCTGAGAAGGTGTTCTATATTGCCTTTTCATGTACATTTAAAGCTTTAGGCTTGACATAGACTTTTTCAACTCAATATAAGAGAGGCCTCTAGATGTGCTGTGAACCAAGAAATGTCAGTGCTTAAGGTGTTAGCCAAATGAGAATTTCGCATTTTTGTCAAGGATATAGTCGGTAAGTGAGGACTATGGATGCTTCTGAAAGAAATATAGTGCAGATGCAATGCGGCTCTATTGCAGCAGATGAATGCTTTTTTTTAGAGTATCGAAATCTGTCAAATAGACTTAATCAGGAAAAAACAAAAAGACATTGCCCAAACATTGGAGACAATAGTGACAGTGAAGCATTATACAATGCATTATGCTTGGAAATTTTTTTCGCCTCGCCTCAATGGGTAGAATTAGGATAATTGTAAAATCAAACTTTTAAAAACATGTTCTCATATTGAGAACAACTACTGACCAAGATTGTTTAAAATGTATGTGAATTTGTGCATATTGTAAGCCTCGTTGACTCTAGATTTGCATGTCGGCTGTAAATTTTACTAATATGAAATTGAGATCTCAGGAAGGGAGAATTATCTTTAATGGTGGATGGCAAGTGCTTGGAGAATGACATCATGTACCAAGAAAAAGAAAGGGCAAATTGAATATACCGCAAAGTGCAGACAACTGATAGAAGTGTGACTATTAAAATGGAGTTACTTTTCTTAACAGATCTTTGTCCATTTTCTGTGGTCAATCATCAATCTCAATCATCAATCCTTATCAATTGATCAGTCCAGAGAATAACCGTGAGTCGTTTTCAAACCCCTATCTCTTTGAGGAGTAAAGCACCTATTGGTTGTACTTGGTGTTATCCGATACTATGGACTCTTAGCATGATCTACTTCATGAAGGGAACCTATTTTCATTGTTGGAATGTCACCTAGGCTTTTATGTTTTTACTCTTGAAAGCTGTTGAAGTACAATATGGTGAAGTTGCATTGCACCCCTTACTTATGGATCCAATTCCTCTAAGAATCCCAAAAGACAAGGCCGCTGCAGTTCTTGGCTGAAAAGGCTTTAATCAGTTTGGTTTCAAAATCCTGTTCTATAATTTGTCATTATTGATGACAAAAGATTTTATGACAGTTCCTTTGAAAGTCAGACAGAGTCATGGTTTGGTCCTTATCTCACTCTTCTTTAAGCCGTGTCACATTTAGTACAGCAGTTCTTTCTCAACTATATTACATGACATACATTCAGTAGGATCAGAGAAGGGAACGTAGAGTACCCTGATAAGTTTTTACGCTTGAAGATCAATAAGTGAAAAACCTGAAACTGGGTATTCTCTGGATCGTACCTTACCAGCTCGGTCTTAACTTTCTCGATGTTTTGAGCAATGTGAAGTTTGGGATTGAATTGTTAAAAAATATTTGAAATATGTCAAGGAGATGGAAAATATATATATGAAGTAGCTAGTTGTCATGAATGCTATAATTCCAATGATGTTCTGATTTGTTCTCTAGGTTTCATATCTTCGCCTCTTCATCGAAGTGCGAGCTCCGCATTCCATGGCCAGACGTTGCACCTGCCTCACACTCAACGGGCCTCTTTAAAAGCGAATGCGAAGACGTCTCAACCTGCTATTATGATGGTAAAACCCACGATTCAGTTCGTTCAAGGGACAGACGAGCAGACAATTCCAGATGTTAGGCTGACCAAATCAAGAGACGGCACGAATGGTGTTGCTATATTCAGGTTTGAGCAGCCCTCTGTCTTCGACTCATCCGGCGATGTTGGTGAGATCACCGGCTTTTACATGATCGACGAGGAAGGGGTTCTTCAGTCGGTCGATGTCAGTGCCAAATTTGTCAACGGGAAACCAGCGGGGATCGAGGCTAAGTACATAATGCGGTCCCCTAGAGAGTGGGACAGATTCATGAGATTCATGGAGCGATATTCCAATCAGAACGGCTTGCAATTTATCAAAAAGTGAAGCTCCTCATTTCTTCTCTCCGGTGGCCCCATTCGTCTCCATTCGGCGTCCTGTTTTTGGGTAGTGTCGTCAAGACAATAGTTCAAGAAATTTGTTCCCCTTCATATTGGCTCTTGCAAAAGCAATATCGTGAATGTACGATTTCCTTGCATGCTTCAGTGTATTTGAATTCGCCGTGCATCAGAAACTCCTCTCCTTAGATTGGTAGCAATTGACGTAAGAGCACTCGAGAAGACTCGAATCGAGGGCGAGATGATGAGGAATCAACTGATGAATTTTTGCTAGTAAGGTAGTGCAGTCCTTAATTGAACCCTGACGTTGCAAGATGGAAGCTTGAAATTCCTCAGAATCTGCAATTCTCAATCCCTGGGCTCTGAGAAAAAGCCATCCCATTGCTTGTTCCCATCCAGGAATTCATCAGACTCATTGAGTCCAACAACCATGTTCCTTCTCAGCCTTGTCACTCTCTCAATCACCGCCTCCACGGCAACGTCGAATGCGTCCTTTACGGACTCCAACTTCGCCCTCGGATCTGCGTACACTATCCTCGGGATAAGGCTGATCACTTCCTCTCTCATTTGTTCCACCTTCTCGGGTGGAATCCGGCTGAGCCTGTCCTCGATGCTCGCATTCTTCTTCCTTATGTCGTCCTCGGGGATGAAAACAGAGTACCTGGTATATTCTTTCGGCAGGTGCCATGTGTATTGAGTGTAGGCAGACCCGGGATGGAAAAAGACGGGTATACAACCCGCCAGGATAGAGTCAAAGGCCGACCTTCGGGTGTAGGAATCCCCCTGAGGGTGCAGGCAGAACCGCGAGCCCTGGAAGACCCTCATGACGCTGCTCGGCGAATGGCATTTGAGGTTGCTGAGCCCGAGGCTGCATTGCATGAGCCTGCAATGCTGCGAGCCGTCGCACTGGTCGATGATCCGTGCCCGGATAGACCTCGGGCTCCCGGGACGGGGCCCGCCTGCAAACGAGAACAGCCACTTCCTCTCGGACTTCCTCATCCTGTCCTGCCAGGCGAGGACGTTGCGGTCTTTCTTGGGGTGGAAGTAGGTTGGGTAAGGTATCGCAAAGTCGTTCGAGTCCCACGGGCTGGACTCGATAACTAGCGCCGACATGTTCCTGACGGCCGGCAGGAGCAGGAGCTTGTTCCCCCAGTCTGAGTCCTTGTCCGTCAGGCGCCGGAAGTCCCATGCGGTTCGTCCCGCGACGAGGAAGTGGTCCTTCCCTCCCATGATTCCCCACTCCTTCCTCTTCACCAGCCACTCCACCAAATCGAGCGCAGCGGCATCGCGGACCGTCACATTGTCGCCGCCCCATAGGTGCCTGGCGACGTCAAAGCCTGCATAGAACGGCACAAAAACAGCAGCCGCAACAGAGGAGTCGTCAGTCAGGCATTCATACTGTTTCATCCGGGCATCGAAGATGACATCGGCCGCGAACTGGTTCGTCGCATACCATCCGGTGGCACCAGAGAAGACGCTTTCAGAGCTGTCCACCATGGGAGGTCCGAGACCGGAGTGGGCGGTGAACTTGCACATGTCGGCCCAGGGGCTCAAGTTCCTGCAGTCCCTGAGCATGTCGCCGTTGAACCTCGGAGGCAAGTTGTGGACGTATATGTAGCGACCGCCACAAGGGTCAGTCTTGTTTCCAGCTGTTCTCAGAGCTTTCATGAACGGAAACTTGTCATCGTCTACATCGGTGTCGCCGCGGCCCTTGTTGTCATCAGATAGAGGGACGCTGCTGTGAGTTGCAGGGACAGGGAATGTGAGTGGTTGTAGTCTGTTGTTACCGGCGGACGGACCGCCGAGGAGTTGGGAACGGAAGCAGAGAAGCGAAGCCCAGAAAAGAGCGGAGAAGGAAGCTACGAAACAGAAGCGGGCAATTTGTCCGTTAGCCGTCGACTTCGCCATCTCATCATAGAGAGAGGGAGATTAAGATGGTCTAGGTGCCTTGTGTTTCAAGTTAAGTAGAAGAAGAATGTTGTGGGAGAGTGAACAAAAGTGTGAAACAAACCATTTCTATGCATCATCCATCACAGTACCAATACAATATATTTCCAGAATCAGAATCGGATTCATAACAAGGTCATAACACTCGGTGCCGAAGGAGATGCGGTTGCTCCGTCTCTCTGACCTCGAGTCGAAGAGGGCGGAAGCGGGCCCCGCTCGCGACCCGTCGTCGGGTCTAACTGTCCAGATGCATTTCAACGCATGTACGTACCGCCAAACACATCAAATACTTTTTTTCCTGGTTTGCACGACCGCGGTGTCTCATTTCCTGGTCGCTTGTTTATGTATAGATGTGTGTTTGGATTCGGACAGAGAGAGCGGAGGAATGCGACCGCCGGGTCGTTGTGGGCTCGACAGGTGGCGGCGAAATAGGTGCAGTGACGACGGGTCAAAGATGGAGTGTTGATGCCGGAGTTATTCAGCGGCAACTTGATTTTGGTGAATTTTTTTTTGTTTTTTTGGCCTTTCCAGGCATTGGAGACAAATGGGCAGAAGGGGAGGGCTTCACCGTTCAAAACCACGCGAGGCCCACTTAATAAATATTAAAAAAAAAACATCAAAATTTTATTAAGAAATGTCTTTACGTTAGCGCCGGACGTGCCGTGTAAGATGACCGGCGTTCACGTTAGCGATTTTCGATCAGAATTAGCCGGATGGACTGAACCAGCACAAAAGCAATAGATTTAGGACTTTTTTGGTACTTTTTTTGGGAACAGTAAAAGAACATAAATCTATTTGATAGCGTCAGTTAATTTTTTTGTTCTGAAGAACAGATCATTGGCCAAAGAATAGATTTGAAACAGAAACAAGAAGCAAAAAAAAAAAATCTACTTCTCTATGTTTTCGAGAACGGAATTAGAAAAAATCATTTCTGCTTAGAAATTATTTCCGAAAATAGTATTGTTACCAAACATGCCTTAAGAATGAAACGAGACATTACCGGGCGATGATTCGGGTCTATGATTCGAAATCCTCCATGTCAAAGGTGATGGTATTAGGTCCAAAGCTATCTTGAGGAAATTTCTACATTGTAGTAAAAGAGTTTACAAGACAACAACAATCAACCAACACGATGTGTACTTTTAACACAAGACAAGAGTGTGAGACGAAATGAAGTATTCACAATGATAGATGGAGATAATGAGATATAAATAAGTCCTAGTCGATGTATCCAGAGAGAGAGAGAGAGAGAGAGTCGCTTATTCGGCTTTGCCCCATCTATGCTTGAGGGCTTGCTGGTTCGGGTGGGTCTAGACGGGCTCAATGAATTGCCGAGATCACGATCAGGTGTATTACAACGGAAGTAATCATGATGATCCTAGACTTATCGGGATGGATTGAACCTTATAACTGAAGGCTCTTCCCCAAGTCCGGCCAAATTTGTCGTCGGAACCTTGCGGGCGCAGCGCGGTCTAGTAAATGTAATGGTTTGAACTTGGAACCCCTTTCGTCCGAGCAATCCATGTTTCGCCAAAAATATGCCGTGCCCTCCCTCTATGTTCGGCTACGCCTTGCAGATTGTCACTACAAAAGAAAATGCCAATACCCTTCTTCATTGCACGCCTTGATGGTAGGATCCCATTCATGATTTGAGAAAAGCAATCTATGAGCTCTTGAGATTTGGTTCGCAAAACAGAGTTGCACATCACATTTTCATGTTTTTATGACTCTCGCTGCCAATATATCGAAAGCAAGGCTATTTTTCTTTTTTCTAATCTCAAGGGTCGGCCAAATTGGTTAAGACTCAACATCAAAATGCACCTCAAGAAGCATGGTCATAAACCGAGTCCTAGTCAGGAAAACATGTTTGGGCTCCTTAAGGGCAGTGGCCCGATCTGATCACTTAGGCGTTTTAGAAAGTTTAGAGACCCGGCATCACAAGAAAATGCAGATTGTCACTACAAAAGAAAATGCCAATACCCTTCTTCATTGCACGCCTTGATGGTAGGATCCCATTCATGATTTGAGAAAAGCAATCTATGAGCTCTTGAGATTTGGTTCGCAAAACAGAGTTGCACATCACATTTTCATGTTTTTATGACTCTCGCTGCCAATATATCGAAAGCAAGGCTATTTTTCTTTTTTCTAATCTCAAGGGTCGGCCAAATTGGTTAAGACTCAACATCAAAATGCACCTCAAGAAGCATGGTCATAAACCGAGTCCTAGTCAGGAAAACATGTTTGGGCTCCTTAAGGGCAGTGGCCCGATCTGATCACTTAGGCGTTTTAGAAAGTTTAGAGACCCGGCATCACAAGAAAAAAAAAAAAAAAAAAAGCCTTTCTCCAAACACCAAACCCCCCCCCCCCCCCCCCCCCAAGAAACAGGTGCACCGCCGTTCATCTTCATGTATGTAGCGTCAAGGTACTTCCTTTCCTAGACTGTGATTTCAATATGAACAAATGCAGCTTGGAGAGGCGGTGTTGACTCTTAACGGTGACGAAACGCCATTCGACACAGAGAGAAGAAACCGAGAACGCAATGAGAAACTGACATGGAGAAGAAACGAAAATTGAGAATGAATAGTTCTTTCTTCTTTTGTGGTAAAGTGTGAACTACAACATCAGGAGCAGCAACAAGAGTAGCAATGCAAACACTAGTAACGAGATCACAAGACTAACGAGCCCAAAGCTCCACTTAATTCTCTGATATCTTCTCCTCCTCTTGTGCGCATTCGCCAGCTTTATGTCTCCAAAGTACAGAGAAACGCCGGGATCGGTCATTCTGACCTCGCTCCCGACCAATATGGAGTTGCTCACCCCCTGAACGTTGCTGTTTATGTAAATGTTGATGCAGCAGCTGTCTTTGGACTCGCCCGCACAGCCACGCCGCACGAACATTGCTGCCCCGAAACCCGTTTCTTCCAATTTGACATGGTCGAAAGAAGCACGGCTCGTCTCCGATGCCATCACCGGAGTTCCCCAGATCGTACGAGAGTTGAACTCACTTCCCCGTCAGTAGCTCGGTGTCTGGTTTCTCTTTATACTCGTCTTGCAGAAGGCAACTAGTCTTGTGCAATTTTACTTTGCTCCAATTACAAGGAAAGCTTGATGCTTGTTTGAATGACTTGGAGCACACTCTAGTTTCAAAACATATATCACCAGAAGATGAGCCAAGAGATTGGCGACCGAAACCAAAGCACGTTAGATGGAGAGGGCGGTTCGGTTCGGTCCTCATCGGACCATCCGCTTAAATTGCGCCTTAACTAGCTGTTCCAGATTTCACAAGTTCATACAAACGTGTCTTTTTGTGTTTAGGAAAATTTTCAAATAAGGGCCCCAAATATCCTTATTTTCTCAAATAAAGATCTGAAGTGATCCTTGTTTCAAATAAAGGCCCGAAGTGCTTGTTTTTCTCAAATAAGGACCTGAAGTGGCCATGCCTATTTCAAATAAGAGCCCGGAGTGCTCTGTTTATCTCAAACAAGGGCCTCAAGTGACTATACCTATTTCAAATAAGGATCTGACCTCGTCGGCCGTCCAGGCCAATCAAGGGCATTTTCGTCAAAACATTAATTTAACCTAATTTTTAGTTAAATTATATTAAAAACTAAAAAAATTAAGAGTAAAAGAAAAACAGATACAAGCCCGCCTTTATCTGTTTTTCTTTTACTCTTAAATTTTTTTTTTGGAAAAATGAAAAAAAAATACTAAATGACCAAAATGCCCCTACCACTAGTGAGTCAGGCCTTTTTTGAAACAAGTTCAACTTGAAAATGAAGGCACTTCGAACCCTTTTTTGAAATTTTCCCTTGTGTTTATGATTTGTCCTCTTTACTGTTTCCATCAGCTATTTAACTTCAGTTGCTCATTCTCAACAATCTTCTTCTCTTTGAATCTGTTGCCTCTCTCTCCATCCGTCGAACCAAACAAATTATCAAATTGATTGTTAAACCTGTTGACGTAAATCTCCCCATCATTATTATGACATAACTTTGCCCCAATGTCCCAAAGAGCCATTATACGAACTTAAAGTATGCTCATTGAAGTGGTTCGAAAGACAGAGCGGCAGATTAGTACCCAAAAAAGGACCAAAACTATTCGACCAAAAAAAAAGATCAAAACTAGAAGAGGCCTCAATGTCTTCCATACTTTACAAAATCAAACTACTAAAATGAGGTTCAGACATCATGTTCCCCAATATCTTATTAACACATCATCTTTTGATTGCGGGAGATGGGTAGTGTTCTTCCAATCAGAATCTCTCTGCTCGTATGAAGAAATTGAGGTGGAAAAAAACTGTTGAATGATTTCTGCCGGGTTTTTGGTAAAAGAAAGATTCAGAAGTAGTACAGAGAAAATGCCTCAAGGGTATGCATCTGGAGATACTCTTTCACTGACAGTAGAGCCAAAATTCGGGCCACCCTTACGGTATGAGATAAGAAACTCAACAGGGTATCCTTTCAGCTTGTGCGGCACAAGTCCGAGATCATTGAAAGTAAGAGCTGCAAAATCCGCCGACACATGATTATAACACATACATTAAACAATGAAAGAAGTTAATCTGGCACACAATGAATAATACTAGATGCTTAGAGGACTAACCATCTTTGGATACAACTGTATCCTCAGTGAGGGCATTTATTTGATCTAAATTGAAGATGTCAGGATTAGGCAAAGGAAATGGAACTTTTTTCAGTAGTAGTTCTCGAGGCATCGCAAGGGCCTGAAATCATGAAGATGCCAAGAGTTAGAATTAAGTCAAATTAATTGATTAGCACCACAAACAAAGAATGAAAAGAGCATAATTAAAGGCCAGAAACTAGTCCTCTTTCTTGTACAGTAAGCCATAGAAATCATTTAGATGGCATAACAAAATAAACATCAATCTGGTGAAACTCTGCACGACAGTCGAGTATACAACTTATTTTCTTCTATCAAATCTGCATAAGTTACGTCAATGCGCCAATATGGCTAAAAGATCCAAAGAGAGACCACTTAAATGAGGCATCGTCAGTGCCAAATATCTGCAGCTGAAAATAGCACCATGCCATAACAATGCTAAAAAGCACATTATCAGAAGTAACCAGTTCCTACCATTTACCATAAACAAAATTGGCAAGTAATTCAGAATGCATCAAAAGCACTCATCAATGGAATATGCTTACTTAAGCATTAATGGAACACAGCAGGGTGCTTGTCATGAAAAATGCAAGGATGAGATAAGAAAAGAGAATATATATGTGTGTGTGTTTATTTTAGCTGGGAATGTACTTTAACTGTGCAAATGGGACCTTGTGAAGCATTTATTTCATGCATTTGAGAACATAATCTGATAGAAATGATTGAAACATAGTGGACTAGCAGATAATTGGTACTAATTTATTCATGCATCCATGTTAACAAGCACATACATTCTGACGTAACAAATAGGAAATGAATGTTATCTATAGTTCTTGTTCCATGCATTTCGTCATCGAGGTACAACATTAAGGAACTGGTTATTCTGCGGTAGTACCTTAGCAATGGGGAAAGGAACTGATACATAACGAGGCCATTCACGGATCATATCATACATTAGCTCCGCCTGCAGGGTGCTTGACTTTCAGTAAATGAGCAAGCATTCTCAAATCTAATAACTGCAGAAAAATGGAGAGAGATTACCAGTTCACGAACAGTAAAAACCTCGGGCCCACCAAGCTCATATATCTTGCCCATGCTACTACCATCATCTTTCAAGGCCGAAACAACGGCAGCAGCCACATCAACAACATATACAGGTTGAATTCTGCAAAAGCAAATGACCAGTAGCAAAATCAGATTTAAAGTATATATCCAGAAATGTTTTTGCAAGGCAGTGCATCATGAGTGAATAGATCACTGTAATCAAGTCTTACTTGGTAGATCCACCCCCAATAAGTGGAAGATAGCTGTACTTTTTAGCAAAATGTGCCCAAGTATTCAAAATACGATCCTCTGTGCCAATCATAACAGCAGGTCTCAAAATTGTTGCCTGCAGATCAAATCTCAGATCTACTGATAAAAAAATGAGCTTTATTTATACTATGGAGTGCATCTGTAAACAAGAAAGAGCATAATGAAGACTGTAAAAACATCATTCAACAACCCTGAAGCTAACATTATTTTTTTCTGGGAGTAGAAAATTATCACCAAGCATCAAAACGTGCATAGCTTCAATTAATAAACAAGTATTCCTCCGACCAATATAACCCACGGCGACTTGAGGTATAATTCTTTTTTTCTTTTGACAAGAAACAAAATGTATTGAAAAGAAGTACCAAAACTAGAAAATCTAAAGAAAGGAGAAAGGAGGAAACGAAAACAGCTCCTCATAGTGGAACATTCCAAAGCAGGTTTTGATTCCTCAAGAAATTAGACACCGTTATCTCTCATTGACTCTGCGGGTCTTGCAAGCATTCCCAACATTCCAAAGCAAACAATTATGTCCTATAACATTGTACGCTATTTAAGGGAGGCCAAAAATCCCCAGCCAAAAGTTTAAGAGAACGTCCAAAAGTTTTACAACCATCTCAAAGACCTAACAGGATTGGTCACGATAGGCAATTAACCAGTCAGTTTTACTTATTTATTTATTTTGTTGGGCATACGTTTGATTTTACTTGACACCATCATGAAAAAGTTGATTTCAGAATGACAAGTATTAGGCCCAGCAATGACAAGGACACACATCCTCCACATACAAGGAGGGTTGACTCTCCCCAAGTGCAATTCATTCATATTTTCGAAAGCAACAATGACTGAGCAGAAGTGAATTCAATTGTCAAACTCTGCCAATATCCTCCAACATAGCATACTAATAGAAAATTTCAGAACACAATAGCGTCTATCAGCAATTGCCCTGCGCAAAAAAAGACGTTGACAATATCCAGTCTAAAATTCAATTCTTGGTTGTATCATTCAAATAGATAACCAAATATATTTGAAAACTGCACAACAGACTTACGAAAAGAAAATAAAATAAATCTTGGGCATGTATTAATGCAGCAGGTTGATCGAATAGGAAACGGTCAGCTCACCTCAGGTAGCTCTCTCAAAACGGCTGCCTCACCAGCAGCTTTATTTTGAAGAAGTTTTGATGGGGAGGAAGATGATGCCCCCAAGCAAGAGACTTGAATATATCTCATAATACCACCATGTTCTTTAGCGATCTGCAGTGCATAACGCAGAGAATATTTAGAAGCTGGAAAAGGTCCATGACACAATTACAAACCGCGCGCGCACACACAGAGCGACTGGGGGAGGGAGGGTTGGTTTTGCAAAGTTCTGCATTAGGGTCGAATCATCAGAAGTGGGGTTGAAATCACAACACTGACATGTTGATCATGTCAAACTTACAATCCCTGGAAATACACCCTCACACTTTGTGCGAGAATAAGTTCAGGAGTAGGAGGAAGATGAAGGGAATAAATCAGAACTCTTAGGAAAGCTGTGGCACAAAGGATAGAAGTTTTGAACAGGATTCAAGCACTGCCACAATACATCAACATCCTGTAAGTTGACAGGGAGATCATACCAATAAATTGCCTTGTCAACAGAGTAAAGTCTCACACCAGGACCCTCATAATGTAATTTGAGAGCTTACCGTTGCAAGTACTTCAGCCATAGAATGGTTCACTTCTCCAAAACTATAATTTCGTGTCTCGTATTCCCTTCCTGCCAAATGGAAGATTAATATGCAAGAGAAACCCCAGAATATCCATTATTCACAAGGCAAAGAAACAACAATGCGCAAGTACCAATGAGATTTATCACGACGTTAGCTTTGGCCATAACTGCCTTGATAGAGCTTTCGTCTCTTGGATTGAATTGCATCGGCACTATCTGAGCAAATCAAATACAAAAGGTATATAAGTCTCAATATCTGAGATGGACAAGGAGAAGAAAAATGAGGTAATAACCACATAAGACCAAACAATGTTAACTTTGAAGAACGTAAAATATCAGCGTGTACCTGACCCAAATCACCCATCAACTTGAGATGACGATTGGAATCCTCAGAGCCACGAAAAGGGACCAACACTTGTGACCCCATTTTTGCTGGAAAAAAGAGAAATATTTAACACCTATGGAACTCCAGAAAACTGTCAAAGATAAGCATGTCCACTAAGAATCTTTAATAGAGTATAATGGCCAGTTCCTAGCTAACCCTACTTTGAAGTTGAACCCAATCAATGTTGACTTCTTCGACCATGCAAATGAAGGTAAAATATTCCAGCATACCCAGTGCCAGCAGTCATTTACTTGACATAAACTGTCTCAGAAGCTACTCTTTTTGTGAACTCACCAAGTTGTTGCACAACATAACGACCAAGGAAGCCAGTTGCTCCAAAAACCGTAGCTACAATGCCACTGCAAAAGTTCCAGGTTAAATAAGCACCGTGTTTCAACCCATTGAGTAAATATAACGACGATGGAGCATGGTAAAAAGGTATGCTCACGGCAACAGAAGATTATCTTACTACAAGACCTTAAAGAATTCCGTAATCTGGTCATGGTAATAATTCATATATCCTATCCTGTGAATACTTCTTTTATGAACTTAAGCAATGTGCCAAGGAAGAATCAACTTTTTATCTTTCCATTCATGAACTTGACAAAACATGAGTTTGTGCTGCGACTCATTTGCTGGACATGGTGGATTTAGTGTAAAGCACTTAACATAAAGGAATAACTTCTATAGTAATCCACGGTTTCTCAAGAAATCAATTAAAAGCCAAGGAGAAAATGCACGCTTCCATCAATATCAGCAGCACAAATATCAGTATTGACAATCCCATTATGCACCACATAAAATCTAAATAAAGGACTGCACTGACTTCCTTGGATGCTCCTTCGCAATCGCCCAAAGCCCAACATCCTCCTCCGTCCCAATTTCACACATTATCTTCAAAACCAAACAGAAAACGAAGAAGAGCACAACCAGAGGAAAGAGCAATCACCTGACGGAAGATCTCCCACCAGTTCCCTTACGCACCAGGTGCCCCACGCCCTTGGTCGCGAGCGTGGACACATACCGCTCGTTATCAGCTCCATAATCTGCAAAGAAAAAACCAAATTTCCGATCTAGCAACTTCATAATTCCACACTAATCGGAACCACCGACGGCGAAGATCGAAGAACCGGAGGACGAGCCAGCAATTAGGCTCGCGCCCGGCGAGGGAGAAGAGAATGCGGATTCTTACAGTGACTGCAGAGAGGGTAGACTGATTTGAGCGAGTGGACCGAGGATTGGTGCCCTAAGCGCCTCGAGATGGCCTGCATCGTGCTTCTGCCACGGCGTGATTGCAGAAATGGAAGGCACAGAGAGAGAGAGAGAGAGCTATGACGAAGCAGACCAAAGCGTAGCTCAAAATCGAGGGGTGGTTGGATTTGGGCCAGTTCGGATTTGAGATTGGGCTTGCAGGCTTCAATGGAATAGGCCTCCGACTAAAGTAAAGAAAGAAATTATTGTTTTTAGGGAAAAGAAAAACTCCAAAAATAAAAAAGAAAGAAGTCAAACTATTGTGGTACAACGAGTACTCTACCAATAAATTTTTACCTCTTTCTGTTATCAAAAATCTCAAACTATGCCATCAGCGACACACTTATCTTAAACTTTTTCTTGTAACATAAAAAATCCTAAACTTGTACTTGTACTTACGTGACATATTTACCATATGTTAATATTCCGTCAGATGATTTTTCAGCCAAAATAACGTCATTTTTATTTCACTTAAGCCACGTGGGCGCTATGTCTGGACCATCTGCTTTCTGCCATCCATGTCGGGCAGATTTTTAGAGGTCCTCATTGACAGAAGGTGAATGTGTCACACAAGTACGAGTTTGGAATTTTTGGTGTCACGAAAAAAAAAAAGGTTCAAGGTAAATGTGTCACGATAGGTATAGTTTGGACTTTTTGGTAGCATTCGCTCTTTTTTTTAGATGCTCACGAAATTCGTGACGGGATATCGTAATCGTGTCTATATCGAAACTTGATAGTACTTTTAACTCGTGTCATGTATGTGAGTCAAATGTAACGTGTTGTGTCGGATTCAAATTCAGATATTCTCTTTTGCATTTCGTGCCGTGTGGGGGGAAATTACAACCTCGAAAGACCGGTCAGTCACGAATCACGTTTTCATCCACCCAGATCAGCCACTGCGGCGCGATTCAATTATGATGTTTGGTGCACAGGGGGGAATGTGAATACTAGCAAGAAGGACGTCCCTTTCCCTACTCGATAGTTGGCGATTCATGTTTGTTAATGCTTTTCTTATGAACGTGAAATGTGGGAATCAAAATGCCACCGGGCTTCTTTGTCCGCCCCGGTCCGTCCCGTCCTAACAAACGTGCCAAGGATATGCCTCGTTTGGGTCACTTAATTGTCCGCCCCGTTCCGTCCCATCCTACCAAACGTACCAAGGGTAGGCCTTGCTTTGTTCATCATTGGCCCTATGTAGTACATTGAGTTCTGCTAAGAACATGCGACCGTGTTGGGTTAGCCGGTCAAGCCAACTTCCTTCGGCTGTAATAAAGATACAGATGATGGATTTCACAGTACGCTCAGCTTGAAGTTGCCATCGGTCGCGCCTTATGGCATACCTGCAGACTTAAACACGGAAACTAGGCGAGAAGAATAGTCACCCCCACGAAATGACGGCGACGTCTCGGACGCAAAAGATCGGGAAGGAAAAAAGCGGACCCGCTCTTTACCATACCGAGCACATTAAGCAGGGCAAAAGATCAGAAAGACCAAAAAAAAACCTGTACTGTACTACCCACAAAATGGGTTTTCGGCCACTGGACCCTAGTGTATTCACAATGACTATACCAGCACTACAAAATTTCGTGGCGATATTGGAACGACAACATGCACCAATTTACAATCTACTTTTATTGCGAAATCCGAATAATTACCTCCCTCCTATTCTCTCCTAGATTATTACCCTGCCTCCGACTGATCCTTCTTATTCTGGTAGCCATTGAAACGAGCCTGCACGAACTTCGCCACACTGGCGCCCCAAAGAATGACTTTCGTATGATCTTTCCTGGCTAATTGTGATGAGTTGGAACCAGAAAACTGCCCCCTTTCGATCCTTCTCGTTTCCATTTTCTTATAGGCCGAACGAAGCAGTGCTGAATGGAGAAGAATCGGGTGAGTCAGTCTGGATTATCATTTTTGGTGCTCCGAGCCCTTTAAGGCCTCCCAGGCATGCCGCACAAACTAAAAATCGGGTATGCCACTTGACCTTGATGAATACTCGGTTACCAACTTTAGAAACATAGATGATCTGTCCTCTAGTAGTCGCGCCGGAGTGTCGAACTCTGCTACTCGACCTGGAGAAAATCTCAGAAGGTAAGTACAGAACTGCAGAGACACATCTAACAATTATCTTGCTTATGGTACACTGATGATTTCAATTGTTCATGCATGTCCTGATAGAGAGAGACCTCAATACCCCAAAAAGGAAAATTAAAGATTAGGTTCTTCATGTTTCCTAGTAACAAGTTACTGATAAGAGGTCCTTGTCGAAATTTAACAGTTCATTCTTGATTATTCAGAGTGAAGGGGAATCACAATTGTGGGCAACAAGTGTTAGTAAGTCTCGATGTGGATGCATCCTTGTTTCCCGATCTTCTACTTTGCTATGTTGAGGGGATTCAACTCGGTGATCGGTTCACTGGAGACATCAATGATTAGAACCGTGCAGTAGGATTTTGCTATCCCTTGAGAAATTGCACCTCCCCCATTATCGATAGGCATGAGCATAGGATGCTCATGACTGTGTCAAAGTGCCATAACTCAGATGTGAAACCCTTCTACACTGTCGTAAATGTGAACATGCTTCTAACGGTTCCTTTGAAACAAATATACACGGTTAAAGCTTGAGCATCCTCTGGCTTCTTAACTTGAAATATAATAGTTGATATCTTAAAACGGTTTAAGCAATGCTCCTAAGATGTGGTGACTTTCTCTTTCTTATGTATTTCCTGTTTGTTCTTGCCTTCTTTTTCCTTATAGTAGAAGATGAAGAAGAAAAAAAAAGAATGAAAAAAGGGCTTTTGAGAGAACTGGACATACCATCACTGAGGACTAAAACCAGATCACTGTCAATAACTGTTGGAATACGATGTGCTATGGTGCACACCGTGCAATCCTTAAACTCTGTCCGGAGAATTCCCTGGATGAGGTTATCAGTGGCAGTGTCGACTGAAGCAGTAGCTTCATCAAGAACCAATATCCTTGCCTGCTTAAGCAAAGCCCGACCAAGAGAAACTAATTGCCGTTGCCCCACACTCCAATTATCTCCATTTTCAAGAACTGAATTGAGATTGAGCAGATTGATCATCTCAAAACAAATCAAAACGAAGAAGTTGCAAATACTTCTATAGTGGCTACCCACCTGGAGTATCAAGCTTTAGCTCTTTCTCACGCACTATCTCCCCAAGCTGAGATTTATCCAAGGCCTGCACTAAATCAAAGTAAGGATTATTAACTCGAGCCTCAGAAGTAAAAGTTCAAAGATTATTGGGGTGTTGATGCTTCACAAGCATATAATATCAGATTCAAAACTCAAATTGACAGATGAATGGATGGACACACAATTTATAAACAAGTGCTCGCTGTCAAAATGATAGGTCATGAGCCTTAACAGGAGCTACTACATGAGCATAGAAATTAGCACAGAAAGTCATGGAAGCGACATCAATTGGCATCATTTATCACAAGCAACTTTTTGATGGTACAATGAGGTCACTCCGATCTAATTGAGATGTAATGTGGCACCTTACCTATGTGCCCACCTCCAAGCTATGTCAGTTTCCCATCAGGGTTTCAGATGACAGTCATTGCTACCAATCATACGAGTAAAATTCAACAACCAAAGTCGTAAGCATCAAGTAAAATGGTGCCATCTGTTTACAGGAAAATTTCAGAGCTTAACATTCACAATGATTAAATATGGGGCATGCAGATATGAGATTAACCTAAAAATGAAATAGAGCAAGCAAAAGGAACAGAACCTGCCAAATTTCAACATCTGAATGCTCCTCAAGGGGATCGAGATTGCCCCTTATAGTTCCTTCAAATAATGTAGGATCCTGGGGTATGATACTCAAGCGACTTCGAAGGTCATGGAGCCCTATTTTAGATATGTCGATCTTGTCTATAACGATTCTCCCACTAGATGGCTCAATCAAGCGAAACAGGGCCTGAATTAAGGTTGATTTGCCACTTCCAGTACGCCCGACAATGCCAATCCTTTTTCCCCCAGGAAATGTGCAGTTTATGTCATGGAGCACCAAGGGGAGACTCTCCTTGTAACGTATCTGCAGAAAGTTGGAACAATCAGCATCTTGTCATCGACATTACGAAACTTAGGAGTTAAAAGCACCTACTTTAAGAAGTTAAAACCTTTTAAGCTAGAAAATTCCACTAGCGGACACCTTCCTCACCCACTCTCCTCTCACACTATCCAGTATAACATCAACATGGTCACATTTTGGTAAACATTTCAAAGACAACAAAGTCTAATATTAGCGGTCGGATTGAAAGCGAGAAGCTATTCTACATGTATCACCAAATAATCACAATTAAAGGGTAAAGGCAACTGAAACCATCTTTTTGGTCTTTGTCGAGACAAGCTTCGAATAAAGACTCTACAAGCAAATTATAATATAATTTCAACAGGAAGGTCTTCTTGAATAACATACTGCTTCTTGGTCACAATAAAAGACAGACTAAATGCAATAGCAGTCTAGGTGTAATTGTATTTTACAAGCAATGGTGGCCAGTGGCCCTCACAAGCTATTGCCTGTTGGTCGAACCTGTCTTGTAAGTCCTTCAATATTAGCTGATCAAATAGGAAGAGAGCAAGCAGTAATATTTAACACCACATAATGCCAAGCTTCTCTGAAAATTCTGAAGGTACATGCATAGGACCAATTCCGCAATAAATTAATTCTAAATACTCATGTAAGAACTATTATAACCTGTTTTATGAGACAACTAGACACAAACTCCCAGGATTGGGATTTTTGTGTGTGCTTGTGGTGGGATTTGGACCCAGCCTCTGTGCACCCAACACAAACCCCCACCAACCGGGCCGATGGCCAGTTGGTTGATGAAAATAGTGTATATATGTAGCCCGACCAAAAGGCAGATGATAAAAACTCAAAACTCTGAAAATAGAACGTTAACAAGTAAAGTAAAAAAGGTTCTGTATACCTTCAAATCAATTAGTTCAATCATCCCACACTCTGGCCATGTAGATGGAGGGTGAGAGTCCTCAATAACTGGCGGAGCTTCACTTGGGATTTGACAGTACTGGTATATTCTTTCTATGGATATTATTTTGTTCTCAAGCTTGCAAAAGCTAAGTATCCATCTTGAAAGGCGGGCATTCAAGTTGAGACCGTAAGTGACAGCAAGGCCAGCCATGCCTATGAGAATAATAGAGAAGCAAAAGTATGTCAACTTCCCATAATCCTATCCTACCTATTATAATAGTGCATAATAGTTAACCTAGCAGTAAAAACCCCTTTTCTCTAACAGCATTCGACTGATGGGACTAAAGGATACACAAAAGGAAACTTTTTAATCTAAGTTGAAAACCCATCGAAAATCAGCTAAACCAAAATCTACAGAGAACTTAATCAATCTCAAGATGATTAACTGGTTCAAAGACACCACAGGGTTTAAAAGTTGATGCTAAAAATGTACTCAAGCCACCACTTGTAATGCATTGTTTTGTCTGATCCACACATGCTCCAAAAGAAAATCTACAAAAACTACGTAAGACTGATTGGGCATATGAAGAAAAATTCAATACTTACTTGGATCAATACTTCCATGCGGAAAGCTGATTAGTAGAATCATGCAAAAAGCGAACACAAAAGTGGAAAGTAATTCCATGCGAAGGCAAAGCCACTCTATTGCTGCAATACTATAAAAGAATGGGCGACCAAAACAGTCGAGAAGATGAAGATTCCTCTTCATAAACCTCTTTTCTTGCCCAAAACCTCTTATTGTGGCGGCTCCAGCAATTGATTCCCCAAACAGATGCATGATTGGGGATTTCTGGATGCTTACAATACGGACAAGTTCCCTTGACGAAGCCATGTAGTATTTCTGCATTAAGATACTCTTCCGTTAAAGTGACATCGATTGATCTATCATGTGCTCATCAAGTAATCCGGTGCATCAATCTTGTTTCTTCAGAAGAACAAGAACTTCTACTCAAATTGGCACAAAGGGGGTGCCAGCCCAATCTGAACCTATCTATGTATAATCGCAGCAATAACAAGGGAAAATTCACCTACTTCTGTTATTTACTCATAACTTCCCTCTCTTTGAAAAAGATCGTATAAATGAGCTCAACGTCATTCGCTTATGTTCAGAACACAAAAGCAACAGGGTTAGGACTTAGCAGGAGAGAACAAAATGTTAAGTCGATCAATGCCAGGAAGGCCTAGTTTGACTTATTGTTTAGCTGTCATGCCGCCATGAGACAACTTTGCCAAATCCAATTTCTTTAAGGCCTTGAAAATCTCTTGCCATCAAATTCTTATAACGTCGTAGGAACAGGGTTATAAGGTTAATGGCCACTGGACTAGCATATATAAATAACTTCACGTTCCTCTGTTTGGTACTCAAAAAATAAGACAAAAGTTGCAACTAATATGTTAAAGCAGAACTCAAAGTCACCTGCATCCACAAGCAAGCCACCGCCATTGGGATGACAAGAAGAACAACTTGCCAGGTAACTTTAGCCATTACGCATACAATGCCAATAAGCTGTATGGTTGTCGATGCGAAACCACCAAGTCTAAAGGGAATGTCAAGATCCACGACACTTTGATCAACCGAGACCTAGAAAAAGAGTATGAATCCCATTTATCAGTCGGCAATACACCGACAGATATAACCAGGCAGGAGAGTCTCTCAAGACTCAAGGTCTAACTCTCTAGAATGTAACAAACAACAGTTAATGGGCATGCAAGTTTCTTGTAAGAAAAGGAAACATACACGATTCAAAATCCTTCCGGCTGGTGTAGAGTCAAAGAAAGACATTGGAGCACGAAACACACTTGTCAGCATCCTCAAGAAGAGCTTCTGAGCTGCAGCAAGCCCAAATGTAGCCACGAGAACAGCCCTCACAAATATAAACCAAGAACTCCCAAAAGCAAGTGCTATATAAACGATCAGGAGCACCATGGGACTGACTTTTGGTTGGTCTCCTTCTGTTTGGGGATTTGCCCAGGCCATCCACCAATTACTACCAATTTGAAGAAATTGAAATAACGTTTGTGCAATAATTATAAGCGGAATTAGTAAGCCTTTATATGCAGCAGCCATATATGAGAGATAAACTGTCATACTGACACGTCCCCGCTCTCTCTCCTCTTCCTGAACAAGCTGCTTTTTTCTTGACCGCTTTGCTTTCTTTTTCTCTTTGATTGCTTTCTGTTCAGGAGCTGATATACCCTCGTGCACTTCTTTTGCCAAAACATCGATGTCACTGCCTCCTGCATTGCATTTTTTCCCAAGTATGACAGACCCAGGCAAATTCTCATCTGAATCTTCTGATGAGTGGTTTGGAATGTCTAATGCTCCAATTGCTTCATGGTGAGCTGAGACCAGTGTTTCAAAATCAGTTCCTGCTTGTAGAAGATCATCGTATTTTCCAGCTTGAATGATGCGCCCCTCCTTTAGGACCTGCAGAAAAGGAAGAAGGACGTAGGAATGAGATACATCAAGCATTCACATTCTTTCATGTATAAAATGCTAATAACCATGTCGTTTCCAGCAAGTGCAGGAAGTGCTTCAACAAGCCTTCTTCAGTGATGACAAACTATTACTGCTCCTTCCCAATACAGAAAGGGAAATCACAAATCAAGTATTTTTCACTCGACAGTAAAGATGTTTTAACCCACTCACAGGAAAAAAGGCTTGTTGCTTCGTGTAAAACAATTTAAAAGTTTAAAGTAGTTTTAAAGCAATTTTATACAGTAACAAAGTTAAGTGTGAAACCTTAAGAAGAGACGCACAAAGTTAAACAACAATTTCCTACCAGTATCATATCTGCAGCAGGCAAAAACTCAACTTGATGGGTCACAAATATCACAGTCTTTGTAGCTAGTGCTGTTAAAATGTATTCCTGCAATGAGAACAGCATGTTTAATAAAGATCCATCAGTTTAAAGCAAAGGAAAGGCAATGCACTAGAGAATTTCAACCTTAAACAACTCTGATCCTGTATGTGCATCGACCGCACTGAATGGATCGTCAAGTAGATAAATGTCTGCATCTTGATAGAGTGCCCGAGCAAGCTGTACTCGCTGCTTCTGCCCACCACTCAAATTTATGCCTCTATCGCCAATGATGGTCTGATCTCCATGGGAGAAGAGCTCCAAATCCTTCTTTATTGAACAAGCATGGATCACACTTTTATATCTTGCTTTATCCATAGGGCTACCGAAGAGAATGTTCTCTTCAATATTTCCAGATTGTATCCAAGCTGACTGAGAGACATAAGCTGCAGAACCACAAATTCTGACCTGAAAATCATCCACCATGCAACAATTAGCAAAACTGTTCCAACACAATGTGAGCATTTGAAAGAATCTTAGAAACATCAGTAGCTAGACATACTTCACCAGCAACTTTGGGAATCTCTCCAAGGATGCAGGAGAGAAAACTTGACTTTCCGGAGCCAACCATGCCACAGACAGCCACCCGCATCCCTGACTCCACTTTCAATTGAATTCCTGATAGAGTTGGTCTTGCAGAAGATGGGTCCCAGCAGAATTCGCCATCTTTTATTTCCACTGCAATCTTAGTGGAACTTTGTGGAAGGACTATAGTTGCGTCCTCCTGCAATTCTTCCTCCTGGAGGAACCCAGAAATCCTGTCAAGTGAAACTTTCGTCTGAGCCATCATTGACACCAAGTCAGGAAAATTTCTAAGAGGGTCTTGGAGAATCCTGAGTGTCGCCAATGCAGAAAGAACACTCCCAGCAGTGAGCTGATGGGACATCAATATGGAAGTACCAAAAGTGACGGCACCAACAAATATGGGAGAGCTCCAAAATATGAATGTGATAAAAGCTTGAGAGTAGAGTGCTTTGCGGAGCCACTTAAACTCGACATTCCTAATCTCCTCCAGCTTATCTCGATATCTGTCCTCCCAAGCCTGCAACTTGAGAATCCTCATGTTCCTAAGACATTCTGATGTCTTCCTCATTCTGTCATCCTTGGTAGCCATGAGTTTATCTTGATAATCTTCTTGGATCTTAGCCACTGGGACGGTGACGATGATGGACACAATGGTGGCAACCAGAGCAGCAACAGAAGCAATTCCAACGTTCTTATATAAAATAGCTAAGGCAAGAGCAATTTGCAGTGGAAGCATCCATATGTCATGGAGATACCATGAGAAGTCCCCGACTCTCTGGACATCTACTGCCATGTAGTTAACAATTTCCCCACTGGTATGGTTATGCTTCGCAGCACTAGAGAGCCGAAGGCCTTTTCTGTACACCATTGCTGTTAAAGCTGATCTTACATGCATTCCCAGGATATCAACCCCAAGATACCATTGCCGGGTCGTTAAAGTCTCCACTAGCTTCGCACCGAACAAGATTCCGGCCAGAATGTAACCTTCATGAGGGAAGGTCTCCTTTCCAACAAGGTAATCCACGAAGTAGCTTATCAAGAATGGACCAACGTATGAAACTAGAGTGTTCAAGCCAGCAAAAATGGCATTACGTGCTGCTTCTCTCCAAAATGATCTGAGTATTGCCCAAGCCAAGGAAGGCTGCTTCGAAGGATTTTCAGCCTTCAGTTTCTCCCAGTTTGATTTTAACACCTTATAATTGGTCTTGGCTCGATCCTTTGGAGCAAGAAGGGGGATGTCCCTAAGCTCAAGTGGTCTCTTGGCACCAATAGAAAGAAGTGGGTTCAGCCAAGAAAGAGTGGCCAAACTAAACAAGCCGGCATCACTGTACGGGGTAATTTTCGCAGACCCAGCTTCTTCCTCAAGAAGCAATGGCTGCTGAATATCAGAGTTTCTACAAGTTTGCACACCAGTATCACCCTTTGCTGCAACGTAACAAAGGAAAGCGAGAGCAGGGGCACAAGCGAAGTTTGCCACGACATGTGAACTCCAATGCCCAGAGCCCTCTACCAAGAATGCTCGCACATCAGCATGCAGAGTCAACAAACAAATAAAAAATGAGACCAACCACCATACCCTCAACAACAGAGGGAATTTCTCAGGCACATTCAATTTACAATGGAAAGTCGAGAAGCTCAGCAGGAACCAAGCTAAACACTGAGCCGCAGGCAAGCAAAGACCAGACCAATCCACGGACTTTCCACTTGAGGCCCCTCTGATCAAACCAGTCCCATCAAAACCCAACACCAGAACTTGCACAAACAGCACATAGAAACAACTAAGCACTGATAGCTTGAACCCGTTACCTATCTTAACCACGAAGATCTCCCCATCGAAGCTACGCCTGATGGGGCTCGAACCTGCAATAGAGTCGTCCTTGGCAATCCGTATCCGGCCTATGCAGACCGATATCTGCCTCACCGAGACGACAAAGAGGAACACCAGACAGAGTGTCAAATTGATGCAAACTGAAGACAGCTCCCACACGGGCAAACCACGGATGGTCCTCAAAAGGGCATCATTACCATGAGGCGACCTCGGGGTGACAGCTGACGATAAAGAAGCCAATTTATGGAGCCCAAAGGGAACACCCATCATTGAAAAAGCTCTGTCCGCAGTGACGAGAATTGAATGCAGAAGCAGCAGCTATAGTAGTAATAGTAGTTCGGTGGGGGTTGTTGTGTTGGCGACTTAAGCAATGAGGACGAGAAGTGAATCGGTCTGAGAAGGGCATTTCACCATCTGAAGGGTTTCAGGGAAGGAGCAACAAGTGCGTTACATGGTGATAGAATCTCAAGACACATTGCATATGAAAAGCAGAAGATGCCAACAGATTTTTATCAGCACGGAACACGAAGAAGAAAGATGATCAGAGAAAGAGAAAACAAAGCAATTTGCCTCTCTCTCTCTTCCTCTCTGATTGTCCTCTATCTCGCAATATTACTGCCAAACGCAACAGGGAAGGAGACAAACGTGACTCAGCAAATCAAAATCCGGAAACAACCCGTCACAGAAACAACCGAAACGAATCACAAAAGCGAAGAAATTTGCGAAGGAAAATGACCCGATTCCTGATAATGGGGTGAAATTTGAATCTCCCCAACTCGCAGAAGAAAGGGGTGATTTTGGCGACGGAAGCTTGTGACAGAAACACGAAACGCAATAAACCCACCACCAAAAAAGAAAAAAGAAGGGGGGGGGGGGGGGGGGGGGGGGGGCGGTCAGCTTATTGTTCAGATGATGCAGACAGGAAAAAGCTTTCTCCAGCTGCACTATACAAAGTTACAACGTTGTTTGAAAGCTCGACGGAGAGACGAGAATGATGACAATAAGCAGGCCAAACTCTCTCTCGCCGAATGCTATGAGAGAGGAGATAGAGAAGCGAGAGGAGAGAGAGAGAGGGGGCAATATTGTTGCAATATAATTGATATTATGCGATATAACTTGCTAAATTTGCTTGCTTTACCTTGCACAATGCGATGTAAAGTCACTGCCCACTTCCGTGTGATAATGTGCCGCTTCGCTATATCCCTACCATGGAAGGGTAGTTGCGCAGAAAGGAAGGTGAAGAGTTCCTCCTTCTTCTTCTTCTTTCGGCATACATAAAAATAACATAAAGTTCAAATTTTTTCTTTCTCTTGGGTTTTCTTTATTTGAGCTCTGGTGCGACTCACCTTCACCCCAGTTCGAATAGAATTATATAGGGGCCATGCCTGATCGACAGTCGAGAGGGAATAACTTCTGTTCTGCGCGTGTTGGCAAGATATCCAAGATGCAGAGGAGAATATTATTTCTATATTCAATTTCCCATATTGTTTTGGTGATTGTGATGTGGAATGTGATGTCCCGAGAGTGTCTTGAATACGAACTCTTCCCTTTTATGGAATGGCGATCCGTGCCGGTTGTTTAGTATTTGTATTTGCCTACGTAAGGAAAAGGTTGATGGGGAATGGACATTCCTATAGATAACCCAAGAATGCAATCCTTATACTCGTGACCGTGATAAGAATATGTTCGGGGTGAGTTCATACTCCTCATCGACAGGAAAACACAGGATCTGCTCCTTGGTGAGCATGTAGGAATTCAAGGGAGCCGTCCCAGTGGGGATCGCAAGAGGGCCGCTACCCTAAACGCCAGAGAGCTTTTATAGTTTTTTTTTTTTTTTTTTTTGGTATAAGAGCTTTTATAGTTTAAGCTCATATTTTATTGGCAGTTCGGGTTTAGGCGCTCACAAATAGTTATTGCTATTTATATTGTCTCTTTCGCGTGAAATTGAATGATGTAAGAGAGATGAAAGGTGCGTAGAGTTGCATGAGTGAAAAGACGACAATGCCCTTCTTTAAGAAACACACTCGAGATATTGCAATTCCTCAAATCAATCTCTCTCTCACGCGCGAGCATTAATCCGAGGTTGGTTCGTTGTCGCAACCTCACATGAACAACCTCGTAATGATGTGATAGAATGCGATTGACTAATTTTATTGAGTCGAGAAAATTAGATGAAAAGGGGCTAAATGATATGCTATATACACGCTGTTGACCCGTTCCCTAACAGAGTAGGTTTCTAAGACATAAGCAAAGAGTTCAAGTAACACTCACAATCTTCTCATGTCCATAATTCACTTTGTTCCGAGAATAGGTAATCCGCATATTCGTGATGTATATTAAAACCAATTCATGTAATGAAGTTCTTTTAATCAAGAAGGAATATTACTTTCGAGTAAACCTCGTGTCACCGAGATATACCATTAACTTCATGAATTGGGTAAAACGAGAAGCAAAATTTACACGTACATAAGAAGACATATTAATTAATTCTTTTCGACAATTAAATTTCCATCATCAATTAGTCAAGACGTGTCAAATCGTGCGAATTTCAATCAATTATATTCGCTATCGTGTGCAAATTCCGAGTTCTGTTTCTAGAAAAATAATCTTGGGGACCAATATTCCGGTGCCTTTGTTAGGCAGAGTCTTCATTTTCAAAGGTGCTTAGATAACGGGGGGCGACGGAATTGGTGAGAATCCGAGCCCGAAGCCAATGTAAAAATCACCCTGATATTTACTCTTCTGCCATTTAATTAATTTTTTTTTTTTTGAAATTTCTATTTTCGGGTAAATGGGCACTGAAAAATATTGTGGAATTTTCAATTTTCTGTGGTTGAAAAGGGGATCATTAGGCCAATGAGGGCCAAATCAGCAGCAAGTCATTACAAATCTGTACGGTGGTGCAGTGCATGGCATCCATATCCACCGAAGAAAAGTGGGAGTGGGGGTTAAAGTCGCGGCCCAGTCATTCCGATTTGTTACCCCACTTATCGCCCCCATCTTTTGGCATTTTCTTTCCTTGTAACACTAGACATAAAACAAAAACCACAAAAAGGTGTGGGGGACATCATGAGCCACACGACCTGTCTCGAGGTTTCGCCTTTTTGCAAGCTAACCTACGTATGTCTATGGGCACAAGAGAGAGAGAAGGAGAAGTGTCGTGTTTTCGTTTGATTAATTCCCTTTTTTTTTAACTTTCGAGCAATTCGCTCGGAGCGAGATGGGGTTGTTTCGATGATTATTGTCGGAAGCCATAGTACGTTTCGGCTCGACTAGATCGGTTCGCCCGGTCGAGTCGGATGCCGTGTTCGCAAGACGGCGATCCGGTTCATCCTTGATGCAAAGAAATACTGGAGTTTACTCATATAATAGGCGTTTCTTGGTGGGGCGAAGAGAGACCTACATAGGCGAGGCAGTACAAGAAAGAAATTGTTGGCCCAGACCTGTGGCTCAAGCGAGCGCAGCGAGGCGCTAAGCCAGTGACCAAGTCTAGTTTCTGACGACCACATACGAGAGAGAAACGGCTTAAAATAAGTCGGTAGTAGAATTTTGCCTATTAGACAAAACAGGTGGAGCTAACGAAAGGAATTGGTCTTGGGATTTTATAAGTTATAATGTTTGATATGAGAGATTTTGTGGGACCACTGCCAACTGTTCTAAAAGCTTAGGCTATTAAATGAAGGCGCGATTTATTATTTAAATATTCTAACGCTCCTCCTCACGCGTAGGCTGGACTTTGGCCTTAGCCTAAAGCATGCAAATATGCAATTGGAGAAGCAAATAGGGGCTTGGAAGATTTGAACTCAAGGCCTCCTGACTCTAACACCGTGAGAGATTAGACCTTGTTGATTGAGAATCATATCCGTGGTTACTGTTGTTTTACCGGTTTGTCTGTCCCCAATAATTAATTCTCACTAACCACGTCTTATAAGGATCATCGAATCAATAGCAATAAGTCCAGTTTGATGAGGCTCATGTACGGAACTTCTCAAAAATAATACCTGGAGCGAGAGATTCACCTAATCGAGATTCAAAAGCGTCAATTTTACCTCGACCATCAATAGATTTGGCCAAGGCATTTATAACATGACCCAAATAAGCCTCACTCGTCGGTATCTGAGCAATTCTCCCATTGTCTTTACATAACTTCCTTCTTGTATTATCAATATCGCCACCCATTAATACAACACTAACATTATTTGATTCCAAGTTCAGAGCAATCCCTATTGTACCCTCTTCAAATTCTACTAATTCACCGGCCATTACTTCATCAAGACCATATATACGAGCAATGATGTCGCCTACTTGTAGTACGGTACCAGTATTTACATTCTTTACTTCTCTATTATATTGCACTATTTGAAAGCTTTATTGCGTGATTGCATTTTGGATACAAATTTTAGGACGTTTGGTCCATTCTTATCAATCTGTTTTCCTCACGAAAAAACTCTTCTTAGGCAGGTAATTCTCATATTGGCAATATATCTTACTGATCTCTATTAATACGATCGGAAACTCACGTGGACGTGTCAAACACACTTGTGAATAATTGAACTCTAGCCATGTACTTAATTCACATATATGTGTCTACTTCTTAGTCACTAAACTAGCTCACATTCGACCAAAAAAAAAAATAACAAAAAACTAGCTCAGAAAGTTAGAAAAAATTGCTTTGGCTGCTAAAAATAAAGACAGAAATATTTGCATAAAATTTGAGATATTATGGACACCCAAATGTTAAAAGCAAAAGTCAATATTTTTTCTCACGTTCGTGGATCAGTTGCAAAAGAAATAGTGAAAGAAACTAAAAAAAAAAAACGATTGTATTTTTTATTTTTTTTATGACCGAGGTTCCGCGCGGCCGGCGAGCTTCGCTCAACACAGCGGTGGAGGCACGACTAGTCCTCGGGGGATAGCGCAGGAGCCCACCACCACGACCCCCCACTTAAGACACCGGCGTCGAGGAGTTTCGAACCCAGGACCTCTCGTGAAAGGAACTGAACTCAAACCAACTCGGCCACTGATCGGTGGGTAGAAAAAAAAAACGATTGTATTTTAATTCGGGTTAATACCATTAAAACCCCCAAACTGGTACACCTGTGATAAATTTACCTCAAATTATTTTTTTGATCACTAAAAATCCCAAACTGGTACACCTATGACAAATTTACCCCAAACTGATACAGTTGTGACAAATTTACCCTTCGTTAATTTCCGTTAAATTTTACAGTTAAATTGTCGAGTTGGATGACACGTGGCAATTGTCGGGTGTATACGTTACCCTCTGTTTGTTACAGGTGTATCAATTTGGGATTTTTCGTGGTATTAACTCAATTTAACGGAAACTAACATAGGGTAAATTTGTCACATGTCTACCACTTTAGGATTTTTTGTGGTAAAAAAAATTAGTTTATGGTAAATTTGTCGCAGTTGTCCTAGTTTAAGATTTTTTATGGTCAAAAAAATAGTTTGTGGTAAATTCGTTATAAGTGTATCAGTTTGGGGTTTTTTGTGGTAAAAAAAATAGTTTGAGGTAAATTTGTCACAGATGTATCAGTTTGGGATTTTTGGTAGTATTAACCACAAAAAAAAAAGTAAAATCTCGCTGTACGGAGAGGTTTCAGTCATTCGTATTGGGAGGTTTAACTGTCACTGTCGATCTGATGCGGCCATGGATCGGACCAGCAAGCAATCTCTCACTTTGCATGGGGATATGATGGAGAGATTCTCATGCTATTCACGTCTGGAATATTGTTTGACCCCAAAAAAAAAAGGTCTAGAATATTGCCATATGAAACCCATCTATCTATCTGATAATTTGTGTAAGTATCCAATATGGCAGATTTTCTTAATTTTCCTATGAAAAGAAATATATTGAGTACAATCTATGAGCCAAAAGAAGGCCGAACAATCCACATTCAACGTGAGCGAGAATGTGATCGGCTTTCACCGTTTCGATGTGAATCAATAGAATTGTAGTGCGACCATACGACGGCCGACGAACCTACCGTTCTATACTTGAAAAAGAAATGCAAACTATAGCCACTGGGTTCGAAGGTAAGCTAATTAGGGTTTTCTGTCTCGAGAAGCGTGAGGTGTGAGCTAAACTATGCTTCGATGTCGTCTTTGGTAGTTGGGGTTATGGAAAGGTAAGTTCGCTCAGTTTGCGTAACTTATTAGCTGTTGTCACATCGGAGAGTGATCTTGATATAACGGGAGAACCCGAATCATGATAGTATTGTTAATTATGATTAATTACAAAGAGGTACTGAAGAAAAAAAATAGAAATTAAAGATTTTTATTTTTTGTTGTTGTCAGAAAGGATAGGTAGCTTGAGTTGTAAAACATTCCACATGTGGCCAATGAGAAGATTCGGTTGGTGTTGAACCAAATCCCTAGCCAAACCACATCGTTCTCTCAATACTTGGTGGAGATTAGCTTAGCTTATATTCTATAATTTGGTAGCTAACCATTTGGCAAATGACAACTCATCAAATCTTAAATGGAAAACCCACAAAAAAGAAAAGAAAAAAAAGAGAATCATCCTACAGTCTTATTCGCCAGGTACCAAGGGCGCGCATGGTAACACTTCTCTACCAGAAATCAACTTCTGACTAGAAGTTGATTTTTCTACTTCTGGTTTTGAGCAGAAGTTGATTTTTCAACTTCTGGTCCAGAAGTTGATTTTTGATAGAGAAATGCGTTTGATAACCGGACAAAATTTCTACTTCAATTTTCAACATTTTATTTTTTTAAAAAACTAATTTTTTTTAATTAAAAATATTATTTATTTTTTACTCCGGCGGCGGTGGCGGTGGGCGGCGGCCGGTGGTGGTTGGCGGAAGTCGGTGGCCGGTGGTGGTTGGCGGCTGTGGTGGCGGTCGGGAGCGGCGGCGGCGGTCTTGAGTTTTTTTTTTTTTTTTTTTTTTTTGGTCCAAGAAGTGCTTCTTGACTTGGAGAAGCTACTTTTTTTTTTACTTCTCAAATTAGGCAAAAAATCTTACAAGAAGTGAAAAATCATACCAGAAGTGAAAAATCCTACCAGAAGTGAAAAAATTTACCAAACGAATTTCTGCTTCAGAAGTTAGTTTACCAAACGGATTTCTCTACCAGAATGGCTTCTGGAGCAAAGAAGCCATTCCAGAAGTGTTATCATGCACCCCCTAATATCCCAAGCTTGTATTAATGACCTAAAAATAACTTTCATCACAATATGACTCTATATAGTTATCGTGGATAGAAGTGTGAGGGAAGGTATTTTTTAGTTAACCGGTACAAGTTTTGGATGTTGGTGAGACAGAGAAAGAATTTGGGCATTGGCATCTCGTAGGGGCAAAGTTTAGACTTTCTTGCGAGATTAACGCAATCTTAGAGTGTGTTTGTTTCACGGAAAATCAAAGATTTGGAAAATATTTTCTTAAAAATAAATGCTTGTATCTTTTAGAAAAATTAGTCAACGGAAAATATTTTCATTATCGATAACACTTTATGCCTAACTATTTTCACGGTAATGAAAATATTTTGCATTCATTCATTTTTATGAGTGATATAAGCATTTATTTTGTAGAAAATATTTTCCAAATCTTTGATTTTTCGTGAAACAAACACAGCCTTAAATTACAATCTCTAGGATTGGCATATTTTGAGAAACATTCAAGTCACGAACCGGAGGTTGTCTTTGCGAATTCTACCGGTTACATGCAAACTACTTTATGTTAGGGGTATTTGCACAAGTTAAATATTTAAACTAAGCTGGTTTATAGGGCTCGCAGGGTTCTTCATAGGCCTTGTGGTATTTATGCGCTCGTAAATTATAAAGGTAAACTTAAATTTTTTTAGTAACTTGTCAACCTTTTTTCAATTGTACTATGTGCTTTTTAGTGGAAATAAACGGGGTTTTTGTTGAATCAACGTTTCTCTCGAAAAATAAATAATTTGAGAAATATTTTTTTTAAAATGATTGTTTGTATCGTTTATAAAAATTAATGAATGAAAAATATTTTCATTGTCCACGAAAATGTTTAAACATAAATTTGATGTCGGTAATGAAAATAATTTTCGTTGACTAATTATTTTCAGCAATCCAAGCAAGTATTTTGGAAATATATTTTTCACCATCATTTATTTTCAACCAAACAAACGGAGCCTTAGCATCATTTTTCATTAATTAAGGCTTTAGCTCTCAAATTTAATTCCGCTCCGGGCCACCGAAGAATCATTCCTGATGGAGGATCTAGTTTCAGTGTACATGGCCTAAATTGGACCAACCTAGGAAGGCAACTTTAATCTAGTTTGCATGCCATTTATAGATGCAAAGAAGTTCAGGTATGTTCCATGCAATGATTGAAAATCTATGTTTAAGAATGTGCTCAAGGCATTCATTAACAATTATTCTTCTGGAAAAACGACACAAATGATATCTAAACTTCGATTCAATTTGCAATGTCATTCCTGAATTTTTAGATTTATTCAACGTAGTCCACAAACTTTGGTCAAATGTGCAATGTTGTCCGTAGATTTTAAATTTGCTCAATATGGTCCCTAATCTATTGGTAAATATTTTTTTTTTGTCGATATTGATAAATGTTCAATATAGTCATTTTGTTTGTTTGACAAATTGACCATTATCTGATAATGTGGATTATTGTGTACATAACTGTATTTCGAAAAAAAGAAGAAGAAAAAGTCAGCATGTCCATCTTTTTATCCATCTACTTTACAAAAGGAAGGAAATAAATTAGGGACTTCAAATTTCCACGTGGAGATTTTTTCGCAGATTTGAGATAAATATCTTACCTTAGACAATCCACGTGTAACTTCTTTTTTCGTTCACCATTCAAACTTAAAGAATTGGAAGCTGCACAGTAGATTGTGTTAACTTAAATTAACGTAAGGACAACATTCAGCATTTTCAAATAGTTTAAGGAATAGACTGAACATTTACCAGTAATTCAGGGACCATATTAAAGGAAATAAGAGTTCAGGAATTGTATTGCATATTAAAGGTGTGCAAATGAATAGGGAACCGCCCGAAATTGGACCGAATCGGCTTGGAACCGGTCGTTCCTAGGGCAACCGATCTAGTTTCCGGTTCCAATTTGTTCCCGATTTCAAGTGTGGAACCTCCCACCTGCCCATCCGAACTGGTAATATATAATATATATTATTTATTTTAAAAAATTGAAAAATCTTAAATCTCTAATTTGAAGCTCGCTCATCTCATCTCAAACTTTCCCTCTCACCTTAGTCTCCATGTCTCCGTCTCTCGACTCACGGCCTCAATTCTCAACTCCCATCGACTCACGGCCGCACCTCCGGCCGTTCATCGCCTCCCTCTCTCACTCTCAGTCACCTCTATTTGCTTGGTGGGACTGGTTCCATAGACCCACTAGGGAACTGGACTGCATCGGCGGTTTGGTTCCGGGGGGATCCATGAAACCAACAGGCGGTTCCAGTTTCGTTTTTTTGAGGAATCGGCCCTTAGTGGGGTGGGAACCGCCCACCCAGACCATGCCCACCTTTATTGCATATTGGACCAAAATTTATAAACCATGTGCGCCATTTTTTTTCTTTTGGTATTGAGTGTGTCTCAAAGTTGGTAAGTTGCCAATAGTCTCGGTCGGGCATCAAACCTGAAAAATGGGCGACACCATCATTACTGTGAATCTAAAGATGCCCCTTATCGAAAAGAATATAAAAAGCACACAATAAACCGAATCATGACCTTATCACAAATTCTTAGACAAATCCCTCAAATTCTAAGAAACCTATGATGATGCTTCTCTGATTTTAGAGAGATTTGTGTGCGTTTGTCTTGCGGATATCCCATGTCGGATGAACACACTTCAAAACCATATGGGGACAAGTTGTTTTCAAGATAAATAGCATATAATCATTCAACCATGGAATAATATAATATATTCAGAATAATGCCAATTATTCTTTTTATCTAGATATATAGATAAATGTAGATATAAATGAAATTCTCTTTGGGCTTGATTCAGACCCACAAGAGTTGTTAAGTTGCTTGGTGATGAAGGAACTTGTTGAGTATTCCAGACAAGAATAAAGCTTTTTATTTTTATTTTTATTTTTATTTTTTTCGTTTCAGTTTATTTTTAGTGAGTCTTTTTATTTAACTCAACTAAGGTTAAAGTCATGCATGCTGGACAGCATATGCGAGATATTATTTGATAATTGCTCACCTTTTTGTGGATACCCACCGAAAAGGAGGAACTTTTCAAAAAGCCGGTCCACTGATGACTCAGCATGACGTATGCAATGTTGAAATAGCTAAATTAAATACATGATAACTTTAAATGGAGGGTTACAATTTCCTGTGATCTTAACAAAAAATTGCCTGAACTAGATCATATGTCTTCATGTGCCTTATTAATATAGTTTGATTTCGGAATTTAGCGCGGATACCTAAAAGATAGTGCTAGACTTGGCTTGTCATATAGGTATTCGCGCTAAATTCCGAAATCAAATTATATTAATATTGTTAGAAAATCCCACATCATTCGTTTACGATATTCATATGCTCTTTACATGTATACGATATTCCCTCGCCCCTCAAAATTTAAATTCATTTATTAGACTTTCTAAGAGCCAGGTCTGCACAGACCTTGCACGTCTGTTTGCACGAGTCTTACACGCGAACTATATTGGCGATCTCCGTAATGTCCCCCGCTATTCACATAGAAAAAAGAAAAGTAAAGCGAATATTACCATGGCAAAAATCAGCACAAAAAAAAAACCCATTCAATTTATAAAGAAAATTTACCATCCACAAATTGACTTAAGCCCTATAATTTATTCATGAATGCATGCCAGTTTGTAGTGGTGGCATTTACTGGCGAGAGGACAAAAAAAAGGCACACTTAATGATATGTAGTATTGGAGATGGTGGGTGGTGCCACGTTGTTGTCGTTTCTGTGCAAAACGCTCTCATCTCGAACGCGCTCCACAGCGTCGGCGAGAGGGACGGCATGCCGTTCCAAACGCGTACGTCCGAGTCGCTGTCCAAGACAGTCGGTGCGAGAGATGCATGCATGTGCTTAGCATGCAAGCGTCCATGGCAAGAGGGACGGCATGCCGTTTCAATATAGCAACACGTATATGGTTATTATTTTTATTTGGCTATGATGATGCTATTTTTTATTCGGTCTGATGTCGGTGCGACCATCGAATCGATTCGTAATAACTCCAAGCACGCATGACAATCATTCGATAGCGACCGCGTAATTCGCATTTCGCCCTTAAGAGGCTCTTAACCACGATAGTTAGCTAAGAAATATACAAATTTGGATGATTATGATCATATGTTTGACATGACGGATAGAGTTGGTCACACTATATAGCATTTGCGAAATTTCTGATCTTTTTTTTTCTTTTTTTTTGGGCGAGACTCAACAGTTTTCTTGTTGTTATTTATTCCTTTTAAAAATTTATAGTGGTGAGCATGGTTTCAGAGTAGGGCCGAAAATTGGATAATTGGACTGGTGGGAATCGGTTCGATTCTAAAAACTAAGGTGTGCATGAACTGGTTCCGACGAGTAGGTTCCAAATGGAACCTGGACCCACTCTGAAACCGCTCACTCCTAATAATTTTAGGGACTCGGATACGAATTATTAAGTTTTTGATCCATAGAAAAATTCTCATTTCGGTACAACGTCTACAAGCCGAACAGTGTTGAAGGCCGAGAGCCCGTCGTGTTAGTAGTTGCCTCAATCTTGAGGTGCACGACTCTATCCCATGGACATGTCGCGCATACCGCCCAACCTCCAATCTCTGCACCGAGAGTGTCGATAAGGCTTTTGATGACCCTATTGGCCGGCGAGGCCCGACGACCCTCGCCGGCCACTTTCAATATATATATATATATATATATATATATATATTAAAATATTAGATTATCCACATCAGCGCTGGTTATGCCACGTAGGACGACCGGCGTCCACGTTAGTTTCCGGCCAAACTTGATCAGATGAACTCAATTGGCAAAACGTGAAAAGATTTAGGACTTAGTTGGCAATACGTGAAAATGTTTATAACTCAATTGACAAAATTAAAAAGTTTAGGGCTCTTTGGATAATTTTTCTAGTAAAATATACCAAAAACCAATCAAATTATGTCCAATATATACGTATATGTACCTAGTGGAAGAGAGACAGATGATGGTCTCTTGTTCACAAGGCAGCTACTTGGTATATTCTCAGAACCCAATACACAAACATATGCACACAGTGACCATGAATCAGAACTAGATTCTCCCTTACTATGTATGCATCAAACTATTCCCTAGGACTTGGAAAAAGCACATATACCAAAAGCACATCCTTGGTATATTTCACTGTTCTTCTTTATTACACAATACCTTCATTGCCACCTTGGAGGAAGACAAGCAAAAAACACCACAATATCCATCCTAGTGCAATTTCTAGTGGATAACATAGATTCCCTCGCATAGTTCTTGGTACATTACACCTCAATATCCATAGCTTGTGCCATTATCTGTTCCTCTTGGCAACACCAATTTCGTCTGCCTTAGATATTTTTTAGGCCCTCGCCGAGATCTCATTCTCGAATCTTGCTTTTATCTTCTGATAACCGTGTGATTGATGATTATGATTGATCGCGGGCGGCCCAAAAAGTTATGCTCGAAAAGACCCGAGAATCAATTGCGTCGTGGTTTGGTCATGTCCACAGGTGAATATGATATGTGTTAATGGAAAGGGTATTCCATGCAAATGTCATTTTGCAACTATGCCAAAGCAGCGCAGATCGTTCTACGTCGCATTGTCTTTTGAGGCTTATGACATCAACATGATCACTATCAAATACCTTCTAGGCCAGTCATATCTTGTACCAAAGAAAATATCTTGAATAAAGCTAAAGAGCAAGCTTCGAAGGAATGATACTTATGCCCTTTGCATGCATGCCTGCATTTTTTGTGGAAGGAGGGTCCAATTTCAGAATATCTCAAGATCAACGAATGCATAAAAAGAAGAACATGCCAAAATAATCAAATAATTCCGATAAACTCGGAGGCTTCTTCTTGGCTTTGTTCCTGACATTGGAATAATATTCTGTTTTTTGTTTGCCATGCATTGATTCTCTTGGCACTCCACTTCATTCATGAGAATAAAAACAACTCTTTAGCTTCCATTCAATGACAGAAAAGTTATCCAAAAAGTATTAAATTTATTGCATTTTTGTCAATTCAATCATAAACCTTTTAATTGTGTCAATTGAGTCATAAACCTTTTCATGTTTTGGTAATTGAGTCCATCCGATCAATTTAGGTCGGAAATAGCTGACGTGGACGCTGGCCATTCTACATGGCACAATCGGAGCTGAAGTGAATAATTTAATTGTATTGTATATTTATTTATTTTTCGTTTATTTATTTATCCTTTTCTCTATTTTCTCTTTCCTTTTTTCCCTCCGTCGACCATCACCGGGCCTCGTCGATGGCTGGCGGAGGTCGTCGACCTCGGGCGAGGGCGGCCCACACCCGAGGCCGGCGACATCCGCTAGCCATCGATGAGGCCTGGTGATGGCCGGCAGAGGGAAAAAGGGAAAAAGAAAATAGAAAAGAAAAAGAAAAATTAAAGAAGGAAAAGAGAAGAAAAGAAAAATAAGGAAAAAGAAAATAAAAAATAATAATAATTTGAAAAAAAGTCAAATATTGTTAAAATTTGACCACGTCAGGGCCGGCTGTGCCTCGTAGGACAGCAATCATCCACGTCAACGATCTCCCACCAAAACATTAAAATATTTAGACTTAATTGACACAATTAAAAGGTTTATGATTGAATCGACAAAAATGCATAGATTTAAGAAATTTTTGATAATTTTCCCCTCATCTTATATTCATCTCTCGTCACCATCAACCACGTTTTGCATTCGGTTCCCTCCTATCATCACTTCATTTCGCACAGTCTGTGTTTGTCCTTACAGACAAGTCTCCATCGCTTGATTCTAGCAATCACAAGAATATGTCCACACTCCACAGTAGTTTGGACACAACACAATGGCAGTGGATAAATAACTTTCTACTTGACATAAACTATGGTACATTTTCCAATCTCGACGGCCATCCAATTTGATATTTCGTACATGATGACTGGTGAAGATGGACTTTAGGGCAATATGCAGATGCCACCAACCAAACATAAGCTTCCAAATTCAAGGGTCGTTCTTGGTTTTTCCACATGCGACAACTCTCATTCACTGACAAGATTTTGTTCTGTGATGCCCTCCCAAAAGAAAGGCCACAAAGAAGATACAACATGGCATCTCAAAAAGGACCAATATCAACTAAAGTCTAGAGTAAAGATTCCCCCATCCCCCACATTGAGTGAATGGAGGAAAAGCTTTCACATTTCACATATGTATCTGGTCAATAGAAGCGTGGAAGAAAACCAAAGTCATTGGGGAAGTACAGTTGTGAAATTTGCAGTCGTCGAAACGAGATTTATACCATAAAAAGAAATGATTCTTATCAGGTAAACTGTTGAGTATCGTTTATTGCACGATATATGTCTAAGATTCGATTGTCTTAAACCGACTTATTTTGTGTATGCCATAAAAAGGAACTTTCTTCGCTGGAAATTTTATTCTCTGACTCAGTTGATGGAGAGAAAGCAAATTATATCTTGTTGTCTTAGTGTCTGTAGCATTACTCGACTCATCTTCACCTGCTATCACCTGCTAATTCAACTATGATATGATGGACCAAGGGTCCATTGTTTGTTTGATCAAGACCAAAGAAAGTTCATCTTGGTCAGGCCAACTAGGCCCGTGTTATTCTTTTATCGAGCCTAGAGAGAGAGATGCAGATATGGGCAAATCCAGCCCATCAGGAATAGAAATCTCTAGTTCATTTTTGGGAGAATGGAATTTCATTTACTCGCCAAAAACTGATTTTTCTTTTTCTATTCCCTAAGTTTCTGAGCAGACACAAGCGTTTGATAATCACATAAAATTTCTATGCCCAAAACAAAAATTCGTTTGATAACAACATGAAATTTCTATGGTTGCCAGCCGCTAGGCCTCAGCTCGAGGATCGGAGACCGGCGGTAGGCAGATGGCGAACGGCGAACGAGCCGAGGACCAGAGACCGACGGCTGGGCGAACGGCGGCCGGCGGCAAGGACGCGAAAGAGGGAGACCGCACGTGAGAGAGAGGGAGTGAATAATGAGAAGAATTCATATTTTTGTTTCTGTTCCAGAAATAGAAAAGTAGAACTACTTATTTCTATCCTAAACCTATTTCTGGCACAAAAATTTATCCTGAAAATAGAAAATGAAATTTGCGTTACCAAATGAATTTCTATTTCAAATCTATTCCCCGGAATAGAAAAATAGAAAAACAAGGAAATAGAACTGTTTTCATGCCCGCCCTTATTATCTCTTCTACCTGTCCCTCTTTTCTATGATTCTATTTTCCTAGGATTGTCGAATTTTCTATACTAAGAAATGTTGTTTGGAAACTGGCTTTCAAGGCCTAACTCAGAGAATGAACCAGGCTGGACAATCAACTTAAACTTCTTTCCCTGATTGTACCAGTAGAAGACTAGAAGCTATGCAGTTCAAGCACTACTGCATACTGATCCTGGATCCTGTTTTATAACCGTTAACAGATTCGTATTTAATAAATTACTACTCTTTTTCTTGCACATTTGGCTACCCGCAGGACTGCAGCCGGGATATATCATGTCCAAGAAAATTGCCTGATGAATTTTCTCCAAGTTTTCGACCCAAAAAAAAATAAAAAAATTCTCCAAGTAAAAGAGAAGCCTCGTGGTCTCTGCAAAAATGGGGTCAGGACTGAGATTATATATGGCACAAACACATCTTAGTTATGTTGAACAGTAGCCAGCAGCTTAGATGCCTCGTCTTGCAGAACCTTCCATGCTTCATTAACATGTCTCTCTTCTGTCAATGGAGCCCCGACTGCGAAGCGCAAGATGTATGTACCCGAGAGAACCTGCATGAGTACGATTGTGAGATGGTAACTTTTCTTTACGAGGAAGCACGAATGCTGAAGGGCGTTTTTATCTTTGGATGGTGAGACGAAACCGATGAACTTACAGTGTGAGAGATGAAGATTTTGCCAGTTGAGTTCACTGCATCTAATAGATCGCGGTTCAATTTGTTCCCTTTATCTCCATCGTTGCCAGGAGAGAGAAGACGGAAACAGACCAATGAAAATACTCGAGGGGTGAAAACCTGCTTGTACAATGTAATAAAGAAGTATCACAATTGGTAAAACATTAAGCCTTAGAGATAATAATACTCTCTCTCTCCATAGTATGCATATTGAGGTCTGGCTTTGGGCATGCGTAGCCGGTGTCAGATTAGTCAAGGAACATAAACCACACTCTATGAGAAAAAAAAATTCACCAGTAACCAGACAAACGATTACCTCAAATCTAGGGTCTTGGCTGACAAGATCTTCAAACTGTCTGGCCAGCTCAATGTGGTTTCGGATGTACTGCTGAAGATTTTGTACGCCATACAGCCGTAAAACCATCCAAAGTTTCAGTGATCTATCAAGAACAAAAGAAATCAATACAACGTAATACATAAACTGATAGGCAAAAAAACTAAGAGTTATTTAATGAATGATCCTTGCAGTCCCACGGGCACATCACACAACCAAGCACTTGTTGAGAAAATGTCGAGAAGATCCACCTAAAACGACGCCCAAGAGGAATTTGCCAGTCTCTGTAATCCACAACCATGTTTTCTTGTGACGCCTGCAGATAGTCTTGTCTGCTGTAAAAAAGGACAAAGAAGATGCTTCCACATTTTCCAGTTTGAATTCGTTCTATGCAGCACTACTAGCATTAAAGACGGACGGCACAACAGAGATAAGACATATATAGTACCGTCTTATCCAAGAGTTCCAGAATAATGTGGATTCTACTGAAATCAGGAAAAAGCGAGACTAAAAGAACTCATACTTGCAAAACGCCGAATGCCATAGTCCTAGTGTTGATATAACAAAAGACCTAACCTCTTCAATGTCTCACAAGACGTATGGCAGTTGCTTCAAAAACTCATGAGGAAAATGTAGTGAATAAAACCTATCTAAGAGCTATTCAATCGAATTAGTTCTAGAAGAATTGCAGAACCTCTTGATCTGTACCTGACTCATTAAAATTTTCCCAAGTATAAATGGTGAAAATGCAATTTCTTCTGGATTATAGATCAATTTCCCTTTCTTGCATGACAAACGAAATGTAAAACATAAGCCAAGACGTAACGTGTAGACTACATGCTTGTGAATCTTTGCATTTGTAACATTTGGGAAAAAGTTCTGAAAACAATTGTGGCATAAAGGATAATGCAATAAAGAAAAAAGAGTGACTGATAGACTAATCCTACATCTACTTTTCCATGAAACTTCAAGGACATAGTAGTAACACATCAATCATCATGAAAGGTTACCTTGTTCTTTAGGAACTCTGGATTGGTAGAAAGGGCCTGAATCAACGCCTTTCTGTCCTGATAAAGAAAACAAAAAGAATTTGAAAGAAAAGATAAATATTTAGTTAAAAGAATGTTCCTCGAGGATGTCACTCTCCAAACTCCACTAAAGACTGAATAATGATAGTGATGGAGGAGGTCAAGCAAATTCACATATATTTTTCAAGACTTTGTACAAGCAAGCTTTTCTACAGAATTGCCAAGAAGATTCCAAAGGTAAGACTTAAAGAGTGCACAATAAGGAACTTTGACAATGGTTTACAGAGAATGGAAAATGACTTGATGGAAAAAAAAAAAAAATTCGGTCTACAATGTAGAGCACTCAGTGTAGAAAATTGTGTATAAGATTAGCAGTATTAGCAACAAAAGTATTCGCCTGGACATAGGATATTTTGTTTTATCATGGTTCCTCAATCCTCATAACAAAATTGTACCACCTACATAAAATCACAGCCGGTCATCTTCCTGAGGTGAACCATGCCAAGACGAACAAGCCTCTTGTTTGTTAACAATGTTTACCACCATGCTCCCCGTCATTATCTCATATAACTTTCCTCTCTTTGGCAGAGTTTCGTACAGAGTATATGTCAACTTCAATCAGTTTAAAGTGCTTGATTATATCTGTAGAAGGAATGAAGGCAATATGCTACTAATGTTTTCCCTTCCCCAATGGGGCAAGATCTATCTATTCAGAAGATGCACATATGATTATACAAGGAACGGGTGGCTCCATAGATGCCAAAGTTGCCAATGAACTTCGTGAATATATTTATCCAAAAGATAGATCAATCTCAGTTGTGGTATTGCATTGGAATGAGATAAAACTATACAAAGGAATCCTTATAGAAAACAGATGAGACGGTGAATCCTAAATCTCAGGGGAGCTCGAAAACTCATGCTAAAAGGACATAAATGAATATCTTCCCAATTAGAAAAAAAAAAAATAAGAAAAAACTCTATTTCAATCCTGTCACTATTTATAATCTAACTGTGCATTTGAGTGGAAAAATTAGTATTCCCTAGAACAGGTAGTAGTAGAAAAAGAATATAAGTTTGACACTGTTCTCAAAGAGTTGCATGCTCTATCTTCTCACAGGCTAGCCACTGTTCACGATGCAAAAGACTTGTTCAGCGCCATCTAACTTTGCATTAAAGCAGAAACGTGGATAATAATATCAAAGGATGTGTCCAACAGAATCTTAAGGAAGACAATTTGAGCATGACAAGTTCACTTTGACTACAGGATTTAGACATGCCCGCTTTGTTCAAAATAATAAAACAGAATAGGGCAGTGTAAACGAAGATACAGACATGTTGGAGAGTCATCGTGAAAACAAGGATAAGGAGCATGAATCTCATAAGCAGATGACATTTAAGAAAGCATATGGCTTACTTTTATCCATAGTGCTGAGCAATCAAAATTTGTCAGAAACCACTTGTGTGCATTCATGTTGAATGAATCAGCTTCTTCAACACCGTCAATGTAAGGCCGATATTCAGGACAAATACAAGCACTTCCAGCATATGCAGCATCAATATGGAACCAAATTCCATTTCTCTGAAGAAATTCATAAATTTTCTCTTTCACATATATTGTCATACAATGACTGAATCATACAACCAGATGCAAAAGAGTAAAACATTGCCCAGGTAAACCCTGATCTATTCAGCTCTCATACTACACAAGAACACTAAACTTATGTTTGATAAATGTATAATAACTATCAAACATAAACCCTGATCTATTCAGCTCTCATACTACACAAGAACACTTAACTTACGTTTGATAAATGGATAGTTCATTATAAGCGCAAAAATATCGTGAAATTTGGGAGTATATATTTGATACTGGCTACCTCAACTAACGAGGGTTAGGACATGATAAGGTGGAGCACCGTAAGTGGATCGAAACTAAAGGTTATAAGAGTGAAGGAAGGGGTTGACGATGCACCACCTCATTGTGTCCTGGGTCCATTCTTTAGTAAAAAAGCAATTGCATTCAACAGAAAATTTCTCACCTTATTGCAAGGCAAAAATTCACATTGAGAAAAGAGATGCAGAGTATCCCAAGTTAAAAGCTGGACAAAGAAATGGCTTTTGCCCAAAAAGCATATTTTTCACCCAAAAGTGGCTCATCTTGATCACCAAGCCAGCTAATGGTATTAGTCTAGCTAAACAGGATTCAATTATCTATTAAAGCCATCCAATACAGCATAAATTCATGGAGCCCAGAATTTTTCGAAAAGCTAGCTCTTAATTGCTTCATATACTAGAAGACAGGTTGCATGACGGGGGTCAACTTTGAGCAATAAGTTTAAACTCTTGGAATGTGGCACTGAGTCGAGCATTTAAGATATGTAGAGCTTAAATAAGGTATAATACTGGATAAATCCTTAAGACATTTCAAACCAGGATTAACAATTTAAGCCAAAATTAAGACCTTCATAAGAGGCACACAACCATACAAAGTCAGATGCATCACCTTAGCAACTGTTGCTAGAGCAGGTAAGGGATCGACTGCTGTTGAAGAAGTAGTACCAACCTGAATATGAATTGAAGGTTCTCAACTTGATTGACATTTTAGTGTATTTGCAGGAAATAAATCCAGAACTAGATAGCATTCACTAGCCAAAATAAAAGAAATGAGATCTTGTTTGGTAACAGAGAAACTAAAACCAGCCAGACTAAATGAAAGAGCTTGTTCCTTTTGTGAATTCACCACCTGTCGATCTGACGTAATGGATAATCTTAGCTTCTTTAGCATGTCTGAAACTTGATACCATAATCTTAGAGAGCAAAAACTTTTGGATGCAAAGGAACTAAAAAACTAAAAGGAAGCATTTTAAAAGAGATGTTGAGATTTCAAAGGGATTTATTTCAATCAATGTATACGTCTTTTGAGTCATCTTCCTGTTTGAGACGATACTCTACCATAACCTAGTATGGCAATTTGACATTTTTGAACCTTTAGATAATTGCTCATTATATTTATTTTAGACAATATTCACTTATAACAAATGCATCCTGGAATACTATCTAGCAGTTACAGCACTATTTTCTTTAAACAGCTAAGATTTATTGAAAAAGACTTCAGCGTGCCAAGTCAACTCAAAGGGACAAGAAGAGTCCATTAAATCTTCCAAACTAAAACACTCATCTTTGCATCTACTGATAGTTCAATTAACAAATACGTAATATCATTGCAAGTTCATGGTGATACTGTATATGGCGTATATGGCTGTCAAAACACAATTTGTCTGAAAAGCATGCTTTTTAAAAATATGGACCTAATTAGCTTACACAAAGCAATATTTTTGAAGTTATGTTTTTCTACTATCTTGACCAGCCCAATAGAAACTCAGCCTACAGAACACTTCATAGCTTAATATGTAGCTGCATCGAGAAGTCAATGGACAAAATGCAACAGAACTAATGTCAAGCTTCTTACTTACTGTAGCACATAAAAGGAAGGGAACTAAACCAGTGGATATGTCCTGAGAAATCACTTCATTAAGTAAATCAGGAGAGAGCGCATAATTGGTAGAAGCATCTGTTTTTAGAACCCTGCAGTTCTCTGGATATATACCTCCTATCTGCCATGAGAAAAAAATGCTCAACGAACTACAAGTTCATAGACTGCCCAGTAACTATTCTTCTGTAGGAAAATAGATGATCTAGAGAATCGTCTTTGCATCATCTACCATTTCTTGGTGCATGCTGCGGCAAGATGCATTATATGTCTTCTGCTTCACCACTCAAAACCATAACGGTGTTTCATTTACCAATATATTAATAAAAGATCTAAATAGCATAAGGAGGGAAGGAGAAACATTTAGGTGTATTCATCAAGGGTTCGAGGATAAATTCCAGCACTTTAAAAAGGGATAAATTTGTTTAATCAAATGGAACATCTCAAATCTACAAAGCTCTCCTTACAGGAATGCAGAAAATCATCCTATCCAGTAGAAACTTAAGAATGCTTCCTTTCATAGATAATATTCTTGTTTAACTTTCCATAAATTCGAGTCAGTACATCAAATTGATAACACTCTTCTAACTGTTTGAGCATACTTTTTGAAAGAAAAGTACAAGAGTTTAACACCAATATTAGAGATTAAAAAATTGAAAAAGTTAAAGTTTTCTGCAAAACTCCTCTCAGAAGTCTTGGAAAAACCCATTATCCTTTCCTTCATAAATACTGAACCCTACATTTCTTGGCCTCCCTGTTCAATCCAAGGACAAGATATCCTCGTAACGATTTAGCCAAATCCAGTATAATATGGCTCACAGATCTACTCTTCTGGTTTGACCAATTCATGTTTCAGCACTAAAGCAGCCTATCCTGTGTTGTAATATCAAATAAAAGCTGAAGACCAGAGTAGGTCCTTAATGCATTATAAATCAAATACTTTTATTAGTAAATGAACCATAGAGATTAGGTCCTCCTAGGGGAACTAGCCACTGGCTTCCTTCATGGGGAAATTGTTGTCTCATATCATGCCCAGGTATATACGAGAGAGTGCATGCAAGAGTACCTGACATGCTTTTTGCAAGGCCGAGTGGGTCTGGTCAGAAGAATAAACAACAAGCTTATCGAGGGAACTTTTCCCTATTCTGCTTAAGAACTGATCTCGAGCAGCCAATAGAACTACTAGAACAGCTTCACTTGCAGTACCCTGTATTACTCCACCACCTGGTCCTGCATCATCATACTTGACAGTAAGCTATCCAATATTGCACGTACTTTTTGGACTTTTGGAAAGAGGATTTTTGAAGGCTTGGAAATATTTGGTGCATGTCTTAGAATACAATACGGTTTTCTAAAGCTGAAACTTTCAGCTTTAAATGCAGAAGATGGATTTCTCAAAGTTTTATGCATTATAGTCACTGCATGATCAAGTTAATGACCCTCATTCTTAACTCATTGTCATACAATTTGAAATAACTTTGGAAAAAGATAACACCTTTCCTTTCCTTAGAAAGCAGAAATCATCAATTACACAGACTGCGAAGCCACTCTCTATGATACTTAAGGGTGAATTCTGCGAGTTCCATTTACCAATTCACAAAGATAATTGATCTCTATGACTCTTTAACGTATTCATCTGACTAAGTCCAAATAATTATTAGGAGAAAAATGCAGGAAAATGTCATTTTCTCGATTTTAGATGAGTGTGGCCCCAAGAGCATGTTACCGAACAGGGATTTAGAAAAAAAAGTTCGCCAATATTCTCATAGCTTTCTGATAACCCATATTTTTTACTATAGAGCTCATGCTAAGTAAGCTAATAACAGAGAAAAGAAGAGGCATCTAATTCTAGCTTCTCATTGATCGCATGGAATAAGGAACGGCAGGCAATGTCTTTCTTTTCATTGGATGTAGACCATGTCATAAAACTTGGACAATAATGTACACTTCACATGTCAAATGAAAACTATTCATGCCGAAACATTGCAACAAAAAAAGATGCAATAGTTTGTTCGATTTCTTCTTCAGCAATCATCATGAGCGAGATAAAGTGATTCTTCTACTGACTGGTTAAATGGGGAGAAGTAATTTCTTGTTTTCATGTGGTTTGTAATTTAATGAAAACCAGGCCGTTTAACGCCATCAAGATTGTTAGCATACAAAACTGACCTGTTGAAAGGAAGTCATCAGGCAGATTGAGAAGTTTAGCCAGCCAATCCAGAACTATAATTTCAAGTTCTGTTGCAGCAGGAGAAGTAATCCAACTGAAGCCAACTATATTGAGGCCAGCGCTGAGCATCTCTCCCATAAAACCAGCAATACTGCTGTTAGAAGGATAATATGCAAAATAATTTGGACTCTGCCAATGGGTCACCCCAGGTAATATGTTTGCCTGTACATCTGCAATGACATTATACAGAAAAAGATGCTTAATTTAGATTAACGGATACTTTAACTAACTTATCCTGTTGGCAAGCGTTACATGTTCTCTCCATTTGCCTCTACACACATTATAATCCGCAAATACCCATTTAAAATTTTGTGAATTGTGGAATCTGGGATTCCAAGTGACAAATGCTGCTGCAAGCATTAGTCGAGAATCCATTTAAAAATGCCCCCTCTTGATCTTATAAACAAGAGCAGCAGGAGAACCTCACCTTCAAGAACTTGTTGCAATGATTCAGGACGGTCAGGCGCAGAATCTGGAAGAAGTTTACGTAAGTAGCCAGGCTGCATGGAGGAACCAGATTGACTTTCTTAGTATTACTTCGACGTGCTTAGAGAAAGAAGCGAAAGAAATTTTTTTTTTTTTTCTGTTACACCGCCTGTGGGAAAATTCTATCCCAACTCATGGTGTGGATAAATGAGTCATAGGCATTTCAATTTAAGAAAGCGTCACTCGTTCACTGCACTGGATTAACATTTGATATAGACCTAGGGTCCAGGGAGGGTAACTCCCCTCCCCTGCACCGCCCCCCTGGCTCTGCTTCAAAGTCTGTTGATGCTAAGGAAAAACAAAAAGAATCATATATCTCATCCTTTCAGACTTAAGGCAAAAATTTTGCAATCGCCTCGCTTTTAACTTAAAGTTCAGGGACCGCTATCACTCATATAGAAGTCCATCTGTCATCAGCACCAGATACAATTACAATAAAAACTCCATAGGTGTAGTAACCATATCTCTCTCTCTCACACACACACACTGTCCAATCAGTTATCATATGGAAATGCAGACTCAAGGAGAAGGGAATGAGACAAAAACCTCGACTTGGCTGAGGACGGGGAAGCTCTCGATGGACTTGTAGTAATCCGCGATGAAATCGACCATCCTGTGCGCGTTCTCTCTCAGTTGCTCCGCATCCATCGGCTTCAACCCTCCTCCATCCCTGCATTTTGCAACAACCAAAGCAAAGAGATGAAACGACTGGATCAGCATCACTGACACGCCGCCCCCCCCCCCCCCCCCCCCCGACACACACACACACACTCTTCATCACACAAACGAACTCGAGAGCTCGACTTACATAATTCAGATGAAGCAAGAATGCGAAAAAGAGAGGGTGATGGGGCGCAAAAAGAATCGTGCGACGGAGAACTCGAGAGGCGGGACTCCTGGTTGGTATTCACTGTGCTCTATCCCAATCGCTGTCTCTCCTACTTGGCGAGTCTGAACAGCGGTTGGCGGAGGAGGGAAAAGACATGGACGTTCGGAGATGACGACGCCGTGTCGGACAGAGTGGTCTTGGTGAATTGTGTGGACTCCATGGTCTTTTTCGTTTGATATTTGTTGGATGCATACAAGTGTTACGTACGTAGACCAAGGGGGGTCAATTTCGTTTGACCGGAGATAACGTCATTTTATCATGAATATAGCACGGATAAAAATATATGATGTGAGATAAAAATGAATATAATCATATGATATAAAATTTATTTTTCTCGAATAATAAATTTAAATAAATAAAATTAATTGATATTGGAATATAAAAATTAAATTCGAAATAACAGAAAAAATAATGACAACTTTCCCTTCTATTTATTCTTATTGTCGTATCTTACATATTTTAGGTATATTAGCATAGTTTACCATTTAACAAATTTTATTAACGAATGATGAAAGTTTCGACCAAAAAAAAAAAAAGGAACGAGGAAAGGGAAATAGGAATAACATTTAGATATGAAAAATGAGAGAGGAAAAAGTAATAAAAAAATAAATAGATAAAAATGAAGTAGGTAAGAGAGCGAAAACACTATACTTTTCACAATCGCAAAAGTGAATGATTATGTTTTCTCTCTCTTACTAGATTCGGCATTTGCCAACTGATCTACCCTTTGATGTTTCTTGACCGTGGAATGATGCAATGAGTTCCTTTGCTTTTTTAAGATTTAAATCATACAACAATCATGGATTTATTAACGGAGATTGTCTCCATTTGTGCATTTGTGATTTTTTTTAGCATGGATCATAAGAGATTCTTGCCATTTGTGTTTGTGCATTTCCAAGTTCATTTATACCGATATGTTATGATATGATATGAAAATATCCAATTTTATTACTGCAATTCACTAAATAATAAATGGGATATAGCAAAATCTATGAATTTCATACCATATCCTATCTAATCCTATAATGACTAAAATTCCAAATGACCAAACAACATAAATTTATTTCGACATGTAAATGCCATCTTTAAACTTTCAATTGATGTACTTAAAACTTTGAACTTTTATCTAATATCCGATATCGTCTCTGAATTTTTTATTGGAATGTTCGATCCTCTCCTCATTTAACAAGCATTAATACAATTTATCAATATCGACACCTATCTAACAAGATTGATGTCGGATGGAGAAAATTTTATACTCGAATTTCATATGTACTTGAAAGTTGAAATCACTAAAAAAAAAAAAGCAATGCGCATTCCTTTTCAATGCGTACCATTTAGATAAGATAAACAATTTTTTTTTTTTTATTCCATCGCTTTAACCAGGCATTCTTGAAAGTTGAATACTAAACGGAAGTCAAGGGATTTAATTGTACAGATTAGCAGTTTAGAAATGTCGTTCCATGTTGGACAAAAGTTCATGGACTGATGACGTGGCTATCCCATTCGGCCCTGCCATGAGATTTGAAATGACAATCTTGTCGTGGCTCATCTAACGGTTGATATCAATTTTTTTCTTAATCCTACGTCACAGGATAATTTTTCATCCCACGATCAACATTAGAGTCGAAACATCGAACAATTAATTCATTCGGTTTCCGACCAAAAGAAGAAAATTCATTCGGTTCTCCTCCTAATATCACTATTCCTTAAGTAGGCACACCGTTAAGTATTCGTTATTGCATGACATGAGAAAAATAATCCAATCAGTCTTAAACCTATTGTATGGATGCCAATTCGGCCCTCAATCTTTCCGCGAGATTCCAATTTACTCATTTTCTTTTTTTTAATCAATTTTTGTTGGAAATCGCTGACGTGGCGCTCTAGTCGTCGCTGACCGTTCTACGTGGCACACTGTCATGTCATCAAATTCCGGCGAGTATTGACCGAAAGGATTACATTGGGGATTTCGAGCAAAGATCGAGGACTGAATTGGCATCCACACAATAGGTTCGAGATTGACCAGACAATTTTCCCGCATGACATGTGTTGAGATTGAATTGTCTTAATCGACCTATTTATACATAATTACACATGCCCTAACGATGAACCTCCTTTGTGGGAGATTTTCTTTTCGGACAATAAAGACGGTCACATAACTCATTTGAGAGAACAGACCTCATTTACTTGCTTATTGTCTCTCCTGCATGTCCCTCCCCCTTTTCTATGATTTTTGCCTCAAATTTTAGAATTTTCTTACCTAAACAACGTTTTGGAAAGTGGTTTTCAAAACCTAAATCAGAGATTGAACCTGTCTGGGCGCTCAAACTTACACACTTTCCCTAATCACAACCCTTCTTCACATATAATTTCACATCCTTAATCGGAATAGCGACAGTACTATTAGGAGCGATGCGGTACAAGCGCTGGTCCTGGATCCTCTTTTGTCGAGTCCGGTTCGTCGTTAAAAGATTGTACGTGCTTTAAAGCCGTTTAACGGATCCGCTTTCGATTGAATTAGTACTCTTTTTCCTGCACTTTTGGCTACCCAGAGGACAGCAACATGGATATATCATGTCTAAGAAAATTGCCTGATGAATTTTCTCCCGGTAAGAGAGAAGCCTTGAGGTCTCTGCAAACATTAGAGTCGGTCCTGAGATTTATGTGGCACAAGAACATCTTAGTTATTTTGGAACAGTTGCCAGCAGCTTAGATGCCTCATCTTGCAGAACCTTCCATGCTTCATTGACATGCCTCTCTTCTGTCAATGGAGCCCCAACCGCGAAGCGTAAGATGTACTTACCCGAGAGAACCTGCGTCAGGATCATACTTAAAGATGGTGACTTTTCTTCAACAGGAAGCAGGAACGCCAAAGGGCGTTGCTATCTTTCGATGGTGCGACGAAACAGATGAACTTACAGTGTGAGAAATGAAGATTTTCCCAGTTGAGTTTACCGCATCTAATAGACCGCGGTTCAATTTGTTTCCTGTATCTCCATGGTTGTCGGGAGAGAGTAGACGGAAACAGACCAGTGAAAATGTTCGAGGGGCGACAACCTACTCATACAATGTGGAAAAGAGATATTAGAACTGGTAAAACATTAAGCTCTCGAGATGATTCTCTCTCTCTCTCTCTCTCTCTCTCTCTTGGCGTGCGTAGCCGGTGTCAAATTAGTCAGGAAACATAAACCGCATTTTATGAGAAAATCATTCACTAGTAACCAGACACAGTTACCTCAAATCTAGGATCTTGGCTGACAAGGCCTTTAAACTGTCTGGCCAGCTGAATGTGGTTTCTGATGTACTGCTGAAGATTTTGTACACCATACAGCCGTAAAACCATCCAAAGCTTCAGTGATCTATAAAGAACAGCATAAACCAACACGACGTAATCCATAATCTTATAGGCAAAAAACTAAGAAATCATTTGATGAACGATCCATGCAGTCCCCACAGGCACGTCACACACATAACCAAGCACTTGTTGAGAAAATGTCGAGAAAATCCACCTAAAACGACGCCCCAGAGGAATTTGCCAGTCTCTGTAGTCCACAAGCATGTTTGCTTGCGACGCCTGCGGATAGTCTTGTCACAGTAAAACAGGACAAAGAAGACGCTTCCACATTTTCCAGTTCGAATTAATTCTACGCAGCACTACTATCATATAACATGTATGGCACCATCTTATCCATCTTATATGGAGGACAACAGTTCCAGAAGAATGTGGATTCTACTGAAATCAGGAAACCCGAGACTAAAAAAGTTCATGTTTGCAAAATGCTGAATGTTCCTAGTGTTGACATAAGACAAGACCTAACCTCTGTAGTGTCTCACAGACGCATGGTAGTTGCTTCGAAAGCTCGTGAGGAAATTTTAGTGAAGAAAGCTATCTAACAGCTATTCGATCGAATTAGTTCTAGAAGACATGCAGACCCCTTGATCTGTACCTTACTCATAAAAACTTTCTGAAGTGTATATGGTAAGAATGCGATTATTTCTGGTGTATAATGCAATTTCCTGTTCTCTTGCATAAAAAGATCAAAATAAGAAACACAAGCCAAGGCGTAGACAACACACTTGTGAATCTTTGCATTCCTGTCTTAACGTTAAAGGTTTGGGAGAAAAGGTACCGAAAAAAATTGCAGCATAAAGGGCAATGCAATAATGAGAAAAGAGAGGTTAGTGATGAGCTAATGCTAGACTGATTCAATATCTACTTTTCCATGAAACTTCAAGGACATAGCGACACATAAATCATCATGAAACGTTACCTTGTTCTTTGGGTACTCTGGATTGGTAGAAAGGGCCTGAATCAACGCATTTCTGTCCTGATAAAGAAAACAAAACAGCATTTGAAAGGAAACATAAAGGCAAATGACATGCAATTGCACTATTTGGATAAAAGAATGTTCCTAAAGGATGTCACTATCCAAAATCAACTAGATATTTTGAATAATAATAGTTGTAGAAAAGTGGTCAAGAATCAGCAAATTCACATGTATTTCCTAGACTTTGTACCAGCGGAGTTTTTCTGCAGAGTTGATAATCCAATCCTTCCGCTATTTGTAATTTGACTGACCATTTGAGTGGAAAACACAATAAAATCATTCTCTGGAATGCATTATTAGAAAAAAAAAAAAAATACAGTTATAACGTTGTTGCTTGCCCTATAAGGAGTTCAAAGTGTTGCATGCTCTATTTTCTCACATGTTAGCCACTGCTCACGATGCAAAAGACTCGTTCAGCGCCATCTAATTTTATTAAAACAGTACCCTTGATTATATTAATGGATATCTTCAATAGATTCTTAAGGGAAGACAATTTAAGCATGACAAGTTCACTTTGACTTCAGGATTTAGACCTGCCTGCTCTGTTCAAAATAATAAAACAGAAAAAGGGCAGTGTAAACAAGGATATAGACATGTAGGAGAGTCATGGCAAACACAAGGATAAGGAGCATCAATCTCATCAACAGATGAGCTATAGAAATCACATGGCTTACTTTTATCCAGAGCGCCGAGCAATCAAAATTTGTGAGAAACCACTTATGTGCATTCATGTTGAACGAATCAGCATCTTCAACGCCGTCAGTGTAAGGCCGATATTCAGGACAAATACAAGCACTTCCAGCATATGCAGCATCAATATGGAACCACATTCCATTTCTCTGAAAAATTCATAAAATTCCCCATTCAGAGATGCTTTTCTCACACAATGAATAGATCATACAGCCAGAATGCAAAAGAACCTTTATGTTAATTAAAAGATTGCTCTGGTAAACCCTGATCAAATCAGCTCTCATACTAGACAAAAACACTAGTTGACTTATGTTTGAAAAACAAATACTTCTTTATAAGCAGATAAGAACAAGGAAAGAGCAGAAAATATGGTGAAATGTCGGAGGATATATTCGAAACTGGGTACCTCAACTAACAATGAATCAAATTAGGACTGCCTAAAGATTATAAGAGTGATGGAAGGGATTAACCACCTTATCCTGCCCTGGGTCAATTCTTTAGTAAAGAAGCAATTGCATTCAACAGAGAACTTCTCACCGTGTTATAAGGCCAAAATTCAAATCTAGAAAAGAGATGCAGAGTATCCCACATTAAAAGCTGGACAAAAAAATGGCTTTTGAAAGTTATCCTAACTACACAGGATTCAATTATCTATTAAAGCCTTTTAATACAGCAGAAATTCACGGACCAGGATTTTCGGAATAGCTAGCTCTTAAATGCTTCTTAGGCTAGAATTCAGGTTGCTTGATGGGGTTAGCTTTGAGCAATAAGTTTAACATCTTGGAATGTGGCAACGAGTCAAAGCATTTAAGACATGTAGAGCTTAAAGAAGGTATAATGCTGGATCAACCTTAAGACATTGCAAACCAGGTTTGACAACTTAGGCCAAAATTTAGACCTTCATAAGAAGCACATAACCATACAATATCAGATGCCTCACCTTAGCAACTGTTGCTAGTGCAGGCAAGGGACCAACGGCCGTTGAAGAAGTTGTACCAACCTGAACATAAATTGAAGATTCTCAACTTGATTGATATTTTAGAGTATGTAAGAAGAAAATGAATTCAAACTAGATAGCATTCACTAGCCAAAAAAAATTGTCGCTACTATGAAACCTAACAACTGAGATTTAACACAAAAGACTTCAGCATACCAAGTCAACTCAAGGGACAATGACAGTCCATTGATTCTTCAACACTTAACTGTCTCATCCTTCCATCTACTAACAGTTTAATTAACAAACACATAATATCATTGTAAGTCATGGTGATACTTTACATGGCGTATATGGCTGTCAAAATACCATTTGTGTATATGAAAAGCATGCTTTTCAGAAAAATTGACCTAATTAGCTTACAGAAAGCAATTTTTTTTTTCAGTTATGTTCTCCTACTATCTTGACCAGCCCAATAGGAACTCAGCCTACAGTACACTTAATAGCTTAATATGTAGCTGCATCGAGAAGTCAATGGAGAAAAAGCAACATGAGAACTAGTCTCAAGCTTCTTACTTACTGTAGCGCACAAAAAGAAGGGAACTAAACCAGTGGATATGTCCTGAGAAATCACTTCATTAAGTAAATCAGGAGAGACTGCATAATTGGTTGAAGCATCTGTTTTTAGAACCCTGCAGTTCTCTGGATAGATACCTCCTATCTGCCATGAAATATAGAAACAAAATGCTCAACTAATACAAGTTCATAGTCTACCGAGCATATATTCTTTTGAACGAAAATAGATGATCTAGAGAATCATTTTTGCATCTTCTACCATTTTTTTGGTGTAAGCTGCGGAAGAAGATGCACTCTACTTCTTCTGCATCACCACTCACAACCACAATGGTGTTTCATTTAATGGTGTTTCATTTACCAATAAAATAGTAGTAAAAGATCTAAATAGCACAAGGAGGGAAGGAGAAACATTTTGGTGAAAGTTTGAGGGCATCAATGGTTCAAGGATTGAAATCCAGCACATCAAAGGGTAAACTTGTTTATTCAAATGGAATATCTCAAAGCTATAAAGCTCTGCTTACAGGACTGCAGAAAATCATCCTATCTGGTAGAAGCTTAAGAATGCTTGCTTTTATAGATAACATTCTTGTTTAACTTTCCATAAATTCGGGCCAGTACATTAATCTGAGAACACGTCTAAATGTTTGAGCATACTCTTTGAAAGAACAGTGTAAATGTTGAACAAAAAAAATAAAGACTACAAATTGAAAAACTTAAGGATTTTTGCAATACTCCTCTCAGAACTCTTGGAAAACCTATTATCCTTTCCTATCAAGTATAATATCACTCATAGATCTACTTTCCTGGTTTGACCATTTCATGTTTCAGTACTAAAGCATCCCATCCTGTGTCGTATATCAAATATCAGCTGAAGACCAGAAGTAGGTCCCTAATGCATTAGCAATCGTATATTTTAATTAGTAAATGAATCATACAGATTAGTTCCTCCTAGGTGAACTGGCCACTGGCTCCTTTCATGAGGAAATTGTCTCGTATTATCCCCAGGGATACACAAGAGAGTGCCTGCATGAATACCTGGCATGCTTTTTGCAAGGACGAGTGGGTCTGGTCAGAAGAATAAACAATAAGCTTATCCAGGGAACTTTTCCCTATTCTACTTAAGAACTTATCTCGAGCAGCCAATAGAACTACTAGAACAGCTTCACTTGCAGTACCCTGAACTACTCCACCGCCTGGTCCTGCATCGTCATACTTGACAGTAAGCTATCCAATATGCCACATAGTTTGGACTTCTAGAAAGAGGTTTTTTGAAGGCTTTGAAATATTTGGCGCATGTCTAGCATGTCAAGTATACTGCAGCTTCCATTACTTTATATCCCTGGTTTTGATTATATCAGTTTTCTATAAGCTAAAACTTTCAGCTTTAAATGCAGAAGATGAATTTCTCAAAGTTCTATGCATTATAGTCACTGCATAATCAAGTTAATGAAACTAATTCTTAACTCATTACATAAATTTGAAATAACTTTCGAAAAGTATAACACCTTTACATTCATAAGAAAGCAGAAATCATCAAGTATGCAAACTGACTAAATAACGGCAGGGGATGTTTCCCTTTTTTATTGGATGTAGACCACGTCCACAAATCTTATTGTACATTTCACATGTGAAATGAAAACTGTTCTTGCAGTAACATTGAAGCCAAAAAATGAAATAGTTTGTTCAATTTCTTCTTCAGTACTCATCATGAGCAAGACAGAAGTGATTCTTCAACCGACTGACTAAATGGAGAGAAGTAATTTTTTTTATTTTCATGTCATATGGCAATAGGACATTCGATGCCATCAAGATTGTTAGCGTACAAACTGACCTGTTGAAAGGAAGTCATCAGGCAGATTGAGAAGTTTAGCGAGCCAATCCAGAACTATCATTTCGAGTTCTGTTGCAGCAGGGGAAGTAATCCAGCTGAAGCCAACAATGTTGAGGCCAGCGCTGAGCATCTCTCCCATAAAACCGGCAATACTGCTGTTAGAAGGATAATATGGAAATAATTCGGACTCTGCCAATGGGTCATCCCAGGTAATATTTTTTCCTGTACATCTGCAATAATATATAGCAGAGAGAGAGATAGTTTGTTTAGCTTAACAGCTACTTTAACTAACTTATCCATTGGCAAGTGTTACATGGTCTCTCCATTCGCCTCTATGTACAATATAATCCGCAATTACCCATTTGACTGCAAAAGATAGGTACGCTCGAAGTTTTGAAAAACAAATGTAATCTGGGATTCCAAGTTAGAAATATTGGTGCAAGTATAAGTTAAGAATCCATATGAAAACTGCCCAAGTTTGACCCGTCATTATCTTATGAACAAGAGCAGCAGGAGAACCTCACCTTCAAGAACTTGTTGCAACGATTCAGGACGATCAGGCGCAGAATCTGGAAGAAGTTTATGTAAATAGCCAGGCTGCATGGAGGAACCAGATTGACTTTCTTAGCCATAACTCTGACTTGCTTAGAGAAAGAAACAAAAGAAAAGGAGAAGGGAATGAACGAAAACCTCGACTTGGCTGAGGACGGGGAAGCTCTCGATGGACTTGTAGTAGTCCGCGATGAAATCGACCATCCTGTGCGCATTCTCTCTCAGTTGCTCCGCATCCATCGGCTTCATCTCTCCCTCCCTGCATTGTGCAACAGCCGCAGATCAGCATCACCGACACGCACTCTTCATCACACGAACGAGCTCGAACCGCGCAAACTCCTGGCAATGTACCAAGCACCGCGACCATCACTTACATAACTCCGATGAAGCAGAACGTTGAAAGGAAGGAGAGAGAGAGAGAGAGAGAGAGAGAAGAGAGTGCAATGAGGCGAAAAGGGAACGTCGAGAACGGGACTCCGGTTTCTTCGCTCTCGTGAGGAATGCGGCTTTATCGCAATCACCGTCTCTCCCTCTCGGCGAGTCTCAACGGCGAGTGTGCATGGGCCGGGAGAGGGAGGGAGGGAAAGACGTGTACGTGTGGGAGACGGCGAGGAGTGCATTAATTTTGCTCCACATCGTTCTATGCGAACGACTATGCGTTGACCACGTGACTTCAAACGACCAATTTGAATTTGGCATTTCCTGCTCATATAGGATCGCAAATCATCCCCATATTCTTGCTGGACGTGCGACGTTGTTTCTAAACTTTCGGTTCATGCACTTAAAACCCTAAACTTTTATTTAATGCGTGATGTCGCCTACAAACTTTCTATTGATTCAATCACGTCTCTGAACTCTTTCGAAATGTTTGATGCGCAATGCGCGTTAATGATGTTGATATTTTATAAACTTGAAATTGACACAAAAATAATAATAATACAAGCACTGGTTTTCAATGTGCACTATTTTGCTTAAGATAAGTGAATTTTTCTTTTACTTTAAACACATGTTCTCGTTCACTTAACTTTTACCAAATAGTGAGTTTAGATTTACTTACCTCACAGAGTGTATAAAGATAAGAAGAACAAGGACAACGATAATAAAGCATCCGCTAGCAATGGAGTACTTAATTTCATCCTTTCATCCTCATGATGAAGATCGAAAATTTTAGAAGTAAGATGACATTGGCATTGGGTGAGGATGACATTAGTATTGGGTGAGTTATTTTTTGCTAATTTCCAAAGTTTTTCCCTGAATCAATAATGGCATTGAACATTCAAAAGTATTTTGAGAACTTAATTCAACTAATTAAAAGTCCAAGAATAACGTTATCAAACTTAAGAGATTTAATTACATAAACTAGAAAGTTTAGGAATGCCTTTACATATCGGACGGAAATTCATGAACTAGCGGTGTTATTATTATCTCTTTTCTATCCTGTGGTGAGACTTGACAGGACAGTTTTGTCACGACCCATCCAAAGGTTGATGTTTCCCTTTCTAATAGATAGTTACATAGAATATACATTTTCATCCGGGAATCAGACATTGAATCTTAGTCTGTGGAAACGATGCTCCCGCATCTCGCACCCCACTAGGCAGAGAGCACCATGGCAAAGAGAGAATCAACTGGGAGACCAATTTTATCTCCAGCTTGGTGGCTTTGAGAGTCTCGTCCCTAACCCGGGTTATGCCGATAATCGGTAGTCAGATGGATTAACCGACGAGGACAATAATACAAGTAACCAAAGCGAGACGCTTTGACGGTGTCTATAACCATCTTAGAGAGTCGAAAAGTCGAACATGCAAGGAAACTTAAAATTAACCGACGAGGACAATAATACAAGTAACCTAGCATCACTATTCCTTAGCTTCGAATTGTGTCGCCAAATGAATCTTTCCTTACTGGTGAAGAGCTTGTGGATTCGATAAATATGCGCTAATCTTGTCTACCAAGGAAACTTAAAAATTCTAACACGCAAGAATAAACAACATAAGTAGTATACAAAGACCGAGCCACAACCGTCTGCATATATCAATGCACATAATTTATTTTGCTCTTGGCAAAGAATAGAGCATGCCAACCAATAGACAGAAGTGTACCGACTGCAACGATCAACGTTTGGAAGCCGAAGGGGAGAGAACCGTGACTTTTGGTTCCAAACTTTTGTGACCACGACGATATTATTTCTTAAATGTTCCTCGATTCAGCATGCCTACTAGTACATGTTGAAACACCCTGAAGATTTGCCCCTGTAGATCGCAGAGATCTCTTTTTCCATGAAAAAGTTCCCTTACAAACTTCATATGATGGTGTTGAAGTTTCTTTTATGTTTCCAGGCATCTACAGGAAAGAATATGCTGTAACAAATTTATCCAGCACAAAATTCTCGAAGATCAAACTCCCTCAATTGTACAACATTCTGATTCAAATTAGACCTCGCTCCATCACCAAGGATTCATCTTGCAAAGTATCTCTGCTCATTGACTTGTCTCAGCAGTTTCCTTTCTATAAGCTTGTAGCCTCTCCCTCAGTTTCTTGCTCTCTTCGAAGTTAGCCTTTCGTTTCACGGCTTTCTATAGAAAATTTGAAATCATGCAACCAAATTAAATGAAAGTTCACAATATTGAAATATAACCTCATCAGTACAATCAAGTCTCACCTCTGCCCGAAAACAACGATCAAGCTTTACTTTTAGGTCGGTACATTCGCCGAAAAATTTTCCAATGGGATGGTCTAAGTGACACTGTTGAAACTGTTCAATTATCTGCAGCAAATGAAAACTTCAGTCAGCACATGTCCAATTTTCTAACTAAAGAAAGAATGGCTGTCACTGGGATTCATACATTTAGTTCATGCATTTTGCCTGATGATGAACACCATCAAATTATCGAGTGTGTTTTGAAAATACTATGCTTTTTGTGGTGCTGGCATATATATTTCAATATAATAGTTGGAATTTCAGTAAAATGATTAGTGGATTTCTAGTTCTCTGTCAAAAATGGTTATTGCAAACATAAGTTTCTTTTTGAAGGTAACCAAAGATAATATCCTTTATTGATCAAATCACAGAGAGACCTCTTTCAAACTTGGAACAGCAACCTTTGTCAGAAAATGTTGGTTATTTTTTAACAAGACAGTACAGATTCTTTCACAACCTTTCCAGTGAGGGAAGTAACATAGCTCCATCATCTTGTAAATGATTATGTGCACAGATTCATCATCCATGATGAGATCATAGTAAGGAATCCACTAAGATGCATACAGGACAGTGCGAACAGGAAAATGAAAAGATCAAGCACTCATCCAAAAAATTACAAAAGATCAGGGAGACTTCCTTAGAAAGAAAATTTTTGCATCAGGTCGTCCAGTCAGTAGTTCTATAATAGGGGACATAATACAGAAGATGCAGAATTTCTTTGATTTTAACCTATTCAAACAGGTGCTAACAGAATCACTACGGTCTTATTTCCAGCATGTTGATGACATGTGCAGAAACATGATGATGGCATCTCAAGCATCAAGTTTTAATAGTACCTCTTGGAAAAGTGTGCTTTCTATCCTTGATACTATTCGTGGTGTTTAAATAAGAATAAAATAACTTACATCAAAAGAAAACTTCAGGTGAATTTTGAAAGAACATTCCCACTTATCCTACAAAGATAAAGAAAAAAGAAGAACACTCCCATTTTTTACCGAGCTCTACAGGAGCCCTTTCATGCACAATGAGCTTATTTCAGGCTAATTAAAGTAAAGACACATCAAATTTTTTCTTAAATTCTTGCTTAAACTCAGATTAGGAAAAAATGAAGAAGAGATATCTAGAGAGGTGACACAAGATCCCAAGGACTGGGCAATCTTCTCAAATCTAAGCACATTGATCCTTGATCACTTGAACCAGACAAATATGTCAAGCAGTAGCAGATAGCAGGAGCATTTTTAAGCTGTGAAGTAATCTGAAAAGCGTAATAGACTTACTTCAGCACACATTGGATGACGGTGTAATGTTAGAGGGGGATGCATATTGTCCGCGACTCAAGCAGCCCTACAGCAACATGTGAAAAATTGGAAGATAATATCGCAGATCACCAACAAGCACAAATCGAAAAATCACAGATCAATTATCTTTCCACTTAAGAAGCAAATATGGACAAATAGGCCATCTAAAATATGAGTATTAAGGCTGAAGGAAACTAGTTTGAAGAGAACCATAAAACTTGAGAAAAAAAAGAAGTGAATACAATAAGAGGAAGTTCCATTGTGATCTAACGAGCTGTCATCCTATTTCAAATCCTACAGAGCCACAACTTTAACATGCATAATTTTTTTTCAGCTAGTAATATAATATCCACAGCGTCATTGTGGGCGGGACAAGGAAGACCATACATGTCTTGTGCGCAAGAGAAGGAAACTCTAAAGACAACTATTTTAAGCTAAAGGTGACTGGAACTTGTGCCGGTAAAGTTAAACTGAAAGGTCTTACGTACTAAGCTCCAACACACAGGCATTGACGGAGAATTTCTTCATATTACTTCACAGCAGATTTCCGGACATCAAATCTCTCTCTCAGTTCTGAAACAACGAGGCATATAAGAGTGGAATTTCAGCACAATTAGGAACAGGACGTGGAGTGTAACCTTTCGGACGCCACATGAATGCGCATTTCTTCTTTTACATGTTTAAAGAAAATGAAATCCTTAAGGCTGGTCGATAATTCATGTGGCGGCATCCCATCTTTATCTGCTATTGAAGGAAATGAAACAAGCCAAAAGCCTAATTAACTCAACTTGAACGTAAGACACAAGCATAAAATCCACTAATTGGCCGAAGCAGGTTCATTCTCGCCATTAATAGATCGAGTTCCAGCATATCTCAACTGGCAAGCATTGACAAGGATGATTAATCGGATTTGAACAGGATACAAGCACTCCGAGAGAGAGAGAGAGAGAGAGAGAGAGAGAGAGAGAGAGAGAGAGAGAGAAGCAAAAATTCGCTCAATAGACTGCGTATCAACGGTCTCCTAGGTTACCGGAGAACCTCTAAATAGACTCCACGACTCATCAGATCAATCAGGGGAAACAAAACCGGAAAGCGAAACTTGCCGAACGTGGTGATAATTTCAGGATAATCACAGAGGGAGGCAGCGAGCGAGCGAGCGAGAGAGCGCGAGTACCGTTGGTGGTGATATATCTCTCTAGTTCAGGCGGTTGAAGCAGCGGTGGACCGGAGATACGCGGTTGCTCCGGCGAGAGCTTTGGGCGGTCCTCGCGCCGGAGGCTCAAATGGAGGCACAGCGCGGCTTCGGATGTGAGCAGCGGATACGGGGGAAGAGATTATATTTCGTTGTGGTTTATAATTCGTTAAATTCCCGCACTTCTTTATTTTCTCTTCACATTTAGAAAAGGAAAGCTACATTTTTAAACATTAATGCCTAATAAAAAAAAATTAAATGACTGCAGATCTCAATATATATGTAAAACCACTTAACATTATTACTACTATTTTATCGGTATATCTCTTATTAAATTATCAAATTACGTATATAAAAAATTTAATACTATTTTATCGATATAAATAAAAAAAATTATTATTATTTTGTCGATGTAAATAAAAGTGATACTATTTATATATTTGTATTATGTTCATTAGACTTTTTTTTTCTTTCGAACATAAGAATGCGTTTGTTTGGAAAAAAGGTTGGTCAATTTTCAAAAAATACTTTCATTCAAATAAACGTATTTTAAATAGTAATGTCTAGACCACGTAGATAATACCGAAATAAACTATGTCTTATTCGAGTACTCGCCGACTTCCGACTATTTAGAGCCGGATCTTGGATACCGACACGTCGTGAGGTGTGGACCGCCCTCAATAGATTTTCGACGAGTTTGAGCCAAAATAAAATTGAAGATGGAGAGAGAGTTAAAAATAATAAAGTGGATAAATTCATGAAATTAAAAGCTTAAATTGAAAACTGGAGCGGCGAAACATAAAAAAAAAAAAAAAAAAAACCCATAATTTCTGTTTTCTCCGGGGCTTCCATGGCGGTACCTTGTTAAACGACCACAAGACGAAGAAGAAGCTGCAAGACAACTCCCAAATTCGCTACCCTCTCTCTCTCTCTCTTCCTTCGGTGAGCTACAGCTATGGAGAACGAAGCGGAGATAGACGACGGCGTGAGAGCTCAGTTCCCTCTCACCTTCGGCAAGCAGTCCAAGCCCCAAACTCCCCGGGAATCCGTCCACAGCGCCACTCGCCGCCCCGGCCCCAACCCCGCCTCCTCCTCTCCTTCCCCTTCTCTTCCCTCTACTACCTCCGCCGCCGCCGCCGCCGACGGCAAGAGCAGCGGTCTGCCTTCTCTATCCTCCTCCTCCAGAGCCTGGCTTGAGGCGGTCCGCGCCGGAAACCCTAAGCGTGACCCCGAGGCTGGAATCGGCTCCCGCGGTGGCGACGGCGAGGACGGTGTTCGTGCGGTGATAGGTCCACCTCGCCCGCCGCCGGGATTGATTTCCAATGATGATGGCGGGGGCGAGGACGATGACGACGGGGTTATGGTTGGCCCGCCGCCGCCTCCTCCTGGGAACCTTGGAGATGGTGATGATGAGGGGGAGGAAGAGGTAATGATTGGGCCGCCACGGCCACAGAATGTGGATTCGGACGAGGAGGAAGAACAGGAGGAGAACCAATATAGGATACCTCTCAGCAATGAGATCGTGCTCAAAGGCCATACTAAGGTATCTCTATTTCTCTCCCCTGTCCCTTTGTTGGTAGCTTTCTTAGTTTTATTAATTTGACATGAAGATATTCATCGGGCATCTTACTCATCGATGCCAGCATGTTAAGCAATCATATAGTCATTGTTTGTGATAGTTTGAATGTGCTTTAGATTCCTCAGCGACTAGAGTAGTGGAGTTTGGAATACATTGAAAAAGGCTGGAGATTTTCAAACAACCCTGTAGATGGCATCAAGTGATTTCCATGAAACCTGTAGCTTCGTAGTGGTTAGCTTTCTGACATTGTGGTTCTGACTTGGTGAAACTTCTACACAAAATTTCAATTAACAGGTTGTATCTGCTCTTGCTGTTGACCCCACCGGTTCTCGGGTTCTATCCGGCAGTTATGATTACTCTGTACGGATGTATGACTTTCAAGGGATGAATTCTCGCCTATCATCATTTAGAGATTTGGAGCCCTTTGAAGGTCATCAAGTCCGTAACTTAAGCTGGAGTCCGACGGCAGACCGGCTTTTGTGCGTAACTGGCTCAGCTCAAGCTAAGGTAGCTTTAATGGTACTTGTCATTTTCCTGAAAGCTGCGGTGCATCTTGGCTCCTCTGACAATTATTCTTGGTGACGCAGATCTATGATCGTGACGGGCTTACATTAGGTGAATTTGTGAAGGGGGACATGTATATTCGTGATTTGAAAAATACGAAGGGCCATATATCTGGATTGACTTGGGGAGAGTGGCACCCTAAAACAAAGGAGACAATTTTAACATCATCGGAGGATGGATCTCTTCGCATATGGGATGTGAATGACTTCAAAAGTCAAAAGCAGGTATTTTTTCCTCATATCCCGACTTTGAGTTTGTGTAAAAGATATGGTTATTGAGTTGTTGCACTCCTGCATTCTTTTTTGCTCTTGATTGAGCTGTTTATACTGAGATTATGTAGGAATATATCTCAGGAGTCGAAGCATTCTTTCGATGTACATTGTTAATAGCTGGTCTACTTCAATTTTTCAAGAGGATATTTTTTTCCCCTTACTGCATATATATAGGTTTGCCGGGCAATCTTCCTCAGTTTCCACTTGATCTGTCTGACTTGTGGTCAATATAGATGAAGAAATAAGCTCTGGCAGTCACAAATAAGCTATAGTCTTTATTCCCTCCTGTAGGAATCGCAGCTTTCAACAATTTTAACATATCATTTCCCTTCACGCATGGAATTAATTATGATGGATAAAATCTACAAAAGATAATTCTAAATCAGAAAGTTCTACTTTCTTTAACCGCTTCCAGCAATGACTTTCGTCATCCCTCTCCCATCTCTATCTTGAGCTACCGCTTTTACCTCAATCCCTACGATGAAAGCTCTGTAGACCTTTCTCATGCCAATGTATGAGTTCTTCAGTTGCTTTTCTGATGATCTGGCAACCATTGTAGACTTTTCTTGCTCCCATTGAGCTTATGTATGGCCACTTCTGTTTAGCAACAAATTGTAGAAAAAATTGGCCACTTAAGGTATCTCTTTGCTTGTTGTGTTATTTTCCATAAAGGACTAGAATTGGGCCTTTTGCTAACTTGTTCAATATATATAGGTTATTAAACCAAAGCTTGCAAGGCCTGGAAGAGTACCCGTGACAACATGCACTTGGGATCGTGAGGGGAAATGCATTGCAGGTGGTATTGGGGATGGTTCAATACAGGTATTATGTCCCGTTTATGTCATATTGGGAGAAGTGATGCTAGGGTGTAAGATTTTATCCTTCTGGTGTGATGGCAATTGTGTTCTGTTAGAGTAATTAAATATCAAATCACGCCTTCATCTAATAGCTTAAGCTTTTAGAATAGTTGGCAATGGTCCCTCAAAATCTATTATGATATTAGAGCAGGAGGTCTTGAGTTCAAACCTTTTCATGCCCCGTTTGCCTCCTCAATTAAATATTTCCATGCTTAGTACTTGCCAAAAAGACCAAACTAAGCGCGAAGGAGAGTGTTAAGAGTAATTAAATATTAATTCACGCCTTCATGTACTAGCTTAAACTTTTAAAACAGTTGGCAGTGGTCTCACAAAATCTCACATGTTCCCATCTAATTATGATCTACTACTCACTTTTTTTTTTTTTTTTTGGTCAATTGCCCTATTTGACAGATCTGGAACCTTAAGCCAGGATGGGGAAGCAGGCCGGACATTCACGTCGAGAAAGCTCATTCGGATGATATAACTGGGCTTAAGTTTTCCAGCGATAGGAAAATTTTACTGACAAGAAGCTACGATGGTTCACTTAAGGTAATTACATGGATATGACTGAAGCTCACATTCAGTTTTGATTGTCAATTACATTCAATTTTTCAAGTTTATCTCATCTTCTTATGTTTGATACGCATTAGGTGTGGGATTTGCGCCTTATGAAAAATCCTCTCAAAGTTTTTGAGGATCTTCCAAATCACTATGCCCAGACAAATATTGCATTTAGTCCCGACGAGCAGCTATTCTTGACTGGAACTTCTGTTGAAAGGGAGTCCACAACTGGAGGCTTGTTGTGTTTCTTTGATCGATCTAAACTTGAGCTCATATCAAGAATTGGGATTTCTCCTACTTGTAGTGTGGTGCAGTGTGCCTGGCACCCCAGGCTGAACCAGGTACTAGATGTAACTATATGCTAGTTCAACCTGGAGAAAATACTCGTTCGAATTACTGCACAGGTGTATAAACTCGGGATCTTTTGCTTTTTTCCCTACTAAGATGTGACCAATGACCATTCCATCTCCATATTTGTCTTTTGCTTTGTTATAGATCTTTGCAACTTCTGGGGATAAAAGCCAAGGAGGAACTCACGTTCTTTATGATCCTACTCTCAGCAAGAGAGGAGCTCTTGTTTGTGTTGCTCGTGCGCCAAGGAAAAAATCTGTGGACGACTTTGAGTTAAAGCCTGTCATTCACAACCCCCATGCATTGCCTTTGTTTAGGGATCAGCCAAGCCGTAAGCGTCAACGTGAAAAGATCCTCAAGGATCCATTAAAATCCCATAAACCAGAGGTTCCCATGAATGGACCTGGACATGGTGGAAGAATTGGTACAACCAAGGGAAGTTTATTGACCCAGTATCTTCTCAAGGTAAGTATTTCGTCCTCCATTTCAATTCTTGTCTGTTTTAGTTAGGTTCTGAGGGTAACTGAGGATAATTGTTACTTCCAATTGCAGCAAGGAGGCTTGATTAAGGAGACGTGGATGGAAGAAGATCCTAGAGAAGCTATACTGAAGTATGCTGACGTCGCAGAAAAAGATCCAAAGTTCATTGCCCCTGCATATGCCCAAACCCAACCTGAGCCTGTTTTTGCAAAATCTGATTCTGAAGATGAAGAAAAATGATGTCCTATCCTATGGTGCTTCTTTTGGATCATTGCTGCAGTCGTTGGACACATGAGGAAGAAAAATGGTAATGTTTGGATTATGAAGTGTCAATGTGCAGCTTACCGTACTAGTCCATCAGTTCTGTCTTGTGTTATCCCATGGCTACTGGGCAGCATTTGCTTGATTCCATATTTCATTGGATAACCAGGGATAGGACTACTTATACGGGAAGAGCTAGCAACTATTGCGATCATCTATTGATCCAGCTGGATTGTCAACGAAGAATGGGTTTTCTTTACTCAATTAATTTGAGTGGTCTGCTGGGTTCAAAATAATGGAGACATCAACTCTGAGTTTAAAACCAGGAATTCTCTAGGAAGAATCTCTTGCATTTAGCTGGCCTTTTCGATCATATGATGTGCAGTTTATATTATTATGGTTCGAGCAAAAGTAAGAGTACCTTTTAACTGCTCTTCTTCAGTCATGGAGGCTTACTTTGCTGAGAGATGTACCTTTAGCGACGTGATGGATAGCAGTCCTTTGTATTTATGCGGTTTAAGAGACGGGATCAATTGTTTTGCTCCTTCATCAGATCAATTAAGTTCATGTAACTAAGCTTTTCATTGTAATGGAGGCAGTTTCTGCTACACATGATATGCAATGATCTGCCAATGGGGCATTCAGTCTTTCTGTTGTGCACGTGTGCATTTTGCGTCCTTTTTTATCCTAGCTGCTCTTTGGTTGAAATATAGACATGAAAGAAGCCGGTTGAAATTTCGATGTTCCTGAGCTTCGTTATTTGTTATTCCTTTTGTTTTCGACTTCGCCTTTGGCATTTTGGTTGCATGCGGTGGCTCTAATTATGGAAAGCTGGAACTTGATAGAGTTACTTTGGGTTATTCAGGATGCTGGGCAAGCAGTGTTTCATCAGTTATGTCGTTTGACTATGGACAGTAGGAAAGTGGTCAAGTGTGTTCTCTGAGTTAATTCAGAACTGAAGATTTGTGGTGGAAAAACCTTTTAAACTGGTGAAAGGTGGAGAGTGGAGATGAGCTTTCTCTAAAATTGGGTCGGTTTCTGAAATCTATGTCGCGGGGGCCAAAAAGGAAAAAAATAAAAAAGAAGTTGTCTTTGGAAACGAAAGTTCACCATGAGGATCATCCGAAACCCTAAGCTAGAACTGCTAGTCTGTCTCTTCGAAAGTTTGTCCCGTTTTCATGAATTTGCAGATCTACATTAATCAGATTGACCAAAGACTTAATTTTTCAAAATCACATATTTTCTCTTGCTAGTGCAATCAATTTAAGCACATGGAACTATAGCAAGTACTCTCTACCACAAAAAAAAGAAAACAATTGAGTTTGTTAAGGATTCTCGCACTTATAAGTCACCTTGATATGCATGATCAGCAGTTTCAAAGTCAAATATATCCTCATTAATTTTTCTTTAACAAGTGTCTCGGAAGATTCGTTAACCTAGAATTCGGAGAAATGTCAATGAAAAAACTAATCCATCTGATCATCCCTCTATAGCTCATGTCGAAAATCTATACTAGTTCAATCGAATTCTCACACCCATACTATGTTCACTAGCTCTCATTCTAGTACAAATGCAAAATTATTTTTGGATCCTACACTATATCGAAGTATTGTCATAGCTTTTCGATATCTCACCATCACACGGCTATATATTTCATATGCAGTCAATTTTGTTTGTCAATTCATACATTAGCCTACTGTGAGTCATATTCAAATTATGAAGTGTATTCTCCATTATGTCAGCGGCGCAATAAATTGATGAATGTGAATCTTGTCCAAGTTCCCAACCCAAAAAAACAAAAAATCTTGTCCGAGTCAACTTTGGACTTGCATACCTTGTGTGATGCAGATTAGGTAGGTTGCCGCTTGACTCGATGATCAACTATGGGATTTTGTATCTTCTTAGGTAGCAATTGTATATCATGGAGTGTTAAGAATTAACAAACGTTTACTCGATCTAGTGCCGAGGCAGAGTATCATGCAATGGTGTCAATAACTGTAGAGATGACTTAAATATCATTCCTTTGAGAGATTCAGATATTCATCTCTCAAGTCCATCAATATTCATTGCGGTAATATCAGTGTACTTTATATGTCCACTAATCATGTGCTTCATGCAAGAACTAGACATACGAAAAATTATCAATGAGATAAAGTGGCCCTTGGAACACTAGTGACTATATGTTCCGTCTGTGCATAAAATTACTAATCTCTTCACGAAGCCATTGTCCAGAAATGCATTTCGAACTCAAATTTCCAATTTGAGGAGAAGTCAAGGCACTAATTTATCAATCAAGGAAGAAGAATCTAGATATGTTAATTGAATCACAACCAGATTCCTGGAGATACTAAAATGAAGGGATTGACAGGTCATATGATATAGGGATCATCTCATTTATCGGTGATATTATTTCCTTACGAAACATTACACTTTGTAATGTTTTAATATAATGGAAACCATCTTCATAATAGCACGTTGAGATCGAGAATCAAACACCTTTTATTCTTTTAGGTCACTCCGTCAAAACAACAATCTGTGATGCCTAATGAAGATTGCTTCCCCTAGATTCTATCTGAAACTTTGAAATTCTATTGGACGATGGAGCTTGGACAAACCAATGTTAGTGTCTTCACATGGGCGCTCTTGTTTCCCAATGGTACTGCTTACAATTACAAGGACGGACGTTTCACCGTTTCTTGTTCCATCTTCTGCTCTTCACATTCCTCTCCTGCTTCTTGTTTTTAGTACTCACACTATGTTGACACCCTCCGGCCTTTTTGTCCTAACGTACTTTTTCGGTTTGATCAGCACCGGGGGCTGACATCTGTCCAACCGCAGGCCGTAACACCACATGGATTGCCACAGCTGTCAACTATATCCGGTTCCCTTCGGACGGCGCTGGCATAGTCCCGGTTCTTCTGCGGAGCCATAATGGCACGACATTCGCCTGTGGCTTCTACAGCCAAGCCTATTCGGAAGTTTACTATTTCGCCATTTTGGTTGTTCCAACCGACCTGCGCTCTATTAACAACAGCAGCGACGGTGTGGCTCCAGTGGTTGTGTGGTCTGCTAATCGGAACCGTCCCGTTGGAACCAAGGCCACGCTGGAGCGCACAGTAGAAGGAGATTTGGTGTTGAAAGACGCCGGCGGCTCGGTCGCGTGGTCAACCCAAACTTATGGTAAGACTGTTGCTGGCATGAACTTGACAGACATGGGCAACCTTGTGTTGTTTGATCAGAACAATGCTGCGGTGTGGCAGTCTTTCGATCATCCTACGGACACGCTGCTCTGGCGGCAAAGATTAAGGGTGGGGCAGAAACTGACCCCTAGTAATTCTGCAACAAACATGAGCGAACAAGGTTTATATTCACTTTCTCTTGACTACTGAAGGATTATTTGCTCAGATAGAGACTGGCCCTTCGCAGGTTTATTACCGTTAGCGCATAAATTTTCCGTACATAAGCAACGACTCTAGTTATGCTGAATTCAACCAAGGACAGTTCGAATTGTTTGCGAATTTCACGAGAAACGGTTCTTCGCTATCTGGTTATGTTTCGACTGCGGCTGTGCAGTACTTGAAGTTCGAACCCGATGGACACCTGAGGATGTATCAGCAGTTTAAAAATGAGTTCTTCATGGCACATGATACTCTAACAGAGTCCATCGGGTATTGCGGTTATCCGGTTTGGTGCACCCCACTGCTGTTTTTTCTAAAAGTGCAGAATACCAGGGGTGAAGCTGCTCATTCTCCCAATACAGATGAACCTCCTACTTCTCCTAAAAACAGTAAAAGGGCAAATGCAGTTCCGATAGAAGGAAAGGCGTTGAAGATGTCGAAGGCATTGATGAAGTCGAAGAGGACAATCTTGACCAAGCTCCGGGAGCACCTAAGAGATTCCCCTATGATGATTTAAAAACCATTACCGAGGATTTCAACGACAGGCTCGGTGAGGGTGGATTTAGCTCCGTTTATCAGGGCACTCTAGCCGACGGGAAGAAAGTAGCAGTGAAGCAGCTCAATGGTTTATGCCAAACATCTGTTCTTGCTAGGTTGAGAGCATAGGCCGTATCCATCATGTGAACTTGGTATGACTCGTTGGATTTTGTGCCGAAAAATTTCACAAGTTGCTTGTCTACGAATACATGCCCAAAGCGTCCCTAGATAAATGGATCTTTCGAAAATTAGATGAGTCATTCGTGCTTAATTGGCAACATAGAAGGAAGATCATTTTCGACATAGCAAAGGGCCTAAGTTATCTCCATGAAGAATGTAGTTGGAAGATAGTTCACATGGATATAAAGCCTCAAAATATACTCTTGGACGAAAAATTTGATGCCAAAGTTGCAGATTTTGGCTTGTCTAAGACAATTGCTAGGGACCAAAGCCAAATTGTGACCACGATGAGGGGAACTCAAAGCTATTTGGCCCCCGAATGGCTACATGCAACAATTACTGAGAAAGTGGACGTCTATAGCTTCGGTGTGGTAATTCTGGAGATAGTTTGTGTAAGGAAAGTTTTCGACGAATCTCAGAATCTGGAAGACATGTATAGGAGCTTTTAAAAGAAAGTGGGAAGAAGGACGGCTTCTGGATATGATCGATAAGAACAGTGAGGATATGAAGCTGAACGGACCTCATGTGGTTGACATGATGAGGCCGCCGCATGGTCCTTGCAAGTTGATTTCACAAAGAGGCCTTCATCGTTGACGGCTATCAAAGTCCTGGAAAGAGCAACGGCAGTCCCAGGTGACCTAGATTGTAACCTCTCATATCCCACCTTGGCAAATGTAAGCGTAAGAATTGGACAAGAGGCTGTTGAATTCGGCGCTACCATCTCTGTGGTATCCTCTGTTTTATCTGGTCCACGGTGAACCATCCCGACCATGTCACATACTTTTTCTCTGCTGTAAGACTGGTGTAGAGGCAAATGAGTTTTTACGTATTCTAGGCATTACGACACTGTTACTGAAACTCGAGAAAATGAATAGATCTTTGGAGGTTATTACACGTGTTTACTTTTTGACATATCATATTTGAAACATTTATGATCTTATCGTCTTATGATCCTCGATCTGCCCTTTGGATCAGAGTCTTAAACGCTCCTATCATATCAAAGTTGGCAAACATCCATGATTTTCAGAAATAGAACACACGTATTTACTTCTGATAGATCATATTTCTCCGTGAAGTTAGTATCAGAAGCTGGAGGCAAATACCCCTTTTGCTCTCATTAGCAACAGACAAAAGGAGACTTGGCTGGTTAGCAACATCTCATTAGCTGGTCGCGCCTTAACAATGAGATTGCATGTGTCACACCCCGAATTCAACAAGAACAGGGGATGACACAGCCTGCCCTTTCACCCGAAGGCACAGTATCAAACACAGCCAACAACATGTTGTCAACATATATATATCTCCATCACATATATACAAATATATAGAAACCAGCACCTAGCATGCTGGTTACAACATCAGAGTTTCTATAATCCATCAAAAAGAATATGTGCATCTCCAACTAACAACTAAACCCAACAACTAATCTTAGTCATATACAGCTTAGAAATATACAACTAACTAGCAATTTGTTTCCACAAAGATAAATAGAACAGCCTATTTACACTAGCAAATGGATGAATGCAAGAAGCTACTATGAAGATCAACCTCAACTTTTTACGCAATTTAATATAGTTTAAGAGGGAAACACGGGCTCGTCAAACATTTGATACTAGAACTATATAGGACGATCAAAAAGAAAAAGAAAAAAGCAAAAACAAAAAACAAAAGCATAGCTATATAGGATGCAAACATTTCATAGACCCTCACCGAAACTGTTAACTCTTCAAGAAGGAAGTAAAGGGATTCAACGCAAACGGGAGAAAAAAGGCTTGTTGAAAGTTGCTCTTAGCAATAGCACTACACTATGTATAAACAGAACTATGCATAGCACAGAAAATTGTAACATCTGAATTCCTTTATTTTGGAGCTATTTTGAGTAATGTACTCCAGTTGAAGGACTAATCAGCTCTTATACCAATGAGATTGATTGCCTTGGAAAAGGAGGGAAAAGGTGTACATAACCACGCTCTTCCCTGAAAGTGGCTACAAGAATTTCAAGTTAGAAGACGCCTAAAAGCCCAACATCATATCCCAAATAAAAGACGGGGATGATGATCGCTTGATTTAGGCAAGACGATGTGCTGATGAGCAATTGGCACAGCACATATCTGCAGGCCCTTGACGTACAAACGGCACATATCTGCAGGCCCTTGACATACAAAGGAGCAGAGTAGTCTACAAATTAAATTCTTAAAGCCTTCGGCTATAGTAGTCTCTCTCCTATCTATATCTGCAGGATTCTCTAACGAACGTTGAAAGTTTCACTTGATGCATTACACTGGTGTCGAGATTAAGTTAGAAATGCCTACTCTCACAGGTTGATATAGCAGCATCTGATAGGACGCTAAACATCTGTGTGTCAACAAACATCTGCATAGACCAAGAGAAAGAGAATCATGAGCAAGGAGTATTCTAAAGCAGTACCAAGTCAAACTCTATGACCGTAAACCTATTTAGAATCATGAAAGAATCCAGATGCCCTGACAATGACAAATTAGATATTTTTAAAGCAACGGTTGAGTGACAAAATAGAAATCAGAAACCCCATGGAATTAAATTGCGCCTAGATAAAATGTGTCACCGGTAGCTAGATGAGGTGTATATATATACTGACAGTCCAATGATATTACTCTTGACTTTTCACAAAGATTATCCACTGTCATTCAACACCCACAATAAAATCTCGAACGACTGAAGATCACCTCGCCCCTGTACAATTCTTGCTGTAACAGACTTATGACTTGAATCCTTGGTACTCATCAGATGAGAATGAGCAAAGGCTTAAACTGTTGAATAATGACAGGAATTATAATTTATATCTTAAAGCTACTCAAAAGTTTGAGAGAAGGCCGGTAGGATGAGAGAAACCTTGATATCAACTTAAGTATATGAACCCAATACATTTGCATAAGTGCATTGTTGAAACCGACCAAGCATAAAAAACGAAATGTGTAAAAAGGGGAGTAGAAGAATCCAATCACTCCGATACCATGTTCATTGCACTCCCGTTTGTTGTAAAAACTCAAGTTGCTAAAGAATGACGGAGGTTACATGTCAGATATCAATACCCATAAATCCACAAATGCTAGAGTTTCAGTTAATTTAAGATGACCACAAGCAATTAAATCAAAGTGAATAATGCACCGGTCATGTAGTCTTATTTTAATACGGAAGAATGCCCTGGTTAGATGCTTCATCAGTTAAAATTTCTGATTACTTGATGAAGTCCTGGATAAAAATCTAACGCATAAAAGATGAGACACTGAAGCTAGAGGTTATAATGCACCAAATATGTATGGCATCATGCATAGTGATTTCAAGGAAAGCAGATCCTACCTTAATAAATGGTCGGTCTCTACTAGGAAAGGAATCAACAAAACTATCTTTAAGCAGTAAAGAAACCTGAAAAGGTACAAAGCAATCACATCTCAATAAGAATATAGGTTCCGCAAACCAGGGTAGTTAGTTATCATTTAATCAGCAAGGAAAAGAATATTATAAACTCGGTCTAACCCTGTCATTATTTGACTGTACACTAGTAATTGTGTAAGACTTCAAATCTGAGCAAAGTGAATCAAGGTAGTTCCTCATTACAGTCAAGAACCTGCTAGCAGCTTCTGCCTGCACACCAACACCAGTTTAGAGACTATCAAACGTAAAAAGAATCAGAGGGATATGATGCAAAAATAACAATATATCTATTTAAGTATGAAAAATACACGCTCAAGTACTGATTAGAAACTCCGTGAGGATCATGTGTACCTGCACTTCACTGCAGTTATATACAGGATGCCTTTTAGCAGTTGAGCTTTCACGAGATAGTCTAGCATGGATTGGCTTTAGTTCAGAAACAAGCTCTTTGTACCTAGGTAGTGCTGGCAAATGACACATTTTCACCTACAAAAGTGAGTTCAATTTGTCAGACTATACCATTCCAGCCAGCCATTACAATCATCTCCAAGTATTTGTCTCATCAAACAGAGGAGAAAATTGAGAGAACATCACTGCAAAAATTTTCCTATTCACCCATCTGAATCTACCCTGCTGGTCCATATACATTACAGTTCTTTCGTAGTTCTGTTAGTACTAATATACATTCTTCTAGGTAAACCAGTGTAAATCACCAAAAGAGAAAGTCAATATGATACATGCATTCTCTAATTCAACACGCGATTGTACGTCTGTTCTAAAAAATAATAGATTAGTACGTACAAGGGAAGATCAGCAGCAGGTCAGTAAAGAACTTTAACATGGAGCCTAATTCGATCATGCTGGTCCACATAAGATAATGCTCAAGTCTAATAGCCTGTTATCTTCTAGTGAGCATTCTTGTCATGGCATATGATCAAAAGTAATTTGGGTAACTATGTGGTGAACCACTACAACCATAACCATAAGTAAGAAAAATTGAAATTTTATATGTCTGCTTCATCAGCCACAGACTAAGCTAATCTCATTAAAAGATCCTCCATCCTACCAAATGAAAAGAATTGGCAGCAAAAAACTATTATTTAACTTCTACAACAACACGAATTTGAGAACAATTAACCCAGCCATATCGCCATGTGCCATCTTTTTGGTTATTCAGGGGCTACATGATTTATCAGCACATTGTTCCCTGAGGAAAAACATTTGCATGCTTCTCTTTAAAGGGGGGAAAATATGACAAACCTGGTCCTTAAGCACATTAACCTGAACAAGGTTAGATGTTTTCATCTTCAAATCAGCAAATTTGTGCTGTATGCCCACCTGCAAAGCCGTCAGATCATAACAACATTAAGCCCATGATGCTTCCAACTAACAAGTCTGGCTTACCAAAGGATGAGTTGGAAAAATAAAAAACTTACTATAAAGGGAACTGGAGCATCAAGAAAATCAAACATTTTCTCAGGCAGAACCTGAAAGCAAACAATAGAGATTCACAATAAAAACCACCACCAACTCACAATTCAGCTAATGCAAGTACATTATGGAAAAGGTTTTCCGCATAGAAACAAGTAATAAAGACAATCAATACATCTCATAAATTGTAAAATCTGGAAAACCAAAGACTTTGTCAAACTGATGCCGGCATGTTGTGCATTTATGCAACAGATCACATGTCATAAATAATATCGGTCTCAAATAAATCCCAAGAAGAGGGAACTCCAGTTTAGTCTTAACTTAACGTCCTGGTTAAAGGATCTCTTATTCAAAAGCTTAAGCTATCAGGAGGCAAAAGTAAGTAAGTGAATTAGGCTAGTCTTAACCCCATCCAGCGTAATGGGGAGTTTAACAACCCCTCTCATGGCACACCACCAACTAATAGCCACACAAGAATGCCTTGCATGTGTTGTAGGTATTCTACACCTGAAAATCCACGGGAATTTAAGCAATTTAACAGGACTAAATGGGCGTTTCAATACCATGTCAGAGGATTTCCAACCCAAACAGTTAAGCAGTTAGCTGAGAAGAGCACATATGTCTATAAGATCCATATTTGCTCCATGCCTGATGAAAAACTATCCGACAATACCATGTCAGAGGATTTCCAACCCAAACAGTGAAGCTGTTGGCTGAGAAGAGCGCATATGTCTATGAGATCCATATTTACTCCATGCCTGATGAAAGATTATCCGACATAACTGGAATATGCCACACTCTTAAGTCATTTAACTCTCCATTACAGCAGGTTATATACCTAACTTATAGCCTATTTGTCTTGTACAGACCTATGCTTATTAATTATTTGGAAACTTAGGTGACTGTCCAGCCATGCAGCGTTCTACGAGAGGTACGCCTGAATCTCTTTTGGCTGGGTTTTGTGGTCAGGACAGGAGGCCCGACATAATGATAGTAACTGCATCCAGTATTTGAAGATGTTACATCCAATGGAGTCTAAGCAGATGGACCCGAATGAATCATTGGATCTGCCCACATGGGGAGTATTAGAACAAATAGATAGAGCGTAACACTTGTCCTGGAATGAAAATATAAGAATCCTCTTTCTACATCTGCTCTGAGAGAGAGATCTGAATCCACTTTCAACCTCATTGCTAATGTCTATCCACAGCTATAACCAGTCAATAATTCGGATATGTTGTTTTCCCATTCACAGACCATTCACTCCATTTTCTGCTGTCACACAATAGGGGATAAGAAAGGAAAAAAGGTATCCTGCCTATTGAGCACAAAATGAGGAAAATAGTACCAAAAACATTTTCATTTACATATATAAAACTGAAATTATTCAAATAGCTTAGAAGATAATACAAGCACAAACAAATATGACAGAAAAAGAAAGAACATTCTGATGCCTTCTACGAAACAAAATTTTACATTTGTGATCTCTATCACTTTCCCTTTGCATTTTTTTTCCTAATAGTTCCTTTCCCTTACTTTTTCCTTTGTTTTTCTTTTTTCAGCAAATAGGGTGTATCAACGACTTGAATCAATGAACTTCTAGTCACAAGTGGGTAACTTACTAATTTGCCAAGACTCTCCCTTTACTAAGGCAATAAACTGCAAGCAGTACTCTCAATGAGTTCATGTCAAGGAAAAACCAGACAACTGAGAGTAAATCTTAAAATCCAATTCTTCACAACGTATCAATAACAATATTCAGAGGCCAAAATCTAGGTGCACAGCATGCAACTCATTGTTGTAGTGCTTGAGAGACATAAGACAATCTGGAGTTCAAACTTACGGGTAACAATAAACTCTGCCATTCAAATGGTTGAATCATGGGAATGAGAGACAACACAGAAGCTGATAGAATACCCTGCATCAATTCGAGTTCTCGTTACAATTCATCATGGCTGATAGAAACGTACAAGCATAAAAGCGCACTTCAATTTATCTAGGTCCAACAACATCATTGGACTTACCAGATTGGGGCACACTAGTACAATCTGTTTTTCTAATAGAACACCAGCAACCAACCATAAAACCTGTTATGAAAAGTGTGAACATATCAAATTCAAACTCATTTCCAAGATCAGTATATGTAAGCCTCAAAATAGCAAAAAGTTAAAAAGCAGAGGCAATACCAAAGTGAAAGGAATCTAAATCTCAAGCATAAATTGATCATGAACAGTATGAAAGACTTTTTAGAGTACAAAAGATTCTTGGAAACTACTCAAAAACCAGTTTAAAGTCACCTTACATTCACTACTTTCTGGTGACTATCGACACTTGTATCCTAGATAATCAAAAGTACTTTTGAGCCATCAAAGGAAACTCAAGGTTTCCTCAAGGAAAAGATTTAATTGTTAGTCATAGGATATGATGGACTGCTCCAACACCATGCATTAAAATGGCGAACCACATTCATCTAAGACTGGAAAATAAAAATTGTTTAAGTAGAGGATAACAGGTGGAATTATGTTCTCTACCAAGGAAGAGAATACATGATTTGAATTGAATCCAACTTCTTAATACAAATAATCTTAGCAAATCTTGAATGGAAGAGAAGTAATGATTTCTAAATCTTGAATTCTGATGGGATTAGGGTAAGAGTAGCTTCTTCTCTCCCTATACGTTTTGCTGCTAATTAGTAAGCTTAACTTGCATGCATGGTCGGAAGCAATAAAGATAAGAGAACTCTTTTTCTGGAGAAGACATATAGTTTCTTGCGGAACCATCAGAAGCATCTAGTAAACGGTTTAATATTCTGACGAACATAACTGAAGAATTTGTAAATTGAGGGCTTTACACTTTCAAGTGAGAGAACTCGACAAATAGTTGCAGTTGTCCATACAGAGAGCGCAAGAGCTGTCTCTGCACAACCTATCTTTGCATGGACCTTTCATCAAGTTAAGCCATGTTAGTTGGACAAAACATTAATAACACCTTAAATGGTAAGTCATCAAATATAACAGTACAAAAATCAGTAAACAAAGAAGTTACCTCAGCATTTTCCAATAAATCTAATAACTGTTTACTTAGCCCAACAGCAGATATGGGAGGTCGCCTGTATGAGATAGCCTGAAGATGTTCAAGAGGCTGAAAAACCATTTCACCTCCCCTTGGCGGAAGAGGCAAGGCATGATAACTGCAGACTATCTGGAGCAAATCATTTTTAGTTTCCTATAACAAAGACCATAGAGCGAAGAGATGAGCAGACTAACAACAATACATTTATAAATCCCGATTTATCTAAACATGTGGGATAGCAAACTCACTCTCGCCCACTCCAGTATTACATCATCATTTAGTTCCCTTTGAGAATTTGGAAAAAGATCATCGTCCTCATCTTCTGACACCACACTTCTCACTGGACTGCCAAAGAACAACAGGGCATTACTGTCATTGCACTGGAGCATCAGAAGCACAAGTAAAAACTAACAGAAGATGTCTAAAAATTGGAGATGCAAAAAGGTATAAACTGCTAGTTAGTATAGAGAAATTAAGACGGATCCATTGGAATTAGGAGTTAGGATGCAGCTAGTGTTATATGTTAACTACCTGTAAAGAGATTCAGAACTCCCCAGTCGCTCCATTATAGGGTTCCTATGGCATAAGAATGCCCCAACTTCTGGAGAGTTATGTCCATTTTCATAGCATTCGGACATCCGTTCCAGACACTCAGAACGAGTTTCTGAGATCTCAGAAGTATTGTCATCAAAATGTGGCATCAGCTTCCCAACACAGTTATCGATTTCCCTCGCGTGACTCAACTCAGAAACATCACTCGCAGTAGCACTTTCAGGCGTCTGCGTTTCCTGGATCTTAATTGAAGAAGATGAGACACCACTATCTCGTGCTAGACCAGCAGCAGCAGCAGTAAGGGCAAAAGCACTGTGAAGAGGTATTGCAGATGCCATCCAATCTGTACAACAATCATCGTCACGATTCTCATCATTCTTACTCGTTAGATCGTGTGCATTGGTTTCTGAAGGAATGTAACTGGAGAGAGTCATTTCATTAACAAATCGCGTGATCCGGTCAAGACGCTCCTGTGCGATGATACTGCATTGAATCATGTGGTAACCACAGAAGCCAAAAGTTAAGCATTATGCCCTGTTCTGTCAATCAGTGTTAAAGTTTAGGCAACCATAGCAATGCAAACCTGTTCAACATCTCGTAGTGTAACTCAAAGAAAGGAACTCTAGTTAACAAACAGTAACAACGAGGAGCAGAGACAAGAAAACGACATCCTCCAGATGACTGAGTAAGAGGTGACAAATTTCCGACGATGCCTGGTGGTCTCTGAACAATTTCTGGTACAAGCAAACAAATTCCATAAAGAGTTGCGTTGTCTGCCATCTGCTTAAGTATATGACATTCTGTTAGAAGGGTATAGCAATCCTGGGAAACAAATGAAATCCCAGAAACAAAAGAAAGGAGAGCAATGAAAGTTTACGCATCCAAGGAAGTCATATAATGTTGCAACTATACTAGCCCTTTCTCCAAGGAAGACACATCACCCTTTTTGTTCTTTGCAACTATAATGTATGTACCCAGGTGACCGAGTGCGTACGAAAAATTTCCTTTCTTCTCTCCACAGTCACTAGAAACAGAAAATGGTAAAATGATTCATCCGATCACCAGAGGTGATTGATATCTATATTGGTTTACGACTTCTCTTTCTTTCTTTTCCTTGTCAAAGTTATTTTGCCACTTGGATATGGCCAACCCAATAACGCAGAAAAGATAAACTTCCTGCAAGTTCAGACTAACCTTGCGCTTCCGATAGATTCGTCAACAAAACCAATTAATTGAATGAATATGTTTTTAGTGACAACAAGAACATAGAACACGGCAGAACTCTTCATCTTCAAGAATATGGGAGAACACAAGTATCAATGAAAAGATAAACCTCCTGCAAGTTCAGATTAACCTTGCGCTTCCGCAGATTTGTCAACAGAACCAATTGATTGTATGAATATGTTACTATTGAGAACGAGAACATAGAACATAGCAGAAGACTCGTTGTTTTCAAGAATATGGGAGAGCACAAGTGCATCTCCGGTTAGATGAAACGTGATCACGTGTCTCTCCACCATGAGATCTCACTTTCTTAACATGATGCTCAAAATTAGCAGCATAAATATTCAGTGACATAAGACAACAGCCAATAGCTGTTTCATGCCATCTTATCGATGGAATCTATTTCCAAAAAAGTAGGAACTGGTCACAACTCTGCCTAAGCCATTCTCATGTCCCGGCAAAGGAGGAGAGGACGCAGCAAGTAGTTGACAGCTTGCGGTTCGACTCAGATGTTTCTAACGAGGATCTAAGGACGTTGGGTATATAGATTAAATAGGAGAGATTTTTTATTTGATTGGCATATAGAGAAAGAATTTACTCCAATTTTCGACAAAAGTCTTTGCTAAATATTGCCATCGTAATTGACATCTAGATCTAAGCACATGTATAGTTCAAGGAATTCGGAAAACACAGCACAAGTAAATAAATAAAATAAAATAAATCGATCAGAGCAAAAATGGACCGACACCATCCACCGGGATACAGAAATCTAGTAGGATCTCTTCCCATATGATGATAATGAAATGACCAAACACACGAACAACATGATACAACTGTAATAAATGTCGCTAACATCAAGAGATCGTGAGTCCCCAGTACTTCGTACAAAGTCTAGTCAAAGTTTCGAACAAATTGAGCATCCCATTCAGTATATAGGGTAAGGAAACAGCAAGAGACTCACCTTAAATGAGAAAAGAAATGATAAGTCATCCCGGCCCAAATGCTCCTGTTAGTTCAAGAAAATGTAAAATATCACATTATACATGGAGACGAACTTCAGACATCAAATTCACTTGTTAATAATTAAACAAAAACAGACTTTACCATCCCATAGATGAGATATAAAGAATAAAAATGCTCTTCGGAGAAAAATTATACTGATTGTGCAAATGCAAATTATAAGAAGATAGAAAATGAAAGTATATAGGAGAGAAGGCCCAGAAGGAGAATTTATGTCATTAAGCACGTATATAGCCGATACTAGGAGACATCAAGCTTTCCTGACAGCAACCTAAAGAAGACGCTTACTTAACTTTCTGTAACAGATCTCAGAATGTCAACTTTTTAACACAGTAAGTATCCATATCTAGTTAGTTGCATGATATAATTTTCATAGAACATATATATCCACTATAACCTACCTTTCATGGAAAGGATAAGTAAACCTTAGGCCGATGAAAATGGCTCCCTGTATCAGCCAAATGAGCACGACCAATTTTCTAATAGTGTCACATTTCTTTTTATCAAAGTCGCTTGGGAAAACTCTTAGGCCCAATTCCCGACTTGATAGTTAGGTGGGAAAAGGACACTATAAGTGTCATTACTTTCGTACGGCGCTCACTTGAGTGCCATAACTTTTTATCAATCACTTGAGTGCCATAAGTTATGTTTGACCCTCACTTGAGTGCCGTAACTTTTGTTCCGATCACTTGAATGCTATATAACTTTTAAATCGATCACTTGACAGTCATAACTTTTTGAAAACATTCACCACAAGTGCTATGCCATGTCGGATTTCCGGCACTTAGGTGAACTTTTTAAAAAAAAATTAGTACTCAAGTTATCGATTGAAAGTTGTGGCACTCAAGTGATCGCATTTTCGAAATTGTGGCACTCAAGTAGTCAAAAATAAAGTTATGGCACTCAAGTGAATGCCGTACGAAAGTTATGGCACTTATGGTGTGTCCTTATCCCACAGTTAGGCCTATATTTTGGCTTATGCCCAAATTGAGGCCATCCATTCCTCAGATCTAGTCCTAACAACAATCCATATCGCTACCTTATAGCCACGATTGTATCATTTCCCACCTCAACCTTAAAAGAATTTCCCATAAGCATCTACAGAGGCTACAATAAACCGAGCTCCTTGTACCTCGTTGATAAAATCAATATGATGGAGAGACCTTAAAAAAACTACTTCTTTAGTGGGTTTGCATATTATGTTGATGTTGTTTCCACAAACTTCATGCCTGCCTGACAGCATTCTAACTTTTTTATTTGAAAGAGTCACTGAAAAAATGCTGCCACCAACTTTATTCTGTAAAAGCATAATTGAATGAAAGCAAGAAGAATAAAGCAGACAAGAAACAAATATCGATTATGAACAGATATAGGACACCATTTTGAGCAGGTTTTCCATTTCAAAGTCCTAATAATGCATTTTTCAAGCATACTCAATATTCAACGGTCTTAGAGAGCATCAATGAGAATATTCAGTACGCAACTGAGACGAAACGTACTGTATGGACCAAAAAAATCATTCAATAGGGCCAGTGCTCACAAGAAGGGTGTACTTATATTTCTGCGAGAATAGGATACACAACAATCTTATGTACCTGTCCATAAACAAGTTCATTTAGGTCACTTAGAGATGGAGTTCTCTCCAGAATTTGTGCCTGCACCCATTACATAAAGCAAAGATTAGATATGCCAAGGTTGATGCACAAATGTAAGTTCAATATCAACCAGCTTCAAAGCATGTGAGGATGTCTGAAGTTACGTATGCGGGACCAACCGTTTCTTCTGAGAGATATTAAATATTTCATAATTATCTGAAGGACAAGTGGAGCTTTCAGTGTCAGTAGCCATGAAGAGTTAGCCAACCAGCAAAACATTTCTCACTCCCATGCATCTCCATATGATCACATAATGTACTATTGGTTTTGCCTCTGTAGGCTTAGAAGATCTGTGATCGGAGGAACCTATGACCTTCTCTTTTCAGGACCAATATGGCAACAACTCTGCTCCCATAAGAAACTTCTTCCTTTTGCTAATTCTTTTGATCTAGTATTTCTTTCCGTGCCATTCAAACACTTAATATTGATGGTAGAATGGATTAGTGTTTCATCAAAACTAATATGTCAATGATTATTTACCATGGCACTTTCCAAGTACTAGTCACTTCAACTTCTTATTAGTCTCTCTTGCTCTCGTGTGCCAACTGATTTAATGCAATAAGTATCATATCCAGGTCATTAGTGAACCATTCAACCCGAAATGCTAATCTGAAGATCAGCCCACAATGTATGTTTAAATATACTTGAAACTTATCTTCGCATGTAAGCATTGACTAATGTGGATAAGGACAGAGAAGGAGCAGAATAATAGCAGTGAAAATCAGAAATATTAGATGAGTCAGTGCTAGGATTGGAACCCTTGACTGAGTTTCGATACCATGTTGGACACCCATTTGGCAAAACACCTATATTGTCATAAAACAATCTTATTCAGTAGGTCAAACGCATTGCTTGAAACATATCAAGAGGTAGCTACATGGAGCAATCTCAGGATACCTGGTAAAATTGAAGCAACAAAATTGTTCATAGTAAAGTCGTGACTGCCAAAAGAGAACATAGCTCAACAAAAGACGGCAAAAGATGCAAAGGGAGTTTCCTTATGTGATATTAAACATTACCAAAGAACTCCAATACTTATGAATTTAGTAATGACTAACAGAGTAGATTCAAATTTATTCGGGTATTAAAAGACTTTAGACTCGCACCTTAACACCTCCAGGAAAACAAAATGCTGCTAAATCCCTTTGTCGCATTGCTAACCTCTTGCCAGGAGGATATTTAAATAGTATCTGTGTTTAGGAAAAACAAGAGACTACCATTAGGTTGCCTTCAAAAGAAATGACTCCTGAAAAAGAAAATACTCAAGTAACTCGCAAAAGTAAGTAAACACAAAACAGGCAAAACGATCTATTAGTGCCATATTTATGAAATTGAGGCTGTGGCTAAAACGTGAATGCCCTGCAAGCTTCAACGAAGAGCCACATAGCCAAACCCAGATGGCAAACTAAAAACCATCTAGTCAGCCATATAGCAAATTAAAAGGTCAAGAGCATCTACAATGGCAGATTTAAGAGATATCTGCCACGACTGCCAAATTCTTTTTTGGGGAGGGAGAGAGATCAGTGATTTTGCTATTCCTTACACTTCACCTGAGGCTCCAATGTTGGGAAAGAAGGCGCTCGATTCTGCAACAATTTGGAGTCTATTAATTCAGATTTTGCCATCTCTGACTCCCATTTTTTCCTCTTAATAAATGCATCCTCCACAACTTCCAAGTTAGCATCTGAATGAAGACCAGCAATGATGAAATGTTCAAAGAGGGAAGTTGGTGGCACATAAGCATCGTTGTCCTACAAGAACAACTTCGCGTTACTGAAATGAACAGATAAAGTGTAGACAGTGCATAGCCATTCGCCTTCACGAATTCTGGGGTATTGACGGAAGAGAGCCAACTCAAATGAGGGAATGTACAATATGTAAAATAAGGACTAAACACTAATGAAATGATGTAGATGATGAGAGAGACACTACACAATGATATTGTCTAAAATCACAAGAGGAAAACGAACTTCATTCGTCTTAGAAATGTATGAATATCACCTCTAATTACATACAAAACAACTCTCTTCACAAAGAGACTTTTTCAAAGAACACAGAAAAAAGGCAAGCTTTGAGCAGACATGACATACAGGAATGATGGATTCTTAGTAACGGCATAAAAAAGAGATTGATCACCAATTTAAGAATGTGTTTTTTTTCTCTACGGAGAAAAATTTTACATGACTGTACTTGATCTCAATTAAGTTTCTTGTCATAGAAGGGTTTACTGCAGAACTCTTGACAATGTGATTCCTTAAAAGTCGAGAAAAGATTGTTAACATTCATAAAGTCCTTAGCAGTACGAAGTGAATTTGTATATCATTCCAGAATGAGAAATGCTGACTGTATTAAAAACTGGCTCATACAGTCTTCTCCCAACCCGTAAATTCTAATGAAGGGGGAAAAAGAATCAAAATCAACAATTTGTGAATTTCCTTTCGTTTTGATTTGCTTATTCAGCAATACAAGGTAAGATATCAACATTTGTCATCAATCATCCATTGATTAGCTAACTAGCCTTATGTTTGGGAGCAGCAAGGGGAATGGAATTTGGGAAAAAAAAAGCATCAGAAATATTAAATTTTCCCTCCACAATTCTCTCACAACAGACTTCTTCCCATTTTGCACCCAAATTTTCATCACCTCCCTTTTCTTTCTCTTCCCAAACATAGCCTAAAAGTACAGCCTTCATGAACAGCAAACTGGTGAAGATGCTAACTCTTGTATAACATTGACCATAAACTATCCAGACAAGTATCAGTTTAGTTGATGCAAAATTGCTTGCGTGCCATTTAAGCACATAGGCCGATAAATTAGCAAGGACATCTCATTTGTTGGAAACAAGGCAAATTCTATAGCATTATCTAACTGATGAGAAAACAAGAACTGCTAAATGTCAGTCTGTTTCTTTAACTCAGAGAAGTTTAAGCAAGGCAGTCAAGGCAAACAGGTTCAAAAGAAGGAAGGAAAAAGGCAGAAAAAAAAGATAAGGTACCAGAGGTCTCGCATGGAGCTGATACCACTGCCGCTTCTGGTTCGCCAATACCTCAGGGTTAAAGCTGGACCGTCGGCGTTGCTCGTCCGAGCTATTGCCCCACCGCCAAGCCTTCTGCATCTGAGACTTCCATCTCTGAAGATTGTTGCTCCTCCTGTGCATCACATCGCTCTGGCTGCGCCTGTGCCCCGGCTGGACACCAGAACCGCCCGTATAAACACTGTGAATCGCTTCATTAGCCACTCTAATCGCCTCCTCAGAGAAATGCTGCAGAACATAATAGGGTGACGAAGGCCGCTCCTCTTGTGCTTCAGCATCTTCTTTCGCTTGCATTTTCAAATTATAAGAGCAACGAAATCACCTCTCGCAAATGATCATCTCGCCGACCAATCCCCCCAAAAGCATTTCAAACCGCCTCGCTCGTTCGCTCCTGCCGAATCCACCGCTCTCAGACTGAAACACTCCAAGCAAATAACGTCACTTCTTCACAAAAAAAAAACATTTCTTTTCCTCACGCACCACAATCGCGACACCAGAAACGACAGAGATTGCACAACAAGCTCGAACCATCGGAACCCGAAACCGCGACTCCACGCGCGAAGGTGGCGATTCGCATTCAGCCGCCAGGTGTACCCAAATGCACAGCCTGCCCACCACCATTTTCTCGATTCAGAAAGCGAAAAACCAAACAACAATGATGACGAATCAATGCGGCGAGATCGCAAACGGCAAAAAAAAAAAAAAAAAATCCACGACATTTAATTCGTAATAAATCGCAGGCCCCTACGGAATGCGAAGGATTCCGAGATTTCGAAGTTCAACGGACGAAAACGGACGCCGGTTCGGCAGATGTTCCGACACATTACGGAGGAAATCAGGCGAAGTAAATGCAAAATAAAGCTCGATACGACGCAATCTCTGCGGTACAGCGACAGAAACGACAGAGGAAAACGATTGAATCATGCGAGAATCATGCGAAACGATCGATTCCATACCTGCGAACGTTAGCCCGCTTCAGTAATGTCGAACGAGAAAGAGAGACAATTTTCTTTTGTTGGCTAAAAGTAGAAGGTTTGGCTTTGCAGTTTGTACACGCTTGACAAATTACAAATTATGCACAGGCTTGGAGTTGGGGAGGTGATAATCATAAATAATAATAAAAATATTAGTGATAATTACAGTGAGAGTTTCGTTTTTTTTTTTTTTTTTTTTTGGCCAGAGTGATATAGTTTTTTTTTTTTGGTCAAAAGAGTGATATAGTTTGCAGATAACGAGAAAGTGCGAGTTTGACTTTGAAAACGGGGAAAGGCACCGTCGGATCACGATCGGTTGTCAAAGGGATCCAATCACTTTTGGGGAGAACAGCGCTGAACATTCAGTGGGCTTAATCGCGCGCCACGTGTCCCAACGGTTCCAGTTAGTCGTTCCCGCGGGCCCCATCGGGCACCTACCAAGGAATCACTCAATGGTCGCGGACAAAATGATACAAATGGTCTCCAGACTTTCGATCTAGCTCGACGTGTAATATCGTCCCTAAAATTGTAGTTTGTTCAATGCGACTCCTAAAATTTTTGTACATATCTAAGTTAGTCCTCGAAGCATATAAAAATACTCAATATTGTCCTTTTATTAATACAAGTGCAGAGACGACATTGAATATTTTTATATAGTCCATGGATTAGATTCATCATGAATCAAAAGTTCATAAACCACATTGAACAAATTAAAAGTTTTAGGGAGGACATTGCACGTTGGGTTAAAGTTCAAGGACTACATCGAACAAGTTAAAAGTTCAAGAACCGCATTACAAATTGAACCAAAGTTTATTAACCATATTTATGAAATTTTCCTATGATTATATGGACCGAACTGGATCGTGACCGTTGCATTTAACGGACCTACTTAGGACCATAGTATTTTCGTTAAGCTTCATCCAATTTGTGTGACATAACCTGTTGATATGTTTTTTAAATGACTTTTCGGCCACATGGCGTTCGCGATGATGTGGTGCCAAATGGGCGCTAAATTAGAAAACACCCGAACCCTCCCCAACCCCCCCCCCCCCACCCACCCAAAAAAAGAAGGCAAAATCAAAGAGCCAAAAAAGAAAAGTAACGCAAAATTAAATCAAAGAGGGCTGTAATGGAAGGCCGCTACCTCCCCATGTTCATCGGCGAGGAGGCCGAGTTTGTCTTGCCCATGCATTGAGGACAAGAGGGCCAACCTACCCGACCCGAAGACGTGGCAGGGCGGAGCCCCATTCCTATCATCAAACCCTCGGCCCTTACGGCCAGCATCGATAGGTCCGAACTGCACTGCATTTTTTTTTTGTGTGTGCGTCTTATTACGTACAAGATCTAATTAATTAAAGTTACTTCATGCATGCGTCTCGCCTAATTAACAAGAGAGGATAACCTGATGATACGCTTGGTCTATATATTATTTTGCAAATTAAGAACCCATTTAAGATTAAATTTTGTTTTCTCCATGCAAATAGGATCCAAGAAATTAAAGATTAATTAAGCCCCAAATCAGCATGGCTTACGGCGAATCTTTTGTAGGTCGCACGCGGAGATGGTGTGAAGTGAGGGTCCACCTCAGTACCTTCCATTGAAAGATTTCAGAGTCTCTTTTCAAAGCCTGAAAATGCGGCTAAGGCATCAATTCCCGGGGAAAATTATTATTTATTACCAGATACTTAGGAAAAAAATATATATGGGGACTAATGTTTAGGTTTATTATGTATAGATGTATAAATTCTATGTTTTTACACTATGTTTTATACAGAATAGGATCTTGCAATTTAAGTGAATTGGTCATTAAAATTACATGGGGACTAGGCGAGCCCCAGCAAGGGTTAGCCTCGCCCGTGGCCAGTGGCCGACCCCCAGAAAAACGAAGAAAAAAGGAAAAAAAAACAGAAAAAAGAAATAAATAAATCAAAAAAATATTAAAATATTATTAAAAATTACCCATGTTAGTGTTGGCCATGCCACGTAAGATGCCTAGCGTGCACGTCAGCAATTTCGGGGTGGAATTGGCCGGATGTACTTAATTGATAAAGTGTGAAAATGTTTAGGACTCAATTGGCCAAATTGAAATGTTTAGAACTGAATTGACAAAAGTGCAATAAATTTAGGATTTTTTGGACAATTTTTCCGGTGTGTGGATCCCGCTTGTGTGATTCGCAAAGCTCTACCATCACCGATGACAACCTTCTTCCGGGACCATCGTATTCAAAATGCAACGAGAGGTTGCTTAGGTCAGTAGTGACATGGTGAGAGGCCCCGGAATGAGGGGCCAATTCTTGTTGATGGGAGCGATGGAGGCCGTATAGTGAACTTTAGGATGAAAATTTCCTAGCCTCATCTCTCACGCTTGGAAAATTCCTCGTAAGCAGGGATATGCGGGTGCAAATGAACACCGATATCTTTCGGAACTCAAGATCGGAAACCATTGAGGACTTGCAAGATGAGATCCTCAATGGACACCGGGCTGTCGATAAAGGTGAGATCATCGGCGATCGATTTGAGGTTGTAAAGAAATTCAGAAGCAAATTTTTCTAGCCACGAGCGGATAGTTATGGTCGTCACCCGAGCACGGGAACAATTGGCGTACAGATTCCTGAGGATGCGGCGGGCTTCCTGTGCGTGTGAGGTTGCAAGAGGAGAAAGACAAGTGGGATTACAGTTTCAGGGACGGACGTGAAAATAACGTGGCGGAGAAGCTAGTCTTGGCAGTTCCAGAGAACATATGTCGGGTCGGGGTCGATAACTTTCCCATCAGCATGGTGGCGATTTTGGTTGGTTGTGGGAGGGAGCCGTTAATGTAACCCAAAACATCGTGCCCAACAGCAAGGACAAGATTTTTTATTTTTTTTATAAAATCAGGCAAGGACATGAAGTTGGCACGCTGCGAAGTATAGTTATAACCATTAGGTGATTGCCCTAGTGGCCACTCTTCTCATTTGGGAAGAGAGAGGTGGGGGGTTCGAATCCCCACCTTCGGGAGGAGTGGGGCGGGGACGCACGATGAGAGAATAGGATTTCGCAACCTGCACACGGCACATAGCTCACACAATGTGTCTTGTATAGTATAATAGGATAGGATAGAACCAGACAAAAAAAAAATGTAGTTCTTGACCATAAACAAAAAAAATGTATACCTGGATAGCAAGAACTTGACGAGGAAGTTACGCGAATGCGTGGAATCTGGATGGCGATTAGAGCCGGGCTTTTGGAAGCTCTGACACCGTATAATGAATATGATTTGCAGATTCAAAATATGAGTTTTAAGTTTGTTAGCAATATTAGGGGCAGAAGGACAACAGGAGTGTCAAAGTGTGAGTACAGCTCTTACTTTGGTATCAATTTTTTTTTTATTAGCTAAGTGTCAATTTTTTTTAAAAACGATTATTTTCAATAAGTTTGTCGGAAATATTACGTGGCTTCTTTTTTTTATTATTATTAATAACCCGATCCTACGTGACTCGCCAGAGGATCCTAGTCAGTAATGAAAAAACTAATTTTTTAAAAAAAAAAACTAAAAAATAAGCTTTAAAAAAAAAGGAAGGGTTGCACGAGTGCAAGCCCTCACCGCCATCACCCCACTATCGCCAGCAATGGCCGGCGACCCCCGCCGACCATAGGTGAGGCCTCGCCAGGGTGGGCGAGGCTTGGCCATCGCTGGGCAAGGCTTGACCATGCCTAGATCTGCGAGGTCGAGCCCTCGCTTGCGATTGGTGGGGGTCGCCGACCATTGGCCAAGGCTCAGCGACCCCCACCGGCCATTCCCCACCCATCGTCGGCCATTGCCGGCAATGGTGGGGCGGCGGCAGCGAGGGCTGTGCAAGCCCTCGCCGTTGCAAGCCTAAACCTTTTTTATTTAATTTTTTTTGTTTATTTTTTTAATTTAATTTAGTTTTTTTTTATAAAAAAATTAGCTTATTTTTAAGTTTAAAAGTCTACGTGGACTGATTTTTTTTATAAAAAAAATTACCTCATAATATTAAAAATTTAATAATAAATACCACTTTGTAATCTATCGCCATTAGCACATCAGTGATCGATTCTTTTCCGATTTGGCACTTAATTGAGTCGGCGAAATTTTTTGCACTAAAGTAAGCGCCGTACACTTTGATACTTCTTGTGTCATTCTGCCCAATAGTAGGATATTTAGTCAATTTAATAAATCTCATTTTATAGTGCATATCTTTGATTGATTATATTTGATATTATGTATATCTTATTACCTTATGTACTCTTTTCTAGATAGGTCGAAATATACAAAAATTCATCATTTCTTCTTCCGTTTTATCATTCTCAACTGAGTTATTGTACATTATATACTAAAGCACAAGTGTTTGTTTACAAAATAAAAAACAAAATCAATACATAAAAAAAAAACTAACTAACTAAATACATGCGCTTGAGGTCACTGGGTTGTTATTTTAGGGATCACAACTTGAATTTTGAATTGGGAATTTACATCTATATTGCTCGAGGGAGTGGGCCAACCAATTGAGTGGGGGATATTTTGGTTTTGTTGTAGCAAGCATTTGCCATTTACAAAATGCCTTGGAGAGTGATCGTGATGGTGTGGGATGCAAAGAAGCGATTGAATATCGAGACACAACGAGGGCATTGTGAAAATTGGGTACTCGAGTCATGTGAGGTAAAGAGTTGGCCCTTTCAAGTTAGGTTGTGGGAGTGGCGTCGGGGGGTTTTGTGCTAGAAATTTAAAATTGTATTGGAAAATTGCATTGCTTACCTTCATAGGAGATCTTAGACAGGGTTGGCCTCCTATGCACCAATCAACCATGATTCAATGTGCTTTTCTCAACGATGGCCACAATAGGTCGAAATCAATTATAGTGTGACCAAAAAAACAATGTATATATCACTTGAACAACTAGATACCCAAGCTACAACATAACTTTTGGAGCAAGGGTCTTATGGTGTGCCGCTCATGTAGGCAACCATTACCCACCCCGCTAGCGATAACTGCAAGACAGTTATCATTCTTAAGTTTGAAACGTTATGACGTTTCAATCATCTAAAAGGAAAGAGAATGTCGTCAGTTCTCTTAATTACTTTTTGGCTTCTGTCGTTGTCAAGAGAATAGTAAAAACGAACGTACGTCTCTCTCTCTCTTCTCGATTCTTCAACGCACGACTGTAGCGAGGAATCTCGAAACTGCAAAGGCGACTCTTAGTCCGTGAACAATAAGGTACGCTCCGAATTTTGTGACGTACTCTTCGATCGGTGTCTCAACTATCCTGGGCATGTTTTTCCGCTACGATTTTATATGAATTTGTTTCCTTCATTGGTATCAGAGTCTGGATGTTGATTCCTGATTGTATGAGATTCTTTGCATTGAATTTCTTCGTCGAATATGTAAACGGCCCAATGTATTTTTTTTTTCTTCGGAGTTACTGCTCATGAGGTTTTCGTGCCTTAAAAAAAATTGATTTTTTTTACAAGTAAGATTCGAAGTGCTCGTCGATACGAAAATTTTGATATATTATGGGTCGTGAACGGAGGTCGGATGCAGTCGTAGCGGTGGCCGGAAGCTGCTGGTCGAATGGACGCCAGTGGCGACGGTTATCAAAAAAAAAAAATAGTAATTTGTCGTCGGTTTGGAAGACGTGGGGCGCGTACCAGGCACGCGCCGTACGCGCCTGCCAAAACTGCAGGGCCCAGCCCACGCGCACAGGGCACAAGCCCGAGTGGGCCTCGGCCCCAGACCTGGGCCCAAGAGCGGAGCGCGCTCTGGGCGCAAGCCAGCACGCAAGGCTTGGCGCCCAGCGCGGGCTGAGGCCCAGTCCAGTGGACTAGGCTCAGCGCCCAGCCCGAGCTGAGGCCCATCCCGGCGAACTAAGCTCACCAGCCCAACGCGGGCCGAGGCCCAACCCAGCGCATCCGGCTTAGCGCCAAGCAGCTCATTGACCCGTTGACCGTTGACCAAAAAAAAAAAATTTAAAAAAAAAAAAATTTGGTCAATCTATAGGAGTTTGTATGATGTTTGATTTACGTGTCTTTGATTACGATATGTTCGTAATTATTACATGATTGACGGATTTTAGTGATCCACTTTGTTCTGCATTCGTTGCAGGAACAATGTCATCGAGGCCGAGGCCTAAGAATGAATGGAATGTGCGAAATGCAAGAACACCTTCAAGGCCAAAGACACGTGAGCAAAGACAAGCTCTTGATGAGAAGATTGAAGTATTGGTTAATTACCAATGGGATAATGATAGTGACATTATAACTCATATGAAGACGGTCAACGACATGATCCAAGAGATCATTTGGAAAGGACAAGAAGTGAACGCTGAAAGAGCATTTTATGCACTAAGAAACACCATGCCTGCGGAATGGCATGGATTGATGAATCACATCTAGCTTGATTTCATCACTTACAAGGAGTTTGTGCTTCATTTCTTGAATGAGTTCATAAGGGTTGGGGGCGACAAAGACATCGTCGCTTAGCATGAATGGGTCCTGGCGCAGGCAGAATGCGCCCTAGCATAATAACAAGAGTTTTCTGAAAGGTTTTCCAAAAGCATCGATATGGGTTCCTGATTTGATTGAAGATCCTCCTAAAGACCTTGAGGATTCCCTTCCTCGTACGTTGGAACGTACATGAGTTAATTTACAAACGAAGATTAGGCAAACAACGCGTGATTATATTTGAACTTATCTTTGATAGTTTTATTTCAATAGATGTCTGGAAAGTCTTTTTTGAATTGATGTTTTTTGTAGATACTGTGGTTATTTGATGTTCTGTTTTGAACATTGTTGGCTTTTGTTTAAGTTAATCCAACGTTTTTTTTTTGTGGGAGTGTTCATAAGTTTTAGTAACTTTATTGAGAACACAGTTGAATAATTGTATTAATGCTAGTCTCAGATTAGAACTCTTAGAAGATGACAGGGAACTTAGTAAACTGTTGATTCTATGGTCTTTTATGAAACTATATGTTAATACAATTAAAATGTATAAATATGATGCATTTGTTGCATTCAAATAGACTTTAATAATTCGTGTAAAAATGTCTATAATGTTCAGATACAATGGCTTCTGCATCTAAGAATATAGTAGCTGAGCTGAATAAGGGTGAGAAGCTGAATGGTGAGAATTATGAAATATGAAACTTGAAAGTGCAATATGTACTGAAAGAGCAAGAAGCTCTTGAAACTCTTAACCAAGTTATGGAAGAGCCTGAGGATGGGACTACTGCCCAACATAGAAGAGATAAAGATGCATTTGCTGCCTGGAAAAGAAAGAACTCACTTGCTCGCATCACATTGCTGAGTAGCATGGAGAATGATATCATGCATGAGTTTGGTCGCTTTGAGAATGCCAAGGACATGTGGGATGCTCTGAAAGTCAGATTTGGTCAGACGTCGGTCACCAAACTGAGGCAACTCACTATCCGCTTTGACTCATACAAAATGCCTCATGGTCAGAACATGAAGCAACATCTGAGGCGTATGGGCAATATGATCAGTGAGTTGAAAGATGCTGGCCATGTACTCACTGATGAGCAGCAAGTGCAGGCAATTATTCGTTCCTTGCCCCAAAGTTGGGAACACATGAAAATCCACTTGACCCACGACGAGAACATCAAGACTTTTGAGAATGCATTGCGCCACCTTGAGCTGGAGGAGGACCGCCTTCTGGCGGCAAAGCCGCAAACTGATATCTATTTTGCTGGTGCTAGCTCGTATAGAGCTTCGCGCTCCAAGCGTAAGCGTCCAGGTGGATTCAAGAAGTGGAATAGCAAGGAAATGAGCCCCTCAGGAAAGAAACCAAGGACCAATCAACAGGGAAAGGGAAAGCGTCCCTTCAAGAAGAACATTTCAAAAGTGAAATGCTATAACTGTGGCAAGAAGGGTCATTATGCTCGCAATTGTGCTGAGCCCAAAAAGATAGATGTCCTTAGTACCCTTGTGAGTTCTACTTATGTGTCGAGCTCGGTTTTCTTGACTGAATCTAATCCTTTGTGGACTATAGACTCGGGAGCCACCGACCATGTAGTGAAGGACAGAGGAGTCTTCGTGGAGTTTCGACGGATTCTACGTGGAGCGAAGTGGATCTATGTTGGGAACAATTCCAAAGTGGAAGTAAAAGGAATTGGCACCTGTCAATTAAATATGCGTGGTGGGCGCACTTTGTTCCTACATGATGTATTGTACGCTCCTGAGATTCGTCGAAATTTGGTATTTGTTTTAGTGTTGGTCAAGTTTGGTTTTAATGTTAACTTTCATAACTATGGTATGGACTTGTCTTTAGGAACAAGTTATTATGGATGTGGTTATTTTCTTGATGGTTTCGTTGTACTAGATGTTGACTATGATAATGTTAATGTGAGTTATTCCCTTTTCACATCTGCTGATTCTTATGAGAATAATGTGAATGTATGGCACGCTAGGCTTGGTTATATTGGCCAACAGAGAATGAATAGATTAGCCAAAGATGGCTTATTGGGCGATATTAATAAAGTCGATTTGCCTGTTTGTGAGTATTGCCTAGCAGGGAAAAGTACGCGAAAACCATTTGAAAAGGGCACAAGAGCCGAGTTTCCTTTGCAACTAATCCATACAGACATCTGTGGCCCAATGAATGTAAGAGCAAGACACGGTGCTGTTTATTTCATCACATTCATTGATGATTATACTCAATTTGGATATGTCTATTTGATTTCTCATAAATCAGAAGCATTGAGTTGCTTCAAGAAATTTATGACTTTAGTGGAAAATCAGTTAGACAAGAAAATAAAAGTATTGAGATCTGATTGAGGCCGAGAGTATCTGTCTGATCAGTTCAGAGATTTGTGTGATGATAAGGGGATAGATAGACAATTATCTATTCCATATACTCCTCAACAAAATGGAGTAGCTGAGAGAAGAAATAGAACCTTACTTGAAAATGGTTAGATCCATGATGGCACAAGCTAATTTACCAATCACCTTTTGGGGTGATGCTTTGTTAACCGCTGCCTATGTTCTTAACCGTGTGCCTTCCAAATCAGTTGCTTCCACTCCATATGAGTTATGGACAGGTCGAAAGCCTGATTTAGGTTTTCTTAAACTTTGGGGACGTGCTGCCTATACACACAAGTCTTCTCATAAGTATGGCAAATTGGGTCTAAAAGGCAAAAAGAGTATCTTCATAAGATACTCAAAACACTCGAAAGGGTATGTGTTTATAGGAGAGCAAGATAGTGGGAGTGTGACTGAATTTGAATCACGAGATGTAACATTCTTAGAGAATGAATTTCCAAGGAAGGGCGAGATATGTGAAAACTATTCGCTATATGAAACTATGGAAAGTGATAACGACATGGTTAGGGTATCTCTTCCATGTGAAAGCAATGTGAGAAGTGGGAAATTAGTTTCGGATCAGTCTCAATTGCAATCACTTGATGAGACACCGCCGTTATCTAATCCGAGTGGGAGCATGATGGAGAATGAGGTACCTAGAGTACAATCTTTTCCGCGGCGATCATATCGTAAAAGCATTCCTCGACGACGTTTTGACATCGAAAGGGAAGCTTTCATAGTTGTCCCACAAGAAGAGGATGAGCCAAGGAATGTAAATGAGGCTCTTTCTCGTCCCGACAAGGAAAAATGGATGGATGCAATGAAAGAGGAAATGAAGTTAATGGAATCAAACCAAGTTTGGGAATTGGTTGATCTTCCAAAAGGACGTAAGGTTATTGGGAACAAGTGGGTTCTCAAAATAAAGCATAAATTCGATGGCTCAATTGAGAGGTATAAGGCTCGTCTGGTTGCAAAAGGGTACAACCAACAGGAAGGAATTGATTATGAGGAAACTTTTTTTCCTGTAGTTAGATTTACTTCAGTTCGCCTCATCCTGGCAATAGTAGCAAGTTTGGATCTAGAGCTACATCAAATGAATGTAAAGTCTGCTTTTCTCAATGGAGAACTAGAAGAAGATATTTATATGGAGCAACCCATTGGGTTTGTTACCAAAGGCAAAGAACAAAAGGTATGTCGACTTTTGAGATCGATATATGGCCTTAAGCAGTCTTCGAGGCAATGGTATATACGCTTTCATAATGCCATAATGGAATATGGCTTTGATATGATCAATGAAGATAATTGTGTATATATTAAAAGATCCAAAGATCAATTTGTGATCCTATCGTTATATGTTGACGATATATTGATTGCCGGAAGCAATATGGAGTTTGTCAATATAGTCAAAAGATGGCTGTCTTCCAATTTTGAAATGAAGGATATGGGTGAAGCTGCATACATTCTTGGAGTTAAGATTTCAAGAGACCGTTCTAAAAGGTTGTTATCTCTTTTTCAAGAGACGTACATAAATAAAGTCCTTGAACGATTTCGTATGCAAGATTGTAGACCCATTGATACTCCTATTGCAAAAGGTGAAGAATTGAGTCGCAGAATGTGTCCTAAAACTCCACATGAACAAGAGCAAATGAAAAACGTTCCATATGCCAATGCTGTTGGAAGTCTGATGTACGCTATGATGTGTACCAGACCTGATATTTGTTATGCAGTTGGACTGGTTAGTAGGTACCAATCCAACCCGGGTCCAACGCATTGGATTGATGTTAAGAGAATTCTACGGTATTTGTGAGCAACTGCTGATTACTCGCTGACATATCAAGGAAGTGATCTGCACCTTGAGGGCTATACTGATGCTGACTGGGGAGGAGATCTGGATGAGAGGAAATCCACTTCTGAAAACGTATTCTTACTGAATAATGGCGCAATATCGTGGAGCAGTAAGAAGCAACAGTGTATAGCCTTATCTACCATGGAAGCCGAGTTCGTAGCATTGTCAGCGGCAGCACAAGAGAGTGTTTGGCTTAGAAGATTTTTGGATCATTTGGGTGTTGCTGGAGATGCTGCAAATCCTGTATTGGTGTATTGTGATAGTCAGGCAGCAATAGCTTATACTAAGGATCCTAAGTTCCACTCCAAGACCAAACATATAGACATTAAGTATACTATGTCAAGGACATGGTAGCACGAAAGGATGTGAACATACAATATATATCCACGCATAGAATGTTAGCAGATCCTATGATGAAGCCGATTCCTAGAGATGTTTTTCTTAGTCATATAAAGACTCTAGGACTGCGTAGAAGTTAATGTACTGAATAATTTCTTTTCTTTTCCCTAGAATGTTCACAGTTGATGATGTTGTTTATCAATATGGATGTCTATAAGTCTATTTGATATTTATGCATGTTAATGCTTGGTGCATTATATTGAGAAGGTATGTCGGACAGATGAGAGATTAGTCCACTCACATGAATAATCGCCTCTATTTATTGTGTGATGAGTAGAGATGAGGCAATTGTAAGCTTATTGTCTAGGTGATAATTGAGAACTCAAGCTTAAAATACTAATGCCGCCTTAACTAAGTGTTAAGATGAGGTCATATTATTTATTATGTCCGCAAGTGAACTAACCCACACATTTCACCTTACCTGTCTTAAATGCTAGATGTGAGTTCTGAAAGATTTTTTTAATAGAGTAGATTTGTGAACTCAAGTTAGACATTGGGTATGTCTGAACTATCATCTGTACGGTATTATTTGTATAGACATACGCTCCATAGGGAAGGAGAGAATACCGTGATACGTATTTCATACTACGTATGCATCATTCGACTAATAAGAGTTGGCAAAAGTTTTGATCTCAACTTTTAAAGCCGGGTGAGACTCTTGAGGATAAGAGTTCCTCAATTAATGCCCTCACGACTCTGACTTATTCTCAATATCTCTTTTCGGTGTTTGCTATATTAGAGTGTTGCCAATGATCATGGATGATTCGGTCTAATGGGACATTTCTAGAAAAGCGAGCTGAACTGAAATCGCGAGGTTTAAGGGAAGAGGAAGATCGATATATCTTTGGCTCACATTATAGTTGGCATTCACTGACCGATCAATTATGATTGTTTTGAACTTAATCATAATTGTGAATACAACATATGTTTAAAGAGATCAAAAGAGATGATAATGTGAATGATCGATCTAGGGTGCTGCATAGAGGATCTACTCTAAATAGTCATGCCTAATTTGAGCTGCTATATACTTCTAACAGATGTATAACAACGAGCTCTCAGAGTATGCTGGTCGCACAGACTATTTGTCAGTATGAACTTTGCAAAAAGAAGAGAGTTATATTTAGGCCTTTGTGGACTAGTGGAAGTTGTCAATCCTTCGTGGGTAAGTGGGAGCTATTTGCCCTACATGGGCGAGTGGGAGATGTTGGAGCAAGGGTCTTATGGTGTGCCGCCCATGCGGGCAACCATTACCCACCCCGCTAGCGATAACTGCAAGACAGTTATCATTCTTAAGTTTGAAACGTTATGACGTTTCAATCATCTAAAAGGAAAGAGAACGTCGTCAGTTCTCTTAATCACTTTTTGGCTTCTGTCGTTCTCAAGAGAACAGTAAAAACGAACGTACGTCTCTATCTCTCTTCTCGATTCTTCGACGCACGACTGTAGCGAGGAATCTCGAAACTGCAAAGGCGACTCTTAGTCCGTGAACAATAAGGTACGCTCTGAATTTTGTGACGTACTCTTCGATCGGTGTCTCAACTATCCTGGGCATGTTTTTCCGCTACGATTTTATATGAATTTGTTTCCTTCAATAACAAGGTATGATGAACAAGAATGGAGCGATTTCCCGTGATGCTCTTGGATATGTTCCAAAGACGGAAGGCTGGTGTATTGGATCAACTTTCCCTGACTGGCTTTGGTAGGATTTGCACATGACTTTCTAGAAGAGGGAATGAGTAGTTTTGAGTTCAAAAGAATCTTTCCCTCTGGGATCATCTTCCTCATTTGCGACTGTTCTTAGCTCAGCTCATCCATCCTCTGCGATGGTCTCTAGATGAAGATTTCCCAGAAGAACTTCATTGGAAAACCTGAAAGCTCTCTTGAACTCAAAAGAAAAGAGCACTTTATCCATTATAACAAATGCTGAAAAAGAATGCGCCTCCATAGGGACCAAAACAAATGAAGCCTACTTGAAAGTGATGCTGCAACATCTCCATCTATTGCAAATCCCATCCTCTAGGAAAAGGACATTGCAGTTTCTTCTTGCGGAGAAACTTCCATTTGGAGATATTTTTGCTACCAAATTTCGCAGCAAGCCTGGTCAGGGTTACGGGCCCGGATAGAATTTGGTGGGTAGGATAAGCGCTGATGAAGAATTTCATTGCAAGCTTTTTGTCTCAGTTTGCTAAAATTGTCTAGAAGCATGGTATTATGCTTTTCAAAAGAAGATGATTATTGCCCAGAAAGAAATAGAGCTCCTTGCTCAGAACCATACATACACCAAAACCACGACCGTCAGCCAAAAAGTTTGTTACTTCTCCCTTCTATAAGCCAATCAGAATTCTATGCCTGGCTAACCACTAGGCATCTTACGGAGCACAGTACAAATGAAGTACTTCACAATCCTTGGATACAATTCTCTTGATAACGATATTATCATTGGTTGGGATATTCTCACTCGACTTTTGTCAAAATCCTTGGATGCAATTCTCCTGATAAGGATATTATCATTGGTTGGGCCCCGTAACCCTAACCTTGTCATATGAAAAATTGAGGACCTTTTGCGAGAGGGTTCAACAAGACCTTGAGCTTCAGCACATTCTTGTATTTATGCTCTTGTAATGTACATGTAATGTACCTTGTCAACTAAAAGTGAGATACACATATAAAAGTGGCATGTGGCAATGACACGTGTTGCAATCAAGCAATAAAAAATAAGCTACCAACAGAAATGCTCGAACATAGGATGCAATTTATAGCACACAGGTAATAGTTATCGATCTATTAGATCGTATCATTGTTGTCATGCAATGAACCCCTCTTATAAAAAATGGATAATGACACAAATGGTTCTTAAATTTTGGCTTAATATGCAATTTGATCTCTAAACTTTAAATTTGTTCAATGTGGACCATGAACTTTCATTTGTTCAATGTGTTCCTTAGACTTTTGATATATGAAAACATTTAATATTGTTCTTAAACTTGAATTAATGGAATGACAATATTGACAGTTTTCATACAGTTCAAGAATTAAATTGAACACGTACCAAAAGTCCAGAAATCACATTGAACGAGTTAAAATTTAAGGATAATATTAAATATTGAGCTAAAGTTTAGAGATCATATTTAATAAATTTAAAGTTTGAAGATCTCATTTCGTTTCGAATCGAAGTTTAGGCACAATTTACGTCATTATTCCTATAATTACTTGTGCGTATCGGAGGAAACGTGTCCAAGGCCAGGAACGTGTCGGCTGCGACACCGGTCTGCGTTCGAGGTTACATTTCGCAACGTTTTCCCGTCTCTTTCGTTATCGTCTCTCTGTGCGTCGGTCTCGCACACTCGCAAAGCCTTAGTCTCTCTCTCTCTCTCTCTCTCTCTCTCTCTCTGTCGGCGTGTCCCTTCGCCTCCCTCCAAAATTCTCACCTTTTGTCTCCTCCGCCTCTGAAACTCACCGCTGGACGACACAACCAATCTCTCTCCCCTTTGTCTCTTCGAAATCGCGACCACATCCCTCAATTTCCCTCGACAACCCTCTGACCAGTCGCTCCTCGAAACCCTCTGTAATCGCTGCTCGCGGAGACCCTTCTTGGAGTCGCTCGCTCTCCTTCGCAACCTGTGATGAGCTCGAAATTCGGAGGCATGCCCATGATGCGGTTCTAGGTTCTCCTCCGCTTGTTGGGACGAAACCCATGTCGGTAATTTCTCCAAACCCTAGGTAGCAGTTTTCGCGTATCCTTTCTTGTCGGGGGGAAATCGAAATCCATGTAGGTACCATACGGGGTGAATCTGTCGAGAACCTCCTGATTTGTGTTCGCCCCCTTCGGAATGGACCCGAGTGGGGGGCACGACGTGCTTGATATCAGCTCCGACGAGGAAGGGTTGGTCTCGGACGTGCCGAAAGGCAGTGGTAGTGAGAGTTACGATTGGCTTGAAGAGCTCCTTGGAGGAGATGATCTGATACCTGGTGATTCGGATGAAGTAGTCGTGGTGAAGGAGGTCAATGCAAAGTCAATGTCGAACAAGTTGGTGACGGATGATGATGATGATTGCGTGGTGTTGGATGGAGATCCCGAGAAGTCCGTTTCTGCTCCGGATGATGCAGTGGACGGAGGTTCGGATGATCTGCTCATTGTTGGAGAGAAGGGGCAGGTATGCAGTTATTTGGTGTTTCCGTTTGTTTATTCAAATGATTATTAAAATGATGAATGTGATAATGGTTTATGGCTAAGCCATGGTTAGATGCAAAAATTAGATCAATACGACAAGGACATGACTGGAGAAGCGGCATGATATGTGGCATGATGTGTTTATTTTGCTTCTGTTTTAGGGACCATGTTTGTCGCGATTAAAATCAGCTTGAATTGAGAAAACAACCCTGCATGCTACTAAAATATGACTGTGCAAGCTACAACCCAAGTTTCTGGAACATCTTCTTTTTGACAGATGATGCGAAAGACATCAGCTTGGGTACTATTAAGTAGAGAAGTGACTTACACCAAAGGGAAAAAGGAGATGTGATTTGAGCAGTAGGATTGGTGAATTTCAGAACACTTTTGGAGAATTTAGATGAGGTAGAAGAGCCAGAGGACTGCAAAAAATATAATATTGGCTTTGTTCTAGGCTATTATATTCTTTATCAGGTTTGGAGCAAGGACCAAGGGAAGACCATAACGTCAAAATACCGAATTGATAATGGAGATCAACATTTCTGAAAATTCTCGTGGACCAAATGGACCCTTCATGTCTTCTTGTGTAGTTTTACCATGAGTAGTTGGTGTGGACTGGCTTATGTAACCGGATTGAGGTTTAGAAGTTCTCTTTACAGATATTCTGCTTGATCTCATAGGTTTCATGCTAACATGAGTGAATTAAGTTGGGCATGATCAGGGGTTGGCTAGAGAGCGCAATGCTACTTCTGAATTTGGATGATGTGATTGTGTCAAATATGTGGAGATTGAGTTATTGCATGACTACTATTGAAGGAGGCCTCTAAAGATTTTGCTTCCTGGCTTTTCTCTATTTGAGTTACTTAGAGATGTACTATAAGTGGCTTGGCTGTGCATGTACTTTAGTATTATCTTGCGCTGCCTCCATGTATGGATGCATACCCTTCTTCATTAAGTGCTGCATAATCAAGTATGATTATTGGGGACACGCAACATTAGTTTGTGAATTACCGTGGTGTTTGTTTCAGTAGATTGGCAAGCATATAACTGTTTTCTTGCTAGTGGATTGGATTATGAATCTGGAATTTTTCTTTGATGCCTGATGGTGGTGGAATGGGGATTGCAAAATGCTCAACCTATTACTACAAACATCTATATGCCTGTACTAATAGATGAGAGCCAAAGCAACAGTGGTGATCTTCCTGAAAATCAAGTATCTCAAGGAAAGGATGGTTTGCTCAAGGCAGAACTAGAGATGGCATTAAGTTTGTGATCCGCTGCATGCTGTGCAGTTCAATGTATTGTTGTGCATGTAGTTATTCCATTATGACGGAGCAGAGACCATGACTGCCGGCTCATAAAGGGTAGTCGAATAAGTGCTTTTGATGATTATTTGGCTATTTATTCATGTTTCTCCTCTTCCACTGATGGGTTGGAGAATCATATTAGAAACTGCTGAGAGCAGGTCAGTAGTTGGAGTTTCCTCACGAAGTATGTGTTCTGGCCTTTCTTGTGTTGTTGTTGAGCTTTACTGAGCAAGTTATGAAGTGCTTTGGTTGGGGATGGAATATGACTGGGGAATTGATGGGCTTCTATCATGGCTGATACTGAGGAAAAGCTCTATTGATTAGTCTAGGATACCATTTATAGGTTTATGGGTTAGTATTTGAGTTTGATTCACAGTATATATTTAATCCTTTTACATTGTAATGTATTAAATAACGTTCCTTTTACTTGGGCGAATCTGCCAGCTCATATTGCTTCAAGTGGGAAGATTCGCATGCCTTTTCACTGACTTAGCACTGTAAATGTGTTTTCGTTGCAGGTTGCATGTAGAGACTATCCTCATCCAAGGCATGATTGCGCTATATTCCTTTTCAGCTCAACCTTACATGAGAAGCACTGTAACTTGGTCAGATACCATTTTCATAGCCCCTCTCGAGTTATCATATATCATTTGCTAATTCATTTCGTTGCAACTAACAGTATTGCATTGCATAATGCAGTGCCATTGTTACGTATGCGATGCACCTGCACCATGCGCTTACTGGGGAAAAGGTTTGACGGAAGCTGACCATTGTCATGCCAATGACAAACAGGAGAAATGGAAAGTCTGTAGAAAGAACTTTAGGCAGGGTAAAAGTACTCCTATTCCCGTTTCGAGTTTTCTACCTGACCCTGTCTCTACGGTGCTTGCACAACCTACTCAAGCTCTGCCTCCTATAAACACCCAACTGCCAACCAACTCTACACCACAAAATCTTGTGTCAAGGCCAATGATTTTTCGGCCATGTTCATCCCCAACTAGATCAAGTTTTTCAAGTACTATACAAAATGGCAGGAGGCCCTATCCGGGGCATGTCTCCAGAAGCAGATTCCAGCCACTCTCGTCATCAGAACAGTTGCATAGGGTACATCGTGTCATTCAGAAGGATAGAGGGCATAGAGATAGTTACTTGGGGTCTCAACATGTTTCACCTGCTATGTCACATAAAAGGGCAGGGACTGTTGGTAGTTCTCCGGCAGTAAACCGAGCTGCATGTGGTCCAAACAACATCAATTACCCGCCTTATTTACCGTCTTCGACAAATTCAATCCACAACACTATAGTTAATAGAAATCATATCAGAAGGCAGAGTATTCCTTCCAGTTTGAATCAAGTATCTTCTACTAATTTGAGCAGCTGTTCACCCAACTTAATTGGCGTTTCTTCAAGTATGACGCCTTGTCAAGCCAGCAGTGGTGGTCAGGGTAGTAATCAATCACTCAGTGGGCAAAACATCCATCAGCATCACAGCCAACCTAGCACATTTTCAAATATCTCAGATAGCCTCAGTTGGATTAACGAGTTCCTACAAGCAGATGAAAAGCCTCTTACTCCACCTGCAGTTGCGAGCATTCATGTTCCGAGTACAGAGCCTGCACATGAGGCACAGCCTGCAAGAGAGTTTAATACTGCAGTTGCTGGAAGTTTCGACATCGACGCAGCAGTTGTCGGCTTTGAGAATTGGTGGTTGGAGAACCCGCCCCCGGAGAATAATTTTTCCCCTGTGCCTGCAGCCGTAGATGCTGGTATGCTCTTGTTTGATTTCGAGACCTCCTGGAATAGTGTCACGCAATCATAACTGGTCACCCCCTCAAATTTTTTGGGAAGGGAAGCAAGGCTGGCTAAAGTTGTTGCTATTTACAGTAGGTACATCAAGCTCGGTTTCTTTTTACCTTCCCTCTTCCGGTTGACATGCCCTTCTAGTGATTTTAGGAAAGGTTGGTTTTTTAGGAGTGTTGCAATTGTATAGAATGCTCTGAGGTCTACGTACTTTGTAAATAAGCCTGCAGTTCTCCCCTGTACATAGGGGTCCGTGTTAACGCAATTCTCGGAGGATCGTCTGCTGGTTGCTGCTTTCGCACGCAACTTACGTGCAATTTAATTCTGCTTTTCAGTGCTTGAACGTTGTGGCCGCCCGTGTTTGCTGTTGTCAGTTCTTTCTGAAGAAGAAAGTGCAGATGCAGATGCAGATGCGCATGAAGGCGTTAGACCTGGTGGCTTCAGCTCAGGCGATGGGATCAATCTTGTGCATCGACTTAGCGGCTGGGTTAGTTTGAGGCAATGGCATGGCTGCATTTAAGAATGTGGGTTGGAATGTGACGTTTCCATCAGGTCCCACGGCGACCATAAAATTTGATCGTCCAGGGTCACACAGGGTTATGATCCGAAAGAGGGCACTTGTTTACAAATTGGTTACAAATTGGTTGTTCTGTCGTGTGATTGCGAGTTTCCATTTCTACAAGGCCATACTCAACCCGTTTGTCGTGTCATTGAAGCGATTTGTCCCTCAAATCTTTGACCCAACCAAGCTGTTCTGGTCTGGGCAAGATGAGGTGCTGTCAATCCAATCAAACTGAGAAGCAAAGCCTGAATAAGGCGACTCACATCGGTTCAGGCCAAAGCATGCCTGCGATTATATCCGACATTACGTATAAATGCCCTATACAGCGTACTAAGGTTATGTTCCGAATTTATATAAACTTATGTTCAAATCGAAATTACACGGAACTACTGGATGCAATTCAAACTATGATATTGATTTGGCGGTTGGACATAATTAACTAGGATATCGTAACCGGTTTTACATATTTACTCGTGTTGAATAGGTTAAATATGTTTTTTTTTCATGTCATTTCTATATAAGCCATCCTTTTCATGTTTTTTTTGTTGTTGGAAATTTCATATTCACTCAATATCGTACAGCCTATATGAAGTCAAAATTGAATCACCTTTTGTTCTTTCCTAAACTACTCCAATAAAATAATAAGAAAAAAATTAACGGTAATTCACACTTACGTACTCTATCTCAAATAAGGGCTTAAAGTGTCCTCATTTTTTTTTTAAATAAAAGCATGGAGTGGACATTGTCTCAAATAAGGGCTTGAAGTGCTTTCATTGTTTCCAAAAAGGGTCTGAAATGAATTTTGTTTCAAATAAGGGCATGAAGTGACCATATCAGTATAAAAAAAGGACCTCTTACCAGTTGGTTAGGGGGCATTTTCGTCATTTAATATTTTTTGGTTAGGGGTTGCCTCTCGCCTGTATTTCCCTTTTTTTGTATGTTAACTTTTAGTTTTTGTTTTTGGTATTCATAATTTAATTTAACTAAAAATTAAGTTAAAATTGTATTTTGACGAAAATTCCCTTGACCGGTCGGAATATGTAGCTAGTCGGCTGGCCAGCAAGATCATGCCCTTATTTGAAACAATGAGGCATTTCAGACCCTTATTTAAGAAAATGAGGATACTCGGGACCTTTATTTGAAATTTTCTCCCCATTTTCTCCACGAAAAAACAACAACTACCAATTTTATTTTTTTATGCCCATTTTAATTAAGGATTAATGAGGCAAGTTTTGTTTATCGAGGACTTTATTTGGGAAAAAAAAAAGAGGGAAACTATTGGCCACGGTTCGGAACCGCCGGTTCCGGGCTGGTTTCGAGTCCGGTTCCGGTTCAAAATCGAAAATGGAACTGTCGGTTTTGGTTACGGTTTTAAAATTAAAAATTAAATTGTAATGAATTTGTAATAAAATTGCAATCAAATTATCAAATAATGAATTATGAAATAAAAAAAATAATGAAATTATGAAATAATGAATTTGTAATAAAATTCTTTTTTTTTTTGCCCGGATTTTCCGGTTCGGAACCGTAACCGGGCTCGTATGGCACGGGCTAGTTCCAATTTGGAACCGCAGGCCCGGTCAACCGGCCGGTTACGGGTTTGACCGGGGCCGGTTCCGGGCCCGGCCATGCCTTATCGTCTTTAACATCTCCACAAATTCGCTCGCGACGTCCTCTGCGCTTCGGAAATCCACCATCGTTTCGCGAGGCGAATCGTCTTCCCAATCGCACGCCCGCCACGAGGCGATGAAGCAATTCAAGGACCCTTTCGAGGCAGCCTTCGAGGAGCAGGAACAGTCGCCGCCCGAGTCCCCGGCCCCGCCCGACGATCCCGACGCTCCGATCGCCCCCTCCGCCGCCGCTCTCGGCCACGACGACGATGACGACGACCTCCTCGACGCGCCCTCCACTTCCGCCCTCCCCCAGAGCTCCGTCGCCGCCGCCGCCGCCCCGAGTAGCGCCGCCAAGAACAGGGAGGAGGAGGAGGAGGAAGAGGATGACAACATGGAGGTCGAGCTCGGGAAGCTCGCTCCCGGCGGCGATCCCGATAAGATGGCCAAGATGCAGTGAGTTTCGCTCCGAACTTCGTTCTTCCGAGTCCTGCTTTTGGGTTTTCCTGGTGCCTGCCTATGGTCGTAGAGTTAGATTTTTCTCAGAATGCTAGAATTTTCTCCTGAGGGGAAGAGAATGTGAGCTCGTTTTTAGGTTGCAAAGTAATGCTCTGCCTGCTTGAGTAGGAAAACGTGCTCACTTTCCTGAGTTCATCTCTGACGTTACTAGGGTCATCGTGGATTGTTTTCGGTGAGGGGATGTTGGATAATAGTCTTGAAGGACATAAAGAAAATCGTCGAGGGAGAGGTGGTTTTGAATCTTGTCGAACGATTCTCTAGTTTATGAATGTCTTTTCACATCGAGTCCGAACTGGTAAAGCTGATAGGGAACGGTGAAATTTGTAATTTACATCTCAACATGCTTGAATCGTTGTGCGTATGGTGGGGAACAATTATCGTTTCAGCTTCTGGAATTGTGGGCACTATGGCAGGAGCAGGAGGATGAGTTTCTTTCCTCCTGCCATATGTTGAAGTCATTTGTTACCTCAAGCCTTAAGTGGTAGACTGTATCTACAGATTATCTTTCTTCTAAATCATTCAGCAAGAGCATTTGTTTTCCACAAAGCAAACATGTCTAGGTCTGACAATGGGGTGGCCTGAACAGAAGCCAATTTATTAGGAGCCGCTACCAAAGCCAATAGTTTTTGTTTCAGCTGAAGCTGTTTTATGTCCATCTGTGTGTGTGTGTGTGTGTGTGTGAGTGAGGGAGGGAGGGAGGGAGGGAGGGAGAGGCAGTCTTTGTGATAAGCACATTGTTGAACGTGTTATTTGACAACAAGCCCAAAGGGCTCGGCTTTTTGCCTTTAGATTATAATTACTTCGAATAGATAGCAACGAGCCAAAGTAAACATTTGTTACTGGAGTTACCTATACACAATTGCAGAACATAGAATTCCAAGTCATCAGAAGTTGGTCCAACCGGTTTGCACTGTGATGCTATTACTCAAGTAAAAGTTGCTGGCTCAAGGATCATCACCTTTGATGAGGATGATGAGTTTTGTGCATTAACTGTGTTATTTTCCTTAAGAATTGACCATAACTCGAGTGTAAGTTTGCAATAAAATCCTATGTGAGTGACTCTTCCCATGTGATGTTTTGCCTCAGTATTGATGAAGTATAGAAAATATATTTTCCTCATATCAATCGCAAACACTAGTGGTATCATATTTAATATATTTATCTTGTTTTTGTCACCAGACTAATAATAATAAATCCATTCTTTGAGATCTCCTAAGTAGGATTAATAGGAATTATTCTCCATGCAGTTTTGTGAGAATGTAACTTGAATGTTTGTTGTCTCCTGACTTGATACTCCAGTAGCTTATTAAGTTACTGTACCTCTGCAGCTCATTGACTATCGCTTCTCTCTTTCTCAGGGCTATTTTGTCACAATTCACAGTGGAACAGATGAACAGATATGAGTCTTTTCGGAGATCAGGATTCCAGAAGGCTACAATGAAAAGAGTATAGTTTCTAAACGCGCTTTATACTCGTGATTTTTGGCTGCGTTTTTTCATTTCTTTCACTTCCAACTGTTTTTGCCAAAAAAAAAAAATTCCCTCTCTTTATCACTGCACATTGGTTCAGATAGTGTAAAATTTGACATTAAATGAAGAGCTTCTACTATTCTTAAGGACATTATTCTTATTCCATTTTTTATATCATAATTCTCAAAAGCATAAATCATGCTGGAATAATAAATCCGAATTTGGCAACGATGTACAAGATTTGGTCTCTTGACACCACTCGGTCTTGGTGAAGGGAGTTTTGCTTCAAGGAATTTTTCTTGGGGGGAGTGTTATAGTTATTCATACAGCTTGTTTGATCTGCACTCTTTTGCTTGTAAATTAGAAATGGAACCCAAAGAGATGATTCATCGGCATTTTGCTCTTCTTTTGGCATGCAGCTGCTGGTCAGCATTACGGGAAGTCAGAAAGTTACAATGCCTATGACAATTGCGATGTCGGGTATTGCAAAGATGTTTGTTGGAGAAATTGTGGAAACAGGTATTACAATTGTTTGCTTTGTATCATTTCTATCTCTGGAAGCATGTTTTGGTACATATGAATTACCTTAGCCTCATATCTGTCTTGATTGATGTACAATGTGGTAGCAGCCAGGATTGTCATGAGTGAGAGGAAGGAGTCTGGCCCAATCAGGCCGTGCCACATCAGAGAAGCATATAGAAGACTGAAGCTCGAAGGCAAAGTGCCCAAGAGAACGGTGCCGAGGCTCTTTCGCTAGATTCCCCCACACTCCTGATTTTATAGTTTGTAGGCGAGGTGCTTGTGATCGATTTGTTCTTTTCTCGTATCTCTTCCTGCTCAATTGACACACAAAATCGAGAGTCGCCTTATCATCTGCGTTCCTAAACGGAAATCATCGATTTGTCTAGGCTATTACCAGGATAGGACCGGAAGGTCCATGAACAATTCAGCTCTTGTGAATCATGAATATCAGACTGGCGAGCTGGCTTTTTGCTTGTAACATTCTGTCTCGATCAAGATCAGAAGCCTGGAAATCTTTTTTACCATGTGAGATGGGTATCAACTATCAACTACGGAACGTTACTCTTTAGTGCCTTTCCTAATCGCCTAGCTCTTGAGAATGGTAAACTGTAGTCTATAGATCTATCAACTATGGCCGAATTGGTCGACTATCAGAGACTCAGATGATTTTGATTTCCGATTATGATGATCTTTGTTGGAGATTCAGGTTTATGTACAATGAATGATAACACCGGGAGGTGAATCCAAGTATTGCCAAATTGTCTCGAGTTCATGCTTCAGGAATTCATACGTGGCATCGATTTCGTTGTATAGTCTGATGTTCGTTAGGTATGGACAGTTAATTGCTCATGAGTACAAATTGATGAATGAATTGTTTCTTGGTTTGGTGAAGAACTGAGAAAATATCCAAAAGCATGACGATTTTTTCCACTAAACCCAGCAAGACTTGTACATACAAATGAATAGCAATGGAACAACCCTAGCTCTATACAGATGAATGTGCATAGAAAATTTTCCGCTAAGTAACATCCGTCAATCATCTGGAGCAGAGGAGACAAATTCTCTTGGCATCGAGACACCCACGCTCGGAATCTTCACCTTCGCTCAGAATGAAATCTCCTTCTTCTCGTCAGCCTCGAACTCATAGGCAAGCCCTCCGTGGCTGGTGAGGTCCATGCCCGCCACCTCCTCCTCGTGCGAGATCCTCAGGAGCTTCATCTTGTGCAGGATGAAGAAGAGCGTCCCCATCGTCACGCTCGTCCACGCCGCCACCACCAGGATCTGCACCACCTGCGCCGCCAGCAGGCCTCCCCCGCCGCCCATGAAGAGCCCGTACGGCCTGTTCTCCACCCCCGGGTACACCTCGTTCACGTAGGCCTGCTTCGCGAACAGTCCCGTGAACAGAAGCCCCCACGCGCCGCAGCCGCCGTGTAGCTGCGCGGCCTCCAGCGGGTCGTCGTACTTGAGTTTCTCCGCCAGCTTGTTGAACCCGATGAGGACCCACGCCGCGACGAACCCGCAGAGTATGGCGGCCCAGGGGTCGACCACGGCGCAGCCGGCGGTGATGGCGGCGAATCCGCCGAGGAGGCCGTTGCACACGTCGGTGACGTTCCAGTGGCCGACGAGCAGCCTCTTGCCGAAGAGGGTGGTGAGGGCGGCGGTGCTTCCTGCGAGGGTGGTGGTGACCGCGGTCCTCCCGATGGCGCTCCACTGGCCGTAGTAGGAGCCGCCCGCTCCGTACGCCTTCATGATGTTGAGGAATGAACCGGGGTTGAACCCGTACCACCCGAACCACAGGAGGAACGTGCCGAGGACCACCAATGTGGCACTGTGGCCACGGAGGGTCACCGGCTTACCAGAATGATCAAAGCGGCCGATACGCGGGCCTTCAATGAGAGCTCCCCAAAGGCCGGCTATGCCGCCCACCATGTGGACCACCCCCGACCCGGCAAAGTCGATGACTCCAGATCCGAACAACAGATTATCCGCTCGCGCCGGACTTGCCCAGCCGTCGGCAGACCAAAACCAATGAGAGGCAATGGGATACACCAAGCCAGTCAAGAACGAGGAATAGATCAGATACGCGCCGAACTGCGTGCGCTCCGCGATGGATCCGCTCGTGATCCCTGCGGCGGCTATGGCGAAGGCCCACTGGAACAAGAAGAACCCGTAATCGAAAGACTGGGAAGGGAACTTGGAGAGGCCGAAGAAGTGCTGCCCGATGAAGCCGTTGGAGGGGGTCCCGAAGGCCAGGGCGAACCCGAAGAGGTAGTAGAAGAAGCTGCCGGTCGCGGCGTCGAGGACGTTGGTGAGCATGATGTTCATGGTGTTCTTGGCGCGCACCGAGCCCGCGCACAGCATGGCGAACCCGATCTGCATGGAGAAGACGAGGTACGTGGAGAAGAGGAGGTAGGTGTTGTCCACGGCGTAGCCCGTGTCCACGAACTTGCTCGAGACAGCATCGAAGCGCCCGCAGATGTACTCGGCGGCGGCGGAGGTGGCGTTGCCGCCGAGGAGGGGGAGGAGGTCCCCGGGGGAGCAGGCCAGGGCCGCCATGGCCGGAGGTGATTTGGGAAGGAGAGAGAGAGATAGAGATCGAGATGCGATGGAGTCTGCGGTGGCCGGGCTTGCGGGGGGGATACCGTATATATAGGGAATCCAACAGAGAACAAGAAGGGCAAAATCGAATGTTTTCGTGGAGATTCCAGATCGGAATCTTTTTCGAGGAAGTTGTTGCAACGGAAATCGTCCTTAAATTAGTGGGGGGGAGAAGACAGAGTTTGAGCTCGTGAGTTGTATCATCACGCATGGCAAAGCTTCTTTCTTGCATGAACCTTGGAACTAGTCAAAGGAAAGGAAGCAAAAACACAGCTATGTCTTCTTCTTCTTTTTCTTTTACAGGAATTAACTTTTTCTTTCCGAAAATTTTATTTTGGGAGACCAGTTATATGGAAAAAGAGAGAGAGAGAGAGGAGAATTAAGCCCTATTACTTCTGTTCAAGTTAATCTTGCAAGCTCTGCAATTCAAAAATTTGAATCTTTATGTTGAATGCAGGATATGATCCTTTAGATTGATTGAGCAAATCCTGGGTTGATAGATAGATTGATTCAATCAATCCATAAGATTTGGATCCTCAATCGAAATAAAATATCATTTTCCTATTTTGTAGTTCCTCGTATCATATATTTATATGTCCCCTTGTTTGTAGATGTAAAAAACATAACACAATACAATTTTGGTCCTCCAGGCTGCTCTTTTATTTTCTGTCATCTCATTTTGATTTGATTCTTTTTCAATTTTCAGATAGGATATATATACATGTGTGTGCCCGATTTTTTTTATTTATATTTTTCACACGAAAATTTGGTTTTTTTATATCACTTTGGGAAGTTGTAGGATCTCACAATCCGAAAAATTTCGAATGTCCCAAACAAGCGGGAATGCGCGTTGATAGTAATAATAACAACCATAATGCTCGGAAAGATTCAGATTCACGAACATAGGATCGGATCGGAGTTGTTATCTCGATTTTGACCGGTCAACTACCGTATTATTCCCGTGTAATGCCAGATGTGCACGACGCGGGCCACGTGGCACGTCCACATTAAAGCTTTACCAGACGATTTTGCTTTTTACCGATCACTTTAGCAAATCCGTAGTTCTTAAGCATATATTGTTATATTTGCTGAAAATATATGCAACATTTCAAATAAGGGCCCCAAGTGCTATTATTTTCTCAAATAAGGGCCTGGAGTGCTCTCATTGTCTCAAATAGAGGCCTGAAGTGGCCATAGCTGTTTCAAACAAGAGCCTAATCTCGCCGGCCGGCAAAATATTTCGACTGATCAAGGGTATTTTCGTCAAAATACAACTTTAACCTAATTTTTAGTTAAATTAAATTAAAAATTCTCGTGTTTCATTTTTTTCACTTTTAGTTTTTTTAATTTTTTTTTGAAAAACTGAAAAAAGAAAAATAATAAAATAATAAAATAATAACATATACCAAATGACCAAAATGCCCCTACTAACCGGTGAGCCAGGACCTTTTTTGAGACTGATAAGGTCATTTCAGGCCCTTATTTGAAACAGTATCCACTTCAGGCCCTTATTTGAGATAATGATGGCACCTCAAATTCTTATTTGAAATAAGATCAACTTCAAGCCCTTATTTGAGAAAATGAATACACTTCGAACCCTTTTTTTGAAAATTTCTCGAAAATGTATGAAAAAAGAGAACTTATTTGGCCAGAAAAAAGTAGAGTAAAGAATAACAAGACCAAAAACAAAAAAAAGGGTTGGCGCTATTTCCACCCCCTAAATGACTAAATCCATTCCTATTTAAATTAAAAAGACAAATCTTCCCTCAATCTTTCGATTGCAGCTTAAAGGGATGGCCCTGCTCCTTTTCTTTTCTTTTTATTTAGGGTAGTTATCATAATTAAGCATTTCACATTTTTTTTTTTGTTCTTGAGCAAGAAAATGCATTCTAAGATATGACCATATGTACGCATCTTTTGGGATTTCGAAGGATCTCAAAAAAATGTATGAAAATTTGCTTAAGAGACAGAAAGATTCATCGTTAAGATTTTCATTCACAAAAGCTGATACCAAAACCTGTCTAACGGCAGCGACGCATACAATAGACACGTTCCACAGTCCAGACGGCGTCGTTTATCACGAATAAAAAACGAAGTCGACTTTTCCTTTTTCCAATTAAGCTCTCGTTTGTTATCGCGAAAACGAGAAAAATAAATAAATGAGCACCCCTAGATGGAAAAAGTTAGGATTAGTGAATCTGAGTTCTTTTAGCCTCAAAACAAAAGTTAGTGTTTCAAATCGAAGATTTCGAGCGAATTCATCGGTTCGCAAGGATGGAAAACTTAACGTTCATTTTTTCGGATTCGTTTGAAAAGTGAGGATATTTTTGTTGTGAGTGTATACATGTACATGCATTTATTTTTGGGATCTGGCCGAATGTATTATAAGTGAAAAAATTTCTAACGCTTTCAATAAAAAAAAAAAAACATTTCTAACGCTATCAAAGTATAAAAAATAAAATCCAAGTTGAATATTCCACGCTCTTTTCATTCCTCACCTCCTCGATTTGTCTCGCGAAATGAGGCGGGTGTTTGAAGTGTTGCTTTGATCCCGTCCTTTGGATGTTGAGTACAAACCTTCTTTGAGAAAAAATATTAAAAAATTCCTAAATCTATTGCATTGATATCGATTCGATCCTAAACATTTCAATTAATATCAATTAGTTCTAAATATTTTCACATTGATTCCAATTCAGTCTATCGGTCAATTTAGGCCGAAAATTGCTCACATGGAAGCCGGTTGTCCTAAATGGTACGGCTGGCGCTGACGTTGACAAATTTATTAATGTATTAATTTTTTTTTTCCGAATTTTTATTAATTTTTATTTTATTTTCCCTTTTCTTTTTTCTTCTATTGTCTTTTATTTTATTTTATTTTTGACACTGTGGCAGGCGAGGGTCATTAGAGCTTGCTGACCATTGGGTGAGGGTCACGGCCCTTGCTTGACCTGGGCGAGGCGAAGGTGGCTGCTGATGAAAGAGGCCTCGCCCATGGCTGGCGAGGTTGGTCTCGCTGCAGCCACCAGCACCTCGCCCTAATCATTGCTAGGTGGCCATGGGCGCTCGCCAGTCGCGAGCAAGGCTGCCTTTGCCCATAGCTGGCTAAGTCATGGCGAGGTTGGCCTCGCCCAAATCTGGGCCTTTGCAGGTCGGTTCGCAGACCGGTCTAAGGGCTGGTTCGCGGACTTTTCTTTTTTAGAAAAGAAAATTGCCTATTTATATATTTTTGTCTAATTTTTTACTATTTTGGCCTTTTTATATTTTATAATAAAACAACGGTTCCGGATAGCCAAAAACAGGCACTTGAAAGGTTTAGGTTCGAATTGAAATATGTATAATAAGCTTATGACTAAAATAACAATTCCCCGAAATTGGGCGCTTGCACCATTGGACGATGTGCATCATTAAAACCAGTGAATCCAATTAAAATGAAGATTATGAGGACATAGGATACATATGGCTACCATTTGTTATTTGACCTCGTTTTTCTTTTTTGATAACATCGTAATCCTCCTATCTTAAGGAGTGTCATTAAAGCTGGATTACTTGCTCTACTTAGATGACTTTGGGGGATTTACTTGCTCTACGTAGATGATTACGAGGGCTTCTCTTTTGTATTTGCTGTTTTGATAATAAGGTTTGTTGTCATCCTCCTATCTTGAGGAGAGTCGTTAAAGCCAGATTACTTGCTCTACTTAGATGATTAAAAGGGGTTCTCTTTTATCTTTGCTTTTTTGATAATAGGTTTATCTTAATCCTCCTATCTTAAGGAGAGTCATTAAAGCCATATTACTTGCTCTACGTAGATGACTATGAGGGATTTACTTGCTCCATTTAGATGATTACGAGGGGTTCTCTTTCATATCTAATATAGTCGAAGCATTTACTGCTCATAGCACGCGAAAATGGGTATATAAAGGATTGTGCTTGCGACAATATCTTGTATATTTTACATCTTTTTACTTTATTACAAAGAAGGTGAGAAGCATGTCGAATATAGCCAAACACCCTTTCCCACCTTGTGATAGTAAGCATTGCATGAGTCCAGAATGTTGCTGTTTCTAGCGTACAATCTTGTTAATTTACATCAATCATTTTCGAAGTACAAGCCATTAATCATTTGGATTTGCGAGCATATGAAATTTAGTAGCATGCATGGATGATGCGGCATGCAATATTAGTTGAGCATGACAACATAATCTGAGACCGAGGTCAATGAATGGTTAATTGCAGGGGGTCGAGTCCGGTGGCTTGAGTTGGTGGGACACAATGCAGAGAAAGCGAAGGCAGTGATCGAGAAGGACAATCCGTCCGTGACGGTCTTGCTGTTCCCGGTGGAAAAAGCACCTAGGCTTGTTGATTTTTTGCTGTAACCGAGTATGTATTTTGGATCGACGAAAAGGGCAATGTCTTTCAAACACCCGTGGTTGGATAAAGGGGGAAAACGTGATCCCGACAAAAAATGATTTGATGTGGCCCTGTTCTGCATATTGGATTAAGAGTTGAGGCTTGTATGAACTAGTTGCCGTCAAAAACCTCAAATCGAGTCACTAAAGAGCCTACTACATAAACGATTAAATGCGTTTCGAGAGGTTTCATTTATGGTTTGGGAAAAACATGGAGAGGCATGTGGTGCTGTTGCTTCTGAAATTGGAGCCTGATGACTTCGGAGGGATGAGCAGTCTTGATTTCACTAACTTCACCGCTAAGTTTTCTTTCTCTAGCCAAGCCATTTTGCTTTTGACTAACAGTGGACACACTGCTGAGAAGAAGAGACCAAACTCATTTTCATTCAATAGACACATCCCCAAAGTCAAGACCACGTTGTTTATCGAATGAAAAAATGGAGTTGACTTTCCTTTTTCCAATTAAGATCTCGTTTGTTACCTCGAAAACGAGCAAAACAAAAAAAAGAGTTAGTGAATCGACTTCTTTTAGCCTCAAACCAAAAGTTAGTGTTTCAAATCGGCGATTTCGAGCGAATTCATCGGTTTGCAATGACGGAAAACTTAACGTTTCGTTCGACAAGTGAGGATATTTTTGTTGTGAGTGTGTACATGTGCATGCATTTGTTTTTGGGATCTGGCCGAAAGTATTATAAGTGAAAACATTTCTAACGCTATCAAAGAACAAAAAATAAAATCCAAGTTGAATATTCCACGCTCTTTTCATTCCTCACCTCCTCGATTTGTCTCGTGAAATGAGGCGTGTGTTTGAAGTATTGCTTCCATCCCGCCCTTTGGATGTCTCAGTACCAACCTTCCCTCTGAAAAAATATTAAAAAACTCTTAAATCTATTGCATTGATATCGATTCAGTCCTAGACCTTTCAATTTGTATCAATTAGTTCTAAATATTTTTACATTGGTTCCAATTCAATCTATCCAACCAATTTAAGCCAGAAATTACTGACGTGAAAGCCGGTCATCCTAAATTGTATGGCTGGCGTTGACGTTGACAAATTTATTAATTTTTTTAATCTTTTTTTATTTTTTATTTTATTTTTCCTTTTCTATTTTCTTCTATTTTCCGTTCTTTTCTTTTATTTTTACACTATAGCTGGCGAAGGTCATGGAGCTTGCCAACCATTGGGTGAGGGTCACGGCCCTCGCCCGACCATGGCGAGGCAAAGGTGGCTGCTGGCGAGGCCATGGTCGCCTTCGCCCACGGCCGACGAGGTTGGTCTCGCTTGCGGCTGCCTGCACCTCGCACCTCACCCTGACCATCGCTAGGTGGCCATGGGCTCGCCAGCCGTGAGCAAGGCCGCATTCGCCCACAGCCGGCTAAGTCATGGCGAGTTGCCATGACCCCTACCCATTGGCCAATGAGCTTACCATAGCAAAAAAAAAAAGAAGAAGGAAAAAATAATAATAAAAATTAAAATTTCGGGCAAAATTAACATTAATGATATTACAAAAATATCCACATCAGTGCTAGCCGTGCCACGTTAGTAATTCCGGCCTAAAATGGCCGAATGGACTAAAATTTTATACCATTGGTTTAGAACTAAATTGATGAAATAGAAAGAATTAGCACTGATTTTTTTGGTACTTTTTCCATCCTTGTGGCGCTTCCTCAGCTCGGACTTCCCCGGCGCTAATATTTCCTCGAGAGATGGAAGTCCTCTTGATGGGGCTTTTTTCGAAAAAGGGTCTGAAAAAAAAATTACAAAATTGGGTCTAATTTTTTTTTATTTACCAGAAGGTGTCCAGTTCGGCATTGTGGAAACCGAACTGAGAAGTTCGGCGGTCGTGAAGCCGAAAAGAACTAAGTTCGGCAGGGAGGACGCCGAACGGGAGCCGAGCCCATTACAGGCAGGCTTGGCTTCACGTGGAGTGTGAAGGCTTGGCTTCACACTCCACGTGAAGCCTGCCGTTCGGCAGCAGAGCTGCCGAACGAGAGGCGGGCCCACCCTTTTGCAGGCTTCACGTGAAGTGTGAAGCCTGCACACTCCACGTGAAGCCTGCTACGTGCAGTGAAGAAGACTGCAATGCCAGCCCTTTCATTTCCCATTCATTGCCTTCAAGAAAAAGATTTGAGCGAGGGAAAGAGAGAGAGGAGCAGAGGAGAAGAGGAAGAGGAAGAGAGGAGGAAGAGAGGAGCAGAGGAAGAGGAGAGCACACGGCCGATATTCGTGCTCCGCCGTCGTCCGTCGTAAACAGTTGCGCGCCGTTTCACCAGCGGAGTTTCTACCTCAAATCAGCCCGGATCTCGCTCTACGGATCAAGGTAACACCAATATCTTTTCTAGGGTCGATTCAAGCATATTATGATACGTTTAATTTTTCATTTATTGAGGTGTTTCACTATTTAGATTAGGTCTCCGGGTTAAATTTGGACCGTAGGATGTGGTAATTAGATCGGACGGTGTAGATTTGGTCTTCGATTAGATTTGAGTCGTTGGTTTTAGGAGCTTAATCCAACGGACGTGGGATAGCCACGTGGGCAAACTTGGATGGTAGGATCTGTCTGTAATTATAAAAATTATCAGAAAATAGAAAAATCAGAAAAATTTAGAAAATATAAATAAATAAAGAAAAGTGGCAACGACGTAGTTTTTCCGGGCTGGGCGCTTGGGTCTGGTTGACCTCGTTGACCCGGCCAGAAAAATATAAAAAATAAATAAATAATGCAAAAAATAAAATAAAAAATCAGAAAATCACTAAAAAATGAAAAAAAATCATTAAAAAATCATAAGAAATTTGTAAAAAAATTGAAAAAATTCTGAAAAATTTGTAAATTTTAAAAAAAGGAAAATAAAAAATAGAAAATAATGAAATAGAAAATAATAATAATAGAAAAAAAAATGGGAACGACGTGATTTTTTTGGGTCAACCCCGAGGGGGTTTGACCCGAGCTAGGCGCTCGGGTCTGGTTGACCTAGTTGACCCGGCCAGAAAATATAAAAAATAAAATAAAAATGCAGAAATTAAAAAAGTCAGAAAATCACTAAAAAATCAAAAAATTCATTAAAAAAAATTAATAATAGTAAAGTTAAAAAACGGAAAATGAAAATTAGAAAAAAATAATAAAAATAATAATAATAGAAAATAAAAAAAATGGGAACGACGCGATTGTTTTGGGTCAACCTAGAGGGGGTTTGACCCGGGCTAGGTGGTTGGGTCTGGTTGACCGGGTTGACCCAGCCAGAAAAATATTAAAAATAAAATAAAAATGCAGAAAATAAAAAAAATCAACAGGGACATGATGATATTTATTTAGAAAAAATAAAATTAGAATACAAATAAAATAAAAAATAATAGCAATTGTGCGATATTTATTAAGTTCCTCTGTTCCATTTGTAGACATGGCACAACGGACTTACATTCAGCCGGGACCTCGGGACGATTCACTACTTACAGAGTAGGCCCGACACAGATCACATGCCATATGGAACGCTCAGCTAATTAAGAAATTTCTCAGTTGATCTGTCATTTGTAATAGCTGTATCGTAATAAAATCTACTAATGGTTAATGTAACATTTTATAGATAGATGAGGATCAATGTCTTAGATGTCAGCGAGATGGATCGATGCTACACGAAGCTGAACTTGATGAACGCATTGAACCGTATATTCGAGCTTCGGGATTTTACGGAGTTTGGAAAATGGGATTTTGGCAAATTGATCACCATTTGATTACAGCTTTGGTCGAGCGATGGAGGCCCGAGACTCACACCTTCCATATGCCGGAAGGTGAATGCACGATCACATTGCAGGACATCGCAGTGCTAACAGGGCTTCCTATTGATGGACTTGCAGTTACTTGCCCCACAAGTAGAAGTTGGCCCGATCTTTGTGAGAATCTACTTGGTCACCGCCCCCTAGCCAGTCAAATATGCGGTTCGATGGTAAAGATAGCCTGGCTGATAGGACTCTTTGGTGTAATTCCTGACGATGCCGGTGAGGTTACCATACTGCAGCATGCTAGGGCATTGATTCTCCAGTTGGCTGGATCTATCTTTTCAGACAAATCAGGTGCTAGGGTTAGTTTGATTTTTCTTCCACTACTAGAGCACCTCGAGGATCCTACGCCGTACAGTTGGGGTTCAGCAGCACTTGCGTGGTTGTATCGGGAGCTATGCAATGCGACTGATCCATCAGCGCACCAAATCAGTGGTGCCCTACATGTATTGCAGATTTGGGCATGGGATCGCTTCAGTTGTGTCGCCCCATCCATCAGAAGCCGTGATCCTTTACCAGATACACCTCTTGGTAGTCGGTATGTGATTTATTGTTTTTTCAGTTCGTGAGTCATAAATTTGTTTCAGTGCGTATAATATATGTAAATATTTTTATTTTTTATTTATGCAGCTGGACTCAACCCCTACAGACAACAATGGTCCCCACACATATTTTGCGGTATCTGCGCTACCAATTTGATAGAATGGCATCTGCAGATGTAAGTCATGATAGCAACCAACGAGTTCAATGTAATGTTACCTTTTAAATTAATTCTTCGTTTAATTTGATATGTTTTAATACAATCACAGATTACTTGGGAGCCCTACACCGATGACATTCTCCAGAGTCTACCAGATTACTGCCTGCAGGGAGAACACATTTGGAGGGCTCGTGTCCCACTCATCTATTTCCACATCGTTGAGTGGCATTATCCAGACCGAATATGTCGTCAGTTTGGTATGCAGCAATCAATACCTATTCCTCCCAGTAATCATACAGGTTTTCATAATATTCAATTAAAGCCAATTACAAGGAATTGGGTCGATTTTCACGGAGAGTGGATTGGTATATGGAACAATCGTCTTGAGCACATAGTCAATTATGCTCCTGCAACGGAGCCACTTCACTATCATTCAGAATATATGAAGTGGTATCGTAAACACACACGGAGGTGGATTTCTTACACGGGAGGTGCAATAGGTGGAGCGGTTAGTGCAAACACATTTAATTTACTTAATTTAGTATTTTTTTAGTAACATAAGTTATTGGCATTCGATAACTTCTGTTGACTTTGATTTCATGAACAGTGTGATGGCGTGGAACAAATCGTACGATTGGTTTTCACTATATCTCGGGAGAACACGCGGGAGAACATACGACATATAGATAAGATATCTAAAGTAATGCCGTGCGCCTTCAATGAGGAGAGGCGGTTGACAATGATTTTACCACCCCAATCAGCACCTATAGCAGCACCCATTGGGTCGGACGAGGATGACCCACCTGAGACTGTTCTGTTGATGGATCAAACAACATATGGCCCGGCTTGCTTCTTGTATCTACTTGCATCATATCATAGTTAATCTCTGAATGGGGTGGTGGATGTACCAACGGCAAAATGGGATTACTGCAATGTGTGTTGTAGTAAGCCTCCATATCCCCACCTCCATCATCTTCTTCGGCACTTCCGACATCTTCTTCATCACCTCCGTCATCTTCTTCGTTACCTCCGTCATCTTCTTCCAACCATAAATCATCTTCTTCATCACTATCAGCATCATCATTATCATTGTTATCATCGTACTCCACGTACTGATTATCCACACCAACTTCATCTTCACCAACATTGGAACCTTCCCCAGTTAAATCATTTATCGGTTGGTGTTCATCTACAGTTGCATAAAACTGTACAAACCCCATAGAATTACCCTGACGTGCAAACTGCATGATTATCTTAACTGCAGCATCATTATGCACCTCCATAATTTCATACATACAATAATTGGTTGCTTGAATCGGTTGTCTATACATCAGACTAGAAATATACTGATTTTCTGTTATATTCAACTGGCGCTCAATCATAGCACGTAACTCATCAAATCTGGATATGTTTCCCAACTCAAACATAGCATATTGTCCACCTTCGTAATCATATCCAAATTCATTTCGTACTATTGTACCTCCCCATTTCACAGTCCCAAAAGATGTAGAAGACATTCTGCTAAATGAAGAAATTATAAATTACTTTCCATCCATAATTTAATAAATATTTTTCCCTAGACAGTAATAAATTAATCTTATAACTATCAATATAACAAATGAAATAAATAGGGTCACAAAATTATTTAAGAATTTAGGTATTCTTTAAAAATATTTACGGATTTAGGGCATGAGCGGCTGTTTCACCGCTAATTTTATATTTCAAAGACTCGAAAAATTGAAATCGACAGAATTAGGTTGGACCAGTTGAATGTGGTTATTCCCCCATTTTCTGTGATTTTTACAAATTTTTTGAAATGATTCTAAGGTGATTTACCCATAAGGGGTAGAATCATCATTTAGAAGGGAATGAAGGACCAAAATCATCAAGAATAAGATCTAGTCAATTAATTGACCAAATCCTAATTTTTGAGATTCTTATTATTATTATTTTGATTTTATTTGTTTTCTAATTTTCTTTTTCGTTTTTTTTATTACTTTTTTTCTATTACTTTTTTTCTATTCATTGTCCGGACCGGGTCGGTTCGACCCAACTCACAAACCCGAATATCCGGCCCAAACCCACTCGGGTTTGAACCGGGACTAACCGGGACTAAAACGACACAGTTTTGGGCATTTTTTTTATTTCAAATTTTTCTGATTTTTCTATATTCTGGGAAATTTTTATTATTACGAACAGATCCTACGGTCCAGGTTTGCCCACGTGGCTAGCCCACGTCCGTTGGATTAGGCTCCTAAAATCAACGGCTCAGATTTAACCGAAGACTAAATCTACACCGTCCGATCTAATTACCACATCCTACGGTCCAGATCTAATCAGGGTTTTGCACAAAAATTTTCGTGGGACGTGTACATTCAGTTATTCTTTTAGTATTCTGAAAATCCAAAATTTCAAAAATCATGATTGAAATAGAGTTTAATACGCACAACATTTTTAGTGAGAAGTCTTGGCACCTATAACGTTGTGGTCATCCAAGGAGTCTTTAAAAATTTTCAAAACTTGTTGAAAAGTCTTGGCACCTATAACGTTGTCCCCTTGCTAAAGCAGAACATTAGGTGGGAAATAGATAATTATATTTGATTTCAATGTGTGCCAGCCAACATCGTTTCTTCATTGAAGCACACCAGAAAAACTCTCTTATTCTTTTGTGAAAGATTCTGACTTGGCCATAATTGTGTGTCCCTTAGTATAAACAAGATTTTCCTGCCATCTTAAGAAAATAAATTGATCAAGAAAAAAGTGTTGAGTTTGTGTGACTTTATATGTTCTAGTCTAAGAAGGTGGGACCTCATTTCATTTCTAGGAAATGCAACCCCCAACCAGAGGGGTTGCGCATATCTCTTCAAGCCAAAAAGAGAAAAAAAAAATATGAATGTGTAAAAAATTGCATGTTCGAATATGAAGACAAATGAGGCGGTGCATGTACTAACATTCGCAGCTACCATTGCTCACGAGGAAGAAGACGACGATTAGGAATTAAATTTTCTGCAAAGCACGCTTAAGGGCTGGCTAAAAAGTTGTCAATTTGCCCATTTAAAATGACTAATTGTCACGTCCACCGTCAATATAAAAAAAAATTGTAAGTGGACCAAGTCATTAAGTACCATGAACTATTTCATGCCTCAACCATCCTTCTAATGTATGGTATTTTAATATCTGAACGTAATAATTTGAATTTGGCATCTCTTATAATTGACTAAAAAATGTCATTCCCAGTGAGCAACTATAATGCAATTATATTGATTTCTTATTCCTGGCAATCCAAACATGTTACAACTATGTATTAATTCCAAGCACGTTTCCAAAAGAAAGAAGATAACAACGTACAACAATTTTAGTGAGATATGTAGCGACATGCAAAACAGATATATATATATATATATAGCGCAAGAACAAGATATTTTTTGGACCAAACAGCACAAAACAACAACAGTGACTACACAGCACTAAAACAACATGTTTTTCACATCAAAACGTGCTCAAATTAACACTAACAAGGATATATGAATTACCTTGACCCAAAAAGCGTGCGTGCGTTGAGATGAGAATCCAGATACTGGGTCTCCTTAACTTCTCTGCTCTTCTGCTCTAACTTTTCTGCCGTGTATAAAAAATTAACATTACAAAAACGAAACGAAAAACGCTAAGGGCAGCAGAAAATAGATTATAAAGTGAATCGTTACCTGGTTTGAAGGTAAGGAAACGTCACCGGAATCAATGACCACGAATACGTAGACGCCGAAAATCGACAAACAACCTTCAAATCTCTCTTTTCTCTCTCGGTTGTCTCTCGTTTCTCTATTTTTTCTCTCTATGTTCACCTTCACGCCTCTGTTATTTGTATCAGAGGCCTGAAGGCTTCACGGAGCGCTTGCAAGGCATTCACGTGAAAAGCCAGGCGCCTGCAGGCATTCAGAGGCTTCTGAATGCGCCTGGCCCTTCACGTGAAGGGGAAGGCATGCGTGAAGGAGGGAGGGTCTGGCTGCAGCAGAGGGGGGCCTCGCCTGGGCGTTTGCATGCAGTAGAGGGGGGCGTGTGGCGCTTTGGCAGAGGGGTAGTCTAAGTTCGGCAGGACTACCGAACTCATGCAAGTTCGGCTACTATGCTACCGAACTTGCATGTGTTCGGTGGTCATGCTACCGAACTGAAGTTCTGGTCCGACTTGCCACAAGTTCGGCGGTAAGACCACCGAACGGGACCCTAACCGGTAAATTTTGACAAACGAGACCCAAATCTGTAAATGTTTATTTTTTCTGAGGCCTTTTTTGAAAAAAAGCCCCCTCTTTATGTATCTTGAGGGGGTTGACTTAGACTTGTCGCCACCGGCGTAAGCAAACCCACGTCAGACAGTTCTCCTCAAAGCCACCAATGGAGAAAAAGTCTCCTGGACGTTCACTCGTCACTTCCACATCGAGGGACTTCACCAGGCTCCGCCCGCATGGAATCCGCCGGAAACTTAGCTCCTCTTCCGTTGGTTGGTGGGGCGGCGAAGTCCAAAGCTGCCGTACCGGAAGACTCATAAAATAAGTCAGAGGAGGTCAGCCTTTCTAGATGTTCAAAGTTGGCGTGCTGTCTGGAAACTCGGCCACTTATTACCTACTTCTGAACCTGTGAATCGAATCGGACAAAGGCTACGCGTTGACGTAGGAAAAGGTCAGAAAGATTAGGGTTTCATGTGCAAGAAAGTGACAGATATCTCGGTCAAACTTCACACCCTCCTCCCACTGTCAGAAATCTCCATATAAGTTTCTCAAAGACCCTCAAACCAAGGGTGAACGCAACAACAATAGCCAGAGAGAGAGAGAGACAGAGCTAAGGGGACGACCTGAGAAACACGGAGAGAGTCTGTACGTGATAATGGCGAGTCGAGTCGTGGGTTTGGTCGGGTTTGTACTCATTGCCGCCGCGGCGGGTGCGAACGCGGGCACGTACTACGTCGGAGATGGGCTGGGGTGGCGAGTCCCTCCGCTTGGCGACATCGCCTACAAGACCTGGGCCGCCGAGAAGAGCTTCGACTTCGGCGACACCGTCGGTGAGCTCGGAACTTGTGGCTTTCTTGCCCGAAATCGTGCATCGCTAGTAAAGAAAGTGACAACCGGATTTTTGTCGATAAATATTCGATTCGATGCGTCGTGTTGACATGAACAAGAAAAGATTTTCTCGGGTTTCATTTGTCGATAAACATTTGGTTAATTTAGGCATTTGAGTGCATACGTTGATTGTTGTTTCTTCCTCTTTTCCTGTCGCAGTGTTCAACTGGACGGGGACTCACACCGTCGCCGAGGTGTCGAAGACGGATTACGACAACTGCACGAGCACGAGCCCCATCGGGACGATCCAGACGGTGAGCCCGTACAACGTCGCCCTGAGCACCAACGGCTCTCGCTACTTCATCTGCACCATCAGCAGCCACTGCCACCTCGGTCAGAAGGTCACCCTCGGCATCGGGTCCGCCTCGTCGCTCGCCGTCCACGGCCTGTCCTTCGCCCTCTCCGCCTTGGCTTTCGCATTCTTGAATCACTCTTAGAGATCGGTCTTTACGTTCTGGTGGTGGGGGGGTGATGTTGCTTTCTTAGGGTGTGTTGTGATCGTTCTTGAGGCGATTTGGATCAATAATATCGACCTGCCTAGCAAGTCTTCATGGAATTTTCATTAGCTGATGATTGACGTCTAACTGGTTTTAGAAAACGACGTTTTACTTAATCAATCAGATTGGTAAGGTGGTTTATAACAAAGGGACATGAGAGGCGCACGGTGCCGTCATTTTTCAAGGGAAATTGGCTGACTCGCTTAAACGGTTTTAATTTTTTCTTTCCCACGGTTGCTTCTGATCACAATATTCTCAATAGTATTTATGCTTACAATGATAATTGGCAATTTCTTGTTCAAATATATTAGAGTGCAATTTGGTAAGTAAGCTTCTTCTTATTCATTTTCGGACGCATATAACTTTTTTTTGCACATCGGTTAAAATGCGTAATTCTTCTAAGCATGGATTCTGAAAATGTTTTGTTTATGCGAATCCGGAAACAATCCTAAAGGCGCGATTCATCGCCTGAACAACGGATGAGACCATTGTCGTGGTGGTCGTCTCGTTGATAGATGGACAAAACATATGGTAATCATCGGTAACAAGTAGCCAACGGTGGTCGCTAGTGCAGGTCCACATTGAAATTGAGATATAGATCTCGATATAGTTTTCCATGTTTATGTCATAGTTGTTTGTATAATTCCACATCGGTTAAAATGCGTGGTTATAAGGCCGTACTTACACGGAGTTTCCCTCTGCTAGACTTAAGTTTTTATCAGAATAGGTCAATAGTTTAGATCCCGGCACTCCAATTGGCTCACACGAAATATTAATCATGTCCATTTCACAATAGTCGAGCTGAGTCAAGCACGCGTGATTTTTCATTTCTCCCAATTTTAATTTTTTTTCTTAATTTTTTATGCTATTAAATAAGATTTTGATTTTGATTTTTGATTTTTGATTTTTGATTTTTGATTTTTATTTCGTTTAACTATATGATATATGATATTTGATGTTTTATCAAATAAAAATTAGATTATGACAATTCCTTACATTATATATGCTAACTTATTTTATCATGTTCAGATCATTGCCTTGTGATCAAATACAGTAAAAAACATTATTGCTTCACTTTTTTTCAGAATAATTTCTGGAGCATTCTTTGCTCCTTGAGTGAAATATTGGTTAAATCTACTTCTCAATGGTCAGCTCTGCAACTTGCCGGTTGCAGGTTACTCGCCGAGGAAAATTTGTGGTCCATAATCCACCGTCATCTCCAAGAATGACGGTGCCGTTAGCTTAGCCGGACCCTATAACAAATGGGATGTATATCCATAAGCACGAAAGGTTAATAAAGTAAATTAATCTCCGAAAAATTATTTTAATCATTTACACACTATTTTCAGCCAATAAAGATCTTGAAAGATCTCTTTGCATTGTTTCTTTATATATGTAAGGAAAGCTTTTCTCTGAGGGGACCTTAACTTAGTTCATACATGAATTGTCGCCTAAGCAAAAGAGCGACTTAAATGTTCGAGAAACAAATTTATGAAGATGATAATAGGTCAAATCCAAAAAAGAAGAAAAAAAGAAAAGGAAAAAAACAGAAAAAAACTGTCAAGGAGTACCTCTACTGATTTAAGTTGTCCAAGTCAGAACAAACTTCATTTAAGCTCTGTTTGTTTCACGAAAAATAATGAGGCCCCACAATCACTAGGAAGGGCATGTGAGGATGGGGGATGGCTGGCGAGGTCGTCAGGCCCCGACAGTGGCCGGTAACTCTCGCCGATCGTAAGCGAGGCCCCACAATGGAGGCCTCGCCCGATCTGGGGGAGGGCCTGCAAGCCTTCGCGACCAGGCTTCTCACCTTTTTTTATTTTTGAATTTAGATTATTTTGTAATTTAAATTTACCTAACTTTAGATTTAAATATTAGATTTTGACAAAACAACGTCGTTTTGGCCTTATGTTCAATGTTTTAGCCACGTCGTAATCACGTAAAAGAGAAAATATTTATTAAAAAAAAAGTCACCTTAGCATTTTCCGTTAGTCAAGTTGGATGGAGTCAACTGAAGCATCTCGATTGCACCAATTTGATAAGTTTTAGAAGTTGATTGTACTGTGTCCGTGCCCGCCTCAGATCACAACCTATGGTCCCCCCACCCCAGTCGGTCCCTAGAAGATCAACTCTACTAATTTTCCTTCTAAAGCTGCAACTGCAGAGAGGCTTCTAAAGGGTCTCTGTTAGTAGCGGCTCGCGCAGAGTATGTGTTAATGTTGGATGTGGATACGCATCGTGCGATGTAATACAGACCTTGGTTTTGTGTTCCGTGGTGCACAAAGGTTTCTACAGTTCATTACCCAATCAAAGTACAGAGGAAGTTGTTTCAGGACTTTGGAGGATAACAGGATGAGGCAGACAGCAAACTGCTGAAGAATTAGGATGTATTGCCACAGCTTCCGAACTGAGATCAGATGCCGATATCATCTTCTACGAGCGAGCGCGATGTATCATTTGCGGAGAGTAACTAGTTTCTACTCTAGTGAGATACCATCTGTACCAACTAGTTTCTCCTGTGCAATAAGTTCCACTTTCGTTTACGAGAGGGGAGAGGTTGCATGATCTCGTCAAATATATCTAACGAGACAGCTGTCTTTAGGACAGCGAAATCGAATCGTCTCTTATGTATGTAGTTCAAAAAAGTTTCTCAAACCTTGCAGACAGCAATGCATAATTGGTGGAGGTATAGATCCTCGTGGAACAAAATGGAGAATCTAGTTAATGAAAAGTTTCAGTAGATGAACGAAATGGAGAATATAGATAAACATTTTCAACCAGAAATCAATGTTCCAAGAGCGAAAAAGCCAAAAAAGCCAGATCAAGTGCCAAAATTTAGAGGTGAAACACTGGCAGATTTAAAGAAAATGTCCACCAACAACAACAGCAAAGAGATCTTACCAAAAAAAAAACAACAGCAAAGAGACGACAGACTATTATGCATCTTATTCGGGTGGCACTGTAACGTGTAACCAGTGAACACTACAGATGGGATTCTTACATATGCACCATAGACTTCAGGCATTGCACCACGAACTGGCCTGTCAACCAGAGCTTTCTTTAATCAATCGAAAGCACACAACGGAGGCAATCACCTCCATGCAGCAGATGGAAAGCCTCGTTGATCTCCCCAAGAGTCAAACTGTGGGTGATATATTCATCAACCTTGATTTCCTGCGGACAAATAAAAGTCAGGATATAAAATCATCTGCTCCGACTGAATTCAAATTTCCCAGAGGCGACAGATGGCACACCTTTTTCATATATTTGTCGACCAGCCACGGCACCTGCGAACGGCTCTTGAAACCACCAAAAGCTGTTCCTTTCCAAACACGACCGGTTACCAATTGGAAAGGACGCGTGCAGATCTCCTGCCCTGATGCCGCCACACCAACAATCACTGACGTTCCCCAGCCCTGGAAGTAATTCAAGCAAAATTAGGTGCATATTCCATCTCTCAAATAGAGTCAACAATGAAAAGCAAAACTCACCTTATGACAGCATTCCAAAGCTGCCCTCATTACCGAGACATTCCCGATGCATTCGAAACTATAGTCAACACCACCATCAGTGAGATCAACAAGAACCTGTTGGATTGGCTTGTCATGCTCCTTCGGATTCACAAACTCAGTCACTCCAAATGTCTTTGCTGCAAATTGCCGTCATATACATGACTATCAATTTCCACAAACAGAACTAAACATACTAATTGACCTAGTACAAAGCCCCAAAGCAAGCAGACATTTTCAAATGTATAAGCATCATGCCCACAGCTATCTACAATGATGAAAGTACCGACTCAGAACGGAATAACCACAGCACACAATGATCTATCTCAATTACCTATATGCCAGTCTAAATAGTTCAAATTGAAGGTCGCAAAATTTTAGGCTGGCTCAGTGAGGTTCATCTTTGGAAGTATTTAGCTTCTTATACTATGTGTCACCGATTCAATAATTTGGAAAATTTACTTTTCCTACTGTTCTGATTTCTTGCAACGGCTAAGTTCAGATTATTCCTAACTTCTAGATTTGTCAACGTGAATACAAACCATGAGCTTTCTGACGAACTGGCCAATCAATTTTTGGGAATGAGAAACGAGTGACATAGAAGAACGATGCTTTGTAATCCATAAAATGCACTTTGACAGTCTATGGTCTAGCAACGAGAGCATCAAAACATAACCATCCCATATTTGAGAAAAAAGATTGAGTAACTTCCTCGAGCAATACTCGGAGGCTCATATCTACTTTCCTGCAAGTTGAGTAGCCAGGCGATGATCAAGACATGACAAGAGAAGTCTTACTTTTTGGCCACAACGTAATTCGTTATAGGAAGTTCCCTCATGGGAGGTATTTGCCCTGTATGTATGCTTTGACATGGACAGTAAAATACAAAAGAACTGCCTAAAAGCATACATGTAGGACAACAAAGGTAAATGTCAGAAAAATGAGACTTACCTCTATCAAACTTTTTGCTGTCAATGTCTATACCAATTATACGGGAAGCACCAGCTGCTTTTGCACCCTCAGCAACCTAATATATTGTCAGCAGTGTTTGTCGATAAAGAACTCTGTTGTTACCTGGCCAGCAAAAGGAAAAAAAAGAAAACTATGTTCGACTTACAGCAAGGCCAACTGTTCCCAGGCCGAAGACAGCGACAATAGACCCTGATTCTACTTTTGCTGTGTTCCATACTGCTCCAAGTCCTAATGGCAAAGGAAATATGTTACGAGGTCAATCAAAATATTCTATATGAAGAAATACACAACCATCATAAACAAATTTGACAAGTTGTTCAATTATCACAAGAGAATTTCTTCATGATGACTATATGATAGAACTTCTATGATTTTCCAGCACAAGCGCAGGAACTAGGCCAATTTTCATGTCCATGGAAACCGCACAGCAGCAAAGTCCAAAATCAAAGAGAAGGACCAAAAGATCATATCAAATTTCGTTGACAGACGGCATGTAGAATAGAATGCATAGCAAGATAAGATCTCTTGCAGACTCACCACCAGACATGAGTAGAGAACTACCGGAAGATGGAAAAGCAGAGCAATTAATCGAATTCAAGTATTAGGAACTTATCAGTGCCTCAAGCCTTAAAGATCCTCTGGACCTCAAAGCAACATCTAGACGTGGGATGATTCTAGTACTACAGTGAAAACATCGGCAATATCATGTTCCCTTAACTGTGCATCAATGAACCAGCAACTTAGAGAAGGATAATCATTTTAAATGTTCCAAATCTTGTCCAGGAGCAATTGTAGTATTTAAGAATTGCAATGCAAGGATGCTTTAAAACTTTCTACTCTGCTTTTTGCACGTCTTCTATATGTTGATTTATTATCTTCTACCCACACATTTTAACCAAACCAAATCCCACCCATCAAGTGGCGTCGGTTAAAAGAAGCTTCATTACCCATTAAAAAAATGCAGTTGAAAAAAATAAACAAAATCTAGCAGAAATCCACATTCCACATGTTAATCAAGCTAGAAGATGCTAATGAACAAGTTGCCACACACACCCCACAATAGTTTCAACTTCCAAGTACTCTTGTCAGATGATATTTAGCCAGGTTCCATCCCATGCTAAATAAACAACATGCATTGGTAAGTAGTATACCATAGTTCAAAAAAGAAGTAAACAAGGGAGTGCTGCACAATCAAAATTGTCCGGATCAACCTTTTTTCTTTTATTTGTTCAATGGACGATTATCGAAAGTTGCAACACGATATAGCTGAAGGAACAACATATATAGGTTAGACATATCAAACCTAGAAAATACAACAGCTTTCGTGATACCAAAGTCTAGCAAGATCTGTTGCAATAGTAGAAACCAGGAGTAGCCACAAGAGTTTGGAACATGCTTCATCTTCTCCAGGGAAATCAACTACTATCTAGCATGTCCTAATTGAATCATAAGGGCAACATAAAGAGCTCCTTACCTGTGGGAACACCACAGCCAAGAAGGCAAACTTTCTCCAAGGGAGCTTTGGGATCAATCTTAGCAACACTGACATCATGAACGACCGTGTACTGGCTGAATGTAGAAGTTCCCATGAAATGGTAGATAGGCTTTCCATTCACAGAGAAACGGCTCTTGCGGTCATTCATCATCACTCCAACACCAGTTGCTGCCCGAACTTTGCCACAGAGGTTAGTCTTCCCTGACTTGCAGAATTTACATTCTCGACATTCTGCCTGATAGCAGGGGATAACATGATCTCCTGGTTGGACTTCAGTAACCCCTTCACCAACACTCTCTACAATCCTACAGGTAATTTAGGGACAATACTAAATCAATCCAAGATTTGCGACCCAGAAATATTTGATGAAAAGAAACAGTGGATGTTACATACCCTGCAGCTTCATGGCCAAGAATGCAAGGGAACAGACCCTCTGGATCCTGCAAGTAGAGATTAGGTATTGAGAATCAACATAATAACAAACACCTTATTAACAACAGTTAGCCGAGTTGCAAGCTATGCCAAATCATCAAACAACCAAAATAGTGGAAGGAACGTTGCAAATAAAAGCATCTGATTTCTATCTCTGACTTTTGAAGTTGCCACCAGTCATTGATAAGTCCCAAGTAGACTGGCAACAAGGTGACTCCCATTGTACTGTACTACTTATCCAAAAAAGAGTATTGCGCTGGACTGTTCAAATTTTCTGGTATGCTAAGCTTTGCCGGCGAATGATAAATATTATAACTTCTAAGCATTCGAATCGTCAAATTTTTAATGACTCACACGATCGTGTTGTGTTTGAAGATGTCTTCGTAGGATATAATTTACGAATTTAAATAGCCCTTCATGTATTTAAGCTCGAGAAGAACCACCATCCCCTTACAGGTATCAACCCACTCTAAAGTTCAGATTAACAACATTAGGTGTAAAATTTCTTACAGCCGAAGATAAGAACAAGTTAAGTCTTATACCTCAAAGTGGGGTTCAACAATGAAACATTATCAACACGTCAATATGTATTAGAACACTAGTAAGCTAATGACTCAAGGCAGGAGATAAATCCCATAATAGTCATACATTCCAACACATCAATTTGATACCTTCACAAGCACTGCGCTTGCGACTCTCGAGACTTGTAACTTCACCTCAACACGACGAGTGATTCTTTAATTCACCCCACATACACACATTGGAGAGGACTGGTAGAGACCCACCCTCTTTGGCATTGGACGACTCTGATCGACAAAAACTGAACCGATTGGTGATAATTATTAGAAAAAAAGAGTATTACGCCATCAGATGAGAAGATATTACCGAAACCCATTTTATCACATTTGAACACGCGCATATTAAGAACGAGACAAGAAATGAGGGCAAAACATTACCAAAACAAAACGGAAAAAAAAAAAAAAAAAACGTCGAGTACCTTGCCACTCCAAGTGTAAGCATCGGTGTGGCAGAGCGCAGTGAAGAGGATCTTGATCCTGACCTCCCCGGCCTGCGGAGGAGCCACCTGCACGTCTTCTACCACCAGCGGCTTGTTCGCCTCCCACGCGACGGCGGCTACCGCGACATTTCGGTTCGAAGATCATCCGCCAAAGGTCCAGAAAATTAGGGTTCATTTGATGCACGCTTAGATCAATACATACATGGCGCGCCGCACAGAGAGAGAGAGAGAGGTATACCTTTGCAAGTGATGACCTGGCCTTGAGTAGCCATTGATGAGAGTGATGAGAGCTTGGTAGACCACAAAATTCTGAGAGAGAGATGAGAGCGGCCGAAATATATGGGGGGACAGGATATTGCTTAAATATTTTATATTATAATCTTGAAATTGTATTTAATTGCTTACTTCATTACGGATCGGTCAAAGCGATCATCGTCATGGCGTCCGTCCGTGGCCTCATATGATCAACCCGCACCGCATCAGCTACTTTTTCATCGATCGGACAGTTTCATTAAATGTCTTTGACCTCGGGGGGATCGGATCAAGGCGGATCGATTTTTCTTCACGTGTCTTTCTCAGCTCCCTTTGAATCAGGTGTCGTGTTGTGTCGTGTTGTGTTGATGCTCTTCATTCGAATAAGTCTCTAGAGCTTAGCGGGTCGGGTCGGGTCGGCTGTCCTCGATCAGTCAAGCACGGTCAGGTTGGCGGCAACAGGAGCAAACCGACAAACAAAGGCTATGAATCGGAAGATTTTTAGTTTTTGGGGAAGCGGATTACTTAACATTGGGGTTTCTGTGACATGGGTAATATTACTCAAATCAGGCCATCCAAATAAAAATGAACAGCTTGATTTGAGAGAAGGTTGAGATTCAAAATTTTTCAAATCCCAAAAAAATTCCCGCCTAATTTTTTTTCCCTTCCCCTTAACAAATGATGTGGCCCATTCTTAGCCGTCCAAATAAAAATGGACGGCATGATTTGAGTAATGTTACCCATATCACATAAATTCTAATGTTAGGTGATCCGGATCCAATTTTCGGATCACTGTTTGGGGAAAACTATAACAAAGCAAATGGATGCGACGACGTTTTCATTGGTTTTCACGTAATTAAAAATATAGCAAATTTCGGTACCACCAATTTTTAGGGGAATCTCAGTCATTGTATAAACAAAATTGACAATGAAAATCTCTGTTTTAATTGAGAGATGAGTAGAATTCTATCCTTCCATGTCCCAAAACACGGATTGTTTTTTTTCCTGTGTTGGTAAATTTTGTACAAAATTATCGTTACGTTTATTTCCCGAAAAACTCACATTCTTAAAAATAATATGCTAACAAAAGATCGCTTGTATCACTTTTATTTACTTCATTCGCGCATATATTTAGGCATAAATTATTGCCGGTAACGGAAACAGTTTGTGTTGGTTAATTATTTCAAGCGATATAACCGATCGCTTTTAAGAAAACATTTTCCTAAACGTTTATTTTTAACGAAATAAACGGATCCATGTCTTTTTTCCAGGAAACTTGTTGTTTTCGGTGACATCTCAACAACTTTATGAACTTACCTTATTATTTACACATCAGCAATTTTTGTCCCGACTTACCAACTTTTTTCGCATAACTTCGTCATGATTTAAATTTACTTACTCTTATATGAAATTACCAACTTAAATTAGAGTAACTTACCAAATTAATTTGCACAACGATATTTGGAAGTAACAAAATTCTATTAACTCCACTATAAACCTCTCTTTTGATAGCTCATTGTGCATTAGCCTCTATTATTGGGCATCAGTATACAAATCATTATATAAATTTAAACTGTTTTCGAGAGGTTCGGGGCCTAAAAGAGAAACCCACCTTGCCTTGGGCTCGACCATCTCGCCCTTCGAGCCCATTGGATCATTCACCCATTGATCAAGTTCAAGGGTTTTGTTTGTTTCGCCTTAAATGAAAGCAGTCGAAACAGTTAAATAAATATTGAAATTTCCAAAAGATTTTGAGAAATTACGTACGCAAAAAGTGTCCGAGTATTTCGGATTTTAAAAACCATGCACGAGTCGCATGATTTAAATTATAGCAAAAAATAGAAAGTAAAAAGTCATTCCGGACAAATCCCAAATCTATGGAGATCCAACGAATGAGTTACGACATAATGGTACGTCGTCAAGCCATTTATGTCTCACGGTAATCACCCAAAAGACTATCTTCTCTAGAAACTACTGGATTCCTCCGGAAGATAATCTTTTGGTACTTCAAAAGCAATTCACAACTATCAATCTCGAAATGAAAAAGATCGAGCCCCCCACACAAAACTTGAGATTGATAATTGTGATGCCTCCTAAGTTTCAAAACCGTAGTTGGATGAAAAAGTACAAAAAAATAGTCATAAACCTATTGCATTGGTATCAATTCAATTCTAAACATTTCAATTGGATCAATTTAGTACTTGACATTTTGCATTGATACCAATTAAGTCCATTCGACTAATTTTGATCGGAAATCGTTAACATGGACGCCGGCTGTCGCCAGCCGTCTTACGTTGTACGATCGAGACTAACGTGGATAAATTTTATATCTTTTTAATATTTTTTTATTTTTATTTTCTTTTTGGTCGAGCCCTCACTAGATCTGGCGAGGGGTTGACGACCCTCGTCGGCCACAACGAAGAAAAAAGAAAATTAAAAGAAAAGGGGTAAATAATATAAAAGTTTGTAAAATTTATTCGCGTCAGAGACGGTCGTGCCACGTAAAACGGTCGATGTTCATGTCAATGATTCCTAATCAAAATTGGCCAAATGGACTGAGTTAATATCAATGTAAAATATTTATGATTAAATTGATCTAATTAAAAGATTTATGACTGAATTGATATCAATGCAATAGATTTATGAACTTTTTAGTACTTTTCTTCTTGGCCGGATGAAGAAGAACAAAGAGAGAAGAATGGGTGATTTGCCCCCGCAGGCGCACGTTCTTCTTTTCTTCCTTTTCCTTTTTGATCTCTCTTTTTCCCTTGGCATTCACAGGTTATCTTTCTATCTTTTGAAGTGATGGGACTTTCATTTACTTCCAATCGACTAAGTTATGTTCTACTTCTGTCGTATTTTGTATACTTATAATTGTCCACACTTCGTTGAGACTTTATTGGCTCAAGTACTTCAATTTCATAACTTTTTATTCTTATATATCTTCTCGGCTAAGAATAACTCATCATCCTCGATCGACCCGGTCAAAGACAAGGCAAGGCAATTTGGATTTTATGCATGATATCTCGTCACCTCACATACACAACTGATAAGAACCAATCCTGGGATCATCAAAACAATCCATATTTGTCCTTACATAAGAGACCCACAAGAACCTAAAAGATGCCCAGTTCTTATGTATGAACTTGAGTTAGAGAATGAGTATCTTCATGTCAGCTATCTGCACTTCCTTCGTCCGGCCAAACCAAACTCTCTGAATAATCGACCACATCGAACCGGTCGGGAAATCCGGTCACGCCAATGTCTCTGGACCGCATACCATCCTCCGGATCACAGCACATCACCCTGTGGTCGCTCCTGTGAATCAAGATCTCTCCGTTCCCGGTCGACCCCAAGACCCTTTCGATCCTTTGCTGCATCGCCGCCGTGTACTGTTTCGTCCAGGAGCCCGCCCTGCCGTACTGCTTCATCACCCAAACGCGTATCTCGCTCCCGACGTTTCCCGCTCCCGGGCAGTAGACCAAGGCGGCAAGGGATTCTTTCAGTGCTGCGATGGAAACCCGCTACTCTTCGCGAAGTTCGAACTCGCCTAGGCAGTTCTCCGGCATCGGGAGCTCGTCGAACTTCTGGGTGGCAACTTCGAACGACAGTATGGAACTGTACGGAGCGTCTTCGGTCGTGGATGCGGGCCAATGAACAGCTCCGTTGATGCAAGCTCGAGAGTCATCACCTGCAAAAAAGCCATGGACGTTTAGGCCTTAATCAATTGAAAGAGAAATACAACATCTACTAAAATAAGCCTTTGAATTTTGCATGTGTCAAGCAATTAATAGTGAATGAAATGACTTTACATTGCCTCACTCTTTTAAGTAACCAATCAAAACATGTCATTTGTGATGGCACGTCATTTAGTTAACAAAACTTGGGAAAAAAATTTACTATCCCTGGCATTAAACGGAGGATGATTTTACCATGTCGCTTATTTTAGTTCAAAAAAAGTTACCGAGACTTTCCAGTAACTTGTTAATAAATTACCGACGCTTCTATGAAATCGTTAACTCCTTTTGACGTTTCACAAATTAGCAATTTTTCTTACCTTTTGCAAACTATTATTTGCCTTTCTTACCGATGTCTTAAATTTACCCTCTCCTATAAGAATAAATCAAGTTTATTTAAGTAACTTGTCAACTTTTTTCCGATTAAACTACCAACTAGTTTTAGGTTATCAATTCTCATGTCAGTTACTTACTAGTATTTATTTTTTTTAAATTTACCAACTTTCGTTATCGCGTACCAAACGTTTATTTGTCTCTCATACAAACACCTTAGATTTACCAATTCTTATATAAATTGGCCACCCTCTATTTGAATGATCTACTGGGTTTTTAGTTTTGGCTTACTAAGTCTTATTTAAGTAGCTTACCCATGTTTATTTGTTTTTTCTTCATTTACCAGATTTTCCAATTACCAACTTCTTTCCAATTAAATTACCAAATAGTTTTGGATTATCAAAGTTTATTTGATTTTAATTTAAGGCAAATAAATGTCGGAAAGCTAAATAAAAAATTGCGTAAATATATATAAACATAAAGATTGGTAAGTAACTCACACGAAAATCAGTAAAACAAAGCTAGTTGGTAATTTAATTTGAGAAAAGTTGGAAAACTTTGAATTGAGATACTGTAAAAAAGTAAAAAAAAAGAAAGAAAGACTTTCGTTCTGGAGAATACGCTGAAATTGAACAAGACCTGCGAAGCAAGACACGCCGTGCGGTTCCAACATTCTCCACGAATCCCTCCCCACTGTGCAAACCTCGACTTGGACGGCCTCCATCGGACTCTCCTTCTCCCCCTTCCTCGTGCGGCCGTAATTGATCCTCACGACCCGATATATGCGGCCCCTGCGGTCGCGCCCGAACCCACCCGTGAATCTGGTACCTGGTCACACCGGCGACGCGCTCCACCACGTCCCTGTTCCCCAGGTCCCTCAGCTTCCTCATGGCCGGGTTCCACAAATACATGCTCTGGACGGTCCAGAGCTCGAACCTCTTGTGGAGCTGCGACACGCAGACGAGCCCGTCGACCGAGCCGACCACCTCGGAGGAGAGCGCGTGCTCGTCGAAGGGGATGGAGAACTTTGCGCGGAGGGTGAAGGAGCCGGAGACAGGGTCGGAGGATACGACGGAGCAGAAGTCGGCGTCGTGGGTGGGGACGGGCCAGGCGGGCGGGACGCTAGGCAAGTGTAGGAGGTGGACGTTCTGGCGAGGTTCAAAGCGGAGGCGGAGGTGCTTGGTGGCGAAGGACGGGCCGAGGATGAGGGAGCTCCACGACTTGCAGACGCGGCGGAGGTCGAGGAGTGTTGCGGCTGGGAGTCTCGAGAGTATGTCTGCCATGATATCTTGTGGGAGGCGATCGAGTGAAGAAGAAGAAGCAGCCATGTTGAGTGTATTGCGGTGATAAGAAGCAAACGGATCGTGCTCTTATAGATTGGTAAATTGTCCTGAAAAATGGAGTCCATGGCAGAAACCACTTACAAGTATATGCATGCAAGTAAAGTTGGTTTGGCGTTTCCGTGGTTGTGCTACAACTGTCTTGTGTGCTATAACTGTATTTTGATGTGCTCTGAAAAGTACATAACCTTCTTTTGAACCCCGTGTGGAGAAAGATCATAATATCGGGGGAAAAAGTACTGAAAAAGTCTTAAACATATTTCATTAATGTCAATTCAATCCTAAATCTTTTAATTGGGCTAGTTCAGTCCTAAAAATTTTGCATTTGTGCCAATTGAGTCTATCAGGCCAATTTTGACCGAAAATCACCTACGTGGAAGCCGGTCGTCCTACGCAGTGTGGCCGGCGCTGACATTGACTCTTTTTAATATATATTTTTTAAAACGTGAATTTTTAATTTTTTTTTTTTCATTTCATTCTGGGCGGTAAGGGTCGATGCCCTCGCCCGTGGCCGGCAAGGGCCTTTGCTGCCTCGCACGTGGCCGACGAGACCGCGATGGCCCTTGCCAGGGTAAGCAAGGGTTTGCTAGCCTCTGACTAAAATGAAATGGCACAAATGCAATAGGTTTATGACTTTTTTGGTACTTTTACCTAATATTTGGAGATACTATATGATGATGATAAAAAAAACTCAATATAAGATTTCATACATTTGCATATAAATCTCTATGGAGTACGGACTACTGTAAAAAAAAAATATTTGGTTGGTTGTTTACCTTACATGATTTGAGGCTGCAATAGCACCTTTGAAGTTAGGAGGACCAGTTTCCTTTTGAACTTATTAAGTGTTTGTGGAAATGGCAGCAACCCAAAAATGTTGTACATTGGGGATAAACGGGTTGTGGAAAGAGCAGCCACCTTGCCTTTTCTGTATAATTTGGGACTAAGTGAAGACGTAAGGAGTGGTAAAGAGGTCCACTCTCGTGTTTTCAGAAAAAGAAAAGAGCTAATACCACAAAAAAAAAAAATTGAATCAGTATGCTCGTACCACATTCATTCCAAACTAAGTTTATTATCGCAAAAATCTAAATCGGTGCATTCGTGTCACATTTACGGTTAACTAATTTTTGTGTGGCGAAAAATCCCAAAGCGGTACACCCATGCCACATTCACCACGAACTGGATGCCACATGTTTCGAAATTTTTTGTGATGGGGGTAAATGTGGCATGGATGTACCGGTTTGAGATTTTCTATAGTAAGAAAATAATTTAGGGTACATGTGGCAATTGGGTTTTTTGTAATACGAAAATGAGCTTGGGTAAATGTGACACTAATATATATTTTTGACCTTGCTCGATAGTTTCATAGCAAGTTTTTTTGGACGTTTTCTAAAATCAAAAGGAAACGCTACAATGACCACTACATGCCTTTATTCTCTTAAATCTTATCTTGGATTGCTTTTCATGAAGTTCTACCTGGATCTAGTATTTGCTATCTAAAAATTGATCAGCATCTAGGGTTTATCTAATGATGTGATATCTCACATCGGGTAAATCCTTAACCTTTCCCCTCCTAATGAGACTACAAAATGCTCTTGTGAGTCATGGCCAATGTCAGGTATATAAACAATGATTCCACATTCAGGGGTTACTCAACTTTACATAAGGCAGAGTTTGGTTTTTTTTAGGGTGACAGTGGAAATTAACCCAAAAGAAAAGGAGGAGGAGAAAAAGGAAACGTTTTGGGTTGGATTTCTTCAAGGTGAAGCAAAGCTGCAAAGATACGGAAAAATTTTAACCAACAAAGCTCGTGATTGCTGACTTGTCAAGCAAGTTTGCAGCCTTGGCTTGCTGACTTGGATACCGCGTCCTGATGGGTTGGACGCCACGTCATGCCCCTACAAAAGGTGCAGCGAATGACATCTAAAGGCCTAAAAGGGCCAGAGTAGAAGCATCAAAGCCCATCAGACACCAAAATCCAAAATTTGACCCGTTTATGAAATTTCTTATTGGCAGCTCCAATATGAAAAAATAGTAACTTGCATATCTCTCTCTATATCGGGAAAATGACACAGATGGTCCCCGAACCTTGTCCCAATGTGTATTGTGATCCCCGAACTTTTAATTTGATCAATATGGTCTCTGAACTTTAGCCCAATGTGCAATGTAGTCCATGAATTTTCAATTTGTTCAATGTGGCCCCCGAACTTTTAGAACTTGTTCAACTTAGTCCCTGAATTATATGATAATATTCAAAGTTGTCCCCGAGCTTGAATTAATAGAAGGACTACGTTGAACATCTTCCTATTATTCAAGGATTAAGTTAAACACGTTTTCAAAAGTTCAGGGACCACATTGGTCGAATTAAAAGTTCAGGGACCACATTGAACATGCTTCAAAAGTTCATGGACCATATTGGTCAAATTAAAAATTCAAGGACCACATTGCATATATACACACACATATTTAAATATTTTGAGTCCGAGGCCGTGGGCCTTGAATCAGGTAGTTTTCGCGGACCTTAGATCTGTCAAATTTATGATAGGGCTGGCAATTCGCGGCGTGTCGATATAGGGGCATAACAAGGATCTGCCAATCCGACCTCCAATTGGTTCGCCTACTAGTGAAAATGATGCCGACCAAGAGCTCCCTTAGGCGTGTACTGGTACAACGGAAGCCACTCACTTCCCTCGATAGAGTAATCCCAAAGAGGCACCAAATGCCAGTGCCGAACTTTGGATTGCATGGCGATGTCGGATTTGAATTCGGCCATTGCTTTATTGCAGATTTAGCTTTCTTCTACTTGTTCGATTGATTTTGAGTGCATAGTTTCTACTGGACGATATCTTATTTATTCATCTTATACCGTGAATCTCTTAAACTATGTTTGGTAACTAGGATAAAATATAAGTGTAATATATGGCCGGATATAAAAGTGATGTATTTAAAATTGAAAATATAATATTTGACGGGTGGGATAAATGTAGATAAGATTTCTTTTTTGTATCTTTCTATTATATATATATATAAAAGTGATGTTTATTGTATATTTTAGGTGTATTAGTCCAACTTTCAATATAATAAGATGTTAATTAAGAAATGATGGAAGGGAGGAAAAAAAAAAAGAAATAAAAAGAGAGACGGAAAATAGTAAACAAATAAGTAAGTAAAGATGAAGTAGAACAACCCAGATTTCAAATGAACAAATTCACTTGAAAATAAAATCTTTCTAATTCTCGAAGACCGAGAGGGTAAGGAGATTAAAAAATAAGCCTATCCTCTTCTCATTCTCCTCCGCAACTATTGTTCATATTGAAGTTTCACGATTCATCCGGAATTCTTTTGTTCACGTCGAAGTTGCACAAAACGGCGAGAGAGTAGAAGCTCATTCTCTTCCATTGCTTCGAAAGAGTCAAAGTGTACTTTTCGGAATCATAAATTTGAACGATTATATTTTCTCTCTCTTACTAGATTTGTCATTTGCCAACTCATCTATCTCGTTGATATCATTGTAACTCGTTTACATTTCTTGTCATGGTCGAACATGTGGCTCTAGAAGTTTAAGGTTTATATCGTACAATATTCAAAATGGATTGATTGTTGGATTGTCTCCCTCTATGCATTTGTGATTTCTTTAATAGTGAATCGTGAGAGATTCTTACTATATACGTTTGTGCATTTTCGGATGCAACTCCTAGGATACGAAAATATCCAATTTTCTTACTTGTGATTCACCAAATAGTAGATCGGCTATCGCAAAATTTCTAGATCTCATATCCTATCCTATTCACTAACCTAACTGGAAATCTAGACGACCAAATATAGCTTTAGTTCTTAAAGAACGCAAGCAAGTGTAGACTTACAAAAGTATATATACTAGTCCCCTTTTTCAAGCCGTTGGATTTGCCTTATCCATTCTATCTTTCGCCAGATAAGTAAAACGAATAGCTTGAACTCTTTCTTTCTCCTCCAGCACCCATAGCCTCTCACTCCCCACTCATCGACATCGGATGCCAACGTCGTCGCAATTAGGGGTGTCAATGGTTCAGTTGAGTTCGTTTTTTCAAGAAAATCGAATCAAACCGAACCGTTAGGATGTAAATTCGAACTGAACCGAATCTCGCCCAGAATCGAATATGAACCGAGCCAAATATCCAATTTGATTCGGTTCAGGTCGATTCGATTTTTGATTTTTGGTGAATCGGTGCAGCTCCGATACTATCCTAAGCGCTCCCCTCGACAGTGGATGCCAATGTCGTTGCAATTAAGGGTGTCAACGGTTCGGTTGAGTTCGTTTTTTTCAAGAAAATCGAATCAAACCGAACTGTTAGGATGTAAATTCGAACTGAACCGAATCTCACCCTAAATCGAATATGAACCGAGCCAAATATCCAATTTGATTCCGTTCAGGTCGATTCGATTTTTGATTTTTGGTGAATCAGTGCAGCTCCGATACTATCCTAAGCGCTCCCCTCGATAGCTGTATCCCGCCCCTCCCCCCCCCCCCCCCGCCTTCCTTTCCCTTTCACTATCGAAGCCCACATTCTTCTTCTTCTTCGCCGAAAGAAATCCCCTAATTCGGAAGCTATCTGAACAAAGCTCGTTTCTTTTTTGGTCCTTGTGGGTCGGATTCGATCAATGGCTTCGAAGAAAGATGTGGATCGGATCAAGGGTCCTTGGAGACCCTCGGAGGACGATCCCGGAATCAGCAAGTCCATCCCCCGCCGCTTCCGGTGGTGCAACCAGCTCTCCCCGCAGGTCAGGTCAAGCACCGGGCCTTCACGCCCGAGGAGGATGAGATCATCGTCTAGGCCTTCGCCTGCTTCGGCAACAAGTGGGCCACCATCTCCTGCCTCCTCTCAGGCGGCACCGACAGTGCCATCACGAACCGAAATAGAGAGGATTCGGGAGGAGATTGAGCGATTGTGGAACAAGGCGAAACGGAGAAGAGAGAAGAGGAAGGTAAGCGTCTTGAACTGGGGTTTTTCACTGTCTGAACCGAAAATTGAACTGAACTAAAATACGAATTTTTCGGTTCGGTTCTTAGTTCGGTTTGATTTTTTGATTCAGTTCTGACACCCTAGTCGCAACCACCGTCACCTCCGGCGAATCCATTGTTGCCCCGCTCCCATAACACAACCTCGCATACTCCCTCCCACACATCTCTCAAACCTATCTGCCTCACTCTCTCCTCCCTCGCCTCAATCGTCGTCGTCCAAAGCGTTGCCTCGATTTGTGTGGAAGCAAGCAACATGCTAACCTTTTTACTTAAACATGTCGTGTCGTGGCCGTAAACGGGTTGGGTCGAAAATGAGAGATGATGGCCAGCTTTGTTGTATATTGCATTACAAACTAAGAAAGTATTTTTCAAAATAACTTCACGGGCAAAGTTATACTCCAAAAACACAGGATACGATTCAGATCGCTATGACTCTCAAAACATCTATCAAGTGCTGTCACCAGCACCAAACCAAGAGACAAATGATTCTTTGTATGGTAGACATGAAGGCGTGACTTCACGCCTTATCTCAGTGATCAAATTGTGGAGTTGCCGCGCTACATGTTCGAACACGCCTGGACGATGAGCGGTGTCCCAGAAAACATAATTCGTTACGCTCAGACAACAGTCCAACTTACCTAATATTGAAATTATAAGTACCACAATTTTTGTGATTCCACAATGTTCGAACACACTTGGACGATGGCGGGATCTTCACTATATGTGATTTCACAATTTTTGTGCTTCCATTGAAATTATAAAATCGATACCCATTCGAATGATCTGAGTAAGATACGAACTATCACTAAGTGATTTTAGAGTCCAACTTAGTTAATATTGAATTTTATAACCTTACTTCTGCGGGACATCCCTAAATCTTAAGATAGTTCAGGCTAGGTTTACGTCCTATCCATAACTCAATAGGAGTCAATGGAACAGCTTTGGTAGGAGCACGATTTAGAATATAAAGGGATCTCTTCAAAGTTTGACCCCATAGAAAATCAGGTAAATTGATTCTACTAATCATACTCTTTATCATTTTCATGAGGGAGCGATTGTGTTTTTTGGCCACACCAGTTTGTTCAAGATTCCCAAGCATAGTAAACTGAGCTACTATTCTAGAATCCTTCAAGTATTTAGCAAATGGCCTTTTAAGTAGTCCAACATCGCCATGTCTGCCAAAATACTCACTACCCGGTCAGATCTAACACCATTTATGAATTTTCCTAACTATTTCTAGATTCCAATCAGAAAAATCTTAAACTTGTCAAGAGACTCAGACTTTTCCTTAATCAATGAAATAGCCGTAAATAAAAGTGATGAAATAAAAAATTTTACACAAGGTTGCCGTATAAGGTCCACTAATATTAGTGTGAGTTGCCTCCAATAGGTCAGAACTACATACTATAGTTTTCTTCTTTATCTTAGTCATCTTACCCCTACAACAGTCCACGCAAGTCTTCAGGTTACCTTTAAAAGCAGACATGATGTTAACCTTTATCAGCCTGTCCATTCTTTTACTAGAGATGTGACCAAACTGATTATGCCACAACGCATAAGACTATTTCTTAGTTAGAAGTCTTTTGAAAATAACTTTTTCAGCCATATTCGCGACGTATATATTATTGGGAGTGAACACAATCTGTACAATTCATTGGACATATTGCAGCACCCAAGTTTATTTGAATTTAAAAATATAAAAATAATATCGTTCCTTATTTCAAAAGAATAGCTACACATGTTTAGATATGATATGAAAACTAAGTTTCGTCTAAAGGAAGGTACACAAAATGTATTTTTTATCATCAAATTAAAACGACTCTTCAAGTGTTCATGAATGGGTCGCTTCATAGATAATGGGCAAACCATATTGCTCTTTTCCCAGGCAGCAAAGTGTGCTTTCTCGAGCTCCGTACTGGTGGTAGTGAGATCTGCCAGCTTATCCTCAGTAAGAGCAATATAAACATCCGCCAGTTCCATCCCAAACATAAAGTCTTTTTTCCATTTCTTAAAGTATGAACTAGTAAGAAACTCAATCAAAATGGAGTTGTCATTTACAAAGAAGGCGACTGAAATACAAGCAATGTATACAACTAGCATGATGTGAGCACCATGTAACTTGAAACCATACAAGTACAGATCTTGAGGGCAAAAGGACACCTAGAGTGTCAATATTTGTGCACGACGCTCACTTTAGTGCATTTATTATTATTTTTTTGATCACTTAAATGTCAATTTAAAAAAAATGGTTATTTCAGTGCCAACTTTGGTGAGCTTCGGCGAAAATCTGACGTGGTATCTACGTGGCTTGCCGAAGCATCCAAGTCAGCAATAACAAAAAAGCCAAAAGTTAAAAAAATTAAAAAAACTAAAACATAAGCTTTAAAAAAAATTAAAAAAGCAAAATACTTTGTTGCAGCAGTGAGGGCTTGGAATCCCTCGCCGCTGCCGTCCATCCATTGCCGGCGAGGGTGGGTGATGGCTTATGAAGCACCGACACGCCTATGAGGTCGCCGCGTCTGTGTCGGACACGGACATGCGCCCGACACGCGTCGAACACGTGGTCAACGCGTATCGGAGGTCCGACATGTGGTCAACGCCAGCGACACGCTACGGACACACGAGTCGGTGAAGAAGGAGGGTGGGAAAAGCGCAGATGAAGAGAGGGGGAGGAGGGTGTCGGAGGGCGGGGAAACCGCAGATCTGGAGGAGAAGACAGGAGCACAAAGTTGTAGGTGGAAGAGGAGGGAGTGATGAGCAGAAAGCGAGCAGCGAGCACCCGAGCAGAGATGAACTTCATGTGCGCCGGAGCAGATAGCGAACGAGTGGCGGAGGACAAAGCAAGAGAGCGCCAGAGAAGAGACGAGGCAGCCAAATCACGGTCGTCGTCGTCGAGTCGTTAGCTTCTCGAGACAGAGAGGAGAGAAAGGTGAGGCGTGTGCGTTCAAAAAATGAGAGAGAGAGAGAGAGAGAGAGAGAGAGAGAGAGAGAGAGAGAGAGAGGATAGATAGCGTGGAGAAGACGAGAGGACAGAGGAGAGAGAGCTTGTAAGCTTGGGAAGTGTGATGATTTTTTCAAAAAGTAGTGAGAGAGAGAGAGAGAGGAGAAAGCCTGGGGAAGACGCAAGATGATGAGAGAGGACCGAGGAGAGAGAGCATGGGGCATTAAAGGTGTAGTCAGTCATGATAGAATTTTTCTTTTATTATAAAAGTTTTTATTTTAATTCTCCATTATTATAAAATATCATAAAAAAATAATGTATCATATATACATAAAAAAAATATTTAATATACAACGTGTCCTCCACGTGTCGGAAATCTCTATTTTTTTGAAATGACGTGTCGTGTCACGTGTCGCGTGTTTGTGCTAATTAGGTGATGGCTAGCGGGGGTCGCCGGCCGCAGGCGAGGCCTCGCCGTTGCAAATCTGGGCGAGGTTGCACCTCGCTGGCCATTGCCGGCAATAGTGGGTGGTGGCGGCGAGCCGCTGTAACCTAGCAATTTTCCTTTTTTTTTTTTTAATTTTTTTAGTTATTTTTTTAATTTAATTTAATATTACAAAAATAATTCCAAGTGGCGTCTACGTGGACTGAATTTTTTTAAAAAATTGCCACGTGGACACCAAGTGGACTAATTTTTTTTTTTAAATCCACATAATATTAAAAATAATAATAAAAAAATGCCACGTGTATTGTTTAGCCGGAATTGACACTTAAGTGATCATTTTTGCTTCGATTTGGCACTTAAATGATCCAAAAATATATATTAGCACCAAAGTGAGCGCCGTACACAAATATTGACACTACAGGTGTCCTTTTGCCGATCCTGAGAGTTACATATATCATCATATAATTATCTTTGAGCAAAATACAAGACATACAGTTGTATACTCTCCACATGACCGCAGCCATGAGGATATATACCGATCTTCGTGAATTCAACACCTTTGGGTGTATGAACCACTAGGATTAGTAACTCCTCAACCATATGATGTACATATGTCCCTCATGAACTGATACACTATCGCCTCCTTTGGGAGTATGACCACGCATTAGAATATGAGACATCCCACCATAATATGAGATCGATATTTCTCAAACCCAATCAAGTGTGCCACTTTGGCGGTCACAACACAATTAAATCCTTGAAACTCTCTCATATCGAGTATATAAACTTTATGTCTCACATTTACCATCTACATGTAATTTTAGACTTGAAGAAAGGGGCAATTTATAACTAAAATCACATGTTATGCTAATTACATTGTTCTATTCATTGATACATGTTAAACCTTATACATGCCATCAATAAATTACGCTCTACACATTATGTATGTGATCATATACATGTGAGCTAACATCTGTATTTCTAAAACTATAAAGAAATACGGGAAAAAAGCAAAAATACCCTAAAAATACACGTATATAGGGCTATGCACGCCTTCTCACTTCTTTAAAAGCATCAAACATGTAAATTGAATATGCCATATTGTAGAGCATCAGAGTATTAGAATGCCGGCACTGAGCGTGCTCCAAAAGGAGCCTATATGCGTCGCCTGAGTACACGGGGTGTGCAGCACGCTCACCGTGCCTTATCTTGCTTGGATCACCGATCCGAACGGCTTGACTAGTCTGGTCAACGGTCGCCTTGGTCGGACTTTCGAGTCAACCCGTGTCAGCGGGTCGCTAATGTCAGCCCCAGCGCATACGTGTGGCTGACGCACATCGACGCTACAGCGGCGCGTGCGGCATCCCCTGGAAGCACGCCACCCATCAAATTTCTCGTCTCGACGAGATCTATCCGTCTATGAGATCAAAATTAATTTTCCTCAAACAAAATTTTCGAAAAAGGGTCAAATTCGAAAGTTCTAGGTCAAGACAATGGCTTCTCTAATACAACATATGAGCCACGAAAACGGCACCCCAAAATCTCCATAGCCAGAATCTAGAACACAATAATGAAGAAAAAGAGATTTGCGCATCTGATTTGAAAATCCATTTTCCTTGATGCAGAGTAGCGACGATCCAGAACTCAAGTGCTTCTCCTCTAGCCTTTTGTATCACTGGCTCAATGAGACTGTCCCTAACAAATTGCGTTCTGTAGCTACTCCTTATGTGAGGTTATTTGTGCATTAGGATTAGAGGAGAGACTTGAGCATTATTTATAGAGTTTTTAGCCACAGACCCTCTTATCACAGGCCGAGCTCTACTCGACCCACCAGCCTCATGTTAGACTAATGTTTCGCCGGAAATGGTCCTCGACGAAAGATCTTTCACCGAAGGTTGTGATCTTCAGTTTTTAGAGTGAATCAGGTTCTGTGGAGATTCGGATAGGAAGTAACGGATAATGGCTTGTTGAAAGGACAAGCGGTAAGGATGATTCAACAACCTCTAAAAAATTTGATACCACTGTTGTAATTTGATCAAATAAGCTTAGAGAAGAAAACACTCAAGAGAATTGCTGCTATAACTCTCTTACGTTATTCATCATATCAAAGACCTATTAAAATAGGCATAACATCCTAAACCACTTAGCAAAAAAATAGCAACAGAATAGCAATAACAAAGACCCACTAACATACCCCACTAACTAGAACATGTGTAGAAACAAACTCCTACAAACTAGGACTCCACTACTACATTATTGAAGACAAGTAAAACTGAAACTTGACTACTTCAACAATTCCTATAGACTAGGATCAGCATAATAGACGCTAAGAACTCGGTAACAAAATAACAAATAAACAACAATATGTAAACAATACGCAATACTTGGTCACAAGGCAACCCACGTGATGGTGTTGTTTTATTCAATACTCCCCCTCAACACCAGCTTCTTCTCTTTTCACCATACCGAGCTGATGATAGAAACTTTCGAACTTGTTGCTACTCAAGCCTTTTGTAAACAAATCTGCAGCTTGGTTTTCTGTTCTGACATGCTCCAACTCAATTTCTTCTTGCAAGACTTTCTCTCTGATAAAATGATAATGCACCTCCACATGCTTAGTTCTTGCATGAAAAACTGGATTCTCCGCCAAACGTATTGCCGACAAGTTGTCGCAGTACAAAGAGATACCATACTCTGTTGGCTGATGCAAGTCTTTTAATAATGCATAAGCCAAGGGCTTTCTTGAGCTACCATTGCTGCTGCTCGGTACTCTGCTTCCGTGGTCGACAAAGACACTGTTGGTTGTCTTTTGCTACACCAAGAAATTGCTCCGGACCCGAGCATGAAAACATACCCGGTAGTTGAACGTCGGGTATCATGGTCACCTGCATAGTCAACATCACAATAGCCAACTAGTTTGCAATCTCCACCTCTCTTGTACATAATACCATAGCCAAGCTTGCTCTTCACATATCTCAGGATTCGACGAACTGATTCCAAATGAGTCTTCTTTGGACTTTGCATGTAGCGACTCATCACACCAACTGCAAAAGAAATATCTGGTCTTGTTAAAGTTAAGTAGATAAGACTACCCACCAGCTGCCGGTACATGGTAGCATCTTCTAAATCTTTCCCTTCATGAGCACACATTTTGGCGTTTGGCTCCATCGGTGTCGAGATTGGCTTGTATTTAAGCATTACAAATTTCGTCAACAAATATTTGGAATACTTTTGCTGATGGAGAAATATTCCTTCCTGAGTATAGTTAACCTCTAAACCAAGAAAATGCTTGAGCTGTCCAAGTTCTTTCATCTGAAAGTGAACTGACAAATTCTCCTTGGTTTGGAGAATTTCTCCTTCACAATCTCCTATGATGATTAAATCATCCACATACACCAGCAAAATAGCTAGCTTCCCTCCTTTAGCTTTGACAAACAAGCTAGAATCTGCAGATGTCACCGAATAACCACTTTGAGTAAGAAATTCGGCAATCTTACTATACCAAGCCCTCGGTGCTTGTTTCAACCCATAGAGGGCCTTCCGGAGCTTACACACATACTCAGGATGATCTTGACTCTGAAAGCCCATCAGCTGGCTCATGTAGATCTCCCGATCTAGCTCCCCATGCAAAAACGCATTCTTCACGTCCATTTCTCACAAGTTCCAACTTTTGCTCGCTACAAGTGCCAGTAAGATTCGTACAGTTGTAAACTTTGCAACTGGACTAAACATTTCATCATAGTCTAGTCCATATTGTTAAGAGAACCCTCGGTCTACCAGACGAGCCTTGTGCCTCTCTATTGATCCATCTGTGCGGCGCTTTATCTTGTACACCCATTTGCAAGAAATAGGCTTCACATCTCTCGGGTTTGGTGCGAGCTCCCAAGTCTGATTTCGCTTTAATGCAGTAATTCCTCTTCCATAGCTTTAATCCACTCCGGACTCTGAGACGCTTCCTCAAATGTCTCTGGTTCTTTTGTATCTGCTTCTTCTACTATGGCGGCATTAGCATACTTGGGATTTGGCTTTCTGGCTCTTGTTGATCTTCTAAGTGCAGTTGATGTACTTGCTCCACTTGGCTCATCTTCTTCGCTTGGTCTTTGGTATACACCTGTTTGCCAAGGATTTTGAGCTATGCCTTCTTCAACATCTCCATCGTCTGCAACCTCTGTTTCACTTGAACTCAACTGAAATTGAGAAATTTCTAACACTTCCTTAAAAACATCTGAGTCTGGTAGTACTTCCATGTTTGAGGACCACCATGAGGAAGCTTCATCAAACACCACATTCCGAGATGTGTAACATTTCCCGGTTGTTGGATCGCAACATCGACACCCTTTCCTTTGACTGTCATATCCTACAAAGATACACCTAACAGCCTTTTTCTCCATCTTGCTACGTAAGTGGTCAGGTACAAATACATAGCATACACATCCAAAAACTCAAAAATGACCAACAGCAGGCTTCATGTTCCATATTTTTTCAAAAGGTGAAAGGAAGCATAACCTTTGTTGAGGAAGCCTATTGGTCACGAAGGCTGCGGTCTTCATCGCTTCCGCCCAAAACCTTCCCGGAACATTCTTTGCATGAAGCATACTTCGACATACTTCTGGCAGATGCCCGTTCTTCCTTTCTGCTACCCCATTTTGGTGCGGAGTGCTGGCACATGTGAACTGATGGCGTATTCTACACTCCCGAAGGAAATCTGAGAACTCATCTGAGGTGTACTCTCCCCCGTTGTCGGTGCGTAGACAACAGACTCTTTTGCCAACCTCCGCTTCCGCTACCTTCTCGAACTCTTTGAACTTTGAAAGAGTTTCAGATTTTTCCTTCATAAAGTAGACCCACACGTACCTCGAGAAGTCATCAATGAAGGTCACCATGTACTTCATTCCACCGATGGAGGCTTGTTTAATTGGTCCAAACACATCAGAGTGAATCAATTCTAATGGTTCCTTCGCTTTAAATTTGGACTCTTCGTACGGTAACTGGTGCGCTTTTCCATACCGACAGCCTGCACATATACTGTCTGTTCTCACTTCAAGTTATGGAAGTCCCTTCAACATCGAATTCTTCATCATCACATCTAGCTTGGAATAGCTAACGTGACTTAGCCGCATGTGCCACAAGTCTGCTGTCTCGTTCCTTCTCGTCTTGTCTACATATGCGGTTTCTGCAGACATCACGTAGACTGACTCCAATCTTCGTCCCTTCATTACCGGCTCTTCTGTAATCTCAAGGTCTCGATATATCTTCACATCGTGTGGACCAAACAAGACAAAATGGCCAGAAGATGTTAATTGTGCTACCGAGAGAAGATTTTTCTTCATACCTGGAACATGATAGACATTTTGGAGTGGCACCTCGGTATCACTACATTGGGGAAAGACTGTCGTATTACCGATGTGAGCTATCGGTAACTTTGAGTTATTCGCCGTCACCACCACCCGACTTCCCTTGTACTCTGACAAGTTCTGCAACTTCTCTTTGTCATCGGTCATATGGTTTGAGCAGCCTGAGTCAACGATCCAATCATTCTCATAATCTATTTGATTGAATGTTGTTGCTGTAAGGGCTAGCTCCTCTTCATCTATAGCAAAGAAAGCCTTAGCATCCCATTCGTCTTCACTTTTGGAAGTAGCAGCGTTACTCTCGACAACCTTCTTCTTTGACTAGCAATCTTTCGCCATATGACCCTTCTTCTTGCAGTTGTAGCACTTCCCTTCAAACTTTTGGGCATTGCCATGGTTCCTAGAACTTCTCCCTATACGAACGCTCCCTTCGCCTTGATGACTTCTCGCCTTGTCATCGTTCTTCTTGGATCCACCGTTGGCATGCTGCTTGGAATTCCACTTGCCTTTGTTGGCATAGAGTACCTCTTCTTCATTCTTCAACGAGACTCCTCCCATTTTCTTAGCTAAGGCTTCTTGACCAGCTAGCAAATTTTCGAATTCTACAAGCGACGGCTGAGTTTGCCATCCTTGTATGGCAGCAACAAAACTCCTGAATTCTAGCTTCAAACCATGGATGATGATTCGCTTCATCCTAGTATCGCCAATAGGAGCCTCCAGGTCCAACTCAGTAATCTCTCGGCATAACATCTTCACTTTGTGGAAGTACTGTGCGACAGTCATGTCGCGTTGCACCACCGACAACAACTCACTTTCTAGGAGTTGGAGCTTCGTATCGTTCTTCTTAGAGAACAGCTTGGCGAACGTATCCCAAGCTTCTTTGGGAGTTTTCGCATCCCGGATATGCTCCAGCACATCCTCTTCAACCGACGTCTTCAAAACGAACATGGCTTTGCCCGCTTTAATCTTCCACTTCCGCAATGTCCCATTCGCATCTTCAGCCTCCGGTTGTCTCACATCATTTCCATTTACAACCTCCCACAAATCCTGGCCCTGCATGTAAGACATCATGCAGGTAGACCAAGAATTGTAGTTCTGGTTATTGAGCTTCTTGATTCCATCAACGACTTGAAGATCACCCATCTTGGCAATAGAGATGCTCACCAAATACCCAGAACCTAGCTCTGATACCAGATTGTTGAAAGGACAAGCGGCAAGGATGATTCAATAACCTCTAAACAATTTGATATCACTGTTGTAATTTGATCAAATAAGCTCAGAGAAGAAGACACTCAAGAGAATTGCTGCTATAACTCTCTTACGTTATTCATCAGATCAAAGGCCTATTAAAATAGGCATAACATCCTAAACCACTTAGCAAAAAAATAGCAATAGAATAGCAATAACAAAGACCCACTAACATACCCCACTAACTAGAACATGTGTAGAAACAAACTCCTACAAACTAGGACTCCACAACTACATTATTGAAGACACGTAAAACTGAAACTTGACTACTTCAACAATTCCTATAGACTAGTATCAGCATAACAGACGCTAAGAACTCGGTAACAAAATAACAAATAAACAACAATATGTAAACAATACGCAATACTTGGTCACAAGGCAACCCACGTGCTGGTGTTGTTTTATTCAATATGGCTACGTTGCGAATTGAATAGGTAAAGTAAATAAAGAACGATAAGCAAGAATAAAGAACTAGTAAGATAAATTGCAAAAGAAACTGATAAGTGTTATTGATTGCGGATCCTTTACAAATGTTCTTCGTCGACTATTTATAGTCGATTACAAGAGATAACCATCGATAGCGCTTACTTCTAAAATACTAATATATCCCTAGATTCTCGGGTTTATTTCGGTAACTGCTTTCCTTATCCACTAAGCGGTTAAACCTTTGACTTCATTTCCCCTGTTTGTATATCTGTGTTGTGTACCGATTACTTAGTGTCGCCGATGTTATCCTCTACTCGATCATTGGTCACAATCTATACTCGGATGCCAACGCGTTCTAGGTGCATTGGACTCTCGTGTCGAGGACGCTCCACGGGCCTTCTTGCCTATTTAGGCCTAAGCTGATTTTGGGCGTCAACAGCTAACAAAGAATCTTTACATCTTACATTATTAGACAAACACCATAAAACGGTAAATATCAATCTCACTTAATGTATCCCACATCAGAAAAATTCTAACAATCACAACTCTTTTCCTAGATGATTGTAGAGTAATTTTGTACCACCCTTGCTTGTGTCGGTTGTGATGGGTAAATTTCACATGAGACGCAGGCGAGCCCACCAGGTAAGTCCAAGGAAATGCTCGAGAGTGGAGTCAAGCTTGGCATGCTATCATGAAATCGATGCAATACCACGACCAAAGCATCATCTTGGGATGTCGCAACCCTCTTTTCCAACCCCTATGTTGAACCAATCACAATGTGAATCCAATGTTCGAGCCCTTATTGCATGCCCGCACCTACGAAATGAGTGGCACGTAGACATTTCCAGTAAGACCTATTCTTTCTTTCTCTCTCTCGATCTCTCGACACAAGACATTATAATTTTTTTTTTATCTCGAGTAATCTTTGTGAATGTACACAAACTACCCCATTCATATGCATTGAACAAGGCTTTTCGTATCATCCATTGGAAAGTTGTAAAACTTCCATTTCGATTATCTTTCTCAATGTAGTAATCTAATATTCTGATAATATCATAACAGGGTGTTCATACTTTCGTTCAAAAGAAAATACATATCGTATGAGTAGACAACATCGATTCTATTTTTGACCATTAGCAAAAAGGGTGCACATAGAGGCGTATAGAAATGAATAAAAGCTGTCAAAGACAGGATGGGAAAAAGTTCAATAGAAATGGAGAAGTTATAAAGGACTTGAGCAAGAAGATACGCGTTGGTTGACCTAGTAAATCACTTTTTATCCACTCTTTAAAAAATAATATCGTCGTTATTCGTCTCATAGCAGGCATGAGGAAGTCGTGTATTATTCACCCGCTACGTAAACAGGATAGGATCGGAAACTAGTGATAAATATGGCCAGCTTTAGTGTATAATGCATCACAAACTAAGAAAGCATTTCCGAAATAAATCCGCTCACAATGTTATATGACAATACTAAAATGTGCAATGAATTACCTAAACGTGCAACGATCATATAACACATGAAACTTATATCAATTAAGAAACATACAAGTTTAGAATTGACTAAGCTAAACATGTAATCAAAATTGACTATCCTAAGATGCATGATCCTAAAACATGATTTTCTAAATGACATGGTATAATAACAAGCGAATATGACATGGACATGTGAACATGCGATACGCAAAAATATAGCAAAGAATAATATAAAGACACCTAGCATGCAAACAAACATGATATGCAACACATAAATTGCGCCTAGCCTATATGAGATGCAAAGTGATATGCTAAAAATGATATGCAAATATGAATGATTTTTTTTTTGTATTTTTTTTTATGAATTTTTCCGAAATTAAGGATAACCGTGATTGATTCAATTTTCTTGATTTTATTCCAAATAAACCCATGAGATAAGGCTTCTAAGAGACCTTATCTTCTAAAATCTTAATTAGATAAGGCTTCTAAGAAACCGTATCTTACTGAATTTTAGAAGTCTTAAGTTATAAGGAAACTAATCAAGAAGGATATCAATCAAAGATTCAAAATTTTAGATAAAGAAAGAAAGCAATCAATCAAGACCAAATCATCAAATATCCCATTGATTTTCGAAAAAACTTGCTTTCCTAATCCAAGTTGGCTTCTTGAAAGAATCTAAGTAATCATAGATTGGATCGACTAATTTTCCATTTTTTAGGATCGTATCCAAATAATCATGGATAGGACTTGTCTAATTCAGGAAATACGCTGCCTTTTAGGAAAGGTTTTAATTCAGAAAAAAATTATGCCCAAAGTATGAATCAATCCAATTCAAGCAAAAATTTCCGAATTTCAATGAAAATCAGAATTTTTTGGTTTATCTTGCAAAATCGCCTCTTAGAGAAAACTTGAGAACCAATGTTTTTTCGTAAAAAATTCATAATTTCGAACTTGAGTTCCAAAGACATGTCGATTTGGGCAAAAAAGATGAACATATGCAAATTTCGATCAAATCGATTACATGTTTGCAACCAAGAGACGAGAAAATTACCTATGAAAGCCGAGCAAATATTGCGCCAAATTTGTCGATGAGAAACGCCTAAAACAGTGATGTTTTGATCTTGGGACAGCAGCAAATTTAGCTCGAAACAGCAGCGAAAATACTCCTCAAACAGCGTGCCGATGAACCAAAAGCCTAATCTCACACGGTTGCACTTTCCTAATTCGAATTGCGCGAAAGGTGCGAATCAAGCTCGAATTCTTGGAACCGATTGGCTAGGAAACTCTCCTCGACAACTCGGGGCTCCTTGAAGCTTTGGCCACAACAGGAACGGCGGCGGGACAGAGGCGACGATGGAGCTTCAATTTTGGCTCTGGTTGGCGTCGGGCTAGGGCGACAGCCAGCAGTGGTTGTCTTCCGACTGCTCACAGTAGACTCTGAACCTTTTTTACTGGATTTGATTGGACTTCCTTTGGGATTATAGACTTTGACCAACTAGGCCCCACAATCAGATCTTTTCCTTGTCCATCCTTTAGTGCCCCCTTGTATCAAGTGGAAATCCAGTCTCGGCGTGCAAGGACTTCAAGGTCAAGACCCAGTCAATTGTGTTGGACTGCTTTACGGCTGAATCTATACAAGCGGAGCAACGGACTGTGGCAAAAAGGAGCGAGCAGTAGTGACAAACGGCAGTAGCTTCAAGCGAGCAAAGCTTCGGTAAAAGTAGTGTCCTCACCAAAAAAAAAGTTTCGCCAAGAGACCTCCCTCTCCTCCTCTCTATTTTCTCACTCTCTCACTTTTTTTCTCTGAATTTTCTGAATGTAATTGCCAACCCCAGACCCTAAGCTATGATGAGGTATTTATAGAGGAATTCACTAGCTTAAGGCTCAAGCTTTCCTAATCCTAGTTGGAATAGGTTTTCCTAATTTGAAAAATTCTGAACTTTAAGAGTCCAATTCCATTAAAACACCTCAAATTTTCGGCAATAATATCCATATAGTAGGGCCAGTCGAAATTCTATATTTTTGTGGGCTTATCGCGGGTTTTTTTGGTCTCAATTTAGGCTCTAATTAACTAAATTGGTAATTAATTAGAAGCCTCTAACATTTAAATGAGCCAAAACGGGCCGAATTAAATCTAAAAATAAGTCTAAGTCCCCTTAGATAAATTCGGCACCCCCCACCATGCCTTAGCCGAATTTTTCACCCATGCCCGGTCCGATTGCTTGTCAATTTAAGCTCAAATCTTTGCCGTCAGTCCAAAATAATGCAAATGTAATGCATGAATAAGAAAATTAAATATGCTATGCATGAAAACTAATTTATTTTTGGCGAGAACTAAAACTAATTCTCATTTTTTCTTGTAAAATAAATGACTTAAGAAAAAAATCAAAATTTAGGTGTCAATAGCCAGTTCCTTCCCAAACATAAAATCCTCTTTCTATTTCATAAAGTTTGAACTAGTAAGAAACTCAATCATAATGAAGTTATCGTTTACAGAGAAGGTGACTGAAAAATAAGCAATGTATACAATTATCATCATATGACCATCATGTAACTTGATACCGTACTCATCATTAGAGTTACATATATCATCATATAATCATCTTTGGCAGAATACATGACATGCACTTGTATACTCTCCACATGACCGCAATCATGAGAATATGTTCCAACCTTCGTGAATTCACCAATTTTGGGTGTATGAACCACTAGGATCAATCACTTCTCAATCATATGGTGTACATGTGTCCCTCCATGAATCAATACACTCACCTCCTTTGAGAGTCTGACCACGCATTAGAACCTCCCACATAATATGAGACCGAATCAAACTCAGCTAAGTGTGTTACTTTGGCGGTGACAACCCAATTAATCCTTAAAACTCTCTCATACTGGGTACATAAACTTTGTGTCTCACATTTACCATATACATGTAGTTTTAGACTTGAAGACAAGGGCAATTTGTTACTAAAATCACATGGTATGCCAATTATATTGTTCTATTCATTGATACTTGTTAAACCTTATACATGACATCAATGAATTACGCTCTACACATTCTGTATGTGATCACATATACATGTGAGCTAACATCTTCTGAAACCAAAAAAAAAATGTAGAAAAAAAATGCAAAAATACCCTAAAAATACACGATATAGGGTTTTGTACGCATTCTCACTCCTTCAAAAGCATTAAACATGTAAATTGAATATGCCTCATTGTAGAGCATCAAGGTATGAGAACGCCAGCACCGAGCAAGCTCCAAAAGGAGCATGCACGCGCCCCCTGAGTGCGCGGCGCGTGTAACGCGCGCTCACCGTGCCTTATCCAGCCTGGATCGTCCGACCGACCGATTCGGTCAATGGTCAACCAGGTCGGGGTCTCAGATCAACCACGGTCAACTCGTGTCGGTGGCTTGCTAACATCAGCCCCAGCGCATATGTGTGGTTGACGCACACCAGCGCTACAGTAGCACGTACGGCATCCCCTAGATATGTGCCACCCATCATAGTTCTCGTCTCGATGAGACCTATCCGTTTATGATCAATATTAATTTTCACTGGACAAAAACTTTGAAAACCGGTCAAACCTAAAATTTCAAGATCTAGACAATGGTTGCCACGAAAATGTCACCCCAAGATCTCCATAGCCAAAATCTAGAACACAATAATGGAGAAAAAGGATTTACGCATCTGATTTGAAATCCATCATTCTTGATACAGAATAATGACAATCCAGAACTCTAGTGCTTCTCCTCTATTGCCCTCTATATCACTGGCTTAATTAGATTGCCCTCACAAATTGCGATCTATAACTACTCTATATGGGAGGTTATTTGTGCATTAGGGTTAGAGACTTGAGCAATATTTATAGAGTTTTCAGCCACGTACCCTCTCATCACATGCCGGGCTCTACTCGACCCACACCAGCCAGCCTCATATTAGAATAATTAAAAATATTTATATCTTATTTTAGTATACCAACCCCATAAAACGGCAAATTTCTATCTCGCTTAATATACCACACATCAGAAAAATTCTAACAAGCACAACTCTTTTTCTGGATAATTGTAGAGTAATTTTGTACCACCCTTGCTTGTCAATTGTGACAGGTAAAATCCACATGAGACGCAGGTGATCCCACTAGGTAAGTCCAAGGAAATGCTCGAGAGTGGATTCAAGCTCAGCACACTAGCATGAAATTGAAACACTACCGCAACCAAAGCATCATCTGGGCGTCGCAACCCTCTTTTCCAACCCTTATGTCAAACTAATCACAATGTGAATTCAACGTTCGAGCTCTTATGGCACGTCCGCACCTACGAAATGAGTGGCGCATAAACATTTTCGGTAAGACCTATTCTCTCTTTCTCTTGTAGAAGAGGAGGAAAAAATGTTTCTTCTAAGGAATTCAGAAGGAACTTTCAGAATTAGTTTTATAGAATAGAAAACGATTTCTAAGGAATTTTGAGGGATAAATCATCCTCTCTTTTTTCTTCTACTTATATTCAATGACGGTACATAATATATATATATATATATATATATATATACACACAAAGATGGCATATTCTAATCTGTACATAATATTGAATTCCCTATAAATTAGGGATTACATAGAATAGAATATTAGACTTCCTAAAATTACAACCTTTCTATTTAGCTTATCCTACAACTCATGCCAACACTCCCCCTCAAGTTGGTACATAGATGTCTTTAATGCCCAAGTTGTCAAGTGAGTTGTGGAAGATCCTGCCGAAGACAGCCTTTGTAAGCATATCAGCCAGTTGTGCTTCAGATTTGACAAACGGGAATCGAACTATCTTGGCATCAAGATTTTGTTTGATGAAGTGTCGATCTACCTCAATGTGCTTAGTACGATCATGCTGAACTGGATTATGAGAAATGTCAATAGCTGCTTTATTATCGCAGAACAGATTCATTTCGGACTTTGGAGCAAAGCCAATTTCTGTCATCAATCTCCTAATCCAAAGGAGCCCACAGAGCCATTTACCATTCCCCTAAACTCAGCCTCAGCACTCGATAAAGCTACTACTTTCTGTTTCTTGCTCCTCCATGTAACTAGATTCCCCCTCCAACAGTAAAGTAGCCTGAAGTTGATTTTCTATCAGTAATACTCCCAGCCTAATCTGCATCTGTATAGCCTTCAATATTAAGATGATTATTCTTTGAGAACAAGAGTCCTTTTCCCAGAGCAGACTTTAGATAACAAAGAATCCGAACTACAGCATCCATATGATCTTCACTAGGTGAAGGCATAAACTGACTCACTATGCTCACAGCATATGCAATATCTGGATGAGTATGAGATATATAAATTAATTTACCCACCAACCTTTGATATCTCTCCATATCAGTTGGTGTCTGATCTGGGTATTCTCCAAGCTTGTGATTCTGAATAATTGGTGTATTCGCCGGTTTACAGTCTAGCATTCCCAGTTCTGACAGTAAATCTAATACATATTTCCTCTGAGAAAGAAATATACCTTCTTTTGATCTAGCCACTTCAATACCCAAAAAATATTTGAGTCCCCCAAGATTTTTCATCTCAAATTCAGCTCTAAATCTCTCTTGGAGTTTTGAGATCTCTTCTATGTCATCCCTTGTTATAATCATGTCATCCACATAAATTATTAGAGTTGTTACCTTTCCTTGATGTCGTTTCAAGAACAATGTATGGTCTGTGTCACTTTGAGTGTAGCCATATTTCTTCATAACTAGGCTAAACCGATCGAACCAAGCGCAGGGCGACTGTTTTAATCCATATAGTGAGCGTTGTAGTTTACATACAACACTTGGTTGTGAGGGAACATTATATCCAGGAGGAATATCCATATAAATTTCTTCTTCAAGATCACCATGGAGAAAGGCATTTTTGACATCAAATTGGTGCAATTGCCAGTCTAAATTTGTGGCAAGAGATAACAAAACTCAAACAGTATTCAGCTTTGCGACCGGAGAGAAAGTCTCTTGATAATCTATTCCATATGTCTGGGTATACCCTTTTTCCACAAGCCTTGCTTTGTATCTCTCAATCTAGCCATTCGCCTTGTGTTTAATGGAGAAGACCCATTTACACCCAACTGCCTTTTTTTCGTTCAAGCAATGCCACAAGTGTAACGACCCGAGGATTTCACATGCTTAAGATAATAGCAGGTTAGTGTTTAACGGGCCTAGATTAAGTCCTAATTGAATTTAGAAGAACTATATTGGCCCGAAGTTATATTTGGGGAACACTATGTGTTGAATTAGGGTCATATCGGGTCAATTATATGCAAAATCAGGACAAAGGGGATAGAATTGGACAAAGGGCTGCATGTGGACACGTGAGGACCACGTGTCAACACGTGGCAGCGGGCTAGACACGTGGCAACATGGATACGCGCCACGTGGTAGCATGACACGTGGCGTACAAGTGTCAATGTGTGGTGATTCGGGCGCTGACTCGTTGCGTCATCTTTTCCCTATATATAACACCCCTTCCCTTCATTTCTGATGATGAAAAACCACCCTCATCTTCGTCATTCCACCGTACTTCGCCATCATCATGCGCCATCAACGCCGCCGCGCCGTGTTGCCGTACCACCGCCGTGCCGCCGTCCACCTCAAGCCGTCCATCGCTGCCGCCCAGTGGTTACACGTACAGGTGGAAGCTCAAGAACTATCCTCAAATTGTTCATTCATCGTTCGTCCTTCCGTTTCTTGAAATTCAGAAAGTAAGGCAAGCGGATCTCTAATCCTTATTACTAGCCTATCTATATTTCGCTATTGTAAGCTCTGTGATCTGTCTTGCTGCTGTTATGGTAATTTTGGCTGAAACAATGCTATTGTGGTGAATTCGTTGTGATTGACTATAAGCTTTATATGTAATATCTGAAAATGATTAACTTTGTTTACAATCTAATGATTATATGGATTGATTGGTCATTTGGCTTAGGAATCTTGTTGCTGAGTTATACTCACCCCGTTGTTGAAACCACCTTTTCAGTATACTAGAATGTCAGACTCACCAACTATCGTGCGGCGACGCCTGTGCGGCAAACCATTAAGAATAACCCGCTCAATAGAAGAGATTCTAAAGAACTATCCCGACAGGCCAAAAATGAGGAAGTTTAGAGTTATTCACTCGAGGGTATATGTGGATGAAGGGCTGGCTGATGGAGTGGTTGTCTTTGAATTCAAAGCTGTATATGAACGAGGCATAGGTGTATGGATAGGTCCCATAGATCCTCATCACCTGAAAAGTTGAGGTGTAACAAGCAGTTTAGAAATTAAGGAAGGCTTTGAGTCCGAAGACTCCGTGAATGGTCCCTAAAAATAATAGACGGAGGTCGAACAGATGAAGACAACGGTTGACAGTAATTAGGTACTCTGGAGTAGTTTACCTTCCTCTATAAATCCTCCCAGAATGACAATTTGAACTTTTGTAAAGAGCCATTCATTAGAAGTCGTTTAATGTATATATGTGAAAATAAAATAATCTGGTTATTGTACTTTTATGAATGTATATTGTCTCATTAGTAGAACCCTATAAGGCCATAACCTTCATTAGGTGTCTGCCAGACTGTCAGGGTATTATTTTGATATGCACTTGTATTGTATTTCTATGGCCATCTATCTGTGTTTATCTAAGCTTCCGCATGCGCTATCTGTATATAAAGAAAAGATTAAAGAAGAAAGCCTTCCCAAGGTGTGGCGAAACTGGGACGTCACAACAAGCTTCCAAGTTTCATTTTTCTGTAGTGCCTCCATTTCCTCTTTCATCGCCTGAGTCCACTTTGGGTCGTCTAAGGCCTCTTGTACCCCACTAGGAATATGGACTAAAGACAAATTGTATACAAAAGTCTTAAGAGGTCCAAATAATCTTCGCGTTGATACATAATTTGCAATATGATAACTGAATTTCCTTTCCTCCACATCTGGTGAGTACCGGTTTAGGGGCTTCCCACGATTATGTCTGAAAGGTAGCTCATATCTAACAAAGACATTTGAATCATTAAGAGAAGAGGGTAGGGCAGGAGAACTTACCTCGAGGATATTCTCAGGAGATGGGTCGTGTACTGGAGAGAGAGGTGATTCAGCATCTGATTTATCTTCCTGTTCCTGTTCCTGCATGATTATGCCTGAACCTGTTTCTGTTCCTAGTTCAGCTTCTGTCACTTCCGTCCCAATCTGCCCAAGTTGTACGACTTGTCCACCTCCGTTGTGGTATTTTCAACACCATCATCAGTTTGCACTAGGATGCTACTCTCACAATCCCACCAATTCTGCCTCTAAACATGTCTCTCCCCTAAATGGGAGAATTGGGTGCTGGGTAACAACTGTCCGACTCCACGAATGTCACATCCATGGTAACATAGGTGCGCCTGGTAGCAAGATTATAACATTGATATCCTTTTTGGTGTGTTCCGTACCCTAGAAACATACAACGAATTGCGCAGGGATCAAGCTTAGTACGTTGATTTTTATGGAGATGTGCGAAGGCAACACATCCAAATACTCGCGGGGGAATTGCCAAAACTGAGGGTAGAAAAACATGTCGCGAAAGAACCTGTAATGGAGTCTGAAAATTCAACACTTTTGAACGCATCCGATTCAGAAGGTGAACTGCCGTGACCACATCACTATCGCAGTATTTACTCGGGACATGACTACCAATCAATAACGCACAAGCAGTTTCCAAAATATGTCTATTTTTCCATTCAGCTACCCCATTTTGCTGTGGTGTCTGTGTACACGAAGTCTCATGAAGAAGACCATGCTGCTGGAAATAAACCTTAAAATTTTGATTAACATATTCTCCACCATTATCAGAGCGAAGAATGCGAACCTTAGCTGCAAACTATGTTTGAACCATAGTATGGAAATTACGAAACACATACAACACTTCATCTTTATGTTTCATTACGTATAGCTAAGTCATTCGAGTACAATCATCAACAAAACTCACAAACCAACAAATTCTAGAGACAGCAATAATTGGGAAAGGCCCCCAAGCATCTGAATGAATCAACGCAAAAGGAACTTCACTTTTATCTAGGCTTATCGGAAAAGAAACATGATGACTTTTAGCCAAGAAGTGAGCTTCACAGTGAAAAGTTGAATCTGAATTATTCGGATGACTAAATAATTCAGGAAATAAATGCTTCATATAACGGAATGATGGGTGTCCCAAACGACGATGCCATAACCAAATCTGTCTTTCCTTACTACTAGGTAAGTGCCGATTATGGTTCATCTGACCGACACTGAAGTCGTCCATGTAATACAACCCCCCTCTCTTGGTACCACGCCCAATGGTCTCCTTTGTTAGAATATCCTGAAAGAGGCAAAAATTATGGTATATGAGAGCAACACAGTTAAGCTCCTCAGTAGCTCGGCCTATAGATAGTAATTTATTTGATAGAGATGGTACTAGCAAAGTATTAAACAGAGAGAGTGAGGATGAAAGAGCAACAGTCCCGGCTCCTGTCACAGGATAAGTTCGTCCATTGGCATTGGCAACACTACGTCGTCTTGGTTATGAAATTTTGACGAAGTCATTCGGATTGAAGGTCATATGATCAGTTGCCCCTGAATCAATAATCCAGCCATTGTATTCATCTTGATTAGAGCTAAGTAAGGAAGAACCATGATTTCCTTCATTACTGATAGTAGTTGAATCACTGGGAGATTCTATTTGGGAAACCAAAGATAAGTAAGGTTCTGCGTTTACCAAGGAAGCTTCCCTTTTTCGCTACTCTCTTCGGCTTCAACTTGTTTTCGTGCCTTGAGTTCCTTCCACCAGTCTAGATACCCATGTAGCTTAAAGCACGTTTCACGGGTATGCTTTGAATTTCCACAGTGTGTACAGCCACTACCCGACTGTGATTTAACCTTTGAGGTAATGTTGTTCTTTCCACCTCCCATGGAAAAAGCAATTCTAGTCACCTGAAGCATTGGCATTCGCTGTGGTTCGGTCTTGACTCCTTTGGACGCCATGGCAGCAGCATGTATTGAAATTGTGCCTGACATCATCATTGCCTGGCGAACATCTTCCCTACGCACCCTTGCGTAGGCTTGTTCAGTCATGGGGAATGATTGCATCTGGAGCACATTAGCCCGTACATTATCCAGACGGTCATCCAACCCATCAAGAAAAATGTAAACTCTGTCTTCCTGTATAGCAGAGTTGTACCTTTCTATATCATTCGGACATATCATTGGGTTTGGACGACGAAAATCAATCTCCCTCCACAAGTCTTGAAGACCATTGTAATAAGTTTCAATGTGTCCTCCAGCTTGTCTCATTCTAGTAACACGTCTCTTTAAATCATACACTTGAGAAGTATCCGTTCCATAAAAAAATGTTGTAGTAACAGAATCCCACACCATTTTTGATGTTGGGAAATGAATAAAATTATCTATCAAGGCCGGATCCATGGAGTTAATCAACCATCCATTTACTATTGAGTCCTCAGTTTTTCACTTTCTAAAGGTTGGATCTGTCGGTTGGGATTGAGGATTGTCCCCCATTGATGTATCCCAATTTGTCTCTATCTGAGATGTACATCTCGACAACTTGGGACCAAAGGCCATAGTTGGTGCCGTCCAATTTAATGGCGGTGCCGTCCAACTTAATGGCGATCTGGGCTGCGGGAGTCTGAATCAGCATCTGATTCTGGTTCAAAATCTGCTGCAACTTGCTCGTCAAGTCCTCGAGGATAGATGCTGCAAGGGAGCTTGCGCTTTCATCTGCCATGATTTATGACAGTATTAGGATCACTGCTAGAACATAAGGAAAAAATGTTCCTTCTAAGGAATTCAGAAGGAAAAATGTTTCTTCTGAGGAATTCCGAATGAACTTTCAGAATGAGATTTATAGAACAGAAGACGATTTCTGAGGAATTTTGAGAGATAAATATTCCTCTCTTTTTTCTTCTACTTATATTCAATGACGGTACACAATATATACACACACACACACACACAAAGATGGCCTATTCTAATCTATACATAATATTGAATTCCTTACAAATCAGGGATTACACAGAATAGAATATTAGACTTCTATTTAGCTTATCCTACAACTTACGCCAGCATCTCTCTCGATATCTCGACACAAGACATTCTAATTTTTTTTATCTCGAGTAATCTTTGTGAATGTACACAAACTACCCCATTCATATGCATTGAACAAGGCTTTACGTATCATACATTGGAAGTTGTAAACTTCCATTTCGATTATCTTTCTCAATGTAGTAATCTAATATTCTGATAATATCATAACAGGGTGTTCATACTTCCGTTCAAAAGAAAATATATATCGTACGAGTAGACATCATCGATTCTGTTTTTGACCATTAGCAAAAAGGGTGCACATAGATGCGTATAGAAATGAACAAAAGCTGTCAAAGACAGGATGGGAAAAAGTTGAATAGAAATGGAGAAGTTATAAAAGACTTGAGCAAGAAGATAAGAGTTGGTCGACCTAGTAAAGCACTTTTTATCCACTCTTTAAAAAATAATATCGTCGTTATTCGTCTCAGAGCAGGCATGAGGAAGTCATATATTATTCACCCGCTACGTAAACCGGATAGGGTCGGAAATTAGAGATAATGGCCAGCTTTATTGTATAATGCATCACGAACTAAGAAAGCATTTCCGAAATAAACCGCTCGCAATATTATACTCCAAACATACGTATATGATTCAGATCGCTATTACTCACAAAACGTTCATTAAGTACAATCCCCAACACTAAACCAAGAAGACAAATGATTCTTTGTACGGTAGACATGAAGTCGCGGCTGCACGCATTGTCCCAATAATCAGCTCGTGGAGTCGCCGTGCTACATGTTCGAACACGCCTGGACGATGGCGGGAGCGAGAGTGCGGTAGGCTTTCTCGGAAGGATGAGCGGCGTCCCAGAAAACGTAATCCGGTGCGTTCAGACAAGTGAATGGATTCAGTCCATTGCACAGCAACGATAGTACTCCACAGCATCCTACGTTAGCAACTCGAAAACCTGAAAATTTTATATGCCCATTTTGGTAGTGTCAAGTTTGCGAAGCGAACTCTTAAGACTGCAATGAAAAGGCAATGCATGCTGGGAGCGCGCATGGTGATGAATGTGGTTGGAACTTGAACTGAAGTGCTTACCAAATTGATTAGGGTTTTGTATCAGATTGAGGAGAGGGTCATAGACGTCAATGTAGACTATTCGGGAATCCGCGAGTTCGCCGGTGAGAGAACTCGACATGGCGGAGAGTTTAGAATTGAACAATTTCGCGGCTTGGTTGGGCAACTCCGAGCAAAGAAGGCCGCCTACCAAAGCTCTACCCGATGGCAAGCATCCCAATGGTAAAGCGCCTAGGAGCGCAAATCTCCGCGCGCCGAGCGCATACAAGTCCTGTAAACAGCGTACAGAAAGTAAAAAATGAAGAGAAAAATATGGGAGGATGCTTTGGATTCTTGCCATGAAGGGCAAGCTAGATATACAAGGACGCATGCCGATTCAAATGAAGCATTTTCCATGGCTAAAAGGAATTTACCCTGATGAAAGTTGAAGTGGAATTCACCAAGAAATCGGCGTACTCAGGGAAGGTCATGGGCCGGAGGTGGGCGGATAAAAAGGTGAAGGCGATGTCATTGTTGCCGGCGGACATCAGATAGAGGCTGCTGTTGAGTATGGCGGTGGCGTTTTCGGCTCCAACGACCACGTTCAGCTTCCCTACGTACTCGTTGAACTGCTTCAATTGATCTTCCATGGCCAATACGCCCTGCGCATTGGAAGACACATGATCAACTACTTCAGAACGAGTGCTTGGAGTGCCAATGAGCGTAAATTTCAAAGAATTGAAGGACGAGAAATGAACCTGCGTTCCGGCGGTTAGCGGATCTATGCCTGAGCCGCCCGAAGCGAAGCAAACGCCCGTCGGAAGAGCCACGTCCTTTAGATTAGGATCCAAATATGCTGGTAATAGCTCTTTGATTCCTAGCCCTTCCGCTGTTTAAGAATTTTGCGCAGGTTTGAGTTTCAATCAGCATTATATATCAGGCACTACTATAGTTCAATGTGCTCAATATCAAAAAGTCGTACAAAATGGAATCGGGTTGCATCTAATTCCATGGCAGCGAAAAAAGAGAAAAAAGGGTGCTCACTTATCAAGTCCGAGAGGACTTTTCCATCGCCGAACCGGCCCGTGGGTACCGCTCCGGGAAAATCCTTGCCGTAAGGAGGGTAGTTGCACTTGATCAGCGTCCTGAGGTTATTGTTATTGCCCGTGTCGAGGATCGAGTCTCCGAACGCGAACAGCGCCGGGTACGTCGCGTTGCCACCGTTCTCGGCGGCGACAACCTCGGAGGCCCGAAGCAGCAGCAGTAGCAGTGAGATCAAGCAGAGCCACGAAAAGTTCTTGCCGCCATCAGGAGAGAATTTGAGAGACATTGGCGTCGACAAGAAGGATGAACCGAGAGGATTGTTGACGACGTTGGAGAAGGGATTTTGCATGTGTTTATATACAAGAACGAGGAACGTTCTGAATTGGTAATAAGTTGGAGAATAACGCATGCCTACTTTCCTTACCTTATAGATTGCATGCATGGGAGCGATGATAGAATTAAGACAGTTGATTAAGGAATAATTACCAAAAGTCAACTGATCACTAATCACAATCTAATTCTGGTCAACCTGATTCACCGCCCGGGATGTAGTTCATCGTAATTCTTGATTCTTTATCAAAGGCTACTGGTAGCATGTATGGAATGTTAGACCTTGACATGGAAACTTTCTATGAGCATTTGTGAAATTGAAGGAAGCTGAGGCTTCGGTCAAGAGATTCTTAACATGAGGACTAATGAACTTATAGTGACTTGCCAAATTAGCAAAATTATCATTTTTTTCAAGTTAGGGAAGAGGCTATGAATTTGCTGAATCTTTGTGTGTGCCAAAATGGTTTAAGAATTTAAATTAGTAAAGTATCTTGTGCTTGGATACTCAACGGGACTAACTCACTACGCACGGCGCGACATTATCGGTAGATGTTGTCACCTCGGGATTCATATGCACGTGCGTCGTGCCACATTGCGCAACCGTGGGTGCTCGTATCGAACTTTCACGGCGATAACCAGACGTGACCTGTGCTTTGTGCGGATTGTATGATTAACTATGATCAGTTAGCATTTAAATATAAAAAGCAAACTTTACATTTTGTGCCATATGCTTCCTTGTGACGTACGAGTCTAACGAATTTGATTTACGGTGAAGCTGTTAGTAACACATGGAATGTTAAAAGACATCAACATGGAAATTTTATGAGCATTTTTAGAATAGTGGGAAGTTCGGCTAAAGGGTTGTATATGACGACTAATAAGCTAATAGTTACATGCCAAATTGGCAAAATTATTGACTTTTCAAACCATTTTGCCAAAGCTTTTATTTCTTAAAATCAAGTAGAAAGTGTTTACACCAAGAAAATAACGAACTCTTTTTTGTCGACGGGTGAAAGATTCGACCGCCTATAACAGAGGTTGGTCAAAGTAAAGTGTCAACAAAGGATGTCAAAATCGACAACTTCTCGATAAAAGTTTCACGGATGCAGGGTTCAATTCTCACGCTCTACGAAGAGAAATAAAAATTAGAGAGAGAGAAAGGAGTTAGAGATAGGATAAATCAAAATAAATAAATAAATAAAAATATCAACCATTGATCAAGAAGATTATCGACGCTAACTGTTTACTTCTGATATCCTGAATTTTCACTAAGTGTTGAAGATAGAAGACAAGGAAGACATATCGATACTAGTATTGAGTGACAAGGAAATGATAAGTTTTCACTAAGCACGGTTAGAATGGTAATTGTTTGTTTGTAATTGTTGTCAATTATACTATAAATACTCGTGTAAAGACTGTCTGAAGCTCTCTTCCTCGGACACTTCAATCAATGAAAATTTTATCATTTCCTTACAATTTATTATCATGGCAAGCCCCGCCACTGAGTTTTTACTCAATTTTATAATAATTACATTATGATATTATAAATAGATTAGATTTTTTTTCTAGAAAAATAACACAAATAATCCATGAACTTTGGCTCAGTGTGCAACATGGTTCCTAAACTTATAACGTATTCAATGCGGTCCCTAAACTGTAACACAATATGCAATGTGATACTTAAATTTTTAATTTATTTAATGTGGTCCTTTGACTTTTGGTACATTTTCAATGTTGTCGCTGAACTTGAAGTAATAGAAGAACAACATTATACATTTTCATATAGTTTATGGACTAAGTTGAACATGTACCAAAAGTTAAAGGACGACATTGAACAAATTAAAAGTTCAATGACCACATTAAATATTGGGCTAAAATTTAAGGTCCATATTGAACAAATTAAAAGTTCATGGACCACATTGCACATTAGGTGAAAGTTTAGAGAACATTTATGTTATTATCCAGATTTTTTTTATAACTAAAGAACATGGGAAGGGTGATTGCACGTAGAACTCTGATATATGTTATAGATTAGATTTTTCAATCTATAACTTGAGAAGCAATTATTTTGCCAATTTTTCTTATAAGTGCATCAAAAGTTCTAAAACTTGTAGAAACAGTGCGATTGGGTCGTAAAATTTTCAAAATGTACATCAAGTTTTAAAATTTGTCAAATTGATGCAATCAAATCTTTCTATTAATTTCGTCAATTTGACTGACAAAAAATTCATTATATTCTCCCTCTTATGACATTATTTTTATTATACTTCCCAAATCTTACTTAAATTAGATTTAAAAATATCAAAAGGGTAATTTTTTTCAAAAATAAAAAAACAAATCGAAAATAAAAAGGAAAGAACAACAGGGCCCTCGCCCGCGACCCATCGCCGAAAAGGGCCGGCGAAGGTCCCGGTGGGGCCTCGCCCATCTCCTGTTGGTCTCGACCAAAATCAACGGCCGCATGCAGGATCAAGCACCAGCTTTGCTTTTGTCTGAAGTGCTTTGTATTCTTGCATATGCTTCTTGTGTTTGTGTTATGGAGTTGCGCAAGAGCCTGTGATTCTGATGCCTTTGGCTTTTACTAGGGGGAGAGATTCCACCAGAAATCCTCTTCTTCAGTACTTCATCATGCGGGGATCTCATATGAGAATATCGGCTCAAAATCTTTGGACAATATGGAGGATCGAACTTGCGACCATCCGGTTGGGATCTCCTGACCGAACTCCCTCCGAACCTTAGAGAGCATATTCCACCAGAAATCGGGCTTTTTTCGAAAAGGGGTCCAAAAAAAAAAAAAATTACCGATTTGGGGCTGGTTTTCAAAAATTTACCAATTTGGGATCGGTTCGGGAGGGGGAATGCCGAACGGGCTGTTCGGCAGTCCAACTGCCGAACTGGGCCCAATTCGGCAGCCCAACTGCCGAATTGGGCTCATTACTCTTATTTTATTTACTTGTTTTTCAATTATTTTATATTTATAACATTTAGTAAAATATAATTTTTTATCTTTAAAGCTTATTTTTATAACATAATTAGTTGAAAATTTTATTAAAATATATAATTAATAAATAATTTAGTAAAAGAACGTGGTCTTCTATTTCAACAAATAATTTCAGTTTTCCCAGCAAACAGTAGCATAGATTGCTTTATTAAGGGTGACATACGTTTCAAAAAGGGATCGAGAATGAAGTGATTTCACACTTCATATCCACATTACAAATAAAAATTGAACTTTATGATTGAACCACGTATTAAACAAAGCATCATTCCCTCCCACCTCACTTAACATTTATTAGCACACTGACTATTACGTTAATTAGGCAAAACATAGAAAGGCTTTTTTATCCCGCTTAAATGTCAACATCAATTAGCATAACTAAATGTGTAGGCTCATATCTCTTTTTCTTTTTCATTTTCATAGTTTTATCCATAAATTGGAAGTGTGCACAAAAATATGTAGACATAAATCGTTACTGATAATGAAATACTTTTCATTAATTATTTCAAGTGATGCAAGCGATCATTTCTAGGAGAATATTGTTCAAGTTATTCATTTTCTATAAAACTTTGTTTGTTTCAAATTGATTTGCTGGATTTTTTTAGCTCATGGATTGTTAGCCACGTTCTTTTAATCTGGATATGTCATCTTCATATTTTAATTATTATTATATTTATTAATTATTTGTTGAAACAGAAGACCACGTTCTTTTACTAAATTATTTATTAATTATATATCTTAATAAAATTTTCAACTAATTATGTTATAAAAATAAGCTTTAAAGATAAAAATTATATTTTACTAAATGTTATAAATATATAATAATTGAAAAAAAAGTAAAAAAAATAAGAGTGGGTGCTAAAATGAGCCCAATTCGGCAGGTGGGCTGCCGCAAGCATTAAGAGTGGGTGCTAAGAATTATAATTTACTAAATGTTATAAATATATAATAATTGAAAAATAAGTAAAAAAAATAAGAGTGGGGGCTAAGAATTACCCCAAATTGGTATAAAAAAAAATTTTTTTGACCCCATTTCGAAAAAGGCCCCCAGAAATCCTTCATCTTGCTACTACAGGACAATTCTCCGGTGCCTCCTGGGACTACGAAACGCTCTTCTTCTTCTTCTTCTTCTTCGCCAGAAACATGTTGGCCAGTACCAATCTCGTCGTCTCCACCAGCTCCTCTACCGTCCCACCTCTCAAGCACTCGCCCCACGCTCGAATCCCAAAACCCAGAATCCCATTCCCTTCGCTGCCCTCAAAGGTCCCTCCATCCGCTCGCGGCATCACCCGCAAGCATCACAATCGCAATCCCTCCGTTTCTCTGTCCGACAAGCCCAGAGGCCTTCAAGTTTGTCGCAGCTTGACCAAGGACGAGAAGCCGGAGGACCCAGTTCTGAAGGAGGAGGAGATTTCGTTGCCGAGTGATGGGGAGAGAGGGAGGGACTGGACGACGTCGGTCTTGTTGTTTCTGCTCTGGGGTGCGATTATGTATTATATCTTCAATCTAGCTCCGAACCAGACTCCGGTAATTCTTTACTTACCAGCCTGATTGTTTCTGTATATTCATTTGTTAACAAAACGAAGTTTAAGAATTCGGCTTTTGGTTATGCTATTGGACCCAAATGACCAAGAACTTTCGTGCTTGAGCGAGAGATATGCTTCTTGATAAGGATGATGATTTAGATACTAATGGCTTAGCTCTGTCAAGTCTTTCAAGATTATTAATCCACAGGTCTGAAATTTCTGGAAAACCAAAGGAGTGGAGGATTTTTTGGTGTTGTGCTGTTCAAGAGACGAGTAGTTCTAGTGGACCCAAATGGTGATGATGAATGTTGTGTGCTTACCCAAAAGATACGCTTATGAAATGGATAATGATTTTGCTCTGGTATAGACACTTCAGTTCTATCAAGTCCTTGAAGCAATCGATCCAGATATTCTGATGTATTATTTGTGATGCTCTTTTCTTTTAATTCTACAGTTGAGGGACATGTATTTTGTGCAAAAGCTGTTGAATTTGAAAGGAGATGATGGTTTCAGGATGAATGGAGTGCTTGTGTCCTTGTGGAACATTATGGGTTTGTGGCCTTTGGTTTATAGCATGCTGCTGATTCCAACAGGCCGAAGGTAACCTTTCGTTGATTTTCGACACTTCCTGCTAGAAATTTCTTCGTTTTAATGTGAACCTGACATATTTGCAATGATATTTGATAATCCTGCTTCGCATGGAAATCGCCCTGTTCAACATTTAATTCTTGAAAAGTATGTTCGAATCCTTTTTCGGTGGATTCCTTTGTGGTTTTGGGGATACAAGGGAGTTTTCCCATTTCATGCAATTGTTTACTTCCTTTGGCAACTAACCATATTTACCTGCATGTCGTGTGTACAATTTTGTGTCCGGTTTATAAGAACAGAAAGCTAACTTCGTTACTGTTCTGTTGATGAATCTGATTGCTTATGGACTCGTAACACGTTTATGCGCGCAGTTCAAAGGGCAGTGTTCCTGTCTGGCCTTTCACAGTACTTTCTTGTGCTGGCGGCATCTATGCTCTCCTTCCTTACTTTGTACTCTGGAAACCACCTCCACCTCCTGTTGAAGAAGCCGAGCTCAGTAGATGGCCTCTGAAATTCCTAGAATCAAAGCTCACTGCTGGGGTAAGGAATGACATAGCACTCATTGAAAGAACAGCACGCATAAGAATTTCTAAAGCGATAAAGCAATTTCCATATTGATCACTTTCTTTTAAAATTGTGGACATGTTGGTTTAAGAGTTAACATGAGGCAATCAAAGAGCCAGCTTTCTTTGTAGTGTGAAAGAGAAAAACGAATCCATTGTTCGGTCCCCCAGAAAGTTGCTGCCATTTCTTTGAACATCACTGCGATTCTCAACGTGTAGAATATCCTTATCTCCCTGTCTTGCATAGAAGCTTTTATTTAGTGGGAACACAATTTTTTCCAGTTGATTTTCATCTAATTTTGCATAAGAAGACAATTAACTGAAATACATGTCAGATAGTATTTCTTGCAGGACTAGGATTGATCTCTTATGCGGCTTTTGCGGGTGGAGATGACTGGACGGAGTTCTTCCAGTACTTCAGAGAGAGCAAATTGGTGAGTCAATCCTTATTCCTCTGCATCCATTACATTAACTGCTCAAAAGAATTGTAATGGTGCCTTCTGTTGTATGAGATTGAAGGATGTGAACGCGATCCACGATTCTCTGCTATATATATATGTATGTATCAAGGTGATCTAATGCTTGAGACAAGATATGGTTTTTGATGGTCAATGAAAAGGAAAAATGGAGTTTAGCGGGGCATCTCAAGTACGAAACTGTATTTCTGTTCTTAATTCACGCCATTATCCTTGCCATAAAAAATTCAAGACCTCTCAATTGTATTATCCACTACGACATTTCAACTACCTAAACTGAAACTAAACTTGACGTCCATGTGATTATTATCAAATAATACTTGATCCTTCATTCTATTTATTCTGAATAGATGCTTAAAATCAAGGTGTTCTGTGAAACTCTCATGTTTGTTCTGCTTGGAATAGTGGGAAGCTAATTAGGATATGGAATCTTTTTTGCAGATCCATGTCACGTCCCTCGATTTCACCCTAATGTCTGCATTTGCTCCTTTCTGGGTTTACAATGATATGACCTCTCGGAAATGGTAAGGCATTTCAAATACGAACTGTGGCTGTTGTTCAGTATTAAATTTTTTCCTGGAATATGGTTCAATGATTATTGAGTTGTCGAATTGCAGGTATGAGAAAGGTTCCTGGCTTCTCCCTCTTTCGGCGGTGCCTTTTCTTGGCCCTGCTTTGTATCTCATACTGCGGCCTGCAGCGAAAACTGTTGCGCTTGTTTCGAGTACATCCGAGCAAAAATAGTATTTCGACTCTCTCGTCATCGGTGCAGTATCTTCCCTGGGAAAGAAGTTTTGACAGAGCCAACAGTCTTCGATTTGGGAGGAAAAATTCATTGACGGAATGAAGCTTTTGACATGTCTGGAGATAAGGGTGGATTTGGATGCTCAGATTGTTCCACAGAGAGATGAAGGGAGAATAGACAGGAGTCTTCAGAGGAAAAAATATCAGAAAAGCAGTAGCTTGTGTTATGCAAAGGTCCGAAGTTGGAAAAAGTCAGATCTCTCTCCTTGTGGTCTTGTTTTTCTTTTTTGTCCTTTTTTTCAAGTGTATGGTGCTGATTGATGAGATACATGATCCACAATCATTGCAACGTTTGATGCAAACTCAGATGGCTCTAGTAAAATCAGCTTGTGCCAACCTCGACAACCTGGGTTCGTGCAGATGGTCGGGGACGTTGGGGGATACAGATAATAAGCCATTAGTAGCCAAATCCAATAAAGGTACATAAACTTGATTTCTCCTCATTAATAAAATCAATAAATTACGAACTTTTTGAGATTTTATTGCATTATTAGTTAACTCTTTGTTTAATAACATACATCGACTCCTCTCAATCATTGTGGAAAACTTCAATTTGTGCACTTTAATTTATCAACCGAAGCGAAAGAGATGAACGAAATTAGCCAGAGTTTGTTTCATTTTATCATCGTGATTTGAGTGACTATCACTGCACGTATGACTCGAAATTTTTCATGTGCATCATTCACTGTGCGTTGACATACGCATAATCTTGAAACAGGAAAGACAAAGAATGAGTCCATGGAGAGGCATCAAAAGAAGGTTTATACGAGATCAAATTATGTCTAAATTATCTGGCAGATCTGTCAATCCAAGAGATGGACTATGCCTTTAGATTTCACAATGGCCTAGACTTCCAGGTGTCATTGAGCTAGCCCTATCAAGGTAGATTGTATGAAAGAACTGGAATTGCCGAAAGGTATTAGACACCTATACTTCATTGCAAGTTCAGCGATCGCATCTCCCTTCTTCGAAAAGAAAGAGATCAAAGTACGGAACTTGGACTTGAAAAGGGAAGAGAGAGAGAGAGCGGGGGATGTGACTTTGCTGACCAAGTAACTGAAATTTGATCACCGTGTAACCATATGAAGTTCCTTATCTTTATGCCATGAGATGTCGCATGACATATTCCATCTAACATCAGTTGATACATGTGATCCTGCTAGCTATCACCTGATAGTAGAGAAACCATTGCTAGGGGAAAAAGCAATTCATGGAATTAGGAGCCAAATGATACAGACCTCTGTGGCTGTAAAACGATATGGCAAGCGAGTAAGCATCTAAGCCTTCGCACATATCACTCGTACATCTTTTGGAGCTCGTCTTTGAACCTGGTCTTTAGCTGTTCTCTCTTTATTTTGAGCGCAGCAGTGACTAATCCTGATTCTGGCGTCCATGGTTCTGGCAGCAATTTGATTTTTGCAGGAAGTTCAAACTTGTCCAGTTTTGCTGCCTTCGCTACCTGAGAGTGTGAAATTGATTGTTCAGCCCCATGAAGACGAGGAAATTCTCTCTCAAACACGAAGTAAAAAATAAAAATAGTCACTACCGGTTTTGGATTAAAAGGTGATATTAAATGCTTTAGGAGAAAAATGCAATAAAACCAACCTCGGAAAGTGATCTCTTAATCTCGGCCACTGCCTCAGTTTTGTCGCACAGCTCGACATAATCACTGTAATTAACACCTGCTTCCTTGGCCCATTTCTCCAGCACCTGACGTGCAGGAACGACTAAAGCTACACAATTGTAGTGGAATGGATCTGCATATACCATGATGCTATCTACATAACTGCTTGAGATCAATGCAGCTTCAACCTGCACCAAGTAAATTGATAACCTTAACGCCAACAGAGAAAATCATCGTCGAGTCTCAAAAAACCTATACTATACAAGAAACATCTATCATGCTCCACACCTTTCCAAGAGATATGTACTCCCCATGCTGAAGCTTAACAATATCTTTCTTCCGGTCAATAATTTCAAGGCAGCCATCAGGATGAAACCGTCCAATGTCGCCAGTGTAGAACCAACGCATGCCCGTCTCATCAACCTGAGACATGTAATTGGCCATAAGAGACCACAGTTGACCTTATCAAATCTCATTACGTTCAGAGATGAAGGTGATGAATAAGTACCAGATACACCTCCTTGGTTTTTTCCTCATTGTTAAAGTAACCAGCAGTAATGCTGGTCCCACCAACTACTACTTCTCCTCGAGGCATTGGTTTGTCTGATATTTTATACCCACCTTCTTCCCAAGAAACAAGCTGTGATGCAGATCGAAAGTGTACAATGAGAAAGCACACACGACACCAATAATGACTATAGAAATACATGAAGTCAATGGTCACAAGTCACCAGGGGAAGTAGGTCAGGAAAATAAAGGGGGTCATGGTTAGAGCTTCTCTAATGGCAAACAACGTTCTTTTAGTCTTTTAGACTTTTGCCAAAGTGTAGTATGCTTCTTATTTAGGAGTGCATTCATGAATACCTTGATATAGCTACACGGCAACGGTGGGCCAACACGGCCCACACTATTGTCATCCCACTCACTAAATGCAGCCCCAGCACAGGTTTCTGTCAAGCCATAACCTTGGCCAATAGGAGCCCTGACATCAAGAGAAAACCATAATGATATTACAATTAATACCAACAGGAGAAATATGAAAAGCATCGGATCTTCCAACTATTTTGTGCTACAAAGTTGAAACAAACAAAACAAATTAAGATAACCACCAGATGTTGCACCATAAACTTGCTATGGCACATGAGTGAGTTTGACCTGTCTCAAATTGAACTCTTCAGAGTTGGAAGGAAAAAAGAGACATCCTTTTCTAGTCTGTTGGAGTATAATCATTCCCTAATTTTGGTTATGCCATACTCCAGGAAGAAACAATCATTGAACATTCATGCAGTGACATTACCAAATGAAAGTGCTGTGATGATCTGCCAATACATGAAGAATGCCATGCAACAAAAGTATAGATTTTAGATAAATCAACCTGTAACCATCTAACCTGAGCAAATTAACAGAAAATAAATGCTCTCACATCATGGTAGGATCTATGTAGAAAAGTATTAGCATCAATATTGTGCTTACAAATTAGCATTTAGGAGATACATGTCCCTCCCCCCACCCCAAAACTTCTAGTAAGGTCAATGGCAATTGAATGAATAATGAATATAGACATGTCTCAGAACGAGAGAACCATACCCCATGCAGATGTTGATAAACTGCTGCGTATCACCAGACAAAGGAGCTCCACCACAAAGCATAAATCGGATATGACCCCCTAGTACTGTGCGAATCTTCTTAAAAACTATGAGATCCCACAACATGCTTTCCAATCCCCAAGCTCCAAACCAGCTTCCTTCTACAGCAGCTAGTCGACGCTTATATCCAATGTCAAATAGATTTTTAGCTAAACCCCCTTTCTCTTCAACCTGGTTTTGTGATAATTGTGAGTAAAAAAGCTAAATTGATGCATTCTTGAAATCCATTTGTTAATCTTGGCAATATAAAAGATTGCATTAGCATCGACAGCTACCTATAGACTACAAGTGCAACAAATGTGAACCTGTAAGCTCAACTTTTAACAAAAACATCAGACAAAGGGTAGCACATTTCAACACCTTTTTCAGAACCCCATCTCGAACACGATCTAGGATGGCAGGAACTGCGGCCATGAGAGTCGGCTTCAACACAGAAGCATCTCCCTTTGTACCCTTCTTAATTTTGCTAGATGTGTCTGTTAAAGTCAATGTTGACCCATAACCGATGGCAACACCTGCAACCAACATCACAGACTAGAGAACCATAGTTGTCAGAATATGATGTGTGAGCCTTAACAGAGACAAGTAGACTTCAGATACTCAGATACCTCAGCTGCCAATTCAAAAACATGGGCTAGGGGCAAGTACGCCAGATAAACATCATCGCTACCCAATTTCGGGACCACAGTTGTAACTGCTGCAGCAATAGCCACGATGTTGCCATGAGTAATCATGACACCCTGTTTCATAAAGCTAAAAGAAATTAGTGCTCATAATTGGGTACAAACATAATGGACACCTCACAAATGGAAGGAGAGATCAAGGAACAGCTTTCTGGCACATTAGATCTGAAATCTGTTCTGAGAAATGTGCTTTGCATCAAGCGCCATGCAGTGCAAGATACAATGCTTTGGAAGATTGGCTCTACCCAGCCTAGTAAAGAAAAGGAGTCCACTTAACTACACCACCAAGTACAAGCAATTCTATATTTGGGCCACCCAAACATCCCTTACAAAACTCTCTGCAAGCTTTCTACTAGAAAGACATTCTAGAGGATTTGCTTATTATGGGACTATTATTTAGTTGCATTGTCATTGGCTATGACCAACAGGCTATGCGAATGCATATGATTACGATCACCCCATGTTAAAAGTATCGGGACAATGCAAATACAAAGAAACCCGCCAATAGTTAAGCATTATTCATATCAAAATAACAAAAGGCACAAACCTTAGGCAGACCAGTACTTCCGCTTGTGTACATTATGACTGCAACCCCATTTTTAGATGGTAGGCTAGGAGGGGAAGGCCTTTCTTTGCCAAGTTTCTCAATCTCAGAAAATGATTTCACAATCCAATTGCTAATGCTTCCAGATAATTTAGAATCATTCTCTGGTTCATCATCATCAAAATAAATGACATTCTGAATTGTCGTTAATTTTGAACTTATTGCAGCCAACTTCTTCAACTGTTTGAAATCGCAGACCAGGGTTGAAACTTGAGTCTGTCAAAGCAGAGATCTCAGAATATGAAAATGTTGATAGATATGCCTGTAACAGTCGCTATACTGAAGTCATGACAAGCTAAATTTCAGTAGTCACCTCACTAACAGTCACCTACCTCATTGAGAGAATGGACTAGTGCATCCTCACCTAGGGAAGAATAGATGGTGACAACGGTAATATCCTGCCGAAAGAACCCCTGGAACCAAAAGGTACTTTGCAATTGTTACCTTCATATACAACAAAACCCATAAGGAAAAATTGACGAAGGGAAGTACAAAATCATGCCTGAAATGCAATGAACCATTCTGCTCGAGTATCTGCAAATATGGCTGCACGGCTATCCACATTATGACCCAATATGACGAGTCCAGATGCAAAGTTGCAAGCACGTTCAAGAGCCTCCCGATAAGTGATCCATTCATAATCTCCCAAATGTACTTTTTCGAACTTCCTACCATCGCCAGCTGTGACAATCTCCTTGCTAATAAGTTTCCTTGTCCCAAGAAATCTTTGTTGTGCATGTTTCTTGCAAGATTGCTCAAACAGAGCTGCCATGGTTGTGGCACCCTTCCAAGGAACTTCAACCAATTCACGCAATCTACTGTTGCGTATGGCATAACCAGCCTCACCACCAACCTGTACGGGTACTCCTCTTTGTTTCACTTTTTTCTTTCCCAAGAGCATAGTGGAGAGAAGAATAGGTATAGCTATGGCAACAAGAAGAGCACCCAAAGCACCACGAAGTCCATAGCTGTTCCAAACTGACATATCAGCATCTAGTTTTTCCATCACTGGTGAGAACAATGAACGTTCTTCTGGATCTCCCAATTTAAAGCCCTTGAAATTACAGACTCACTTATTTCATTTCCTCAAATCGATAGCAAAGTTACCTGTTAAGAACTACTGTCAAAAACTCGCATATTGTACACCAACAGAAAGTAAAAATGAGTCCCAAAGGGCCCAAACTTGATATTCAATGAATGCATCTGCATGCACACTTAAATGAATAAAAATAAAAACAGTGCCGAGTGAGCAACCACCAGGCATGGTGTTGACAGAGCAACACATACAAATGAAGGCAAATGTGCTGATCGACGGAGCTACACAACAAACTGCATATCCCGATATTGCATTTATCACTAAATGACACATCCGAAATCCATATATCTGCCTAGAACTTCATAACAATCATGAAGCAAAAAGGGAGTACCCAAGTAAAAGCTAGGAGATGGTACACAAACTCGTGCTTTCTAAAAACAAGTCCAATTGGGGGATTCCAGTAAATCAGAAGCAAGAAATCACCGGCCCCAACTCTGCTTAAACTGGATAAGGATTCTAGGAAGAAGCCAAAGAAATATAAGAAAACGAGGTTTGTAACTCTTCATTTGTGCAACAACAATAACAGCCACAAGCATGGCGAACCGAACAACCTAGAGCACAGTCTCTATTTGGTTGGACAAGAGACCGAGAACAGTGCGGTTTGATCATTTACTCCAGCACCTACAATCACCAAGAACTCAAACTTTATCCATCCATATGAGCAACTCTGCTCAAACAAGAGACGGAGATCGAGCAAACCACGGAGAAACAGGCCACGACCGATGAAACTAAAACCAGCTTCCAGAGGCAAAAGCAAATGCCTCTCTTTCAAGGCGTCCTACTAAACTAAATCATATTTCCGACAATCGCTCTCGGCAATTACTAAACTCCCGCTCAAGATCAGACCGTGCGATCGACCTGCCTCGACTCGGATGCCACACCACAACTAAACCGACCAACACAAAACAGCTCAAGAGCTCACTCAATTCACCGAAAAGACAACAAATGACCACGAATCTCCATAAAACCCCCGTCACCTAACGATAAACACGACGGGACCACAGCCACAGGCCAGAAAACGAAATGAAAGCGCAGAGCTCCACCGTACCCCGGACGTTCGACCACCGTAAGACGGTGATCACGACAACGACTTCGACGAGCGACGGCGGCGACGAAGAAGGAGGAGAAGAGAGTCGATTACCCGTGGGAAGCAGAAACCGGGAAGCTAGAGGAAGTGCCGTGAAGCTCTCTGTAGGCCGCTCGAGTGCAATCGGGAAAGGTAGAGAGAGAGAGAGAGAGAGAGAGAGGGAGGGAGAAGAAGAAGAAGCTGATGCCCACCATTAAAAGAGCACGAATGTCCGTGATTGTTGCGTGAATGTTTATGTGATATTGTTACGTCTAATTACAAATAAACCTTTTTTTTTTCCTTCTCCTTTTTCTTATTTTTCTTTCTAAGCTCATAATTAGGAAACCGCAAAAAAAAAAAAAAAAAACTCATACACGAAAATGCAATGCCTTGAAAATCACATACTTTTCTTAAATCGGTCTTTACCGATTGCCATAAAAACAAAACATCGTTAACAAAATTCGTGTACTGATAATTTCACCGTTTATATCGAGCTATTCTTGATAGAGACGAAAACAATCGAACAACAACAATTCTTTTTAAATCATGGTTTCATCGAAGCAAAGACGGTTAGTATATAAATTTGTACGAGATGAGTTTCTCGCTCATACGGAAATGATTTTCTCAACATCATGAGTTACGAGATTTATGGACTTTCCAAATATTATTGTGTTATTTGGAAAAGTAAATTTAGTTTTATATCTTATGCTATCGATCGTGATTTTACTGTTCATTTTTCCTCAAGTTATGTTTGCATTTACCGTAGAATCACAGCTAATTTCCTAAATCCTTATTAGCTCAATAAGACAATATATGGCCTGCATAAGGGCGGCTTTCAAGTTACACAATAGCTTCTAAATCGGGAATTCGTACTGTTATATTTAGTGCCCGGGCGGCGTTTTTTCCGCTCATCTTTTGACTTTAACACTCCTTATTTTAATATTTTGACGATATTATCCCTTGTGTGACCTACCACGTCAATTATAATTCTAGAAATGTGATCCCTTTATTTTATTTGGTCAAATCTCAATGGTGTCTTTTATATAGGTTTTCATGTCTGCGATACCCCCAAATAATAAGGGAACAAGGGAATTGATGGTTTGATGAGAGAAGCAGAGGCGAGTGCGATCGGGTGCCTAGTGGGGTTGTACTTGCTGGGGTCCCCGTCTTGCGATTTCGCAAGATCGGTGTTGGCTAAGATCCACGAATCGTCTTGGTGGAACAACCGATGCCGCGGCAAGAGCGAAGAAAGAGGAGGGAGACCACAGTAATCCTCCAAATATTGAGCTGTGAAACACCCTTCTTTTGATAGCTTTAAATCGAAGCTGGCTTACCAACCTGTGATAGTAGTTTATATAGACATTAAGGGAGAGACGAAGGCGGCAAGGGAGTTTGCCGCCACCACGCCGGTGACTGTCCGCCAGGCCCTTGCTATGTTTTAGCATGCATCATCAGATCTATGTTAAGGCAAGCAAGGGAGTCTTGCTACTGACATATTCTTCAGGAGAGAGATATATATATATGAAAGGCCAAGTAGGAGAAAGCGTGGAGAAGAAAAATAAATGATGCCAACTATAAGAAGAAGGAAAGTGGGACCTGCAAGGAAAAAAAAAAGAAACAAAATAAAAAAGATTTGATTAAATAAAATAAGGAGATTGCTTTTGTAGAATTATAATAGAAGTAGTGGGCCACACAAGGGATAATATCGTCAAAACATTAAACTAAAGAGTGTTAAAGTCAAAAGAAGAGTGGAAAAAGCACTGCCCTTTATGTATTAATCGTGCTTGATAAGAAAATACCGTCAACTTTTAATACACTTACTTAGATTTAACGTAACAATGAAAATGTACGGGAACGGAACAATCTTTCTTTTTCTGGGGGGTGCTTCACAAAGCCTCCAAGCATATATTGACAAAACACAAAGTGGATGATATTTTTGACTTTTGGACCCACAAGAGAATAACATTACGTAAATATCTTATCCACATGGCATGGAAAGAGACGGTGTGGGCCCTCTAGAGTTACAAGTGGACAAGTTGGTAGTGGGATTCCCAAGAATTGCTGAATAGTTTTTTTCTTTTTTTGGTCAAACGAATTGATGAATAGTTTACAAATGGATTTTTCGAGCGAGTTCGATTTCCCCATGTGATCTGATAAATCAATCAATCAATCAATCAAGGACATGAGCCTAACCGGCCAATTGATTTAGCCTTGGGATTTAACCCTAGGCTAGGCTCATGGGGATTTGGGATTTCTCCCATTTCCTAATTGAGTCTCAGCGGCATCAGAGAATTTCTTCTCGACAGCCTTCTGGATGTCCTCATTTTTTAATGAGATGGGGCCTCTTTTCTCAATCTCCCTAATTGGGAGCTTAATTTTTTCTTCCCAATCTTTAAGAATATTCATTTTAACTTCTTAGTTTAATGAAGTCTTTTAAGGTCATGTTTAGGATTAAGAATTGATGAATAGTTTACAAATGGATTCTTCGAGGGAGTTCGATTGTCCCACGTGATCTGGCTTTTTGTCCCTTTCGGGGAAATCCTTCTTTTTGTGCAACTGGACAAGGCTGAGAGGTCCGCATCTCAAAGCTCCTATTGAAAAGTTGATTTTTATTTTCTTTTTCAAAATATTCAAGTTAAATTCTTCACATCGGTTCATCATTCGTCATCGCTTCGATGTTGTGTAATCATATATTATTCAGCCGAAGATTATTAAATGGATTAGCCGTTTCGGATTAGTCATGTTCATGTCAATAAAACTTCTTTAGCACAGATCATTTGGGCAAAGTGATTAGGAAATTAGATGTTTATTAGGATTCCAAATTGCGATTTTCGATGTTCTGACTGCCGATCATTGTTTTGAAAATTGTATATTCCCTCGTAAAGCCCGTTTGGCAAATGCCTGAAGGCGTTCCCCAACAGGCCAGAAGTGAAAAATTACCGTGTCTTGGATTAAGCAGTGATTACTTTTGGACCGTCTCGTGTATAATTTCCATCCAAACGGCCATGGACGGCTTAACTTCCTGAGAGTAATCGCTCCAAAACAAATCACATGAGACTACAGTTAGGAACGAAGTTTCCATGAAAGCTAGAAAGCCATTCTCAGCAGCAGTATGCATCAACCAGAAAATCACTTTTAACTCTGGACATATTCCTCTCAGCCACTATAGACTAAATACTAGGTAAATTCCCTGGAACACTGCAGGAGGAGGAGAATTAAACGATGCATAACGTAGATTCGCATTCTAAGACTTCCAAGACCGCGTACATATAAGCAACCATCGCCCAGAACTATGCTTGAGATGAAGAACGGCCTCCAAGCAACGCAGGGCAATGCCTCATGTACTTTATTCCGCTTATGCATGAACTTTATGCATTGATAAGGGATCCGAGTAAGACAAAAGGCCGGGATGGTTTTATGGCACCCTTTAGTACCGAATGTTCGGTGCTGTTCGTGCTTCCAGTCCAGTCCAGTCCAGTTTCCAGTGCCGAGAACCCCAAATGTGGATAGCATTTTAACACACGCAGAAGACCCCTCAAAACTCGTGAATCAAGCATAGGACATGGTGTTGATCCACTTTTGCCAGGAACGATATGTGAATGAAAGGGGAAGCAGAGAACGCACTAAACCAAGGTCACAACTCACTTAGGGTTGTGAACGCTTTCTTCGACTTGGGCAAGCGCATCAGAAATCACATCAATCGTCCAGTCCTTCAGATCCTCCTGCAATAATACCACGACAAGAAACAAGGATTAACCAGGGTTAAATAGGTTGCAGTGTGCTTTCAACATGCAGAAACACTGATCAGTGTATGATGGTCTTGTCATCCCAAAGAGAACAGAGAAGCTGTGAAACAACTGATTATAAACTTAAAGAAAAAGTCGCAAGCAACCTTATATAACAGAACTCAAGAGAGCAACATCACTGAAGCTAAAAGACAGTTGCTTTGTGCAGTAACATGCACATAAATTCCAAGATCAAGACTCACTTAAAGACGTCTGAACTGTCGTTTTACCTCGACCTAAGCACTTTGATTTAACGCCAAATAGATATGTCAAGATGCAGAGCCATCAGCTCTATAATTCTAAAGGCAAACAAACCAGGCAACCACAAGCGCAACAGTCACTTGGCAGTGTCCCCTTAACTAATGATGGAGAATCTACATCACCTGAATAGTCCCTCCACGCGGTTTAAAGATCTACTTAACCACAATAATCGTCTGACGCTTTTGGCATCTACAAGGATTACACAAGAATCTAAAGTTGCTTAGAGGGGTTCTATCATCTCTTTCACTAACGGTGAACCAGAAATATCACCTAGATGCTTGATTCCAAATCTAGAATCCCGTTGTCATAGTTCAAGCAGCTCATTTCGAGTTGTTCTGATTCTACCCTCCAAGAATATTTTGTTAGTCCTTACACTTCGGTAACAATGACACTCCAAATAACCGACAGAAACACTTTTTTTTAACTGCATCCAATCCTGATCCAGCATTGAAGAGCCACTGAATACACGATAAGGAGCTGGAAATGCAAGGACCATACCGTAAAGAAGTAAACTGCTATACCCACTGCAACACCTATATCATATCTAACTAACACAGATACATGTCCTCACTACAAAGTGTTGGACTTCTGAGCAATAATGCAGCTAACATAAAAGGGGAAATTGGACAGCTCAAAATTTTATCTAAATCTATGATGCGAAAGTTAGCATTACCATACCCTCTATCTGATGGAGACAAGACTAAACTTAGACAAATCAATTTGAGCAGAGAAGATGCTACATTAGTACTATGGAAACGCGCAAGCAGCTAGAATAAACTCAGTAAAACGTAGAGACCCGAATAACTTTACTAATCACCCAAACACTACTTAAAGCGTTTCATGATTTTAAGAAACTATCAGCATAATCACACCAACACTACTTAAAGCCTTTCCTGATTTTAATCAACTATCGGCAACAATGGAAAATTCAGACTTGCCAACAGCTCTAATCTCACCATGCGCAAGGGTTCTCCAGTTCTTATTCTAGCATTTGGTCGAGCAAGCTTGGATTCAAATGGAGTCCTGGGCCTCACTTCTCGTATTTCATCCCACTCTTCACGAGTGAGCATCCTAACTGTGCCTTGACCAGAAGGAGCATGCTTTATTTTTTGCTCAATTATTTCCTGTGATCTGGAATCATCATACTGCAGTGAAAGTCACAAAAACACATCAATGTAGCGGAACAAAGGCGTTCAGCCATGATTACCTCTGGAAATACCAGAGAGGTGCCCTCTGAATACATCCCAAAAGAAAAAGAAATCAAATGAAATATCCATTGACAACAGCAACAGGATAGAAGAAAGCTTCAGATTGGCATAGGGTAGAATTTTGAAACAATCGTCTTGCGTGTTGGCAATAGACACCCAATTAGGTGAATCATCCCAGTAATGCTCAATTTTATAAAACATCTTATGTGGTCTATATTAACTACATGATGGTAAACAAAGTCACCATACAAAAACTCTCGTATGTCAATTATCAAGACTGCGGTATGTGAGTGGCAGGCATAGTTGGTCGACAAAAACAGAAACATCTCGCACTTATTCATTTGGATCATTCATGGTGTAGCAAGGGAAATAGTTCCATAAGTAGTTTTGTTTTGATACAAATAAAAACAAGAAATTTCACTTTAGTAGAATGAGATGGCTTATAGAACAATCAATTCCCAACTACTAACGATAGCTACTTGTACAATATTTAGTGCAATATTGAGCTAACAACACCATAGATTTTCTTTTATGTTGTTAAGTTGTACAAGTCAGCATGGGATAGTTTAGTTGAAGATTCTGATGACCTAGGGTGTAAAAGGACCATAAAAACCAGATTGAAGCTTCCGGATCTTACTTCGAGGTTGTCTACCAATCCTTGTAATGATGAGACTATCAGGTTTCAGTATGCAGAAATTTAGAGCTCACAGAATAAACAAGTCAAAAGATGGAACTACTACATACTCATGATAAACTTCACCATAGTAAACAACTTCTCGACTTATTTACCACATGAGATTGAAAAAGAAAAAACTTATGCAACAATCAAATTAACAAGCATGCAACTATTCAACAAGCAAAAGCAACGTGTGCTTTTTTATTTTTCCCTTACCATCATGAGCAGCTTCGCAAAGAGTGCAATTCCAACACTGGCGAGGATCATCGGCCAAGTTGCTGTATCAAGAAATGTTTTTGGCTCCGGAACCTCGACAAACACTTGATTTTTCCTAGGATTCCTCTTCTTCTTCATCTTCTCCAACTCACCAATCTTCCTCCTCAAGGTGTCGGATGGGCCATCACCCGACACCGTGTGCAACCCTCTTCCAAGCGCCAAAATCCTTCGGCTTAACCCGTACATAGTCGGAAAAGAAATTTCTACATGACATGACATCACATACAAGTTCATACAGAAACTGCAGCCAAATAATAAAATAAAATAAAAAATTCAAACTTCGACGTGTAGTTTCGCATGATTGAGCCATTTGGCACCTGACTTGACAAGCACCAAAAGCTCTAAGATAACGAATTCGAGGTCCTATTCTCGTTCAATTTCTCAAAAACCTCTCGCCCATTCACACTTTCTTCACCACCTTCACCGTCAAGCACCTTTTTCGATCATTTTATATCCAAGAGAAAGCCAAAAAAGAAGAAGAACAAAACAGATTTTAAGCCTAGAGAACCATCTGATTCGAGATAATCCAAAATGACGACTCATGAGTAATTACGAAGACGATGTTCGCTTACCTTCAATGAAAATCGATCAGTTTGAGCGATGGAAATTTCGGTTCCCAGACGATTTTGCAGCGACCGTTCTCGTGAGTCGCATTCAAAAGCACGAATACTATCGAACCATTCGAGCCTATCTCCCCGAGTCTCCGACAAATTAAGCGGACAACTAAAGATCCTTATCGACCTGTTCCATTTTGTTCTGCAACTCCTCTCGTGTCAATCGATGCCGAGGTGGGGAACGGTCCAGGCTACGACAGGCCCCGATTGGTTGGACCCGAACCGGTTCCGAGGAGAATCGAAACATTGGCCCGGCCCGAACACTTCGGGCCTATCTCCCTGAGGCCCGAAATTCCCCCGACCGAACGGGATCGGGCCATTTCGGGCCGACGCTCGAAGCAAAACCCAACCAGCGAATTCTGGCGCACTCAATCTCACAACGAACTTAATTTCAGAGATACAATCAAGCTTTACAAAAACCAATGTCTGTAATCCCGAAGGAAAACAAAAAGAATTTCGAGAAAAAGCTCCGGAAGAATACCTGCGAGCGGCTGAGCGCGGTGAGAGGGCAAAATCCAGAGGGGAGAGAGAGAGAGATCTTGCTCACTGTTCACTCAAATTGGTCCTCATAGGTGGTGGCCAACGGGCGATTTTCGCGAGTGGCGGCGGCGGCACGGCAGACCGACGGTTTCCGTGGCTGGTGGTGGTGGTGGTGGTCGGTGAGATGAGGGTGGGGGGAGAGGTCGGTGAAGAAAAAAGGAAACGTGAAGAAAACTAGGGTTTTCCTTCTCTGTATTTCCCAGCATAACACTTTTTAACTCTCCAATTTTGAAAAAGTTTAGGAAGCTCCTGTCGTCGGAGCGATACGATCTATTTTTCATTCTGACTCTATTTCGTTTTAATAATATGAATAAAATTTCACGCTCTTATCAAAAGGTAAATTAAATTTTCGAGTTTATTGTAAGAGTGCATTTGCTATGGATCCATCAAATTACTAGGATAAAAGAGCTTGCCCGTGATTACGCGACCTTATCACATTCGTTTCAAGTGGCCAAGCTCGACAGGTGCGTTTGATCAATATGTTCCCTAAACTTTAGCTCAATATGTAACATAGTCCTTGAATTTTTAATTTGTTCAATATGGTCCCCGAACTTTTGAAACATGTTTAACTAAGTCCCTGAACTATATGAAGATGTCAAATGTCGTCCCTGAACTTGAATTAATGGACGGACTGCATTGAACATCTTCTTATTGTTCAAGGATTGAATTGAACATGTTCCAAAAGTTCATGGACAATATTGGTCAAATTAAAAATTCATGAATCATATTAGACATTGGACTACAGTTTAGAGATCATATTGGTCAAATTAAAAGTTTAGATATCACATTGTACATTAGATCAAATTTCAGAGATCATTTACATCGTCATCTCTTTTCGGGCCATGCTAGATATTCTATTTTTGGGGACAAACCAAATCGCCAGTTTCATTTGCTCGAAGCTCCATGAGCTGTTGCAGATGAAATAACAAGCTCTGTTCTGGAATATCTGTCACGTGGAGCTGCCCATAAAACAAACTTGAAGCCCCTTCAGGTCAACAAGAAACTGAAATGATATACATTCTTCTCAAAGCCAGTTTTTCTCTCTTTATCCCCTGTGACCGTGAGCATGCATTACCTCTAAACCTCAATTCGCAATGATTCCACTAGTTCCGATTGAATAATTTGAAAAAAATTTAGGGATCTCTGATACTATTTTTCCTGAAATCTATCGCCGAGTGATATAATCGATTTCATTCTGACTCTACTTTCCTTTATTAACGTTGAGGAAATCCACAGGCAAACGTGCTTATCGAGATATAAATTTAGGTTGAGTTTGTTATAGTAATATATGTGTCGTCGATGTATCAAATTGCTCAAAAGAGCTTACCTAAAAATACGTATATACTCACCATGCAAACGTCGAACCTACTCATGCTAAAATTTTCAAAAGTTAAAAGAAGAGAGGAGAGAAGGTCTTCATTTCTTCAAGTCAATCCGATACTCTTATTTGGTTTGGGACGTAAACTATAGAGATACTCTAGAAAGGCTTAGCTCGGGATCTTACTACTCGTCGTATTACTTCACGGACAAGGTCTCTGATCCAAATCTGAAAGCTCTCGGTTTCCGATTCTCGTGCATACGGATCAAGCACCATGGCCACACTCAACAAGTACAAAGATGGTGGTATTACATGCACAATGATCAAATTCGATCGAGAGATCAAGAGAGAGAGAGAGAGAGGGGTCCTGGAAATCAGGAGATGGACACAAATTGAGGAGGAGGGAAAGATTCTCGCAGCTAAAAAGGCCTAAGCCCTTTGCGTCATGTAACCGTGCCGAGGTGATGCCCTAGTGATAGAGTCTTTCGAGATTCAGCGAAGGAACGAGATCGTGGGTGATAATTTGCAGAAGCAAGAAGGGAATGACCGATGGGCAAGGACCAAGATGGTGCAGATGCCAAGAATTCGAAATCGGCTGAGCCGGCGGCCTCTAGCTCTTGGATCTTCCTCGTGGAGTGGAGTGTTGGAAAAATATTGAAGGAAATGGAGTAATAATGTAGTTGGACTTTGAGGTGTGTAATCACTCTCTTTTAGGATCAATTTGCCCCACAAAGTTTTTATAGGTTTTTGGCAAATTCCCTTCAGGATACAACAAAGTCACGGTGAAAATACTAGATAGCAATTTCAGTAAATCTCCTAAAACTCTTTGCGAAACAATGGAAATATGGCTGTCTCTCTTTTGAAGGAAAACGAAAATGAAAGTAACTTCTGAAAATGAACAAAACTGTCCATTATATAACACGAATAAAACACACATCTTGGTGTCTGAACTGCCCATACGAACACACCTATTCATATCCGAAAAATCGCAATTCGGACATAACCGTTCGTGTGTGATAACCGCCATTCGGACACAACTGTTCGTGTGTGATAACCGCCGTTCGGACATAACCGTTAATGTCCGAACAGTCACAATTAAAAAATAATGAAATCAAATTATAGAATAATTATTTTCGAAATAAAAAAAATTGTTGATTAAGGCTTATTTCCGTCCTCGGCCCGCAAAACGCTAATCGCGCACCCGCACGCGAGTATGGTGTGGTCTAGCCCACCCATTCATTTCTCCATTTGTAAGCTTTCTCATATTTAAAGTGTCTTGCACTCTCTCATCCCTCGTATATGAGACAAGAAAAATGCCTTAATTGTTTATTTTACAAACAAACACCAACATGGAGAGCGCCCCGAATACGATTAGCAAGAACAAGATGTACTTGTGAGGGAACTGCATGTGAGGATTGTCTCCAAGAATCTTTCCCTATTGTCCTGCAAAACCAAATCCAATCATCTGCAAGGTGAAAGAGCAAGTCTGGTTAGCCATTAGCCTAACATTAGCCCCCAACACGAGCAGACATGACTTTCCACGTCTGCCTCTTTCCGGACGTGGACATCTGATTGATGAAAGAGGTAGTCGTTCAGATCATGAGCGGGTATCCTCAGGTCGTCGAATCGCGTTCCTCACTTTCTCAATTGGTAAGGGCGTTTCGACCAAAAAAAAAAAAAATTTGGTAAGGGCGCGCATGATAACAATTTTTGCTTCAGAAGTGCTTGTGAAGCATAAACCTGTTTAGTAATGTAATTTCTGAAGCAGAAATCCGTTTGATTTGCAATTGTATATTTCTATTTCTGAACAACTTTTTACTTCGAAAGCTGTTTTTGGAGAACTTTTGAGAAGTAAAAAAAAAGTTACTTCTCAACATCATAAGTCATTTTTTTTCTTTTTAGCCCTCCCTTTTCATATTTTATGTCTCTCTCTTCGCTCGGCTGTCTCAACCCGACCTGGTCCGGATAATTCTTTTAATAATAAAAAATTTGGGAAAATAAAAAAAATCAGAAAATGATTAAAAAAATCCCAAAAATGGAAAATTCATAAAAAAAATTCTAAAAATATTGGAAAAAATCCTAAAAAATTACAAAAATTCAGAAAAATCTCAAAAATTAGGAAATTGGTCCATTCAACTGGTCAATACTATTTTTGACGATTTTACCCCTTATGGGCAAAACTTCTCGAAAAATTCCAAAAAATTCCAAAAAATCACAGAAAATGGGAAATAATCAAATTTGACTGGCTAAATCCGTCCTTTATGATTTTCACTTCTGATCTTTCTCAAAACGATGATTTTTCCCTCTTATGGGCAAATCGTTCCAAAAATCCAGAAAAATTTCAAAAAACCTTAAAAATTGGGAAACGGGCACATTCAACTGGCCAACCCTATTTCTGATTATCTTGATTCCAAATCTTTTCAAAATGGCAATTTTTCCCCTTTGGACAAATTATTTCAAATATCCCAAACTCCTTCCAAACCTCCAAACACTCACTCTCTAAGCCTTTTAGGCTTCATTAGGGATGCCATGTTTTGATTTGATGCGTTTTATCCGCATGTTCCTGGTTCCTTGATTTGCGCACCTATCTTTATTGATTGTGATTGATAGGTTAGATATTCCTATCTGCATGAACTCATAGATTTTGTCTCTCTCTTCGTTTGTCTGGTTTAGTCCAACAATGGGTGCGGCTGGTCCAAAACACCATTCTCTGATCCGATGGAGCTTGTGATCTCATGCCCTCCATTTAAAAAAAAAAAAAATTCAAGAAAACCAAAGCTGGGTTGAAAAGATAAAGATGACGACACCTCAGTTTTTACCTTTTATCTTTCTGCCTAGAGATGCCTTCGTGCCAAAACAAGCTCATCATTATTATAGTTTTATGTCCCAAGTTCTCATTAATATCTAGGTGATCTCATGGCACATACAACTACCGTAGATTTGTGCTTTTAGATACGGATTATGCACGAAAAAGGTTCATATATTATGCCTATTGCGATATAAACCACGCTATAGGCACATGAGAGAAAGCACCGGAACTACCCATGCTTTTAGCGTTGATATATGAGCTCGACCATCGTATTCATTAATACAATTTTTTCATAATTTGGTCCGCGTTTACATAAATAATTAAATGACGAATTATACGTAAATCTGTCAGTATTTGCATTTAACTTTTCTTGAACAACATGCATTTTAGGTTAGGATCAATAATTTTTTGTAGAATATTTTGTGTTAATAATGTTCCAGAAGTAGAAATTTTCAATCGTCACCAAACGAATTTCTGTTCGAGAAATAGAAATTTTGTCATGTTATCAAACGTCTTTCTCTAATCAGAAATCAACTTCTGAAGCAGAAGTAGAAAAATCAATTTCTGGCCAGAAGTTGATTTCTGATACATAAGTGTTACCATGCGCGCCCTAAGTTGCTACGAATGTCAGCTGGAATCATCGTAGATAGACGCAAACAATGCAGATAGAAAAAAAGAAAGGGATAATGACATTGCAAGTATCCTTGCTTTTTCTCTTTTTACAATTGAGTATCTAAGGGTCTATTTGGCAACGATTCTGATCCGAAAAAATAATTCTGATGAGAATCATATTTTCTAATTCTGTTTCCTGGATGATTTTTAGAGAATCAAAATGCGTTTGGTAACTGCACAAAATTTTTGTTCTCGAAACAAAAACGCGTTTGGTAACTGCACAGAATTTCTATTCCCGAGAACAATCAGGTAACGAGAATTCTTTTTTTTTTATTTTAAATTTCTTCTTTCTTTTAAATTTTTAAATTTTTTTAACTTTTTAAATTTTTAATTTCCCCCCCATTTTTTATTTTTGAATTTTTTTTGAATTTTTTTAAATTTTTTAATTCCCCCCCCCCCTTTTAAAAATTTTTAAATTTTTTTTGTTAAATTTTAAAGCTTATTTTTAATTTTAATTTTAAAAAAATGTATTTAAAAAAAATTAGTTATTAGTAAATTTTCAAATCTAATTTTAATTTTTTGAAAGTTCAGAAGTAAGCCCACATGGACTTAATCTTTTTAAAAGAACCGAGACTTTGTTCTTTTTTTTTGTGATTCTTTTTTCTATAATTAACTTTTTTTATTCTTGTTTTTCCTCCAAAACTGTTTCCGAAAACAGAATCAGAATTATTTATGTTACCAAACATGTTTCTCATCCTTTTTTGTTCCGGAAAATAGAATCAGAGAATAAGAATCGTTGCCAGACGGGCCTTAAGTTTTCTTTTTTACGTTCAATCAAGCATCTCCACTTCTCAAATGTGCATCAATGCGGCGACTCTATTAAATCACTAATCGAAAAGACCAATGTAGACATTTAACATCCTTAAATGGCCACAACGTCCGATGCAGCCTCTTGAGACGATATTAGCCGGTGAATACATGTCGGGCGACTAAAATCGTCCAAGTCGGCACTCTCCCTTTCTCCTTATCACCCAACACCTAAATGAAGACTGCACAACTTTAACCAAATAAGCGAGCCACGTCACTAAGCATGCTTTAACTTTTGCCAAGTAAGGGAGTCATATCAGCAGAATCAAGTTACATGAATACTTAATATAATGGAGGATTAAGCAAATCTGAAAAGTTGAGGTACTTGATTGAATCAAAAAGAAAATTTAAATATTGAATTTGTGAAATCCGTAAAAATTCAAGTACTTACGATGTGATTATCTCGAAAAGGAATGAATTGCCACTAGAACAATCATGGTGGTAGCTGGGTGGTCCATTTTCACTTCTTCTTTCCTGGGTCTTCCATCATGTTTTCCAAATTGTACATAGGATCGAAACCTAGGACAAATCTTTAGATGCGAAACAGGAGATTGCTCTCTAGGACAAACAGCCCGTCGCGTTCGCCGACATAGATATCGTGCACCGAAAACAGTCCGCATAAAAAAAGCACAAAGTTGCCATTTTTCAGATGATTACGTCGATCTATCGCGTCCGAGCGCGCAATGTGAACTCTGGAATCCCAATCTTTTCCTCCGGCTCTGTATCATTTCCAATTTTCTATTTTTGGGGACAGAACAAATTTATCAGTTTCATTTGCTCAAAGTTCGGGAGCCGTTGCAGATGAAGAACAAGCTCTGTTCTAGAACGTCAGTCGCCCGAAGCTGCCCGGAAAACAAACTTGGAAGCCCTTCAGGTCAACAAGAAACTGAAATGATACCGCAGGGACCCCAAAGACGAAAGGGAGTTAACCCTATGAACATGCATTACCTCTAAACCTCGACTCTAAACGATCTCAGGAATTCTTACAACTGACCAACTTCCTTGTTCCTTTAATGATTCTGGTGACATGCATGAAACCAGCTCACAGGCTTTGATCTCTCTGGTTAAAACCCTCTCGTGCTCGGACATGAAGAATTCAGTGGTTGATCTCTTCGACGCCTGAGATTTAAGAGCAGGATCTGTGTTCTTCTGCAAGAACTTGTGCAACCTGAATTCATCCCAGTGATAGGGCAAGAATCCCCTGAAGAAAACAAAAAAAAAAAAACACAGGGTAGAGAGAGAGAGAGAGAGAGAGAGAGAGAGAGAGAGGGTGTTGTGAAGTTTCTGGCTTCAGAAATCCCCATGAAAACAGAGGAGAAACCCATCTTAAACCAAGACATTAATGTGGAACCTCGCAAAGATGGTGACTTTGGCTTCAAGGATTCAGGAATGAAACCCAGTAATCTCCCTCTCTCTCTTTCATTTGTTGAATTTGGTTGTGTTATATTTTTGCCAGCTTAAAGCCTTGATAAGTTCCATTATCGCGGAAGATATTGCCTACCCTTTACTATTTAGCGATTTGGCGCGATAGACTGAGATATTTATGCAGAAGATGGAAACTTTATGCTAATGTGGACTTCGGTGCATGAACTCTATGATAAATTGCGAATACGACCGGCTAAATTTCGATAGCCTCCAGGCTAGAGAACAATCTTTTGCTTCCCACCTAAGGATTGTCCTAGGTTTTAATCCTATGTACAAGAGGAAACAATGTGGAAGACACGGAAAAGAAGAAACAACATTGACCAACCATCTGCCAGAATAATTGATTCTAATGACTAGGAATGGTTGCTGCTAAATTGCTCCATAGCCTATGCCTCTGGTCATTACTAAGATTAGCTTCCCGCTTAGCAATTAATTTGTTTTCCTACATCCGCACTGTTTGATTCGCGTTCTGAAGCGTCTATTCACGATGATTCCAGCCGACATCCCCAATGACTCGCCCATTGAGGAAGTGAGGAACGGAGTTCCAGTCACCGATGACCCGACGCTCCCTGTCCTAACAATTAGGACATGGGTGTTGGGGCCACTCGTGTGTGCTGTCACGTCTTTCATGTACCAGATTTCCACATATAGAAGGAGCACGATGTGGGTCAGCGAGTCGTGCGCCCAAATTTTGCTGCTTGTCCTGGGGAGACTAATGGCCTCCACTCTTCCTGCCAAGATCGTGGGGATCCCGGGAACAAACTGGAAGTTTTCTCTCAATCCGGGACCGTTCAACATCAAGGAGCATGCGCTGGTGGTCATCCTCGCCACGACAGGATTTGAATCGATGCAGTCCATAGCGACCATTGATGCCATCAAGGTGGTATATCACAAGCATATAAGTCTTTTGGCTGCCATTTTGATGATCATGACATCTCAGGTGAGTTCATTTTCCTGAACTTTGCATTACAACCACAAAGAGAAAGAATAGTCCGCATTCATTCTGGAGAATCTCAGGGCAAAATCAGCTCGGCTTTGGCGAGTGTTGAACTTACTTAACATGAATGTTATGCACAAAATTATGCCCGGTCTTCTGTAGTATCAAATTTGTGTTGCTAGGAACACTAATTGCACAAAGCAACTTACTCTTTCAATTTGCAGATGATGGGATATGGTTTTGCTGGACTGTTCAGAAGGATTCTTGTGGACAATCCTTACATGTGGTACCCCTTAATAGTACCGAAAGTATCTTTCTACAGGTCTGTTCCATACTTCGAACTATGTACTTATCTCAGCCCGGCGCTTCAACCAACATTTATGCATCTAACTTCTTGATCTTGTTCTTCCTGACCATGTTGCAGAGCCCTCCATGACAAAGAACCGAGACCTAGAGGCCGGCTCAGCGGATTCCAAATTCTCATCGTCTGTGCTGTCTTTGTCTTTGCCTATACCATCGTTCCCATGTACTTCATGCAAATTATCTCGGTGGTCTCAGTCCTCTGCTGGTTCTGGAAAGACTCAGTCGCGGTGCATCAACTCGGCGCGGGTTACTATGGTCTTGGGCTCGGTTCTCTTGCCCTTGACTGGGACTCGGCTACAGCTTGGGTGGGCAACCCTTTGATCTTGCCTAGGTTCGCGATCGTGAACATACTGGTCGGGTTCGTGGTTATAATGTACGTGTGCATACCGCTGGGCTATTGGATGAATTTGTTCGACGCGAAGAGGTTCCCAATATTCGATTCATATTCATATGATTATTCGGGAAATGAGTACGATATTATACGGGTTTTTGGAGAAGACTTGAAACTTAACGAGCAGGCGTACGGCGAGTACTCAAAGTTGTACATGAGCATCGGATATGTCTTCAAACTAGGATTCACATTCGCCGCTCTAACCGGAACGGTGACTTATTTTCTTCTGTTCCACGGAAGGTTCAGCGCTTTTTCTAATACCTTAGGAGGAAAAGAAACATTCTTCAGTCAATTTCATCTGTACGTAACTAGGATGCGATTTTATAAACTTTCAGGGAGAGCTGGCAGCAGCTGAAGCAGTCGAGGAAAAGCGAGAGCAAGTCCGGCGACATTCACAATGAGCTCATGAAGAAGTACGAGCCGATCCCTCGGTGGTGGTTCTACGTGATTATCGTGTTGATGGTCAGTCTCGGCATTGCCAATTGCGAATTGTTTGGCCATGAATTCCAACTTCCGACTTGGGCATTTCTACTTTCCTTGGCTATACCATCCATCTTTATTCTTCCCCTGGGCCTAATTGAAGCTACCACTGGCACTGTAAGCTACCAACCAAGCTATAGTCGTCAAATTTGAGTCAGGTTTCAGACCGTTGCATCGCAGTTTTCCCAGTCCGGTTTGGACCGCCCGCCTAGATTCCTCTCATTTATTGTTTCTCTTGCGTGCAGTACCTCGGATTGAGCGTCGTCGCCGAGTTATGCATCGGCTATCTATACCCAGGGAGGCCTATAACCAGCTTCACTTTCCCGGCCTATGTTCAAAGCACTAAGATGCACGCCATCACGTTTTTAGCCGAGTTCAAGCTAGGGCATTACATGAAGATCCCGCCGAAATCTATGTTCCTTGTTCAGGTATTCAATATAGTACTTCACAATGATCCTCTTATCTTTCAAATTTATTCAACACATTCATCTTAATGCATCTTTCTGTCCGGCTTTCTGCGTGCCTCCTAGATCTTCGGCTCGCTCCTCTCCAGCTCCGTCAAGCTTGGTACCGCGTGGTGGGCCCTGACGTCGGTCGAGAACATATGCGACGGAGACAAGCTGCCGAAGGGGAGCATGTGGACGTGCCCCGGGATCCAGACCTCCCTGACCGACTCCTTGGTATGGGGCGGGCTCGGGCCGGCCCGGATTTTCACGTCGGGGTCCTACGCAAGCGTCTACTACTTCTTCCTGGTGGGGGTGGCGGGGCCCCTGGCAGTGTGGCTTGCGGCCCGCGCCTTCCCGGGGAAGAAATGGATCCGGCTCATCAACTTCCCAGTCATCTTCATGTCGGCCTCGTTCGTGCTCCCGGCCCAGCCCGTGCACTACTGGACGTTCTTCGCGGCGGCGGCGGCGTACCACCTGGTGGCCCGGAGGGTGGCGAAGGGGTGGTGGGCTCGGCACGTGTACGACGTGTCCAATGGTCTGGACCTTGGCGTTGCCTTCTTCGGGGTGCTCCTCGCTCTGTGCTTTGGGTTTTCCGAAATACAGGGGCCGAATTGGTGGGGCAGAGACTTTGATTCCTTCTGTCCATTGCGTGCGTGTCCGACCGCACCTGGCGTTGTCGTCGAAAACTGCCCCGTCTTCTGAGACTGCCCGACTTCAACTTCACACTTCACACACGAGTCAAAGCCATAGCTTTTCTTAGTTTTTTTTTTTTTTTTCCAAGTGGCTGTCAAATTCTCTGGTTTTTAGACTTCGGTGTCGCCTGCATTATCGGGACGCCGCCGCCTCGATGTTCTCGAAGGCGGTCTTTTAGTTTTTCAGTCTCGACCGTGCGCGGCGATCTTTGCCTTGGACCGCGCGTCTCGACGCGGGCGATCAATGTCGATGGCTAAGCTGCATTCTGTTCCTTCATGTCTTTCAATGTGAGCTCCAGGGTGTCGGAAGTATTCACATGGTTCCAAAGACTTGCGCTCGTGGAGAGAGAGAGAGAGCTAAACGATTGAACACGAATCAATGTGGAGATTTAAGGATTTTTTTTGGGGTCAAATGGAGATTTAAGGAATTTAGAAAACCAACATTTTGCTGTTCTTGTAATAACTCAAAAAACAATTATTTGTGAATTCAAAAATAAACGGAAAAAAATAAATCGTTGTATCCGTCTTACTCGCCCTTACTAAAAATCATTTATTTGTACTTAATCTGTTTGGTGCGAGAACCACCCTCCACCACCATTAAAATATGTACCATTATGTATTTTTTACTATTTTTTTATTTTGATGAGAGGGTTTTCTACGAATTAACAAATTATACAAAATGACGGTAAAAGGTGACTGGCGGGAAAATATACATACATATAGACATATAAATTTTACACCGGTCTATAAATCGAGAAATAAAGAAAAAAGGGAAAAGATGGGGCACTTACCAAAGCAAAGCACGTGTGCTGGTTGAGCAAAGATATATATGGAGCTTATAAATAGAAAGGCGGGTCGCTGTCGGCCTCGTCGACGGCGGCAGCATCGTCTCGAAGTTTACAATCGGATTTCCGTCCATCGATACCGTTCAGCGGCTGATTTGACTCGGGAAATTTCTTTTATTGGTGAAGTGTAGATAATCAAAAGAAGCTATTTAGGCTTATTTGGAATTTGAGATGGAAATTGCTGCATTCCTACGTATTAATAGTTTAATACTATGGAGGAAGGTGGGAATGAGGGAAAATTAGTGGGGATTGAGTTGATAAAAGAAGCGAGCAAAAGGGTAGACTATTAATTAAGCTCGGCTTTGTACCTTCCCCCAAGAGAAGAAATTTGATATGGTAAGTAGATTGAACTAACTTGTTATCATATTAAACCTCGGGAAAATTTCAAATAATGACTTCGGCTTCGTTTGTTTCTCGAAAAATGAGTGATTTGGGAAACATTTTTTCCAAAGATGATAATAGCTTAGATCGCTTACGAAAATAGATGAACGAATTTTTTTTTTCTCATCGTCCACGAAATTATCTAGACATAAATTTGTTGTCAATAATGAAATTAATTTTATTAACTAATTATTTCAAGCGATATAAGCGAATATTTTTTGATAAATATTTTCCAAATTGTTCATTATTTTCGCGAAACAAAAGTACCCTTAAAGTGAGGTCGCTTTCTCAAGAAAAGGAAAAAAAAAGGGGGGCGCAAAGTTGACATTTTCTCATAAATAAGGGCCTGAACTTGCCGACTTAGTCTCTAATAAGGATCGAGGTGGCTAACTAAGTCTCAAATATGGGACTGAGCTGATCGGCCGACCAAATCTTATTCATGAACAAGGGCATTTTCGTCGAAAGAATATTTTTTATTTTATTTTCTCTTTTTCTTATCTTGTTTAATTTTTCTTTTTTTTCTTCATCTTCCTCTACCTTCATCCTTTGCGCTTCGTCACCTCCCTCTTCGCCACCATCTTCAGTCTCCCTACCAGTGAGCTCGTGAGCGCTTCGCATCAGATTGACATTTGATCAAATCAGAGAGATGGCGTTATGGAAATCAGGAAACGCACTTGGGGGGGTCCCCCTTGGGCGGGCAAGTTCGTGATCGTGACCCGTGCTGAGTTGAGACAGATTCAACGAAGAAACGAGACCGTGGCGATAGTGTGCACTGATTATGCAGGAACGACGGAACATGCAAGAACCAAGATGGTGAAGATGATGGCGAATTTGAAATCGGCTATGCTGGCTTCTAGCTCTTGGTTCTTTCTCAAAAACGGTAAGCAAGAGCAAGATATACGAGTTAGACTGCGTAGGTAAGCGATTGCAAAATCGGGCAAAAACTCAGGTGCTTTTAGTGTCTATCATCCTGGAAAATAGAAGGAATTGCTAAGCAGAAGCTCATCTCATCTCAACAAGGACCCCCAGGCATAGGCGATGCAGCATTTTTAGCAACAAGCATTCTAAAGTCATCAGAACAATTATGGTGGCAGCTGGGTGGTCAATTTCATTTCTTCCTTTCTGGTTTTTCCATATTTCTTTTCACATGGGAAAATTACCCAAAAAAAATTGTAAATTTATCGTAATTATGTCAATTCACCTTTGAACACTTTTTTTTTGCTAATTGAGTTATAAATCTTTATATTTGTGTCAATTCAGCCCATCCGGCTAATTTTGGCTAGAATTCGCTGACATGGACGACGGCCGTTCTACATGGCGCGACCGGCCCCGACGTAGATAATTTTTAATAATATTTTAGATTTTTTGAATTTTTTTTGTTTTCTTTTTGTTTTTTCCTTTTTGTTTTTCTTTTCTTTCACTTTCTTTTGATTTCCTTCCTTTCTTCCTCTAGCCGGTCGCCGAACCTCGGCTACCGACCAAATGCGAGGGCTGGCGAGGTCGACCACGTCAAGGGCGGGCGAGGCTGACCATAGCCAAGCTGGCGAGGGTGAGCCTCGCCCAACCACTGGCGAGGTCGACCTTCTCGACCCTTGTTTTTGGCCGGATGGACTGAATTGGCACAAATACAAAAGTCTTGAGACTCAATTGGCCAAAAAAAAAAAAAGTTTAGGACCGAATTGAAATAATTGCAATAGGGTTTTGAGTTTTTGGGTAATTCTTGCTTTTCCGTATTGTACATGGGATTCGAAACCTAGGACAGTCTTTATATGTGAATCAAGAGACTGTTCTCCATGCTGACTCGTCGAGCACAGCCCGTCGTATTCGAACTCGAATCATCTTTTGATATGATCTTCCACATTGTTTCCGGATCATGTTAGGTTTACTATTTTTGGGGGACAAAACAAGTTATCAGTTTCATTTGCTCCAAGTTCATGAGCTGTTTGCAGATGAACAACAAGCTCTGTTCTAGAGCATCTGTCGCGTGGAGCTGCCATGAAAACAAACTTGGAAGCCCTTCGGGTCAACAAGAAACTGAAATGAAACCACAGGGACCACAGAGCCAAAAGGGAGTTACCCCTATGAACATGCATTACCCCTAACTCTCAATTCAACAACGATCTCAGGAATTCTTTCAACAAGCTAACTTCCTTGTTGTTTTCTTGTTCTTGTGTTCAATGATTCTGGGAACATCCATGAAACCAGCTCGTAGGCTTTGATCTATCTGGCTAAAACCCTCTTCTACTTGGACATGAGGAATTCAGTTGAATTGATCTCTTTGACGCCCGATACTTAAGAGCTGGACATGCGTTCTTCTGCAAGAACATTTTGCAACCTGAATTCATCCAAGCGACAGGGCAAGAATCACCTGAGAAAAAGCACAGGGTAGAGAAAGAGACAGACAGACAGAGCCAGAGACAGAGACAGAGGGTGTTGTGAAATACAAAAGAAAAGAAAAGTTAAAGTCTCTGGTTTAGAAATCCCCATGAAAACAGAGGAGAAACCCATCTTAAACCATGACATTGACGTGGAACGAAGCAAAGATGGTGACTTTGGCCTCAAGGATTCAGGAACAAAACCCAGTAATCTCTCTCTCTCTCTCTCTCTCTCTCTCTCTCTCTCTCTCTCTCTTTCTCTCTCTCATTAAAAAGTTCCATTATCGCCGAAAATATTGCCTACCCTATATTATTTCGCGATATGACACGATAGACTGAGATATTCATGCAAAAGATGGCAACTTTATGCTAATGCTGACTTTGGTGCATGAACACTGTGATAAATTGCGAAAACGACCGGCTAAATTTTGATAGACTTCAGCCTAGAGAACAATCTTTTGCTTCCCACTTTGGGATTGTCCGAGGTTTTAATCCTATGTACAAGTTGAAACAATTGTGGAAGACACGGAAAAGAAGAAACCAAATTGACCAACCATCTGCCACAATAATTGTTCTAATGTGACTAGGAATGGTTGCTGCTAAATTGCTACATAGCCCTGTGCCTCTGTTCATTATTAAGATGAGCTTCCGCTTGGCAATTCATTTGTTTTCCTACATCCGCATTGTTTGATTCGTGTTCTGAAGCCTCTATCCACGATGATTCCAGCTGACATACCGAATGACTCGCCCATTGAGGAAGTGAGGAACACGATTCCGGCCACCGACGACTCGACGCTCCCGATCCTAACAATAAGGACATGGGTGTTGGGGCCACTCGTGTGCGTCGTCACGTCTTTCATGTACCAGATTTCCACGTATAGAAGGAGCTCGATGTGGGTCAGCGAGTCGTGCGCCCAAATTTTACTGCTTGTCCTGGGGAGACTAATGGCCTCCACTCTTCCTGCCAAGATCGTGGGGATCCCGGGAACAAACTGGAAGTTTTCTCTCAATCCGGGACCGTTCAACATCAAGGAGCATGCGCTGGTGGTCATCCTCGCCACGACAGGATTTGAATCGATGCAGTCCGTAGCGACCATTGATGCCATCAAGGTGGTATATCGCAAGAATATAAGTGTTTGGGCTTCCATTTTGATGGTCATGACATCTCAGGTGAGTTCATTTTCCTGAACTTTGCATTACAACCACAAAGGGACGAAATAGTTCGCATTCATTCTCGAGAATCTCCGGGCAAAGTCAGCTCGACTTCGGCGAGTGTTGAACTTACTCAACATGAATGTTAAGTTACAGGCTAACCAAACCAGTGGCTATGCAGAAAGTTATGCCTAGTCTTCTGTAGCATCAAATTTGTGTTGCTAGGAACACCAATTGCAGAAAGCAACTTACTCTTTCAATTTGCAGATGATGGGATATGGTTTTGCTGGACTGTTCAAAAGGATTCTGGTGGACAATCCTTACATGTGGTACCCCTTAATAGTACCGAAAGTATCTTTCTACAGGTCTGCTCTATACTTCGAACTATGTACTTTATCTCAGCCCGGCGCATTCCTTCGACCAACTTATGCATCTGACTTCTTCATCTTGTTCTTGCTGACCATATTGCAGAGCCCTCCATGACAAAGAACCGAGAGCTAGAGGCCGACTCAGCGGATTCCAAATTCTCATCGCCTGTGCTGTCTCTGTCTTTGCCTATACCATCGTTCCCACCTACTTCATGCAAACTATCATTGTGGTCTCATTCATCTGCTGGATCTGGAAAGACTCGGTCACAGCGCATCAACTCGGCGCGGGTTACAATGGTCTTGGGCTCGGTTCTTTTGCCATTGAGTGGGACTCGGCTACAGCTTGGGTGGGCAACCCTTTGATCTTGCCTAGGTTCACCATCGTGAACACACTGGTCGGGTTCGTGCTTGTAATGTACGTGTGCATACCAGTTGCTTATTGGATGAATCTGTTCGACGCGAAGAGGTTCCCGATTTTCTCTCAAAAATCATATGATTATTCGGGAAATCTGTACAATGTGGAACAGGTTTTTGGAAAAGACTTGGAATTTAACGAGCAGGCCTACAACGAGTATTCAAAGTTGTACATGAGCATCTCATATGTCTTCAAACTGGGATTCACATTCGCTGCTCTAACCGGAACATTGACTTATTTTCTTCTGTTCCACGGAAGGTTCGGCGCTTTTTCTAGTACCTTAGAAGGAAGTAAAAACTCTTCAGTCATTTTTATCTGTAATAATTAGGATACGATTTTATAAACTTTCAGGGAGAGCTGGCAGCAGCTGAAGCAGTCAATGAAAAGCGAGAGCAAGTCCGGCGACATTCACAATGAGCTCATGAAGAAGTATGAGCCGATCCCTCGGTGGTGGTTCTACGTGATTGTCGTTTCGATGGTCGGTCTCGGCATTGTCAACTGCGAATTGTTTGGCAACGAATTCCAACTTCCGACCTGGGCATTCCTACTTTCCTTGGTTATACCACTCATCCTCATTCTTCCCCTGGGCATCATTGAAGCCACCACCGGCAGTGTAAGCGACAACCCAGTTATTGTCCTCAAATTTGAATCCGGTTTCGGGGCGTCACATGGCAGTTTTCCTCGTCCGATTGAGATTAGAGTCTTAATTTTGCCTCATTTATCTTTTCTCTTGGGTGCAGTACCTCGGATTATCGGTTATCTCCGACTTGATCATCGGCTATTTATACCCGGGGAGGCCTATAACCAGCGTCACTTTCCCGTCCTATGTGCAAAGCACTAAGATGCACGCCGTCATGTTTATAGCCGAGTTCAAGCTAGGACATTACATGAAGATCCCGCCGAGATCTATGTTCCTCGTTCAGGTACTCAATTCCTATTTCGAAACCTACGAGACGGTAACATATCCTGAATCAGGAAACTATTATGAAGGCTTACCCATGTAACCCGACTTCAAGGAATGAGCGAGACGCCCCAGGGGACTTATATGACAATGTCCTTCGAACTTTCGTTGATCCTGCATTTTATCTGACCGGCTGCATTACAGTCCATGACATTGATACTCCATTTTTCTAATCTAATCAACACATTCATCTCAATGCATCCTTACTTCCAACTTTCTGTGTGCCTCCTAGATCTTCGGCTCGCTCCTCTCCAGCTCCGTCAAGCTTGGGACAGCATGGTGGGCCTTGACGTCGGTCGAGAACATATGCGACGAGGGCAAGCTGCCGATGGGGAGCATGTGGACGTGCCCCGGGGTCCAGCAAACCCTGACCCACACCATGATATGGGGCGGGGTCGGGCCGGCCCGGATGTTCAGGCCGGGGGCCTACGAGGGCATCTACTACTTCTTCCTGGCGGGGGTGGCCGGCCCCCTGGCGGTGTGGCTCGCGGCCCGCACCTTCCCGGGGAAGAAATGGATCCGGCTCATCAACTTCCCAGTCATCTTCATGTCGGCCTCCTTCCTGATGCCGGCCAGGCCGGTGCACTACTGGACGTTCTTTGCGGTGGCAGCGGCGTACCACTTGGTGGCCCGGAGGGCGGCAAAGGGGTGGTGGGCCCGGCACGTGTACGACGTGTCCAATGGGCTGGACCTTGGGAGTGCCTTCTTCGGGGTGCTCCTCGCTCTGTGCTTTGGGTTTTCCGGAATACAGGGGCCATACTGGTCGGGCAGGGACTTCAAGGAGTTCTGTCCATTGTCTAAGTGTCCGACCGCACCGGGCGTTGTCCGGGCAAACTGCCCCGTCTTCTGAGACTGCCTGACTTGAATTTCAACACACAAGTCAAATGACATGCTTTTCTTAGCTTTCGAGTAATTTTGTTTCGAAATTATTTAGAATTTATCTTAATTTGCAATTAAATTAGGATGTTTCTTTTTTATATTTTGAAAAAGTGAATGAAATATTATTTTGTTCCAAAAAAAAATAAAATTTGTTGTTGTTCTCTGGCTTCTAGATTTCAGTGTCGCCTGCATTACGGGGATGTCTCCGCTTCGATGTTCTTGAAGGCGTCTTTAGTTTTCTCTATAAAACTTTTTTTTTTTTTGGGTCGAACTATGAAACTAAATTGTATTACAATAGAAAACTAAATTGCATTACAATAGAAAATGGTACTTTGGCTAGATAAATATAAAATGTTTTCGTCCCGGTACTACCCTTTTTTTCTAATATGCTTTTTTCGGAATTTTCTCTTTTTTTTTCACATTAATGTAAAGAGAAATTCCCTAGCAAATCCATGCAAACTCAAAAATAAAAAGACAAAACCAAAAAGGATTTTTTTTATAAAAAAAAGTCCACATAAAAAAAAAAATTATTCCGGGCCAAAAAGAGAAAATGCCACGTCAGACCACTGCTTGGGGTCACGTGCTTGCCCCCTAGGGCAAGCAATATGTCTACTCGCAGCAATTATACCCCAAGAAAGGCTAATAATCATTCTTTTGAATATAATCCGTTTTGGTGCACGAGCCACCCACCACCACCATTAATATATACAATTATGTATTTCTTTTAACAATTATTGAAAAATAAAAATTGCCGGTGATAAATAAGGCGACTCGTGCGAAAAGAAAAATATTTTTATGACGGTAGATATATCGAGAAATAAAAAGAATCGCATTCATGTACCGGATGAACGAAGATTTATACACCCATCTCCGAGGTATATGGTGTTAACAGATAGAAAGGCGTGCCGTCGTCTCAAGATTCACTTCGCCGCTGTTCTCGGAGTTTTGCAGTGGGGTTTTTCATTCCTCGACACCGTCAAGCCGCTGATTTGACCCGGGAAGAACTTTTAGTTGATCGAGAATAGATAACCTAAAGAAGCCATGTTAGATTTTATGGTGGTCGTTGGATATAACACGATGTACATCATTCGAGCATGCTGATATTGAATGGGGAATGAAACCATTGGAATAGGATTGGAACCCCCATTGCCTTTCTTCGTACTGTTTGGCCAATTGGAATGAGGCGGGACGGCGATGAAATTCGAGATCGAAAATTGCTACATTCCTACATTTTCAATTTTGATCGAACGAAGTGGGAATGAGCGAAAATCAACGAGAGTGATTTAACTGAAAAAAAGCTAGTACACAAGTGGGTTATTGATTTAGCACGGGTCGGTACCTTTCCCATAGGGAAAATTCGATGTGGTAAGTAGACTTACCTAATTTGCTATTATGTGTGACATGTAGGAAGACTAAAGTTCAGATCAGGAAAAAAAAAAAAAAAAGACACATTTCAATTTCGACATGTCACCAAATGCAATAATCTCCGGATCAATTCCTATTCCGATTCCTTTTATTTTATTCGGATTGCCTCGTTCCTGTACCCAAACGGGGCCCAAGTATAAAAGCCGGCATCCTTTCATCTTAGGTTGTAGGAACGAACTTTAAAAAAGAAGTAAAGGGAATTTATTTAGAAATTCAATTAACTTGGCAAAATAATGACTGGTATAGAAAATAAAGAAAGTTTCAGGAACATTCGGAATCAATTTTTGGTTCAACATTTAAATTTTTATTAAAGACTGTGTAACGGCGCCGTTTTTTACATGGTAAGAGAGCCTCATTCGAGCATAATAAGGCTAAATAAGTTCATTAATACAAATGCTTAACTTATGGCGAAAACAAATTCAATGTTTAAAAATTCGAAAAATTACCATGTAATGGCATATGTGACTACCTCAATGGTGCCCAATTCGGCCCTAGACTATTTATGGTTAAGCTGAATTAGTCTACATAGTATACCGAAACAATGAAGACGATTAAAGTACTTAAAATTAAATTCACAAAGAATCGAATATAATATTAGACTAACAATGAAAAATAATAGCAGTTTTAATCAATACGACATAACGTGAAAGTTAATATGAAAATTTTAGATGTTTGAACAAAATAAAAAGGTTAAGAGAGAATTTGGAAAGACTAAGGTAAGACATACTCGACAATTATTCAAGACTCGTGTCCATATTAACTTTCCTTTTTTCAGTTCTACTTAATCTGAATTTAGTGGTGCACACTTTGGTTTTTTTGAAGCCGAGACACTAGAAACTCTCGCAAAGATATAAATGTTGGTACTTACGTACATGCGAATTGTTTTCACAAACTTTTAGAATTTGAATAATATTTTACAATTCGACCATAAAAGCAATAAATTCATGCTTTACTTAGTTTTAAGTGAAAACAAACGAGCTCTTATCTGTTTCAATTATGCTTAAATTCTAATTTCATTTATTTCTTCGACCTTTTTTCCTCTCTTTTTTCTTCCTAATATGTTTGCCAGGCTTTTCTTTTTCAACTAAACTTCTTATCTCGTCTTGAAATATACGCCGTTAATTTCTCCTACGATAACCGCGTCCCAACTAACGTTATCATTGATGAAATGATTTAACTATAGATGTCGAATAAATACTTGCTAATCAACTCTAGCACCGCCAGCTGAATTTACTTTTATTCGGAACAAGAGTAACATAACGTGAGTTGGAAATATGGAATGTATCGTCTTACGGAATAATTCCTTTTGATGATGTTATGATGCAATAAACTGCATGTGTGCATGAAATAAGTAGGTGAATACTAATCAACCCAACTCCAATATGATATAATAGGCCAATTTAATAAATGAGCTTTGATTAATTTTTGGAATACTATAGTGTAAAATATTAATAATTAGGATTAACATTAAGGAAGCATAGAAAAACTGCCCTACACTCTCAGACGCTCTTTTCATTTGCCTCCTCCCTCCCTTCTCCTTCCTCTTTCCGTCTCTCTCTCTCTCTGTCTCTCCACTTCACCTAGATCAATTCGAAAACCCCCATCAACCCAAATCACCCGCACACTCGATCGATTCTCTCCCTCACTCGACACCCATCTCCGCCACCTCCATCTCTCCATCACCCACAATCCCGAATCGCCATTCCCTCCGTCTCCTCTCGCTCTCTGCCGCGCCTCCAATTCCCGTCTCTCACACGTAAAAGACATCCCACGCAGGCACGGGTGCTCTTCGCCGTAAAGCGGAAAACGAGCAGGGGGGTTCCTGTTGGAGGGTGGCGGGGGGTTTTCTTTCTTTTTTCGAGGTGTTTAATCGAAGATGAGCAGTGGTGGGTCCAAGGTCTCAATCCCGAGCAGCGTGAGGAAGACGATCCAGCACATAAAGGAGATCACGGGCAGTCACAGTGAGGAAGAGATTTATGCAATGCTCAAGGAATGTTCCATGGATCCAAATGAGACTACCCAAAAGCTTCTTTTTCAGGGTATTCCACTTTCTTAGCTCTGGTTGCGTTCGGCTGGGGTTGATCTTGATTTGTGTACTTTTTTTCTTTTGGTCTTGATGGGTTTGTTGTGGTTTAATCTTTGCGCTGAAGACTTTTAATCTTCTGGGTTTGAGTCTTGGAGCTGTAATTTCTGTAAAGATTTGGATTCGGTGGTGAGGCCACGTTGTATGAGAAGTTGTAAGTGCGATGACTTTTAGCTGTCTCAACTCTCAAGCCCTATAATCTCTGGCCTGTAAAGCAGTGTTGATTTCTTCGACCAAAAAAAAAAAAAAACAGTGTTCATTTTATGTACGACGACTCGTTCCTTCGATTGCCAGTAGTGTTATGATGGAACTTCCGGTAAAAGTACATGGTCATTTGTTCAGTCTGAATGGTATGATGCATTTTGGTGGGTGGCGCCGAGACTAGAGGCCTTCTGTTTGCGGGTAGAAGAAAGTGGTGATTGACTAACTAGTAACCATACTGCGAGTGAAGTACTGGACTTTCTGATTTCGCTCCTGTGGAATTATTGATGGGAATAGTTTCTTACATTTTTTTCTGTCCTTTTGCTTGCTACAACCGTTAGGACAAGGCATATCTTCTGTGTCCGCAGGAAGAAGCATCTTCAAAAGGAACTTGCTGGAAGTGATTTCCGTAATTTTTGCACAATATACTTGGGTTTAAAATTCAAAAGCATTCTGTTCTACATTATTCTGTTTCGAAATTCAGAGTGTGTGGTGTCTCTGCTTCCACATATCTGGCAGTCACTCTGGAAGTGAACTGTTGGCTTTCCATCATGCTTATGCGGCTGTTGTTTCGATAGAACCAATGTCTTATCTCGTGGAGAAGATCAACTTATGCAGCTATAAAGCAGACTATGTCTATCTCATCTTACTTTATATGTTGTATTAAGATATCTTTATTTTCCACTGTGATTTTATGGCTTCATGGACTTTGAGAGTGATCCTTTACATTAAAAGATGGAGAGATTGTTGTGGCATTAGGAGTACCTGAATTTCAAGAGGGTGTGAGGCATTAAAGAAGTAGAATGCGTTAACTTCTGGTGTTATGTGTTCTTTTTTCAAGCTATTCAAGCAACTATATTTTTTGTAGGAACGCTTTTACTCCTTTCATTTTGCTTCATATTTGTCTATGGTCTCACTGAAACTCATTGGTTGCATTTCATGCTAGAGTCGTATTTTTGCTTAACTGTCAGTGACTTATGATCGTTTTGAAATTTCTAACTCTCTGCTTTTTATACTCAGATACATTTCATGAGGTCAAGAGGAAGCGCGACAGGAAAAAGGAGGTATGGGTTTATTGATGTTCTCCATATTTTTCATTTTATTCTGTTGGTTGTTGTTCTGCTGCCTTTTTTTGTATGATCCTGCATGTATTTTTGCCTAGCATCCATTTGTCTGTATTATTCCTGGCAAAATCTGATTAGTGATTTTGTCAAACCCTCTCAATTTGCCATGTGGTCAATATTCCTCTTTCTCTGTTTGCACAGAATTCGAACAGAGAGTCATCAGAGTCCCGGTGGCAGCCTGGCTCGCAGGGACGAGGTAGTAAGGGTGGTCGTTCCAATTATTTGCCTCGGCATGTATCAAATGGTAAATGACTGTTGGGGATCAATTTTATTTCATCTATTGTATTCTTTAACTTTTACAGTAGTCTCTTGACCAATATCTTTTTTGTTTGATGGTTACATACTTGACATTCTTAAATTGGTGGCAAATATGTGTAGGCTCTCTCATTATACGACATGTGGTTGAGCATTTTTTGAGAAGCCTTGTGTGGGCTGTTATCTACGAATGGCCATGTAGTAAAGTTAATTATTTTTCGGTCTCATGAACCCTATCTAATTATATTGTTGCACCTCTTCTCAGATGCTGGTGATGGCAGGAATGCCGCTGCTGGCAAGGAGAATGGAGTTAATCCAGCAGCTGATAAGGGTGTCGGTTCATCTCTGCCTACTTCACACGGGATAAAAAATAAAGAGACTGTTTCAGTAGCAAGGTGAGAGCATTTTCATAGATTCAATTTGATTTACATGATATACAAATTATTTTTACATTGGAGCGAAGTTATTAGAGTGATTTCTATGATGACCTTTTGCAGCTCTCTAGCTGGTGCTACCAATCGTCCAAATGCTGGGTCCTTTGCAAATATTACTGTTACTGATGCTGTCAGTTCATCTGGAGGAAATCGGAGAGGCCATTCTGAAATGATTTCACCATCTAATCATGGTCTCAGTAAGGTAGACAGTGGATCAACCCTTCTTGATACCAATGGACGTGTCCAAACGGCAGTAGGAGCTGGCATTCCATCTGGGCAGTCCATGCCTAACACTTCGCCATCTTCTTCAGTCTGTTTCTCATCTTCTGATCCTGTCATAGTTCCCTCCAATGACTCATGGATACCCAGTTCTGTGAGTACGATAAAACGTGAAGTTGGGAGCCATCGAACTCCTGTTGAACCAAATGCAGTAAGCAAAAACAAAGCAACCACTGGTAGGAACTAAACAATTTTTTTTTCCGTTTTTTAGAAACGTTCATATTTGTTGATGCTCCTTAGGTAATCCTTTTCCTAAATATCAATGATGTAGCTTCTGAGGTTGGTGGCTCTCTCGAGCATGAAAAGATGCCTGACCAATTTCAGGAAGCCGAGAAGACTGGAACTGTGGAGCCCTCTCAGCATTCATTTGGTTCAACTCACGGTGTCTCTTCTGTTAGTCGCCCATCATCCAATTACAACAATCGTTCACAGCAGCTAGTTGGGTCTCAGAAAGGCATTAGTTCTATACCGTTTAAAGTGAATTTGTCTGTAGATTGATAATGTTGGTTAAGTTCCCTAAACCATGAGCTTTGTCTTTCTAACAGTGGGTTCAAGTAAGGAGTGGAAACCAAAGCCAACAAATCCTACTGCTTCTCAAAGGTCTGGAACAGTTGCACCTGAAGTCAATACAGTTGCCCCCTCGCAGTCAGCACCAAGCATTCCTGATCCAGAAGAGGCGGCTTCAAATCTGCAGAAAAAACTGGAAACTTTACGTCTTCCTCAACGTCAACCCGTTATACTCCCAAACCACATCCATGTCCCTGAATCTGAAAGAACCAAGTTCAGCTTTGGAAGTTTTGATGCAAGTTTTGGCATAAGTACAAACTCCATCAGTGCTCCTGAGAGTGATAAGAGCTCCACAATTGTCTCGGAAATGTCTCTGGCTGTCGAGGAAACCATGGAGGACTCAAGGTTTGTAAGCAGTAAAACATTTGTTAGAGCTCTTATGAAATGTTGACGTTTTCAATTGGAGGTCATTATTGCCCATATTGCTTCCAAAAATAAATTTATTAACGACCGCTACTCTGAACGCCAGTAAACCTCAATAATTGGTTGAACTTTTAGTGACCTATTGATTGCTTTACTGCCTGTAGTTATTCACGGGTTACCACACACAATAATGAAGTTTGGGTAAGACAAGAGTTAGTGCTAACATTAAAAAGCAAGAGGCACCCAATTCAATTAGGGTTGATTGTGGTGGTTTCTGACTTGGCTAGATAATTGGAAGCTCAAGGGCATCGTTTCAGAGCTTTAATTCATACTGCTCTAGGTTCTAGTTGTTAACCCATATGTCTTTCAGTTTGACAGAGGAACTCATTTGATTTGGTTGTATCTGGCGCAGAGTGGTGCTATAATTAGCATTTAGATGGTGTAGATGTTCTGAACCTTCAAGTTGAATTAAATGTTATTTTTATCCTGTTTTTCCAGTGGCGAAATTGCCTCGGCAACTGCTGACGAAGAAAATTATCTGGATTATCCACAATCACCAAAGAACGTGCCTGAGAGTGTTTCTCCTGCTGAGGATGACATCTCCTCGAGTGCAGCTCCTGATTACAAAGAGTTAAAGCAGGAAGCTGTATTAACCCAACAGCACTCGGTAGTTCATACTTCTCCCAACTATAATTTTGGGTTTGGGGCCCCAGTAGTAGGAAGTCAGATTGCTCCTTTCGAAAATTCTGAGTCTCAAACACGGGATGCTTCTCGCCTTCCAAGTTTTGTGGTAAGAATTTCGCCTATTTCTGTCCTTTTATAGGCAGATTGCTACATTTTTCTATCGTTCTCTAGCTGTAGCTTTGAGCCTTGGGTTCATAATCTTTCTTAAACGGTCTTGTATCCAGGTTCAACAACCATTTGATCCAACAAGTTATTATGCTCAATTCTATCGGTCAGGCGTTGACACTGATGGCCGCCTTTCTCCCTTTTCTTCACCTGGAGTTTCTACCAAGTACAATGACAGTGTTGGGGTCTTGCAGCAACAGACTTCTCAGCCTTCCCAGGAGGTTTGTATAGATACTTTGTTTCTTATATCACGTGCTTTAATGAGTTTGGCCCTCATATGAACTGGTTGATGTTTTTCTTCCGGAACTTTGTACCTTGTAACTTACTCCTTCCAACTGTGAACATAACTGAGGCTGAAAACTCTTCCACCATTGAATGTCCTATAGTGGGGTAGTTCATTTAGCTTTGCTTCATCTGTGCTTATTGCCTGCTGCCAATCTGCTTTTTCATCTGTGAAGCCTGCATAAAATTGTTTGTTGGAACTTCTGAATTGCGAATAATATTTCGTACCAGCTAAATAATCAATGCGTTGCTGTTATAGTCATAGACTGATCATTCAGGGTGTATACATCAGCTCTTGCTGATAGAGGAATGGAAATTAACCAATCCTATATTTTGTCTTCTAAGTAGATAGCAGTTTACTGAGTAGCAGACTTATGAAATAAGCTGTTAGCTTTTGAAGTGTCAGCTTTCAGCCTTCTGAATCCTGCTCAGATAAAGCCTGTAATTCCATACAAATTGGAATAAGTGAATTTTCAGGTTACTTTTCCACAGTTTGGTTGCTTTTCACCATTTCGAGCCAGTGATCAACTAAGATTTTCAGAATGATTATAAAACTCCCACAAACGTTCTCCTTTTGTTCCTGCATGTGCACTGCCGATGGAGAACTCATTTGAAATAGAATATAGTTTTAAAAATCCAACTAATGCCAAGGTAAGAATTAAATGTTCAGTGGGAGGTTCTATTCCAACTTAGTGTCCAATGACAGCAGTGAGCTCACCAATTTGGGCCTTATGAATTGACGAAACTTTGTCGTTAGTTAGTACCATCCTGTCCGAGCCTTGCCTTGCCTTTTGATCTCTGTACAGTGCAATATCTAAAAGAATGGCTAAATCTTAACTACCTTATAATCTCTAGCATCTATAATAAATTTATATAGTCACAATAAATGGAGTCCGCTGACGGACCTGAATGATGTGATAACTAGAACATCCTAGTTCATGTTGAAAGCAACCTGTTTGGTTCAGTTCTCTTTTTGATGAAAATTGTTGGTAGCTTGTGGTTGACATGGTGGTAGTTAACAGACTTGCTGCCTTTTCTGTCCTTACATGTCTCTATGAATGTAGTTTAATGTTCAAACAAATGAAAGCTAGCCCCTGGAAGCTGAAGTTCAAACCTTAAGAGGAATTTGTAACATCTTTCTTGAAGGTGAAGGGACATGGACCATTGGAGCTTGGATCTTCTTTTATTGTGAAAGGAGCATGACTTTGTTCTGTTTTCTTCCCTACATCTTTCTGTTTTCTTATGAAAAGGGATTTAACATTTTAAGAATTTTTGTATGTCCCGTGATTTGGTAATTAACAGCGTGTCATGGTGTCCTCATGTTTGTTATTGTTGTTTTAAGCAATTTTTTGATTGAAGGAAGGCATTGTCCTATTAATCTGAAGATTCTGAACCACAAAACTTATTTTTATCAATTAGTGATGCTTTCGCATGTTTATTGTGCCACAGGGTGGGAACTCCTTGGTTCTGTCTACGGCTGGACCAACTCCTCTTGTGACTCAGGCTGCTGGGCTTATGCAAAGCTCAATCGCCATGACTCAGCAACCACTCCCCGTATTCCGTACCCCCACCGGGGTTCATATGGCTCCTTATCCCCCAAATTACATTCCTTATGGACACTACTTCCCTCCATTTTATGTTCCACCTCCAGCCATTCCCCAGTTTTTAGCGAATGGCGCATTCGCTCAGCAGCCTCAGGCAGCTAGTTTGTTCCCTGCACCACCTACTGCTGCTGCTCCGGCGGTCAAATATCCACTACCTCAGTATAAAACAGCTGGTAATACTGGTAATCCGACCCATGTTGGAGTGCCGATTAGTTATGGGCCTTATGGTTCATCTGCTGCTGGTTATAATTCTGGCTCTGCTGCGACGGCTGGGAACTCCAATACTAATGAGGAACTTGGTGCATCTCAGTTCAAGGAAAATAATATGTACATCACTGGACAACAGGTTGGCTTTGTTTTTCTATAATTTGCTGGTTATTTTTTGTAAAAGCTGTTCCATTCTTCTGACTTCATCTGGATAGTTATTTAGCATGGGTAATAAAAGTTGACTTACTGAAGGCTCTCCTCTCACTCTGGATGCTTCAGGCAGATTTTGTCAATGTATGTTAAGAAAGAAGTGTTAGTTATGTTCAGTTGGATGTTAAGATTGGCAGAGTATGAAGTTGTTCAATCTGGTATTCTTGCTGTGGATATCTGTTGTCTAGGAAGTGTGCTAGATGAATAATGCTGAGGGTTTACTTAGATGCTGTTGCATAAATGTGGTGTCTGGGTAATGTGGGTAAGGGACATTGCATGATCTTGACATGTTGGCCGAGTTCTATTAGTGTGGGAAGATGCAAATACACTGTAGGACGAGGAGTGTCCTCTATCAAATAAATTACAACAAAGTTTCATATTTTCCTGAGGGACATCATCACCAACCTCGACAGATTTACTTTTCTGCAGAGCGAAGGATCACGGGTTTGGATTGCTGCACATGCCCGTGAAATTCCTAGCTTACCAACCACTTCATTTTACAACCTTCCTCAGCAAGGTCAGCATGTTACATATCCTCCAACACAAGCATGGCAGGTTTGCCAGTATTTGCCACCTTCGAGTGGCAGTGAGAGCTCTAACCGTGTCCCAACATCTACAGCTGTTCAAGACTTGAGTGGAGCAGTCGATATGACAGGACCCGCGGCCAATGTGTATCAGCAGCCACAGCATGCACAGATGGCCTGGCCCAGTAACTACTGAGAAATGATACTTTCTTCTTCCTTTTGACTACAAACCTGGTAAAGAAGTCCACCTCTAGGGTTTTCTTTTTTTTGGAGAGCTCCCGCGAGTTGAGTAAGCATCTTGAAGATACGGCATTGGTTGGTTCTGGGAGTATGTGATCAAAGTAAAGGAGGCTGGAGTCAATTGTATCTTCTGGTTGTTCACCGAAGAGATAAAAGGTGCAGTTAACCTGTAGCTGGTCGATCATTGGAGTAAAGTTGAGATCATGATGTTCAGGTTCTCTTAATGCTCTTTTTTATGATGTTATCGTTCTTCATTTTTGTGGTTTCAACTCTTCCTGATTTCTTTTTGTACCCTTTCTTTCTTCTCTCTTGCCGTAGAATTTGGACCCACTGATATTGTTTAGTGAGAATATTTTTCAGGTTTTCCTCTTCATTTCAAAGTTTATAGGGTTCGGTAAGTTGATATAGATCGTTGTCAAGTTTCGATTCCATTTCCTCTTTTGTTGCTTTGCCTGTAAAGTGAATTTTGATAGCCGGAAAGGGATGTATGCAACTGTTGTACTTGGGATAAACAAAGTGAACATTTGAGTAGATTCAGCTGCTTACTGAAGGAGTATTTGATTCAACATCAATGGATAGCGTTATTTACTTCTGCATTTCTGCGTTTACATGTTGTCTACTAGTAGTTTCATCTGATTCTCCCGTAGCAATCCGACTTTCCATCTGTGAAAGATTGCCATCCCTATTTCCCAAGCAGTTGGATTTCTTGATTGGAGTTTGAGTAAGCTATGTTTAGATCAGATTCCCATACCGCTGCTCTGACTTGCTTATTGTTAAATAGTTTCCTCTGGTGCTCTTAGCAGGACTGCGTAAGTTTTAATTTTTGATAAGTTCTCTATTTATACTTGACTGATTTTGCCATTTACAGTGACTGATCATGATTCAGTGCTCTGTCAACGTTGAATATGTGGTACACCTAGTGAGCATGATTCAGATCTTGATCCCATAGGCATACTCGATCGACTAAGAGTCCCCATGAAATTCATGAACCATCTCCCTGTTAATAGTGTGGATATGATGAATCATGGTTCATGACTTGGTATTTTGTTCTCTGTATCAGACTCCAAACCTTTATGCGGTTGTGAAAATTGGTCTTGCATATTCTTTGAGAGACGAATACTATGCACGTTTTCCTGAATAACTTGTTTCTGCAGGTCCAGAATATTGAGGCATGCAAATTTTGTTATTTAGGCGAAATAACAGAATTGTATTACCTTAATGTAGTTGCTAGAGGTAATGTGGTTCAATTATGCTTTGTGTATTTCCCTGCTGTCTCAATGCTGGTCTGTCTTTGTTGCTGAATTGGAGGGTTTTAGACTTTGTTCTGTATGACACTTTCTAGATGTCATGGTTTGTACTGGCAAAGCAAGCTGTTTACACAGATCCACATCATTTCATGTATTAGATTTCACTTGACTATTTACGGCAGGGAGGGGCATGGGACGGGAGGGGGCGGGACCGGGAGGAGCTTTTCCCCGCCATGGCCCGTGCCTCGTGTGGGGAAAAGATTTGACTTATTTTCTTTAAATAGTGTATTGAAAATATATAGTTAATTGGTATTTTTATGACAATAGTGAACTATGCTAATTAAAACCTACCCATATTCTATAACTAGTTAATGAAAATATCAAGTAAGACTGCCTATTTATATTAGTTTTTTTGTATCAGTTGCTTAATAACATCTATTTTTTGGTTGTTCTCTTAGTTCTGAATTAAGTGGGTAATAAGTTATCATGAGGTATATGATATAATAATCTATGTTTTAGTATACTAATTGTAACTGAATTGTATTTACACACATGGTTTTTTAACATATATTAACGAGCATGGTGGGACTAAGACGGTCTTCGCCTCGCCCCGCCCCGCCAAGTTGCCTCACTTGTACCCCGCCAAATGCCATGTTGGGCAATTTTCGCGGAGAGAATTTGTCCGTTCGGGTTCGGGTGGGGCATCGGAGGGCACGGATACCCTTTGCCCATTTCTAGTCTAAGGCTCGATGGGATTATAATACTTTCGTAAGCGCTTCACCCACTGCAAGTTGCTTGTGTGAGCTTCCATAATTAATCTCGTGTCTGTCATTCTTTCATCTCACTTTGTTATCACGAAAGAATTGGAAAATGACACAAATGATCTCAATACTTTGGTTTAATATGCAATGTTGCACATCGGCTTTTAATATGTTCAATATGGTTTATGAAATTATGTGAAAATGTTCAATATCATCGTTCCACTAATTTCGAAATCTATTGAGGTGGCTTCCAATCTATTGAGTTTGAGACAAAAAAATAGTTGCACATGGATTATTCATGTAAGATATTCATCTCAAATCAAGATATAACAATCCACATAATCAAATAATAATGGACATGGTAGCGTCCTAATTTTATTTTTCACTTTTTAAAGTAGATGATTTCTGACCAAAAAAGAAAAGAAAAGTAGATGATTAAAAGTATGGACATATTGATTCACCATTTTTAAATATCTAACTCGGCGTATGACAATTCACGTCGTCAATAATGTCTGATTTGTCATCTGAACAGAATGAGGAACTAAATTGAACATTTGAAAGATCGCATTGAATAGATTAAAAGTCTAGAGGCCACGTTGCGCATTGGACCTAAATTCACGGACCCTTTTTTGTCATTTTTCACTTAAAAAATCTTTGAAGTATCTGGTGCTATATGAGTTCCGTTTCTTGTTGGTAAATTGAATGCTGCTGGGGTGAAAATGTGGCCCTTCTTTGGAGTACCAAGTTTTTTGGTGGCATGATGTACTTGGAATTTACTGCCAAAAGAATGTAATTTTGAATTTGGAAGAGATTCGGACGGCTGATCTTCATCATAATTATGTCGTATCGCCAAATCTTACTTCAAAACATAAATACACCACATGAGGTTGACATCTTTGTCTCCCCGGTAGAACACTAGGTAAAATCATCGTGGGATTGGAAAAATTTAAGGCTATTATGCACATCAAGAACAATTGAAACCTAGGACTTTGCGAACTTGATGCCGTTGACATCCCAAGGCAAAGAAAAGGACATCTAAGAAAAGGGAAACTCCATTGTTTCTTGAGTAGAAGACAACATTTGGAACTTCACTCCTTAGAACGCATTGACATAAAAATCTTGAATATGGTTTGTCTTTCATCATCCGCATCATTTAGCAGGAGTCCCATATTTGTTGTAGCGAAGGATAATCAATTCAATCCTAAACTTTTCAGTTTTGCCAATTTAGTTCAAAATATTTTGACTATTTGTCAATGTAGTCGTTCCGGTCAATCTTGGTGAGAAATCGCTGACGTGGACGTCAGCCGACGCTGACCTGTTCCGATCCAAATTGACAGAAAGGACTACCATTGGCAAATCGTCAAAAAGGCTTAAAATTGAATTAGTAAAATCGAAAAGTATATAACCGAATTGATTGCCGTACAATAAGTTTAGGAGCTCTTGGCGATTGTCCCTTGTTTAGCTGCTAAACATGTTCGGTTGGTCACTTTTGGTCATGGGGAAACCATTGTTTCTCGTACCTGTGTCTGGCCCAAGTTCTAAAAAGCAAACCTAACATTCAAACATTGAGACCTTGTGAAGGATTGAATGTCAAGATTCAAAACTTAAGAACTTGTGTGCGAGGAATTCAGGGATGAGCGGTTTCAGGATTGGTCCAGGTTTCACCTAGAACTTGAAACCAAACCGTCGGAATCGGTTCTCTATTTTTTGGAACTTGGAACCTATCATGCATACACTGGCACCTCCCTTGTCACAGGTTTCAAGGTCGATTCTAGGTTCTACTGAGGTTCCACCTGTATTATTAATTGAACGATTGCAGTGAATCATCACCTCTAATGACCATCATTTGCAGTTACAGTCGACTGACCATAACTCATATTTAGGCACAAAAAATATGAACTATTAACAAAGTAAAAGTCTCAATAATGAATATCGATAGAAATGGAAGCTCAGACTAATGGTTTTAGATTATACACTTATCATCGGATGCCATGAAATACAGCAGGATCGCGCGAAGATATAGAACAAGAAAAACATAAAGACTTGTTACAGGTTTCAGGTTCCAATGTGAAACATTGAAACCTGAAACCTAACTTGGAACCTCCCCGTTAGAATCGGTTCCCCAATTTTTAAAATCTTGAACCTACTCTGCACACCCTAGAATGGAAACTGAATTAGCTTTCGATTCTATCATTAAACCATGCTCACTCCTTGAGAATTTGTCTCCCGGGAGAGTCCGGCGCACCGAGAAAAGCTGAGTTGGACGTGTATAAGAACAGGTGAATAAGATCAAGGAGAGACGGACGAACATAAGATATTGCCTCGTACTTCACTATGCAAAGGCCAGCTTTGATGTCACTGTTTTCACATTTACTCCCATGTTTTTGCATACTCCAAGGTCGGCAGCTGGTCATCCTTCTTCATTATCTGATAGGCTGTTGGCTTATTCCCTTTGGCTTCATCGACCCTCGCCGATCCATATAAAAGAACGAGCTCGGCTAAAAAACTTGTTCCTTGATCAATCCCAAGTAGTCAGACCCCCCCTCTTCCACCATAGCCCGTCCTGAGCATCATCATCATGCTCCACAAGCTACTCAAGGTCCACAAGATCGCCCGCCCCTCGCGCCCCGCTCCGCCCAAGCCTGCCGCCGCTGCCGCCTGCGCCCCGGACGAGGAGGCCTCCTCGGCGTTGAAGATCGTCCACGCGGGGGGCAACGTCGAGTGCTACTTCATGCCGATCCCCGCGGTGCGGATCATCGAGAAGTACCCTTCCTTCTACGTGACGAGGCCCGAGGTGTTCCGGCGCCCATGGGAGGCGGTGGTGGGGCCCGACGAGACCCTCGCCATCGGGGAGAAGTACTACCTCGTCCCCCGCCACACCGTGAAGAAGCTGCGCCGCAGGACCCGGCGGCCCAGCAGGGACGACGCCGGGTCGGGCGACTTCGGGGACTGGCTGTCCTTCCACGGCGGCGCAGGGACCAGGAGGAAGGACGGGAACTCGAGCGGCTCGTTCGCCAGGCGAGGCGACAACACGAGCGACGGGCGCGACGTGAGCGCCGACTTCTTCAAGGCCTCTAGGAGGAAGAGCTCGACTGCTAAAAAGCACGTCAGCTTTCCGGGGATCGACGAGAAGCCTAGGAAAGGGCCGGCGGCGGCGGCCGCGGCGGAGAGGAAGCATGGCAAGGTGGTGGAGAAGGCAAGCAAAGGGCACAAGAAGAAAAGTCAATCAAGTGGGGAGAAGAGGAAGGTCAAAGTCACCCCGACTTGGCAACCTGCCCTTGCATCAATCAGTGAAATCTATGGATCTGATGACTGAGAGTTCTTGATGCTTATGTAAGACAGTTTTGTTCTATTTTACTCGTACTTCCATCTAAAAACATACTTCTATGAAAAATATATATTTTATAGCTTTCAACGTATGAACAAATCACTAGAATTGTGGGTTGATCCATGTAATTTTTTTTGGGCAGGTGATAATTGACTGAAAAATCAAGGAGAATTACCAAAAAAAAGTCCTGAACCTATTGTGATTGTACCAATTCAGTCTTAAACCTTTTTTCTTTTGCTAATTCAGTCCTAAGTTTTTTGCGTTTGTCCTAATTCAGTCCATTAGATCCATAGATTTCACCAAAGAAAAGCTAAAGAAAAGAAAAGAAAAACAAAGTTATAAAAAATTCAAAAATACTTTTAATAATGTTTAAAAAAAAGGTTTACGTCAGCACCGGCCGGCCAGAATTGGTCGGATGGATTGAATTGGCTTAAATGTAAAAGGGTTTAGGACTGAATTAGCAACAAAAAAAAGGGTTTATGACTGAATTGATATAATTACAATAGATTTAAGACTACTTTGGTAATTCTTCTGAAAAAAATTCATAGTGTTTAAACTATTATTATATTTTGCTAAGCTTTTACCTGTGCTTCTGATTCTTGGGCAGCACCTTATCCATCCATCCAACCAAAGGAACACATGATATTATCCATTTATTTTGCGAAAAAGTGAATAATCTGAAATTTTTTTTTATTACCTATAACAATTTCTGTCTAAATATTTTCATGGATAATGAATGAAAGTACTTTTCGTTCGTTCATTTTTATAAGCAATATAAGCAATCACTTTCATGAAAAATATTTTCTAAACCACTCAATTTTAGCGAAACAAACGCAGCCGAAGAGAATATTTTACGAAAGAAAATCGTGAAATTTATTTTAAGTGATTGAGTGGGTAGATGAACAAGGTGGTGTTTCGAAAGCACTTAAAAAACCGTTTATGGCATTACAGTCTTACGATCATCTAAAACTCTTACATAATCGATTCTTTTTTGTAAAAGACTCTCCCTTTGGATTGAGATTAGTTGAATTACCTTTTTTTCTTGTTGCTAAACTGTACACTTCAGACAAAATGAATCACATAGTGTCATTTCTTACATTATAATGAGGTAACTTTAGCGAAAAAGATGTGATAAAAAAAATATATAGAATCTATTTCATAGGGCACACCCTCTACTTTAGCAAGGAAGATGGGCATCAAAAACCCATTCCCATAAGGCACGTCTTGATTTTTCCTTGGGTTGCCATCTAATTGGCACTTTGATCAGCGTCTTTTCTCACAAACAGCAAATCTACTGGGAGAGAATTGCAAATTGCAATTTCAGTCTTAAACCTTACAGTACGAACTCAAATTTAGCTCTAATCCTTTTGTTTTAATGATAATCATGTGTAAAAAAGAGATAAAAGAAGAGAAGAGGAGCACCCAAGATTTGACGTGGTTTAGACAACCAAGAAAAAAAAAATCTCTTGGAAGCTTATGTCCACGGTGGTAAATCCCCAATTCATCTTATTTTCTTTGGGGATGATTTATCATCCTTTAATAGAGAGCAATACAAGGGCTTACAATCATTAATTTGGCAACTACAGATATCGCACAACCCAGCCATATTTCCTACTATATTGAGATTAGGAAAATCTTGCATATTTATTGTTCCGACACTACCCCTCCAAGCTGGAGCAAAAACGTCCTCCGAGGTCAGCTTGGATACAATATTCTGAAAAAAGCCTTTAGTGAGAGCCTTGGTGAATACGTCTGCAAGTTGTTCATCACTACGGACATAAGGAGTTTCAATTGTCTTGTCTTGAACCTTCTCACGAACAAAGTGACAATCAACTTCTATATGTTTTGTCCGTTCATGTAAAACTGGATTCGAAGCAATGTGGATTGCGGCTTGATTATCACAAAATAACTTCATAGGAGACAAACGAGTTCCAAATCCCAATTCTTGCACAAGCAAACGAAGCCAAACCATTTCACTTGTAGTTGATGCCATGGCTCTGTATTCCGCCTCTGCACTGGACCTTGCCACAACAGTTTGTTTTTTCACTTTTCCAAGTGACTAAGTTGCCGCCTACAAAAGTGCAAAAACCTGTAGTTGATTTTCTGTCCATAGGGCTACCAACCCAATCCACATCAGTGTACCCTATAATACTAGTGTGACCATGTTTCTTCATCAAAATACCCCGACTTGGACTAAATTTTATGTATCGAAGTATGCGATCCACGATCGCCATATGTCCTTCAGTAGGAGCATGCATGAATTGGCTTACATAACTGACGGCGTAAGCAATATCTGGCCGAGTAATAGTTAAGTAGATCAACCGTCCAATCAACCTTTGAAACCGACCAATGTCGAGTAATGGGGTGACGTTGTCAACAAACTTACTGTCATAATCCATGGGAGACTCAGCAGGAGCAGCTCCAAGTTTCCCCGTCTCTTTTAACAAGTCAAGAGCATATTTTCTTTGAGAGATGAATAATCCTTTACCAAAGCCTCTATACCAAGAAAGTAGCACAAGTGTCCCAAATCCTTGATATCAAACTTCACATTCAAGTGCCGCTTGAGAGCCTCGATTTCATAAATATTATCACCAGTAATAACTATATCATCCACGTAGACAAGGACAACCATCGTTCCTTCAACATTCCGCTTCACAAACAAGGAGGAGTCCAAATCACACTTTTTGAAACCCACACTTTCAAGAGAGGAACTTAATTCCCATACCAAACACGTGGCGACTATTTGAGACCGTAGATAACTTTATTAAGCTTGCATACTACATTGGGTTGATTTTCTAAAGGATGTCTACGGGGAATGTTTATATAAACTTCTTCTTCTAGTTCACCTAGTAAGAACACGTTTTTAACATCCATTTGAAAGAGTGGCCAATCATAATTTACGTGTCATGTCCGACACTCTCCAACACTCCGACATATGATCGACCCATGGTCAATGCTCCAGACACGCTAGCGACACGTGAGTCTAGCATCTTGACACTCTATTTTGATATGCACGGGTCAATTTTAAGCATTTTCAATAAATTTGGGATCAAAATATAAATTTATCAAAAATATATATACTTAAGTCATATACCAATCACCCCAAAATTAATATACTCAGCCAGCAAAACAAAAAATCGTGATATAACAGAAGAAGAAGAAACTCACTGCTGATATAATTTATCATGTATATATAAAAATATACATTTAATATACAATGTGTCGAAATTCTTTATTTTTTTAGAATGACGTATCGGCGTGTCGTGTCGGTCATGTCACGTGTCGCGTGTCGATCCTGGTGCTACTTAGACGCCAGCGACACGTGATTCCAACATCCTGACACGCCATTTTGGCACGCACATGTCAATTTTAAACATTTTCAATAAATTAGGAGTCAAAATATAAATTTATCAAAAATTTATATACTTAAGTAATATACCCAGCAACCCCAAAACTAATATACCCGACCAGCCCAAAAAAATACCTAATTGTGAATCCCTAATAAAAGAAGAAAAAGAAACTCACTGATGATATTTTTATGTATACATGATAATTTATCGTGTACATATAGACATTTAATATACCACATGTCATAATGTGTAGGAATTCTCTATTTTTTGAGAAATGATGTGTCGGCGTAGTGTCGCGTGTCGCATGTCGCATGTCGCGTGTCGATGCTACTTAGTCCCCCACAATCGTTGACATAGGATGGGTGAGGAGGCAGCCACTAGGGGTGATCGGTTTCAGGATGGGTAGTTCTCATCCTAGAACCGAGAACCGCCCGCTAGGGATCGGTTTCCCAAAATGGGAACCTTGAACCACCCGCTCGTTCCATGGATCCACACGAGAACCATACCACCGGTTTGGTTCCCAGATGGGTTTATAGAACTGGTCCTACCAAGTACCGAGCACAAACATCAATTAAAAAAGACTATACGCGAGTGAACCAATGAAACCGTTCCCATGGGATAAAAGAGACGGCATGAGCATCCGGCTTCGGACCATTACATCACAGTTTGCCCAAAAAGATAATGAACTGAAGTCTGCAATGTTTAGCACCAAAAGTTCGAACTAGAGCTTGGTGTGGTCAGTGACTCAGTTAAAAACTTAACATCATTAAACTAAGTTTAGAAAATAGCGCACTCAAATCCTTCACCCTTCTAAATACACGGTTGGTCACGTGATTGAGAGAAATGGCTAGAATTATAAAAAATCTACATACATATATTATATAAATAGATCCAGTCCGGGTGGGTGGTTCCCACTCGGAACCAGGAGCCGCCTGTTCCAACAAATTGGAACTGGAACCCGACCGGTACAGGGTGGGAACCACCCAAAACCAGCCGATTGGGTACGGTCAGGTCCGGTTCGGGTGGATTCCAAATTTTTTGCTCACCCCTAGCAGCACAAGGAGGTGCAATGTCGATGGGACCGCTTTCAGGTTGAGACAATGATGGAGAAGCGATCGACGGGGACTTGACTAGCATGGCTCGATCGGCTAGGAGGCTGTGGAAAAGAAGGAAAAAAAAAAAACAATGACATGATAATTCCATCATGCTTATATCGCTATAGGTAGAGCAGTTGCTGATGTTTAGACCGCTTTATTAGAAATTTCAATCGAAACTTGACCAAGAATTTGGTTAAAGATTTTCTCTGAAAATATTGGTTCAATTGAAATGATTAAGATTTGATTTAAATTCGTGCAATACGATGAAGACTAAATTTGCAATTTTCTTAATTTCTAATACATTGATTATACCTAGCACAAAGTAGACACTTATGAGCAAAATTCATAAATAACCAAAAAAAAAAAAAAAATAAGCAGCCATATTGATCCAAGATGCAAAAGTACAACTTTTCCAAAGCACAAAATATCAAATACAATTATGCCATATTCTCCTCATTTAAATAATCCCACTAAAAAGCATTATTTCTGACAAAATTCCATTATCCAGATAAACAAACCGGAAAAGGAAAATAAAACGAAAATAAATATAATAGATTAGCCCGTCGTAGAAACTCCGGCGGCGGTAATCGTCTCGTCACCAGCGCATCAAATCAACAACTTAGAGAGAGAAAGAGGGAGGTCGGAGCCGGTCCTTCTAGAGAGAGAAGCGCAGAACGGAGGAAGGAGAAACAGAAAGATGGTGGAGGAAGACGATGCGGTGGTCGAAGACGAAGAAGAAGGAGGAGTAGACAGAGCGAGAGGCGACGTGATCGTGTGGAAGCAGCAGAGGGGCCACAGCCGTAGCAACCTGTTGATACAGGAAGTGTCGGAGCGGTTGATCAGCGGAGATCTCCAGACCAAAATCCAGGCCGCCAGGGACATCAGGAAGGCCGTCAGGGATTCGGCGTCGTCGTCCTCGTCCCCGTCGTCGTCGCTCAAGACGAGGTCGAGGTTCGCCGCCGCCGGAGTCGTCCAGCCGCTGGTCCTCATGCTCTTCTCCCCGAACGACGAGGCGCGCGAGGCCTCGCTCCTCGCGCTCCTCAATCTCGCCGCCAGGAACGAACGGTCTCTCTCTCCCTCTCTCTCTCGTGATTGATTTTAGGTCTTTGAGCTCTCTGCTGTAGAATTGCATCAGGTGCTTCCGGTTTTTGCCCCCGTGTGTATCGATATTACTGTTCTGTTGCTGAGAGATGAAGAGAGGTTTAAGTCAGGATGCCGTGGATGAAAGATTCGAGGTTGAATTATATAATTCAGGCAGATTCATTGACCAGTGGAGCTTAAGAGTGGAAATTTGAGTGGTCAGGCCTAGGAATAGGTAGTGAATTCTTGATGATGAAGTTGGATGGAGTTGCGACTGACTCGGTTTAATTGGGTCTATGGTTTCTCTTGCTTCCTTTTCTTCCTTTCTGGGGGAGCAGATTGAAGATCCATGATTTATCGATATGAACTTCTAGCAGGAGATTTGAGGGAAAGACAGGGATATGATTGTTTAGACGTTTCTTCGCTTAGTAGCGAGTTTTTCCTCATGATAAGAATGGAATCCTAAGATGCTGCGGTTAGATTGATGGTGGAGGAGTTACTTTGATGTATTTATAGGAAAAGTGCGTTGAAGTATGAGAGCAAGGCATAAATTCAGACTTTTGGAGGAAGAACATGCGATTTGCCTGATATACAGTATACTGTTGGAGGGAATCATTGTTGTTTGGTACTAAGAGATGCTCGTTGCAGAGAAATTGTTGCTGAGAGTGTCACCTAGTTTCACCTTTACTATTCTTGTGTCTTAGTTGTACGTTTGAAATCTATGATGATGATTAATTTGCTAATTACGTGAAGTCTTGGTCCGTAAATCAGATTTTTATTGTTTCACCTGTGATGAACCAACTGAGTTTTATGACTCTCTCTGTCAATTATGGTTCTTGAGCTGTTGCTTGATGCAATTAATCTCTCAAGCTTGAGGCTTCGGGAACTTCTTTATCTTGGCTGGAAGATCGATTTAATATCCTTTCCTATTCCACCCTTCAAGTGAGTTCTGCCTGAATCCTGAAATTTGACTAATAATTATCATCTATAGACTACCATACTCTTAGTCTATGCGGTTGATCCAATTTTCTAGCAGCAAAGATTGTAGTTATATTTTATACCAAGTACGTGAGGACTGTTTTTAAGAGAAATGGGCAGCTAAGAAGATAAGGACATTCTTATGAATTGATAGGTGTGTAGGTTGATATCTTTGGCATATGCCACTCATTTTGGAGGTTGCACTATTGTTTGCAAAGTTTTCATACTTATTCTCCAAGAAGATTGTTTTAACTGCGCATAATGGAGATTTTCTCATGCAAAATACTTTGCTGTTATATTTTCAGAAACAAGATCAAGATAGTGGCCGATGGTGCAGTACCCCCTCTTGTAGAGCTCCTTAAGATACATAATGGCAGCCTAAGGGAACTAGCTACAGCAGCTATTTTAACACTTTCCACTGCTACACCAAACAAGCCAACCATTCTGGCTTCTGGAGCTGCACCTCTTCTAGTTCAAATTCTCGGCTCTGGAAGTGTCCAAGGTAGAGTTGATGCAGTTACTGCCTTGCATAATCTCTTCACCTGCAAAGAAAGTGCCACAGCATGTCTTGATGCCGCAGCAGTTCCAGCTCTAATTAATCTTCTCAAGGAATGTAGGAAGCATTCCAAGTTTGCTGAGAAAGCTAGTGCTTTGCTGGAAATACTTTCAAAGTCTGATGAAGGTAGAATGGCCATTGCAAGCTCAAATGGTGGGATTTTAACCTTAGTGGAAACAATCGAAGATGGTTCTCCAATAAGCATGGAGCATGCGGTGGGGGCTTTACTTACGTTATGCCAGAGCTGCCGAAGTAAGTACAGACTGCTTATTCTGAACGAGGGTGCAATTCCAGGGCTTCTAAAGTTGACTGTTGAAGGTACTCCAGAAGCTCAAGAGAGATCCCGCACACTTTTGGATCTGCTGCGGGAGTCGCCACAAGACAAGAGATTGGCCTCCTCTGTTTTGGAGAAAATTGTCTATGACATTGCTACTAGGGTCGATGGAGCTGATAAAGCCCCTGAAACAGCCAAAAAGTTGCTACAAGATATGGTTCAAAGGAGCATCGAAATCAAAACAAGCCGAATCGTTCCCAAGGGTGGGTCTTGTACCACGGAAGCTTCCTCTGTAGGATGTTCTGAACTCGAGCAACATACTTCAGTAAGTCATGAGTATCTTGGGCTGTAAATGCATACATCAATGGGAGCTGTTCTTTCCATTGTAAGAGCAGAAGCATGGAATCCAAGGAACTGGACAACACCCTCTCTGGTTTGCTCGTGAATCGTTGATCATCCGATCTCCATGCTCTTGGTTGTATGTCTGCGAATCTGCTCTTGTATATACAAGAACCTCCCTGTTTTATGTTGTGGGTTCTTATGCTAGACGGCTATTGTAGTATAGGAGGTGTTGACTAAAGTTTTTGAGTGATGACGGGTGCTTGTCGGACAAAACTGTCCAATCCCTTGGTGGAAGCTTGACATGTATCGATAGCTAACCTACTTCATTTCCAGATGTTAACCTAGACAAATGAAAGTGAAAAGATTTAATTTCTTCTGCATAAGTTGGGAGTATGTTCCGGTTCAGAATTGGTCGGAGTTTAGAGTGGCTTCCTACCTGTTTAAATGCTTCTCCATTTTGTTTAATTTCCAATTTTTATTGTTCGCCTTTTTTTTATTTCCTTTTATTATTATTATATTGTTTCTTTGCTTGCCATCACCCAATTTTCAGTTCGTCGTCTCCTTCCCCAACGATCCCATCGGACCGTTTCTCTTCTCCTCCTCTTCTTTTTCTTCTTCTTCTTCTTCTTCTTTTCTTCTTCTTCTTCCTCCTCCTCCTCCTCCTTCTTCAGATGGACTATGATTTCAGGAACAGTGCACAGTATCCATTGTACAGGACCGCCTCGTCTACATCCTCTTCAACGCCTCAGTCGCCGATGTACGGACACTCCGTGTACCCCAAGGTGGCGGCTCAGCCACACGCCTCCGCTGCCCATCCCTCTCCCTATCACCTCACCGCTATCCTCCTCCTACCTCCTCCTGTAAGCTCACACGCCGCCTCTCTCTCTCTCTCTGTTAAAGAAGTTGTCGAATCTGTTTATGTTGCTATCGGCGATTTGATTGGATTCGACGGATTAGCTGAGATTTTGCCTTTTCGTTGTCCTTGGAGCAAAATGAATCGTTCGCTTCTGCTTTTGACTACTGTTTAGTTGCTCCTTTCCGTGCAAATTCTGACTGAACCTCTCTCTTTTGCTTGATTTTGGCGGTTTAGCGGCAGGATTGGGCGTCAGGGTTGCTATAAAGTCAGAGTACAGGATACCTCCTCCAGTGAGTTTTATTTTTATTTTTCTTACATGGTATGGTTGATGTTGTTGTTGTGATGTGCCCCTGGTCGAGGTTAGAGATCCATGGGGTTACTTACTATGATCGTGCAAGGGTGATTTTTCATGTACTGTTGCTGTCCGAAAACTTTCTCTGGATATCCTTTGTGCACAGCTTTGTGCAAAAGCGGCATGATAGGCTTGCTTTGGTTGTTTTATTCCTTATCAATGTGCGACCATCCAAACGAACCTGGAAGTTATGCTCTCAATTATGTGGTGCCAAAAGTCTTGCCAATGCATGCAAATGAAGAGCTAAGCGATGACCGACTGTTTGACGATCTTTAGATGGGTTTATGGGCTTGTTATCAAGTGAGAAGTAGATAATGTCGCCTATTCTGCGTTCACTACTATTTCCCCTCTATACTGGAGAATGTGCTTTCACCTGTTAAAATTGGTCGTGACGACATCATCATTTATAAACTGGGAAGAGTTTCAACTGATTAATAATACAATGGACATAGGTTGCCTGTGGAATTTTTTGTTACTTTTAGATTCTAATGAAAAGGCTGATGAAAGTGTATTTAAGGTCCTTAGTTTGGGGATAATCTCTGCTCCTATCTTTTTGGGCATAGATTTCTACTTTTAAATAAACATCTCCCACACATAGTGTCACAGAGAAATGCAAAGTCTTGCTCATGTTTTACATATGACCATGGAGTTTACTCTCATCTATAAAGAGTGCGACAGCGTGAGTACAGTTCTAGTCTGTGGTGCAAGACATTTTGCTAGAGCTTAGTGTCTCTCGAAGAACAGGTTGTATGCAAATGTTGTTCTAGTCTTTTTGCTTCTGAGTAATTTCTTGGCTCCCTCCTTATTTGCATAGTAATCCGACCAAATAAAGTGGATTTGGTCAGCTGAATATTTTTTTTTTTTGTCAGAAGTCAGCTGAATATTTAAGTATGTGGAATTTGGACCTGCTATCTCTTCGTATCCTTCTGCAGTCTGTCCTGCTTCCATGCTAGTTATTCTAGTTTGGTATGTTCTGTAACATATATTTATTGGTTTTAGACATTTAGTTGTCTCATTCTTACGTATCAGAATGTGTCTGATTCTCCGTATAACCCCATCTTTCTCCACAAGTTGGAGAGATAAGTCGAAGCAACTTCCAGTTTGACTTTGACTTTGAGAGAAATTTTTAGCTGAGGCAGAGAAAGAAAGCCAGAACTGGAGCAGGCTTGCCATGGAAAATCTTCCATCACGAACCACCGTGCCAACTCAATCAGTATGCACTCCTTTTCTTCTGTTCAGCTATATGATGTTGCTATATTATGGATATTTCCCACAACTGTTTTATCTTACTGCTGTAGGTTTTCAGGTTAGGCCTGAAAGAAGTCGGTCTTTCTCATTACCTAAGCTCTGGACAGTTAAGTTTTGTCAAGGAAAATGCTAAATAGTTGAAGAAAAATCAATAGACTTCTATGATTACGTGGGAATATTAAAAAACTTGATCTATTCGGTAATCAGCCTTATTCCATGTATTGGATATCTGATGTTTAGGTTCTAGTGATGTCATCTCCTAATGAGTTCAACCTCTTAGATAGACATGTTTAGCTTTGAGAAACTTAGCCTTTTCTGCTTATTATTTATTTATCTTTTTCATATTCCAACCTAGGGTCGTGGTGGTGATCCAGTTAGTAAATACATTGCTTCCGGGCTTAGTCCTGAAGCTGTTTCTCTGGCAGTTGCAAATTACGGGGACACTCCTGTTAAGGTACTTTTTTCCATCTTTCTAGAAGGCTAATCAACCGTCTTTCATATTTGTTTAGATCTTTCGATACCATGGCATTATAAAGGCACATTCTTCCATTAGAATCTTAAGGTCCAAAATTATACACTGGTGCAATTACATAATTAAGCCTGCCAATGCATAGACATCCCCCCTCTTACAAGCATGTGACGGGTGCATCCGCCATCTAATTTGACTCTTATAAATTGCTTCATCTTCTGCTATCCAGGTTCGGGAATTCGTAAGTGGGTACACTCTTTTGCGGGAAATGGGGTTTTCGTCTAGCAGTGTCGTGGAAGCCTTGGTCACATATGATAACGACACTGAAAAAGCATTGGCTCATTTCCTGGATGGTCCATCTTGATGCTACCTGATGAAATTCGAGATCGTATATTGCGGAAGCGATCTTTCCATGATGAGGTTTGTCAAAATACAGGTTGACATTAATATACCTCATGTGAAAAAGGATCTGATGGTAAAAAAGATGTCTAATGGCTGGGACATGGTCATCTAATGGCTTGCGTCCCAGCTTAAATTGAGAGGACACATTTTAGAGAGGTACACTGTTGTGGATTTAAGAATTTTGGGATACATTGCGCTCAGGATTGCACTCATATTTGTAGTGAGGATCGTCAGTTACTGCCTTTTGGAATATAGGTTCTGTTTCTTCATATGCCAATCAAGAACCGAACCGAATCGGCATGAACTGAACCGAATAACTACTGTCTCTCTTTTTTTTTAGATATATATTTTTTCTGGAGAAGAATTTCTCCTACTACTATGTCGCATACATTAATTACAAAGCAACAAAAGAGATGAACATATTTTTAATTTTAAACACAGCTTCGCAATGGCAATAAAAGAAAAAGGAAGTAACGACGACAAGAATGAGGACGAGGATGGCTCGATAGTTGGATGATCGAGCTCATTTTCTTTCATTCATGGCGCGCTTGAGGAACGGAGTGAAGCTCGATAGTGTCTGTTCAAAACGTGGTTCAAATTGTATTAATATGAGGGGCGGTTTTTGGTTCGGTTAAGTAGAATGGTTATTTTTTCATTATCCAAATTGAAACCCGAATCGAATCGAAATGCACGAAATTTTCGGTCCAATTTGGGTTTTCGGTTCGGTTTTGACATTCCTAGGTCGGATAACCATGCCGGCTCTACATCTTACCTGTTGACTGTTGGTATTCTGAAAAATTGGTTTTATTGATTATAGTACCAAACTCAACCTATTAGAGCTTCAAAACATTACATTATAGCAGCAATGCGTGTTCTCCCAAAGCAAAGAAGAGCAGCAAGTGATTTGAGTACATGAACCGTGGAGATGCAGATTGAAACGATGAGCATCTTTGATGATTTTCCGCCCAACTGATGATGCTGTCCTTGCCTTCCTTCTATTGCGGCAAAATGTCCTTTCTAGTGATATCAAGGACCCGGAGTTTGAGATTGCAATTGCACTTTTGAGCAGGGAAATTATATATAAAAAAAAAAGTCATAAATCTATTGCAATTTGTGTCAATTCACTCTATCCGATCAATTTTGGCCGGCCGGCCGGCGCTGATTTGGCGCTATAGGCGCTGATGTGGTAATTTTTAATAGTATTTTAATATTATTCAATTTTTTTTTCTTCTCCTTCTTCCTTTAACAGGCGAGGTCGAGCCAGCCACTGGCGAGGGTGAGCTCAGCCTCGCTAGCCCTTGCCTCTGGTCGGTCGCCAGATCGACTAGCGAAAGAAGGAGAAGAAAAAAAGAAAAGAAAATAAACAAACAAATAAATAAATAACTCGAAAAGATATTGAAATATTATTAGAAAATTTCCACGTCAGCGTCGTCGTCGTCCGGCCAAAGTTGACAGGATTGCCTGAATTGGCATAAATTCAAAAGGTTTAGAACTCACAAAAAACAATTAGGACTGAATTGACATAATTGCAATAGGTTCAAGATTTTTTTTAAATTTTTTTTTTAATTTTTCCCTTTTGAGCTGGATCAATTAGCAGGGAACAAGAAGGGAGAACAACAGCGCTATGCTGTCTCCCAACTCCCACATTCAAAACCGTCGGAGGAATTCTCGAAAGATGCGTGGCGACGATCCGACCAATCGGGTTTATCATGTCGCCCGGCAGCGACGTCAATCACCCACGATACCATGCTTCGAGAGCTATATGGACGGCCCGCTCGCTCGTGCAGAGACGTTGCGTTGACTGATCGCCATGTGTCCACAATATTTACAAGATTTTCGGCTCTCATTTTTTTTTTAACTCGAAGTAGAAAATATTGCCCAATGCATCAATCACGTAAAACGGGGTTAAAAATTACCATTACAGAGTGGAAATGATAAGATACCAACTAATTGAGATGAAAACCCTAGCTCTGTCCAAATAGCATGGGCATAATGTGTCACTTCTTAAATGGCAAAGCATGAGCAAAACTTATAGGGGAAACCAAATTCGAAAAATTCTTAATTTTTGCTTCAGTCCTAATTCTACCTTAAATTTTCTTTTTTTCTTGTAAAAAATCCTCAATTTTAAGTACAGTCTCATTTTTACCTTAAAATTTTCTGTCTCATAAAAAATCAGAAACTTTTACTTGAGTTTCATAGCTGCCCTCGTTAACCCTCCGTCCAAAAGGCATCTTTTTAAATTTAGGGTTGGCTTTCTTCAATTGCTCTTAGTCTTAAGAGAATTTTCCTTCCATTTCATTTGAGGATCTTTGATTTTGCGCTCAGTTTTCAATCTCTTGTGCTCGGGACTCTTCCAACTCGGCTCGGAACGCTCGAATACCTCGCGCTCAGGAGTTTTTCATCTCTCTGTTCTCAAAGAGAAATTTAGGACGGAGGGCTACCTAGAATAAGATTTGGGATTTTGAGTAAAAGTTGGTGGTCTCTTTTATGAGACTAAAGGAAAAGTTCATTGGTAGATTTAAGATAGGACCTAAAGTTGTAAGTTTTTCATGAGATAAAAAGAAGTTTACTGTAAAATTGAGATTGAAGCTAAAGTTTAAGATTTTTTAAGTATTATCTGTTAATAAATGCGAACAAGGGCACAACACCCCTTAACTTCAACTGGGGCAAGCTCGACATGGTTATGATAGGATCTCTGTCCCTTAGTACTCCCTTTAATTACATGTTTGCCACTGGCCCTGTCGGTGCGTCCCGTTAATGGCCGAAGAAAAGAAAAGAACCCCAGTCAAACCCACCCCTCAAAGACGACAGCTTTCGTTCCCGCAACGGAGCGACCCAAATACGCCGAGCGTCGGATCTCCATCCAACGCCGCGGGCTCGCAACGTGCCACAGCATCAGAAGGCCAGAACCACGCTCGTGGGGCGAGCGCGCGACTCGCTCTAAACCAAAGCTTCGTGATTTCTTTAATTGGATTTGATTTAATCATTTGCCAATTCGTTTTCTTGACTTTTTGCACACAGAATCACGGATCTTCCACGAGACTCTCTACACTGTCATAACCCAGCTCACACCCACTTACCCTCAGAGAGAGAGAGAGAGAGAGAGGACATGGATTTCGTTGTGACTAATGCTCGATCTATTGCGCATTCGAGTTCTTTGGGTAAGTATTGAACTCGATTCCGCATCGACCCTTTTCTGTACGAGCTCCAAGTTTCCTTCTTTTTCAGATCTTGAGCTGATTTCACGGGTGCGTTCCGGGACCCTTCATTTCTTGTCATTTCCACATTGATTCCCACGTTTGTAACCATTGTTCGGGTCTCATTGCATTTGGTTATTTGGTTTGTTTGTTTGTTCGATTAGCGTATTTCAGTCATTTGGGTAGTCTCGGATTTGGATCTTGTTGGGTGTTGTGGTCGAGTTCGTTCGGTTTCTTGATTTGACAAAGATGTTGGGTCGGTCTGCGCTGTCGCGAGCCGGTGGCTTCCGGCCGGATAATTTGGGCCAGCACGCGTTGGCAATGATAGGCAACCTCTGCTTCACTCTGTTTGTGGTTGGGGTCCTGATTTTCACCATAATCGCCGCGACTTACCAGCCTGAAGATCCCCTCTTCCATCCGTCGACCAAGATCACCACATTCCTCACGTCGACCACCAATGCCACCTTCAAGTCCGATGACACGGTGGTCAAGACCGGCGAGGATTTCATGCCTGCGAATCAGACGGTATTTGATAATTTCATCAATGTGACTGATGTCGAAAACCCGGTGTCTGGTTCAGCTGAAATCATGGGTGGGAATGAGTGTGAGGGGAGTGTCAGTCAACCAATCGATTGCAGGGACCCGGAAGTTTTCCACCTAATGATGACGGCCACGATAGAGCTGTTTAAGGATATACACTTCTACAGGTTCGGGAAGCCTGTTGCGGGATCCAACGAGAGCACCTGCGATATGGCGTGGCGGTTTAGGCCTAAGGATGGGAAGGCGGCTGCATTTTATAAGGATTACAGGAGGTTCGTGATTTCTAGGTTGGAGAATTGTACGCTTAGTATTGTGAGCATTGGGGATTACCATACGGGTGTCAATGCTAGGAAGAGGAAGAAGAATCAGAAACCTGGGTTTGAGAAGCAAGCGGCAAAGAAAGGGGAGCAGACTACATCGTTGCCCGTTGTTGGGGAAACGGTGAATGACACACTTCCAGTGGTTGAGTCCGAGGGGTCGTTCAAGGGCGGGAAGTACTTGATCTACATGGGCGGTGGAGATAGATGCAAGACCGTGAATCATTATCTCTGGAGCTTCTTGTGTGCCTTGGGCGAGGCCCAGTACTTGAACAGGACTTTGGTCATGGATTTGAGTATTTGCTTGTCTAAAATTTTCACGTCATCGAATCAAGATGAAGAAGGAAAAGATTTTAGGTTCTACTTTGACTTCGAGCACTTGAAGGAGTCTGCATCAGTGTTGGACCAGGAACAGTTCTGGGCGGATTGGGGCAAATGGCACAAGAAAGACAATATGAACCTTCACCTTGTGGAGGACTTCAGGGTCACTCCTATGAAGCTAGCAGACGTGAAAGATGCCTTGATAATGAGAAAGTTCGGGTTGGTGGAACCCGATAACTACTGGTATAGGGTATGTGAAGGTGAGACTGAATCTGTCATTAAGCGTCCCTGGCATCTATTGTGGAAATCAAGGCGGCTGATGGATATTGTGTCATCAATTGCGGCAAAGTTGAATTGGGATTACGACTCAGTTCATATCGAGAGAGGGGAGAAGGCAAAGAACAAAGACCTGTGGCCGAATCTCGCGGCCGATACCTCTCCTGATGCACTGATCTCAACGTTTAAGGACAAAGTTGAAGACGGGAGGAACCTTTACATTGCAACTAATGAACCTGACACCTCCTTCTTCGATCCATTGAAAGACAAGTACTCGACTCATTTCCTCGACGAGTACAAGGAGCTTTGGGATGAGAACAGTGAGTGGTATTCTGAGACCACGAAGCTTAATAAGGGTGTCCCTGTCGAGTTCGACGGATACATGAGGGTTTCAGTCGACACTGAAGTTTTCTTGAGGGGTAAAAAGCAGATCGAGACCTTTAACGACCTCACGAACGACTGCAAGGACGGTATTAATACTTGCAGCACTTCTGCCAGTTGATAACCATCGCACTGTAAGTTCAAAACCTTCACGATCTCTCCAGATTGCTGATTTGTGGTATGTTTCACCTGTACTTTTAGCTGTTGGCGAACCCGTGTAAAACTCACGCTTTACTCTTTTAGGCTTGGCATGGAGTTACATTTTTATCAGCCTTGTACTAGTAGAAAAGCATTGTTTTTGTACTTTTGACTGTTGTTACATCTCTGGCAATCGTTTTTGCAACTCGATCTCCTTATTCAGTTGGCCGATTGATCCGGCTCTGCGCAATGCGAATGACCTAGACGATCGACGATGAATAGAATGATGTTGGTGAAGATTTCTTTTTCTCCACTTGGGTGGTTGGACCTTTTCTTGAGAAGCCAAGAGCTTATATAGTTCATTGCTTGGTGTGAGTTAGATAGAGGTGCATGGCTTCATCTTCATCTGACTTAGAGAGCATCTTTGCTTCTTGCATCTTTTCTCTATCAACTTGTCATGCAACTTCTTTTTCCTCTTTGGCTGGAATCAAAACTTCTTAGTCGCGACATACTCGACTCGCGGAAGGATAGTTTACAAGGCGGGATCCGCCAATAGCGTGTCAATGTTATCCTGATTGCAGTCTTCCCGAGCCGCTTTTAGTTCCCTTTTAGTTCCCTCCCGTCGGCTGAAACTAGACAAGCGAATCAGTTCAATTGCTATGGTAGGAGAGGGTTGACGTGGAATTCGATCTTAACCACTGGGATGCAAGGAAGTTTGAATTGCGCATCTTTGTTGCACCTTGAACTAGTGTGTGCACACGGTGAATTAGATGAAGAAAGTTATGTTTTCTTGAGGCCACCACAGTGCATCAACTCTTGTTATTGTTGATTCACCTAGTCGGACCCTTCTCGCTAACGGCGACAGCGGCGTCCGACCTTTAAAAATCCTTATATGGAGAATAGAAGCATCTAGATTAGATCTCCACGAATCATAGACGATCACATTCGATCCTCATGAAAAGAAGACACGTGACGGCATCGACCGTGGGATAACATTAAGAACAATATATCAATGTTGGAGCTATCTAACTAGGCAAGCACCATGTTTTGTTTAATGATTTTGACTGATTTCTCTGTCGGCTTCGTCCGTCACAGGCACATGAGCATTGAGATCACGCATGTTCTTCTTCTCTCCCTGTTTGTCCTGTGTCCCGTAGACACTGATGAGGATAAAAGTCATTACCTAAACAAAGAGCGACAGAGACCCTCCGAAGAGGCTTCCAAATCTCACACCCACATGCCCCCACAATGGTAGTTTTGCCAAGTCTGGCACGAAATTTTTGCTAAGATACAGCTGTTTCCAAATTCAAGAATCAAGACATACCCAATAGCGGGTTGAATAATCAAAAACCCAAGATATTTTTCAAGGAAAGGAAGATTTTTTCGCCTTAACTCAACTTGGCAAGAAGTAGATCCATACTTTGATGGGACGAGTTCCCTTTTTTATGTCCTTTTCATGTGGTGTTAGGCTCCAATTGGCAATCGATTAATCTTTCACGAGATGTGATTGTCCCGTGTACCATACGGTGTGTAACAATCTAGACACACACAAATCGATGGTCCTTACCTTTGGTCCAAAAGAATGCCCAAGTACGGTGATGCCGGCTCGGCCTTGACATGATGGAACAGAGTCCACCATCAACAATCTACCATGTTCTAACAAGAGCTCAGGTGATTCATAAGTTCAAGCTCAGAACTGCTTGTTTGGTTCACTTAAGAGACGCAAAGAATGTAAGAAGGGAGTCAAGGGAGAGGAGAAAGATCACAATGCATGAAAAAACACTAGCAACTTTTCAATATGTACAGCCACAAGGCCCACAACAGCACAAGCTCTTTTTGTGTTTCCAAACATCTAACCACATTTCGCACAGATTCACAAGTACAAGATGTGTATTGCAGCACCCATCACACACCAAAAGCCCCTGTTGATGCGAAAATACCTGTACAAACTGTCGACTGTACAACGCGCAACACGACGGCCCCTTAAAAATCTCTCTCTATTGATTCACCAGAAGCATGAGGAAGAAGCCTCCTCTTCCACCATCATAGGCTTCCGACAAAGTGGGCATGTGATCTTCCAATAGTCCAGCCACTTCTCCAAGCACAGCCTGTGGAAGATATGCCCACAGGACAGCTTGCTTATCTCCGACTCGGGCATGAACTCGGTCAGGCAGACGGAGCAGTCGCGGTCCTCCCTCTTGTGCCCTCCGCACACGGCGTCAAACCGGATGGACGGGGCCAGGTTCCGGAACTGCTCGATGTAGCTCTCGGACGGGCTTATCCTATACTCGAAGGACTCGGAGGAGAGGGCGTCGATGAAAGAGTCCGGCAACGACGGGGAGAGGCAGGAGAGACGGAACCCGACGAGGTGGAGGATGGTGCGGACAAGGCCTTTGATGATGGAGATCGACAGGGCGGTGTTTACTATGAGAACACAGAGCATTCCCTCAGAAGGAGCTGGAAGACTTGAGAGACCCATGTTGATCAAGGTTGGAGCTTCCTCTCTTTTTTCCTCAGAGGCCTATCAAAACGGAGCAGAGCACAAGTAGTTGTCAGGTTGATCTTGATGCTTGATCAATCTGCTTAACATTGAATAGAGACATTAGAAAACTAACCAAACAAAGTAAGAAAGGAGATGACACTAAAAAGTGGGTTAGTTCTAATTAGCAACAGCAGCCAAAGCTACCTCAATCATCATAAATTGGACAACCTACTCTCAATATAACTGATTGCATATCCAGCAAGAATGTGATCTGTCAAAGATTATCCGGAAAAAGGACTTGATTTTTGGCTTTAAGGGAAAAGGGTCTTCAATCCTCATGAAGACAAAACATTAAAAGGAAGACTCAGGACTCAGAGAGCACAATCAAGCTGTGACAAGCAATTTTTCATGAAATGAAAACCTACCATCCTTTCAAAACCTAAAATACATAATTATCTGAAACGTACAGATACTAGATCACCAGAATCAAACAAAAAAGGATGCTTTCCACAAATTTCTGCCTCAATAAGGATTCTTAAATCGGAGATGGATCTTCATTCATCTATTTTCTGTTGGAACTCCCTTTGTATCATCACATGACAAGCTCATTCACAGTACAACCCTGGTGCATATGAGACTGGGGTTTCCTGAAAATATGAAACCTCCACTGCTTAAAGATGAAAAGATCCCAAACCATGAAATGCAATGAAAAACCCACCCAGGTTTCTAAATCTATCTAGTCACGGAATGGGAAGAACCCATTACCCAATACGAAATCAATTCCTTTATCCACACAACAACAGCAGAATCACTCTTATAGCAGCTATCCCATCAAAAAACAAGAACAAGAAGAGATCACAACTACAAGAAGACAAGACCCCCGAGCACAAGCCAAATCAAGAAGTAACAAATTAGATGGAAACAGAGAGATTGGAGCCACCACTTACAGAAACCAGGCTTTTTCTCTTTTGGGATTGAAAGCTTTCGCTGCTTCTTGTCAAATCAACCTCTTGCTCTTTATTTATACAGCCAAAGCTCCAGACTTTCCTCATATGTTAACCCCTTGAGCCTAACTATGGTTAGTCCCAGGGCCTTCCCCAACTAACCATGGTTACTTTCACCACGAACTTTCCTCATCCTTCTTTTATCCTGCTAGGCTTTGAGAAGAAAAAATGGAGAAACTGGGAAAGGGGAACTAAAAATTGAGGGGGTTTTTTTTTTTTTTTTTTTTGGTGATTAGTGATATACACTTCATGGTCACGTGGCTGGTTTTTTTCTTCCTATTTTTTTGAGTGGTATCACAGTTCTTAATTTTGATTCTCCTCATTTCCCACATTTTTCTCGTGAATGTCTCCGGATAAAGTGGCTCTCTTTTTCGACCCCCAAAAAGAGTGCATATATCATGATAATTGGAATGTGAAAATGAACGGGAGAAGAGCACCATAAACGTCATCATTTCGGTACGGTACTCATTTAAGTATCATAATGTCGAGTTTCGTAAATCCATAAGCAATCACTCGGAAGAAATGCTCAAATACAAATGCAAGTTGGAAGTTACATCAGATTAAGGGCCTTTGAAAATTCTAAACTTTGACTCAAAAGCTTTTGGAATTGTGTTACTGAAAGTCTTAATTTTGACATAATGGCCTTTAGAGGGAAAATTTCAAATAAGGACTTGAAATGTCCTTATTTTTTTTTCAAATAAGGGTCTGAAGTAGACATTGTTTCAAATAAGAGCCCGAAGTACTATCATTTTCTAAAATAAGAGCATGAAGTTCCCTCATTGTTTTAAAAAGAGGCCTGATCGAAGGGCATTTTCGTCCTTTACTTTTTTGAATTTTTATTTTATTTTCTATTTTTCTATTTTTCGTTTCGTTTCTTTTCTTTTTTATTTTTCCTTTTCCTCTCCCCTCTCCCGCCCATCCCCGGCCTCAAGTGAGGGCCGCCCTTGCTTGGGCCGGCACCGGGCGAGGGCTTTCCTTGCCTAGATATGGCCTTGCCCTCGCTTAGGCTGGGCGGGCGAGGGCGACCCTTGCCTGAGTCCGACCACCTCCGCCGTTGGCCCAGCAATGGCCCCGTGGAGGAAAGAAGGAAAAAAGAAGAAAGAAAAGAAAAGAAAAAGAAAAATATAGAAAAGGAAAAAAAGGAAAAAAACCAAAAAAGTAAATGATGAGAACGCCCTTGATTAAGTCCTTCTTTGAAATAATGAAAACCCTTCAAGCCATTATTTAAAACAAAGTCCACTTCATGCCCTTATTTGAGAAAGAATGATGGCACTTCATGCACTTATTTGAAATTTTCTCGGCCTTTGGGGGCCCATAGCACGCCCTTCATAGACTAGAGTTCTGTGATGGTTGGATTGTTTCTTTTCAAAGGTAATTTGAGTCAAACATATAAATGTCGACATGAATAGATTATTCTTACACCAGAGCAAAACAACACGATATTTGTTTCGGCTAGAATGAATGCGAAAAAAATACTATTTCAAAATAGTAGGATTAGATGTTTTTCGAAACGGGATATTTAATGACTTTAAAAATAAAGAAAAAACTTTTTGAACTTCCCAATTACATACTTTCATGATTAGTATATAATTTATGTAATTTATCCACATTGAGAAACCAACCTTAATGTAATTCCTCAAGTTGCTAGTGGAGGTAGAAGTTTGTTTTTGGGTTGATATACCTATTCATTTTGAACTAATGAAAAATATCTTTGAATTGGACTTGTAAGGGATACAATAAGAATGCCCATGTTAAATGGATAGTAAACATTCGCCTTTTCATTCTTCTATGTGCAGGTAATTTCGTGTTCGAGTTATCCATTCGGATTTGAGCTATCACCATCATTGGGTAACGAAATATAGTGAGTACGATTTAGGCTCGGAAATTACATAAATAGCAAAGTGGCGTTTTTTCTTCATTAGAGAAAATTCGTGAAAGCGAAAAAAGGGTTCAAAAAGAAAAAAGAAAATGCAGCAGAAACAGACCATACTCGTCCTTCATTGGGAGGAAATTGCAAGTGGGAGTGAGCTGTTATATCTGATGGGATGTCCAAAAATTCGTTCTATCAATTTGGATCACTTCATCTCGATCATTGTACGTTTTGAACTTCATGTGTGACTTACATGATTTAAATTAGCTCTCATGCATCAGTGCGTGCGACACTTTATCGGAAGATGGCCTTTATCTTTACTGACTTGTAGGTCTAGTGGTCAGTTTATTACAAGTGTCCATCTGTCTCTGATTAGTTGTCGAATGCCTAGAGCGTGTCGTGTGGAATTCAGGCGTCCCAAGCGCTACGTGTCGCACTTTCTACGCTCGCTCATTCATTGTTTGTCTCAATCAGGTATTGCCCAATCATTGAGTAGTTCCCAATGTCTAATTGCCGTGTAGTTCCCATTGTGTAATTGCCAGAAACGGGTCGCTAGCAACTTGCTTTTTAGCCTAAAAATGCCAGAAAAGAACGAGAGAGGAACAGACTTTGCGTTGCTAGTGAAATGTCTAAAAGCAGTTAATGATAGGAAACGGTAGGAGCTTCGATCGTTTTATCGAGTCGGATCAATCGGACAAACCCTCGTGCAAAACGCTTTAAGTTATTGCGAAATGAACCTCTGATGAATATGAGGATTTTGCTTTTGGGGTAGAGTAACTTGGATTGACAGATTTACCGACGGAATGAGATTCTTGAATCACATTACGAATATCGGGATGCGGCGATTACTTAGCTCGACATAAAATTTCAGGCACGTGGACCCAAATATGATTGGGGTTGGGAGAGAGGGATGAAACCGGAACCTAATTATTGATTCGGACATAAAGGTATTTTAAGCGAGTGGATCGAAAGTATTCGTTATAAACAAAATTATAAATTTACAAATCAGCTTTTCAGAAATATACGCGTTAACAAATATCTTAAACAAAAACTAGCAACCCAACTATTTATTTTTAGCAGGAAGGTACAAGTCTATCAAGAACATTGATTATGGTCCTAAATTGAGCTTGACCATTGGGATGATGTTGTTGCAAGGCGTCAACTTGAAATTGGGGTTGTCCCAAGAATTGGGATGAGTGGCTTTGGGTAGGGGGGGCCATCGAGTGGGCAAAGCCATGACATGACATGTGTTATCCGAAGGGCGAGGACCTAGAATAGCAACAAAGTCATGCGAGACATATGAATCCATGAGTGCTGTCCTTCTCCCATTTGGTATGGAGTGCCCTTTCCCTTGGAGTTCCACAACCATCACATCCAATTATTTTTTTTCCAAATCAATCAAAAAAACAAAGAAGATGAGCACAACATAATTTGAAGACAAAAGTTCCTCTCTCTCTCTCTCTCTCCATTTTGCTCAAAAGTTCCTTTAGGAAAAAATTGTCCTTTGGGGGAGATTGGTGGTGGGAAAAATTATCACCTACACTTGGACAAACAAGTTCTTGCATGGAATGATTGATGAGGCTCCAAAAGAAGGGAAATAGATGCCGACGGATGGTGATATATTGTCAATAATGAGCCGACCCGATTTGTATGGGCGAAACCTTTGAAGCACTCATGTAGTGATCAATGGGAATAAATCGCACTTACCTTATTGATCTACTTTGAATGATACCATTTTAATGGGCTTTGGTACTTCACTTTAGAAGATAAATTGAAGTATATTTCGATAGAAAAAAACAAACAAAACAAACCGTCGTTCATTCCATGGGGGAATTAAAGATGTCGTGGTATTCATTGTTCAACAAATCAAACCAATTTTGATGTGTCCAGCTACAAAGTTAGGAACATATCACAATTTGCATTAAGAAAAATGATTATGTCGCTGTCCCTAATTCACCGTGAGATTAACAAACTATTCTCAATCACAAAAAAAAAACAAATAATTAGAAATTATTATGGGGTCCATGCTTTCAAGAATTTGTGTCCCACGACATGTTGTTACTCTCAATGTTACTAATGACTGCTATGCTAGCAAACCATTTGCATTAATCAATAGCTTCGGGCTATATTTGTTGGCCATGATCAAATTTATAATATCCAGTGTTTGGTTCGTGCCAAAAACAGGATAAAGTCAAATATAAAAGGGATATAGTCGGATAAAAATATCCCCTGAGGAGTTGGAATAAAGGTGGATAGGATTTCTAATATTCATAACACCAAAATTATTTTTCCCGAATAACAAACTTCTTAAATTAATAAACTTAAAATAAAATTTGAATATAAATAATTTAAAATAAAATAAAAAATACAAAAAAATGAGAGCAATTTTGTTTTTATTTATATATTAGAATTTCTTTCTTTGTTATAGTAAATACTTAACATATATATAGTACTTCTTTTTATCGCATATTTAGATATTTTATTATATTAGGTATATCAATATATTTTTATAATTTAACAAAATATTAGAGAATAATGGAAGGGGAAAAAAGAAATTAAAAAGAAGGGAAAATAATAAAAATAAGTAAATAAAAATAAAGTAGGCAAGAGTGTCACGAGAGATTCTTACCATCTCTATTTATGCAATCTTTAAGTTCATTTACACTGATATGCCGTTCAAATCAAATAATGGACATGATAAGATGTGAGCATATTCGGTTTTATTACTGTGATTCCCCAAAAAGTGTATAGGATATAGCAAAATCCCTGAATTTCATTTCATATTCTATCCAGATGATGCAGGAGCATCCGACGAGTCGGTACAAACCTTAAGTTCCGATCTGGTCCCGTCGGCTAGTCCAACAACTTCGTTGTTTATTCAGGCCAAAACCGACTTCGATTACACTTTGCTATGATGAAAAAACAATGGATATGCCGACATGATCCAACATGCTGACTAACAAGTTATCGAATGATGTCCTAGCCAATTGAGCTCTATTTCTCCTAGTTAGCTGTTGATTTTGTTGCGGATCCTTAACATACCAATGGGGGACTTATTATAAAGGACTGGGGTCTTCGATCCCTTGACCAGAGCTGCTGACGTCCCAGGGCGTCATCCGACACTAGCGAGTTCTGTTTTAATATGTTATTATATATATAGTAGAGGGCACATGCGAAAGATAAACCAACTAAAAACAAGCAGTGGGCCACCCTAAAGAAGTATAAGTGCATGCAAAAAGGAAAATGGTAAGCACGCCTACGGGTTAAGGCCTCAGAGGTTTGCTACGGCTTAAAATAGATAATGGGTCACACGGCAAATCAGAAAATACATACATTTTATATGCAAAATTAGGCGTTCCGTTACATCGGTTTCATAATGACAAAGATACACTGGGAGGACTTTACTGGGTTACATCTAATGCCGAATATTATTCACTATCTCCATCGCCACGCTCTGATACCATTACTATCATCTTGAGCCGCGAGAACCTGGTTATCTGAACCAGGTAATTTCCATTCGGATTCGAGCTATCACCATCATTGGGTAACGAAATATTGCGAATACGATTTAGGCTCGAAAATTACATAAATAATAAAGTGGCGTCTTTTCTTCATTAGAGAAAATTCATGAAAGTGGAAAAAGGGTTCAAAAAGAAAAAAGAAAATGCAGCAGAAATGTTAGAATTGGAGCACAATAACATGAAGTAAAGCGTAAAAGCAGCGAGAAATAGAAAATCGATACACAAGATTTTATCTCGATTCACCCTTAAACTAGGGCTAAGTCCAGCAGAGGATTCCACTATAATTAGCACTTCGTAACTTTCATTACATTTTTCAATTACAAGAGAAAAAGAGTATATATAGTAGCAGCTATTCATGAGCCTAAACTCAAATTACTAATAAAAAAAATATGGACTTAAATCATAAAAGTCTTTTGGTGTCCAGGGGGTGCTGCCCCCTTGAGATCCCAGCCGAGGCGGCTCTCTCGGACTCTCGCCCGCTTAGCGGGATCCACATTCTTTGTTGTCGCAGGGAAGGACGTACCACACTCCAACAAGAAACATACCATATTTGTCCTTCATTGGGAGGAAATTGCAAGTGGGAGTGAGCTGTTATATCTGATGGGATGTCGAAAAGTTCGTTCTATCAATTAGCTCTCATGCATCAGCCGCGTGCGACACTTTATCGGAAGATGGCCTTTATCTGTACTTACTTGTAGGTCTACTGGTAAGTTTTTTACGAGTGTCCATCTGCCTCTTATTAGTTGTCGAATGTCTAGAGCGTAACGTGTGGAATTCAGGTGTCCCAAGCGCTACGTGTCGCAGTTTCTACGCTCGCTCATTCATTGTTTGTCTCAATTAGGTATTGCCCAATCATTGAGTAGTTCCCAATGTGTAATTGCCAGAAACGGGACGCTAGCAACTTGCTTTTTAGCCTAAAAATGCTAGAAAAGAACGAGAGAGGAACAGACTTTGCGTTGCTAGTGAAATGTCTAAAAGCAGTTAATGATAGGAAACGATAGGAGCTTCAATCGTTTTTATCAAGTCGGATCAATCAGACAAACCCTCGTTCAAAACGCTTTAAGTCATTGCGAAATGAACCTCCGATGAATACGAGGATTTTTCTTTTTGCGTAGAGCAACTTGGATTGACAGATTTACTCACGGAATGAGATTCTTGAATCACATTACGAATATCGAGATGCAGCGATTACTTGGCTCGAGATAGAATTTCAGGCACGTGGACCCTAATATGATTGGGGTTGGGAGAGAGGGATGAAACCGGAACCTAATTATTGATTCGGACATAAAGATATTTTAAGTGAGTGGATCGAAAGTATTCGTTATAAACAAAATTATCAATTTACAAACCAGCTTTTCAGAAATATACACGTTAACAAATATCTTAAACAAAAACTAGCAACCCAACTATTTATTTTTAGCAGGAAGGTACAAGTCTATCAAGAACATTGATTATGGTCCTAAATTGAGCTTGACCATTGGGATGATGTTGTTGCAAGGCGTCAACTTGAAATTGGGGTTGTCCCAAGAATTGGGATGAGTGGCTTTGGGTAGGGGGGGCCATCGAGTGGGCAAAGCCATGACATGACATGTGTTATCCGAAGGGCGAGGACCTAGAATAGCAACAAAGTCATGCGAGACATATGAATCCATGAGTGCTGTCCTTCTCCCATTTGGTATGGAGTGCCCTTTCCCTTGGAGTTCCACAACCATCACATCCAATTATTTTTTTTCCAAATCAATCAAAAAAACAAAGAAGATGAGCACAACATAATTTGAAGACAAAAGTTCCTCTCTCTCTCTCTCTCTCTCCATTTTGCTCAAAAGTTCCTTTAGGAAAAAATTGTCCTTTGGGAGAGATTGGTGGTGGGAAAAATTATCACCTACACTTAGACAAACAAGTTCTTGCATGGAATGATTGATGAGGCTCCAAAAGAAGGGAAATCGATGCCGACGGATGGTGATATATTGTCGATAATGAGCCGACCCGATTTGTATGGGCGAAACCTTTGAAGCACTCATGTAGTGATCAATTGGAGTAAATCGCGCTTACCTTATTGATCTACTTTGAATGATACCATTTTAATGGGCTTTGGTACTTCACTTTAGAAAAAAAATTAAAGTATATTTCGACAGAAAAAAACAAACAAAACAAACCGTCGTTCATTCCATGGGGGAATTAAAGATGTCGTGGTATTCATTGTTCAACAAATCAAACCAATTTTGATGTGTCCAGCTACAAAGTTAGGAACATATCACAATTTGCATTAAGAAAAATGATTATGTCGCCGTCCCTAATTCACCGTGAGATTAACAAACTATTCTCGATCACAAAAAAAAAACAAATAATTAGAAATTATTATGGGGTCCATGCTTTCAAGAATTTGTATCCCACGACATGTTGTTACTCTCAAAGTTACTAATGACTGTTATGCTAGCAAAGCATTTGCATTAATCAATAGCTTCAGGCTATATTTGTTGGCCAGGATCAAATTTATAATATCCAGTGTTTGGTTCATGCCAAAAACAGGATAAAGTCAAATATAAAATGGATATAGTCGGATAAAAATATCCCCTAAGGAGTTGGAATAAAGGTGGATAGGATTTCTAATATTCATAACACCAAAATTATTTTTCCCGAATAACAAACTTCTTAAATTAATAAACTTAAAATAACATTTGAATATAAATAATTTAAAATAAAATAAAAAATACAAAAAAAATGAGAGCAATTTTGTTTTTATTTATATATTAGAATTTCTTTTTTTGTTATAGTAAATACTTAACATATATATATATATATAGTACTTCTTTTTATCGCATATTTAGATATTTTATTATATTAGGTATATCAATATATTTTTATAATTTAACAAAATATTAGAGAATAGTGAAAGGGAAAAAAGAAATAAAAATAGAAAAGATATAGAAAAGAAGGGAAAAAAATAAGTAAATAAAAGTAAAGTAGGCAAGAGTGTCGCGAGAGATTCTTACCATCTCAATTCGTGCAATTTTTAAGTTCATTTACACTTATATGCTATTTAAATCAAATAGTGGACATGAGAAGATATGAGCATATTCGGTTTTATTACTATGATTCCCCAAAAAGTGTATAGGATATAGTAAAATTCCTGAATTTCATTTCACATCCTATCCAGATAATGCGGGAGCATCCGACGAGTCGGTACAAACCTTAAGTTTTGATCTGGTCTCGTCGGCTAGTCCAACAACTTCGTTGTTTATTCAGGCCAAAACCAACTTTGATTACACTTTGCTACGATGGAACAACAATGGATATGCCGACATGATCCAACATGTCGACTAACAAGTTACCGAATGATGTCCTAGTCGATTGAGCTCTATTTCTCCTAGTTAGCTGCTGATTTTGTTGCGGATCCTTAACATACCAATGTGGGACTTATCTAAGTTATTTCCTTGGTCATTTGGAGACTTCTCGTGATGATTATATGCTGGTCCAACCTGGTGGACGAGATTGCTGAAGAGTCCAAGTGCAAGTCTCCAAGTGTTTATTGCTTTCTACTTTCTAGTTGTCATTTAATGCTTTTCTAATTACTAGGAGTTTAATACCTTATGGTTCCCATGTCGTCTAGTTCCTATGTTCTTTATTATCTCTCTAGTCCCCATGTCTTTATTAGTTGGTTGGTCCTCTAGACTTTATTGTTCTTATATTTCCTATGTTCGAGTCCCTCTATATATAGAGGAATGATTCTCCATTGTAACACAAACTTGATTGAATGAATGAGAATTCCTCTGCGTGAGTTGAATTATAAACCCCCCTCGGCATCTTTATCCTTGTAGAGTGGATTACTTCTCGATCGTGAGCCACATTTATCCTCGGTTGGTGGCGTAGCCTTTATACTATGGTGGTGAGCGTTCATCCTATCCCGATCTTTATCCTCTGCTGGCGATATCTTTAGGCTTTGGTGGCGATCGTACTATCCTTCTTTCTGTATTGTGGCTGGTGATATCTTTATACCTCGATATAGTTCGTACTTTATTGGTTCTTACTGTCCTTATACATTATCCCATACACTTAACCCTGAAAACACCCATACACCGACCATGCACTTTATTCCTTCATACCGATTGCAACTCTAAATTCCTTACCGATGGAATCACTCGCCCACGCACGCATCACCAGACTAGAATCTAGACAACCAAACGCAGCCTAAGAGGTTTATGACATCATATTAGGATGCTTCTCTCTCTTTCATTTGTTAGCTTACCCCATACTAATAGTTTGGTGGACACATGCGTTTATCCTAGGGGAAACTACTCAATCAGTCAAAAACCTATTGTACAGATGCTAATTCAATTCTAAACTTTCAAATTTTACCAAATTAGTCCTAAATCTTTAAGCAAAATTTCAATGTAGTCCTTCCGATAAAATTTCGCCTGAAATCATTGCCTAGATAAGTTCAAACAAAATCCTTCATTAGAGGAGGATATCGTTAAGAGTGCGTAGTAGAAACCCAATACATTTACCTAGGAGATGCCAAGAGTTGAGCCCGTCAACATATCTAATTGGACTTACATCTTCTCAATTTGAATTTCCATCTCTTTCTCAGGACCGAATCATGTTAGCAGTCATCAGAACCGCATTGCTGCATCATCCGTGGTCTACTTTGCTAGATTGAGACATGAAGATTGCTTGAAAATTGCATTGGTTACGAGATTCATTCCTTGAGATATTCACCAAATATTGAAACAGATTGAGGGCTATCAATCTACCATCGGCTCTATTACCATTTTGTTAGAAATGCTCAACAAAACTCCCATATCTTCATCTAGGAGATTGCCAAAAGGGAGCCCAAATCTGAGTCTATCAACATATTCAGTTAGACTCACCTTCACTCAAAAATTTAAATCAATTAGTTATAAGCTAACCATGACATATTAACTACTTCATACGTTACTAATTTTTCTATGTGGAACTTTTTCTCTCATAACTCACTAGTTTATCACAACAATATTCAATGGACGACTAAATTAAAGAATGAAAAAAGGTTTACAATCAATGAACATTTTGTGTTCAAAGGAAGTTTAGAGTAGGAAGGACGATGCCTAGACCGACGTGTTCGAGAACAACACATTGCGTGGATGCCAACACCCCATCCGACCATTAGCATTGAGGTTATCAATGTCGTTAAGGGCGCGCATGGTAACACTTCTCTACCAGAAATCAACTTCTGGGAAGAAGTTGATTTTTCAACTTCTGGTTTTGAGCAGAAGTTGATTTCTGATAGAGAAATGCGTTTGATAATCGGACAAAATTTCTACTTCATTTTTCAACATTTATTTTTTTAAAAAAAATTATTAAAAAAAATATTCATTTTTTACTCCGGCGGCGGGAGGCGGCGACGGGCGGCGACGGCGGGTGGGCGGCGGCGGCGGCGGCGACGACCGGCGGTGGGGGTCGATGGCAGTGGTCTTGAGTTTTTTTTTTTTGTTTTTTTGTCCAAGAAGTGCTTCTTGACTTGGAGAAGCTACTTTTTTTTACTTCTCAAATTGGACAAAAAATCTTACCAGAAGTGAAAAATCCTACCAGAAGTAAAAAAATTTACCAAACGAATTTCTACTTCAGAAGTTAATTTACCAAACAGATTTCTCTACCAGAATGACTTCTGGACCAAAGAAGTAACTTCTGAAGTGTTACCATGCGCGCCCTAACCCTCTCGTGTGTGGTAGTATCTCTTATGACTCTCTCTTGGTCTCTCGATAACACATCGACATCGGTCAACATCACCATGATGCACACCATCGACGAACCATCATCGAGATTGTGGTCTGATCGTCTCCACGCAACACTACTCACCTCGTCAGAGGCAATCGGTCATACAAAAGTTCCAATGTTTAAATGTTCACTTTTGTTCATTATATCTACTCTTACGTGCTTTTTCCTACAAAGCAAAAGATAGGAAGAAATTCGAGGACTTCTTATTCAATCTAACACATCTTATTCGATCCTAGGCCCCCGCAATCGGATGCACGGTCGAAAGATCAGGAGGCTGTATCTGAATAAAATTTCCTGAGAACACGGTTAAATAACTAAGCAAGTAAATCTCGCGACCTTTAATGTATCGGTCACTCTCGTGATTCGCACGGTCGATGTTTCTGAAAATTTATCATTTTCTCGTTGGGTATGCTAATTAAGTGCGTCGAAGACACTTGTTAACGAAATTAGATTACTTCATCATGGATGTTCGAATCCTAGGCCATAAGTGAGAGTGGATCTCGACAAACCATCATGTCAGAACTAGAGACTGGAAATTAAAATTCCTTGGTATGGGGGGGGAGGGGGCCTCCCAAGCACCACCAGTTTATTGAGAAGAAGGGCCATTTTAGTTCCACGTGGAATCCTACACGAGAAGACCTGGCGACCACGAGGGCGACGGGTGGGGATAAAGACGAGAGGACCACGAAGCGTCCCACCGTCTGAAGCCAGGGGGGAAGCATCCGAGTCTCCGCTGTACGACAAACTGAATCACGAACCGAATGGGAGAGGAAGAAAGTGTGCCTCGGCGACCACCCTCGTTCAACACGCGTCGACAAAGACGACACCGGAGAGTCACGTGGGTCAAGGCGAGGAGGGTCCGTGGATTTAATGATGTGGTGGGGGCTGTGGAAATTGAAAGACCGCCCATTGTCAAGAGTCAATAGGGGTCACGTGCCGACCCATGTCTGGCCATGGACGTGTCGGCTGCTCGTAGGAAGGGCTCACGAGGACACCGGGTCCTGGTCGGTCTCGTGGAGATGCCCTTTTCGATTAATTTTATTTGGTTTGGAGTTCGAGGTTCATTGAACCGAATCTCCGGTGAGGATCTCCTCGAAGCGGCCCAGTCCCAGGTACGACGTTCCACGTCTGATGCCGTTTCAGCAGTTGTCTCCGCCGGTGGCGCATGGGTGGGAAGACGCCCCCAAGGGGGAGGTGGGGCGGTTGCGGTGGAGAGAGTCAACACACTCGCGATCTCGAGTTCTCTCTCCTCTCGATCGCTCCGCCACCGAGCAATCCATTTCACCGGCGGCGCAGGACGAGACGATTCGTGTACTTCCTAACTCCCTGGTTTGTTTGTCTACGGAGAAGTACTTAGACAATTTTAATTGATTTGTCAAGGATGTTGTAAAATCCGACCACCGTTACATGATGTACAACAGCTTTTTCATATAGTACCAATGTTGAAAAAAACATGGCACTTGTTCGAACTTGCTAACTTTAAGAACCACAATCACATGAATTTTCAATAGCCTAACTCGGTAGGAGGTGAGATGTAGATATATGTTAAGAACGAGACAAGAAGAATAACATAAATTTAAGTTAAGAACGAGACAGAAATTTATAGTGACCTAATTCTATAGTTGTTATTTTTATACAATCTCTGGTTGATGATATATCCAAGTCCATGAAATATCTTACTTGTTTAATATAATTAGGAAGATGCAAACCAGAGTGTAGACCGCTCACCAGGGACAAATTTATAATTAATTCAGGAGCAACTGACCACATTATGGTAGTTCTCGTTGGATTAACTCATATGCGTGAGGTTCCTAGTGGTTCTTACTCTCCTATTACGATTGCTAATGGTGAAAAGGTCTTTGTTCAAGGGGTTGGGAAACTGGATTTAGTTTTCAACTCTTATAATATGTTATTTGTACTATCATTATCTTCTAACTTGTCATATGTTACTTTTTCTCGTGATAAGGTCATCTTTCATGACAGAACCACATGGAAGAAGATTGGTGAACACCGGCTTCAAAAGGGACTATACACTCTTGATTTTTCTAGCACGAGGTCGGTTGCTAGCTATAATAAAGGCTTAACATCTCAATTATGGCAGGCGTATAAGGCACCCATAAGTTCGAATGTAACGGTCCATTGATCCTAGTTTTTCTCTAGATTTAATTTCTTGTGAAACTTGTTATTTTTCTAAACAACATAGATTGCCTTTTTCTCAAAAAACAAATAATGCATCTGAACTATTTGAGTTGATGCATTATGATGTTTGGGATAATGCACTAGTTGCATCTCGAGATGGTTTTAACTACTTTATTACATTATTAGATGATAAATCTCGAACTACTTGGCTGTATTTGCTTACCTCTAAAAGTGAAGTATTGACTGTTTTCAAGGAATTTAATCAAATGATTCATACGCAGCATGGTACTCGGATTGAAATATTACGTACTGACAATGGGACTAAATACACCAATCACCCCTTTGAATCTTTTCTCAAAAGTCCATGTATTGTACACCAAACTTCATATGTTAAAACTCTCCAACAAAATGGTGTTGCGGAGAGGAAAAACCTCTCATCTCTTTGAGATGACACGATCACTTTTGTTTCATGAAACTTACTTTGACATTTTTGGTCGGATGCTATTCTAACAAATTGCTATTTGATTAATTGTCTTCCTAGTAAGGTGTTGCAATACAAATCTCCTATAAAAGCGCTCCTTGGCCGATCGATTAATCTCTCTCATCTCCGTTCGGTAGTGTGTGCTACGTTCACACTTCATTAGGGAGTAAGATAGATCCTCGTACTATGAAGTCAGGCGAAGAATAGTGGTGACAATATTAGTAACTATGATTACAGTGCATTCAACATGAAATTTGCTTCCTTACCGATTATTTCTGATGATTTGGTGATTGATGAGAACAAGAGAGATGGAGAGACGCTCCTAATCAAAACACAGCTGCTTTAGTTCCTGACCCTGTCCAGGAAATAGCTCCAGTTCGTCGATCGACCCGAGCATCTCAACTCTCAACTCGTCTTCTGAACTTTTTCACGTATCAGCTGTCTACGACCTATCTCATACAGGCTTATATTTGTTTTGATTACATCTCTCCGAAGTTTTGTACCTTTATATCGAGTATAGATAAAAATATCGAACCTACAAACTTTCTTGAGGCGCAATAATCAGGTGTGTGGAGGAAGGTCGTGGATAAGGAACTCCAAGCTCTCGATAAGAAATCGGACTTGCAATATTATTCCATCACCTATCAGAAAATGTCATGTAGGCTGTTAATGGATTTACAAGATCAAGTACAAAAATGATAGTTTAATTGAAAGGTACAAAACTAGATTGGTGGCGAAGGGATACACCTAAACATAGGGAGTAGATTACAAATAAACATTTGCTCCTAGCTAAACACTGTCAGAGTTCTCGTGTCAATTGCTATCAATTCTGGTTGATATCTATTCTAAATGGACTTAAGAATGTGTTCCTTCATGGAGAGCTTGAAGAAGAAGTGTACATGGACCTCCTTAAAAAATCCAGTATTTATTTGCAAACTCAAGAAGGCAATCCTATGGTATGAAATAATCACCTCCAGCATAGCACGAAAAGTTGAATACGACCCTTGTGACGTTTGGATTTAAAATAGGTAAGTTCGACCATTCTCTATTTGTTAAGAAAAATACTAAGGGAATTGTGGTAGTATTAATATACGTTGATGACAAAGTCATTAATAATAATAATCTACAAGAGATTGAAACTCTCAAAAAATATTTGCACGAAAAGTTCGACACCAAGATTTTTGGTCATTTGCGATACTTCCTTGGAATTGAACTTGCCAGTTCCAGTAAAGGCTTGTTTCTCTCTTAGAGAAAATACGCATTGGATAAGTTAAAGGAAGCAGAAAAATTAGGGCCAAATCTGCAAAGTCCCCTATGGATATTGGAAAGAAAGTGGTAAAAAATGCTACTCCTCTCCAAGATTTTGGCCAATTTCAAAGATTAGTTGGTCGGCTAATTTATTTGACGATCACTCGACTAGACATTTCATATGCCTTTAGCTTTTTGAGTCAATTTATGCATGCTCCTACCAAAGGTCACATGGAGCTTGTCGACCGTCTATTGAGGTATTTGAAGCATGTCCAGGATGAGACATTCTTATGACGAAACATGGTCACACAGAGATTGCAGGATAATCTGATGCTGAGTATGAGATAATCTCGTTATGTGGAAAAGCAAAAGTCAGAGTATTGTTGCTTGTTTGAGTGCTGAAGTAGAATACAACGTTATGGCATTTGCCACATGTGAATTGGTTTGGCTTGACTTTCTATTGAGTAACTTGGGTCTTGAAGGATTCGGTGCGCTCATGAAGCTATTTTGTGATAACCAAGCAGCAACTCACATTGTATCAAATCTGTCTTCCATGAAAGAACGAAACATAGAGAAGTCAACTGTCATTTTGTTCGAAAGAAAGTTTAGGACAAAACTACCAAAACTCCTTATGTTCGAAGCGAAGAACAATTTGCTTTGCTTATGTGTTAACCAAACCTCTTTCTAAAGGATTATTTCAACAAATGTTGGCCAAGTTGACCTCAGAAGGCATCTTCGCCCCAACTTGGAGGGGGAGGGGGAATTTTGGCGAGATAAACTTGCCAAGCCATGATAGGATGGAGGACCAATGCATAACAACTATATTTACCATAAAAATCATAGGCTATGTTTAGTAAATATGCTATACTTTTCTTTATTTAAGGAGAATGAATCTTCTTCAAGAAGCTTAGTCGAATACAGATTTCTATTGTGGAAGTAGGCTTCCCAAGAACCTTTCCTCGGTCGACCGAACACGAAAACCTTTGTTCATCTTCGGTTTTCTTTGTCTCTTCCATCTTTGTATTAACTCGCTATAGCTTGTTCACTAACTTTTATCGATTTGTGAGGACGATTTGTCGTCACTCTGCTTAATCTATTTTGTTTTGAGAAATTTTATGAGTACAAAACTCTATTTGAAGTTTAGGTAGCGCCACATTGCTTAAAAGACTTTCGAAATTAAATATTCCGAAGCAACTTCAAAAAGGTAAACGGGGATTAGAACCTTCACCCAGCAAAATGTAAATCCATCAACCTAAATATGAAATTATCCATATCTTCAATTGACATTTATGATAACATTATCGCCAGTCGACAAGCATTTTGGCAGTCGACATGCATTTTGGCCAATCGTGCGTGGTAGCATTGCAATTTTTGTAGTGATTACATGTTTAAACAAGAGTTTTTAAAAAAAAAAAAAAAAAAAGAAAAAGAAAAAGAGAAGAAAGATAATAAGGGAGGGTGCGAGCTGCCATGTGGCACGGACTCGCCTTCGGGGGGAAATTTTCGCGTGTCGGTGTCCGACACGCGTCGGACACGGCCGGACACTTGGACACGCGGTGCTCCGACACTTGGTCAACCGAAAAGACTGCGGTGGGTAAGTAAGTCAAAGTTGAAAAGAATTCAAATTTTTCTGACCTAATCTCTTTCTCTTGCGTTCTCTACCTGTCGCGCTCTCCTCTCTCCCTCCCGCGTCGCTGCTCTCGGCTCAGTCGTGACTCGCCTCCCCTGGACGCCTCGCGGCTCGCCGCCTCGCTTCCCCTCGCGGCTGTCGCCTCATCTCGGCTTCTGTGGTAAAAATTCCTTCCCTCGCCTGTTCTGGGTTCGCTGGTCCTCTCTGTCGTCTGTGGCCTTGGCTTCTGAGAATCTGAGTTCGCTGGGCCTATCCGTATTTGATGGCTGTGTTTGATTTTGCCCACCTCGTTATCACTGCATTGAATCGTGTTAATCCACATGCTTAAAAGTTACTTCCTTGAAAATGCTGCTGCTAGAAGTTTTCTTTCGGTGTGCGTCGATACTTTGAAAACTTCATCAACAATTGTATTTGTTTTAGAATAGTATATTGTCATGTTGTTGGCCCTTTACTTGCCACTTGAAAGCAAAGTTTGTTTTCCTCGCTCTCTTTAGAGAACCCAAATTAATGGCTGTGTTTGATGTCTATTTAGTATAAATTCATTGTAGGGATTTTTTATTTATTTATTTATTTGCGAAATCATTTATGATTTCGACCAAAAAAAATCATAAAAAAAATAATTTATTATATATATGGAATATATATTTAATATACTACGTTTCCTGTTGCATCGCAGGGATACGGGGTTTTGGAAAATTTTGCGTCTGGACACCGCTGGACACTCCCGGCGTGTCCGAGTTCCGACGCCGGGTCAACTACACGGACACGCGAGGGGTAAAGTCAGAACACCCAAAAATTTTGACCTAATTTCCTACTCCTCTCCGTTCTCACTTCTCACTTCTCGGCTCTGTATCGTGATTCGCGACTCGCCTCCCCTGACGCCTCGCAGCTCGCCGCCTCGCAGCTCGCCTTCTGGTTTTCGCTCACCTCACGCCCTCAGCTCGCCGCCTCGCCTTGTCGCTCGCCTCGGCTCGCATCCCTTCCTCGTCAAGGTATCACCGATGCTCTGTCTCTGTTGCTCTGTACACGAAGAAGAAAGGTCGATGCTCTGTCTCTGTTACTTCTCGGTGAAAATCGTCTCTCTGTTGCTCTGAACTTGCTGTGTTTCCTTTATTGTTTGTTCTGATTCTTGTCGTGATTCTTGGATCTCGGTCCATATTTTGCAATCCCTTTCCACAAGCTTATGCTGTTGACACTTAACAGGCCCCATATTTTGCAAATCGTGGTTCTCCTGATTTGGTGATCTCAGAGTCACTGATTGTTTCTTAATCAGTTTTTTGAACGGTATGCTTATTCTCCTGATATATTTTTTGAGACCTTTCTAAGGAGGAGATTAATAACAGTTTTGGCATCATGACGTTATTATTATTGAAATCATAACAATAATAATTTATCGTGTATATATAAAAAAATATATAATATATAACGTGTCGGAATTCTTTATTTTTTTAGAATTCATGTGTTTGCGTGTCGTGTCTTGTGTCGGTGTAACATAGGTTCCAGCGTGTCGGAATTCTTAATTTTTTTAGAAAACGTGTGTCTCGCATGCCCCGTGTCATGTAGGTGCTACATGGGCCAGCTGGCTCTAGCACTTGTTTGAAGACCGGCCTGAAAACGAATCGGCCGGTCCAAATCTGAAAACAAGCCCTTTACCGGGCCTGGCCCGACCACCTCACGCATTACATCACTTGCACATCTCAACTTCCCATCCGCCTCACCTCTCTCTCTCTCTTCGCGGCTCTTAGCTCAGCGGCGCAACGAACGCCGGCGACGGCAAAGCAAGCTGAGGCGGCGGTCGGCGGCCGGCGGCAGATTTGTGTAGGCGCGGCGAAGTAGGCGGAACAACTCATCGCTCTCTATAGATGTTTTAAGTTCCTGTAGTATTCTGTTAGTCCTTAAGCTTCCCCTGATTATCTCCGACTTCTTTTGCAGATAAGCAGGGGCGGGGTCCCGGTGGCGGCGGAAGCAGCCGGAGCTTGCTTGCTTGCTTTGGTCCCTCTTTCCACGTAGGTTTCTTTCCATTAGTTTTTCCAATCCTCTCGCTTCTTGTTTTAACAGTGATTGCTGGCCTTACGTTTCTGTCTCCATTTTCCTTGGTTGGTTTATGGGTTCCTCTCGGCTGGGCGATGTGAAAAAAAAAAAAATTAGTCTAGAGAATTGATGACAGTGCACTTCGATTCTACTGTGGTTGTCATGATTGAATTCGGAGGCATGTCCTAAATGTTGACGCTTGAGATGACTTTGCTATTCTTTCTACTACAGAGTCCATTGATCGAATATCTTCAGCGAGGAAAATATTTTGAGTGCGGGTTTGGGGTTCTCTTTTCCTTGCTAGAGCTGGGTTTAGGACCCTACTTAAGTGCCTGACTCGGGTTTGAGTATGGTTCAGGATATAGATTAGTTTGGGTTGGGATCAGTTCCCTAAAGTGACTATCTGAACCCTAAACCTCAAGGAACTATTGCATACTTTCTCCTTATCACAAAGCTAACTCGTATCGCAATGTTAAGCCAAAGTGAGGAAGACATTGTTTAGTTTCCTCTACTAATTTTCCTTTTTCCTTGTATAATGGTACTAGTTTAACAGCTTTTGCCTTTAAATTGCACTTGTTTGAAAATTGTATTACATAGTTTAACACATTGAGCTGAAAGCTATTTGATGGCAAGTTAAATTTATTGTCACTTAACGTAAGGGACTTGTCAGAGAATTTGGATACATGATTAGCTGCATGAGCCAATTCTTATTATCTGGTGATAACGGTAACTTTCTGGGGTATAGTACGATTTAGAAATTTACACAAGAATTAGAATACGTTTAACTGCTTTACCCATACTGGTTCCGCATGAGAAACGGTTCCTTGAATGTAATTTTTGTGGGAGTGCCTTGTCCCATAACTCTTTTTTAAGGACATTTGGTGTCACACTTCAGGTTGGGAAAATTTTATAGCGGCATCATTTGGTTTTTTGGCTGGGTTAACAGTAGAAAGGTTGGGAGATGTTTGTTTTTATTGAAATTATCAAGTTCTTGGTGAGGATGTTTACCTTAACAAATTTATGGTTTGGATAAAATGTCCATCTATTGGATTCTCGAACACCGTATTAAATATGTGTTTAAATTAATGCTTGTAGATGGTCAGAGTCTAACCGCTGCCATTACTGAAAGAAATTTCAAGTCAACCATGTCCGGAGAATCTCATCTTTCAAAAGCTGGGGGAATCCCAAAGAAGAGAAAATCAGGGCATAAAAAAGGCCACAAAGCAAACAAGAAGGTAAATGTTTTCCCAGGGGCTGGGGAAAAGACTAAGATAGACAACAGGATGAGAAAACTGTTCCGGAAGAGGGCAAGAGAATACGATTCAGATGAAGATGAAGATGAGGACGTTGCGGAGTCTAAAGATGATAATGCTGTTCCACTGACCGACAATGAGAAGAATTTAGAATCACATGGTTTGGATGACGATAAACCTGAAGTTTCTGATGACGAAAATAATGAAGAAGATGATGACGTCCATCCTGGAATTATAAAGTTCACGGAAGGTGTTAGAGCATTCAGGACAGCTTTCCAGAGTATCATCAAGAAGAGTGTGTCCAATGATTCCCTTGTAAGCTTGACTGCAATCCCAGAATTTTTTGAATTAAATTGTGGACTTTGTCATTTAATTGTGCCCGTTTGCAGGGTCCCGTAATGTCAGCACACAAGAAGCTTGTTGCAGAGAAGCTTGCCGAAGAGGAAACTGAAAGGAAAGTTAAAGGGGAGGCGAAGAAGGAAAAACACTTGGTATATGACTCCCACTTGCTTTTGACCGATTTTAGTTCATACTATCATTTGAATATTTGGAGTTAATAATGTTTTGATCAATCAACAGGTGGGAGAAAAGGGGCACGTGAAACCTGCAAACTATCTAGATGCACATGATAAGTTTCTTATAAGCGTTGCTACCAAGGGAGGTATTCATCTTATATCTGACGGAACAAAATTGCTTGCTTAAAATTTTTTGTACTCTTCTAACGACTTGTTTCATACTCAATTTGCGTTCGCTTGGATTCAGTGGTCAAGCTATTTAATGCGGTAAGTTTTATGTGAATCCATCTGCACCTCTTTTATATTGAAGCTGATTATTCGTCACCCATTTTCATTGAACATATTGCTACAAAAAGGTTTGATCCATTTTATTTATCTGCCTACAGGTTAACAAAGCACAAAATGCGCAAAAAGGCTTGGATGCCTCAAGGTCTAAAGATGCAAAAGGTCTGAACTTGTACCGCTTAGTATTAGTTCTTATCACATCAGTTTCCATCCTGATAAAGGTTCTGATTATAAGTGATGGTGTGCATGTTATAATACATGTTGGCTTCTGGGTTCATGTTTATCTGTTTGGAGATTTGGTGGTAGAGATTTTTCTTATCCGGAACTTCATGTGCTGGAGTTGTGTGCTTACAGTTTCATGTTAATCTTCGTGTAGCCAATTAAATATATTCTCCTCTCATGCACAATAATTATGTTGCATTATACACGTACTTTCTTTTAGGTACGCATCTCCTTTGATAAGAAATCTCTTACATTATGTTCCTACTACCCAAATATGTATATTTCACCATTTCTAAGATATATGTTTTTGGGAAGGAAAAAGATTCGGTTGGTTTTATTGTAGAAATGCATGGAACCTATTAGTGAATTTGAAGACATCATTTCACTGAGTTCAGAAACAAGCTTGTTTTGAAAAATCTTCAACAACAATTAAGTAGTCTGCCATATAACTCTAATCGACAATTTATTTTCGAAATTATTCCTGAACAAGTCTTTAACAGCAATTTTCTTCAATTACTTTGAGTGATGAAACCTGGCATCAAGATTGTTCTTGTAGTAATAATTTTCTTCCAACAACTTCTCTCCAGCTAAAACCTTTATCCATGAGGGATGGGCGGAGCTAATAGCGATCCTCAGTCAATTTTTCTCCTTGCAGAGAACCCTATCTACTTGGACTTTATCAAATTTTGACTTTATTGCTTGTGCTTGGAAATTTTTGGCTACTTCCAAATGCTAATCTTTTTGTTTGGCCTGTTGCATTTCATATTTTATTCAACCAGTACCTTGCGCTGGTCTTATCTAGCAAATATTCTACATAAAATAAATGTTAAATTTTGGCAAAAAAAATCTCGTGTTAAATGTTTATGCTTGCAAATTTCTTGCCTTTGGTGGCATACTACTCGGTGTCTTATTATCTGAAAGTTTTATCTATCGCAATTTTTTTTTTTTTGAAAACTTGTCTTTTAATCCAGCTTCTTAAATTGCATGGCCATATGATTCTATTTTTTGTGTAAAAAGTATAAGACTGCTTCCTCTTATCCCAGAAAGCTTTGAGAATTTATGCTTTGCTTGGTCCCTTTTTTTTTTTGTGTTTAGTTTAGTTTAGTTTATCAAGAGCTGATTTTGTTCTTTAAGCACTACTTGTTTTTAGGAAAAATTTCAAAAACCAACTTGAGTTTTGTCACCTATATCAACTTGTATCCTCATTTTTCATAGCCTGCAATTTGCACCTCCAGAAAAAATCCTCAAAGCTTGAAAAATTGATTTGCCCCTCTTTCAAATAGAAAACCACATAATAGCTATCCACCATCACCTAACCAATTCAAGGTTTACAGTACCCAAATCCAAAACCAGCCTCCATGTTTGCCGCCGCCCACCGCTGACTAACACGCTGCCTGCCATTGCCGCACCGACCAACACCAAGCCAACCACCAGGATCCCCACCCCTTCATCTCACACGTGAGCTCTGAAGGAGCTCGGTCATGGTGGCCCCAGAGCTCGGGCTCGAGCTATGTTCAGAGTTTGGCGAGCTCCACCTCCAAATCGAGGTCGGCCCGACCTCGATCTGGGCTGTCATGGACGTTGGACCGTCGCCAACCTCCGATCTGAGGTTGGTGGCGGTCTCGATGGCCTCAGGTGAGGAGGCCGGGTGTGAGGTGGAAAGTGGGGATTGGGATGCGGTGAACAGCGAGGGTAGACGCCGGGTATGAGCCACCGTAGATGACGGCTCGGACTGAGAAAGCGCCGGCAATGGTGGCTGAGTTTGATGGCAGCGGCTGAGAGGGTAGGGGAAGAGGGAGGAGGATGAGGAGGAAAGAGGAAGGGATTATACTGTTAAGGTTTTCTTTTGGGAGAAGGGAGTGATGAGGGCAATTTGGGAAGGGAAATGGCAGTTTGGCAAATAAGTAGGCAAGGATCGTGGTTGAGAGAAGCTAGTTGAAATCTAGTAACAAAACACGATGCAAAATGTAGATTTTCAAAACTGAAGATGCAAATTGATATATGGTATAACAGTGGAGATGGTTTTTGAAATTATCATTTCTTGTTATCAATGATTCATGTAAGTGCTGTATAGCCTGCATATTTTTGCTGAACATGGTCTTGACTGGCACTTTGCAGCAATAAAGAAGAGGAGGAAACAAGCCTTCTTTTCTGAACTGAGCAAACCATCATTCTCATCAGCCAAAACTCCAGCTAAGGTGGGGTTTCCCTCTGAACATACTATTTTGCATTTCCTGTTCTGAGGTTCTTCTGTATGTTTTTTATTTGTTAAGGTACCGCTCTTGTTTATTCAAGGAGCTGGCATACCACCTCAGTATGTAGTATCTGAAATGAATATGAATGGACAAATTTGAACGATTATGTGGTCTGACTGAAATGCAGGTTCATACGTCTACTGGTGCTGGAGACAGTGAACCACCTGCTTGGGCTCCATTACGAGATACTTACATGCTTACTAATTCTAAGTTGAAGGATTGGGATAAGATGCAGGTAAGTTCTCTCACTAGATACGTGCATGTGCAGATGCATGTGTACTGTGCACTCGTGTTTTTAAGATTATCACTCAATATCGCAGACGTATGTATAGTGGTAGGTTCCATTTTAATCTCTCCCATTTGGTGGGTATGCATATCTAACCTCGAACCTAACTATAGGAATCGAGTGAACCAGAAGATTTCAGGAGAGGATCGGAGGATAGCAGTTCGGACGATGATTAATTGTTTGACCTTCACACATTATTTCCAAGAGAATCAGTAGGGTGAATTTTTGGATTGGCTTCGGAATTTTCTGTCATCTGACATTGGACATCTTTCTCATGGATGTCTCCTTTTCTTCTTATTCATGTTTTGACTCATGTACCTAAGATCTGCAAATGAGTATATCATCTGTTTCGAAAAGTTTCTTTTCCCTATACAGGACCTCAGCATTGTATTGCGAGTAACTACCAGGATGTGCTTGTCACACGGGTTATTGTCATGCATTTTAAAGTGACCAGGGTCTAAATTTTGTTCTTCTACTAGAGTCGGTAGTTGTATTTGGGCGACAACAGTTGTAGATGACTCAATTGCATGATGATCACACTGGGCCAGAATGTCCGGGAGCTTGAGAACTGGACGGCTCGGGTTTAGTAGCTGCCAAAAAAACATTGCCAAAGTTCTAATTAAACATTTCAAATGCTTGATCGTTCGATTGGCTCTCTGAATTTTGTCTAAGCCATTTGGTCGAAACAATAGACTTTATACCTACTTTCTTTGATTGAGCAACCAGATGTACAATTTACTAAGGCATGAGTTTGAACAGTTTGGCAGGAACGGTCCCTTGTGAAAATCGATGAACTTACGCAGTTAAGAACCCGACCCTGCCTTTTCTTTTCCCTAGTTCGTATAACATATAAGCATGCCATGTCTGTTGATTACAAATCAGCACAAGGACGTGTATTCATACTGGATCTTTGCGATTTCAAGTATTTTTGCTGGTTTTCAATGCACATTATGGTCACATTCACGTTCAAGCTCAAATTTACAATCCTTGGATGTCATGAGGCTCGAAAAGGCTAATATTTACCGCGCTGCAGAGCATATTAATTCAACTCATCTAGCAGAGTGAAATTTTTTTATCATCCCGTCCGGTTTTCTAACTCGATCCGGATAAGCTCCATCACGAGAGAGACATGAACTTTCCACCGACAGATAAGAAAACCAACGCGACGAAATACATCAGGAGATTCGCTTGCAACCTTTCGAACACCAAGGTAGAAGAGTCAACATATTCCCTTAGGACCAAATCCTTAACTTCTGCAGACAATTGACAATAAAATTGCTTGTAAAGAAGTAGTCCAACTTTACATTACCAAGTTGATCATGACTAGGACACCACCTCCTGGATTTCCTGAAAGGGCCACATCAAGAAACAAGCATCTGTCGGGGTAAAATGATAAAGACTCCGGATAGATAACATAAACTCGCTTTACAACATGAACCATTCACAAATGATCTTTCCTCCGCTGCGGCGACGTCCAATTGTGGCAACTCAATAACTATACAACACTTTCTGCCAGGAGTTGGATTTGAAAGATTCAGAGGCGAAAACCCTCCATCTTTACAAACCGCTCCTTCATACTTACACTATGATCCTACATGATCCACCTTATAAGAGGGCCTGTGAGACCGCATATAAATACAAGACCTATCACCATACACTGTTAAGTGATAGAAGCCCGAAAAAAAGTTTCACCTATGTGAATTTGTCCCGGCCGTATGCCTGCACAGACAATCTCTAGAAGCCAGGGCACGAAAAGCTTAAGTATAGTTTGATGTTTCCACAAAAGACACAATGTAATCGGCTGGATTCTCCAGAAGCATAGCCCTTTTGCCCAAAAAAGTCCAGCAGTAAACATGTCCATAGAATTTGGAAAGAAACCTGCCTACTCGAAAGCAAACGCTACCGCTTCTGGCCTGTAAATGTCGCATCTCATTAGTTCTTCATCGTAGTATTCCCAGCCTTGATTTATGTCTTTGGTATCATCTAAATAATGGCTGCTCCTGTAATCAAATACACATCTGATCAGTGAATGTTGGAAGCGTGTCAAAATTTTGCTACGCCCCAGGTAAACATGACCAAGTGTTTCCAATTAACATATGAGTGGATCTTTCCTTTCTGTAAGCGCAGTTAAAAAACGTACTCTCAGTAGCTTCTGGTTGGGCTGAGAGGATCGTAGTCATAAGCTTCACCAGCCTTCACGAAACGCCCCTTGACTCGCCTCCTCACATCAGCCCTTGCTTTCCGTGATTCATATCTCACTGTCTTCTCAAACCTACCAATTATTATTTCTATTTTATCAATGCCACATATCGACCCATCAAACGAATAGACATTATTTCTAAATCAAAACAACATACAGACAATCCAGCATCAGACGCCATTTAAAGTCTCATAAGCACATATGTAGACAAAAGTGATGAACGCAATACATTCAGAATATTGATTCAGAAAAGATGGGGAAGCTATCTTGTCTGTCTCTTGTCTGTCCTCCAGAGAGACTGACCGATCCGAGAGCAGCATCATTCCAAATATTAGAGTAGTTCAAGTGAAGAAGTGGGACGCCCCTTATTGATTTCAACCATATCTTATCATGCCTTGAGCTTTTAACGGTCCAATACTAGGGTGTCTAGGCATAGAGGATCCACACCAGTCCGTCTCAATATGGTCAACTATACAATGATGATACCATAGGCAAGAAAGGATCTTCCCATATTTTCATTTAAAAGGTGAATGGCTCAACACCCTTCCTCATTGCATTTTATCCCTTCCCAGGAACCAGTTTGTAAAGTTATTTTTTTCGAATACATCATCAATGATATTTTGAGAACAAATGCAAAATAAATATACATCGATGTGGATTGCCTTGGGAAATAGCAATAGAGCTTTTTCACATGGCACTAACTTTATTAGTAAGAAAATTTGGTGTTATGCAAAATGATTGTCGTCCACACATAGTTTATATTAAACACTCATATCACATTTAGCTTTAGTATGACAAACATAGATGTGCCAGATAATAAGTAAGATAAGATAAATAATTCAAAACTCATTTAACTATTTGTTATACATGTCATGCCATGTCCTGCCACATCTCTTTTGAAGTAGAATATCTTCTCCCAGAAAAAACCAAGTTCTTGGGGTGAAGATTATTGCTTTTTTATCTATCTTGATAAAGTCATAGTTAAAGCTTTAAATTTGACGTAAAGGATTTTGACTGTCAACAAAATAAAGTATCATCAATAAAAAATAAATCTTAGGAGTGTTTTCTTCATTGATCTCTACATGAATAGAGAGCTCAATTACTGATGTGTTGTTTCACATATTTTGCAGCAGTAGATGCAATGGATAATCCTGTAAAATCAATAGGCTAGGATATCCCCTAAAAGGATAGAAAAGCACTTACTTTCGCGTCTTCTTTTTCTCCTTGTAACGCATGACGGCGTTACTCCTGCTTGTGGATGGAATGGAACTCTCAGCACCTGGGGGACACCAGGGGGGCTCCCGCATGAGAAGCATGGAGGAGGCCCCACAATCTTGATAATCTCCAGCACTACTCTCCCCAGTAAGACCTGAGAATGAAATGCCCGAATGGGCTTGCCGGGATGTAAAACAAAGGATTGGTTCAGTCTTCGAGCTCATAATGGAGTCACCCGATGCTACACTGCAAGCCGGCTGCGTAGCACTCGGTCTTCCAACAGATGATCCCTGAATAAAGAATGAAAGCAAACCAGGATACTAATCTGCATCAGCCAGTAGGAACGGAGCAGTGCAAACATAGAGGTAAGACCGATTGAAATCTACTGCATGCCACGAAAATCGACATATTACAATATCTCTTCACTGCCTGCAAAGTTTGTTGTTTGGGTAAGGGAGGCACCGCTGCCACAGTGCATTAAAAACTAGGTGATTACAAAGAAATAGGCACAAACAACATGAAAACTACACATGGAAATTAAATGAAAGATGGCATCATGATCCCAGACAATCAATTAAGATTGCAGCTCCCAAAGCCAGGGTTATAAGAAGTAATTTGCTTTAGGTTTTTTGTACTTCCAGCTTGAAAATCTAAAACAAAAATTCTGTCATAAACTTCCCAGCATAATTTTGGACTCAGGTAAGTTCAAATCTCAGAAGTATAAAAGTAGACAATAGTTGACAAAAAACCACAGCAAAACAGAAAGGAACCTAGCTTAAGAGAAATAATCAAAATTAGGTATCTAAATGGAACAACTTCAACCACAGGATTACTTGTTGGCTGAAAACAACACAGGACTACTTGAACACCAATGCAAGAGCATTTTGTACTTGACCACACAAGAAGATACATAACTGTCACATAACCAGTTAGTCTCAGCACAGCAAAATCAGTGCAAGTGAGAACATTATAAATTGATGTTGAAGACTTTTGAGAATGCTATTCATTGATAGTCAAGACATTTTAGAATGTCCTCTTCGCTAAACATTTAAGTTGAAATTTTGGATCTTCACCATTGACCCTCTGGCCATGGGAGCGATTCACAAATAACAAGCATAAGCAAGTCTGTCTGTGCTCATACTTCCAGACTTCCTTGGCCTGTCTTGTTCCGAATCATCCATTTTCAGAACCACCCCTCACTACTACTTCAACCAATCAAAATATTTTGCGAACTAGAGCGGCCAAATATCTGTCCCACCAATCAGAATATTAGTAGCTACTTGAGATCTAGCCCTTCATGCTGTCCAATTCCATTTGCCTTTATATGTCTCATCCAGAGTTCTTGGTCCAGAAACCTTGTCTTTTGCTTCATAAAACAAAGGACGGAGTTGAATTGCAGAATCTACAGTCCACAATTAACAACCATAAAGCTGCAGCATGGAGTTTGCAGCACTTGTAGTTTTATACCAAATCTTTTTCCATGTACAACAAATCCAAGGATCCATGTTAATTAGTGTGTACATTGCCCTAGGTGCAACATGAGTTATTCAAAGACAAAGGAGAAGTGGATCAAAGGCTATACATGGAGTGTTGAACATTTTCTATAGATGGTCAATATGTGACAAGAACATATAACGAAAGAGCAAATCTTCCATGTGGTATGTCATTACTAGTCGAGGCATTCAAAAGGTAAATTCCATTACACACGAGGAGGCACAGGTATCCATGTCACATTGTGGGCATCATTTCTATCGTGTGACGTCCAACATAGCCTGTCTGTTAATCTTTCAATTCTATTGCGTATGTACAGTATTGAAACCAGTAACACGGCGGTAAAGAACGCATATGTATTTACTACTTCTGACATAAAGACTCAAGAGGATTTGGTATACTTGATAATACACAAAATCATGTTATAAGACCTTTACATTGTGTTGAACACCAAGGTCGAAGAGCAAGAAAAAGAAAAAAATTGCAAACTTCACATTTACAATCAAATATTTCGTATTCTTAACATCATGAAGTGGGTTTTCCATCAACATACAAAATGGGAATATGTGTAACCATTGATGAGCAATATACCTCGGCAAGGAGACTGCCCTGACAGTTGGAATCTGCAGCGGACATATCCTTAGTGCCAAACAAGCTATCCAGTCCACCATTTTGAAAAAGTTCTTCTGAGTTATTTAAAGTCAAGCCAAAAAGTTCTTCATAATCTTCGATGTTCATATCTACTTCATCCATATTAAGTTCCTTATATAGATCATCATCACAGACTCCAGGATATGACATTGGATAGCAGACCTAGATGTTAGAAAAAACACATTTAGATAACAGTTATTTAAAAAGGAAGAGATAACTTTTTATTACATAATATCTACACAGCACACAAGCACAAATAACCAACAAATTATCAAATATGCATTGTTCTCTGTTCATCATAAGAAGCCAAGTCTTCTGATTTGAACATATGGACAGTGATTGCCATCTGACCGAATCACATACCATGTTATCTCGATGCATAGATCAGGACAGACATTGTTAGTCATCAAAGTATGAATGACAGTACGAACAAATTTCCAATCTAAGCTCCGAAATAAAGGATATTCTATTAGAGTATCCTAATACTTGCAAAAATACAGTGAAATTAGCAAAGCAAACACCACACTTTTCAAGAAAAGGTTACATGTCGTAGATTGCACAGAGTGCAAATTTAGCAAAGCAAAGGTGCAAAAAGCAATCCTATGAGTTAAATAAAACTAAACTACCAACAAGTGAAGCAATTCAGTATCTTAGACTCATTTTGGAAAAACATGGGGAGATGTGGAGACTTCCCAAGGATCCAACTTGCATAAAGGTAATGCCTAAGTAACTTCTGGTGTTTGCATGCTAGTATGATGCCACCAAAACTCACGAGGAAACTCTTTACAACTACAAATTAATTGCGTATGCTTTAGGAGACAGAGCGAGTCATACAGCTTTCTGGCTTGCTTCCAGTCTCGGGCTTAGTGCCCAACATCATGTACATAGAACGGACATGGCTGGGATGCAAATGTTTCAGTGTATGGCTGTATGCATAGGCAATTGAGGACAATTGGGTTAGAAAGGGAATTGTGTGTTTGTTGATTTGGACAAGATGAGATGCTTGTCCGAGCACCCCAGATGCCCCTTTAGAACACCTGACTTGTAATAGGGGCAGGTCAAAAGGGTTGAAAAACCTTTTAGAAATTAGAAGGGAACACTATCGGAAGGACATCTTACATGAATTAATATGTATCCTACAGAGAACATTGAGGAAAATAGAGAGAGAGAAAAATTCCACAAAAAATCCTTATAGCCGATACCTTGCAAAAGGAAAAGGCTTCATTTTGTCATTGTTGGTACTGCTATTTTGTTGTTGCCCGTCATACATTGCATTCTTAATAAGTGAGGTGACGAAGCCAGTACTCGATTAATACAAAAACTTCACGTTTCAGGTACAGTACAGGCACTGGATTTAGTGAAACACAACATGAGTCGGAAATTGTGAAGAATGGCATGAAAAAAGAGGCAACTTCAGTAGGATAGAATCGACAGATTATTGACAGGTTCTTTTTCCGAGTAATGCGTATACAATGCTCATTCACATCAGCAGATGATAGTGAAAAAAGAGTGGGACAAAAGTTTAAGAAAAGTTCTCTGCAACCTCCTGTTTTTAGCCTAGACTGCGTCAGTCGTCACAGACAACATAGAAGCAACTAATTGTTAGCTCCCCACTCCCAGTTTTTTTATACTGAGCCAGTAGCCTGCAATAGATGTCAAGTTGAATTGCATAAGAGATTTATCAACCAAATTTTTTATCCTCCCAGCATAGGCACGTACTTCTTCCTTTCAAGTTGGTGATATAGGTTAGTCACCTAAGTAATCAGAATAAAAATGAGGGGTACTAAGCAATCAGAAATTAAGTACATACCTTATTCAATGTATTCACAGGTAAAGCCAGTTGGTCCAGACTCTGCGACATGGATTTAAGCTCGGCTAATGAAGATGAACCAACCAAAGCATCTGCCACGTTGTCGGCTTGGAAAACAGAAGATGTATCTAGGCTGGTGCTATTGTCTAGAGTGTCCCAAGTAGTCCTCTCACTATTCTCAGTGATGTGCATCGAACCTAACCCCTGCTCACAATTGGATTCTCTAATCGAAGGCAAGTCCAACACAAATGACCAGATTGAGGAAAGTTCATCAGAAGACGGGCATCCAGAATAACAATTTATCGTTTGCCTTTTATGCCCAGAAGCCGCAGTAGAGGCACCGTGACCCGTCCAATCACAATTCTGACAAAGCGAGACCCTCTCTTCAGTGCATCTAACTAAAGCGGGCTGCAAATTGCATCTTTCGCATAGAAGTGTTCTTGAATGGCGCCTCGACAGGGCATTAGCGGAGTGGACGTTCCGATCACATGATAAGCATAAGCAAGCTGCATCTGATCGACAGTACACCATGGATCTTTGCTCCCCACAAAAATCACATATGAACCCCATTTTTTACCTTCCAATTTCCTCCAAGGAGTCGTTCTCAAAAAAACCAAAACCTTGTAGAACCTCTCAAACTTAGATGTTCAACATATGCCCAATATTAGTGATATTGTGCAAATGTCCTCAACTCAGTGAGAGGCTGACAGTCCTCGAGAACTATGCTGTTACCAAAGTAGACAATTTCCTATCAGCAAAGAAACCCAGAATTAGTTCCAACCATCCAGGGATGACAATAAGCTTTCTTCCACCACTCAATATGATGCCAACTGCAATGCAAATTCATCTTCAACCAATAAACACACATTGACAGTTGCAATTATTTTTCTCTTATGTACAGAAAAGTCTGAAATTAGAGTTGGCGGTGACCATAACAGGCAAGCAAAGTAGTTTCTGACTCCAGCAACAACAGAAGACTTAACTTTGAAGGAAGTGTAAAAGGGAGAGAGAGAAAAATTTGCTTCAGATAGAATGTAGAGATAATAGTCTATAACAAAAGGGTATGCATTTTTTTTTCACTTGAGAATCCAGAAGATAAAAGGGCAAAAAAGGCCTGAAGATATATACTTTATCTTCAGGAATCCACTTTTTTAACGATCAGGTTTTGCATTATAGTATCAAAAAGCAAAATAACAATTACACTGATTTCCCATATCACAGATGAGCAAACCCAAAGAAATTAGAAATTAAATTACAATCTTGAAAAAAGCAAAGGCATTAGATTCACTATTAAATTGAAACAATAACACTAAAAGCAAATCAAACAAACCAAAAGGAACAAAATCACAACTACTCCCCAATTCAGCATATCTTAGGGAGATAATTCACCAACAATTCATAAGCATCTGCATCAACCACCAAAAGACTGAATTACCAAGGCAAAAAAAGATAG